>OZ030014.1:44396250-47027500 GCA_964023405.1 Apodemus agrarius
ACTGAGGTCTCCTAGAAGGAAAATTTGGGTTTGAAGAGAAAGTTAAATAAACAGGGTATACTGAAATAAATCTCAAATAACAGAGGTCTATAACAACAGCAAAATAATAGAAATTAATAAACACTGCTAATAATAACACTCAATATTGAAAAAAAAAAGTTGCACTGTCCTAAATTCATATCTTAGAACTGGTAGCAAAATTTTGTCACATGAAAATAATGCTTTTATAAAAGTAATTATTTTAAAGAGAATGGATTGTTTAATATTGTGTTTTGTTTTCCAAAGTTGTAGTTATGCCTTAATATTAAAGGGGAGATTAAAAATTATGGTTAAACATCCAGCATTCTATTAACTGCAGTTTGCAGTACTGTCACAGGCTCAGGACTTTCAATTTGCCCAAATTTGTAATTAAAAAAATCAAGCTCATGGAAGCTGGTGCTTTGCAGACTACCATAAATATTTACATTTGAGTTAATACAAAGCTCATAGCTTCCTCAGAGGAGGCTTGGGTGTTATTTCCCTTGTCTTGCAAACCCCACCTAGGAAGTTACAGGCCAGAAGAACATTATTAACCTATCTATCCAGGTGTTATTCAAAATAATGTCAAACTTAAAATCTATGAAATGTTAATAAGGCTAAGTAGAATGTATGAAGGCATTAAAATCTGGCCTGCCTACTTCATACAAAATTATTATGGATTTAGAAGGTTGTCTTTTCCTTTGTTTACTGATAATTGTAAAGGGTTTGCTTCTAGTGAGCTAATTTTAAATTTTGCTTTTAGTGAGCTAATTTTAAGGAATGAATAACAATATCATTGGAAAGCTTTGCCTCAAGGAATGGCTAATAGCCTTACCTTATGTGAGAAAAATGTTTTGTCTCTGCTTCAATACAAGAATCTTTGTATCTTATAATATCTTACAATACTTTGAATCTTTCAGTGTATATTATTCACTACAAGTCTTTGGTCTTACAATGCGCTTTAAAAATTTTGGAGTAGTTGTTGATACAGAAAAGAATCAAAGGTAATACATCAATTATATCCTAAATATATTGGCACAGAAAATTCAAATAAGAAAAGATAATTTACTTACTCTAAATGATTTTCCAAAGTTGTTAGGAGATACTAATTGGCCAAGACCTCACCCTAAGCTCTCCACAGGAGGACTTAAGCCTCTGTTGTTCTCAAGGGAGAAGCAAATAAACTGGTGAAAGACAAATAGCTTTGCAGATTGTCAAGGATGTGGCTGTATTCAATTGCTGGTTGTTTATGTTATGTGTTCACAGTAATTCTTTGGCAAAAGGAAGCATTACTGTGGATTCATCTTTTTTCATCTCCAAGTAAATTTTTAACATCTTATGATGAAGCTGTTGCTGCATTAATAAAGAATTGTAGGATAGAATCATGAAAGTATTTTGAAAAGAATGTCCTAAGAATCTAATGAAACATTTGTTCCTTGTTTCAAACAGCAATTAAATTGGTTGTTGCAGAATATTGATATTTGGCCTATTGTAAGGCAAAATCTTTTAGGCAAAATTGATAATTGTTATCCAAAAGACAAGTTGTTAAAATTTGTTTCCATGCATACTTTTGTATTTTCTGTAGATTTATGCATGCATCCCAAAAAGAATGCATCTACTATAATTATAAACAGCTCTTCTATGGAAGAGAAGCTTATGTAATTGGATCACAAGTTCCTTTTCTTGAGGTTCCCCTGCTTCAGCACAGATAATTAAATTTCGTGCTGTAGCCACTATGTTTAAAATATTTTTAAAAAATCAAGCTTTTAATTTGTATACAGATGCTTACAATTGCTTGAAATTGTTCCTTTTTTAGGTACTGCTAATTCTCAAATTTTGCAATTATTTATGCAAATTTAACTCAAGTTACAAAAAGGTACTGCTCCTTTTAAGGACTGTCTTTTGAACATTTAAGAGCTCATCCCAGGGCTGGAGAGATGGCTCAGCAGGTAAGAGCACTGACTGCTCTTCCAAAGGTCATGAGTTCAAATCCCAGCACCCAGATGGTGGCTCACAACCATCTATAAATAGTTCTGGTGCCCTCATCTGGCATGTCTGAAGACAGCTGCAGTGTACTTAAAATAAATAAATAAATAAATAAATAAATAAATAAATAAATAAATAAATCTTTAAAAAGAGCTCATCCTAGATTGTCTGGACAAGACCCCTTAAGGCAATGCCATAAGAGATTTGTATCCCAGGCAGATTATAGGCTTTACCTAGGAACGAGTAACCATGCAATCATATTCTTTACATCATCAAAATAGTAATGGCTTGAGATGATAATTTGGTATTTCTAGAGAATGTACAGATCAAATTGTAAAGACTTATTCTCAGTGTCCTCAATTTCTACCTGTACCACATAATAGTGTTCATTCTAGAGGACTTATACTTAATAATTATTACAAATGGATGATAGTCATATTTATGATTCTAGAAAGGTAAAAGTTGTACATGTCATTAATGACGTCTTTTCAGGCTTTTTGGTAGCAACTGCTCTAAGAGGAGAAGCAACTAAAAATGTATTTAGTCATTGCCTGCATTATTTTCTATGCTTGGTGTTCCAACTCAGATTAAAACAGATAATGGAACTGGCTATTTATCCCAGTCAAGCTTCTGAGATGTTTTGGCAACAATTTAATGTTAATCATATTACAGGAATTCTTTATAATTCTCAAGGACAAGGTATTGTTGGAACTTTAAAACTATATTCTTAAAAAAACAAAAAGGGGGTAATTATATCCCTGTGCACATTATTTATATCATTCTTTTTATTGAAAATTTGGATGCCAAGGAACTCTGCTGAGTGTCTATAACATCCTACAACTAGGCATAATTATGCCTAGGTGAAATAGAAGGATCCACTTATTGGCAAATGGCATGATCCCGATCAGGTATTTAATAAGGGGAAGAGGGCATGTTTGTGCTCTTTCCACAGAATGCTATAGTAGCATGCTAGCTGAGAGAGTGATTAGTGTGGCATACTGAAGATAATGCTGACCTGTGAGCTTGCTGTGTGCCCCGACAATTGTGACAGGAAAGCTGTATTGGGTGTATGTTCTTGATCCACCTTTGGTTGCCTATGTCCCATATTAGATAAGCTGCCTTATTTCAAGCTTTTAGACCCTGTGGGGGCAGAGAACATGGAGACTATGAAAACTGACTTGGAAATTAGCCAAAAGGAGAAGTTATAATGACTCTTCACTTTCCTTTAATGTGGCCAGTTATTCTAACTCAATCATGGACTGGTCTAGAAATAAATCCAATATTGGAGATTCCAGTCATGAAGAGGGTTAAAATTCTTTATCAGACTGCTGAGTTAATTTGGAACATAGCCTCCACTCTTACCTGAGAAGTAATAAGTTTCTGTTAATTCTCAAAGCCACCTCCCCTACACCAAGAGGCCAGGCATTTTGTCTGATAGTTTCTAATTTGTAACTGAATTAGATACTTGGTACATTCACACAGACAACTTTAATTCTGTTTGCTCTTAATTTTTGACTTTGTATCTTAAGCAGATTGGTTGCTTACACAGAGGATTGCCTACAGTAAAGCTCAGTGACTCATGGCAGTTTTTCCATCACTACGAAGAAATGCATTGAGTGCATATTTGTGGGTCCTTTTAGCTTTGGTCTGTATGGGAAAAAGGTATGTTATAAGGGTCAGCAGTCATAGATGGGCAATTGATGTTCCATAACTCTTACTGACCTAAAACAAAGGCATGTGACAAAAGGTTCATAATAAACATGAAAAGTACTTGATTAGGAAAATGAAGACAGGCAAGCTGCATGTGTCTCTGGGATGAGTAAGAGTCTAGATTCAGACCTAAGACAGACATGGCCACCAGCCACCGTAGTACCCAGACAGGAACATGGAACATAAGTAAAACTTAAGCCCCAGTCCAGCTAATATTTAATAAATAAAAAGGGAAGAATTGTACCCTTCCCCCCAGCCTTGAGGGGATAATAAGACATTGTTTAGCACAGTTGCCTAGCCCATCTGTGGTGGAATCTTCTGATCAGAAGGAGTCTCCTGTTTACCACATCCACAGTATTCCTCAGAAACAAGACTGCCTGCTGAGCTTCTTTTGAAAAAAGAACTCAGCTGAAACTAAGGATGGGTCTTTACCAATATAAATGCAGAACTGATAATTAAACTTTGGGCCTTGATCAGAAAGACCTTATCATTATTTCTCAAGTCCACCTGTACTTTCTAATTCAGCCCCAGCTTTTCTTCCAGGTGAACCTGGTTCTCCAAGGCATAAGGCAGTTGCACATGGCCACAGGGGAAAATTTTCTGAATAGAACATCAATAGCTTATGCTCTAGGATCAAGAATTTACAATTCGGACCTCATAAAATTACTATGTTTTTGTAAGGCAAAGGACATTGCCAAAGGGCAAAACAGCAACCAACAAATTGGGAAAAGATCTGTAGTAACCTTACATCCGACAGAGGGCTTATATCCACGATATACAAATAACTCAATAAGATAGCCTCCAGAGAGCCAAATAACCCCATTAAAAATGGGGTACAGAGCTAAACAAAGAATTTTCACCTAAGGAATATCGAATGGCCGAGAAGCACCTAAAGAAATGTTCAACATCCTTAGTCAACAGGAAAATGCAAATCAAAACAACACTGAGATTTCACCTCACACCAGTCAGAATAGCTAAGATCAAAAACTCAGGAGAAAACAGGTGCTGGCAAGGATGTGGAAAAAGAGGAATACTCTTCCACTGCTGGTGGAATTGCAAACTGGTACAACCACTCTGGAAATCAGTCTGGCGGTTCCTCAGAAAACTGGGTACGACACTTCTGGAGTGGTAACTCCTGGGCATTTACCCAGAGGATTCCCTAGCAAGTAATAAGGATACATGCTCCACTATGTTCATAGCAGCCCTATTTATAATAGCCAGAAGCTGGAAAGAACCCAGATGCCCCTCAACAGAGGAACAGATACAGAAAATGTGGTATATATATACAATGGAGTACTATTCAGCCATTAGAAACAATGAATTCATGAAATTCTTAGACAAATGGATGAAACTGGAAATGGATGAATGTTACCTAAGTGAGGTAACCTAGTCACAAAAAGAACACTCATGGTATGCACTCACTGATAAGCGGATATTAGCCTAGAAACTTGGAATAGCCAAGACACAATTCACATAGCAAATGATGCCCAAGAAGAAGAAAGGAGTGGCTCCTGGTCCTGGAAAGGCTCAGTGCAATAGAGTAGGGGAATACCAGGACAGGGAAGTGGGGACTTTCAGGGAGTGGGAATCCAGAAAAGGGGAAATCATTTGAAATGTAAGTAAAGAATGTATCGAATTGAAAAAACTTTACTAAATCTCAAAGCACACATTGTACCTCACACAATAATAGTGGGAGACTTCAACACCCCACTCTCATCAATGGACAGATCAGATCATGGAAACAGAAACTAAGCAGAAACACAGTAATACTAATAGAGGTTATAAATCACATGGATTATAACAGACATTTGTAGGACATTTTATCCTAAAGAAAAAAATATACCCTCTTCTCAGCACCTCATGGTACTTTCTCCAAAATTGACCATATAGTCAGTCATAAAGCAGGCCTCAACAGATACAAGAAGATAGAAATAATCCCATGCATTCTATCAGATCATCCCAAACTAATGCTGGTCTTCAATAACAACAAAAATAATAGAAATACCACATACACGTGGAAGCTGAACAATACTCTATTCAACGATAACCTGGTTGAGGAAGAAATAAAGAAAGAAAATAGACTTTTAGAATTTAATGAAAATGAAGGTACAACATACTCAAACGTATGGGACACAATGAAAGCAGTACTGAGAGGAAGACTCATAGCTCTGAGTACCTACAAAAGGAAGCTGGAGAGAGTATACACTAGCAGCATGACAGCACATCTGAAAGCTGTAGAACAAAGAGAAGCAAATACATACAAGTAGAGTAGACAGCAGGGAACAATAAAACTGAGGGATGAAATCAAACCAGTAGAAACAAAAAGAACTATAAAAAGAATCAATCAAATCAGAAGCTGCTTATTTGAGAAAATCAACAAGATAGATAAACTCTTAGACAAACTAAGCAGAGGGCCCAGAGTCAGTATCCAAATCAACAAAATCAGAAATGAAATGAAAGAAAGAAATGAAAAGAAAGAAAGGAAGGAAGGAAGGAAGAAAGGAAGGAAGGAAGGAAGAAAGACAGAAGGAAGGAAGGAAGAACATGACAAATACAGAGGAGGATGCTTGCAGCCAAGCATTGGACTGAGCTCAGGTACCCCAATGGAAGAGATAGAGTAAGAACTAAAGGAAGTGAAGAAATTTCCAACAACAATATCAACCAACCAGACCCCCAGAGCTCCCCAGGACTAAAGAACCAACTAAAAATTGCACATGTAGGGACCCCTAGCTCCAGCAGCATATGTAACAGAGGATGGTTTTGTTTTGCATCAATGGGAGGAGAGACTCTGAAGGCTTGATGTCCCAGTGTAGGAAAATGCCAGGGCAGGGATGCAGAAGTTTTTGGTGAGGAACACCCTCACAGAAGCAGGGGTAGCAGGGATTTGATAGGGGAATTTCTTGGGGAAGGGGGGGCGGGACTGGGAAAGGGGATAACATTTGAAATGTAAATAAAGAAAATATCCAATAATAAAAAAGAACACCAAAATTCGTAGCACTGTGTGCCTTCATAAAAAAATTATAGAGTTTCTATAATATCAATTTAACAGGACACTGAAAGCTCTAGAACAAAAAGAAACAAACACACCCAAGGGGTGTAGACAGCAGGAAATAGTACAACTCAGGGCTAAAATTAATCAATTAGAAATTAGAAACAAAGAGAACAAACAAAGAATTAAAAAATAAAAAACCCAAAAGTTGGTTCTTTGAGAAAATCAACATATAGACAAGCCCTTAGCCAGACTAACCAAATGACACAGAGACAGTATCTAAATTAACAATATCAGAAAGGAAAGGAGAGACATAACAACAGAAGCTAAGGAAACAAAAAAAAAAACCATCAGATTTTACTACAAAAGTTTATATTAGACAAACTTGGAAAATCTAGACACAATGATGATTTTCTAGATAGATACCATGTACCAAAGCTAAATAAAGATCAGGTAACCTATTTAAACATCCCCATAACCACTATGGCAATAATTAAAAATTTCTGTCTAAAAAAGGTACAGGGCCAGAGTGTTTTAGTGCAGTATTCTACCAGACTTTCAATGAAGAGCTAATTTCAATGCTCCTCAGACTATTCCACAAAATAGAAACAGAAGAAATACTACTTAATTCATTCTACGAAATCATGGGTACTGTGAGGCCTAAAGCATATAAAGACCCAACAAAGAAATAGAACACCAATTTTGCTTAGGAACGTCACCACAAAAATACTCAATAAAATTCTTGTAAACTGAATTCATGAATACATCAAAAAAGTCCTTCATCATGATCAAGTAGGCTTCATCCCAGAAATGCAGGGATGGTTCAATATCCAAATATCCATGAAAATAATCCACTATATAAACAAACTCAAAGAAAAAAGGTTCATCATCTCAGTAGATGCTGAAAAAGCCTTTGACAAAAGCCAACACCTCTTCATGTTAAAAGTCTTGGAGAGATCAGGAATTCATGACACATACCTATACATAATAAAACCAATAGAAAGCACACCAATAGCTAACATCAAACTCAATGAATAGAATCTTAAAGCAATTCCACTAAAATCAGGGACAAAATAAGGCTGCCCACTTTCTCCCTATCAAAATAGTACTTAAAGTTCTAGGTAAAGCAATAAAACAACAAAAGGCATTCAAAAGGATAAGAATTGTAAAGGAAGGAATCTAGGATGATAGTATACATAAATGACCCCCAAAGTTCCACCAGAGAACAGCTACAACTGATAAACAACTTTAGCAAAATGGCTGGATATAAAACTTTCACACAAATCAATAGCTTCACTTCATACAAATAATAAAGGGGTTGAGAAAGACATAAGTTAAACAACATCCATCACAATAACCACATCCAATATAAAAGATCTTGGTGTATCTCTAAGCAAGCAAGTGAAATATCTGTATGACAAGAATTTCAAGGCCCCGAAGAAAGAAAACAATGATTACCTCAGAAGATGGAAAGATATCCCATGAGCATGGGTAGGTAGGATTAACACAGTGAAAATGGACATTTTACTAAAAGAAATCCACAGATTCAATGTTTACTTCATTAAAATTCCAACACAATTTTCCACAGACATGGAAAGAAAATTCTCAACTTCATATGGAAAAACAAACAAACAAGCAAACAAACAAGATAGCCAAAATTATTCTGAGCAGTAAAAGAACTGAGGGAATCACCATCCCTGACCTCAAGCTCTACTACAGAGCAATAGTAATAAAAATTGTATGATATTAGTACAGAGCCAGAGAGGTGGATCAATGAAATAGAACTGAAGACTCAGAAATAAACACGTATACCTCTGGACACTTCATCTTTGACAAAGAAGCCAAACCATACAATGGATAAAAGAAGGCATCTTCAGTAGATGGTACTGGTCTAACTGGCAGTCTGCTTATAGAAGAATGCTAGTGATCCATACTTATCACCCAGAACAGATGTCCAAGTAGATCAAGTACCTTAACATAAAACCAGCTACACTGAATCTAATAAAAGAGAAAGTTGAGGAATACCCTGAAAAGGCATTGGAACAGCACAAATTATCTTGAACAGAATACCAATGGCTCAGGATCTAAGATAAACAGTTTGACAAATGGAAAGTCTTGAAATTTAAAAGTTTCTGTAAGGCAAAAGACTACATCTTATAAAAAGGTAATATCCAAAATATGTAAAGAACTCAAGAAGCTATTCTCTGAAAAAAACAAATAAACCGATTTAAAAATGGGGTATAGAGCTAAACAGAGAATTCTCAACAGAGGAATGTCGAACAGCTGAGAAGCACTTTAAAAAAGTTCAATATCCTTAGTCATCAGGGAGATGCAAATCAAAACAATCCTGAGCTTCCACCTTATACCAATCAGAATGTCTAAGAACAAAAACTCAAGTGACAGCACATGCTGGCTGGCAAGACTGTGGAGAAGGGGAACACTCCTCCATAGCTGGTAGAATTGCAAACTGGCACAACCCACTTTGGAAATCAATCTTGAGGTTCTTCAGAAAATTGGAAATAGTTCTACCTAAAGACCAAACTATACCACTCCTATGAATATATGTAAAAGATGCTCCACCAAACCACAAGGACATGTGCACCACTATGCTCATACCAGCCTTATTTGTAACAGCCAGAAGCTGGAAACAATCCAGATGTCTCTCACCAGAAGAATGGATACAAAAAATGTGGTGCATTTACACAATTGAATGCTATGTATCTATTAAATATGAGGACATCATGAATTTTGCAGGGAAATGGATGGAACCAGAAAATATCCTGAATGATTTAAGACAGACCCAAATGGACGTGCATGATGTATACTCACCGATAAGTGGATATTAGCTAGAAAATACAGAATACCCATTATATACCCCACAGAACCTATGAATTTAAACAAGAAGTAAAGAAGTAAGCATTCTTCAGTTCCACTAGGGGGAGGAGGCAGGGGAGGTGGAGAAGCAGGGTAGGGCTAGATATGGGACAAGGCAGGAGAGAAGCCCAGAGAGGCAAATGAATTAAAATATGAGGCTGCATGGGGTAGTGGATGGGTGTGGGGGAACTTCTAGAAAGTCTCAGAGACCTGGGATATGAGAGGCTTCCAGGAATCAATGCAGTTGACCTTAGTCAAAATGCCCAACAGTGGGAAGATGAAACCTGAAGAGACCACCTCCAGAATTTAGGCAGGGCCTCCAGTGGATGGATGGGGACACCAACCCACCTTCAAAAAGTTTGAAGAATTGTTCCTGTCTACAAGAAATGCTGGGACAAAAATGGAGCAGAGACTGAAGGAATGGTGACCAGTAACCAGTCCAAATTGTTATCCATCACATGGGCAGACACCCTTCCCTGACTCTATTACTGATACTAAGTTGTGCTTGCAGACAAGGGCCTAGCATAACTATCCTCTGGGAGAGTCTACTGCATCTGAATGAGTCAGATACAGAAATTTACAGCTAACATTGGACAGAGGTCAGGGACCACTATTGAGATTTAGGGAAAGGAGTAAAGGAACTGAAGGGTATTGCAACTCTACAGTGTCAATTAACCTGGACCCCTGAGAACTCTTAAAGACTGAACCACCAACCAAAGAGCATATGCAGGCTGTTCAGAGGCCCAGGACACATATGTAGCAGAGGACAGCACTGTCTGGAAAGGATGTACCAAATCCAGTAGAGACTTAATACCCCAGGGAAGAGTGATGCCTGTTGGGGGTAGATGGGGAACCTCTCATAGGCAAAGGGGAGAGGGGTTGTGGTGAACAACTCTAGGATGGGGACCTGAAGAGGGGCGTGGGCAACACTTGGAATGTAAATAAGTAAAATAATTAATTAAAAAGAAGGAATTGTCTATGATGCCTTTATTATATATTGCAATGCTCTAACGATGTATTAGTCATTTCTAATGAGTTTAAAAATAATCCACAGTGCATTTATTTTTACAAACTGTAGTACTTTTGTTTATTCCAAAATGGATTTTGAGATTTAATGCATGACAAATTAATTTTGTAAGACATTCTTTAAGTTGCATTCAGTGAAAAAAAGAATGCCAAATGATTACTTTATCAGTTAAAATGTCTTAGAAAAAGATAATCTATGTTATCCCACAGATTTAAGGGACAGCTCCTCACAGCAGCAACATAACAAAATCCATTCCTGTCCCTTTGAATTAAAATATGTTTTTGGGGACTAGTTTTGCAGTGTGAAATAAAGCTATCAATCCAAATGATGAAGATGATGATTATGTTGATGATGATGATAATTCATATCCAGACCATGTTGGCTAACACTTTTTATTTTTTTGATTCATTAGGTTTTGTTTTTGGTTTTTGGTTTTGTTTGTTTTTTTTCCACTGATGTTTACCAGCTATTCCCGTCTCCTGAAAACTGTTTTCCTGCTAAGGAAGCAAAGAAGACCAAGTAAAAAACCAATATCTTTCTATGGTCTCTTTCAGTTCCAGACTCCAAGTTACAGTCCTGAGTTTCTGTCCAGATTTCTTTTTTTAATGGACTGTGGTCAGAACATGTAAAAGCCAAATAAATCCTTTCCTCTCCAACTTACTTTTATTCATGATATATTTTATTCATGATATATATATATACATATATACATATGTATATATATATATAATTTATACACACACACACACACACACACACACACACACACACACACATATATATATATATATATATATATATATATTCTATACACCTATAGAAAACAAGGAGAGACCATAGATGTACCATGTACCTTCATACCAGATAGTGCCACCCATTGAAAATGCTGCCCCTTTCCAAGTACATTTTTAGAGTAGCTTTTTTTCATATCTCTAGCAAAAATTGCTCAAACCTGGATAATAATCATGTTAAGTCTTTGAACGAAACATTATGAATATTTTTATTGTATTCAATCCACAGCAGCTTTTTCCATTTCTGTATGCCCTTGCGTTATTCAATTACCTGAATCTTACACATTTTTTTACAAGTTTATATAAACACTTTTTCTTCCTTGTAGATATTAAATTTATATTTCATTTTAAACTTTGTTTCCTATCTCTTTATTGTTAATGTATTGAAATGTGAATGTTTTATACATACACTCTGTTGTTTGTACATACATATGGATTGGTTCTAAAAATTGTGTGTGTGAGTCAGGGTGTGTGTGTGTGTGTGTGTGTGTGTGTGTGTGTATCCCTGTGTATATATGTGCTTTCATATGTAGATTCACAGACAAAGTCTTGTACCTGGTAACAAGGGACATTTTCCTTCTTTTTCTTTCCTTTTTCCCCCCAAAGGTGCACGCTTTAGCAAGATAAAAGCAGAAGTGCCACAAGTAAACAGTGCTTTATAACATTGCTAATCCAAGAAAGTAAAATTAATTCTTTCACAATGAAACATGATCTTAGCTACAGACTTAGTCAAGGTGGGTCTTTAAACATTAAGGACTCCATCTTGTTGTGTGTGTTTTCAGTGTCTGAGGTGTAATGCTGTGTTTAGTTTCTTTGTTTATTGTGCTAACTAAGCCTTCTCCTAGCACTTGGGAATCCCAGTTTCAGGCCTGCCTATGCTATACAGCAAGTTACAAGACCATGATATTGATGACTTAATAGATTACATAATCTATAAAAACTTCAGTTTAGGTCCTTATAGCTTCCATACTGTTTAACTAATCTTAATACTTGTATTATTTGTGCTGTACCCATAATGAATTTCACATATTGTTCACTACTGCAACTTTTCCTCAAATCACTATGAATGACTTCAGAAGTTTACTGTATATTCACATCTATTTCATCCATTCTGATATCTTACTCTTCAAAAGTATAGTTATCTTCTGTTAACATGTTCTCTCTCTTTAGATAAATTTCTTTAGTTAATGACATTAAGGAATATTTTTTAGAATTCTCTTACTTTTCCTTGTTTGAAAATTGATTTATTTCCTCTAAATAATAGGGTATCTTTGGCCCAGACACAGAAGTGATTATTAATGGAGATCTTTATCATTTGAAAAGACTTGTGTTCCTTCCTGAGATATTCATGGTTTCCCACAGTGAAAGAAAAAATCTATATTGCTTTTCCCTAGAGGTAGGGGGCCCTTCTCTTCAACTGTTCGCATTTATCACTGATCCCTTTGCTGTCATAAAACAGAATCAAATTAGAAGAGAGATTAACTTTGGCTCACAGTTTTAGAAGAAATATCATGGCAGTGATAGCTGAAAAACACACACCCCAGGGACATCAATGACAATAATGTAAGTAAGCTATTTTGGTAATTTCCCATGAAAGTTCTCTGCTCATTTTTTCCTATCTGCTTCCTCCCTATTTCTAAACTACACTCATATTATTGGTTTGTTGTGATTCACAGATGCTGTTCTGAATGGGGTTTTTCAGCTCCTTGTTGGGTGTCACTATTATTGTGGAAAAAGTAAGCTAAGGACTTTTAAGATTACTTTTATGTTGTTTCTGCAAAACAGAAATTGAGCTTTTCATGGGGTGGAGGAAGGTGGGGCTGGCTGACCAATGTAATGGGAGTGGGGCAAGGACAATGCAGGCATTTCCCCTCAATAACCATTGTTCCCTTCCTTGGCAACAGGTGAGAAGAATGTTTATTTTCCTAATTGGTCAGTTGGCAGTGAGTTGGGATACAGTGCCCTGGTAGTCATTGTTACTACCTCTACTTTGTTCAGTCTCTTGGAACTTGTTATCCCAGAATCCTATTGATATCACCTGGGGCAGGAATTTAAAATGCTACCTACCTACCTGTTACGGTCTACAGTAGTACTTTTGTCAATTTTTCAGGCAACATGTGCAAATTTGGTCTGCTGGACTCGGGATCGGAGGACCTGAACGAATTGGGTGGACTACATTCTGATGCAGTAGACATTTAATTTCAGTGTACTTTTATACACATATGTAACAAAGAAAGCAATGATCCAAAGAAGGCTGTTAGAGTTTAGGAAAACATTAGTAAATAAATTCCAGAATCACGAATAAATATTAACAGAGTACACCTTTCCCAGAACATTCTCAGGACAGAACAATTTAAATTCAATTGCCTGACATATACTATAAATTGTATTTGGGAAAACATGATAGCAAGGCAAAAAGTCATATCCAGATTCAGGTTACACTGATCAGATGGGGTTTTATAGGTATGATCATTTAACAATAATAAACATGTCTTATAAATTGAATATAAATGTTTGTCACAGAAGGGACAAAATTAAGTCCAAAAACAATCAAGGGATTAAAATTCACATGAAGTAAAAGGCTTTCTGGTGCTTTTCCCTGGAGCCTTTCTTACAATTCCCCAAGGCATTGTTTACCATGCATCATTCTTTGATAGTAGTCTGAAAACTTCTATGTTCATTGGAGATTGAATGATTCTCCTGCAAGCTAATACTATAGGGTTGACAGGGTATTATTCCTCTCTGACTGAAATTGGAAGGAATGGACACTAGTGCTGGAAAGGATCAAAGTATCAGTGTAGGGGAATACCAGAACAGGCAAGTGGGAAGGGGTGGATGAGGGAGCAGGGGGAGGGAAAAGGGCATGTGGGACCTTAGGGGGGTGGGGAAACAAAAAAAGGGAAATGAAATGTAAATATAGAATATATCCAATAAAAAAATATCCTGCTCTGTAGATCACTCTTCTATAGTCTTTTCTGGTGGAGGTGGCTGTTCCTTCTTCCCTTCCTACTTTTATCCCTCCCTCCCTCCCTTCCTCCTTCCCTCCCTCTCTTTCTTCCTTCCTTTCTTTCTTTCATATGTCTACTGGGATCATTTGTTGGGGATTATCTGATGAATTTTACAAAATATTTCTACGGCAAAAAGAAATGCAGAGAAGTTGCCAAGGTATTTTCCCCACAGGTCTGGAGCCACTAGAGAAAGGGCCTTCCTCTACCCAGTTTTCATGTGCATTTCTTTGTTATTGCATATCCTCCACTTTTTTACTCATCAAGGGAAAGACAAAGACAAAATGAATGTTTAAACATCCTTATGTGAATAGCAAGCACTTGACACATTCCATTCAAATCTAAACTTTCTCATTTGACAGACTTGGATACTTCCTTAATGATCTTCCTGTTAATATTGATGCCTCTTTCAAGAGTAAAGGGAAAGAGGCAGGGCTCATATGATAATGGATCTATAGACAGGAATCTAAATGTTGACTATGGGTAGAATTGCCTAACATGGGATAACAGTATTCTCAGAGGTGGCTACTACTCTCAGAGGTAGAGCCCAGGAGAAGCCTCAAAAATAGGTATAATGTTTTTGGATCATAATGTTGTTCCATGTAAATAAATTACATGCACTAGAAACCTGAAGTCAACCTGCTAAAAGGACTGCTGTAAATTAAAAGAGTGTGATGCTAACAATGCAGCTTTTGCTTTATTCCTTGAGAAAAGAGTCATTCAGTTACTTAGGCTTGACAGAGGGGCCTTGGGTACCTGATTATCAGAGGTCACCAAGGTACCACATGCCAAGTGTCCTTGGGCTTTCTCTCAAGCTGGAGAGGAATCAGAGGCAGAGGGAGATGGCTACAGAGAAGAAAAGAATTTATAGACGAAAAGAGAAACTCCAGATTGGAAGATAACTTAAGAAAGGTTTCCTGCTAATTGGCATTGTCTAGGCAATTTAAAAATATTATTATTATTATTATTATTATTATTATTATTATTATTTTCATTTTTCAGGCCAGCTGTTACCCACTTCCAGTTCCCCCCTCACAGTTCCTTATCCCATTCTTTCTCTCAACCCCCCCCATCTCCAAGAGGATGTTAGCAGCCCCCCATCACCAGGCTTCCCCACACCCTGGGGCCTCAAGTCTCTTGAGGGTTAGGCATAGCTTCTCTCATTAAGGTTAGACCAGGTAGTTGTCAGACCAGGCAATTGTCAGCGATATATGTCTCAGGGGCCTTGGACCAGCTCATGTATGCTGCCTGGTTAGTGGCTCAGTGTTTACCAGATCTTAAGGGTCCAGGTTAGTTGAAACTGCTGGTCTTCATATAGGGTCACCCTCCTCAGTTTCGTTTAGCCTTTCCCTAATTCAACCACAGGGGTCCCTAACTTCAGTGCAATAACCATTGGGCTGAAATATTGGGTGTAAATATCTGCATCTGTCTTAGTCAGCTACTTGTTGGGCCTCTCAGAGGACAGCAATGCTAGGCCCCTATCTGTAACCAGACCATAGCATCAGTGTCAGCCCTTGGAGCCTCCCTTCAGATGAACACCAAGTTGGGCCAGTCACTGGACCTCCTTTCCCTCAGTCTCTTCTCCATTTTTTGTCACTGCAGTTTTCTTAGATAGATAGGAACAATTCTGGGTTAGAAGTTTTAGATGGTGGGATGGTAACCCTATCCCTATACTTGGATGCAACTAGAAAATATATTCTGAGTGAGGTATTTCTATAGGGTGTTTTCACAGGTGAGTGTGACCTACTGAGAATGGCCACCTTTCAAGCCTAGCAGAGGCCAAGCTATTTAGAGGTGCTCATAATTTTCTCATTCCTTCTTTGTCCAATCTAGTGAGTAATCAAATACTCTTCGGGTGTTTGCAGTCAGTAGTTTTCCAGTTTGTCTTCCCTCATGGATCAGCATCATTTGTAAATTGACTCTACTATTTCCTTACCTGTAGTGATTGGCTGATTCCAGTCAACCCCTAACTATCTACCCAGATATTTGTTTGGATTAAGAAAAGGACTCTTATCTTTCCTGAAAGCAAAGTAATAGATTTTTTTTTTTTTGCAGGTTGAAATTATCTTGAACTTTTTCAGCTTCTGCAGAATAAAATGGATCATAGTCTAGACCATTTTATGCTCACTCAAATAATTTTTAAATGCATTGTTTTCTTAAAGCCACAGATGCAAATCTGAGTGCAAGTTAGGAAATAATATTTAGTCCAGACTTAAAAAACAGGGGAACGGATCATTTTTCTAACGTTGTATACAAATGAAATTATAATACAGGGTGGCTGTTTTTCTCAAAATAATATATGCAAATTCATAGGATGGTAGAGAGGAAAAGTCATCACAGTATGACTTCAGTATGCCCTTGACAGAAGGAAGCACAGAAGAGGCAAACATAAGACCTAGGATTACACAAACAATTCAGCAGTCATTGTTCTTAGTTCTTAGCTTATAGCTGCCATGCTTTTCAAAATAAATTATTCCTACTCCTTTGCTGCTGCCTGCTACCATGCAATTGCTTTCACATTAGAATGCATTCATATGCTAAGTGAGCGTGCTCACAAGGCTCCAGAGTACCATTTATTCTTGAGACCAGAATATTAAAGATAAATATTTGCAGCTCCTCTGATAGAAAAAGAAGGGCATAGGAGCACCAGGAGAAAGATGGGAAAAAAGAAGCTGGGAGTATTGTTACTAGGAAACAGAAGCAACTGACTCTTTGGAGCACACTGGTTTGAAATGAATCCCCAGTGATTGAGAACTTTATTCTGATTTTAAGTGGGTAGTGCCCCAATATATTGGGCAAGTCCGTCTTTTTTGGAGAGAGAAATGAGATATAGCTCATACTATATAACAATATACAAGATCATTAATTTTCTGTTCAAGCAAACAAACTGTTCTTCCCACATTTAGGAAGCATATCTAACAAAAATGATGTCTTAACAATCCTCTCAATATCAGTTACCTATCCATAATCAATACTCCCTTAATCTATTAATCCTGTAGTCACTGTTCTGGTCTCATTTCTATAACATCCACTTGGCCTGAAACAATCATAAAATTGAGAAAGAAGAAAGTTCCATGTGAATTATGACAACTTGAAACAAAATGACTAAGGTAGTATTTTGTCCTGACTCCATTTTCTGCCTTCTCATACACTTCTCAGCCCACAATCCTGCAAAAGCCCCATCTTCCTAGACAGCACATTTGAAATTTTCACCATGACCAAGATCCATATGCATTAACTCAGTTTTTCCTAACAGCCAATGTGTTTACAGCCACTCTTTTTCTGAGTTGATCTCCAGTGTCTCTGTTCATAAAGACCTGCTAGAACTGTCCACATTGTAGAGAAATTTCATCTTTGTCTAAGAACTTCATAGATGCCAAAACAGTTACAATTTCTATAGCAATGCTGGGACACAGTCTCTATCTTGAATCTATCCCCCAAGTCCAGGTAAAAGAAATCAGTTCTATATAGTGATGGTGTGTGGAAGTGGTTCTTTGGGAAGTTATTAGAGTTAGACTAAGTCATGAGGTCAGGGATTTTTTGATAGCATTTCTAAAAAGAGAAAGTAGCTTAAATAGTGGCTTAAGCCTGTCAGTCTCACCAAATGATGTTCTCTGTCACATAGTCAAGAGGAGGAGGTTCTTCAGTAAATGCTTACATTATCATACTACATATATAGTCATCTTAGCTACCACAACAAAAATGAATTTCTCTTCTTTATAAATTATCTAGTATCTAATATTTTCTTAAACTACCTGAAAGTGACCTAAGGCATGTGGTATATATTTCTCCATTTATTCAGCAAATACTGTTTTTCTCTGAGGAAATATGTATCAGGGCATGTATTTAATTTTGAAAGTTCATCTTTCCCATGAACAGTCTACACAGGGAGACTGATATAGCAACAAAACCCACAACCTTCCCATCTCAGTCTAGAACAGAAATATGTAAATGTAAAAAGACTACAAGCTGGGTAATCTGGAAAGGTGTTTGAGAAATGCCTTGAGATTCCAGTAAAATCAATGTTTATATTGCTCTATAACTCTCTGTTTGAAATTTTGGATTATGTAAAATTAATTAATGTTAACAACTGATCTCTTATCAATAAATAAATTAGACTGTTACTTATAAAAAATGATAGTCCAGTTATCACAGGCAGAGTGCTTTCCTGAACGAAAACACAGGCTTGAGCATCTCAGAGGTTTCTCTAAATTGATAACTCACTAGATGTCAGCTCTCAAGATATGACATTTTAATTTTCAGATATTAATTTTAATAACTGTGGGTAGTATTTTTTCATTGGATGTTTTCTTTATTTACATTCCAATGTTTTCCCCTTTCCAGGTCTCCCCTTTGGAAAACCCTACCTCATCTTCCCTCTCCCGGCCTCTATGTGGGTGCTCTCCCCACAACCCACTCCCGTCCTCCTGCCCTGGCATTTCCCTACACTGGGGCATTGAACACCCTCAGGACCTAGGGCCTCTCACTGATGTCCAACAAGGTCCTCCTTTGCAAATATGTAGCCATTGTCATTCCTTGGTTGGTGGAAGAGTCCTTTCGAGTGGTTCTGGCCTATTGACACTGTTGCTTCCTCCATGGGTCTGCAATCCTTCTCAGCTCCTTCAGACCCTTCTCTAACTCCTACATCAGGGACCCCTGAGCTCAGTCCAATGGTTGACTGTGAGCTTCTGCCTCTGTATTTATCAGACACTGGCAGAGCCTCTCAGGAGATAGCCATATCAGGCTTCCATCAACAAGCACTTCCTGGCATCAAAATAATGTCCCAGTTTGGTGGCTGCATGTGGGATAGATCCCCAGGTGGGGGCAGTCTGCAGATGGCCTTTCCTTCAGTTTCTGCTCCACACTTTGTCTCCATATTCCATCCTGTGTGATTTGTTCACCCTTCTGAAAAGCACTGAAGTGTCCACATTTTGGTCTTGAAAGATTTAACTCAAGAACTTTAAAAAGGTCAGAGGCTAAGTTACATTCCTCAGACCACAAAGGGGAGGGGGAGTCTGACCTAAGGGTGGGTGGGGACACTTTCTGAAGGACTGACCATTAGCCACCTACCTCATCACCTTACAGCCAATTAGTTTAAATGTAACACTGTTCTGCCAATCACATTGTGCTTAATGGTGATGGCGCTGAGGAGGGTATAACGTCCTGTTCAGCATGAGGGTCCAGGTCATTCTCTCTCTGTGTGCAGTACAGCCCCAGCATGCTGGATTTAATAAAAATTCCCCCTGTGTTTTGCATTGATTTCTGTCTCCATGTGGTCCACTCAGGGGTTCTGCTAAGTTAAGACTGGTTGAGTCTTACATTTGGTGCATTGGCCTGGAAACTGCCTCCTGTGGGAACTGCTGGAGAAGAGAAATTGAAGGTCTCGAGAAGGCACTGCAGTTTGTTTTCTGTCTGTCTCACTGTTTGTCAAAGTCTGAGTCTGTAAGCCTGTCTGAACTTTCAGTTTTGCTAGTAAGCATCTGGGGGCTTGGAGAGCCTACAGTATCTGGTATGGTGAATTCGACTGGCAGATATGCTAAGAGTTGAGACCACACAAGGGATGGGGGGGTCCTGAAGGAAGCTTCAGGCCCTGAGGAGAGCTGGGTAAGGCTCTAGTCCATCTGGAAATGGCAAGACAGTAATGGTGGGAGCCAGGTTTTGCTAAAATCTGATTTATTTGGCTCCTGTGGCATGGGCAGGAGCTCCTGGTATCTGAAACTGGTCCCATCTAGGGGCAAATTGTGTGTTGATTATCCTTGCTCTGTGTTCTTGGACCTAGATGTCTGCAAGCTGTCTGTGTGCTGATTGTTTCTCTCTGTTTGTTAGTATCTTGTTCTGTGTTTTTGGACTTAGACTGATGGCATTGTTTGGACATTAGACCGACTGAAAAGCAACTCTCTGCTTCTCAATAGGGACCTTAGACTTACAAAGCACCTAAAGCATGCCATGGAACTCAAGTGTGCCAAGTTGAAACAAAGGAGAGACAGAATACTGAGGACTGACCCTTGGTGAGGAAAACACTTCTTAACAAGATACTCAAGGTGATGCTGAATGGGAATTCTGGATATAAGCTGGTACAGATATATGAGTAAATCAATTGTGTTAAGTTAAAATGAAGATAGTTTATTTTACTTGTTTTGATTTTTCATAAAGGATGTGATGTTGAGCTTTGTGGTTTTATTATTCCTCTAAGAGAGACGTCAAAATAAGGGTTTTTCTGGTTACTGGCTCAAGGATATGCTGATTTTTAAAAAAAAAGGTTTTGTTTTTATGTTCTTAAAAAGAGGGATTAGGCTCTGGACACCTTCCAGAGCTATTTGGATCAGAAGTGATGGAGGAAGACCTCCAGAGGACTAAAATCCAGAATATCAAACAAAAAAATCTATCTTTATGATACTAAAATTTTGTTTTGAGATTTTTATATTACAGAAAATACAGCCAGGTTGACTCTCCTCATCAAACATGCTGAACTGATCTGCTTTAACTCCTGAGGTCCTGGACATCAGCTATATCCAGTCAAGAAACAGAAATCAGAGACCAACCAAGTCTCCCATTTTCCCTACCCTTCTTCCACCCCCTTATTAATATCTCAATGCTCATATTCAGCTTGAAGAAGTTATGAAGAGTCATCGATCCAGTTGCCTAGTATTTGTGGCTGGAGAAGGTTGTTATTATTAAGTTGTCTTTCTAGGAAATATATAAATAGTCATATCTGAAACAGGGAGAAAATATATTTGACTATATAGTCATAATTTCATTTGGTAAAAATCCTTTTAATTGTTACTAAGTTATAGTCATAAGTTCTTATTGGGTACAGAATTCATTGTGATACAAAATCAAGGTTTTCAGTGGTATAAATTTCTCCTATTATACTGAAAATTTAAAAGTACAAGGTTTAGACCCAGTCCTTCTTTGCTGTTATTATACAGATCTGAGATATTTAAGCCTATGAGTTTAGGGCCAAATAGCATAAGGCTCTGAGTTTATTGTTAGGGTGTTCTCTAGATTTTAATCAGAAACAGCTGAAAACAGTTAACTGACAATAGTCCACATTACTTTACATAGATAGTTGATTTTCAAAAGCATCAGAAATCCACAGAACATGATGTTTAATGTTATCTATTTCACTTGTTGTAGAGACTAGTCTACTCCTGACCGCTTCCTTTTTTTGGATTCAAAGAAGAAATTGAGCATCAGTAGAGCTGCTTCTGTTGTGGTAAAACAGCCACAAGGCAAGGATTACCTCTCTTCATCTACAAACTCTGTCCAGAAAATGACCCTTTTACAAGTTAGGATAGCTTGATTTCTGCCAAGACAGAATGACTCATCCTTAATAATTCCTGTTTCTTTAAGTCTGTCAGATGTTCATAAGCCAGAAGGCTGATGTCTGATGCTCCAACATTTTGAAGTATAAAGTGTCCAGATGTTCAGCAGTCTCTATCATTTGACTAGAGTTTCAGTTAATATTGGTCACTCTCAGATTTCTGACAGGATTAAAGACTGTTAGTCTCATAGTCAGCCTAAGTTGTTTAACTTTGAAAAAACTAATATAGATGTAAATAGATAGTTTTCAGATGACATACAATTTATAGCCTAGACCGGAGACAGGTGTTAATTATTATAGTCTTTTGAGATAGTATAGATGACAGAGGTTCTGTTTGATTGTAAAAATTGATGGACTGGGTGTTAGGTCTAACTTATACTTTACAACTTACAAAATGGTAATAGTTATGCTTAATTTATATTTAGAGAGGACCACACAAGTGGAGCAGGAGGAGACCTGAGACCACCTCCCCTGATACTGTGGTGGCTGTCTCACTAAGGGCATATTTCCCAAAAGACTGATTAATCTCTTTGAGACTGTCTTATTTGTAATACAGGAAGCAAAAAAGAATACCCACTCAGACTGGTGGGTGCCATAGATTGACCAGGCTGTCATGAACAGTGGGTTTTCCCTGACTAGGCCTGACTGGAACTTTAATATGACAATAGGTATGGGGCACATGATAGTCCACCACCAGACTCCATGGGCAGGTCTCAAGTGGGCTACATGACAACCCACAAATTTGACCAAGGTATGTGAGGTTAAACAGGGACCACAGCCTTTCTAGAGCAGATCATAGAGGCAATATACACCCTATAACCCCAGGGGCAAGCAATATAAAACTACTGAGATAATGACTTTTATAGACCAGGCTAGTAGAGATCAGAAAAAAATCTTCAGAGGTTAGAGAAAAAGAATAAGCCATTGAGAGGTTTAGTACAATTTGCTAAGACATGGAAGCAGAGGAGGAGAAGGAGCAGAGAAAAGAGAAATAAGTCTGTAGAGAGATTTAGTACAAGCTGATGACAAAATCTGTAGAGAGATTAGTGCAGGTTGTTGACAAAGTCTACCATTACAGGGAGACAGAGGAGGAGAGGGAACAGAGAAAAAGAAAGAAAAAAAATGATAGAGAAGGACGCTACAGAGAGTCCTGGCTACAGTAGTTAGGAAAAGCAGAGAAAAAAGACAGAAAAGGACCAGTGCAGATACTACAAGGAGAGAAGCCACTGGCCCTGAGAGTGCCCTAATAGAAGCCTGGAGCAGGAATTCCCAGACCTTGGGAAAAGTTCCCCCAAATGGCACTGGATGAAGACAGTGACTAGGTGAGATGGGGTTCTGACCACCTCCTCCAACACAGGGTAACTCTGAGAATTGAGGAAAAATCCACTCAGTTCTTGGTGGACACAGGTGCTCAACACTCAGTCCTTCAAGCCAATGGCCCTGTTTCCAAGAAAAGATCTTGGGTCCAAGAAGCCATTAGAACCAAAATGTATTCATGGACTACTCAAAGAACACTGGACCTAGGGATGGGATGGGTAGCCCATTCATTTAGTGTCACCCCAGACTGTCCCTATACTCTGTTGGAGTAAGACAAACTCTCCAAATTGGGGGACCAGATATACTTCCTACCCAATGGGCCACAGCTAACTGGCCCAAAAAGAGAGAATGACCCCTGCTGAAAGTCTCTATAGACAGGAGCAGTTTTCTCCATGAAGGCCAGAGACAAGCAGGTGCTGCTGTGGTGGATGGCACAAATGACATCTGTGTAGAAGAACCTTTAACCCCTGGCACGTCAATGCAAAAAGTGGAGCTAATTGCCCTCACCAAGACCTTGGAACTTGAACACAGCAAGAAAATTAACATCCGCACAGAGAGCAGGTATGTCCTTGCCACAGCCTACATCCACAGGGATATATGTCAAGAGGACTGCTCACATCAGATGAAACCAAGAGGTCTTGGACCTCTTATATGCCCTAATGAAGCCAGAAACTGTATTATTCACTGCTCAGGATGCCAGAAGAGAAAAAACTCAGTTTACAATAATAAGGCAGATCAAGTGGCTCCAGAAGTTGCTATGCAGGAGCCTATACTGGTTATGGGCCTGCAAGAGACACCCACTGGGAAATGGGACTCAATTAAGAGATGGTCTCAGTTAGAATATGCTGAAGAAAAATTGGACTCAGATGGCTAGCCACCCTACCAACTATTACCAAGAGAAGGTGCACATAAGAAGAGAGAACTATATTCCCCAGAAAGTAAGTAAAAGACTTACTAGGCCAAATGCACAGATAGACTTATTTAGGAGATGAAAAGGTTGTCCAGGAAGTTAAGGGACCTAAAGAATATATTTATGACTCAAATTTTGGGCCAGAGAGATAATAGAACAGTGTAAGGTATGCCAACAATTGAATACTTATGCAGCAAAGAGTAAACAGGGCAAAAGACCAAGAAAAGAACTGCCTAGAGTATATTGAGAGATTTTTATAAGAATTAAGGCAGAAAAATATGGATACAAATACTTCTAGTGTTTGTAGATACTTTCTCTAGATGGGTTGAGACTTTCCCTACCAAGCGGGAAACAGCTGCCATGATTAGAAGAAATTTTTCTGTGTTCCAGAGAGCCCAAGGTAATTGGATTAGACAATGGTCCTGCTTTTCATCTCCTAAGGTAAGTCAAGGATTGACAGAGATATTGGGGACTAATTGGAAGCATTATTGGGCATTCTGTCCCCAGAGCTTAGGGCAGGTAGAGAAAATAAACAAAACCCATGGGAGACCTTAATTAAAATGATCTTGGAGACTGACTCAGGCTGGGTGGTGCCTCTCCCCTTATTCCTGTTCTATGCCTAGAACAGCCCCTGCCATTTTAACCTTATCCTTTTGAGATCCTCTTTGATATCCCAACTCTTTTTTGTCCACTGGGTCCTCCGAGGAGGTATCCCACAACATGAGATTTGGCCCAAACTGTCTGCCTTAAATGCTCCAGGGATGTCAGAGACTCCTCACTGCTTCCAGACTGGTGACTGGATCTGCGTAAGAAGGCTTCAAGAACAGTTGCTGAAACCCTGATAAAAGACACTCTTCCGGTGTCTTTCATATGCTTCCTATATGAAATCTGCAGATGCCTTGTTTTACAGACTCCTGCTGGATGGTACAGGAGATAGTCTGCTGAAGCTCAAAATCACTTGATCTTGATCATGATTGCCTAGTGTAGTACTCTTAGATTCTGTTTGCTTCCCCCATTCTATGTGCCCATTCACCATACCAGTTATGGCACTTACCTTCTCTCTTTTGTTGAGGTTATAGATGGCCAGGGCATCCATTGATTTAGATATAGAAAAAAAAAAGAAACTTCCATCAGTCACCTTCAAGAATTATTGGCTTCATTATCAGAAGTAGTACTGCAGGATAGGAGGGCTAATGTGCTGCCTTAGCTGAGGAATGTTGCTCTTATATAGACCATTTGGGGTTGTTAACTCTGTTAGCACCCCTAATTGTTCTCCAGCTATAGTTGACGTTTGGCCCCTACATTTTGAACTGCTTAGTTGCTATTGTTTTAAATCCTGTCTTTTATAAGTTTAGTTTCTAGGATATGAATTGCATAAAATATTATCCCAATTTAGCAGCATCTTTAGATATCTGTTTTCCTGAATGGACTCATGCCATGTACTGCTGTTTAGAATGACTCCTACCTTGAGTTACCAGTTTTATGCTAACTTTCTCTTACCAATATTACAAATTTTTAATCATATACTAAACAAAATTTTCTTATCCTTTCTAGTTGTAATTTTAAGAGAAAAAGCATTTTGTCACTTGCTGAGCCCAATAAACACCATTCCAGAGATTTTTCTAGGAAAAAAAAAAACAGCTATCAACTCCCTTACCAAAGAGGTTAAAAAGCTGTTGGCCCCTTTAAAAGAGGTTTTGACAGACAATAAGCTCCTGGCAGGCCTTCTCCAGCTATGTGTGACTCTCAGCTACAGCTCGGATAACTAATCAGTTCTTGCTGTGCAATTGAGACTGCCTTCTAAACAAGTTGAGAAGTGGATAGCTAGAAGATAAAGTTTTAACTATTTTCTCTTTTCAATATGAAACTAGGAAACAAAGAAACAAAAGCAGACATAAATTGACAAACGTGGACAGATTGGTGCACCAAGGACAGACAATAGACACAGAGGGAAGAGAACTTGAATCTAAACTTACATGCCTTTTCTCTTCTTATACAACAAGCTTTACATTTTGGAGTACTTGTTGCTCCAGAAACATTTCAAAGGTGATAACTTTTCAATATTTGGGGCCTCAGTTTTATCCTAAACAAATTGTGGCACAGAAAATTCACTAACGAAAAGATGACTTACTTCAAATTATTTTCAAAAGCTTCTAGGAGATGTTAGCTGGCTAAATCCTCACCTTAAGCTCATCAAAGATGACCTTAAACCTCTGATGTTCTCAAGGGGAATGCAAATCATCATTTACCATGATCAAGTAGGCTTCATTCGAGGGATGCAAGGTTGGTTTAATATACCAAAATCCATTAACATAATCCACTATATAAACAAACTGAAAGAAAAAATCACATGATCATCTCCTTAGATGCAGAAAAAGCATTTGACAAAATACAACACCCCTTCATGTTAAAAGTATTGGACAGATCAGGAATTCAGGCCCCATACCTAAACATAGTAAAAGCAATTTACATTAAACCAACAGCCAAATCGAATTAAATGGAGACATACTTGAAGCAACCCCACTGAAATCAGGGACAAGGTAAGGATGCCCATTCTCCCATATCTCCATATCTTTTCAATATAGTACTTGAAGTGCTAGCTAGAACAGTAAGACAACAATAAGAGATTAAGAGGATACAAATTGGCAATGAAAAAATAAAGGTATCATTATTTGCAGATGATGCGATAGTATTCATAAATGACCCCAAAAATGCTACCAGAGAACTTCTCCAGCTGATAAACAACTTGAGCAAAGTGGCTGGATATAAATTAACTCAAATAAATCAGTAGCTTTCACTTATACAAATAATAAACAGGCTGAGAAAGAAATTAGGGAAACACCTCCCTTCACAATAGCCACAAATAATATAAAATATCTTGAGGTAACTCTAACTAAACAAGTGAAAGACCTTTATGACAATAATTTCAAGTCTTTCAAGAAAGAAATTGAAGAAGATCTCAGAAAATTGCGAGATTGGCAGAATTAACATGCCATGGTACAAAAGACAATATATATATTCAATGCAATCCCCATCAAAATTCCAACACAATTCTTCAAAGACATCAAAGAAAAATTATCAAATTCATCTAGAAGGGCAAGAAACAGAATAGCAAAAACAAATCTTGACAATAAAAGAGAGAATCACCATCCCTGACCTCAAGCTTTACTACAGAGCCATAGTGATTAAAAACTGCATGGTATTTGTACAGAAACAGACATATTAATCAATGGACTAGAACTGAAGACCCAGAAATAAAACCACACACTTATGGACACTTGATCTTTGACAAGTCAAAAATATACAATGGAAAAAAAAGAAAGCATCTTCAATAAATGGTGGTTAAATAACAGGCTGTCTCTATGTAGAAAAATGAAAATAGAGACATTTATCACCTTGCACAAAGCTCAACTCCAAGTGGATCAAACACCTCAACATAAAACCAGACACACTGAATCTAATATAAGAGAAAGTGGGAAAGAGCCTTGAACTAATTGGCATAGAGGGAATTTCCTAAACAGGGCTCTAGTGGCTCATGCTCTAAGATCAGTAATCGATAGATGGTTCCTCATGAAACTGTAATGTTTCTGTAAGGTAAAAGATATAGTCAATAAGACAAATTGGCAACATACAGATTGGGAAAAAAATCTTCACTAACTCCACATAAAATAGGTGGCTAATATCTTAATATCTAGAGAACTCAAGAAGCTAATCACAACAAACAAACAAACAACCCAATCAAAAATGGGGTATAGAACTATATTGATATTTCACAACTAAGGAATCTTGAATGGCTAAGAGGCATCTAAAGAAATGGTCAAATTCCTTAGTGATCAGAGAAATGGAAATCAAAATGACCCTGAGATTCTACTTTATACCAATCAGTATGGCTAAGATGAAAACCTCATGTGACAACACATGTTGGAGAGTGTGTGGAAAAAGAGGCACACTCCTGCATTCCTGATGGGATTGCAAACTGGTACAATCACTTTGGAAATCAATCTGGTGGTTCCTCAGAATATCAGAAACAGATCTACCTGAAGACACAGCTATACCACTCTTGGGAATATACCCAAAAGATGCCCCACCATGCTATAGGGTCATGTGTTCCACTGTTTTCATTGCAGCCTTATTTGTAATAGTCAGAACCTGGAAACAACACAGATGTCCCATGACAGAAGAATCATTATAGAAAATGTGATTATTTACACAATGGAATACTACTCAGCTATTAAGAAAGAGGACATCCTCAATTTTGCAGGCAAATGGATGGAACTAGAAAATATCATCCTGAGTTAGGTAACTCAGACCCCCAAAAATGTACTGAATACCCAAGATACAGTCCACAGAACTCAAAAACATTCAAGAAGCTGAAGTGCCCAAGTGAGGATGCTTCAGTCCCACTTTGGGGGGGGGAGCAATCACAAGTGGGAAGGGAGGGAGGGACCTAGGAGGGAAAGTGGACAGGGGAGTGGAGAGGGGATTGTGGAGGGGAACCTGATCTGGTTGGTAGTGTGTGAGGGAAAAGAACTGAAGCCCTGAAGACCAGCAGAAATAATGGAAACAGGCAATGGCAACTTCAGGAGTTAGGAGGTTGGAGGCACCCTCCAGAATGCAGCGAAGACCTGGAAGATGAAAGACTCTCAGGACTCAAGAGGATGGACTTTAGATGAAATGTCAGACAGTATGGAAAGGGAACTTATAGAGACCACCTCTAGCAGGAAGATAAGGTACCAAATGAGGGAGGTGGTGCCATCCTACAGTCACAACTCTGACCCATAATTGTTCCTGTCTAAAAGAATTACAGGGATGGAAATGGAGAGGAGCCTGAGGAAAAGAAGGCACAGATTCCCATGTTGATATGTTTTATTCTGTTCGGCTAAATTCCAAAGCCAATTACATTAATACCACTCACATCCTGTTTTGTTTGTTTTGTTTTTGTACTTTACAACAATGTAAAATAAGGTACAATCACAGAAGAGCCCACCCACTTGGAGATAACAATTGTCAGGATGGTCCTGGCACCTGCGTATTGTCCTGGTACATACATATTGCTGTATTGAACCACCTGGGACTTGTGCTCTAGCTTCCTAATCACAAGATGTTTCCTAGTAATTGAAAATATGAATAGCCATTCAAGTTCAAGTCTGTCTTTAACTTTGCTAATACAGCCTTGATAATTTTCTTTTATGCTGTTTTCCAGTGAAATATGAGGTTATTCCATATTTTGAAAATACCCTTATATGAAAATTATCAATAACTTGGAAAAAGCCATTCAAGTTATATCCCACATGAGGACATATGAGTCCCTCCTGCATGAATCTTCTGTAGATCCTGAGAGATTCATGGGGCATTTAGCTGAAAGTACACCAGAGTTTTATCCATATGAATCACTATCTAGTGGCACATTACTTTGTATCTGTGCTCTAGTAGCCCAAGGTTTATGTGGCTTTAAAGTCAAGGGTGCCACTGCTTCTTGCTCCAGGAATTAGTAACTCTGAACTTGAGAAAGTTACTTCAATTCCCTGTCATAAAAATGGAGACTTTAAGAGTATTTCAGGGTTTTCTGAAATCAATTAAGATTAGATGCTTTAGGGACTACCGAAGCACAGTACCGGGACCATGAAACTCATCACATGTTGTCATCACCTCTAGAGTGGGCCACACCTGGAACCATCCTAAAAACAAACAAGAAACAAGCTGCAGTGCACATCTGTGAATACTTCACTGTAAGGCCACAGGGTAGGATTAATTCTCTCAAAGATCAGTCCTCTTTGCTTCTTTCTGTTAACTGTGAACTTTGCCCATCATTTTAGAAATGATGTTACTCAAAGAAATGATGTTACTTTAGAAAAAGTGTTACTCAAAGCCTGCCCTGGGCAGAATTGGGAGATAAAATAGGCATTTTAAAAGGTCGTACTAAATAAACTGCTAATGGATAATAATGGCTTAATGCATCTGCAGAGTAGCATGTCTGCCTCTTTATAAAATGTCCTCAGTCTTGTTCCTGAGAGATGCCAGCAGTGGGTTTTCTGTATCCAAAGTATGTTTCTAAGAAGACCTGAGAGCTCTAGGTTTTCTCTTGCCATTCTCAAGACATCATGTGGAACCTTGCACAACTGCAGTGCATTTCTTTTGCTTTTGTCTACTGGGACAATAGAGCTGTGTGAAAAGAGCAAACCATTAAACACAGAACTCAGGATGACTGAAAAGGTTTCCATGCTAGAGAACATCAAGGATTAGAGTAGTCTGGGATCAGCTTTGCTATTGTATGAAGTACAAAGTAGAAAAGATAAATGGAGTGAAAAGAGATACACTTTGAAAGAACAGTTTTAGGGTGTCTCCACTTAGAGATACTAAGTTTTCAGGTTTTAGCGGGGGTGCTTGTTAGACAAAGTTAAATATCCTTTCTCAATCCCTTGGCCTAATTTACTTTTCTATTAAATTGCTTTGAATGCTTCTGATGACAAGCAACTAAAAGGTTGTCATTAGTACAAAACATTCTTGTTCTCATATATATGGTGTTCTATAGAAAGCCTCACCACTACAACACAGAGAACATATAATCTAAACTGTGTTGTTCAGAATCTGATAGTGTAAAAATGTAAGCCATTTGTCTTTATCTATTCCTAATACACAAGGCCTTGGAAGGATCCATCTGCTTTCTTTAAAATAAAATAAATCTTTACTATGTGATCGTGTGTGTGTGTGTGTGTGTGTGTGTGTGTGTGTGTGTGTGAAAGTGAGAGTGTCGCTGGCTAGATGCCAGGTCTTTCCTTTCACCATGATGGTCCCTCTGACACAACTCAGTTTAGACTTGGCAGCAAATACTTTTACCTGCTGAGGTATTTTGCTGGCCCTCTAAGTGCTTTCTTCTGAGAGAGTGGATGACCTTTGAATAAGACCAAATTTTAGTTACTACAATAGTCATTGAACATATACCCAGTACAATTTCTTCAGGTTTAATCTTCAGAAAGTTCTGTCAACATTAACACTTTTGGAATTTTGGCTTTGATATTTGGTATTTGAGACATTGGGTTTAATCTCGATTTTTACTATATACTAATTTGTTAGCAGTAGGAAATGACTTATACCATTTCATCTTTAATTTCTTAAAATGATACAAATAAAGCTGAAAGACTTAAAGTGAAATAAGTTTAATTCTCTGATCCATGATGTGTTGTCAGTGATGATCTGCCATTGTTACTATGAAGGTATCTATCTCTCTAGCAGGCAACACAATGATACATGTGATAGGCAGTAGATAAATGTATGATCAGTTGTACCCTTATCTTTGACCTTGCCTCCTTGTACACCTTCCTTCACCACATGGTAGAAGTTGCAATAATGGCACAAATACCAATTGATTGTAGAGTTCTGTAGCTTCCAGACTCAATGGCTTGTTTTGATTTGTAGGCAGTACCTTCCCTGCTGGGAGTCTCAGCTCTCTCACTTGCTCCACTTGCTCCTGTTGGTGTGTACATATATGTTTAGGGTGTCTTCGATGGTTTTAGTTCATTGTGTTAGTGCCTTGAGGAAACAATTTGTTTCTTGGTATGGTGATCATTAGTTAACTGGATATTAATGTTTTAAAAATTGCATCGGGAAAATGTAACCCAAGCTGATTTACTGAAGCTCAGCCTGTCTAAATGAGTTGATACAAGCAGTCAACAGGCATGATCAACCCTTGTCCATGTCTCTTAAAATTGCTAACTGAAGGGCTAATTAAATAACAGCATCAAGAGTACTGAGTACCTCTAATCCAGAGTTAACTGACAACACCTGTGGAAGCTTCTGATGAGTACGGCAAACTTGCTGGTATTTACTACTTCCATATTATAGAAGTAGTAACCTGCAGATGGACTTGCCCACACCTAAGTTCCCCTTTTCCATCCTATAATGACCCCAAGATACTCACACCACATCTGTATAAGAGATTTTAGCCCTTCAATTGTTCACATTGAGGTACAGTTCAGTTTTTGGAGGTAGGTGCTTCTGTTCCACCTTTTATTTCCAGGATACCTCTATCATGACTTTTCTAACCCTATCTATCCACTTTACAGCTAATGGTCTTTAGAAAACCTGTGTCCTTTCATCTTTGCTTTCCTTCTCTCTGCTACAAAAAGTACATTAGTACTAAAGTAATTTTGAACTCTAGTGACAATTCTTCACTTAGGCAGCGAATCAGCTGCCTTGTTTATTCTGTTGTAACAAAAGCACAAGGTCAGAATGAATGAATCATCATGGAAACACAGCTAGAGTAAACTCAGAGTTTCTCTTTTAAGGAAGGATATATACTCAAGGAAAGCTAGTTAATTAAGCATTTACTTTCTCTGAAGTGCCTCTTAGAGATAGTGAGTTATAAAGAGCTAGAGAACAGGAGCTCATAGCATCTTTTACTTCATTGAAACACATTATTAATTTTAACAGGCTTTTCACTAAACAACTAAAATGTTTGCACCTGTGAAATAAGACTACCTCTAGCCACATATTTCCATTCCTAGAATACTAACCACCTTTTTTTCTTTAACACTTTCATATCAAATGGAGCATTGAAAATGAATAAATTCATTAGTAAATAGTCTGAGATCCTTGTGGCTTAGAAGGGCTTCTTAGCAGAGGAAACAGCCAGCCATGCTGATGAACGTGATGATTCGAATGATGACAGTTCTTCCTGTTCATTTGCACATATTCAGGAGACAAACCTAGTTAGAACTGCTCAATTTATTTGAAAGCATTAATGTATAAGTCGATGAAGCATCATTATAAGCATCATTGTATAAGCATCATTAAGCAGTAGGACTCTGGTCTAGAGATTTATTAAGTCAGTATACTAGAAAATCAAAACCAATGCATTCAAATTTTTTTAATTTCAGATTTATATGTGACAGTTTGTAAAAAGTTGTGATAATAGGACACAACACAGTCATTAAAATCATGAAATATCGAGTCAATTACTTGTCAGGGCAATCACTTGAGTTTTAGAATTTGTTCAATAACTGAGGCTTATTTAATCTTGTGTCCTTTCATTGACTGCCTTGTTCTTGTTTATTTGTTTGTTTGCTTGAGATAGGATCTTTCTCTACACAGTCATAGCTGTCCTGAAACTCACTGGGTAGACTAGGCAGGAATTAAACTCACAGAGAACAACCTGCCTCTGCCTTCTAAGTGTTGAGAATAAAGGCATGTGTCACTACTTATGGCCCATTGACTATTTAGTAACATTAAGACAATAATAGTGTCATTTCATGCTGATATAGATATTAAATGCATATGAAATATCTAAGTATCTCTGACTCATCAAGAGTTTCATTTTAGTTATTAATATTATGAAATCGAGATTACTGTTACTGCATTATTCAGGATTCCCTAAAGTAACAGAACTTAAAGAATGAATATCTAAAGTAGGGTTACTGTTATGACTTCCAGGCAGTGGTCCAACTACTCTAACAATAGCTGCTTGTGAATAGAAGGTCTAAGAACTCAGTAGCTGTGCAATTCATGAGTGTAGTTGTCTTCATTATATTCTAGAATCTTGAAGAAGTAGGCTTTAATACCAGTGAGAAAATGGACTTACTAGCTAGAATAAAAATAGACAGAGTGAGAGGCTTCTTTCTTCCCTGTCCTTTATACAGACTTCTAGCAGAAGGTGTGGCCCAGATAAAAGTTGGGATTTCCCACCTTAAATGATCTAGATTAGAAGTTGATCTTCCCCATCAAATGATTCAATTAAGCAAAAATTCCTCACTGGTGTGCCTAGTCATTTTTGTATATTAGTTAATTCCAGAAGAGGTCAAGTTAACAACCAAATAGACACAGCAGTTATACATTAGGTTAGAGTAGTGACATCTAACATTAATTCATTGCATTTCTATAACAGACCACTTCATGATGAGTAATACACAAAGAAATGTTTATTACTTAGTTCACAGCTCTCACAGCTGGTAAGTCCAGAGAATATGTGGTTAAAGGTGTAGTTTAGAGTTGGAGAGGACTGCTGAACAAATTCTTGTTTCCTGGAATGAAGAACTGGACTAGGGATATGTGGATGGCGGCAGAGACAGAGAGTTTATTAAGGACAGATAAAAGCACTTTTGAATTGAAAATAGGATAGAGTTGCATATAGAGCATGGGCTCAGTGGACTGGTGTCAGGAGCACTGTGAACTTTATATGGGTCCTTTACATGCTATGCACTTATTCTGCATATTCTCTGTTTTGATTCTCATAGTCCATTGTGTGTGTGTGTGTGTGTGTGTGTGTGTGTGTGTGTTGTGGAAGGTCCCAATCTTTCTCTTCCATTGTATTCTTTTTATGCATATGTTGATTAGTTACTAACAATATTTATTATTCTACTTTCTTATTTCCATTCCTCACTGAAAGCTGTGGTTCCCAGAAAATATTCTTGGTGACACAAGGATAACTTCTTTTATGCTAGTGGGAGTTACATTCCCTAAGATGGAACATGACACTCTCTTCCTATTCTATTCATTGTTTTCAGATGTCGTTTGTTGTGAATTGCCCTGGGCTTATATTTTGATGTTAATTCCACTCCTGGGAAGGGCTGCAGACAAGATGTTAATCATGTATACAAGTGCCTTGTGAACCTTTTCTCCACCTTAACTTTTCAAATAAAGACTAAATCCAATGTCTGGACAGGAGGAAGGAGGAGTAGCTGAGAGTATGGGGGAGGAGAAAAGAGTTGACAGGAAGGGGGAAGCTATCTATGTAGGAATGACAGAGAGGAGGGAGAGAAGCTTGTTTGTGGCCTGGAAATACCACAAGTTATATGAGATAACATAGACGGGAATAGAGTAGTGTAGTGGGAGATCCACCCAATCTAAGCTTATATCTTGTATTGATATTGATTGAGTTGAGATTTCTTTTATGGGGTGATTGGGTTGGAAAATTACAGCAACCATTGTTCTATTTCAGGTTTAGACATATCTGTACCAAAAGTTGTTCAGTAACACTGGAGAGTAATATTTGTGTTTGTAGCACTTGTTTGGTTCTAGAAGTCACAAGTCATGTTACTACATTTGGGATTTAAGGACTAAAAATATCATCCTGAATCAGAAGTATAAGTACTGGAGCCATTGGGGCAAGTATTACATATGAACACCCCATGAACCCACAAGAGAGGCTAGTCATGATCTTTGATAGATATTAGAGTTTAGAGTTGAGTGTTCTTAGCCATCTATTTTGCTTTATAAAACTTTATTTTATCTTTGTTGAATCATTAACCCCAAACCAAAATGTTTCCTTAAGCATTGCACCAACTCCTCCTGTCTGTAATGTTGAGATGGTCAAGGCTTTACAATTATATAGGACCATTTGTGCAAGGGAATCAAAGATTTCCTGTATATTTGTACCGGGACCAAATAATAGAATCCAAACAAGGAAACCAGATTTTTCCAGGAATTTCATGATAGGAGATGTCAAAGGCACCAGTCAGAGAGGGAACTAATTTCTTTAAAAGAGATTTCAAATAGTTTGAACAAATTGACGGACCACCTTACAGGAAGACATATGAAGCTCAGTCAATTATGAGCCAATGGTAGATGAGATCTCTCCTTGACCAGGACTGCTTAGATGTGCATTTCTTTGGATCTCACTTCAGGACCTTGAAGTCAGACTTGAGTTTTCCATCTTCCTAATTTTGTCACGTTGAATACATCTTCTTTCTCTGCTTTCTGCTATTAATTTAACCCTTTTAAATGGCTTATTGTTGAAAGATGCAAAACATGAACTGGGTCACAGATTATAAAATTTCAGATACTTCTATTGCCTATCTTTTCATAGGTCAGAATAATCTTCTTAGCATTAATCTACCCAAACCTTATTGCAATACTGGGTTGTCATCATATAGGCTAAAAAACTCAAGTATGTATGCAATATGTTTTCAGTGAGATAGAGAGATTTCATGATGTCCAAGGCCCAGCAGAGAAGAATAGTTTCCAAGGAGATTATCACTTATGCATACTGGGGAAGAAGTGGTACTGTGGTGAGAGTTTGACAGGTCACATTCTGGGTGACATATCAGAGTACACTGAATATTGTAAAATGTTTCTATGTTCTTTGCTCTGTTTGTAAGGTAACTAAGACTGCTGTCATTTTGGACAGAGATGCAAAAAGCATGGTTCCAGTATTGAATTAGAATCAACTCTCTAAGAGAACAGTTAAATATCTTATTGCCTCCAGGACACAGTGAACACCACAGTATTTATGTTCTGAATTTTCATCTATTTCTGGATCTAGTTCTGCTCCTTATTCATAGGACATGCTTAGATTCCACATGAAAGGGCCAGTTTTATCAAACTGAAGAAAATAAAAACTGCCTTCTTTTCCATAAAGCTTGTGGGACATTCTGAAGGGGAAGCACTACTCCTATTGGCACAATCCCATCAAATTAGAAAATGATCATGGTACTCATTTTAATTGACAGATATTTAAATCTCTTTATAAAATGTGTTCTATTACATAAAAAACAAAAATTTAAAGGACTTTTAATAATTGTAATTGTAACTGAAAAATTAGTTGAGTTTTTCTGAAAAGATAAAAAAAGATATGATTTCATCAAAAAAAAATGAAAAAGACTTAGTTTGAAAAACCCCATTTTGAATAAAAGAACAAAGATACAATTCACTCCCAGGTAATAAAACTCAAGACACTGAACTTTCTCACATCAATTTAATACAATTACATCAATAAACACATTCATATGGAACTTTGAAAATGCTGAATGTTGCTCACCTTCAACTTCATGCACAGAGGAATAGCACAAGGTACTACACATTGCACTCATATTTTATGTTTTCAAATAATTTAATATTAGATTAAAATAATTTTGATATTTAATATTTTACCTGATATATTTCTACATGATAAAATATTAATTTTTAATGATGTAGTAGTTCTTTAATGATGAAGATATAGTTTTGATTATTCACTACCCCAATCCAGTATTTTATTGTTAGGAGGACAATTGAAACCATTTTGTGTTATTTAGCAAAAACTTTGTGTGACTTAGAATAATGTAAGGTCTGTAAGAAAAGAACATGCCACCAGACAGCTCAGATAGTTGCTGTACCAGAGACAGGCCTTGATATGCTAATGAACTATCCAGAAAGTAGCATCAATATGTAATTGGAAGCCCCAAGTCTTGAACCTACAACACTGCTGTGAAATGAAACAATAGAAAAAATTAGAACTTTGAAAGTGGTCGTTAGGTTATACTACCCTGCTTCCAAGGCACAGCATCTCAAATCTCTGCATTAATCCCATCTGCAAGAGGACTTTGAAACTGACCTCTCTGTGTGGCCTCTGGCTTCAGTTACATTTGAACTAATTGGCACCATTGCTAAGCTCACACATACCTGCCTGTCATAGCTAGCCTCTGGCTGTTGCTTTCAAGAACCTCCTGAAGGCCCTGCCACAGCTGAGAACATCACAATAGATGTGAATCAAGCCTTTCAAAGCCTCCTTACCCAAGAAAATTTCACAGTGGAACACTGAAGAAGCATTTTCTGTTTGACCATCTGTTCCCTGCCTGGGTGAGGTATCTGTTTACCTTTTATTAATATAAAAGGACTAATATAAAATATTAACCTGGCATTATAAGAAATGTTTGTGTGAGTAAACTCAACATATCCAAAAGCCAAATCACATATCAATATCCTAATTGCTGAGCACCTAACAGTCCACTAGCCATATTCTCTACATTTGATTTACTCACTTTCTAATTTTAAACATTTTGCCATGCAGCGATGGCACATACCTCTAATGCCAGCCCTCAGGAGGCAGAGACAGGTAAATCTCTGTGAGTTCAAGGCCAGCCACATTTACAAAATGAGAGCTAGGACAGCCAGAGCTAAAAAAAGAAAACTTTACTTGAAAAAACATAAAAATCAAACATTTATCTGCATTTGTAAAAAAGTTATTTTCTCGTTATTCATGATAATTTGGATAAAACTAAAAACACTTCTATTAAATTGAACTTTAACTCCATTTACCAAGCTAGAAATGCCCTAAGATGCAATTTAACTCTTCTTATGCAAATTATACACAATACACATTTCCTTATAACAACAACATTTAGGGTGTTTTATACCTTGTATACTGATGTTTCTTGTTTTAATTAGTATCTATAATATTTTATAGTAAGAGTACCTGGGATTTTTTACTAACACAAATAAAATTATATCACTTCTGGGTGGCGCCTGCATAACGTGCAGAGCCATCAGTAAACCAGGCCCTAGTCTTCTCTTCTTCAGTCAGCTGGTCATAGGGAACACCCCATGAGGCTGTAGGTGCATGCTTGGCAGCAGATGGCATTGTAACAGGAGTAGAAACCATAGGCATCTGAGCAACTTCTTCATGTAACTTGCTTGTGCCTTCAGGACCTGCTCTGGCCCGATCACGTATATACCACTTCCATTTGACAATAGACTGCTGTTGTGCACGCCCTACTTTATGATTTGGAGGGTCTGATAACACCCAACTCATGATGGGGAGTTCAGGTCGCATAGTAACTTGGTGTCCTATTGTCAAACGTTCAGTTTCCACTAAGGCCCAATAGCAGGCCAAGAGTTGTTTTTCAAAGGGAGAGTAGTTGTCTGCGGATGACGGTAAAGCTTTGCTCCAAAATCCCAAAGGTCTCTTCTGTGATTCACCTACAGGGGCCTGCCAGAGGCTCCAAACAGCATCTCTATCTGCCACCGACACCTCAAGTACCATTGGGTCTGCTGGATCATATGGTCCAAGTGGTAATGCAGCCTGCACAGCAGCCTGGACCTGTTGAAGAGCCTTCTCCTGTTCTGGGCCCCACACAAAGCTAGCAGCTTTCCTTGTCACTTGGTAAATAGGCCTGAGTAACACACCCAAATGAGGAATGTGCTGTCTCCAAAATCCAAATAGACCCACTAAACGTTGTGCTTCTTTCTTGGTGGTGGGAGGGGCCAGGTGCAATAACTTATCTTTCACCTTAGAAGGAATATCTCTGCATGCCCCACACCATTGTACTCCTAAGAATTTCACTGAGGTAGATGGTCCTTGAATTTTGGTTGGATTTATTTCCCATCCTCTGATACGCATATGTGTTACCAATGAATCCAAAGTGGTTGCTACTTCCTGCTCACTTGTTCCAATCAGCATAATGTCATCTATATAGTGCACCAATGTGATATTTTGTGGAAGAGACAAACGATCAAGATCCCTTCTAACTAAGTTATGACACAGGGCAGGAGAGTTAATATATCCTTGAGGCAAAACTGTAAAGGTATACTATCTGAATCATGGTGGCTAATAGTTTGATACGATCCAAGTATTTCTTTCTTAATGGCATTTACCAGTTGTTCCTCTCTCTTGAAAACACCTTTTCTGCCTACTATTCAGCCTCATCTACACTGGTTCAAGGGATGAGCCTTCCTAGCTATGAGGCAGATTGTAGTAAATCATAGGTGATTGGTGAAGAACATGTGGCACCCAGGCATGGTGAGAATGTGATTTGTTGCAAAGCAGGAAACTGAATAAGCTATGTTTTAAAAGGCTGACTTATTGATTAGAAATATAGTAAAGCTGAGAGGTTGGAATGTTACAGATAAAAGTCTAATTGCCTTATATCAGGCTAGCTTTAGCACCCTGAATGTATACTCCTTGCCCATCTTTTGTCAGAACTAGCATCATGTGACTAATAGATAAAAGACCCTATTAATGTGGCAGAAAAATAGCTTGCACCAATCCTGAAGATTTTGTCATTACGTAGCATCTGAATCCTGAAAGACAAACTACTTTATCATTTTGTATTCAGTCTCTCTGGTGTTCCCTCCAGTGTATGAAATAGTGTCTTTATTTGTGGCATCTTTGTACTATTAAAACAGCAACAACTAACAAATCCATGAAGCTATTTCTACATTGCAAATATGAAACCTGGAGTAAACTAGTCTCATTGTTGGTCCTGAGACCTATGATGTCATATAGGCGACACTAATGCAGCCCTGCAGGTTTACTCCTGTTACCAAGGCAACGGCCACCATGTACCCAGAATTCAATAGTCCCACCTAGCCTACCTGTAATTTGAATAATCATGCACATAAGAAGGAGCAGCGTGCCCTTTCTCTTTCTCTTTCTGCTTATCGCCCCCAGCCTTCCCCTCACCCCGTTCCCCTTTGTACCCCCATCTTAAATAAACCCGCGTGGAGTTACTTGGTCTGGTCTAACTGCTTCAGCCCACACCTCCCGGCTCCACCGCGGACGCCGCGGACAGGCTGCCTGCGCGGGGCGGTTCGGAGCCGACGGCCCCACTCCGGCTGCCTGCGCGGGGAAAAACCAACACTCATGTTTTCCCATAGTCATTCAAACTTAGTTTCAAAATAAACTATTTCTTATTCCCTTGAGGTATATTTTTGTTGGTAGTGCTATTATTGCTGTTGTTAGTTTTTGGTGTTGGTGTTGGTGATCGTAGTGGTGTGTATGTGTGTGTGTGTGTGTTGGGAAAACATATTACCTTTTTGTGTTTTCTTATCCTCAGAGAGAAAAAAAAAACTAAATTGACTTAGAAAGAATCTCAAAGATAATTTTATTAGAGTTTCAGGAAAAAAAAAAAGACACGACTCAGGCTATAAATCCAAATGATTGCCCAGAGTGGGGGGAGAGAGACAAAGAAGAGAGAAAGAAAGATCTGTTTTTTGTTAGAAGTCAAGGAAGCAGATAGGTTCAGCAATATGGTCCAAGCAAAACTGCACAGGAGTCTTCTGAGAGAAGGAATGCCCAAAGTTTCAGGTCAAGCCCTGGCTTCTTGTTCAGGTTTGCTTTTGTGCAGTTTTTATTCAGTTGATGATTTTTGTGCCTAGAGATCTGGTTACAGTTTGGAGATTAGTATTGTCATGATTGTTGAAACCTCTCTGTTGCCTATGTTGTATAAAAACACTAGGCAGTTATCGTTCATTGGTTACTAAAGAAATGATCAACTTATGACTGGGCAGAGAAGATAGAAAACCTGGATTTCTGATCCCAGCCAAGAGCCTCAGAGAAAACAATAAGAGGAGCACAAAGAAAGAAGGTAGAAAGACCATGTGGAGACAATGAGGCAAAGGTTCCAGGAAGAGTCATAATAAACAAGTTTCTCAGGGATTCTCCATCAGGACACACAGAGTGGAGCAAGCCAAGGTGAAACTCAGAATGAATATGAAGGTCCATGTGGCTGGGAAATAGATAAGTTAGAGGTTTAAAATAGATGAATATCTGCCCAGTCATAATACTTAATGTTTGGTAATAAACTTAATATGTCTTTACGTTGACTATTTAGCAGCTAGAACAGGCACAAATATGGCTCTCATTATTATATTACAGCCTAAACTTCAAACTCCAAGCCTAAACTCCAAAAGCTAAAAATGTCATCTGATAACATCTTAGGTCTATAGCCAAGCTTCCCTTATCTTACTGTCTGATGTCACACCAACTATTTTAAATTTACCTTTATTTAAGACTTCCTTTGATCTATAAAATTACAAAATGTCATAAAACTGTTTTTATATGGGAACCTGGAATTTGAGGTAACCTAAACATGTGGTCCTAGACTATGGTCATTCAGTGTGGCGCTAGAATGAACTATCTTTTCTTCTCTTGAAGATGAAAGCTGTAGTTTTTTGCATTGATAATATATTGAAAAAAATTTTTTAAAAATAAAAGTAAATAAATATGCAAAATAGTCATGTTTCATCAGGAAATATCCTATCCACAGTCCTGCCACCTCTAACATATTTTCTTATGCTATTTCAAATAATGAAAAACAATTGTGTTATTTTCCCTTTCTTGAAATTAGTGTGTTACTTTAATTTTTTCAGAACCTATTTTTAATGATGTTTCTTAAACAACTTTATCCTTCCTTTTAGCCCACCACCCACCACCGGTAGTAGAAAAGAAAAGACATGGAGGAGATGGGCCTGTTTAGAAACAGGTCTTTAGAGCAATTCCCGTCTGCGTTGTCTGCAAATGGCAGTTCATTTCACAGGTCAGCAGCAGCAGATGGATATGCTTGCAAACACTTCACAGATATAACAACTGTCCAGTTCGATAGAGTCAGGATAGCAAACACAAATCAGCCATTGTGGCCCTACCTAGCAGAACCAAGCCTCAATCTCAGCACAAGTCAGCAGGAGGTACCAGTGGGAATGCCAGGAGAAATTCTCAGCTGTGTCTCTCAGTTAAGCAAAGATGAGTAAAGGCATTAGACCAACATGCACTGTACAGTTCATTCTGTAAGCAAGCCTAGCCCACCTCTGTTTCAGTCCATTGGGCCTATTTGTACTTCCTCCAAACATCTTATGTCCTCCACAAGCCTTGCCTCACCTTCTGTCTTGATTCAGCAGTAATTCTGCCTCAGCTGATATCACTCTGCTAATTAGCCCAAGTCTGCAGAAGGGGCAAGAAACTATAGCATGCCACCAGAAGATTTTTAGTGTGTTTCTCTCTACTGAGTCCTGACAAATGGAGCTCAACTACACAGTGTAAGGCCGATCAATACACATGTGTCATTTTCAAAGAATTCATCATGTTTCCTTTCATGTGCTTGCTTTAGCACCTGTGTCCACTTCAGTGAAATGTTCCTTCTCGAGATTGCCCCAGAAAAACACTATCCACTACAACTAACTTTCCAAATAACCCTTAAGTTTACACTTCATGAGTGAGTTTGAAGGAATATGAAGATGGGACCTCAAAAGATGATCCCGAGGAGAGGCTGGATCTTCAACTATCTCCAAGCCTGCTCATTATCTGACTAGATTGACAATAAAGTAAACATGTTGTATAATGTCATGTGTCATTGTTATCAGATTATCCAGTTTCCAGTTCACTTTCAGTGATTTTATGACACTAGATCTTTATTAGCATTTATTACTTATAATTAATAATGAGTTTAGTATAATATTTCCACAAATGCATGCAGCACACATGGGTTACAACCAAACAAACTTTCATGCCACCCTATTCCTCACATCCTTCATAGAAACCATTAATCCTGAATGTATTTTAGCTTCAACACATGGAAAAGCAGATTTTAGGACAATTATCAAATACAAAGCAGTATTATACATTCTCAATTTAAGAATTCTTTGCCATGTTAATTGAGACAACTACTCTCATAGTAATGTATTAGTCAGTGTATCTTCCTACTCAGTATAAGAACTTAGAGCAAAAACACAGTAGTTTTCAAACTTGCTTATTATTCTCAGCATAGGGAGAGAGGGATACAAAGGCAGGTATTTTAGAAAGAGTCAATGCATTCTTTGCTGTTTAGTTTCCACTGATGAGCTTGTGAAAGCTTTTCTCTGCATCCCTATTTTGTGTGCCCTTCTAGAATAATTTTCTTGGGCGGTGGTGGTGCACGCCTTTAATCCCAGCACTTGGGAGGCAGAGGCAGGCGGATTTCTGAGTTCGAGGCCAGCCTGGTTGGTCTACAGAGTTCCAGGACAGCCGGAACTACACAGATACCCTGTCTTGAAAAAACCAAAATAAAATAAAATAAAATAAAATAAAAAAATAAAAAGAATACTTAATAGAATAATTTTCTTGTCTGCTCTGCCTTCATAAGTATGTATAAAATGAGGGATCCCTCTTACTCTAAGCTAAATTTTAGACCTCATGTCTATGAGATCTGATTTCAGTACAGTTTGTCATTATTGGCCTAATTTGTAGTCTCTCTAACTGAGCAATGACAATTTATATGACCATTTTATTTGCTCTGTGTCAACCATTCCTTTCCCGTGTAGCTGCCAACATCAGTTACCAGATGGTAAAGAAGTACTGACATTTTGTACTTGTATCATGAAAGATGTCTGTAAAAGCCCATCTCTGCTGGAGCCCTATCACAGCAATGCACCCATAGAAATTGGTTCAAAAGGATGCATTTCTGTCTTCTGAGCCCAACCTTCCCAAACTAGGGAGAGTTGCACCTGACCTTGGAAATAACTAGATATAATAAGAGTGTTCTCAAATTTTCTTTTTCTTTCAAGAAAACAGTGTTACTACCTGTTGGGAAAACAGAGGCTGAGCTTTCTATAAAAGCCTGTCAATGGCAGTGTGGATTTACCTTTCTTGCAATGCCTTTTTAGAATCAGCCAGGGAACTATGGAGAAGCCAGGCAGGGAGGATTTCATGCAGGGAGGTTTTCAACATCACTCCATCTTTTGTGATTCAGCAGGAGAGATGCTGCTAGTTTCTGTGTTTGACTTTGGTCATCCTATCTTTCCTTTTTATGAAATTTCTCACAGAAGGAAACTCAAAAGACAGCATTTTAGATCAAAACTCAAGGGCTAAAACAACCAAATGCTACACAAAATGGCTTTATGAAACACTTTGCAAGATTGAATCTGATTCTTCTCCACCTGAAAAATGAGATACAGCAGTATACACTTCTTTCCACAACACTGAATTAAGCATCTTTGAAAGACTCAATGTCAAGAGAACAATACCAGCAAATGAAAAGTTAAACAGAAGTGTCTTATAACTGCCCAGCAACAAATTCTAGTTCTGAGATTGTTCAAGCAGCTGCCTTGTGCTACCCACCTTGTTTCCTTTTCTCACATTCTTTCCTGCCATGAAAAGAGAAAGATGAAATAAGAAAGCTAAATAAAGAACTCCCAGCATCTTGCAGAACTGTCTAAATGTATTTCAGTCTACTTCCTCAATTCTTCAATTACCACATCTTAGGCACATCAGCAGGATGGTTCATCTATTCTTTTGCATTACATAGGGGCCTTTATTTGTATCCTCCTTTGTCATTGAAACAAAAGATTTTAATACCATTTCAGAACTAGAGTACATCTGTTTGCTGAGTTTCTGAAGATTAAAAAAAAAAATGGTCTCTCACTTTAGTTTTCTAAGTGATGTAACCCGGAACTTATCTGAAAGTAAAAGGAACAATAAAGAAGACAGAATTGCAAAGAGAAGAGGCAGAGCTACAGATTTGGGAGAGGGGAATCGGTTCTTCTACACTGGGGCTGTTGCTAGCTGATGTATGTCTTCTGGTAGAAGCTGGTCTTTCATTAACCAACCTTTAGATTTGGGGGTCTAGTTTTCAGAAATTCTTTGCATGGTATTTAAACGAAGAGAATAAACAACATTCTTTCTAGCATTTGTAAGGATATGAGTTTTTATCATCAAGGGTAGAGTAAGAGGCTACTGCATGGAGTCTCCCAGCTTTCTGAGAATAGTTAATCCTCCTAATCAGATTGTGCATCCTTGAATGGAAGGGGGTTTTGGCATTGTAGAGCACGCTCTCAAAATATTTTAAATATCTAGAACATGTCTATTCCCATTAGGGAATGCATTTGGAAAAGAGGAAAATTCAAAAAAAAAAAAAAAAAAAAAGAAAGAAAGAAAAAAGAAAGAAAAGAAAAATAGAGCAAAACAACAAAATGTACAAAACCCCAAGCCAGTAAATCTCTGGGCTTCCCTTTGTTCCTTAAGCTCCATCACCATATTCATGGTCTCCTAGTCTTTAGGAAGGACATAGGATGGGGAAGACTATAGGGACCTGAAAAAGAAAATGGGGCACTTACTCAATTCTGCCTGAAGATTCTTGTCAGTTGAGAATCCAGAATCCGGCCCAGTAACATTTATTTAGGGACTTTTTCCCTTACTAGTTGAAAACCTATATTTTTCTAAGCATCTCATCAGAAATACCATTTACAGAAATTAACATCGACTAAACCCCTTGAGTGTCTGTAGCAGCTCCTGGTTTTATCTTATCAGATCAGAATAATCTTGTTGAAAACCATTTTGATATCTCAGTTACTAAAAAGCAAAAGCAAGAGAAATAATAGGTTCTCAGAAGATTTTTGATGTAATTTGAGAGCTGCTAATATGGTACATATGACTGATAAGACAACTGATTGCTACTTTATCCAGAACCCATACATCCCTATATTAATTTCTTTCTCTTAAGCTTTATGTTTAAAAACTTGGCTCACATATAACTTAAAAATGTGATTCTTCTTCAGGACGTTTCCTCTATGCTTTAGGTATGCATTTATCATTTTTCCGAATGCCTTCCTTCTATGTTTAATAGAACTCCAATTCTGTTTCTTCCTGGGTAAATCTGAGATTCCTGCCTATATTGAAGTTACAAATCATGAGTTTGCCTAGTCAAAGTCCCTAAAAACAAATGCATCTGGCTGTAGAGGCTATCGTGTGGAACAATATTTCAGTCACTACTGGGGTACCCTGAATATAAGACAAGAAAGCAAAGATTGTCTCAGTAGGCCTGACCGAAAGTTCTTGGAATCATTTCCTTTCAATTTGCAGTTTTAAAAAGATACATCTAATCAGACTTCTCTGTTTTTCCCTCCTGTTTTAAATATTTAGTTAAGCTCTTCCAGGAAACATCCTTCTACATATTGAGACTGACAGTAATTCCAGATGCAGTTATGCAGACTAAAAGGCATTTAGGAATTTTAGGTCACTGTTTGGACAAAGAGGCTTTTTAATAAACTACTATGCTTCAAATTCTTGTCCATGCATTCTATCCAAGCCTGTCAAAATCCCACCTTGGCTCAGTGACTATGTTTTATTGTGTATGTGAAGAAAAATAAAAAGGGAAGAGCCTCTTTAAAGATTCTCTCCTTTTGCCTGGCAAGATACTGCTTCATCTGTTGGTAAATATTTAGGTTTATAATTTCCCCTACATATCAAGAATAGAGCAACAATGGACATGGGTGTTCAAGTGTTTCTGTAGTATGATATTCTGTAGGCATATGTCTAGGAACAGTATTGTTGGGTCGTATGGTAATTCTATCTTTGGTTTTAAGAAATATCCAGGCTGATTTCCCAAGTGGATGCATTAGTTTGCAGTCTTACAGACAGTATACAAAAATACAATCACCTTTCACTAGTTATAAAACAGCATTTTTTTTCCTGTGTATTTCCTGATGATAGACATTTTGTTTGGGATGGAATTTTATCTTGTCATTTTAATTTCTGCTTTCCTCATGGCAAGAATATTAAAAACTTTTAAGAATATTTCCTTGCTATTTTTTATCTGCTTTTGTGAATTGTTGTCATTACTGTTGCTGCTGCTGTTGTTCAGTTCCATAGCCCAGTTTTAATTGAGTCATTTATGTTTAATGTTTAAATTTTATTTCTTTACATAGACTATACATCAGTGTGTCAGATAATAGCTAGCATAGACTTTTTCCCATTCTGTGGGCTGCTCTTTCATCCACTTCCCAGTTTCCTTTGCTGGGCAGAAGGTTTTTAGTTTGATTAAGTCCTGATTATCAGTTGCTAATCATAATTTACTGTTACTCAAAAACCCCTTATACTTACCCATTTCTATGAGATGAAAGCCCTTACCCATTTCTATGAGATGAAGCATACTCTCTAACTTTCTCTGTTTCAGTGTTTCAGATCTTGATGCCTTTGAAGTTGATTGCAATGTATTGTGAAAGATAAAATATCATTTCATTTTGTGATTGTTGAAATCCAGTTTTTACATCACAATTTATTTATGATTCAGTCTTATATATGTATGTTTGGTACTTTGCAATAGATAGACAACTGTAGCTGTGTGAACTTATATCTGGGTCCATGATTCTGTTGCACTGCTTATAAATATCTTTCTATGCCAATATCATGCTAAATCAATTGTTATTCCCCCATATTATTGTTTGAAATCCGGTATCAGGATAAGTATAGTAACATTCTTTTTGTCCAGATTGATTTGGCTATCCTTAGTCTTTTGTGCCTCCACATACGTTTTTGAATCCTGTCTCCAATGCCTTTAAACAAAGGCTGCGGAATTTGGTGTGAGTGACAAATTTCACGAGATTCATTCTTCTAGTCAATAGCCATGGTAAGTCCTTTCAGCTGTGCTCCTCAACTTTGTTTCTTCAGTGTCAAAATTTTTCATTGTGTACATCTTTCCTTTTGTTGGCTACTTATTGCAAGACACTTGAATTTTCTTTATACATATTAAATCAACTTTTTTATTTCATTCATCTCTATTTCTTTTCTTGGAGTATACTGATGTCTTATGCACATTGATTAAAAATATTTATAATTACTTCTTTAAGTTTTGTTCTTTCAGGTCATTACTGTTAAGGGCTTAGTATGGGATTAATAAATCCTTGCAGAAGGCATTTTATCTTACTTTTACATGGGTTGATTATCTGTGGTAGATGTGATTTAAAGTTTGTATTATGTTGTGCTCCCCAAAAAATTACATGAGAATCCCACAAGTAAGATGCTGTGGGTCTCTGCCCTGAGTTGTTTCTATTTGGTAAATAAAGATGCAAGTAGGTAATGGCTGGGCAGGCAGATAGAGGTGGGACTTTCGGATTTACTGGTAAGGGGATATAGGAAAATGCAGAATCACCATGCCAGGGAAGGAATAAGATCCAGTCTTGAGAGCTGCAAAAGGGAAAGCATACAATCATGTAAAAGCAGGGGAAGAGTAGCCCCAAGGTATCCCCTGAATGTATCTATAGTTGTAAAGATAGAATATAGATTTTAGTAAGTAATAATTCAGGCGTCTTGAAGGGGAGGCATTTGCAACATGAAAGGTGGGGAGTGACCCAGTCATTGAACTGATTAAGGCATATTAAGTATAAGGGTGTGTGTGTGTGTGTGTATGTGTGTGTATGTGAGTGTGTGCAGCTGTCTTTGTGTGTCTGTGTAGTGGGAAATATTAAAAATGAACCTGCTAACTCTCTGAGCTCCTGCTTCTCTCAACCCACCAACTCCCTGGCAGGACCAGACCATGCTCCCACAATCCTGCCAACATCAACTCTCTCCAACTATATCCCCTGCCTCCTCTCCCCCCACAGCATTTGGCTTACTTATCCCCAGAGTCACTAATTTCCTCTCCTCCATTGGTGGTCCCACATTCCAGTAACCAAAAAAAGCTAAACTTTTGAACCTTATTTTTACCCAAACAGGTTTATGTATCAATATATTCTCAATTTACAAGAAGCCAATACAATAATCAATAATTTTGGAACCAATTGATAATGATAAAATCAATATTCCAAATAATCTAACCTTATAATATTATAACTACCTGTGGCTTGTTGGCCTTCCTCTTCTCCCACCCACACTCGCTCTCTCTGTCTCTGCAACTCTTAGCTCTGTCTCCCCTTTCCCTGTTCAATCACAGGCCTCCCACTGCCCTAATGAAATTGAACAGGGTAAGTCCTGCAACACATCTGTGTTTTCATTCGAGAATTACATTGGGGTGTGTAGCAAGGAACTCATGCTGCCACTGCCAGGGAGCTTAGAGGAGATTAGAGAGGATTAATCAACTATAGCAACAATTAACTTTCTGTACAGGGACTTCACAATTTATAATTATTTTATTTGTCATTTCTCTTTGAAGGTCTGATAGAATTCTGCACTAAAACCATCTGGTCCTGTGCTTTTTTTGGTTGGAAGGCTTTCTATGACCTCTTGTATTTCCTTGGGGGTTATGGGACTGTTTAAGTGATCTATTTGATCCTGATTTAATTTTGGTATTTGGTATCTGTCTAGGAAATTGTCCATTTCCTCCAGATTCTCCAGTTGTGTTGAGTATAGACTTTTGTAGTAGGATCTGATGATTTTTTGAATTTCCTCAGTTTCTGTTGCTATATCGCCCTTTTCATTTCTAATTTTGTCATACTTTCTTTTTATTTTCAATTAAAAATATATTCCAATCTCCTTTCTTGTTTCAGAGTGGTATGGATAGTGTTTAGTAGATTACTAAGTATCAGTAGGGTCCAAGAGTTATTTCCTTTGTGGAACTTGGATTTAGGGGTAGAGACAGGAAGCAACAATCGCTATTCCTTAGTATCTCCTAACATCAATGGGCTCAGTTCTCCCCCCAAAAAGACATAGATTAACACACTGAATATGTAAACAGGACCCAACATTTTGTTGCATATGGGAAAAACACCTCAGTGTCAAAGACAAACACTACCTCAAAGTAGAAGGTTGAAAAACAAATTTCCAAGCAAATTGTGCCAGGAAAGAAACTGGAGCAGCCATTCTAATATTGGATAAAATCGATTTTCAACCAAAATTCACCAAAAAGGAAATGGAAGTACACTTTAAACACATCAAAGGAAAAATCTACCAAGAAGAACTCTCAATTCTGAACATCTATACTCCAAATGCAAGGGTACCCATATTCATGAAAGAAACATTACAAAAGCTCAAAGCATACACTGCACCTTACACGAAAATTGTGGGTGACTTCAACACCCCACTCTCATCAATGGACAGATCCTGGAAACAGAAACTAAACAGAGACACAGTGAAACTAACAGAAATTATGGACCAAATGAATTTAACAGATATCTAGAGAACATTTCATCTTAATCAAATGAATATAACTTCTTCTCAGCACCTCGTGGTACCTTCTCCAAAACTGATCATATGATTGGTCACAAAACAGATGTCAACAGATATGAGAAGATTTAAATAATCCCATGCCTCCTATCAGATCACTAAAGATTAAGGTTGGTCTTCAATAGCAACAAAAAGAAGAGAAAGCCCACATACACATGGAAGCTGACCAGTGCGCTACTCAACAATTACTTGGTCAAGGAAGAAATAAGGAAAGAAATCAAATACATTTTACAATTTAATGAAAATGAGGGCACAACATACCCAAGCTTATGGGACATAATGAAAGCAGTGCTAAGAGGAAAAATCATAGCTCTAAGTACCTTCAAAAAGAAAGTGAAGAAAGCATACACTAGCAGCTTAACTACACACCTGAAAGATCTGAAACAGAAAACACACCCAAGAGGAGTAAGAGGCAAGAAATCATCAAACTCAGGGCTGAAATCAACCAAAAGAAACAGAAAGAACTATATGAAAAATCAATAAAACCAGGAGCTGGTTCTTTGAGAAAATCAACAAGATAGATAAACACTTAGCCAGACTAACCAGAGGGCACAGAGACAGTATCCAAATTAACAATATTTGAAATGAAAAGGGAGATATTACAACAGGAACTGAGGAATTAAAAAAAACCATCAGATCCTACTACAAAAGCCTATACTCAACACAACTAGAGGATCTGGAGGAAATGGACAATTTCCTAGAGAGATACCAAATACCAAAATTAAATCAGGATCAAATAGATCATCTAAACAGTCCCATAACCCCTAAAGAAATAGAAGGGGTCATAGAAAGTCTTCCAACCAAAAAAAGTGCAGGACCTGATGGTTTTAATGCAGAATTCTATCAGCCCTTCAAAGAAGAAACCAACACCAATATTCTTCAAACTATTCCACAAAATAGAAATAGAAGGAAGACTACCTAACAGGTTCTATGAAGTCACAATTATGATGATACCAAAACCACACAAAGATCTAACAAAGAAAGAGAACTTTAGGCGAATTTACTTTATGAATAATGATGCAAAAATACACAATAAAATCCGTGCCACCCAAATCAAAGAACACTTCAAAATGGCCATTCACCATGATCAAGTAGGTTCCATCCTAAGGATGCAGGAATGGTTCAATATATGGAAATCCATCAATGTAATCCACTATATAAACAAACGCAAAGAAAAAAAACCACATGGTCATCTCATTAGATGCTAGAAAAGCATTTAACAAAATTTAGTATCCTTTCATGCTAAAAGCCTTGATTAGGAATTCAAGGCCCATACCTAAACAATAGTAAAAGCAATGTACAGCAAACCAATTGCCAACATCAAACTAAATGTAGAGAAACTTGAAGCAACCCCATTAAAATCTGGGATGAGACAAGGCTGCTCTTTCTCCATATTTATTCAATATAGTACTTGAACTTCTAGCTAGAGCAATTAGACAACAAAAGAAGGTCAAAGGGATACAAATTGGAAAGGAAGAAGTTTAACTATCACTATTTGTGATATTTGTGGGTATACTTAAGTGATCCCAAAAACTCCACCAGAGAACTTCTTCAGCTGATAAAGAACTTCAGCAAAGTGGCAGAATATAAAATTAATTCAAACAAATCAGTTGCCTTCCTATATTTAAAGGATAAACAGACTGAGAAAGAAATTAAGGGAATGACACCCTTCATAATAGTCACAAACAATATAAAGTATCTTATTGTGACTCCAACCAAACAAGTGAAAGATCTGTATGACTAGAACGTCAAGTCTATGAAGAAAGAAATTGAAGAAGACCTCAGAAAATGGAAAAATCTCCCATGCTCGTGTATTGGCAGGATTAATATAGTAAAATTGGCCATCTTGCCAAAAGCAATATACAGATTCAATACAGTCCCCATGAAAATTCCAACTCAATTCTTCATAGAGTTAGAAAGAGCAATTTTCAAATTCATCTGGAATAGCAAAAAACCCAGGATAGCTAAAACTATTATAAACAGTAAAAGAACTTCTGGGGGAATCAATATCCTGATCTGCAAGCGTACTACAGAGCAATAGTGTTAAAAACTGCTTGGTATTGGTACAGTGACAGGCAGGTAGATCAATGGAATAGAATCAAAGACCCAGAAATGCAACCACATACCTATGGTCACTTGATCGTTGACAAAGGTTTAGCTCCTTGATCCACTTGGGCTTGAGGTTTATACTAGGAGATAAAAATGGATCAATTTGCATTCTTCTGCATGCCAGCAGCTAGTTGAACCAGCACCATTTGTTGAAAATGCTGTATTTTTTCCACTGGATCGTTTCAGATTCTTTGTCAACGATCAAGTGACAATAGGTGTGTGGGTTCATTTCTAGGTCTTCAATTCTATTCCAACAATCTACTTGCCTGTCTCTGTACCAATACCATGCAGTTTTTATCAGCATTGCTTTAGAGTACAACTTGAGGTCAGAGATGGTGATTTCACCAAAAGTTGTCCTATGGTTGAAAATAGTTTTCGTTATTTTGAGTTTTGTGTTATTCCAAATGAATATAAGAACTACTCTTTCTAACTCTATGAAGAATTAAGTTGGAATTTTGATGGGGATTACATTCAATCTGTAGATTGCTTTCAGTAAGATGGACATATTTTACTGTATTAATCCTGCTAATCCATTAGCATGGAAGATCTTCCAATTTTCTGAGGTTTTATTCAAATTTTTTCTTCAGAGATCTGCTCTCCACCCTGTTCACTTTCCTTCCAAGGTCCCCCCTCCATTCCCACTTCTGATTATTTTCTTCTTCCTGCCAAACTGTGAGTAGTTTTCTAAGAAATAATAAACATTCTCTCAGGTCCCAAAGAAACCTAGAACAAAGTTCACTCAGTATCCTTGGCTCATAAGCACTTCTCACCCTTAACCTAATACTCTCCAACCCAGGGTCTCTACCCTTCTCCTGGTTTCTCTTGCCTATATAAATTTTCCATTGAGACCATATGCTCTGCTATTTTCTTCTCTTGGTCCTTGAATTCTCTCTTGATCCATTCTCCCACTCTCCCCTTCTTTCTCACTTTTCTTCTACTCTCTCGTCTCATGAACTGGATCAGTTTGGACCCTTTTAGATATCTCTGGCTAAACTCTTCCTCATATCTATAGTAAAGAAATATTCTTCTCAACCATGTCTAGGAGTGGTCATATCCTCATTTTGAAACCAGATCTTTTAAAAGTAAGTGGGTATCATTAACAATTTGTGAATAAAAATAAAATTTATCATTTGTTAAATTGAAAGTAGTCTCCGTGTCTTTGATTAATACTTCTTTATTGGCTTACTAGCCCTCTTGACTCTGAAGTGAGTATATAACATTGACTTGTTTGTTCTGAGGGATTTTTTTTCATTTGCTCACTAGACAAGGAGCATAGGTAACATAAAGCCAGGGAGAAACAGACTCCACCCATTATGCAACATGTTTGTGAATTCCAGCTCCATTACTACTCAGCCAGGCTCTGTGAATCACTAAATGTGACATTTTTAGTCTGGAGCATTCTTTCTAGAAATTTCCTATGAAGAAACAGAATCTGGCTGCTGATAACAAACAGTTTAAGTGGCTATGTCAAACATTTAGACACCCATCAAGAATTGAGGCCCATCATGAGACATAAAATGAACAAAACAAATACAAAAAACACCCTCAGCAAACAACCCTAAAGCATTGTACTTAAAAAAAAACAATACCTGAATAAGAAATTCACATTGTGAATTAAAACTGTATATGCCTTTAAACACAACACTGGAAAAACAGAAACTAAAGTATGCCATGTTGTAGGCTAACTGGGACTATATAGTGAAACCTTGCCTCAAAAACAAGTGAAACAATGACTACAGAAAGCTTCTGTACTCTTTACTTTATCCTTGTGCTTAACACTGATTTGACTTTTGTATCTTGGTGACAATTGGGACTAGCCAAAGTTCTCTTGATTTGTGACCAATGACTTATAGAAGAAAATCAGTATTAAATACCAGATTGCGAATCATTCAAGGGTATCTATCTACATGCCATGTCAAACCTGCTGAGAACCTAGTGATAACCATAGGGGTATCTGTGGCTTAGGCATGAATGTATGTGGAGAATAAGGTAGAAATTCAGAATACAGGTTGTGGATGAAAAGCCATACAAAAATCATTACTACTGTAACAGGAATGAAATGAAAAAAAAATGCTTCCATTAGAAAGATGAAGGTATCTGGGGAAATATAGTAAGCTATATGGACACAGAATTTTAAAGTATTTTTAAAGGGTGTATAAGTCTTAGTGATTGGTCTCATGGTGAGTGGCATTGTGCCCTTGAATTAGTGGGAGAAAAACAGATCTGAAATTTCAATATTTGATACTATTCCAATATCCAGATATTCTACATTATTTTTCTGCTCTTCTTAGAGGATTTTTTCTCCTACATGTAGACATAAATGTAACCATTCCTATAACAAGAACAGGGGCATATTATATAAAAATCACCCAGACTGACAATGTTTCCTCCAAGAACCAAAGCTCCACCTAGCAAGAACTCCACTGCCATATATGAAAAGCCCTCTTTTAATGGGTTGGTCAGCATTGTAAAGGATTCCCAAAGCATACAGCCTATTGTTATTGCTCTTGGTTGCTACCTAGAGGCTAAAAATTAAGGCCCTGTTGCTAAAATATACCATACACTTCAGAAATAGTGCATATAATGAGAACTGAGCTAACTCTCTCCTCCCTAAGGACTAGTTTTCATGATACCAGAAGTTACCATGAAATCTTCCAAAGGAAGGAAGCAATCAACTACCCAATCTAGTCAACAATCAGCATAGCAAGATTGTCCTAATGGTACAGTAGTAGTACACATAAATTTGTAGTAACCAACAGCTCTCAAATTGGACTTAGGCTAGCTCAAATGGAGGGCAGTCATGCCTGATAGAGTCACTCAGTTGTAAAAGCAGAATGTCTTTAAAGGTAGATCGGGCCTTGTTCAACAGTTATCAGTTACTCAGAAAGGAATGTTTGCTGAGACAGCCTATCTCCCAAAATAATCTGTCTTGCTTGAACAAACAATTTCAGGAAGAAGATTGATAGGACAAGATACAAGAGATAGAGGAAAGAGTAAAAGAGCAGGGAGGGGGAAAGCAGCCCCTGTTATAGTGGGCCAGGCCTAACTGGCTGTTGCCAGGTTATTGTGTGGAGGAACATACCTGGCTATTGCCGGGTAACTGTGGGAGTGGGGTCCAGACAGAATACCAACAGTTAAAATCTATACATAACTATGCTCTAGCACTCATTTCCTCATTTCATCACCTGTAGCCCCTCACCTGCCCCTATAACAAATTCCAGAGAGCTCTTTTCTTCTATGGGCCTCTATAGCACAGAAAGATTCATGCCCTTTGGTGTATATGCTAACAAACAAAAACTGACATGTTGAAGTCAGACATCATTCCCTTCATAACTTTTATTTCCTTACTCTGTACTGTAAAATCTAACACTCCCTAATATTGTAAACCAAGCAAATTATCCATGGCTAGTGAAGTCATGGATATTGGAGGAGAATCCACATCTGCCACTTTTCTAAACCAGCATAGTCACTATATCTTAAATATTTAATTTTATATTCATGGATAAGTGTAGTCCTCACCCCTGATAAAGAAAACTTCTTTTTGTAACACAAATAACAAATGGACAAAATACAGAATGCTAAGGATCAGCCTTGACATGAAGAGAGGTTCTGAAGAAAAGGTGTTCCTGGAACTGGTGAAAAAAAATGACTTGAAGTCAAATGGTGAATCCAAGCTGGCAGACTATGTTCTGCTGGAGGCAGCTCCACAATCCTGCTTTTTCTTTATTCGGCTTTCTTTCTCTCTTGTCGGCTTTCTCTGGAGATCTCTAGACAGCTCTCTCTATATATTTTCTGCTTGAAACAGTTCTTCAAGTTCTTTCTTGCTAGTCTAAAAATTCTCCGGATAGCTCATCTCTTGCATATCATAAGCCTAGTCTTATGATTTTACATATCAATCCAGTCTTCACGCTTCCTTTTGATTATCTTATAAACCGGCATCCCATGAGTCCAGTCCCTTAATTCTTACAAGACAAAAAGCACACATTTTCTTTTAGCATTGCAAAGGAATTCAGAGATCTGCTTGCCTCTGTTAAGCATAGACCATAAACTACTAGGGTGTGACAATATCCTGAAATTACCACTCCTACCAGACTTTGTACAGAAATTACCGTTTCTATCACATTTCAGCTTAACTTTGCTTGGTCTCAGACTGACACTTAACTCATGAATCTGTCTGCGTTTGTAAGCATAAATAAAAAAAAATGTAGCTGATGGGTTCTCTTGTGATTACCACTTCCTAATTCTCTTTATCTTTTTCCTTAGTATCTTTCAGAGAAGTTGGCTCACAGCGCAGCTGCATTTGTACCTTTAGATTCATGAAGCCCCTCAGAATTCATCTTGCATTGTTATGTTCTGCATGGGTGATAAATTATATATTTTGAACACATGTTTTTAGAGTTCTTTTCTACAGGCTTAAGACTTATCCATAAGGTCCCAGCCTTTACCATTTTGCTGAGATACCAGTTACACCTTCAACTCCTGGACTCATGCCATCTCTGATTATCATGGAGTCATTAATGTTAACATGGAGGATATTCCACAGATGAACAGAAAATATATACATTATTTTACAAACAATATTATGCTTATACCCATAGCAGCCATCAACATCCACCCCTGCTGGCTATGACCCAGCGACAGGAGCCATGTCATTCTGTCTTTACCAAGGCTGTGCCAGACCCAGCATTATCTGCATCCTCCTTTGTTTTAAGATATTAAGAATGTTAATGCTGACTGTATTGCAGTTATTGAGCACTGGACTTGCTTGATACAGACTAGAAGTAGAAACAAAACCAGTAAGAATAAATAACTAAAATTCCTTCATTCATCCAGAAAGTCATCTAGGGTGACCAAGAGGTGAACTCATACATAGCACAGGCAAAAAATGGTTGAAACTTTCACAAATTAAGTGGATTTCCCTCTAGAGTTAATAATATCCATGTTCTTAGGATATAGGGAATCAGTATTCAATGCCAAACTAGAATTGTTCCAATGCCTATTTAAATGAGACTGAATTTTAGACTACTCCTGTTTAGAGGTATTATATTCCAAGGACATTACCTAGACAAAATGGAACAATGAATGGTATTGCACTGAAAGCCTGATTTTAATATTTTGAATTTAATTTCCCATAAATAGAATTGCATCCTGAAGTCTGCTGTCAATATTCTCCTGGACCATGAGTGCTATAGACACATTTTTGGATAACTGATCTCTATGATGTGCTGTGTGATTTCTTTAAGTATGGATGTAGTGGATAAGGCAAAACTAAAAATCCCACCTATTAGGGTTGTGATCCTCAACATGAAGGTTGCAACAAATCTTTTATATCTCTTGAAAGACAAGGTACCCCCATGTAAAACCTCTTGGTAAGGCTGAGATAGGCAATCTCTCTTGAGAAAATATGGGTGCATCATGGGTGAGCCCCAACCCAGAGGATACCAGGCTCTCTCTAGATGTTATACACAGAGTGGGTTTCTCATGGCCACCCAGCTGCAGAAGACTGAAAGTTTCCAGGACCTCCTGCTCTATCAGGAGAGTTGGAGACTAGGGATCTCCATCTGCATTGCCTTTGGTGACTAATCTCAATTTCCTTTCTGTGGAATAGTCACTTCAGGAGTATAGAAAGGGGGTAATGCTTAGATTAAGCCTGTAATCATTTGATTGGTATGAACCATTGTTATAAGCCTAGAAAAGAGGCAAGGATGTTAATGGTGATGGTTTAGTGTTGTTCTTTAATGTTGTTCCCGGGTTTTGGCACCATATGATGGGATATAAAAGAGAGAAAGGGATATTAGGGAGTGTGGCATGTCGGCATGGGAGAAGGGGGATGGCTAAGCGGGCCTATGCCTAGGCATCCCTTCCCCCTGAAGGACCACGCACACACCAACATGGTATAGAATAGAGTTTATTTAGGGAAGAGGATGGGAGAAAATGGTATAGTAGAGGCAGAGAGAGAGAGAGAGAGAGAGAGAGAGAGAGAGAGAGAGAGAGTAGAGGGAGTAGAGAGGAGTGGAGGGAGTAGAGAGGAGTGGAGGCCAGCCATGACCATGTGGAGAGAGGAGGGAGGGGAGAGAGCCCAAGAGGGGCAGAGAGGTAAGAGTGCGATGAAAGAGCGATGAGAGAGAGCAATGAGAGAGAGAGAGAGAGAGAGAGAGAGAGAGAGAGAGAGAGAGAGAGAGAGAGAGAGAGAGAGAGAGAGAGAGAGAGAGAGAGAGAGGAGAAGGGGCAGGCAGCCCCTTTTATATTGCCAGGTAACTGTGGGGTGGAGCTTGGACAGAATGCCAACAAATGGAATCTTTGTCCTGGAAGGAATTCTTTAAGTGGGACATCACCTGTGTTGAATTAAGGAAAGCAAAGGGAAAAGTTAGGGGATATTTATTTCACCTGCTAAAGGAAGATGAACTAGCTGAGAAAGAGACAACATGCTAATTATGTGTCTTGGATAGGCAGTAACAGCTTTTCTTTGAAAAGGACAAACTGCCTTAAGTAGGTAGTATCATTTTATTAATTATGGATTAAACAATGGTTATTAATGTCAAAGATAAACTAGAGTGTATTGCTTAAAGTTTATAAGAATCTTTTTAAGTTTAACAAAATATAAAGCACTTTCATATCACCATCTAAGAATATTTTCATATTCTTAACTTCATAACTTATATTACCTACTTCAGTCATTTTCCTCAACCTCCACACACTTTTAGGAACATGGAACACTTTCTTTCTGAAACTCAAAGTAATCACTCTCTTAGTCCTTTATACACTTTCTCAAACCCTCAAACACTTTCTCCCAATATAAATTTCTGAAGTTCAAAGGAATTGTAAAACAAATTGAAAAACTTTTTTTTTAGGAAATATATTTATTCATAATCTTCATGCATTGGTTTAGGCCAAAGGGAAAGTATTGTATGAGAAGATATATATATATATATATATATATATATATATATATATATATATAGCTTATATAGTGAGAAACTTAATACCTTTGATAGTATTTCTTAGCATTAGAAACATAAACCCTTCTCCCCCATTCCCTCTATTCCATAAAAACTGTTAGATTACATTCCTTTTTTTTCTTTTTTTATACTATATTCTTTATTTACATTCCAAAGGTTTTCCCCTTTCCCCGTCCCCCCCCACCATACGTCCCATAAGTCCTCTCCCCCCCCAACTATTCCCCAATCACCCCCCTACCATTCCTCTGTTCTGGTACTCTCCTACAAAACTGGATCCAATCTTTTCAGGCCCAAGGTCCTCTCCTTTCTTTTTCTTGGGAATCATTTGACTTGCTAATTGTGCCTTGAGTATTTAGGGCTTCTGGGCTCATTAATATCCACTTATCAGTGATTGCTTTTCATGTGTATTCTTTTGTGATTGGGTTAACTCACTTAGGATGATCAATATTGGGTAGAAACACATGAAAATTGTTTTAGGTGTTCCTGTTATGAGAGAACAAGTATTTAAAGAAATTTTAGATAAAGCAACATGAAAAATTTAAGTTTCGGGTGAGCTGTGGTATTCTAAGCTGTCAGCAGCAAGAATTCACCCAGCATTCTCTGTCTGGTGGGTCCTTGCCACACTGTTATCTGTATATGGCCTAGCAGAGGATACAGGAAGCAGGAAGGGGAAGGATGGTTGCTTCTAGTTGCCTACTCCAGCTGCTTGCTTGAGCAGCTTGCCTCGCTGTGCTAGAAAGGTCTGGCAGGTCTTCCGCTTGAGAGACCCTCAGGGCTTTTCCAGTCCCACTCCCTCCTTATAGTATTCCTCTTCGGCCTAGAGTCAAGGCTAGGCCAAGTTCCATTTTCCATCCACAGGATCATTCTTGAGTACAAATTACTCAGAATGTACTGAATGACAGTAAACCGACCCTTTGGAAAGTCCCAGGTAGAGTTCAAATGCATGTCATGCTTGCTAGCCAATAGATTTAAAGGTCAATATGCTTAGGCAATAAGATTCAACTGTAACATTGCTGATGCAACATGTACCCCTAAAAAGTATACAAACTGCTTTTAATAGCCATTTGGGGTCACCTTTTTTGTAACACACCTTGAGGTGTGTAGATGGACTCCAATGCACCAGAAAATAAAACTTTATTTTTGCATCGATCGATCTGCATCTCACTGTCTCACTCAGGAGACATCTTGAAGTAAGTACCACAGACCTGGGGTTGGGGTCTTATGCCCTCATGTGCATCCCATTGCCTGTGTCACCATAGCTTTGTGAGTAGCTGGTTATGCCACCCTCTGCAAACCCTGAAAAGTAGAACAGGAAGTAAAAAGTTAGGCAGACATGCCTGGTGGCACTCTCCTGGCTAGGCCTTAGCGTTCTTCCTATCTTTTCTTTATTGTAGCTCAATGGGCATAAGCAAACCCTGTGTTTTTGTTTTTGGTTTTGGTTTTTGGTCTTGGGGTTGTTTTTTTTTTTTTGCCAAGGCTTTTTTTGTGTGTGGATTCAAGCCCATCTTCAGCATCTGCGTTATGACAACAAACATCTGGAATAATCAGAAAAATTCCCATTGACTGAGTCTCTTCACTACAACTTGAAGGGAAGGGAGGATATCACATAAGGCTGGAAATGTTCTCTATTTTTCTGTTCCACCCAATGCAAAGTGGCTGTGCTTTGAGGAACATTGGAAGCAAGATCCATATCATAACGTGTGGAGGGAGTAGATGTAGTGGGGCAGTTTGCAGGCCAGTCTTTGCCAACTATGCAAGGACATCTGTTCCATTATCCAAAAGGCTTTTGAGAATTTTTCCAGTTATTGTTTTCTCCTTTAAAAGGCCTGGTTTTCTTTACTTCTTCCACCCAAAACACTAAATGAGCTAAAACTTCCCTCTCATCTGGCCTGTTTGTATTGACTGACCCCTAACACCTAATGGCAATAACATTTAAGCAACTCTCTGTTGTGCATGATTCTGTATTGTTTTTGTGGGTGGCTACAGTATGATTTTTACTTCTCCTTGTAAGGATCTGTTATTCACTGAAGAATGATACCCAAGACTCAAATAGTATGCAAAAGGAAAGAACACTTTATTCTATAGAAGACCAGCATGTGATGTCCCTTGTTCCAAGATGGAGAGGCCCCAAAGTGAGATCACAGGCCAAATTGAAAGCTCATTATGGGAATTCTGAGGTAGTTGACCTCCATCTTAATCTGTTGGGTCCAGTTCTATGAAAAATTCAGAACCATTACTGGGGTGTGTGGCTGAAAATTGTTGCTGGGCAAATCTGGAGAGTATTGCTGAGGAAGTCTGGAAACTGCTGCTGACCCATTATCTTTGCCTTAGGCCAGGTGGTAGGGCAGCTTCTGACTAAGGTTCTGAAGCCTGTTTTTTTTTTTTTTTTTTATTATTTTGTTTCGTTTTGTTTTTGTTTGTTTGTTTTTGTTTTTTGGGTTTTTTTGTTTTTTGTTTTTGGTGGGGGGGCAGTGTCTTTTTTCCCCCCAGTAACTGACTTTCCTGGGCTTGCCTAGACTTGCCCAGTTCTTCAAAACAAAGATTTAGGCCTAGTCTCCTTAACTGCCAGTTTGAAGCCTCTCATAGATTTAGTCTATCTTGTACCTCTCATCCTATATTGTCAGAATCAATAACTCCTGTAATTACATATGGTCTTTTTAGGGAAGTAGAGCTTCTGCCAAAAATTAGCCCTACCATACCCATGGGCAGTGAACAATGTACCTCTATAGCCATGGTCATTGGTTGAGAATCATGAGTTAATGAGGCTGAGATGGTGGGACTGAAGTCAAATCTTGTGTTCCCTGGGATGGCCACACACAGGGAGTAGACTGATGTCTTGATTGACTGGAGCAATAAGAATCATGCTGGTCACCATTAATTGAGGTATCTGGGTCTGGGTCCCTTGAAAGCTTCGCTGATGAGGACAATTCCCTTCTATAGGGAGTGGCATGAAATTTTTGTTAAATTTGTATCTATAATCTCTCTGCAAATGGTAACCTTTCTAGCAGCTTGGGCACAATGTAACTAGAGGGGCAGCCCCTCCAAGTCCCATAACACTCTGCACCAGTGCTTTTGAATATGTCAGCTCAGGAAAGGCTATCTTTTTTCCACTGGATGTTTTCAGCTCCTTTGTCGAAGATCAATTGGCCATAGATGTGTGGGTTCAATTCTGGGTCTTCGATCCTATTCCATTGATCCGCCTCCCTGTCACTGAACCAATACCATGCAGTTTTTAACACTACTGCTCTGTAGTATTGTTTGAGGTCTGGGATATTGGTTCCCCCAGAAGTTCTTTTGCTGTTGATGATAGTTTTAGCTATCCTGGGTTTCTTGTTATTCCAGATGAATTTGAGAGTTGCTCTTTCTAACTCTATGAAGAACTGAGTTGGGATTTTGATGAGGATTGCATTGAATCTGTATATTGCTTTTGGAAAGATTGCCATTTTAACTATATTAATCCTGGCAACCCACGAGCATGGAAGATTTTCCCATTTTCTGATGTCTTCTTCAACTTCCCTCTTCAGAGACCTGAATTTTTTGTCATATAAATCTTTCACATGTTTGGTTAGAGTCACTCCAAGATACTTTATATCATTTGTGGCTATTGTGAAGGGTGTCATTTTTCTAATTTCTTTCTCGGCCTGCTTATCCTTCGCGTATAGGAAGGCTACTGATTTGCTAGAGTTGATTTTATAGTCAGCCACTTTGCTGAAGTTGTTTATCAGTTGCAGGAGTTCTCTGGTGGAGTTTTTTGGGTCACTTAAGTATAGTATCATATCATCTGCGAATAGTGATAGTTTGACTTCTTCCTTTCCGATTTGTATCCCTTTGACTTCCCTCTGTTGTCGAATTGCTCTAGCTAATACCTCAAGTACTATATTGAAGAGATATGGTGAGAGGGGACAGCCTTGTCTAGTCCCTGATTTTAGTGGGATTGCTTCAAGTTTTTCTCCGTTTACATTGATGTTGGCTACTTGTCTGCTGTATATTGGTTTTACTATGTTTAGATATGGGCCTTGAATTCCTGCTCTTTCCAAGACCTTTAGCATGAAAGGATGCTGAATTTTTTTCAAATGCTTTTTTAGCATCCAATGAGATGACCATGTGGTTTTTTTCTTTGAGTTTGTTTATGTAGTGGATTACGTTGATGGATTTCTGTATATTGAACCATCCCTGCATCCCTGGGAAGAAGCCAACTTGATCATGGTGAATGATTGTTTTGATGTGTTCTTGGATTCAGTTGGCAAGTATTTTGTTTAGTATTTTTGCATCGATATTCATAAGAGAAATTGGCCTGTAGTTTTCTTTCTTAGTTGGGTCTTTGTGTGGTTTTGGTATCAGGGTGATTGTGGCTTCATAGAATGAGTTGGGGAGTGTTCCTTCTGTTTCTATTTTGTGTAATAGTTTGAAGAGTATTGGTATCAGGGCTTCTTTGAAGGTCTGATAGAATTCTGCACTAAAACCATCTGGTCCTGTGCTTTTTTTGGTTGGAAGACTTTCTATGACCCCTTCTATTTCTTTGGCGGTTATGGGTCTGTTTAGACAATCTATTTGATCCTGGTTTAATTTTGGTATTTGGTAACTGTCTAGGGAATTGTCCATTTCCTCAAAACAACCCTGAGATTTCACCTCACACCAGTCAGAATGGCTAAGATTAAAAACTCAGAAGACATCAGGTGTTGGCGAGGATGTGGAGAAAAAGGAACACTCCTCCACTGCTGGTGGGAATGCAAGCTGGTACAACCACTCTGGAAATCAATCTGTCGGTTCCTCAGAAAACTGGACATCATACTTCCGGAGGACCCAGCCATACCCCTCCTGGGAATATACCCAGAAGATTCCCCAGCATGCAATAAGGATACATGCTCCACTATGTTCATAGCAGCCTTATATATAATAGCCAGAACCTGGAAAGAACCCAGATGTCCCTCAACAGAGGAATGGATACAAAAAATGTGGTATATATACACAATGGAGTACTGTTCAGCCATTAGAAACAATGAATTCATGAAATTCTTAGAGAAATGGATGGAGCTGGAGAACATCATACTAAGTGAGGTGACCCAGTATCAAAAGAATACCCATGGTATGCAGTCACTGATAAGTGGATATTAGCCTAGAATCTTGGAACACCAAAAACACAAATCACATAGCAAGTGATGTCTGAAAAGAAGAAAGGAGTGAACACTGGTGCTATAATGGACCAAAGCATCATTGTGGGGGAGTACAAGAACAGGGAGGTGGGAGGGGTGGATGAGGAAGCAGGGGGAGGGAAAAGGGCATGTGGGACCTTTGGGGGTGGGGAACCAGGAAAAGGGAAATGAATTGTAAATATAGAATATATCCAATAAAAAAAAGAAAAGTACAAGCCAAGTTTCCCTTCTACAACCACTATATTACTTAATCTCAGGATTATTGGAGCAGTAATGTTGCTAAGCTATGAGATGAATACAACAAATTCTTTGACCGTAAAATTTAAAATTTATCTGAGTTAAATTCATTCTAGAAAAAAATGCAATTTGCCTCCTTTTACCTTGGTGAGTCTATCTCTTCTCTGTTAGCATATTTCCACCAGCTTCTCAATATTATAGCTTTATTTCTGGTCTCCTTGCCTTACCTTATAATCTGTTGCTTGCTTCACCTTGGCATTGACTTCTAGATACAACAATTTCCAAACAAAATAAAACTTGTTTGAAATTTTTTCTGCCTATTTTCCTATGCATGATATTTTCAATCCAAAAACATCCTCTAAAATACTGTTATATCCAATTGCCCAGTGTTCCAACAAAGTGGAAGTTCTGCATGCTTACTTGCTAATTCCTATTAAATCATCCCTCATATATATTTGTATGTGCTGACTGGGCCTTGTTTTATTCTGTCATTTCTTGGGTCCAATTTCTTATCTTCAAGAGAATGCAGCTTTGCTTATGTTTACCAATGCTAGTGATCCAGTTTCAGGGCTTCCTTCTCTGATCTGGACCTATAAATATCTAGCTAGTGATCGATTCATGTGGGAAAGTCTTTTTCTCTCTGTTTTGTCCACTCCTTGACCTGACTCTCATTTTTATTGCCCCCCCTTGTGTTTCTATTCATATTCCTCTACTTAGGTGTCAGCCCAATCCTAATGCATTCATTTGTTTTGATTTTGGTTATAAATTTTATTTTATACCAGTAAGTTATGAATAAATTACAGAACATAAAACTCATGAATAAAAACAGACTTAAAACTAACAGTATACCCTTTCTGCATATTGCTAATAAATATGTTTAAATTACCATGGCTAAGTTTAAATGGCAGACTCATTAATCTACTATCCTGGCCCTCCATCAATATTTTCTGTTAGTTATTTTTTTTCTATGATGTAAGAAGCTGATGGTCCAAGCGGGCTGTAACTCGGAGACTCAATACGTAGCCCAGATGCCTCAGCTTGGGAACACATACAGATTTTTGACAGCCTATTTTATTTGCTTAGTAGGCTTTTCTTGGTCAAAAGAAAAAAAGGTTGAATTATTAGAGACAAATAAACAAATAAGCAGCAGGAAAATAATTCTCAGTATGTGATTGTAGCATTATAAGATTCTTCGTCAATTTCTTTCCACAATACTCTGCCTTGGTCCAAGGCTTTAACATGAAAAGACAAGATAAACCTCATTTATCTCCATTTAAGGACCTGGCCAGACTTTGAAAATAAGACCATAGGCATTAGCTCTAGGAAAAGACAATAAAATCCAGAAACAAGGTCATAAAACCTAGTTCCCAAAGAAAAGCCCAGGGACAAACACAAAAATGGGTAAATATCTTATCTCAAAATGGGCCATCTGTGTGGGGTAGCCATATCTCATCCTATGGTTAAATGTTCATGAAATAGGAATGCAGACCACTGATCATCTGTGACCTCCCCTAGCACCTACCAATGAAATTTTATATAACTTAATCCTTCTATAGCATTCCTCTAGTTTCCTATAAAAAAGCCTATGTGTCTTTGTCTGGGGTTGCTGTTTTGAAAAATGGTTGATCCCTGTATGCTGGTTTTTTTTTCTGCAGAATAAATGCTCTTTGTCTTTACATACCATCTGAACCTGGGTTTTAGTAATTTTCAGAACATTACAAACACATCAGTCTTCTAGGGCAACATTTCATGTACAAATTAGAGCAACTGCAAATTACATCTGTGAGTGACCATATATCTACAGTTCTCTTACATAGAGACACAAAGAGATAGGCACACTCTCCAGATGTGAATTATGGTCTTGATTAGGCTTTCATTTACCTCTTCTACATCAGTAGAAGAAGGTCTCTGACACAAGCTTGTTCAATTCTCATTATCTAAGTCATTACCTATAATTTCAAAATCAAAATCAAAAATTTCAATTAGTGTCAGATAAGAATAGGGTTTTAAAATACTTTTCATTTTAAGATAAGACATTAGTTAATATGCTAAGCCATTGAATATGAAAAATAAACTGCTAAGGACCAGGTCCCTATTATTAGAAAAAGCTTGTAAGAATTCTTTCTAATTGTCAAGTTTACTGAAAAGTGCCACATGAGGTCTGATTCTCAGCCAAACACAACACTCAGTGGGAAGAGATTCCATTACTGGAATCTCCATAGGTGTCATTACTTATTACAGTTTACATAAAAGTTCCACAGAGGAAAGACAATACCAATTAGGTTTATCTGGGAACACTACTGTTGGAAAGGATGTCTAGGTCCCAGCACAGCCGAAGTCCATCATAGTGAGTGACTCTGCACAAGGTATACCTTGCACAGAAGGACACAGTTTATTTTAAATGGCTCTACAGGACAGGTATTATAGTACTTGAGCAAAACTACATTCTTCATCACCAGAATGCTGATTAGATTTCATTATATACTATAGATATTCATTGAAAAAATTCACTTTTATCATGTAAACTTAGTCCACTCTTCCACAAATAGAAAGAAATGTTAATAGTGCTAAAACTGATGCTTCTTATGACAAGAACTTCAACTAAGTCAATTTAAATATGTTCTGGTCAAATGCAGATCAGAAACCAAATACCACATACCACAAACTTTATTTTACATAATTGGATATTAGTACCTGAAAATTGCAGAAACATTATAAATATCTGGTTATTCTGAGAATAACGTCATATAATTATTTGCCCCTGGCTGATCTGTCAGCATGGATATTAATTCATCTTATTTCTTATACAAGATGAAGGCGAAGCTGAGTTTCATTTGTAACATGGTAGTTAAAATTTCGAAGGCTATGAGTTCTTGGTATCATTTCTCATTTCTTGGTGTCAGGAAAGGAAGCTCAAGCACCCCCATTGGTAATACTTACTCTATACAGCTTTGATAGGCTATTTCTGGGCTGTTTCCTAAAACTAGGCAATAAAAGGATGAAACTTCTATCAAGACAACTTTGGCTGTTCTTCAGTCAACCACTGACAGCCATTTGGTAGCCTAAATCAGCACCATTCTGAATCAGAATGCCCTGTTAACACAAGCAAATAATTCAAAGGAAGGACTCAGCAAGACATCCCTTGAACCTGATTTGGCCTCTGTCTCCTAATAGTGCATTCATGCATGTCTCAGTAAATGAGGAAAAAGAAATTTGATATGAACTTTGCTCGACCAATGTCAACAAAAACAATAAATTGACTAATGAAAATGGAAATATAAGAAGTTAACTTCTTCTTTATAGACAAATAATGAAGCTTAATGGATACTTAATATTAATAACTTTCCAAGTACAAAATAAGTGAATAGACACAGTTTTTATCTTTGGGATGCATCTGTTAGAGCCCCACTATGCTGGCATAATTCTCATTGTCTATGCTATCGCCTATAAAAAAATACCTATGATTCCAGAATGAAGATTTCAGATAGTGTCAGATAAGAAGATATTTTTAATCATACTTTTCATTCTGAGATAAGACAATATTTACTATGTTAATCCATTTAATAAGAAAAATAAACTGCCAATGGTCAGGCTCCTGTTATTAGGAAAAACTTACAAGAATTATCATTCTAATTGTTAATATTACTGAAAACTGCCACATGAGGTCTGATTCTTACCCAAGCACAGCATTTTTACAATCTCCATAGCTGTCATTACTTATTACAGTTCTCATAAAAGTCCCACAGAAGGAAAACCATGCCACTTTAGTGTAAAATATGATACTTACACTGAGTTTTAATGGAGACTGAAGATGGAGAAAGATGATTCTCTATTACAGTCTTATTGTCCACATTCTTAGATTAACTACTACTTACTTCTGTTCAACACAGCTACCTCTTCCTGGCTTCTCTGAGACCAAGTCAGTTTGAACACCTAAGCATTAAAATCATTTGCAAAAGGACAGACTCAGACATGTAAACACAAGCTGTCATATGTTTCTCTGATTTCATGTGTGTTGACACCTATTTCTTTTTTATTTCTTCCCCTTCTCTTTCTCCCTCTTGCTCTGGCCCCCTCTCATCCCAGGCTCCTGCTTGCTCTGGCCTGTTTGCTCTAGCCCATAGGTTCTTTTTTTGTTTCCTTTTATGAATGGTTGTGAGCCACCATGTGATTGCTGGGATTTGAACTCATGACCTCTGGAAAAGCATTGGTGCTCTTAAACACTGAGCCATCTCACCAGCCCCAATGGCTATTTCAAATGTAAGTTTAATTGTCTCTACAGAAGCAGGGAATTAACCTTGACATGTTTCCTTTTTTCCATCCCCTTCTGTTTCTTAATGTGCTGATTTATATATCAGTCTGATACAGCAGCATTCTGTTGACTTTAACCTCTAGAACATAGATTTAACCTTTTAGGTATCCATCCTCTGACTCTACCATCTGCAAACATGCAGAGAAGCTGTAGTGACTATGTCTGGGTGTAACCATATAACTGATGTCTACCTGCTCTAAGTTTCTAACAAGAACCCCTGCTTGCTGAATTCCTTGTGTGCTCTAGTCCTATTTCTTCACAGGTCCTTGACCTTGTCTTGCCTCACATCAGGGCAGTTACCCTTCCCCTTGGCAAGGAGGTATACTATTCTTCCCTGTGGCATCTGCAAGTAATAAACCACCTCTGTATGTTATTATATTGCTAGTTCTATATCTCACCCAGAAAAATAGACACATATCCAGCATCTCTACTAGTAAGGACTCTCCTGGACAGAGAGAATTCAGTAGTCATAAAATACATAGATCAGGCAAGAGCTGAGGTGAATTTGTCATATAAACAAAATTTGGATGGATATCTGGTACGTCAGATATTTGGGCATTAAGCTATCTACCAGGATGAAGAAGGGGTTGTGAAAAGATACTATAAACATCTATCCTCAAATTACTACAAAATTTTCTGAGCAGGATTACAATTTATAAGTACTGTTGTTCCTCATTATCAAGTTTTACATTCTGTGTTTTCAGTTACTTGAATATAGTCATGATCTGAAAAGATTCATGGAAAATTCCAGATAAAAAATTCTTGGCTCCCGGATGGACTGGATGGGCAGCACCAGGTACACAGAGATATCCTGAGTCTAACATCACTTGGAACGCAGCCCGCCAGGTTTCTGCCTGCACACAGGGCAGCTCTGAGGGCCATCTGTGTGCCAGCCCTGTCCTGGGCTGTTTGTTCTGCAAAGTGATCTGCACTTGGAAAAGGTCCCTGAAGCATACACCATCTTTGGTCCCAGATAGAGCAGATAGCCAGTACCAGGTTCACAGTTTGACATCACACAAGAGATCTCCTGAGTTTGACCTCACACAAGACACTGCCCTCCAGGCTTCTGCCTGTGCAAAGGGCCTGGGCAGCTCTGCTGGCCATCTGTGTGCCAGCCCTGTCCCGGGACATTTGCCCTGCAGAGTGATCAGTGCTTGGACGGGGTCGTCACAGTGTCTACCATCTTCACTACTGGGCAGACCAGACAGGCAATACCAGGTACACAGAGACAACCTGAGTATAACATTGCTTGGGGCAAGGCACACCAGGACTCCAACAACACCCAAGAGTAGGGCAACCCATCAGCAATCTGTGCCAGGGGAAACCCAGTCATCCAGTGGTATGGAAAAAGCCTTACAGGCTTACAGGTGGTTCAAGCACCAGCCAGTGACAACAGGACCAACTAATGCCAGAGATAACCAGATGGCAAAAGGAAACTGTAATTGTTACTAACAGAAATAAAGGCAATATAGCATCTGAACCCAATTCTCCAACAACAGCAAGTCCTGGATACCCCAACACACCAGAAAAACATGATTTAGACTTAAAATCACTTATCATGATGCTATTAGAGGATTACAAGAAGGACATAAATAAATTTCTTATAGAAATACAGGAGAACAGGAATAAGGTAGAAACCCTTACAAGGGAAACACAAAAATAGCTCAAAGAAATGCAGGAGAAATTGGGTCAACAAGCAGAAGTCATAAAAGAGGAAACACAAAAATCTCTTAAAGAAATACAGGAAAACACAAACAAACAAGTGAAGAAACTGAACAAAACCATCCAAGATCTAAAAACAGAAGAAGAAATAACTAAGAAATCACAAAGGGAGACAAATTTGGAGATAGAAAAGCTTAGGAAGAAGTCAGGGATCATAGATGCAAATATCAACAGCAGAATACAAGAGATAGAAGAAAGAATCTCAGATGCCAAAGATATCATAGAAACCATTGACTCAACAGTCAAAGAAAATGCAAACTGCAAAAAACTTTTAACCCAAAACATCCAGGAAATACAGGACACAATGAGAAGACCAAACCTAAGGATTATAGATATAGATGAGAGGGAAGATTTACAACCGAAAAGGCCAGCAAATATATTCAACAAAATTATGGAAGAAAACTTCCCTAACCTAAAGAGAGAGATGCCCATGAATATACAAGAAGCCTACAGAACTCCAAACAGACTGGACCAGAATAGAAATACCTCCCATCACATAATAATCAAAACCCCAAATGTACTAAACAAAGAAGGAATAACAAAAGCAGTAAGAGAAAAAGGCCACATAACATATAAAGGAAGACTTATCAGAATTACACCAGACTTCTCACAAGAGACCATGAAAACTGGAAGATCCTGTGCAGATCTCACACAGACTGTAAGAGAACACAAATGCAAGCTAAGACTACTATACCCAGAAAAACTCTCAATCACCATAGATGGAGAAACCAAGATATTCCATGATAAAACCAAATTTATATAATATCTATCTACAAACCCAGCCTTACAAAGAATAAACGATGGAAAACGCCAATACTAGGAGGTAAACTACACCCTGGAAAAAGCAAGATAGTAACCTCCTTTCATCAAACCCAAAAGAAGATAACCACTCAAATATAAAAATAACATAAAAAATAACAGGAAGTAATAATCACTATTCCTTAATATCTCTTAACATCAATGGACACAGTTCCCCAATAAAAAGACAAAGACTAATTGATTGGATACATAAACAGGATCCTACATTTTGCTGCATACAGCAAACACACCTCAGTGTCAAAGAGGAACACAACCTCAGAGTAAAAGGCTAGAAAACAATTTTACAAGCAAATGGTCTCAGGAAACAAGCCGGAGTAGCTTCTAATATCAGATAAAATTGACTTTTAACCTAAAGTCATCAAAAGAAACACGAAAGGACACTTCTTGCTGGTCAAAGGAAAAGTCCACCAAGAAGAACTCTCCGTTCTGAATATCTATGCTCCAAATGCAAGGGCACTCTCATTTGTAAAAGAAACTTTACTGAAACTCAAAGCACACATTGCACCTAACATAATAATTGTGGGTAACTTCATCACTCCACTCTCCTCAATGGACCCATCAGGAAAGCAGAAACTAAACAGAGACACATTGAAACTAATTGAAGCTTTGGACCAATTGGATTTAATAGATATATAGAGAACATTTCATCCTAAAGTAAAGCTTTTTCTCAGCACCTCATGGTACCTTCTCCAAAATTGACCATATAATTTGTCACAAGACAGATCTCAACAGTTATAAGAAGATCAAACTAATCCCATGCCTCCTATCAGATCACTATGGAGTAAGAGTGGTCTTCAATAGCAAAACAACAGAAAGCCCACATACAATTGGAAGCTGAACAATACTGTACTCCATGATACCTTGGTCAAGGAAGAAATAAAGAAATAGAAGACTTTTTAGAATTTAATGAAAATGAAGGCAACAACATACCTTATGGGACTTGTGGGGAGGGTGGAACCAGGAAAGGGAATATCATTTGGAATGTAAACAAAGAATATAGAAAATAAAAAAGAAAGAAAATAAAAAAATAAAAATAAAAAAATTTAAAAAAATTAAAAATTCATCTTTATTTGTCAATCTCAATAGCTTAGTGAAAATGTCTGGGAGAGAGCTGATCTCCCAGGAGTGCTGACATGCCTGTGGGTCCCATCCTGAGCCCTTAGATCACAAGAACTGAGGAGAATCCTGGGACAGGATCCTTCTGGTTTCTGTCTGCACCAGGATCTGATCCTGACCCACAGTGCCCTGAGCTGTTTCTCTGCCACAGCACTATATATCCAAATAATATCAGGAGAGAGCTGATTTCCCAGAAGTGTGAACATACCTGTGAGCACAGGTAAGACCACCACTTCTGCTCAAATTCCTTGTCCAAGTGGGACCTGCCCAGAGCCATCAGGACATAGAAACCAAAGAAGAGCTGAGGACAGGATCCTTCTAGTTTCCATTTGTACTCCAGAGCTGACCCTATGCCACAGCTTCCCATACCCCAAATTCTCATGGAGAGAACTGGTCTCCCAGGAGTACTGACAGACAGGTTTATAGGAGGGAAAAGCCCCAATCAGAGACAGCAAGACCAGCAAACACCAGAGATGACCAGATGGTGAGAAGCAAGGGAAGAAACATAAGCAATAGAAACCAAGGTTACTTGACATCATCAGAACCCACTTCTACCACAGTGAGCCCTGGATACTCCAACAAACTAGAAAAGCAAGATTCTGATTTAAAATCACATATCATTATGATGATAGATAACTTTAAGAGGGGCATAAATAACTCCCTTAGAGAAATACAGAATACAGGGAAACCACTAGAAGCACTTAAAAGAGGAAACACAAAAATCCTTTAATATATTACAGGAAAACACAACCAAATAGGTCAAGTAATTGAACAAAGCCTCCCAGGATCTAAAAATGGAAATAGAAACAATAAAAACAATCACAAAGGGGGACAACCCTGGATATAGAAAATCTAGGAAAGAGATCAGGAGACATAGATGCAGGTATCACCAACAGAATACAAGAGATAGAAGAGAGAATCTCAGGTACAGAAGATACTATAGAAAACATTGACACAACAGTCAAAGAAAATTCAAAATGCAAAAAGCTCCAGACCCCAAACATCCAGGAAATCTAGAACACAATAAGAAGACTAAACCTAAAAATAATGGGTATAGAAAAGAGCAAAGTCTCTCAACTTAAAAGGTCAGTAAATATCTTCAACAAAATTATAGAAGAAAACTCCCCTAATCTAAAGAAAGATATACCCGTGGTCATACAAGTAGCCTACAGAACTCCAAATAGATAAGACTAGAAAAGAAACTCCTCTTGTCACTTAATAATCAGAACACCAAATAAACAAAACAAAAAGAGAATATTAAAAGTTGTAAGAAAAAATAGTCAAGTAAAATATAAAGGCAGACCTATTAGAATTATATCAGACTTCTCACCAGAGACCATGAAAGCTAGAAGATCCTGGGGAGATATCACACATACCCAAAATGAACAAAGTTGCCAGCCTAGGGTACTATACTGAGCAAAACTCTCAATTACCATAAAGGGAGCAACCAAGATCTTCCATGACAAAATGAAATCTACACAATATCTTTCCACAAACTGAGCCCTACAAAGGAAAATAGATGGAAAACAGCAACAACAGGCAGGAAATTACACCCTAGATCATCAAAAAAGTAATCTTTCAACAAACCCAAAAGAAGATATCTACACAAACATAAAAATAACATCAAAAATAACAGGAAGAAACAATCATTATTCCTTAATATCTATTAGCATCAATGAACTTAATTCCCTAATAAAAAGACATGTAAACAGGACCCAGTATTTTGCTGCATACAAGAAATGCTCTTCAGCATCAAAGAAAGACTCTACCTCAGAGTAAAGGATAGGAAAACAGTTTTCCAAGCTAATGATCCCAAGAAAGAAGCTGGAGTAGCCATTCTAGTATCAAACAAAATCAACTTTCAAAGATACACCAAATCCAGCAGCTGGTTCTTTGAGAAAAATCAAGATGGACAAACCATTAGCCAGAGTAACCAGAGAGCACAGAGACAGTATCCAAATTAACAAAATCAGAAGTGAAAAAGGAGCTATAACAGAAAATGAGAAAATTCAAAAAATTATCAGATCTGGTACTAAAGCTTATATTCAACAAATCTAGAAAATCTGGATGAAATGCCAATTTTCTAGACATATACCAAATACCAAAGTTAGATAAGGATCAGATAAACCATTTAAACAGTACCATTATGCCAAAAGAAATAGAAACAATTTTTAAGGACACATGCTCCACTACATTCATATTTATCATAGCCAGAACCTGGAAAGAACTCAGATACTTTTCAACAGAGGAATGGATACAGAAAATGTGATATATATGTATGTATATATATATATATATATATATATATATATATATATAAAATGATGAATTCCTGAGTGAAGTAACCCAATCAGAAAAGAACACACATGGAATGCACTCAGTAATAAGTGGATATTAGCCTAAAAGCTTAGAATACCCAAGATATATAATTCATAGACTACCTGAAGCTCAAGAAGGAAGACCAAAGTGTAGGGTTTTTTGGTTATTCTGAGAAAGGGAACAAAATACTCACAGGAGTAAGTATGGAGATAAAGTGTAGAGCAGAGACTGAAGGAAAGGTCATCCAGAGACTGTTCTACCTATGGATTCATCCCATATAGTCACCAAACCCCCAGCACTATCGTGGATGCCAAGAAATGCTTGCTGAAAGATGCCTGATATGGCTGTTTACTGAGAGGCCCTGCCAGAGCCATGCAAATACAGAGGCAGATTCTTGTTGCCAATCATTGGACTGAGTGTGGGCTCAGCAATGGAGTAGTTAGAGAAAAAACTGAAGGAGCTGAAGGGTTTACAACCTCACAGGAAGAACAATATCAACCAACCAGACCCCCAGAGTTCTCAAGGACTAAGCAATCAACCAAGGTGTACACATGGCTATAGCTGCATATGTAGAGGAGGAGTGCCTTGTCAGGCATCAATGGGAGAAGAGGTCCTTGGTCCTATGAAGGCTTGATAGATGACCCAGTGTACGAGAATTGAGGGTGGAGAGGTGGGATAGAGGTGGGTGGAGGAATACCTTCATAGAAGCAGGGGAGGTAGGGGAGAATGGGATAGGGGGTTTCCAGGAGAGGGGGAAACTGGGAAAGGGGTTAACATTTGAAATGTAAACAAAGAAAACATCTGTAATGAATAAATGTAAACAATATAAAGAAATTACAAATGTAACAGTGTGTGAAATGTAAGGTAAATGCCCTGACTAAATGAACCCCTTAAGTTTAATTGACTAAAAATATTACATGGAGACCAAGTCTGGAGTGTGTGTATGGAGATGATAAAGCCTAGTGTCAGATAAAGTGATGCTGAATGCCTTAACTGAAAAAGACTTAAAATCCCTAGTCTGGCAACTAAGCTTGGCTCATCCCTGAGAGCTCCAACAGAGACTCTTTGTGTTGAGACTGACTCATTCCTGGAGCCAGCCCACTGATTCCAGACACCCCAACTCTGGACCAATGCTCCAGCGGGGATCCAAAGTGCAGTTAGGGAATGCCCAGGCCTGGCATTATAGGGCCTCCATAGGCACAGAGAGGTAGATTAAAAAGTAGCCAGGAAAGTTGAAAACATGATACCACAAAGCCAACTCTGGCTGAAAGCTTCCACAGCTGAAGCCTATAGAGGAGGAGGAGCTGGTTATTAGTGTAAAATGAAGACTTCCAAGCCTAATGAGAGAATGGCTGACAAAAAGACTAGTGAGACAGGTGGAAAAATTAATGAATTATTTAAAAATCCCCCAAGAAGTAATATTGCCTAGTACTTTAAAAAGAAAACAATAAAAGCACTGTACCATGTGGGCTACAAAATAACACCATAAATGGACTAAAAAGACTAATTAAGGGTATGAAGAAAAGTAAAATTAGGGGATGAAGAGACCTCTGACTCTGACTCAGTGGAAATAGCTCAGTAGGATACTAACTGCATAGTTAAGAATAAGACTAAATGCGAGAAAGTTAAAATTGACATCCCATTAATAACACCACAGCAGGTGGAACCTATTTTAGAGAAAGCATCTCAAAAAGAAATGTCTGGTATACTCATGAAAACTATAGTCAATTTAGATAAATATAGACTCATGGACAAAATGCTAGCCATGAATATCACAAAACAATGGAAGGATTCCAATCCTTTCAAGAGTGCACTAGAAACTGAACCGATTCTATCATTGCCAGTGACTGCCTCTCAGCTTCAGACAGTGACACTGGTAAGGGGTTCCTGATTTACCGGCCCCACAGAGGTGATAATGGAAACCAGAGCATATACCTCACAGGAACTCAATGAACTTAGAAACAAGTATGCCCAGAATTGCTTGAAGGATGCATCCAACAGAGTAAAACAGTGGGAGAAGGAAGCACATACAATAATGTTATCAGACCAAGAGATGCACAGAATAAGAATGTGGTGGAAAAGCCCACTGTATTTGAAGCTCTAGAATATGTTAGACAGCTCCTGAGGAGATACACTCCCACTTCTTGATTGAACAACTGCAGCTTGAAGACATGCATTCCTCCTTAGATTTAACTCAGTTTGATGCCTCAGCAAAATGGAATAGTATACAGGAGGTAATACAGTTAGCAAATAATTTAGGAGTACTCTACTTCATCTACCAGGCTCCCATCCCACAGACTGCACCAATTTTGGCCCAGTTTAGGAAAATCCTATTAAAAGGAGCTCCACAACATGTCAGGGTGACCCTAGCTGGAATATTGCAAGGATGTCAAACTGTAGCAAATGCCATAGAGGTCTTAAAATTATACGAAGATAGACTCAGAGAAGGTAGTATCCCTACCTATTAAAAGTAAATATAGTAGAGTGAGGAGACGGTTTAAAAATACAAGGCCATTTGGAAGATAAAATACCAATCTCCCAATTAGATCAGAACCAAGGAAACCGTGGTCTCCCACCAGACATTTTTTGGGCAAGCGCCTTGCAGACCTTTTTCAGGGTTGGAGGCACCTAACAGCCGAGGACCCCCCAACTAGGATTCAACAATCAAGGGCTGAGCATAGGGGCAAGACCTTCTTGTTCCCTGATCATAAAGGTCCCTAGCTTAACTATTAAGACTGCACCTCTCTGAACTTCAAATTGTTCCCTATGATTTTCTACATCAGAGTCAGTAGCAAGCACCTCTTAACCTAGCTTCATTAACAATGTTATTTTTCCAAATGCTTCCTAAGGATGATGGTCATTACTGACAATCTACATTTATAAGTTCTTTTCTATAGAAGTGATTGAATTATAAATCTGCTCCAGCAGCAATGCCTGAAAGCTATCTAGCATTATTATGATGTGTGTCAGAGTTACTGCCAGTGAGGGACTGGATGTCCACTCAGAGTTTTCCTACAACTCTTAGATTAAGAAGGATGTGAAGGCAAAAAGCATAGTAAAACTCCATAGCAACAGGAAGTCCTCAGGACATGTGGATCTCGGGGCCCTCACCGAGGTGCACCCATCATGGCTGTGCTAACTGATAGGCCTTCTTATATGAATTCTAAAGCCATTTCTTATTACTCCTGAATAGCCCTCAGCACTGATGGTCATCTTAGGCCCACTTCTTGCCCTGCCCACCTAAGTCATTCCAGGCGAAGATCATTTCTCAGACTCACTCTCCCACAGGGACATCAGTCCCAGATCAGGATGCTTCTAGTCTTCACTTCCTTCTCATCTTGGAAGCCATTGGGGCCTGTGTGGCACTTGACTTGTGGTTATCTCAGGCTACCTCTCTGTTGAGCCCCATAGCGCCATACTGATGGTCATCTCAGACTCATATTTTAGGAATGCTAGGCTACTAATCATTGTGATGTTCATAAGTCAGAACACTAAGTGTAAACATAGTCTCTCCTCTTTGCCACCTACTGACAAACATACAATACAGCAGTCATATCTGTGATGTTTTTGGGGGCAGAGAATTTGATTTACTTTTAATTAATAAAAAATCTATATATTATACAGATTGACGAGGCAATTTTTACATGTATACATTGTACAACCTTTAAAATCAAGTGCAACTTTTCTGTATTCTCAAGAATCTACCATTGGGACAAACATACTCAAACTAATTTCTCCTAGTTTCCTGACTACGTAACTTAGTATATGATTCTTTTCTGTGATAGTCCTCTGTACAGAGCCTCTTGTGTAATGTGGCACCTTTTGCTGATGAATCTACCACCTGGCTCTATTCTACTCTTGATTTCTTTGAGATCAGTGCTTTAAGGTTGCAGGTCATGGGATAATCTGGCTAATTTAAATTACATAAATGATCTCCAGTTCTCCCTATGATGGGATTTCATTTTGTTTCGTGGTTGAATAGTATTCCACTTTATGCATATGACCCATTATTTTTATTCATTCATCTATAGATGTTTAATAAGAATTTGCCCATTTCTAGCTATTATGAATAGTATAGCAATAAATGTTGAAATTCATATGCCCCTTTGAGAGATTGATTTTATTCTCTATATTGTACTTATTGTTGAAGTTTCGAGATAGCACAGACCTTCTATCTTTTATACTTTTTGAGGAATATCCTTATTGGATTTATAAGAACATGTAAGCATGCAAAGTTGTACTAGAAAAAATAGAATATATGAGCAAGGCACAGTTTACTATAAAAAACAAGTGGCAGACTTGAAAAACATTGAAATAACATTTCTAGAAATAAAGCATCTATTTTAGTATTTTATTTTTATGTTGGAAATTATAATTGCATAATTTTCTCTTCCTTTTCCTCCCTCCATCTCTTACCATGGCACCTTCTGACTCTCTTTCAAGTTCATGTGCTCTTTTTTCTTTAATTGTTGTATATTTCAAAATACATAAATACAACCTATTCAGTTCATAAAAAGTTATAAAAAAGTTATACAGAGACGGAGAGGGAAAGGGAGAGAGAGAGGGAGAGGGAGACGGAGAGGAAGAGGGAGAAGAAGGAGAGAAAGAGAGAGATATTATCTGTCTTGGCTACTTAATTGAGGAATCTTTTAAACCAGCATGATTCCTTGTTCCATTATAAATATTTTTCCTTATATCTACATATAAGTACAGTTCTCACTTCTCATGAAAAACCACTTCTATTTGCAACAGATAGAGACCATTACAGAAAATTCTTAATCAAAATGCTGAGAACCTAGCTATTGTGAATTGTATAGCAAAAAATGTTGAAATGCATATGCCCCTTTGACAGATTGATTTTACTTTCCTTGTATTTTACTAATAGTTGTGGTTTCCAGATAGCACAAAAGTTCTTTCTTTTACATTTTTGAGGAATATTCATTAGATTTCTACATAATTGGATTGTGTAGAACCATAAAACAGAATGAAATCCCATCATCGATAGAAGTCAGTATGGTTAGTTAAATTAGCCAGACACAGACAGTCAAATACCCCAATTCTACATAATTTCTACACATACTGGATATATTACACAATGAGACTGTGTAGTACTCAGTTCCAACTGATACATCTACAGTACAGTTCCTACAACCAAGGCTCAAGGATCAATGAGTTAGTCAGGCAGGAAAAATATAATAAGCAAAGGACCATGAACTTTGCTGTCAAATGAAGCATTTATATCACAATGAAACATAACTGTGCATAGGTATGCATAGGTACACATGCCATGGAATGCATGTAAAAGAAGAAATGAGCAACAGATGGATAGATGGGGAGGAGATCCTTAAACTCTAGAAAGGTGGGGGAAACATGAAAGAAAATGAAAAATGTGTAGATTTTATTTACCTTTGATTTATACTTTGAAAATAGGAAATATGAAGAATGAAGGAGTTGCAAATGTGAAAAGATGGAAATGGGAAAAATATCTAACTTCCACTTCAGAAAGTTTAACAAATAAAGAATTTTTAAGAATGGTAGGGGAATACTAGAACAAAGAAATGGGGGGTGATTGGGGATTGGGCAGAAAGAAGAGGACTTATGGGACATATGATGAGGGGGGAATGGGAAAGGGGAAAGCATATGGAATGTAAACAAAGAATATAGAAAATAAAAAATAATATGTTTAATACATAAAGATGAAATGAAAAGGGTAGAAGATGGATTTCAAAAACATCCATAAGGTCACTGGTCCACTGTCCTCATCCTGGCACATCTGAAGAATGTGGGTCTTGAGCGACAGGGTAATTCACATGAAAAACAGATATGAGCTGAGAGAATTTGAGTTTAGTCTTCATTTCCAAAGTGGTAGAATGTTGATACTTTTGGACAAATATAACTGAGCTATAGCCAAAAGATACTCTCTAGGTAAATTTATACAGCCCTAAACAAAGGTGTATATGGGTACCATGGGCAGCACAAATGTTGTGCAGTTACTTTGCACCGACAGTTTTCTAAAGCATATTTAGTTATGCTGAATGCAGTCCTCATTACTGCTCTTATGAATATGAGCTGAAATGGAAATTTATGGTTTCTTTAGAAAGTCAGTTATGTTGGATGAAAGGAACACTGCTGATGCGGACACAGGTGAGATGTTTAATGCAGACATGTGAAGGAATGTTTCACTGAAGTGGACACAGGTAAAAGGATATTTTGCTAAAGCAAGCATGTGAAACGTCATGTGATGAAAGATTCTTTGCTAACAACAGGTATATACTAGTCCACTTCACATTTTGTAGTTGAGCTCCTTTTGTCAGGACTCCAGACAGAAACATGCCAAGAAACTTCTGATGGTGTTCTCACGGTTGCTTGATGCTTCTGTGGACTCTGGGTGATTGGTAGAATGATCTCAGCTGATACAGTGGAATTTTGGCTAAGACAGATTCACATGCTGAAGCAAGACACATGGAACAAGGTAAGACTCGAGGGAGGACACATGATGTTTGGAGGGAGTAAAAATAGGACTCAATGAACAGTGACCGGGTTTGCTTGTATAGCTTTGGAACACTTTGTTGATCTTGAGTCTTTGCTGTGGAAGGCTGTGCAGAAAACCGATGGGTGCTGAATTAGCTGAGGCCTGGCTATTTCTCTTAGGTCGTGCCACTGCAGCTGATTCGTGTGTGCTATCCCAACACTACTGAACTAGACTGCTGGTGTATCTGTGAAAGTGTTTGCTAGTGGATCAAGTTGCTGCTGTGATCTCCTATAGACTGAACTGCTGATTTCCTGACAAAGAAGATGGAATTTGCTCTAGAGAATAATTTCTAAAGAAGTCCACTTTCCCTGTATTATAATAACTTTTGTTTTTCACTTCTGGTGGGTGGTGGGCTATAAGTAAGGTTAAAGCATTTAAGAACCCATATTAAAATTAGGATTGAGAAAATTTTAAGCCTCCAATGATCCTATTACTAGTGTTGTGTAACAACACTGTAACAAGGAAGTGTTTGTGAACTCGTAAAGACCAGTCAAGAGTCAATCTGATACAATCACACCAGGGTCTTATGTCTAGCTAGCCCCAGCTTACTTTTCAGCTGCTCCACAGGATGGTTTTGGTGGAAGATAACCCCTAAACATTCATCAAGACAAGGTTTTTATAGAAAGCAGCAGGTGAGTGTTTCTAGCCTGACAAGCTAATTGGTGTGCTACTGTGGCCTTTAGCATAATTGACTTTTGCTGGGAGCCAAACCATAAACCTAATTTCTAATTTCTTCCTAATTGGTAGTTGTTAGGTAGAGGGTGGGCCTGTGGGGTGTTAACCTGGAATCACTGGATTTGTTGGGGGAGATTAACCCAGAGAAGCAGACCTTGTTTGGGGTTAGTCTAGACACTGAAGCTAGGCTCAGGTTTTGTTGGGGAGGGGGTATATCTTGGAAAGTAATGCTAGGTACTGACCTTAATTTCAATCATAGGCCAGGTACTCTAAGATAGAGTCTGAACCCAAAAATTTGGTCTCTCAGTGTCAGTTGACTAGTAGGACAAAATAAATATATGCATTGTGACTCAGATAGGCAGATGCCAGCCATGTCAGCTAACAGCCCTGTCATGGTAAATAGTAGAAACTGACTTTTGTAGATAATAGTCTACACTTTGATAAAAATGAACATATTAATACAAAAATATTAGAAAATGACAAATAAATCTTGATCACTGGAATTATAATAAACTTAATCTTGAGCATTGCATTTGCTAGAATAATTATTAAAAGAACACACAGAGAGTAAAGCATGCAAACAAATAAAAATATCTGAAAAATAAGAGAAAATAGGTCAGTTAAAATGGAACAAAGGAAGCAAACAAAATATTATTGGAGCAAACAGAAAAATGAGATAATTCAAATACACTAGTATTCACAGCAAATTTTAATGGCATTATAAGCTTCATATTTCAATATAAGGATTATTAAACGAAGCTAAGAAAAGGTTTGAAGACATATTCAAATTTAAAATTTAGAAAACATAATCTACAGATACTTAAAATATATTAAGTAGTTATAGCCTCATTAAAAAAATGTTCAAGTGTAACCGCTCACAAAGTCAAAGGCAGTTATCTCATTATAGTAAAACCTTTGCTGTTGAAAAGGTCCAAGCCAGGCTCAAGTTTTATGCTGTGTGATATCTGGATTGGAGTCAGTGGCAGGAATATGACCTCAAAGCTATTCTGGACCATATAGTAAGTTACAGGTAAGTTGAAATACTGCAGGATGATAACCATATAAAGTACATTAATTCCAAATCTATGCCACCAAGTTTCAAAATATACAATTAAAATCAGATTTATCAGGAGTTTTCAAAGAGGCATAGTTATTGTGGGCAATATTGACACTCCTCTCCTCACACTACCTAAAATGTCAATTAAAAGAGTAAAAAAAAAAAAAAACCATGAAGATATGATGAGGCAAGTACAAAACCTAACACATTTAACTGAATAATACAGGATATCCAACACTTCCATCCCATTTTTTTTGTATCTGTGACATAATTGAGAAATATTTATCAAACCTGGCCTTGACAAATTTTGAAAGTATTACTGTCATTCAGAAGATATGATTAAAATATTATTTTACTAAATCAGAACTCGATTTTGTAAACAATAACTTACATATATGTAAAAATTCAGGACAGAAAGAAAATCGTAATGGAGCATTTTGAGTATATAGATTAAAATTCAGAAAGAAACATACAATAAGCCTTTGGACCCATGAATGCAGCAAAGATACCAAAGTGCATGCACTCCCATATAGTTTTATATAACATGGTTGTAGTATTTGCATACAACCTACTGACTTAACCTCCTAGGTAATTTATACCATTTCTTGGTGACTTACCATACCAAGTATAATGTAAAAATTATGTACATAGTTGCCAGGTCACAGTGTCTGTAATTATTACCAAAGAAAATGAATCAATGAATCTGCACATGTTCAATAGAGATAAAATTATTTTCAGATGTTCTGTTTTGGGGAGTTGATTGACTCTGTGAATAAAGAACCCATGAGTAAAGAGAACTAACTGTATATTTTAATTCCTATTACTCAAAAAGAATATAAAAGTTCATTAGTAATGTAGCTGATGCAAAATAAAAGAAGTAGAAAAATAATATTAGAAACTAGTACCACTTAATGAAATGATATATCAGGAAATTAAGGTAATCAAAGGTATTTTATTTTTATAGTTGTACATTTGACTAAGGATAAATAATTAATATGTGATAATTACAGTGTATTCCCATAGAACTAAGTTCTTTGTAGAAAAATTATACATATTCCTTTTCTCCCTACTGATGTAAAAGCTCCATGGAACATCATCATTATCATCATCAACAACAATAGTAACAACACATACACACATATCCCATATATCTGGGATAGAGATGTGTCTTTGTTGGCTAATATGCATGAGAACTTGTGTTTTTTCCCAATGCTGCTTAAAACAAATGTAGTGGCACATGCTTGTAAAACTAGCACTTGGAAGATTGATGCAAGGGGATCATGAGTTCAAGATCATCCTCTGCCACTTAGCAAGTTACAAGACACATAAACGCAAGATTCAAACATTCAACTATGTATCATCATCACAGTGAACTCACAAATTCCTTCATGGTGTTAAATTCCTAGTTAGTATTAATACTTTCCTGATTATTTTATTGTCTTTCTATTCCTCTCAAAAGTGTTTTTGTTAAGTAATATAATTAAATTAGATTCATATCCTCTACAAAATCAATTTAAACGAATCAAATATTTAGATATGAAATCTAAAATGCTAAAACTTCTAAATAGAACTATATGTAATACTCTTAAAAGGTATTAGATTAGGCTCATTTGGTCAAATAAAGGTCCTAGTAGTGACCTCACACATGGCTTAATATATAGGTGTATGTATCAAATCTGTAGGAAGAGGAACATAGCACAGATATGAGAAGACTTGGGAAGGGTAATATGACATCAGTACATTATATAAAAGTATCAAGTAATTAACAAAATAAAATTTTTAAAGATATTTTAAAGTGTCACTTAAAATTATATATTTTGAAATGCCTTTTTTTTTTTTTTCCGAGACAGGGTTTCTCCGTGTAGCCCTGGCTGTCCTGGAACTCACTCTGTAGACCAGGCTGGCCTCGAACTCAGAAATCCGCCTGCCTCTGACTCCCAAGGACTGGAATTAAAGGCTAGTGCCACCACCGCCTGGGTTTGAAATGCCTTTTTATAAAAAAAAAAAAAAAAAAGATCGTAAAGAACTTTCTGAACAGAGCTTCAATACTGTGAGTGCTAGCCCAAGTATCAATAGGTAGGATTACATGAAATTTAAAAATTTCAACCTACCAAAGGAATATTAGCAATTCACAGGATAAACATCTTGTTTGAGCCTTCCATGCCTACTTTTCAGATAATCTGTAAAATTATTTTTTTACATTTTTTTATTTAAATTTGTATTTTCTATATTCTATGTTTACATTCCAAAGGCTTTCCCCTTTCCCAGTTCCCCCCCACCATACGTCCCATAATTCCTCTCCCCCGCCCAACTATTCCCCAATCATACCCCCCCCCCCAGGATTTCTCTGTTCTGGGTCTACAAAACTGGATCCAATCTTTACAGGCCCAGGGTCCTCTCCTTTCTTCTTCTTGGGAATCATTTGACTTCCTAATTGTGCCTTGAGTATTTAGGGCTTCTGGGCTCATTAATATCCACTTATCAGTGATTGCATTTCATGTGTATTCTTTTGTGATTGGGTTAACTCACTTAGGATGATATTTTCCAGATCTAACCATTTACCTACAAATTGCATGAATTCATTATTTTTAATGGCTGAGTAGTATTCCATTGTATAAATATACCACATTTTCTGTATCCATTCCTCCTTTGAGGGATATTTGGGTTCCTTCTAATTTCTGGCTATTATAAACAAGGCTGCTATAAACATAGTGGAGCGTGTGTCTTTATTGTATGCAGGGGAATCCTCTGGGTATATGCCCAGGAGTGGTATGCCAGGGTCCTCTGGAAGTGACATGCCCAATTTTCTGAGGAACCGCCAAACTGATTTCCAGAGCGGTTTTACCATTTTGCAATCCCACCAAGACTGGAGGAGTGTTCATCGTTCTCCACATCCTCACCAGCACCTGTTGTCTCTTTGAGTTTTTAATCTTAGCCATTCTGACTGGTGTGAGGTGGAATCTCAGGGTTGTTTTGATTTGCATTTCCCTGATGACTAATGATGTTGAACATCTCTTAAGGTGTTTCTCGGCCATCCGAATTTCTTCTGGTGAAAATTCTTTGTTTAGCTCTGTACCCCATTTTTTGATAGGGTTATTTGGTTCTTTGGGGTCTAACTTCTTGAGTTCTTTGTATATATTGGATATTAGCCCTCTGTCGGATGTGGGGTTGGTGAAGATCTTTTCCCACTTTGTTGGTTGCCATTTTGTCCTTCTGACAGTGTCCTTTGCCTTACAGAAACTTTGTAATTTTATGAGGTCCCATTTGTCAATTCTTGATCTTAGAGCATAAGCTATTGGTGTTCTGTTCAGGAACTTTCCCCCTGTGCCCATGTTCTCCAGGGTCTTCCCCAGTTTCTTTTCTAATAGTTTCAGTGTGTCTGGATTTATGTGGAGGTCCTTGATCCACTTGGAGTTGATCTTAGTACAAGGAGATAAGAGTGGGTCGATTCACATTCTTCTGCATGTTGACCTCCAGATAAACCAGTACCATTTGTTGAAAAGGCTATCTTTTTTTCCACTGGATGGTTGTGGCTTCTTTATGAAAGATCAAGTGACCATAACTCTGTGGGTTAATTTCTGGGTCTTCAATCCTATTCCATTGATCTACTTGCCTGGTGCTGTACCAATACCATGCAGTTTTTAACACAATTGCTCTGTAGTACTGCTTGAGGTCAGGGATATTGATTCCCCCAGAAGTCCTTTTATTGTTGGGAAGAGTTTTAGCTATCCTTGGCTTTTTGTTGCTCCAGATGAATTTGAGAATTGCTCTTTCTAGATCTATGAAGAATTGAGTTGGGATTTTGATGGGGATTGCATTGAATCTGTAGATTGCTTTTGGCAAGATGGCCATTTTTACTATATTGATCCTGCCAATCCAGGAGCAAGAAATATTTTTCCATCTTCTGAGGTCTTCTTTGATTTCTTTCTTCAAGGACTTGAAGTTGGTGTCATACAGATCTTTCACTTGTTTGGTTAGAGTTATGCCAAGGTACTTTATGTTGTTTGTGGCTATTGTGAAGGGTGTTATTTCCCTAACTTCTTTCTCAGCCTGCTTGTCCTTTGAGTACAAGAAGGCTACTGATTTGCTTGAGTTTATTTTATAACCAGCCACTTTGCTGAAGTTGTTTATCAGCTGTAGAAGTTCTCTAGTGGAGTTTTTTGGGTCGCTTAAGTAAACTATCATATTGTCTGCAAATAATGATACTTTGACTTCTTCCTTTCCAACTTGTATCCCTTTGACTTCCTTTTGTCATCTAATTGCTCTGGCTAGAACTTCAAGTACTATATTGAAAAGATATGGAGAGAGAGGGCAGCCTTGTCTAGTCCCTGATTTTAGTGGAGTTGCTTCAAGTTTCTCTCCATTTATTTTGATGTTGGCTACTGGTTTGCTGTAGATTGCATACAAAGAATCAACAAAACCAGGAGCTGGTTCTTTGAGGAAATCAACAAGATAGATAAACCCTTAGCCAGACTAACCTAGGGACACAGACACAGTATCCAAATTAACAAAATTAGAAATGAAAAGGGGGACATAACAACAGAAACTGAGGAAATTCAAAAGATCATCAGATCCTACTACAATGGTCTATACTCAACACAACTGGAGAAACTGGAGGAAATGGACAATTTCCTAGACAGATAACAAATACCAAAGTTAAATCAGCATCAATTAGATCAGCTAAATTGTCCCATAACCCCTAACGTAATAGAAGGGGTTATAGAAAGCCTTCCAACCACAAAAAGTATGGGACCAGATGGTTTTAGTGCAGAATTCTACCAGACCTTCAAAGAAGACTTAACACCAATACTCTTCAAACTATTCCACAAAATAGAGACAGAAGGGACACTGCCCAACTCATTCTTCGAAGTCACAAATATGCTGATACCTAAACCACAAAAAGTTCCAACATAGAAAGAAAACTACAGGCCAATTTCCCTTATGAATATCGATGCAAAAATACTAAATAAAATTCTTGCCAACTGAATCCAAGAACACATCAAAATGATCATTCACTGTGATCAAGTAGGCTTCATCCCAGGGATGCAGGGATGGTTCAATATATGGAAATCCATCAACATAATCCACTACATAAACAAACTAAAAGAAAAAAACCACATGGTCATCTCATTAGATGCTGAAAAAGCATTCGACAAAATTCAGCATCCTTTCATGCTAAAAGTCTTGGAAAATTATTATATTTTGATGACTTTATTCATCTGTATAATATATTTTGATCATATTAATTTTCTATTCAACTTTTCATCACCCTTGAATTCCCATGAATTACTTTTTTCCAAGACGTAGTCTTCCATCTTCATAGTTCTCTCCTCTTATAATAACATGCTAAGTTTATTTAAAGTTGCATATTTACAGGAATAAGTTTATTTACTAGATCGTGGCTAATTTAGCAACTACTACATCTCTGAAGAAAAATAGCATCTCCTTCCCCATGAGCCATTATACATCAAGAGCTCTTCATCTAAAGAAGTGGCTTCTTTCATCGTCCTTCCCCCCACACACACAGAAACACCAATCTATGCTGGAATATTAATGATCTGGATCTTGTGGAGGTTTTCAGGAGATTACCCCACAAACAGTTCAGTGAGTGTGATGACCATGTCAATGTCTAGAAGACAGAATTTGATAACAATACTTTTCATTTTCTGGCTTTCCTAGTCTCACTACCCTTTTCCCATGCTGTTCCCTTAGGTACAGCCATGGTTATACATGTCTTGATTAGGGGAAAGTACTCAGCAGTTATTTATCACAGTAATGATTCTCTGCACTAACCACTATTTCCTCCAGAATGAAAATTCTGATGAAAGCTGAGGGCAACACAAATTCACTGGTATAAACAAATATTTAGAAAGCACCTTGAAAATATGTTCCTTTACCAGAATAACAGTAGCACATTCTAAACTACAGCTTATGACCTTCCCAGATATTGGCTTTTTGCAAGATTTATAGTACCAGGCATGATTTCACTCTTGTGGAGCAGGCATCAAATCCAAACAAAAAGTAGATAGTTACATTCACTTCACTACTGTACCAGTGAGCACATCTTGTGTGACAGGTTACTATTGTAGAAATTAGGTTTCACTGCTGGGTAAGATAATCTTTCTCTCTGAGTGGCCTGCACAGCACTTTTCTAACAAAGATGCTGCAATTGTCAAACTGGGCCTAGGCGTCAACTTTGATTTTAAGGCAGTTTAAGATAGCCAGTCTAGACTTGTCATTGCCCAGTAAAAAGACAGAGACTACTTTCTCTTTTGGTCCAAGACTTAAATTCTGCTCTTTCTCATAAGTCATAATAGTAAACTCACCAAATTTTACTAATCACAATCAGTGATGGCTAGAGCATTTCATATTAAAGGCACAGGGACTACTTCCAGACTGGTCAAACAGAATAAATATATAATGTTTACTGATCTCTTGAAAGATCTGTTTGGGAAAGGTGGGTGACAACACACATTTGACAATAAATGAGGAATGTCACCAGGAAGAAAAATCATATTTACACATTTTCCAAAGTCACATTTGCAGATGATTGTATGGTCAGAACTGGTCTTCATAATCAAGCTCTGTATTCCAAAGAATGCATTCAAACTTCACAAAATGTTGAGGAAAATTGTGGTTTTCTTCCTTGTACTTGTACAATATATTGGGAAGTCATGATTTTCACTGCTCCATATTCAGCAAAATCACACTGGATGATGAATACATCTCAGCATCCTGGTATATGCATGCATGTGTTTTGCTTATATGAAATTCTATGAACATATCTATACTCTTGCTGAGAAGGATATTTTAATTGACTTATTTATCATAGTATCTTGAAAAAGGATAAACATAATTTTATGTATAATATGTAAATATATGTGAAATGTTTCTATTATATTTTAATGTATGTGATATTAACAAGCTTTCAAAAATCATCAAAAGTAAAAGTTGACTCCTAACTTGTTTGCTCAATTTTGTAAGATCAATTTTGCAGTTGTGGATATATGATATATATTATGTTATTATATATATTAATACATATATTGTTTCATATAAATATGTATATATACATAAAAGCTAATTTCCATATTTGGACAGTATACAGCTAGGGTTTGAATGAGGCCCATAAGCATCCATTAAAACTCAATCCATAGTGAAATTGTTGGAACATTCTATAATCTTTTTCCTGAGAGTGAGCATAGTAGCAGAAGAGGGTGATTGGGGCTATGGTGTGATTAAGTCACAAATTGGTTCACTTAGCTGTTGAGAGAACTGGCTATTTATCTAGGGTAGATTTGTCATTCACTTCTTGGTTCTAGGCTCTCTTGCATATTCCCTCAGACATCCATGAAATAACAAAACAAAAAGGCAACTACCAGATTCAGCAACTTTGATAGAGAGATGGATCAGCTGTTAAAAATACTGGCTTCGTTTCAAATATTTGATCCCCAGTACCCACACAGGAGCTTACAAGCATCTGTAGTTGCAGGTATAGCGTATCTTAAGCCCTATCATGGACTCCATGGGCACCAGACATGAATGTGGTACAACAGACTTCTCATTGTTCAGAACTAGTAGAATATCATTCTTTGCAAAGAACTCAGCCATGGTTTTGTATTACAGTGACACAAAATGGTTAAAAACAAAAGCAATTCTTCTAAGCTTCCTTTCAGCCTTTAAAGTAGTTTCCTTGGCTTGCCAGTATCATTTAAAAACAATAGAGAAAAAAACATTAAGAGTTAGAGTCCCAAATGATATTTTTTCAGAAAAGTATTGCAAACAATTGGAAAAAAGAGTTATATCTCTAAATATATTACAATTGCAGGTACAGTGTTTGCTGTGGCAATTACTGTAATATGCAGTGTGGCAAAGATGTGGTTGCTATGGAAACCATACATTTGATTTTCTAGAGTTCTGTGTACTGTTGTATTGTTGCCTTCACATATTACTTTTTTTACAAGCTGCACTTGTAATTGGGTCAAGGTAAACTACGAGATCTGAAGATCTGGTATTGGCTGCTTCCTTCAAGATCTCTTGAGGATGTCAGCAGTATCAGAGTTCATTCAGAAAGCATAAATGATGCTTACTTCTTATCTTACTTCAAACATAGTAGGCATCACAGCATTCCTTGAAATGAAATGTTCCTCTCCATTTTTTATCTTGTTCATCTATTCACATTTTAAGCCTTTACATGAGTTTGTACCCTTCCAGGTAGATGACAGATTTATTGGTGTATGCTAGGTTACCATTAGTTTACTAACAAATACAGAACTTTATAAAGTTTAATTTTCTAGTTTCATGTTTTGAACAGAATGAAGCTTACTTCTTCTGGAAATAAAAGTCACAAAGAGATAGAAGAACTCATTAATCATAGCTTTCTCCAGTAATTGGCCTCTTCTATTGTTTTTTTCTAAGTCTGTGTGTATTTAAGGCAAGAGGAATGCATGTGTATGGGACTTTAATGAAGAAAAAGTTTATAGTTCTATGGATGCTATATCCCAGTAAACTGTAATTGCAGGGTATTATAAGTCAGTTTTGGTATAGCAGAAGTTAATCTTCTTAATTGTAGAATCACAAGCTTGGTATCATGCTTCACTGGTTAAATCACTCAGGATTACAAATTCTGGTAAAAGAGGATAACAAACTAGGGGCCAATCATGTTGTATGGCATGATAGCCTAGGATAAACAATGAGAGACTGTCTCAGAAAGCAATCCTTGAGGAAAGAAAATAATATGAAAGAAAATTGAAAAAGCAAGGAGGAAGCTTTCAATATAAAGACAGTATAAAGAGGTGGAGGAGGCAGACAGGAAGGAGGAAAGATAGGGCAGTAGAAAGATGGCAGAAGAGAGAAAACATTCCAGGTCTATTTGGTTAGGAAAAAAACAAAACAAAAAACAGAGGAATGCTCTCATAAGGTGTTCCCTGCATGGTGCAGTAAGCATTTCTACCATATTTCTCTATGTCGAACAGTAAAAAAGGATGTGATTTAGCTCTTTAAAATAATATCTCATAGTATGCATTTCATATTAAACATAATGAATGCTTATCAAAGTTTTACTTTGAAAATGTTACATTGTTACAAAAGTCAAAGTTTATTAATATAGACAGACAAAATTAATCTAAAATTTATTATTCATAAGAGCCCTGGATTTATCAACAAAACCCTGTATAAGGGATACAGAGATGTATTAGCTGTTAACAATACTGGCTGCTTTTCCAATATTTGATTCCCAGCACTCACACAGGGGCGTACAAGCATCCGTAGTTGCAGATACATGGTATCTGAATCCTTATCATGGCCTCCGTGGGCACCAGACATGCATGTGATACAACAGACATATATGTAGACAAAACAACTGTATATGGCTTTTTAAATTAAAAACTAACAAAAAAACCCTTTGTTCAACAGAAAGCAGTTTTTTGAATAAACAATGCACAAGAATATGGCAGGTATATGATGAGCTCAACTTTAACGGATTAAGTAATCTGTTATATTGCCACAATGATAAAAACTCAAAACTTCAGAGACAAAATCCCTGGAAAATATCATCCTGAGTGAATTAACCCAATCACAAAAGAATGCACCTGAAATGCAATCACTGATAAGTGGATATTAATGAGCCCAGAAGCCCTAAATACTCAAGACACAAATAGCAAGTCAAATGATTCCCAAGAAGAAGAAAGGAGAGGACCCTGGGCCTGTAAAGATTGCTTCCAGTTTAGTAAAGAAACCGAGGGGGGAGGGGGAATTATTGGGGAACAGATGGGGGGGGAGAGGAACTATGGGAACTATGGTGGGTGGGAACTGGGAAAGGGGAAAGCCTTTGGAATGTAAACATAAAATATAGAAAATAAAATCAAAAAAAAAAAAGAGGTGAACAGTCAGCAAAAAAAAAAAAAAAAAAAAAAAAAAAAAAAAAAAAAAAATCCTGTTTCCCAAACCCACACATGATGGCATGGTGACATCACCACCCACTAGGCCAAGACAAATGAGTTGGTAGTACATCTAAATGGCCTGTAAAATTAATCTAGATTTGCTTAGATACATGGTAATCTCCAGAAGGTGTAATTCTTTCAGAGAGACAGAAATGTATTAGGATCCAGTGAATGAGAGTCTTTGAGCATGCGGTATCCATAAGTAAACCTTCAGGTGTAACTGAACAGTAAAGATTGTGACATGCAAAGCACACATCTATTTTGTGGTCCTCAAACAGTACACAGCCTACATCATCAGCTTTTCCCTTTCTCTAGGGATTTATTGAGAGGGAAAATGTTAAATCTCTCAAGAAATAACTAGCTAGAAGGATCTATCTACTAATTCAGAAGCTGACTTTCAGTGAACTCTAAATAGCATACTTCTAACTTGCATAAAATAATATTTAATGTCACACAATAAAATTGTTATAGATGTTTTATCTTTATATTTTATATTTTACATAAATATAAAAATATAAGTCATATACTCCCTTATCACTCATAAATACCAATGCTACCAATAATACATCTTTGTATATTTTATTCAAAACTTCATAGAAATTTATTTTTCCATATTATATAATTACTATATCTTTGTAGAACATTTCAAGAAAACAGTGAAGAGGAGTTATAATCACTACAATCCTGTCATCCCAGTGATAATTATATTCATACCCATTTAGATTCTTCTTGTTGCCATTCTAAATATACACGATGTTTTTTAGCATGCAAATTAAATTGCATGTATTTTTTTCTTGTTTGTTCTATCATCAACTGTAACTCAATTTACTCCTTTTTAGGAATTTTAGCTGTGTATACAAGTATAATTGGCTTTATGTTTATTACTTTTATTAAGTCATCTAATTCATTTTAAGTTATCAGAAATATTTCTCTACAGAGATTTTCAATTATAATGACATTTTTATTTCAGCAATTCTGTCCTTCTATTTAGCACTTACTGGTACCCATGATGCTGTTTCAAACTATAACTGAGGAGGCAGAATGATGGCAGGTTAATGGAGTTTTCATAACTGATAAGTAAGTGAACAGTCCAACTAAGTAGACTCTTAGAGTTGGGCACAGAAATATGTGTAATATAAATGACAGAAGCACAATCCATAATGAAAGAGAATGGGTATGTTTTAAAGTTAGAGAATAGGATTGACTCCCTCATACTCAAGTCAGTTTTTAAAATGCATTCCTATAAAGAGGTCATTTGTGTTTTTTTTAAATATTTTATTTAAATTTTTATTTTCTATATTCTATGTTTACATTCCAAAGGCTTTCCCCTTTCCCAGTTCCCCCCACCACCATACATCCCATAATTCCTCTCCACCCCCAACTATTCCCCAATCATCCCCCCCCCACACACACAATTTCTCTGTTCTGGGTCTACAAAACTGGATCCAATCTTTTCAGGCCCAGGGTCCTCTCCTTTTTTCTTCTTGGGAATCATTTGACTTGCTAATACTAATTGACAGATATGTCTCTACTCTTCTCAATAACCAAATCTAAAAAATAGATGATCTTTGTTTAGCTCTGTACCCCACTTTTGATAGGGTTATTTGGTTTTCGGGGGTCTAACTTCTTGAGTTCTTTGTATACATTGGATATTAGTCCTCTGTCAGATGTGGGGTTGGTGAAGATTTTTTCCAAATTTGTTGGTTGCCGATTTGTCCTTTTGACAGTATCTTTTGCCTTACAGAAACTTTGTAATTTTGTGAGGACCCATTTGTCTATTCTTGATCTTAGAGCATAAGTGATTGGTATTCTGTTCAGGAACTTTCCCCATGAGCCAATGTCCTCAAGGGTCTTCCCCAGTTTCTTTTCTATTAGTTTCAGTGTGTCTGGTTTTATGTGGAGGTCCTTGATCCACTTGGAGTTGAGCTTAGTACGAGGAGATAAGATTGGATCAATTCTCATTCTTCTGCATGTTGACCTCCAGTTGAGTCAGCACCATTTGTTGAAATTTGGATGGCTGAGAAACACCTTAAAAAATGTTCAACATCATTAGTCATTAGATAAATGCAAATCAAAACAACTCTGAGATTTCACTTCACACCAGTCAGAATGGCTATGATTAAAAACTCAGGAAACAGCAGGTGTTGGCAAGGATGTAGAGAAAGAGAAACACTCCTACACTGCTGGTGGGACTGCAAGCTGATACACTCTGGAAATCAATCTGGCAGTTCCTCAGAAAACTGGACACGATACTCCCAGAGGACCCAGCCATACCACTCCTGGGCATATACCCAGAGATTCCCCAGCATGCAATAAAGATACATGCTACACTATGTTCATAGCAGCCTTATTTATAATAGCCAGAAGCTGGAAAGAACCCAGATGTCCCTCAACAGAGGAATGGATACAAAAAATGTGGTATATATACACAATGTAGTACTATTCAGCCATTAGGAAAATGAATTCATAAAATTCTTAGAGAAATGGATGGATCTGGAGAACATCATACTAAGTGAGGTAGCCCAGTCTCAAAAGAATACCCATGGTATGCACTCACTGATAAGTGGATATTAGCCTAGAATCTTGGGACACCAAAGACACAATCCACATACCAAATGATGTCCTACAAGAAGGAAGGAGTGGACCCTGGTTCTGGAAAGGCATAATGCATCAGTGTAGGGGAATACCAGAACAGGGATTGGGAAGGGGTGGATGGGGGAACAGGGGGAGGGAAAAGGGCATGTGGAACCTTTGGGGGGCCGGGGAACCAGGAAGATGGAAATGAAATGTAAATATAGAATATATCCAATAAAAATTTAAAAAAGATGATCAAGTAGGTACGTTCTAAAAATATACATATCAATAATGTAGCAAATGGATGTAAGAAATTTTAAGTATAAGGCATACATTAGAAAATGTCATTTATGATCTAGACAAAAGGTACATGGGAAACTGAGGCAGAAAAATAAAACTGAGGTTGTGAATGACATTTGGAATAGTGAAATGTTAAGGGAGGTTATTTGACTGATATAAACTAGGTAGATGTTTGTATCTTGAAGAAAAGTAGATAGCCAAAGACTTTGGTTTGGGGCATAGAAGGAGAATATACAATGGGTTCAATTTTTGACTGAATAGATTTGAAGTGATAGTTTTGACACAGGAAATAGATAGGGGTCTTAGATACAGTTATTTGAAACTGAAGTATGCAATAGTCCAACCGATAGATGGTTACAGAAAGCACTGGTGACAGGATAATGGGAGGTATATGTTCCTAGAAGATTCATAGATACTTGGGGAAAAAAAGAATGAGAACAAAATTTTATCAGCTTCGGATACATGAAATGTATGTAAAGAATAAAGACTGAGCATGCTCACCTAGACTGGTCTCACAGAAGTCAATGCAGAGCTTGGTGATAGCAATTCCTGTTGTTCTAGATAGTGCTGGGGGAAAGCACCAAATTTCGTTAGTTCAAGGGTATTTGGAAATTAAACTAAATGTATCCAATTGGCCAAAATCTTTGAAGAATTTTAGTTATTAAAAGAACAAGGGAGAGTCGTGCTCAATTAAAAATGATATTAGGAATAAACCACACTTAAAGACCAGTTTAATGTCTGGAAGTAGATGGCCAACACACACACACACACACACACACACACACACACACACAATGTCTTCATGGTATTTTTGGAGGAATTTTTTCTCAATGCTTTGTCTGTGCATCAGTTTTTTTAAACCTTACATGTGTTTTGGTTACATATTATGGTTTCCAATTTTGTGTTTTTATGAGATTTCTGTGCATGTGTTTGTCTCCTTTAGTATGTAATCATGTGCAGTTTTTTGACTTTTTTTCTCTTGCTTTTGTCCTTTTCTGGTGTGTTGTTTACATTTTATCTTTTTTATTTTACTAATACTATTGTTATTCTAGATGCTTATTTTTTCTAATGAGAGAGTCAGAGCGAATATGCATTTCAGTGGGTGGAAAGTTGGGGAGTATATGGGAAAAGGAACCATAATCAAAATATATTGAATGACAAAAATCTATTTTAATTAAAAATAATCTAAACTTTAAAAATCAATTTAAAAGAATTGTATTAAGTGATATTTTTCTATACTGTGAGGTGTTTGTGTAAGGTGAAAAAATAACCCATAAGCAACATCTTCAGAACCAAGAAAGAATAGAGAGCATTCAGCAAGACAGTGATTTGTCAGTACAGCCAGTATTGAAAAACCATCCTGCACGTAAAGAAGAATCTCTGAGACAGGTAAGAAGGGACCATGTACATATATTTGAAAATTAGAGAATAAGAATATAGACTTCACACTTATTATTTTCTCTGTGATAAGTTAGGCAAGGCTTTAATGTTTTACAAAAGGATTAGGTAATGGAACTGCCAAAGAAGTAGAAAAACTGATCAATATAAATACTGATGTATTTAAAAAGCCTAATCTACTTGGACTGAGCTTAGGTCATCTAATTTGAGAAATAAGTAGGCATTTAATACAAAACATAAGATATATATATATATATATATATATATATATATATATATTTGTGTGTGTATATATACGTATATATGTGTATATATACATACACACACACACACACACACACACACACACATATATATATATATATATATATATATATATAGAGAGAGAGAGAGAGAGAGAGAGAAAATAGCTATTCAGTATGAAGTATATGTTTTCTGTTTTGATGGTTAGAGACATAAATGTAATTTCAAGGGGACTTCTATTGAGCTCCCACAATTTTCCCCTCTTCTGACAATTTTCTTTTCTCAATATTACTGCTAATATAGCCAGAATACCTGCATCTTTATTGAATCAAAGGTCAAGATGCTATTAAGTCCCATCTCAGCAACCAGTTTCTTGACTTAAATATCTTTAGAAATAACCAGAATTTTCTCTTCAACTTTATTAAGGACACTTAGCTCTCTCAATGAGGGCAATGATACCATAAAATATATGTACTTTCCTGGAATCTCCATTGCATTTAGAAGAGGTGATAGATAGCTGTGAAGATAATTTGGAGTCAGGGTGATAATTCTGTGGATTTTCTGAAAATAGAGCAGCCACAACACATCCTACATTGGAAATTACTTTGACAGGGATGTGCTGTGAAGGGTTATTTTTAATATTAGGAGCTTAAAAAGCACAGATAAGGCTAACCATGATATCCTATATTAGAGTGAGAATTCCAGTAAAGATTTGGAGTATTAATTTTCCCCTGAAAACATTAAAGATCAAGGGGATATGGGTGGTAGTTTTCATCTACCAATAGCTTGCAAAAGATCTCATTAGACATTGGAGTATTTCCAGTTTAAAAGTAAGCCTTTTTTCCATAGGTTCATAAGTAACCTGTGTTCCATTTGGACATTAAATATGCTATGAGAACTATATGGGATTTATTGGCTATGGGACAAGTAAAATCTGTTTCATTTCTCCTATGAGCAAGATAAAATGATTGTCCTAGAATAGGAATGGTAATCCATGTTCCTTACATTCATACAGTATATATGACTTCCTTTGCCCTTTTGGAAACTACCATACAGAGGGAGTTCATGTATCCAGAGCACAATATTGGTCCTATATAGTATTCACAATAAAGGATTAAAACATGAAAAGGAGGGATGAAAACCTAGCGGGATATTTCATCTTTACCCAAAAGTTGTGAATTCTGAGACATGAGAGCAGCTGCTACTTCTGTAACAAATACATCTTACATAATTCTATTTGCAGCCTAAGTCCTCAGATCAGAAAATGGTGAAAAAGGAGAGTACTGTTGCACTGAAGTACATATTTTCTGACTCATAACAACTTCATGCTAAGCCCTGCTCAGTTGAGGTCTCCTGACCATCCCTACTTCTTTACTAAGCAGCTAGTTTTTCTTGAACTGGCTTCTCTGCTTTCCTGGTTTGAAGAGGAGAATCATAAGGAAGATACATAACCTAGACCTTTGGAATAGCAATGTGATGGTTTGAATGAGAATTGTCCTTATAGCCTCATATAGTTAAATACTTTTTCCACTGTTGGTGGAATTTTGGGGGAAAGGATTAAGATGTGTAGTCTTGTAAAAGGTTTGTCAATTGAGAGAGGCTTTGACATTTCAAAGGACTCTCACCATTCCCAGTGTCTTCTTCTATCTTATCACTTGTGGATCAAGATGTGACTTCTTATTTGTTACTGTCACTATGTCTTTAGTCTACCAACATGGATTCTAAACTTCTAAAACTATAAGCCAATTAAACAATTTTTATAAGTCATCTTTTTCATGATTCTTTGTCACAGCAATAGAAATGCAATTAAGACAAGGAAAAGACCTTCCTGGTGTCTTGGGAAAAAACAAAGGATTGAGCAAAAACAGTAGAGGTATCTCTAATCTAAAGTCATGGTTCTCAAATCCATTATCCAATAGGTGTCTCTGATTCTTTTCTTTCTCTGATGTCCCACCAATTTTGTGCTCTATTGTTTTGTCACTCCAGCTGCCTATATTTTCAGAATTACTCTGAAGAATCCTAACTATATGTCAGAGAACTGTTGCTATAATCACCAGTATCCAGAAGTCATTGCCTCCAAGGAAGCCCAGAAATCAAGCAGCCCAGTAGGGTCTTTAGGGACATTCTGCCCCTATGATCATTGTCCCTGCAGACCCTTGTGGACTGCCATTCTTTGTGTAAGGCTGCCTGTATAGTTGAGTGTATCATGTATCCCTAAATCATAGTGTTATGCCTTACATTCTCTCTGCATGAAGTACATAAGCTCTGGGATAAAGGAAAGCATATTACCTCAGAAATTGGTACTGAGTTGAACTGCCCTTCAGGAACCATACTTAGTGTCTTTTAGGATAGAATTGGCCCTGAAGATTGCTAAGTGTTTTGATTAAAAAAAAATCTACTGAGTCAAAGGGCGAACACTCTTGGGTAAAAGTGACTAAAGCCTATATATTGTATTTAAATGATTCAGCAAATCTGCTTAATGGTTTGTAATGAAACTAACAATCCTTTTGTTATAAAGCTTGATGAAGTGTAGAAAGCACCCGAGTGTGGTCATTGTCTACTCCAGGGACAAGAAAGTGAACTTGCTCTGAATCTGATACATGAGCAATAGACACATTATCTGAGAACATGAAAATCAGATAAATGCAAATTTTAACAAATGTAAATATTAAATATAATAGATAATTCTAAAAAATGTGGATATATTAAAATAAACATATACATAGACTATTGTTTTTTTCAATGACCCTATTGTAACACACTCAACTTAATGGATATTTGGGTCTAAATTCCCTCTGTGAAGTTCCTTACATGAAAGAAAAAGCTGAGTAACAGTTCATGGTCAACACTTTAGAAAGACCTTAGTTGCTGTCTGGCTAAGGGAGGGTCTACATCCAGAGAAAAAATAAAAAGGAAGTATTAAGTCAAGCCCTTCCTCAAAGGCCCTGGGCTGATATTTAATCATAGAGAGCCCTTTCTCAGAAAGGAGCAAAGAGTAGATGTAACATGCTAGCTGAAGAGTTTTTTTTTCCAGTAAAGCACTGAACTGTATGTAATTTAGGATCCTACACATGAGAACTCAGTCCTCTAAAGTCTACAGGGTTTCTAGATTTCAATTCAAAGTGACAATGAAGTTCTGGAGTGCTTCTGACAAGAATGTATCCTTCAACTCCAAAGACATAACTTGAATACCTCACAACTCAATCATTGTTGAAACTCATTCATAAGACCTGGCTAACCCACTTTAGTTACTGATTGAAAAATCTCAAGCTATTGAACCCATGCTCATATAACTTCTTCCACTAGTTCAGCTAGACAATCAGATAGAAAGGTTCTCTAAACTTAGGAAGGTACATACCTTATGTTTACTGGGTTTGTATAAAGACTACAATGTAGATCAGATGAACAGCTACATAGAGAAGGAGCTTTTTGTCCACGTGGAGTTCAGGGATTATCTCCCTCCTAGAACATGATTGCCTTCAACTATTCTAAAACTCTGTACATGTTGTTTGAGGGATTGTATTAAGCTTATTCTTCATCCATACTATAATCTCCTACTTCTCAAATGCTTACATGTGGATAAGAAATATTTAGCTGTCTGAATCATATATTTTCTGCTAACCAGTCCTATCTTGTAGCAAGCTAGAAACTAACTTACATCTTGGTTCAGATTATCCTAGTAACAGAACAGCCTAATGCTACATCTCAAATGGGATTGGGAGAGGCCCTTCATGCATAATAAGCTATCCCACTATTCAAAAATTTGAGTTAGATGAGCTGCATCACAAGCCTGGGAAGAAGACAAAGCCTATTTTTCCCATTGACATGGGTGTCAGGCCAGTTTCTTAGAGACTGAAGTCTAGGTACATTCGAAGAGGTAGCTTGGCTAGAAAACAGAACTGCACAAATGAAGGTATATGTAAACATAATATAAAGGGGTGGGAAAACTTAGTTTATGGAGTCTTGTAAATAAAATGATGACTTTCATAGTATAGGTATGATTTTGGTTTTACAAGGTAAATAAATGCTTTTATAAAAACATCACTAGTTAGGTTTTCTGAAAGCAGAATCCTCTGTGGTTTTATCATGCCCAAAAGCCATCTATTGAGTGAGACACTAAACATCTTTTCTCAAATAGATGTGCTAAATTTCCCAAAATGTTCCTTTAATATTCCTTTCTTCAAGTTTCTAAAACTTTCAGCACTGTTATTAAAAGTCCAAGACATTGCATACTATAATATACTAAAATAGTGTCCTTTAGACCAAAGTGATATGCAATGGAAACTATTCACATATATCTCTGGACTGCTTTTCATCCAACATAAAGACTATTTTCTTTCTAGACATTGCCTGATCTTGGAAATAAAGTTTTGGGTCTTCTTGGGAAAGGTTACTGAAATGTCAGTATGATGATGGGTTGCTAAACAATAGTTAACCTGTGATTTCCATAAGGAAACACTTTCAAGATTAACCTCTCCTACTGCCATGTGATTCTGAATGAGATCCTTCAACTGTAGGAAGGAGTTGTCCATGGCCAGGTTGAACATTTTGGCATATGGCCTGAGACAGTCTTGTCCATATCTCTAGAGAAGACAGCTTTGGGTGGGGCTATGGCTATGCAAATTTTCTTTGTTAAGTTAGTGTAGTAAAAAAACCTCGAAATGAGGACACAGTTAGAAAACCAAAAAGTAGAGAGAGAATGCCACTGGTAATGCTGTAGCCTGATGCAAAGAGAAAGAATCAGAGATAAAACAGTGATACTGAAGAAAGTACTTCCTGTTTTCTCACAACTGGATGGGAAAGTCTCAGAAGGTAGACTTGTAGTCATGCCCCTACATTTAAACTCCTCATATAGTAAGCATAGGAACATAGCTATGCACAATATCCAAATAGTTGAACTATTTGGCCATCAACAAATAAGCAGGTAGGAAAACATGTGCATATATAGGTATTAGAATAGTCCCTGGCAGTAAAAATGGTTTGCTATTATTTGTAACAAAATGAACAGAACAGACAGCTTTGTATTAACAGAAATAACTAAGAAGACAAGAGCTCTATGTTCTAATATAAATGACACCTTTGCAGACAGCTAGTTGGTAGTAACCAGATAATCCTAAGAGCAATGGTGGAGTGGAAGTGTGGGGTAGGTTAAACCATAGGTAATAAGTTCTAGAGAGTAATAAAAATGTCTTGGCTGTTATTGAAAAGTAGGCTGACTATAGATAATGATAATATATTCCATATATCAAAAGGACTAGAAGACTGGGATTTGAATGTTCTCATTACAAAACATTGCTAAGTGTCTGAAGACTCAATCACTTATAATGAAGGGTGTGTTGAGTATAGGCTTTTGTAGTAGGATATGATGATTTTTTTAATTTCCTCCGTTTCTGTTGTTATTTCCCCCTTTTCATTTCTAATTTTGTTAATTTGGATACTGTCTCTGTGCCTTTTGGTTAGTCTGGCTATCTATCTTGTTGATTTTCTCGAAGAACCAGCTCTTGGTTTTGTTGATTCTTTGTATGGTTCTCTTTGTTTCTACTTGATTTCAGCCCTTAGTTTGATGATTTCCTGTCTTCTACTCCTCCTGGGTGAATTAGCTTCTTTTTGTTCCAGGGCCTTCAGGTGTGCTGTTAAGTTGCTAGCGTATGCTCTCTCCAGTTTCTTTTTGGAGGCACTCAGGGCTATGAGTTTTCCTCTTAGCACTGCTTTCATTGTGTCCCACAGATTTGGGTAGGTCGTACCTTCATTTTCATTGAATTCTAAAAAGTTTTTGATTTCTTTCTTTATTTCTTCCTTGACCAAGGTGTCATTGAGTAGAGTATTGTTCAGTTTCCATGTGTATTGGGGCTTTCTGTTGTTCGTCTTGCTATTGAAGACCACTTTTACTCCATAGTGATCTGATAGGAGGCATGGGATTAGTTCGGTCTTCTTGTATTTGTTGAGGTCTGTCTTGTGACCAATTATATGATCGATTTTTGAGAAGGTACCATGCGGTGCTGAGAAAAAGGTATATTATTTTGCTTTAGGATGAAATGTTCTCTCTCTCTCTCTCTCTCTCTCTCTCTCTCTATATATATATATATATATATATATATATATATATATATATATATATATATATATATATATATATATATATATATATATATATCTGTGTGAAGTATGTGCCATATGTACCTGAGGGCAAAAGGGCATTTCCTATCTTGAATTTTAATGCCATCCCTTCTTATATACATCTTCCACTTGGCCCCCAGAATGCACAGAGGTCACACACTTGGCAACAAGCAAAGTATACTCAGATGTTAAAATCACACAAATAACTGAAGAGAAATATATGCACTAAAACTCAAGCATAGGAAGTGTGTATGGGGACTCTGACTTGAAGATATTGTAGGGAGACTATATATAAAAAAAGACTGATTCTGACGATGATAGACTTTGTCCCTAATTTGTGGGAGTTCACACCACTCTAAAGATGACAAATGAAATATAAAGAGGAAATTTGAATCTTTCAAAAACAGAGTTGATCCATCAGATAGCCATAAGTAACATTCAGTCAAATATCAGCAACTCTATATGGCTTTTCACATAAGAATCATTCAAATGATAGACAATAGCAATGTAGATGAAAGTTTTGGGAACGATCATCACTCTGTGGGATTTCAAGACATAAAGAAACCCCAGAGCTAAACCCATGAAAGAATAATCTTACCCCAAACAGCATTTGTTTCAGGAAGGGTGGTAGAAAAGAGAAGATTCCTTAAAGTCTAGGAGCCATGATTCCAAGATATGTTCTTAGCATAAGTGAAGTCACTGAGATTGCAGCTACTTAAAGATGACAGGATCACTTACAGTCTTCAATAAACAGTTTAATTCAGCACGGGAATTCATGCAGACAATGGACACGACTGCAATATATGTAATGTGCACAATTTATCCTCAGGGCCCACGTATTTGGTCAAGCATTTTTTCCAACTCTAGAAAATGAGGTGACTCACATATTCCCATCATTCTCTGAGTCTTGGCAGTGTGCTTCTACACCACCCAATAGAAAGCTGGACAGGTAGCAATAGGAAGCATGCTAGAATGCTGCATAGGAGATTTTACTTAGTGAACAGTCCACAAGTGGATTTCACCTCTTCAATAGGGAATTCATTACATGCTTGGCAATAGCACTTTTCTGCTAATTCTTGCTCTCTTCACGGGGTTTTTGAACTCATCTCCAGTACCTTCTTTCCACAGTGGGCCTTTGCCTAACTGGGATTATACACACTACCAGTTGTGACACCTCTTCATTTGTTTTTAAAAGTAAAATGCAGCCTCACTATCCACAAAATAAGCTTTTAGGGCAATATATTCTAATATATGTAATGCACTAAAAGTATAATTTATTTTTCATGGACTACTTATTATCTTAAAAACATACTAATCTGATAGGTATGTGTGCAGATGGAATATGGCCGTCTTTCAGAAGAGTTGGGAGAAAGAGTAAGGGACCGGGAGAGGACAGGGACTATATGGGAGACTAACAAAGTCAACTATCCTGGACACTTGGAGGCTCCCAGAGAATGAATTACCAACCAAAGAACAGAAAGGCCTGCACCTAGCCCCCTGCACATATGCAGCAGTTAAGTAGCTTGGTCTTCATGTGGATCCTCCAAACAACTGGAATAGGGGGTGTCTCTGAGCCTGTATCCTGCCTGCCTGTCTGCCAGTGGGTACTACACCCTTAAATGGATAACTTAAGTGGAGAGAGGATGTGCCTAGACCCACAGCAACTTGATGTGTGAGGTGCTGGGTGGGATGTGAGACATGAGAGGATTACACTTCTAAGGGGAATGGGGAGGGGACTTACATGAGGGGGTACTGAGAGGAGAGGAAGAGCTGATATTTGGTTGTAAATAAATAAATAAATAAATAAATAAATAAATAAATTTAATAAGAATATAGTAATCAAACTTTTAGATATTTAAAGCAGTACATTGAAATAATTCCCAGCATTCCTTGTAACATGTGAAACAAAGGGAATGTATATGTTTTCCACTCTAAAATCAGCTTGTTAAGTAACAAACCTTGAGGTTCTGTAGGCTAGCTAGTAGTAAATGGAACATTTTATAACCCTAAGTGTTAGTTTTACCATATGTAAATGAGAAGACTTTTTGGCAGTGTTAAGCTAGCACTAAAGATAGAACTGCTTATGACAACCTCTACTGTGGTACTTGCTGCTAGATTAGGCTTGATATCAAAATATCATCCCGTGAAAACCCACATATTGCTCTATAGTCAGTACTAATTGAAAACATATTTTCAGTTTAATACCTTTGAGCTCTAAATGACTAACAGTTGTGAGGATGACTATATCTCATGCTATTAACATATCAACAGAACTGCACAGAGTGAAGAAAATGATTCAAAGTTTTGGGATCCTTGACATTTAAAAATATACATTTCTGGGACTGGAGAGTTGGTTCAGAGGTAAAGAGCACTGACTACTCTTCTGGAGGTACTGAGTTAAATTTCCAGGAAACACATGGCATCTCTCAACCATCTGTAATGAGATTCAATGCCCACTTCTGGTGTGTCTGAAGACAGCTACAGTGAACTCACATACATTAAATATATAAATAAATAAATAAATAAATAAATTATTAAATCTTTAAAAAATACATTTGTATTCTAAGAAATACATATTTTGATTGCTGGTGTCTAAATTTCTTAATGATAATAAAACATATGGTCCTGTAATCTCAGCACTAGGGAGGCAGAGGCAGGCAGATTTCTGAGTTCGGGGCCAGCCTGGTCTACAGAGTGAGTTCCAGGACAGCCAGGGCTACACAGAGAAACCTTGTCTCAAAAAAAAACAAAACAAAAATAAAATAAAATAAAATAAAATAAAATAAAATAAAATAAATAAAATAAAATAAATAAAACATGTTCATGATGGTATTGCATTGTAAGTTGGGATTTTGGGGGGTATAGATTTCTTGCTAGAATCCACTTAGAGGAAAATTCTTAATCTTAAAAAAAGAAACAGACCATCCGAATTTCTTCTGGTGAAAATTCTTTGTTTAGCTCTGTGCCCCATTTTTTGATAGGGTTATTTGGTTCTTTGCGGTCTAACTTCTTGAGTTCTTTGTATATATTGGATATTAGCCCTCTGTCGGATGTGGAGTTGGTGAAGATCTTTTCCCACTTTGTTGGTTGCCGTTTTGTCCTTCTGACAGTGTCCTTTGCTTTGCAGAAACTTTGTAATTTTATGAGGTCCCATTTGTCGATTCTTGATCTTAGAGCATAAGCTGTTGGTGTTCTGTTCAGGAACTTTTCCCCTGTGCCCAAGTCCTCCAGGGTCTTCCCAAGTTTCTTTTCTAGTAGTTTCAGTGTGTCTGGTTTTATGTGGAGGTCCTTGATCCACTTGGAGTTGATCTTAGTGCAAAGAGATAAGAGTGGGTCAATTCGCATTCTTCTGCATGTTGACCTCCAGTTGAACCAGCACCATTTGTTGAAAAGGCTATGTTTATTCCACCGGATGGTTGTGGCTCCTTTATCAAAGATCAAGTGACCATAAGTCTGTGGGTTAATTTCTGGGTCTTCAATCCTGTTCCATTGATCTGCTTGCCTGTTGCTATACCAATACCATGCAGTTTTTAACACAATTGCTCTGTAGTACTGCTTGAGGTCAGGGATATTGATTCCCCCAGAAGTCCTTTTATTGTTGAGAATAGTTTTTGCTATCCTGGGTTTTTTGTTGCTCCAGATGAATTTGAGAATCGCTCTTTCTAGATCTATGAAGAATTGAGTTGGGATTTTGATGGGGATCGCGTTGAATCTGTATATTGCTTTTGGCAAGATGGCCATTTTTACTATATTGATTCTGCCAATCGGATGGCCGAGAAACACCTTAAAAGATGTTCAACATCATTAGTCATCAGGGAAATGCAAATCAAAACAACCCTGAGATTCCACCTCACACCAGTCAGAATGGCTAAGATTAAAAACTCAAGAGACAACAAGTGCTGGCGAGGATGTGGAGAAAGAGGAACACTCCTCCACTGTTGGTGGGATTGCAAAATGGTAAAACCACTCTGGAAATCAGTTTGGCGGTTCCTCAGAAAATTGGGCATGTCACTTCCAGAGGACCCTGGCATACCACTCCTGGGCATATACCCAGAGGATTCCCCTGCATGCAATAAGGACACATGCTCCACTATGTTTATAGCAGCCTTGTTTATAATAGCCAGAAATTGGAAGGAGCCCAAATATCCCTCAAAGGAGGAATGGATACAGAAAATGTGGTATATCTATACAATGGAATACTACTCAGCAATTAAAAATAATGAATTCATGCAATTTGTAGGTAAATGGTTAGACCTGGAAAATATCATCCTGAGTGAATTAACCCAATCACAAAAGAATGCACATGAAATGCAATCACTGATAAGTGGATATTAATGAGCCCAGAAGCACTAAATACTCAAGACACAAATAGCAAGTAAATGATTCCCAAGAAGAAGAAAGGAGAGGACCCTGGGCCTGTAAAGATTGCATCCAGTTTAGTAAAGAAACCGAGGGGGGAGGGGGAATGATTGGGGAACAGTTGGGGGGGAGAGGAACTATGGGAACTATGGTGGGTGGGAACTGGGAAAGGGGAAAGCCTTTTGAATGTAAACATAGAACATAGAAAATAAAAATTAAAAAAAAAAAAGAAACAGAAACAAAAGTAAATAGTTTTCCTTAGATTTCTATTTCTAAGACTGAAAAGAACATTCATTTGCCACTTACGCAAAAACCAGCAATGCTCTTAGTATATATCAAAGAAAGATGCATAAAGGAAAAGAGAAGAGCTTCTTGTCTGAACACTCTTGTGCAACAGAATATGATAAAATGGTGAGACCTCTCATCCAGATGACAATGTGTACATATCTTCAACTATTTAAAGACCATCAAATATTAGCCAAAATTAAACTTCAAAATATAAAAAGGATGGTAATGCAGTATCTAATTTAAAACAAAGATGGTCTAGAGAAGTGTTTCTCTACCAGTGGATTGCAATGCCTTTCTGAGTCTAATGTCTGATATTTACATTACCATTCATGTTATATTTATATTTATATAATATGTATGTAGTTTCAAGGTTATATTTATGAAGTTGCAACAAAATAATTTTATTTGCCACAACAAGAGGAACTGCATCACAGGGCTGCATTGCAGCATTGAAACGTTGAGATTCCAGAAATTGGGAGAAATCCACAATGCTGCCAAATTGCCATCTTCATAGAGCTCTTTGTGCCTGTGACTTGCAACCTTTTTATTTGCAAGCCTCATCACTGCCACCACCCAGCTGTGCTCTTTATACTCCACCTGGATTTTTGTCATTGGATCCATGTCATGGGTTAAAAAGACAGCAGTTAAACGTGTCCAGCTTAAGATGGTTTTGTTAAAATTCTATCTCAAGTCAGAAGGCTCCCTGTTTTTTTTTCCTCAGCATGAGACATTTAGATTTCACCTCTTACCTCTTCCAACCTTATTCCTGCAATCTCTTTCCTGAATTTCCTGTGCTTGTCACTGTTATACAAGATGACTCCTTAATAGTGTTATACAAGATGACTCCTTAATAGTGGAAGGAAACTGGTTCTGATTTTAGAAATCATTGGGGATGTCAGTGCTTCCTGACAAACCCTTTCAGGGGGCATGGTTTCTAGCTAGGATATCACTTTTTTTTTTTAGTTCATACCCTGAAACTTTCCATACTACTGATCATTTCTCTCAAGTATAGAGATTCTTCTGCTTACATGACATCCACTCCACAAATAGTAAACACATCAAATAATGTAGTACTAGAATCTAGTTTCAGCCTCATTCTTTGCTTTTCTCAAACCTCAGTATATTACTTACACATTTAGGTAGCAAAAGTTTCTGAGTCAATTTCATTTAGTTTCCAAACAAATACAAATGAAGTATAGTTGTTTTCCATACAACGTTGTAATACTTGTACTCAGTATAAAATTCTGCATTTGATCTACTATCTAGTATGTCATCACCTTAATAATGATTGGTAGCACTCTTTTTTTCTAAATCCTAGTCTGTATTTCAATGGATATCATATTTTAATCTCCTTATTTCCAGTTAGGTGATTTAAAATGGACTTATAGCCTCTTAGCTGAAGCTTATGTGCTACAGACAGATATCTTTCTTTCTTAAATTGACTCTAGAATGTGAGTAAACAGAAATATATATTAGTCACATTTATTTAATGTCCCTTCAGCACTTGAGTCCTTGTTTTTATTCCTCCTGTTTTACCTGACCCTTTTCTAGGTGTAACCGGTAAACAGCCAAGCATGTCAGAAAAAAACCTGAAAATTTACACACATATTTTGTATTACCAGTGTTCCCTGACACTGTGAAGTCAGAGTCAGGAAAGAGTGAGGCTGGAAAGTCTAAGAATGTACAAGGTAGCTTACACACTTCCAATTACATTAAAGTAACTGATTCAACAAGCTGTAGATCATAGTAGCAAGGTTTTCTTCCTGGATTATACCACCAGGCAATAGAAGAATTAGATTAGCTTCTCACTCAAGTGCACTTGAAAGACTGTCAGTCATTGTGTTGTCTTCTATAGAGGGTGATAAAAAGAAGCATTTTATGCAAAGCAACTGTATTCTCAAGGAGATAATCTCAAATGTGGTGAAATGCACAAAACCAAAACCAAAAACCAAAACAAACTGTGTCCACTAGCCTATTTTTATTTTAGGGGGCTTTTTATTTTTATGGCTACTTTTACTGGATCCTCTCTATTTATAGGTCCATGATCCATACATGAGCATACAAGAAGATTCAGGTGGACATGGTTGATGTACCAACAAGTTTGGGAATTGCTGTTGAAGCAATGTCATCTCACTTAAATGTGTTTTTCTTAAGAAAATTATACAAATGACCAGTTAAGACATAAGGTGAAACATTTTAGATTAAGAAAGATTCCTATTCCTCATTAGCAAGAGACTATGAAGATAGACAAGCATCACATGAACTTTGAGAAGCCTGGCCTGCTAAGAGGAATGTGGCAGGACCTAGTTGATAGAAATTTTCACTGGAAAAAGCCTTCAAAGTTCAGGACAAATTTTTAATACTTCTTTTTATTCTAAATTAAACATATAGATGGTGCAAGTATGAGAATTGGGTCAAAATGACTTTTCCATGCCACTCACATGGCAGAAAAGTTCTAAGATTAAACACCTTAAAATATCCTGATCTTAAGAAATTGATGTTTTGAAGAATCAGTTAGTGGAGGAACACTTTCCAGAAAAATCACTTCTCTCCTAGGTATAGATAAACAAGTGTCCCATTAAGTACATTATAGAAGTAATTCAGTGTTTTAGAATTTCATAATTTTTTTATTTAAAAAGAAATTCTAACACAGGTATAGCAAAAATATTGTTTTATTATACTTATGTCAGTATTAAATAAGGATTGATGAACTAAATTATACTCTCTTTAAAAAAAACAAAATAAATCCAGCTAAAACTGAATAAGTAAAAAATTTTTTCTGTACGTATATATGGTGTTATAAAAACACTGAGCTAAAATCATTGAGTGTCAGAGGAGAGTTAATGGGTGAGAGACACTTAAAGAAATGTCTAACATCCTTACCCATAAGCTAAATGTAAATCAAAACTACTTTAAGATTCCATCTTACACCTGGAAGAATAAGTAAGATCAAAAAAAGGTGACACCTCATGCTAGCAATGTAGAGCAAGAACACTCTTCTGTTGCAGATGGAAATGCAAATTTGTTTAGCTCCTATAAAAATCAATATAGAAATTTCTTTGAAATTTGAGAATCAATCTATATCAAAACGCAGCTATATGACTCTTGGGCATATACCCAAAGGATGCCCCATACTACCACAAGAACACTTGTTCCACTATGTTCAAAAATGCTGTATTCATACCAGCCAGAAATTTGAAACAACTGAGATTTCCCTACCTGAAAAACAGATCAAGAAACTGTGGTACATTTATATAATGGGGTGTGATTTAGCTGTTAAAAATGATATCATGAAATTTGCAGGCAAATGGATGGGACTAGAAAAGATCATCCTGAGTGAGATAGTTCAGACACAGAAAGATAAACATGGTATGTACTCACTTATAATTGGATATTTGATGTTAAGTAAAGGACAATCATGCTATGCTGGTGGCCAGCCCCAGTGTGAGGTGTTCTTCTTTCTAGTTGATTCTTCTTGAGCAATGGAGGGGGAAGAGCATCAGCGGAGGGGTAAGACTTGGTCATAAGAAATTCTGGCATAAGACTTAGTCTTAAGATATTCTGTGATAAGCCTTTGCTTGAGATATTTAGGGTTGCTGTATAATAAAGTTTACTTATATAAGTCTAAGTTACTATGCTATTGTAGCTTACCTGCCTTCTGAGTCCCTCTAAGGCCAGAGACTGTAGTTTCAGGCACTTACCACCTCATCCTAAAACAGCAGAAGAATAAGTAAAGGATTAGTTGCTAGAGCCTTTTCCCTATTGTCGAGATACCTCTTGCTCATCAGGCTAGGGGAAATTTTTGAGCTACAAAGCTCTACTGAACCAAGAGAGAATAATACTCACAGAAAGAAAAACTTTTACATAAGTGAATATGCATAATCTCACATAAGTTCATGCACAGCTTCAGGCTTGCAGAGTCCTCATTTATACATTTCCACACAAATTCTGTTGGGCTCAGCTTGTGTGCATTCTCACAATTACATACCTTCACACTTATACATGCATACATTTTCACAATTACATATTTACATACATACATCCTTACATATGCATGTGGAGCAAAGGACCAAGCACCAGTGCAGAAAATACTTGCTCATTCTGGATGAAAAATGAGCTCCAGTCTTTATTGTACAGAGAAAGAAAACGTTTCTACCCTTTTAATGCTAAATGAATTAAAACCATGTTTATTAAAAAAGCTTTGTTTCTTTTAATAAGACTAAGCCTGCCTGTTCCTTCTCTCTGCAATGTCTTTTTTCCTCTTTTCCTCTGCATTCTGCACATTGTTCTCTTAGTTTTTTTATGTTACCTGTAGTTTCTAAGTTTTTCCACTCTGTATTCTCCTTTTAATCTTGTTCTCTTCTGACTAAAATCTTTTCCTCAGTTCAGTTTCTCTCTCATCTCAGTTCTTCTCCCCTTTGTTTCTCTCACCTAAGTTCCTCTGTTCTGAATCTTTTCTTTGTCCTCAGCCCTTAAGCATCTTTCAGAATACATGATCACATGTTACAAAGTTATCACAATTTCACACAAAAATTCAAACCATAAATTGAAATAGAAATTTACAACAGAGAATGTTTACATGCATATCCATCATGAATAATGAGCTAAACATCCATTACCTGACTGAGCTTCCACAGATTCACTTAAGGTTTAAAAGCATAACTAAGGTATTAGTGAAGTTTTGTATAGATAAACCCAGTCGATATTTTATCTTCTGTCCTAGCACCTAAAATAAATCTTAGTTCCCTTTTTATGACCTTTAGTTAATTGTTTTACAACCTCTTGGATTGTGCTCTAAGTAGGAGAAAGTCTGGTTGCCATCTAGGAGCAATTAACTTGTGACACTTGTAAGACTGGCAGAGTTCTCATTGCAGTTTTGACTATCAGAAAAGGACCTAATAGCAGTCCCACTATAAGAAAGCTTAATAATCACAGATATAATTTTAGGAATTCTTATAGGATCATTATTAAAACTCAAGTCATCCATTTGTCATAACATCACTATAAGACAGTACATTTTCATTGATCTGCAGAGATTTGCTCCAAAGGGGTGTGCTATTACTTATTGATTATTATATGTTTAACAGCATATAACAGCAAAAGCATATTATAGCAGGAATCTTTCCTAAAATGAGTCCTTCGTAGACTTGCTTAGTAAGGGCTCACCTGTTGCAGATTACACAGTAATCTGAAGCAGGCCATTTCAGGATGATCGCCTGCTAGTATAATAGCTTGTCTCATTATGGCTCCTGACAGTGCTATAATCCACAGATATAGAGGCTAAATAATAAGGAAGACTCAGAGGGATATACATAGATATACCTGGATTTCCTTTGGAAGGGGAAATAGATTAATTTTTCAGGTGAACTGTAGGCAGGTAAGAATGGGAACAGGAGGGTTCAAGCTAAGGGGTAGGGGGATGGAGGGAGAGAAATCTCGATGTGACAATTGAAATTGGAGTGGATGTCAAAACCTAGTCCAGTGGAAACTCCATGTAATCTTAAAACATTTTTATAAAAATGTCCCTGGCAGCCAGGCATGGTGGCGCACGCCTTTAATCCCAGCACCTGGGAGGCAGAGGCAGGCTGATTTCTGAGTTCGAGGCCAGTCTGGTCTACAGAGTGAGTTTCAGGACAGCCAGGAATACACAGAGAAACCCTGTCTTGAAAAACCAAAAAAAAATGCCCCTGGGGAAGTCTTTTGGTAATGGGAGACACAGATTCAGAAACAGCTATCTTCTATAACAAGGCTAGCCTCCCAGAGTTAGGATTTGCACATCAATTCAGCCACATAATCCTTGTCCTACATGCATGCAGGATGTGCTGAAGTAATGGTGGCACAGAACTCTTAAGAGTGACCAACCCAAAAGTGGTCCAAATTGAAGCCCAGAAGACCATACCTGACACTGCATGGATGACCAGTAACCAGAGACTAGATAGCCCAGAGATCCATGATAGAACCAAACAGAAATAGAAAAAAAGAATAAAATCCCATGAAATGATTCCTAATGATAATTTGCTATACTCATGTATCAGCTTCTATCGAATTGTCATCAGAGATACATTGTCCAGCAACTGATGGGCTCAGATGCAAAGACCTATAGCCAAACACTAGGCAAAGTTATGGGAACCCCACAGAATAGGTAAAAGAAGGATTCAAAGAACCAGATGACTCAAAGAAATCACAGGAACACAAAGCAAAAAATGAACTAAGCAAGGCTCATAGAGTTTCACAGAGACTGAGGCAACAATCATGGACCTTGAGTGTGAGCTAGGTCCACTGCACATATGTTATGGTTGCATAGCTTAGTATTCTTATGGGAATCCTAATAATGAAAATGGGGTTTATCTCTGACACTTTTATTCCTGGTGGGGTACCTACCTTGTCCAGCATTAAATAAGGATTTGTAATTTCTTATGCCATGTTCAGTTGATATCCTTGGGAGGCCTGCTCTATTTTACATCATTTTCTTTGAAAGGAAGGAAAGAAGGAGTAGATTTGGGGAAGAGAGGCACTGTGTGTGGGAGGGGGAGGGGGCTGGAAGGACTGAAGATAGAGGAAACTGTATTCAGATGTCACATACGAATGAGAAGAAAATGACCAAAAATAATTGATCAAATTATCTGTAAAATAAAATTAAAGAAAAAGGAAAAGGAAAAAGAAAAAAGGAGGAACAGGAGGAGGAGCAAGAGAAAGTAGAGGACGAAAAGAAAGAGGAGGAAGAGGAGGAGGAGGAGAAGGAGGAGGAAGAGGAGGAGGAGGAGGGGGAGGAAGAAGAAGAAGAAGAAGAAGAAGAAGAAGAAGAAGAAGAAGAAGAAGAAGAAGAAGAAGAAGAAAGCCTCCTTTTCTGGTATTTCTGATTTTTGCAGTTCTTTTAATGTGAAGTGCTCATACTAATGTTTGGTCATTTTATTTGGGGGAATGTTAGATTTCTTATTCATCACTAAAATTGTTCAAGTAATAAAATGTTAACTTCTTATCCATAAAACAAACAAATATACAAAGAAACAAAAACAAAAACAAAAACAAAAACAAAACAAAAAACATGCACACAAGGAAAATATCCCAAAATGAATCAAAGCTCAGTTGTCAAAATTTACTAATGCTTCAGTATCCTTAATTAAATACATCCCCACTAATTTTATCAAAATATATTAATTATCTCCTTTCAAAAGTAATTTATAGGAACCTATGGAAACACAAAGAACTATGAAAGTGACCTCTAATAAGATAATACATTAAGTACATTATAGGAACCGTTAGAAATAGCTGGAAATTGAGATTTGGCTGCAGTTGTTCCCCTGATATCCAGAAAAGAAATAACTAATCTAGGTATTTTCTCCAGAAAATAAGTGAGCAATCAAAGACTGTATTCAGTCTCAGTAGGAAAGAGCCAATCAGGCACTTCTAACTACATCCTGTGCTGCAAAACTCAAGGAGTTAAACTCCAAGATTAAATTTCCCATTCTAAGTCTGTACTACATCATTTAGAAGACATATTCACATGGACCTCAGTAAGGCTGGGTGTACTAGGCTGTGCAATATAAATGAGTCTCATTTATATTGGTAAATGAGATGCTCAAGTAACTAAACTCAAACCCCTTTGACCACATTTCTAACTCTCTGTATTTTCTGAAACATATTTTATTTGAATCTTTTAAAATTTGCTTGAAATATTGGGACCTGCACTGATATTCTCATTTCTGAGCAAGGAGAGTGATTTTGACTCTTGTTTTGGAAAATTAGAATAAAATTATATGCTTTCATTAGTTATGTTTTTGGTATGACTACTTACTAAGACCTATTTACTCAAACTAAGGTATGCATAAAAAGAATAAAAGTTTGTACTGCCTTCGTAAAGGAATTCTTTCAATATAATGCTAATAAAAAGTAGGGTCTATTTGAAACCAGTTTGAAAAATACTAGACCTCCATTCAGGGTATACTTACATTTAGATACAGACTCCTAGAGAAAAGAACAGCAGAATTTCTTACAACTAAGGAAAAAGAAGACTGTTGACTAGACCAAATTTATCAGATTGATATTTGTGTTGTTAGAGCAAATTCATAGATATAACTCTCAACATCTTAAAACAATCTATGTTTCTGGTCTCAGAATAAGTTTTATGGATGACATTTCCCCTATAAAAGCTGTATACCGCAGAATATAATATGGGGCCAAACAATGTCTATCAGCTATATAGATTCTAACTTACAGGAGTAATGTAATGCACCCAAATTCCATACTATGTAAATACCACCATAAGAATTAAGACTCTGAGGAACCCTATGACAGTCTCAGACTTCTGCTTTCTAATCTGCTGTGTTTATCAAAGATACCTGAAAATTTTGATGTACTTCTAAAATTCAAATTGTGTAAAATAACTCCCCAATGGCAATAGAATTCATGATGTTTTAATTAAAATTAATAAAATTTAGAGCCCAAAGAGGCCTCACTGGAGGCACAGTAATGGACTAAGAAATATGATATATTTATTAAATAGTACTACTATTACATACATACATACTTTAGAAGAAGGTTCCTTAAAAAGTAGGACATACAGAGACACTATTTGAATATTTATTTTATTTGGGTGTATGAATATGTGAGCCTGTTTCTATGAATATGTACCCTGTGTGAGTGGCTACTTGTGGAGAGAAGAGGGCATCAGATTCTTTAGAGCTGAGTTACAGGAAATTGTGATCCCCTTGACATAGGTGCTGGGAATTGAACTTGACTTCTATGAAAGCATAGCTAGTGCTCATTACCACTGAGCATTCTCTCAAATTGTGTTTTAAAAATGAACTTGTAATCAAAGGCACTACACTTTCAAAGTCTATATTTATCAATTAGATGTAGTCTTCAAGTTAACCCATAGTAAATTTTGCCAGATTTGAAAAAAAAGAAAAAAAACCCAACTAAATAATAATTGTATTGCACATAGGAGGACAACTGAGAAGTATTACTCACTTTTTTTCTTATGACTTAGCACAAGTAATTTCCAATTTTACTTTATTAAAATACTTCTAAATACTAAAAACATCTTAGAAGAAAAGTATGCATTTGAGCTATACATTATGCGAGTCCAACCTGTTCCCATAAATGATATGTGCTATTGTTCTTTCTTTTAGTTGCTTCCTATAACTTGAAAGTAAGTTCCTATTGCTGAAGACATCACATACTTCAAACAGAGGACTTGAAGAATTAAGGTAGCTCTAATAGGAAAACCTGATTTTTGAGAACTAGATTTCATCATACCACAAAAACTATGCAACCTGCTAAAGGGGAAAACTGATCAATAGTTCTACCTAGCTAAAACATCTATGAGCTGTATGTATCAGTGGCTGACATGGTAAGAGAGCCCCACCTAAAAGTGCAATAGTGTCACATATCTTAGTGGTTACCAGCATCTGTCTAACTGAACTTAAGGACCATTACATAATTGGAAATTCATGCCTGGTGCTGTAAACATAGACAACGGAATAGCCATGGAACATACAGATCCCAAATCATAAAAAAAAACTGCATTCTAAATACATATCCTTATACCTACAGAGAAGTATAACTCCCATCCTCCATCAAAGAAGTACTTTTTTAACAGCATATGGAGACTATTACAAAGTCACAACTCTTTAAATTGCAAAGAGCAACTGATCATGGAGTTCCCAGTTCAAATTGATATATTTCCAATACCTGCCTTCTATTGTAGGCTCAGGGAACATCACAGAAGAGAATGAAGAAAATTTATAAAAAACAGAGGACCAGGATATTTTCTGAAAGACTGTTATTTCTATATATGACAGGATATATGTAGACATGAAGTTGCAACAATTAATATAGGAGCTTAAACAGATCTGAACAATGATACCAGTGGAAATGCCAATGTGGATGGGAAAAATATCACATGGTCCTACCTCTACATGAAGAACTATATGTGATTATAGGCTTCTCAGGGATGAGCCCCTAATTAGTTATCCAACACCAGGCTAAAAGCAATAAAAACAATGCATATGAGCAACTACAACAAAATCTCAGGAGAATCTCTCTATAATAAAATCACCATTTTTTCTATAAAACATGACTTTAAATTAAGAACTATATTAGTAACTATCATGGGATAATAGATACCATTTGTCCACAAATAAAACTAAAATTCTCACATATGATAGAATAGACTAGAGAAGACCACTTTTCTATATATTGGGCAGTAGATTTAGTTTCTTAGGGAGATTTTCAAAATTCTCATTCATAAATAATCTACAGGAAAAAGTTGGGAGCTTTTTTTCTTCCACAATAAGACCCCGTGCAGATCATAAGCCAGACATACTGTTGAGGATATGAAGGCTTATATATGACTACCCAGTGTAACAGCATAATATATCTATTGAGTCATTACTTGGCAAAACCTTATGTTTAGTAAGGTACTGATTTTCCTGCATTCATTTACTCATAAATTGTAAAACACACACAGAATCTTATGTACAATAGTTGGTATTTTATAGTATTTAATATATTGATTAACCAGATCACAAATGAAATGGATACTTATTATGAGGTTATTTTGGGAGTTTATTAGCATATATAATGTAAAAAGGGTACTATGTATTTTGAGAAAGTTCTACTCTAGCATGGTTGGTGGACTTCATGCATACACACAGCCATCACTATGTGTAGCACTGTATTTTATTACCATCCTGCATGAGGAAACAATCACTTTTCCATTGGCAGATGAGTATTCATTTCTCATAAGGAAAGAAGACAGAGTCCCTTCAGATCAATCTGATCATATGGTCTGATGTCATGTCATTTATGCCATGAAAGTAATATGACGAAGCTTATAAACCATTCTTCTAATAAGTATGCGTTAAGTACCTACTATTCATTAATTGGAATTTAGGACCTCATCACAGATAATCAAAATAGATCTGTGAATCTTTAGTGTTTAATGAAGAACAATCAATATAAAATACTAAGATTAGTGTTGGAAAGTGGAAAGTATTTACAAGTACTAATAAAAAAGAATCATTTCAGGTGTAACACCAGGAAAGATCTGTGAAGGCACACTAGGGAGTAAAATTAGCATTCAATGAAGAAGGCAGCTGTTCATTCTCAACTTATAAAATTCATGGTGCTGTAGGTAAATATTTATTTTTCAGTCGATCAAAACAAAACCAAGAAGACTTATTTATTGACTTCCAAACACTTATTACTCAATGCAAAGACAAAATTTTATAAGTAATATATAAACAAAAATGGAAATGGAGCAAAAATCACAACCCTATTACAACCAATTTTTAATTTTGATGGTGATGGTTTCAGAACATTTGTAAATAGCAAGGTTTTCAGGTGCTCACATTCTTTATGAAACTACAGATTTTGCATTTTACCTGTGGACATCCCTGGGGAAAAATAAAAGCAAGGTCATGATTTCCTGGGGAGTAATGTTGAACATGGCCTCTAGGCCTAATACTTCTATTAGCCCATCTCTTATGTAATCCTAAAAGTATATTAAAATGAACCAACTTATAATTCTTCATGTCAACGAGACTCATTTATCTTCAAATTTCTTTTAGTTACAAATGTATTATGTAGTAGTAGTTTTTATATATTCACACATACATTAGCAAATTCAACCAAATATTGATGCAACATTTTGACAAATAAGAGCATGTTACTGAACTTCTATCTTAGTCTAGCCATTAGGCCCTAAAAGTGCACTCTAACAAATATTGCCATGATAGTTGCATTGGTTATTCATTATAAAGAGATTAGATACAAAGTAAATAAGAGGATACACTTCAGTTCATATCATTGTATAGAAGAGTCTAACCCCATGGCCTTTGATATTCATGAGCATCCTGAAACCTATCACCCATGGAAAACAAAGTCAATTGTATTTTACTTTCATCTACTTCAAAGATCCTGTGCTTAACTACAATTACAACTGAAATATCATGTGCTCGGATTCCAGTCTATAGATCTTCCTGAAAGATCTGGAAGCAGCACTTGGTCGGGAACAAACAACCAATCCTATGCTCTCCTAACTTCTTCCCATGTTTCCTCTTTAGCCCCAAATATGATTATCCCATGCTTCTTCTGATTTATGGCAACCCTCTGCCTCCTATCCACATATTATTTCCTTAGCACTCTACTACAGCTTTTACTCTACAAATTGGCCTTATTTGATATCATAATTCTTAGGACACTTGTACTTTTATGTTATTCATCCTCAAAGCAGGAATTTTTTCTTTCTCCCACACCTGACCAACATATGCAGCTCCTTGGTAGTACTGCTTTGCTACCATACTCCATGCAGGCATAACTTCTTTTTTTTTTTTAATTTTTTTTAATTTTCTATATTCTTTGTTTACATTCCAAAGGCTTTCCCCTTTCCCAGTTACCCCCCACCATATGTCCCATAATTCCTCTCCCCCCCATGCTATTCCCCACTCTTCCCCCCCCACGATTTCTCTGTTCTGGGTCTACAATACTGGATCCAATCTTTACAGGCCCAGGGTCCTCTCCTTTTTTTCTTCTTGAGAGTCATTTGACTTGCTAATTGTGCCTTGAGTATTTAGGGCTTCTGGGCTCATTAATATCCACTTATCAGTGATTGCATTTCGTGTGTATTCTTTTGTGATTGGGTTAGCTCACTTAGGATGATAGTTTCCAGATCTAACCATTTACCTACAAATTGCATGAATTCATTATTTTTAATTGCTGAGTAGTACTCCATTGTATAAATATACCACATTTTCTGTATCCATTCCTCCTTTGAGGGATATCTGGGCTCCTTCCAATTTCTGGCTGTTATAAACAAGGCTGCTATAAACATAGAGGAGCATGTGTCTTTGTTGTATGCAGAGGAATCCTTTGGGTATATGCCCAGGAGTGGTATGCCAGGGTCCTCTGGGAGTGGCATGCCCAATTTTCTGAGGAACCGCCACACTGATTTCCAGAGTGGTTTTACCATTTTGCAATCCCACCAACAGTGGAGGAGTGTTCCTCTTTCTCCACATCCTCGCCAGCACTTGTTGTCTCTCGAGTTTTTAATCTTAGCCATTCTGACTGGAGTGAGGTGGAATCTCAGGGTTGTTTTGATTTGCATTTCCCTGATGACTAATGATGTTGAACATCTCTTAAGGTGTTTCTCGGCCATCCGAATTTCTTCTGGTGAAAATTCTTTGTTTAGCTCTGTACCCCATTTTTTGATAGGGTTATTTGGTTCTTTGGGGTCTAACTTCTTGAGTTCTTTGTATATATTGGATATTAGCCCTCTGTCGGATGTGGGGTTGGTAAAGATCATTTCCCACGTTGTTGGTTGCCGTTTTGTCCTTCTGACAGTGTCCTTTGCCTTACAGAAACTTTGTAATTTTATGAGGTCCCATTTGTCAATTCTTGATCTTAGAGCATAAGCTATTGGTGTTCTGTTCAGGAACTTTACCCCTGTGCCCATGTCCTCCAGGGTCTTCCCAAGTTTCTTTTCTAATAGTTTCAGTGTGTCTGGTTTTATGTGGAGGTCCTTGATCCACTTGGAGTTGATCTTAGTACAAGGAGATAAGAGTGGGTCAATTCTCATTCTTCTGCATGTTGTCCTCCAGTTGAACCAGCACCATTTGTTGAAAAGGCTATCTTTTTTCCACCGGATGGTTGTGGCTCCTTTATCAAAGATCAAGTGACCATAAGTCTGTGGGTTCATTTCTGGGTCTTCAATCCTATTCCATTGATCTACCTGCCTGTTGCTGTACCAATACCATGCAGTTTTTAACACAATTGCTCTGTAGTACTGCTTGAGGTCAGGGATATTGATTCCCCCAGAAGTCCTTTTATTGTTGAGAATAGTTTTAGCTATCCTGGGTTTTTTGTTGCTCGAGATGAATTTGAGAATTGCTCTTTCTAGATCTATGAAGAATTGATTTGGGATTTTGATGGGGATTGCATTGAATCTGTAGATTGCTTTTGGCAAGATGGCCATTTTTACTATATTGATCCTGCCAATCCAGGAGCAAGAAATATTTTTCCATCTCCTGAGGTCTTCTTCGATTTCTTTCTTCAGGGACTTGAAGTTCCTGTCATACAGATCTTTCACTTGTTTGGTTAGAGTTACGCCAAGGTACTTTATGTTGTTTGTGGCTATTGTGAAGGGTGTTATTTCCCTAACTTCTTTCTCAGCCTGCTTGTCCTTTGAGTACAAGAAGGCTACTGATTTGCTTGAGTTAATTTTATAACCAGCCACGTTGCTGAAGTTGTTTATCAGCTGTAGAAGTTCTCTGGTGGAGTTTTTTGGATCGCTTAAGTAGACTATCATATCATCTGCAAATAATGATACTTTGACTTCTTCCTTTCCAATTTGTATCCCTTTGACTTCCTTATGTTGTCTGATTGCTCTCGCTAGAACTTCAAGTACTATATTGAAAAGATATGGAGAGAGAGGACAGCCTTGTCTAGTCCCTGATTTTAGTGGAATTGCTTCAAGTTTCTCTCCATTTATTTTGATGTTGGCTACTGGTTTGCTGTAGATTGCTTTTACTATGTTTAGGTATGGGCCTTGAATTCCTGCTCTTTCCAAGACTTTTAGCATGAAAGGATGCTGAATTTTGTCAAATGCTTTTTCAGCATCTAATGAGATGACCATGTGGTTTTTTTCTTTTAGTTTGTTTATGTAGTGGATTACATTGATGGATTTCCGTATATTGAACCATCCCTGCATTCCTGGAATGAAGCCTACTTGATCATGGTGAATGATCGTTTTGATATGCTCTTGGATTGGGTTGGCAAGAATTTTATTTAGTATTTTTGCATCTATATTCATAAGAGAAATTGGCCTGTAGTTCTCTTTCTTTGTTGGATCTTTTTGTGGTTTAGGTATCAGCATAATTGTGGTTTCGAAGAACGAGTTGGGCAGTGTCCCTTCTGTCTCTATTTTGTGGAATAGTTTGAAGAGTATTGGTGTTAAGTCTTCTTTGAAGGTCTGGTAGAATTCTGCACTAAAACCATCTGGTCCCGTACTTTTTTTGGTTGGGAGGCTTTCTATAACCCCTTCTATTTCTTTAAGGGTTATGGGACTGTTTAGCTGGTCTACTTGATGCTGATTTAATTTTGGTATTTGGTATCTGTCTAGGAAATTGTCCATTTCCTCCAGATTCTCCAGTTGTTTTGAGTATAGGCCTTTGTAGTAGGATCTGATGATCTTTTGAATTTCCTCTGTTTCTGTTGTTATATCCCCCTTTTCATTTCTAATTTTGTTAATTTGGATACTATCTCTGTGCCCTTTGGTTAGTCTAGCTAAGGGTTTATCTATCTTGTTGATTTTCTCGAAGAACCAGCTCTTGGTTTTGTTGATTCTTTGTATGGTTCTCTTTGTTTCTGCTTGATTGATTTCAGCCCTTAGTTTGATGATTTCCTCTCTTCTACTCCTCCTGGGTGAGTTAGCTTCTTTTTGTTCCAGGGCCTTCAGGTGTGCTGTTAAGTTGCTAGTGTATGCTCTTTCCAGTTTCTTTTTGGAGGCACTCAGGGCTATGAGTTTTCCTCTTAGCACTGCTTTCATTGTATCCCAGAGATTTGGGTAGGTCGTACCTTCATTTTCATTGAAGTCTAAAAAGTCTTTGATTTCTTTCTTTATTTCTTCCTTGTCCAGGGTGTCATTGAGTAGAGTATTGTTCAGTTTCCATGTCTATGTGGGCTTTCTGTTGTTGTTCTTGCTATTGAAGACCACTTTTACTCCATAGTGATCCGATAGAAGTCATGGGATTAGTTCGGTCTTCTTGTATTTGTTGAGGTCTGTTTTGTGACCAATTATATGATCAATTTTTGAGAAGGTACCGTGCAGTGCTGAGAAAAAGGTATACTCTTTTGTTTTAGGATGGAATGTTCTATATATATCTGTTAAATCCAATTGGTCCAAAGCTTCAATTAGTTTCACTGTGTCCCTGTTTAGTTTCTGCTTTCCTGATCGGTCCATTGAGGAGAGTGGAGTGTTGAAGTCACCTACAATCATTGTGTTAGGTGTGATGTGTGCTTTAAGCTTTAGTAAAGTTTCTTTTACGAATGAGGGTGCCCTTGCATTTGGTGCATAGATGTTCAGTATTGAGAATTCTTCTTGGTGGATTTTCCCTTTGACAAGCAGGAAGTGACCTTCTGTGTCTCTTTTGATGACTTTAGGTTGAAAGTCGATTTTATCTGATATTAGAATGGCTACTCCAGCTTGTTTCCTGGGACCATTTGCTTGTAGAACTGTCTTCCAGCCTTTTACTCTAAGGTGGTGTTTGTCTTTGACACTGAGATGTGTTTCCTGTATGCAGCAAAATGTAGGGTCCTGTTTCCGTATCCAGTCTGTTAGTCTGTGTCTTTTGATTGGGGAATTGAGTCCATTGATATTAAGAGATATTAAGGAATAGTAATTATTACTTCCTGACATTTTGGGAATTGTTATTATTTGTATTTGAGTGGTTCTCTTCTTTTGGGTTGGATGAGATGGGGTTTCTATCTTGTTTCTTCTGGGGTGTTGTTTCCCCCCTTGTGTTGGTATTTTTCCCCTATTATCCTTTGTAGGGCTGGGTTTGTAGATAAGTATCTTGCAAATTTGGTTTTGTCGTGGAATATCTTGGTTTCCCCATCTATGGCAATTGAGAGTTTTGCTGGGTATAGTAGTCTTGGCTGAAGTTTGTGTTCTCTTAGGGTCTGCATGAGGTCTGCCCAGGATCTTCTAGCTTTCATGGTCTCAGGTGAGAAGTCTGGTGTAATTCTGATAGGTCTTCCTTTATATGTTACTTGTCCTTTTTCTCTTACTGCCTTTAATATTCTTTCTTTGTTTAGTACATTTGGGGTTTTGATTATTATGTGACGGGAAGTATTTCTGTTCTGGTCCAGGCTATTTGGGGTTCTATAGGCTTCTTGTATATTCATGGGCATCTCTCTCTTTAGGTTGGGGAAATTTTCTTCCATAATTTTGTAGAAGATATTTGCTGGCCCTTTAAGTTGTAGATCTTCATTCTCATCTATCCCTATAATCCTTAGGTTTGGTCTTCTCATTGTGTCCTGGATTTCCTGAATGTTTTGGGTTACCAGCTTTTTGCATTTTGCATTTTCTTTAATTGTTGAATCCATGGTTCCTATGGTATCTTCAGCATCTGAGATTCTGTCTTCTATCTCTTGTATTCTATTGTTGATATTTGCATCTATGACTCCTGATTTCTTCCCAAGGTTTTCTATCTCCAACATTGTCTCCCTTTGCGATTGCTTAGTTGTTTCTACTTCTGTTTTTAGATTTTGTATGGTTTTGCTCAGATCTTTCAGTTGCTTGTTTGTGTTTTCCTGTAATTCTTTAAGGGATTTTTGTGTTTCCTCCTTTATGACTTCTACTCGTTGACCCATGTTCTCTTGTATTTCTTTAGGTTATTTTTGTTTCTCCCCCTTATTGGGATTCATTTTTTGCTCTATATTCTCCTGGATTTCTTTAAGTGATTTTTGTGTCTGCCTTGTATGGGCTTCTAGTTTTTGATCTATTTTCTCCTCTATTACTTTAAGAAATTTATCTAAGTGATCCTCAATCTGCATCTTTACCAGTGATTTTAGATCTGAGTCTTGTTTTTCTGGTGTGTTGAGATATCTGGGATTTAATTGTGTTTGTCTTGCAATGGCTTCTAGCTTTTGATCTATTTTCTCATGTATTACTTTAAGAGATTTATCTAAGTGTTCCTCTATCAGCATCCTGACCAGTGATTTTAGATCTGAGTCTTGTTTTTCTGGTGTTTCGGGGTATCCAATATTTATTGCTGTTGGGGAACTGGGTTCGGATGCCGCCATATTGCCTTGATTTTTGTTAGTAGCGATCTTACGTTTGCCTTTTGCCATCTGGTTAACTCTGGTGTTAGTTGGTCCTGTAGATACTAGCTGGTGCTTGACCCTCCTGTGGGGTTGTAAGGCTATTTCCCAGCGACTGGGATACCTGAATCACTGTCCTGCCTGGTTCTTGCTCACAGATTGCTGACAGGTGGCCTGAGTCCCCCGAGGTCTTAAACTCAGGATATCCCAGGTATTTGGTTCCCCCTGTTGGGCGGCTGCTCTGCACTGCTCCTGCTCAGGGTTTGCTGTCTGATATCCTGTTTCCCCAGGGGTCTTAAAGTTGGGATATCTCAGTTATCTGGTTCCGCCTGCTGGTCCCAAGCTGCTGGGAAGCTGGCTGGGTCCGGTTTCCATCTTCCCTGCCACTGGCTGGATGGGAGGCTGGTTCGGCCTCTGGCTGGGTCTGGGCACCTGGCACACTGGCTGACTCCGGCTTCCTCACCACCAGCTGGACGGGAAGCTGCAGGCAATATGGCAGCTGCCTGCAGGGAGCTCGGGGTCTGCCCTGCGAGTGCAGAGTGCACCCGCTATTCTGTGCCCAACTCCCAGTCCAGGCCTGAGTCCCCGAAGGTCTTAAGCTCGGGCTGTGTCTTAAGCTCGGGCTGTGTCGGGTACCTGGTTCCGCCGCCACCGCCGGATGGTTCTGAGCACCTGGCACGCTGGGTGACACTCAGGCTTCCCCACCACCAGCTGGGCGGGAAGCTGCAGGCAATATCCAGGCATAACTTCTTAATTAAAATCTTCTCTTTCCTTTTCTTAAGCTAATAATGTCATATTTTACTCACCCAACCCACCCCCCACACACACACACAAAGGAAATTTCATAGGCTTGGCTTTTTATTTTGACTTTTCTGTTCAAAAGCCATTTATGTTCAAAACCTCCTACTTGACATGCATCAATCAAATATCCCTTATCTCACTCCCAGTACCTTTATCTTCAGCACAGTGGAACAATATATGGCAAAACTTCTCTTTTTCTCTGTATGCAGTTTTCTACTGAACCAGAATGCTTTTCATAACACTCTAGAAGCTTTTGTTGGCCTTCCATTGCCATAAGAATTGGGTCTAAAGCCCTTACAGGCTACTATTTAAACCAAACTCAGTCACATATTCCACTTCTTCATAATTCATTCATTAAACAACCTGTTGAAATGATATCTTATATAGCTATGATGATACCACGATGAAAAACAACTAGCATAAAAGGATTTATTTAATGTACCTTTCTATATCACAGTCCATCATTGAAAATAGTGAGGTCAGGAACTGAAGCAGAGGCCATGGAAGTGTGATGCTTACTGCCTTGCTTCATAGGGCTTGTTCATCCTGCTTTCTTACAGACCTCAGAACCAACAGACCAGAGGTGGCATCATCCACCACAGTCTGTGACTTCCCATATCACTCATCAATCAAAAATATGCTTCACAGGCCAGTCTAGTGGAGATATTTTCTCATCTAACTTTCTCACTTCTTAAATGACTGTAGCTTATACTTAAAACTTGCTAGCACATGTTCTTATCTTATGTGGTCAAGCATTTCTGTTGTTCTGACAGATGCCCAAGCTGCATTTCTATCTTCATTACCTAGTTTGTATATCTGCATACTTATCCAGTAGATCCCTTTCTCACCTGCATGTATCCTCTACCTCTGTAATTTTTTAAAGATTTATTTTATATGCATTGGTGTTTTATCTGCATGTATATTTCCATGAGGCAGTTGAATCCTCTGGAACTAGAGTTGCAGATATTTGTTAGCTGCAATGTGGGTGCTAGGAATTGAACCTTGGGCCTCTGGAAGAGCAGCCAGTTTTCTTACTACTGAGCTGTCCCTTCAACAAACTTTTGCATTTTTCCATCTGTATTACCAAGCTAAATATCATCTTTACTGAGGTGATAGTTCCTGTGAAAACTAGATACCTTTGTTTAACCTAGTAGCCCAATGTACACTTTACTATGATTTTTTGCTCTTTAGTGTATTTTCATATATATTTACATATAGATTGGTTATAGAATCGTGTATTCATTTCTAATCAGTGAGCACTTTGAAGTAAAAAGAAAGACTTTACTTATCTTGGATATGTAGTTTAACACATATTTGCTGAAAATAACAGGAACTTAGCACATTTTTACTATTAAATTAATTACCAAGTCAAAATTATAGTTTAAGACTGGTAATAAATCTGTGGATCAATATTGATCTTATAAAATAAATTGCTTTTCTCTGTTAGATTTTCCAAACTTTGTTCCTCCAAATGAGAAGACATTACAGTTTCCTGTATGCTCAAAGACTCCCTCTTCTCCTTTCTTTAGAGAGAAGGAAAAATAAAAGCAGGGTTGAAGTGGACACTGCACACCTGTGTTGGCATGCTGTCAAAGTTTATTTCTGACATTAATTAACTCATGCTCTGAATCTGGGAACTGATGGATAGAGCATGGGTAAGAGATGACCAGGAATGATTAACAGTATTCTGCCTCTCAATAGTGATGAGATTGACATGTAAAGAGCTACCTTTTATCCCCTACAAATTGATGACTTCAAATAACACAAACTACAGACAACCAGATTTCTCTTGCTCACCTCTAAGCATTTAGGCCAGCTAGAACAGAATAAAACACTAAAACCCAAACACAAAGGGCACTTTCTGAGCACTGGTGGAGATGCCACTAAGCTACACTAAAGGCAATTATAAGCTGATTTAAAGTTTCTGCCTGTTATTTTCTTTAATGAGCTGCTGGGTAGAGGAATTTTATGATGGAAGAATAATAGCCAAACACTAGGAACAAAGCATTCCTGACTTCTTATTGCACTAGTGAAAAGGGAAGAAAAGTTAAAGATAAGTAAGACAAGAAAGTCATATTCATTGATAATATTCGTATCCTCCTACAAAAGTGATAGTTGCTGCAGATGCATATGTAGCAGAGTATGATCTTGTCGGTCATCAATGAGAGGAAAAGTCCTGGGTCCTGTGAAGGTTCAATGCCCCAGTGTAGGGAAATGCTAGGACAGGAAAGCAGGAGTGGGTAGGTTAGTGAGCAGTGAGAGAGGGGATGTGATAGTGGGTTTTGGGGTAGAAACCAGGAAAGGGGTTAACATTTGAAATGTACATAAATAAAATACCTAATACAAAAATAAAAAATAAAGTGTAAATTTGAGAAAAATAAGTGATAAATGTTCAAAGAAATTTCTGTTAGTATTTATACAGTTTATTAAAGAAAACTAACTAGGAATGTATATTTATTTATTTAGGAGAGGGTCACCCAATGATTTTTTTAAAAGATATTGATTGAATTTGCACAAGCAATTCAAGTTGGCAGGTATTATGTGTTTGATCTATCATTTAGAACTTTAGCTAATTCTGATTTTTAAAGTTGAAATCTTAATTTGCTGTGCTTAAGAATCTACAAATTGGGTAAATTTCAGAAAGATAGCCCTCTCTTGGTTCCCGGATTCCATGTGGTTTAGTGTCAGGTGAGGTTGCAGGAAAAGACATGCATGGAAGGTATTAAAACACAAAGCATTTTTATTCCAAAAATGTAAAGAAGGCACTGTGGAGAACCAAGCAGGTGTGTTTGAGTGAGAGTCTCATGTACATATTAAAGCCCATGGCTATGAATAGTTAATTTACCTTTATCCTTCTCAGTATTGCTGCAGACTGGCATAATACTGTTTGTTTTTCTGGTTCTCCAGTGTGCTTCTTTCTATTCCATAGTGACAAGCAACTTATAGAAAATAAAAGAATTATAAAAGACTCAATATGTTATTTCCTAGGAAGGTCTTTGATCTCATGGGTACATTTGTAACATTTTTGTAAGGTTTACTTATTCAACATAAATCTTTTTGAAGGTATAATTTGGCAAACTTCTGCCTCAGACTACCACTATTAATTTAAATTACATGAATTGATTTATCATCCATATCAATTACTATAGTAGGTGTTGCATGTTATAGTAGGTGATTCATGCTTCTAAACCAGAGACTCTAAGGGGAAAATTAGGAATGATGGCCTTAATCTAAGAAGAAAATAGCTAAGAAGATAGGGCAGAGTAGGGTCATGGATAATAGTCAATAATAAGAATGTTTGAAAAAGCCATTTGCAAACTTACTATTTAATAACATTTCTAAAAATATACATTAAAAGCTTAATTGCAGTTACCCTATATGGTGTGTGTGTGTGTGTGTGTGTGTGTGTGTGTGTGTGTGTAAATGTTGGGGAATGTGTGTTAATCCTTCTCTGAGAATCCATAGAATAGAAAAATAATAAAACTGTGCAAGGTGTGAAAAAACTTTTTGTTGTTGGTCAAGAGAGGTCCAGAGAACCCTAAAAGAATACAGATTATTGCCATTGCTCTTGATTACTCTCTAAAACTTGATAGTAAGACCATATTGCTGAAGACATCTCATAGTTTGGTCACAGGACATACAAAATTAAATCTGGTACTGACTTGAAATCTTATTCTCTGCTGGCTAAACTTTATAGTTCTGAATAGGGCTATAGGTTGGTAGGAGGAAAAGTCATCAATAGACTTTCATAGCTGAAAATTTTGTAAGTTGTAGTAATTTAATTTTGTGTGAATGTTATACAGATAACCATAAGCATAAGCTTTAGGCTTGTATTTAGGCCTAATGTACAGGAAGATATTCATGTGGTACTATAAACCTGGAGAAGAATCTCTGGCTGGAGAGGTCCTATGCCTGAGAAGAGATCCTACTACTAGTATTTTGTAAATGGACACCACATAAAACTATCTTCCAAATTCTTATTCTTATACCAATAAATTAGTTCAACTCTTACTTCTACTCAAAGAAGCTTATTGTTGAAAAGGATAGAGGATAACACATGTTCACAATAGGTCAAACTGCAGAGAATAAATAAATGTGAAATGTTCAACTCCAGATGGAACATTTGCACATTCTCTTCCCTAAAGACTCAGGTTGTTTCACAAAATGGATGGTTGAATGATGGTAAGAATTGGAGGTCAGGGAATATTAAAAAAAATCATGGTCTTCTCTACAAAACAGAATCATTGAACACCTGAACTCATAGCAGCTGTGGTTCCATACATAAGATCTGCACCAGATCAAGGAATTTTCCTGTGTTCCTCTGGATGGCACCATACCCACACACAGTGGTGGCAGAAATGGACCCTGTGGGTTATAAAGAAAAGGAAGAAAAATATCTAAAGTTGAAATGTGAATGTGAATGTGTCTGATGTAAATAGAAATGAGTGTAGGATATAGATATGATCATTATATACATGCATGTACATGTAAAGAACAAAGGAGGATATGAACAGAAGGTTTTTTATTTTTTTATTTTCTATATTCTTTGTTTATATTCCAAAGACTTTCCCCTTTCCCAGTTCCCCCTCACCATATGTCCCATAAGTCCTCTTCCCCCCTCCCACCCAGAAGGTTTATTTCTGAGATTCTGGGGCATCTTCTAGGCCCAGAGATCTTTGAGGTAGGTTCATTGAGAAGGGAAGAGTGAAATATTACTCCTCCACAATGGCATCTGAAAGTACTGTATGTGTTAGTACTGTTGAAAAGGATAAAGTTAAATAAGGAGAACTTGACCATTCTTTTCATCCTGAACCCAAATATGAAACCATTCTATGTGTGATTGAGGTGGGGGGCTTTGGGAGTGGAGAGAGCACAATGTTTCTATTAATACTAGGTGCCTTCTGAAAAGTTTCTAAGGCTCTTGCTGGGAGCAGTCATTCCCTTCTTCAAAACCACTGAACCATTCAACAAATCCCCATGCTGTATGAGAGGGATATGTTGATAAACACCCTTTAAGAGAAAAGGCACATGAAACACAAGAAACCCTATACAGCTAAGATCTATTGAACACACCTTGATTCTATGGGTGAAACACAAGACATTTTAAAATCAGGATCCAAATATATCACATGCAACTCACTCTGAACCACTCAAAGTATTGCTGTAGAAAATCTCTACCTCCAACTGCATGACAATGATGTGCACTATCTGATTGTGTTTTATCTTGAAATATGATAACAGCTCCCAGTGTCAAGGCCTAAATATGGAAACAAAGAAATAGTAGAACAATGGTTTCTGAGTGCCCTTGAAAATATTAGGGAAATAATCTATGCATTCTTCATGTTCACCAGGATCATCACAACACTGAAGTATTTCCATGAAATGAAGACCTTCAGAACCTTCTGTGGCATGTCATGTTGCTTGGGAAAAGGAAATCTCTAGTTTTCATATGAAGGTAACAGTTTGTTGCAGAGCTGTCTGTACCCAAATCCCACTGGGAGAGAGCTTCGTCTCACAGGAATGCTGCCACACCTGAAAGAATTTGTGAGACCAACAGTTCTGCTCAAATTCCTGGCCTAAGAGGGACCCACCTGGAGACCTCAGACATAGGAACCAAGCAGGAGACAAGGAAAGGATCTTTCTGTTTGTTATGTTTTGTTTTGGTTTTTGTTTTGGTTTGGTTTGGTTTTTTTATTTTTCATTTGAGTTACACAATGGTTTCTTTTTCTTTTTTCCTTTTATTGGATATTTTCTTTTTTTAAGACATATTCTTTATTTACATTTAAATGTCCCCTTTCCTGGTTTCCCACTGAAAACCACCTAACTCATTCCCCCTTGCCCTGCTCACCAATCCACCCATCCCTGCTTCCCTGTTCTGGCAGTCCCCTATAGAAGATCTAATGCCAATACTCTTCAAACTATTCTGCAAAATATAAACAGATGAAAGACTAATCAATTTGTTTTATGAAGCAACAGCCACGCTGATAACAAAATCACACAAAGACCCAACAAAAAAAATGGAACTTCAGACGAATTTCCCTTATGAACATTGATGCAAAAATACTCAATAAAATTCTCACAAATTGAATCCAAGAATACGTCAAAGTGATCATTCACCATGACCAAGTAGACTTCATCCCAGGGATGCAGGAATGGCTCAATATATAAAAATCCATTAACATAATTGACTACATAAGCAAACTTAATGCAAAAACCACATGATCATTTCATTAGATGCTAAAAAAGCATTTTACAAAATTCTACATCCCTTCATGTTAAAAGGATTGGAGAGATCAGGAACAAGGCCCATAACTAAACATAGCAAAAGCAATATTCAGCAATCAAGTAGCCAACATCAAACAAAATGGAGAGAAACTTGAAGGAATCCCACTAAAATCAGGGCCTAGGCTAGGCTACTCACTTTCTCCGTCTCTATTCAATATTGTATCTGAAGTTCTAGACAGAGCAATTAGACAGCAAAAGGAAGTCAAAGTGATATAAATTGGAAAGGAGGAAGTAAAAATATTGCTATTTGCAGATGATAGGATAGGATACTTAAGCAACCCCAAAAGTTCCACCTAAGAACTCCTATAACGGATACAAAACTTCAGCAAAGTGACTGGATATAAAATTAACTTAAACAAATCAATAGCCTTCCTATATTCAAAGGATAAACAAGCTGAGAAAGAAATTAAGGAAATGATAGTCACAATAGTCACAAATAATATAAAATATCTTGTAATGACTAACCAAACAAGTGAAAGATCTATATGTAAAGAACTTCAAGCCTCTGAAGAAAGATATAAAAAAAGACCTCAGAAGATAGAAAAAACTCCCATGCTCATTTACTGTCAGGATTAACATAGTAAAAATGGCCATATTACTGAAATCAATCTATAGATTCCATGCAATCTCCATCAAAATTCCAACCAAATTCTTTACAGAATTAGAAAGAGTAATTCTCAAATTTATTTGGAATAAAAAAAAAACAGTATAATGAAAACCATTCCCAATAATAAAAGAACACCTGGAGGAATCACCATCCTTCACCTCAAACTGTACTTCAGAGCAATAGTGATAAATACTTCAAGGTATTGGTACAGTAACAGGCAAGTAGATAAATGGAAATGAATTGAAGATCCAGAAATGAACCCACACACTTTGGTCACTTGATGTTTGTCAAAGAAGCTAAAACCATGCAGTGGAAAAAAGACAGCATTTTCAATAAATGGTGCTGGTTCAACTGGAGGTCAACATGTAGTAGAATGCAAATTGATCCATTCTTATCTCCTTGTTCAAATCTCAAGTGTAAGTTGATCAAGGACCTCTACATAAAACCAAAGACACTGAATCTAATAGAAGAGATAGTGGGGCAAACCTCGAACACATGGGTGCAGGGGAATATTTCCTGAACAGAATACCAATGGCTTATGCTCTAAGAGCAACAATAGATAAATGGGACCTCATAAAATTACAATGCTTCTGTAAGGCAAAGGACACTGTCAATAGTACAAAAGGGCAACCTACAGATTGGGGAAAGATCAAATGTCCAAGGAGCACCTAAAGAAATGTTCAACATTCATAGTCTTCTGGAAAATGCAAATCAAAACAACCCTGAGATACCACCTCATACCAATCAGAATTGCTAAGGTTAAAAGCTCAGGTGACAGCAGATGCTGGTGAAGATGTGGAGAAAGAGGAATACTACTCCTTTGCTGGTGGGATTGCAAGCTGGTACAACCACTGTTGAAATCAATCTGGTGGTTCCTCAGAAAATTGAACATAGTACTACCTGAAGATTCAGCTATACCACTTTTGGGCATATACTCAGAAGACGCTCCAACATAAACTAAGGAGGCATTCTCCACTATGTTCTTAGCAGCCTTATTTATAATAGTTAAGAAGCTGGGAAGAACCCAGATGTCTCTCAACAAAGGAATGGCTAGAGAAAATGTCATACATTCACACAATTGAATATTACACAACTATTTAAAACCATGACTTCATGAAATTCACAGGCAAATGGATGGATCTAGAAAACATCATCCTGTGTGAGGTAACTCAATCACAAAAAACCACATGGTATATATTTTCTAATAAATGGATATTAAGCAAAGAGTGTGGATTACCCGTGATAAGACTCATGGACCACATGAAGCTCAAAAGGAAGGAAGACCAAAGAGTGTATGCTTCAGTACTACTTAGAAGTAAGAACAAAATAATTAAGGGAAGTAGATCATGGGAAAGACTTGCGAGGAAGAGAAGGGAAGGAAGTGGAGTAGAATTAGGTATAGAAAGATAAGGAGATGTACAGAGTATGTGTAGCAGTGGGCAATGGGGAACTGGGTGGTAGCAACCAGAAAGTCCCAGATGTCAAGAAATCAAGAGACTCCCAGGACCTCACAGGAATGACATTAGCTGAAATTCTCCATAAAGGAGAAGGAGAACCTGTTGAGACCATATCCAGAGGTTAAGCATATCTCCCAGGTTGAGGGATGAGCCATCTACCAAATTTTAACCCAGAATTGCTCCCGTCTAAAGGAAATGCAGGGACAAAAATGGAGCAGAGACTGAAGGAAAGGCCACCCAGAGACTGCCCCACTTGGGGACTCATCCCACATGCATACACCAAATCCAGACACTATTGTGGATGCCAAGAAGTGCCTGCTAATAGAAGACTGATAGAGCTTTCTCCTGACAGGCTCTGCCAGATCCTGGCAATTTAGATGTGATGCTGTCAGCCAACTATTGGACTGAGGACTTCCCAATTAGAGGAATTAAGGGAAGTACTGAAGGAACTGCAGGGGACTTATCTGATGTCAGTGGGAGGTCAGGCCCTTGGTCCAGTGAAAGCTTGATGCCCCAGTGTAGAGGAATGCTAGGGCATTAAGGGATGAATGGCTGGGTGGGTGGGGGCTCACCATCATAGAAGCAGGGTAAAGGAGGATGGGATAGGAAATTTTCAGAAGAGAAACCAGTAAAGAGGATAATATTTGAAGTGTAAATAAATAAAATATCCAATAAAAAAGTTTGGGGCCAATTTCAGTCTCATTCCAGATCTGAAAATATACCTAATGCAGTAAACCATGCTGACGTTCCTGTCAGGCAACAAAGTCCAAACTAATTCAATTGTACATTTTTTCTTTCCTCCTTTTCTTTTCCAAAGTATGTACAGTACCTTGGGAGCATGCCCTTAATTTTACCTGGAGGAAAATACTGTTTATAAGCTTAGCAGTAAAAATATAACCATGTCATACAAAAAACAAACCAACATCATTAGAGACTGTAGTCGGCCTGTTCCATTTCAGTGTTCTGTATTTTCAGCTTGTTTTTAACTGATGATGATAAGTAGTAGTAAAAGTAGTAGTCAAGGACCACCTGCAATTGCCATAAATACTGTGACAAAAAATAAACATTTTTTTAAATAAAAAAAAACCAAACAAACAAACAACAAAAACTAACCCATTCTTAAAAATATTTTTATACCACTTCTTAAACATATAATTGACATTTGGAAATGCATTTTTAGGCCTTGCTGATAAAAACAAACCTGGTAAATAATTGCTTTTATCTCAATGTTGAATTTAAAAGTGATGTGCTATAGACATCTATTTTCTAGCAACTGCTGTCAAACCAAGAAAGGACATTTGAACAATGTTATCTTAATTTGTGTTTGATTGCTATGTTAAAACACTATCCAAAATCACTTAAGGATAGAGTTTATTTGTCCTATACATCTCTATCATAGCCCTTCATTGATAAAAGCCAAGGTAGATACTTGAGGCATGATCTATGGGGTAGGAACTAATCAAAGCCTATGTAGAACCACTGCTTACAGATTTGCTTTCTTCCACTTACCATCCTGTACAAACCATGATCACCTGCTAAGGTGTGCTACTACCTCCCTGGAAAATCTTTAGCAGATATGATGATTTTGTCATAGTTACAGAGTTAGATCCCGTCACTTCTCCTAATCTTCCCTATTCTATATACTTCTTTTCCTCCTCCCAAAGATTACATACAGTTAGGGCAAAATTGCCTAAAACAAGTGGTATGAAGTAGATGGTTGTCAATAAAACCAACTTGGATTAACTTTTAGAAGTGGGTACAGATTAAGTCTGGAAGATGGTTAAATCAGAGTACAGTTATTTATAACAGGTCTCTCCAAGAATCCATCAGGAAGAAAAAATGTTTGAGACAATCTGTTTTTGTCATATGTATAACAATAGCTCCTATAGGTATGTCCTGCCTCTGCCTAGCTCCTGTGAACTATTCACAACTGGGATCAATTGGTATAAGGATTAGCAGGCTGGAGAAGGTCATGTCAGAGCAAAAGAAAACAATACCAATGAAAGCAATGGTGTTCTTTTAACATCCTGGGTATAGGGATGGGGGAGAGGTAAAGGAGACTCCAGAAAAAGGCTTTGGTAATTTTTAACTAACCTACACCATTTTTGGATTTTAAATAGAACAGAGATAGTAAAGTACATCTGAATTATTTCTGTTTTTCATGTGGAGGTCCTTGATCCACTTGGAGTTGATCTTAGTACAAGGAGATAAGAGTCTGTCAATTCGCATTCTTCTGCATGGTGACCTCCAGTTGAATCAGCACCATTTGTTGAACAGGCTATCTTTTTCCCACTGGATGGTTGTAGCTCCTTTATCAAATATCAAGTGACCATAACTCTGTGGGTTCATTTCTGGGTCTTCAATTCTATTCCATTGATCTACTTGCCTGTCACTGTACCAATACCATGCAGTTTTTAACACAATTGCTCTGCAGCACTGCTTGAGGTCAGGGATATTGATTCCCCCAGAAGTCCTTTTATTGTTGAGAATAGTTTTAACTATACTGGGTTTTTTGTTACTCCAGATAATTTGAGAATTGCTCTTTCTATATGTATAAAGAATTGAATGGGGATTTTGATTGGGATTGCATTGAATCTGTAGATTGCTTTTGGCAAGATGGCCGTTTTTACTATATTGATCCTGCCAATCCAAGAGCAAGAAATATTTTTCTATCTTCTGAGGTCTTCTTCGATTTTTTTCTTCAAGGACTTGAAATTTCTGTCATACAGATCGTTCACTTGTTTGGTTAAGATTCATGCCAAGATACTTTATATTGTTTGTGGCTATTGTGAAGGGAGTTATTTCCATAACTTCTTTCTCAGCCTGCTTGTCCTCTGAGTACAGGAAGGCTACTGATTTGCTTGAGTTGATTTTATAACCAGCCACTTTGCTGAAGTTGATTATCAGCTGTAGGAGTTCTCTGGTGGAGGTTTTTTAGTTGCTTTAGTGTACTATCATATCATCTGCAAATAATGATAGTTTGACTCCTTCCTTTCCAATTTGTATCCCTTTGACTTATTTATGTTGTCCTATTGCTCTCGCTAGAACTTCAAGTACAATATTGAAAAGATATGGAGAGAGAGGGCAGCCTTGTCTAGTCCCTGATTTTAGTGGGATTGCTTCAAGTTTCTCTCCATTTATTTTGATGTTGGCTACTGGTTTGCTGTAGATTGCTTTTATTATGTTTAGGTATGGGCCTTGAATTCCTCTTTTTTCCAGGACTTTTAACATGAAAGGATGCTGAATTGTGTCAAATGCTTTTTCAGCATCTCATGAGATGACCATGTGGTTTTTTTTCTTTAAGTTTTTGTAGTGGATTCCATTGATGGAATTCCGTATATTGAACCATCTCTGCATCCCTGGGATGAAGCCTACTTGATCATGGTGAATGATTGTTTTTGTGTGCTCTTGGACTCGGTTGGCAAGAATATTCTTTAGTATTTTTGCATTGATATTCATAAGGGAAATTGGCCTATAGTTCTCTTTCTTTGTTGGATCTTTGTGTGGTTTTGGTATCAGTGTAATTGTGGCTTAGCAGAATGAGTTGGGCAGTGTCCCTTCAGTTTCTATTTTGTGGAATAGTTTGAAGAGTACTGGTGTTAGGTCTTTGAAGGCCTGATAGAATTCTGCAAAAAACCATCTGGTCCTGTACTTTTTTTGTTGGGAGGCTTTCTATAACCCCATCTATTTCTCTAGGGGTTATGGGACTGTTTAGCTGATCTAATTGATCCTGATTTAATTTTGGTATTTAGTATCTGTCTAGAAAATTGTCCATTTCCTCCAGATTCTCTAGTTGTGTTGAGTATAGGCTTTTGAAGTAGGATCTGATGATCTTTTGAATTTCCTCAGTCTCTGTTGTTATATCCCCCTTTTCATTTCTAATTTTGTTAATTTGAATACTGTCTCTATGCCCTTCGGTTAGTCTGGCTAAGGATTTATATATCTTGTTGATTTTCTCAAATAACCAGCTCCTGGTAGTGTTGATTTGTAAGATTCTCTTTGTTTTTACTTGATTGATTTCAGCCCTTAATTTGATGATTGCCTGTCTTCTACTCCTCCTAGGTGAATTAGCTTCTTTTTGTTCCAGGGCTTTCAGGTATGCTGTTAAGCTTCTAGTGTATGCTCTCTCCTGTTTCTTTTTGGAGGCACTCAGGGGTATGAGTTTTCCTCTTAGCACTGCTTTCATTGTGCCCCATAGATTTGGGTAGGTTGTACCTTCATTTTCATTGAATTCTAAAAAGTCTTTGAATTCTTTCTTTATTTCTTCCTTGACCAAGGTGTCATTGGGTATTGTCCAGTTTCCATATGTATGTGGGCTTTCTGTTGTTTTTCTTGCTATGGAAGACCACTTTTACTCCATAGTGATCTGATAGGAGGCATGGGATTAGCTAGATCTTCTTGTATTTGTTGACATCTGTCTTGTGACCAATTATATGGTAGATTTTGGAGAAGGTCCTGTGCATGCTGACAAAAAGGTATATTCTTTTCCTTTAGGATCAAATGTTTTAAATTTAATCTGTTAAATCCAATTGGTCCAGAGTTTCAATTAGTTTCACTGTGTCCCTGTTTAGTTTCTGCTTTCCTGATCGGTCCATTGAGGAGAGTGGAGTGTTGAAGTCACCCACAATTATTGTGTTAGGTGCAAGGTGTACTTTAAGCTTTAGTAAAGTTTCTTTTACGAATGAGGGCACCCTTGCATTTGGAGCATAGATGTTCAGTATTGAGAGCTCTTCTTGGTGGATTTTCCCTTTGACCAGCAAGAAGTGACCTTCTGTGTCTCTTTTGATGACTTTAGGTTAAAAGTCAATTTTATCTTATATTAGAGTGGCTACTCCAGCTTGTTTCCTGAGATCATTTGCTTGTAAAATTGTCTTCCAGCCTTTTACTCTAAGATAGTGTTTGTCTTTGACACTGAGATGTGTTTCCTGTATGCAGCAAATTGTAGGGTCCAGTTTCCATATCCAGTCTGTTAGTGTATGTCTTTTTATTGGGGAATTGAGTCCATTGATGTTAAGAGATATTAAGGAATAGTAATTATTACTTCCTGACATTTTTGAAATTATTTTTAATATTTGAGTGGTTATCTTCTTTTGGGTTGGATGAGAGGAGGTTTCTATCTTGCTTCTTCCCGGGTGTAGTTTCCCTCCTTGTGTTGGTGTTTTTCCCCTATTATTCTTTGTAGGGCTGGGTTTGTGGAAAGTTATCATGCAAATTTGGTTTTGTGATGAAATACCTTGGTTTCCCCATCTATGGCGATTGAGAGTTTTGCTGGGTATAGTAGTTTTGGCTGAAGTTTGTGTTCTCTTAGAGTCTGCATGATATCTGCCCAGGATCTTCGAGCTCTCATGGTCTCAGGTGAGAAGTCTGGTGTAATTCTGATAGGTCTTGCTTTTATGTTACTTGGCCTTTTTCTCTTACTGCCTTTAATATTCTTTCCTTGTTTAGTACATTTGGGGTTTTGATTATTATGTGACAGGAGGCATTTCTGTTCTGGTCCAGTCTGTTTAGAGTTCTGTAGGCTTCTAGGATATTCATGGGCATCTCTCTCTTTAGGTTGGGGAAGTTTTCTTCCATAATTTTGTAGAAGATATTTGCTGGCCCTTTAAGTTGTAAATCTTCCCTCTCATCTATCCCTATAATCCTTATGTTTGGTCTTCTCATTGTGACTTGGATTTCCTGGATGTTTTAGGTTACAAGCTTTTTGCATTTTGCATTTTCTTTGACTTTTGAGTCCATGTTTCCTATGGTATCTTCGGCATCTGAGACTCTTTCTTCTATTTCTTGTATTCTATTGTTGATATTTGCATCTATGGCCCTTGATTTCTTCCCAAAGTTTTCTATCTTCAATGTTGTCTCCCTTTGTGATTTCTTAGTTGTTTCTACTTCTTTTTTTAGATCCTGGATAGTTTTGCTCAGATCTTTCACTTGCTTCTTTGTGTTTTCATGTAATTCTTTAAGAGATTTTTGTGTTTCCTCTTTCATAACTTCTACTTTTTGACCTACGTTCTCCTGTATCTCTTTAAGTTATTTTTGTATTTCCTCCTATTGGCTTCTATTGTTTGATCCATATTCTCCTAGATTTCTTTAAGTGATTTTTGTGTTTGCCTTGTAAGAGCTTCTAACTTTTGATCCATTTTCTCCTGTATTTCTTTAAGAGATTTATCTATGTGTTCCACTATCAGCATCCTGACCAGTGATTTTCGATGTGAATCTTGCTTTTCTGGTGTGTTGGGGTATCTGGAACTTTCCGCTGTCAGGGAACTGGGTTTGGGTACTACCATATTGCCTTGATTTCTGCTAGTAACGTTCCTACATTTGCTTTTTGCCATTTGTTTATTTCTGGACTTAGTTGGTCTTATTATTACTGGTTGGTGTTTAAAGCTCCCGAGAGCGCTGCTGTGTCAGAGGGTGTCTGTGCTCCCGAGGTGGAAACCGGAAGGATTCCACCACTGGGCTCAGAATTACCTCCTTAGATCTGCTGGGGTGGACTCAAGTCTCCCCCTGGCTTGCCTCTGGGTGCTTAACTGGCCTCCAGTGGTCTCTTCCTGGTTTGCCTGGTTAGTCTACCAGCTCCAAGATAGTGGCGGGTCTCAGGGCTCTGTCTAACCGCGGGAATCCCTGCAGGACTGGGGCTTCCTCGCTGGACTGCTGAAGCCTAGAAGGTGGCTCTCTCAGTAGGCAGGGCTCCATCTGGTTGAGCTGTTCTCCCTAAAATAGTGTTGGAACGCTGAGCTCTGTCTAACCACAGGGCCTCTGTGGATTGGGAGCTTCCCTGGTTGAGCTGCAGGATCCAAGATGATGCGGATCTTGGTCTGTGCATCTCCCTTTATCTATGGGACCTCCTGCAGGTCAGATGCTCCCCCCCCCCCGCCTGTCCAGGCAGCTTCAATGCTGCCCAGCTTCCTGGTGCGGAAGGCACCGCGGCAGGCTATACCCTAGGAAATCCTGAACTCTGTTGCCCACTGTACCTTCCTAGGCTACCAGCTCCAAGATGGTGGCCGCTCTCCTATTTCTATTTTTCATATTATCATTAAAAAAATAATGATTTAATTTATTTGAATACCACATGTTGCCCATGCATATTACCTCCCCCAGAGTTCTTTACCCCATTCTCCTTCCTCTTCACCTCTAAGTGGGTGTTCCTCTTATGTCTTAGCAACCCTCTTCTCTGGGGCATTAAATCAAGTCTCTGTAGGATTAGGCACATCCCCTGCCACTGAGGACAGACAAGACAGTCCTCTTCTACATATATGTGGGGGGACTCAGACCAGCCTGTGTATTCTCTTTAGTTAGTGGCTTAGTCTCTGGGAGCTCCCAGGTGTCCAGGTTAGTTGACATTGTTGGTCTTCCTATGGAGTTGCCATTCCCTCATCCAAATTATTTCTGAAGATTTATTATTGATTATTATTCTATTAATTCTCTTGATCAATTATTCTGAATTATCTGATATTTGGGGCAACATGAAGAATCACAGAAAATATTCCTTGATGGCAGAATGTAAAGAATAGTAATTGTGTGAAATATTGATGTAAAAAAATTAATTAACAAAGGATATCCAGTTATAAATTGCCATTTGTTCATGATTGACAAAAGCAATGATCTCATTTTTGAACCAGAAAATGGGAATTATCAATAGAGGCATCCATTTCTATGTTATAGTCCTGAGAAGATTAGGCTTCTGACTCATGGAGTTAGAAGACTGACTCCATGATAGGCTTCAAATTGGCAGTTCAGGAGATGAAGCCTAAATCTCTGTTTCCAAGAACCAGGCAAGAACAAACAAGTCCAGCCTGAGAGGTTACTTGCCACCTGGTCTGACGCAAAAACAATGAGTAGTTTCCAGACTTCCTCAGCTACTTACCTGCTCATAACAGTTTCCAGCCCCTACATCCTGGTAATGGTCCTGGAATATCCCTAGAGATGGAGCAAGATAAAGGTCACCTAGTCCAGAATTCCCCAAATATGTTTTTAATCTGGTCTGCGAGCTCATTTGGTTGTCTATCTTGGTAATGGGAGACTCCAGCATACTGGACTTCTGCAGAACAAACACTCTTTGCTTTTGTGTAGTATTTGAGTCTGGGGTATCATTCTTTGGTGAACTATAGATCTTTATTGTCATAACCTTTGAAATGCTTCCTTTTCATCACTAAGGAAAGAAACTGGTGACATTATTACCATTAGAATATCTGTAAGTTTGGCTTAGAAAGTCATAAAAACAAAACAAAAACAAAAACAGGTCTCAGAGAAAGGCAAGTGCCAGAATATGTGCAATTGGACATGGTACCATTCACCATGTTTTGAGCTGGCAGATACTTTTCCTGGGACAGTGCTTCACTTCTACATTAAAGGGAAAAACAGAGTGTTTTGGATTATGAGAGTGCATTTTTCTACCAAGATGGCAGCCATTTTCTAATACAATTGGTATTGATTGATTTTTTTTAAATCTGTGGGGAGTTAGTTACTACTGGATGACTTTAAGGCTTCAAGGATATATTTCTAAGGAAAATTGTAGCTTAATTTTACTTTTTACCTCACAGAAGTTCCTAAAACTCAGCACATACATCAATTTTAGACAGCATGAAAGAATTTAATTTGAAATGACTTAAATAAAAATAAAATAGGACTAAAGACTACTGCATAGCTGAGATAAACTGAAGTGCTTTATTAGAAAATTAAGCAATTTGTATGCCAGGTACTTTTAGAGTGTGGCACAGAGCACTATTCCCTTCATAGTTGCCTGTTTCCTTCCTTTTAAGGCATGATTGAAAGTGGTTAAAGCATGAACAGTATGTTAGCCATAATTCTTTCCCTGTGTTGGATATATCTATATCTCTCCAGAGGCATAAGGAATGTCAAGAGCTAGTATTCTCAGATGGAGATAAAACCACAGCAGTGAGTAACTGCCTTAGAGATTTCATCTTCCCTTAACTACGTGCATGAATGAAGGAAACGATAGATTTATTTTTGCAATATCTGCCCCTAAGGCACAGATAGATATAAGCTGAACTTTTTTTTATCAAAGCCACACCAAGGCCCTTAACCATATGTTGTACATGGTCGTATCTCCAGGACTCCTTCTGAAGTACAGAAAAATACAACTTTTTCAAGTCTCATCTTTTTCTTTTTTAAGCCTATTATTTTATGAGTATGGATGTTTTGACTGCAAGAACATTTGAGTTCTAGATGCATATAGTAATTTTGGGTGCTGAAGAAGATGCCCTGGGACTGTGTGCCAGACTGTTGTGAGCCATCATGTAGGGGCTGTTCTCTTAAAAGAGCAGTCAAAGTGTTCTTATTCACTGAGTCATCTTTCTAGCCCACAAATTATTATTTGAATTTTTACTTTAATATCTAAGCTGTTGCTTTGTCTAGTTTTGGGTTTATACATTATGTATATATTAACATATATGTATGTAAATATGCATATATAAGTACAAAATTTTATACTATTACTTTTACAATGAGTTATAAGAAGGAACAGAATGATAAATATTTGCAGATTATTTCATCATTATCTTTACCAGTGTTCATTCCAGTGTGACTTGAAGCAATGTCTATGCTCACTCTTTTCAGCTTAAAATTCATAACAAATTCCCTTGCTTATTTGTTTATTTTGGAAAACTATTATTTCACCTGTATTTTGAAAAATTACTTAACCAGACAAAGAGGTTTCAGTCAAAGCCTTGTCACTGTTTTGCAAAATGTGACTCTCTCTTACTGAGCCTACAGATTTTCTTACAGAGCCTTACACTTAAGTGAGTGATTATTTTTCTTTTATTACTTCTGAATGCTAATCTTTAATTTCATTATTTTTGTTATAATTTGACCAGTGATGAATCTTGATGCTTATTCTACACAAAAGCTCATTAGACTTAAAGTGAGTAAGCTAGTGTGTGTGTATTTGTATGTATGAGTGTGTGTGTGTGTGTGTGTGTGTGTGTAAGTTAAGAAGCTTTCAGTTACTGTTTATTCACATATTTTGTATGCTCCATTGATTTCTAATTTCTGTAAGCCCTATCAAACACAAGAAGTTTCATTTGATAGCCTCCCACATTGACAGCTTCTGACATGGGCAGTCATATTAACAATAACCTCTAACATTCTTCTGAGTCTTGGTTCGTTTTGAAAGGTATTTGTTTTGTTTTGTTTCGCTTTCTGGATTATGTAGTATTTATTAGTTGGTATTCTAGCTGTCTAGTTCTTTAATTTTTACATTTATATCTTATCTTCAATTTTCTAAACTGCTTGTTTTAACTCACTATTGTAATATGACAACTAAGGTTAAACCTTCCATGCCGTCTCAATGGACCAGGCTTTGTCAGCCATTCCAAAAAGTCAATCACAGAAGAGTGATATGAAGGCCATAAAAGAACTTTATTGAAAGCGAATCATCAGGGAATGGCAAAACCCCAATGATCTATCTTCCACATGCTTATTGTTCAGTATTATATGCAAAAAATGAGAGAGTGGGACTCAGAGAAACCCTGGGAACTACTATGAAAAAGCCTGTCATCTTGGTCTTGCTGTTCTTTACCTCTGGCTATCATCTCCTCCATATTCACATACCCAAATTGCTGTTCATGGCAGGAGGCCTCTGTTGTTTATAAATTTCATTTTGGTCTCTTTTCTTAATGTGCTCATCAGTCAGTCTTTCTAGAGAGGAAGAAGTGCTCTGAGCAGCTCAGAAGGGAAAAGGAGAATCAAGATGGAGTAAGACTCAACATGGAGACAGGTAAGGCTATGCCCTCATTACAGTTTACAAACAGAGACTCTTCTGTTCCTATTAATATTTTCTATTTGATATAACATTCCCACCCTCCTACATTCTCTGGTTTTAAAGATGCTTTTCTTTAGTTTCATGAATGCCTTTACTTTGAGGTATTATTTTTAGCTCGAAATGTGCTTGACAGACATCTGCTTAGACTCTCACTTTACATTGCTCTTCCCTCCATCCTATTGCTCATGCTTTTCTATTTATTTGAATGCTTAATTTTTAGTTTTTTAATTGTTGCTCTTTTCAATAGATATTTTATATGTAGTTTTATCATTTCTAGATGCTGCATACTCCCCTAGGATTTGTCCTCTTTATTTCCTCATTCTTCAGTGACTCCCTTCACTATTTTATGAATCTAAGTTTCCAACCCTCACAGCTTTAAGCTTATAGTGTCAGACTTCATGAATTTGTATTTCACAGCAAGTCCAGAATCACCTGTGATGACTTTAATATTAGCAGGACTCACTGTGTTTTTCTTAACTATACACAACTCTTAAACTTTTCTGAGTGCTGGATTATTATGACAATGGTTTCAGAAATAAGTTTTTCTTAGTCTTACTTCCTCTAACTTTCTTTATAAGTTTAGGAATCAGAACTCCTAAATGCCATGGAGAACATAATAAGAGTCTTTCCTCAAGTGACATCTATATCACACAGAGCTATGCAGCCAGTTGAGAATAGAGGAAACAGCTTGAAAATATGTCTCACTCCTTTCATATAATTCCTACATTAGGTTAGGTACAATTGATGCCTCATATTGTCTGGATGTTGGACTCATGTCCAACATGGTGGACTTTGCACTAAGGTAGTAGGAATGTAGCTCTGTACATCATTTCTTTTTGTACAATAGACACTGTGGAAATTAAGGCCATGACTATAAAGGCAATCCTGGCTCAGTCAAGTTCATTCCTGGTTAAAGAACCTGGTTAGCAGGAATCAGGCTCTAGCTGCCTGGCATCTGTTCACAGCATGCATGGACCACTCTTGAAATTTCTTAACAGAGCTTACTCCATTATATGATTTCTTATTAATAGCCTTCTCTTCTCCTATTCCAGCCTCTTCACTAGTCCTACTCTCAGCTCCATAAAGGAATAAAAATATAGAAGACTAAAATCTGCCTCTGGGAAGAAGACCATTGTGTTGACTTAAATGAGAACTATCTGCAAGAAGCTTCAGTATTTGAACACATAATCCCTAGTTAGTAGTGGTGTTTAGAAAGGTTTATGACATTAGACATTTCTGGAGGAAGCTTTCAGGTTTGTGGTTTAGTGTATGAGCTGTCAGCTTCTTGCTCTAGCCACCATGCCTGATACTTGCTGCCAGAACTCAATGCCATGATAAATTCTCATCTCTAAGTAAACAGAAAATCAAATAAATAAACTTCTTCTTATAAGGTGCCTCGATCATAGTGTTTTATTGCCATAGCAAAGAAGTAACCAATGCATTGATAACTGATACCAGCAAGGAGGGAGTTAAAAAAAAACACTGTATCAGATTCTCACCCAGAATAGTACTTAAAAGGTAATGAAAAGTATTAACCTTACTCCTGGCATTATAGATGCTTCTTTTCTTGGCAAATTTGTATTGATCTTAACATATGAAGTGTCTTTATATTATTTTCCCCTTTAAAATTTTATCAAAGGAATTAAATGACTATTTTATAATAGATTTTTTTCATGTCAGTCACTGATGCATGGATTGATGGAGAACCAGTCACCATATGACATTCACTTGATATCTCATTCTCACTAATTTTCAAAAGTGCTCCTATTCTAACATGATTGAGAGTGAAGGCCTGAACAGAATTCTGAGACTGTAATGTGATAAGCTAGCATAGCTACCTACTTAATTGTTAGTGAGAACATAGAAAGAATAATCTTACATGGATTTACAGAACTGAGACATTAATTAAGAAACTGTGCTTGGGTAAATATAAGCAATTCTTGGCATCAGATTTATGAAAATTGAAGAATAAAGTTCTTTATCATTTTTTTCTGTCCCTTAGCTTATAAATTCTAAAGCAGTATGTTTAAAACTGCCATTTTAAGAAAATCCTTTGTGCATCTCTAAGTCAATATTGAGGGGCTATAGAGAAGCCCTTTTGTTGAGATAATATAGAACATTGTCTTGAGAAAATAGAAAATATTAAAGCCTCACAAGAGGCTAAGTTTCAAGGCAGCCCAGGGAGCATGCTGTATTTATTGTTCTCAGAGTCTGGCATTTCACAATTTGTACTGAAAATTAGTTTTTTAGGACTAAAAACAATCATTTCCTCCTTAGTTATGTGAGTCAGGAAAAAAGTCATCAATAATTGATCAAAAAGATAAGTATAATTCCAATAGCACACAAGTTTTATACAGTTCTTTTCACAGATATCATGAGCACAATAGATACCAGAAGGCTCATTTTCTAAACTAATAATCAAATATCTTTTTTATTTTTTTATTTATGGAAGTAAAGGGAAGTAAAAACACTTTATGATAAAATTAAAGGTTTACATGGAAAATATTTCAGATAAACATGTTAAAATTGACAATTTTCATGGAAAATTAAAGAGTAAAGTGGTAGACATGTAAAAAATTGCTAAATTAATTGAAATATGAGATAGAAACATTTTATGATAGAATTGAAGATTTACATGGAAAATATTTCTGATAAAATTGTAGAAGAATGTAGAAAAACATGTTAGAATTGAAAATTATCATGGAAATTTTTTTTATTTTCTATATTCTTTGTTTACATTCCAAACGCTTTCCCCTTTCCCAGTTCCCTCCTCACCATATGTCCCATAAGTCCTCTTCCCTCTGCCCATTCCCCAATCACCCTCCCATTTCTTTGTTCTGGTACTCCCCTACAATACTGGATCACCTACCATTATTATATCTATATAAAATATCATGGAAATCTTTATATAGATAAAATAATGATAGGTGTAAAAGTATTCCTAAGTTGATTAAAAGTGGAATTATAAACATTGTTTGATAAACTTGGAGATTTACATGGAAAATATTTCTGGTAAAATTGAAGAAATATATAGAAAAAATGTTAAAATTAAAGATTATCATGGAAATTTATAGATAAAATGATAGGCATAAAGAAAATTCTAAGTTGATTGAAGGTGGAATTATAAACATTTTCAGATAACATTGAAGATTTACATGGAAAATATTTCTGGTACAATTCAAGAAATAAATAGACAAACACATTAAAATTGACTATTTCATAGAAATTTTTACATATAAAGTGGTAGGTATAAAAACTTTCTAAATTAATTGAGGGTGGAATTAGAAATATTAGTGATAATATCAAAGATTTACATTGAAAACATTTCTGATAAAATAGAGGAAGTATATACAAAGACATATTAAAATTGAAGATTATGATGAAAAATAATGCAGATAAAATGGTAGACATAAAAAAATTACCAAGCCGGGCATGGTGGTGCATGTCTGTAATCCCAGCAATTGGGAGGCAGAGGCAGGCGGATTTCTAAGTTCAAGGCCAGTCTGGTCTACAGAGTGAGTTCCAGGACAGCCAGGACTACACAGAGAAACCCTGTCTCAAAAAACCAAAAAAAAAAAAATTACCAAATTAGTTAAAAGGGTAATTATAAGCACTTTCTGGTAAAATTGAAGATTTACATGAGAAATATTTCATTAGTCTATGTCTTTTTATTGGGGAGTTGGGTCCATTGTTGTTAAGAAATATTAGGGAATAGTGATTGTTGCTTCCTGTTATTTTTGTTGTTATTTTTATGTTTGTGTAGGTGTCTTCTTTTGGGTTTGTTGGAAGAAGATTGCTTTCTTGCTTTTTCTAGGGTGTAGATAATCAAATATCTTAAGGTCCATACAAAATTAGAGCCAAACTAATGCTAATATTTAATGACAAGGACCATTTGAATTTTACCATCTTTTCTATAGAACCAAAACAATAGTATGTAAAATAAGTATAATCTCTTCATGACAGCTTGCTTAAGACTGAAATAATATAAAAAAATAGTATTTTCCGTACAAATATGGGTTTATGTCTTCTCTTTTACACACTCTTTGCTAATGAAAGAAATTTAAAACAAAAATCTTAAAAGGTATCTCTAGAGATAGACTTATGCAGACATTTATTCTAGCTACTTTTCCTATATCAAAATGTAAGGTTTTGCAAATAACTAAAACAATATGTCAGTAGATAGACTAATTGTTACAATAAACCTTATATTGTATAATTATTATATAAAGTGGTATAAAATGTTTAATTTTTTATATTTTTATTCAAATAAGCCCTGTTTTTATTGAATTAGTTTTGAAATTAGATCTTGCTATCTAGCCCAAGGTAGTTTCAAACTTCCATTCCACCTGCATCAACCTCTAGAGCGAAAGTTTAATCTCACATTTCCCCCAATTTTTACCTTCTTAAATGTATTCTCAACTCCTAGAAAAGGTCATGTTTGACTTTTAAGCTTTGAGGTAGAAAGTAAAAGAGGCACTTAGTTACAGTGATTATTGAACTAGCTACATCTCAAACATCAGGTATGTTTCATACTGCTTTAGAATGTCTGATGTAGCTGATTTCTGGGAACATGGCTATAATTATGAATGTGCCTAAGTGCATGGCTGAAGAGACACTTAGTGATGATTCCCAAAATACCACTTAAAGTACGATGGGAACTTATTTAATTTGACTTCCCAATGAAGGCAGAAATTTGTTTCTGACTTGGTGGAACTTTTAATTTTGGAAAATAATCATATTTATATACTCATATCCCATTATCTCAAATTAGAGTGAGGGAATTGGCATGGGTTCTCAAACAAGTACAACATATTCACCCAGACCAAGTTAGCGAAGCACCTTTAGGAGAGCAGTAAATTCAGAAACAAGAAAATTCTCTAAGGAGCAGCATCAAGAGCAAATCAGAACTCACAATATCTGCCTTTTCTCTCAGGATTCCAAAGCATCTCATCCTGATGAAGAACTCAATCTCTCTCTCTCTCTCTCTCTCTCTCTCTCTCTCTCCCTCCCTCCCTTCCTTCCTCCCTCCTCCCTCATTCCTTCCCTCCCTCCTTCTTCTGTCTGCCATTTTGTTTGTTTGTTTTCTGGATAGCCCTATACTAGTTGGCTTTCTATCATATTACCAAAATCTAAGATTACTGCTTTAAGGTTTTCAGATCCATTGGTACAGCCCAGCTGAGCAGAGGACACCAGATTGCCTCATGCTAAATACTGAGAAGGAAATGAAGAGACAGACAGGTACAACTTCATGTGCAGGAGGGATTTCAATGTCATATATCCTAGTAGGCCCCGCTACTTCACAGTAGCAATCACATGGGAACAAACCCTTCATCACACAGGCCACGGAGGACATGCCATATGTATACTATAGTGACAAAGCTGAATAATCACTAATTCTAAGCTGGAGCAGAAATCACTTAAAATGATGAGGATTTACAGCTCTAGAAGATACTGCTACCTGGGCTTCTGAGAAGAATGTCTTAGTTTATGGTCTGTGGAAGATCTTATTTCTTATCTTCTTTTAAAACAAAAATGACCATTAAATGTCCAAAAATGTAAAATCATTCAGATTGAAAGAAATTAGAAGACAAGACAATCAAATGTCTAAAACAGAGAGGAGTTAGAGTAGGATGACTATGTGGACAATCCTAGGAGGGATGACTAGAAAAGAGGGAGACATTAGAAAGGGACATTTATTGTTTTATAAATGTACTTTTTGAGACTTTCCATCTCACAGGAGATTTCCATCACACAAGCTGGACAAAAACAGCTGAAGGTACCAACACTGCAGATGGGAAGAGCCACCTGAACTATTTGCCTACTTCTTCCCTGTAAAAGCTCCCACCACCACCAAGTGCAAGTGATTAATTTGACATCAGTTGACACCTGGGAAGAGGTATAAAAAAACTCCAGTAAGAGGAACCTGGCTATGACCTGATGTCCCGTGGCTGAATAAGAAATAATTTCCACACTCATGATTTTGTCTTGTAACCTTCTCCATAAAGCAAAAATGCTTTATGTCCTATTACTATACATGCTTCAAACAAAAAACAAAAACAAACAAACAAAACCCACTAACTTCTTATAGGGAGAGCAGATGCTAAGGTATCAATTGGGTTTGAGACCTAATTAAATGGTAAAAGGCCTTTGATTTTTCCTAAACCAGATTTGAAATTCTAACACCATAGGCCTCTCTTTGATAAATGCAAAATAAAAAAGGAAATTGATTCAAGGCAGCAAAGACTGATACCAAACATGTTACAGCCTAATAATATTCACTGCTGAAGATTGTAAAGGTGTCACATCCTAATTTATTGCTTCTTTTTCATTAAAAGAGTTTGATTTTGTATCTATTTAAATATTATAATTCTAATGGAGGAACTTCTTCATACTGATATGATCTATTTTCCCTCAAGGAAATGTTTATCAATTGTGTTAGCTTCCATAATTGTGAAAATTATCTAAGTTCATCAGCTTATTAAAAGGAAAGGTTTATTTTGACTCACAGATTTAGAGGTTTTAGTCCATAGTTCAGTTGTTCCAATAATTTGCCTGCCAAGAACATCTATGGGAAGAATATAGAGTAAGAAACTAGGGATTATGGTTCCAGTAACTCCTTCAGGGTCACTGTCCCAGTAACCTAAGGACCCACCTCCAAGTATCACCACAGTCCATTTCTTACCATGTAGGAGAAGTCCATTATCAATATCACCTTAGTTAAGGTTTTACTGCTGTGAACAGACACCATTACCAATGCAAGTCTTAGAAAGGACAACATTTAATTGAGGCTGGCTTACAGGTTCAGAGGTTTAGTCCATCATCTTCAAGGCAGGAGCATGGCAGTGTGCAGACAGTCATGAGACAGGAGGAGGTGAGAGTTCTACATCTTCATCTGAAGGCTTCTAGCAGAATACTCACTTCCAGGCAGCTTTCAACATGTGAAACTTAAGGGTAACACTTAAATGAGCCAAAGCTCAGCAGTAAATAAATAAAATAGCAACACATTTCTTTCTCAGAAATTCAGTATCTATTGATTAGCATGTGGAATGTCTTGTTGTGTCACTTAATTACAATTAATTACAATTGATTTGTTTCCAGAGAACAAAGTTCCCGGAACTGTCAATTACATGGCGTTTGGATAATGTAGTCAGTATGTCTATAGTATTTACACTTTTTATATATTCAATACTTCTAAATGATTATGTATATATGTATTCAACAAATGACTATTTTGAAGAGGCTTTGGTTTTTATCCTTTGTTGTTTTCCTACTTACAGGTGGCTCAAACCACTGCATTTCCCATAGGCCACTGTTCCTAATTAAGTCATGAAATTTTAGCTTGGAAAGTATTACAAAAATTAGGTAGCATCAATTGTAAAATTGTAAAACAATGCTATAAATGTTTTAGAACAATTTGAGACTAAGTTGACAGGTTTAGTAACAAAGAGTACATGCCACATTGGAGATTTATTCATTACTATTAACATTTTACTTAGCACGATTAGATCAATTTGTCCCTAAATTTTTACTAGTCAATTAAGAAGAACTAAAAACATTCCTTGTAATGCTGGGAGCTGGACAGAATTGACATATCTTCTCTTTCATTGAAAAACTGTCTTCTTCAGTGTGCCTTATATAATAACTTTTTTCCATAGCTGAAGGAAAAAAAATAAAGGTACATTTAAAAACTTGTGATGATAAAGACTCTCTAAGTAAACTGCCGGGGGAATTATAGGGAAGTTATTTCACATGTTTTCCATGATAAACAGTTAGAAAGGCCTCAGAAGCAATGGTGAGCAGGAGAGAGTAAGAAGGCACTCTCTGGGCCTTAACATAATCAATAATCTTGTCAGCAAAAATGGAAAATTAATAGCTTCTCTGAACAGTTATAAAGAAGCTACATTTTTAGAAAAGAACTAGGTTAATAGTGGCCCTCATAATCTGCAAATTAGCATCCAAAGGCTTGCCCTAGTAACCTGAATGAGGAAGACACAGGAGAATGCAGAGAACACAGACTCTACAGGCAATAGAAAAAGTTAGAAAACTTAGCAAATATTTCAAAATTAATGTCACCTAATAATTTAAAAACAGTCTCTGAGACACCCGCCCATGCCAGCCCCCATACAAGGCACTGAAAATTGTAAAACACAGTGATATAGGGGTGGTGACATCCAGGTGAGCTGTCAGTGAGTTGTTCAGTTCTTTGGGCCTAGCAACCAATTATAGAACTTGATTGTACAATTGGAGTCAGCCTTGAAAATATTTACTTGGGTTTTACTAAAACCTAAAAAAATTGGGTAAGAGGAAAAAAGGATATAGTAGATTAGTCAACAATATGTCATCTGTTACTCAAAATATATGGTCACAGATGTGTGACTCTAAAGAAGGCTGAAGCAGTAAAGTCAATACTTCCAGGTAACAATACCATTGTATGCAATTCCAATCCCTAGGCTATTCACACAACTACTCCAGAGAATGCTGTGAAGGTATTTTACTTAAGAATTTAAACATTAAACATACAGAAAGATTATCCTACCTAATCCATATGAACCTAGGATAATCACAAGAGCCATAGAAATGAGTTCTATCAAAAAACATGTAAAAGAGGAAAACAGAAGGAAAGGAAAATACAGAACATCTTGCTGAAAAGGATGAGACCTTAGTTCCTTCTTCTGAATGTAAAACTGAAATAAAAAACTTTCCCATTAGTGGGAATGAAATTGGAAGCAACCTCTTTTAAGAACCTCTAGAACTGGGAGTCCTGTAAAGACCCAAGCTTTGGCCTTGTGGAATCCAAGAGTCCATTAAGTCACCTTGATCCTGATACTGTGGACTATATGGTCACAAAGGAAGACTTTGGTACTGTCAGAAGCCACTAAGTTCACATTTTTGTGAACATTAGGAAGCTTGCACAATTTGGATATGAGTGTACAGTCTGCTGTAATAAATACCCCATAGATGGAAGTTGCTTTTGATTTGAAAAGTGGAGAATAATTTTGAGTCTCATTAAAATGTGCCCATATTTTTCTTAATAAACTATTATAGATATGTAGAAAATAACCCTACTGTAATTGAAAGCTGAGAGGTAAGCAAGGGATGTATAATTAGAAACAAGAAGAAGGAGCACTCTTAACTACTCACTGATATATGAAGACTGGATGTCTTCCAGAACTTTGGAAGGTAAAAATGGTGAATGATGAACTCAAGTTGAAGCAATTTTTAGCACAGAGCTCAAGGGGCCAACTGTCTTATTCTTACTTATTGTGGAGTATAAGAAAAGGAAGAGTGTAGTGGCATGTGTTCTCATGCTAATTATGTTACCCAAAAACCTGTTTGCAGGGTCCTGCAGTAGAACTAAAAGAAGTCTATGCCCAGTCAGGTTTTTGACTGGTCAATAGGTTACCAGCTGGCAATGACTAGGCAGGGTGAATAAGTAGATTGCCAGTTGGCAAAGACTAAACAAGGCAACAGAGGTGGGACAACGTAAATGTGAGAATGTAGAGATATGGGAGAATACAGTAGATTCTTCCTGACCATAGAAATGGCATCAAAACACACAGCTCTCCACATACAATAAATTATGCCATTGATTTACTTGAAGTTTTTTTTTTTTTTAAATAAAGCAAGTTCCTTCTCTCTTCCTACATTTTGGGGAGATTTTTTTCTTACCTTCTGTAGACTAAGGATGTTCTGCTTTGACAATGGTCAAAAAGTTTTGCTATATCAATTTATGTGAGCACCTGAATTGTTTCTGTTAGCCGGCTGATAAGATGTTGAGCATAGGTTGGCTCTCAAATGTTGAGGAGGTCTGAAGTCTCAGGGCTTATCCTCACTCTTTCTTGAGTGAGAAATCACACATTATTGTATTGGATTTCAACAATACTTTGCTAGGAGGTGTGCACCTTTTTCATGGCATTGGACCTTCCCTGCAATGTTCTTTCTTGCTATTATTAGAGAGTTTATGCAAAGATAGATGTGATTCCTTTGCTTTAATCGTCAGTAGGAAGTTGGCAGAAATCTTCATCACTTATTAATTCTGTTGTAAAATTCAAGAGTAAAATCTCTATATATGCTACTTTCATTTTGGCAAAGTTATTTGGGCTAGTGATTTATATTCTAAAACCTCAGAGACAGAGGCAGAGACAGAGAGGGAGAGGGAGAGAGATTGGGAACAAACAGGAATTCTGGCTCAAAGTGGAGCCACACTGATCCTGTGTTTGCTACTAAGATCTGGATCTGAAATACCAAAACATATTATCATATTCTAAGAACTAACCCTTCAAACACTTGAGCATTCGTATATAGTGGATCTTTTAAACTTTTTGACTGGCATGTCTTCTTATATTTGATGAGTTTTCTGAGTCTTATGGTTGGCTTATTCCATTTCCTCTTTGTTCTTTGTCTTTGGCATCTGCCCTATGTAAGTGTATGCTGGATGTTACCCCTAAGTCCCTTAGGTTTGCTTCATCTTTAGATATTTTGTTTCTTTTGGGAGAATCTATATACAATTTTAAATATCTCAAATGATCTCTCTTTAGGGTCACTGAATCTCCTCTGCTTTATCAAACAATTAACCCCCTCTAATGATTTTACTCGTTATTAGATACTTTACTTACAAGATCTCTATTTGATTCATTATTTTTCAAGTTTATTAGTTCTCTTTCTTGATACTTGTCTTAATTTATGGTTCATTCTTTTGTAATGTACAGAACTTTGAGACTAGCGTTTTAGTTTTCTGCCAGACAAGTCATAGATTCTCTTTTCTTTAGAAGCAATTAATTTTTTGGCTGTTTTTTAAATTTCATGATTCTCTTGTTTATTGCTTTGTTTTCATACCTGTACATTTGAACAGAAAAATAAAACAAAACAAGCAATTCTGTCTTGTTAATGGCTATCTTGAGCTTTGAAATAACTTCACTTGATAATCATCTATGTGTCCTAGGAATTTATTTGTGCCTCTGTTAGGTCTCTGCCACCCTGCTCTCCTTGAAAGGGAAATCTTGGTGCATGGTGTACTTTATATATCATGCCTGGGTAGCAAATATTTATATGCACTTTTCTCAGACTACCTGATCTTATTGATAATTGCTCTCCAGGCATTCAGAGATCACTGGCTGTATCAGTACTCTGTATGCAGGGCTAGAATCAGACATTTGCAGAATACATTGGATGTTCATGGACATTGGATGTCTCCTTCATCCCTCACAGACATGGAATTTCAGTTACTTTGGGTGATGAAATGTAAAAACTCAGGGATGAAACCAATAGAGTTACCTTTCATTGTAGCTAGCTCATTTTTTTTGTTTCCACTTAGGTTAATGTACATACTTTTAAAAAACAGATTTATTTGTACTTGTAGTTTATGTATGATAAGGCTCTGTCTTCCTGCACACCAGAAAAGAAAATAAAATTCCATTATAGAAGGATATGAGGCACAATGTACTTGCTAGGAATTTAACTCAGGACCTCTAGAAAACTAGTCAAATGCTCTTAAACACTGAGCTGTTTTTTCATACCTCTAAAGTAAATTCTTAACTAAGTTCTGATGAGATCCCAAATTGTACTAATATTAATCATACTAGGAATAATTTTAAGTTCCAGTTTTTTTTAATTATTATTTATAGTATATTCTTTGTTTACATTCCAAAGGCTTTCCCCTTTCCCAGTTTCCCCCTCACCCTATGTCTCATAAGTCATCCCCCCCCCCACTTATACCCCAATCAACCCCGCACCATTTCTCTGTTCTGGTACTCTCCTACAAAACTGTATCCAATCTTTTCAGAACCAGGGTCCTATCCTTCCTTCTTGGGAATCTTTTGACTTGCTAATTGTGCCTTGAGTATTCAGAGCTTCTGGGCTCATTAATATCCCCTTATCAGTAATTGCATTTCATGTATTTTTTTTTTGTGATTGGGTTATCTTGCATAGGATGATATTTTCCAGATCCAACCATTTGCCTACAAATTGCATGAATTCATTATTTTTAATTGCTGAGTAGTATCCCATTGTATAAATATACCACATTTTCTGTATCCATTCCTCCTTTGAGGGACATCTGGGCTCCTTCCAACTTTTGGCTATTATAAATAAGGCTGCTATGAATATAGTGGACCATATGTCTTTATTGTATGTATGGGAATCCTCTAGATATATGCCCAGGAGTGGTATGACAGGGTCCTCTGGAAGTGTCATGCCCAATTTTCTGAGGAACAGCCAGACTGATTTCCAGAGCAGTTGTACCATCTTGCAGTCCCACCAACAGTGGAGGAGTGTTCCTCATTCTCCACATCCTTGCCAGTACCTGTTGTCTCCTAAGTTTTTAATCTTAGCCATTCTAACTGGTGTGAGGTGGAATCTCAGGGTTGTTTTGATTTGCATTTCCCTAATGACTAACGATGTTGAACATCTCTTAAGGTGTTTCTCAGCCATCCAAATTTCTTCTGGTGAAAATTCTTTGTTTAGCTCTGTACCCCATTTTTAATAGGGTTATTTGGTTCTTTGGGGTCTAACTTCTTGAGTTCTTTGTATATATTAGGTATGAGCCCTCTGTCGGATGTGGGGTTGGTGAAGATCTTTTTCCAATTTGTTGGTTGCCATTTTGTCCTTATGACGGTGTCCTTTTTCTTATAGAAACTTTGTAATTTTATGAGGTCCCATTTGTCAATTCTTGATCTTAGAGCATACACTATTGGTGTTCTGTTCAGAAAATTTCTCCCTGTGCCCATGTATTCCAGGGTCCTCCCCAGTTTCTTTTCTATTAGGTTCAGTGTGTCTGGTTTTATGTGGAGGTCCTTGATCCACTTGGAGTTGATCTTAGTACAAGGAGATAAGAGTGGGTCAATTCGCATTCTTCTGCATGTTGTCCTCCAGTTGAACCAGCACCATTTGTTGAACAGGCTATCTTTTTTCCACTGGATGGTTGTAGCTCCTTGATTAAAGATCAAGTGACCGTAACACTGTGGGTTCATTTCTGGGTCTTCAATCCTATTCCATTGTTCTACTTGCCTGTCACTGTACTAATACCATGCAGTTTTTAACACAATTGCTCTGTAGTACTGTTTGAGGTCAGGGATATTGATTCCCCCAGAAGTCCTTTTATTTTTGATAATAGTTTTAGTTATCCTGGGTTTTTTGTTACTCCAGATGAATTTGAGAATTGCTTTTTCTAGATCTATGAAGAATTGAATTGGGATTTTGGTGGGAATTGCATTGAATCTGTAGATTATTTTTGGCAAGATAGCCATTTTTACTATATTGATCCTGCCAATCCAAGAGCAAGAAATATTTTTCCATATTCTGGGGTCTTCATCAATTTCTTTCTTCAAGGACTTGAAGTTCCTGTCATACAGATCATTCACTTGTTTCGTTAGAGTCACACCAAGATGTTTGTGGCTATTGTGAAGGGTGTTATTTCCCTAAATTCTTTCTCAGCTTGCTTGTCTTTTGAGTACAGGAAGGCTACTGATTTGCTTGAGTTGATTTAATAACCAGCCACTTCGCTGAAGTTGTTTATCAGCTGTCGAGTTTTCTGGTAAAGTTTTTTGGGTTGCTTAAGTATACTATCATATCATCTGCAAATAATGATAGTTTGACTTCTTCCTTTCCAATTTGTATCCCTTTGACTTCCTTATGTTGTCTAATTGCTCTCACTAGAACTTCAAGTATTATAATGAAAAGATATGGAGAGAGAGGGCAGCCTTGACTAGTCCCTGATTTTAGTGGGATTGCTTCAAGTTTCTCTCCATTTATTCTTGAAAATTAGTGAAATGTTTCTTTAAACCATTTATATTCTAGAACAAATATGGTAATTCTTACAGACACATATCTATTTTGCTATCTTTCTCCTACATTCTACAGTATCATAAAACACTGGGAACATCTATATATTATCATACCTTTTTAAAACTCACTTAAAAAGTACCGTATGTGGAAAGATTTTACTTGTCAACTCTTGTAATAACCCACTCAACCTTCATAAATAATTTTAATGAACATATTACCACCATTACCATATATGTTATAAAACTGAAATTGCCTGAAGGCAAATACATAAATCTAATATTCTATTCATTTTGTTCTTTGTTTTATGAGGAAGAGATGTTTTAATAAAGTATTATGATTAGAGAAATTCCCACTACTTCATTATTCTGTGCATAAAAATTTATCAATTCCTGTGCAGTATGAACATTGCTTTCATGGCGATAATTGAATTTTCCCCAGACTTAGACAGGGTTTTATAGAATCTATACTTGAAATTTTTGATGTCGTACAGCAATTTCCTGAGAAAATGCTCTTAGGGAGATTGTAAAGTAAGTGATGGATGTGTGTCCAAAAAAGAGAGACACAAAGGAAAAGTATGGACTTACATGGTCCCTAACTCTCTGTAGCTTCCTAAGATAGCTGATATAGGATAGTGTCTAATATATGTCACATAGAAGCTGAAGCCATGGACTCTGAAAAATATGCCTATTTAATCAAAGTCTGCACAATGACAAAACTATTTGACAAGACAATGTGAATGGTGAAAAATATCGAGTAAGCTCTGCCTTTGACAAATAGTTACAGGTAATTAATGAGTATTGAGACAGAATCAATTTTTTTATAAATGGGAATTCCCTGATAGATTATCTAATCCAATTGTTCAAACATAAGCACATATTGGCAACACTAAATGGTTTCTATATACTTTATTAAAATACAAATCTGCCAGACTGATTTCCAGGGTGGTTGTACCAGCTTGCAATCCCACCAGCAGTGGAGGAGTGTTCATTTTTCTCCACATCCTTGCCAACACCTGCTGTTTCCTGAGTTTTTAGTCTTAGCTATTCTGACTGGTGTGAGGTGAAATCTCACAGTTGTTTTGATTTGCAATTCCCTAATGACTAATTATGTTGAACATTTCTTAAGGTGCATCTCAGCCATCCATAGTTCTTCCAGTGAAAAGTCTTTGTTTAGCTCTGTACCCCATTTTTGATAGGGTTATTTGGTTTTCTGGGGCCTAACTTCTTGAGTTCTTTGTATACATTGGAGATTAGCCCTCTGTCTAAAAAGACCATCATTCCCTTTGCCTTCCAATTCTTGAAGGCATAACCAGAAGACCTTCCTTCAGTGCCTGTCAGGGAGTCAGGTTTTCATTCCAGTTATTTGCCTCATCCCCCAACTCTCACTGGATGCCCATGAGAACAGTAGGCCCTACCAAATAAAATATAGTTGAAGCACAAGACAAGGACTTCAAAATAGCAATTATGAATATGGTTAAAGAGGTTGAATAAGTTCATTAATAAAAACTCTAAGAAAGAATACAATGAATGAAGGACAATTTCAAGGTATAAAGGTAAAAATAGAGTCAATAAGGAAAACACAATCTGAGGGGAAACTGGAAGTGAAAAATTTAGAAATGCGAACATAAAATTTAGAGGCAAACCTTACCAGCTCAATAAGAGAGAAGGAAGATAGAATCTCCAGCACAGAAGAAATGGATACCTCTGCCAAAACAAATGCTTAAAAAAATCCTGAAATAAATTGTCCAGGAAATCTAGGTCACTATTAAAGATCAATTCTATAAATACTAGTAATAACAAAAGGAGAAAAAATAAGTCAAAAAATAAGTCAAAAAATATTTTCAACAAAATTATGGGACAATAATTTTCTAACTTAAAGAAGGAGGTATCTATCAAGGTATAAGAAGCATTCCAGTCTATTTTCTATTTTTTCCTTTTTTTTATTGGATATATTCTATATTTACAATTCGTTTCCCTTTTTCTGGTTCCCCACCCCCAAAGGTCCCACATGTCCTTCCCCCCCCCCGCTCTCTCATCCAACCTCTCCCACCTTACTGTTCTTGTACTCTCCCACAATGATGTTTTGGTCCATTCTAGCACCAGTGTCCACTCCTTTCTTCTTGTGAGACATCACTTGATATGTGATTTGTGTCTTTGGTGTTCCAAGCTTCTAGGCTAATATCCACTTATCAGTGACTGTATAACATGGGTATTCTTTTGAGACTGGGTTACCTCACTTAGTATGACATTCTCCAGCTCCATCCATTTCTCTAAGAATTTCATGAATTCATTGTTTCTAATGGCTGAATAATACTCCATTGTGTATATATACCACATTTTTTGTATCCATTCCTCTGTTGAGGGACATCTGGGTTCTTTCTAGCTTCTGGCTATTATATATAAGGCTGCTATGAACATAGTGGAGCATGTATCCTTATTGCATGCTGGTGAATCTTCTGGGTATATTCCCTGGAGTGGTATGGCTGGGTCCTCCGGAAGTATCACGTCCAGTTTTCTGAGGAACCACCATACTGTTTTCCAGAGTGGTTGTACCAGCTTGCATTCCCACCAGCAGTGGAGGAGTGTTCCTCTTTCTCCACATCCTCGCCAACACCTGATGTCTTCTGAGTTTTTAATCTTAGCCATTCTGACTGGTGTGAGGTGAAATCTCAGGGTTGTTTTAATTTGCATTTCCCTAATGACTAGTGATGTTGAACTTTTTTTTTTCCGAGACAGGGTTTCTCTGTGTAGCTCTGGCTGTCCTGGAACTCACTCTGTAGACCAGGCTGGCCTCGAACTCAGAAATCTGCCTCCCAAGTGCTGGGATTACAGGCGTATGCCACCATGCCCTGCTGACGTTGAACATTTTTTAAGGTGTTTCACAGCCATCCGAATTTCTTCAGGTGAAAAGTCTCTGTTTAGCTCTGTACCACATTTTTGTATAGGGTTATTTGGTTTTCTGGGGTCTAACCTCTTGAGTTCTTTGTATACATTGGAAATTAGCCCTCTGTCAGATGAGGGGTTGGTGAAGATCTTTTCCCAATTTGTTGGTTGCCGATTTATCCTTTTGACAGTGTCTTTTGCCTTACAGAAACTTTGTAGTTTTATGAGGTCCCATTTGTCTATTCTTGCTCTTAGAGCATAAACAATTGGTGTTCTGTTCAGGAATTTTTCCCCTGAGCCGATGTCTTCAAGGGTCTTCCCCAGTTTCTTTTCTATTAGTTTTAGTGTGTCTGGTTTTATGTGGAGGTCCTTGATCTACTTGGAGTTGAGTTTAGTGCAAGGAGATAAGAGTGGATCAATTCTCATTCTTCTGCATGTTGACCTCCAGTTGAGCCATCACCATCTGTTGAAAAGGCTATCTTTTTTCCACTGGATGTTTTCAGCTCCTTTGTCGAAGATCAATTGGCCATAGATGTGTGTGTTCAATTCTGGGTCTTCGATCCTATTCCATTGATCCGCTTCCCTGTCACTGAACCAATACCATGCAGTTTTTAATACCACTGCTCTGTAATATTGCTTGAGGTCCGGGATATTGATTCCCCCAGAAGTTCTTTTGCTGTTGATGATAGTTTTAGCTATCCTGGGTTTTTTGTTATTCCAGATGAATTTGAGAATAGCTCTTTCTAACTCTATGAAGAACTGAGTTGGGATTTTGATGGGGATTGCATTGAATCTGTATATTGCTTTGGGCAAGATTGCCATTTTGACTATATTAGTCCTGCCAACCCACGAGCATGGAAGATTTTCCCATTTTTTGATGTCTTCTTCAATTTCCCTCTTCAGAGACCTGAAGTTTTTGTCATATAAATCTTTCACATGTTTGATTAGCGTCACTCCAAGATACTTTATATCATTTGTGGCTATTGTAAAGGGTGTCACTTCTCTAATTTCTTTCTCGGCCTGCTTATCCTTCGCGTATAGGAAGGCTACTGATTTACTTGAGTTGATTTTATAGCCAGCCACCTTGATGAAGTTGTTTATCAGTTGCAGTTCTCTGGTGGAGGTTTTTTGGTCACTTAAGTATACTATCATATCATCTGCAAATAGTGATAGTTTGACTTCTTCTGTTCTGATTTGTATCCCTTTGACTTCCCTCTGTTGTCGAATTGCTCTAGCTAGTACCTCAAGTACTATATTGAAGAGATATGGCGAGAGGGGGAGCCTTGTCTAGTCCCTGATTTTAGAGGGATTGCTTCAAGTTTTTCTCCATTTACCTTGATGTTGGCTACTGGTCTGCTGTATAATGCATTTACTATGTTTAGATATGGGCCTTGAATTCCTGTTCTTTCTAAGACCTTTAGCATGAAAGGATGCTGAATTTTGTCAAATGCTTTTTCAGCATCCAATGAGATGACCATGTGGTTTTTTTCTTTGAGTTTGTTTATGTAGTGGATTACATTGATGGATTTCCGTATATTGAACCATCCCTGCATCCCTGAGATGAAGCCAACTTGATCATGGTGAATGATTGTTTTGATGTGTTCTTGGATTCGGTTGGCAAGTATTTTGTTTAGTATTTTTGCATTGATATTCATAAGAGAATTTGGCCTGTAGTTCTCTTTCTTAGTTGGATCTTTGTGTGGTTTTGGTATCAGGGCAATTGTGGCTTCATAGAATGAGTTGGGTAGTGTTCCTTCTGTTTCTATTTTGTGGAATAATTTGAAGAGTATCGGTATCAGGACTTCTTTGAAGGTCTGATAGAATTCTGCACTAAAACCGTCTGGTCCTGTGCTCTTTTTGGTTGGAAGACTGTCTATGACCCCTTCTATTTCTTTGGGGGTTATGGGTCTGTTTAGACGATCTATTTGATCCTGGTTTAATTTTGGTATTTGGTAACTGTCTAGGAAATTGTCCATTTCCCTCAGATTCTCCAGTTGTGTTGAGTATAAGTTTTTGTAGTAGGATCTGATGATTTTTTGAATTTCCTCAGTTTCTGTTGTTATATCTCCCTTTTCATTTCTAATTTTGTTAATTTGAATACTGTCTCTGTGCCCTTTAGTAAGTCTGGCTAGGGGATTATCTATCTTGTTGATCTTCTCAAAGAACCAGCTCCTGGTTTTGTTGATTCTTTGTATGGTTCACTTTGTTTCAACTTGATTGATTTCAGCCCTGACTTTGATGATTTCCTGTCTTCTACTCCTCCTGGGTAAAATTGCTTCTTTTTGTTCCAGAGCTTTCAAGTGCGCCATTAAGTTGCTAGTATATGCTCTCTCCTGTTTCTTTTTGGAGACACTCAGGGCTATGAGTTTTCCTCTAAGCACTGCTTTCATTGTGTCCCATAGATTTGGGTATATTGTGCCTTCATTTTCATTAAATTCTAAGAATTCTTTGATTTCTTTCTTTATTTCTTCCTGGACTAAGGTATCATTGAGTAGAATATTGTTCAGCCTCCACGTGTATGGGGATTTTCTGTTGTTTTTGTTGCTATTGAAGAACACTCTTACTCCATGGTGATCTGATAAGAGACATGGGATTAGTTCGATCTTTTTATATTTGTTGAGATTTGTGTTGTGTCCAATTATATGGTCGATTTTGGAGAAGGTACCATGAGGGGCTGAGAAAAAGGTATAGTCTTTTGCTTTAGGGTGAAATGTTCTATATATATCTGTTAAATCCAATTGCTCCAAAGTTTCGATGAGTTTCTCCGTCTCTCTGTATAGTTTCTGTTTTCCTGATCGGTCCACTGTGGATAGTGGAGTATTGAGGTCCCCCACAATCATTGTGTTAGGTGCAATGTGTGCTTTGAGCTTTAGTAAGGTTTCTTTTACAAATGAGGGTGCCCTTACATTTGGAGCGTAGATGTTTAGAATTGTGAGTTCTTCTTGGTGGATTCTTCCTTTGACTAGCAAGAAGTGACCTTCTCTGTCTCTTTTGATGACTTTGGGTTGAAAGTCAATTTTATCTGATATTAAAATGGCTACTCCAGCTTGCTTCCTGTAACCATTTGCTTGCAAAATTGTCTTCCATCCTTTTACTCTAAGGTAGTGTTTGTCTTTGACTCTGAGGTGTGTTTCCTGTAAGCAGCAAAATGTAGGGTCCTGTTTCCGTATCCAGTCTGTTAGTCTATGTCTTTTTATTGGGGAGTTGAGTCCATTGATGTTAAGAGATATTAAGGAATAGAGATTCTTACTTCCTGACATTTTTGAAGTTATTTTTGTTTTTGAGTAGTTATCTTCCTTTGAGTTTGATGGAAGAAGTTTACTGTCTTGCTTTTTCTTGGGTGCCATTCCCTTCCTTGTATTGGAGATTTCCTCCTATTATCCTTAGTAGAGCTGGGTTAGTGGAAAGATATTGTGTAAATTTGGTCCTGTCATGGAATATTTTGATTTCTCCATCTATGTTGATTGAGAGTTTTGCTGAGTATAGTAGTCTTGGCTGACATTTGTGTTCTCTTAGGGTCTGCCCAGGATCTTCTAGCTTTCATGGTTTCTGGAGAGAAGTCTGGTGTGATTCTGATAGGTCTTCCTTTATATGTTACTTGGCCTTTTTCTCTTACTGCCTTTAATATTCTTTCTTTGTTTAGTACATTTGGGGTTTTGATTATTATGTGATGGGAGGTGTTTCTGTTCTGGTCCAGTCTGTTTGGAGTTCTGTAGGCTTCTTGTATATTCATGGGCATCTCTCTCTTTAAGTTAGGGAAGTTTTCTTCCATAATTTTGTTGAAGATATTTGCTGGCCCTTTAAGTTGTAGATCTTCACTCTCATCTATCCCTATAATCCTTAGGTTTGGTCTTCTCATTGTGTCCTGGATTTCATGGACATTTTGGGTTACAAGCCTTTTGGATTTTGCATTTTCTTTGACTGTGGAGTCAATGGTTACTATGTTATCTTCAGCATCTGAGATTCTTATTTCTATCTCTTGTATTCTGTTGTTTATGTTTGCATCTACAACCCCTGATTTCTTCCCAAGATTTTCTATCTCCAAATTTGCCTCCTTTTGTGATTTCTTAGTTGTTTCTACCTCTGTGTACAGATCTTGGATGGTTTTGCTCAGTTCCATCATTTGTTTGTTTGTGTTTTCATGTAATTCTTTAATATATTTTTGTGCTCCCTCTTTCATGACTTCTGCCTATTGTTTCAAGTTCTCCTGCATTTCTTTAACTGATTTTCTCATTTTCTCTTTATTGGTTTCTGTCTGATGGCCCATATTCTCCTGGAGTTCTTTAAGTGTTTTTTGTGTCTGGATTGTAAGAGCTTCTACCCTATGATGTTCCCCTGCATTTCTTTAAGAGATTTGTTTATGTCTTTTTTGTGTTCCTCTAGGAGCATCATGACCTGTGCTTTTATATCTAACTCTTGTTTTTCTGGTGTGCTGGGGTATCCTGGACTTGCTGTGGTTGGCGAATTGGGTTCAGATGGTACCATATTGCCTTGATTTCTGTTAATAACGTTCCTACATTTGCCTTTTGCCATCTCTTTATCTCTGGCGTTAGTTGGTCTTATTGTAGATGGCAGCCCCGCTGAAAGCACAGCACGCCTGTCCCCAGGAGACAGTGACCTTGGCTGAGCTGCTGGTATCTGGCTCTGCCGATCCCTTCTGGCAGCGTTGTCTGTGCTGGACTATGCTAGTTCTGAGTCCAAGCCCCTGACTCCAGCTGCTAGAATTCTGAGCTGTATCCTGAGGCGGCAAGGTGGCCCCTCGCTGCTACTCAGCTCAGAGAGCCGGTCCCGGCTGTGGTAGTCTGCACCTGTAGCTGAGCTTTCTGTGCCCGGATCTCCTGCAGAGCTAAGCTAAGCTATATCTCTGGCCACGCACCTGACTCCAGCTGCTTGCTGTACCCGGTGTGCCCGCTGTTTGTGTGCGGTGTCCTGAGGCAAGATGGCTGCCCCGCTTAAAGCACAGCGTGACCTTGGCTGAGCTGCTGGTACCTGGCTCTGCCGATCACTTCTGGTCCCAGTGTATTTTCTGCCCATACCTCTCCCTACAATCTCAGAGGTCATCAGAGACCATCATGTGAGACCCTAACCACAATTTCCTGCCTGGAAGCCCCTCTGAACAAGCCTAGAGAAGAGTTCTTCCCTGCACTCTTCTGCATTTCTTGGGCCATAGTTTCTCTATCCATGTAGTGCTGCTGCCACCCAGGTAAAAAGGCAAGATCCACAGGCACCAAACATCTGCTCATTGGGTCCCCCACCAACCCCAGCAGCTTTGAGGTCTGCTTGGTTCCATCTGCACTCCATCTTTCAGTCCAGACATATGCTTGAATTTTCAGAAGTCTATACCTATCAAGGACCACCAGCTCTGCCTGTATCCCTAGAGTCATCACCTAGGACATCAGGAATTATCAACTCTGCCTGTATACCTGGAATCTCACTGTCATGGAATCTGAGTCCTGCTTGCATCAGTGTCTATAAGCTCTATCTACAGTCCCGTCCCAGTGTCCTGCTCCCATCAGGGACTACCAAGCCAACACTAAAGATAACCAGATGGCTAAATGCCACTATATGAACACAATCAACGAAAACTAGGGTAATATGGCACCACCAGTACCCAGCTATTGCAGTAAAGCAAACCCTAGAAATCCTAAAACAAACAAATTGCAAGAAAATGACCATAAATTTAATCTGATGAAGATGATAGAGGCTTAAAAGAGGAAACAAATTAATCCCTTATAGAAATACAGGAAAATACAATCAAACATGTAGAGGCCTTTAAAAAGGAAATGGATGAATATAAAGAAATATAGCAAAATACAATGAAACAAGTAAAGGACATGAACAAAATTCGTTAAGATCTGAAAATGGAAGTAGAGGCAATAGAAAACACAAACCATGGAAATTCTAGAGATGGAAAATCTAGAAAAGATAACAGGAACTACAGACACAAGCATTACCAACAGAAAAATGCAATAGGAGAGAGAATCTCAGGTTTAGAAGATACTATAGAGGAAATTGATAAATTGGTCAAAGAAAATATTAAAGCTAAAAAGTCTCTAAATATAAAACATCCAGGAAATTTGGAACAATGAAAAAAGCCAAACTAAAGAATAATAGGAATAGAAATGAAAAGGAAAATATAACAATTGAAAGTGAGGAAATTCAAAGAATCATTAAGTCTTATTTCAAAAGCCTTTATTCCACAATATTGGAAAATCTAAATGAAATGGATAATTTTCTAGATAGATACCAATGCTAAACCAAGAGCAATTAATCTATCTAAATAATTCTAAAAACACTTAAGGAAATAGAAATAATTATTAAAAATCTTCAAACGAAAATAGACCAGAGCCAGATGGTTTTAGTAGATTTTTGCCAAACATTTAAAGAAGAGCTAATACAAATAGTCCTCAAACTATTCCACAAGATAAAAACAGAAAGAATATTGCCAAACTCATTCCATAAGGACACATTCACTCTGATACCTAAACTACACAAAGCCTCAACAAAGAAAGAGCATTTCAGAGCAATTCCCTTGTGAACATTTATGGAAAGTACTCCGTAAAGTAATTGCAAACTGAATCCAAGAACACACATCAAAGACATCATCCAAAATTATCTTCACCACAGTGATGCAGGGATGGTTTAATATATCAAAACCCATCAATTTAATCCACCATATAAACAAAATTAAAGAAAAAAAGCATATGATCATCTCATTAGATGCTGAAAAAGTCTGAAAAACTATAATATTCCATCATGTTACAAGTCTTTGAGTGATCAGGGATATAAGGTGCATAACTAAATACAATAAAGGTAATATACAGCAAGTCAATAGATAACCTCAAATTAAATGAAGAGGTTTTTAATAAAATTCCACTAAAATGAGGGATAAAATATGACTAGCACCTCTCTCTCTCTCTCTCTCTCTCTCTCTCTCTCTCTCTCTCTCTATTTCTTCAATACAGTACTTGAAGTCCTAGCTGGAGTAATAAGACAACTGAAGGAGATCAATGGGATACAAATTGGAAAGGATGAAGGCAAATTATTGCTATTTGCAGATGATATGATAGTATATATAAGTGACCCCAAAACTCAGAGAACTAATAGATCTATAAAACATGCTTAGCAAAATTTCTAGATACAAAATTAGCTCAAAGAAATTAATAATACTCCTTTATACAACTATATGCAGGTCAAAAAAGAAGTTAGGGAAACAACACCCTTCATACTAGCCCCAAATACAAAATTTCCTGCTGAAAGACCTGTATGCCAAGAACTTCATGTCTTTGAAGAAAGAAATTGAAGAAGATATCAGAAAATGCAAAGATCTCCCACATTCTTGGATCAGTACCATTAACATAGTAAAAGTGGCCATGTTACCAAAAGCAATCTATAAATTTAGGACATAACATAGACCTGGGATAGGGAAGGCCTCAGAGAATCTATAGGGGTCACTCTAGTTGAAACTTGTAGCACTGGCATTTATGGAGCCTGAAGAGGCCTCCTCCAGTAGGCACACAGGACTTCTGACAGAGGGATAAGGACACCAAACAATGCACAAAACCAAAATCTGTCCTGCCTAAAGATTTGCAAGGAAAAGATTGAGCAGTGTTTCACAGAATGGCCAACAAATGATTGTGCCATCTTGAGACCCAACCTATGCTTCAGAACCAATCCATACCACAATTAGTTATACTCTGTTATGGTTGCAGATAGGATCCTAGCATAACTGTCTTCTGAGATTTCTACCTAGAAGCCAATGGAAAGAGATGCAGAGACACACAGCCTAAGATTAGATAGAGCTAGGAGAGTTGTGTGGAAGAGTTAAGGGTAAGATTGAAAGACCCAAAGTGGTTATGGACTTCACAGTGCCAAGTAACTTAGATCCTTAGGGACTCCCAGAGACTAAAACACCAATCAAAGAGCAAACACGGGCTTGACCATGGTCATATGTTGCAGATATGCTGCTACCTCTTCATGCAAGTTCCCAAACAACTGCAGCAGGGGCTATTTCCAAATCTGCTGCCTGACTTTGGATCAAGTTTCCCTAACTGAACTGCTTTGTCTGGCCTGGATGGGAAAGGATGAAATTAGTCCTGCAGTGACTTGATCTACCATGGCGGGGTGAAAACCCAGGATTTCTCAGAAAAGGAGGGGTGAAGGAGGGGCTGTGTGATGGAGAAACTGGGAAGAGGGGTGATTCTGATACTTTGATTTTATTGGGAATCTGTGTTTACTGATGCTGAACGTCCTTGCCCTTCTTTGGTTTTTTATTTATCAATAAAGTTGCCAGTACCCAATGGCTGAGAAGGAGCAGGATACTGAGAGTTGTATAGGCAGGAAACAGAGAGAATAGGGAAAATGGGAGAGAGGAGAAGGAGATGTGGTAGCAGAGGAGATAAAGCCAACCAGCAATGTGAATTTTTGAGAAAGTGGCCTCTAGGTGTGGGGTGGCAGAAGATTTAGAAGTACACAGTCATTGAGTTAGCCAAAGCATGTTAAGACTAACGTGTGTGTGTGTGTGTGTGTGTGTGTGTGTGTGCGTGCGTGCGTGTGTGTGTGTGTGTGTGTGTGTGTGTTTTCTATTCACAGATCCAAGATAGTTATTGGGTGTGTGTGTGCATGCAACTCACCAGGAACTTAAAGCAACATACACAGAACTACTCATTACATATAGCAGGCAAATACCTATTAATTTAAGAAATTCTTGGATGGATTACACACACACATAAACACACACACACACACACACACACAAACACACACACAGTGATACAGTTTGATAGGGAAAAACTGATTTTTCAGCAAGCAGAAACAAGTGGTTCCATCACTTGAAACAAGAACAAACGAACACAGCTGCTGGCAAGAATTTACCCTGGACTGTTGCCTGCTAGGAGAAGACAGTGAGAAGCAAACAATAAAGCTGCCAGCTTCCAGACACCAGATAAATACAGACAAATAAAGGATAGAGATTTATAAATCTTATTTAATATTTTTTAATGACAAATGGGTATATAGATTTTGCCTGAGATACGTGCAGATTTCTTCCTGAGGTTCAAAACTGATACAAAGACCAGAAGATGCAAGGCAGAGAGCCAGATGGTAGACACAGCAGGTGTTAAGCTCCATGGAAGAGAGAAGTTATGGAAGATTAATGAAGAAATAATTTAAAAACATGTAAAAGTCTTGCCAGGATAATTTTTTGGGGGTCTTTGAATGTGGTTGGCATGAGATTTCTGAGATTGCCATGCTAATATGTTTAAAAAGTGGAGCCTATAAATAGGCTTATATGGCAAGTAAAAAGGAATTTAAAGTTAAATACAGAGATAGATAAATATTGAGCCTTTTGATCTTAAAAAATTTAGGTTGAAAGCAAAAGGTATAGAGCCTAGATTATCTTAGTAGAAAATTAGGCTTTGAGAATTATAAATAGGGAAAGTGGCATACTACAATATGTACTCACAGAGATATGAATCTTCATAGTAGGGAGGATTCAAGCTTAAAAAAATGTGTAAGTAATTTAGACCTTGATCTCATGAAGGTCTAGAAAGGAGACAGTCAATAGAAGCACCATCTCAACAGATAATTTATTTAGATTGTTTTAATTGTGTTGAATTGTTTTGTTTGTTGTTATGAGTGTAGTTTTGAGTTTGGTGATTGTTTTGAAGTTCCTGCAGGAGAGAGATCAAGCTATACCCTTAATGAATTCTGGGTACTAAAACAAGGATATGCTATTTTGGGAGAGAGTCTCTATACTTGTGTTTACAGGAAAGGAGAACAAGCCCTGGACCCCTTTCAGAGTGATATGGATCAGATATAACAGGGAAAGACCACCTGAAGTTCTTGAAAAATTCAAGAAAATCAAACAAAACAGGTAAATTGATCTGCTGATTCCTTGACATGGGGACAGCCCAGTAACTACCTGGCTTAAACATAAAAGTATAGCCAAAAGTCCAATTAAAATGAGATGATAAATATTATTGGTTATGGAGTCCCTAAGATTCGTTGTGCCCTCCTTCATATGGCATAAATAAAAAATATTACATCTGGTTATTGATAAAATTAACCTATGAAAACCACAGTTGTCTTTTACCTGCTCAAAGAACAAAATTTCATTCTTAACTTATCTATATACCCTACATAATCCATATGAAACTTTTTATTGAATATATTCTTCATTTACATTTCAATGCTAAAACCTTTCCCTGTTCCCCCTCCCCAAAAGGCTCCTATCCACATTCACTTCTTGTCATCCATAATAGTGTCTGGGTTTATTGACTGTTTATAGGGTGAATCCCCAGGTAGGGCAGTCTCTGGGTGGCCTTTCCTTCAGGCTCTGCTCTACACTTTGTTTCCATACTTGATCCTGTGAGTATTTTGTTCCCTTTCTCAGCGGAACCAAAGCACCCCAACTTCAGTCCTCCTTCTTGAGCTTCCTGTGGTCTGTGAATTGTAACTTGTTTATTTTGAGCTTTTAGGCTAATATCCACTAATCAGTGAGTGCATACCATGTGTGTTCTTTTGTGATTGTGTTACCTCACTCAGGATGACACTTTCTATCTCCATCCATTTGCCTAAGAGTTTCATGAATTCATTGTTTTTAATAGCTGAATAGCACTCCATTGTGTAGATATAGCACAATATCTGTATCTATTCCTCTGTTGAAGGACCTCTGGGTTCTTTCCAGCTTCTGGCTATTATAAATAAGGCTGCTATTAACATAGTGGAACATGTGTCCTTATTACTTGTTGGAGCATCTTCTGGGAATATGCCCAGGAGTGGTATAGCTGGGTCCTCAGGTAGTACTATGTCTAATTTTCTGAGGATCCACCAAACTTATTTACCAGCTTGCAATACCACCAATAATAAAGAAGTGTTCCTATCTCCCTACTTCCTCTCCAGCATCTGTTGTCCTCTGAGTTTTTCATCTCAGCCATTCTGACTGGTATGAGGTAGAGGAATCTCAATGGTGTTTTGATTTGCATTTCCCTGATAACTAAGGATGCTGAACATTTCCTTAGGTGCTTCAGAGCCATTAGAGTTTCCTCAGTTGAGAATTCCCTGTGTAGCTCTGTACCCCATTTTAATAGGGTTATTTAACTCTCTGGAGTCTAACATCTTGAGTTCTTTGTATACAGTGTATATTAGCCCTCTATTGGATGTAGGATTGGTAAAGATCTTTATAACAAGAACTTCAAGTCTCTGAAGAAAGAAATTAAGGAAGGCCTCAGAGATGGAAAGATCTCCCATGCTCATGAATTGGCAGGATTAATACAGTAAAAATGGCCATCTTACCAAAAGCAATGCAATCCCCATCAAAATTCCAAATCAATTCTTCATAGAGCTAGAAAGAGTAATTCTCAAATTCATCTGGAATAACAAAAAACCCAGGAGAGCAAAAACTATTCTCCACAACAAAAGATCTCCTGGGGGAAAAGACCATTCCTGACCTCAAGCTCTACTACAGAGCAACAGTGATAAAAACTGTTGGCTATTGCTAGAAAGACAGGCAGAAATATCAATGGAATAAAATTGAAGACCCAGAAAAGAACCCACACACCTACGGTCTCTTGATATTTGACAAAGAAGCTAAAAATATCCAGTGAAGTATTCTCTGGATAGCCTTTTCCTCAGACTGTGATCCACCCTTTGTCTCTGTATATCTATTTGTGGGTATTTTGTTTCCCCTTCTATGAAGGACCAGAGTATCCATACTTTGTTCTTCTTCCTTTTTGGGCATCATTTGATATGTGAAATGTATCTTGGGTATCCCAAACCTCTGGGCTAATATCCACTTGTCAGTGGCTGCATACCATGTCTGTTCTTTTGTGATTGGGTTACCACACTCAGGATGGTATTCTCCAGTTCCATCCATTTGTCTAAGAATTTCATGAATTCATTGTTTTTGATGGCTCAATAGTATTCCATTGTGTATATATACCACATTTATGACAGATTATTTGGGCAAATTTGGAAAAGGTTCCATGAGGTTCTGAGAAGAAAATATATTCTTTTGTGTTTGGGTGAAATGTTTAGATATTAGTTAGGCCCATTTTAATCATAACATTTCTTAGTTTTGTTATTTCTCTGTTTAGTTTCTGTCGTGATGACCTGATGACGTGTCCATTGTTGACAGTAGGATATAGAAGTTTCCCACTTTTAACATGTAGGGCTCGATGTGTGACATAAGCTTTAGTAAGGTTTCTTTTACAAATGTGAGTTCCCTTCATTTGAGGGATATTCAGAATTCAGATGTCCTTTTGTTGGGTTTTTCCTTTGATGAGTATGAATTTTCTTACCTGTCTCTTTTGATTGGTTTCAGTTGAACGTCTATTTTATTAGATATTAGAATGACTACTATAGCTTGTTTCTTGGGTCCATTTACTTTTTCTAGCCCTTTATACTGACACAATGACTATCTTTCTTGCTGAGATGTGGGTTCTTTTTGTATACAGAAAAATGATGGATTCTGTTTATGCATCCATTTTATTACCTTGTTTCTTTATACTGGAAAATTAGGTCCATTGATATTGAGAGACATTAATGGCAAATCATTGTTACTTCCTGTTATTTTGATGTTGGGGGTGGTTGTGTATGTAGCATGGTATGTGTGTATTTCTCTTCTATTGGTTTTAATGGTGTAAAATTATTTATTTCTTGTGTTTTCTTTAGTTCAGTTAGTTTCATTAGGTTAGAGTTTTCTTCTAGTATCCTCTGTAGGATGAGATATTGGAAAACAACTAGTGTTTAAATTTGGTTTTCTCATCTAATATCTTGGTTATTCCATCGATGTTGATTCAAAGTTTTGATTGATATAATAGTCTAGACTGGTATCTGTAGTCTCTTAGGGTCTGCAAGACCTCTGCCAGGACCTTTATCTTTAAAGTCACAGGTAAAAAGTTGGGTATAATTCTTTATTTTTTATTTACATTTCTTTTTTGGGGGGAAGGAAAATCATTCCTTTTATTAATTTTTTTCCTTTTTGCTATATTCTTTGTTTACCTTCCAAAGGCTTTCCCCTTTCCCACTTCCCCCCTAACCATATGTCCCATAAGTCCTCCCCCCCCACCTATTCCCCAATCAACCCCCCACCATTTCTCTGTTCTGGTACTCTCCTACAAAACTGGATCCAGTTTTTGCTGGACCAGGGTCCTCTCCTTCCTTGTTCTTGGGAATCTTTTGATTTGCTAATTGTGCCTTGAGCATTCAGAGCTTCTGGGCTCATTAATATCTACTTATCAGTAAGTGCATTTCATGTGTATTCTTTTGTGATTGGGTTAACTCACTTAGGATATTTTCCAGATCCAACCATTTGCCTACAAATTGCATGAATTCATTATTTTTAGTTGCTGAGTAGTATTCCATTGTATAAATATACCACATTTTCTGTATCCATTCTTCCTTTGAGGGACATCTGGGCTCCTTCCAGCTTCTGGCTATTATAAATAAGGTTGTTATGAACATGTGGAGCATGTGGCTTTATTGCATGCAGGGGAATCCTCTGGATATATGCACAGGAGTGGTATGACAAGGTCCTCTGGAAGTGTCATGCCCAATGTTCTGAGGAACAGCCAGACTGATTTTCAGAGCAGATGTACCATCTCGCAATCCCACCAACAGTGGAGGAATGTTCCTCTTTCTCCACATCCTCGCCAGCACTGTTGTCCCTTGAGTTTTAATCTTAGCCATTCTGACTGGTGTGAGGTTTTGATTTGCATTTCCCTGATTACTAATGATATTGAACATCTCTTAGGTGCTTCTCAGCCATCTGATTTCTTCTGGTGAAAATTCTTTATTTAGCTCTGTACCCCATTTTTAATTGGGTTATTTGGTTCTTTGGGCTCTACCTTCTTGAGTTCTTTGTATATATTGGATATTATCCCTTTGTCGGATCTGGGGTTGGTGAAGATCTTTTCCCAATTTGTTGGTTGCTGTTTTGTCCTTCTGACGATGGCCTTTGCCTTACAAAAACTTTGTAATTTTGTGAGGTCCCATTTGTCAATGCTTGATCTTAGAGCATAAGCTATTGGTGTTCTGTTCAGGAACTTTCCCCCTGTACCCATGTCCTCCAGGGTCTTCCCCAGTTTCTTTTCTATTAGTTTCAGTGTGTCTGGCTTTATGTGGAGGTCCTTGATCCACTTGGAGTTGATCTTAGTACAAGGAGAAAACAGTGGGTCAATTTGCATTCTTCTGCATGTTGACCTCCAGTTGAACCAGCACTATTTGTTGAAAAGGTTACCTTTTTTCCACTGGATGGTTGTAGCTCCTTGATCAAAGATCAAGTTACCATATCTCTGTGGGTTCATTTCTGGGTCTTCAATTCTATTCCATTGATCTACTTCCCTGTCACTGTACCAATATCATGCAGTTTTAAACACAATTGCTCTATAGTACTGGTTGAGGTCAGGGATATTGATTCCCAGAGAAGTCCTTTTATTGTTGAGAATAGTTTTAGCTATCCTGGGTTTTTGTTACTCCAGATGAATTTGAGAATTGCTCTTTTTAGATCTATCAAGAATTAATTTGGGGTTTTGATGGGGATTGCTTTGAATCTGTAGATTGCTTTTGGTAATGTGGCCGTTTTTACTATATTGATCCTGCCAATCCAAGAGCATGAAATATTTTTCCATCTTCTGAGGTCATGGTAAAGTTCTTTCTTCAAGGACTTGAAGTTCCTGTCATATAGATCTTTCACTTGTTTGGTTAGAGTCACACCAAGATACTTTATATTGTTTGTGGCTATTGTGAATGGTGTTAGTTCCCTAACTTCTTTCTCAGCCTGCTTGTCCTTTGAGTACAGGAAGGCTACTGATATGCTTGAGATGATTTTATAACCAGCCACTTTGCTGAAGCTGTTTATCAGATGTAGGAGTTCTCTGGTGGAGTTTTTTGGGTCCTTTAAGTATACTATCATATCATCTTCAAATAATGATAGTTTGACTTCTTCCTTTCAATTTGTATTCCTTTGACCTCCTTATGTTGTCTAATTGCTCTAGCTAGAACTCCAAGTACTATATTGAAAAGATATGGAGAGAGACGGCAGCCTTGTCTAGTCCCTGATTTTAGTGGGATTGCTTCAAGTTTCTCTCCATTTATTTTGATACTGGCTACTGGTTTGCTGTATATCGTTTTTATTATGTTTATGTATGGGCTTTGAATTCCTGTTCATTCCAGGACTTTTAGCATGAAAAGATGCTGAATTTTGTCAAATGCTTTTTCAGCATCTAATGAGATGACCATGTGGTTTTTTTCTTTTAGTTTGTTTATGTAGTGGATTACATTGATGTATTTCCATATATTGTACCATCCATGCATACCTGGGATGAAGCCCACTTGATCATAGTGAATGATCGTTTTGATGTACTCTTGAACTGGGTTGGCAAGAATTTTATTTAGTATTTTTGCATCGATATTCATAAGGGAAATTGGTCTGTAGTTCTCTTTCTTTGTTGTATCTTTGTGTGGTTTTGATATCAGCATAATTGTGGCTTCATAGAACGAGTTGGGCAGTGTTCCTTCTGTTTCTATTTTGTAGAATAGTTTGAAGAATATTGGTGTTTGGTTGTCTTTGAAGGACTGATAGTATTCTGCACTAAAACCATCTGGTCCTGTACTTTTTTTGGTTGGGAGAATTTCTATAACCCCTTCTATTTCTGTAGGGGTTATGGGACTGTTTAGCTGATCTAATTAATCCTGATTTAATTTTGGTATTTGGTATCTGTCTAGGAAATTGTCCATTTCCTCCTGATTCTCCAGTTGTGTTGAGTATAGGCTTTTGTAGTAGGGTCTGATGATCTTTTGAATATCCACAGTTTCTGTTGTTATATCTCTCTTTTCATGTCTAATTTTGTTAATTTCAATACTGTCTCTATGCCCTTTGGTTAGTCTGACTAAGGGTTTATCTATCATGTTGATTTTTTTCAAAGAACCAGCTCCTGTTTTTGTTGATTCTTTGTATGGTTCTCTTTGTTTCTACTTGATTGGTGTCAGCCCTTAGTTTGATGATTTCCTGTCTTGTACTCTTCCTGTGTGAATTAGCTTCTTTTTGTTCCAGGGCTTTCAGGTGTGCCATTAAACTGCTAGTGTATGCTCTCTCCAGTTTCTTTTTGGAGGCACTCAAGGCTATGAGTTTTCCTCTTAGCACTGCTTTCCTTGTGTCCCATAGATTTGGGTAGGTTGTACCTTCATTTTCATTGAATTCTAAAACGTCTTTGATTTCTTTCTTTCTTCCTTGACCAAGGTGTCATTGAGTAGAGTATTGTTCAGTTTCCATGTGTATTGTGGCTTTCTGTTGTTTTTCTTGCTACTGAAGACCACTTTTACTCCATAGCGATCTGATAGGAGGCATGGGATTAGTTCGATCTTCTTGTATTTGTTGACGTCTGTCTTGTGACAAATTATATGATTGATTTTGGAGAAGGTACAATGCGGTGCTGAGAGAAAGGTATATTCTTTGCTTTAGGATGAAATGTTTTCATGTGTGTGTGTGTGTGTGTGTGTGTGTGTGTGTATGTATATATATATATATATATATATATATATATATATATATATATATATATTCCAATTGGTCCAAAGCTTCAATTAGTTTCACTGTGTCCCTGTTTAGTTTCTGGTTTCCTAATCATTCCATTGAAGATAGTGGAGTGTTGAAGTCACCCCCAATAATTGTGTTAGGTGCAATGTGTGCTTTAAGCTTTAGTAAAGTTTCTTTCACAAATGAGGGTGCCCTTGCATTTGGAGCATAGATGTTCAGTATTGAGAATTCTTCTTGGTGGATTTTCCCTATCTATGTGACCTCCTGCAAGTCAGATGCTCCCTGCCTGCCCAGACAGCTGCAGAGCTGCCAGGCTCCCTGGTGTGGAAGGTATCCAGGCAGGTTATGCCCTGGGAAATCCTTCCCTCTGGTGCCCACTGCGTACCTTGCTAGGCTACCAGCTTCAAGATGGTGGCGGGTCTCAGGGCTCTGTGTAACCTCAGGATTCCCTGCAGGACTGGAGCTTCCCTGGCTGGACTGCTGGAGCCTAGATGGTGGCTCTTGCAGTCCGCAGGGCTCTGTCTGGTTGAGCTGTTCTCCCCAAGATAGTGTCGGACCGCAGGGCTCTGTCTAACCGTGCAGCTCTCTGTAGATCAGGAGCTTCCCTGGTTGAAGTGCAGGATCCAAGATGGTGTGGTTCTCTGTCCATGGGTCTGTCTCTTTTATTTACATTTCAAGTGTTGTCCCCTTTCCTCCTTCCCCCCTCCCCTGAAAATCCCATAAACCATCTCCCCTTCCCCACCATTTCTCAACCCTCCACCACTTCCTGTCCTGGTAGTCCTCTACACTACTGCAATAAGTCTTTCCAGTACCAAGGGCCTCTCCTCCCTTTATTGTCTAACAAGACCATCCTCTGCTTCCTATGAGTCTGGAGCCATAGATCTGCTTTATATGTTATTTGGTATATTTCCCTTGGAGCTTTTAAAATTCTTTCTTTGTTCTGTACATTTAGTGTTTCTATTATTATATGACAGGAAGAGTTTCTTTTCTAGCCCAATCTCTTTGCTATCTGTAAGTTTCTTGTACATTTATAGGTATCTCTTACTTTAGGTTAGAAAATATTTCTTGTGTGATTTTGTTGAAGATATTTTCTAGGCTTTTCAGCTGGAATCTTATTTTTCTATTTGTATTATTCTTAGGTTTCATCCTTTCATAATGTCCCAGATTTCCTGAATGTTTTATGTCATGCTCTTTTTTTTTGTATTTGCTTTGCCTCATATATTGATTTCCTCTATTATATCTTCCATGCCTAAGAGTCTCTCTTTAATCACCTGTATTCTGTTGGTGATGCTTAGTCTGTAATTCTAGTTCTCTTGCCTTGGTGATCCATTACCTTAATTTTTGTTTTTCTTATTGCTTCTCTTTCCACTTTCAGATCTTGGATAGTTTTATTCATACCCTTCACCTATTTCATTTTATTTTCTGCATTTCATTATACTTATTTGCTTACTCTTTTAATGTCCCTACCTGTTTGAATGTATTTTTCTATATTTCTTTCAGAGATTTACTCACTTCCTCTTTTTCATCTTCATTAGACTGGATTTAAGATCCTCTTCTTGTGCTTCAGTTTCATTTGGCTTCCCAGGATTTGTTGTAGCAGGATAGGTGTACTTTGGTTGTTCAATATTGATCTTAGTCTTGTTGATTGTGTTTTTATGCTGTACTTTAGGTATCTGGTTTCCCTGGTGTTGGCCAGATTATCTTTATGGCTGTAATGCTTTTCAGGAAGACAGGGGAGTGACAGGACATACAGTGAAGGTCAGAGTACCTGAATCTGCTGGTTGTATCTCTGGCAGACCCCACTGTCAAGGGATTGGGAGAGAAGTATTCCAAGCTGGTAGTTCTTGGCATCACCATAGGTCTCTACTGGGAAGTAGAGGACTCTTTGGGTCCCACAAGAGTCCTCAAGACCAATGAGTAAGTTCAGAGAGCTACAGTGGAGCTCAGGGTACTGTACATAACTCACTTATGCAAGCTATGTCCCTGTTGGACCCAAATAGGAAGATATTGGTGGAGTAGGTTTCCAAGGGTGGTTTAGTTTTAGAGCACCCAAAGGTTTCTATGGGGAAGCAGGATGCTATTGGTGTTCCTCTAGGCTACTCCAGACAGAAGAGCTAATCCAGAGCTAAGCAATGGTTCTCAGAGTACCTCTCACAACTCATTTGTGCATCCTGTGTCCCAGAAGAACCTAATTGGGATAATGAATTCCTGACAGTTTTTATTTTAAACTTGACAATTTATTTCAAACAATATATTCTGATCATTTTCACCAAGTCCTCCAAGATCCTTCTTATCTCTGCTTTCACTCAATTACATGCCCTTCAAATACTAGCAAACAAATAACCCACACAAATAAACAAATTACTAAAACCTGCAAATGCTACCCATGTGTGTTTACAGAGTATATATTTTGAAATACATTTTAGTAGGAGTTAATGTACCTATATTGCTGTGGATCAAAAATGCAATTTGGCTTGGTCATTTTTTTTCTAGTCTTGATAAATGTAGTTTACAATTTTGTAAAATTTTGCAACCCAGCACCACAGTTCTCAAACTCTCTTGTGGCTAGACCTGGTGTGTGTTGTAGCTTTATTTGTCTACATGTCCAAGGTCCTAACTTTAAATTAGTAGGGGGAACTAGCCAGATGCATCAGTAGTGAGCATCACATAATTGACTCTATGAAAGATATTAGAATTTAGGTAAACACTCTAGCATCAGTTCAGAAGGTTCAGGCTGATTCTCAAGACTCTTTTCATGTGGATGTAATTCATATGTGACTTTCTTTCTTTCTGAATACTTAAATAATGACTACTATTCATCCAGGAATCTTCAAACATTCCCCTCCAGTTTATTTCTTACAATGACGTAACTTAATAGAGCCTCACCCCCCTAAAAACATACAATTGGTGACTGACTATTATATGTACACCCAAGCTATTGCTATTATCTCTGAGTGACAGCATACGAACTGTTTCAGTATTTAAACAACAAAAAATAATAGACTTCATAAAAACATATTTAGTAGTAGTAGCCTGAATAGGACACATGACAAGAATTGAAGAGGTTACTCTACAACCATTAATAGCTACATAACTCTGACTATGTAACCCCACCATAATTATATGATGAATGCATCCCCCTGTTTCTACATGAATTCATTACTAAGACTATTCTAGCTGTACATTTTTATAAAAATTTAGATGTTGTTATTCAGTTAATTAGAATTTGAAACACCATAATCCAATAATAAAATTTTACTTATCTAAATGCCTTAATGTAAGAACAATGGCAATTAAGTTTCTATTAGAACAGGCATTGTATTCTTCTGATACCAGGCAAAAGCCATCTCTCACAGTTTTACCTGTGGAAGCAGTATTTTTAGAAAACAATAAGTCAGGCAGTTATCCAGTAAGCTTCAGTATTGTATTCATTTCTCAAACCAATCATCAATGCTTGGTCCCATGGCTATGAGTACCTGTATTGACCTTTAATTGCTAAGGTAAACTGTATTTCAGTAGAAAACATATTTTCATGATGGAAGAGGCACCCATGGAAATGCTGAATTGACATTAATCCAAAGCTTATACTCAGTGATAAGAAATTCTAGCAGAGGGAGAGTTGGCAAGTTACATATGGAGGAATGAAGGAGAAAAAACTGCTGTTGGGGAACAATTACTTTCTATAACAGATCCCAGTGCATTGGACTAGCTAGTAATTCTTTTATAGTCTGGGCACAAACGCTTGCTGAACAGAACTTTTTTTCAAATGTGACAGGGTCACAGCCTAAGAAATATCCAATTTTTAATACGTGTCTGTACTTGTAAGGATCTACTTGTCATTTGTCAATTTCCATTATTTCTTCAATGCTGCCCCTCTTGAGGATCAGAGTGAGGACACAGGTCACTTTAGTTAACATAGACTATATCTTTTAACTGACCCATTGCTCAAATGAAGCATAGATTAGAGAGATTTTTTCTCATTTATAGAAACTTTGGAGAGTCACAGTACTGTCAGAGTGGTAGCTGAACAATACACAAAATCTTCACTACTAGTGTTCTGCATCTTTGAACAGCAAAGGGAAGATAATATCTGGGAACTTCCTGATCACTTACTGTACTCAAGATCAAATGCAGGCCTCACATAAATGCAGTGTGTGCTTTACTACAGTCATGCTTCAAGTTTCCCAGTTTCTTATACTTATAGCCCAGAATAAGTATTCTTCAACATCCTATACAGAATCAGTTTACAACATTCATTTCTTCAAGATATTTTTTAAATATACACTTTTCTACTATCAAGTTTCATTACTCCTCAATATCTTTAGGATGCTAAGATCTAAACCAACAATTTGTGGATGATTTCTATGTGCAATTGTTCATTAAGATTCATGGCAGGTGCAGTGCTTTTCCAACAATTCAAGCCAGATCTTTCTTGTGGAAATACTTTATTTATATATGAAAGATAGGAAATCAAAATGTATATTATGTTTATAGACATCCTTCCCTTGGCATGGATTTGTTGTTATTAGTCATCTATTCTTATAAGACTTTTGTTAGAATATATGCATCAATAGGGATACTGTGGTGGCTTGAATATGTATGGTCTCCCTAGACTACTCTGCTTTGATAATTGTTCTCCAGTTGGTAGAACTTTTGGGGAAGGAATTGGAAGTGTGGCTTTGTTAAAAGGGGTGTGTTACTGGGTAGCTTTAGGGTTTAAAAACTTGTGCCATTCCCAGTGTCTCTCTCAACCTCTTATTTTCAGTTAAAGAAGTGAGCTCTCAGCTATTTCTTGTATTTTTTCTACCATCATGGACTCTTAACACTTTAAAACCTTAAGCTAATTAAAGTCCTTTTCTTTCTTTCTTTCTTTCTTTCTTTCTTTCTTTCTTTCTTTCTTTCTTTCTTTCATTCTTCCTTCCTTCCTTTCTTTCTTTCCCTCTTTCTTCCTCTTTCTTTCTTTCTTTCTTTCTTTCTTTCTTTCTTTCTAAATTGCACTGACCATGGTATTTTATTATCACAATAATTTAAAAAAAGCAGGTACTTCATTAACTAACTCAGCATTTACATAAGCTTTTATTCTTTAATGGGTTTCATCAAATCTACAATACTATGGGTTTGCTACTATATTATTGGATAAAATAGTTTATCTTCTCCATAATTTTTATGTGCTTCAATTCTCCATCACCTGGATACTGTAAGACCTGGCATCTATTGATCTCTTCACTCTATGTTTTTTTCCCCTATCATACAGATGGAATCACATAGTTTATAGCATTTTCAAGCAGGCTTCTTTTATAGAGACAAATGTATGTTGGATTCTTTAATGTCTTGCCATGGCTCAGCAACTCATCTTTCTATGATCTATCATATGTCATCATATGTATGTACCAGCATGTTTATTCATTTACCTACCTACACAGTTACTTGTAGTTTTTGACAATTACTAGCAAAGTTAATATGAACATTGGGTGTGGACAAAAATCTGTATTTATTTGAATGAAGACACATGTGAGAGGTGCTGTAATCTTCTAGAACTACTAAAATAGTGTCTTTATGGGATCGCTGGTGGCTAAAGGCCTATCTATACATTTATGAGTTTTATTTTCAATCAAGTCCAACCATTTGACAGGGAATATTAAGAAAGATCCTTCTGTCTCTTGCTGAAAGGAGAGAGGGAATGGTACAAAGTATGATTAAATAGTTCCCAAAGGGGGAAAAAATACCTGCTCTCCAGGTGAAATCGATTTTCTTACACAAATGGTATGTAGTAACCCTAAGAGTACATGTTTGATTATGTTATATATGAAGTCAAAATGAATTACTGATATTTTGAAAGAATTAACTTTTTTTCTGGGAGCCTTGTGGCTTAGGTATTTTTTCCTAGTTATTACAGAAGCTGGATTATAATTCTAAGGCCTACCTAAGCTATATAATGAATCTAAGGCTATTCTGGTAAGAACCTGTCCAAAAAAGAAAACGAAAAAGGAGTACTGGGAAATAATACAGTGGTAGAATGCTTGTCTACCATGTACATACCAGTGGTCCAATGTCCAGTGCTACTTTAACTTACTAATTTTCTCTAGTGAATCTTTATTCTCAATTTCAGAAGTTTCTACCTAAGTGTATATAGTTTCTTTGATTCTATGAACTTAAATTTAAACTTTTCTTTGCTTTGGGCTTTTCTTCTTTCCTAATATGTCCATTATTAATTTTTCTCTAAGCGCTGTTTTTATGGCATTACACAAGCTTTATATGTTGTATTTCTACTTTTGTTTAATTCCAAATGTATTAAAATTTTTCTTGAAAATTCTTCTTTAACTTGTATGCTGCTTCAGATAATGTTGCTTCTTTGATCTACAAGGATTTGGGGACTTCTCAGCTCCCCATCTATTATTCATTTCTAGTTTGACTTGAGAGTATATTTCCTATGGTTTCCATTCTTTTAGATTCATGTTTAATGTGCCAGAATGTGAATATCATATACTGTGACAGGCTACAAAGATAGATAATCAAATGAATTTGGAAGGTAAATGTAGGAAGGAAATGAGGGCCACTCATATAGGGATTTGGATGGGTTGTCATACCAGTTGATAGAATCAAGAAATTTCAAGCACAAGTGACAAATATCCAAATTCCTCAGATAGTGTATGCTTTATGGAGGTTATCTAAAACAGAGCTATCAGACAATAAACTGTCCTTACATGGGACCAAATTACCTATAATCAAGAGTTTTAGCAATATCTCTAGCCAAGGACCAGCCCTGGCTTGGTTGGGATTCCTGAGGAATAGGATTTGGGAGTGTTCTACCTGAATGCCACCATGCTTCTCATTATGATAACAAAAGACTGAATCTCTGAAACTGTAAGTCAGCCCAAATTAAATGTTTTTCTTTATAGGAGATGCCATAGTCATCTTGTCTTTTAACAGCACTAAAACTAAGGCAACCAACTAAGGCAAAATTGGTACCAGTGATTATAGCATTGCCTGGCCAAGCCATTGTTTGGAGGAATATGGGTTTGGGATTTGGGTAAGGAAAACATTGGAATACTTTAAGCCTGGCTTAATGATCCATACTCATAGAAGAATGGAAGACAGTGGAGCTGAGGGTGATTTAAACTATAGGTGGCCTGTCTTAAGAGGTTTCAGAAGAGAAGAATTTTAGTATGTTGCCTAAAGATTGTTGTAATATTTTGGTGATGAGTGTGGCTGCTTTTGTTCATGTTTAAAGAGTTTGCCTGAAGCTAAGTTTAAAAGATTTTGATTAATTTCATTGGAAAAGGAAATAGCAAAACTCTGGTTCACTCCTTTGAAGAGCATTTTGATGAAACTGAGCAAGCTGAAGAAGGAAAAATATAAAGTGTGTAGTTCAAGAGTTGAAAGAGCACCAGGAAATGTAATGGAGCTAAATCCTGTCTTCAAGGAGACAAAAAGATAAAAGATATTAAATGGAATTTACATTCTCCTTTGCCTTCAAATCAAGATGTAAATTCTCAGCTACTTCTTCAGCACCATGTGTGCCAGCACACAGTGGCCAACTATGAAAAGGGACTAAATCTCTGAAATTTTAAGACAGTTTAAAATTAAATGTTTTCCTTTATAAGGAAAACAAGGTCACATTGTCTCTTCACAGCAATAACAACAAAACTAAAACTGTGAAGGAGTGAAGGGTTACTCAAAGACAAATGTGTCACCAAAACCTTCTTTGACATAGGTGACAGTTCATGAAAGCTGAAAACACAGAGTACACTGCACAGGCAAGATTGCTCAATAGATGATAGAGTATCTTTTCAAAGTAACTCAGTTGTTCTTAGCTACTTCCAAACAGATTGGCTGTCTTCTGCTTCTTCAAGGTAGTTTTCCTGGTCTCTGTTGTTTCCAGGCTGCTCAGATAATCTTTGAGTATTCCTCTGCAGTCCTTACAGCAATGTTTGGAGGATACTCTTGAACTTAATCAGTTTCAGTGCCTTCCTAAAGGTATTGAATTGTTTACTTCCTGGCCTTAAAGTATTTCCCTACAAAATGGAATGTTTCACCTACAGTTAGAACACCCCATTGCCTTATCTCTTGTCTTAGTTACTGTTCCAAAGCTGTGATGAAACACCAAGATTAAGGCAATTTATCAAAGAAAGCACTTAATTATAGGCTTACTTTGTGTTTCAGAAGACTAGTCTATAACCATCATGGTGAGGATCAAGGGAGCAGGAAGGTAGGTAGACAGGCATGGTACTAGAGCATTATCTAAGAACTACTCTTGGCAACAAGCTTGCTCATAGAATTCCCTGGCCTAGTTTTTGTTGGGTTCTGCTGATATTAGCTGAGGTCCTCATGGTTTAACATTAAGCACTTTATCAACTGAGTCACTTCCATACTTGCCCCTTCAGTTCAAAACTCTCAAGCTTGTATACAATGAGATTCTAGTCATTCAATAATTATGTTTTAAGGGTATTAGACTTCTTACTGAAGACTGGTGTGAATCCCTGTAATTGCTTCAACCCACAATTCTATGATAGATCTAAGAAGAGTTTCTTACTCTTATTTTGTTCAGGTTTTGCTGTTGGGAGAACATTGTTAATGACATCTAAACTTCTTATATGTCAGACCACAATAAGCTATTTTTTTATCACTTTTCTTTTGTACCTGCACATTATTCATGTCATGCACCAAGTAAGAACATATTTGAAAAGAGTATTATTGAAGGTTATTGAACTAGTTCCTGAATACTTAGAAAGCCTACAATATATATTTTAAGCAGAAATATGTATCATTTTCCCTTCCTGATTAACATCTACTGATATTTGTAACTATTTCTCAGACATTAAATATTGCACGAAAAAGTAGCTACATGTGGATTACATGGTCAAGTGCAATTGGATGCACACATACTCTTTAATTTCATTGATTCATATGTATAGTATGTATAGTATCCTTCCTCCTTTTTTTAGCATTGACTCTTGATGCTTTGGATAAGGGAAATGATGGTGTATTAAATCAGAGCCCATAATGGACTTTTATTTTCCCTTAATTTTAAGCTTACTTTCTGATTATTAAGGAAAAGTTTTCTGTTTTTTAATTGGATATTTTATTTGTTTATATTTCAAATATTATCCCCTTTACTGATTTCCCCCTCTGCAACACCCTTATTATAACCCCCCAACACACAACCTGCTTCTATGAAGGTGCTCCCCAACCCACCCACTGACTCCTGCCTCAACATACTGGCATTCCTCTACACTGGGACATCAAGTCTTGACAGGACCAAGAGCCTGTAAAACCATATAAGGCCCCTTAATCTCCTTCAGTCCTTCCCCTAACTCCTCTAATGTGGTTCCTGTGGTAAGTAGGATGATTGTCTATGAGCATCTCCATTTTTATTGGTCAGGATCTGTCAGAGCTTCTCAAGAGACAGCTATATCAGGCTCCTGTCAGCAAGCACTTCTTCGTATCAGCAATAGTGTCTGGGATTGGTGTCTAAATGGGGGAAGGATCCCCAGGAGGGACAGTCTCTGGATGGCCTTTCCTTTAGTATCTATTGCACTCTTTGCCTCTATATTTCCTTTAGACAGTTGCAATTCTGGGTTAAAATTTTGGAGATAGGTATTAGCCCCATCCCTCAAGCAGGGATGCCATGTATAACGTCTAGATATGGTCTCCACAGATTCTCCCTCCCCTTTGTGGAGTATTTCAGTTAATGTCATCCCCATAGGGTCCTAGGAGTGCTTTTGTGGAATCTGGGACTTTCTTGTTGCTACCCTCCTGTTTCCCATCCCCCATTTCTATACAACCCCATTCAAATTCTTGACCCTCAGTACATCTCCTTCCTTACCTGATTCTGCACCTCTTTTCCCATCCCTCTCCATTCTTCCTCCTGAGTCCCTCCCACCCTCTACTTTTCGTAATTATTTTGTTTCCCCTTCTAAGTGAGACTGAAGCATCTTCTCTTTGGTCTTCCTTCTCCTTGAGCTTCATATGGCCTGTTAGTTGCATCATAATTATTCTGTAAGTGAATATTTGCCTAATATTCACTTATCAGTGAGTATATACCATCTGTGTACTTTTGTGACTGAGTTGCCTCACTAAAGATGATATTTTCTAGATCCATTCATTTGCCCACAAATTTCATAAAGTTATTGTTTTTAAAAGCTGAGTAGTACTCCATTGGGCAAATGTACCACATTTTCTGTATCCATTCCTCTGTTGAGGGATATCTGGGTTGTTTCCAGCTTCTGGCTAATATAAATAAGGCTGTTATGAACATAGTGGAGCATGTGCCCTTGTTATATGTTGGATCATCTTTTGGGCATATGCCCAGGAGTGGTAAAGCTGGGTCCTCAAATAGCACTATGTTCAATTTTCTGAGGACCCTCAGACTAATTTCTACAGTGGTTGTACCAGTTTGCAATCCCACCAACAATGGAGAAGTGTTTCCCCTTTCTCTACATCCTCACCAGCATCTGTTGTCACCTGCTTTTTGATCTTAGCCATTCTGACTGGTGTGAGGTGGAATCTCAGGCTTGTTTTTATTTGCATTTCCCTGATGAATAAGGATGCTGAACAATTCTTTACATGATTCTCAGCCCATCAAGTTTCCCTTCAAGTGAAACACCATCATAGAAGCAAGAGGAGGGAGGATGGAATAGGGGGTTTCTGGGAGGAGGGGTAAACTGGGTAATGGGATAATACTTGAAATGTAAATAAAAATAAATGAATAAATAAATAAAATTTAAAAAGCATTAACACAGATATGGTTCACTGGTAGAGCTAGGGATATGTATTAAATTCACACATTAAATGTACCACTCAAACATTCAAAATGTATCTTTGTACTTATAAATGTATATCAATTAGAAACAAGGAAGGGTACTTAAGTTACTTAAGCATGATAATCATTTATATCAGCATTTATATTGTGTTACCATAGCAGCCATAGGCAAGTGCTATCAGTCAATAACAATCTAATGTATACAGCCATACCTGTAGCACAGGCACTGGAAAGTCTGGGAACAACCTTACCGGTGTTCCCTAAAGAACAATTTTGGATGTGCAAGTTATACTAAAAATCATTTTCCAGTTAAATAAGATTATCAGAAAATTAACATTTTAACATGTAACTGCTAAATAATGACAAACAATGTGCCGTGGCAAACACAGATAGCTTAGTGCCTTTGATCATCTGTGCCTTGAATCTTAACATCAAAGAAAGCAGATACTTTATATTACCCAGGGCTGATAGTTGGCAATAAATAAATGAATAGCTTGAAAATGTAGGGAGGTGGTGAGATAATTAGCCATATTTTAGAGAGGCAAAAAAATATTCAAACAGGGGTTAATGGGCTTGTGCACTAGGATGGAACTAAGAGAGGATGATTAAGATGCAGAGTTAATGAGGATGCAGATAAAAGCTAAAGTCAGAGATGAGATTATGGAAATTTGAGAATTTAAGATGGAGGATTTCCAGAAGGTACTAGTGAAGTATAAAATAATTTCCCAAAGGATTCCCTCTCAAGTTACTAAGCATAGTAATTCAATTTTAAGTAAAATGTAATATAATACCATGCATTTCAATGTTATAAATGACCAAAGTCATTCAAAATAGCAAAGAAACCTTTGAGACATTTTTGCTGAGCCACTATACACTACTGTTAATCATTGTTTCTTTAAGCCCTCATGGTTTGTTTGTTTTCTCAACTTCAGATTTCCAATTTTTCTGTCCTCCTCAGGTTACATTTTGCCTTCCATAAACATCAACCCCTAAATTTTATAAATACAATAAACTTGCTGTAATGGATTTAAATGTTGATTTTCCACAACTTAGAATCACCTAATCAGGAAGACTTGAATGAAAATTTCTCTTGGTTGCCATAGTTGATGTGAAATGGGCCACCCCATATGGGGGCAGCCAGCACCTTTTAGTGTTAGTCCACATGAAGAAGGAAATGAATGTCCAGGTTGTTGCATGTAGTTTTAAAGCAAGCTACTGCCTTAGCCCAGGAGCTGGAACTAGCTCCTCCCTGCCACTTTTGTTCCATCACACTTCTCTCTCTGCCCACCTTTGCTCTGGGAGGGGTTGTGTTGCCAGCCCACACCTGAGGCCCTAAAATCTGTAAATAAAAGACACACAGACAGCTTTATTATTTTAGAACTTGCTGTCTAATCACAATTGCTGGTACAGATACTGCTTGCCTAGAAAAGCGTGCCTTTATCAATTATTATCTCAATTTCTCTTCTTGCCCTACACCTAGTGGCTTGTACCAAATAGCCCTCAACAACATGCTTGACCCCCACTTGCAGCAGAGCCTGCAGGCTCTTGCTGCCCTGAGACCTTACATGACTGCTGCTTTCTGCTCATTCCAAAGCATGGCAGAAAATAGTCCTCTCTTTTGTTGTGTCTGCCTTTTCCTCCTGGGACCTAGAAGTGTCACTTGTACCTTCTGCCCAGTTATTGGTTCCCTGCCTTCTTTATTGAAAAATCAGAACCACTTAGGGAACTACACCTTAGTATCATCACCACCCTGTAGTCTACACATTATTCTTCCAAGTTTACAAATGAAGAAGGCAACTGTTTTGATATTGGAGTCCCTAACATTTAAGTATATACACGTTTACTTTAGATCCCAAATTCTGTATGGTTGCTGATAATAGGTTTATTGCCAGAGTCACTTATCACCACCCCTGTCTCTAGAGAGTAGAAAGTACACATTAGTAACAGTGCTTCAGTAAACATTGTTACAGTGACTTTGAAACCCTTAGGAAAAAAGGGTGGATGTACTGTTCTTTCTTATTAAAAATAACTATTGATATTTATTTATATTTTGGGTTGTAACCTACACTAAAGTACAAATAATGAATACCACAATGCTTTGATAATAATAAAACAAAAACAATCAAACAAACAAAGAAACAAAAATGTAGAATGAGCAAAACAGTCTTCCTCAGGTGCAATTATCTCAGGATGCTTTTGGTTTTGATTTTGTTAATGTATTGCACTGGGATTTTTCAAGGTCCTTTTCATATAGATTTGGTTTGGGCTCTCTTTTCTCTCTTCCCTCTAACCTTGTTCCCAGGACCCTCCTTTCCTCCCTTGTTTCATCTCTTTCCCCTTTCCCCTTTCCCCTTTCCTTAGCACTTCTAGTTCTTCTACCATGGTCTCCTACCTAGTTTTATAGTTCATACCCACTCTGGACATCCCCTTATTTGTATACCTGCAAACATTAAAGGTTAGGATCCTTATGAAAAGGAGACATGACTTTTGTCTGAGTCAGGGCAACCTCACTGAAGAAAATTCTTTCTGTATCCATCTCTTTTCCATATTCCATTACTTTCATTATCCATTAATCAGTTGATGAATACCTAGTCTGTTTCTGTGTCATAGCAATTGTGGATAAAGCACCAAGGAACATGGATGAGCATGTATATTGTCATAATATATAGTCTTTTGGGTATGTTGCCAAGAGTATGTTTCCAACTATGTCATATGGTAATTCCATATTTTATTAAAGAAACTTTTCCAGAGTGACTGCACAAGTTTATATTCCCACTAGCAGTGAACAAGTTTTTCCTTTCCCCCACATTTCTGTCAGCATTTGTGATTTGTTTTCCTGATCTTAGCCATTCTGGCTGTGATGAGATGGAGTTTCAAAATGATTTTAATTTGCATTTACCAGATGGATAAGGATGTTAAACATTTTAAAGAAAATATTTATTGATTGTTTATGTCTCTTCTTTTAAAAACTGTTCATTTCATTAGCTCATCTATTGACAGGCATTTTTCTTTTTGCAAGGGTGGGGCATAAGTTTATACTTCACTGTTTTTTTAAATATATTCTAACTATAAAACACTCATTTTCTACATGGCTGGAAATTTTTCTTTCTTAGTCTGTAAGCTGTCTGTTCACTCTGTGGATAGTTTCCCTTGCTATAAAGGAACTTAAATTTTATGTGTCCCTATTTATTGAATCCCAGGGCTATTTTCTTTACTAGTGGGAAACTGTTGAGAAAATCCTTAACTGCAGAACATTTTATAGGTTTTCTTTCAGCATTTTCAAGTTTTAACTTAAGTTCTTTGGTGTATTTTCATTCTCGTGCAAAGAATAGTTATGTAAATGTAATTTCTGAAGGTGGATATCCAGTTAGCATGGTGTTGTATCCTGTGATATGGTGTGTTTGCTCTGTGTGTGTGTGTGTGTGTGTGTGTGCTACTTGCACACATGTGTATATATCTACACCAATGCTTCCCTACAGAAACAAGAACAAAACAGTGTGCACGATTATTTACCACTCTCCTCTTCATTTCTTGTTTATTTTTGATTAATTAGTTTATTCTTTATACAGTAAATCCCCTCCTCTCTCCTCTCTTCCCAGTGCAGACATCTTTCAATCCCAGCCTCACACACCTTTCTCTCATTCCCCCTTCCCTTTCCTCAGTGAAAGAGAAAGGGTAGGTAACAACCTACCCTGGCACATCAAGTCTCACCAGGAATAAGTTCATCCTCTTCCACCGAGGCCAGACAAGGCAGGCCAGCTAGGAGAAAGGAATGGAGAAGCAGGCAATAACTCCATTTGTTGGGGAACCATATAAAGACCAAGTTGTACATCTGCTACATATGTATAGGGGCTAAAGTCCAGTCTGCATAGTCTGCTTTTTGTTGGTGGTTCTGTCTCTGAGCTCTTATAGACACAGGTAAGTTGGCTCTATAGGTCTTGTAGTCTCTTTGATTCTCCAGGCTTTCTTGGTCTTTCCCCCCTGAGTCTTCCAGAAGACTCTATGAGCTCTGCTTAAAGTTTGGCTGCTGTTCTCTGCATCCGTTTCTGTCAGCTGTTGGATGAAGTCTCTCAGATTACAGTTGTGCTAGGCTTTTGTCTGCAAGCATAGCAGAGTATCATTAATAGTGTCAAGGACTGGCTTTCTCCCATGGTATGGGTGTCAAGTTGGGTCAGTCATTGGTTAGCCATTCCCTCAATCTCTTCTCCAACTTTATCATCCTGTACATCTTGTAGGCAGGGCAAATTTTGGGTCAAAGGTTTGTTGGTAGGTTAGTGTCCCTCTTTTTTCCTGTGCCTAATGGGATAAGTTAGCATGCAGCAAGCCCTCATAGTCCTTCTAAACTCAGTTTTTTGGCAAGTGCTGCAAGCACTTTACCTTTTGAGCCATCTCAGCAGCCCCACCTCACAGAGGCATTTCATCACAGTTATGAGAGAAGTAACTTAAACCACTAAAATCAGAAAAAAACCTCACCCCTCAGTGTAGGAGGAGGTGCTGTTACTAAAGTCCAGTTCCATAATTTGTTCTTGATTTGGTCAATAAAGAAGGTGGGAGCCAGTTGCAGGGTAAAGGATATAGATAGAAATTCTGGGTCTCAGGAGGAAAGGGGGGTGTGAAGAAAGAGAAAGGGCTTTTGGCCAGGGTTTGGAAGAAGAAGCACAAAGCAACCATGTCAGACCTTGAGGAAGCTAGAACCAGTGACCAAGGAGACTGGCAGAAGCTGGCTGATATCAGCTAGCTGAAAAAGTTAAGACAAGAGATTCTGCAGCCTGAAATTTTACTATTAGACAAGTTATAAAATAATAAAGCTGTCTGTTTTTCATCCATGGAGCAAAGGTGGGCAGAGAGAAAGAGAAGCCAGGACAATACCTGGTGGCTTGGTGAAGCCAGCCAGGAGGAACTATAGAGAAGCTGAGAGAGAGCCAGTGGAATATGAACAACAACTCCTGGCTTTCCTGGTTTGGGGGATAGTTGTGATGGATCCTGGGCTAAGCTGGATGGAGCAAGGGAACTGGAAGAGGTCAGAGCATGGGTAGCATATTGTTAAAATTACACGCAACACCTCACTAAGAGGGAAAACATGCCTGGTTCTGGAAAAATAGGAAAGTACTTGGTGTGAGTGAAGTCATAGCTATTGGAGAAGAATCCAATATTGCAAACATCAGTTTACTAAACCATCATAATTGCTAACAAAAAAATCTATATTTGTCCTTATACTCACAGACAAGTAAAATCTTCACCTCTCCTCAAAAAGTCTATTTGCAACAGACAAATGTCACTACAGAAACAACACTCAACCCAAATGTGGGGTTATGGAGCTCAGTCTCAACAGCTACATTTACAAAACCAGCCCACACCTAAGTCTCAGGGAACATTGTGACAGAGCAGAAAAATTTTAAGAGTCAATAATATCAGTTTGCTCTGAAATTGTTTCTTCTAGAACTAACAAAAGGTATCCACATAAACTCTCATAACATTACTGCCCAAACATGAACTGAACAGAAATGATACTATTGACATACTAAATTAAATAGGAAAAAGCCCAGAAAGTTTCAGTTATCTACACGCACATGCACACGCACGCGCGCGCGCGCGCGCGCGCACACACACACACACACACACACACACACAAATGAGTCTGTGCATCCATGGGTCAATGAGTGCATGCACACATGCACCAACTATAGGCAACTGAGGAAAGCTGGGAGAAGGAGAGGTTGTCTTCCTCAGGGAGGATCACACCAATTGTTTCTCCAGTGTCAAACTACCAACCTCAAAGGCACAGATAGAAGTAACATTATATGGATCGAGCAGCTTATATTTTAGAAAATATATACATATACATGGATTCAATAAAAATTTGATGAAGGGAAAAGGCCATTGATTTGAAGGATACGGGAAAGAAGAGCTTGAAAGGAGAAAAGAGAAGGATAAAATTAAAATAAAAATGCTATATACAGTCTTGGGGGAGAAGCTTTATAAATTGTCGGTACAAATTTAAATTATTATATCTACCATGAGATACAGTATGGAATTTCTTCAACACATACAAAAAGATAAGAGATACCTCCCCTGGGTGTATAATAATGAAAAGCAACAAACTTAAAGACATACCTGCTTTTGCTACAGCAATATTGACAATAGCTAGAGTATGCATTCAGACTAGATAGTTATTAACAAATTAACAGATGATGAAAAATGGTAAAACTACAAATACAGCTAGAGAAAATAATATGAAGCAAGTAAAGCATGTTTCCTCCAATAGATAGATACTGGATAAAAGATCTGAAAGTAATATAAGGGAATGGAATGGGAGTAACAAGTCAGTGGGAAGAGAAGAGTTTGGTAAAATAGATCGATGGAAGGATAAATAATACCAAAAACATTCTAGAAAAGAAAATAAAGGAAAGGAAAGGAAAGGAAAGGAAAGGAAAGGAAAGGAAAGGAAAGGAAAGGAAAGGAAAGGAAAGAATAGTAGAAATGCATTCAGAGCTAGAAATTATGATTCTCTGGACAGAAATCAATGACTGAAAGAGACATGTCAGAATGTGGAAAGATGGCTCATCAGTTAAGATCACTGACATCATGAACAAAAACCTTAGCTCAATTTCCAACTGAAGAAATAAAGACAAAATTAGTTGGAAATACATCAACAGTAAAGAAAGTATCCTAAAAGATTTTTCGTGGGAGATCACTGACTCTGAGTCTTGAACAATAAAGATGACATTATATGTCATCACTTTGTATCAACTTTGAAAATTTTAGAAAAAAAATAACAGTTCCTAAGTTCTTGAGATTAAATTTATTTTAAATGTGGGGATATAATACCTCATTTATTAGTTAATTATTAGATTAGAATAAAACTTTTTATGGCATGAGGGTGAATGATGAAATTACAGTGTGTCATAGCTCCAATATGATGTAGGAGCACACTACAGAAGTGGAAGACCTCTTGAACCATAGGCTTCTCCAAATAGCTCTACATTCTTACAGAGCACTCGGCCAGCCATGACAATGCAGGGATAACTTCAGAGGTTTCAATATAAATCAGTAGTATATAGCATGTATTCAATATTCATTTAATCCTTGTTTTCAGAACCAACACACCACACCACACACACACACACACACACACACACACACACAGAAGTTCTCTTTTGTTCTTAAGTGTGTGAATAACTCATAGAAATTCTGTAATGAGACAAATGAATTTCATGTAAATGCTGAGAAACAACCAGAAAGTTGAAAAACAAAACATAAATTGTGAAAATATTATTGTAGAATGGTATATTTGTCATTTGTAAAATCAAAGTATGTAAACACAGTGTATAAAACCTATAGAGTCAAAATAATGCAAGTAGATGTTAATTAATGAAAGTTACTTAACACTTTGGAGACAGGAAAGAAAAAAAAAAGGAATGCTCTGTAATGCTAACTTTAAATTCTCACAGCCAGAAATCAATGGATAATTATTTAAAATGATGAATGGAATGAGAAAAGTCTAGCTAGTAAAATAATGATTCTCAAAGACCACTAGATGGTGAGGGGTAAGAAATAGGGTAAGAAACTGCTCTACACTTTATTTTAAAAGTGAAATCTTTTATTTTTTCTTTTTCTGTGATACACATGATATTTGGATATAAAATTGAAATACATTATATTTTAATGTATAAAATTTAGACAAATGATTCACTGTTGTGTAGGAGATCAGATGGGTTTTCCTAATCAAGGGAATAGGGAAAATGAGAAGCAAAAGGAAATAGGGTGAAAGACACAGGGAGAGCCTTGGACTTCATTGGCATATGGTATGGAAGTTATGGAAATTTCAACTTACTAAAGAGTGTAGCATGACAGTGGAAGGAGAGGCCAAATAGAACAGCTCTGGTCACAGCTGAGATGTGTATCATAAAGATCAAACAAAGAAAGCTTGAGGTTTGGTTGATATTATGAAAGGACAACAGCTCTGAGTTCCTGGAAGATTTGGGGAAATTTGGCCTGTCTTCTAGTTTTTTGGGAGGTTGGCACATAAGCATTTTCCAAAGTAGAAAACAAGGATTTAATAGTATGTAGATTTCTCAAGTTTATGCAGGTTATGGTACAGGGGAAGGGGCTATCCCATGCAATATGTAGAGCTCCTATTCCTGGTTATATTGTTTTCCTCGAATGTCTAGGCTACTAAGAAATCAAACAGACAAAGAAAGTCTCTTTGCCGTAGTGTAAATTGTGCTGCTTTTCCTTGAAGGGCAGCCCTGCTAAACAGGGAGCAGAAACTCACTCAAACAATGCTAACCAAAAATATGGAATATTGATGTCTCTGTCTTGAAAATAAGGCAACACAGATAAGAGATGAATAGCTGCATATTCAGGGAGTCAACACTGAAGAAGTCAACACTTCCTGACATTAGTGTTAACTGAAACTGCTATATTTCTGTGCCCCCAAGTCATGTTACACAACTCAATTAATTATTCAATTAAAAAATAGACTTTGGCTGATTTTTGGTTGTAGGCTTCATGAGCATAAAGATAACTTGATTATGTATCAATGTTGCTGAATTTCTAGATGAAGCAAGTGTCCTTATTTCAAATCTAGGATTCTACAAAGTAGGCTAACTTGTCATGTTTTTGTAAACCTGTGTGCATGTGTGTTGTTATATATTTCACACACAAGATCTCACATTAGGAAAACACACAGAGTAGAAAATAAAATGTTGGGTTCCATAAAATAATTCTTTCCATATTTATCAATGAGTCTTTTTTTAATTCTAGAAGATTTTCTAAGATTGTGTTCTTTCTCCACTACTTTTTCTGTACATTTCAAATCCCTACTTCTCTACTTATTTTTTTCAAGAAGCTTTGGGGTGCACAAAGGAAATAAGTTATCTCGGTGTAAAAATACCAGGCATTTAGGAGCTGGAGAACAAACAAAGGACTTGAGGAACAAACATAAACCTTCATAGAACATTCTTATTGAGGTCTAGCCCTCAGGCATTTCACCTGCTTGCTCTTCTCTCTTTACTTTATAGCATTGAATCCATGCTGGTTTGCACAGGTACACATTGTATCTCCTCCCCAGGAAAAAGAAAACAAAAACCAAAAAGAAGTGTATGGCAGGTGCAGTCACAATAGTTTAGCAACACAGCATGGCACATTTCATAAACAAAATACATTCTTCTCAGGGGGCTAAACTCTTACCAAGCCAAATGCTCTAATTTACCCTAATGTTCTATCCTCTAAACAATCTCAGAACCTAGAGATGAGGCAGTGCAGTGGCTCCAGCAGGGCTGAAAGGAAGCCAGGTGAGTTCAAAGCACTAGAGCTTTAAAAGACAACCCCTCATTAAAACATTGAAATGTAATATTGACTCTAAGCAAAGATGGAACAATGAAATGCAAATATAATGTAAGTAAAAATAGCACACATTTCCTCCCAATACTTCAATCTAATCTATTAGAAAGTCACTTCTTTCTCTTTATTTTTATTTTTGTTTTTATTTTTGTTTTCTATATTCTTTGTTTACATTTCAAAGGCTTTCCCCTTTCCCAGTTACCCCCCACCATATGTCAGATAATTCCTCTCCCCCCATGCTATTCCTCACTCTTCCCCCCCCCACGATTTCTCTGTTCTGGGTCTACAATACTGGATCCAATCTTTACAGGCCCAGGGTCCTCTCCTTTTTTTCTTCTTGAGAGTCATTTGACTTGCTAATTGTGCCTTGAGGATTTAGGGCTTCTGGGCTCATTAATATCCACTTATCAGTGATTGAATTTTGTGTGTATTCTTTTGTGATTGGGTTAGCTCACTTAGGATGATAGTTTCCAGATCTAACCATTTACCTACAAATTGCATGAATTCATTATTTTTAATTGCTGAGTAGTACTCCATTGTATAAATATACCACGTTTTCTGTATCCATTCTTCTTTTGAGGGATATCTGGGCTCCTTCCAATTTCTGGCTATTATAAACAAGGCTGCTATAAACATAGTGGAGCATGTGTCTTTGTTGTATGTAGAGGAATCCTCTGGGTATATGCCCAGGAGTGGTATGCCAGGGTCCTCTGGGAGTGGCATGCCCAATTTTCTGAGGAACCGCCACACTGATTTCCAGAGCAGTTTTACCATTTTGCAATCCCACCAACAGTGGAGGAGTGTTCCTCTTTCTCCACATCCTCGCCAGCACTTGTTGTCTCTCGAGTTTTTAATCTTAGCCATTCTGACTGGAGTGAGGTGGAATCTCAGGGTTGTTTTGATTTGCATTTCCCTGATGACTAATGATGTTGAACATCTCTTAAGGTGTTTCTCGGCCATCTGAATTTCTTCTGGTGAAAATTCTTTGTTTAGCTCTGTACCCCATTTTTTGATAGGGTTATTTGGTTCTTTGGGGTCTAACTTCTTGAGTTCTTTGTATATATTGGATATTAGCCCTCTGTCGGATGTGGGGTTGGTGAAGATCATTTCCCACGTTGTTGGTTGCCGTTTTGTCCTTCTGACAGTGTCCTTTGCCTTACAGAAACTTTGTAATTTTATGAGGTCCCATTTGTCAATTCTTGATCTTAGAGCATAAGCTATTGGTGTTCTGTTCAGGAACTTTACCCCTGTGCCCATGTCCTCCAGGGTCTTCCCAAGTTTCTTTTCTAATAGTTTCAGTGTGTCTGGTTTTATGTGGAGGTCCTTGATCCACTTGGAGTTGATCTTAGTACAAGGAGATAAGAGTGGGTCAATTCGCATTCTTCTGCATGTTGACCTCCAGCTGAACCAGCACCATTTGTTGAAAAGGCTATCTTTTTTCCACCGGATGGTTGTGGCTCCTTTATCAAAGATCAAGTGACCATAAGTCTGTGGGTTCATTTCTGGGTCTTCAATCCTATTCCATTGATCTACCTGCCTGTTGCTGTACCAATACCATGCAGTTTTTAAAACAATTGCTCTGTAGTACTGCTTGAGGTCAGGGATATTGATTCCCCCAGAAGTCCTTTTATTGTTGAGAATAGTTTTAGCTATCCTGGGTTTTTTGTTGCTCCAGATGAATTTGAGAATTGCTCTTTCTAGATCTATGAAGAATTGATTTGGGATTTTGATGGGGATTGCGTTGAATCTGTAGATTGCTTTTGGCAAGATGGCCATTTTTACTATATTGATCCTGCCAATCCAGGAGCAAGAAATATTTTTCCATCTTCTGAGGTCTTCTTCGATTTCTTTCTTCAGGGACTTGAAGTTCCTGTCATACAGATCTTTCACTTGTTTGGATAGAGTTACGCCAAGGTACTTTATGTTGTTTGTGGCTATTGTGAAGGGTGTTATTTCCCTAACTTCTTTCTCAGCCTGCTTGTCCTTTGAGTACAAGAAGGCTACTGATTTGCTTGAGTTAATTTTATAACCAGCCACGTTGCTGAAGTTGTTTATCAGCTGTAGAAGTTCTCTGGTGGAGTTTTTTGGATCGCTTAAGTAGACTATCATATCATCTGCAAATAATGATACTTTGACTTCTTCCTTTCCAATTTGTATCCCTTTGACTTCCTTATGTTGTCTGATTGCTCTCGCTAGAACTTCAAGTACTATATTGAAAAGATATGGAGAGAGAGGGCAGCTTTGTCTAGTCCCTGATTTTAGTGGGATTGCTTCAAGTTTCTCTCCATTTATTTTGATGTTGGCTACTGGTTTGCTGTAGATTGCTTTTACTATGTTTAGGTATGGGCCTTGAATTCCTGCTCTTTCCAAGACTTTTAGCATGAAAGGATGCTGAATTTTGTCAAATGCTTTTTCAGCATCTAATGAGATGACCATGTGGTTTTTTTCTTTTAGTTTGTTTATGTAGTGGATTACATTGATGGATTTCCATATATTGAACCATCCCTGCATTCCTGGAATGAAGCCTACTTGATCATGGTGAATGATCGTTTTGATATGCTCTTGGATTCGGTTGGCAAGAATTTTATTTAGTATTTTTGCATCTATATTCATAAGAGAAATTGGCCTGTAGTTCTCTTTCTTTGTTGGATCTTTTTGTGGTTTAGGTATCAGCGTAATTGTGGTTTTGAAGAACGAGTTGGGCAGTGTCCCTTCTGTCTCTATTTTGTGGAATAGTTTGAAGAGTATTGGTGTTAAGTCTTCTTTGAAGGTCTGGTAGAATTCTGCACTAAAACCATCTGGTCCCGTACTTTTTTTGGTTGGGAGGCTTTCTATAACCCCTTCTATTTCTTTAAGGGTTATGGGACTGTTTAGCTGGTCTACTTGATGCTGATTTAATTTTGGTATTTGGTATCTGTCTAGTAAATTGTCCATTTCCTCCAGATTCTCCAGTTGTTTTGAGTATAGGCCTTTGTAGTAGGATCTGATGATCTTTTGAATTTCCTCTGTTTCTGTTGTTATATCCTCCTTTTCATTTTTAATTTTGTTAATTTGGATACTATCTCTGTGCCTTTTGGTTAGTCTAGCTAAGGGTTTATCTATCTTGTTGATTTTCTCGAAGAACCAGCTCTTGGTTTTGTTGATTCTTTGTATGGTTCTCTTTGTTTCTGCTTGATTGATTTCAGCCCTTAGTTTGATGATTTCCTCTCTTCTACTCCTCCTGGGTGAGTTAGCTTCTTTTTGTTCCAGGGCCTTCAGGTGTGCTGTTAAGTTGCTAGTGTATGCTCTTTCTAGTTTCTTTTTGGAGGCACTCAGGGCTATGAGTTTTCCTCTTAGCACTGCTTTCATTGTGTCCCAGAGATTTGGGTAGGTCGTACCTTCATTTTCATTGAAGTCTAAAAAGTCTTTGATTTCTTTATTTCTTCCTTGACCAGGGTGTCATTGAGTAGAGTATTGTTCAGTTTCCATGTGTATGTGGGCTTTCTGTTGTTGTTCTTGCTATTGAAGACCACTTTTACTCCATAGTGATCCGATAGGAGACATGGGATTAGTTCGGTCTTCTTGTATTTGTTGAGGTCTGTCTTGTGACCAATTATATGATCAATTTTTGAGAAGGTACCGTGTGGTGCTGAGAAAAAGGTATACTCTTTTGCTTTAGGATGGAATGTTCTATATATATCTGTTAAATCCAATTGGTCCAAAGCTTCAATTAGTTTCACTGTGTCCCTGTTTAGTTTCTGCTTTCCTGATCGGTCCATTGAGGAGAGTGGAGTGTTGAAGTCACCTACAATCATTGTGTTAGGTGTGATGTGTGCTTTAAGCTTTAGTAAAGTTTCTTTTACGAATGAGGGTGCCCTTACATTTGGTGCATAGATGTTCAGTATTGAGAATTCTTCTTGGTGGATTTTCCCTTTGACAAGCAGGAAGTGACCTTCTGGGTCTCTTTTGATGACTTTAGGTTGAAAGTCGATTTTATCTGATATTAGAATGGCTACTCCAGCTTGTTTCCTGGGACCATTTGCTTGTAGAACTGTCTTCCAGCCTTTTACTCTAAGGTGGTGTTTGTCTTTGACACTGAGATGTGTTTCCTGTATGCAGCAAAATGTAGGGTCCTGTTTCCATATCCAGTCTGTTAGTCTGTGTCTTTTGATTGGGGAATTGAGTCCATTGATATTAAGAGATATTAAGGAATAGTAATTATTACTTCCTGACATTTTGGGCATTGTTATTATTATTTGTATTTGAGTGGTTCTCTTCTTTTGGGTTGGATGAGATGGGGTTTCTATCTTGTTTCTTCTGGGGTGTTGTTTCCCCCCTTGTGTTGGTATTTTTTCCCCTATTATCCTTTGTAGGGCTGGGTTTGTAGATAAGTATCTTGCAAATTTGTTTTTGTCGTGGAATATCTTGGTTTCCACATCTATGGCAATTGAGAGTTTTGCTGGGTATAGTAGTCTTGGCTGAAGTTTGTGTTCTCTTAGGGTCTGCATGAGGTCTGCCCAGGATCTTCTAGCTTTCATGGTCTCAGGTGAGAAGTCTGGTGTAATTCTGATAGGTCTTCCTTTATATGTTACTTGTCCTTTTTCTCTTACTGCCTTTAATATTCTTTCTTTGTTTAGTACATTTGGGGTTTTGATTATTATGTGATGGGAAGTATTTCTGTTCTGGTCCAGTCTATTTGGGGTTCTATAGGCTTCTTGTATATTCATGGGCATCTCTCTCTTTAGGTTGGGGAAGTTTTCTTCCATAATTTTGTAGAAGATATTTGCTGGCCCTTTAAGTTGTAGATCTTCATTCTCATCTATCCCTATAATCCTTAGGTTTGGTCTTCTCATTGTGTCCTGGATTTCCTGAATGTTTTGGGTTACCAGCTTTTTGCATTTTGCATTTTCTTTAATTGTTGAATCCATGGTTCCTATGGTATCTTCAGCATCTGAGATTCTGTCTTCTATCTCTTGTATTCTATTGTTGATATTTGCATCTATGACTCCTGATTTCTTCCCAAGGTTTTCTATCTCCAACATTGTCTCCCTTTGCGATTGCTTAGTTGTTTCTACTTCTGTTTTTAGATTTTGTATGGTTTTGCTCAGATCTTTCAGTTGCTTGTTTGTGTTTTCCTGTAATTCTTTAAGGGATTTTTGTGTTTCCTCTTTTATGACTTCTACTCGTTGACCCATGTTCTCTTGTATTTCTTTAGGTGATTTTTGTTTCTCCCCCTTATTGGGATTCATTTTTTGCTCTATATTCTCCTGGATTTCTTTAAGTGATTTTTGTGTCTGCCTTGTATGGGCTTCTAGTTTTTGATCTATTTTCTCCTCTATTACTTTAAGAAATTTATCTAAGTGATCCTCAATCTGCATCTTTACCAGTGATTTTAGATCTGAGTCTTGTTTTTCTGGTGTGTTGAGATATCTGGGATTTAATTGTGTTTGCCTTGCAATGGCTTCTAGCTTTTGATCTATTTTCTCATGTATTACTTTAAGAGATTTATCTAAGTGTTCCTCTATCAGCATCCTGACCAGTGATTTTAGATCCGAGTCTTGTTTTTCTGGTGTTTCGGGGTATCCAATATTTATTGCTGTTGGGGAACTGGGTTCGGATGCCGCCATATTGCCTTGATTTTTGTTAGTAGCGATCTTACGTTTGCCTTTTGCCATCTGGTTAACTCTGGTGTTAGTTGGTCCTGTAGATACTAGCTGGTGCTTGACCCTCCTGTGGGGTTGTAAGGCTATTTCCCAGCAACTGGGATACCTGAATCACTGTCCTGCTGGGGGTCTTGCTCACAGATTGCTGACTGGTGGCCTGAGTCCCCCGAGGTCTTATACTCAGGATATCCCAGGTATTCTGTTCCGCCTGTTGGGCGGCTGCTCTGCACTGCTCCTGCTCAGGGTTTGCTGTCTGATATCCTGTTTCCCCAGGGGTCTTAAAGTTGGGATATCTCAGTTATCTGGTTCCGCCTGCTGGTCCCAAGCTGCTGGGAAGCTGGCTGGGTCCGGTTTCCAGCTTCCCTGCCACTGGGTGGATGGGAGGCTGGTTTGGCCTCAGGCTGGGTCTGGGCACCTGGCACACTGGCTGACTCCGGCTTCCTCACCACCAGCTGGACGGGAAGCTGCAGGCAATATGGCAGCTGCCTGCAGGGAGTTCGGGGTCGCCCCGCGAGTGCAGAGTGCAGCTGCTATTCTGTGCCCAACTCCCACTCCAGGCCTGAGTCCCCGAAGGTCTTAAGCTCGGGCTTTCTCGGGTACCTGGTTCCGCCGCTGCTGGCTGGTTCTGAGCACCTGGCACGCTGGCTGACACTCAGGCTTCCCCACCACCAGCTGGGCGGGAAGCTGCAGGCAATATGGCAGCTGCCTGCAGAGAGCTCGGGGTCCGCCCCGTGAGTGCAGAGTGCAGCAGCTATTCTGTGCCCAACTCCCACTCCAGGCCTGAGTCCCCGAAGGTTTTAAGCTCGGGCTGTCTCGGGTACCTGGTTCCGCCGCCGCCGGCTGGTTCTGAGCACCTGGCACGCTGGCTGACACTCAGGCTTCCCCACCACCAGCTGGGCGGGAAGCTGCAGGCAATCTCTTTCTCTTTTTTGAATACAACATTTCTTTCAAAAGTCTTCTTACATGCAGGTCAATGAAAGTAACTGCAATTACCTAAGTAGCAGGTTATAGTACCTCTGATAGAAAACAAAGCAAAACAGAACAAACAAACAAAACCCCAGGTTTTTCCAAGGCAGCTCTAGGAAAATAGATACCCACTGCCTCTCTTGAGACAATATTCTCTGACACATTGAGACCTGATTGATCATTCTAGCACTTTCAAATCTCTCTCTCATTTTAATAAATTCTAAAATAAGAGACTCCCATGAGGCACACTGGCCCCACCTACATGCAGAGGGATTTGAGTACATTGGTATTCCCAGTCTTTATTAACAGTAGCTGTAAGCTACTTTCATGGGAACAAAACCCTCTGAGGTCTAATGAGCTAGTGTGATGACAAAAGCTACTACTTGCTCTTAATTGCACCCACTAGAACATTTTCGCTGGTGTAGTCTTAATGAGGAATTCCTCTAAGCATGTATTTGTTCTGTCCCAAATATATTAATTAGCCCTAAATCTCAGGCTTACTAAGCATTGCTTTGATGTGGTAGAATTGAGAAGAATTGATAATGTAATGACCTATGTTTAACAATTTGCAAATTGAGTATGCAGGTCTATATGAAAAGCAGGTTTGAAGGGTCACAGCTATAATATGTATGGGTTGTGCTATATGTTTATTTTTCCCATCATCTCATAATAGAACCTAGCCTTACCAATCTTTCAGTTTGTAAGGAGCAATGCCTCTTGCTTTTGTGTAGTTTCCTAGATTTTCTTAAAACATCCTTCCTGGAGAGAAGAAAGAAACTTCTAAGATTTAGGAAGTGAATGAAGATGTCCGGGACCAGGAAATAAATAAAACTTACAGTTCCCAGTAAGTTCAACAAGCTCTATGCCTCACAAGGTACCTTCCTGTGATTCATGAAGAGTAGCAATTACTGGACTACAAACTTTGATCTGCCAAGTTGAGAGCAAGTCACACAAGTGGGCTGCTACCCTATAAAAACAGAGAAGAGAGGGACAAAGGTTATATTGGAACTTCTTAATGCAGAATATAGCTCTCTGGAATACACACCTGTCTTACCTTTACAATTGAAGCTGCCTCAGCCACCCTTCTCCACTTTGGTCTGATATTCTTGATTTTTGCCTGAAATTGCTCTCTTCCTAAGGGTCTTGCTGCCTGTATTCTTCTCTTGCCTCAGCTGTGGATATAACCTGTCCTCAAGTAGATGCTTAGTTCTTGGGGTTTTTTTTTAAATGATTATTTAATGAATTCATACCATAAACTTCCAGAGTGACCTGTGAGAAATCTTAAATCACTGTATGTCTTAGTAACACAGAAGCAACGGAGTAAGAAGGAATACAGTGGGGGCTACCTTCTGAGGGTAGGGAAATAAAGGATCTAATTAAGCTGGAGCACAAGGAGTCACAGGAGAACCACATGTGATAGCTCCTGGCCACAAAAGTGTCTGACCCCAAGTTGTCAGTAAAACAGCAGCCAACAGAAGCAAAATCTCTAGCTGTGAGAGAAAAATCTGAGATGAAGAGACATGAAGCATGTCAAGTGCCATGAGAGAAGAGCAATAGATCGATTTAGAACCCATGGAATATGATCGACAATTTAGGCACAATCATGGTGGGCTATGCCTTGGAAAGCCAGAGCCTTGATGAGGCCTACATGTTTTGAGAAATTTACAGTTATAGAACATCACTTTGCTTGCGGTTCTTGAGGTCTTCATGTCCTTCTTAATCTTTGTGTTGTGTGAAGATTCTAAGGAGGCTGCCAGCCTCTCACTGGGTAATATCATTGGCACTCACAATAATAGTGTTTGATCTTTTTCAAGCCTTACTACTGGAACAGATTAATGATTCAATTACCAGCCTTGAGAAGAACTTAGAAATGTAGATTGTTAGCAATGACCATGAACCCTAGAATTTGAAGAAATAGATTGTTACTAAAGTTAGGTTAAGATATTTTTGTCAATGGCTCTGATGTAGAAAATCTTAGAAAACAACTTGATGTAAAGAAAGGCACATTGGTCATGGTGATTTGTACAAGAAAAAAAAACCCTAAGACAAGACACTCTCACAGGGTTCACCTAAGACCACCAAAAAAAAACCCACAGAAATTTATATTTTGACTCATAACAATAGCAAAATTATAGCTATGAAGTAGCAATGAAAATAATTTATGGCTGGTTCAACACAACATGAGGAACTATATGAAAGGCTCATAGTATTAGGAAGATTGAGACACACTGCCCTAGAGTCTGTTGCTCAGCGTGCACTCAGATGAGCCAGAAGCCCAGATACCTTTGGAGAAGTAAGACTTATTTCAAGACTCACTGGAGACTTGCTGTTCCCAAGGCTTCTTCCTCAGACAGGAGGAAGCCTTATTCTCTCATGGCACCAGCTTTCAAGAGTCAACCTATTAATAGAGACAGAGAAATGTATCCCTTGTTTCAGCCTTCAAGACTCCTTAATTCAGTCGTAGATGAAAATTCTATCTTGTAGCAGGCTCCAAACTTCAAGGCTAGGAAGAGATTGATGAACTTCCCTACTGTTATTGTTGACATATTGTCTCAGACTTTCTGTAAACCTTGCTGAATAAGCAGGTCAATAACATCCTTTCTTTTAAGCAGGAAACCCTGTCAGATGATGGGGATTGGTTCTAATTCTTTGATTTAATTGGGAATCTACATGTGCACATGGTAAAGATCCTTGTTCCCTACTGGGTTTTGATTGATCAATAAAGATAACAGTGGCCAATGGTTGGGAAAGGGAAACAGTGTAGGACATTTAGATTTGTGCTTGCTAAAACCTGGGGAAAAAGATACAGGGAATCACTATGACTTGAGGGAAAAGGATGGGTTTTAGGGGCTGTAAGAAAGAAAGCCAACCAACCACATGAGAATTCTGATGGGTGGCCACTGGCCACTTTTCCAATTTGGGCCTGGGGTAGCAGGAGAAGGTTTAGGATCATCCACCCTTTGAGTTAGCCAAGGCATTTTAAAATTAACTGGTGTGTGTGTGTGTGTGTGTGTGTGTGTGTGTGTGTTCCATTTGTGAATCCCAATAGCTCCTGAGCAGGTGTGCTCATGCCATCCACCAGGAGCACAAACTTGTATAGCCAAATCACAGCTACAACCAAGGACCTCATTTTCAGCTTTGATATTTGTGGTTTTATTTTCTTGTTTGAAAATAAGTTTGCTTCTACATGGAAAATGAAAGCTTCTCCCTTCATTGTCTGCCTATTGTACTATCAGAAAGAGGAAATAAATAAGACTGTTATCTGATATCAAATATTACCCAATCCTGAAAACTCTTGTAAATTCATAAAACTTTCTCTGGACTCTGAAGAGTTTTATCACCCAAAACTCAGGTTTGATTTCATACAGTATCATACAGTCACAGTTTTACATCAAGAAAGTCACTTAAGAAGATGGGAAGTACAGCAGTAAAACCAAGAAGTGAAAGTCAAAAGTAAAGGGGCCTCTGGACCTCAGAGTCCAGGAAGTATAATAGGCTAAATACTGACCCTATATACCTCAACAGATAGCAAGCATCAGCAGAGGACCCTGATGAACACAATTCCACAGCAGGCCAGGAAAATACTCTCCTTAGGTCCAAAAAGCAAGGTTGAGGTAGACGAGAGATTGAGATGTTGAGGTTATACCTGAGTAACTGTAGTGGGCCAGACAGAGGCATAGTGGGGTGTTTTTTATGAGTTTAATTGTTGATTTTATTTTGCATTTGTTCTGCACATGCATATTCTAGAATACCTAATATCCACAGTATGTGTACCTACACACACAATATACACACAAGCACATTGCACTTTTGAGTGCACCCACACATGTGTATTCATTTGCACACCAAATTCATATACAAGTCTATACCTATGAACACCAAACACATGTATCCTGCACACACAGCTCTGTTGAAAACACATATAGATACACACATGTACTGCATGAATACTCATGGCAAAACTAGAATACATGTATTCATTCCATACACATTAATGCACTACACATACATATAATGCACATGCATATGAAACACCCACTGTGTACTGTGTACTACAGACATGCTACCATGTATATACACATGCACCACATACTCCATCATGCCAATGAAAACCCAAGATACCAGGCATTTTCTCTTGTAAGCTAGCTGATACAGAATCTGAACTTTGTAGTATTTATTCTGATATATTAGCCCTCTCTTTACAAATCTGTATCGGGTCTGATAAGCCCTATCACCTAGAGTACAAGTTAAATCATCGGGAACTTACTAGTTCTTCCCCACTGGGACAAGATGGGCCTCTGTTAGATCCCCTGACCTCACTATCTCCTTCACCTGCTCAGTACTTCTATAAAATACCAACACATGTAGCTACCTGCACCTTGCTAAATAAGTTTCTAAACATTTTAAATGCCACAAGTTTTGTTAATCCTTGTTTAATTCTTTTTCCTGGGTTTTAAAAGGGGGTGATAAAAATTCACAAAAATTAAAAGTGTCAAATTAGAAAACTCTTAAAGAAAACATTTTGTATACACAGATACCACACACATGTTCCCAGAGCAGTCAGGTCTGGGGTGGAGTCAGTTGTTGAAATTCAGGCCAGAATGAGTTACATGTATATAAAAACTCTATCTAACACATTCAAGGACTGTGTATATATAATCCAATGATTAAATAAGGACATCATGCAAGTGGATAAAATTTGTCACTCAACTCCTTGTAGAATGGAAAAGAATGCTGGGAGAAAACCCATTTTCACAAAGATAAGTAGAGGACTTGCATTTAGGCAGATGAAAGTAAGGCAGGGATTTCTTGTATCTGTTGATTTCTTTTTGCTTTAAGATCAAAATAATACAACAAAGTGAATATTCCTATCTTTGGATCTGAATTTTAGCAGTAAAACTATATATACAACTACTCAGAATGATAGAAAATGTCTACAAAGGACATTGCTTGTAGCTATATGCTAAGACCTGGTTGTTTGATGCTGTCATTGGGTGTCTTAGACAGGGTTTCTATTTCTGCACAAACATCATGACCAAGAAGCAATTTGGGGAAGAAAGGGTTTACTCAGCTTAGATTGTCATTCATCACTAAAGGAAGTCAGGACTGGAACTCAAACAGGTCATGAAGCAGGAGCTGATCAAGAGGCCATGGAAGGATGTTTCTTACTGTCTTGCTTCCTCTGACTTGTTTAGCTTGATTTTTTATAAAATCCAAGACTACCAGTCCAGAAATAATACCACCCACAAGGGGCCTTCGTGCCTTGATCACTAATTGAGAAAAATGCCCACAGCTGGATCTCATGAAGGTATTTCCTCCCCTGTACCTCCTTTCTCCATGATAACTCCAGCTTGTGTCAAGTTGACATAAAAAAAGCCAGTACTTTGGGTTTGTGACAATAACAAAGGAGAACATGAAAGAGACTGCAAAGAGTACTTGTTTGAAGTCTGTAGGTAGGTTTCAGGACCTGATGTTTAACAATGTATCCCTTCTCATAGTCTAGTCCTCAAATGAATGTGGCAGGTAGAATTACAGTATACAACCTTGGGTATGCCACAGTTTCACTGATTTCACAGACCTTCACTTGATAGATGTTTTCATTTTTACCCTTGGAGCATATCAGAAATTGCAAGTTGCTCCATTACTTTGATAGCAAAGTGAGTTTTAAATGTTCTTATGGCTTTAATTTTTCACTATATACAACCATGATTCTCACAAATGACTGTAATCATTTTTTAAATGTTTAGCTGATGCCAAAGCACATTAGGAAACTGTTTTGCTGTTATCCACACCATATAAGAAAACAATAAGACTTCTATCCCTGTTTCAGAGTTCTTGTAATGTGCCAACTTGAGTTATGTATCACAGCCATTCTCTTCCTTCCTACCCTTTCCACTCAGGTTTAAATGCAGGCAGATAATTGCCTTCCTTGGAGCACTTTTGCTTTACTCTGAGTTCCCACTGAGCCATGTCTGATGGAAAACATGACACAGTAAGGACAACGCCAATGATTAAATCTATGAGAATATAAAGTATATATGAAGCGGTTACTACATAAAATAGAAAATACTACCCAGAAGGCAAGCTTGGAGTGACAAAGCTTCACTTATATGAGAACAATTCAATGTGAGTAGCTTCACATTCCTTGAAATTTAGATCAACAGATTATTATATTTCTAGGTTACTTAGTATAGCATATATTATAGGGTGCACTGAACCACTTATCCAATCTGAATATCTAAGCTTTAACACCACCGAATTAGAAAACAGAGGCCATAGAGAAATAACTCAGATGATTGAAGTCATAATGGTGGGGCCATATCTACTATAGCTCATATTCTTTTTTTCAGTTCTTTGAAATATTTTTATTGATAATTTGGTAGTAATATGACTGCTAAGTATTTTTCCCACAACCCCACCATCACCATCTTGCATACATACATCAGGTTTGTACACTGTATACCATAAATATGTATATTATGTGTCAAAAAAATTAAATTCTAAAATAAAGATATAAGAACAACAAATTGTTGTGACTATGAAAACTTTTTCCCTTTTATTGAAAATAGAGGCTTTTTTTCATAACATAATATATACTGATTTCAGTTTCTCCTCCCTCTTCTCCTGTCAGTTCCTTCCATTTCCCTTCCCATCCCTTTCCCCCCTTTGTGACTATCATTCGGAAAAAATACAGGCTTCTAAGGGATATAATAAAACAAAATATAATAACAAAAGTTAACTCATCAGAATTGGCCAAAACACACAAATGAGGAGACAAGCTCTAGAAAATTCATAAGAAACGGATATAGACATAAAAACCTGTAGCACATAGTTTTGCTACTGTGCTTTAAGCACCAGGCAAACCATGATACCATCCCTGAGAATATTGGATCTGCAGATGAAAAACATACACAAATGTAGTTCAATTTCATCCTGCCTTATTGGCTCAATTGCTAGGTGCTTCTAATCTATTGTGGCTAGTCTAACCTTTCCAATACACTTAGTTTAGCACATCTCCCCTTAGTTTAGTGTCCTGGCAACCCAAAACTCCCTCTACTACTCAGATTTTCTCCCTCTATAGCATGATGAAATTCTTCCTTCCTCTCCCTGCATCTCTTAGCCTCTATGCAGGGACTCAGTAGTCCTGCCTATTTCCTTACAGCCATTGGAATCTTCAGTGATTCACAAGGTCAGAGAGCACTGGCCTCTCCCAGAAGGGCAAGTGTTCCCCCTCCCTAAAGGGAGAGGCTAAATTACATTCCTCAAACCACAGGGTGGTCCCTGTGACTAGGAAAGGCCTAGAGTCCATTGGCCACATACCTCATTCCCTAACAACCAATTAGTTTAAAGGTAACACTGTACTGCCAATCACATTGTGCCTAATGGAGGCTGCCTGAGAACTATATAAAAGGCCCACGCAGCCTGGAGTGAACTCATTTTGTGTCACTATGTGAAGGGCAGCCCCAGAATGCTGGATAATAAATAAAAATCCTCTTGCTTTTTGCTTCAAAAAAAAAAAAAAAAAAAAAAAGAACCAACTGGGGAACAGGACCTTAGCAGAAGATCCATCCCCTATGGAAACCCGTTCATTTGCACACTCTGGGATCTCATAAAAACCATTGAACTAGAAGTCATGATATATACATGAAAGACTGTAGGGTAATAAAAGAGGGAAAATAAAACTAAATAAATAAGATAAATGGGGTGGGGTAGAATATTATCTAGGAAATCCCGAAGATCTGGGATGAGGGAGGATCCCAGAAGTCAATTCAGGTGACCTTAGGCAAAATGCCCTACAGTAGGGATATGGAACCTGAAGAGACCATGTCCAGTAGCCAGACAGCCCCCCCCCCTGTGGAGGAATATGGACATCAAATCACCTACAAAACTTTTGACCCAAAATTGGTACTGTCTAAAAGAAATGCAGAGACAAAGATGGAGCAGAGAATGAAGAAAAGGGCTGACCACTGACTGGCCCATTTTAGGCCTATCCCATGGGCAAGTACCAATCCCTCACACTACGTTGCTATGCTGTCCCTGTAGACTGGAACCTAGAATAGTAGCACTCTGAGAGGCTCTATATAGCAGCTGACTGAGACAAATGCAGACACACACAGACAAACTTTGGATGGAGGTCAGGAACCACTATGGAAGAGTTAGGGGAAATATTGAAGGCCCTCAAGGATATTGTAACCACACAGGAAAACCAACAGTACCAACGAACCTAAACCACTGGGAGCTCCCGGAGACTAACCTAACAACCATAGAGCATACATGAGCTGGTTCAGATCCCCTAGCACATGTAGCAGAGGGCTGCAATTCCTGGCCTCAGTAGTATAAGATATGCCTAATCCTGCAGGAACTTGATGCACCAAGGTCAGGGAATAATGGTGCTGCCCTCAAAGAGGTAAAAGGTGCAGGGAACTCTGTGAGGAAGAAACAGAGGCAACATTTTGATTGTATGTAAACAAATAGATTTAAACATAAATACAGAAATAAGATAAAATAAAAATTAGAAATAAGATTAAGAAAAAAAGCCCTGACATCTGACATGAATTATAAGACAAGGAACTTCCAAGATGCATTGAGTTTATTACTAGTTTGCTATGTACTGCTGACTCCTTGAGAGTAGTTATAGATCAAAGTGTTTATATCTGGCTTGGTCTTATATTTCTCCTTCAGTAGCATACAGAGAACTTTCCTGCACCAAAGATGATAGCAGGAAGTGTGCTCTTTCAGTATACTGTATCTTGGTGACTTGCTCTGTGTCTGAGTTGCATGATTAGTTTTAGGGAAAGTTCCACAACTTGCTGAGAAAATGGTAAAATTTCTGTATTTGGGCGATAAGTTCAATCAGTATCTGTTAGGTTCATTTGGTTTATAAAATCAGTTATCTCTAGTATTTCTCTGTTTAGTTTTTGTCTAGGTCACCTGTCTATTGGTGAGAGAAGATATATTTTCTCCCATGATCAATGTTTTTAAGATTCCACATATGATATTTTTGAGACAGAATTTCTCTGTGTATCCTTGACTGTCCTGGAACTTACTCTGACCAAGTTTGTATCATACTCAGAGGTCCAATTGCCTCTACCTCCTGAGTGCTGGGGTTAAAGGCATGTACCACTATGCCTGACAATATGGTTTAAACTGTAACAGTATTTCTTTCATGAATATTAATGTTCTTCTGTTTCATACATAAATATTAAGAATTTAAATGTCCTCGAGGTGGAATTTTCCTTTGATGATGTAGTGTCCTTTCCTATCCTGATTAGTTTTTGTTTGAAGTCTATTTGTCAATTATTAAAAGGGTTATAGCAGCTTGATTCTTAGCATTTTATTTGCTTGGAATATTTTTTTCAATTCTCTTATCTTCAGAGATGTCTATCCTTGATGTTATAGAATGTCTCTTGGGAGAAGATGAATATGGGGTTACATTAATTATGTTACTCTGCCATTTTATTAGGGAATTTAGACCTCAGACAACTGATTATGAGAGGTATCAATGAGCAGAGTTTTTTTTTTTTAATTTCTGCTATTTTGTTGTTGTGGTGGTGGTGGCAGTGGTGGCACTGGGAGAGGAGTGTCTAAAATAGGCAGGTATAATTGCACTATATTTCTGTTTTTTTTATGTTAGTTGTCTTTTTTTCCCTTGCAGCTTTTAATAGTCTGTCTTTGTTCCCTTTGTTTAGTGTTTTGATTATTATATGCTGTTTCCATAACTTGAATTCTTTTCATTGTTGCATTCAACTATGTTTTCATTGTCTTTACTTGGCATTTATTCATATCTTCAATCAGGTTTCTAGTTATTGCTATTTAAAATAATGGTCACCCAAGTCACTTTTAACTGGGACATCACTCTATGACTTTTTTAAATTAGATATATTCTTTATTTACATTTCAAATGATATCCCCTTTCCTGGTTCCACACTCCCTGAAAGTCCCATAAGACATCTTCCCTACCCATGTTCCCCAATCAACCCCCTCCAGCTTCCCTGTCCAAGTATTTCCACACACTGGTACATCAAGCCTTTCCAGGACCAGGGTTCTCTACTCCCTTTGATGTCCAAAAAGGCCATCCTCTGCTGCCTATGTGTCTGAAGTCATGGATAACACCATGTGTACTATCTGGTTGATGTTTTTGTCCCTGTAATCTCTGGGAATACTGGGTGGCTTATATCATTGTTCCTCCTATGGCACTGCAAACCCCTTCTGATAGTGCCCTTATATTTGGAGCATAGATGTTCAGAATTGAGAGTATGTCTTAGAAGATTTTCCCTTTGATGAGCATAAAGTATCCTTCTGTGTCCTTTTTGATGACTTTTGGTTGAAAGTCTATCCCATTGGATATTAGAATGGCTACTCCAGCTGGTTTCCTGGGACCATTTGCTTGGAAAATTGTTTTCCAGCCTTTTTCTCTGAGGCAGTGTTTGTCTTTGTCACTGAGATGTGTTTCCTGTATGCAGCAAAATGTTGGCTCCTGTTTACATATCCAGTCTTTTTATTTGGGAATTAAGTCCATTGATATTAAGAGATATTAAGGATATGATGTTAAGGAACAGTGATTGTTGGTTTCTGTTATTTTTTATGTAATTTTTATGTTTGTGTGGTTATCATCTTTTGGGTATGTTGAAAGATTAATTTCTTGCCTTTTCTAGTGTGTAGTTTCCCTCCTCTTGTCAGTGTTTTCCATTTATTATCTTTTGAAGGGCTGAATTTGTGGAAAGATATTGTGTAAATTTGTTTTTGTTATGGAATATCTTGGTTTCTCCATCTATGGTAATTGAGATTTTTGCAAGGTATAGCAGTCTGGGTTGGCGTTTGTATTCCCTTCGTGTCTGTGTGGCATCTGCCCAGGCTCTTCTGGCTTTCATAGTCTCTGGTGAGAAGTCTGCTGTAATTGTGATAGGTCTACCTTTATGTGTTGCTTGACCTTTTATCCCTTTCTGCTTTTAACATTGTTTATTTATTTAATATATTTGACATGTTATGTGATGGGAGGAATTTCTTTTCTGGTCAAATATATTTGGAGTTCTTTAGGCTTCTTGTATGTTTATGGGCATCTCTTTCTTTAGGTTAGGGAACTTTTCTTCTATAATTTTGTTGAAGACATTTACTGGCCCCTTTAAGCTGGAAATCTTCGCTCTCTACTATAACTAATAATCCTTAGATTTGGTCTTCTCCTTTTGTCCTGGATTTCCTGTATGTTTTGGGTTAGGGGCTTTTTGCATTTTGCATTTTCTTTGACTGTTGTGTCAATGCTTTCTATGGTATCATCTGCCTCTGATATTCTCTCTTCTACCTTTTGTATTCTGTTGTTGATGCTTGCATGCATGACTCCTGACTTCTTTCCTAGGTTTTCTATGTCCCAAGTTGTTCCCTTTGTGATTTCTTTATTGTTTCTACCTCCATTTTTAGATCCTGGATGGTTTTGTTCAATTCATTTACCTATTTTGTGTATTTCGTATAAATCTTTCTCCTTTTCCTGTAATTCTTTAAGGACTTCTCCCTGTTTACATTTTTTTCTCCTATATTTTTTAAGGGAGTTATTTATGTCCTTCTTGAAGCCCTATATCAGCATCATGAGCTGTGACTTTAAATCCAAATCTTGCTTTTCTGATGTGTTTGGGTATCCAAGACTTGCTGTTGTGGGTGAGTTGGGTTTAGATAATGCCATGTTGCCTTGATTTTTGGTAGTAAAGTTCTTACATTTGCCCTTTGCCATCTGGTTATCTCTGGTCTTAGTTGGTCCTGCTGTCTCTGACTGGTGCTTGTCCCTCCTTCGTGTCTGCAAGGCTGTATCAGCACTCCTGGGTGACCGGCTCTCCCCTGGCACAGATTGCTGTGACACTGCCCTGCTCCTGGGTACAGGTGGGGCCCTGGTGTACCGAATCCCAAATGATCTTACACTTGGGTGTTCTCTGCATTCCTGGCTGCACCCATCTGCTTTGTCAAGCAAAGATGATGGATGGCCTCACCTCTATATCTGGGACTCCCTCTAAATGCAGGACTCCCTGCAGGGCAAATGTCCCCTAGCAGCATAGGTGCACAGATGGCTGTGGTTCTGTCTAGCTCCTGGGTGCAAGTGGGGCCCTGGTGGACTGAGTCCCAAGTAATTTCCTGTGATCCTGGCTGTAACAGCCTGCTCAGTTGCAGGAGTGAAAATGGTGGCCTCACCTCTAACTGTGGGACTCCCTACAATGCAGATGTCCCCTGGCAAAATAGGTCCACCATAGCTGTGGTGCTGCCCAGCTTCTCGGTGCAGGTAGGGCCCTAGTGGACTGAGTCCCAAGTGATCTTACACTTGGGTGTTCTCTGCGATTCCGGCTGCACCTTTCTGTTCAGTCACAGTAGCAAAGATCCATTTATGACTTTTTGTTCTTGGAGACTTACTGCTTTGATTATTCATGTTTGTACACTTGGAGTGGGACCGAGGCATCTGGAGGTAGGTAGTTTGTACTGTTTCCTGATATTGAAATCTTATCTACCTCTAATAAATGGCTGTTGGAAGCTCCTCTGGCTGTTTCTTTGATTTTAAAGTGATTGATCAGATACATGGAGCATAACAATTGGTTAATTCAGGTGGTGATATTTGAATGGGCTTTCAGAACTAGTTGAAACTAAGTGAGGTTTCTAATACCAGAAACAGATTTTCTGTAAGGTTGCTGGATTCACAGTCAATCTTTGAGAACCTAAAAGAGGTGTTCAGAACTTTTCTTCAGGTAAGTGGTGTTCGTGGTTTTCACATGAGTCCAGGATTCACTATCTGAATGGTGTGGAGACAGTGAAAGGCAGGTGCAGGATATGTGGATTTTAGGTGAGGCTTTGGAGGAGTAGAGTTGCTACTGTGTTGGTCTAGTGCTGCTACATGAAAACTTGAGTCAAGGGAGTGAGTGTAGTTGGTGGCACTTCTTGGGAACCAAACTAATCAAAGGCATTCTCAGAAGCTATGGCAAAAGAGTTTGCCCAGGGTCAGTCTTAATAAGGTCTGATCATAGGCTGAGTCCAGGACTTTGAAAGACCTAAGGTATCAGTTCCTGGAAATCGGACCACACCATCCCCTAAGGGCTGTGGTTATCAGGTCAAGGCCACTGTATTCTTGCTCTGAAATGTACTCAAGATATCCCATGTTAACTTTGTAAAACAATCCTTGATTAACTTTCTACAATTTTGCACCACCTTATAGTAATTTTCTGCTGACCCTGACCCAGTTTCCTTTGTAAACAGTATATAAGATGCTGATATTTTTCAATAAACTTGCTGACTTGAGTTATCAGCCTATAAAACCTCTTACTCCCAGCTTTCAGTATTTTCTCATCCTTTATCCTCTCAGTTTCTCACCTATTGTCATCCTCTTTGACACATCAATATTCAGGACCCTGATTCTATGTCTCTGAATCAACCACTATGGGTATCTGCCTCATTAGTGTGAGTAGAATGTGCTCAGAAAAGTGAATATTTAGATTTCTAAATGTTCATTGTATCATAATATTTTCATTAATATAATAAAAGGATGGCTTATTTCTCTTTCTGTATATTGTCATGCTAGTGAACAAAACTCAAAGCCTGGCATGTGTTAGACAAATGTTTAATTATTGAAACACTTTTATGGCATGTTAGTAAGGTTTTAAAAAGAATTCATGGAAATGCAAATTAATTAGACATTTTTAGTGTTATTAAACACTGTGAAATAATGGGTCAAAGAAGTCTTGGCTTACTAATTTTTTTTTGAAACAAGTACTGTGATACGTAACGGTTTAAAAGAGACATTTACCATTAAATAGGAAATTTATTATTTTTGGTCTAACTAAGAGTATAATTTATACATATGACTGAGGAAATGAACTCAGCAGGATACCTGTATGTATTTGAGAGGGAGTGAGGAGAGTATGGAAAGGGTTGAAAAAAAAAAAAAGACAAGGGAGAGGAAGAGTTATGTAAGTTTATTTTAATTAATTTTTCAATAAATAAATTATAATTTTATTTAATGTATTTTGGATGGTGTCTTAGTTAGGATTTTACTGCTGTGAATAGACACCATGACCAAGGCAACGCTTACACAAAACAACATTTAATTGAGACTAGCTTACAGGTTCAGAGGTTTACTACATTATCAAGGTGGAAACATGATAGGATCCAGGCAGGAATGGTTCAGGAGGAGCTTAAGAGTTCTACATCTTCATCTGAAAGCTGGTACCAGAATAGTGACTTCCAGGCAGTTAGGAGGAGGCCTATACCCACAGTGACAAGCCTAGTCCAACAAGGACACACCTTCACTCCATGGGCCAGGCATATTCAAACCATAACATTTCCTCCCATAGGTTTGTTCAAATTCATGAGTCTATAAAGGTCATATCTAGCCATAGCTTAATAAAAAATGCTACATATATTCCAACTTCCAATGTCCCCATAGTTTAAAGCAATATCAACAGTGTTCAAAGTCTAAAGTTCCTTAGCTGAAATAACCAACAAAGAGGAGCAATATCCTGTAGAGACCAGATCCAGAAGTTAGACAAGGCCCCTGGTTAATGGATGGTACTACCCACCCATCTCAAAAATGTTAATCCAGAATTGTTTCTTTCTGAGAGAAATAAAGGGACAAAAAGTGAAGCAGAGACTGAAGGAAGGAAAGACCATATAGAGACTGCCCCACCTGCGGATCCATCCCATATGAAGACAGCAAAACCAGACATTATTGCTGATACCAAGAGTGTTTGCTGACAGGAGCCTGATATATCTGTTTCCTGAGAGGCTCTACCAGAGCCTGACCAATACAGATGTGGATGCTTCCAGCCAACCATCTGACTGAGCATGGGGACCCAAATGGAGGAGTTAAGTGAAGGACAGAAGGAGAAGGGGTTTGCAACCCCACAAGAAGAACAACAATATTAACCAACCAGACTCCCCAGAGCTCCCCAAAATGGAGGGACCCATGACTCCAGATTCATATGTAGCAGAGTATTGCTTTATCTGACATCAAAGGAAGGGTAGGCACTTGGTCCTGTGACAGCACAATTCCCCAGTGTAGGGGAATACTAGGGCAGTGAGGTAGGGTGGGGGGGAGCACCCTCATAGAAGCAGGAGGGTGGAGCATGGGAAAAGAGGTTTGTGGAGGGGAAAGCAGGAAGAGAGATAACATTTGAAATGTAAATAAATAAAATATCTAAGAGAGAGAAAGAGATGGAGGGAGGGAGGAAAGGAAGGATGGAGGGAGGGAGGGAGGAAGGAAGAAAGGAAGGAAGGAAGGAAGGAAGGAAAAATGGAGGAAGAAAGGAAGGAAGAAACAAAGAAACAAAGAAAAAAGAAAGTCTCTTATGGGATCTATCCAATCACTTAACTGTAATCTCTGAAATAAGACAGAAAACCAATTGGGCAAACTCTAAACTCTGCATCTCCATGTCTGATATCAAAGCAGTCTTCAAATCTCCAATTCCTTTTTCATCTTTGTTAACTGTGACAAACTTCCTTTCCTGGGTGTGTTCCACTCCCTGTTAACAGCATTCCTCAGGAGATGTCCTATGTATGACTCTGGCATCCTGAAAGTCTTGAATCTCCAAGGTAGTTTCAATGATTCAGCTTCTTGTTTCAGTGATTTCTGGGCTCCTCCAAATGCTTGGGTCACTACTCCAGCTCTTCCATCTGTAGTACTCTAAGCTCAGGTTGATCCACTCCATTACTGCTGCAGTTCTTGGTGATCATCCCATAGTACTGGCATTTCCAATACACTGGGGTCTTCCACTAAGACTAGATGTCATCAACAGCCTTTCTATGTTCTCTTCATGGTGCCAAGCCTCAAATATTTTGCATAACCCATTCAGTTCTGGAACGTCAACTGCAACTGAAACTGTACCTTCACCAGTGGCCTTCCATGGCCTCTCACAGTGCCGAGCCTCAGCTTCTCTTCATGACCCCTTCATGCCTCAAAACTAGTACTACTTGGGTGACTCTTACACATTATCAAGTCCTACTGGAGCACAGGGTAAGACCTTGGCTATCTCTGGAACATAGCTTCTTTGTTCTCTTAGAAAACACTTCCCAGAAGATTTCACCACAGTGATGCTTGTCACTTCTTTATCACTGCTAATTACTTAGTTCCAGATAACCAGTATCAGTCTCCTTCTCCTCTTGACTATAAAGCCAGAGATAAGTAGCCAAAGCTCATGACTTCACTGTGTAAGCTTGGCTTTCCAGGATCTTGCTCTGTAGATTGACCTTGAACTCAGATATCTGCATGCCTATCTCCTGGGATTAAAGGTGTATACCATATGCCTGGATCTAAATTTACCTGGATAGGATCTTACCCCAAAGTCCCACTCTCTTAATTTGTTATCTCTTTGAAAGCAAGATTCAGCTCTATTTTATTTCCTGGTAGCCCATTAATATTGGAACCATATATTTTAGGTTTCCTTTCTAAGCTTGCTATGCTTGTTTAAAATCCTCTTTATGAGACTTAACCAGAAAACAAAGTCTATGATGGATATTTCTGAGACTTCCTTTGTCAATATGATTTATCTGTGTCTCACCACCTTAACCTCAGACATACTCTACAGACAAGGGCAAAAAGCAGCCATGTTCTTAACCAAAATACACAAAAACCATCTCTAGGCCACATACTAAAATTCTTCTCTACTGAATTCTCTTGGGCCAGGTCTGCACAATTCAAATAACTCTCAGTAACAAAGTCTTCCATATTCCTACTAGGATAGCCCATTAAGCTCCATTTAAAGCATTCAACTGCTTTCCAAATTCAAAGTCCCCGAATCCATATTTTTCCAAACAAAAGCATTGTCAGGCCTGTAACAACAATATCTTAGTCCCTAGTACCAACTTTTCTGTCTTAGGGTTTTTTCTGCTGTGAACAGACACCATAACCAAGGCAACTCTTATACATAACAACATTTAATTGGGGCTGGCTCACAGGTTTGGAGTTTTAATGAATTATCAAGGTGAGAACATGGTAGCATCCAGGCAGTCATGGTTCAGGAGGAGCTTGAGAATTCTACATCTTCATCTGAAGGCTGGTAGCAGAATACTGACTTCCAGGTAGCTAGGATGAGGGTCTTAAAGCCCACCCTCACAGTGACAAATCAATTCAAAAAGACTACACTTTCAAATAGTGCCATTCCATGGGTCAAGCATATGCAAACCATGACAGATGACCAGATTTGGGTTATCTTAAAATGTGAGCATTGCAGATACTGAATTTCTGTCCTTTTCCTTCATGCTTTTACTTCCTAAAGTGACAGATACCATCAAGGTTTTAATGCATAAAACCCTCTATCATTATTCTGAAACCCTTTTCCAAGCAGCACTTTGAGGTTAGAGAGTCCAAAGTGCCTAGCCATATCGATATAATGTACCTGGCTGTTCACAAGATTCTGAGTCTGCTCAAGAGTATTGCCGGGCTCCTTGCTTCTACCTCAGAGCCTTTTTTTATCTGCAATTCTGTCTCCATCCAGCCTTCTGAATTTTAGAACTTCTTTCCTGGTTCTTGTCTGTGTCTTTATTGTTTTAGAAGTTCACTGTTTTTATTTTCTAGAATTACTGATGTTTGGACCAAGAGCTCACTATTGTCTCACATTTGCTGTATAGGAACATAGGCCATCAAATCTTTTCCCTATGCCTTTCACAGGGTGCTTTTCTCTTGCAGATACTGGCATAAATAGCTCTGGTCTTTGCACAGTGAGCATTCCTAGTGGTGATAGGGTTAAATCTACTATGAAGAATTCTGCTGACTTTATGCCACACATCACCATGTGTGCTGTACATACAGATTTAAATGTATTGTCAAACTTAACCAGCACAATATGTGGAGTTATTTTACATTGTCTCATATCTCAACAAGCTGCCCATGTTATCTGACATTCTACACATTGAAACTGGTTCTTAGATTGCTGTAAGTATGCTTGGGAATCTTCTAAAAATTTCAACTAAGAGAAATGAAATACTTTCTGACTATCATGTCACATTCAGTAGTATCCTAAGGAAATGAGATAAGGTAAGAGCAATCTTGTTTATTCATTCTGTGTATATGCATCTGTGATGGAAAATTGTGGGACTAGTAGGAGCACATAATGATCCAATGCTTCATAGTAAAGATATTTGGTGAAGCACAGAAACAAGCATATTTGTGTGATTTCCAGTTTTAGGTTTACTAATAAAACTGCAACTAATTTTTTGTTTTTGTTTTGAGAATTTCATATCTAACTCCTTATTTATATCATTTTCCAATCCCTTTCAGCTATCAGTGATTCCCCTGTCCCCACTCTTCTCAAAGCCAGGACCCCTTATCAATTATTATATGTATTTGCACATACATATATGTAAATTTATAAATATAAAATTCTGTGTTTATTTAAGTTTGCCCATATATACATGTAGTTAGGGATGACTGCTTGAGATCAGATAACCTATTTGGAAGCTTATCCCTGGAGAACTGATTCTACCTATCTCAATAATCATTAATTTAGCAGCATGAGGGAATTTCTTGACATCCCCTTTATTGCTAAAGGAAATGATATACTTTTGTCCAGAGTTCACAGGATATATATACTGCCTAGATCTAACAACTTAGGAAGAGTTAAGATATCTAAAGGTACAGGTGTCCAGCTACTTTGGTTGAACTTATAATAGCCTCAAAGCACAAGACTAGTGGTATGCTAAAAAGGATGCACCAAAAGGAGCTGTGATGTCTGTCTCTTGGAGTGAAGAGGTACAAGCCCATATTTAATAGAAGAATATCTGACATGTTTTAGGTCCAGTCCTTTCCTTGATTTTTTTAAAAGATTTATTTATTTATTACATGTATGTACACTATAGTTGTTTTCAGACTATAGTTGTTTCACCAGAAGAGGGCATCAGATCTCATTACTGATGGTTGTGAGCCATCATGTGGTTGCTGGGATTTGAACTCCGGACCTCTGGGAGAGCAGTCAGTACTCTTAACCGCTGAGCCACCTCTCCAGCCCCTTTCCTTGATTTTTGGCCAGGCATCCTAAGTTGTCATTTTCTGTGAATATAGTATCTATGCAAGTAGAAATGCTACTTGAATGTGTTAGGAAAATATCCAGTACTGAAGCTTCCAAAATTCTGGACAGAAACTGTGAAATTCTTGCAAATCAGAGATGTGACCCTGTGTGTCAGTACAACAAGGGCAGGAAGGCAACATGTCAGGGGTGGTGCTCCAGAACTATGGTATGAACAGAAGAAAATTGTTTTAGGTGGAACATACAGTAAGTGGACCACTCCTTCACCCCCATACCCTACTCTTCCCTTTATATCAGTCTGTAAAATAAAATTGTTCTCTTTTCTCTTTAAAAGTAACCTGGAGAATCCATGTGAATCCCTCCCCATGCAGTCATTGTTCTCCATGTTTTAACATTTATCTTCCTGGGTGTGGCATTTCAAGACTACACGCATCTATATGAACAAAATTTTCATATGCTTTTATGAAACACAAGCAAGAAAAAACATGGTATTTTTTTTCAGAGACTTGAATCACATCAAATGATTATATCCAGCCATATCCATTTTCCCTTTAAAAACATAACTTTGGTCTTACAACTAAAAAACTCCCATGTATGTGTTTTTTTTTTCTCATGCATTCCTCTACTGTCAATCATCTAGTTTGGTTCCATAATTTAGTTTTGTGAATAGTGCTACAGTAAACATTGACATACACATAGCTCTGGATATTTGTGTTTAATGATCGTTAGATAAATGCTAAGGAGTGTCATAGTTGGGTGTCCAATCTGAGGTTTGTTTATGGAGGGGGAGCCCACACAGATTTCAGTGGGGGGCTGTGCAAGTGTGCATTCTCACTACCTATGTAGCATTTGTTTATAGACTTTTATTTTCTTAATGACTTTTATTCTTTCAAGACTGGCAAGGGGAATTTAATTTGCATTGCAATAAATTTGTAGACTGCTTTTGGCAAGATAGAAATTTTCACAATATTAAGTCATCTAACCCAATTTTATGTTAATTTTGTATCCTGTCACATTGGTCAAAATATGTCATCTACCTATAGGGATATTTTTGAGTTTTTGTGTTCTTGGTTTTTTGATGGAGGACCTTTTATTGTCCTTGGCAAGGTTTGAAGTACAATGGTAGGAGTCATTGAGGGTAGAAGGGTCCGGTCACTTGATTTAAACTGTGGACAGCTCTGGTGTCTGTTCCTGTGTGGATGCCCATTGGCATTGCAGGTGCAGCCACTGATAGCATGTGTGGACTCAACAGTGGACTCAAGACTCTCCTGGCGTGATGCCTGGGCCAGGACGCTCCATCTTGTGCTCTAACAGCATGTAGTTCTGGGGCGGGAGCCCCACACAAGCCCTGAAAATATTCTGGATACAGCGGCCCTAGCAGAAGAGGACATTCACCTCAGGGCTGCTAGGGGCACAGGCGGTGCCTTTAAAGAGGCTGAGCACCGACAGCGCTGAGGCTTGTGGTCTGAGTCTGTGCAGTAGCTCATGCACTGACAAAACTGTGAGCACCACTCAGTTAAGCATGATGGGCACAGCCAGGAACGAGCCCTCGCAGATATCATGGAGCACCAAGGTGTTTGTCCTATCCAGCAACAGCTCTGAGGTGTACTCATCCAGGGCACACTTGCTGTCGCCAACATAGGGCACGTATTTGATCACCACACAGTGAGTGATCTGGCTCCTCTTCGTGCTCGTAGAGCACATGGTTGCTCTGAACCCTGACGTCCACGGCATTGATCTTTGTCACCTCCTTGGAGCTGAATTGTAGCAATGCAGACAGGTTTTGGCGTCTTTGTTGCTCAAGTGGTTATAGCTCACGATGGACATGGTCTTGAGGCCAGAGTCAATGAGGATGTCCACCAGAACAGACTTGACCTTAGTCTGCCCTGTCTTAAAGTCATCCATTGCCACCTACGAACACGTGGCACTGTGTATGCGGTCCGAGACTCTTAGAGCTCCTCTATGGCTTTGGACCTAGACCACGTCCAGGCTGTCCACAGGATCTTGGCAGCAAGCTCCGTCTCGGCGAGCAGCTGAGTTGAATCAAATTGCGGCAGCCAACAGTCTTTAACTTCTTGTTTTCTGTTTTTATCCATTTAATATTTTTCACTTATATTTAGTCATAATACTCATTACCCAAAGACTGGAAAGATTAGAGATGCTTGTCTTGTTGCTGGTCTTTGTGAAACTTCTTTGGAGTTTTTAATCCACTTAGAATATTTTTGTAGATGTGCCCAAAGCAGGATCTCAATGAGTGCACTTCTATTTCCTTTCCCCTCCATATCTCATCAGGAACCAATGTATTTTCGTGCCCATATTGGACACCCTTCTACCTGAATTGCACCAAAGTATTAAATACATGAAAACCTTTAGCTTCAGTAATGCTGCTACTGATGAGTTAAAAAGCACATTTTTGCCTTGCATTGAAGCAGCTGCTTTCTAACATGTTCTTTAATTCCAGTAAGACTCTCTCCATTTTATTAATTGGAAAAACAAATCACACTGCCTTATTTAGGGTTGCTCTACTGGAGATGTAACACCGTGATCAAAAGCAGCAAGGGCAGGAACCTGGAGTCAGGAGTTGATGCAGAGGCAATATAGGAGTGCTACTTGCTCAGTGCACCTGCGTTCTCATGGAATTTCGGGCCACCGCCCAGGGTTGGCCTTACCCACAATAGCATGGGTCCTCCCACATCAACCACAAAGTCAGGAAATGCCCTACAGGCTTGTCTGCATCCCAATCTTATGGAGGCATTTTCTCAATTGTGCCTCTCTCCTCTAGAATAACTCTAGCTTGTGTCAAGCCATTGTGAAAATGATTCATGTGGAAGCAAATCTGAGCACTCAGGAGGAAGGGAAGCCCAGGCTCCAACCCGTTACATCCAAGACCAGATTATAAGCATTTCTACAACTACATTACACTGAAAAATGACACTTGGTCCCTGACTAAGTTTTGAGTATTATAAATATTTCCCCTTCTTTCAGGATAAAAATGCAAATGGCTTATGGTGGCACCAAACAAGCTCAGGTCTCCTTGTCTAATGCTTTGTTTATAGCCCATATCTCTGAATGTGTGGTACTTTGTTATAAAAAGCTGCTGAACATTCACTCCTCTACAACTTCAGAAAGTGTATCCTATACCAATTTTAAATCCTACACCAATTTTGTTTGCCTACTTTCTAATTATTCAAGTGAATAAATATTAAGAAATTTTTCTGTTATACCATTATCTGGACTCATCTCTCTAAATTATTCTAAAGAACCTTCCTTCATATTCATATTTCTCTAGAACCACTTGCCACCACTTCTTTCTGGGTATGCTTTCTGATTACACGATTCCACTCACACTAAAGAATGGGGAGGCACTGTGATTAGGAAATCTAAGTCACAGAAATTCCTATATAGTTAAATGTCATCACTTATCATTAAATAGGAAACAGAGTTCACTGAGATCAAGTGATGCAATTAATGGTGAGCAGTACCATGGAAATATAACTAGGATGATGGGATAGAATTGTGTGACTGGTTGGTAGAATTGGTCTTATCACATTATAATTGCAATCATATAGGGATGTTCATGTTTCAAAGAGGCAAAATCAGAGAAGAATTTAACCTTTGATGAGTCCAGTGCTTCAGGCTCAGTGATGAATGCATTTATGAGCAAATTTATCACTGTGTAAGGAACAGAGACTGAGGGCTGAAGGGCTAGTGCATACTCTTTTCATATAGGCCTTGTATATGGTTATCAGCAGGAAGAGAAGTGTGCTGTTAAAAATTTCACAGAAGTCTTCAAGGAGAATAAAAGAAATTTCTGTTCACTCACTGCAGTGAGTAAATTGTGTTCTGTTCTCTGACATGCATTAACCTTCTGTTCTCCTCTTGTAGCCTCATAAGGAATTTATTATTTGTTTTTCTTAATGATAAAATTGTTTAGACCAAAAGTTTCATTAGAAAGACAAGCTTGATCAAGTCTTAAGAATAAAGCCCTCAGCTCTGTAAAGTAGAAAGTTAATGTTCAAAGGAATTCTTATGACCTTTATATCTCAGTGAAGGACAATAGGAAATCAGCCATTTCTCAGTCTCACTGGAAGTGGTCTGCATACGAAATAGAAAATAAAAGAAGCAAAGGCTGCCCTTTCAAGGTAGTCTGTGGATTCTGGGAGCAAGCTCTATGTTCAGTTTAAAATTCATCAGCCTATTTGAATACCTTGTGATTAATTCTGCATAATATTAGACATGTCTAAAATACAGAACTGGAAACATATTTGAATAAAACTGGCACTCACAGACATGAATTGTATTTTTAATAAGTTAAAGTTCACCTTCCTTACTGCCTAATGATCTTCTACAACAAAGTGTTCAATTCATCATGACAGGAAGCAAATTAATTATCTATTCAATGAATCATTCTCTGTTTCTATACCATTTAACCCTCAGGAAAAGAATTAATCAATCAAATTATCCTCTTTCTTTAAAGTGCTAATGTTGTGTTTGACCATTCACTGTTATATATAAGCCGAGTACCTGTTATCCTCTCAGAAGGTTGTGATAGACTTGAAAACTCAGAGCAAAACTGGGATTCTTTACTGCATGTAGGAAATGTTGTAGAGAGCTGAACTTTAGAAAATATTTAAAAATTAGTGTAACTTAGAAACAATCCTAGTTACCATTCTAAGTAAGTTCCATGTACGAGGTCACCATTGCATAAAACTGACCTTAGAAATAAGCATCCTATATTAGGTGAAGATTGAAAGCCTGCATCGAGAAATAGGAGGTTCTAGAGTTTAAGTCCAGATGTTCAACTTGATCTTCTCTATCTTTATAACACCATGTTTTGCATCCCAAAGTAGTTTTTAATTATTCAACATTTTCCTCTTTTCTCTGACCTACTTCAATTCCTCAGAATTCTCTCAATAAGCCCAGAAATTGCTGCTTATTAGATTACAGCCTCTTCCCAGCTCTGTGCTTGACTTCTACATGAGCAGCAACTTTTACAGATGTATTTGCCACATCTTATCTTAAAATGTTAGGTAGCAAGGGGGGACTACTAGCCTTAGATATCACTGAAAATTGACCCATCACTAATGGTTGGCTTTGGAAACTACCTTCTATACTCCTGGTAACAATACAAAGGGAAACATCACATTTACTTTTTATTGGAGTTTAAAATATGGTATAAAATGTTGTGTATATCAGTACACATGACATTATGATCTGTTTCAAATACTAAAATATCAAATACTTTTATTTTCCCTCTAAGATTTAATCCAACTAAGCTCATCAATCTGGTGACTAGGAATCTGTCCATTAGGAAAGCTGATTCATCAGAAGATATGCTAAGGAGATTGGAAAAATAGTTATCATCTTAGTGAGATAATAAACTTACCTTTTCCAGAAGTTGTTTCTCCATTCAGCCACCCATGGAGACCCAAACACAAAATCTGCTCAAGTTTCTGAGTTATAACAACAACAACAAAACAAAACTCACACAGTTTCCTATTTCCTTATCATCATTTCTTTTACTTTTGAAATCTGTCTTTAAGCCTTGAATGCCTTCCATGGAACTCCATGTAGCTTTTTGCTGACCTCCCACTGTCTACTTTCTTGGACTCTAGCTCAAAACTGCATGGCTTCTTTCTTCCTTCCTCTTCTCCATCTCCTTCTTCCTTGCAGTTGCCAAGATTTACGGCTTGCCTGTCCTGTTTTCTCTCACACAATAGTCAAACTGCCCCTGAGCTTTCTTGTGAGCCTATCTCAAAATTGTGTTATTAACAAGACCCCAAAATTAGGAGCCCCAAATTCCCTGGTAACTATGTTGCTTTACTCTCTATACTGTAATCTTACCCTAGATCTTGACTCACTGGGGAGTGAGTCATATCATAATCTAATTATATCATTATAGATGCTGAATAAATCTATAGACAAGTGTCTAATAGATACATTTCAATCCATAAGCAACTTCATATGTGACTATGGTTTAATAGCTGAGGTATAAAATGATTTCATGTATTTATATGAAGATCCAACCATCCTATAACAACTGATACGTACATTTCCAAAGGAATATTCTGGGATCTTTCTGCAAGCATAGAGAGAAGAATTGGGAAGTCCTTCCTGACAGAGCAGCCTATGGAGGAGATAAGGAGTTGGATAGCACAGGGAGTGAGCTAGACTCCATGCACAGAGGAATCTTTCAGCTGACTTGCAAGCAATGAGTAAGCTTTTGTGACTGACTAGCAATCAGTCAATTTCTTCTGCTTTGACTGGCTAACAGCCAGTTGCTACTTTATTTATACAAGTTTCACAGAACATTGACAGACTAGTGATTATCCAAATGATACAAAATATATTTTTGACTTTTTATTACATGTCCAGTGTTACAAGTTCAGTCACAATTAGAAAATACAAACAGAACAGATTATTCTTGTTATTATTAGCCCTATATCTCCAACTTAAAGAATCTAAAGAACATCACCCCCAAAGCAAATACATTTTACTATATGACGACCTGCCTTTAGGATAGCAGTCTTTGCTGTTTGAAAGCACTACAGACACTTTTCCCCTGTGCCCATGTCCTCAAGGGTCTTCCCCAGTTTCTTTTCTATTAGTTTCAGTGTGTCTTGTTTTATGTGGAGATCGTTGATCCACTTTGAGTTGAGTTTAGTACAAGGAGATAAGAATAGATCAATGCGCATTCTTCTGCAAGCTGACCTCTAGTGGAGCCAGCACCATTTGTTGAAAAGGCTCTCTTTTTTTCCACTGGATGGTTTCAGCTCCTTTGTCAAAGTTCAGGTGACCATAGGTGTGTGTGTTCATTTCTGGGTCTTCAATCCTATTGCATTGACCTACCTGTCTGTCACTGTACCAACACCATGCAGTTTTTAACACTATTGCACTGTAGTACTGCTTGAGGTCCGGGATATTGATTCCCCCAGAAGTTCTTTTACTGTAGAAAATAGTTTTAGCTATCCTGTGTTTAATGGGCATCGCGTTGAATCTGAATTGTTTTTGGTAAGATGGCCATTTGTACTATATTAATCCTCCCAATCCACGAGCATGGAAGATTTTCCCATTTTCGGAGGTGCTTCAATTTCCTTCTTCAGAAACCTGAAGTTCTTCTCATACAGATCTTTCACTTGTTTGGTTAGAGTCACCCCAAGATACAGCAGGTGTTGGTGAGGATGTGGAGAAAGAGGAACACTCCTCCACTATTGGTGGGATTGCAAGTTGGTACAACCACTCTGGAAATCAGTCTGGTGGTTCCTCAGAAAACTGGGCAAGACACTTCCAGAGGACCCTGCTATACCACTCCTGGGCATATAATCAGAGGATTCCCCAGCATGTAATAAGGATGCAGGTTCCACTATGGTCTTAGCAGCCCTATTTATAATAGGCAGAAGCTGGAAAGAACCCAGATGCCCCTCAATGGAGGAATAGGATACTAAAAATATGGTATATATACACAATGGAGTACTATTCAGCCATTAGAAATAGTAAATTCATGAACTTCTTAGACAAATGGATGGAGCTGGAGAACATCATCCTAAGTGAGGTAACCCAATCTCAAAAGAACACTCAAGGTATGCACTCACTGATAAGCGAATATTAGTCTAGAAAACTGGAATACCTAAGACACAATCCACATATCAAATGATGTCCAAGAAGAAGGAAGGAAGGGCCCCTGACTCTGGAAAGGCTTAATGCAGCAGTGTAGGGAAATACCAGAACAGGGAAGAGGGAAGGGGTGAATGGGAGAAGAGGGTTTATGGGACTTGCAGGGAGGGGGGAGCCTGGAAAGGGGAATATCGAATAAAAAAAATTTAAAAAACAAAAACACTACAGACAACCGAGCCAGTCTTTTCATAAGCACCAAATACTAATACAAACTTCTTCTACTATATGTTTCATCGACCAAATCCAAAAGTTAGAGATAGAAAGACAGCCATTGAAGCAATCCATTCGGCTTGTTAAAATTGTGTCAAACAGCTGTGCTGACTACATAACTCGCAACATTTTTAGTGGATATGGCTGTGCCAGTAATATTCTTAACACTAAGTAATGGACAATTTTACTGGATTACATTTTATTTCTGATAACGTGACACATAATATTTTGAAAATTTCTGTTTTGCAAACCTCATGTATTTATGAATGTTAGAATTTTATTTTTGCATTTTCTATTTGGTTTGGAAACAAAATTTATTATTAGGCTATGGGCAGCCTGCTAATCAGAACACACAAAAACAAAACCTTTCTAGGATTTCTATCAAAATAAGACCTATCCTCGAAATTCTGAAAGAAAATGAACAATAAAATCAAATATTAAAAGAAAAGAAAACAAGACTTCCTAACAATATAACATATACTAGAATTCTCACATAGGAAATAGAAATAAATTCTATTTCTGTTTCTAGTCTAGAAAATATCAAATCTACTTGTAGTAGATTTGGTAATATGGGCACAAAGTAAGATATGATCCAGAAGGTGCAGACACGTGTCCTAAGCACAAAAAAATGGTAATACATGATTGAAACAAGATGGAATATTCTGACAGTGCTAATGCTTGATAAGCTGAGGCAAATGTATCATCGTGAATTGAAGGTCAACCTGTGTGACAGAATGAGACCATGTTTCAAAAGAGGAGAAAAATAGTAACAGAAGAAATACAAATCAGAGTAATTAAATGACATAATGAATATATTTGTTGGTTAGAGAAATAAAAACTAAATACGTGAAGGGATCATTACATGTTAGATAAAATGATAATTTAGAAAAGGAAATTGAAAATACAATAACCAAGTGATATCCAAATGAATAAAGAAAATGCCAAATATATCAATATTGAATATAATGAACCCTGGTAGCTTTCTAATGAAAGGAATTGTCATATTTATTGATTATTTAAATTTCTAGTAGCACATTGAAACTTGTGGCATGAGATAATGATGCTATTAGGAAGAGATAAGTAGTTATGAGTCATTAGCTAAAACAGAATGTTTACAAATAATTACAGGATAATTACAAATAAAATCATATGGACTATGGTGGTTTAAATAACAGTGGTTCCCACAGGCTTATATTTGAATGCTTGGTCATCCAGTCATCAGCACTAATTGAAAGAATTCAAAGGTATGGCCTTATTCAGATAGGTGTGGCCTTGTTGGAGAAAGTGTGTCACATAGGTGGGCTTAGATGGCCAAAAGCTCAAGCCAGGTCCAGTGTTCCTTTCTCTCCCTGTTGCCTACTAATCCAGATATAAAGTTTTCAACTTCTCTGGCACCATGGCTGCCTGCAGGCCACCATGACAACAAAAATTCCGAAATTGTATCAAGTCTCAGTTAACATTTTTCCTCTATAAAGGTTATCATGATCATGGTGTCTCTTCACAGCAATAGATCACTGCCTAAGATATGGACTGTATCATAACTATTCAAAATCTGTATCTTTAAACAGTAACCCAATATGTGTCATCGTTGGGTGATATAGCCATGGGTAAGTAACTAGGTGTAAATGAATTGATGAGATTGGGTCTTCAGAATGAAATCCTTGACTGCATAAAAGACATCAGAGTCAATCATATAGTCCCCAATCACAATTGATTGCCCAGAGAAAGCCAGAAAGAGAGCCCCAGCCTCCAGAGCATCAAAAGTAAATTTTCTATTGTGTACTCTTTCTGTGGTATTTTATTCATGAACCCAAAATGACTCATAACAGAATTCAATATCTCAAAACACGTCTGGAGTAAATAAAATTGCAGAAAATTTGTAGAATAAAAACTGATAGAAAATCGGGCATTTTTAAAAAATATTCACTTAAAGAAAGATGAGCAAAAGTGCCATTGAGGATACAGAAGATATTAATAAAGGTACTGAAAAAATACTAACAAAGTTGATGTGATAGAAAAATACAATGATTGGGTAATGACATTCTTGACCTTACATAAGGATCTTTGAAGACAAGGGTGATGAATTAGCTGTTCATATAACTGTCAGGAATCCACTGTAGATCTCTAACCCATGCTATTTCCTTTCATTTACCATTAGCACAGAGGTCTTTAAATTGTACATAGACCAGAAGAGAAGGGAGTCAACTGCCACAATTCACATGTTCTGTTTTTTCATAAGGTAACAAATAGGATGAATAGAAAGTTTAGAAATATTAAGGCAGGTTGGTAAGTTTGCCATAAATATAGACTGTATATAAAACTGATGAATGTATTATGCAGAAAGGAAATGTTCTTTTTAAAAGATACATTTCCTTTTAGGAAAAAGAAAATTAGGAAACCTATGAGAAATTGGGTAACCGATACAAATGAAAGTAGGGTAAAATAGATGGTCCAAGAAGCCTTGTGTAGAGGGAAAGTTATCCTATAGTCCATAATTTGTATCCAATTAATGTGCACACCAACATAATGCAGAGAAGGGGAATATTCACATTTTAAATACAAAAAAGGGATGGATTAAGTACATTGAAACACCTGTTCCCTGTGGTTTGATAACATCCTGTGCACAGTCTACCTTATTTTTATTAATGCATTCTCCAAAGTGCATTTTTACAATTTATGTATGTCGAAATTTCAAGTCAATTTTTCTTGGCTTTCCTGAGAACTGTCACACTCATTCTAACATGTGTGAGAGTGAATGCTGGTAAGAACAGCAGAAAGCATCATCTGGTACTTCCCCTTGCCCTGGAATCCTTACTATAGCAAAAGCATAGGCATGGAAAGATGTTGGCATTCCCTGCTCCCAGTTAGTTTTGATTGGTAAATAAAGTTGTCTGCAGGAATGCCTGGGTAGAGAGACATAGGTGGGATTTCAGGAGACGACAAAGAAGGAAGAAGGAGACAAAACTGCCATGCCAAGAGGAAGTAAGGCTTGAGAATTAGAGGACAGAATCAGTCAACATGTGGAGCCAGGGGTCTCTCCAATTGATTTGAGACCCTACAACATTGGGGTGGGCAACAACTAACTCAATCTACCACTGCTGCCAGGAAGATTTAAGTAGAGGTCAATTGGCAACTGCAACACATGGCGTCCAACATGTAGCTTGTACCCACTTTAAAAACTTAATTGGAAATCCCTGAATGAAATAAACATGCCTTCCCTTTAAGATAAGAAGTGGCGAGAATTGGTTTATCAGCCAATCCAAAAACAAGACATGTGGTTTCTTCTCAAGCAATGCAGGTTCAGAACTAAGTTAGAAGTTCATGCTAGTTTGGCACACATGATTGTGAGTTTTGTGGCTTAAGGCTAGGACACACCTAGGCTGACCCAGAGATGTGTGCAGCAGGTTAATGATTCAGGCAGATGCTCTCTCTTGTTCTAAGTTACCTCAGAGATTTGGGCTCAGAGGTGCTGGGAGCTCCTCCTGGACAAAGAGACAAGCTGCTCAGAAAGCAGAGGGGGACAGATGGTAGAGGCTGCTTGCCTCTTACAATCAGGTAAATAAATGAAATAAATGAAATTTGTTTAATTGTTTTTTAAGGATAGAAAGGAGAAATAATATAATTGCTTGACAGAAAATTTGAAAAGTTTATGCTATTGCAGGCAACTAGATTTTTTGAATGTGTGCTCCAAGGAAATTCAGGGATTGCTGATATAACCAATTAATAGCCTGGAAATAGGCTCATACAGTAAGTAAAGGAGAATTTAATAGAAGTTAAATAAGAAAAGATATTAATTTAAATATTATAGAGAGATAGTAATTTCCGCAAAAGAGAAAATTTAAGTAAACATATATGAATAAGTAAATTGAGGCTTTTGATCGCATGCAATTCAGGGCAGGGACTAGGGAAAAACAAACTTTATCTCAGACAGTAGAAACGTAGGCCTTGGCCTTGTGGAAGGACAAGGCAAGAAATATTGAAGGAGCACTGTCTCAACTGATAAAAATTATTTTAATTATCAAAATGTGAGTGGTTATAAGTTTGGTGTCTATAGTATTAAAAATTCTCTGTGAGAGAGGTCAAATTAGAACAGGCCTAAAGAGAAAAGAGGCTGCTAATTTGAGTCAATTTTTACCATTGATGATTTGGGGTAGCTGGATCAAGGACATACTATTTTGGGAAAGAGATTCTATATTTGTGTTAATAGGAAAGAATAAAAGGCTTTGGACCCCTTCCAAAGTGATATGGATCAGATATGATAGGGAAAGACCACCTAAAAGTCTTGGAAACAGATGAAAAAAAGAAAACAATCAAGATAAAAAAAAGACAGGTTTGCTTGGGAACATGGGAAAAGCCCTGTAACTGTCTTAGACATAAAAATGTCTCTAGACAATACATCAGTGAAAATTAGACATTAAATCCTGTTGGTTATGGAATCCTTAAGATTCATCATGCCATCTTACACATACCATGAATGAAGATTTACTACAATTGGATACTAATCAAATTAACTCATTAAAAAATGACAGTTGTATTTAATGTACTTAAACAAGCAAAAAATTCATACTTAACTCATCTGTATACCTTACACAGTCCATATAAATATTATATAAAACTAAAAACTTGATGTAAGATTCATTTTATAAATAAAACACCAAAATACAGCTCTGAGAATACTCATCCTCAGGGACATTGAAATGGCCAGCTATTGTAGTTCCCTGCCTCCTGATGCTGTTTTAAGAGACTTGCTTCCCAGTCAGCTTCAGATATAGCAGATGATTCCCAGTGACCTCAGTTTAACCAGCTTTTCAGACATATCCAGCCAGAACTTCAGTCAAGCCCTAAACCTTCTATATATAGAGAGACTAAAGCTTCTAAACCTACAGAGACTAAATAACAGATGCTAAAGCTAGTTTTCTTAAGTCTAACCAATTTTCCCAACTTTCCTACCCCTCCCCTCTGCTTAAAAATTTATGTATGTATATAAAGTATTTTTAATATTATTCAATTAGAAATAACTAAAAGTAATCAAGGTTTGACATATACTTTATATTCATTGCCCCTATTCAACAGAAAAGCCATAGAGAATCATCAGTCATCCATTGTCCTTGTGTTTGAGTGTCTGGTTATGGGTATTATATAAATTGTAGATAAGTTGTCATTTTAAGGAATAATTTGTAAATGGTCATTATTTTGAACAGGGAGGACACTAAACACTGAGCTTAGACTTGGACATTTCTCTCTTTCCTTTCCTCTTCTCTATCCTTTCTTTCTTAGGTAAAAGGAAGGAACTGAAGGAAAAGAGGGAATAGAGTAATATTATAGGAAATTAGGTATATTGGATAGATTACTAAATTTGTTCTTAACGAAAGCATTGTATATCCATAATCTGACATTGGTATAAATCTTTATATTTGATGCAAAATAGAAGTTATAATTTCTTACATTAGTACAAAATACATATATTGATGCATGTTTAAGATTTTCTTTGGTATAAATCTTTATATATTGATACAAAATTAGAAATTAACATTGTTACTCTTAGATAGGCATTATCCCTATGCAACTCATTTAATAATACAAGGCTTAGACACAGTCATTCTGATAACTACTATTAGAAAATGTTTAGGATGATTAAGTAATGCAAGTTAAGGGCCAGGTAGTAAACTCATGGTTAAATTAGATACTCATTTAGATATAATAAAGTATTTTTAATATTATTCAATTAGAAATAACTAAAAGTAACCAAGGCTTGACATATACTTTATATAGATAATCTTAACAAACATCAGAAATCCACAGAATATGACATTTAAAATTATTAGGAAAAGTTTTGACTAGGAGACATGTCTGCTCCTGACAGTACCCACTTCACAGTTCTAAACAGGTATACAGCATTATAACCGCCATATAGATATGCTGTCGTTTTGACAATGTAGCCACTGGGCAAGAATTGCCCTAATTCATCTATGGACATAAAAAGAATACTGTCCTGGAAATGACACATGATGCGGTATAGTCAACAGCTTAGCTCTGCCAAATAGGGTTAGCTGGTGCTTCATATTTCCTGCTTCACTTAAGGTCTTTCACATAGTTCTGGGCCAGAAGGCTGAAGACAGATGCTCTGATGTTTTGAGGAATAGGGGGCCGTCCAGGAAGTCAGCTGTCTACAAATTGTTTGTTTTGAAATTTACGTTTTTGTGCTTCCTATATATTCAGTTATTATTTAATTAATTCTCAGATGTCTGATGGGTTTGAAGACTAGCTATAGTCTCATAATCAAACTTATGTTGTTTATCATTAAGGAATATGATGTAGATTGGAAAGGATGGTTTTCATAGGGTAATGAAAGTAAATATCAAAACATAATTCAGGTATCAAACTGTAAACTCTTTAAGTTAGGAAAGATGGTAGAGTAATGTGTCTAAATTGACAAAATTGCTGGACAGGATAGTATTAGTGTATAATCAAACCTTATAGTTTACATAACTGTTCATTGCACACCTTCAAGAAAGGGCCTTTTTAATGGATGAAAGGGGAAAATGTTGTAGTTTTGATCTAAGGCTTACATTATGCTAATTGTGTCCCCAAAGTTGCATCAGAGTGTGCATAGAAGACACTGAAGTTCTTTGCCCACAGTTGGTTTTGATTGGTAAATAAAGTTGCCAGTGGCCAATGGCTGGATAGAGAAACAGAGGCAGGACTTTAGGATTTGTAGGCAAGGGGACTGAGGGAGGAAGAATGAGATAGACCTGCCATGCTGGAAGGGGAGTAAAGACTAGGTCTGAGAAGTGGAGTACAGAGAGACAGGCAACATGTAAGAAGAGTGGCCCCAGGCCCCTGCCCCCAGTGGGTCTATGACAACAATGATAGAATGAAAATTTAGTAAGCAATAACTTGGAAATATCTGAAGGAAGGTCATAGCCACATGGTGATTTGAGAGTGGCCCAGGCATTGAAATGCTTAAGGTATATTAAAATATAAGGACTTATATTTTAATAAGACAAATATTAAAATATGCATCTTTCATTTGAGAATCCAGAACATTGGGGTGGTCAGTGAGGAACACACACCACCACAGGGAAGATTTGAGTAGAGATTAACTGGTAACTGTAACAGGGCTGCACTTGGGATTTTGGGGGATTCCTCTTGGAGCCCCCACAGCGTCCCATGAAAAGTTCCTTTCTAACTTCATCTGACTCATGTAAACCTTGTCTACCATGAGAAATGCATCATTGTATCAACAGAAATCCCAAGTTAAAGGGGTGCCAGCATAGTTCAAGACCCATGGCATAAAAATCACCCAAAGGGAAGCCACATCATTTTGGGAAGTGGTCCATTAGGAAGCAACCTGGGTGATAGCAAGTAATCTATATGACCCCAAAACATGGACTTCGGTAACTGGTCTCACCCTTCTCCAAAATAGACAGGAAGGAAAGCACCCCCTCTACCTGTTTTCTGCCCATTATATCTGCTGACCACAAATACATGGGTCTCTCTAAGCTGGTGCCCACAAAGGATACTTCACTTTCCCAGTCATTAGATGACTCTGCTGGTGATGGATGCCTTATGACCTGTCCCATTCCAGACCTGGTAGGAGTAGAGAAGACCATAGAGGAGATCTACAAGACAATTGTCTCCTCAGTCTCAACATCACACACCAGCACCACTCAATCTTTCCTGTATCCTCTCTAATCTCCCTCTGCTGCATCACAGAACACTAATCCCTCTGCCCATCCTTCCCCCTATCCAGCAGCTTTGCAGCCTCCAGGACTCCACCATGCATTTTAATGTCCAAGCATTTCTGGTTAATGTCCATTCCACTCAGGCTTAATTGGTATCTTTACAAGGCTTGAAATTTAAAAGATCTCAGGCAAGCAGTAAAGGAGGACAGCATCAATGGGTCTTCCTACAAAGTCAAATCACTACTTTAAACACACCCCAGGATTGGCAAGTTATCTGTCATTTCTGTTAGGCTAGCCTGGTCTACCCTGTACAGAGACTAATGCCTCCAGACAAGTGAGGTCAAACTGGGGCTGAAATGATATTTTGTGGGGCTATGATGAGCCTTTTGTTCAGGGAGATTTTTACACAGGAGCTGAAAAACCAGCCCAGCCAGTAGGATATTTCTACCAGGTGAGACTTCTATGTACTTCAAGCCTGGGGGAAAAAATCACCCACCCTCTGGCTCACAAGACCCTGTCTCCCTCCAGCTTTTACTCTGTCCTTTCAAAAAACAAGAAGCAAAAGACTTTATACTTAGAACACACATGATCTTAGAAAAAAAATTCCCAATCCAACAGTCAAAGACCTCTTTCTTAAAAACATTATTTGTGAGGTACAACTTCTGAGTGTATAGGCTTGCCTGCCGAGGAGTTAAATATGAACATTTTAATAGATTGATTGTGGCCACTGGGGATATTGAAACAGAATTCCATCAGGCTGCTTCAATTTTCCAGACCTTCAAAGAAAAAACAAACAAACAAACAAACAAAAAATAACAAACAACAAGAAAAACCAAAAACTTACCAAACTAAAAAAACAAAAAACAAAACAAAAACAAAAACAAAAAACAAGAAGTGGAATGGGTGCTGACTTTAAATGTGAGAAAATTCAAGTGTCCTAAGGGGACCCCCCCCCATCATAAATGACACCAGCCACAAGACAGTCTGTGATGCTGTAAGGGCTTGCATTGGATATTGTTGCTCCCATTACGACAAAAATTGCAAGCCACTAGAGCCTTTAAACTTAAAATGTGGAATTCCTCAACCCTGACAGTAAGAGGGAAAACTGTTCCATTATAGGCTTTATGAGTTTCTAGCATCTCAGAGGGTTCCCACTCAAAGTTAAGCATGAAAATAGGTTATAGGCCATTCAAATGCCTCATTGATACTGGAGCAGATTAAACAATTTTAAGACAAGAGGTCCCACAAGCCTGTGAACTACTTCATGGTTCCCAATTTCTAGGCATAAGAGGTTTCTACCAAACAAGCATATAAATGTGAGAAACCTGATGGTCTATGGACAGGATTGCCCTCTTGTGGCCAAGATCGCCACTAATATTCTAGGAAAATATATCCTAGAGGCTCTGTATGTTACTTTTTCTTAGGCACCAAAATAATAATACAATAGGGTAAATGATTATACCTGTAGTAAGAATTATACTCATAAGAACTGTAAAAACTTCCCCTGGCTTACTCCCATTTCTAAGGACTTCTTTTATATGTAACACTCCCTACCTGGACTGGTTCTCCAGTGAGCCTGAGTTGAACAATGTCCTCTATCAAGGGAGAAATTTGAAATGCTTGAACAGTTAGTAAAAGAACAACTCCAAATTCCCCAAATCCATCCTTCCCTTGGTCCATAGCACACACTGGCCTTCATTATAAAAATGATCTCAGGTGGAGGAGTACTGTTACAGGATTTAAGGGTAATTAATAAAGCCGTGCAGGTTTTGGGGTTCTCCCCAAAAGGGACTATCCCTTATCTCCTCCTTTCCCACCAATGTCACTCTGTTAGCAATAGACATTAAAGATTGAATTTTCTCTGTCCCTCTGCACTCACGGGATTATCAATGCTTTGTATTTTCAATACCCCTCCATTAAGAACTCTGGGCAGGACTTATTATACAAGTGAATGGTATTACCACAGATGATGACAAACAGTCCCACCATGGGCCCAGAAGCTGTTGCCACAACATTTAGAATCTTACACAATGATCTCCACATTAATCATTATATGGATGATATCTTGGTGTGGGAACACTCCTCCAACCCTCTATCAACTTAAGGATCAATAAAAACCTTCCCTATCCTCCCTAGTTTTAAAATAGCTCTTCAAAAAGTGCAGTTTATGCCCAGGAGTGGTATGGCAAGGTCCTCTGGAAGTATCATGTCCAGTTTTCTGAGGAACCACCAGACTTATTTCCAGAGTGGTTGTACCAGCTTGCAATCACACCAGCAGTGGAAGAGTGTTCCTCTTTCTCCACATCCTTGCCAATACCTGCTGTTTCCTGAGTTTTTAATCTTAGCCATTCTGACTGGTGTGAGCTGAAATATCAGGGTTGTTTTGATTTGCATTTCCCTAATGACTAATGATGTTGAACATTTCTTAAGGTGCTTCTCAGCCATCTGAAGTTCTTCAGGTGAGAAGACTTTGTTTAGCTCTGTACCCCTCCCCAGCATGTAATAAGGATACATGCTCCACTGTGTTCAATGTAGCCTTATTTATAATAGCCAGAAACTGTAAAGAACCCAGATGTCCCTCAAAGGAGGAATAGATACAAAAAAAATGTGGTATATATATACAATGGAGCACTATTCAGCCATTAGAAGCAATGAATTCACGAAATTCTTAAACAAATGGATGGAGCTGGAGAACATCATACTAAGTGAGGTAACCCAGTCTCAAAAGAATACCCATGGTATACACTCACTGATAAGTGGATATTAGCCTAGAATCTTGGGACACCAAAGACACAATTCACATACAAAATGATGTCCGAGAAGAAGGAAGGAATGGACTCTGGATCTGGAAAGGCCAATGTGTCAGTGTAGGAGAATATCAGAACAGGGAAGTGGGAAGGGGATGATGGGGGAAGAGGGGGAGGGTAAGGGGTATATGGGACCTTTGGGGGGTGGGGAACCAGGGAAAGGGAAATGAAATGTAAATAAAGAATATATCCAATTAAAATCAAAGACCTAGGTCTTTGGATGTAAACCTTTGCCAGAGCAGCCAACTTGTGGGAGATTAAAATTCCTCTCCAATTTAAAAAAGAAAGTACAGTTTATGTCACCCATCACATTCATGGGAACAGATTTTTCCCTCACCTCAATATACCCTCTCAAACCCAGCCTATCCTTTCTCAAACCTTAACTCACATCTCTCCATAGATTTTTTTGGGAAACCTTAATTTCCCTTGATCTACTAAAAGGGGATAAAATCAACCCCTCCCAGTGAGCTTTCTCTCCTGAGGTAGGTGAGTCTTTAGCCACCTTTAGTGCAGCCCTAGAACCATGCCATTCCCTAGGTCTGATCCAACAGTGCCCATATATCTTACTTTTCACTCTTCAAGAGGGAATCAAGATCCCACTATCTGTCCTTGTTTCCACCCTCTTACAAGGAAGAGACATTGCTCTATACATCTAGCATGTCAAAGCTCACAGTCCACTGTCAGCTCTCATATATGAGTGAAACACCCTTGCTCATAAGACTGCCTTTACAGAAGCATTAAAAGGCTCTGTCAGGTAAACACATCAAATCCAGTTATCCACACACATATGTAAAATGGTTTCATATAGATTTCTTCCACATGACTTTTGCTCAGCTTCAGAGGATAATAAAAACAAGCTCCTCTTGTGCATTCCTTATTCCTACCCCAGTTTTACAAACTGTGGGCACTAGCCCCCAAGGTTTCAAAACTGATGTTCTCCAGCAAATTGATGTCAACCACATTCCCCAATTTGGCCACCCCAAATATTTCTTTTTCAATGTTGACACATGGTTGTATTAAATATGGAATACAACCCAAAGGGGAGAAAGTTCAAAAAGATTAATTCACCACATGTTCTCCACCTTTGCCATTATGGACATTCTTAAACAAGTGATCCCAAGTCAAGACCACATTTCACAATGGGAGATTGCCTATCACATGGTATGGAGAGCTCTTGGTGCCACTTCAAGGATATTGGCAAGAATATTTGACTTCAGGCTACGACAAGGAAGAATGCTCAAGATAAATACAGCTGACAAATGTGTTCCTTGTATCTTGAACATCTTGATAAATACCTAGAAACAGTGATCACAGGACTTTGTTTATTGTCTTGTTTGTTTTCTGACATATAACTGACTCTTTTCTTTGCATGTACTTAGAATGGAATAAAAGCAGCTTGGGAAAAAAATAAATGGCCTTCAGCACTTACTAAAGTCATACTACAGTGTTGTCTAATCATTTTTTCTTTCTTTAATTCTCCCTCCCTCCCTTGAGATGCTGTTGACTGACTAATCAGGCTTGGTCACTTGGCACGACAATGTACAGCTCAAGTTCAAGGGCGTTCATGAAGGGCACCATAGGGATTGGAAGTGAGCGAAGAGGAAAATACAGAAAATTTGGCCCAGCAGTGAGTAAACCTTGTAAAAAATGGGACAGGGTAATAGTAGAATGCTTTTTGTACATATGCTTAGAGATATTTTAAAGTCAAGAGGAGGACAGAAGACATCCTACTTCCTCTCTGGCTCTCACAGGGTAGAATGCCTAGTTCTGATTCTGGGTCTCTTTGGTAGGATATATGAATCCTTTTGATGGGACATCTGGTCCTCTTCCCTCTCTGTCTAATGTCTGTCCTTGAGGCACCAGTCTGTCCATGTCTGTCAGTTTTTGTCTGTAGTTTCATTTCATTGCATGATTGTTGCTCAGTGCTTTATATTCAAAAGAAAAACAATGGTTAGAATTTTATCTGCTGGCCATTCACACTTGATTTATTTTTAACTCATTTCAAGGAAAATAAACTAGTCAGAATTGAAACAACAAAAGCTGATAAACTGCCCTTGGAGCCCCGCACCTGTTTCTAAGAGTCTAGCACTGATGTAGAAGCCCTGTCAGGGGCTGGTTGTCTGTGCAAGCTGCTCTTAAGAGCCAGCAGCTTTTTGGCTTCTCTGGACAGGAAGCTGATGGCTGTTTCTTCTACAAAAATCTCTGTTACTGTGATTTTGACTTCAGCAGGCAGCAAGGTGCTCATCTCTTAAAATTACAACTGGAAGATATAAGAAATTTTTTTCTGTTTAGTCTAAATATGTAAATGATGTATGTAGCCACATCATGGGTTTTTTTTGACTAGTCTTAAATGTATAAATATGTTCTAAATGTCTTGTTTATAGATTGCTGACTTTTAAGTTATTGGGTATGTTTAAAAAATTGTAACATTGGTAACAGAAAGTTGGTTTAAAACTACTAACTCAGGGTTGGAGTCATTCTGGGCAACAACACATAGCATGAGCCAACTGAGGAAAACTGGTCTCTAAATATGCCTCTAAATTGGGATAATATCTCATATAATTCCTGTCCTAAAAACCAGACTTATAAAAGATAGGATTTAAAATAATGATGTAATAAAAGCTGTACTATCATGCACCCATATAAAAGAACTGGTGGCCAAACTTTATAAATGAAAATAATGTACATGGTATTGATTTTAGAGAAACTGGATTGTTTATACTGTTAAAATAGGTTTTGTCTTCCAAAATTATGGTTATGCTTTAATTTTGTAAAAAAAAATGTTAAAAATTAATTTTATATATAAAGCTAATGGAACATTGGCAGTTCACAATTCAATCACAAGCTCTTCTATATATAAGCTTAAAGATACTCAACATGCTAAAAACATCTCTGTTCAATTTGTATATCTAGCTCTCTAGATGAAAGTAAAAATGTTCTGTGCCTTTCAACTCAAACCAATAGCTTTTACTAGGTGTCAAAGGCATGACTCCACTCTTGTTGTTTAAGAGATGGCACTCTGGGAGGCAGAGGCAGGTGGATTTCTAAGTTCGAAGCTAACCTGATCTACAGAGTGAGTTCCAGGACAGCCAGGGCTACACAGAGAAACCCTGTCTCAAAAAAACAAACAAAACAAAACAAAACAAAAACAAAGAAAAGATATGGCTGTTAACTATATTTTTAAAATATGGATATTAAGACATTGGTAAGCTTGGCAGTGGTGGCATAAGCCTGTAATCCCAGCACTCTGGGAGGCAGAGGCAGGCAGAATTCTGAGTTCAAGGCCAGCCTGGTCTACAGAGTGAGTTCCAGGACAGCCAGGGCTATACAGAGAAATCCTGTCTCAAAAAAAAAAATCAAAAAAAAAAAAAGACAATGGTAAATACTAATGTACATCCTCTTGTAAACTAAAGTTCACATAAGCTTCACGGAATTCAGAGTCCTAAAACTTAGACTCACCTGTCATAGATTAAATGTAGTCCAGATAATATAGTTGCCTATTCTGATCTAATCTAACAGGTTGCCACAAATATAATTTATATAAACATATAACATAAAAGTATATATTTATATACTTTTAAACATGCAAATAAAATTATATACTTGTAAACAAGCAAATAACTCTGTTCATGTTTGTACATCCATTTCTACATATAAATTATCTACATTAAATATAAATTAAAAATAAAGTATACAAGTTAAATATAAATATATACATTGAATATAATTTATATAAACTAATATATATAATATATAATAAATATATATCATATGCATTAAATATTAATTATATACTTTAAATGAAAGTATATACTTTAAATATAATTCATATGTTAAAATGTGAATTAAATAAGAGTTAAGTCTATAAAATATAAGTTATAATCAAAATACAAAATTTCACATGTCCTCAAGAACAGGGAATTATGGAATGACCCCACGGAACTCTAAAAAGTTAGTTACATAAAATTAAAAAGGGGGATGTTGTATATTCTTTCACCATTTGCGTATTCCTTCACTACAAAATTTTATGACTTGGATATCAAGAACGTCTCTGCGGCTAAGTGTCTATGGCACCCTACACCCCAGAGTACTTATGCTTTACTTATGGCATGGTCCTGTTCAAGTATTAATATGTGGAAGTGGGCATGGTTATGGTTTTCTTTTGTTTGTTTGTTGAAATCAGGTATTAATATGGGGAAGAGGGCATGTTCCCCACTGCTCCCTGAAAGATGCCAAAGGAGGTTAGCGGTTGCCCAAGAGATTGTTGAGACAAGCTGACAGCAGGACAAAGGATGATGCTGACGATGAGTTTTGTGAGTGTCCTGACAGTGGTGACAGGAAAGCTGTATTTCACATATATTCCTCACTCACCTTTGTTTGCCTATATCTCAGACTGGACAAGCTGCTTTGCCTCAAGGTTTTAGACCTTGTGGGACAGAGAACATGGAGACTGTGGAAACTGTCTTAGAACAATTAATCAATAGAGAAGTTGTTTTAGTGACCCTTCTCTTTACATTAATGTGACCAGTTATTCTGATTCAAACATGGACTGGTCTGGAAATCAACCCAATATTGGAGAAAAAGAAATGACAGTGGGAATTTGGTGGACTTGTTCTGGACATTTTCAGAGACACATTTGAAAAATGACAGCTGCTTTGTATTATGTTTCTTTGCTGTGGATAAAAATGGAACAAGTTCTGGAGTTAAAGTAAATGTAACATCCCATATTATACCACCTAATCTTTTATGTGTTACTTTTGTTATTGGCTTTGATAATGACTTCAATGTTTCTTGTTTTGTCTTCTGGAAAACTGTGTTTCTGTACTGGACAATGGTCTATCTGTAATGGTATATCAACAGCTTTTATTATGATTCCTATAAATTTATCTGAACCTTAGTATTCTGAAAAGGGCTTGCAAATATTGGAAGAAGTGAGTCAGGCTTTAAGTAGAAGTGAAAAGGATAGTGGGTTTGATTATTGCTAGTATAGCAGCTTTGATTACATTGATAGCTAGTGCCACTGCTTCTGCAATTGCTTTGATGGAAGAAGTTAAGACAGCTACTTTTGTTAATCATTTAGGAGAAAACATTACTAATTCTCTAAGTATTCAAGAATATTTAGACAGCTATTTGAAACAATGAATTGATACATATTATACAATTCAAATTATTGGAAAGGAGGATTAAAGCTTAAAAATATGAAGCCATTTCAAGTGTTACACTAAATACCAATAGACTTATATCACCTCACAATGGCAGTCACTATATTGGGAGAAAATGTAAAGACACTTGCAGGATATTTGGCATAATTCTAGCACCTCTCTGGGTATTTTAACTATTCATACTGAGAATATAAATTTAAAGAATGATGCTCCACTGTATTTTGATGCTGCAGATACTGCTGATAAAGTTATTCATGGCTTAAGGTCAATATTTCCATCTTGGTCAAGCTTCAAGAATGGCTTATATAGTTTGATCATGTTGGGACTTCTTTTTCTGGGAATATTTTATTCCTGCTCATTTTAATAAAGTTTGCCTTTAACAACATCAAGATGTTGTTAAATACATGGTTTCAAACTAATAATGGATCCTAAGACAGAGCTACTAGTTTAACAGGCTGGCAGTCAATGACAGGTAAGATTCTGCATAGGCATTACCAACCTAAGACAAAAATGCATGGCCTTGGATAATGCATTGTCAATGATGTGTAAGGAAGGAATTCTTGTCATAACTACCTAAGACAGTTGCAGTCCTGTTTATGAAATTTAAAAGGGAGAGATGTGGAGAGCACTTGCTTGATGCCACATCAAGGATACTGGCAGAATACAGCTGAGGAATGTGTTCCTTGTATTTTGGTCACCTTGATAAATCCTTAGAAACAATGATCATGCTGGACGGTGGTGGCACACGCCTTTAATCCCAGCACTTGGGAGACAGAGGCAGGCCGATTTCTGAGTTCGAGGTCAGCCTGGTCTACAAAGTGAGTTCCAGGATAGTCCAACTACACACAGAAACCCTGCCTCAAAAAAAAATTATCACAAGACTTTGTTTATTGCCTTGTTTGTTTCCTGAACTATAACTGACCCTATTCTTTGCATGTACTCAGAATGGAATAAAAGCAGCTTGGGAAAATATAAATGGGCTTCAGCATTTGCTCTAGTCATACTACATTATTGCCTAATTGTCTTTCCTTTCTTTAATCCTCACTCCTGCCCTTGAAACCCTGTTGCCTGAGCAGGTTTGGTCAACATGGGGATTTCTTACAATCCCCATAGTCAAAGAATTATAGAAAGAGCACATCAAACTCTGAAAGCCCAATCTATCCAGACTCCCTTGGCCTTGATTGGCCCCTCTTCCCATATCAGCAAACAAATAGGGATAAATCCTGACTCTTAGTCATTGACACTTATGGGAGCTGCTGCTATTGGAAATGCAGAGTAGAAATGTCAAGATATTATATAATTGAATCAACAACCATTGCCATCAATGACTCTTCATTGACGTCAAGTATATGGTATTTATGTTCTACTATGAATCTAACCATGGCAAGTTCAATGGCACAGTCAAGGCTAAGAATGGGAAAGTTTGTTATTGTCGGAAAGGCCATCACCATATTTCAGGTACAAGATCCCATTAATACCAAATGGAGTCAAACAAGGCTGTCCTCTGCTACATATGCAGATGGAGCCATGGGCCCCTCCATGTGTACTTTTTGGTTGGTGGTTTCGTCCCTGGCAGCTCTGGGGGTACTGGTTGATGCATATTGTTGTTCCTCCTATGAGGCTGCAAGCTTCTTCAGCTCTTTGGATCCTTTCTCTAGCTCCTCCATTAGGGACCTTGTGCTCAGCCCAATGACTGCTAAGAGCATCCACCTCTGTATTTATCAGGTATGGGCAAAGCCTTTCAGGAGATAACTATATCAGGCTCCTCTCAGCAAATGCTCCTTAGCATCCATATCTGGGTTTAGGGACTATATATGGGATGGATCCTTAGGTGGGGCAGTCTCTGGATGGTCTTTACTTCAGTTTTTGCTCCACATTTTGTCTCTGTATCTCCTTCCATGAGTATTTTGTTCTCCCTTCTAAGAAGTACCAAAGTATCCATACTTTGGTCTTCCTTCTTCTTGAGCTTCATTTGGTCTATAAATTATATCTTGGGTATTCTAAGCTTCTAGGCTAATATCAGTGAGTGAATACCCTCTGTGTTCTTTTTTGATTGAGTTACCTCACTCCACGCCCCAGTATAGGGAAATGCCAGGACAGTGAAACAGGAGTGGGTGGGTTGCTGAGAAGGGGGAAGGGTATGGGATAGTGGGTTTTCAGAGGAGAAAACAGGAAAGGGAATAATATTTGAAATGTAAGTAAAGAAAATATCTAAAAAAAACCCACAATATTGTAATATACCTGATTTTTGAAAATGTTTACATAAAAGCCATATTTCCATCATGAAAGCTAATGAATATACCTAATGACTATTAGCAAATATTTCTGAAAAATGTATGACCAATAAATTATGATTGCTCATATGTGGTGATGTTTCATTGTGAAAGAAATAGCAAGATAATGATACTTTACAAGTACTCATGATTTTTATAAAATAACAGAGAAACAAATTTTTTATGGTTAACCTCAATAAATGGTAATGTAAATGTGTAAGTGTCTTAAATGCTCTGAAAAACAGATGGTCAAATTTCAACAATAGTGAGACTTGACAGTGTTTCTTAACAGAACATGAGACCACTTATTATAAATTTTTTTTTACTTCAATAAAATCTGTCAGATAAAGTCCATGGCTATTGTGATAATCTTTCATTTGTCTTTAATTAAAACTAAAAAGCCAGATTTAAAAAATAAATAAATAAAACATCAAATGGAATAATGTTCTTGACAAGTATGTTGGGGAGTCTACTGGTGTCTTTACCTACCACGGACAAGGCTGGGGAATACTTGACTGGTGGATCCAAAGTGATTATCATCTTTGCCCCTTCTGCTGGTACAGTCATGTTTATGATAGGTATGAAACATGAGAAGTATGATAACTCACTCAAGATTGTCAGCAATGCATTTGCACTACCACCAACTTTTTGCCACCCCACTCCCCAGGCCAAGGTCAACCATGACAAGTTGGCATCGTGTAAGGACACATGACAAAAGTCCATGCCATTATTGCCACATAGAAGACTGTGGATGCCCCCTCTGGAAAGCTCTGGTATAATGGTTATGGGGCTTTCCAGAACATTATCCCTGCATCCACTGGTGCTTTCATGGTTGTGGGCCAGTTCATCTCAGAGCTGAACTAGAAGCTTAATGGCATGGCCTTCCATATTCATATCCCCAATTTGTCTACCATGGATTTGACATGTTCTATGGAGAAAGCTTCAAAGTATGATGAAATCAAGAAAGTTGCAAAGCAGGCAATGACAGCACACTAAAAGGTATCCTAGGCTACTGTGCAAATTTAACAGTGACTCCCACTTTTCCACATTTGATGGCATTGTTCTTCATAAAAATTTTGTAAAGCTCATTTCCTGGTATGAAAATGAATATGGCTAGAGAAACAGGGTGGTAAGCCTCACAGCCTACATGGCCTCCAAGGAGTATGAAGCATTGGACTACTCTCCCCAGCAAGGTCACAGGAGCAAAAGAGAGTTACAAGAGAGGCCTTTGGTTGCTGAGGAGTCCCTTTCCCAACTAACTTCCTGATACTGAGCATCTCCCTCACAGTTTTGGCCCCAGAGTCCACAATAAAGGGAGGACTTGAATCACTTGAATCACTATTCAACGGGTGATCACTTTTTTCTTGAATACCATCAATAAAAATGTTCACTGTACCCTAAAAAATAGTTTCTTCTCAATAAATGATTCAGGGAAAGTTACTGTCCATCAATTAGAGTATTGGAACAACTACAGTTACTTTGGAATACACACACATACACACACACACAAACACACACACACACATATACACACACATGGAAATTTATCTTCAATTTTATAGAAAGAACAAAGACAGAAGAATGAAATATCTTGGCTAAAGTCATACAGATTACCAAGTAATAGAGTTACAATCTGAATTTATTCAATAGGGATAATTTAAAACAGAATAATATAATACCACTTGCCAGAAGCAGCAGTTTTACATTGGAAAATGAAATGTGTTCATAAAGGGCGTAACTTTCCTGCATGGTGTTCTCTGGTTCTCATTTCTATGCTCTACTTTCCTAACACAAATATGTCTTCATGCTCCTGGGTGAAATTGCCCCTAGAAATATGTTTTCTAGAAAAAGTCAAATGAATAGCCCAATTCATTCACATACAGAGCAACAGTTGAACAGCCCCACAATTTCAAGGAAAATTGTAATTCCTATCCTGTAAAGATACCTGCAGGACTTCATCACCCCACTCTCACCAATTGATAAGTCATCCAAAAGAAACTAAACAGAAAAATAATGAAACTAACAGATATTATGAATCAGGTGGACCTAACAGACATCTGTAGAATATTTCACTTGAGCACAAAATAATATACCTTCTTCTCAGCACTTCAAGGATTCTTCTCCAAAACTGACCAAAATCAAGCTTCAACAGATACAAGAGAACTAAAATAATGCCTTGTAATGTATCAGACCACCATGTATGAAAATTGGTCTTCAACAAAAACAGAAATGGTGGAGAGCCCATACACTAATGGAAATTGAATAACTCTCCACTCAATGACAAATGAAAAAAAAAAAACCTTAAAGACTTTCTAAAATGAAATTAAAATGAAGGCACAGCATACCCAAATTTATGGAATACAATAAAAGCAGTGCTAAGAGGAGAGTATGAGCATATCATAAACTAGAAAATTCTCATACCAGCAGTTTAAAAGTATACCTGAAAGCTCTAGAGAAAAAGAAGCAAGCACACCAAAGAGGAGTATCAGGCTAGAAATTGTCAAAATCAGGCCTGAAATCAATCAGACATAAACAAACAAACAAACAAATAAAAAGCAATACAAAGAATCAACGAAACCAGGAGCTGTTTTGTTGAGAAAACCTTAGCTAAACTAATCAAAAGGTGAATGAAAGAAAGAGAGACAGAGACAGACAGACAGAAAGAAAAAGGGGGGAGGGAGAGAGAGAATATCCAAATTAAAAATGAAAAGGGAGACATAACCAAAGACACTGAAGAAATTCCAAGAGTCATTATGTCTTACTTCAAAAACTGTATTCCACAAAATTGAAATATTTTAATGAAATAGGCAATTTTCTAGAGAGATACAACTTACCAAAACTAAACCAAGATCAGGTAAACTATTCAAACAGCCCTATCACACCTAAAGAAATAGAAGCAGTCATGAAAAGTCTCCCACCCCACCCCACCCACCCTACCAAAACAGCCCAGGCACAGATGGTTTTAGTGTACAATTTTTCCAGACTCTCAAAGAAGAACTAATACCAATTCTCCTGAAACAGTCCCACAAAATAGAAACAGAAGGAACACTGCCAAACTCTTTCTATCAGGCCACAGTCACTCTGAAACCTAAACCTCAAAAAGATTCAACAAAGAAAAAGAACTTCAGACAATCAAGATAAAGTAGGCTTCATCCCAGAAATGCAGGGATGGTACAATATATGAAAATCTATCAATGAACTCCACTATATAAACAAACTGAAGAAAAAAATCATATAATTATCTCATTAGATGGTAAAACCTTTTGATAAAATCCAGCACACCTTCATGTCAAAGGTATTAGAGAAATCAAAGATACAGAACACATACCTAAACATAATCAAAGCAATATACAGCAAGCCAAGAGCCAACATCAAACTAAATGGAGAGAAACTTAAAGCAATTCCTGTAAAATCAGGAACAAGGATGCCCCTTCCCTCTCTATTTATTCAATATAGTATTGGTGCTCCAGTGAGAGCAATAGGACAACTAAAGAAGATCAAGGGGATATAAATTGGGAAGGAAGAAGTCCAAGTATCTCTATTTGCAGACGAGATTATAGTATACATAAGCAACCCCAAAAGTTCTAGTAGAGAACACTTACAGCTGATAAAGATCTTCAGCAAAGTGGCTGGATACACTATTAATCCAAAGAAATCATCGGTACACTCCTTTATACAAATGATAAATGCACCAAGAAAGGGATTAGGAAAACAATACTCTTTGCAGTAGTTATGAAAAATATAAAAGAACTTGCTATAACTCTAACTAAGCATCTGAAAGTTGTGTAGAAGAACTTCAAGTTCCTTTAGAAAGAATTTGAGGACCTCAGAAGTTGAAAAGCTCTCCAATGCTCATGAATAGATAGGATTATCATAGTGACCATGGCCATGTGTCAGTCCATGCTGGTTTTTTTTGGCTGGTATACCCTAAATGTAGGGTGGAAAGAGAGGAAGCATAGGGACGTGGTAGCCCCGTATCAGTAGAGATGGGGGTAGTGAGCCAGCACCCATAGCTACATTCCGTTTGCTCTCCAGATGGGGCAGCAGTAGCATAAGGTTGGGCAGTGTGAGAGGGCAAGCACATGTCCATTTTTTCAGACCTCACAATAGATTGTTGGGCAGTGGGGCTGTTGTGACCAAGGGCTGGTCTTATGTTGGTAGACAGGAAAGGGGGAGAGCTTGAAGCATGTGCTGCCACCCAGAATGCAACTGTTTGCTGTTTAGCAACCCTCTTTGTGAGGCTAGGGGAAGCATGCAAAGCTGACAAGCAGACAGGGATGTTAGCTGCTGCAGTAGCAGGGTGAGTTAAGTAAAATAAATAAATAAATAAATAAATAAATAAATAAATAAATAAATCTGGAGATTTTAGCTAAAATTCAAAGGGATGGGGAGCCAGGAGCAGATGATAAAGGATTAAAGTGGGGAGAGCAGGGGTCCTGGGGATAGGGAGAGAGGGAGCAAAGGGGTCAGGAAGAAGAAGAAGAAGAAGAAGAAGAAGAAGAAGAAGAAGAAGAAGGAGGAGGAGGAGGAGGAGGAGGAGGAGGAGGAGGAGGAGGAGGAGGAGAAAGATGGGGAAGGGGGAAAGGGGAGGGGGAGGGGGAGGAGAGGAGAAGGGGAAGGGGAAGGGGAGGAGAATTAGGAGGAGGGAGGGGGAGGGGGAGGAGAGTGAGGAGGAGGGAGAGGGGGAGGGGGAGGGCAAGGGGAGGGAAGGGGAGGGAAAGGGGAACAGAGGGAGGGGGAAGGGGAGGGGGAGGAGGGGGAGGAGAGGGAGGAGAAGGGGAATGGAGGGGAGGGGAGGGGAAGAGGAGGGGGATGAGAGGAGGAGGGGGAGGAGAGAGGGGGGAGGGGGAGGAGGAGAGGGAGGGGGAGGGGAAGGGAAAGAAGGAGAGGGAGTGGGAGGGGAAGGGGGAGGAGGAGGGGGAAGGGGAAGGAGAGTAGGAGGGGGAAGGGGAAGGGGGAGGGGAAATGGGAAGGGGAGGGGAGGAGGAGAAAAGAAGTAGAGAAAGAAAAAGGAGAGAGTAGGGGAGGGAGAGATAGAAACCTGGGTCATTTGAACTAGTGTCAGGGGTTGCTCATGGTCCTTGTTTAATCTGTAGCTCTGATGTGGGTCGGAGTAGGTCATTAGCTGGGGTATGCTTCAGCTGAGCATGCACCATATTAGGAGCCACTTTTTGGTCTGTGTTCTGCCCCATCACAGAGCATGGCTGTTTGGGAGGTGAAGGTGAGGCACTTGACTGTGCTTATTTCATGCCACTGCTGAGCAGGTGCTGGGCTTCAGGGTCACTCTCAGCACTGCTCTGGGGGTGGGAAAATGCAGTCTGAGACAGGAAAAAGCCAAAGCTGCTATTCCCTACCTTCCAAGCATCTAGTTGCTGTGAGAAAAATTGCACAGAGATTTCAGGAATGAAGTGTCAGGTGGTCCATGGGCCTGCGATGAGGCCAGGACCATTGGAGACCCACGGAATGAGCACTGTATATAGCCTGGAGTCTTGGTTTGGAGTGCCATCTTAGCCCATTGGTGAAGTTAGCCACAGTTGTCTAGGGTGCAGATGGGACTTCCTTTTTGTTTGTTTGTTTGTTTGTTTGTTTGTTTGTTTTCGAGACAGGGTTTCTCTGTGTAGCCCTGGCTGTCCTGAAACTCACTTTGTAGACCAGGCTGGCCTCAAACTCAGAAATCTGCCTACCTCTGCCTTCCAAGTCCAAGTGCTGGGATTACAGGCATGCGTCACCACACCCGGCTGCAGATGGGACTTCTAAGGGAGATTTAGTCACTGGCTCTGCACATGAAGGCCCATTCCATTCTCCTCATGTCTGTTCTCGAAGAAAGAGAAAGTCCTTGATTCCAAACTGTTTATTGATTGTTCATAGTGGAAAGTGAATGCATACCACACTAACATCTTAGGGTGTACTGGAAACTAAATACCTTTTGCAGGGAAGAATGTTCTGGGTCTGTGTGACCACAGGTCATGTTTTCTGAGGTGGGATGTATGGCACATGTTCAAGTCCAGGAATTTAGCAGAGAGCAGGGAAGCACCTACTATATCAGGTATATGCCATTTGGGTTCCTGGGTTCTCGGACCCACTATACCCACCAAGCTTCCTGGCACGGTTTACCACCCCACAGTCATCTTACCAAAAGCAATCTACAGAATCAATTCAATTCCCATTAAAATTCCGAAACAATTTTTTATATACCCTAAAAAAGCAATTCTCAACTTCATATAAAAAAACAAAAAAACCCAGGATAACCAAAATAATCTGGACCAAAAAAGTAACTTCTGGAGAAATCAGTTTTCATGACCTCAAGCTGTACTACACAGCAATACTGATAAATAGTATGGTACTGGACAGAATGAGATATGCTGATCAGTGGAATAGAGTCAAAGACTGAGAAATAAACCCACAAACCTATGGTTGTTTGACTTTTGATAAAGAATTTAAAACCATAAAATGTAAAATTGCTAGCATCTTTAGCAAATGGTCCTAGTCTAATTAGATGATAGAATAATGAAAATAGATCCATATTTATCACCTTACAGAAAGCTCAATTCCAAGTGGATGAAGGATCCTCAACATAAAACTGGATACAATAAATATTATAGAAGAGAAAGAGGAAATGCCCTGGAATGAATTGGTGTAGGAGACAATTTCCTGAAGAGAACACCAGGCCACCTCTAAGATCAAAATTTGATAAATGGGACCTCATAAAATTGCAAAGATCCTGTAAGGCAAAAGACACTGTCAATATGACAAAGGAGCAACCTACAGATTGGAAAAGGATCTCCACCAACCCTACATCTGAGAGAGGACTAATATCCAAATTTACAAAGAACCCAAGAAGTTAGATACCAACAACCCAAATAAATAATCCAATTAAAAACTCAGGTACAGAGCAAAAAGGAGAATTCTCAATAGAGCAATCTCAAATGGTTGAGAAGTTCTTAGTCATCAAGGAAATACAAATCAAAATAACACTAAGTTTCCATCAGAATGGCTAAAATCAAAAACTCAAGCACATGCTGGTGAAGATGTGAAGAAAGGGGAACACTTCTTCATTGCTGGTGGGAGCACAAACTTACTTACACAACAACTTTAGAATTCAACTTTGTGGCTTCTCAGAAAACTGGCAATAGTTCTACCTCAAAAACCAGCTAAACTACTACTGGGTATATAACAAAAAGATGCTCCAAAGTCCCACCAAGACACTATGTTCATAGCATCTTTATTTGTAATAGCTAAAAACTGGAAACAACCTAGATATCCTCAACTGAAAAATGGATAAAGAAAATGTGGTACATCTACACAATGAAATACTATTCAGCTATTAAAAACAATGACATCATGAATTTTGCAGGTAAACAAATGGAACTTCAGAATATCATGTTGAATGAGGTAACCCAATCCACAAAGGACATGCAAAGTAGGTACTCACTTATTAGTGGATATTAGCCATAAAACACAGGTAATATTCTATACTTCACAGACGCAAGAAAGCTAATCAAGAAGGAAGGCCTGAGTGCGAATCTAACTTAGAAGGGAGAATAAAATAATCATAAGAAACAGATGTGGGGAGAGAACTGGGAGGAAAAGGGCATGGGAAATGGAGTGGGGGGTAGTGTTCAGTATCAGGTGTGGAGAAGTACAGGAGAGATGGCCAAATGGCCTTTAAAATGAATGGAAATTTGCAACTGAATATGATGGAGATGTGAGGAGGTCCCTAAGAATTAATGGGAGTGACCTTAGCTGTGACTCACTACACTGGGGATATAGAACCTAGAGAGGCTAATTCCTGTAACAAAACAGAAACTCCAGTGAATGATAGAAACACCTACACAATGACAAACACTTAAGCCCAAAATGTACAATGTCTATAAGAAATTCAGGCACAGACATTTTCTCTCCAGTGACTGTGCAAGGCATGTATGACCAGGAGCACAGGAAGCACAGGATTGGCAGAGCATCTGGGACAGGATACTCCCAGACTCCAGCTGTACCCAGGAGCTGGACTGGTCCACAGCTCTCTGTTCCAGGGGAGAGCTGGTCTCCCAGGGGTGCTGAGAAAGGTTTACAGGCCCACAGAAGGTACAAGCTCCAGCCACAAACAACAGGACCAACTAACAACAGAGATAACCAGATGGTGAAAGGCAAATATAGGAATGATACCAACAGAAACCAAGGCGACACAGTATCATCCGAAACAAGTTTTCTTACAATAACAAGTCCTGGACAGCCCAACACATCAAAAAGCAAGATTTGGATTTAAAATCACAGCTTATGATGCTAATAGAGGACTTTGAGAAGGAAACTAGTGAAACTATTGAACAAAACCATTCAGGATATAACAATGGAAGTAGAAAGAATAAAAAAAATCACAAAGAGAAACAACCCTGGAGACAGAAAACCTTGGAAAGAAATCAGGAGTCATAAATGCAAGCATCAGCAGAATACAAGAGATAGAAGAGAGAATGTCAGGTGCAGATGCCATAGAAGACATTGGCACAACAATCAAAGAAAATGCAAAATGCAAAAAGCTCCTAATCCAAAAAAATCCAATAAAACCAGGAAACAATGAGAAGACCAAACTTAAGGGTTATAGGTACAGAAGACAACAAAGATTTTCAGCTTAAAGGGGCAGTAAATATCTTCAACAAAATTATAGAAGAAAACTTCCCTAACCTGAAGACAGTGATGCCCATGAGCATACAAGAGGCCTACAGAACTCCAAATGGATTGGGCCAGAAGAGAAATTCCTCCCATCACCTAATAATCAGAACACCAAATGCACTAAACAAAGAAAGAATATTAAAAGCAGTAAGGGAAAATGGTCAAGTAACATATAAAGGCAGACATATCATAATTACATCAGACTTCTCACCAGAGAATATAAAAGCAAGAAGATCCTGGGCAGATTTCATACAGAACCTAAGAGAACACAAATGCCAACCCAGGCTACTATACCCAGCAACTCTTAATTACCATAAATGGAGAAACCAAGGTATTACATGACAAAAACAAATTTATACAATAGCTTTCCACAAACAAATTGCTTCAATGAAATTCCCGTCAAAATTCCAACTTACTTCTTCATAAGTTAGAAAGAGCAATTTCCAAATTTGTCTGGAATAACAAAAAAACCCAGGATAGCAAAAATTATACTCAACAATAAAAGAACCTCTGGCTGAATCACCATCCCTGACTACAAGCTATACTACAGAACAATCGTGATAAAAACTGCATAGTATTGATACAATGACAGGTAGGTAGATCAATGGAATAGAATTGAAGACCCAGTGTACACATATGGACGTTTGATCTTTGACAAAAGAGCTAAAACCATCCAGTGGAAAAAAGACAGCATTTTCAACAAATGGTTCAGGTCAACTGGCAGTCAACATGTAAAAGAATGTAAATTGACCCATTCTTATCTCCCTGTAGAAAGCTCAAGTCCAAGTGGATCAAGGACTTACACATAAAACCAGATACACTGAATCTAATAGAAGAGAAAGTCGGGAAGAGCCTGGAGAAAATAGGCACAGGGGAAATTTTCATGAACAGAACACCAGTAGCTTATGTTCCAAGATCAACAGTTGACAAACGGGACCTCATAAAATTGCAAAGCTTCTGTAAGGCAAAGGACACTGTCAATAGGACAAAATGGCAACCAACAGATTGGGAAAAGATCTTTAACCAATCCTGCATAATCCGGATAAAGGGCTAATATCCAATATATACAAAGAACTCAAGAAGTTAGACTCCAGAGAACCAAATAGCCCTATTAAAAAATTGGGTACAAAGCTAAACAAAGAATTTTCAACTGAGGAATACCAGATGGTTGAGAAACACCTAAAGAAATGATCATCAGGGAAATGCAAATGTAAACAACCCTGAGATTCCACCTCAAACCAGTCAGAATGGCCAAGATAAAAATCTCAGGGGAACAGCAAATGCTGAAGAGGATGTGGAGAAAGAAGAGCACTCCTCCATTGCTGGTGGGATTGCAAGCTGGTAAAACACTCTGGAAATCAGTTTGGCAGTTCCTCAGAAAACTTGATATAGTACTACCTGAGGACCCATCTATACGACTACTGGGCATATACCTAGAAGATGGTCTAACATGTAATAAGGACACATACTCCACTATATTCGTAGCAGCCTTGTTCATAATAGCCAGAAGCTGGAAAGAACCCAGATGTCCCTCATCAAATGAACAGATACAGAAAATGTGATACATTTACACAATGGAGTACTACTCAGCTATTAAAAACAATGATTTCATGAAATTCTTAGGCAAATGGATGGAGCTAGAAAATATCATCCTGAGTATGGTAACCCAATCACAAAAGAACACACAGGGTATGCACTTGCTAATAAGTGTATATTAGCCCAAAAGCTCAGAATACCCAAGATAAAACTCACAGACCACATGAAGCTCAATAAGAAAGACCGAAGTGTGGATACTTTGAACCTTCTTAGGAGGGGGATCAAAATACCCATGACTCACAGCCAACCAATGCACTGAGCATAGTGCCCCCAAAGGAGGAGCTAGAGAAAGGACCCAAGGATCTGAAGAGGTTTACAGCCCCATAGGAGGAACAATAACATGTACCAAACAGTAACCCCAGAACTCCCAGGGACTGAACCACCAACCAAAGAATACACATGTGTGGGGAGCCGACGGCTCCCCAAAACATCCTGCCGGCCCAAAACATCCTGCCGGCTTGAAGTAAACAAGTCAGTGCGCAGGTGCTGGGTAGTTTACCATCCCTTGGTCTCCGCCTCTCCCGAGCTGCAGCCAATCAGGGGATGACACGTCCGAGGCAGGGGTTGCAGCCTATATAAGGGATGGGCTTCTGGGTATCTGGGTCTCTGCTCTGTAGGCTTATGCTCTCCCTCTCAGGAGCATTAAAGCTTTGCTGCAGAAGGATCTTGAGTGTGCCGCGTCGTTCTTGCTGGCGAGACGGTAGCGCGGGACACACATGGAGGGACCCACAGCCCCAGCTTCATATGTAGCAGACGATGGCCTTTTCAGACATCAATGAGAGGAGAGATCATTGTTCCTGTGAAGGCTCGATGCCCCAGTGTAGGGAAATGCCAGTTCATGAAATTGGTATGGGGGTGGGGGTATGGGGGTAGGGGTGGCATGCAGGGGGAGGAAGGGTGGGATAGGGGATATTTGGAGGGGTAATGAGGAAAGAGGACACCATTTTAAATGTAAATAAAGCAAGTATCTAATAAAATAAAAATAAAATAATAATATTTTTAAAAAGTAATGCAGGCACAGGAGATGGAGCAATGACCAAGGAAATGGCCAACAAATAACCGTCCCAACTTCAGACCCATCCCATATGCAAGCAATAATTCTTAAGACTACTAATGATACTCTTATCTTTGCAGACAGGAGCACTTTTTCCTCTAAAAGGCTACAATTAGCAGCTGACTCAGACAGATGCAAACACCTATAGCCAAATCGTGGATGGAGCTTGGTGACTCATATTGAAGAATAGGAGGAAGGATTGGAAATCCCAAGTGATAGGAACTCCACAATAAAACTAACAGAATCAACTAGCCTGCATCTTTGTGGGCTATCAGAATCTAACAACCAACCAAAGAACATACACAGGCTGGACCAAAGCTTCCAAGTACATATGTAACAGATGTGCACTCTGATTTTCATATAGGTCTCAAACAATTGGAGCTGGTACTTTCCAAAAATCTGTTGCCTGTTCATGAGTTATGCTCTTCTAGCTGGGCTGACTTGTCTGGCTTCAGTTTGAGAAGTATCCAGCCTAGCAGAGATTTGAAGTGCCAGACTGGGGCCTACCAAGGAGATCCCAACCTGCTCAGAGGAGGTTGGCAGTGATGGAGGGGGAAGGATTATGGAAGGCTGTGACCAAGAGGGAGGTATTGAGAAGGATGCAAAGTAAATAAGTTTTAAAAATTAAAATAATTCAAAAATTCAAATTTAAATGTAAATAAATAAATAAAAAGAAACTACCAGGGCTGGAGAGATGGCTCAGTGGTTAAGAGCACTGACTGCTCTTCCGAAGGACCTCAGTTCAAATCCCAGCAACCACATGGTAGCTTACAACCATCTGTAATGAAATCTGATGCTCTTTTCTTGAGTGTCTGTGTACTTACATATAAGTGTACTTACATGTAATAAATAAATAAATAAATATTTAAAAAAAGAAATCTTCAGAGTACCAGGCATGGTGGTGCAGAACTATAACCCCAGCATTCAGAAAGCAGAGGCAGATAGATCTCTGAGTCCCAGGCTAGTCTGGTACACACAGTGAGTTCCAAGATATACAGAGAACCCCTGGCTCAAAAGAAAAATCTTCAGGTTTGCAAGTTTAAAGAGAAAACCCTATCGGTGTATAAGAAGCTAACTTGAGATTTTTAGTCTCCTTTATAATAGACAAGAATATTAATTTAGTACCATATCAGAAGTTCCAGCCAGATGATGAGGGCCTTGTAGAACAACACAGAAAGAAGGCAGTGAATTATTCTGAGTAGAATGAGAATGGTAAATGATAGTTGAGGTGGTGTTTATTGGTAATGATGAAGTTGATAGTGATACTGATAATGAGGAAAAAGAGGAGCAAAATGATGACAGTGATGATGATAAAAATACATGATGGTGATGGCAAGTTTCATGGTGGTGGTGATGACGAAGACAACTGTGATGATGATAAAAATGATGGGAAATAATTGCAATGATGATGATAAAGAGAGGAGTGGTGATATGATTATAATGATTATGATACTGGTGGTATAATTGTTCATTTAGAAAATACCAAAGGATTTACCAAACAATACAAACCTCTCATAAATGATAAATGAGTTATCCAAGTTCACATAACAAAATGAGAATTAAAATAAATTGCACCTAAACTACCTCTCAATAAACAAAATAATGTGTGTGTAAATTTAACATAAGTGTATGTTTTATGTGTATGCATAGAACTACGAACAATAACAAAAGAAACCAAATACGAAGCATTCTAAAAACATAATTTAATACTAGAAACTTCACTATGTTGTTAGTTTTTGCCAAATTGATGCATAGTCTTCCCAATACCTTTAATAGCTTGTTTATAGACCTAAGTAAAATCCATATACAGTGCATATTAAAAAGAATGGAATGGAAAGTTTAAACTATATTTAGATGTTGAGACATCATCAGACCACATCACTTATAGTGTCATGGAATGCAGAGATAGAGGTACAGCAGCAAAGTGTATGCAGTGTCAATGTGTAGAGCATTTGGGTTCCCAGGGTAGGATCATATTTACCAGGATGCAGGGGATGTACAGCAACAAAGTGTAGTTTATTCAAAGGTCCAGACTTACATAGTCAAAGCAAAATGAAGATTTCCCACAACTTTTAGTTCTCACCAGCTGCTATTTTTCTAGCAATAGCTTATCTTGCTTCAACATGCCCCAAGCCTCCTTGCAGACTGAGAAATCTGTCAGCAGTCCAACACTTAGATGTGTTGCTTCTTACAATTGAAAACAGTTACTTTCCCATGAGAAAATGATCATGAAGGCTACTTTCTCAAGCTTGCAGCTTTCTTGGCAGAACATCAGGATTCTGTGCTGATATAGTGTGCCTTTCCAGTATCCCAGTATGCCTGGGACCTACAGACATCCCATGTCACCTCAGAGCTAGCAAGCTGGAAGCAGTCAACTCATTCCATTTCTCTACATGCTGCTCCTAGATAAAGATAGGCAAAAAGATTTCCTACAAGCATTTGGAAAACATACAGTAGCACTTCAATGGAAAAACACAGATCTCCTCAGGTCCTGAAGCAATGGCATATCTGTAACAAGTAAATTTGAAAGAGGCCTCAACCTATGAGCCAAAATTCACCCACAGCTAATATCAAATGAAAACATGGACCAATATCATAAGGAAAAAGAGAAAATCACAGAACTATAAAGATTTTGAAGATGCCATAGGAGATCTTTATCTAAACACAAGCAGGACTTAGGTGCACAGCCTCTACTTAGCTTGCGTGAGCTGCTGCTTCTTCCCTCAAGTTCAGACTCTAGGATAAGGAGAAAGAATCCTGTCCTATTCCCTTTTTGTTATTCACTTAAAATTTCTCATGTAACATTTTTGTTCAAAATTATATTCTTGATATGAATGTTCATTAGTACCCATGTTTAGAGTTTAAAGTAAATGAGACATCTATTCTAACATATAAATATTTCATGACACAAATCTTTATTCCTGAGAAAAACTGGATGTTTTTATTTCTTGGCTATAGGGCAGGAGGATGTAGTGAACAGCCTAGATGACTTCCTGTGGATGCATGCACATACATTCTTTACAGGAATGAATTATACCTAAAGAGAAATGCATTTCTTTTGAAAAGTAGGTGGATAAGACCATTGGACATGTATAAAGAAATCTGAGTAAAAGAAAGCAAACATGGGAAAAAGGAAGTGAAAACCTAGAAAAATTAAGCTAGAGAGCTTAAATTATAACTGTTTAAGGAATAAAATAGACCAAGTTGCTAGTATATGTTTACTATGAGTGCCAGAAGCAAACCTTTGCTTATTCCAACAAGCTTTAACATTTGATAATTAGAAAATAATATCCTTCCATCTGAATTTTTACTAGGTTGATAAGTACTGACCATTTTCTAATCACCTTTTAGGCCTACAGGTAGTGGATTCCTCAAGGTCCGTTGGTACACTTCCATTATATCTTCTTGCTCAGGTGTCTGTGCCAACTAGATAAACATAAGTCCAGGGAATTTTCAATCAGCTAGCTCTTAATTTTCATACCAACGAACAAGGGTGAAAGAGACATTTCCTAACTTCGCCTTTATTTCTAATACAGATAGCTGGAACACATGCAAATGCAAATGAGCCAGAATTAATTGGCCTTGATTTGTTTTTAGCAAGACAAAGAATGTATAAATAAATAAAGGAACTACTATAAACAAGAACATGGAATGAAAATCTTGTGATATCTTTACCCCATCACTTAATTATGAGCTTTTCAGCACAGCCTTCTTTCTCTCAGCCTGTCAACCCTGGATTTGATTATGGGTGGCAACATTAGTATTTTTCCTTCTTTTTAATTAAGTTTACTTTTCTATTGAGAACGGATCACCCTGGCAGATGCTTTAATTCACTGAAAGACTCACATTTATCTCTTTTTTGCTTCTGGGAACTTGTAAATCAGAAATTGTCCAGGGATGAATAAGCCACATAAAAACACTGGGAGGAAATAGCAATAAATCAAATAGTCTGCATTTCCCTGCAGGCATGCACCTCACATCCCTCACAGTGAAGTCAGAGTACTCTGAAAAGGCCACTTATCACTGTCACTTTTTCTTTCAAAGATAGACTCTGTTTTAGAATTTCCATGTGTATGTTCACAAATGGTAGCTTTCCACAGTGTACCAGGTTTTAAGAACTTTCTTTTATATATTCAGGTAGGTATCTCTTATATAAGAATAAAATGATTGTTCAGTTTTTACACATTCCTGAGAAAGGTGCTTTATTAAAATTTCAAAGGGTTTTGGTATTTATGGAAGGTCAAGATTTTTTAATTTTTTTGTTATTGTTGTTGGTGGCAGTGGTGGTGATGTATGTGTATGTTCATGTGTGTGTGTGTGTGTGTTTGTGTGTGTGTGTGTGTGTGTGTGTCTGTGTCTGTGTCTGTGTGTGTTTGTATGTGTTTGTGTGTATGGCATATTGTAACCTTGAAATCTGGAATTACAAGCTACAGTTAACTGTAAAAAGGAAACTCCTCTATCAGATTGCCTGTTAGGCAGGCAAATTTGTAAGGCATTTTCTTCATTAAGTCTTGATGTGGGAGGGTCCCATCTGGCAGGTGGTTTTGATTTATATAAGAAAGTAAGCTAATAAACTGACCATTTCTCAATACATCAATTACAGTCTCCAGGTTCCTGCCCTGAATTCCTGTCGCAGTTTCCCTTGAATATGAAGTACCTGTCAAATAAACCTTTTCTTCTCCAAGGTGCTGTCTATCACAGTGTTGCTTCACAGCAATAGGAACCTAAGTCAGTCATCAATGGAGAGAAACCTGAGGTCCTATCATCTGCTTTCTGAAAGAACTCAGAAGCACTTAGGTGCAGAATAGTCTCCGGGCCACAGAGAAGACATGAGACACCAGCATATCTGTGAAGAAAAAACAGAACAGGAGACACTGAAACCCACTCTAAGACATGATACACAGCACAGAAACAAACCCTCTTCTATCTTGATAACAAATATGCATTTAAAACAGTGTATAAACAGCAGAGAAAATGAGACTGAGATCAGTGGATGCTAAGAAGAAATAATGGAGGATCGAGCCTAGAGAAATTATACATAATAAAAGAAATAAAGGTAAAATGTTAGTTTTGTTAGGAAGATTTGCTCAGTAAGAAGATTGTAGTATTTGTCCAAAATAGAATCCAGGAGTTGGAAGTCTGGATAATCTATTTCATGAAATTGATCACATTTCTTTCATATAATATAACATTATGCAGTAAGTAAGTATCAAAACTAAGTGTAAAATATACGTAATATATTTTTTCTATATTCTTTGTTTACATTCCAAATGCCTTCCCCTTTCCTGGTTCCCCCCTCCCCATAAATCCCATAAGCACCTTTCCCTCCACCCATTCCCCAATCACCCCCTCCCATTTCTCTGTCCTGGTACTTCCCTACAATGCTGGATCAAGCCTTTCCAGAACACCTCCTTCCTTCTTCTTGGCAATCATTTGATATGTTAATTGTGCCTTCAGTATTCAGAGCTTCTGGGCTAATTACTATCCACTTATCAGTGACTGCATTCCATGTGTATTCTTTTGTGATTGGGTTACTTCACTTAGGATAATATTTTCCAGTTACCACCATTTGCCTAAAAGTTTCATGAATTCATTGTCTCTAATTGATAAGTAGTATTCCATTGTGTAAATATACCACTTTTTCTGTATCCATTCTTCCATTGAAGGACATCTGGGTTCTTTCCAACTTCTGGCTATTATAAATGAGGTTGCTATGAACATAATGGGGCATGTGTCCTTATGGTATGCTGGGGAATCCTCTGGGTATATGCCCAGGCGTAGTAAAGCAGGGTCCTCCGGAACTGTCATGCCCAGTTTTCTGAGGAGCCACCAGACTGATTTCTAGAGTGGTTGTACCAGTTTGTAATCCCACCAGCAGTGGAGGAGTGTTCCTCTTCCTCCACATCCTCGCCAACACCTGCTGTCTCCTGAGTTTTTAATGTTAGCTATTCTGACTGGTGTGAGGTGAAATGTCAGGGTTGTTTTGATTTGCATTTCCCTAATGACTAAATGATGTTGAACATTTCTTAAGGTGCTTCTCAGTCATTTAAAGTTCTTCAGGTGAAAATTCTTTGTTTAGCTCTGTACCCCATTTTTAATAGGGTTATTTGCCTCTCTGGAGTCTACCTTCTTGAGTTCTTTGTATATATTGAACATTAGCCCTCTGTCAGATGTGGGGTTGGTGAAGATCTTTTCCAAATTTTTTGGTTGCCGTTTTGTCCTTTGGAAAGTGTCCTTTGCCTTACAGAAACTTTGTAATTTTATGAGATCCCATTTGTCAATTCTTGATCTTAGAACATAAGCTATTGGTGTTCTGTTCAGGAACTTTTCCCCAGTGCCCATGTCCTCAAGGGTCTTCCCCAGTTTCTTTTCTAATAGTTTCAGTGTGTCTAGTTTTTTGTGGAGGTCCTCGATCCACTTGAAGTTGAGCTTAGTAGAAGGAGAGAAGAATGGATCGATTTTCATTCTTCTGCATTCTGACCTCCAATTGAACCAGCACCATTTGTTGAAAAGGCTATCTTTTTTCCACTGGATGGTTTTAGCTCCTTTGTCAAAGATCAAGTGACCATAGGTGTGTGAGTTCATTTCTGGGTCTTCAATTCTATCCCATTGATCTACCTGCCTGTCACTGTACCAATACCATGCAGTTTTATATTGTAACAAGCAGCCATATCTGGCAATTTCTGTCAAATGAGACCTGCACAGTTACCTAGAATCTTTCGTCTCCCATCCTTTTGGGTTTGTTGTTGTTGTTTTGTTTTGTTTTGTTTACATTCTTTTTTATTGAATATAATCCTCTTTAACATTTCAAATGCTAAAACCTTTCCTGCTTTCCCCCCTCCCTGAAAACCCCCAACCCCTCTTCCCACCCCCTGCCTCCAAGTATATGCCCCTCGACCCAACCCACTCCCATCTCCCCCCACTAATTTCCCTTTGTTGGGGCATCCATTGAGCCTTTACTGGACCAAGGACCACTCTTCCCATTGATGCCCAACAAGGCATTCCTCTGCCATCTTTTTGGCTGGAACCTTGTATACTCCTTGGTTGATAGTTTTGTCCCTGGGAGTCCTGGGGCATCTGGGTGGCAGAAATCATTGTTCTTCCCATGGGGCTGTAAATCCCTTCAGCTCCTCTGTACTGCTGTCCTCCAACTCTTCCACTGGAGATCCCACACCTAGTCCAATGGTTGGCAGCTATCATCTGCCTCTGTATGGATAAGGCTCTGGCAGGGCCCCTCCAGAGACAACCATGGCATGCTCCTTTTAGTATGCACTTCTTGTCAACCATAATAGTGTCTGGGTTTGGTAACTGTTTATAGGATGGATCCCCAGGCAGGACAGTCTCTGCGTGGCCTATCCTAAGAGCAAAAGTTAAATTTACATAGCATTAAGATAGGCTAATTTTGTTATTGGTAGAGTGGCTAATGGATGAATTTTGTTGCAAACAATGTTAAGAAATTGTATGTTTTAATACGTAATTTGGTGTAGTATACACCAAAAATCTTATCAACATTTCATATTTTATTAAGTTAACTGTGTTTTCTGCTGACTCTGCCACTTTTGGATACCTAGAAGACTGCATTAACAAAGTCAAGATTCCTTTTGATCTTTAACCCTTTGTAAATAACCACTTTGTAAATAACTATTTCAAAGTGATTTTAAGGACATTTAATGACTTATGGATCAATGAGTAGAAATATTTAGAAGTACGTGTCTAAAATTTATGTATTATAGAAAAGTTTGTAAGTTAAAGACATATAACTTTATTATTAATACATTCAAAGAGACCATGAATATTCTGGTTTATACAATATGTATTCCAGCTGGGCTGTCAATCTATAAAATGACTAAAGATATTCTTTTGACATTTCCTGCATTTTTAATCAGTACAATTCAGATGAAAAAGCTGCCATTTGGAGAATTTTCTTTGAAACTCTGGCTACATCTGCTTCTGTGTATATAAGACATATGTATACAACAGAAATGAGTTTAGAGTCACTAGCACTTCTTCTTAGATTTATAAGAGACTTGCAAATAGTTCTTCTGTGTCATGATGCTAATTGCTGCTACCATCATGTGAATATTTATGCTGCTTGTACTATATAAACTTCTCTGGGGCAAAGTTTATAAAAACATTTTATCAGACAGATGTTCTTCTGCTAGAACCCTTACTGATTTAATTTCTATTGGACCTCTGTTCATGTGTACAAGTGAATTTTAACTATTTCCTTTAAGGATTAACTATGACTATAACTAAGAATTAACTATATTTTGGTTTTGTCCACAACATGCAGTATCTCTTAATAGTTAAAAGGCATTAGACACTAGCCACTGAAGGTACACATCTGTGAATTAACATTTCATTTTCCACTAGTTTACAAGTTTGAATTCACTGGTTGTGGTTTTGTAAAGCTTTATAAATCTTTCTTGTTAGCATTCCATAGAACTATGGAATAGGATAAACCTGAACAATAATATATTTCAGGTGCTAAAGCCAACAGTACAGATAGAATTTAATTTCAAGAATATACTAGAGATAGGCCTGACCTAAGACACACACCTGTAGTTAAAATTGCTTACATAGGTGTCTTAGTTAGGGTTTTACTGCTGTGAACAGACACAATGACCAATTCAAGTTTTATAAAAGACAACATTTAATTGGGGCTGGCTTACAGGCTCAGAGGTTCAGTTCATTGTAATCAAGGCAGGACATGGCAGCATCCAGACAGGCATGGTGCAGGAGGAGCTGAGAGTTCTACATCTTCATCTGAAGGCAGCTAGTGGAAGATTGACTTCCAGGCAGCCAGGGGGAGGGTCTTAAGCCCACACCTACAGTGACACACCTACTCCAACAAGGCCACACCTGCTAATAGATTCACTTCCTGGGCCAATCATATACAAACCATCACAATAGACTTTACCTGGTGTTAACTCCTCATCTGGCCCTTATTCCTACAATATGGTATCAGATCAGGACAAACCAGGACATATCTAATTTAATGAATAAAGGACTATCAAGATTAAATCACTACATCGTTACTTAAGAATGTCTTCAAAGGCTGGGCAGTGGTGGCTCATGCCTTTAATCCCAGCACTTGGGAGGCAGAGGCAGGCAGATTTCTGAGTTTGAGGCCAGCCTGGTCTACAGAGTGAGTTCCAGGACAACCAGGGCTACACAGAGAAAACCTGTCTCAAAAAACTAAAAAAAAGTCTTCAAAGAATAATGTTCATAAGCAAGGGAAGAAATTGTCAGAATCAAAATGAATTCACACTGGGCAGGATAATGGAAAGCTGAAGCAAACTATTTATAAGTTTGAAGAGATTGGAGGTTTCATAGTAAAACCCTGCCTCAAAACCAGCAACAACAACAACAACAACAACAACAACAACAACAAATTGAAATAGGTTGTTGCAGCCCTTCAAAAGTTGAGTCAAGATGTGTAAAGAAATCTTTTTATATGCTATTACCTGGCACTGACTGTATGTATTCTAACCTTAGTTCCTACTTGAATTTTCTGTTTATGTTGGTTTTAGACAGAGGCATTTTTTGTCAAGATTAAGCAATAAAAACCATGGAGAAACACATGTGTACAAGAAGGAATGAAGACATTCTAAAGTGGTATTGGCTTCCCTCTCTTTGACCATCAGATAGCTGAAACAATAGACTGCAAGATATGAGAACCTCTTCTATTGCCTTTCCATAGAAGAAAGACAGGGTATGCCCTTGTTCCAGTCAAAGTTGATGCTTATCTCTCAGGAGATTTCACTCAGATTTCTCAGGAGTGCTGATAATTTCTCAGATATCATTGAAGGAGAAACTAGAACCAAGACAATGATAACAGGACACAGGTAGTCAGGGACTGTTTATTTATCATACCTCTTCCCCATGGAAACCTAAAGCTTTTGTCATGACCCACCCCAAAAATGGACTTGCTGGAGTGGAGCATATACTGGATGTCTTTGTTCCTCTTCCAAATATGGCCACATTGAATAAATCTCTGTTTCTGCTTTCCTCTATTATTTCTTTGTTTAATTGGCTGTTGAACATATGTGCATAATCCAGCATGTAATGACTGTCAATGTCCATGCTCTGACCCTTACAAGATAACAATCTCTTCTCAGCTAATTCAATCTAGACACTCCATCATTCAGATACACTCAGAGGTTTGTCTCCTGGGTAATTCTGGATTTTGTCAAGTGGCATCATTATTAGCAATGTTATAAGACAAGGTCAGTTTTGTTTCTTATGGGTTTTGTGGTTTCCTTAGAAGCCTTATTAAATATTTAATTCATTGTTCTTTTCTTTTATATCTGCCATATCATCTCACTAATCCAAAACCTTACCAGTTATCCCATATGTATCCCATATGTATCCATATGTGATTTGTGAAGAAATATAGGAAATGAAGCAAAGAAACATCAAACTATGTAATAATATGCAGCGTTCAATAACATTCTGCAAAGAGACACAACAATTAAGAGGAATCATAAAGTTCAGCTATGTTCTAATGCAAACTTTCTGTGCTCCATCTTTGACATTGAAGCACTTTAGAGGTTCTTTTGCATTTTTAGGGAATAAAGATTACTTGGTTGCACTAGTTTGATTTAAACCCCAATCAGCAAGAACATGCTAATACAAAGCTTTGCATTCTGAACATACTATAACAGCATGTGAGTATACACACACACACACACACACACACACAACCTACCACAGGTAATCTCATTTTCACTAGTGGAACTTCACATTTTAACAAATCTGTAAACTTGGCTTAATCATCAATATTAATCTGTAGAGCTCTCTCATATTTGAATAAAGCCTTCACTTTAACAATATTCCTTCCTGAACAGAACTAGGATTTTATATTAACTGACAAAATACATACTTCCCCATGTATCAATAAGGGCATTAAGATGTGCTGATATATAAAGCTACTGAACTGTACTGATCATACCCTGAAATCTTGGTTCTAGAAGAATTCTATAATATACTTCTTCAGATAGGCAAATTGAGTTGAGTGAATTTTCATACTCATTATATCTCATGTTGTTTATATCCTGGTATGTGACATCTGATCTACTCAGAAATTATCAGTCCAGAAACAAAACCATTGGAGTATCTGTGTGAAATGCCATCTTTCCCACAATGAGCTAACACAGAATAGTTTCCCTTAAATTCTCTGTATAATAAAAATATTTGAATTTAAAATTGGTTTGGAGTTTAAAATGATTTCATAACTGTGCCAATGGTCAGTGAATTGACAAAACCTGCTATCATTTCTCTCAAGGCATCTCATCATGTACAGCTATTCAAGAAGCTTTATCGGCTTTTTTTTTTTTCAGGATTCCTTCAGGGGATGAACTTCTCCAGTCTTAATAGACTCCTTAACTAGGAAGCTCATTGACAACAATCTCACCTCTATGGTATTTGAAATCAAATACCACATGTTTTCTAAAAGTGAATACTAGGTTATCAATCTAACTGGATCTGTCATCAACTGAAAGTCATATCTCAGGCCAGATCTGGGAGGGTATCTAGAAAAACTGCATAGACAGCACTTTCTCAAAGGAGATCTGCATATACAGAGATCTGAGAGAATAGGCATTACTTGTCCCCTTTTGATCCTTTCTGGATAGTGAGTGCATGCATTAGTGTTGTTATGGTTGTTGTTGTTGCCACTGCTGCTGCTGCTCCAGCTGCTAGCACCATTCTTCATTAATATTAGAACCAGATTCTTCAGTCTTCAAAGATAAACTGAAGACTAATTGCTTTTCAGAAGTCTCCTAGGCCTTCAAGGTCAGGTTGGTATTATTGGGCCCTCTAGCCTCACCATCTCTAGCATGCACGAAAACATTATTGGACCACCAAGACCATACTGTATAAACTAGTCTTATCATGTTGAAAGTTGTATTTTATGTAGTGTCTATTACTCTTTAGAACCCAATTATAGTGATGCTTCATTTACTTTACTTTATTTAAAAGTCCTTATAGTAAGGTCCTAATCCCACCTTCATGCTATCCACTCTCTTTCAAACAAATGGCTAAGTGGACTGTTTCAGATTCTCCAGCAGGCTGTCAGAAGAAATGGACTAGGCAATATTTATAGCTTTCTTCTTTTTTTAATATTTTTATTCAATATATTAATTTACATTTCATATGATTTCCCCTTTCCAGGCTCCCCCCTCCCACAAGTCCCATAAACTCTCTTCCATCCCCCATTCCCCCATCCACCCCTTCCCTCTTCCCTGTTCTGGTATTTCCCTACACTGCTGCATTAAGCCTTTCCAGAGTCAGAGGCCCTTCCTTCCTTCTTCTTGGACATCATTTGATATATGGATTGTGTCTTAGGTATTCCAGTCTTCTAGGCTAATATCTGCTTATCAGTGAATGCATACCTCGAGTGTTCTGTTGAGATTGGGTTACCACACTTAGGATGATGTTCTCCAGCTCCATCCATTTGTCTAAGAATTTCATGAATTTATTGTTTCTACGTGGCTGAATAGTACTCCATTGTGTATATATAGCATATTTTTTGTATCCATTCCTGCTTTGAGGTATATCTGGGTTCTTTCCAGCTTCTGACTATTATAAATAGGGCTGCTATGAACATAGTGGAACATGTATCCTTATTACATGCTGGAGAATCCTCTGGATATATGCCCTGGAGTGGTATAACAGGGTCCTCCAGAAATGTCCTGCCCAGTTTTCTGAGGAACGGCCAGACTGATTTGCAGAGTGGTTGTACCAACTGGCAATCCCACCAGCAGTAAATGAGTGTTCCTTTTTCTCCACATCCTTGCCAACACCTGCTGTCTCCTGAGTTTTTAATCTTAGCCATTCTGACTGATGTGAGGTGAAATCTCACGGTTGTTTTGATTTGCATTTTCCTAATGATTAATGATGTTGAACATTTCTTAAGATGCTTCTCAGCCATCCAAATTTCTTCAGGTGAAAATTCTTTATTTAGCTCTGCATCCCATTTTTTAATAGGGTTGTTTGGCTCTCTGGAGTCTAACTTCTTGAGTTCTTTGTATATATTGGATATTAACCCTCTGTCAGATGTAGGATTGGTGAAGATCCTTTCCCAATTTGTTGGTTACTGTTTTGTCCACTTGACAGTGTCCTTTGCCTTACAGAAACTTTGTAATTTTATTAGGTCCCATTTGTCAATACTTGATCTTAGAGCATAAGCTATTGGAGTTCTATTCAGGAACTTTTCCCCTGTGCCCCTGTCCTCAAGGGTCTTCCCCAGTTTTTTCTATTAGTTTCAGTGTGCCTTGTTTTATGTGGAGGTCCTTGATCCACTTTGAGTTGAGCTTAGTATAAGGAGATAAGAATAGATCAATGCGCATTCTTCTGCAAGCTGGCCTCCAGTTGAGCCAGCACCATTTGTTGAAAAGGCTCTCTTTTCCACTGGATGCTTTCAGCTCCTTTGTCAAATATCAGGTGACCATAGGTGTGTGTGTTCATTACTGGGTCTTCAATCATATTCAGTTGATCTATCTGTCTGTCACTGTACCAATACCCTGTAGTTTTTAACACTATTGCTCTTTAGTACTGCTTGAGTTCTGGGATATTGATTCCCCCGGAAGTTCCTTTACTGTAGAGAACAGTTTTAGCTATCCTGGGTTTTTTGTTATTCCAGATGAATTTGATAATTGCTCTTTCTAACTCTGTGAAGAAATGAGTTGGGATTCTGATGGGCATTGCATTGAATCTGTAAATTCTTTTGGGAAAATGGACATTTTTACTATATTAATCCTGCCAATCCACAAGCATGGAAGATTTTTCCATTTTCTGAGGTCTTCTTCGATTTCCTTCTTCAGAGACCTGAAGTTCTTCTCATGCAGATCTTTCACTTGTTTCGTTAGAGTCACCCCAAGATACTTTATATTGTTTGTGGCTATTGTGAAGGGTGTCGTTTCCCTAATTTCTTTCTCAGCCTGCTTATCCTTTGAGTATAGGAAGGCTACTGATTTGCTTGAGTTGGTTTTCTTTCTTTTTTTTAATTTTTATTTTCTATATTTTATGTTTACATTCCAAAGGCTTTCCCCTTTCCCAGTTCCCCCCCACCATACGTCCCATAATTCCTCTCCAGTCACTTTGCTGAAGTTGTGTATGAGCTGTAGGACTTCTCTGATGAAGATTTTTGGGTCACTTCAGTATACTATCATATCATCTGCGAAAGTGATAGTTTGACTTCTTCCTTTCCAATTTGTATCCCTTTTGACCTCCTTATGTTGTCTAATTGTTCTAGCTAGAAATTCAAGCACTATTTTGAAAAGATAGAGAAGGGGGGCAGCCTTGCCTAGTCCCTCATTTTAGTGGGATTGCTTCAAGTTTCTCTCCATTTAATTTGATGTTGACTACTGTTTTGCTGTAGATTGCTTTTACTATGTTTAGGTATGGGCCTTGAATTCCTACTTTTTCTAAGACTTTTAGCATGAAAGGATGCTGAATTTTGTCAAATGTTTTTTCAGCATCTAATGAAATAGCCATGTTTTTTTTTTCTTTAAGTTAGTTTATGTAGTGGATCACATTAATGGATTTCCATATATTGAACCATCCCTGCATCACTGGGATGAAACCTACTTGATCATGGTGAATAATGGTTTTGATATGTTCTTGGATTTGATTGGCAAGAATTTTTTTGAGTATTTTTGCATCAATATTCATAAGGGATATTTGCCTATAGTTCTTCTTTGTTGGATCTTTGTGTGGTTTTGGCATAAGCGTAATTGTGACTTTGTAGAACAAGTTGGGTAGTGTTCCTTCTGTTTCTATTTTGTGGAATAATTTGAAGAGTATTGGTGTTAGGTCTTCTTTGAATGTCTGATAAAATTCTGTACTAAACCCATTTGGTCCTGTGCTGCTTTTGTTGGGAGACTTTCTATGACCACTTCTATTTCTTTAGGAATTATGGGACTGTTTAGTTGATCTATTTGATCCTGATTTAATTTTGGTATCTGGTATCTGTCTAGGAAATTGTCCATTTCCTCCAAATTTTCCAGTTGTGTTGTGTATAGAGTTTTGTAGTAACATGTGATGATTTTTTGAATTTCCTCCATTACTGTTGTTATATCTCCCTTTTCAGTTCTAATTTTGTTAATTTGGATACTGTCTAATTTTGTTAATTTGGATACTGTCTCTGTGTCCTTTAGTTAGTCTGGCTAAGGGTTTATCTATCTTGTTGATTTTCTCAAAGAACCAGCTCCTGGTTTTGTTGATTCTTTGTATGGTCCACTTTGTTTCCAGTTGATTGATTTCAGCCCTGAGTTTGATGATTTCCTGTCTTCTACTCATCTTGGGTGAATTAGCTTCTTTTTGTTCCAGGGCTTTCACGTCTGCCATTAAGCTGTTAGTGGAGGCACTCAGGGCTATGAGTTTTCCTCTTATCACTGCTTTCATTGTGTCCCATAAATTAGGGTATGTTGTACCTTCATTTTCATTAAATTCTAAAAAGTCTTTGATTTCTTTCCTTATTTCTTCTTTGGCCAAGGTATCATAGAGTAGAGCATTGTTCAGACTCCATTTGTATGTGGGCTTTCTGGTTTTTTTTGTTTTGGTTTTTGTTTTTGTTTTTTGTTTGTTTGTTTGTGGTTTTTTTTTTTTTTTTTTTTTTTTTTTTTTTTTTTTTGCTATTGAAGACCACTCTTATTCCATAGTGATCTGATAGGAGGCATGGGATTATTTTGATCTTCTTATATTTGTTGAGGTCTGTCTTGTGACCAATTATATGATCGATTTTGGAGAAGGTACCATGCAGTGCTAAGAAAACCGTACATTCTTTTGCTTTAGAATGAAATGTTCTGTATATATCTGTTAAATTCAATAGGTCCAATGCTTCAAGTAGTTTCCCTGTGTCCCTGTTTAGTTTCTGTTTTCCTAATCTGTCCATTGAGGACAGTGGAGTGTTGAAGTCACCCACAATTATTATGCTAGGTGTAATGTGTGCTTTGAACTTTAGTAAAGTTTCTTTTATGAATGAGGGTGCCTTTGCATTTGGAGCATAGATGTTCAGAATGGAGAGTTCTTCTTGGTGGATTTTTCCTTTGACCAGTAAGAAGTGTCCTTCGTGTCTCTTTTGATGACTTTAGGTTGAAATTTAATTTTATCTGATAATAGGATGGCTACTCCAGGTTGAAAGACCATTTGCTTGTAAAATTGTTTTCCAGCCTTTTGCTCTGAGATAAAGAAATTTAGATGGCTGAGAAGCATCTTAAGAAATGTTCAACATCGAGGCCTTGCACCGAGGCAGCTGGAGCCACCCAGCTCCCCAGGACCCCGGACAAGCGATAGTGGCAGGCCTCCATATTGCAACCAGGACACAGATGGAAAGGTGCAGGTACACAGACTCGTTCTGGGGATAGAGCAGGGAGATCTGCTAAGCTCTCGACCCCAGGCGGGCCCAGTGGTGGGCTCCTAGGCTCTGCCGCATGTCCCTGTGAGCTTAGGCCGGTGCACTGAGGCAGCTGGAGCCACCCAGCTCCCCAGGACCCCGGACCAGCGATAGCGGCAGGCCTCCATATTGCAACCAGAACACAGCTGGAAAGGCACAGGTAGACAGATTCCATCAGGGGCTACGACGTGGGGGGATCTGCTAGACTCTCACTACTAGGCAGGCCCAGCAGCGCCCACTGAGGCCCTGCTGTACTCCCCCACACTTCTCGGAGACCTCAGGCCATGCACAAAGTCAGCAGGTGGCAGCCAGCTCGTGATCCCCTTGAGCAGCAATCACGCATAACCACCAGTAGAGAAACAACAGGTAAGACCAGCCTCACAGGAGATTCAAACACCAACCAGTGACAACAAGGTCAACTAACACCAGAAATAACCAGATGGCAAAAGGTAAACGAAGGAACGTCACTAAGAGAAATCAAGGCAACATGACAGCATCTGAACCCAGTTCGCCAACAACAAGAAGCCCTGGATACCCCAAAACACCAGAAAAACGAGACTTGGATATAAAATCACTGGTCAGGATGCTGGTAGCTGAACACACAGAAAAATCTCGTAAAGAAATAGAGGAGAAAATGGATCAAAAGTTAGAAGCCTTTACAAGGCAAATACGAAATTCACTTCAAGAAATGCAGGAGAAGATGGATCAAAAAGAAGAAGACAATAAGGAAGAAAAATAAAAATCACTTAAAGAAATACAGAAGAGCGTGGGCCAACAAGTAGAAGCTATGAAAGAGGAAACACAAAAATCTATTAAAGAAATACACGAAAACACAATCAAGCAAGCGAAAGATCTGAGCATATCCATCCAGGTACTAAAAACAGAAGTAGAAACAACTAAGAAATCGCAGAGGGAGACAACATTGGAGATAGAAAACCTTGGGAAGAAATCAGGGGCCATAGATGCAAATATCAACAATAGAATACAAGAGATAGAAGACAGAATATCAGAAGCCGAAAATACCATAGGAACCATTGATTCAACAGTCAAAGAAAATACTAAATGCAAAAAGGCTGTAACCCAAAACATCCAGGAAATCCAGGACACAATGAGAAGACCAAACCTAAGGATTATAGGTATAGACGAGAATGAAGATTTACAAGTTAAAGGGCCAGCAAATATCTTCTACAAAATTATGGAAGAAAACTTCCCCAACCTAAAGAGAGAGATGCCCATGAATATACAAGAAGCATATAGAACCCCAAACAGACTGGATCAGAACAGAAATACATCCCATCACATAATAATCAAAACTCCAAATGTACCAAACAAAGAAAGAATATTAAAGGCAGCAAGAGAAAAAGGCCAAGTAACTTATAAAGGAAGACCTATCAGAATAACACCAGACTTCTCACCTGAGACCATGAAAGCTAGAAGATCCTGGGCAGATATAATGCAAACTCTAAGAGAACACAAACTTCAGCCAAAACTACTTTACCCAGCAAAGCTCTCAATCGCCATAGATGGAGACATCAAGGTATTCCATGACAAAACCAAATTTGCACGATATCTTTCCACAAATCCAGCCCTACAAAGGATAATAGGGGGAAAACACCAAGACAAGGACGGAAACTACACCCGGGAAGAAGCAAGATAGAAACCTCCACTCATCAAACCCAAAAGAAAGTAACCTCTCGAATATAAAAAATAAATAAAATAAATAAATATAATTTCAAAAATGTCTGGAGGTAATAATTACTATTCCTTAATATCGCTTAACATCAATGGACTCAATTCCCCAATAAAAAGACATAGATTAGCAGACTGGATACGGAAACAGGACCCTACATTTTGCTGCATACAGGAAACACATCTCAGTGTTAAAGACAAACACTGCCTTAGAGTAAAAGGCTGGAAGACAATTTTACAAGCAAATGGTCTCAGGAAACAAGCTGGAGTAGCCATTCTAATATCAGATAAAATTGACTTCCAACCTAAAATCATCAAAAGAGACTCAGAAGGTCACTTCTTGCTGGCCAAAGGGAAAATCCACCAAGAAGAGCTCTCAATACTGAACATCTATGCTCCAAATGCAAGGGCACCCTCATTCGTAAAAGAAACCTTACTGAAGGTTAAAGCACACATTACACCGAACACAATAATTGTGGGTGACTTCAACACTCCACTCTCCTCAATGGACCGATCAGGAAAGCAGAAACTAAACAGGGACACAGTGAAACTAATTGAAACTCTGGACCAATTGGATATAACAGATATATATAGAACATTTCATCCTAAAGCTAAAGAATATACCTTTTTCTCAGCTCCACATGGTACCTGCTCCAAAATAGACCATATAATTGGTCACAAGACAGATGTCAACAAATACAAGAAGATCGAGCTAATCCCATGCCTCCTATCAGATCACCATGGAGTAAGAGTGGTCTTCAATAGCAACAAAAACAACAGAAAGCCCACATACACATGGAAACTGAACAATACTCTACTCAATGACAACTTGGTCAAGGAAGAAATAAAAAAAGAAATCAAAGACTTTTTAGAATTCAATGAAAATGAAGGTACAACCTACCCACATCTATGGGACACAATGAAAGCAGTGCTAAAAGGAAAACTCATAGCTCTAAGTGAATCAAAAAAGAAACTGGTGAGAGCATACATTAGCAGCTTAATGGCACACCTTAAAGCCCTGGAAGAAAAACAAGTTAATTCACCCAGCAGGAGTAGAAGACAAGAAATCATCAAACTCAGGGCTGAAATCAATCAAATGGAAACAAAGAAAACCATACAAAGAATCAAGAAGACCAGGAGCTGGTTCTTTGAGAAAATCAACAAGATAGATAAATCCCTAGCCAGACTAACCAAAGGACACAGAGACAGTATCCAAATTAACAAAATTAGAAATGAAAAGGGAGACATAACAACAGAAACTGAGGAAATTCAAAAGATCATCACATCCTACTACAAAGGTCTATACTCAAAACAACTGGAGAATCTAGAGGAAATGGACAATTTCCTAGACAGATACCAAATACCAAAATTAAATCAGCATCAAATAGACCAGCTAAATAGTCCCATAACACCTAAAGAAATAGAAGGGGTTATAGAGAGCCTCCCAACCAAGAAAAGTAAGGGACCAGATGGTTTTAGTGCAGAATTCTACCAGACCTTCAAAGAAGACTTAACACCAATACTTTTCAAACTATTCCACAAAATAGAGACAGAAGGGATACTGCCCAACTCATTCTTTGAAGCCACAATTACGCTAATACCTAAACCACAAAATGATCCAACAAAGAAAGAGAACTACAGGCCAATTTCTCTTATGAATATCGATGCAAAAATACTAAACAAAATTCTTGCCAAAAGAATCCAAGAGCACATCAAAACGATCATTCACCATGATCAAGTAGGCTTCATCCCAGGGATGCAGGGATGGTTCAACATACGGAAATCCATCAATGTAATCCACTACATAAACAAACTAAAAGAAAAAAAACCACATGGTCATCTCATTAGATGCTGAGAAAGCATTCGACAAAATTCAGCATCCTTTCATGCTAAAAGTCTTGGAAAGAGCAGGAATTCAAGGCCCATACCTAAACATAGTAAAAGCAATCTACAGCAAACCAGTAGCCAACATCAAAATAAATGGAGAGAAACTTGAAGCAATCCCACTAAAATCAGGGACTAGACAAGGCTGCCCTCTCTCTCCATATCTTTTCAATATAGTACTTGAAGTTCTAGCGAGAGCAATTAGAAAACATAAGGAAGTCAAAGGGATACAAATTGGAAAGGAAGAAGTCAAACTATCATTATTTGCAGAAGAAATGATAGTTTACTTAAGTGACCCAAAAAACTCCACCAGAGAACTTCTACAGCTGATAAACAACTTCAGCAATGTGGCTGGTTATAAAATTAACTCAAGCAAATCAGTAGCCTTCTTGTACTCAAAGGACAAGCAGGCTGAGAAAGAAGTTAGGGAAATAACACCCTTCACAATAGCCACAAACAACATAAAGTACCTTGGCGTAACTCTACCCAAACAAGTGAAAGATCTGTATGACAGGAACTTCAAGTCCTTGAAGAAAGAAATCGAAGAAGACCTCAGAAGATGGAAAAATATTTCTTGCTCCGGAATTGGCAGGATCAATATAGTAAAAATGGCCATCTTACCAAAAGCAATATACAGATTCAATGCAATCCCCATCAAAATCCCAACTCAATTCTTTATAGATCTAGAAAGAGCAATTCTCAAATTCATCTGGAGCAACAAAAAAACCCAGGATAGGTAAAACTATTCTCAACAATAAAAGGACTTCTGGGGGAATCAATATCCCTGACCTTAAACAGTACTACAGAGCAATTGTGTTAAAAACTGCATGGTATTGGTACAGCAACAGGCAAGTGGATCAATGGAATAGGATTGAAGACCCAGAAATTAACCCACAGACTTATGGTCACTTGATCTTTGATAAAGGAGCCACAACCATCCAGTGGAAAAAAGATAGTCTTTTCAACAAATGGTGCTGGTTCAACTGGAGGTCAACATGCAGAAGAATGCAAATTGACCCACTCTTATCTCCTTGCACTAAGATCAACTCCAAGTGGATCAAGGACCTCCACATAAAACCAGACACACTGAAACTATTAGGAAAGAAACTTGGGAAGACCCTGAGGACATAGGCACAGGGGGAAAGTTCCTGAACAGAACACCAATAGCTTATGCACTAAGATCAAGAATTGACAAATGAGACCTCATAAAATTACAAAGTTTCTGCAAGGCAAAGGACACTGTCAGAAGGACAAAACAACAACCAACAAAGTAGGAAAAGATCTTCACCAACCCCACATCCGACAGAGGGCTAATATCCAATATATACAAAGAACTCAAGAAGTTAGACCACAAAGAACCAAATAACCCTATCAAAAAAATGGGGTACAGAGCTAAACAAAGAATTTTCACCAGAAGAAATTCGGATGGCTGAGAAACACCTTAAGAGATGTTCAACATCGTTAGTCATCAGAGAAATGCACATCAAAACAACCCTGAGATTCACCTCACACCAGTCAGAATGGCTAAGATTAAAAACTCAAGAGACAACAAATGCTGGCGAGGATGTGAAGAAAGAGGAACACTCCTCCACTGTTGGTGGGATTGCAAAATGGTAAAACCGCTCTGGAAATCAGTGTGGCGGTTCCTCAGAAAATTGGGTATGTCACTGCCAGAGGACCCTGGCATACCACTCCTGGGCATATACCCAGAGGATTCCCCTGCATACAATAAAGACACATGCTCCACTATGTTTATAGCAGCCTTGTTTATAATAGCCAGAAATTGGAAGGAGCCCAAATATCCCTCAAAGGAGGAATGGATACCGAAAATGTGGTATATTTATACAATGGAATACTACTCAGCAATTAAAAATAATGAATTCATGCAATTTGTAGGTAAATGGTTAGCCCTGGAAAATATCATCCTGAGTGAGTTAACCCAATCACAAAAGAATACACATGAAATGCAATCACTGATAAGTGGATATTAATGAGCCCAGAAGCCCTAAATACTCAAGGCACAATTAGCAAGTCAAATGATTCCCAACAAGAAAGGAGAGGACCCTGGGCCTGGAAAGATTGGATCCAGTTTTGTAGAGAAACTGTGGAGGGAGGGGGAATAGTTGGGGGGGAGAGGAACTATGGGACATAGGGAGGGGGGAACTGGGAAAGGGGAAAGCCTTTGGAACGTAAACATAGAATATAGAAAATTTAAAAAAATAGAAAAAAAAAGAAATGTTCAACAGCATTAGTCATTAAGGAAATGCAAATCAAAACAACCCTGAGATTTCACCTCATACCAGTCAGAATGGCTAAGATTAAAAACTCAGGAGACAGCAGGAGTTGGCAAAGATGTGGAGAAAGAGGAGCACTCCTCCACTGCTGGTGGGATTGCAAGCTGGTACAACCACTCTGGAAATCAGTCTGGTGGTTCCTCTGAAAACTGGGCATGACACTTCTGGAGGACCCTCCTATACCACTCCTGGGCATATATCCAGAGGATTCCCCAGCATGTAATAAGGATACATGCTCCACTATTTTCATAGCAGCCCAATTTATAATAGCCAGAAGCTGGAAAGAACCCAGATATCCATCAACAGAGGAATGGACAAAAAAAAATGTGGTATATATACACAATGGAGTACTATTCAGCCATTCGGAAACAATAAATTCATGAAATTCTTAGACAAATGGATGGAGCTGGATAACATCATCCTAAGTGACATAACCCAGTCTCAAAAGAACACACATGGTGTACACTCGCAGATAAATGGATATTAGCCTAGAAACTTGGAATGCCTAAGGCACAATCCACATATCAAATGATGTCCAATAATAAGGAAGGAGTGGCCACTGGTTCTGGAAAGGCTCAGTGCAGCAGTGCAGGGGAATACCAGAACAGGGAAATGGGATGGGGTGGATGGGGGAACGGGGCAAGGGAAGAGGGTTTATGGGACTTGTGGGCAGCCGGGAGCCAGGAAAGGGGAAATCATTTGAAATGTAAATAAAGAATATATCAAATTTAAAAAAAGAAAGAAAACAGAAAAAGAAAAAAAAACAACTGAATTCATAAATCCTGGGAATTTTTCTTTGCTCCTCTCTTCCCATTGGTTGGGAGCTAGAAGATGGGGTAACATGGTATAGTCATTTTCTTCCCGTTGAACTTTCCAGACAAAAGTATAAATGTGAGAGAATGGGGCATAGATGTTGTAAGGCTAAGAAAAGTAATTTTTGAAGCGTTGTTCACAGTAACCTTACCATGAATGGTTCCTAAGGAGTGAGAACACAGCAAGAAAATAGTGTCAGAAGGCAAAGTACTAATGTGGGCTCAGTACTCTGAATGTCCATTTTCAGTGTTTGTGTTGTAATAATAAGCAATTATCTATATTAAAGCCTGATTAGTAATATGTCATCATTTCCTCAGATCTTATCAAACCACACTAGTAAGCATTTAAAAAATCAAACTTGAAGACCTCTACAACAAATACTGAAACACAGGTTTCAGAGACTGGTGAATTATAGTCTGACAACGTAGATTGTATACCATGGTAAACAAATTCCAAATTGGGTCAAAAAGAATATGGCAGATACTATAAGTCCAATTTATTAATATATCTCTGACTACAAGTCTAAAATATATCTAAAGATAGACAATTTTATACATTGTTTTTTAATCTCTACAGTATCATTTAAATAGTTAACTTTATTTAAGAAAATTATAACCTTGTGTGCATGTTTACATTTACTGTGAGCTGTAGATATGAATGTAAGTGCACCTTTTACTATTTTGGCCACAGATTAGAACAACAAATGTCTTTGGTTATTTATACTCTCAACCTCTGGCATATAGAAAGCAACATGTCTCCTAGCTACATTAACAAGCTGTTCTTCTCAGAGCAATCCAATCAGAACTACTTGTTTGCCAGAATTCTCAAAATATGTTTAGAGAACATGTCTGGTCTGATTCCCAAATCTGTCCCTTTCCTAATCACTGGCTTCAGTTTGACTCTTCAGTGGCAACATGTTTACTGATAACTCTAAATGCAATTCATAGGAAATGAAAAGATCTGACTCTATGCTCTGAATACAAAACTAACTCCTATAGGTTTATTATGGAGGCATCTATTTTCTTGTTTTTACTCTTAAACAAATATATGCAGGTGTGATACACACAATCTGATAGAAAGCTTTAAACCCTCTATTTCTTAAGTGTCTTATCATGTCCACAGAGAAAGAAATAGCAGGTTCCAGCAGTGGATTTTTCAATAATGAACTATTTCAGGAAACAGATGGAACTATTCTGTACTCCCTTTTTTTCTGATGCAAATTAATAGGGGAAATGGATGGGCTAGAAAATGAGCTTTCATGCAATTTTAGCCCCCAAGTTGTGCTTATAACTTGCATGAGAAATATTGTGTTTATTCTAATGCTACTTGTATTATGTTACTCTGGATCCCCAAAATTGCACAAGAAACTGCATGTCTGCATGTAAGATACTTCAGGAACCCTGACCTCAGTTGGTTTTGAATAATAAACACAAATGCAAAGGGCCAATGGTTGGGCAATGAGAAAGAGGCAGGACTTGTAGGATTGTCAGGCAAGGAACAAAGGAAAGAGGAAGGAGAGAGATCCACCATGCCAGGAGGAGAGGAGAGATACCATGCCTCAGTGGTATGAGACAGAGAACATAACCACCATGTAGTAGCCAGTGTATCATAACCCAAGACAAAGTCTGGGTCTAGGGCAACAAAGATGAAATATTAATTCGAGTAACTATCTTGGGTATTCTGAGATTTTGGACTAATATCCACTTATCAGTGAGTGCATACCATATGTGTTCTTTTGTGACTGGGTTGTTTCACTCAGGATGATAGTTTCTAGTTCTATCTATTTGTGTAAGAATTTTATAAAGTAATTGTTTTTAATAGCTGAATAGTACTCTGTTGTGTAAATGTGCCACATTTTCTGTATTCATTCCTCTGTTGAAGAATATCTGGGTTCTTTCAAGCTTCTGACCAAGATATAATTCACAGACCATATGAAGCTCAAGAAGGAAGACCAAAGTGTGGATGCTTCAGTCCTTCTTAAAAGGAGGAAAAATACTCATATGAGGTAGAGCATGGGAGGGACTTAGGAGGAAGAGAAGAGGGGGGGAAAGGGGGGAAAGGATCAGGTATTCATTCAAGGACACAGGGATGATATACATAGGGTCAGGAATTTGAACAGGGATATGTAGCAGTGGAGGATGGGGAACTGGGGATAGCTACCAGCATGTCCCAGATGCCAGGAAAGCAAGCGGCTCCCAGGACCCAACAGGAATGACATTAGCTGAAATACCTAACAAAGAGGAGGGAGAAACTGTAGAGAATTTAAGCATGGCCCCTGGTTGAGACCTCCAAAATTTTAACCCAGAATTGCTCCTTTTTAAAGAAAATATGGAGACAAAGTGTGGAGCAGAGACTGAAGGAAAAGCCATCCAGAGACTGTTCCACCTGAGGATCTATACTATAAACGGACACCAAACTCAGACACTATTGTGGATACCAAAAACTACTTATTGACAGAGGCCTGATATAGCTGTCTCCTGAGAGGTTCTGTCAGAACCTGAGAAATACAAAGACAGATGCTCAGCCAACCTTTGGACAAAGCACGGGGTCCCAAATAGAGTAGTTAGAGAAAGAACTAAAGAGCTGGAGGGATTTGCAACCCCATAGGAAGAACAATAATATCAACTAACCAAACCTCCCTCCCAGAGCTCCCAGAGACTAAATCACCAACCAAAGAGCACACGTGGAGGGACCAATGGCCCTAGCTTCATATATAGCAGAGGATGGCCTTTTCAGACATCAATGGAAGGAGATGCCCTTCATCCTGTGAAGTCTTGCAGTCCCAGTGTAGGGGAATGCCAGGGCTGGAAGGCTGGAGTGGGTCAGTGGGTGAGGGAAGTATCCATAGAAGCAGGGGGAGGGGAGGTGGGAAAGGGGATTTCCAATAGGGAAACCAGGAAAGGGAATAACATTTAAAATGTAAATAAATAACATATCTAATAAAAAATATTTAAAGAGTTTTGTTGTTTTGGTTTTTTTGTTTTGTTTTGTTTTGTTGTTTTGGTTTTGGATTTTTTGGACAGGGATAGCATGAGGAGAAGATGTAATTACAAGTGTCTTCCTGGTTTCAATGGTTGATATGTCAGGATTCAACACTGGAGGATTTAGATTTAACAAGGCTTACAAGTTAGGATTTTAGTTGTTGCACCCAGTGATTGAGTTACTGTTGTTCTAAAGTAACTTTGTGAGATATTTTCTGGGTTCAAGAGAGAAATATAGGGCAGCAAAGCCTGGGAATGGGAGGTTGAAACATTGCGCCTGGCATTGTAGTGACCCACCAGTGGGAACCTAGGAAGCTAGATGGAGAGATTTTGGAGCACTGAGTCAGTCTCCACTAGATTAAAAACAGGTTAGCCATTGCCTACCAGTGCAGTGGCCAGCCTGCCAGGTCAGAGAGTAGCAGGGCATAGCCCAGAAACGTGAGCTTCTTTTTTTAATATTTCCCACAACAGGTGGCAAATCATCATGTTGTACAAGAATCCTCTAGAAATTTAAGATTATTATCCTGAGAATTAGAAGTTTTGTTGTTGTTGTTGTTGTTGTTGTTGTAAGTGAGTATATGGGTAGAGCTGGAAGTAGTCACTTGGACTCAAGCACAGAAAACTTGAAACAAAGAAACTGCTGGCAGGTTTGAGGTCCCCTGCTGTAGGGAATGCAGGCTGCTCTGTCAGAGAGCTGAAGAATGGAAGTTGTCCACATCTTGGGGCAAAGATTGATTGAACTGTGAATTTATAAAATTGGGGGTTATTTACTTTTAGGACAGATTTATTTACATAATTTGTCCAAATCAGGTGGAGAATTCTGCCTGTGGTTCAGAACTAGGATAGGGAAAATAAGTCACCGATTTCAAGTAGAGAAGGCAGTGAATAGGTATTAATAAAATAAATGTCTGTGGCTCCAGGCAGAGAGCCAAACAGATAAATGGTATAGCAAGATAGCTGCTATAATGTGGGAGCTTAACACATAAAAATTGCTTGCTTACTATAGGCAGATATTAATGAAAGTTTGAATTAATTGCTTTAAAGACAGTATAAAGGTATATTGCTCTAATACTGAAAGAGTTAACTCAGGAACCTTAAAAAGGTCAGAGGCTAAGTAATATTCCCCAGACCATATAGGGGAGGTGGAGACTAACCTAAGGGTGGGGACACATTCCAGAGGACTGACCCTTGGCCATCCACTTCATCACCTAACAACCAATTAGTTTAAATGTAACACTGTTCTGCCAATCACATTGTGCTCAATGGTGGGGCTCTGAGGAGGCTATAAAGGCCCCTGTAATACAAGGGTCATGGTCACTCTTTCTCTTCATATGCAGAGTGGCCCTAGCATGCTAGTTTTTTAAATAAAAATTCCTCATGTATTTTGCATTGATTTCCATTTCCGTGTCATCCACTTAGGGGGTCCAGTAAGGTAAGACTGGTTGAGTCTTACAATATGTCTTGCAGGATACTCAAATTCTGTCTACCCTGGTCTCCACAGGAAATCTGGGTTTAAATCCTGCATTTACTAGCTGCCTGCTTATAAGTAGGTATAGATAGACTTGTGAATCAGTTGTGTTAAGATGGTATAAAGATAAAGATATATTGCTCTAATATACCTTACAGGATACCCAAATTCTATCTAATGTGAGATTCACAGCAATTTTGGGTTATTATCCTGAATGGCAAAATAGAAAAGGCACACAGACAAATCCTGCATTTACTAGCTGCTGCTTTGAAGTGGTTTATTCCTTATATTTTCAATTCAGCTGGTGATCTTTATTTCTAAATAAGCCTCACAGGATTTGAAAGTATATTCTTCTACCTTGTAGGTTTTCTAAACAAGTTTATACACATGCTTTGAAATAAGGACTCACTGTAGACTGGCATGAAAGCTAAGGTTCCCCATTTGCATATTGAACCTTTTTCCAAGTTATTAAATGTTATCACACCACGGTATGTTTAAAGACAGGAAAATTTGCTATAATCAGTTGTCCTTACCTGGATAGTGAGGATTCATCTCAGGTCATCAACCCTGATGTAATGCACTTTTAACCTTTTCCAAGGTACACTGGGCTTTGGGGCTGGATGTGGTTATAGGTTGTCTTTCTAGAAAATGTAGAAATGATCATAATTGAAACAGGAAGAAATAGCTAGAATTGACTACATAGCCATAATTTCATTTGGAAAATTTTTTTAATTGTTAATAAGTTAAAGTCATAATATCTTATTTTGGTACTAGAGTTCAAAGCATACATTGCACCTTGCATAATAATAGTGGGGGACTTCAATACCCCATTCTCATCAATGGTACCTTCTCCAAAACTGACAATATAATCAGTCACAAAACAGACCTCAGCAGATATTAGAAGATTGAAGTAATCCAATGATTCCTATCAGATCATAGATTATGGCTGGTCTTCAATAACAACAAAACAACAGAAAGCCCACTTACACATAAAAGCTGAACAATGCTCTATTCAATGATAATTTCAAGGAAGAAAGAAAGAAAGAAAGAAATTAAAGACTTTTTGAATATACTGAAAATAAAGGTACAATATACCTAAACTTATGGGACACATTGAAAACTTTGCTAAGAGGTTAATTCATAGCCCTGGGTGCCTACAAAAAGAAACTGGAGAGAGTATACACTAGCAGCTTAATAGCATACCTAAAAGCTCTAGAAGAAAAAGAAGCAAATACACCCAAGAGGAGTAAACAGCAGGCAATAATCAAACTCAGGGCTGAAATCCAAGTAGAAACAGAAGTTCAATACAAAGAATCAACAAAACCAGGAGCTGGTTCTTCGAGAAAATCAACAAGAGAGATAAACCCTTACCCAGACTGACCAGAAGGCACAGAGACAGTATACAAATTAGCTAAATCAGAAATGAAAAGGAAGATTAACAACAGAAACTGAGGAAATTAAAAAAAAAATCATCAGATCCTACTCCAAAAGCCTATACTCAACACAACTGGAAAATCTGGATGAAATGGACAATTTCCTAGACAGATATCAGATACCAAAGCCAAATCAGGATCACATAAACCACCAAACAGTCCCATAATCCCTAAAGAAATAGAAGCAGTCATTAAAATCTCCCAACCAAAGAAGTCAAGGAGCAAATAATTTTAGTGTAGAATTCTATCAGGTCTTCAAAGAAGACCTAATACCAATACTCTTCAAACTATTCCACAATATAGAAACAGAAGAAACTTCTTTGTTTTATGAAGTCACAGTTACACTGATACCTAAAACACAAAAAGACCCAATAAAGAAAGAGAACTACAGACCAATTTTCCTTATGATCATCAATACAAAAATACTCAATAAGACTGTATACTTTCTAATTGTGTTAGTGTCTTGAAATCTGGCATGTCTGTGACAGTAGTCTATCGATCAAATTTTGTACTATTGCTTGTGAGTATAACAGTACCTTGGTATTCTGAAAAAGACTTGTAAGTACTGGAAGAAGTTAGTCAGTCTGTAAGCAGAAGCAAGAGGTTAGTGGGCTTGATTATTGCTGGTAAATCAGCTTTGAGTGCATTAATAGCTAGCATTACTTATTCTGCAATTGCTTTGACACAAGAAGTTAAGACAGCTACTTCTGTTAATCATTTACCAAAAAATGTTACTAATGCTCTTAAGTATACAAGATGATTCAGACAGACATCTAGAACAACAAGTTAATGCTTGTATTGATACTATTCAAACTTTGGAGAGGAGGTTCAGAATTTAAGAATAAGAAGTCATCTTTAGTGTCGTGCTAAATACCAGTGGAAAATTCAAAGATACTTGCAGGGTATTTGACATAATTCTAACACCTCTCTATATAGTTTATCTATGCTTAAAGAGATCATGAATTTAAGGAATACAAAGCTCAAAGTAAACTCAGCCCAAGAATTCATGGCAAAAATTTATTTTTTAGTAAGTAATAACTCAGGAATATCAGAGGGGGATAGATTAGCCATGTGAAGGTTAAGAGGTGGTACTGATATTGAGCTATTTTAGGAAAGTAAAATACAAAGGCTACATGTATGTGTCTTTCATTCAGGAACCCAGAACATTGAGGCAGATAGTAAGGAATGCACTTCTGGCACAACTGCTACCAAAATCAATTGAGGAGTTTAATTGGGTTCTACTACAGGGAAAAGAAGAAATTTATGTAAAAAAAAAAGTCAAAACAGGAAAAGTATCATATGTTGTTGACAATTATAGGATGCCATCCAAATCTACAATGGTGAATGCCTAGGAAATAAGGACCTGTAGAATATCATCCTCCCAGATATATTTCATAAATAAAAGGTACTGAGTGATAAATTGCCTGCAAGTAAATCTGAGGTGTTATTAGAAAATAATACTAATGATTACAATGTCCTCGGTCTTTGCCAAATTAATGTCATTGCTGCCTTGCTAAGTATGTGATATAGATTTGGTGCTTAAGCCCACAGAGCATGCTGAAAGCAGATCTCCCCCATGACATCTACTCTCTTTGTAAAGGAATCTGATGAGGAATCCTAAGAAGACACAGCCTCTGTAAGAGGATGATCTTGCATTAGTGCCAAAGGAATAGACATGAATGTGAAAAGGACTCAGAAAAGTTTGATTTTGAGACAGAAAAAATTTACTTCTGTTGAAGGATAAAGATATTATTATCCCAAATGAATGTCTCAAACATAATTGAATCATAGAATAAAAAGAAGCAGACAAATAACCAAAGCAAGTGAAGCTTAGGTATGCTTTGTACAAACAGAGGGAGAATGTCTAATTTTATAAAAGAAGAAATCAAATTATTCTGGTTTTTCCCACCAATTCCTAACACACCCTTTTTTTCTTCACATTTCTGAAGCATTAAAGGATATTTAGAATGTTAAATATAGGTGGACTTTTCTTTTTGAAATATTTCTTACATTCTAAGATACCAGTACTTTTTTGCTAGATCTCACAGACAAGTTTATGATACATCTTGTGGACACATGAAACATAGCTTGATCTCTTGCTATGCAATCAGCCTTTTGTTCATCCTGTCCTTAAGAGAACACTGTAACAACCAACCTGACATGTCTTGGATTTCTCACGTAATCAGCTTTCACAACCTAAGTTAATTATTTCTTCAATCTTAAATTATGTACCATTCCATGGCGCTGATCCAGAAAACAACTTTTGTGTGCATGTATTTATGTTATGATAATCATTTCCTGAAAACAGCAATTGTTTCCATTTCACAGGTGTTCTGCTGTTCTCCTTTCCTCAATCATCTTTTTACTTTTTTCCCCTTCTGAAGTCTTATTTTAGCTTCCAAGTTTTACAAGCATTTTAATTTAGAATTCCAAGCTAATATTTGAAAGAAAAAAAACACAATGTATTCTTCTATGCAAACCTATGTCCTCTCACTTCTATTTTTCTAGTTCTTTCCATGTTCTTGAAATTTTCATTTTTCTTTCAGCTACATAAATTCTATTGTCTATGTATACAAAATTTTGTAATCCGCATATTAGTTGATAGATATCTAGGTTGTTTCCACTTGCTGGCAGTTGTGTCCTGAGCACTAATTAACAGAATGTCTAAGTATCTCTGCCATAAGATGCATACTTTTGGATAGATACAGATTTTTTTGGATATATGACCAGGAGTAGCGATGCTTGGTCAATTGACAGATCTAAGTTTGCCCTTCTTAAAAATGCTTTAATTTTTTTTGAGATTATAATATAATGACATCATTTCCACTGTCTCTTTACTCCCTCCAAAACCTCCCAGAACCTATTGCAAATTCATGCTTCTTTTTAATTAACTGTCATTGTATACTTATATGTATATACATATATTCCTAAATGTATAAATATAAATTGCTTAGTCTGTGTAAGGTTAATTATATGTATGTTGTCAGGACTGATAGCTTGATCTTAGATCACAAACTGATATTTGTTCCCTAGGGTAGACTACTTCTCCTGCTTTCAGCAGGTTGCCTATGCTTCCTTCTCTGAGGATAGGGTTTCATTAGCTTTTCCTTCTCCACTTTATGAATGATACCTATTGCTGTTGTCCTTCTTCAGCTCATATTGAAATAGTTACGTTGGTGAAACTTTGCTGGTAGCTTCAGAGACTAGTAGAAAACATGATATCAGAACAAACTCACTGATCCTATGACTCTCTTATCTTTCTCTCCCCTCTTCCAAAATATTCCCCCGAGCCTTAAGTCCTTAAGTGCAGGAGTAGTTTTGTAGATATATCTCTTAGGATTAGGCTTCACAAATCTGCAGTTTGTGGTTTTCTGTAATGGTTTTTGTAGGTTGTAAATATAAGTCTCCTGGAGCAGGGTAATGACTACACACACACACACACACACACACACACACACACACACACATATATATATATATATATATATATATATATATATATATATATATACAAATATGTAGATTGTAGTTATGGACTATGCTGATTTAATAAAACTGTCACTTTATTTAACTCATTGACAAACCTCCAAAGTTGTCCAAATATTTTACACAGAAAACAGAAAAAAATCATACATTTGGAGAGGTAGAGATAAGCAAAGTTTTCTAGTTTGTTAGACAGAGAACATATAGACTCAATATTTGAAGAAAGGAAAGGGGCAAAATGGAAGTCTGAGAAACAGCCTGAGGCTATTTTTTGAGTCCCACATCCTCTCTCTATTTTTTATCTCTCACATGCATACAATAAATAGATAATAAGCAAAATATATAAAACCACATACACATGCAGAATAAACTACACATTTCAGAATTTTAGAGTAATCACATCTTAGATCATTTTATCTTCAAACATATAAAATCAGAAACTGCCAGTTTCCAAATACCAGTATGTGAATATCTCCAGGGAACAATTATTTTCAACCAGTAGCCTTCCCTCATGGTTGTTTTGAACATTGAAAATTAAACAAATAGGCATTCCCCTCCAAATTTATGGTTTATTCATTAATGCCTTCAATCAAGTATAAGGAAAAGACTTTTTAGAGTTTCACTTATACTGAAAACCTATAGATAATGAGCTTAACATGTCATAAATGATATGGAACAAGGAGCGCTCACTAAAGAAGGCATTGGAAGTTACACAGATACGATTCAAATAATAGCAAAAGATATGTAGAGATTATATATAAACACTAATAAAATTTATAGAACAGACTTTAGAATAGGTGGCTTTATTATGTGTTCTCATGTAAGAAAATATCATATTTTATATTCTCTGCAGGAGAAATGTGATATTCTCCTAGAGATACCAAGGGACAACTCCATAGAAGCTCCTCAACTTCTAGTTGGCTTATGTCCTATAATGAGTTGAAAATAAGTTAATACAGCTAATCTAACAAATGTCATCGTGCTGGAGAGATGGCTCAGTGGTTAAGGGCACTGACTGCTCTTCTGAAGGTCCTGAATTCCAATCCCAGCAACCTCATGGTGGCTCGCAACCACCTGTAATGAAATCTGACGCCCACTTCTAGTGTGTCTGAAGACATCTACAGTGTACTTAGATATAATAAATAGAAAAATCTTTAAACATCATTAGTCATTAGAGAAATGCAGATCCAAACAACCCTGAGATTTCACCTCACACCAGTCAGAATGGCTAAGATTAAAAACTCAGAAGACATCAGGTGTTGGCGAGGATGTGGAGAAAGAGGAACACTCCTCCACTACTGGTGGGACTGCAAGCTGGTACAACCACTCTGGAAATCAGTCTGGTGGTTCCTCAGAAAACTGGACATGATACTTCTGGAGGATCCAGCCATACCACTCCTGGGAATATACCCAGAAGACTCCCCAGCATGCAATAAGGATACATGCTCCACTATGTTCATAGTAGCCTTATTTATAATAGCCAGAAGCTGGAAAGAACCCAGATGTCCCTCAACGGAGGAATGGATACAAACAATGTAGTATATATACACAATGGAATAGTATTCAGCCATTAGAAACAATGAATTCATGAAATTCTTAGAGAAATAGATGGAGCTGGAGAACATCATACTAAGTGAGGTAACACAGTCTCAAAAGAATACCCATGGTATGCAGTCACTGATAAGTGGATATTAGCCTAGAATCTTGGGACACCAAAGACACAATTCACATATGAAATGATGTTCGAAAAGAAGAATGGAGTGGACACTGGTGCTGGAAAGGATCAAAGCATCAGTGTAGGGGAATACCAGAACAGGGAAGTGGGAAGGGGTGGATGAGGGAGCAGGAGGAGGGAAAAGGGCATGTGGGACCTTTGGGGGATGGGAACCAGAAAAAAGGAAATGAAATGTAAATATAGAATATATCCAATAAAAAAAAATAAAAATAAATAAATCTTTTAAAAAAACAAATGACATCACTTAGTTGCACAACAAAACAGAGTCATTGGTCTCTGAGGTGGAGAATTGTGGCTATTTATATGGCCCAGCATCATAATAAAGATATGAATTATTGCTTATCACAATAAGATCTAATGCCAGAAGTATTTATGGGCATTTTTTTCAGCATTGTAATGTTGAAAAATCTCTACGTGAACAAAAGAAAGTCAGGAACCACTTGATAGTGATTATTTCCACCAAAGTAGAATGGTTTGAAAAGTATTTCTGGAGCTTTTTGTCTTCTGACTTGAGGCTCCGGTCACTATTGCTGCTTGCTTTCTTTACTGCTAGTGTAATGTAGGCAGCTCTCACATACTCTTCACATGCTTGGGTTGTTTCTTTCATTACTGCTAATGTAGAGTCCTGGGCACCAATTCTTTATTCATTTTTAAAGAATGATTAAAAACTTTTTTGGAAATTATAATATAATTAATTATATTCTTTCTCTTCTTCACTTTTTCCATCCAACCCATCCCAAGTGCCCATCTCTCTCTCTCTCTCTCTCTCTCTCTCTCTCTCTCTCTCTTTCTCTCTCTCACACACACACTCAAATTGTTGCTTCTTTTTTTCAATTATTTATATATACATATACATATATTAATGCCCTAAATGTATAAATAAAATTTTCTTAGTCCATACAAGATTAACTTTATATGTTGATAGGGAAATGAAAAGAAAGGAAGAGAGAGAGAGAGAGAGAGAGAGAGAGAGAGAGAGAGAGAGAGAGAAGGAAAAAAAGATAGATAGATAGATAGATAGATAGATAGATAGATAGATAGATAGATAGATAGATATGTTCTCAGGGCTGGTTGTGGGGCTCTTCCCTAAGAAGGACCATTTTTTCCACTCTCAGCATTTTCCAGTTGACAGTGCTTCCTTGTCTAAGATTGAGACCTCACTAGTTACCCCCATTCCCTGATAGCATGTCTGTTGGTGTTGTCATTAAGAACTTGTGTAGGAAGCCATGTTAATGAGACTACATTGGCATGACCTTTCTGAAATGTCAAGGAGAGATAATTCCACCTCAAATATCCTAATCCTCTTAATTTTACCATCATTTGTTTCCCTCTTCTTTAATGATCCCTGAGCCTTAGATGAAGGAACTGTGTTGGATATTTATCAGTTGGGACTGGGTACTACATGAGCAGTTGTTCTGTTTATTTTGATCAGTTGTCCAAGACAGAAAATCAAATAATACTGTTACCCAGCTATGACACCTAGGAAACCACACAACAATCAGCATGTCATGATAGCCTTAAGGGTGCAGGATAACCATAGTGACATGCATACATTGTCAGTAACCTACAGTCCTCTAATTGGACTTAAGACTCACTCAAAAAGAAGGAAAGTCTGGTACTTGAAATGAAGTCAAATATGTCGAACTAGTAAGGTCATGGATTTTTTTTTTTTACTTAAACCCACAACTACCACTGTACAGCACAATTTTTAATAACACTATAAATAATTATCCTTATTCACACAAATAAGTGTAGTTCTCATTCCTCATCAATGAAACTTCTTTTTACAACAAAGACATTCTTTTTTTTCTTTTTTTTTCTTTTTTTCCTTTTTTTTACTGGATATATTCTATATTTACATTTCATTTCCCTTTTTTTTGTTTCCCCACCCCCATAAGGTCCCACATGCCCTTTTCCCTCCCCCTGCTCCATCATCCACCTGTTCGCACTTCCATGTTCCGGTATTCCCCTACAATGATGCTTTGATCCTTTCCAGCACTAGTGTCCATTCCTTTCTTCTTCTCAGACATCATTTGGTATGTGAATTGTGTCTTTGGTGTCCCAAGATTCTAGGCTAATATCCACTTATCAGTGACTGCATACCATGGGTATTCTTTTGAGACTGGGTTACCTCACTTAGTATGATGTTCTCCAGCTCCATCTATTTCTCTAAGAATTTCATGAATTCATTGTTTCTAATGGCTGAATACTATTCCATTGTGTATATATATACCACATTGTTTGTATCCATTCCTCCGTTGAGGGACATCTGGGTTCTTTCCAGCTTCTGGCTATTATAAATAAGGCTGCTATGAACATAGTGGAGCATGTATCCTTATTGCATGCCGGGGAGTCTTCTGGGTATATTCCCAGGAGTGGTATGGCTGGATCCTCCAGAAGTATCATGTCTAGTTTTCTGAGGAACCACCAGACTGATTTCCGGAGTGGTTGTACCAGCTTGCAGTCCCACCAGTAGTGGAGGAGTGTTCCTCTTTCTCCACATCCTCGCCAACACCTGTTGTCTTCTGAGTTTTTAATCCTAGCCATTCTGACAGGTGTGAGGTGAAATCTCAGGGTTGTTTTGATTTGCATTTCTCTAATGACTAATGATATTGAACATTTTTTTAAGGTGTTTCTCAGCCATCCGAATTTCTTCAGGTGAAAAGTCTTTGTTTAGCTCTGTACCCCATTTTTGGATAGGGTTATTTGGTTTTCTGGTGTCTAACTTCTTGATTTCTTTTTATACATTGGATATTATCCCTCTGTCGGATGTGGGGTTGGTGAAGATCTTTTCCCAATTTGTTGGTTGCCGATTTGTCCTTTTGACAGTGTCTTTTGCCTTACAGAAATTTTGTAACTTTATGAGGTCCCATTTGTCTATTCTTGATCTTAGAGCATAAGCGATTGGTGTTCTGTTCAGGAATTTTCCCCCTAAGCCAATGTCCTCAACGGTCTTCCCCAGTTTATTTTCTATTAGTTTTAGTGTGTCTGGTTTTATGTGGAGGTCCTTGATCCACTTGGAGTTGAGCTTAGTTCAAGGAGATAAGAGTGAATCAATTCTCATTCTTCTGCATGTTGACCTCCAGTTGAGCCAGAACCATTTGTTGAAAAGGCTATCTTTTTTCCACTGGATGTTTTCAGCTCCTTTGTCAAATATCAATTGGCTATATATGTGTGGGTTCAATTCTTGGTCTTCGATCCTATTCCATTGATCCACTTTCCTGTCACTGTACCAATACCATGCAGTTTTTAACACTACTGCTCTGTAGTATTGCTTGAGGTCCGGGGATATTGATTCCCCCAGAAATTTGTTTACTGTTGATGATGGTTTTAGCTATCCTGGTTTTTTTTTGTTATTCCAGATGAATTTGAGAATTGCTCTTTCTAACTCTATAAAGAACTGAGTTGGGATCTTGATGGGGATTGCGTTGAATCTGTATATTGCTTTTGGCAAAATTGCCATTTTAACTATATTAATCCTGCCAACCCACGAGCATGGAAGATTTTTCCATTTTCTGAGGTCTTCTTCAATTTCCTTCTTCAGAGACCTGAAGTTTTTGTCATATAAATCTTTCATTTGTTTGGTTAGAGTCACACCAAGATACTTTATATTGTTTGTGGCTATTGTGAAGGGTGTCATTTCCCTAATTTCCGTTCTCGTCCTGCTTATCCTTTGCATATAGGAAGGCTACTGATTTGCTTGAGTTGACTTTATAACCAGCCACTTTGCTGAAGTTGTTTATCAGCTGTAGGAGTTCGCTGGTGGAGTTTTTTGGGTCACTTAAGTATACTATCATATCATCTGCGAATAGTGATAGTTTGACTTCTTCCTTTCCAATTTGTATCCCTTTGACTTTCTTATGTTGCCGAATTGCTCTAGCTAGTACCTCAAGTACTATATTGAAGAGATATGGTGAGAGGGGGCAGCCTTGTCTAGTCCCTGATTTCAGTGGGATTGCTTCAAGTTTCTCTCCATTTACTTTGATGTTGGCTATTGGTCTGCTGTAAATTGCTTTTACTATGTTTAGATATGCACCTTGAATTCCTGTTCTTTCCAAAACTTTAAGCATGAAAGAATGCTAAACTTTGTCAAATGCTTTTTCAGCATCCAATGAGATGACCATGTGGTTTTTTTCTTTTAGTTTGTTTATGTAGTGGATTACGTTGATGGATTTCTGTATATTGAACCATCCCTGCATCCTTGAGATGAAGCCAACTTGATCATGGTGAATGATCGTTTTGATGTGTTCTTGGATTCGGTTGGCAAGTATTTTATTTAGTATTTTTGCATCAATATTCATAAGGGAGATTGGCCTGTAGTTCTCTTTCTTAGTTGGATCTTTCTGTGGTTTTAGTATCAGGGTAATTGTGGCTTCATAGAATGAGTTGGGTAGTGTTCCTTCTGTTTCTATTTTGTGGAACAGTTTGAAGAGTATTGGTATTAGGACTTCTTTGAAGGTCTGATAGAATTCTGCACTAAAACCATCTGGTCCTGTGCTTTTTTTTTTTGGTTGGAAGACTTTCTATGACCCCTCTATTTCTTTAGGGGTTATGGGTCTGTTTAGATGATCTATTTGATCCTGATTTAATTTTAGTATTTGGTTTCTGTCTAGGAATTTGTCCATTTCCTCCAGATTCTCTAGCTATGTTGAGTATAGGCTTATGTAGTAGGATCTGATGATTGTTTGAATTTCCTCAGTTTCTGGTGTTATATTCCCCTTTTCATTTCTAATTTTGGTAATTTGATTACTTTCTCTGTGCCCTTTGGTAAGTCTGGCTAGGGGTTTATCTATCTTGTTGATTTTCTCAAACAACCAGCTCCTGGTTTTGTTGATTCTTTGTATGGTTCTCTTTGTTTCAACTTGATTGATTTCAGCCCTGAGTTTGATGATTTCCTGTCTTCTACTCCTCCTGGGTGAAATAGCTTCCTTTTGTTCTAGGGCTTTCAGGTGCACCATTAAGTTGCTAGTGTATGCTCTCTCCTGTTTCTTTTTGGAGACACTCAGGGCTATGAGTTTTCCTATTAGCACTGCTTTCATTGTGTCCCATAGATTTGGGTATGTTGTACCTTCATTTTCATTAAATTCTAAAAAGTCTTTGATTTCTTTCTTTATTTCTTCCTTGACTAAGGTATCATTGAGTAGAATATTGTACAGCCTCCACATGTATGAGGATTTTCTGTTGTTTTTATTGCTATTGAAGAACACTCTTACTCCATGGTGATCCAATAGGAGGCATGGGATTAGTTCGATCTTTTTATATTTGTTGAGGTCTGTCTTGTGACCAATTATATGGTCGATTTTGGAGAAGGTACCATGACGTGCTGAGAAAAAGGTATAGTCTTTTGCTTTAGGATGAAATGTTATATATATATATATATATATATATATATATATATATATATATATATATAATCTGTTAAGTCCAATTGGTCCAACATTTCAATGAATTTCCCTGTGTCTCTGTTTAGTTTCTGTTTTCCTGATCAGCCCATTGAGGATATTGGGGTGTTGAGGTTCCCCACAATTTTTGTGTTAGGTGCAATGTGTGCTTTGAGCTTTAGTAAAGTTTCTTTTACAAATGAGGGTGCCCTTGTATTTGGAGCATAGATGTTTACAATTGTGGGTTCTTCTTGGTGTATTCTTCCTTTGACTAGCAAGTAGTGACCTTCTGTGTCTCTGTTGATGACTTTGGGTTGAAAGTCAATTTTATCTGATATTAGAATTGCTATTCCAGCTTGCTTCCTGAGACCATTTGCTTGCAAGATTGTCTTCCAGCCTTTTACTCTAAGGTAGTGTTTGTCTTTAACTCTGAGGTGTGTTTCCTGTATGCAGCAAAATCTAGGGTTCTGTTTCCGTATCCAGTCTGTTAGTATATGTCTTTTTATTGGGGAATTGAGTCCATTGATGTTAAGAGATATTAAGGAATAGTGATTATTTGTTCCTGTCATTTTTGATGTTATTTTTGTTTTTGAGTTGTTTTGAGTAGTTTTGTTTTGTTCCTTTGAGTTTGATGGAAGTAGGTTACTATCTTGCTTTTTCTTGGGTGCGGTTTCCCTCCTTGTCTTGGAGATTTCCTCCTATTATCCTTTGTAACACTGGGTTAGTGGAAATGTATTGTGTAAATTTGGTCCTGTCATGGGATATTTTGATTTCTCCATCTATGTTTATTGAGAGTTTTGCTGGGTATAGTAATCTTGGCTGGCATTTGTGTTATCTTAGGGTCTGCATGAGATCTGCCCAGGATCTTCTAGCTTTCATGGTTTCTGGAGAGAAGTCTGGTGTGATTCTGATAGGTCTTCCTTTATATGTTACTTGGCCTTTTTCTCTTACTGCCTTTAATATTCTTTCTTTGTTTAGTACATTTGGGGTTTTGATTATTATGTGACGGGAGGTATTTCTGTTCTGGTCCAGTCTGTTTGGAGTTCTGTAGGCTTCTTGTATATTCATGGGCATCTCTCTCTTTAAGTTATGGAAGTTTTCTTCCATAATTTTGTAGAAGATATTTGCTGGCCCTTTAAGTTGTAAATCTTCACTCTCATCTATCCCTATAATCCTTAGGTTTGGTCTTCTCATTGTGTCTTGGATTTCCTGGATGTTGTGGGTTACAAGCCTTTTGAATTTTGTGTTTTCTTTGACTGTGGAGTCAATGGTTACTATGTTATCTTCAGCATCTGAGATTCTTATCTCTACCTCTTGTATTCTGTTGTTGATGTTTGCATCTACGACCCCTGATTTCTTCCCAAGGTTTTCTATCTCCAAAGTTGCCTCCTTTTGTGATTTCTTAGTTGTTTCTACCTCTGTGTTCAGATCTTGGATGGTTTTGCTCAGTTCTTTCATTTGTTTGTTTGTGTTTTCTTGTAATTCTTTAAGAGATTTTTGTGTTTCCTCTTTCATGGCTTCTGCCTGTTGTTTCAAGTTCTCCTGCATTTCTTTAACTGATTTTCTTATTTCCTCTTTATTGGTTTCTCTCTGTTGGCCCATATTCTCCTGGAGTTCTTTAAGTGATATTTGTGTTTGCATTGTGAGAGCTTCTACCCTATTGATGTTCCCCTGCATTTCTTGAAGAGATTTGTTTATGTCTTTTTTGTATTCCTCTAGCAGCATCATGACCAGTGCTTTTATATCCAACTCTTGTTTTTCTGGTGTGCTGGGGTATCCAGGACTTGCTGTGGTTGGCGAACTGGGTTCAGATACTGCCATATTGCCTTTATTTTTGTTTGTAATGTTCCTACGTTTGCCTTTTGCCATCTGTTTATCTCTGGAGTTAGTTGGTCTTGTTCTTAGTGGTTGGTGTTTGAGACTCCTGTGAGCCTGGTGTTTGGCGCTGCTGTCGTAGAGGGCGTCAGATCTCCTGAGGTGGAGACAGGGAGGTTTCAGTTACTGGACTCTCAGTTACCTCCTCAGCTCTGCTCTGCCAGATCTAAGTTTTCCTAAGGCTCGCTGCTGGACCTGAAATTGGCCTCCTGCTGTCTCCTCCTGGCCTGCCTAGTTGCTAGCTCTTAAGAATCAGATTTTTTTCCCTCCACTGATCTGGGCTAGTCTGTTAGATCTTTATGGTGTCCTGGGTTCCTCTGTTGGTTCTCTATGGTGATCTGTTCAGGCCACCAGCTCCAAAATGGTGGCTGGTCTCAGGGCTCTGTCTAACCACTGGGTTCCCTACAGGACTGGAGGTTCCCTGGTTGGGCTGCTAGAACCTAGATGGTAGTACTCTCAGTCCACAGGGCTCTGTCCTGTTAGCTGTCTGTGGTGTCCTGAGGCACGATGTCAGCCTCCAGCTATACTCCAGGCACCAACCCACTAGCAGGTTGGTGCCCCCTTGGGTTGGCTCAGAGACCGCTTGCCAAGCTGATCTGGCTCTGTGTGCACTTCCAAGCTGTTGGTGCACGGACCTATCTCCAACCTCCTTTGGCTCTGGGTGCGAGCAAGAGCCTAACCAGGTGTTCTTTGACAGGCCAAGTCTCTGTCCACGCACCTGAACTCAGCCGCCGGGCAGTCAGTCCGCAGTGACCTGAGGGAAGATGGCGGCTGGCTGCAAGCCTGCTAGCCAGTCCCCAGGGATCAGGGATGGCCTCTGAGCTACAGGTGCACAGAGCTCCTGCTGACCTTTCCTGGCTCTGGGGGCCAGCAAGGGCCCGACTGGGTATTCGTTGCTAGGCCAAGTCTCTGTCCACGCACCTGAACCCAGCCGCCAGCAGGCAGTCCGCAGCGACCTGAGGGAAGATGGCGGCCCAACAAATACATTCTTTATTGTTGCCTCATTGCTTTGAGCTTACCAATCTCATTGCTGATAGACTCCATCATTGATCCCACTACTGGGCAAAAATTTCCCGAATCCCTGTTTTAACCTCCAATGCAACTCACCCAGTATGAGTGTGCATATCCCAAGCTGCTCACATTCCTAGCCTGGTATTCCACCATCCTGACTGAACTTTCCATTCAATTATAAGCTTTTTCTTCAAGTATTCTTTCGATTAATATGAAATGAAACCATTTTCAGATCTTTTACTCTCTTGAGCCATCCATTTGTCCTGGATGCACCTCCTTAGATCCTTTGTTGACTTTAGCAAGGAGAGGTTATTCTTACAATAAACAGTCTGGCTTTTAGTGAGCTATGTCTTAATTGCTTGGGACATTGGGACATATGGGACATTGGCCATCAGTTTCTCCATATATGGTCTCCATTTCAATGACACTCTAGTAAAATTAACCATCCCTTACTTTTATCTTCTCTTTTCAGGTGTGTGTATCCACAAAATTAAAACATGAAAATGTGTTCAATGTGGTAGGGATTAGGTTTCTCCTTTTTAGTGAAGCCCCGAGTAATACTTTCTTTAAGTTCCCACCCATCTTAGTCCTAGAATAAAGAAACATAAAGCAATATTTCTTGGAAAGCCTACAAATAGTAGCTGGTCATTTCCACTAAATGAATCAATTATCAAGGCTTGGGGAAAATTCCATTAACTGACCATCTGTCTTAGTTGCTGTTCTATTGCTGTGGAGACAGGAGAATTAGCTGGGACATTTTTACAGTTTCAGAGGTTTAGTCTTATTATTCTGGAAGGGTCTGTGGTGGAATGCAGGCAGGTACTGGAGAAGTAGCTATAGCTGAGAGTACTACATATTTGTTTGTTTGTTTGTTTGTTTACATTTGTTTTATTTCTTTACATTTCAAATGTTAACCCCTTTCCACGTTACCCCACCAAAAACCCCCTATCCCTTCCCCCCCTCCCCTGTTCACTCCCCTCCTCCATTTCTTGACTTGCATTCCCTGAGTACTATATCTTCATCTGCAGGCAGAGAGAAAGAGAAAATGAGAGAGATAGAGACAGAGATAGAGAGACAGGCAGAGACAGATACAAAGACAGAGAGAGATAAAGAGAGATAGACTTTGTGTCTGGTGTGAGCTCTTTGAAACCTGCAAGCTTGCCCACAGTTACATACTTCAGCAAGTCCAAACCTACTACTACAAGACCACACCACCTAATCATTCTAAAGCTTTTCAAGTAGTACCACTACCTGGTGACTAAGTCTTTTATATGAGTCAATGGGGACCATTTTTTAGTCAAATCATCCCACTTTGTGTATTGTCTATTAGGACATCAATCTGAAGACTCCAGGTTTTGTAAAAACAAAATTGAAGTGCAAGGACTACATTCCAATTTGATACACATTCGTCTCCATCAACAGTGATTACACTGATGTCTACAGACTTTATTAGCTGCTCTTTACAAATGAAAGCATAGGACTAGAAAAGGATCATTACATAACAAGTATACACTAGGCTGCATTTTAAATTTTATAAATTAGAATTTTATACACTATCTCACACTAATCATAGCATTTTAGAAAATGAGTGATAATTGTTTAGGCAGAGTGATGCAGAACATTGATAGCACCAGTATATAATTTGCAGAAAGAAAATACTTTTCCTTCTACCTCAGAGCAATAAAAAGATGCAATAATGCTCTAATATGATTTCTTCTAGGTTCTCTATTGATCTTCCTTGAAGGATAAATAAATGGTAATTTTACCTAGAATTTTGAAACATTTTTGCCACATTCTGCATAAATGACAGGTGGCACATACTTGTTGCACAGCAAGAGAGAATTTCCCAGGATATTCTCAATGTAAACTGGCCAACACAAGAACCATTCACCCCATAAGGCTACTGAGGCCTCTGAAAGTGGATAGCTCCAACTGAGTTCTGAAATAAGAAAAAAAAACAAAAACAAAAACAAAAAACAAAACAAAAAAAACATGGAAGGCTAGTGCTTCTTAAAATATTTCAGGTATATTGGTTATCAAAGAATATTTTAGTTGTTTTTACTCTTTTTTAACATGGTTTCCTTAAATTTCTCAGTGGTCCAACCCTAGACCATCCAGGACAATAACTCTCTCTCTTCAATGCTCCTCTAACACATAATCACTGAATTAGGAGTCCATGAAATGCCAAAAATGAAACAAGACAAAAAATAAAACAAAACAAAAAATTCAGTTTTGTTAAACCAAAATGAATATGCCAGAATGAGAAATCATTTTTCATGTAGGCTGAAACAAATTATTTTCTAAACTAAGTGGCTTCAGATTGAGAGCACTTCCTGGGTTAGTTTGGACACCCCTTTCATTTGATTTTTGTAATAATGCCAACTTTTTCCTCATTGTGAAGAGGAAAGCGAAGAGGATTAGATGGGAGGCACGACTGGAAGTCACACAGACACAAATTTACCGAACAAACCCACATGTTTGATTTTCTTCTTCCATTTCTTTCTTCCATTTTATGTCCCTCATTTCCTTTATTTTTCAGTGTGGAGATTTGATCTGGGACTGTGTGCACACTAGATAAACACTCTGCTGTCAAGCTATAGCACCCACCTATCTTTATATCTTTTTCTCCAGAACTTTTCCCCTTTACCTTGCTAGATTTGGAATGAGAGAACCTCAACAGAGAAAAATATTCCACAAGACGAAGACTATAGGCAAGTCTATGTATATTTTTTTAATTAATGATTGATGTGGAAGGGCCCAGCTCACTGTGAAAACTATTGGTAGTGCCACAACTGGAATGGTGGTAAAAAGAGCTATAAGAAAACAGGCTAGATAATCCATGGTAAGCATCCAGGTAAACAGTAGTTGTCCATGGCCTCTGCTTAAATGCCTGTCTCTAGATTTCTGTCTTGAATCTACTGGATGATAAATTATGCTGTAATCTGAAATGAAGCCTTTCCTCACCAATTTGCTTTAAATCATGTTTTTTCTCAAAGCAATTCAAATTTAAGACAAGAACCATCAGTATTCAACATTACAAAATCCAATACCCCAAATTTATTGATCACTCCAGCTCCATAGGTGTTGAAAAACACAGCATAGAAGCCCACAGTAATTAAAAAACAAAACAAAACAAAACAAACAAAATTCCCCTGGCTTTTAGGAAGAGATTACTAGGTACCATAGAATATATCAAACACTATATATTCCTAATAATGAATCCGTGATTTAACCCTTTCACAGTTGTTTCTATTTTAAAGAAAATATACCAACAAAAATTTTAAAGAAAATTACCCAAAATACTAAAAGACTCACTGTAGCATCTTGTGTTCACATGCCCTTTCCCTAGCCTTGAGCAAGCTAAATAGACCTTAAGTGTTTGCCACATTTGGCCTTCCCCGGGCCTAGTCAACCTAGGGTGGAGTCTTCTGCCTTCCCATACCTGCAATTTGCTACAGGAGCAGACTGCCTGCTGAGATTGCTAGGGAATATAATCCAGCTGAATCAAAATATGGGTCTGTGGCCTCTCCCTCTATAAATATAGTGCTAAATATTAACTTGAAGCCTTGATCAGAAACCTTTGTCTTAGCTTCATCCTCCTCCTCCCTTCCTCCCTCCCGCCACCCCACCACCACCACCCCTGCCCCATCCTTTTTCATTTCCAGCCTCCCTTTCAGGTATACCCAGTTCTCCATGGCTGCTGGAAAGCTACAAATGGTGCCCAACCAAAGGGACTGAGAACAGGAGGACTGACTGAGAAATGCTGTCTTGGTGTCGTTCCACAGAAAATGGAGGAAGTATCATGCACAGTGTTAAGCAACAAACACCATTAATGCTAGCACTAGTGATAAATTTTATATTTTGGAGGTTGTTGTTGTAGAAGGTTCATTAAAGAGAAGACACGGGCTAGCTTGAGGCAGTTTTGACCCAATGCCGATCTCACATAGGGATTGACAGCACAAAGGGGCAGTGAAATTCTATATAGGCATTTATCCACAGCCAAGAGCTACATCAGGCTAGAGGAGCAGGGTTCAGAAAAAAGAAAAAAAATAAAGAGAAAAAACACAGCACACACACACAAAAAAAACAGATGTTATAAAATTTCTTAGTTCAAGTAGATTTATGCTGTGCATGGTTTCCAGAAGTAAGAATGGTAAATACACAAATGACATGCAAAAGAGAAAGAGAGAATAGGTTTCAGAAATGCAGTTGTCCCCTGTCCAGAACATGTTAGCAAAAAAAGAAGGAAAATGGATTTCAGAGCTCTCCCAGGGATAGGAGGAAATTGGGAGACATCCTGCTTCCTCTCTGGCTCCTACTGGAGATATGCTTAGTTCTGGTTACATCAAGTTCTCTTCCTTCTCTGTATTGTGTGTCTTTGGTGCACCAATCTGTCCATGTGTCAATTTACGTATGTTTTGTTTTGTTGTTGTAATGACTGTCCTTCTGTGTTTCATCTTGGAAAGAAAAAATGGTTAAAACTTTATCTGCTGGCTCTAGATCCCTTGCTTTAGTTTAACTTGTTTAGAAGGCAGTCTTAATTTGCACTACAGAAACTGATAAATGACTGGAGCTTGGACTTAAGCAAAGCTGGAGAAAAGCTGCTTGTAAAGAAGCCAGCAGCTTCTCAAGTTCTATGGCAAGTAAGTTTATAGCTGGTTTTTCCTAGAAAAATCTCTCCAATTGTATTTATTGGGTTCAGCAAGTGACAAGATGCTTTTTTTCTTAAAATTATAGCTAGAAAAGGTAAAAATTGTGTTTGATCTAAATATATAAGCTGTGCATAGCCACTTTATTTTTTTTTATCTGACTGGTCTTAAGGGTTTATATATGTTCTGCTGGTCTTGGCTATAGAGTATTGGCTTTTAACTTATTCAGTAACATTGATAACAGAAAATTAGCTTAAAACTGGTAACTCGGGGTTGGAGTCATTTTAAACAACAACATGTGACATAAACTAACCCAGGAAAACAGGTCTCTAAAGATATGCCTAAATTGGGATAATGTTTTATGTAATTCTTATCCTAAAAACTAGACTTATAAGAGTTAAGATTTATAATAGCCAGAAATTGGAAGCAGCCCAAATATCCCTCAAAGGAGGAATGGATACAGAAAATGTGGTATATTTATACAATGGAATACTACACAGCAATTAAAAATAATGAATTCATGCAATTTGTAGGTAAATGGTTAGACCTGGAAAATATCATCCTGAGTGAATTAACCCAATCACAAAAGAATGCACCTGAAATGCAATCACTGATAAGTGGATATTAATGAGCCCAGAAGCCCTAAATACTCAAGACACAAATAGCAAGTCAAATGATTCCCAAGAAGAAGAAAGAAGAGGACCCTGGGCCTGTAAAGATTGCTTCCAGTTTAGTAAAGAAACCGAGGGGGGAGGGGGAATTATTGGGGAACAGATGGGGGGGAGAGGAACTATGGGAACTATGGTGGGTGGGAACTGGGAAAGGGGAAAGCCTTTGGAATGTAAACATAGAATATAGAAAATAAAATCAAAAAAAAAGAGTTAAGATTTAAAACAATGTCTCTTTAGTGAGGTATTAAAAGTTGTAGTCATGCACTCATATTTAAGAACCGGCAGCTAAACCTTGTAATGTGAAAGCAATGCTTTTGGTATTGATTTTAAAGAGGGTGGAGTGTTTAAAATTGAGTTTTGCTTTCCAAAGTTATGGTTATGCTCTAATACTGCAAAAGAAACTTAAAAATTATGGTTAAATGGCCAGTGTCCCATGGCTGCTGCCTTTCAAGGGACTACAGTACAAGCAGTGCTTTCACAGTGCCAAGGTTTAAGTATGGGAGCATAAATCATTTTAGCAAATATTGTCAAAAAATAGAGGCATAAACAGGCAGCAGAATCATTCCCCTGTTATTTGTCTACCCTGCAGGAGGGGTAATCATTGGGCCAGATTTTAGGAAATAGGCTCAGATTAAGAAATATTTACATTTGAGTTAATGCAAAGCTCAGAGCTGCTTCAGCAGAGGCTTGTATGGCACTCCTTTTGTCTTGTAATCCCTACCTAAGGAAGTTTTTGGGCCCTTTCCTCCAGGGATGTGGGGATTACTGAAGCAGCATTATTATAGAAGGATAATAGATCTACCCAGGTTTTATCCAAAATAAAGTTCAAATTTAAGATTTATTAAAGGTTAATGAAATTAGGAATTTATGAAGGCATTACTTGCCTACTCTAGCTACTGTCCCAGGAAATGCATATAGAATCATTATGGATTTGGAGTATTTTTTTATACTGTTCCTTTGCATCCTTGTGACTGTGGAAGGTTTATATTTAATAAGCTTGCTTGTAATTTTGAAGAGCCTATGAAGCAACATCAATGGAATGGTTTGCCTCAAGGAATGGCTAATAGCATTGCATCATGTGAAAAAAAATGTCTAAACTTCAATACAACAAGTTAGGACTTAGACATTTTCAGTTTATGTATTCATTATATGGAGGGTATTTTATTAGCTGATCCTTCTGATGGAGTTTTACTACAAACCTTTGTTCTTATACAAGGAGCTTTAAAATTTTGAGAGTAGTTGTTGCTCCAGAAAGGATTCAAAGACAATATCCTTTTTCAATAATTGGGGCCTCAGTTTTATCCTAAAAAAATTGTGGCACAGAAAATTCAAGAAAGAAAAGATGATTTACTTACTTCTATTTATTTTCAAAAGCTTCCAGGAGATGTTAATTGGCTAAGACCTCATCTTAAGCTTACCACAAGAGAACTTAAACCTTTAATATTCTGAAGGGGGATGCAAATTAACTGGTGAGGGATGAATAGTTTTGCAGAAAGTAGAGGAAGCATTAGCCAACAACAGATACATTACATATAGAATAACTGTTGGCTGTTTATGTTAATGCTACTCATGTGCCCCCAACAATTCTTTGGTAAAAGGGATCATTGATGTGGATTTGTCTGTCTTTGTTTCCAAGTAAAGTTTTAATGCCTTGTTATGAAGCTGTTGCTGTGTTGTTACAGAATTGTAGGATAGAATATTGAAAGTATTTTGGAAAGAATATCTTAAGAATCTGATGAAACATGTATTCCTTATTTCAAACAGCAATTAAATTGGTTATTGCAGAATACTGATATTTGGCCTATGGCATGGCAATCTTTTTAGAAAAAATTGGAAATCATTATCCAAAGACAAGTTGCTACAATTTGCTTCTATGCATGCTTTTGAATTTCCTGTAAATGCATATATACATCCCATAAAGAATGAACCTACTATATTTATAAACATCTATGGGAGACTAACATGTGTAATTGGATCACATGTTTATTCTCTTGAGTCTCCCTACACTTCAGCACAAATAATTGAATTATGTGCTGTAGCCACTGTTTTTAAAATGTTGAAAATCAAGCTTTTAATTTGTATACTGTTAGCCAATATACAGTGCATGGCTTACAATTACTTGGAATTGTTCCTTTTTTAGATACTGCTAATTCTCAAATTTTGCAATTATTTATGCAAGTGCAACTCGAGTTAAGAGAAAGTACTGTTCCTTTAAAGGATTGCCTTTAGACATTTAAGAGCTCGTACTGGATTACCTGGACAAACTCCTTAGAGAAATGCCACAGCAGATTTGTATCTCAGGCAGATTATAGGCCTTATACAGGACCAATGGGGCATACAATTTCAATCTTTACATCATCAAAACAGTATTGGCTTGAGACAATAATTTGGTATTTCTAGAGAATGTGCAAGTCAAATTGTAAAGACTTGTTCTCAGTGGCTCAATTTCTACATGTATCAAATAATGGTGTTGATCCTTGAGGAGTCAGACCTAATCAATTATTGCAAATAGATGGTACTCATATTTCTGTTTTTAGAAAAATAAAATATGGGCATGTTATTATTGACACATTTTCAGGCGTTTTAGTTGCAACTGCTTTAACAGGAGAAGCAACTAAAAACATAATTTACCATTGCCTGAATTATTTTTCTATGCTTGATATTCCAAATCAGATTAAAACAGGTAATGGAACTGGCTACTACAGTCAAGCATTTGATATGTTTTGTAGAAAATTTAATATTACCCATATTACTGGGATTCTTTATAAATCTCAAGCATAAGGTCATATGGAACTTTAAAACAATATCATCTTAAAAAAACAGAACAGGGAGAATCATATCCCTATATACCACATGATTTAAATCATGCTTTTTATTTTTAAATTTTTAAAATTTGGAGCTATTTCAATCCAGCCAGTGGAAACAGCTTCCACCATCTTCCCAGGTGTTTGGATCCAGCCTACAGAACCAGGTACCCGAGATATCCCGAGTTTAAGACCTTTAGGGACTCAGGCCTTGAGCAGGAGCTGCGCACAGAGCAGCAGTATAGAGGGCCCCAGCCAAGCCTGTGCTTGGCGCCATGGAGGAGGACCCCACACTCCCTGCAGGCTCCGCCATCTTCCCAGCTGTTTCAAACCAGCCAGTGGAACCAGGTACCTGAGATATCCCGAGTTTAAGACCTTTGGAGACTCAGACCTTGAGCAGGAGCTTCACACAGAGCAGTGGTTTGGGGGCCCCAGCCAAACATGGGGTCTGTGCCCTGAAGGTGGACCCCGCACTCCCTGCATCATCAAAAGAGACAAAGAAGGCTACTTCTTGTTTGTCAAAGGGAAAATCAACCAAGAAGAATTCTCAATACTGAACATCTATGCTCCAAATTTAAGGGCACCCTCATTCATAAAAGAAACTTTACTAAAGATTAAAGCACACATTGCACCTAACACAATAATTGTAGGCGACTTCAACACTCCACTCTCCTCAATGGACTGATCAGGAAAGCAGAAACTAAACAAGGGCACAGTGAAACTAATTGAAGCTTTGGACCAATTTGATTTAGCAGATATATATAGAACACTTCATCCTAAAACAAAAGAATATACCTTTTTCTCAGCACTGCACGGTACCTTCTCCAAAATTGATCATATAATTGGACACAAGACAGACCTCAACAAATACAAGAAGACCGAACTAATCACATGCCTCCTATCAGATCACTATGGAGTAAAAGTAGTCTTCAATAGCAAGAAGAACAACAGAAAGCCCACATACACATGGAAACTGAACAATACTCTACTCAATGACACCTTGGTCAAGGAAGAAATAAAGAAAGAAATCAGACTTTTTAGACTTCAATGAAAATGAAGGTATGACCTACCCAAATCTATGGGACACAATGAAAGCAGTGCTAAGAGGAAAACTCATAGCCCTGAGTGCCTCCAAAAAGAAACTGGAGAGAGCATACACTAGCAACTTAACAGCACACCTGAAGGCCCTGGAACAAAAAGAAGCTAATTCACCCAGGAGGAGTAGAAGACAGGAAATCATCAAACTAAGGGCTGAAATCAATCAAGTAGAAACAAAGAGAACCATACAAAGAATCAATGAAACCAAGAGCTGGTTCTTTGAGAAAATCAACAATATAGATAAACTCTTAGCTAGACTAACCAAAGGGCACAAAGAAAGTATCCAAATTAACAAAATTAGAAATGAAAAGGGGGATATAACAACAGAAACTGAGGAAATTCAAAAAATCATCAGATCCTACTAGAAAAGCCTATACTCAACACAACTGGAGAATCTGGAGGAAATGGACAATTTCCTAGACAGATGCCAAATACCAAAATTAAACCAGGATCAATTAGATCAGCTAAATAGCCCCACAACCCCGAGAGAAATAGAAGGGATTATAGAAAGTATCCCAACCAAAAAAAGTACAGGACCAGATGGTTTTAGTGTAGAATTCTCAGACCTTCAAAGAAGACCTAACACCAATACTCTTCAAACTATTCCACAAAATAGAAACAGAAGGAACACTGCCCAACTCGTTCTATGAAGCCACAATAACGCTGTTACCAAAAGCACATAAAGATTCTACAAAAAAAGAGAACCACAGGCCAATTTCCCTTACGAATATTGATGCAAAAATACTAAATAAAATTCTTGCCAACCGAATCCAAGAGCACATCAAAACGATCATTCACCATGATCAAGTAGGAATCATCCCAGGGATACAGGGATGGTTCAATATACGAAAATCCATCAATGTAATCCACTACATAAACAAACTAAAAGAAAAAAGGCACATGATCATCTCATTAGATGCTGAAAAAGCATTTGACAAAATTCAGCATCCTTTCATGCTAAAAGTCCTAGAAAGAACAGGAATTCAAGGCCCATACCTAAGTATAGTAAAAGCAATATACAGCAATTCAGTAGCCAACATCAAATAAATGGAGAGAAACTTGAAGTAATCCCACTAAAATCAGGGACTAGGCAAGGCTGCCCTCTCTCGCCATATCTGTTCAATATAGTACTTGAAGTTTTAGCTAGAGCAATGAGACAACATACGGAAGTCAAAGGGATACAAATTGGAAACGAAGAAGTCAAACTATCACTTTTTGCAGATGATATGATAGTATACGAAAGTGGCCCAAAAAACTCTACCAGAGAAATCCTACAGCTGATAAACAACTTCAGCAAAGTGGCTGGTTATAAAATCAACTCAAGCAAATCAGTAGCCTTCTTGTACTCAAAGGACAAGCAGGCTGAGAAAGAAACTAGTGAAATAACACCCTTCACAATAGCCACAAACAATATAAAGTATCTTGGCATGACTTTAAACAAACAAGTGAATGAACTATATACAGGAACTTCAAGTCCTTGAAGAAAGAAATCGAAGAAGACCTCAGGAGATGGAAAAATATTCCATGATCTTGGATTGACAGGATCAATATAGTAAAAATGGCCATCTTGCCAAAAGCAATCTACAGATTCAATGCAATCCCCATCAAAATCCCAAATCAATTCTTCATAGATCTAGGAAGAGAAATTCTCAAATTTCTTTCTTTCTTTCTTTCTTTCTTTCTTTCTTTCTTTCTTTCTTTCTTTCTTTCTTTCTTTCTTTGTCTGAGACAGGGTTTCTCTGTGTAGCCCTGGCTGTCCTGGAACTCACTCTGTAGACCAGTCTGGCCTCGAACTCAGAAATCCGCCTGCCTCTGCCTCCCAAGTGCTGGGTTTAAAGGCATGTGCCACCACTGCCCAGCATACTTCCTGATTCATATAAGGGCTACCAGATGGTTCTGGGCCCAGATGGCTGAAGACAGATACTCCAATGTTATACAATGGAATACTACTCAGCAATTAAAAATAATGAATTCATGCAATTTGTAGGCAAATGGTTAGATCTGGAAAATATCATCCTAAGTGAGTTAACCCAATCACAAAAGAATACACATGAAATGCAATCACTGATAAGTGGATATTAATGAGCCCAGAAGTCCTAAATACTCAAGGCACAATTAGCAAGTCAAATGATTCCCAAGAAGAAAGGAGAGGACACTGGGCCTGAAAAGATCGGATCCAGTTTTGTAGACCCAGAACAGAGAAATCGTGGGGGGAGGGGGAGAATGATTGGGGAATAGTTGTGGGGGAGAGGAATTATGGGATGTATGGTGGGGGGAATTGGGAAGGGGGAAAGCCTTTGGAATGTAAACATAGAATATAGAAAATAAAAATTAAAAAAAAGAAATGAGTAATTGATAACCATAAAGGGGGGAACTATTGGTATTCTGCCCTATTAGGAGTTTCCAAATGTCCCTACCAGCTATGAATTTTGATCAACTAAATAACCCCCCCAAAAAAATAAATAAAGCAAAAGGCATAAGGAGTAAAAAAAAAAAAAAAAGAAAGAAAAGAAATTAAAGGACTGTCCTGGCAGCCTTCTGTCTCTCCAAATTGTATCATTTTGGAAGCTGGGTCCTTGTGCTTCCTACGTATTCAGGTAATAATTAACTCATTCTTGGATCTCTGATAGGATGGAAGGCTTGTATTAGTGTTATAATCAAATCTAAGTTGCATTAAGGAAGATCTAGATTTGAAAGGATGTTTTCAGATGGTAATGTAAATTAAAATTAAAATATAATTCAGGTATTGAAATATAATTCTTTAAGATAGGATAGATGATAGAATAATGTATCTAAATTGTCAAAACTGATGGTCTAGATGCTATTAGTATATATCATACATCATAGTTTTACATAACTTATAATTATGTTCAGTGTAAATGTGAAAGAAACAAAAAGGCCTTTTTAATGGACAAAAAAAAGGGAAAATATATGAGCTTGTGTTTTCCAAAACCTGTTTGCAGTGTCCCACATGTAGGACTAAAGGAAGCCTGTCCCCAATTGATTTTTTGTTGGTGTAGAAAAAGAGGCAGAAGAAGAAGAAGAGGAGGAGGAGGAGGAGGAGGAGGAGGAGGAGGAGGAGGAGGAGGAGGAAGAAGAAGAAGAAGAAGAAGAAGAAGAAGAAGAAGAAGAAGAAGAAGAAGAAGAAGAAGAAAGCTTTTTTCACTAGAGTTTACTTAAGAGTTCATTCTCCATAACAATATAGGGGACTTCAATCATTTGGTAATGATATATTCATACAAATACAAAGAAATATGTTTTTCACGGACTTCTGTTGACAGTTTTCTACTACTCAAGAGCATAGTTACTGCTGTTCATTAAACACTTAACATGAGATGAAATCTTTGCTCTGTACAAAGCTTAAACTATTTCTCAAGGCAACTGATTAGTGTTCATTTAAAAAGATATGGTGTAACAATCGGCTGATTTAAAACATGCCTTTTTAAAGTGAAACGTCTGCATCTTAATCACTGTGAAAATGCTAAATATACTTAAACAGAGCATCTCTGTATAAAAAATATCATTTTTGATTATAAGTGGAAAAGCTGTTTGCCTTTCACTGTCCATGTTCTTGGGAATTACCCGGAAAATTGAATCCAGAACCAATTCCATAGCAGGGAGAAGAGTAAAAAGTGAAGCATCTGGTGCTTTTAAATTTAAAATTCCCAAACAATTAACAAAGTCAAGCTCCTTTTCATATGCCTACTGGACATTTAGTATTTTTCTTGGAAAAATGTGTGTAAGTTTCTTAGTCCATTTTGTAACTGGGTAATTTTTTTTCATTCTGTTAACTTGTGTTTCCTTTTTATTCCCTCTCCTCTGCTGAAACAAGGTCTCACTAAGTGACAAGGATAAGCCTTGTGGTCATAATCTTCTTGCCTCGGTTTCTCATATACTATAATTACAGTCATGGGTTACCAAGCCTGACTTTATGCTATATTTCCTATATATTGTCATTATATCACATATGCTTTTCGTAGGTGTATATTGCAAATTGTACATATTTTTCTCACTTTGTAGGCTATTTTTCATTTTGATATATTTTATGTGCTCTACAGAAACTTTCAAGTTTAATGTAATTCCATATGTCTGTTTCTGTTTTGTTGTCTGAGCTGCTAATATCCAAACTCCCTCTGAAATCTTTGTAATCACAAACTATACATTTCTATAACTAATTCTAATAGCTTTCTCAATCATGAATGTATTTCTTAAATATTGAAAACTGGATGCAGTCTGAGTGAATGCCTGATGTAACCTCAGCAAACTAGAGGGTCAACTGAGCCAAATCCTTTGTTTCTACAGAGAAGTCAGTGCAAACTAAGATGGTTATATTCCACATTGGAAGGATCATGAGAAAAGAGCCTATGGCTTGAAGTGACCAAGGAAAGCCTAAACTGCTTTGCTGAAGAAATGACACTCTATAATGTCTTAAAAAAAAAAAAACTTAGTGGCACTTCTCTTATTCTTCCCCCCTGTCCTTCCCTGTCACGGAAGCACTCAGGAGGACAAAACTCTGAGAACCTGGTTAGTGTCCTTGGTGGCTTGCTCTAGGGAAGTTAAGAAAGACTTCATTAGCAAAGTATTATGCATGCTGATCCTGACCTGAATTTGTGCCTGCTTTGCCTTAGGATGAATCTAAATATCTATGGAAATTGGTCAAAAGTCATATAGATGAGGTATGGTCTCAGTACAACAGTACCATTGACCTTGAACAATTATATTAAATATATTTATTGCAAGATTCTCATTTGTCAGTGGTCTCTGGCCAACAAGTTGTGGACATATTGCAAAATCACCTTAAAATAGCTCATCCCCTTTAATAGTTTAAATACTAATAGGTGAAATATTAGTTACTATTATTTTTTATTGTTCTTAACAAGTTGCTTCTACATCCAAAGAATATGGAGAAGGTTGAAGCTCAAGAAAAATCTGCTTATGTCATTGTGTTACTACAAAATCAGGTATGTAGAGGTAAAGTGGTAGAGAGAACTACAGTTCCTTTCTCACACACAATCCCTGAACTGCATGTGGCCCCTGTGTGACTATAGAAAAACTACATGTATGCTATGAATCCTAGTAGTATTGTCCTTGTGGGCAAAAGAAGGCCAAAGGGACAGAGAAATACAAAACAAAGAACTCAAATAAGGGTGTCAAAAATATTGTTTGATAGGTTCTTCTTTCTGATGCTATCTCTAATCTAGCTTAACAATATGCAAGCATCAATGAGACAAATAAAAACTTCATTTCTGAAGTGAACCTATTCATGTGTCTCTGTTAGCACCAGCCTTTTCTGGTTCCTGTGATGAGCATGGTTGCACTGATTGTCACAGTCCTACCCTCAAAACACTTTTCCTATTGCACTAATGAAGGGTAGGAAATGCTTAGTTATAACTAAACTAAACTAAACTGAACTGAACTGAACTGAACTGAACTGAACTGAACTGAACTGAACTGAACTGAGCTGAACTAAACTAAACCTGTTCCAGCTATTTTCTGGGACAAATATGCTCATATTTTGATATCTTCCTGCCTAGCTCATTGCTGTTTTTTACAATAGACCTTAATAAAAGTAATGTTTAATGACTATGAACAGTCTAAATGCTCCTGTCTTAGAATTTCCTATCAACACATTAGACAATTACTCTAAAATTCAACTTCATTCAAAATTTGAGGACATGAGTAAATGCAGCTAGACTTTTTGCCAAAATATTATCTAAATTACCTGTAGAACAGTTTCCAATTCAGTCCTTTTTCTCCTTAAAAAATTCATGAAGTAGGATTTTCTTGTCAACATTTTTCTTAGTTTCCTGGTCCTCCAAACTCTTAGCAGAGGAACCTATTAAATTTTGCTTACATCATTCAAGGGCTTCTATCATCCTCTATTCTAAACTTTCACATTATTTCTATAAAGTAGTTCCAATGTCCTAGAAGCTACATGATCGTGTTTATGACAGAAATGGCCCCACTTCTCAGTATGAATCTTTCTTATTTTAGTGTAATGAAATAGCTCATAAGAAACCTTCTAGACAAGGAAAGCTAAGTTCTAATTTACAGTTCAAGGTTTTATTGTGATAGGGAAAGCATGGCAGCGAGACCAGGAATAAGCTGGACATGTATGTTATATCTGCAGGGGGGAAGGATGGAGGAAGCAAGTGGGATCACGTTCTAAACCTTCAATGCTCACTCTGTGACTTACAACCTTCGTCAAGACTCCACTTTTAAAAGACTCTACAACCTTCTCCAAACATGCTATTAGCTGGGCACCAAGAGTTCAAACACATGAGTCTATAAAAGATATTTCTTAAAATACCAACACCTGCATACAATTAGGGAGCTCAATGACATCCTTTTTCAAGAAATTCTAAATAAATATTTATTTTCATACCACTTCTATTGAATTTACCTATAACATAGTTAGGTAAATCAACTAACAAACTTCATGCCTTATAGTGTAAGTGTCCAAAAATGGCTGGAGGAAGACCTGAGACTCAGATAGTTTGCAAAGACAAAGAACGTTTGTTTTGCAGAAACATCCAGCATGCAGGAGTCATCCATTCTCCAACATGGCAACCCCAGACAAAGGCACTTCTTATAAGGAACTGAAGGAAATCTCTAGAAGGATTAAGTAATCTAAAATTTCATTAATTGGTGCTAGGTGGTCACAGGTGGTTGGTGGTCAGTGTTTGCATTCCAATGTAATGAGCATTTAACCATAGGATGAGATAAAGCATCCCATTCTGAGATATTTTCCTATTTTTGTGGTTATCACCAGGTTGTTCCTTAGGAAAGGGTTTTATGATCTTATTCTGGCATTTATGGTGTGTTCCTGGAGCTGGTGTCTTGTGGCCTAGTTTCTGGAACTTATGGTCTGTTTCTGGAGCTGGTGCCTTACATTCTCTTCTCAATATAATTCCTGGACTTGAAATGGAGACAAAAGGGACTTATGCTGTCCTTTCAATAACATAATAAAATAAACCGTGTAGTATAATCTATTTAAACTTATCTCTGACAAGCTTACAAATACATGAAACAGACTATAGTTATTTTATTTGGCTTTAATAGTTACTGGGGCCCACACCTAATCTACACTTCTAATTGCAGGACAGGCTACATATCCAGTGCTGTACCACACACACTTGCTGTTTCTCCTGGCCATGTGCTTATGGCTCCTCTACCCTCATGACATCTTCTTTCTTTCTCTCATTCTTCATCCTTCTCCCCTTGGTCCCTCATCCTTTAACCATGTAATTCCAAGCCCATATACATTTATTCCCTCCAGTAATTGGCTATTGCCAATTTTATTTAACTAGAAGTTTTAAATCAAGAAACAAGGTTTGGATAGCAAAAGCCTATAAATGTGAGAATTTACTTGTACTTCTGTACCTGAAGGTACAGAATTGATATTACAGTACATAGCAACAGACCAAACTCATTCATTAAAATGTATATGTGTTTACAAGACATAGCCAATCTGTTTGAAAAATGCATCAAAATGAAGAAAGTCACTGAGAGCTAAATGAGATAGACAGGTCATATGAACCAACTTCTCTGCCATCTTTGAATAAAAGCAAGTTCTCTCACAGAGATGAATAGTATGCAGAATCAGCAAAAAGGAATTCCAAAGAAAACATTTTAATTTTGATTGTTTTGAGCTTCTCTGCCTTTGAGGGGTGGAACAGAAACCTCTACTTACAAAATCCTCCACTTTAAACTATTCTTTTCAATGTGCCATCGTTACAATTCTGCTCAACCACCAGAAATGTGGTTTCTCTTGTTTCCTGTTAAGAATTTACCAGTGATGGAAAAAGAAAAAGACTTATATACACCAAGGACCGAGACAACTCAACATAGAAGGCTTATGTACCACAGGGGCCAACATTTTTTTTTACCAACTCAAGAGGCATAAGTTTCAAGATGCCTGGAATGGACATATGCAATTACAGAATCCCTATGAACAGAAAGGCCCAAAGCTATGATGAAGTCTTGTTTAAGGGCAGTGTATCCAGGAGCACCTGATTTTATACAGATATTTTCTGGAAGTGTAGTGAATTAGCTAACTTTTTCAGGTTATTTGAAGAAAATTGTTCATCATTTTCTTTGCACAGAGGAGGAGTATTTTTCTAAGCTCTTTAACTCAGGTTTTCATGCCATAACTGTGTTCTTCTAAGCAATTGTTTTCATTGTGGTGTTTATAAGTACTAAAAAGAAAGAAATTTGGAAGCAAAAGAGATGGGAAAACAAGAGAAATGATATTTGTTAATAAACACTTGGTAACCTTGAATATAAAACTCCAAGAGGAAAATGTATTATGTATAACTGCTCTTCCATAGCATATAGCAGGCATGAGTTATGTCATCTAGGTTGCTTAGCCAAAACATCAGAGTCCCAGACTTTGGGGGCCACTTTTCTAAAGCTGCTCTATATTGTGATTGCACAGACATATGTCATCCCATCATATTGGTAAGTAAATGAAGGCTTTCTTGAATGTTATGCTAAATCAGGTCACATTCTATATTGAAAAAGAATTGAGATTCCTACTGAATCAACCAGAAAAACAACAATAAGACTGAGATAAATTCTTTTATCTTGCAATTTGGCTTTTCTATATCAAATTTTACTGAAACAAATTTCAATACATATTAAATTAGAGCAATAGGTATGGCCTACTGAGATTTAAAATTCTAGAAGTTAGAATATAGTAATGATATTAGCAATTCTACATGTGCATATCACAATACACTTAAGATGGTGATTGTAAATGTGACGCCAATCAAGAAAAGGTGTCAACTTTCTTCTGTAAATACTTGTCATTTTCCAGTGATTTCATACTTAAGTGTTTTCCACAAAATTCTTGATCTGGGTCTATTACTTTTATAAACCAGATATGCCCAGATATATGTGGATTCAAATATATATTTATGAAAATTGCCCAAATGATGCTACAGAATTAAAGACAGTTTCAAGATTTTCTTTTACTTTTAGTAAGAATCTTACTATGAAATGATTGGACAAAGGAGATGTGCAGTGCAAATTTAATTACATGGCTGATTTCTAGTGTAGAAGTTGATTCTGCTTTTAGACAGTTTCACCAACAGGTGATTGTAAGAACTCTACAAACATCAACACAGAAGAAAGCATGATATGTTTCTTATCATTTTATGGACCAATACAAAATTACTGTTTACAGCTGCATATTTCAAACCTTGATCAGTAGGAAAGCCTAAGTCTTGGCACAAATATAAACATGAGCCATCGATCAACTATAAAAGGGAATTACACTGCTCAGGATGTGATGCCCTGTCTAAATTTACAAGCTTTTTGGAGAGTCTTTGAGACTAATGGATGAATAAAATATTCCAGCCAACTAGTAAAGTAGTCTTCATGATTGAAAAGTACTGCAGCTGACTGCTCTGATTAATGAAGAGTAAATTACTGCTAATGCATGTAATAAATGTCACAAGCTCTATTTCACTGGGTGGCAGCCAGGACTTTATATGGGCTCAGTAGTTTAAAAGCCTCAGGTAAAACAATGACTGGTTAATCATTGGAAAATATCACAAATCTATCATGTACTTTGGCAAAATAAATAAATAAATAAATCTGGACTCAACTTTCTAGGGAGCCATTCAATCCTTGTCTAGTCTCAATATGAACCAAGGTAGATTTTGAAGGCTTTTAAAATCTGACTTTGCTTTCAGACCCCTTCAAATATGACTGTGTTTAAAGAAACTTGTCTCTTAGAAGAAAGAATTAAATTGTAAGTTGTGCTCATTCTTTCCAACTTTAGATGCTATTCATACCACCCTCTGCCAAGGGAGGAAGTGTAAAGTTATATGATGATGCTAACTCATAGGTTCAAATGTGGCTGAGATTTCTGGGCAGCCAGGCAAAGGGTCATTGCAGTACACTGAATTCAGACATTCCTCTGCTTTCTGGGTAGATAGCTCAATAAGTCCAGAATAATACAAAATATCGTGGATGGTAAACACATTGACTCTATTTAACCTACAGAGCATCTAGCCTCAGTACACAGCACAATGGAGTCTCAGCTGTTTCTCTTTGCAATGAATAGTCTGAGTTTCAAAAAAAATTCTGCTGCTGCCCAACATTATGAAAGAAGAGGTTCACCCAGAAGTTATCCAAATTAAAAGTACTAGAGCTACAGAATACATATACCTATATGTCATTTAAAAGACATGAATCGCCGGGCGTGGTGGCACATGCCTGTAATCCCAGCACTTGGGAGACAGAGGCAGGCGGATTTCTGAGTTCGAGGCCAGCCTGGTCTACAGATTGAGTTCCAGGACAGCCAGGACTACACAGAAAAACCCTGTCTCAAAAAAACAAATAATAATAATAATAATAATAATAATAATAATAATAATAATAAATAAAAGACATGAATCATTAATTCAACCGTTTTAAGTTATGGACTGTTTGTAATCAGATTTAGGGACAAGGAACTGAGTTCTGGTGCAGACAAACTGCTAAGGAGGAAGTTATGGCTAATTGTCCTACAGTTCTATGAAAGATCAGAACAGCAAGATTAGTACAGAGGATAACTTTAGTGAGGATCTTTAACATCATGCCATGGACTAGATTGGGTTGTCAATACTCAGTTTATGAGAAATCCTGACATTCCTGAATTGGGATCTCGGCCTTTCCCCAAAGATCATCTGTGAACTAGAGGAATACTGAAATTAACCAACCTGAAATGTAATTAAATTGATTGTTCATGGCTTCATGATTCCTTGATCCTATGTGTCCCACGCAGAGCATCCTCACGGGAATGCATCTAGTAAGCAGATATTGAATTTGTGACAGTCAGCTATCTGACAGACAGTAAAATGAGACAGAAGCAGCAGCATTTGAGGACATGTTTTTAAAGTATGTTATACATATTTAGTTTTACATATACTTTCAAAATCTATTTTTAAACTATGTTTATCCCTTGCTAACTGCATACATGAATTATTCAGATTATATTTATACCTCTCCCTACTCCTCTCACAAACTCCTTCAGGAACCCATCAGTCCTCTCACAGCTTCATTGGTTCTTCTCATTTCTTCAGTGCCTCCTCCACATGTCCTCTCTTGCTGCTAATTCACTGAGTTCTATTGGTGATAATATTTGCTCAAAGGTTCAGGGCCATCTACTAAGGGAAGGGAAACCCATCATGGACCACATTACTAAAGAAATTCTCTCTCTCTCTCTCTCTCTCTCTCTCTCTCTCTCTCTCTCTCTCTCTCTCGCTTGTAATCAATTACCAACAGATACTCTGCTATGGATGGGACTTCATGAGATCCTTCCCTTTCCATGTTCAAGTGTTGACTGGTTTGATGTTGTTTTAATCTAGTGACAACAAACACATCATCTTTATTTACTGACTTTGAAAGGATGAGGGCTGCAGGCTGGAAAGGTCCCTAGAGTCCTTTCCTGCCTCACCTCCTGCGGAGAAGCTGAGGCAAGGGCGGACACTGCTGCGCCGGCCATGTACTTACTTATGTGATCTTGGCCAAGTAAGCAAAAATGACCTAACTAGTTCATCCTGCCTCTATAGGAAACTGATTGTTTCTCAGAGAGCACGGGTTCGGATAATTTAAACTGATTGGCTTAGAAGTTATGCGCGGGCTTGGATAATTTAAACTGACTGGCTTAGAAGCTATGGAGTTGGTTGTATTAGGCAGGTTCTGTTATCAGCCTATAAAAGCTGCCCCAATTCTGCAATCGTTGCTTACACTCTTTTGCCCTGCATGGTAAGACTGTGAACCCCAGAGACTCTGGAATTAAAATCCTCTGGCAGTTGCATTGAGACTGTTTCTCATGAGTGAATGGGGTGCCGTCTTCCAAGGTGTGGGGCGCTGGGGTGCCCCCGTTTTTCTTTAGGGTCTTACAACTTCAACACTATATTTAGAAGTCATTATTATATAACAATCTTCCAGACATCTGGCTCATACAATCTTTCTTCCTTCTGTTTTGCAATGGCCCTCTAAGTCTTGAATGGAGAGTGAGGGTATGAATGTGATGTAGATATTACAATTAGTTCCGAGCACTCCATCAACACTTATTTCTGCACATTTACCAGTTTTGATCTCTTTTTTAACTATCATCCACTACATAAAGAAACTTCCCAGCTGAGAGGTGAAAATTAAACTAGTTTATGGGTATAAGGATAAATATTTAGGTGGCAATTTGATACTGTTTCTTTAGCATAATAATACTAGTAGGACTTACAATATACCGCATGTTCTTAGCTAGCAGGTATAAGTTTTTACAATCAATATTCAAGAAAAACATTTGTGCAAATTATCATTTTATATTAAAGGATCTTTGAAACTTTAAGAGGTGGAAGGTTTTTTATCTAGATTGTAGATGGTATAGAGGAGTGTTGCTCTTTTTCCACATCCTTGCCAACATGTGTTGTCACCTGAGGTTTTGATCCCCCAAATTCCAGGGTGTCTTCAGGGGAACTGGTCTAGCTGTTCGCTGGGCGTTGGCTCCACTGCTCTGGCAGCTGGGTGGGTCACCTGTTTAATTCAGGAATTTGTAGACCTGGAAGAACAATGAACTTCATCTTGGTCTGAGTGCTCCACCCCAGGTGGAGCAGGATTATGGGTAGCATAGGAATTCCAGCTCAAAGGTTGGGAGAGGAACTTCACCTTGGTCAAAGTCAAGTTCCTGCCAGGTGGCATGGCACCCCAATATGGCTCTCTACAAAGTCCCATCTATTTGGTGTTCTATAGAGTTTTTGTACATTCATGGCCATTTCTTTCTTTAAGTTCAGAAATTTCTTCTATGATTTTGTTGAAGTTGTTTCAGGTTCTTTGAGCTGGGAATCTGCTCTTTTCTATTCCTATTGTTCTTAGATTTTGTCTTTTTATTGTGTCTTGGATTTTCTAGATGTTTTGGGCTAGGAATATTATGTTTTAAATTTTCTTTGACCATTGTATCAATATCGTCTAAGGTATCTTCTATGCCTGAGATTCTCTCTTCTATCTCTTGCATTCTGTTATTGATGCTTGTATCTGTAGATTCTGACCTCTTTTCTAGGTTTTCCATTTCCAGGGTTGCCTCCCTTTGTGATTTCTTTATTGTTTCTACTTCCATTTTTTAGGTCTTGGACTTATTTTTTCATTTCCTGCACCTGTTTGATTGTTTTCCCACATTTTTAAGGGATTTATTGGTTTCCTTTTAAGGGCTTCCAGCTGTTTAACTGTGTTTTCCTGTATTTCTTTCTGTGAGTTATTTATATTCTCATTAAAGGAGTCTATTATCTTCAAGAGATAGGATTTTAGGTCACCATCCTAGTTTTCAGGTGTGTTGATGTATCCAGGGCTTGATGTGAAAGAACTGGGTTCCGATGATGTCAAAGAATATTGTCTTCTATTGTTTATGCTCTTGCAATTTCCTAAGTGATCTGGTTATCTTTGCTGTTTTCTGGCTGGTGTCTCTGTCTGGAGTCAACCTCCAGTGTCCCTGGATTGCTGCAGGTCTCCTGGGAGGTCTGTGGCCCTGACTGTAGTGGACATCCTGATAGGCCTTCAAACTCTGGAATCTTTATACAGCCAGACAAGCTGCTGATTTCTTTACCATGTCCCCTTTCCCCTTTTTTGAAATGATAACACATGTTCTGTGCCAATATATATTAGACACATGTGACTTGCTATTTTACTTTGACTTTAGAAGGGTTACAATTAAGAGATTTCCTGCATCTTAGAAAACTCTTTTTACTTTTAAGAGCCCTTCACTGACAGACTATGGAGAAATTCAAATTTGTACTCAATGATTTTGTATACTGATATGGTTACAGGCAATTTGAGGCCCAGTGAGTAGAATGTGGAAAATGCTACCTGTAGGCTCATAAATTCGAATATTTATGCCACAGGTGGTGGAAGTCCTTGGAAAGAATCACAAATTGTGACCATGTTGGAGGACCTGTGTCCCTGTTAGGGGAGCTGTGTCAGTGATTGCCTGCTTAGAAGTCCAAAAGCCCATGCCATTGTCTGTTTGCTTTATCCTATTCTGCATGTAAATGTTTTCTTTCATAAGTTGCCTTGGTAATGGTTTCTCTTCACAGCAATAGAGAACTAAGGCACTCTATTAGCTCCCATCATGACTGACTCTATTTAAAAGCCACCCAGAATGACCTCTTACAAAGACAGAAATCATTAGGACAGGAACTCCCTATAGCAATTCCTGTCTCTCAATATCACTAAGTATCATTTTTTAGACAAAAAAAAATTAGTATTCTGTCATCTACTCTGAACACCTTATCTGAGAAGGGATGTAATATTTCTTTAACCTCTGCTAAAAACACTAATTCAAATGAACATCACCAGATGCTGTAATTATAGATAGTAAGGAAAGGACATGATTTCCCTGTTTTCTTTTTCCAAAATAATTGCCACAGTAAAAGTTTCAGAAATAAGTGTCTGTCTGCAAGGTTACATTGGGTTAATTTCTTCAAAATTAAAATTTCTTGAATTGGTTCTTATTTCCACTAATTTTCTTTAGATAAAAATCTGGAATTAAGTGTTGGCAGGCACAAGCTGCTGTGACTGTCATCTAAAATCTTGCAAAGCCAGTCTCCTGTTGTAATTTACCTTACCCAGCCATGATTCTGCACTGTACTTTGTTACATATTTTCAAGCCCATAATTGTGCTGATGTTTAACTATACAATTAATAAAGAACTCTAACTTATATATATGGAATCCACATTCTGAAGGTGGAATTGTCTATGTTTTAAAAAGTATAATATACTACCAAGCAAAGTATAGGATTTACTGATCTGGGTCATTTGACTGTTGTGATACCAAAGAGGATTCCCAGTGGCCCATCCAATATGTAAGCTGGACTGATCTCAAGGATCTATACAGATTGATATTTTCATTCTCCAGTTGCTTCCAGCTGCCGCCACTTCTTACAGCTTTCTTCTGTGTCAATTCTCCCTAAGAGAGAATTTTGTAGCCTAGAAGCAGGCTTCTTGATAAAGATCATATAGTGAACATCAGATAGTTTATACAGAAATAGAATAATGAGCTTAATCTAGATATGCTTTGTCTTCATTGATAGTATTTGGTTCTTTCTCATTACTATATCTGTTTAAATTACTTTTATTCTCAGAAAATCTACTTGTTCATTGTTGTTTTGGTTGATTTGTGTATATTATAGCTTTTATGCTTTGTATGTATTAAAATTTTATATTGATTCCATTTCAATAGAGATCTGTACATAGGAAAACATATAGGTATGACATCAAATGAATTGCATACATTTTTTTGCTTGCTTGCTTGTTTTTTACTACCTTGCATATAAATCCTGCATACAGTCCAAATATCCAGAATGAGCTCAACCTAAACTATAGAGGAATTTTGGTGGTTAGGTAAAGGTCAGCCTCCCTTAGAAACTTGCAAAACCATTTCTATCTGCCAAAAGGAGCCATTTTCCTTAATTCTGACAGAATGGATATATGGCTACCTATCTCATTGATCAGTATATAAAAGTGCCTTCTGGCCTACAAGCCCCCTATGTACCTGTTATACACTTCAAAGTCCCCATGACCATCTGGTTCTTCCCTTACCACAACTACTCACCCTCTTTATAACCCCCTATTCTCTCTTATTCTGGCTTTCTCTCATTCTCTCTCTCATTCTCTCTCATTCTCTCTCTCTCTTTCTCTCTGAGACACACACATACACATAGAAAGAAAAAAAGAAAGAAAGAAAGAAAGAAAGAAAGAAAGAAAGAAAGAAAGAGAGAGAGAGAGAGGGAGGGAGGGAGGGAGGGAGGGAGGGAGGGAGGGAGGGAGGAAGGAAGGAAGGAAGGAAGGAAGGAAGGAAGAAGGAGTAAGAAAAAGAGAGAAGAGAGAAAGAGACAGAGAGAAATTAGCCTTAGCGCCCTAGTTTTACTTTATTTTGTGATGAGATATTCCAGAAATATTTACTCAATGACCAATTATTAGTATACTGTTCAGATAGCTCCTCTTCTCATATGTTCCCTTATTTTATAATGCATTACCATCTTTCTCAGAGGAATGACAGAGAAGGAAATATGATAACCATTGGAAAGTCCCAACAGGGTAATAATACAGTTTTGTTGCAAAAGTCTAGCACAAGCTTTGTAAATCATTAATGATCATTTCTCCCTATTTTTAATGATAGATTATTTAGCCATGACTAATTCTCTATAGTATATATATATATATATATATATATATATATATATGTCTTCCATAGCATTTGTGTCTCTCTATGAATATCTTGCTCACTGCACCATCTGAGGGGAGAGAAATATTAATCACTGGATTGCTTTAAAATAGCAGATTATATTGCTCTTGGTGCATTGTCTTAGTTACTTTTTCATAGCTATGCCAAAACAACATGACCAAGGTAACTTATGAAAGAAAGCATTTAACTTAGAAGCTCATGGTTTCAGAGAGTTAGAGTGGTAGAAAGTGTGGTGACACACAGGCATGGTGCTAGAGCAGTACCTTGGGCTACACCCTGATCTACAATCATGACGCCTAGAGAGAACCAGTTGGATTGGCATGAACTTTTGAAATGCCAAAGCCCATCCCAAGTAATACACCTCTTAACAAGGCCACACTCCTAATCCTTCCCAAATACTTCCACCAACTGGAGAACAAGCATTCAAATATATGACATTATGGGACCATGTTCATTCAAATCACCTTAATAGCTGAGAGGAAGAAAGAATAACTTGTTTGTTTGTTTGTTTGAGACAGGGTTTCTCTGTGTAGTCCTAGCTGTCCTGGAACTCTCACTCTGTAGACCAGGTTGGCCTCAAACTCAGACATCCACTTGCCTCTGCCTCCCAAGTGCTAGGATTAAAGGTGTGTACCACCACCATCCAGTCGAAAGAATAACTTTTCATTCTCGATTGTACCAGCATGTTTGGTTTTCAGGAGGTTGTCACACATCTTTTGAATTCTTTTTATACAGTGACTGAAACTGTTACAGAAGGGTGAAACTGACTTTAAGTGAGCCCAGCTCCACATACAAAAGTCACAGGCTTCCAAAGGTGTTTGTAATTGATGAACTCAGCCTCACTCGGTGACATGGGATGACCGTAGCTGGTCACACAGACGTATGGAGGAGGGTTTCATGATTCCACTGAGTGCTCAAGTTCAGACAGGGCATACTTTGTTTGCCTTCTTCACTGTTAGCTCTTTCAATATTTAAACATATGTTGGGTTTTTAGTTTTCCATTTTGTTTTATTTTTGAATATTTAGACCTAAACTTCCATAGCTATGCCTTAGATTTTTATGCATTTTTTGCATATTTCTTAGATATGTATATTTCTTTAATTGGAGAGATCCCAGGGCCACATTTTGAATGGGATATTAATTTTCTGACTCGTTTTTTAAAAATGTATTTGTGTAATTTGAATATCAAGTCTCTGTCTGATGTACAGGTGGCAAAGACTCATTCTATGAAGTTCTTCTTCAGTTGATTCTGTAGCTTGGCAGAGAATTTTTGGTTTTATGAAGGCTTCCTTGTTATTTACTGTCCTTACTTGTGCAAAATGAGTCCTATTAAGAAAGTCCTCATATCTATATTCTATAAAATCCTTCTGTGAAGTCTGTGTTTCACGTCTCTCATTTAGGTTTTTAATCTATGTGGAGTTAGGTTACTTGCAAGGTGACAGATAAGAATTTAATTTCACACTTCCATATGTGGATATCAAGTTTTCTCCATACTATTCATTTCTAATTCTGTTCATTTGAATGTTGTTTTTCTTTTGGTTAGTTGGGCCTAGAGTGTGAAAATTTTGTTTTTCTTGTTTATCTCTTAGATTTATGCCTTTGTTATATTGTTTTCTTTGATTTTTTTGCCATCAGTTGGGTTTGGATATTGATTTATTTTTGTGTTCCAAATTTCTCAGTTGTGTCATTAAGCCATTTTCTTTCTCTTTCTGATAATTTGAGTATAGGCAATCCAATTTTATGACTGCTTAATGTTTCTTAGGAGAGATGCTGTGCTGTTTTAATATTCATTTACTTTCAGAAATGTTTTTCTTTCTGTCTTGATTTTTTTGATGTACTTTATATTTTCAATTGAGACGTTTAATATCTATGGATTTGAATATTTGTGAGAGATTTGTTTGCTGTCTATTTTAATTTTTATTGTAGTCAAATAGGATCCATGAAGGTTTTGGGGTTGTTTTGTTTTGTTTTAGATTTTCTAAATATTTCTGTCCTAGGATAAGGTCTAGTTTAGAAAACGTCTATGTTTTGTTGAGTAGAATGTGTTATTTTTGGTGTTGTGGTGGAATATTCTATGAATCTCTGTGTATTCATTTAGATATATAATGTTTGTTTGTTTGTTTGTTTGTTTGTTTTGTCTAGATAACCTGTCAACTGTGTGATATGGAAATCAGGTACTATTAATGGAATTAGGTGAAACAAAATTTGGTGCATTTATTTTTAGCAACATCTGCTTGCTTCCTGATCCCATTTGAATGGAGTGATTATGTTCACTTTAAAGCTAAGGTGTGTTTTTGTAGACAACAGACATGTTTTGTTTTCTTTATTTATCCAGCCTTTTCTTTTTAATTAGAAATTGAGAATGTTAATATTGAAAAATTTATGAAAGGTATGTGTTTCAGTAATTATAGTTCCATGGGTTTTCTGACCTATAGTTTCTTTGCTATTTTCATTCCTTTTTCAATTCAGATCATTTCACTGAACACATAATCTATTGCTTCAGCTCCTAAAGCTTTTAAATTTTCTATTGAAAAATCAACTGTTACTCCAATGGGTTTTCCTGTATATGTGACTTATTTTTTTCTCTTTCAGCTCCAAATAAATTTTACTTGTTCTGTATCATGATTTAACTATCACGTGCAATGGTAATGTTATGGTATTTTCTACTTAGTTATCTGTGTGCTTTGTATATCCAAGTGGGTAAATCTTTTCTTAGTTTGGAAAACTCTCCTTCTACAATCTTGTTGAAGATTTTGTCTATGCCAGTGACTTAAAATTCTTTTCCTTAATTTTTTTCCTATCATTTGCAGATTTTTTTCATCATGATCTGTGTTTCACATATGCTCCTGTTCTGTGTTTTATGAATGTAATACTCTTTGCTTATTTCCTCTAGATCCTCAATTTTATGTTAAGAATCCAGATATTTTACATGCTGCTTGATTCGTTCAAGTTGTAAAGCTGTTTGTTGATTCATTCATTGTAAAGTCATCCCTTGAATTTTCTAGATGGATTATTGGGCTTCTCAAGTCTGAATTATCTTCAAATGTGCTATATCTTTTTAAATTCCATTTTCAAATACTGAATTGCCTTCATCATTCAGGCATTTATTTATATACATTAACTTTCAGTTCATTGAAATGGTACTTTTTGTCTTCAAATTATTTGAATGATTTGATGGGATTTATAATTCTTTTAACTTTTGTGTTATATGGTTCATCTAGGTAATTTTCATTGCGAACATTTTTATTCTACTAGTTGACTTGAAGAATGGATACTCTCTTGATCTTTCATATTGTTTCAATTTGGGGAATAAGAACTTTTTAGCATATGGTTAGTTCTGGGTCTGATATGGAAAGAGAAGACTAGAGCAGAATATGAAATGTGTTAGCTGCATTAGAACTACAGGTTGAAAATGGCTTAGGGGGAATGAATTCTACAGTTCCAGATGTGCATCCTGTTTCAAGCCTGGATTTTAGAGATAGATTTGGGAATTTTGTTGTGGTACCTGGAAGGGAACACCAATCAGATTTACTTCAGTAGTACTTTAGACAAAATGTACAGGAACTGGCTTGATGGGAAAGTTGAATATGGCACAAAGAGAGCCTATACGTTGTGGGTGTTCTAAGTGATATCCTGGACATATAAGTATTACCACACTAGACTAGGGCACTGATGTGAGACCTGGGGCAGGTCTGGGTATTAAAAAAGGTACATGAGGGTATAAGGTAGACTTGGTGCTAGAACCTGAAGAAGTGTGTTCAGAATCTAGCTGGGCAGAGAGTTTGGCAAAGGAAATAAGAGTTATGTTTGGGGACACTAATCAGGCCACAGTATCCTCTTGAACTCAAAGCTTCCTAGCACAATGCACTTCAATCTCTGTTACTTTTCCCTTCATTATTATAAGAGATAGGGTGTTGCATATTATCGTTATGGCTTATGATTATAAGGTAATTACACTGTATATAGGTAATTTGGGAGTATTCCAATTTTACAACTCAAAATACAGTCTCTACTTTGGTTACATAGCTGTGTATCAACAGAAATGAAAAACATAAGAATATGTTACCCCCTTCAACAGGCCTATTGCACCAAACCCATCCAGATTATATCACCTCCTACCCAAACCCCTGTCATTAAAGTTCCCTGGGACATACCCAGCTACCATGAGCTACATGCTATGTCTTCAAGCTTTATTGTCCTGCTACAGCTCAGCCCATTGTCAGGAGGCCCACAGTACCAGGAATATCCTGATCAGATATCTTCCCATATCACCCCTATTTCCTACCTACCTAGTCACTGGGGTATAATAAGCTTCCCAAAGAAATGCACTGCCCCCTGAATACTAGGTACATCCAAAGCCTTCCCACCTGATGCCTGCTGCATCAGAAACATCAATTTTAGGACCATTTCCCAAAGACCTGCTATACCAAGTACATCCAGATACAACCATAACACTAAAGGCAAGCATAATAATACAACCCAGAAGAGAATGGGCTATATGGCACCTATAGAGCACAACTAGACTAATATAGCAAGCCTTGGATATCTTAATACAACCTAAACATAAGACAATGAATCCAATATTATCATGCTGATAGAGGCTTTTGGTTGGGGATTGGTTCTAATGTATTGACTTTATTTGGCTACCAAAATCATACATGATAATCTGTGTCCAGACACTGAGGGTCCTTGTCCCCATGTGGGTTTTTATTAATCAATAAAGAGTCATCAGACAGTGACTGGGCAGGAGGACAGAAGCAGGACATTTAGGATTACCAGGCAAGAAACATAGGGGAAGAATGGAAGAATCACAAGGATGGGGAAAGAGAGATGTCAGACTTAAAGACCTGCCAATATGTAAAAGTCTGGGAAAGTGACCCCAAATGCCACTCCCCCATTGGGTATGGAGTAGCAAAGATGGAATATAAATTTTGAAAGGTGTTAAACTCAAGTATATCTCAGGGAAAGTGGGGTAGTCAGATGGAGTAAGAGAGCAGACCAGCTATTGAGCTACTAATGCATATTAAAAATAATTCTCTCTCCTCTCTCTCTCTCTCTCTCTCTCTCTCTGTGTGTGTGTGTGTGTGTGTGTGTGTGTGTGTGTGTGTCCGTGTCTGTATCTATATGTCTTTCATTCATGAGTCCAGAGCTCTTGGGTGGGTACAGACCATGCATGCACCTGACAGGAGCACAAATTAGGTTAACTATTTACCACTTCAGGCTTTAAAGAGAAAATTAATAAAGCCCTTAAGAAAATAAAAGAAAATATAATTAAATAGGAAATGAATAACACACAAGTAGGTTAACTATATCCAGGAAAACACAGAAAATAAATAATTCCTCATCAGCAAAAACAAAAGAAGGGAAGCCTACACAAGCACACACACAAACACACACATTACCACTACCACCACCATGACCAACAACAACAACATGAAAATAAAAGGAATTAACAACCATTGCTCAATAATATCTATGAACATGAATGGACTCAATTTCCCAATAAAAAGACACAGGCTAACAAAATAAATGCAAAAACAAGATCTATCATTCTGTTGTGCATAAGAAACATACCTTGGCAACACAGGCAATACCTAAGAGTAAGACAAAGCTGAAGTAGCCATTCTAATATTTCATAAGATAGATTTTCTACAAAAATTAATCAAAAGAGAAGATGAATATTGTTGTAGGATTTTCCTTGTCGTATCACATTAGGGCAGTGGAAGTTCTGTGATTAGACAGGGAAAAGGGAGGCAGAACTAAGAGCTGAGGAGAGAGGAGCATCTGAGAGTAGGAAGAGGAAGGAGATGGCTGCTGATGTGTACCCACGAGGCATTTTCTATCACAAGTAGCTATTATTTTACAAGATTAATCCCAGCACTTGGGAGGCAGAGGCAGGAGGGTTTCTGAGTTTAAGGCCAGCCTGGTCTACACAGTGAGTTCCAGAACAGCCAGGGCTACACAGAGAAACCCTGTCACAAAACAACAACAACAACAAAATACAGAAATTATTGTATTGGCATCTTGTTAACTGTGATATTATTGAAACATTAACTGATTGGTTAATTAAGCTTTAAGAGTCTTGATTCTTCCAGGTAATTAGGTGTTGAGATGGCTGACCGTGGGCTGTGTGGGCATTGTGTGGTAGTGAGAGGAACTTGGGGGAGCCTGCCACAGAAATGGCCCCGTTGGAGCCCTGTGAAATGGTATGGACTGAAAGTTGGTGGGCCAGCTGGAGCGTGGGAGTGTGGGTCAGTACCACAGAGAGTTGACAGGATATATATATATATATATATATATATATATATATATATATATATCCTGCAACACTTCACACTTATCAGAGGAAAAATGCAACAAAATGATACCTCAATTCTGAACATCTATGTCCTAAAAGCAAGAGTATTCTCATTGGTAACAAAAGTACTATTAAAACTTAAGCTGCACATCAAACTCTACACATTGATAGTATGAGATTTCAACACACCACGGAAATTGACAGGTCATCCAGACAAAACTGAACACAGAAATAATGAAGCAAAGTGACACTATAAATCAAATGGGCCTACACACATCTACAGAACACCTCACCCAAACACAAGAGAATATACTCTCTTCTGAGCACCTCATGGAACCTTCTCCAAAATTAACCATGTAGTTGGTCACAAAGCAAGCATAAACTGATACATGAAAATTGAAATAACTCATTATATCTAATGAGTTACCTCACTAACAGAGATCAAAGCTAGACTTCAACAACAGAAACAACAGAAGACCTACAAATTCATGGAAACTAAACAAATCTCTAATCATCACTGGGTAAAAGAAGAAACAAAGAAAGAAATTAAATAATTTCTAGAATTCAAAGAAAACGAAGGCACAACAGACCCAAACTTATGGGACACAATGAAAGTAGTGCTAAGAGAAATAATATTCATAGCACTAAGTGCCTTCAAAAAAATTGGAGCGTTCTCAATCTATCAACTTAAAAACAATTCTGAAAGCTCTAAAACAAAAAGAAATAAACATACCCAAAAGGAGTAGACTGGCAGGGAATAATCAAAGTCAAGGCTGAAATCAATTAGAAACAAAGAGAAAAAATACGAAGAATTAACAAAACCTAGAGCTGGTTCTTTGACAAAATCAACAAGATAGACAAACCCTGAGCCAAACTAACTAAAAGGCACAGTGATGGTATCCAAATTAACAAAATCAGAAATGAGCAGGGGGACACAACAAAAAATGCTACAGAAATCCAATGAATCCTTAGGGATTACTTTAAAAGCCTATAATCCACAAAAATTTAAAATCAAAATAAAATAGATTATTTTCTTGGTAGATACCACTTACCAAATTTAAGTTAAGATCAGATGAACAATTTAAATTATCCTATAACCACCAAGAAAATAGGAGTCATTAAATGTCTCCAAACCATGCAAAGTCTGGGTCAGGTAGTTTCAGAACAGAATTCTACCAGGCTTTCAAAGAAGAGCTAATATCAATAGTCTTCAGACTTTCCCACAAAACAGAAGCAGAAGAAACATCACCAAACTCATTGTATGAGGCCACAGTTACCCTAATTCCTAAACCATACAAATACCCATAACAAAAGACAATTTCTGGCCAATTTCTCTGTTGAACATTGATGCAAAAACATACTCAATATGATCCTCACAACCTGAATCCAAAAAGACTCCAAAAACATAATCTGCCATGATCATCCTAGGAATACAGAGGTGATTCAAGACATATGAAAATCCATCAAGATAATCATAAACAAACTGAAAGAAAAATACATAATCATCTCATTAGATGTTGAAAAGGCCTTTTACAATATTCAACACCCTCTTGTGTTATAAGCCTTGGAGAGTTGAGCATACAAAGAGCATACCTAAACATAATAAAGGAAATATAGAGCAAACCAAAACCAACACCAAATTAAATGCAGAAAAACTTAAAACAATTCTGCTAAAATCTGGGACAAGGATGTCCACTCCCTCTGTATCTATTCAAAATAGTAATTGAAGTTCTAGATAAAGCAGTAAGACAAGCAAATGAAATCAAGAAAAACAAATCAGAAAGGAAGATGCCGAAGCATTGTGATTTGCAGATGTTATGAGAGTATACAAAAGTGACTCTAAAAATTTGACCATAGAACGCTAACAGGTGATAATAATAAGCACATTCAGCAAAGTGTTTGGATACAAAATTAACTAAAAAAGTCAGTAGCTCTCATTTATACAAACGATAAACAGGTTAAAAAAAATCCGGGAAACAACACCCTTACAATAGCCACAAGTCATGTAAAATATCATGATATATCTCTAACCAAGCAAGCAAAAGATTTGTATGACAAGAACTTCAAATCTCTGAAGAAAGAAAATTAGGAAGCTAACAGAAGATGGAAAGATCCTCCATGCTTATGGATTGGAATGGTTAACATAGTGAAAATGTCCATCTCACCAAATGCAATCTACAGATTCAATGAAATTCCCACCAAAATTCCAACACAATTCCTTACAGACTTTAAAGGTACAATATGTATCTTCATATAGGAAAAAATATATAGTTCAAACTACCTACTACAATAAAAAATCTTCTGCCCCTGATTCCAAGCTATACTACAGAGCAATAATAGTAAAAACCACAGGGTATTGGCTGAAAAACAAGCTGATCAATAGAATAAGTTCAAATATCCAGAAATAAACTCACACATCAATGAATACTTTATTTTTGACAAAGGATCCAAAACCATACAATGGGGGAAAAAAAGAAAGCATCTTCAACAAATGCTGTTGGTCTAACTGGATGACTGGATGCAGATTCATATTCATCATTCTACACAAAATTCCAAGTGTATCAAAGACCTTAACATCAAACCAGACACATGAAATCTAATAGAAAAGAAAATGGGCTACTTTTAAAACATGGCACAGTAGACAAATTCCACAAGAGAACACCATTGGTACAGGCACTAAGATCAACACTTAATAAATGTTGTCTCATTAAGCTGAAAAGCTTTTTGCAAGGCTAAGGACAGAAATAGAACAAAATTGCAATCTACAGAGTGGGAAAATATTTTTACTAACCCTATATCAAACAGAGGACTAATATCCAAAGTATAAAGAACTCAAGAAAATAGACACCAACAAACCAAATAATCAATTTTAAAAAATGGGATATAAAGCTAAATATAGAATCTCTACAGTGGAATCTCAAATGGCTGAGAAGTACTTAAAGAAATTTTTAACATTTTTAGTGATCAGTGAAATTCAAATCAAAATGACTCAGAGATTCCACCTCACACCTGTCAGAAAATGTAATGTCAAAAACTCAAGGAACAGCAGCACATTCTGGCAAGGATGTGAAACAAAGGGAACACTCCTCCATCGCTGGTGGGAGTGCCAACTTGTACAACCACTTTGGAAGTCATGTTTTTGGTTTCTTTGAAAACTGGGAACAGTTCTACACCAATACCCAGCTATACTGCTCCCAGGCATATATCCAAAATTTCCCACTATACCATATAGACCCTTGCTCTACTCTACTATGCTCATAGCAGCCTCATTCATTATAGCCAGAAACTGTAACAACCTAGATTTCCCTCCACTGAAAAATGGATAAAGAAAATGTCCATCTACACAATGGAATATTATTCAGCTATTAAAAACAAGGACATCATGAATTTTGCAGGCAAATGGATAGAGCTAGAAAATATGATCCCGAGGGAGGAAACCAAGTTCCAAAAACACATGCATAGCATATACTCACTTATAAGTGGATATTAGCTATAAAGTACAGGATAATCATACTATAATCCACAGACCCAAAGAAATTAATAAGGAGAGCCCAAAAGGAAGAGATATGGATCTGACCCAGAAGTGAATATAAAATAGATATCAGAGGTAAAGGAAGAAAGGGAACTGGCTGGGAGAGTCAATGAGGAGTGTAACATGGACCAGAATTAGTTGTGAAGAGAAGAGGGTTAAGAGAGGGCTGGGAGTATGACAGCAGATGGTAGGAAGTATCTCTGGAACTATTCAGAGACTTGTGATGGGGGAGGCTCCTGGGAATCTATGAGGGCAACCTAGCTGAGTATCCTAGCAGCTGCAGATATGGAGACTGAAGTGGCCATTTCCTGTACCTAGATGGGACTTCCAGTGAGGGGGCCATCAACCCACCCAAAAAAACCTTTGACCCAAATTTTGTCCTACCTAGAAGATGCATAAGGATAAAGATAGAGTAGAGAAGGAGAGAATGGCCAACCAATGACTGGCCCAACTTGAAACCCATCCCATGGAGGAGATCCAACCCCTCACACTATTAATGAGATTCTGCTCTGCTTCCAGACAGGAGTCTAATATAACTGTCATCTGTGAGGCTTCATCCAGTAGCTAATGGAAACAGTGTAGAGACCCACAGGTATGTATCAGGCCAAGTTCAAGGTGTCTTGAGGAAAAGTGGGGCATAGGGCTCAGTGAGCTGTAGGGTCAAAGACACCAGAAGAAGACCTATAAAGTCAACTAACCTAGGCAAAGGGGAGGGGCACACAGAACATGACACAAACCAAACAGCATTCAATGGCTAGGTGTAGGTCCCCTACACATCTGGGGATGTCTAGCTTGTTCTTCATATGGTTTCCTACCAACTGGTGGAGGGGCTGTTTCTGACTCTCTTGCCTGCCACTGAACCCTCTTCCCCTAACTGAACTCCCAGTGACACCCCAGTGAAAGAGGATGTACTTAGCCCTGCTGCTACTAGATGTCCTAGGGCAGGGTGGTACCCAAGGGGAGAGGAACTTCCCCTTGTCTGAGGAGAACCAGAGTGGGTAATAGGGGAGGGCTTTGTAAGGATAGAATTGGGAGGAGAAAAGGCTGTGTTCAGGATGTAAAGCAAATAAGGTAATAAAAAACATAAGAATAAAACATCATAATTCAGGCCATTATTAAGTCAATCTTATGTATTATGTCTAATTTCATCTCTACTATAAAATGATATTCTTTATTTTTATGAAACTTGCTCAACATTCCTGGTTCTATGTTAAATATATAAATAGTTGTTAAGTTATTCACAACAAGCCAATGATGAATGTTCTACCTTTATTATTCTCTCTACAAATGAGAAGCCAAGGCCCATAAAAATTAAGCATCTTATTTAAGATTACAGCGATGTTATAATGGCAGACTATTTTAAACACAAACTGATTCTCTTTGGTTTCTAACTGACTATCACGACAGCTGTTTTCCAGTGTAGTACATTAGAATGCCCTAGAGGTCTTGTGAAGGCATAAAGCTCCAGACTCATAAACAAGATATCTGACAGGTTCTGTATTTCAAACCAACTTCCATATAATCTTGATGGGGCCTTTCTAGCAACCACACATTTAGAACTGCAGAATGAAACTATCACACTTAATTCCTTTTCAATACTGTTTGTTAAGATAGAGCAATGAAGTCAGTACCTTTCTAATATGACTTCTGACATTAACTCATTAAAATGAATACAAATTTAAGAGGTGAGTGCTATAGTCTCCCACAAACCACCACCACTCAGATATTCCTTTCAAACCTATGAGTTCCCAGGATTCATCACTCTCTCTTCCAACCAACTAGAGACAAATGTGGGACTTTTTAGTGTATGTTATTGTATGATAATTCATTAGAGTAATACATCTATGACAGAATTGTAGTTTTAATATATAAAGGGCACAGAACAGAAATGGAAAGGGATGACAGAGAGAGGTGAGAAGATTCCAAGTGAGGAGCTAATAGTATCCCTTGGGTAAGCAGATGTGTTGCCATGGCAGCACAGTAACACTGTAATGATTGCAGTATTCCCCCAAGAAACCCATCTAAGCTCCAAAATATAGATACTATGTAGGAATCTCCTCACATAGACATAATTGATTGAACTATTAGCCACATTGTCTCATTTCTAGCCACCTACTAGTCCAGAAGTTGGGATAATACCACATTAAGAAACACAACTTTGATTACACAAATGATATTTCAGGCCTTTTAGTTCTTACCTTAAACATGCCTTTTATTTAGCACAAACCCTGCACCACTGAGATATAACAAGGATGTGCCTAAGAATGTTAAAATTCCATACATTCCAGGAATAAAGGACAAAAGTCAGTCACATCTTTAGCGAAAGTCAGTCGGATCTTTAACAAGATCTGCATAAAACCAAATTAACATGCCCCAAGTCAACACATTCAAAGTGGCATGTTTACAACTTGAACTTGGGCTTTTCATAGGCAAAGGTGTTAACACATAATTGCTACATTTTCTAGCCCTATTGTCTTTGCATTAACATGAAAACTCACCAGTATTTATTAGCAAGACAAGTGATAGGAACAAGTTAACTGCTAATCTTGAGAAATGTAGATTGTTCCTGCCAAGACTTAAACTGAATTTTCTTTCCTATGCCCTTCAAAATATGATTCTTCCCATCCTCCTCCCTAGGTCTGTGAAGCTCTGAAAACACATTATCTAGTATTTTAATTACATCACTATCATCAGGAAACATACTTCCTCTTCTACTTCACAGCACTGCTAAATATAAATCAGGTGGAGCCCATCTGGGCAGTAAGGAAAGAGAGTGGTTCTCCCAATGTTGCTTGAGTACATCCAAGAGCTCTTTACTAATGTGTTGTATTTTCTAGTGGCAACAGACTTTCTGTAGTGCAATTATTTGCCCATTAAGTGTTATGATAAAGAGAAATAAAATATAGAACAGGAATAAGGATTAACATTTATAAGGACTTCCTCATCCATATATAATCATTAGAAGAGGAAAATACTAGTATTGTACATATTCTCTAATAAAGATGAGAACAATTAAGGTAATTGATACTTACATGAGCATAAATACAAAAGCAAGAGTTAAATCCTTCTTACACCCTCTTAACTGTTGTGCCCATTCTGTCCAGTCATAATAGGATCAACCTTCAATCAACCACCACCACCCACAAACACATTGTCTTCATAAGGACAATGCTATATCCTACCCATTATCTGTGTAGTAAAGAATTTCTTAGTGAAAAACATTCAAAGGTAAATGCAAAAAGGGCATCTATTTGTGAACATATATGACATCTAATATCAAAATAGGTTCACAGTTGCTATACAACTTTCAACACGGAGGATCAACACAAATGCCTTTCAATCATTCTAGTTCACCAGGGTCCAAACAGACAATGACTTAACTATGCCTAGTTTATCTAGTGCTATTTTCAAAGAGCTAAACAAGTGCTGAAAGAACAAATACACTTTTGATTAAAAACAGCTTCACACACTACAGTATTTAGCATAAACATCTTTTTGGAAGTGTCACTTGTGTATAGCTTTTTTGTTATCATTTCACATTCACTGAGAACTGCATATGCCAAAAAGACAGTATGCCAGTCACTGAGGACTTTTAAATTGAGGTGGTTACACCAACTACACAGACTGGGCCAAAAAGAGCAACAGGACTTCTGCTAGAAACCTATGCAGACACATTTTCTGTGGCCTTCAGATGGTCAGATGCTCATGAATATGCCAATGCTACTGATTCTTCATTAGAAGGTTTGGATGTTTCTTTACATTGGGAAGTTACGGAATGTAACATTTTATTGCTACTAGTGCTAATAGTGACTATCCTGAAAACTACCAGTGGCTTCATTTGTGAAACTTGATTTGGAGATTAAATGTAAAGTGAAATGCCCTAGAATTCTCTGAAGACTGCATGATATGCATATAGATATTTTGCATAGCCTCAGAGGAGCTTTTTCTTTGCAGCCACGCCTACCAGGCAATATTTTAAAATAAATCTTTTGAGTCTCTGTTTGTATTATGAAGTCTCAATGTTTTTTTCTGAAAATGGTGCCTTTTTAAGAAATGGTTGGTTGTAGTGATCTTTATTAAGAATTCTCTTCTATATCAGCAGTTTCACACTAGTTCTAGATCTGATTATCAAAATGGAAGGCTATCATAAAATGAAATGCTATTTATATGATAATTAAAACTCAATCTGAAACAGCATGCACTTTGCTTCAGAACAGCAGTTTCAATGTTGAGGACTCTGTTTGCTGCTATGAGATTCTTTGTGTGTATGGATAAAATGAGTAGAGATTTCATTGTACAGCAACATGGTGATAAGATGCAACTGAATATGTAAGGCCTCCTTTTGGGGGACCCCCTACTCAAATCTCGGGATGGCGCTCCCCAAGAAACTGGAGAGACCAGCTTGATGCAAATGCATGAGGTAGCTTTAATAAACGGAGCTCCGGGCCAACACTTACCCCACGCAGGGGGCAGAGGAGTCGACATCGAGGCTCAAATATTGGGGGTTTTTATAAAAAAAAAATTAGGGAGGTTGACGTGGTTACACATGATAGGTTAGTTCAAATGGTTACAGGCAGATTCTTGGCATGCAATTACATCAGCGGGCAATATGTGGGACCGGTACATCCGAAATGCAGGAGGGCAGCTTATCTTTTGGAGTCAGACTGGGTGATGCCAGCCAGTCCAGATGGTTTGAGGCTCAGCGGAGATAGTCTAGACATATTTCTTATCTTTATGGCCTGGGATGCCTTAACAGCAAGTCCAGGTGCATCCTGGGTTTGTATTGCCCTTATCCTTTCCCAGGACTATTTGTTCCTTTTAGTCCTGGGCCCTGAGAAATTTTACCTTCTTTTATTCTTTCTTTCAAATCCACCCACATACTGTTTCCTACAAAGAATTTGCATAGCTTTTACCAACTGAGCCATTTTCCACTGTATGGCTGATATGCCTAGTAGTCCAACTATATTTTATGTGGAACTGGACAGTGTTTAATGTACTCTCACACCATTAAACTCGTTGCTTTTTTGTATAACAGACTGGACTTTACAGCTAACATAAAAAATTACATTCATTCTAGTTGTCAAGTTGATTGGTAAATATTTTCTTTCTCCTTTGTTAATTGAAGGTAAGTTATTTTAGCCAGTTTTATTTATAACATGCCATTCATTTTACTAAAAACATTTGGCTGATTGAAACTCAGAACCTAGTTCCCAGTACAATATTTAGAAAGATTCTTATGAAGTGGGTCATACATCACTATAAGAAATGTCACCTCTTAGTGTTAAGTAAACTGTAATGATTTCCAGATGGAGACACCTAAGTGTCCTTGATACGTTTCAGTAAAATTGGGCTAAATCTGGAATGAGTGGCATTCATACTGAGAACACAGTCCTCTCAGAAGGATACATACAAAGACATGGCTTGTCAATACATCCTACTTAAAATATATTTTCCTGTTTTGTGGCCTGCTGAAACAATAGAACACTGAGTTCCACATAACATGTAATTATATTTTTTAAGGTTTTGGCACACAGACACACACTCACACTTGAAATGTGAGTACTTGGTGCAGAATAGAAGAGAAGCAAGGGCCTGGCTTGCCAGATCCTTGGAAAGTACAAAGTCTCAAGTTCAGAGAATTCAAGGCTGACAACAGTTCTGTAGGCCAGGTACCATACAAAGAGGCAATTGTCCTGTGATCCTTTGTCTGATAGTAATGGCCCTCCTGAGATCTATAGAAAGATTGCCTCAAAGTCAGTGACAGTGGAAGTTTGAGTACTGTGACATGCCTGTTTATAGGGTGCTAGATTGAAGATGTGCCTGATGATGAGGCAAAACATGTTTCATGCAATGACTCTTGGCTATGGGAGTGGTCTTCCACTTCTGAATGAGAACCATGGTGCAAACAGGATGATAAGGTCATACTTCTATCTCAGTTCTATCTCCTAGGCACAAACTGCAAATATCAGTCTTCTATATCAGGAGTGCCTTAGTTACATAGCCAGTGAATGTTTGCTAAATAAACAAAGTCAAAAGAAAAGGGCAGTCAAAAATCAAACATATTTACATCAATGTTGCCAAAGCAATGGCTAGTGAGGAGTAATTCAGCCTAACTTGCCAAAAACCTCCAGACATCAAAGGTGAAATGAAAGAGCTGTGAATTCATGTCAATTTAAAGGAAAGCCTGATGTTCCAGTTTTAGAAGGCAAGGAACACATGGGATACACATCTGTTTATTTCTGGAGTCTTTTAATCTGTCTAAATCTGTACCCTATAAAGTCTCATTCAAGACTTAAGAATGGCTGTTTGCTTTCACTTTTTATGTATCTATAAATTTTTACTGCCATATTTATTTAATAGCACACAGCACTTCCATGCCAGGCAAGCTTCTGAAAACTTAATATTCTTTGCACTATTATTCTTTTTCATTAACCTACCAACTAGTCACATTTTCATCCTTGCTTTTCTTATAGGAAACAGGCAGAAAGATTATTCTGGCCAAGAATTTAGAGGTAGTGAATGGCAAGCACAGACTTAAGCATTGAAGTATGGCTCTGGGGGCAATCTCTGAAGCAGCTGCATGAGGCTGTCTCACCTTGGCATCAACCAAACAGGCTCCATTCTCAGAATACACAGTGGTGTGAAAATCCATCCTTCCTCCCCATGCATCATCCTGCTGCCACAATAAAACATTGCAGATAAAATAAGAGCTTGGCAATTCCACATCTCTCTGTGCACAGCCCACCAGGAGAGAACTGGTCTCCCAGCAGCACCTTCACTTTTGGGCTCAGAGGTGAGATCTTAACTTTCTCTAAAATAACTGTCCAAAGGGGAACAGCTAGAAGCACACAGGAATACTAAAAAGATCAAGTAACATATAAAGGCAGACCTATCAGAATTACTCCAGACTTCTCACCAGAGACTATGAAAGATAGAAGATCCTGGGCAGATGTCATATAGACCCTAAAAGAACAGAAAAGCCAGTCCAGGCTATTATACTCAGCAAAACTCTCAATTATCATAGGTGGAGAAACCAAGATATTTCATGACAAAAACAAATTTACACAATATCTTTCCACAAATTGAACCTGACAAAGGATAACAAATGGAAAATTCCAATACAAGGAGGAAAACTACACCCTAGAAACAGCAAGAAAGTAATTTTCCATTAAGAAACCAATAAGAAGATAAACCAATAAGAACATAGCCATCTAAGCATAACTCCACCTTTAACAACAATAATACCAAGAAGCAACAATCACTTTTTTTAAATATCTCTTAATATCAATGGACTCAATTCCCCAATAAAAAGCTATAGACTAACAGACTCAATACATAAACAGGACCCAACATTTCACTACATTCAAGAAATCCACCTCAGTGACAAAGAAAGACACTACCTCAAAGTAAAAGGCTGAGAAATAATTTTCCAATCAAATGGCCCCAAGAAACAAGCTGGAGTAGCCATTCTAATATAGAGTAAAATCAACATCCAACCTAAAGTTAGCAAAAATGATGAGGAAGGACAGTTCATACACATCAAAGGAAAAATACCTAGAAGAACTCTTAATCCTGAACATCTATGCTACAAATGCAAGGACACCCACATTCATAAAAGAAACTTTATTAAAGTTCAAAGCACACATTATACCTCACACAGTAATAGTGGGAGACTTCAACACCCCACTTTCATCAATGGACAGATCATGGAAACAGAAATTAAACAGAGAAACAATGAAATTATCAAAGTTATGAACCAAATGGATTTAAAGATAACTATAGAACATTTCATCCTAAAAAGAGAAAATACCATCTTCTCAACACCTCATGGAACTTTGTCTAAATACTACTTAGCTATTAAAAACAATGACTTCATGAAATTATTAGACAACTGGAAGGAACTAGAAAATATCATCCTGAGTGAGGTAAACCAATCACAAAAGAACATACATGGTATGCACTCACTGATAAGTGGATATTAGCCCAGAAGCTTGGAATACCCAAAATATAATTCATAGACCACATGAAGCTTGAAAAAAGGGAAGACCAACATGTTTGTACTTTGGTCCTTCTTAGAAGGGGTACAAAATACCCATTGGACAAAATACAGAGATGAAGTGTGGAGCAGAGACTGAAGGAAAGGCCATCCAGAGACTGTCCCTCAAGGGTATCCATCCCATATATAGTTACCAAACCCAGACACTATTGTGGATGCCAATAAGTGTTTGCTGACAGGAGCCTGATATAGCTGTCTCCTGAGAGGCCCTGCCAGCGCCTGACAAATACAGAGAAGAATTGCTATCAGCCAACCATTGAAGGGAGCACAGGTTCCCAATGGAGGAGCTAGAGAAAGTGCCCAAGGAGCTGAAGGGGTTGCAGCCCCATAGGAGGAAGAATATGAATCAACTAGTACCCCCAGAACTCCCAGGGACTTAACCACTTTACTGGCTGGTTTTGGGTGTCAACTTGACATAGGCTGGAGTTATCACAAAGGAGCTTCAGTTGGGGAAGCACCTCCATGAGATCCAGCTGTGAGGAATTTTCTCAATTAGTGATCAAGGGGGAAGAGCTTTTTGTGGATGGTACCATCTCTGGGCTGGTATTCATAGGTTCTATAAGAGAGCAGGCTGAGCAAGCCAGGGGAAGCAAGCCAGTAAATAACATCACCCCCCCCATGGCTTATGCATAAGCTCCTACTTCCTAACCTGCTTAAGTTCCAAGTCCTGACTTCCTTTGGTGATGAACAGCAGCATGGAAGTGTAAGCTGAATAAACCCTTTCCTTACCAACTTGCTTTGTGGTCATGATGTTTGTGCAGGAATTGAAACCCTGACTAAGACAACCACCAACCAAAGAATACATATGGAGTGATCCATGGCTCCAGCTACATCAGTAACAGAGGATGTCCTGGTTGGACATCAATGAGAGAAGAAGCCCATGGACCTGTGAAGGCTCATTGCCCCAGTGTAGGGGAATGCCAGGTTAGGAGAATAGCAAGTGGGTGGGATAGGGAGCAGGGGGAGAGGTGGATGTGATAGGGGGTTTTCAGAGTTGAAAATGTCAAAAGGGGCTAACATTTGAAATGTAAATAAAGAAAATATCGAATAATAAAGAAATTGTTTTTAAAAACCAGGAGAATGTCTTAGTTAGGGTTTCTGTGAAGAGATATCATGACTGTGGCAACTTTTGTAACAGGATGCATTTAATTGGGGTTGGCTTACCAATTGGGGTTCAAAGGTTCATTATTAGTTCATTATTTCCATGGGAGGAAATGTGGCAGATTGCAGGCAGACATGATTCTGGAGAAGAAGCTGAAGTTCTACATCTAGATCCACAAGTAGCTGAAACTGAACTACTGCGCAGGCTTAAACTTCTGGGAACTCAAATCACACTCCTTGATGATGCACTTTCTCGAACAAAGCCACACTTACTTAAAAAATCCCACACCTCCTAATAGTGCCACTCTCTATGGGCCTTGGGGACACAATTTTACTCAAATCACCACAGAGATCTTCAAAAGTAGCACATTGACAGAACAGGAACCCGTTTATTAGATTAATGGTAGTGCTTCATTTAATCCCCTTACCTCTGAAAACACTATCATGTCTCATATTTTATCCTGCCATCAAGTTGTAATAATTACTCATTATTTATCCAGATGGCGAATAATTTCTAGAGTCAGGCCAGGTATTGGAAAAGCAGAGATAATTATAAAGTTCATGCCTGTGTGAAACAAATATAAACTGCTAGAACAGTAACAGGGACTTATCCTCCCAACCCCCACAAAAATGAGGGCATTTAAAAATGATTATATGGAGAATATGAAACCAAATAAATGCAGGTATGACACCACTAGAGTTTAGTTACACTCTACTTAATGCTGATTTGTATGCAATCAGCCAGTACTTTTAGAGGTATTGTCTATTTGAGCTTTTAAAAAGACAATACCCTTGGCAATAAACATTTTAAAGGGTTCAAAATTCATACCTGTCTCAGACAATGGTAACTCAAATAATCTCAAACTTAGATACACTAGTTCTCACTTTGCTCTTTTAGACATAAAGTCAACAGAGCTCTCAATTTATTTTCAAATGAAGGTTTCCCATTGGATAACCTTGCCAGCTTCCTATGCTCTCTAATGAAAACAAAGTATCCACCTACAAGAAGGCTAATTTATAGAAGATGTGTACATGGTAGAATTCCAGAAGGTATTTCTTGTGGTATTTCTTGTGGCTTTTTAAAATCATCTTTGAGTGTGTGTGTGTGTGTGTGTGTGTGAGAGTGAGAGAGAGAGAGAGAGAAAGAGATAGACAGAGACAGAGACACACAGAGAGACAGAGACACACAGAGAGAGACAGAGAGAGACACACAGAGAGAAACAGAAAGAGACAGAGAGACAGAGAGATAGACTATATGTAGGCCAGACAAGAATTGGATTACCTGGATCTAGAGTGATAGGAAATTATGAGCTGTCAACTTCAGGTGCTGAAAATCTAACTCTGGTTCTCTGTTAAAACAATGTAAACTCTTAACAACTAAGGTATCTCTTCATCCCCTCTTGAGGTTTGCTAATGATATTATTGGTAGCATACAGACGATTTCACATTTTTGGTACAGGATCATTTAAATAACTAATGATCAGACTTGGATTCAAGGACTGTGAACTGACCCAGCATTATGGATGTGCTCAAGAGCATCCTGTAAAGGAACTGTCATAATTAGGGTTTCTATTGTTGTGCTGTTACATCATGACCACAAAGCAAGTTAGAGAGGAAAGACTTTATGCGTTTACACTTCCAGTCAATATTATGTCATTGGAGGAAGTCAGGAAGTAGGTATTGATACAAGGGCCCTAGAGGGGGGCTGCTTACTGGCTTGCTTCCCATGGCTTGCTCAGGTTGTACCACCCACTATGGGCTGGACCCTTCTTCATTGACTACTAATTTAGAAAATGCCTTAAAATGACATTTTCTCAACTGGGGCCCCTTCCTCTCGGATGATTATAACTTGTATCAAGTTGACCCAGCCAACCATCCAGTACAGAAATCACATATTTAGTCTTAGACTCTGTTCTCAGCATGTTGAAATTAATGGTGACTTTTAAAATAAAAAGTCTTAATTGTTTTATTTTGCAATGAGTCTTACAAGTTATACTTCATTCCTTTACTGGATGATGTATTTAATTTTTCTGCATTATGGTTTCATTGTGTTAAATCTCCAGGAGTTTTCGTAGGGAGGGACCAGATGTGTCTAGGTTCTTAGCATCTTGTTAAAAAAAACTAAAGAAGTGCTATACCTGATCATGAGACACCCCACAAAGAGAACACTAAGGACCACAACTCTGATGCAAGCACAAGAGAGTCTTTATTCAGCCTTGAGTCTGGGCCACAAACCTTCCCAATGCAACAGGGTAAGAGAGCAGTCTGGAGGTGTAAGGAAAAGGGAATTATAAAGAAAAAAAGTATAAGTAGGGATTTCCAAGCCTTGGCATTTTGTGATTGGGTAAGAGGGTTGGGCTTTAAGCTGATTGGTTCAGAGGATCTGGTCAAATCACAAAGAGAGACCACACATCTCAAAGGGTCACCATGACCTGGGAATGACTCATGTTTTCTTAGCCCACCCAGTTATTATTGGCTGGCCACAGCTGTTATGTTTATTTTGTTATTGCCATGAATATTTCATGGTTTTTCTCAGAACTTAAGGGTGGGGGCTAAGTTACTGTAAGGACAAAAACCCTAAAATGGAGTCTGAAAAACAAAATAGAATTTGTTCTGCTACTTTTAATATCTTCAGAAGCACACACAAAGAGTAAAATAACAAGAAGGGATTTTATTCAAAAGAAAATTGAAAGTACATGCCAGAAATACTCTGGGGAAATAGCAGTTTACCTTAGCTAAAGTGTTCCGATGGTTGTGATTTACACTGGGGCTTTCTTTTACCAAGAAGAGGAGAGGGGAGTTGATTGCTAGGAATGAGATATTGGGTAGTTTTCTTTTTCGACTGACAGACTACATGAGATTTTGTTTACTATATATATCTTTCATATGATTCAACTGACTTAATCATATGCAGAGTCAATCATAAGATGGTTGTCTAAAAAACACCTTGAAATTTATGTGAATCCCTACGAGTTCATTTGAAGATAGGAAATGTTCTATTGACCCCTGTTCTCCTTCATGGGAGTAAGTACCTCATCCATTGTTCTCTAATGTTTTGCCCACTAATTTAGAGTTCTTGACTTCAGTTTTGGTATTGGCATCTGTGATACTCATCAGTCACTTCTTGCTCAAACTTTTGGATAACTAGGGGCCTCTTTTCAATTTTTTGTTGTTTAGAAATGCATTTATTCATATGCCAATTATGGTTTCCCCAAACTCCTTTGATATCTTCTATCACCTCCCTAATATGCTAAACCCACACCTTTTCTTTCATTAGAAAAGCAAAACAGATACCAAAAGAATAAAAATAAAATTAAATATGATTAGATAAAATAATACCAAACAAACCAGAATAAAGCAAAACAAAGAGAAAAAAAGAGATGAGGGAACATACATGGGAGGCTGGAGAGATGGCTGGCTGCTCTTCCAGAGGTTCTGAATTCAATTCTCAGAAACCACATGGTGGCTCACAGCTATCTGTCATGGTATCTGATGCCTTCTTTTGGTATGTCTGAAGACACCTACAGTGTATTCATAAAATAAAATATATAAAATAAATAAATCTTAAGAAAAAGATAAAAACATACCTAGATTCAGAGATGCATGTATTTGAATAAACAGGAATTTCATGAAATCACAAACTGGAAGCCATACTAGATATGCAAAAAGACTGTAATGTTATAAAAATAAAAAACAGCCCTGCGAGCTTAGGCCGTGCACCAAGGCAGCAGGAACCACCCAGCTCCCCAGGACCCGGGACCAGCGATAGCAGCAGGCCTCCATATTGCAACCAGGACACAGCTGGAAAGGCGCAGGTAGAGACTCCTTCTGGGGCTAAGAGCAGGGAGAGCTGCTAAGCTCTCGCCCAGAGGCGGGCCCAGGCGCCTAGGCTCTGCAGCACGTCCCTGCGAGCTTAGGACGTGCACCGGGGCAGCAGGAACCACCCAGCTCCCCAGGACCCCAGAACAGCAATAGTGGCAGGCCTCCATATTGCAAGCAGGACACAGCTGGAAAGGCACAGGTAGACAGATTCCATCAGGGGCTACCACGTGAGGGGATCTGCTAGGCTCTCACTACTAGGCAGGCCCAGCAGCCCCTGCCGAGGCTCTGCTGCACTCCCCCACACTTCCCGGAGACCTCGGGCCATGCACAAAGTCAGCAGGTGGCAGCCAGCTCGTGATCCCGTTGAGCAGCAATCACGCATAACCACCAGTAGAGAAACAACAGGTAAGCCCAGCCTCACAGGAGATTCAAACACCAGCCAGTGACAACAAGGTCAACTAACACCAGAAATAACCAGATGGCAAAAGGTAAACGAAGGAATGTCACTAACAGAAATCAAGGCAACATGACAGCATCTGAACCCAGTTCGCCAACAACAGGAAGCCCTGGATACCCCAAAACACCAGAAAAACAAGACCTGGATATAAAATCACTGGTCAGGGTGCTGGTAGCTGAACACATAGAAAAATCTCATAAGAAATAGAGGAGAAAATGGATCAAATGTTAGAAGCCTTTACAAGGCAAATACAAAAATCACTTCAAGAAATGCAGGAGAAGATGGATCAAAAAGAAGAAGACAATAAGAAGAAAGACAAAAATCACTTAAAGAAATACAGAAGAACGTGGGCCAACAAGTAGAAGCTATGAAAGAGGAAACACAAAAATCTATTAAAGAAATACATGAAAACACAATCAAGCAAGCAAAAGATCTGAGCACATCCATCCAGGTACTAAAAACAGAAGTAGAAACAACTAAGAGATCACAGAGGGAGACAACATTGGAGATAGAAAACCTTGGGAAGAAATCAGGGACCATAGATGCAAATATCAACAATAGAATACAAGAGATAGAAGACAGAATATCAGAAGCCGAAGATACCATAGGAACCATTGATTCAACAGTCAAAGAAAATACTAAATGCAAAAAAGCTGTAACCCAAAACATCCAGGAAATCCAGGACACAATGAGAAGACCAAACCTAAGGATTATAGGTATAGAATGAAGATGTACAAGTTAAAGGGCCAGCAAATATCTTCTACAAAATTATGGAAGAAAACTTCCCCAACCTAAAGAGAAAGATGCCCATGAATATACAAGAAGCATACAGAACCCCAAACAGACTGGATCAGAACAGAAATACATCCCGTCACATAATAATCAAAACTCCAAATGTACTAAACAAAGAAAGAATATTAAAGGCAGCAAGAGAAAAAGGCCAAGTAACTTATAAAGGAAGACCTATCAGAATAACACCAGACTTCTCACCTGAGACCATGAAAGCTAGAAGATCCTGGGCAGATATAATGCAAACTCTAAAAGAACACAAACTTCAGGCAAAACTACTTTACCCAGCAAAGCTCTCAATCGCCATAGATGGAGACATCAAGGTATTCCATGACAAAATCAAATTTGCACGATATCTTTCCACAAATCCAGCCCTACAAAGGATAATAGGGGGAAAACACCAAGACAAGGACAGAAACTACCCCCCGGGAAGAAGCAAGATAGAAACCTCCTCTCATCAAACCTAAAAGAAGGTAACCTCGAATATAAAAAAATAAATAAAATAAATAAATATAATTTCAAAAATGTCTGGAGGAAATAATTACTATTCCTTAATATCTCTTAACATCAATGGACTCAATTCCCCAATAAAAAGACATAGATTAACAGACTGGATACGGAAACAGGACCCTACATTTTGCTGCATACAGGAAACCCATCTCAGTGTTAAAGACAAACACTGCCTTAGAGTAAAAGGCTGGAAGACAATTTTACAAGCAAATGGTCTCAGGAAACAAGCTGGAGTAGCCATTCTAATATCAGATAAAATTGACTTCCAACCTAAAATCAACAAAAGAGACTCAGAAGGTCACTTCTTGCTGGCCAAAGGAAAAATCCACCAAGAAGAGCTCTCAATACTGAACATCTATGCTCCAAATGCAAGGGCACCCTCATTCGTAAAAGAAACCTTACTAAAGCTTAAAGCACACATTACACCTAACACAATAATTGTGGGTGACTTCAACACTCCACTCTCCTCAATGGACCGATCAGGAAAGCAGAAACTAAACAGGGACACATTGAAACTAATTGAAACTCTGGACCAACTGGATTTAACAGATATATATAGAACATTTCATCCTAAAGCTAAAGAATATACCTTTTTCTCAGCTCCACATGGTACCTTCTCCAAAATAGACCATATAATTGGTCACAAGACAGGTATCAACAAATACAAGAATATCAAGCTAATCCCATGCCTCCTATCAGATCACCACGGAGTAAGAGTGGTCTTCAATAACAACAAAAACAACAGAAAGCCCACATACACATGGAAACTGAACAATACTCTACTCAATGACACCTTGGTCAAGGAAGAAATAAAAAAAGAAATCAAAGACTTTTTAGAATTCAATAAAAATGAAGGTACAACCTACCCAAATCTATGGGACACAATGAAAGCAGTGCTAAGAGGAAAACTCATAGCTCTAAGTGCATCCAAAAAGAAACTGGAGAGAGCATACACTAGCAACTTAATGGCACATCTTAAAGCCCTGGAAGAAAAACAAGTTAATTCACCCAGGAGGAGTAGAAGACAAGAAATCATCAAACTCAGGGCTGAAATCAATCAAATAGAAACAAAGAAAACCATACAAAGAATCAACAAGACCAGGAGCTGGTCTTTTGAGAAAATCAACAAGATAGATAAACCCTTAGCCAGACTAACCAAAGGACACAGAGACAGTATACAAATTAACAAAATTAGAAATGAAAAGGGAGACATAACAGAAACTGAGGAAATTCAAAAGATCATCAGATCCTACTACAAAGGTCTATACTCAAAACAACTGGAGAATCTGGAGGAAATGGACGATTTCCTAGACAGATATCAAATACCAAAATTAAATCAGCATCAAATAGAGCAGCTAAATAGTCCCATAACCCCTAAAGAAATAGAAGGGGTTATAGAAAGCCTCCCAACCAAAAAAAGTACGGGACCAGATGGTTTTAGTGCAGAATTCTACCAGACCTTCAAAGAAGACTTAACACCAATACTTTTCAAACTATTCCACAAAATAGAGACAGAAGGGACACTGCCCAACTCATTCTTCGAAGCCACAATTACGCTAATACCTAAACCACAAAAAGATCCAACAAAGAAAGAGAACTACAGGCCAATTTCTCTTATGAATATAGATGCAAAAATACTAAATAAAATTCTTGCTAACCGAATCCAAGAGCACATCAAAACGATCATCCACCATGATCAAGTAGGCTTCATCCCAGGGATGCAGGGATGGTTCAATATACGGAAATCCATCAATGTAATCCACTACATAAACAAACTAAAGAAAAAAAACCACATGGTCATCTCATTAGATGCTGAAAAAGCATTCGACAAAATTCAGCATCCTTTCATGCTAAAAGTCTTGGAAAGAGCAGGAATTCAAGGCCCATACCTAAACATAGTAAAAGCAATCTACAGCAAACCAGTAGCCAACATCAAAATAAATGGAGAGAAACGTGAAGCATTCCCACTAAAATCAGGGACTAGACAAGGCTGCCCTCTCTCTCCATATCTTTGCAATATAGTACTTGAAGTTCTAGCAAGAGCAATTAGACAACATAAGGAAGTCAAAAGGATACAAATTGGAAAGGAAGAAGTGAAACTATCATTATTTGCAGACGATATGATAGTTTACCTAAGCGAACCAAAAAACTCCACCAGAGAACTTCTACAGCTGATAAACAACTTCAGCAAAGTGGCAGGTTATAAAATTAACTCAAGCAAGTCAGTGGCCTTCTTGTACTCAAAGGACAAGCAGGCTGAGAAAGAAATTAGGGAAATAACACCCTTCACAATAGCCACAAACAACATAAAGTATCTTGGCGTAACACTAACCAAACAAGCGAAAGATCTGTACAACAGGAACTTCAAGTCCTTGAAGAAAGAAATCGAAGAAGACCTCAGAAGATGGAAAAATATTTCTTGCTCCTGGATTGGCAGGATCAATATAGTAAAAATGGCCATCTTGCCAAAAGCAATATACAGATTCAATGCAATCCCCATCAAAATCCCAACTCAATTCTTCATAGATCTAGAAAGAGCAATTCTCAAATTCATCTGGAGCAACAAAAAACCCAGGATAGCTAAAACTATTCTCAACAATAAAAGGACTTCTGGGGGAATCAATATCCCCGACCTCAAGCAGTACTACAGAGCAATTGTGTTAAAAACTGCATGGTATTGGTATAGCAACAGGCAAGCAGATCAATGGAACAGGATTGAAGACCCAGAAATTAACCCACAGACTTATGGTCACTTGATCTTTGATAAAGGAGCCACAACCATCCAGTGGAATAAAGATAGCCTTTTCAACAAATGGTGCTGGTTCAACTGGAGGTCAACATGCAGAAGAATGCGAATTGACCCACTCTTATCTCCTTGTACTAAGATCAACTCCAAGTGGATCAAGGACCTCCACATAAAACCAGACACACTGAAACTATTAGAAAAGAAACTTGGGAAGACCCTGGAGGACTTGGGCGCAGGGGAAAAGTTCCTGAACAGAACACCAATAGCTTATGCTCTAAGATCAAGAATCGACAAATGGGACCTCATAAAATTACAAAGTTTCTGCAAAGCAAAGGACACTGTCAGAAGGACAAAACGGCAACCAACAAAGTGGGAAAAGATCTTCACCAACTCCACATCCGACAGAGGGCTAATATCCAATATATACAAAGAACTCAAGAAGTTAGACCGCAAAGAAACAAATAACCCTATCAAAAAAATGGGGCACAGAGCTAAACAAAGAATTTTCACCAGAAGAAATTCAGATGGCCGAGAAACACCTTAAAAGATGGTCAACATCATTAGTCATCAGGGAAATGCAAAACAACCCTGAGATTCTACCTCACACCAGTCAGAATGGCTAAGATTAAAAACTCAAGAGACAACAAGTGCTGGCGAGGATGTGGAGAAAGAGGAACACTCCTCCACTGTTGGTGGGATTGCAAAATGGTAAAACCGCTCTGGAAATCAGTTTGGTGGTTCCTCAGAAAATTGGGCATGTCACTTCCAGAGGACCCTGGCATACCACTCCTGGGCATATACCCAGAGGATTCCCCTGCATGCAATAAGGACACATGCTCCACTATGTTTATAGCAGCCTTGTTTATAATAGCCAGAAATTGGAAGGAGCCCAAATATCCCTCAAAGGAGGAATGGATACAGAAAATGTGGTATATTTATACAATGGAATACTACTCAGCAATTAAAAATAATGAATTCATGCAATTTGTAGGTAAATGGTTAGACCTGGAAAATATCATCCTGAGTGAATTAACCCAATCACAAAAGAATGCACATGAAATGCAATCACTGATAAGTGGATATTAATGAGCCCAGAAGCCCTAAATACTCAAGACACAAATAGCAAGTCAAATGATTCCCAAGAAGAAGAAAGGAGAGGACCCTGGGCCTGTAAAGATTGCATCCAGTTTAGTAAAGAAACCGAGGGGGGAGGGGGAATGATTGGGGAACAGTTGGGGGGGAGAGGAACTATGGGAACTATGGTGGGTGGGAACTGGGAAAGGGGAAAGCCTTTGAAATGTAAACATAGAATATAGAAAATAAAAATTAAAAAAAATAAAAAAAATAAAAAAATAAAAAACAAAAATACCTTGACAAAATAAGAGGAACCTTGAAACATGCTTTTGGATTCATTTTTTGTGGATGATCTACTACTACCGGGCCTGGGGCTTACCCTTAGGAATGGTTTGTATCCCCAGTGAGACTCCATTGAAAAAAAAAAAAACCTAATTTTTGAATTGCAAGTAGTTATCAGTTAGACATAGTTTCTGGGTTAGGGATAAGGACTTATGTCCTTTTCCCTTGTCAGCACAAGGACCCCATCTTGCCAGACAGGCAGGGCCTGTATATTTCAGCACAGTCTCTGCAACTTCATTTGTATATAGGTCCTGCTGCATTTAGAAGGCCTTGTTTCCTTGGCTTTCCATCTCCTCTAGCACTTAATGTTAGGATTCTGTCTAAACTCCACCCCACAGTTACCTGGCAATAGCCAGGTAGGTCTGGTGCACTATAAAAGGGGCTTCCTGCCCCTCCTCCCTCTCTTGCTTTTCTTGTCTCTCTTACACTCTTAGCTTCTTCTCTCTTACCATTTTGGGCTCTTCCCTTCCTCCTTCCCTTCCCCCTTCTCTCCACATGGTCATGGCTCACCTCTACTTCTCTACTCTCTCCTTCTGTCTGCCTTTCTCTGCCTCTACTACCCCCTTAAATACCCTCCCCAAGCCCTCAATAAACTCTATTCTATGCTATACTGCCCTGTATCTAGTCCCTCAGGGGGAAGGAATGGCTTGGCATGGGCCTACTGTGGCCACCCCCTTCCCCCACACAGTATTCTTATACCTATTTCTCTTTTTATGATCACAACACTTACCTTTCTTCTTTAGTGGGTTTCCTGAGCCTTAACGGGAGGGATGGAGACAGTTCGTTTAGGACTGAATGGTTTAAGTTTCTCTTCTTCCCATTGTTTAGCTATCAGTCTTGTTCATTTACTGCAGGTAGAAGCTTCTCTGATGCTGGCTGAGCACATCACTGATCTATGGACACAGCAAAATGTCATTAGGAGACATCTCATAGCTACATTCCTTTAGTAGTAATGGTTAGATTTCCCCTGTCTCTGATCTCACATTCTTGCTTTCCCATATAGAGTTTGTAATGGGTTCTATCACATGGAGTAGGCCTCAAATTTAATCCAATGTTGATGGCTTACTCCCATAACATTTGTGCCACAATTGTGCCAGCATTAACTGAAGGCAAGTAACCATTGTAAACTGAAGGGTTTGTTGCTGAATTGGTGTTACCTTTCTCCTTTGGTAACCTGCAGAGTAACTTCCAGTACAATAAACACTAGTCCTTAGGGGTAAAGGCATAAGATAGGGACCAACACAACATTCAATGAGTTGTGTAAGTGTAGGCTTTAATTTTTTCTCAACCCTACTTTTAATAATGGCCTTAAATGTTTTAACCTCCTTTCAATCCCATCACTCACCAGAGGCAGTAGAAAGAAAGGTTATTAGGATACAGGGGAAGTGGACCTGTTTAGAAATTGTTCTTTGGAGCAAATCCCATCTGTGTTGTCAGGAAACTGGCAGTTCAGTTCACAGGTCAGCAGCAGTAGCTCATTCTACTTGCAAACACTTCATGTATATACCAGCAGTCCAGTGCAGTGATGTTGGGATAGCAGCAGTGCTGTCAAGATCTAGCAGGAACAACCAGGCCTCAACCAAATTGGTGTAAGTCATCAGGAATACCAGGAGATTTTAGCTGTGCCACTCTCAATGAAGCAAAGATCAGCATAGATGTGAGACCAAGAAGTCTTGCAAAGCAACCTCTACCAGCAAGCCCTCCTTACAGTCTACGGTCTGTTGAGCCCTATTTGTACTCCGTCCAAATATCATGTCTCCTCCACTGGACTTGCTTCACCATGTGTCTTGCCTTAGCACATGAGTCTGTCTTAGCAAAATTCCATGTGAGTCTGTATCAGCAGACATCACTCTGGCAATCAGAGTCTGAGGAACTATCAAGAAGCTGCCAGCTATGCAGACAGGCAGGAAGATCAATGGAATAGAATTGAAGACCCAGAAAAGAAACCACATACATATGGTCACTTGATATTTGACAAAGGAGCCAAAAACATCCAGTGGAAAAAAGACAGCATTTTTAACAAATGGCGCTGACTCAACTGGAGATCTGCATGGAGAAAAATGCAAATTGACCCATTCTTATCTCCTTGTACAAAGCTCAAGTCCAAGTGGATCAAGGATCTACACATAAAACCAGACACACTGAAACTATTAGAAAATAAACTTGGGAAGACCCTGGAGGACATGGGCACAGAGGGAAAGTTCCTGAACAGAACGTCAATGGTTTATGCTCTAAAAACAAGAATCGACAAATGAGACCTCATAAAGCTGCAAAACTTCTGTAAAGCAAAGGACACAGTCAATAGGACAAAACAGCAAACAACAAATCGGGAAAAGATCTTAACTAACCCTACATCTGATAGAGGACTAATATCCAATGTATACAAAGAACTCAAGAAGTTAGTCTCCAGAGAGTCAAATAACCCTATTAAAAATGGGGTACAGAGTTAAACAGGAAATTCTCAACTGAGGAGATTCGAATGGCTCTAAAGCGCCTAAAGAAATGTTCCGCATCCTTAGTTATTAGGGAAATGCAAATCAAAGCAACACTGAGATTCGACCTTACACCAGTCAGAATGGCTAAGATGAAAAGCTGAGGGGACAGCAGATGCTGGAGAGGATGTGGGGAAAAAAGAAAGCTTCTCCATTCTTGGTGAGATTGCAGGCTGGTAAAACCACTCTGGAAATCAGTTTGGTGATTCCTCAGAAAATTAGACATAGTACTACCTGTGGACCCAGCTATACCACTCCTATGCATATATCCAGAAGATACTTCAACATGCAATAAGGACATATGCTCCACTATGTTCATTGCTGCCTTATTTATAATAGCCAGAAGCTGGAAAGAACCCAGATGTCCCTCAACAGAGGAATGGATACGGAAACTGTGGTGTATATACACAATGAATAAAATGAATAAAACAATGGATTTATGAAATTCTTAGGCAAATGGATGGAACTAGAAAGTGTCATCCTGAGAGAGGCAACCCAATCACAAAAGATCACACATGGTATGCACTCACTAATAAGCAGAAGTTAGCCCAAAAGCTCAAAATAATCAAGTGACAATTCACCCAACACAGGAAGCTCAAGAAGAAGGAGAACTTAAGTAAGGGTGCTTTGGCTCCTCTAAGAAAGGGAACAAACTACTCACAGGAGCAATAAGGGAGAAAATGTGTGGATCAGGGGCTGAAGTAAAGGCCACCCAGAGACTACCATACCTGGGGATTCATCTTATAAACAGTCAACAAACCCCAACACTACTAAGGACAACAAGAAGTGTATACCAAAAGGAGCATGCAATGTTTGTCTCCAGAGGGGCCCTGCCAGAACCTACAAATACAGAGGCAGATGCTAGCAACCAACTATTGGACTAGGCATGGGGTCCCCAATGGAGGAGCTGGAGGGAGGTCCAGAAGAGCTGAAGGGGCTTACAGCCCCATGAGAAGAACAATGATTATGGCCACCCAGATGCCCCAAGACTCCCAGGGACTGAACCATCAACCAAGGAGCACACATGGTTCCAGTCAAAAATGTGGCAGAGGAAGGCCTTGCTGGGTATCAGTGGGAGGAATGGTCCTTGGTCAGGTAAAGGCTCAACAGAGGACCCAACAAAGGGAAACCGAGGGGGGTGGGAGTGTGTCTGGTGGAGGGGCATATACATGGAGGCAGGGGGAGGGAGGGGGATTGGGGGGATTGGGGAGGTGGGAAATTGGCAAAGGTTTTACCATGGCAATGTAAATGAAGATAATATTTAAAAAAAAAAAAAAGAAGAAGCTGCCAGCACACCACTTGAAGTTTTTCAGTGCATTTCTTTCTTTTTTTTCAGTTTTTTTAATTAGATATATTCTTTATTTACATTTCAAAGGTTGTCCCCTTTCCTGGTTGCCTCCTCCCCCAAAATTCCCATAAGCCATCTCCCCTTCCCCAATCAACCCTTCTCCACTTCCTTGTCAAGTCTCCAGGACCAAAGGCCTTTCCTCCCTTTGGTGTCTAACAAAGCCAACCTCTGCTGCCTATGTGTCTGGAGCCATGGGTAACTCCATCTGTACTCTTTGGTTGATAGTTTTGTCCCTGACAGCTCTGGGAGTAGTGGGTGACTCATATTGTTGTTCCTCCTGTGGCTCTGCATGTTGGTCCTGAGACCTATGATGTCATATAGGCGACACTAATGCGGCCCTGCAGGTTTATTCCTGTTACCAAGGCAACGGCCACCATGTACCCAGAATTCAATAGGCTCACCGAGCCCACCTGTAATTTGAATAATAATGCCTATAAGAAGGAGCAGCTGCCCTTTCTCTTTCTCTTTCTTTCTGCTCATCGCCCCAGCCTTCCCCTCACCCCGTTCCCCTTTGTATCCCCATTTAAATAAACCCGCGTGGAGTACTTGGTCTGGTCTAACTGCTTCAGCCCACACCTCCCGGCTCCACCGCGAGCGCCGCGCATCGTGCCTGCCGCCTGCGGATCCCAGCTTCGCGGACCAGGCGGCTCGGGGCCGCGGTTCACTCCGGCTGCCGGCCGCCCGCGCGGGAAAAACCAACACTGCAAGCCCATTCACTTCCTTGGGTCCTTTCTCTAGCTCCCCCATTAGGGACCCTCTGCTCAGTTTAATGGCTGGCTGAGAGTATTCCCTCTGTATTTGTCATGCACTAGAAGAGCATGACAAATACAGAGGGGGATACTATATACAGGTGATAGCTATATACAGCTCTAGTCAGCAAGTACTTGTGGGCATCAATAATAGCGTCCGGGTTTTGATGTGTTCTTGGATTTGGTTGACAAGGATTTTATTATTTTTGCATTGATATTCATAAGGGAACTTGGTCTAAAGTTCTCTTTCATTGTTGGGTCTTTGTATGGTTTAGGTATCAGAGTAATTGTGGCTTCATACAATGAGTTGGGTAGTGTTCCTTCTGTTTCTATTTTGTGGAATAGTTTGAAGAGTATTGGTGTTAGGTCTTGTTTGAAGGTCTTATAGAATTCTGCACTAAAACCATCTAGTCCTGTGCATTTTTTGGTTGGAAGACTTTCAATGACCAATTCTATTTATTTAGAGGTTATGGGAATGTTTAGATGGTCTATTTGATCCTGATTGAATTTGGGTATTGGCTATCTGTCTAAAAAAATTGTCGATTTTCTCCAGATTTTCCACTTGTGTTGAGGCTTTTGTAGTAGGATCTGATGATTTTTTTTAATTTCCTCAGTTTCTGGTGTTATATCTCCCTTTTTATTTCTGATTTTGCTAATTTGGAAACTGTCTCTATGCAGTCTGGTTAGTCTGGTTAAGGTTTTATCTATCTTGTTGATTTTCTCAAAGAACCAGCTCCTGGTTTTGTTGACTCTTTTTTTGGATATATTCTTTATTTACATTTCATTTCCTTTTTCCTGGCTCCCCCCCAGAGGTCCCATATGCCCTTTTCCCTCTGCCTGTTTCCCCATCCTCCACTTCCCACTTCCCTGTTCTGGTATTCCCCTACACTGATGCATTGGCATTTCCAGATCCAGGATCCACTCCTTCCTTCTTCTTGGACATCATTTGGTATGTGGATTGAGTCTTGGTTGTTCCAAGATTCTAGGCTAATATCCATTTATCAGTGAGTACATGCCATGGGTATTCTTTTGAGATTATGTTACCACACTTAGTATGATGTTCTCCAGCTCCATCCATTTCTCTAAGAATTTCATGAATTCACTGTTTCTAATGGCTAAATTGTACTCCACTGTGTACATGCACAATATTTTTTGTATCCATTCCTCCACTGACGCACATCTGGGTTCTTTCTAGCTTCTATTATAAATGAGGCTGCTATGAACATAGTGGAGCATGTATCCTTATTGCATGCTGGGGAATCTTCTGGGTATGTGCCCAGGAGTGGTATGGCAGGATCCTCCAGAAGTATCTTGTCCAGTTTTCTGAGGAACCGCCAGGCAGATATCCAGAGTGGTTGTACCAGCTTACAATCCCACCAGCAGTGGAGCAGTGTTCCTCTTTTCTCCACATCCTCAACAACACCTGCTGTTCCTGAGTTTTTAATCTTAGCTGACTAGTGTGAGGTAAAATCTCAGGGTTGTTTTATTTGCATTTCCCTAATGACTAATGATGTTGTACATTTCTTAAGGTGCTTCTCAGCCATCTGAAGTTCTTCAGGTGAAAAGTCTTTGTTTAGTTTCGTACCCCATTTTTTGATAGGGTAATTAAGTTTTCTGGGGTCTACGTTCTTGAGTTCTTTGTATATATTGGATACTAGCCCTCTGTCAGATGGAGGGTTAGTGAAGATCGTTCCCAATTTGATGGTTGCCAATTTGTCCTTTTGACAGTGTCTTTTGCCTTACAGAAACTTTGTAATTTTCTGAGGTCCCATTTGTCTATTCTTGATCTTAAAGCATAAGCTATTGGTGTTCTGTTCAGGAACTTTCCCCCTGAGCCAATATCCTCAAGTGTATTCACCAGTGTCTTTTCTATTAGTTTCAGTGTGCCTGTTTTTTTTTTTGTGGAGGTATTTGATCCACTTGGAGTTGAGCTTAGTACAAGGAGATAAGAGTGGATCAATTCTCATATTTCTGCATGCTGACCTCCAGTTGAGCCAGAACCATTTGTTGAAAAGGCTATCTTTTTTCCACGGGATGTTTTCAGCTCCTTTGTCGAGGATCAAGTAGCCAAAGATATGTGGGTTCAATCCTGGATCTTCAATCCTATTTCATTGATCCACCTCCCTATCACTGTACCACTACCATGCAGTTTTTAACACTACTGCTCTGTAGTATTGCTTGAGGTCCGGGATACTGATTCCCCCAGAAGTTCCTTTACTGTTGATAATAGTTTTAGCTATCCTGGGTTTTTTGTTATTCCAGATGAATTTGAGAATTTCTCTTTCTAACTCTATGAAAACCTGAGTTGGGATTTTGATGGGGATTGCATTGAATCTGTATATTGCTTTTGGAAAGATTGCCATTTTAACTATATTAATCCTGCCAACCCATGAGCATGGAAGATTTTTCCATTTTCTGAGGTCTTCTTCCATTTCCTTCTACAAAGACCAGGAGTGTGCTCGCTTCGGCAGCACATATACAAAGACCAGGAGTTCTTGTCATACAAATCTTTCACTTATTTGGTTAGAGTCACACCAAGATATTTTATATTCTTTGTGGCTATTGTGAAGGGTGTCATTTCCCTAATTTCTTTCTCATCCTGCTTATCCTTTGAGTATAGGAAGGCTACTGATTTGCTTGAGTTGATTTTATATCCAGACACTTTGCTCAAGTTGTTTATCAGCTGTAGGAGTTCTCTGGTGGAGTTTTTTGGGTCACTTAAGTATGCTATCATATCATCTGCGAATAGTGATAGTTTGACTTCTTCCTTTCCAATTTGTATCCCTTTGACTTCCTTATACTGTCAAATTGCTCTAGCTAGTACCTCAAGTAGTGTATTGAAAAGATATGGTGAGAGGGGGCAGCCTTGTCTAGTCCCTGATTTTAGTGGGATTGCTTCAAGTTTCTCTCTATTTACTTTGATGTTGGCTACTGGCCTGCTATAAGTTGCTTTTACTATGTTTAGGTATGGACCTTGAATTTCTGTTCTTTCCAAGACTTTTAGCATGAAAGGATGCTGAATTTTGTCAAATGCTTTTTCAGCATCCAATGAGATGACCATGTGACTTTTTTCTTTGAGTTTGTTTATGTAGTGGATTATGTTGATGGATTTCCATATATTGAACCATCCCTGCATTTCTGGGATGAAGCCTACTTGATCATGGTGAATGATCATTTTGATGTGTTCTTGGATTCGGTTGGCAAGAATTTTATTGAGTATTTTTGCATCGATGTTCATAAGGGAAACTGGTCTGAAGTTCTCTTTCTTAGTTGAATCTTTGAGTGGTTTTGGTATCAGGGTAATTGTGGCTTCGTAGAATGAGTTGAGTAGTGTTCCTTCTCTTTCTATTTTGTGGAATAGTTTGAAGAGTATTGGTATTGGGTCTTCTTTGAAGGTCTGATAGAATTCTACACTAAAACCATCTGGTCCTGTGCTTTATTTGGTTGGAAGACTTTCTATGACCCCTTCTATTTCTTTGGGGGTTATGGGACTGTTTAGATGATCTATTTGATTCTGATTTAATTTTGGTATTTGGTATCTGTCTAGGAAATTGTCTGTTTCCTCCAGATTCTACAGTTGTGTTGAGTATAGGCTTTTGTAGTAGGATCTGATGATTTTTTGAATTTCCTCAGTTTCTGTTGTTATATCTCCCTTTTCATTTCTAATTTTGTTAATTTGGTTGCTGTCTCTGTGCCCTTTGGTTACTCTGGATAAGGGTTTATCTATCTTGATTTTCTCGAAGAACTAGCTCCTGCTTTTGTTGATTCTTTGTATGGTTCTCTTTGTTTCAACTTGATTGATTTCAGCCCTGGGTTTGATGATTTCCTGTCTTCTACTCCTCCTGGGTGAATTAGCTTCTTTTTGTTCAAAAGCTTTCAGGTGTGCCATTAAGTTGCTAGTATATGCTCTCTCCTGTTTCTTTTTGGAGGCATTCAGGGCTATGAGTTTTCCTCTTAGCACTGCTTTCTTTGTATCCCATAGATTTGGGTATGTTGTGGCTTCATTTTCATTAAATTCTAAAAAGTCTTTGATTTCTTTCCTTATTTCTTCCTTGATTAAGGTATCATTGAGTAGAATATTGTTTAGCCTCCATGTGTATATGGATTTTTGTTGCTTCGTTGCTATTGAAGACCACTCTTATTCCATGGTGATCCAATAAGAGGCATGGGATTAGTTCAATTTTCTTATATTTGTTTGAGGTCTGTCTTGTGACCAATTATATGGTCTATTTTGGAGAAGGTACCATGAGGTGTTGAGAAAAAGGTATATTCTTTTGCTTTAGGATGAAATGTTTTATATATATATATATATATATATATATATATATATATATATATGTTAAATCCCATTGGTCCTAAGCTTCAATAAGTTTCCCTGTGTCCCTGTTTAGTTTCTGTTTTCCTGATCGGTCAATTGAGGATAGTGGAGTGTTGAGATCCCACACAATTATTGTGTTAGGTGCAATGTGTGCTTTGAGCTTTAGTAAAGTTTCTTTTATGAATGAGGGTGCCCTTGCATTTGGAGCATAGATGTTCAGAATTGTGAGTTCTTCGTGGTGGATTTTTCCCTTGACCAGCAAGAAGTAACCTGTGTCTTTTTGATGACTTTAGGTGGAAAGTCAATTTTATCTGATATTAAAATGCCTATTCCAGCTCTTTTCCTGAGACCATTTGCTTGTAAAATTGTCTTCCAGCCTTTTACTCTAAGGTAGTGTTTGTCTTTATCACTGAGGTGCATTTCTTAGGAGTCATCACAAATAGAGCTCAATGACAGATGTAAGGCAAACCAATACATGCATGTCATTAGCAAAGAATCCTTTATCACTTGTCTAAGCATGTGCTTGCTTTAGCAAAACATCCTTTCACCTGTGTCTGTTTCAGTGAAATGTTCCTTCAAGTGTCTGCTTGTCTTAGTGCCTTAGTGTACTGTTCAGAGACACTTTTTGTAGATTGCTGTCTGGAAGCAGATGAGGGAAGGTGAAACATAAGACTAAGAGATTGTGATTGGGCAGTGGGAAAAAAAGGCTGACTCAGAGTTTTAGAGATGAGAGACAGAGAGAAAGAGACAGAGAGACAGAGAGGGAGACAAAGACACAGGAGACAAGATGGAACCTACAGGAGAGGAAGACAAACCTGATACATGTGACTTCAAATAGCTACAGGTAGCTATGGATATCATAGAAGAGCATAGAATAATATAGGGCCATTTGTCCAATATAGGTGGGCAGCTTATATCAATATCAATGGAATTTTGAGTTCTTTGTGTGGGCGTTTTGTGGGTTGAGAATTATAAATCTCTATTTGACTATTATAAATATGACTGATAAATTATAAACCTCTCAAGTTTATATGGGACTAAAGGTAGAGATCAAGTCATGGCAGACTAGCCACAAGGGATGGATGCATGTGAATGCCAGCATTTCAGTGGCAAGAGAACCACAGGAAGTCGGGCAGACTGCCACATGGGGATATATCCATGGGCGTGTGGGGAGACTGCTGTGGCCGGAGAATAGCTGATGTTAGTGTGGATTGTTTTTTAATAATTACATGCTACATGTTTTCCTGTGCCGATGAGTTCAAGAATATTCTCTGCTTACTCTTCCATCAGGCTCAGTGTGTCTAGTTTTATTTTGAGTTTATTGATGAATCTGTAATTGTGTTGTATGTGGTGTGATAAGTATGGATCTATTTGGATCCTTCCACATACACCCATTCAGTTTAACCAGCACCATTTGTCAAAGATGCTATCTTTTTTACACTGAGTATTTCTGGCTTCTTTATCAAAAATCAGGTATTCATAGGCCTGTGGGCTTAGGACTGGATCTTCAAAAAGTATCTATGAATCAATGTATCTGGATTGTTTTTTGTCAATACCATGCTTATTTTATTGCTACAGCTGTGTAGTACAATTTGAGACTGGGGATAGTGATATCTCTAACAGTTCTATTATTATTCAGGGGTATTTTACTATCCTGGACTTTTGTGTTTCTCTATGAAGATGAAAATTGCCCAAGTTCTATAAAGAATTGTGTTGAAATTTTGCTGGGAGTTTCATTGAATCTGTAAATTGTTTTTGCTAGCAAGGCCAATTTTGCTATATTAATCCTTCTTACCCATGACTTTAATTTGCTTATTTAATGTTTGGTTTGAATAAGAATAGCCCCAATAGCAAGTTTCATATGTTTAAATACTTAGTCATCAGGTTGTAACATATGTTGAGAATGATTTAGAGATTTGTCCTTGTTGGAGGAAGTATGTTCTGTGTCACTTCCCTGGGATTTAATGTTTCAAAACCCCAAATCAGGCTCAGTATCTTTCTCTTCCTACTGCCTGCAAATCTAGATATAAAACTTTCACTACTTGCCCAGCCCGATGTCTCCCTGGGTGCTGTCCTACTTCCCACCATGATGATAATGAACTAAACCTCTGATGATAATGAACTAAACAAGCCCAACTAAATGTTTTCTTTTATAAGATCTGCTATAGTCATGGTGTCTTTACACAGTAATAGAACAGTAACCAAAACAGTTATCAGACACACCCCCCAAGCCCTGTCTTTTTCTTTTTTTGGAAACTACTGTGAAAAGTGGTGTTTCCTTTCTTTCATAGTCCAATTTTATTTGCATATAAGAAGGCTTCTTATTTCTGTGTATTAATTTTGTATCCAGTTACTTAGCTGAAAGTGTTTATCAGCTGTCAAAATGTCCTGGTAAAATTTTCAGGGTCACTTACTTATATAATCATCAAACGGCAAGTAAAGATACTTTGATTTCTCCCCATCCTGTTGTATCCCCTTAATCTCCTTAAGCTGTTTTATTGCTCTAGTTAAGACTTTTAAGTACTGTATTGAAGACATATGGATAATGTCGACAACCTCATCTTTTTACTGTAAATGCTTTGAGTTTGTCCCCATTTGTGTTGGTGTTGACTGTGAGCTTGTTGTAGATTATCTCTGTTATTTTGGGGTTTGTCCCATATATTCTTAGTCTCTCCAGAACTTTTATCATAAAGGAGTGTTGGATTTTTTCAAGTTCCTTTCTCCATCTAATGAGACTATTCAGTTTGTTTGTTTTCTTTCAACCTATTTAAATGCTGGATTGTATTTATCAATTTATGTATGTTGAACCATATTTTCATCTCTCGGATGAGGCCTACATATTTTTATGTGTTCTTAAATTGTGCCTGGGAGCATTTTATTAAGAAATTTTACATTTATGCTCAAAAGATAAATTGGTCTGTTATTCTATTTCTTTGTTGAGTCTTTTTCTGGTTTAGGTATTAGGGTATTCACATAAAAGGAATTAAACAATATTTCTTCTGTTTTTATTTTGTAAAATAATTTGAAGCATTTTTATGTTCACTCTTTAAAAGTCAATAAATTTGTGCACTAAAACCATCTTGCCTAGAGATTTAGGAAGCAGAATGAGGCTGGGAGAGTTTTACTTATTACTTCTAAATGATTATAGGTTCATTTTGATTGCATAACAGTGTATCATTAATTGTGCCAGGGATTGGTGACTGTCTATAGGATGGGTCATACTGGTTATCGTTTGGCCATTCCCTCAGGGTTTGCTCCATCCCCCATGCCTGCCATGTTCTTTTAGACAGGATAAATTCTGAGTTGAATGTTTTGTGGGTGGCTTAGTGTGGCTTGACAGCCTTGACTCAGTGGGAGAGGAAGCACCTAGCCTAACAGAGACTTGAACTGCCATGGTGATACCTCCTCAGAGGAGACACTCTTGTGTCTCAGATAGGTGAGGTTACTTCAGATCACCACTATCGAAAGTGTTTTTCATCTATTTGTTTTTCCTCTTTTAAGAACACTGTTTGGTTCTGTATCCCATTTTCTAATTGGGTTGTTGTCATTATCAGTAATTTTAGTTCTTTATATGTTCCAGATACTCTCTATCCCTTGTAATTATTGGTATAGTTCTTTCTTCATTCTGCATGCTGCCACCTTGTCCAAATAATGGTGCCTTTTGTGATAGAAATGCTTTGAAACTTAACTTATTAATGATAATGTTAGTTCCTGTGCCATCTGTGTCATTTCCAGAAAATCCTTTGTCTCATCTGCCAATGTGTACTTGCATAATACAACTTTATCTTCTATCAGATTCAGGGTATCTGTTTTTATGTTAAGGTCCTTGATCTATTTGAATAGATTACAATATTATGGGAAGATAAAGGGAGAAACCAGAACTAAAAAGAAATAAATGGGTATAAGGATGGAGAACAAGATTTCAATAGTATCTACATACATCATCTAATATAGTTACATTATCTATAGATGACCTATATAATACAAAAATAATGAATGGACTGTATAAATAGTTGACACACTGCATTGTTTAGGACATATAACAAGAACTTTTTAAATATTTGTTTACTAAAGTAGAGTCTGTTTCTACTTCATCAGTTTTAATTCATTAGTTGAGTTGGTAGAAGTGGTCAAAGTTGTAATATGTTGTGATCTTCAGCCATAAGGTGAGAGACATAATTGCTATAAGACTCTAATAGCCCCAACCTTCCTGTTATTGATAGCCCACCTGATTTAAGATAAAATAGTAATGTGCAGGAACTAATTGGCAGATGAGACAAAGGATTTTCTGAATAGGACAAAGATTACCACAGGCACTAAGAACAAGAATAACAAATAAAATTTCAAACTTTTCTTTGACAAAGGGCAGCATCATTTGGTCAAGGTGGAAACTAGAGAATGAAAAATAATCTTTGCTAATATATTGGGCAATCATACTATAAATGTGAAAACTCTTAGAGTGAACGTTCAGCCTGGCTAGAAATCAGAGAAAGAAACTCAGGTTTCAGAAATGACTTTCAAGAATAAGATAGACTTATGAATTGCCAACAAATAACTGACCCAACTTTAGTTCCATGGCATGAAAGATAGCCCTATCCCTGACACTATGAATGCTATATTTTGCTATGTTTGTAGCCAGCAACCTAGCATAACTGTCACCTAAGAATATTCATCCAACATCTGAAGGAAAAAGATACAGAAAACCACAGCCAAACAATAGACAGAGCTCAGGGAGTCTTGTGAAAGAGTATGGGGGTTGGGATAGGGGAGGACTGAGGGAATTAGAGGCATCAGGGCACCCCAAGAAGACCTACAGAGGTGAATAACCTGGAACCATGCAGGGCTCAAAGAGACTTAACCACCATCCAAAATGCATGCAGGGCTAGACCTACACCGCCTACCCATATGTAGTAGTTGTGTAGCTTGTTCTTCATGTGGGTTCCCAAGAAATCAGAGTGGGGGCTGTCTTTGACTCAGTTGCTTGCCTTTAGATACCTTTCCCTTAGATGGGTTGCTCAGTCTGGCTTCAGTGGGAAACGATGCACATAGTTCTGCTGCAACTTGATGTGCCAGTGTGGCTTGGCACCCTTGTGCCAGGGTAGATTGGTATCCATGAGTACTCACCATCTTAGAGAAGGAGAGGAGAGAAAGGTAGAGGAGATGTGAGGGTGGGACTGGAAGGAGAGGAGGGAAGAAGAGTAATAACAGGAAGGGGAGTGCACAAATGCCTAGAAGAATTACTGTCATTGGCCAATCTACTGAAGCTGATTGTAAAGATATTTTATGATTTGAGAATGAAGACAGCTTACTATACTTATGTTGGATAAATGCAAAGTGTCTATTTTTCTATTGGCCAAAGACAGACATTTTAGCCATTGCAATTGCTCAAATGACTATATATCGGCTTTAATGCTTCATTTAAAAAGATCCATCCCCTTTACTGTCTTAGGCAGATAATTTATGTTTGCAAATGTGGTTCAGTGTTATGGGAACTCCTAAGCGACCATTTTCTTAAAACACAACACTTTATTACTTTTTACTCTTTCACATGAGGGAAAGAATAGAATCATGGTTATTTAAGCAGAACATGAAACAAAGTGAAAGACAAAAACATATTTTCATACTAAAATAAGCTGGTTAATCAGTTATATGCCTTGTGTTACTTTTAGCTACATGTTCTTTAATTTTTAAGTGATTGAGGCCCCCATTTATTTATAAGGCTATCTTAACTAGACCAGAATCAAGCATGACATAGAAATCTCATTGCATATGAAGTGAGGGAAAAATTGTCATTGCTTTTTAAGGAGCCAATATGGAAAAGACCCATTTATATTTTATACAGCCTACATTTCTATGTTCAAATTAGGGCATGAGATGTCTCAGCAGCCCATTTCAAACTATGCAAACTTTAGGTGACCTAGGAAGAGTGTCATCCCTGAAGAATAAATTCTAAATTGAATAACTTAAAGGAAAACCCAGATGGGCATGATAGACACAAATCAATATCTATTTACTTTTCATTTTCAGAAAGGGATGATAGTAGTATTGGCTTTTCCACCTTTGAACAAGAGCATATTGAAGAAAATAAAATAAGAATGCGTTTAAGGTTTTGTTTTTAAAGCTTAGACAGTACTTGTCCTATGTTATTTTAATAAAATATTCCTTTGATTAATGTTGTAAGCATCATTATCTCAGTCTTTTTTGCATAAATATGTGAATGGGAGCAACACAGAATCAAAAATTAATCACATCAGCAAAATATATACCTAGCTTTGTTAACATTGCTTGTACATATTATAAGCTCTGTAACAAGAATCAAACAGATTTGCTATAAATGAAAGCATTACCTAATGGCTTTTTACTGCAGCTGGAAGTGGGGTTGTCAACAGGGGATTGAAAAATCTGTGGGACTATGTTTGGATTGCTCCTGATATCTGCAATCTCCTTACAGACAAGATGAAAACTGGAGTCCTTACTGGATTTCAGAGTGAATACTCCAAGAAAATAAAAATCAATAGCAAAAACAAATAATCTAACTAAACTAGTATAGCTGAGTCTCTTTCAGAAAATGGCTCAATTAAGTTGTGCCAGCTATTATGTTTTATAATGACAAGAATATAACAAGGAAAGACTGAATTTTCCTGAAAGAAAACTAGAACCACCTATAGGCAATATGATAGCCATTTTTGCTCAATACCCTATGTAAAGCTAGAACAGAATCTGAAACAGATGTTTCAACCCTGAGATTTCACCTCACACCAGTCAGAATGGCTAAGATTAAAAACTCAGAAGACATCAAGTGTTGGCAAAGATGTGGAGAAAGAGGAACACTCCTCCACTGCTGGTGGGAATGCAAGCTGGTACAACCACTCTGGAAATCAGTATGGCGGTTTCTCAGAAAACTGGACGTGATACTTCTGGAGGACCCAGCCATACCACTCCTGGGAATATACCCAGAAGATTCCCCAGCATGCAATAAGGATACATGCTCCACTATGTTCATAGCAGCCTTATATATAATAGCCAGAAGCTGGAAAGAACCCAGATGTCCCTCGACAGAGGAATGGATTAAAAAAATGTGGTATATATACACAATGGAGTACTATTCAGCCATTAGAAACAATGAATTCATGAAATTCTTAGAGAAATGGATGGAGCTGGAGAACGTCATACTAAGTGAGGTGACCCAGTCTCAAAAGAATACCCATGGTATACAGCCACTGATAAGTGGATATTAGCCTAGAAGCTTGGAACACCAAAGATATAAATCACATATCAAGTGATGTCTCACAAGAAGAAAGGAGTGGACACTGGTGCTAGAATGGACCAAAACGTCATTGTGGGGGAGTACAAGAACAGTAAGGTGGGAGGGGGTGGATGAGAGATCAGGGGGAGGAAAAAGGACATGAGGGACCTTTGGGGGTGGGGAACCAGAAAAAGGTAAATGAATTGTAAATATAGAATATATCCAATAAAAAAAAACATGATCTATGGTCATGGTGTTGCTGGCAACTTTGTGGGGTGGAGTTAAATGGATATTTGGACTCAGTAGCCACTTACATCAAGTCATGCAAAAGCTCTTAAGTAAGAAGAAAACTTACAACAGTCTTTCACTTTATCCACCGACTCTGCTCTGCTTTATGCTTTTGCTAAACATAATGCTTCTATGTCATACAAAGCAGAAAAACAAAATGAAACAGTGACTGCATTTAGAATAATTCCCTGTAGCATGTATCCTAACCATTCCACAGGATATATTGCTAACATCTTTGCCAACAGAATGGTGTAAACACCATTGCCTGAAGAATTAGATTAAGCTGGAAAAAATAAATAAAAATAAACAGAACAAAGCCCTACAATATTCTGTTTTTGGAGTAGGCACAAAAACATTTTGTTTTTACAAAATGACATGGAATATGAGCTTTTTATTAATGTATGATGGGAAATTTGCTATTTTGGCCCCTTTATTTCTTCATGTGTTTGCTGGCTGACTAATATAAATTCTTATAGTGTAAAGGCTAATAGCATGTGAACATAAACTGTCAGTTTTGAACATTGGATAATGTTTCATTCTATTAAAATGGAAGCATACATAATTTCATCTCTTTGCAAGCAAGGTACAACTTGAAGAGGAACTAAAATAACCAGATATGAAATATATTTCACTTGATCTTAGCCAAAAGGCTGAGAAGCAATGAGATATATTTCATTTTACCCCAAAAGAACATTGGCCTGCACTGGGGGAATCATCACTTATGAATATGCATTACATAGAATTCCCATTCAGATAATTGTCTCAAAGCATAAAAATGAGCTTTTTATGGGATAGCATATGGTGAAGTTAGTGCAATTCTAAGAGAGAATGTCTTCCCACTTCTTCCTTGAGAAATCTGTTTTGTTTTGGTTTTCTTGGTTTTCTTTTTAACTCAAATTTCAGAAAATTAGTAAATAAAAATGACAAGAATGGAAATGGTATTATTCACCCATGGGATAGATGCTTACCATCCAGTGTTGACATTAATTGGTTTAAGAAATTTGATAACAAATAATTGATGTGACACAGGATCAGGTCTGCAGTTTGGGTAGGAGGAAGAGGAAAGTATACTTACTATGATCAGCTGTCCTTGCTCGTATGTCCTTAATGTGTGTTCAAAGGTGGCCTGCTTCAGGTCAGCATCATTGTCATAATCAACCTCAGAAATAATAAGTATCTATATAAGATATATATATATATAATATATATATTATACCAGAAATGGCTCTGCAAGAAATTCTGACTTATACATGTTCTGCTTCCAAATAACAAAAAACAAAGTTTGAAATCACAGCATCGTGAATATCCACCTTTTGCTGTAAATTTACTTGATATTGTCATTTCAGTAATTATATTCTTTATACTTTCCAAGCACATTGTAGAATAAGACAGGTGTTAGAATATGGATCTTAATTCTGGTTCCACGGTGTTAATATAAGATTGTCTCTTGTGTCCCTTTCCATTAAGAGAAGACATGGGGTGAATGTATTATACTGCTATTTCTATGTCTCCTTTTAAACCAAATTCTATGAGTTGGCAAGTTCAAACCAGTCATACTTGTTAATATCTACTTAGAGAACTAATTTCCCAAGTCTGTCAGTTCTCAGTAAAAGTGAGATTTATATGTATAGCTATTATTTTTCCTGACTTTCTTTTTAGGTTTAGTAGCATGCATTTTTCTTGACCATGAATTTATCTATTATTCTATTGCTTGAGATACTGACCTCTAGAAGTAGGATGTTCCTAACATGTTCCTTGTACATGCATAATACATGTCAACACTCTCTATCCACAATTTGCATGGACAGAAAACTGAAGTATGCAAAGGTACTCTGTGTGTCTAGAACACAATTGGTCCTATTTCCATCTCTTTGCTTCAGGAACAAAGTATCTGATTCTGTGATCAATTACTAATGTTTGGTCTTTTATTTAAGCTTGTGAAGAAACACATTTTCAAATAACTTACATTTGAAATAACTACAAAAATCCCCTAAATTATTGACATCATCCAAAATATTTGATGTTTTCTTTATGGTCAGTGTGTTTGTGACATATTCTGACAAAACAAAAAACAAAAAACACTGATGACACCCAAACAGATCAGAATGTGGTGAATGATACAGAGACAATATTGAAAATGAATAATGAAAAAGTTCATGATAATTATCATTTCAACACCCAGAGCTCAACATGGTTGATGAGAATTCTACTGGCCATTTTCTACACATTGCCACCATTCATTGTCATAAGTGGCTGAAATTCTACAGGGGCAAATTTTAAGTTTTACAGTGTTATTCTTTAGGCACTCAATATTTCCCATATAGCCACTTTATCTCACTTGAAGTGTGTGTGTGTGTGTGTGTGTGTGTGTGTGTGTGTAAAATTCTTCAAGTTGTTTATGAGTGACTGTGACTAATTTTTCTAGGCACTGAGCCGAGTTTGGCTTGCTTTTCTCCTTAAACACATGAATCATGTCCCAGATTGCTGAGACAAGAATACTTGCTAATTAACATTATTATATATAGAATAGTTAAAAGTGAACAAACAAAGATGGAAAATCTCTGTAGTTCCAGAATGAGAAGTAGTAATGTAGTATGGAGTGCAAATGCATGTGAAGAAATGACATGGGCTACAAGTAAGCCCTTGCCGTTGTTTCAAAAATATACCTTCCAAGATATGTTCTTCTAAAACAAAAAGGAAAATTATTAGGTTCTAAAGGACAGACTTGTCTTAAAAGTGAGCTTGTATTCCAGCTCATCCCAACCAAAAGAAGCTCTGGTGGCCTAGTTATTACATCACTCTGACTCTCATTTACCACCCAAATGAGAGAAGTGTTCCTTAATTTCAAAAGAGATAAAATTCCCTAGGAAACTATTCAAAGATGATATGAAGACAGTGTGATCTTTAGTTAAAAAATATTCAAAAATTCTGACTATGTTAAGCAGCAGACTGAATGTCCATAGGGGGATTAAAAACCTTTCATTAGAAACATGAAAAGCAGAATTCATTCCATTGGCCATCAAGAAATTTCCCTGTGGAGTTCTCAAGACTGGGCAAGTGCTAGCTCACTAATCAGTATTTTGAACTGAGTTACTCATGTGCTCGACTGCACATACCACCAAAAGACAGTGACCTCATAATTGAAGCTAAGAGGACTGTGACCTGTGAATGAAGTGAACTTGGTCACTGTATCTTGACTGATTTTAATGCAAGTGTCAGACATATATTGACTAGTTCAATGTCCCTGTCTCCTGTTCCTGTATACCTATACCACATTATGGATGACAATGGGAGGTTTTCTTTAGGTTCTGTTAGGGGAGATTACTAGACATCAGTGCTTGGCATGATGGCTGTAGATGCCTCCTGGTTTATTTTGCTACTTTTGTCACAGAATGGTGAATAATGGACACTTTTGTTTAAAATTATCTTTAACTATTTGTCTGAGTTAATTGCAAAAATTCAACACTTTCCTACTGTTCAAGGACGAAAACTTGAACTGAGGGGGAAATTACTTTTATGTAACATTTGCTTTTTAAGTTAAATGTATTTTAAGGGTTTTCCAGTAATGCAATGTGTCACTAAGTTTTGTAACCCCTGAGAATGAATGTGTTCCCTGAATCTATACAAGTAAAAGAATAAAAATAGTCCCAATGGAATAAATTACTCACAAAGCAAGTCTTTGTGATTCCTTTCAGCGTTTTGTGATCAAAGACCAGGAACTTCATGATTTCCATGATCAAAGACATGAATAAAATATAATCACAAAGCTTGTTTTGAAACAAATCAAGAATATTTTAGACATAAGAAACTGAAAATCATAGGCCAGCTATATAAACAAAGGAAACTCTGCTGCCCATGTATCTGTGAAGTGCAGACCACCACAGAAATGAAGACCAGTGCCTGCTCCTCATGCTGCTGCTGGCACTCCTCCCACATGCATCCCTCCATATCTGCATTCTCATAGGAGTCAGCAGCTATTACTATCATCCTCAGCTCCATACAAGTCAGATGTCAGGAAAATAATGTGTTACATAAATCTGTAACTAAGTATTGCCATTTCATGTGACTGTTGTTTGATGGAAACACAAGTTGCTGGGCTCCATGCTCCAAAGTTCAGAACTGGGCTGAGTCATGTCACTCATATAACATGGAGATAATACCTCAAAGAAACATGAAGATAAGTTTAGAAAACAAAAAGAAAATGACTTCTTGTGGGAGAAAATAAGAGCAGGTACTAAGAAAGAAATATGTTCATCTTTCTAGAGAATTCAGAATACCTGTAAAGAAGAAATTTAACAGAACCTACAGTCCCATACCCAGAAGTACATTGGTATATTTATTTTTAAGATTACCTACATTTTCCTGCATTATTTAATCTGCTTTATGCTTAAGCTATATACTCACTTTAAATCGCAAATGTATTCTTGGATAATGCAATTTACTATTTAACAATTCTATGAAGGCTTTTTATAAGTATTAACAAAGTTCTCATGCAAATTCTTCTGACCTAGAAAAAATACCTATCCCAGACATTTATCCTCTCTCTACATTTAGAAAAATATGTTGAGTGTGAAATGGATATATAAATACATATTTGGCAATAATGTATACTTAAGATGATTTGCCCAATGTTCTTTGAGTAGCTTCCCTTCAACATAGCATTATACAGTGATATTTTTGTCATAATCTCCTAATGCTAACCTGAATTTTAAATGCTATCTTTTATTTCTTTGACTAATGTGTCATGACTTATTTGAAAAATCTCTATTTGGTATTTTAGAGATTATAAATCAAGCTGTTAGATAAAAAAATAACTTCAATGAATATTCTTGAATGTGAATCTTATCTTATATCTTTATTTCTTAAATGGTCTGAAATGCTTTTCAACACCCTTTAGAAATACAATTCCATTTATACTTACAACTCAAATTTTCATAAACCTTGGCATTCAAATTGATTTATTTTAAATACAGGAATTTACATGTGTAGCTAAAATATTCAAAGTCTTGTTATTGTGTCAAAGAGTATGTGTTAGATAGTAGTTAATGGCATCTACTGCTCCTTCAGAGCACTTACACCCAATTCCCAGCACCAAATCAGTGCTTTAGAACTGCAGTTTCAAAGAGAACTCTGGTCTCCATAGCACCTGAACTCATTTGCACATGTACTCACACATACATTTTTTAGGTTTTAAATCAATTGGTCCCATTAATACAATAAGTTCTGCTTTCACTGTCTTGGACCAAATACTATAAGCCAATTCTATGTTTTTAATCATTTCTTTATGAAATTTGAAATATCTTGCTTAGTGCCTATGCTTTCAAATGAAAAAAAGCAGATGATTCAATCAAGATTGCCTATATGGACACAGAAAATAGGCATAGATGAGAATGTAGTAAGGATACATGCTCCACTATGTTCATAGCAGCCCTAGTGCATGAGAAATACAGAGGGGGGCACTCTCAGAGAGCCATTGACCTGAGCATAGGATCCCCAATGGGGGAACTAGAGAAAGGACCCAAGGACCTGAAGGGGTTTGCAGCGCCATAGGAGGAACAACGATATGAGCCACCCAGTAATCCTAGAGCTCCCTGGGACAAAACCATCAACCAGATAGTATATATGGTGTTACACACAGCTCCAGACACATAGGCAACAGAGGATGGCCTTGTTGGACATCAAAAGGGAGGAGAGGCCTTTGGTCCTAGAAAGGCTTGATGCCACAGTGAAGGGAAATTCTAGGACAAGGAAGAGGGAGGGGGTGTTTGGGGAACAGGGGATGGGAAGATGGCTTATGGGATTTTCGTGGGGGGGACCAGGAAAGGAGAAATTATTTCAAATGTAAATAAAGAATATATCTAGTAAAAATAATAAAAAAGAACAATTATAAAAACTATAAGGTAAAAATTATGTTCGTGTCCTAGTCCATATGCATTTGACAGCCCTGGAGAAAGTACTCTACTATCTATCCTATCTTGGTGAGTTCAAAGCTCTGTGTCTAAATCATGTGCTATCATAACTATTTTTTTAACAAATTAAATACCTTATTAGACCTTAAAACATCTTCTTAAATCCCAAACAACTTAAGCTTAATCGTGAGACTACCCCCATCAGAGACCCGAGAAGGATACTGAGTAAACCGGAAGTACAGAGCAAGTAGCTTCCAAAACTACAGAAATGACAGAGGTTCCTGGCTACATGAAGAGTTACCTAAGATACTGCTGAAATGTTGGAACATCATCTTCATTATTCTGGCCCAAAATATCTGTCAGGCTTTTCTGTGAAGCAAGATTTATGAAGGACTGCTTACCTTTTCCTGGCAAAGCTGGCAGACAACATCCCCCAATCTCATTTGTCCAGCCTGAACAGAATGCTGTCATTAATTAAAGGGCAGTTTCTTGCTCAAGAGCTAGCTTGCCACTTTTAAAGAAAACTCCATTTGGTGGATCTTTGATGCTTGCCATTTTTGAAGAAGAATGGGGGTGTGAGGCCAGGAGCTGACCTGTCTCATTGTCAAAAATGCCTTTTATTAATAGAACATCTTTAAATGATGTATTCTATGGATCTCTGAAGTTTTTGAAGACCATCCATCTATCTATAGTATGCTTGAATAGGCAAACATTGCTTATTTCTAGCTATGTACTATCTGTTCAACCTAGAAAACATATTTCTATAACTAATTAAGCTAGCTTCAATCATGACCAATAAGTTTGATTGACTGACTACTAACTTGCATTTCTTAATTATCCTAAACAATTTGTAAAGCAATTTTCAAAAGGAGTAGAACTTAACATTGCATTTTAAGAATTACAAATTTACAATATCTTAAACAAGACTTGAAACATATATGTTGTAATAAAATATAACCTTATTCTGTATCAATATACAAAGTATATTGTAAAATATTTATATTTTAATTAAAATTAAAATATTAAAAAAAAGAATTACCACAACAGGCCAATTGTAAGCTAGAGAATCAGGGAAGTTGGTAATATATCTCAGTTGAAGTTAGAAGCCTTCAGAACTTGAGAACCTAAAACAAATATCCAAGAAAACAAATATCCAAGAAACCTCCTCCTCCTCCTCCTTCTCCTCCTCCTCCTCCTTCTCCTCCTCCTCCTTCTCCTTCTCTTCCTCCTATTCTTCTTCCTCCTTCTTTTTGTCCACATTCTGAGGACCACAAGAATCAAAGTAGTCTGCTTTAGATTTCATTCTGTTAGGATGTTTGGGTTTAAGGATTTCTGTTGGCTTTGCTTACCTGCATTCAATTTTTAAAAAGTTAAATTAATTTTCAGCTTGGCCAGAATATCTAACAACTTCTAAAATAACCTTAATAATACTCCTGTCATTTTTAATAGGAATTTTGGCAAAGTGGAGTCCTCAGCATTGGAAAATGCAAAATGAAAATATGGATGACTCTAAAAATATTGAAAATAGTCTGTGTTCTATAGTATCAAATATTCACCCAATATTTAATTCTGTATGTAAAAATAAGCAAACATTTTCCTCATTAGTGTACAAATTTATTTTAATAATAATGAATGCTAAAATTGTATCTATACAGCAGGATTATCTTAAAATCAATTCTTCATGATTGATTATTAATTCATTTTTTTGATTACCTTATTTATGTTACATAAATATCCTTTGGGTGTAAAAGGATTGTGGGTGAGAACATATAAGATGAGCTGACTCACTGTATCAAACCATGACATTGTATGTCACAAATAAGGACAATTAGTATATCTGTCTTAGTCACTGTTCTGTTGCTGTGAAGATGCAAAATAACCAAGGCAAAACAAACAAACAAACAAAAACAAAAACAAAAAAAACTGGTGCTGTTTACATTTTAGAGATTCATCCATTATTATCATTGTAGGGGCTTCAATAGCCAGTTGGAATAGAGAAACAACTGACTTCCCATGAACTTTTGAAACCTCAAAGACCACTTGAGTGACACACTTCCTCCAACAAGCGTATCCCTCCTAATCTCTCTAATCCTTTCAAGTAGTGCCATTCCCTAGTGATTAAGCATTCAAATATATAAAACATCTTGGTGTAACTCTATCCAAGCAAGGAAAAGACCTGTTTGACAAGAACTTCAAGTTTCTGATTTAAAAACTTAGAAAGATATCAGATGGAAAGATCTCTCATATTCATGGATCAGTAGAATTAACATAATAAAATGGCCACCTTACCAAAAGCAATCTACAGATTCAGTACATTCCCCATCAAAATTCCAACACAATTCTTTTTTTTTTCTTTTCCAACACAATTCTTTAGAGATCTTGAAAGAACAATTCCAAACTTCAAACAGAAAAAACAAAAAAAAATCCAAAGTAGTTAAAAACATCCTGAACAATAAATTAATTTCAGGAAATATCACTCTCACTGGCCTCAAACTGTGCTATAGAGCAATAGTAATAAAAATTGTATAGTATTGGTAAAGAAATAGACAGGTTGATCAATGGAATCAAATGGAAGATCTAGAATAAACCCACACACCTAAAAACACTTGAATTTTGACAAAAAAAGCAAAAGCCTTACAATGGAAAAGGGAGAGCATCTTCAACAAATGATGTTGGTCTAACTGGAAGGCTGCATGTAGAAAAGTGCAAATAGATCCCTACTTATTCCCATGGCAGAACTCAAGTCCAAATGGGTCAAAGGCCTCATCATAAAATCTCTGATACACTAAATCAGAAGAGAAAGTGGGAAATAGCCTTGAATATATTGATAAAGAAGACAACTTCCTGAAGATAACATCAATGGATCAAACACTAATATCAACAATTATTAAATGGGGCCACATGAAACTGAAAAGTTTCTGTAAGGCAAAAGACACTGTCAATAGGACAAAAGGGCAGCACACAAATAGGAAAAAGATATTCACCAACCTTACATCTGACAAAGGGCTATAACCAAAATATATAAAGAGCTCAAGACATTATACACCAACAAACTAAATAATCAAATTAAATAATAGAGTATAGAACTAAACAGAATCCTCAGCAGAGGAATTGCAAATGACTGAGAAGTACTTAAAGATGTGTCCAACATCCTTAGTCATCAGAGAAATACAAATATGAATAACCCTGAGATTCCATCTCACACCCATCACAAAATCTAAGGTCAAAATCTCAAGCAACAGCACATGCTGTGGAGGATATGGAGCAAGGGGTTGGGGAGGGTACTCATCCATTGCTGGTAGAATTGCAAACTTGTATAACCACTCTGGAAATCAGTCTGGTAGTTTCACAGAAAATTGGGTAGAACTCTACCTGAAAACTTAAATATACCACTTTTGGGCATATATCCAAAAGGTGTTCTACCATACCTGAAGGAAACATGTTCTGTTATATTCAGAGTACTTTATTTGTAATAGTCAGAAACTGGAAACAATCCAGATGTCCCTAGACTGAAGAATGCATACAGAAAATGAAGTTCATTCACATAATGCAGTACTATTCAGCTATTAAAAAAGGACATTATGAGTTTTGCAGGCAATTGAATGAAACTAGAAACTAGCATCATGAGTGAGGTAACCCAGACCACAAATAACATGCCAAATAATAATAACAAGAGGATATTAGCAGCATACCCACATTAAAATTTACAGACCTAAAGAAGCTAAACAAGAAGGGTGACCCTGTAGGAGAACAAGCAGTCTCAATTAATCTGGACCCCCGAGATCTCTCAAACTCTGGATCATCAAACAGACAGCATACACCAGCTCATAGGAGGCCCCCAACACACACACAGTAGAGAACTGCCGGGTCTATGTTCATTAAGAGATTATGCATCTGTCTCTCAAGAGACTGGAGGCTCCAGAGAATTTAGCAGGCAGGCAGGGTGTGGGTGGGCACACCACGTAGAGAAAGGGGTATGGAGAGGTGGTATAGGATGTGGAACAGTTGGAAGATGGATGGGGGTGGGGTGAATAAAATATAGAGTGAAATAAATAAATAAATTTAAAAAGAAAGAAGCTAAACTAGTAGGAAGGCCCAACTGAGGACACTTGAATCTTACTTAGAAGGGAAAATAAATATTCAGAATAGGCAGATGGAGGGAGGGAACTAAGTAGGAGAGGGGATGGGAAGGGGAACTGCCTAATTCAGGTATAGGAAAAGACAGGTAAGAGGGCCTGAGAACCAGGAGAAGTAATGGAAATCGGTGGGGTAGAGGAGTGGGTGGCACCTCTAGAACATGCCAGAGACCTGGGAAGGGAGAAAAGTCTATGGGGAAGACATTAGGTGAGATTCTTAGAAGTGCTATATATATCCTGAAGTGGCCACTTTCTGTGACTAGGCAGGACCCACAGTAGAGGGATAAGGACACCAACTCAACCACAAAACTTTCCACCCCAAACTTTCCCTTTCTACAAGAAATGCAGGGACAAAGATGGAGTCTGAGGGAATGGCCAACCAATAACTGGCCCAACTTAAGACCCATCCCATGGGTAAGCACCAATCCATGATGCTATTAATGATACTGTTATGCTTGCAGACAGGAGCTTAGTATAACTCTGAAAGACTCCTCCCAACAACTGACTAAAACAGATGAAGAGATCCACGGCCAATCCTTGGACAGAGCTCAGGGACTCTTACAGAAGAGTTGGGAGTAGGATTGAGCACCCTGGAGGGTATAAGAATGCCACAGGAAGACCAACAGATTCAAATAACCTGGAACTTTGGGAGTTCTCGGAGACTGAATCGCCAACCCAAGAGCATACTCAGCTTAGACCTAGTCCACCTACATACATGTAGCAGATGCACAGCTCTGTCTTCATGTGGATTATCTAACAACTGTAGCACAGGCTATCCCTAAATCTGTTAGAAGCCTATAGATCCTGTTCTCCTAACTAGGTTGCCTTGTCTGGCCTCAGTGATAGAGAATGTACCTCGTCCTGCAGAAACTTGATATGCTAGGGTGAGGGGATACCCAGGGAGGGCCTCCATCCTCTCAGAGGGGAAGGGCAGGGGGAAAGAGTAACAGATTATGCAATGGGGGGGGGACTGGAAGGAGGGAGCAGTGATTAGGTTGTAAAATGAATTATTTATTTAATTAATAAAAATTTTAAAAGTATTAATTACACATACAAGAAGTAGAAGAATATTCAACGTGAAGAAGCCAAATATAGCTATATAGCAGTGGCTTTCACCCTGTGGGTTTCAACCTATTCTAGGGGTTTAATGATCTTTAAACAGAGAACACAGATCAGATATTATGCCTATCACACATTTACATTACAATTCATAAAGTGGCAAATTCATAGTTATGAAGTACCAACAAAATAATTTTATGGTTGGGGTCACTACAACATGAAGAACTGTATTGAAGAGTTTCTGCATTCAGAAGGTTGAGAACTACTGCTGTAAAGGATGTACATACTGTGTATAATACTGTGTATAATACTCTATATGCATTGAAGAAATTAAAAAGTAGTTTAATAAATTCCTAATATCCCCTATTCGGAAACTCAGAATATTTGGGGTTGATGAGATTCTATGAGGCAGTGCAACTCTTCTGCTGAGTTTTACATTTCAGTTTTACATTGTTAAAAGGATGAAGGGACTCTTTCCATTGTGATTTACGGTTTTTTTTTTTTTACATGTTTTTGGTGTTTTATTTATTTATTTATTTATTTATTTATTTTGGATTTGTTTTTTTTTTTTTCGAGACAGTGTTTCTCTGTATAGCCCTGGCTGTCCTGGAACTTACTCTGTAGACCAGGCTGGCCTCGAACTCAGAAATCCACCTGCCTCTGCCTTCCAGAGTGCTGGAATTACAGACGTGTGCCACCACCGCCCGGCTGTGATTGACATTTTTACACACTAGACATACCCAATAAAACCACAAACCTAACAAAGAACAAATTTCTTTTATGATATCATAAAAATAAAATAACAATTATAGTGAGTCTCATTTTATTTATCCATGGTGCTAGCTTTTTAATCACACTTCATGAATCTATGTATTATCATTCATTTTTCTCTCCTTATATCACTTATTTTTCATGTGAAAGCCACATATTTTCAACCTTCCAAGTGTTATTACTTCTTAAAAACCACAATTACATCATGTGTACTTAGAAAAAAATCCAGCCTGTCTGGATAAGAAAGTTACAATGGATAAACCAGTAACACTTCAGCAAGCCACCCTACTACATTCCATATAAGGTTCATGCCAGAATGAGTGACACATTTGGGAAGAATATAGGGTTTTCCTGTGGTCTGGTGAAATATTTTTTATTTATAGTAGACTTATTTCAGCCATGGCCTGGCTTAGCCCTTGTCAAGGTTGGAACATGAAGAAGTTCTGTAATAGGACAGAAAATTTCAAACATCTCAGTCTGTGGCCTGCATACATTTGCTTTCCAGATCATAAAACCAACACAAATAATTCAAGCCTGACTGGAAAGACTGTAACTCACAGTTCACCAGCAAACCCCATGGCTAATCCATATTTTATGAGACGTTCATATTTAATGAAAAGGGAACCATATTCCATTTCGGAATGAAATGAAATGCCAGTTGCTCTGTAATTGAAGGGAATGGGTTACCCTTTGCTGTGCACAATTAGCTTCAGGTGGTAATTCCGTCCGGGGGAAATGCTGTCATTGTTTCTTGTAGCAGAAAGCTAGGGGTAGAAACTATGCTCATATTCACAGCCAGCCTTTAAACACACCTGTCACCAGCTGCAGAGTGCTCGCCCCCAGGTCTGTCTCAGTCCCCAAAGAGGTCAGAGAGGAGGCCTCTGTCACTTCTGTCATCATGAGCCAATTTTTATGTTCTTCTGTGGCAGATTTGAACAGAAACGTCAGTTCAGAAGTGGGCACGACATAGCTGGTTGTGGCATGTAAGAAGAAAGAAGGGGCCATTGTAACCAGATTCATTCAGTTCTAAGATCTCAAGAAATACACTGAATCTACTGCTACTCAGCGGAATCCTAATTCATAGGCTGCCCTCTCAGGATGACCTCCAAACCAAAGACATTGTGCATGGGGCCCTCCCAGAAAGAGCCCTAAGGTATAAAATCTCTGAAAAAATTCCCAGGTTAAATTGTGACAAGTCATTTCTTCCTGGCCATATGGAAGCAAATGATTACAGGGCTCTGGAGAAAGGTGCTACAGAAGATGGACATTTCTAGAGCAGCCTACACAGGTACAGGTAAGGGATACTCAGGAAGTGGGAGGAGCATATCTACCTGTTATTTTACAGAACAAAATACAGAATTCATCATAGAGCCTTGGGATTGAAGGATAAAATATCAATCTATGTTAATTGCACACATCATTGATGGATCTGCCATACAATGCCAGATATCAAATAGTTACTTATGACTGGCCTATGTATAGTGCACATTGAAATGTTCTTATTGAGGATCCAAACTCAAAAAGACTGAAAGAAGAAGTGCCAGAGTAAGAATGTACTAGTTATAATTTTCCCATTTGACAACTGAGATTAGCCATGAAAGAGAGAGAGAGAGAGAGAGAGAGAGAGAGAGAGAGAGAGAGAGAGAGAGAGAGAGTCATTATGGCTAGGAAGAGTGGAGAAAAGATGGTGGTTGTGGGGGTGGGGGAACTAAGGACAAAAGAAGATACAGCACTGTGATGGTTTGTATATGCTTTTCCCAGGGAGTGGCACTATTAGGAGGTGTGGCCTTGTTGGAGTAGGTGTGTCACTGTGGGTGTGGGCTTAAGACCTTCACCCTAGTTGCCTGGAGGTCAGTCTTCCACTGGCTGCCTTCAGATGAAGAGATAGAACTCTCAGCTCCTCCTGTACCATGCCTGCCTGGATGCTGCCATGTTTCTGCCTTGATGACAATGGACTGAACCTCTGAGCCTGTAAGCCAGCTCCAATTAAATGTTGTCTTTTATAAAGTTTGCATTGGTCATGGTGTCTGTTCACAGCAGTGAAACCCTAAGACAGAAGTTGGTACCAGGAGTGGGGTATTGCTGTGACAGGCCTGACCATGCTTTTGTTTGGAAGAATGTGGATTTTGGGACTTTGGATTTGGAAAGTCATGGAATTCTTTAAGTGGGGCTTAATGGGCCAGACTAGTAGGAATATGGAAGACAGTGGTGCTGAGCGTCATTTGCACTGTGTAGGCCTGACGGCCCAGGAGGTTTCAGTGGAGAAGAACTTTAATATGTGGCTGAGAGACTGTTTTTGTGATGTTTTGGTGAACACAGCTGCTTTTTGCCATTGTCTGAAGAGACTGCCCAGGACTAAGGTAAAGAGATTTATATTAATTGCATCTGCAAAGGAAGTCTCAAAGAAGCCCAATAAAGACTTTGTTCTCTGGTTAAGTCTGATAAAGAGAATTTTGAACAAACATAGCAAGCTGAGAAAGTAAAAGTACAAAATATATAGTTTGAGTATTAAAGGGACTCCAGGAAGTGAAATGGAGCTGAATTCAAGGATATTAAACTGAATTAAAGGAGTGGTGACCTTGGAGGCAAGATTCACACAGTTAACTTTAGGTCCAGGCATGGTAGTACAAGCCTTTAATCCCAGTAGGCAAAGATAAGCAGATCTCTGAGTTCAAGGCCAGCCTAGAACAGAGCAAATTCTAGGTGAAGAAAAACTTTAATCCAGGCTTGGTGGACCACACCTTTAATCCCAGTGCTTAGGGGACAGGCATGCAGATCTCTTGAGTTCAAAGTCAGTCTAAGGAGCAAGATTCAGGACAGCCAATTTAGGCAGTGACGGAGCTAGGAAAAAGGAAGCTAGTGATAATGTAATAGAACAAGGGGGGGGGGGGGGCAATGTTCCAGCTCCTGCAAGCAGCAGAACTCAGAAGCTTCAGCCATGTGTCTCTGGCTTTATATACAAGAGGAGAAGGAGATTACTGGGACAATTGATGCTGGTTAGCTGGAGCTAAGAAATTAGTGGTGATTAAGAAAAGACCAGCATCACTGAGGTGAAATCTGGAAAGTGTTTTCTGAGAGCACAAAGAAGCTGTATTCCAGAAATAGCCAAGTGTTCCTCATGCTGCAGCTGTACTTGGTAACGTGTAAGAATCATCCAGGTGGTACTGGTTTTGAAGGCATGAAGGCATCATGAAGAACAGTTGAGGCTTGGTACTGTGAGAGGCCATAGAAGGCCATTGTGAAAGTGTACCCTCAGTTGTAATGGACAGCCCAGGACTGAAGGGGTCATGCAAAGGAGTTGAGGCTTGGTACCATGAAGAGAGCCTATGAGAGGCTTTGGTGAAATATAGTTGCAGTGGAAGACCCTAGCAGATTGGAAATGCCAGTACCATGGGATGACCACCAAGAACAGCAGTGGCAGCGGAGTGGATCAATCTGAACTTAGAGTGCTACAAAGGGCAGAGCTGGAGAAGTGACACCAGCTCTTTGGAAATACACAGAAGATCATGTGTGGATCTCGGACATTGGAAGAAGAAGCTGTGAAGCTGAAATTGACTTGGGGTACCCAAGATGTTAAAGATGCCAGAGCCACAGGATGTCTGCCAAGGAAAGCTGCTAACAGGGATTGGAACAAGCCCAGGAGAAAGAACCTTGTTGCAGTCAACAAAGATGAAAAAGGAGTTGAATATCTGAAGACTGCTTTGCCATCAGTCTTGGAGATGCAGAGTTTGGACTTTGCCCAGCTGGTTTCCTGTCTTGCTTGGGGGATTACATTTAAGTGCTTGGATGAATCTCGAAAGGGACCTTGAACTTTGGACTTTTAACACTGTTGAGACTGCTATAGACTACAGGGACTTTTGAAGTTGGACTAAATGTATTTTGCATTATGCTATGTTTAAGTATGGCCCCCATAGACTCATGTTTGAACAAGCCTATGGGGGCCAGGGAGTGGAATGTGATGGTTTGTATATGCTTTTCCCAGGGAGTGGCACTATTAGGAGGTGTGGTCTTGTTGGAGTAGGTGTGTCACTGTGGGTGTGGGCTTAAGACCTTCACCCTAGTTGCCTGGAGGTCAGTCTTCCACTGGCTGCCTTCAGATGAAGAGATAGAACTCTCAGCTCCTCCTGTACCAAGCCTGCCTGGATGCTGCCATGTTTCTGCCTTGATGACAATGGACTGAACCTCTGAGCCTGTAAGCCAGCTCCAATTAAATGTTGTCTTTTATAAAGCTTGCATTGGTCATGGTGTCTGTTCACAGCAGTGAAGCCCTAAGACAAGCACATTCTCAAACTTATCAAAATTCTTGTGCATTGGTATCTTTAGAGTAAGTATAGGCACTAGTCCTCAATTGCATTAAAGAGACTGAGTCACCCTATTGTTTTCGGGCTGTGCATGATCTTTGAAGATTAGAAGAAAGTCAGGCCTACTTTGGCAGGAATTTGGTGGGAGGTCGGATAGGCAGATACAGGTAGACCAGCTTGGGAAAAAAAGCAGGAGGGTGGTTGTATAATAGATGCCAATTCCTACTGCTAACTGTATAGTGAGAATTCTTTTTAAAGTATAAATAGTAGGTCATGAAATCTCTGGAAGGAAAAGGAAAGTATTTGAGCATGGACTCAGCTCACTGATATATTATCCAATACGTGAGGTATATGGAGACTGGTTCCACTCCTACCAAGCCTCATGGTAGAATGCCAACATCCAAAACTCATAAAGCACCATTTTGTACCCTGTAAAAAGATCACTCTGGACAGCAGTCAATAAATGGTACTTAGAGAATTTCAGAGAGAAATGGACAGAAGCAGAAGACAAGCCACTCACCCACCGAGAAATAATTTGTTTAAACTGTTGTAAGTTAATCTTTGGGTGAGGGCCAGACGAGTTTTCATTATTAGATTTGACATTTGTATCCAAGTTGTTTTTAAGGAAGACATGTCCTCAAAAACCACAAAGTTTCTTTTTAAAAAAAATTAATTTATTTACATCTTACATGTTATCTCCTTACCTGGTTTTCTCCTCTCCCAGAAACCTCCTTTCCTATCCCTGTTCCCCCTGCTTCTATGAGCATGTTTCTCCACCTACCCACCTACTCCCACCTCCCCACCCTCAATTTCCCTACATTGGGGCATCTATCAAACTTACATAGGACCAAAGGCCTCTCCTCCCATTGATGTCTGACAAGCCTGTTGTCTGCTACATATGCAGCTACAGCCATGTGTACTCCTTGGTTGGTGGCTTAGAACCTGGGAGCTCTGGGAGATCAGGTTGGTTGATATTGTTGTTCTTCCTAAGGGGTTGCAAACCCCTACAGCTCCTTCAGTCCTTTCTCTAACTCCTCCAATGGGGACCCTGCACTCAGTACAATTAAACCACAAAGTTTAGAGCAAATTTTCTAAGGATTGGCTGGCTTTTTCTGAAAGTTTTCCTCTACTGCCCTCTACTGGGAAATGGAAACAAAGCGGAACAAAAGACACAGGCAATCAGTTTAAACTGGGAGCAAGCCAAAACAAAGAACTCCAGGACAGACAGACAGACAGACACATACACACGCTCATATGGCTGTTGAGTGTTTCAAAAACAAATAAATGCCCTTTATTATTTTGCTATTATGGCTCTAGTCTAGTGGAGAAGTCACAAATAAAAGTCTAGATGCAAGCACAAGTCTCCTGAAACACATAGAAGGGATGTGAATGTGGAAAAACACGTGGAGTTTCCACAAGCCAGGGTCTCAAAAGCCAACATTCTGCACCAATATTTCTAGAAAGTCCCAAAGGCATAAATAAGACTAACATTGTCAACAGATGCCCCTCATCTTAAGAACAGATGAAGAAAATGTGGTACATTTGCACAATGGAGAATTACTCAGTGGTTAAAACAAATGATATCATGATATTTGCAGTGTAATGGATAGAACTAGAAAAATATCATCCTGAAGGAGGTACCTTAGGCAGTTAAAGGCAAATATATCATGTATTCACTTATAAATGAATATTATCTGTTAAGTAAATGATAATCAATTTTCAGTGTACAGACTCAGGGAGCTTGGATAAAGAGGAGGGCTATAGGAAAGAGATGTGATTCTCCCATGGATTTATGGGAAATTGAATAGATTGTGTGAGTGGACCAGGGTGGGGAGAGTATGGGAGTGTGAAGCCTAAGGTTAGCGTGGAGGGAGAGAGTTTGAGAAAAGACAACTGGAACTTAGGAGTATTTGGGGAGGGGGGTGACTTGGAAGCTTAGTGCATTGGAAACTTTCTGGAATCTATCAGGGTGATGTTATGCAGGATTCTTAAGAATGAAGGGCAAAGAGTCTAAGGAGTCTAAATTGGCCACATTTTTTAGCCAGGCAAGGCTTCAAATGGTGGGAATGGATTGCCTTCAGTTAAGTTTTTGGCTAAGGAGGTCCTGTGGGGATCCCTAACAGCCCAACCTGATGCTAGAAGAGAGGTTGCTGTCAGAACACTAACAGTGGTACCCCATTTGTCCTAAACAACTTTCACATAGTAGAATGTAGAGAGGCTGTCTTGGTGCCCTTATCTGTATTTTTAGTCTCTTTAGCATGATAAGGTACTTTGCAGGCTATATAAAGAGAGAAACCTGTACAGACCACATGAAGCTCAAGAAGAAGTTAGACCAAAGCGTGGGTACTTTGGTTCTTCTTAGAAGTGGGATCAAAATTCCCATGGCTCACAGCCAACCAATGGATTGAGCACAGTGTCCTCAATGGAGGAGTTAGAGGAAGAATACAAGGAGCTGAAGAGTTTTGCAGCCCTGCAGGAGAAACTATACTATGTACCAACCAGTACCCCCAGAGTTCCCAGGGACTAAACCACCAACCAAAGAATGCACATGGAAGGAACCACGGCTCCAGCTACATATGTAGCAGAGGATGGCCTTGTCAGACATCAACGAGAGGCCATTGGTACTGTGAAGTATCAATGCCCCAGTGTAGGGGAATTCCAGGTCAGGAAAGTGAGGGGTGTTGGCAAGCAGGGGAAGAGCGGATGGGATAGGGTGTTTTAGGAGAGATAATGAGGAAAGGGAATAACATTTGAAATGTAAATAAAGCAAATATCTAATTTTAAAAAGATGTTGAGATGCTGGAAAAAAAATGATCTGTAGGTCACTACACCAAAACACTGATAAATAAAAAAAAAAACACTGATAAATAAAAGTTCTCTAAATAAAAAGAAAAGAAGGAAGGAAGGAAGGAAGGAAGGAAGGAAGGAAGGAAGGGGAGGGAGGGAGGGAGGAAAGGAAGGAAGGAAGGAAGGAAGGAAGGAAGGAAGGAAGGAAGGAAAGAAGGAAGGAAAGAAGTAGCGAAGGAAGGTAAGAGAGAAAGAAAGAAAGAAAGAAGAAAAAGAGAGCAAGAGAAAGGAAGAGAAGAGAAGAGAAGAGAAGAGAAGAGAAGAGAAGAGAAGAGAAGAGAAGAGAAGAGAAGAGAAGAGAAGGGAAGAGAAGAGAAAAGAAACCTGAACACCAATCCAGCCACAAAATGCTGGACATATGATTTTTCTGCCTGTAAGATATACTGGGGAAATAGTGATTCAGAACTTATGGGAGTAGCCAGCCAGTCTTTAACTTGATTTCCAAGCCAGGAGAGGGAGCCTGTATTCTTTACTGCCTGGATGCCTGAATGGGCAGAAACCTGAAACTGGATAACCCAGAGACCTAGGATAGAATGAAACACAGCTGGTCTTCAAAAAAAAATCTGTGAAATGATTCCTAACAATATTCTGTTATACGCACTGCCTTGTCCATTCATCATCAGAGTGGCTTCCTCTGGTATCATATGGGAGTTGGTGCAGAGATCTACAGACTTTATTCAGAAAGAGGGGGTGAGTGTGTGTGTGTGTGTGTGTGTGTGTGTGTGTGTGTGTGTGAGAGAGAGAGAGAGAGAGAGAGAGAGAGAGAGAGAGAGAGAGGTGTGAGAGAGAGAGAGGTTGGAGGAGAGAGAGGGAGAGGGAAAGAAGAGGGAGAGGTTTCCCCTTGGAGATTGGGGAGCCCTATAGAAGAGGGAGAGAACGACTTTAGGAGTTAGACAAGATAGAGGGTATAAGGAGAATTTGGCCCACTAAACCAACTATGTAGGGCTCACATAGGCTCACAGAGACTGAAGCAGCAAGCACAGGGTCTGTATGGGTATGAACCAGACCCTCTGCATATATATTATGGATGTTAGCTAGATATTTTGGTGAGATTCCCAATAGAGTGAGCAGTTGTGTCTCGGACTTATTTAACAGCTTCTAATGTCCCATCTCAATGTGAAAGCTTTCTCCTTGTCTTATTTTATCTTGTTTTGCTTTCATCTCTTGGAGGCCTGCTCTTTTCTGAAGAGTAAACAGAAAGGGAGAGTGGTAGCTTGACCTAGTAGGAATGGAGGAAGGAGAGACTGTGGTTGGAACGTATTGTATACAAGAAGAATCTATTTTCAAGAAGTATGAACAAAGACTTGCATGGACACTAATTTCGGAATCACCCATGAAGAACAAGTCTATAACTCACAAGATGATAGAACTGGTCTCTTCCCATGCACTTGTACTTTTACATTAGGTAACTTCCCATTGGAAATTTCCCATAGGAAATTCTCTTGTGGCTCTGGGGTGCATACAAATCAGACAAGGTAACTTCATTCTAGAAGCTGAGCTACAACAGAGCATATTAACTAGGTAATGTGGATTACTATAGACAATGAAAGAATCAGGGTGACATTTTTAAGAAGCAGGGGCCAAGCTCTGACACTATTTATGATACTCTGCTATTCTTGCAGACAGGAACTAGCATACCTCTCTCCTGGGAGACTTTATCCAGCATTAAATGGAAGCTCATGCAGAGACCCACAGCCAAATATCAGGTGAAGCTTAGGGAATCTTGCTGAAGAGGGGAAAATAAAAGTGAGCAAACCAGAGGGGTTGACACCACAGAAGACCTACAGAATCAACTAATCTGAGTCCATGGGGGCTCACAGAGTCTGGGACACCAGCCAGAAAGCATGCATTACCTGGAACTAGACTCTACACATTTGTAGCAAATGTGCAGCTTGATCTTCATGTGGGTTCCCCAACAAGTAGAATGGGGCTGTCTTGGTCTCTGTTCCCTACCATTGTATTCCCTTTCCCGTACCTGGACTGCCTTGATGGGCCTTAGTGAGAAAGGATGTGCTTAGTACTCCTGGCACTTCCTAGACCCTCCTAAGGTGTCCCAGAGTAGGTGGTACCCAAGGGGGTCCTCCCTTCTCTGAGGAGAAGATGAAGAGGCAATAGGGGAGGGATTCTTAATAGTGGGTCTATTGGAAAAGAAAAGGAAGCAACAAAGAGCCAAGTAGATTCTCTAGTTGCTTGGGCAAATACATTGGTTATGGAAATGGAAATGGAAACGGATATTCTAGAAGCACTGGTATTTACTGATAGAACAGATATGGATTGGAAAGACTTAATCCAAGTTGGTGGGACACTCAGTTAAGGATTTCTTTTTTAAATAATAGATACTGAAATGAGGTCTAAAGATAGGTATAGGAAAACCAGGCAGTGACTCCAGTTTCATCACTTAGCAAAAAAACAGTGTGGGAGAAAGAATTCACTGGGCAATAAATGACACACCATTTCTGGAACTTCTGCACCATTCTTGGGGTAGGATTGGAGGTGGAGGTTAAGGCCTAGAGGAGATGACCCTTCCCACCAACTGACTCAGTATCTCAGTCTCATCCAGGAGTCCTGATTGATGGCTCACTAATGAGCAAATGGCCCTCAATGTTCTCAGTTAAGGATGTTCAAAAAGGTAGCATTCCCCCATGTAAACAATCAAGTAAGAGCCAGCATTTACTTCATATGTGTTAACTTTAAACAAAGGAAATCTGCTGAACTAGTTCTCAGCATTTTAAAACCAAAAGGTGTACTTGGCATTCTAAATGAATGTAGACCAATGTAGAAAATGTAGAGCAAAAGATGAGCGATGTGCTGTAATCAAAAGGAGCTGTGCTGCTTTGAGACACGTGGAGTCCTCAGTGTGGAACAGGGGCAAAGGCTTATGTGATCTACAAAACCAGAATATGTGACTGGAGAAGAAATGTAAAGCCTTCCCTCCCCTTCATTAGTCACCTAACTATCCCATTAGGGCAGCTGTTTGTAAAAGATAGTCTTGCTTTCTTTGGAAGCAAGCAATTAAAGGCTAAAAAATAAAATTAAAATGTTATTAAATTATAATAAAATGATATCACACTATAAAATCATCTTACCATTGTTAAATGAGAACATTAATAACTTTAATAAATATCCTTCCCTTCTAAAGGCTTAAGCCATTTTCATGTCATATGTGGATTCACCAGGAGAGGGCGAGATGATACCACTGTTCTTCATATGAAAATTGAAAGAGGCTGGAAAACTCATAACTGCACTTGCTAGAGATACTCTGATGTAACCAAAGAGCATGTGGGTTATGGTGAAGAGACCTGGGGCTGAGTTCTGGACGGCATGTTGAAAGACACAGTTAATTGTAACTATTTCAAGAGTACTCAGTGTGACAATACATTTATTCAGAGTGGTAAAGCTACAAACTTTGGAATATAAAATATCTAGAATATTACGTAAGAAACAATAGCTAGAGAGTGGTGAAGTCACAGCTTGGCTGAGCCAGCGAATGAATTAAAAGGTGCTAATTAATGCTAGAAATTAAATTTCTAGCAATTTAGCAAAACCGTATTTCAATGATAAAAAAGGTAAAAAAAAAGGAAAGATAGAAATGTGTCTAAGTGGTAGAACACAGGCCTGCCACATATGAGTGAGTATATTCCATCTCTAGTACAACCTCTGCAGACACATAAATATGTACACACAGAAAGAGAAAGAAATGAAGGAAATTCTAGTGAATTATGTCTCATAATTATCATTAAAAGATAAAAATAACAGGTGGGAGCACCTATCTCTATTCTGCCCAGCTATAAGCTGTAGGCATCTTTATTCACCAATCTTAAATAACTTGTGGGCAAGGTCACATGGCATCACTTGGGTCTACGTGTGGACTCCTCTCTGGCGAAACCAGATCTCGGGTGTCCTGCATTTAGGATTACAATACATAGCAACAGACCAAACCTCAACACACTACTACTCTTCACCACTTTTATCCCATCTGGAAACTGAAAATAGAAATCTGTTCAATTTTATCTGATGGTAAATTTTATCTGAATCCAGACATATTGAATTCAGATATTTTCTCCAATATTTCTACCTTCAACCAAGGCTAATTTTGAAGGAAATAGTCCCTAAATTTGCGTAAAAGGAACAAGTCATTGAACACATCCAGAGTCATTAATATTTTCCAAGAAGAGACACATTACTAGGGTTACAAAACACTTGTCTTTCTGTGTCTGGAGAGATGGTCAGTGGTGGGAGAGCACTTGCTGCTCCCCCAGAAGATCCAAACATCACCTGTAATTACAGCTTTAGGAGATCTGACACACCTTTCTGGCTGCTTCTTCTAAGGGCTCATTCATTCATATCATTCTCTGTCTCTGTCTCTGTCTCTCTGTGTCTCTGTCTGTCTTTCTCTCTCACACACACAGAGGAGGAGAAGAAAGAATCTTTATTTTATTTTTTATTTTTGTTTTTTTTTTCCTTTTTTGAGGAATAACATTTTTATCGAAAGTATTTTTCATGTACATTTCAAATGTTATTCCCTTTCCCACTTTCCCTCCTCCTAGAAAACCCCCAACCCATCCTCCCTCACCCTGCCTTCATGAGGCTGCCCCTCCACCCAACCCACTCCCACTTACCCCCACCCCTTGATTTTCCCATGGTGGTCCATCTACTGAGCCTTCATAGGACCAAGGACGTCTCCTCATATTGATGCCTGGCAAGGTATCCCTCCACCACAAAAGCAGCTGGAACCATATGTACCCCTTGGTTAATGGCTAACTCCCTGGGAGTCCTGGGAATTTGGTTGTTCAACATCATTGTTCTTCCCATGAAGCTGAAAACCCCTTCAGGTCCTCCAGTCCTCCCTCCAACTCCTCTATTGCGAACCCTGCGCTCAGTCCAATGGTTAGCTCCTAGCATCTGCTTCTGTATCTGTAAGGCTCTGGCAGGGCCCCTCAAGAGACAGCCATATCAGGCTCCTTTCAATAAGCACTTCTTGGCATCCACAATAGTGTCAGGGTTTGATGACTGAAAAAAGAAATCTCTTCAATTTTATCTGATATTTCCAGACATATTGAATTCAGATATTTTCAGATATTCAGATATTTTCTCTAGTATTTCTATTATTTATAGGATGAAGCCCCAGGTAAGACAATCTCTGACTGGCCTTTCCTTCAGATTCTATGACACACTTTGTCTCCATAATTACTCCTGTGAGTATTTTTGTTCCCTTTCTCAGGGGAACCAGAGCACCCACATTTTGGTCTTCCTTCTTCTTGAGCCTCATGTGGTCTGTGAATCATATCTTGTTTACTCTGAGCTTTTGGGCTAATATCCACTTATCAGTGAGTGTATACCATCTGTGTTTCATTGTGACTGGGTTACATCATTCGGGATGACACTTTCTCTGGTGAAATTTTTGGGGTCACTTAAGTATGCAATCATATCATCTGCAAATAGTAATAGTTTGACTTCTTCCTTTCCAATTTGTATACTTTGGCCTCCTTTTGTTGTCTAATTGCTCTAGCTAGAACTTCAAGTACTATATTGAATAGTAGATAAGGAGAGAGTGGGCAGCTTTGTCTGGTCCCTGATTTTAGTCAGATTGCTTCAAGTTTCTCTCCATTTAGTTTCATGTTGGCTACTGTTTTGCTGTATATTATTTTTACTATGTTTATGTATGGACCTTGAATTCCTGATCTTTCCAAGACTTTCAAAATGAAAGAATACAGAATTTTTTCAAATTCTTTTTCAGCATCTAATGAAATGATCATGTGGTATTTTTTCTTTGACTTTGTTTATGTAGTGGATTGCATTGATAGATCTCCATATATTGAACCATCCCTGCATCCCTGGAATCCCTACTTGGTCGTGGTGAATGATCATTTTGATGTATTCGTGGATTCATTTGGCAAGAAAGAATCTTTCTAAAAAAATGTGTTATGGATGAAGAGTTGATAGATAGATAGATAGATAGATAGATAGATAGATAGATAGATAGATAGATAGATTAGAGAGAGAGAGAAAGAGAGATACAGACAGACAAACAAATAGATACATAGATGATGGAAGGATGGGTATACAGATGGATGGAAAGATGGATAAATGTTTAGTAAGGCCTTGGTTCTTTCTCTTCTTGTGTCAATAAGCTGAAATGGACAGAGTACAGACTCCCTAACACACTAGTTTCATTTCTTTTGGATGTACATCTATGGGTGAGATTTCTAGATGGCATGGTAATTCTGTTTAAGCTTTAGAAGATCTGAAGTTTTGTCTGAAGTAATGCCTGTACTGTCTGTACTAATACATAGTTCTTACTACAGTGTGAAGGGGCCCTCCTCCACATGCTTACTACCACTTATTATTTTGTCAACTGTATTCACAATACATTCTTACTGGGATAAGGTAAGAGTTTGTGATGGTTTTGATATTCATTCCTTTTCATGCATATTTTGACCATGTAAATGTTTTTCATTGAACAATATCTATTTAAACATTTATTGATTTCTTATTTGGGTGAGTCTACATTTTGGTTTTAAATATTCAATGTTTTGAATATCAACTCTATATCAAATATATACCTTGCATTTCCCCGCATTTTATATATTGTCTTTCACTCAAGTGATTCTTTTCATTGCTCTGAAGGAATTTTGTTTCATGCAACTCCATTTATCCATTTTTATTTGTTCCTTGTGCTTTTGAAGTCTTATTTAAAAATCAATTTTTCCTTCTAATGTCCTGAAACATCTATTAGTTTCATGGCTTCTTGGGCTTATATATAGGTCTGTAATCCATTGTGAGTTGATCTTTGTGCACTTGGGAGAGATGATTTCTAGCTCTGTCCATTTGTCCTTTGTGTTGCTCAACTTCCCAGAGCTGACTGGTTCTTCTCCTACCTGTTGAGTCTCTAAGCACATTAAACCCTTTACCTTTGACCTAAAGCAGACACAGATACTACTGCCCCATACTAACACATTTAATTGATACCAAAACTTAAGGCAGAGTACTGGGAAATCCTAGAGGCTACTATCTTATAATGAGAATTTAAAATATTAAGACCATCACTGCAGCTGCCCAGAAGTTACTGAGCTAGGCCCATGTGCTGCTACCCACTCCAGTCAAAAAAATATTCAGTTATGCATAAAAATGAGCTGGCACAGAAGACCAAACTGGCCAAGCAGGCTGAACTGTATGGTGACAGGGCAGCCTACATGAAATCTGTTGCTGAGCAAGGGGCTGAGTTGTTTAATGAGGAGAGGAATCTTCTTTTTCTTGCTTATAAAAAGGTTATAGGAACCCATAGGTCATCTTGGAGAGTTGTCATAGGTATTGAACAGAATACAAAAGGTGCTAAGAAGAAGTAGCAAATGGCTTGAGAGTACAGAGAGAAAATTGAGACTAAGCTAATAGACATCTGTAATGATGCACTGTCTCTTTTGGAAAAGTTCTTGATCCCCAATGCTTCCCAACCAAAAACCAAAAGTCTTCTATTTGAAAAGAAAGGGTAACTACTACCGTTACTTGGCTAAGGTTGCTTCTGGTGATGACAAGAAAGAAATCGCATACCAGTCAAAGCAAGCATACTAAGAAGCATTTGGCATCAGCCAAAGGAGATGTAGCCAACACATCCCATTAGATTGGGTCTGGCCCTCAACTTCTTTGTGTTCCTATGAGATTCTGAACTTTCCAGAGAAAGCTTGCTTTATGACAAAAACAGCTTTTGATGAAGCCATTGCTGAACTTGGCAAGTTAAGTGAAGAGTTGTACCAAGACTGCACACTAACAATGCACTTACTGAGAGTCAACTTAACATTGTGAACAATGTATACCCATGGAGATGAAGCAGACGCAGAAGTAGCAGAAAATTAACCGGCCTTCCAACCTTTGTCTGTCTTATTCTAAAGTTTACACAGTAGAGCATTTGTCATCCATGCTATCCCACAGATATATTTTTTTCTTTATTTCTCATGTGTTTTTATGTTTTATCATTAGGGGATTAGAGCTAGTTATCTTTAGAGAGTTACTGTAATCTTTAGGTGGCTAATATAGGATGTGGAGTTATTACATGTCTTACACATGTTTAGCACAGTACTTTTGGTATATTGTAGCTTCAGGAGAGCCAATGTTAAAACTGCTTCCATGTGTAAGCAAAGAAAACTGACTATATATTACTTTGTGCTGGTAGAGAATAAAAGGGACAACTGGTTCAAAAGAAAGAAAGAAGGGGAGAGAGGGGAGAGAGAGAGAGAGAGAGAGAGAGAGAGAGAGAGAGAGAGAAGAAAGAAACAGAAAGAAAGAAAGAAAGAAAGAAAGAAAGAAAGAAAGAAAGAAAGAACTTTTAAAAAAAATACCTAATAGGTAACATGGTATTTGAGGTAACCTTTGAAAAACAGCTATCATTTATATACCAAAAAAGAAAAAGAAAAGGAGGAGAAGGAGGAAGAGGAGGAACACGTTTTGAAAACCATGACCATGTGAACAAATATAGAAGATGGGAAATCTATTTGAATCCTATTTTAAATATCACATAATAGTCAGGATATACGTAAAAGAAAAAAGTAATTAAAACCGGTGAAAGGCCGGGAGGTGGTGGCGCACATCTTTAATCCCAGCACTTGGGAGGCAGAGGCAGGCGGATTTCTGAGTTCGAGGCCAGCCTAGTCTACAAAGTGAGTTCCAGGACAGCGAGGACTACACAGAGAAACCCTGTCTCAAAACACACACACACACACACACACACACACACACACACATACACACAAAACGGTGAAAGATGAAGAACTGTAACTTTTTAAGTAATTTGTAGTTTGTGATGAATTACTTCCCTAAAATTTAACAGGTGAAACAAATAGATGATAAATAACCTCAAGTACATTGGGGACCCACCCACATCAGCCCTAGTTGATGTATATATTATGTGTGTATATAGTTACTATAGCATTATGACATATGCTATAATATAATAATTATATTATATGGCACATATATGATACTATAGTAGTGTGACATATAGCTAACACAAAATTCAGATGAGGCATAATACTGGACAATAGGTGATGTTGGATAATTGATAGAGGATAGACTGATAGGCAGATGAATAGATACCACCTATGAAGAAAGAAACTAATTAGCTAGTAAACACTGATAAAAATTGCAGATTTGTATAAAATAAAAAACATTTTTATATATTTAAAGGTGCATTAACAAATGTTAGAAAATAAATAAATGTAAAGAAAATTAACTGTATAGTTAGTCAAACTTAAGAGAAAAAATGTTTTAATCATGAATACAGTGGTAGAAATTTTGTTCAGAAATACTAAAGCAATATTACAACAAAATGGAGGAAATATGGTATTATTAATCTTGACAGATTAATCTTGACAGTTGGCATGCTTCATATAAAAGAAGATGATGTATCCAATCAGAATAAAATTTAAAGTACCAATAAGATATTAACCTCTGTTATGAAAATTATAAAGACGAATTTAAGTTGTATAAAAAATATTGAAAGTCAACTGTAATATCAATCAACAAAACAGAAATAAAGCAGAAATTTTTCATATTAAGTTAACATTGTAATATTAAGTTGTTGATGTAATAAATGTAGTAAAATAGATTATTGATAGAGCTTTAAACTGAATTTTTTCTAGAAGACCATTTGGTAGTAGAAATTAAAAGATAAGTAATTATATGAACTTTCTTGCAATGGTTTGAATTAGTGTCCAAAAATCTCAATATGTAAGAACCTAGTCTTCAGGGTGTCACTATTAAGAGGTATTTTCAGAAGTGAAGCCTACTTGCTGGACATCAAAGGGAGAAAAGGCCCTTGGTCCTGGGAAGGCTCCATGCCACACTGTAGGAGAATACCAGGATAGGGAAGCAGGAATGGGTTGATTGGGGAACATGGGGAAAGGAGATGGGTTATGGGATTTTCATGGAAAACCAGGAAAGGAGACAACATTTGAAATATAAATAAAGAATATATCTAATTTAAAAAAGGGAAAAAAGAAAAAAAAAGAAGTAAAGCCTAGCAGGAAGTCCATAGGTCACCGAGGACATGTCTCACAAAAGGATGGAGACCTAGTCTCAGTGTGTTTCCTTGGATCAGGATGTGATTGTTCACTATGAGTCAGTCTCTTGTTATGTCTTGTTATGTTGTACCACCCTTAGCAGAAGTCTGAAATGAGCCTAAGAATATCTCTTTTTCCTTCATGAGTAGCCAGTCTCCTTAGGTATTTCAGTGTAAAGGAAAAAAAGGCTAGCTAATTAATTCATTGACCAAGTAATTGTACTTTGGGAATTAATGCTAAGGGAACTCAAGCTGAGAGTATTTATGCCATGTTGAAGAAATCCCTGCACTTTATTCAGCATTAACAAAAAAATAAATGTAATTTATAGAACTGATTTCATTTCTCTTTCCTACTTTCATGATGATTCCAAAACAAGAGATATGATTACTAGAATGGCAGAAAAGATGAGAATGATCTCTGATCTTCAATTTGCAGGCAGATAGAAAAAAAACAGACAGAAGGATGGAGGTATAGGCTTTGGATACTATTCTTGGGCATATACCCAAAAGATACCCCACTATACCACTGGGACACTTGCTAAACTATGTTCATAACAGCTTTATTTGTAATAGCCAAACACGGGAAACAACCCAGATGGCCCTTAAACAGAGTGGACACAGAAAATATGGTTCATTCACACAATGAAATACTATTTATCTATTAAAAACAAAGACATCATGAATTTTGCAGGCAAATGGGTTAAACATGAGACTATCATCCTGAGTGTGGTAACCCAGATCAAAAAGAACCTGCATAGTATGTACTCATATGTGGATATTAGCCATAAAGTACAGGGTACACGCAATACATTACATAGATTCAAAGATGCTACACAAGAAGGAAAGCCCAAGAAAGGATGCTTGAATCTCACTTAGGAGGGGAATAAAACAGTTATAGGAGGCAGATGTAGGGAAGGAACTGGTTGGAGAAAGGGATGGGGAAAGCAAAGAAGGGTTTCAGCATCAGATGTAGGAAGAGACAAGAGAAAGGGCCAAAGAGCTAGAAGATCTGCAGCTGGTTGAAAGGGTATCTCAAAGATGTGTCAGAGACCTGGGATGGGGAGGCTCCCGGGAATCAATGGCGTGACCTTAGCTAAGGTTCATAGAAATGGTATTATGGAGCCTGAAGGGCCATATAGCCTTCATGTCATGTAGCCAGGCAGGAACTCTACTGGAGTCATAGGGGCAACAAATCAACCACAAACCTTTCAACGCAAAATATATCCTGTCTATAAGAAATAGAGAGAGGGGTGCTACAACAGAGACTGAGGGAATGACCAAGCAATTAACAATCCAACTTGAGATCCATCCCATATACAAGCAATACCTGACACTATTACTGAAACTGTTATGCTTGCAGATAAGAGCCTAACATAACTGTCCTCTGAGAGGCTTCACCAGATGCAAAGACTCAGCCAAACATTGGATAGAGCTCAGGGACTCTTATGGATGAGTTCTGGGAAGGATTGATGATCCTGAAGAGTATAGAAACTCTATAGGAAGATCAACAGTGTCAACTAACCTAGACCCTTAGGGTCTCTCAGAGACTGAACCACTAACCAAAAAGCATACAAAGGCTGAAACTAGGGCCCTTATACATATCTAGGAGATGGGCAGTTTGGTCTTCATGTGAGTCCTGCAACAACTCGAGTGGGAGCTATCCTTTAAGTTGTTGTCTGCCTGAGGAATATGATCCCTGAACTAGGTTGCCTTGTCAGGCCTCAGTGGAAGAGGATGGACTTAGCTCTGCCAAAACTTGATGTGTTGGGGTGAGGGGATAGCCAGAGGGGGCCTCCACCATCTCAGAATAAAAGGGAAGGGGGAAGGGGGAAGTAGAAGGAATTTGTGAGGCAAGGACATGGAGGGGCAGTGGAATGGGTTGTTAAATGGAAGAGTTTGGATGGTGGAAAGGAAAGGCAGAGGAGTTGTAATTATATTACAGTCCCACAATAAAAACTAGAAAAAAGAAAGAGCCGGGTAGGTGCGCAGTTCTCCCAGGCCCCTACCCAGCTCTTTCTTTTTTCTAGTTTTTATTGTGGGACTGTAATATAATTACAACATCTCTGCCTTTCCTTTCCACCCTCCAGTCATCAGGGAAATGCAAATCAAAACAACCCTGAGATTCCACCTCACACCAGTCAGAATGGCTAAGATTAAAAATTCAGGAGACAACAGGTGCTGGTGAGGATGTGGAGAAAGAGGAACACTCTTCCACTGTTGGTGGGATTGCAAGATGGTACAACCGCTCTGGAAATCAATCTGGCGGTTCCTCAGAAAATTGGGCATGACACTTCCAGAGGACCCTGGCATACCACTCCTGGGCATATACCCAGAGGATTCCCCTGCATGCAATAAAGACACATGCTCCACTATGTTTATAGGAGCCTTGTTTATAATAGCCAGAAGTTGGAAGGAGCCCAGATATCCCTTAAAGGAGGAATGGATACAGAAAATGTGGATATTTATACAATGGAATACTACTCAGCAATTATAAACAATGAATTCATGCAATTTGTAGGCAAATGGTTAGATCTGGAAAATATCATCTTAAGCGAATTAACCCAATCACAAAAGAATACACATGAAATGCAATCACTGATAAGTGAATATTAATGAGCCCAGAAGCCCTGAATACTCAAGGCACAATTAGCAAGTCAAATGATTCCCAAGGAGAAGAAAGGAGAGAACCCTGGGCCTGAAAAGATTGGATCCAGTTTTGTAGAAGAGTACCAGAACAGGGAAATGGTGGTGATGGGGTGATTGGGGAATAGTTGGGGGAGAGAGGACTTATGGGACATATGGTGTGGGGGGGGAACTGGGAAAGGGGAAAGCCTTTGGAATCTTTGGAATGTAAACAAAGAATATAGAATAAAAAATTATATATATAATATATATATATGTATATATATATGTGTGTATATATATAAATATATATATATATATAAAGAAAGAATGCCCCTTCAGTGTCACAGCTCCTCCAAGAGAATGCATATTCAAGGAATTGAAGGAAAAGATGAAAAGTACCAACAATACTTATCCCAATATAAAATTTTTCAGTTTTTCTTGATGTGAAGAAATACATTGATTTAATTCTCTTTACAATTATATACGTTCTTTAATCAAAATCTCCACTTTTTACACATTCATACCTATATTGTGTGTGATGTACTACATTTAATTGGAGTTACGTCAATAAGAATATATGGGAGTAATTTGCTCAAGTGAGGTCAATATACCAGGGGCTCCATCACTAAGAATGAGTCTCCTCTCCCTACAATCATTAACTGATTGAAGCTCCTCTGGTACAGAGCTACTCTAACAAGCTCCTCCTCTGTGCTGGATAGAATGTTGATGGACCCAGCTTTATGGAAGTAGCTATTGCTTCTGTGAGTTCACATTCATAAACTGTCCATAAGGAAACATGGATTTACACCAATGCCCTTCCTTTACAATCTTTCTGTCCCCTCTTCTACAATGTTCTCTGAGTTTTGGAGGAATGGTACAGATGTTTGAGATCTCAAAGATCTCTTGTTCTTGACATACTGGCCATTTATGAGTCTGTGCATTAGACACCACCCATTCAAAGCAGAGGCTTCTCTGACACATGATGAGAGCAGCACTAGTGTTTACGTATAAATACTTAAGGTGCAATTCGACATTGTTATTTTTAACCAAACAATAGTGGCAGACTCCCTCTAAGGGCTGGTCATAATTGCGGGTTTCTTTTTTTTTTTTTTTTTTTGTTTTTTGTTTTTGTTTTTGTTTTTGTTTTTCGAGACAGGGTTTCTCTGTGTAGTCCTGGCTGTCCTGGAACTCACTCTGTAGACCAGGCTGGCCTCGAACTCAGAAATCCCTGCCTCTGCCTCCCAAGTGCTGGGGTTACAGGTGTGTGCCACCACACCCGGCTGATAATTGCGGTTTTATCACTGGGAAAAGACACCATGAGTAAAGCTACTTATCAAACAAAACATTTAGCAATGAGTGCATACCATGTGTGTTCTTTTGTGGTTAGATTACCTCACTCAGGATGATATTTTCTAGTTCCATCCATTTGCAAAAAGATAGACAAAGTGTGGAGCAGAGACTAAAGGAAAAGCCATCCAAAGACTGCCCACCTGGGGACTCATCCCCTCTACAGTCACCAAACCCAGACACTATTGTGGATGCTAAAAAGTACATGCTGACAGGAGCTTGATATAGCTGTCTCCTGAGAGTCTCTCTCAGTGTCTGACAAATACAGAGGTGGATACTCACAGCCAACCACTGACCTAAGCAGAGGGTCCCCAATGGAGAAGTTAGAGAAAGAGCTGAAGGAGCTGAAGGGGTTTGCTGCCCCATAAAAGGAACAACAATATCAAACAACCAAACCCCCAGAGATCCCAGGGACTAAACCACCAACCAAAGAATACACACGGAGGGATCCATGGCTCAAGCTGCATATGTAGCAGAGGATGGCCTTGTCAGACATTGACAGAAGGAGAAGCCTTTGGTCCTGTGAAGGCTCGATGCTCCAGTGTAGGGGAATGCCAGGACTGGCAAGCATGAATGGGTGGATGGATGGGGGAACACCCTCTAGAAGCAGGGGGAGGGAAGATGTGATAGGGGGTTTTCAGAAGAGCAACCAGGAAAGGGGATAACATTTGAAATGTAAATAAAGAAAATATGCAATAATTTTTTTTAAAAAAAGAAAACATTTAATTGGGAACTGTGTTCACAGTTTCAGAGGGTACATCTATGAGCATCACAGTGGGGAGTAATGATGGCAGGCAGATATGGCACTGAGCCGCTAACTGAGAACTTACATCTGTTTCATAAGCAGGAGATACAAAGAACAGGGAGGGAGAGAGGAAGAGAGACAGAGACTGGGCCTAGAGTGGTTTTTTGAAACCTCTAAGTCCATCCTCAGTAGCACACCTTCTCCAACAACATCATACTTCCTAATCTTCCTAAACAGTCTACCACCTGGGAACCAAACTCCCAAATATATGATACCATGAGAGTCATTCAGGATCTGTTTGTTCCACAGACATGGGCTTTAAGCAGGTTAGGAGTACTGGGTATGGATTCTTTCTGTGAAATGACCCTATAATTACATTAGAAAGCAGTCAGTTATTCTCATAATATAAAAATCAGGGCACTCTTGTACCAGTTCCCATATACTGCTTATCTAGTTAGTATTGTAATCATCACCATTCATAGCTGAGTAAGGCCATGAGTTTTCTTCCCTGACAGAACTCATAGTACCTTCTAGAACTATGAAAAATAGTTAACAAGGAAAAAGCTTTTAGATCTCCTCCAGGATGGTATCTCTGTATCTTGATATCAAACTGTATAGTTCTTAACTATGATTTTTATCACGTAGTCATGGTGAACAACCAAGATGAATGGTATTAGCCTATCCCATTTGGGAGAGACATCTTATGCCCAGTTGACCAAAAATTCATAAGTTGATATCCTATACACAGGACTTTCGTTTAGTAACCAATGGCTTCTAAGAATAATATGATACATTCATGAAAAATATCTCACTTCAAACTGTTTCTTCAACAAAACATGTTTTTGGTTGGGTATTTTTTAATCTCTAAGTTGCTTTTACTTTTTTTGTTTTAAGTCTCTTTATCTTATTTCATTTGTACAAGTGTTTTGCCTGAGCATATGTATGTCTGTACACGTGCATGTCTGCAATCAAAGAGGGTATCAGATCCTCAGGAATTGTTAACCTCCATATGGGTGCTGGGAGCCAAACTTATGTCCTCTGCAAGAGCAACAAGTACCCTTAATCACTAAATCTCCTCTAAGGAGCTCTGGGTTGGTTTTTATTGGTACAGCAACAGGCAAGTAGATCAATGGAATAGGACTGAAGACCCAGAAATGAACCCACAGACTTATGGTCACTTGATCTTTGATAAAGGAGCCACAACCATCCATTGGAAAAAAGATAGCCTTTTCAACAAATGGTGCTGGTTCAACTGGAGGTCAACATGCAGAAGAATGCGAATCGACCCACTCTTATCTCCTTGTACTAAGATCAACTCCAAGTGGATCAAGGACCTCCACATAAAACCAGACACACTGAAACTATTAGAAAAGAAACTGGGGAAGAACCTGGAAGACATGGGCACAGGGGGAAAGTTCCTGGACAGAACACCAATAGCTTATGCTCTAAGATCAAGAATTGACAAATGGGACCTCATAAAATTACAAAGTTTCTGTAAGGCAAAGGACACTGTCAGAAGGACAAAACGGCAACCAACAAAGTGGGAAAAGATCTTCACCAACCCCACATCTGACAGAGGGCTAATATCCAATATATACAAAGAACTCAAGAAGTTAGACCGCAAAGAACCAAATAACCATATCAAAAAATGGGGTACAGAGCTAAACAAAGAATTTTCACCAGAAGAAATTCGGATGGCCAAGAAACACCTTAAGAGATGTTCAACATCATTAGTCATTAGGGAAATGCAAATCAAAACAACCCTGAGATTCCACCTCACACCAGTCAGAATGGCTAAGATTAAAAACTCAAGAGACAACAAGTACTGGCAAGGATGTGGAGAAAGAGGAACACTCCTCCACTCTTGGTGGGATTGCAAAATGGTAAAACTGCTCTGGAAATCAGTTTGGCAGTTCCTCAGAAAATTGGGCATGTCACTTCCAGAGCACCCTGGCATACCACTCCTGGGCATATACCCAGAGGATTCCCCTGCATACAATAAAGACACATGCTCTACTATGTTTATAGCAGCCTTGTTTATAATAGCCAGAAATTGGAAGGAGCCCAAATATCCCTCAAAGGAGGAATGGATACAGAAAATGTGGTATATTTATACAATGGAACACTACTCAGCAATTAAAAATAATGAATTCATGCAATTTGTAGGTAAATGGTTAGACCTGGAAAATATCATCCTGAGTGAGTTAACCCAATCACAAAAGAATACACATAAAATGCAATCACTGATAAGTGGCTATTAATGAGCCCAGAAGCCCTAAATACTCAAGGCACAATTAGCAAGTCAAATGATTCCCAAGAAGAAGAAAGGAGAGGACCCTGGGCCTGAAAAGATTAGATCCAGTTTTGTAGACCCAGAACAGAGAAATCGGGTTGGGGGGGGATGATTGGGGAATAGTTGGGGGGGGAGAGGAATTATGTGACGTATGGTGGGGGGGAACTGGGAAAGGGGAAAGCCTTTGGAATGTAAACATAGAATATAGAAAATAAAAATTTTTTTAAAAAACTGTTTTTCATAGTGGATTGTGCAAGAATCTATAGGCTCTTACATTTAAATACTTGATCCCTAGCTGTTAGAACTATTTCAGAAGGATTAGTAGATATTGGCTTGCTGGTGGAGATGTGTCATGGGAGCAGGCTTTGGGATTTCAAAAACCTGTTCCATGTCATTTCCAATTAGCTATCTCTGTCTTACTGTTGTAACTCATGATGTGAACTCTCAGCTACTGCTCTAACACCATGTCTGCTGTCATGTTTCCCACCATGGGAAGGTGGCGGGAGGGTTAGAGTCAAACCCTCTAAATCCCCTTTAAATGCTTTCTTTCATAAGCCTTGGTCATAGTGTTTTATCACAGCAATAGAAAAGTAACTAAGAAACAATAGTAGGTTTCCATAGGATTTTATTTTTTATATAGAATTGTTTTGGTTAATTTTCTTTTTTTTATTTTTTTTATTTTCTATATTCTTTGTTTACATTCCAAACACTTTCCCCTTTCCCAGTCCCCCCTCACCATATGTTCCATAAGTCCTCTTCCATCTGCACAATCCTCAATCACACCCCCCATTTCTCTCTCCTGGTACTCCCCTACCATACTGGATCAAGTCTTTTCAGGACCAGGGCCCTCTCCTTCCTTCTTCTTGGGAATCATATGATTTGCTAATTGTGACTTGAGTATTCAGAACTTCTGGGCTCATTAATATCCACTTCTCAGTGATTGTATTTCATGTGTATTCTTTTGTGATTTGGGTTACCTCACTTAGGATGATATTTTCCAGTTCCTATCATTTGCCTACAAATTTCATGAATTCATTGTTTTTAATTGCTGAATAGTATTTCATTGTGTAAATATACCACATTTTCTGTATCCATTCCTCCATTGAGGGACATCTGGGTTCTTTCCAGCTTCTGGCTGTTATAAATAAGGCTCATTCTATCCATCACTAAGCCTCATTCCCTACTTAAAATTTTTCATCTCCATTACTTTCTCCTGATTCTTTCATTTCACTGATTTTTACTATCTCTTCTCCCTTAAGGAGGCCCTCACTCCCAAAATTTTCCCTCTTTAGCTTACTGACCACTATAGTTTTGCTAAGCTAAATAGAGAAAAGTGAAAATTCAATATTAGTATACACATAGGAGAGAGATGTGAACTCTCAGCTACCTCACTCAGCATTATATGGTATTATTTTATATTATATATATGTATATATATTTATATTATACTAGAGTCTACCTATGAGAGGGTCTAGGTTACCTCACTCAGTACAATAGTTTATACTTTCATTCATTTTAAATTTCAAATTTCATTTTTATAGCTGAATAAAATTTGATTATATGTATACACTGAATGACAAGAGAGACTGGTCAAGAGGGTAAAGGATAGCCAAAAAAATTGGCTTGATTGTATACGAAAGGGCAGGTGGGGGAAGGGCAGCCTAACCCCTGAGCTAGAGAAGTATAGGAAATATGGCTGGGTATGTCAACCATACCCTGTAATAGGTAAGGAACTGGGTTATTCTGGGAGAAACTGGTAGCCAGTGTCACATTTGCTTTATTAATGAGCACCTCAGTTAGACATTTTCCTGGATTTGAGACCCAATATGAACCACATTTTCATTCTCTATTTATTGGACGATGGAATGTAGGCTAATTCCATATCCTGGCTGTTGTAAACAGAAGAGCAGTGAACTGTAGTAGAATTTTGGTATATGCTTAGGATCAGTACAGCTGGGTCTTATGGAAGCTCCAACTCTCATTTTTTGAATAACCATCAACATCAATTTCGACATTGGCTGCAGAAGTTTACACTTCTACAAACAGATAGTGAGTTCTCTTTTTGTTTGTGAATTTGTTTGGTTGGTTCTGTTTTCATCATTTTTTGACATTCACTTTCTTGCTTTTTTAATGGAAATGTCTTTTAGTGAAAATAGATTCTTCCCTCATATATATAGCTTCTCATTAAAAAAGCATCATCTCTCCTCCCAGCTCCCCAGAAGATGCTAGAAAGACATTTAATTTCTTTTTTTTCAATTTTCTTTTTTTTATATTTTTTTATTTTATTTTCTATATTCTATGTTTACATTCCAAAGGCTTTCCCCTTTCCCAGTTCCCACCCACCATAGTTCCCATAGTTCCCCTCCCCCCCAACTGTTCCCCAAACATTCCCCCTCCCCCCTCGGTTTCTTTACTAAACTGGATGCAATCTTTACAGGCCCAGGGTCCTCTCCTTTCTTCTTCTTGGGAATCATTTGACTTGCTATTTGTGTCTTGAGTATTTAGGGCTTCTGGGCTCATTAATATCCACTTATCAGTGATTGCATTTCATGTGCATTCTTTTGTGATTGGGTTAATTCACTCAGGATGATATTTTCCAGGTCTAACCATTTACCTACAAATTGCATGAATTCATTATTTTTAATTGCTGAGTAGTATTCCATTGTATAAATATACCACATTTTCTGTATCCATTCCTCCTTTGAGGGATATTTGGGCTCCTTCCAATTGCAAAATGGTAAAACCGCTCTGGAAATCAGTTTGGCGGTTCCTCGGAAAATTGGGCATGTCACTTCCAGAGGACCCTGGCATACCACTCCTGGGCATATACCCAGAGGATTCCCCTGCATGCAATAAGGACACATGCTCCACTATGTTTTTTCAATTTTCTATGTTCTTTGTTTACATTCCAAACGCTGTCCCCTTTCCAATTCCCCCCCTCACCACATGTCCCATAAGTCCTCTTTCCTCCCTAATCACCCACACCCCCCAAAAATCTTTTGTTCTAGTACTCCCCTACCATACCGGATCATAACTTTTCAGGACCAAGGCCCTCTCCTTCCTTTTTTGGGGGAATCACATGATTTTCTAATTGTGACTTGAGTATTTAAAGCTTCTGAGCTAATTAATATCCACTTATCTGTGATTGCATTTCATGTGTATTCTTGTCTGATTGAGTTACCTCACTTAGGATGATATTTTCCAGTTCCAACCATTTGCTTACAAATTTCATGAATTCATTGTTTTTAATTGCTGAGTAGTATTCCATTGTATAAATATACCACATTTTCTGTATCCATTCCACCTTTGAGGGACATCTGGGCTCTTTCCAACTTCTGGCTATTATAAATAAGGCTGCTATGAACATAGTGGAGCATGTGTCTTTTTTGCATGCAGGGGAATCCTCTGGGTATATGCCCAGGAGTGGTATGACAGGATCATCTGGAAGTGTCATGCCCAATTTTCTGAGAAACCTCCAGACTGATTTCCAGAGCAGTTGTACCATCTTGCAATCCCACCAACAGTGGAGGATTGTTCCTCTTTCTCCACATCCTCGCCAGCACCTGTTGTCTCTTGAGTTTTTAATCTTAGCCATTCTGACTGGTATGAGGTGAAATCTCAGGGTTGTTTTGATTTGCATTTCCCTAATGCATTTCCTAATGTTGAACAATTCTTAAGGTGCTTCTCAGCCATCCGAATTTCTTCAGGTGAAAATTCTTTGTTTAGATTTGTACCCCATTTTTAATAGGGTTATTTGGTTCTCTGGGGGTCTAACTTCTTGAGTTCTTTGTATATATTGGATAATAGCCCTCTGTCAGATGTGGGGTTGGTGAAGATCTTTTCCCAATTAGTTGGTTGCTGTTTTTTTCCTTCTGATGCTGTCCTTTGCTTTACAAAAACTTTGTAATTTTATGAGGTCCCAGTTGTCAATTCTTGATCTTAGAGCATAAGCTATTGGTACTCTGTTCAGGAACTTGCCCCCTGTGCCCATGTCCTCCAGGATCTTCCCCAGTTCCTTTTCTATTAGTTTCACTGTGTCTGGTTTTATGTGGAGACCCTTGATCCACTTGGAGTCAATCTTAGTACGAGGAGAAGATAAGAATGGATCAATTCGCATTCTTCTGCATGCTGACCTCCAGTTGAACCAGCATCATTTGTTGAAGAGGCTACCTTTTTTCCACTGGATGGTTGTAGCTCCTTTATCAAAGATCAAGTGACCATAATTCTGTGGGTTCATTTCCAGGTCTTCAATTCTATTCAATTGATCTACTTGCCTGCCAGTGTATTAATACCATGCACTTTTTAACACAATTACTCTGTAGTACTGCTTGAGTTCGGGGATATTGATTCCCCCAGATATTTGTTTATTGTTGAGAATAGTTTTAACTATCCTGGGTTTTTTGTTATTCCAAATGAATTTGAGAATTCAAATTCTAAATTCTTTCTAAATCTATGAAGAATTGATTTGGGATTTTGATGGGCATTGCATTGAATCTGTAGATTGCTTTGGGTAAGATGGCCATTTTTACTGTATTAATTCTGCTAATCCAAGAGCATGGAATGTTTTTGCATCTTCTGAGGTCTTCTTCAACTTCTTTCTTCAGAGACTTGAAGCTTCTGTCATACAGATCTTTCACTTGTCTGATTAGAGTCATGCCAAGATACTTTATAGTGTTTGTGGCTATTGTAAAGGGTGTTATTTTCCTAACTTCTTTCTCAGCCTGCTTATCCTTTGAGCACAGGAAAGCTACTGATTTGCTTGAGTTGATTTTATAACCAGCCACTTTGCTGAAGTTGTTTATCAGCTGTAGGAGTTCTCTGGTGGAGTTTTTTTGGTCACTTAAGTATACTATCATATCACCTGCAAATAGTGATAGTTTGACTTCTTCCTTTCTAATTTGTATCCCTTTGACTTTCTTATGTTGTCTAATTGCTCTCACTAGAACTTGAAGTACTATACTAAAAAGATATGGAGAGAGAGGGCAGCCTTGTCTAGTCCCTGATTTTAGAGGGATTGCTTCAAGTTTCTCTCCATTTACTTTGATGTTGGCTACTGGTTTCCTGCATATTGCTTTTACTATGTTTAGGTATGGGCCTTGAATTCCTGTTCTTTCCAGGACTTTTAGCATGAAAGGATGCTGAATTTTGACAAATGCTTTTTCAGCATCTAATAAAATGATCATGTGGTATTTTTTTTCTTGGAGGTTATGTAGTGGATTACATTGATGGATTTCCGTATATTGAACCATCTCTGCATCCCTGGGATGTAATCTACTTGGTCATGTTGGATAATCGTTTTGATGTGTTCTTGGATTTGGTTGGCAAGAATTTTATTTAGTATTTTTGCATCGATGTTCATCAAGGAAATTAGCCTGAAGTTCTCTTTCTTTTTTGGATCTTTGTGTGGTTTTGGTATTAGCATAATTGTGGCTTCGTAGAAGGAGTTGGGTAGTGTTCCTTCTGTTTCTATTTTGTGGAATAGTTTGAAGAGTATTGGTGTTAGGTCTTCTTTGAAGGTCTGATAGAATTCTGCACTAAAACCATCTGATCCTATACTTTTTTTTGGTTGGAAGACTTTCTATGACCCCTTCTATTTCTTTAAGAGTTATGGAACTGTTTAGCTGATCTATTTGATCCTGATTTAATTTTGGTATTTGGTATCTGTCTAGGAAAGTGTCCATTTCCTCCAGATTCTCCAGTTGTGTTGATTAAAGGCTTTTGTAGTAGGATCTGATGATTTTTTTAATTTCCTCAGTTTCTGTTGTTATATCTCCCTTTTCATTTCTAATTTTGTTGATTTGGATACTGTCTTTGTGCCCTTTGGTTAGTCTGACTAAGCGTTTATCTATCTTGTTGATTTTCTCAAAGAACCAGCTCCTGGTTTTGTTGATTCTTTGTATGGTTCTCTTTGTTTCTACTTGATTGATTTCAGCACTTAGTTTGATGATTTCCTGCCTTCTACTCCTCCTGGGTGAATTAGCTTCTTTTTGTTCCAGGGCTTTCAGGTGTGCCATTAAGCTGTTAGTGTATGCTCTCTTCAGTTTCTTTTTGGAGGCACTCAGGGCTATGAATTTTCCTCTTAGAACTGCTTTTGTTGTGTCCCATAGATTTGGGTTAGTTGTACCTTCATTTTCATTGAATTCTAAAAAGTCTTTGATTTCTTTGTTTATTTCTTCCTTGACCAAGGTATCATTGAGGACAGTATTGTTCAGTTTCCATGTGTATGTGGGCTTTCTGTTGTTTTTCTTGCTATTGAAGACCACTTTTACTCCATAGTGATCTGATATGATGCATGGGATTATTTCGATCTTATATTTGTTGTGGTCTGTCTTGTGACCAATTATATGGTTGATTTTGGAGAAGGTACCATGAGGTGCTGAGAAAAGGGTATATTCTTTTGGTTTAGGATGAAATGTTCTATATATGTCTGTTAAATCCAATTGGTCTAAAGCTTCAATTAGTTTCACTGTGTCCCCGTTTAGTTTCTGTTTTCCTAATCTGTCCATTGAGGATAGTGGAGTGTTGAAGTCACCCACAATCATTGTGTTAGGTGCATTGTGTGCATTGAGCTTTAGTAAAGTGTCTTTTATGAATGAGGGTGCCCTTGTATTTGGAGCATAGATGTTCAGAATTGAGAGTTCTTCTTGATGGATTTTTCCTTTGACCAGCAAGGATTGTCTCTCTGTGTCTCTTTTGATGACTTTAGGTTGAAAGTCAATTTTACCTGATATTAGGGTGGCTACTCCAGCTTGTTTCCTGTGACCATTTGTTTGTAAAATTGTCTTCCAGCCTTTTACTCTAAGGTAGTGTTTATCTTTAACACTGAGGTGTGTTTCCTGTATACAGCAAATTGTAGGGTTCTGTTTATATATCCAGTCTGATAGTCTATTTCTTTTTATTAGGGAATTGAGTCCATTGATGTTAAGAGATATTAAGGAATAGTGATTATTGCTTCCTGTCATTTTTGATGTTATTTCTTATATTTGATAGGTTTTCTTCTTTTGGGTTTGATAAAAGAAGGTTGCTATCTTGCTTTTTCCAGGTTGTAGTTTCCCTCCTTGTGTTGGTGTTTTCGCCCTATTATTCTTTGTAGGGCTGTGTTTGTGGAAAGATATTGTATAAATTTGGTTTTGTCTGGGAATATCTTGGTTTATCCCTCTATGGTGATTGAGAGTTTTGCTGGGTATAGTAGTTTTGGTTGGCATTTGTGTTCTCTTAAGCTTTAGAAATTCTTTGGTACTCTACTAAAAGAGAATGGAAATAAAATAATATTTGAAGAAGTAATGATTTAAAAGTTCCTCAGTGTAGTTTAAATTATTAATACCTCCAAGTTGCTCAATGACTACCTTCTTTGATAATTATATAAAAAAGCAAACATCATTGTACTATAGCCAAATTCTTAAAACTCAAACACAGAAGAAAATCTTGAAAGAAGAAAAGAGGGAGTATGTGTTTTTTTGTATGTGTGTATGTGTGTGTATAGATATAATATATATATATATACATATATATGTGTGTGTGTGTGTGTGTGTGTGTGTGTGTTTCAATAAAAAAGTCTAGCCACTTGAAAGGGAATGAGGAGGAAACACAGGGTTAGAGATGAGGAACATGGGTTATGTTGGAGGGAATGGAGAGAGTACTGTAATCATGCATTCATTTTTAAATGTATTAAAAAATAAAAATAAAGAAAATATATTCATCCCTATAAGCATCATAAAGACAAAAGTAGAAAAAAATGTTGAAAAGGTGATATTTACATATTAAAAATTACAAAACACTTCTGAGACGTAAATAAAAAGCTGAGTTTCTATTGTTGTAATGAAATACCATGGCCAAAAGTAAGCTTAGTAGAAAAGACTTTATTTGGATGACATGTCCACATTATAGCTAATCACTGAAGGAAGCCAGCACATGCATGCAAACAGGGCAGGAATCTGAAGGCAGCAGTTGATGTAGAAGCCATGAAGGGTTGCTACTTACTGGTTTGCTTCCTCAGCCTGCTTTCTTATAGGACCCATCATCCCTGACCGTAGAACCCATGACTCACAATAAGTGGGGCCTTCACCCTTCAATCTTCAATTAAGAAAATTCCTCACACCTAAATTTTATGGAGGCATTTTCTCAATTGAGCCTCCCTCTTATTTGATAACTCTAGTTTGTGCCATGTTGCTATAAAACTAGCTTGTATATTAAGAAGGAAAGATTATTCATGATTCTACACATGAACACTCAACATCTCACAGATGTCAGTTTATCCTGAGTTGATCTATTAATTCAATTAAACTTAACATTATTCTTTTTTAAAATTAAATAATAATATGAACCCATAGAAAACCAAAATAAGTTTTAAGAGATGAATAATGTTTAGTAAATGTTATGTCCAATTACAAACTTCCAAGACTGAGAGAATCAAGACAGTGATGCACTGACACAAGAGAACACACATGTTATTACTACTGCCTTTGGTGTAGAAAATCTTAAGGAACAATTTGAAGTTCAGAAAGTCACACTCTTATTAGTTAAGCTAGGGACCTTTTATGGTCAGAGAACAAAAACAATGGCAACACAGGCTGATGCGACTCTCACTGAGGCTGGGCTGGTGATGACTATTGATTTCTTATACCCATTTTTGTTCTCAGCTTCCTGATATGATTTGTTAAGAACTGCTGATAAGTAGATATGCATTCTGAGGATTTAAGGTAGATGACTGATTTTTTTAATATGAAAGTTTAAATTTGGGCTGGAGAGATGGCTCAAGGGTTAAGAGCACTGACTGCTCTTCTGAAGGTCCTGAGTTCAAATCCCAGCAACCACATGGTGGTTCACAACCATCTGTAATGGAATCTGATGCCCTCTTCTGGAATGTCTGAAGACAGCTAGAGTGTACTTTTATAAATAAAAATAAATAAATCTTTACAAAAAAGAAAGTTTATATTTATGATTCTTTTAAGATTCTTACAAGATTTCTTTTAAAGATAAATAATAATTACTCCTTTCTTTGTAACTGCAAATTGTTCCCCTCCAGTAAGAGAAACAGACTGAGAAAACTATTTTGCTTGCTTATACTTTGTTGATCCAAAACAAGTTGCTTAGTCACAGATGTGAGTTTGGGGGAATAATTTGTTTTCTCTACCAATACTATGTAATCTTATTTTTTATAAAGGTATTGGAGAATGCATTTTTTCATAATTATTCACTAGAAGAAAACTAAAACATAATCACATTGTATTTTTATACTGCCTGAAAGATTTTGCTGGGACATATAAGCTATGAAAGGAAGAATAAAGTGTGGGGGCTGGAACATTGTTCCTTCCATCAACCAACTATGTATATGTACATATTTAAGGCTTATGTGAGTGGGGGTTGGCACATATTCCTTTTACCCATCCACTATACATATTTTTTGTATATGCAAAGTTTGTCTGGGTGTGTGTTAGAACTTGCTTCATCTACCAACTGTGTGTATTTATGTGCGTATGTATTCATGTATGTATGTGTGTGTGTGTGTGTGTGTGTGTGAGAGAGAGAGAGAGAGAAAGAGAGAGAGAGAGAAAGAAAGAGAAATGCTTGGAACATGTTTGTGGGAACTTTGTTCTAACCATTCTACTTCTGAATGTATATGTCTGTCTGTAGGTATGTATGTATGCATGCATGTATTATGTATGTATGTATGCATGAATGTATATATTTGTGTTTATGAAGGTATTGGACTCTGCCTTTTGTTTTATCCATTCAGAGTGTGTGTCTTTGTCTGTGTGTGTGTGTATGTGTGTGTGTGTGTGTGTGTGTGTATGAATTTTCTTTCTTTTCCTTATCTAACCTCTGCAGTCCCTAGTCAGTATCTGGATCCACCTGTGTTAGCTGCTCTCAACACTGACCCCTTATCAGCTGCATGTCTCAGTTTACTCTCTGGTGCCAAAACTGATCTATTGGCACCCTCCACTCAGGATACAAGTAACTATGTGGAAGAGGAGGTGGAAAGATTGTTAGACGCAGTGGGTATGGAAAACACCAAGAAAACAGTGCCTTTCAGAAACAAATGAGTTCACAGAGACTGGCAACATGCATGGGCCTGCACAATTCTAATCCACATAAGGTCCTATACCTGAGATGGAGAAGTAGACAAAGTGCGTCTATCTCAACTAGGAAACTATCTCCAATAAACAATTTGTCACAAAGGAAAAATTAGTTTCTCCAAAGGAGTTTCACTGAGTATACAAACATATCCCTACCAGTAGATGGCCAACACAAGATAAATTCAAAAGGTAATTTTAGAGAATTTTTACCTATATTGCTTTATTTGGGATTTTGTTTCTTAATCTTCCTCTTCTTTTCCTTGTATATTATGGTTTCCTGTCTTGTGTTTTTATGAGGTGTTTTTGTTTGTTGGTTTGTCTTGGTGGTGGTGGTTTTGGTGAGTGAGGACTGTGTGTGTGTGTGTGTGTGTGTGTGTGTATGTGTGTGTGTGTATACACATTTCTCATGTGCTTTCATTGTTTCTTTTTGTTTTTTAGTTTGGTTGCTTTGTCTTATTTTTACTTGTTTAACTTTTCTATTTATCTGTCAGTTTTCTTAAGACAGAGAGAAAGAAGGCCTACGGTTGGAAGAGTGAGGATGTGGGGAAGATTTGGGAGGAGAAAAGAGAGGGGAAACTATGACCAAAATGTATGATATGAAAATCAATTTACTTTTAATAATAAAAGAAAACTTTGGAAATTATATAACTGATCAAAAATTTGTATTTAGAATCCATAAATAATCCCTAGAAGTCTATAATACAAAATATCTAATTTTAAATGTATAAAATACATAAAGAGACTTCTTTTTTTGAGACTTCTATCTAAAGAAAACAGAGATGAGATGTTAACAAGTTGTCATCATTAAAAAAATAAAAATTAAAACCACCATGAGATATATCATTATACATACTTTAAAATGCCTATAATAAAAAAAGACATATACTAGATATGAGCTTCCTCATGCATTGGTGGTAATACTCACTTAATTTAAAGTTTGTAACTTTAATCTGAAAAGGACAAAAGTTCGATTGCCTCTAGTTAATAAATTAGAGTGTAAGGATATATTCTATAGTTATTCAATTAATCACTAAATATGATAATTCTTTAATACATGAGTATGATTCTAGACATAGCCCAACAATACATTTAGAAGAAAGCATTTTGATGAGGGCTTCAAACTGTCTTATTTCAGCCCTTAGCAGGTGGAGTGCTGTGGTGGGGTTCTGAGACAGGGAGTCAGTTATGTTTCTCCCTCTGCTTTTTCACCCTGTATCAACCAACCTCACTTTATCTAGGAAACCACTGTTATTGCCTCTCCCTCTGATGACATCCTTGCCAGGTTACACACACACACACACACACACACACACACACACACACATGTATGCATGTATATATATATATATATATATATACACACACATATATATTCTATGAGGTGAGATTAAAAACAAGAAAAATTGCCTTTTAGAATGCAAACTGAGTGATCTCTTATGTAAAGATTGGGAATTAAAGATCTGTTCTTACTATTCATACCCATCGTTGTGGTTTAAATGAGTCTCCATAAAGTTCTTCTCTTGAAAGCTTAATCTCCATACTTTCATTTAAATTGTTTTTGGAAGCAGGACCTTAGAAAGGTACTTAAAACTGAACATAGTTGCAAGTAAGACTTCATGATAGCTGTAGTTGCTTCATGGACAGGAGAAGAGTGACTTGAATGAGCAGACTTGCTCTGTCTCACCTTGTAATATCCTCCATATTCTGCTCTATGCAACCATAGAGCTCTGATGAAATGTTAGGCACCTTGCAGTGTCTAACATTCAGTCTGTCTATCCCTAGAACTATAAGCCTATTGGTATAGGTAAAAGCACAGTATATCCTTTGAGTACCATAGAGACTCTAAAGAACTTTCTGAGAAAAAAGCTTGCTTTTACAATGTTACCATGCAAAGTTTAGTATAAGAGTAACAATATGACACTACAGAGCTTTTAGATTGTAGAAACAAAGAAAATTTATCCTTTACAAACAACTCATACTATTTTGAAACATGATGGTCAATTCTAAAACTCAATAGATGTAGCATTTTGGTAAAAAGACAGAGTAAGAGTCTCTAGCATTAAGTAAATCCCTTATCCATTGTTGGAACTCTACCAGAAAGACATAGTATTGGGATTAGAGAGGTTTAGAAACTTGCTAGACAGCTCAATTTCAAAGGATTTATCCTCAGACATCATTACTCAACAAACAAAGCAGCCATATAAGCTAGGATCATACTTGATCCACATAAGTACAGAGTAGCCAAGACAGAGGAGATAGCCACACATAAAATCAGCTTTACAAATAGCATTTGGAGGCTTCCCGGTAATATAAAATTTCCTGACATCTGGAAAAACACAATTTAATAAAGACAGCTTGAGTTGACACCCAGATGTTTCTTTCTTCTAAAAAAAAAAAGAGCAAGTTGTACAACATCCTAAAGGAACAGTAGGGAAATGTAGTGATTCTGCCTAATAATATTATGGTACATCAAAAAAGACATGAAAGTAATATTCAGGCCCATTGAGAGAAAATCTCTGTCTCTCAGCCAGAAGATTAGAATCTACCTTTGAATGTAAACATGTCATTGTCTCCCCTCTTAAGGGTTAATCCAGTTGGGTCTATCACCTGGCCAAGAGATGAGCCCTAAGGAATGTGGGGTCACTTTAAGCCATACTGAAGACTTAAGGGGAAAGGTACTTTTCTTTTCCTTCTTTTTATTGGCTATTTTCTTTATTTACATTTCAAATGTTATCCCCTTTCCCAGTTCCTGCCCCCCTGAAACCTCTTATCCCATTCCCACTCCTCCTACTTCTATGAGGGAGTTACCTCACCCACCCTCTTCTGCCTCCCTGACTTCAAAATTCCCTACACTGGAGCATCAAACCTTCACAGGACCAAGGTCCTCTCCTCCCACTGATGTCCAACAAATCCATCCTCAGCTACATGTGGCAGGAGACATGGGTCCCTCCATGTGTACTCCTTGGTTGGTGGTTTTAGTCCCTGGGAGCTCTGGTGGGTCTGGTCTGTTGATATTATTGATCTTCCTATGGTGCTGCAAACTCCTTCAGCTCCTTCAGTCCTTTCTCTAACTCCTCCTTTGGGGACCCCTCACTCAGTCCACTGGTTGGCTGTGAGCATCCACCTCTGCATTTGTCAGGCTCTGCCAGAGTCTCTCAGGAGACAGATATATCAGACTCCTGTCAGCATGCATTTTTTTGGCATCCACAATAGTGTCTGGGTTTGGTGATTGTATACAGGAAAGATCCCCAGGTGGGGCAGTCTCTAAATGGCCTTTCCTTCAGTCTCTGCCCCAGACTTTGTCTCTGTATTGCTCCGGTGGGTGTTTTGTTCCTCTTTCTAAGAAGAACTGAAGAACCTAAACTATGGTCTTCCTTCTTCTTGAGCTCCATGTGGTCTATGAATTGTATCTTGGGTATTCAGAGATTTTAGGCTAATATCCACTTATCAATGGGTGCATAACATGTGTGTTCTTTTGTGATTGGGTTACCTCACTCAGGATGATATTTTCTAATTCCATCCATTTGCCTAAGAATTTCATGAAATTGTTGCTTTTAATAGCTGAGTAGTACCCCATTGTATAAATGTACCACATTTTTTGTATCTATTCTTCTGTAGAAGGATATATGTGTTCTTTCCAGCTTGTGGCCATTATAAATAAGGCTGCTATGAACATAGAGGAGCATGTGTCCTTGTTATATGTTGGAGCGCCTTTTGGGTATAAGCCCAGGAGTGGTATAAGTGGGTGTTCAGGTAATATTATATCCAATTTTCTGAAGAACTGCCAGACTGATTTCCAGAGTGGTTGTACCAGCTTTGCAATCCCACCAAAAACGGAGGAGTGTTCTCCATACCCTATGCAGTCATTTATGAGCCACAGCCTTGAAGGGTTGTTAAACCTATTTATCCTGAGTCCTCATTCAAAAAGCAACAACCTTCCCTCTTCCCCTCTTCCTTTTGTCATGTGCCTGCTTATAAAAGGCATGGCCTTTCTCTTTCTTCTCCCCATCTTCCTACTCCATGATGCACTGAAATGTATAAGGTTCCTACAATAAGTATTTTCTTTTAAAGATTATAAAGTTGTCTTCTATCTTTCTTTTGAGTCTATTCTTAGATTCTTTGAAAGAGGTGTCCCTAGTAGCAACAGGTGACACTCAAAAATTAGCTCACAAAAACTGTCCCCCAAAAAATGACTAGAGAGGATAAAACATTCTAAAGGAAATTCAAACCTAAGATTATGTGATCAACTATACTTAGTTTTCACAATGAGTTCAATTCATCAAGAGTTATCCTTCCCAGATAAGCTTTATTACCTACAGGACCCCTATTTTCTAGACAGACATACTAATTTGTGGAAAATCAGCATGATTTTTCACTATTTTTTCAATTCAAAGCATCAGCAAATGGTAATCTATTGTTACTACATCTTTTTCCTGGATTTATATTTATTCAGATTAAAATGTTGTATTTCATGTGACATGTTTATCTCAGATGGTATTGTACGTGGAGACTTTTTATAATACTGCCCAGAGGTCTCACCCTAGAGATTTGGTAAAGACATGACTATGATGATATGCCCAAGGCATTTCAGAGTTGGATTGGAAGCTGTGGGATGGTAAACCATGCTACCAAGCTTGGTGAGTAGAGTGGGTCTGAGACCCCAAATACTCAATGGGTACACCTGAGACCACAGGCACCTCCCCACTCCCTGCCAAATTTCTGTCCTGGAACACTTGCCATGCGTCCCACATAAGGAAACATGACCTGTGGTCATGTAGGCCCAGAACAGAGTTCTCTGTGTTAATGAGATATCTAGGAAATCTAAGAGTTTAGCCAATAAGCTTCCCTTCCCAGACATTCCTCCCTACTAAAGGTATTTAATCTTGGGTCCAACCTGAGAAATAAGTACACATCCATTTTCCATGATGAACATCCAATAAACAGTTTGAAACCGCCCTGCGGAGCATGGGGCAGGCCTTTGCCTACAAAGACACTGCCTATATCTCCTAAAGAAGGTCCTTCTGTGTCCTCAGATGACAGCCACTACCTTCAACAAAGAGCCAAGTGGGAGCTCCCAGTCCTGGCCTGAGGATAGACACTGCCCTTAGCCTTCAAGCCCATGGATCCCCAACACTTCATCACCAACTCCTCTGTGAGGAACCCCTTGAGCAACTGGTTATCTAGGGCTCTTGGAGCCCCAGTTTTGGCTTTCCCATATCTCAGACTGTGCTTTCTCACCCCTAGAGCAATGATTGGGCACTTCCATGTAGCCTATCACATGCCCGGAGGAAGTGTTGGGATAAGTGCAGTCAAGCTCCTGGGTTTAGACTCTTAAGAGGCCATGCACTGCAGCAGGGCACAATGAGCAGACCCACAGGTAACTAACTGTTCAGAACATGTTCATGTGTGTGAGGAGGGTCCAAAGAAGAACTACTTCTGTCGGAATTCAAGAATAAGGTGCCTAAATCAGTACTTGGTGCACAAAAACTATCAGAAATCTGACTTGGGAACTGGAGAACTGCTTTCAATTTGATTTTGTTATTGACTGACTTTAAGCAAATTATTTAATTTTCAAAATTTGTTCATGAAACAAATGTTTAAAAATGATATGATCACATGGTACCTTATATATTCCATAATATTCAAGCAACTGATATATAGTAAATTCTTTCCTTCTCAAATCTTCTTGTTTTACCTACTTACAAAGAACATTAAATAATAATGAGTTCAATATATATCTTACTTCATTCACTGGGGCAATTAAGCTAGGATGAAATCCAAGAGCAATGATAGCATATTGAAATCCAAAGTTATTCTTTAAAGATATTGAACTTTCAAAGGCCTTTTAATATTAGAAGTGAGAATAAATCGATGAAGGTGTATTGTCACTGAACAACAGTTAATCACTTAACCTAGGGTACAATATCTTATCCAGGCAGTACCTTTAGGCCATCACTCAGAAATATAATAATAAATGCTACTGCAAAATGAAGATAATTTGTAGATGAGTCTGAGTATAAATTACTTGCAAAGATCATTTGCCTGAAGATATGTGTAAAGAAACCACTTATAGGCCTTATTATAGTAGTCTGGGAAAGATATCTTTCTATAATAAAATTATGAAAATGTTGCATGATATACACATAACAGATACCTACCTCCATCTGACTATTTAAAAGTATATTAACCTGTGTCTAAATTGAAAAAGACTGCCTCTAGTAAAAATGAATTCATCTACAGCCAAGGCACAGTAGATGTGTCTTGCTTTTCCCAATTGTTCCTACATAGTTACAACTGGATTTGCTGATCATTTTTCACCTCCTCCCACAATCCTTACCCCCAAAACCCTGCATTTCTCCTCTGAGCAGATCGGCGAGGGAGCTCTGGATATCCACATATACATACTTGTGCGTGAAGTCCATACAAGGCTAGGTGTTTCCTCTCCAACTGAGGTCAGACAAGGCATCCCAGCTAGAAGAACAAATTCCACCACAAGCATGCAACTGCTTTTGGTATAGCCTCAATTCCAGTTGTTCAGGGACAACATAAAGGGCAGGCTGCTGTATCTGCTATATATGAGCAGAGGGGCCTGGGTATAGCCTGTGTATGTTATTTGGTTGGTTGTTCAGAATCGGAGATACCCAAGAGTCCAGGTTAGTTGACTCTGTTGGTCTTCCTGTGGAGATCCTATCCCCATTCAGGCCTACAATCCTTCCTCCTATTCTCCCATAAGAGTTCCAAAGCTCCATCCATTGTTTGGCTGTGGGTATCTGTATCTGTATGAGTAGGATGGTGGGTAGAGTCTCTCAGAAGAGAACATGCAAATATATGAATTTTTCAAGCAAATGGAAGGACCTTGAGAATATCATCCTGAGTGAGGTAACCCAGTCCTAAAAGGACATATGTACTCACTTATAAGTGGATATTGGCCATAAAATAGAGGTACCATGTTACACTCCACAGACACAAAGAAGCTAAACAAGAAGGAAGACCCAAGCAAGGAAGCTTGGGTCTCACTTAGAAGGGAGAATAAAATGGTCTTAAGAGGAAGATGGAAAGAGGGAACTGGGAAGGAGGAAGTATGGAGATGGGAATGGGAGACTCAGGACCACGTCCTTCCCATGGGGGGAAGGACAGGAGACATCAATAGATGGCCATGAAAATTAACAGAAATCTGCAGCTGATAGGGGCAAGAAGGCAAGGGGTGATAACAGGCCCAGCTAGAGAGGTATCCTATGGATAACACTAACACTATTAATTATACTCGCTTATGCTTGCTGATCATCTTTAAATAAAGCTAATTTAAGAAAAAATGAAAGGAAGGAAGGAAGGAAGGAAGAAAGAAAGAAAGGAAGGAAGGAGAGAGAGAGGGAGAGAGAGAGGGAGAGAGAGAGAAAGAGAGAGAGAGAGAGAGAGAGAGAGAGAGAGAGAGAGAGAGAGAGAGAGAGAAAGAAACAAAAGGGAGCCATGTTGCAGGGAAGACATTCATTTCTGGAGGATTTCATTTTCTGATTGCCTATGTCATTACTAAACAGCTAGACTCCAAATTAAGTTGTAGAATTTCTCCTTAGCTTCATTTTGATTCTGCATAATAAACACTCCCCAGCCTCATCTGTAACAGCATACTAGTCAATCCACCATCACCTGGCAGATTACCATGCTCTCAACTCTGCTATCATTTATGGCTTTAAATTCTTAGAACAGCACCTAAGGCCACCGCTATTGTGACTTATGAACTGACTTCTCTCCTGTGAGCTCTTTCAGTCAGATGGATTAAGAAGGAAAAACCCATCATTTTGTGAATCCCAGGTGTGTATAATAAAGTTGTTGAAAGTCAGTGATGGTAAACCTGCTTGAAAGACAGATGCTTGCATTTAAAAAAGAATATGCCCCTAGTAGTGTTATAAATTCACCACTGGTAAATCTTATTCCCTATGACTGATGTTCAAATAAAAAGAGATGAATTAGTCTGTTTTCTGATACATGTTTACCTCTCAAGTAAATTTTACCTGTAACTCTTACTAGGGAATACTTTTCTTAAACACAAATATACTTATTCTTAACAAATTAGTTATTATAACATCTTAATGTATACTATGAATAAGTATTAGTTAATTGATACAGATTTAAATGAAAATAACTTTTGAAGTAGAAGTCTTGTTTTTTGAAGGGAAAGATTCATCTAAAATTAGTGTATTTTTGTACTAGCAATTAAAGGATTGTGGTAAAGTCCATGATAAAAATCAAGAATATGGAAATCATGTAAAATGTGTTAGTATACAAGCAGCAAGAATTTGCAGGGCCAAGCACCCTTTTCTGACACTACAATGTCTCGTTTGTTTTTGATCTGGTGCCTGACAGTTTGATATGGTGGCTTAACTGTGATAAAATTATCCAACAGAACATATATGTGCATACACATTAATGTTTGCAAAATTTCTAAATATATGCCACATAGATACACAAGAGTGGAATTCCATTAGATAAAATATTAGACAAAATACAGATGATAAAAATGACTGATCCTTTTTGTTTTTATTTTTCCATTTTGATTAAAAATGATCTTTTTCTTTTGGGTATAATTAAAATAATATAACCTCACAAGTTTATGTGTTTAAATATTTGGTCTGCAAGATGGCACTGACTTAGAATGCTGTGGAACTTTTAAGGACTTATGGTTATAGCCTAGCCACAGACAAATTGAGCATCCTCTGTTCTTCCTTCATTAGGAATGTTATGTCCACTCCCATAGCTGGGGCATACTGTCACTGTAAAGCCCAACCAATCCCATTTTTTAATAAACTCCATTTTGTGCAAGAGCACAGGCTAAACTCCAATTCCAGAAGAAAATCACAGAATCCTCCTAAGCAAACATCTTATGACAACCCACCCTCCTTAGCAACAGTCAGTTAGGCTAAAATAACAGTGTCAAGGTACATATCCCACAGAGACTAGATAACTTACCCATCCTGCTTGTCAGGTGTTTTTGTCCCTATGTTCAGTTCCTGCAGATTATACTCCAAATACAGCATTTAAAATATTATACTATAGTATACCCTTGCTCAAGAGCTCATAATAAAGACCCTTATGTGTTTACTCAGAATTGACTCCTCTATAGTCTTTGGGATAATTGCAACTTGGGCATAAACATCACAAACATGGTTTTCTGTCCATATTCCCTGAGCACTGAGCTGAAATACTCTTTTTCTTATACTGACTTGTAACCTGACCCCACTCTAAAATAAACAAAGTAAAACTGAAGAGTATCATCTGCTTCCCTCTTCAGAAAATAAGAACAGGTACTAAGGCCACTTGAAAGTGAAGTGGTGATTAAATATTCTACTTCACTATTCATCGTGGAAACCAACCACTGTCCAGGCAAGCTTTGGTATTTAATCTTCTCAAGTTGATTTTATTCTGCAATCCTTTGAGCATGCACCTTTGGGCAGGTCTTTGACAGCTTTTTTCAGGAAGGATCTACTAAGCAGCAAAAACTCTCCCAGAGTGAATAGCACCTTCTGGTGGGCTGCCAGATATAAAGAAGACCAAACACATGTTGCCAAACTGTCTTTTAAATATTTATGTTTATACCAATAGCTTAGTGTTACTCCCAACTTTGCTTAAATGAACTTCTTTTTGCAGTAGGAAGTACTCTGTGCCAAGATTAATGTAAGGCATGTGGGGCGATGCTACCAGACAAGCATAAGAACTGTTAAGGCTGAATAAGCTCAAACGCTGGGAATGCCAGAGATATGAGAACAGGAGGAGTGGAGCTATTTCCTACCCGTCTCTGTACCTGGTTTAGAACATGGAACCATGACACCATACTGAGAGGACCATAGGCAGTAGCATAACACCGGGAATTCTTCTCCATGTTAATGGCATATCTAAATAGCCTTGAACCTCCCCTTTCTGAGTATTCTTTTCCCACAAAGGTATATAATCCCTGTTTCACCCCAAATAAAATGTAAGCACTCACATTCATCATCAAATAAAACAAAATGAGCAAAGATCGTCTCAGAGACCTGCTTCATTAATGAACTCCAAGGGAAAGACCTTAAAGAGCCACCTCCAAATCCCTTGAGGAAGGCGATTTTTCCTACAGTCCCTCTGGTACTCTCAGCATCTGCTCTTTAGTAGGCCAGATCCTGTTCATCCTGTGCTCTGCCTTCCCCTTGCTGCCTAGTACTTAGTGCCTTGAGGGGAAACTTAGAACTTAGAACCCCATTCCTGACTTCTCCTCTCAGTGGTATGCCAGCAACTCCTGGGTACCCAGAGTGGATACCAAACACTGTGGACTCCCCATTTTGGACTTTATCCTGCCTCCTTCCAGCACTTAAGCACCCCCAGTGGAGAGACAGGATGTAGGACAACACATTAATGACTGGTCAAACTGTTGAAAGTTTGTGACTTTTAAACTCAGTGCAATAAATGGGAAATGTGTAGCAACCTCCCCTATTCTCAGAGAAAATTGAGAAGTAATATGGGAGGAATATATGTAAGAATCAGAAGATGGAAAGGAGTCTTCAGAACATGAAGTAACCATCATTCTCTAGAACTCATATCAGATGTGGATATCTTCACAAAGCCTACCCCAGATCAAACTGGTCACAATTTTAGCTTGTATTAGGGAAGGACTCTTAAGACTCTACCCCTAGTTGAGGAACAATTAAGAACTTATGACTGCTGAGACAATGTGCTGGATAATTTTGGGTCAACTTAACACAACCTAAATCATCTGAGAACGCCTCTCTAATACTGGGCTGTAGACTAGTAATTGATGAAGGAGGCCTTGTCATTTGTGAGTGGTGCCATCCCTGGGCTGGTGATCCTGGGTTCTATGAGAAAGAAGGCTGAGCAAGTCATAAGGAGCAATCCAGTAAGCAGCACCCTGCCATGACTTCTGTGTCAGCGTGTGCCTCTAAGTTTCTGTCCTGTTTAAAATAGAGTCCTGACATTGTTTTATGATGAATAGTGATATGGAGGTATAAACCATATAAACACTTTCCTCCCCAAATCGCCTGTCTCATCACAGCAATAGTAACCCTAACTAAAACAGGAAGAAAAAGTGATCTTTCTTTAGGGTTGTGGCCTCTGTTAAGTTGCTTATACTCTACTCTAGTAAGGGAAAATCATACTCTGATAGGGAAAAAAGGGGACATGAGGCTGGGAAGGGTATGTTTTGGGAACCAGAAAGAAAGGGGGTGTTGGAGAAATATGACCAAGATACATTATATGCATATATGAAGTTACCCAGGAATAAATAAAATATTCTGAAAAAAGGAGGCTAGAGAGATGCTTCATGTATTAAAAGTAATTGCTGCTCTTATAGAGAAGATTGCTTGGGTTCCTAGTTCGTACCGACAACTCCAATTCTATGGGCTATAATGGTCTCCTCTAGTTTCTGTGGCCAGAATACATGTGGTATACAAAAACACATGCAGACAAATCACTCATGTGTGTGTGTGTGTGTGTGTGTGTGTGTGTGTGTGTAAAATATTTATAATATTTAAAAAATCATTAACAAATGGTTCAAAGCATTCTTAGAGAAATGGACGGAGCTGGAGAACATCATACTAAGTGAGGTGACCCAGTCTCAAAAGAATACCCATGGTATACAGTCACTGATAAGTGGATATTAGCCTAGAAGCTTGGAACACCAAAGACATAAATCACATATCAAGTGATGTCTCACAAGAAGAAAGGAATGGACACTGGTGCTAGAATGGACCAAAACATCATTGTGGGGGAGTACAAGAACAGTAAGGTGGGAGGGGGTGGATGAGAGAGCAGGGGAAGGGAAAAGGACATGTGGGACCTTTGGGGGTGGGAAACCAGAAAAAGGGAAATGAATTGTAAATATAGAATATATCCAATAAAAAAAAAAAAAAGAATTCCAAAGCTGCTGAAGACAGGCCCTTGAGTCTAAAGCAGGGGCCTCCGAGAACACACAGGTCACGTGAGCACGAGCCGACTCTGACGTCATCTCTGTTGAGAGCCTGGGAATCTCAGCAGAGGGAAAGCGGAGGCGGCCGGTCGGCATTTCTCTGACACAGCAAAGCTCTCCGGTTCCTGGGCTATGATGCACGGCCTTTCTTAAGTGCTAGTATACAGAATGCTGTGCTTGTGGTGGTCTGTACGGCCCTCTTCACCCTGCCAGGAAAGAGGGGATTCAAACACGCACTCCCAGTCATGTGAGATTCTAGATATTTGGTAGAGAACACAAAGTTGAAAGTGTTCAAATTTGAAGTCAGACAGAGGAAAATAAAATTTGCCAAAGTCACGGATGAAAATAAAGGTGGAACCAATTAACAATGAAAAAAAAATGGTTCAAAGCAAAGTTTCTTGCTATTTGGCTAATACTCTACTTGCTAGTACGTACTGTTGTTGGCTGCTAGTGCTACAATTCTTCACTGTCAAATCCAGCTTCTGGGCTTTCCAGTGTACAAGAAAGATAAACATCTCTCCATAGGATCCCTCCAGGCCCTCAATACCATAATGGGATTGTTGGGACATTCAGCTTCAAGGACTGAAAAACTACCAAGTTTGCATTCTCTCCAATATGCAGATAGCCATTGTTGGTCTATCCAAGCCCCTATTACTTATAAGTCATTCTAATGAATTCCATTGTTTGATTTTGTCTGTCTGTATATCTATCTATCTGTCTGTCTCTTTTTCTTTCTTTATATGTGTGTGTGTTCTATCAGTTCTGTTTCACTAGAGAACTCTAACATACTACCTTTTCAGCATTCCTGAAAAACTTGTTTTTTTTTATGTGAAGTTTGATTTTAAGATGTTTAGAGTTACCAGACTCATGATCTAAGAAAAATATATCTGCATATTGACTCTAGGCTATGGAATGTCACTGTACTGCCAAATTAGCCATTGTTACAACATGGAACAAAGAGGAGATGGACAGTTACTCAAAGTATATCCCCTTCACTGTAACTAATGATAAAAAATATAAATTTTTGTTCTTAGCACAAATTATAAGGATAGATAGATAGATGTAAAGGCAGAAGCAGAGAGAGAAAAAGAGAGACAGAGAGAGAGGGAGAGAGAGAGAGAGAGAGAGAGAGAGAGAGAGAGAGACATCCTTCCACCTGGGGTTACACAGAAAGAAGGATCTACCTTTCAGAGGTGACCTAAAGAATAGAAACATGGGGCAAAATTGAGGCTTGTACAGTATCAGTGACAGCCTATCAATATATAATATGGAATTGAATAAAGTTATTGAATTATTTACTTTCCAAAAATTCTTTCTGTAAGTGATGTCATAACATCATGTTTTTTGTTTTGTTTGTTTTGTTTTGGGTTGGTTGGTTGGTTGGTTGGTTGGTTGGTTGGTTGGTTGGTTGGTTGGTGGTTGGTTGGTATTGTTTAATTTAGTTTGGTTTACTTTTTCTAGTACTGGAGATTAAGTAGAGTTTCATACACACTGGGCACTCTAGGGAAACTCACTACCTTTGAACAGTTTGCCTAGTCCTGTCTTGGACTGCTTTATTTTGACTGTAAGTAGGCCTTCAACTTTTGATTCTCCTCCCACAGAGTTTTCCAAAGTAGCTGAAACTTCAAGTCCATGGCACTAAACCCAATTATGGTTTTATTTGAAACATATTATCAAATAGGAAAGCTTATGGGAAAACAGAAAGGTTCAGTTTTGGTATTTGACCAAGAATTAGCAACATAAACTTACTTTGACATTCCATAGCCCATGTGCTGTAGGAAGAGGAAATTCTGCGTCTGCAGAAAAGCCATAGAAAAAGCGTTGAGTTTGTTTGCTCAGTGGATTGACAGCATGAAGTGAGAAACTGATCACCTCTAACTTTTACACGTGAAAAACTAAAACTATTGTGGACATAAGCCTATGCAACTCAGCACTCATTTACTGAGAGAGTAGATTAGACTATCACATTGAGCAAAAGTTCTTGCATTTTGCTGGGAAAACTACCAAATGTCTCAGCAGCCTTCCACCACTAAACTGGGAACACTCCTCTTGCAAGAGCAAATAAGAAATTGGATGATGTATTTTCTTCTAATTCCCTCTTTCCTTCAAAAAGTAAATAAATTCTAATGATTCATGTGGACAAAATGTTAAAAATAAATCATGTTTCACTTTTACATAGTCATCTTAGCTAGATTTTAATTTCCTTAAGTGCATAATGTGTGCCATATGAGTAGGTAGAACAGAGATCTTTATTCTACTATAGAAAAATATTAAGGATTGAATGATGGCCCTTCTTTAAGATTATATATTTTATTTTTAAAATTGATTCTGAGATTCTGAACTCACCACAGACTATTTGAGGGTCTGAATAATTAAACAAACTCTACTTCTAAAATAGGAAAAATTGTGAATAAGTGAAGAGAGATCCATTTCACAGTGCATTAGCATTATAGAAAACAATATAAATTTGCTTTGGCTTCACATTCCTTTCTGGTGGGAACTCTGAGCCACCATCTATCAGTAACATTGAGAATATCAAAAGGCTGTAGAAACTTGCAGTAGCTTGCTTTGTAATTCTATATTCCACAAAAATAAGAGTAGAATTTTATGCCTCATTCTAACCAAGGGCAAGAGAACAAATATGATGACTCTGAAATACCTACTTATGGTAGAAGGGAGTGGAATGTTTAAAACCTAATAAAACAAAATGCTACAATAGTCAGAGACACATAACAGGCAATTCTAAAAGCTCATAATTCCAAAGATATAATAACACAAATAATCCAATTTGGATTATAATAAAATGCATAAAATCAATATCTATAAAAATACTGTTAGTGAATTAATTAATCAATTAAATGGATAAACTGTGAGAAATAAGCAAATTGTCTAATAAAAGAACTACAGGTAATTTTTATAGTGACCTTATTTTTAAGATGTTGTACATCCTATAAGCTGAGAATTGCACTAGAGATTTTCTTCCAAAGGGAGCAGTATAAAACATAGGACACGAGAGCAAATTTTCAGTTGACCAACATGAAAAACATTACTTCAGTCTATGTTAGCATCAACACTGGTAAATTATATAGATTGCAGCATGTTCCTAAAATATTAGGTAATGACATTTTACCTCTGTAAAGTTGTTTTTTTCTTCTTCTTCTTCAGACACCTGATTGGAGTTCAACTATGAGAAAATTATTAAACTGTAATTGAGAGACACTCTACAAACTACCTGATCATTGTTCCTTAAATCTGATGATATCATCACAAATAAAGAAAGCCACTGAGTTTGGGGGAATAGAACAGTTCCAGCTACTCATGAGGCCAAGAGAGAGGGATTGCTAGTTGAAGGCCTACCCCAAACAATTACTAAGATTACTAAGATTCTATCTGTTTTACTTAGGTTTAAAGTACTGTGATAAGACATAATGATGAAGACAACTTAGAAAATAAAACATTTACTTGGGCTTCTGGTTTCAGCAGGTTAGAGTGCATGTTGTAAGAACCAAGGCACGACAGAAGGAGCAGTTGGGAGTTCACACATGGACCCATAAGCCGGAGGCAGAGAGGAGCACACTGAGTGGTGGGAAGCTTTTGGGACCTCAAAGCCCCACCCAGTGAAACGCCTCTTCTAATTAGGCCATATACTTCCTAATCTTTTCCAGACAGTTCTACCAGCTGCAGACTAAGTATTCAACCATATGAACTTACGGGGCCATTCTCATTTAAACTGCCACACTGAAAAATGTAAAAGATGTGGGGAATGGTGTGTGGGTGGGACCTTTACCTTAAACAGGAAGGTTCTGACCAGTTTAATGTCTTCAATTAGTTTCAGGTTAACTCTTGTGATTGTCTGGTGCATAGGTGTTTGCTATAAGATTATTAAGTTAGACTGTAGCATATTCATACCTAAATTAGGTCATAGTTTTGTACATACAAATTCAAAGAATTGAGGTAGCTTTAAATCAAATTTAGTGTAATTTATCAGAGGCGAGGAACTGCATCCCAACCATTATGTTTAGTATCATGCTAGAAGTCATAGATAATAAGATTTGAAAAGTTAGTAAACAATACACAGACTGAGAAGAAGCAAATCAAATTGTCATTGACTCCTGAGGACACAGTAATATTTGTAAAACAATCTGAAGGCTTACCTAGAAAAATTCTTTGAATCAATTACAGAAAAAGTTGGTTATAAGGTAAATGTACAAGTTCATAGCCTTCTTACATAAACAACAAAGAGGCAGAATTTAACATTGAAAACATAATATTTATATTCTCATCTATATATATTTACATCTCAATATCACTAAAATATAGGTTGCTACCTGGTTTATTTATAAATTTTAAAAACTTGGATATTTTACTTATTAACATTTCAAATGTTAACCCCTTTTCCCTCTGCAAACCCCATATCCCATCCACCTTTATCCTACTCCTAAGAGGGAGCTCCTCCACCCACCTACCCAATCCTGCCTCACTGACCTAGCATTCCTCTACACTGGGGCGTCAAGCCTTGACAGAACCAAGGGCCTCCCTTCCCATTGATGCCAGATGAGGCCCCTTCAGCTCCTTCAGACCTTCCCCTAACTCTTCCATTGGGGTCCCTGTTCTCAGTCTGATAGTTGGCTGTGAGCATCAATATCTGTATTTGTCAGGCTCTGACAGAGCCTCAGGAGACAGCTGTATCAGGCTTCTGTCAGCAAGCACTTTGTGGCATCAGCAAAAGTGTCTGGATTTGGTGTGTGCATGTGGGATGGATCCCCAGGTGGGGCAGTCTCTGGATGGCCTTTCCTTCAGTCTCTGCCCCACTCTTTGTCCCTTTAGACAGGAGAATTCTGGGATAAAATTTGGGATCTGGGTGGGTGGAACCATCCCTCAACAGAAGCGGGAGGTGATACCTAACCTCTGGATATGGTCTCCACAAGTTCTTCCACCCCTTTTCTGGTGTATTGTAGCTATTATCATCCCTTTGGGGTCCTGAGAGGATCTTGCTTTCCTGACATCTGGGACTTATTGTTTGCTACCCCAACATCCCCATCCACCATTGCTACACACCTCTGTTCAATTTCCTGACCCTCTGTACATATCCTCCATCTCCTCCCATACCTTATTCTGCCACTCTTTTCATCTTCCCCACTTGTCTTCCTCCAAAGTCCCTCTCACTCTCTACATCCCTTGATTATTTTGTTCCCCCTTCTAAATGGGACTGAAGCATCTACTCTCTTCCTTCCTCATGAGCTTCATATGGTCCATGAGTTGTATCATGGATATTCTACACTAGCTGCCTAATACCCACCTATCAGGGAGTACAAGCCATACGTGGTCATTTGTGACCGAGTTACCATACTCAGGATAATATTTTATAGGACCTAGGTTCTACATTTGCCTGAGAATTTCATAAAGTCGTTGTTTTTAATAGCTGAATAGTATTCCATTCTGTAAATGTATCACATTTTCTATATCCATTCTTCTGTTGAGTGACATCTGGGTTCTTTCCAGTTTCTGGCTATTATAAATATGGCTGCTATGGACATAGTGGAGCACGTGTCTTTATTACATGTTGGAGCATCTTCTGGGTATATGCCCAGGAATGGTATAGCTGGGTCCTCAGTTAGTATAATGTCTAATTTTCTGAGGAACCACCAGACTGATTTCCAGAGTGACTGTACCAACTTGCAATCCAACCAGCAAAGGAGGAGTGTTCCCCTTTACCCACATCCTTATCAGCATCTGCTGTCATCTGAGTTTTTCATTATGACTGGTGTGAGGTGAAAACTTTTTTCTTTTTTTTTATTAGATATATTCTTTGTTTATAATTGAAACATTATTCTCATTCCTGGTTTCACTTCCAGAAACCCCCTATACCATTTCCTCTCCCCTGCTTCAATGACAGTGTTCCCTCACTCAACCACCCACGCCTACTTCCATATCCTGGTATTCCCCTACACTGGGATCAAGGGCCTCTCCTCCCACTGATTCCCAACAAGGCCATCCTCTGCTACATGTGTGGCTGAAGCCATGGGTCCCTCCCTGTGTACTCTTTGATTGGTAGTTTAGTCCCTGGGAGCTCTTGGGGATCTTGTTGGTTGATATTGTTGTTTGTCCTATGGGGTTGCAAACCCCTTCAGCTCTTTTAGTTCTTTCTCTAACTTCTTAATTGGGTACCCCATGCTCAGTCCAATGGTTGGCATCTTACCTCTGTATTTGTCAGGCTCTGGCAAAGCCTCTCAGGAGACAGCTTTATCGGACTCCTGACAGCAAGCACTCCTTGGCAACCACAATAGTGTCTGGGTTTTGTAACTTTATAAGGGATGGATGCCCAGATGTAGCATTCTCTGGATGGTCTTTCCTTCAGTCTCTGTGCCTCACTTTGACTCTGTATTTCCACCCATAGCTATTTTGTCCCCCCTTCAAAGAAGGAATAAAGCACCTACACTTTGGTCTTCCTTCTTGAGCTTCATGTGGTCTGTGAATCTGCCCAGGATCTTCTAGCTTTCATAGTCGCTGACGAGAAGTCTGGAGAAATACTGATAGGTCTGCCTTTATATGTTACTTGACCTTTTTCTTTTACAGCTCTTAATATTCTTTCTTGGTTTTGTGCGTTTAGTGTTTTGACTATTATGTGACAGGAGGAATTTCTTTTCTGGTCCAATCTATTTGAAGTTCTGTAGGCTTCTTGTATGTCCATGGGATTCTCTATCTTCAGGTCTTCTCATTGTGTCCTGAATTTCCTGGATGTTTTGGGTTAGCAGCTTTTTGCATCTTGCATTTTCTTTGACTGTTTTGCCAATGTTTTCTATGATATCCTCTGCCCCTGAGATTCTATCTTCCATCTCTTGCATTCTGTTTGTGATGCTTGCATCTATGACTCTTGATCTCTTTCCTGGGTTTTCTATCTCCAGAGTCACCTCCCTTTGTGATTTCTTTATTGTTTTTACTTCCATTTTTAGATCTTGGATGGTTTTCTTCAATTCCTTCACCTGTTTGGTTATGTTTTCCTGTAATTTTTAAGGGATTTTTGTGTTTCCTCTTTAAGGGTTCTACCTGTTTATCTGTGTTCTCCTGTATTTCTTTAAGGGGGTTCTTTATGTCCTTCTTAATGTCCTCTATCATCATCATGAGATGTGATTATATATCCAAATCTTGCTTTTCTGGTGTGTTGGGGTATCCAGGACTAGCTGTGGTGGGAGAACTGGATTCTGAATATGCCAAGTAGCCTTGATTTCTGTTGGCAAGGTTCTTGAGCTTGCCTTTCACCATCTGGTTATCTCTGGTGTTAGTTGGTTTTGCAGACTCTGGTTGGATCTTGTCCCTCCTGTGGGCCTGTAAGCCTGTGTCAGCACTCCTCGGGAGTCCAGCTCTTTCCTGGTAGGACCTGTGTACAGAGGGTTGTGGGACAGCCCCAGCTCTTAGCTACAGATAGGGACCAGAATGACCCTGTCTCAGCTACTCCACTGTTCCTGTCCCTTGTGCGATCCTGGCCAGTCCTGCTTCAGAAGTTACTGAAGAGAAAGTAGAGATCCACGTTTGGATCTGGGAGTGAGAGCACTCCTGGTAGACCAGTTCTCCTCTGGCAGGACCTGTGCACAGAGGGCTGTGGAACAGCCCCTGCTTCCCGGTACAGATAGTGCCTGGAAGGTTCCTATCCCAGCTCCTCCACTGTTCCAGTGCCCTGTGTGCTCCTGGGCAGTCCTGCTTCAGACTTCTTATGTCCTTCTTAAAGTTCTCTATCATCATCAGGAGGTGTGGTTTTAAATCAGAGTATGGCTTTTCCACTGTGTTGGAGTATCCAGGGATTGCTATAGTGTGATAACTGTGTTCTGATGATGTCAAGTGGCCTTGGTTTCTCTTGTTTATGTTCTTGCCCTTGTCTCTTGCCATCTGGGTCTCTCTGGTGTTATCTGGTCTTGCTATCTCTGACTATGACTTGTCCCTCCAGTAAGCCTGTGGGTCAGCACTCCTAAAAGACAAGTTCTCTCTGGGAGGAATTTGTGTATGGAGAGCTGTGGCACAGGGTCAGCACCAGAGTGTAGATGAAAACCAGAAGGATCCTATCCCAGGCCATTCCTTGGTTCCTGTGTCCTGAGGGCTCCGGGTGGGTCCCTCTTTGGCCAGGTATTTGAACAGAAGTGGTGCTCTTACCTGTGCTTTCAAGTATGTTAGTACTCCTTGGAGACCCGCTCTGTCCCGGCAGGATCTGGGTATGGAGAGCTGTAGCACAGGGTCAACTCCAGGCACAGATGGAAACTGGAAAGCTTATTTATAAATTTAATGAAATAACAACCAACCAATTATCCCTGAAAACTTACATAGAGAAAACATTATATGGACTTAGCAAGTTATATTTAGGAATATATAATGTATATACAAAAATATATATAAGCATACAATAACAATTGATGAGAAACAGCCATGAATTTGAAGGAAAGGGAGGGGTAATATTGGTGGGTACGCAGAAAATAAGAGAAGGGAGAAATGTTGTAATTAAATTACGTTCTCAAAAACAAGCAAATAAAATACATGAAAGACCAAAAAGCAAAGGTTTTTGTTACTAACCAAAAAGGAGGTTTTGTTACTAATAACATAGTCTAAAGTTTCTATTGTGGGACAAAAGATCTAAGACACAGCCCTCAATATGGAAGGACAAGAAATTCAAAGGCTTAATGTTTTCCAACTTTATGACCCAGTATAATGTAATTGATCAACATGATGTGGTAAGATGAGTTTTAAAGACAAGAAAAAACATGTAGAGGAATATTAAATATATATTGTTAACTTGCAGCATCTAGTACAAAAGTCTATGTGTAATTATGGCAACTAGTTTATATTCTTCAGTGAAAACTATGCTAACAATGAGGACATCAAGGATAAGTAGTGGATAGAGGGAAGTAGTGACCAATATGTAGCATATCTAGGACATTAATAGCATGGACAATTCTCTCAATGGGACCATAGACATCATTATAACTTTTTCTAAACATAAGAATGTGCAACACAGCAAGAAAGAGTCCTAATACTGCTGTGAGGTTTAGATGATAATAAATGACTGTACTTTCCTCAGTTACAAGAAATATACCACTCCTGTGGGAGACATTGAACACAGAAAGGTGATAGATGGATGTGGCATAGAGAATATGGCAATTTCTTTGCTTTTTGGTCTTTCATTTTTCTGTAAACTTAGAACCTATCTAAAATATAAGCTTTTTAAAAATCCAATACCACAATCTCAATCAACGTTCTATTATGTTCAAGTACCTTACCGGCTATTCTGTTTTAACAATGATTTATTTAATTCATTTGACAACTCATCCTTTATATATCATAGAAAACTATGTAAATAAAATCTCTCTATAAATAAAATCTTACATGGTCAATAAAAGTGCATAATTAATGAGTCTCTTGCAAAAGCCTAATTTAAATTTAATAGAGGGAGTTCCCAAAGAGAATCAAAGAAAATGATATTCTCTTTAAAGTAACAATTACATAATGCAATAAAAATAGCTTCACATATACATGTAGAGAAATCAACATTCTTATTAACTATAAAAATCCTTTATATGCTTACATTTCAGTTTTTATTTAAAATTTATTATAATGGAGTCTGCGCAAAAGGAGGGAGGAGGTGGTGGGACACATGTAAGGGACACAGCAACAGGATGACATGGCCAGGGACACAGCTCCTGTTGTAGGAAAGATAAAGAAAAAACTAGGGCTGGAACTGGTATGGAAGAGAGAAGGGGAAGATATTGTAGCTGTATTCCCCCACTCTCCAAAGATTACATCTCCCTTGTTCTGCCCCTGGCCCTAGTAGCTCTTTCTGATGCACCTGTTGGCTTTTCTCTGGACTCCAGGGGTTTATTGAAAGTATCCCTCTGCCTTCCCTGCTTTTGTCCCTCCTCAATAACACCTTCTCCTTCTGAGAAAGAATAATTCCTATCCATTCTCTCCTTCTTCCTCCTGGGACAAAAACAAGAAAAGAAGCACCAACTCCCCACGAAGGGGGTGAGGGGGGGCAACAGACAGTAGAGAAGGGAACAGAAGGAGAGCACAGACTCACAAATCCCCAGGAGGAAGGAAAGACAAGGGGGTCAAAGGTTGAGGGCAGTGGCTGGTCCATTGCTACCCTGGCTCATTCTCTAGAGGACTTCAACACAACTTGTCGGATAGGCTCTGATAGAGAAATGAAAGAAACAGAATCATTGTTAAAATCCAGAGGACTCCTCTTTCCTTTGTCTAGAGGCTCCTGGGTGTTTGGAGAGTGGTGGGAAGAACAGACTGTTCCATGAAGAGCTTCTCTCCACTCACCCTTCTCTCCCATCAACTTGAGCTCACCAGTGCTGAGAGGGAGTGGCTAAGGTCTAACTGGTACCTAAGATGTAGCTCAATGCTGTGGAAGAGGCTGACACCATCCCTGCAACTACCATTGGACAGATCTCACCAGTACCTTTGTTGCAGAGCTAATAGACATGGTGAGAGCCCCGCTGTGCACCTTCCTGTAGTCCAAAATATAAGCTGAACTCAGCATCATGCCACACACATGGCATGGCACCTTCTCCTTGAGTTGTACTGTGAGCACTTGGAGTCAATCCTTCGATCCTTTGTAGCAAAAGCTGCCTTACATTTCTCACATTCGAGGGGCTGCTCTGCTGAGTGCACCTGTCACTCTTGAGGTGATCCAGCCTAGGGATATGTTGAGGTGGGGCTCAGGGCTGTGAGTATAAGCCTAAGGTTTCAAGGTGAGGTATGCCTCACATCTACCTAGATTCCTCCAAAATGTCTTTCTAAAAAGTCCCAGCATTTCCCACACAGCTTCAATCCCTAGGCAGGAAATCTGTCAAACCAAGATTCCACTTCTGCCTAGGAGAGGCTTTCCTTTAGCCCAAAGACCCACCTCCTCTAATTTACTAACACCTGCTCCCAATAACGATGAGGCTCATTTCACTCTTCCCTGGGAGTAGTTCTATATGCTTATATTTTAACTGAAAATTAAAATAACAGATAATCTTTTACTATAAAAGCACCAAGAAAATTCATTTTATAAGAAGATAAAAGTTCTGGGTATTTAGCCTAAACACTAAGTAGCAAGCACATACATTGAGCCAACTCCCATCTTTTACTTTCAACTATAACCAACTACATTGCAGATTTATTAATTGTGCTATGATTTTTTTTAAAAAAAGCATTGAATAATTATTGCCAAAATATTTGAACTTATTATTGTAGTGGGTTACTGACCTGTAGCTATGTCATCTTATGAAAGTACTCCTGAGAATACTTTAATTGCTAAAACTAGGAAACGGGTCTCTGGTCACTTAGACCACCTAAAAATTGCTAGAGTCTGGACCAGCTGTAAGTTCCTATGCAAGGTGTCCCTACCTTCAAGGGTATGAGAAGTGCTTGATTACTGAAATGCTATTTCATCCATCTGTCAGCAACGCGTGCTGCAGTTTTGTCATACTTAACCCTTTTCTAGGTGTTCCTATTTGTGTATACTACTATAGCCTACTAAACTCACTCAGACATGCCCTTTCCTACGTGTTATGGTTTGTTCTACTATAACCTACTAATCTCAGGTACTTACCCCTTTCCTAATTGTTCTTATTTGTATATATTAACATAATATACTATTATCCATCTTTATACTTTTCTATTTGTTCTTATTTGTGTATACTAATATAACCTACTAGCATCATTTAGACTTATTCATTCTTACTCACTCTTATCTGTGTATACAAATATAACCTACTAACCTCACTCAGGGTCACCCAATCCCTTATGTTCTTATTGGTGCACATGTGTTTCTGCATATTCAAAACATGTGGAAGTTTGCACACTTATCAACAGAATCAAGATTAAAGACCTATTTAACCCAAGTATTACTACTCTCACCTTTGAACAATATCATTACTTCTCACCACATTCCTTGGCAGTTGCTGCTCTGTTTCCATTTTTAAAATTTTATCATTGAAACGTGTAGTGGAGGGTGCTAGAGAGTTTACTCACCAGTTAAGAACACTTGTTACTCTTGCAGAAGATAGGAGTTTATTCTCCAGCATTTACATGGTAACTTACAAACATCTATAACTCCGGTCCTAGGGAGATGTAACATTCCATTCTGACTTCTGTGGGCACCAGATATACACTTGATACACAGTTATGCTGGCTAGTTTTATGTCCACTTACTACAAGCTGTAGTCATATGCATATGAGAGAAAGGAACTTTAACTAAGAAAATGTTTCCATCAGATCAGGCTGTAGGACATCTTCTTAATTAGTGATTAATGTAGGAAGGCCAAGCCCATTGTGGATGGTACTACAATGAACAGGTGATACTGGTTTCTTTAATAAAGTATGCTGAGTAAGCCAAGAAAAGCAACCTAATAACTGTAGCACTCCACCATGGCTTCTGCATCAGTCCAAGACTCCAGGTTCCTGTCAGATTTGAGTTCCTGCCTTGGCTTCCCTCAATGGGAAGGATATATGGTGGTTCAGGATATATAAGCCAAATAAACTCTATCCTCCCAAATGCTTCATCATAGCAATAGTAATGATATATATACATATGTATATATATGTATATATACATATATGTGTATGTATATATAAACATATATACATATATATACATATGTATGTATATATATGTATGTATATATAACGTTCATACTAGTTTCTTCTTTGTGATGATGATGGACTAAATCCTGGCCCCCAGCCTCTCTAAGCAAGCTATTCTCTCGGCCATAATTTTATTCATTATTGACAACCATATTATTGTGGAATTGATGTGTTGCAGTTTGTTTATGCATTTTTTGTGAAGAGAAATCATAGTATTTCTAGCTCAGCCATGCTATAAAGCTATGGAAATTTTTGCACATTTTAATTGTTACATGCACATACTAATTACATAATGCATTTCATTATGACATAATGCATACATATAATGCATGTTTTCATTTTAAAATTAACTTTAAAATTAGTTTGTTCTTCAACAATTTCATGCTTATAATTAAGGTGTTTTGTTTACAACATCTCCCCACACACTCTCTCTTATTTTCCTTTTTGCCCTGCCTATACTCCTCTCCCTAGTTCTATCAATCACTTTTCCTATTTGGTTTTGTTTCATAACTCATTTACTTTATTTAAGGACATCTGGGAGAGCATTGGATTATAATTATCAATTGAGACCTGGTGGTGTTATCACTGAATATGAAACTGAAGTCAATGACCCCTTGTCTCCTTGCATCTATCAGTAACAAATTGTTTAACAGTGAGTAATAGGACTCCTGAGCCCTACCTCTATCTTTGTTCATGGGCCCATTTTTTGTGCAGATCAAGTAGAAGCACATGAAGTTGCTGTAAGTCTCTAATTGTAAAGGCTATGTGTTGCTGGGAAGCTGACATTGGAGACCTTTCCTTAACTTTCAGTTTTTATGTCCCCTGAGTCTGCCTCCAGAGTGCTTGCTAAACTATTGATGGAGAGCCATCGATACAAGTCTTCTGCATGGTGTATTCTCACATTTTATGCAGGTAATTCTCTATATTATCTATACCTGTTCACTGAAAAATACTTTTTTATTAAGGCTAAGCAGCATTTGGTTTGTCTATAGCAAACTGTATCTTAATCATGTTCACATATCACTCAGTTATATATAAAATTAATATAAAAAGTTTCCTCTGGGGTAAAAAGTCTGAGAATGGACATATCCTACATTTTGGTGTATGCTTATACATACACATACATACACAAGTACATATGCATAGATGTACACACATACATACTCACATTCATGGATACACACATAGGCACATAAATACATAAACACTCACATATGTACATACCTACACACAATCACATAGAAATGTACCAACCATACAGACACACAAATATATACACAGACACTGGCACATATGCATTCACAAATACAAATACATACACTTACACATATACACATATAATGCATGCATACATAAACACAAAGATTCATGCACACATGCATATGCACACACATTGACAAATACTCATAAATACACAAACATATAAATATATAAAGACACACAGACATATATCTATAGTCAGATATATACAGAATAGATAAATAGATAGATAGATAGATAGATAGATGATAGATACATCGATACATAGATACATAGACACATAGATGGTTTATAGATAGAGAGGTACACAAAAAGACATACAAACACAGACACCAAACACACTCATATACCCACATACATACATACATACATACATACATACACACAAAACAGATGAACACACATAGAAAGACACATGCTGTCTTAGGTCTTAGTAAAGGGGTTGTGAAATCTTCCTCTGCAATAGAAACAAACCACTAAGGTCAAATGTCTGGTAGGGAGTCCCTGACTGGAGGCTCAGAGAGGCCATTGTGGATCTGTGAAGGTAAAGCTCAGATTGTGTTGGAGACCCTGAAAGGCTAGAGATGTCAGAGTCTCTGGGAACCTGTCAAGGAGAGCTAAAGATTGGGTATGGGACCAACCTGAAAGAGATAAATGCGTTACATTCAACAAAACAGGAAGGAATGAGAAATTTAAGATACCATCTAATCACCTCTTACTAAAATGCCAAGTTCTGCTGCCGCCCACAGTTGGAACTTGGCCCCTCCATTTGACTTGTGTTTTCATAATCTTTGACTCCTTGATGGTTTCTAGGGAATAACTCAAGCTTATTCCTCTAGCAGTTTGCAGCATTAACTGGGATGGGTCTTGAGCTGATGGCATCAATCCCATTTATTCCATTTAGTTACAGACATTTCTTTAAGCTAAAAGCTTTAAGTTTAAAAGATTAAAAAAAATCTCCTTTAGCACAGGACCTGACTCTGATATTACATTTCCCAGTGCTTTTCTCCTCCAACTGTACATATTTTGCCCTATGTATTTCTTTTCACTATAGATCTGAATAAGAATGATCACTAAACCCACATGATACAGTCAATACTAGGTTGTCTTAAAAATCACTTTGGTCAATGACATTCATCCTCAGCTCTTTAATTTACCCTCAGGTAGATTCTTAAGACAATAACAAAAAGCAGCCAGAATATTTTTCTTAGTTAGGATTTTTATGTCTGGGTTGAAATACTATGACCAAAAGCAAGTTGAGGAGGAACATATTTATTTGGCTTATACTTCCACAGCACTGTTTAATCATAAAAGTAAGTAAAGACAGGAACCGAAGCAGGGTAGGAACCTGAAGGCTGGAGCTGATGCAGATGCAGGAGGAATGCTGCTTACTGACTTGCTCCTCATGGCTTGCTCAGCTTGATTTCTTATAGAACCACCTCCAGGACTGACCCCATCCACATTGGGATTGGAGGCCACACCAATCACTGATTAAGATAATGCTTTAGAGATTTGTCTACAGCCCAATTGTATGGAGGCATTTTCTCAATTGGGTTTTCCTTCTCCTGGATGATTCTAGCCTGTATACAAAGTTCACATAAAATTAGCCAGCACAGTATCAGAAGAATGGTTTCTAAGCCCGTTGTTATTGCCCTCAGCCAATATTGCTTTCAATTCTACTGTCTTCAATGCTGCCAGGTTAGCCCATTAAGCCCTACTTAAAGCTTTTCTAGTCCAACATCTCAGGGTCTTCCATATTTCAACAAAATCCATGTTCAGGCGTATTCCAGAAATACTCTAGTACCTGGTACCAACTTCCTTCCTAGTTACTGTTTAATTGTTGTGGGAAGATACATGACCAAGGTAATTCATAAAACAAAACATTTAGTTGGTGGCTGGATTACAGTTTCAGTATATTAGTTCATGATCATCATGGCAGTGAGCATGGTAACAGGCAGACATGGCACTGAAGCAGTAGCTGAGAGCTCTCATCTGGTTCACAAGTTGTGGGCAGAGATAGAGAGCAAGACTAAGCCTCAGAAGGCCTTTTGAAACCTCGAATCTCATACCCAGAAACATACCTTCTCTAATAAAGCCACACCTTCTAATCCTTTCTAAGCAGTTCCATGAACTGGGAACCAAGTACTCAAATATATGTCTATGGGAACCATGCTCATTCCAACCATCATAGACACATACACACTGACACACATATAGATAAACATGCACTCATACATAAACACACATACTATTTAGGCTGGTTTGTGTGTAAACTTGATACAAGCTAGAACCATCAGAGAGAAAGGAGCCTCAGTCAAGGAAATGCCTCGATGAGATACAGATTTAAGGCATTTTCTCAATCACTAATCAGAGTGGATGGGCTCAGCCCATTGTACATTATGCCATGCCTGGACTTGTTTCCTAGGTTCTATAAGAAGGCAGGGATAACAAGCCAGTATGCAACACATCCCCATGGCTTCTGTATCAGATCCTGCCTTCGGGTTCCTGCCCTGTTTGAGTTCCTGTCCTGACTTCCTTTGGTGGTGATAGCAATGTGAAAGTATAACCTGAATAAACATTTTCCTTCCCAAATTTCTTTTTAGTCATGGTGTTTCATCACAGCAATAGAAACCCCAACTAACATACACAGACAGACAGATATACATGAAAACACATGCACACACACACACACACACACACACACACACACACAGAGATATTTAAAACATATTCACCATAGATACACACATATCTATACATGAAGACATACAAGATACACATATACACAGGCACATTAAACAACAACAAAAAAGTCATTGTAGTATTGGGCTGGAGAGGTAATTCAGTGCTTAAAAAAGCTTGCAGTTCTTCCAGAGAGTTTAGTTCATCATTGTATACAGAAGATTCAGTTCCTAGCACCTACATAGAAGTTCACAACTTTGTCTAACTCCAGTTCTAGGGAATTTGAGTCCCTCTTCTAGCTTCTACAGACAGCGCATACACATTTACACATAAATGCATGCGGGTACAATAATCACATGCATTAAAAAAAGAAACATGTTTTTTATATAAAAGAACATATAAAAAAGGAACATAAGAGCTTATTTCCAAGCTCTATATAAAAAATAAATTTCACATTTAAATAAGAAGAAAATTCCCAATTAACCTTAGTATTTATACTCAAATATTACAAAATCTAAAAAAGAAAATACTATAGTCAAAGAATTTCTAGACCCAAAGATTTCAAATAAGGTAAAGTGTTACCCTGTAGCAATTTTATTGTTTCATATCACCACTGTCTAGGTTAAATATAGGTACATTAAACTTAATTAAAATAGAGGATTAGCAGAATAGATTTTAATAGCATAACCCAACAATATGCTGTCTGTATCAGATATAAAAGAGATCTGAAGACACAAACAGTTTAAAGGGTGGAAAGCTGAAGAAAAACATCCTATGTATGATATAACTAAAAGAAAGAAGTTACTCCACAAAAAAAAAATAGGCCTTAAATCAAAAATTGTTAAAAACCTAAAATTTTCATGCAGAGATCTTCAAGGTTTGAATTTCATGAGTTATCGCCCTTGTTAAAGTGGGTGTTTAATGATGACTTTTTTAAAATTATCTTTGCTACTCCTGCTAGAGATCCCTGTAAAATCTCATGAGTTCTCTGAGCTTGACTTTGGAGCTTAGTGTTAACTTTGATGGATAATGGAATCCCTTTCTGGGGTAAATGGGGTGTGTTTTATTTGCCCAGGAAATATCTGAACAATTTGTATTTCTAGTCTTATGTTTTAGCTATTTGATATTCAAGGAAACCTCTGTCAGACATTAGCCTGTCAGGGTTGGCCAGACTGGTTCAGTCAGGAGGGTGGATCTGAATTTATATTCTTAGCACATATCTAAAAAGTTAGACATGACAGTAAGTACCTATAATACCAGTATTGAGGAAGCAGAAAGTAAGGGGGTGGGATTGAATTGCTGGTTAGCTAGTCTTCCAGAATGGGTGAGGTCCAGGTTTGGTGAGAGACCCTTCTAAAACATAATATGGAGAGTAGCCAAGAAAGACACCCAGCATTGACCTCTGGGCTCCACACACACTTGTACATATTCACACGTGTTGACATACAGGCACATGTATATAAGCAAGCATTAGCTAGCAGGCTAAATACAGCTCAAGTGTTGGCGAGGATGTGGAGAAAGAGGAACACTCCTCCACTGCTGGTGGGAATGGAAGCTGGTACAACCACTCTGGAAATCAGTATGGCGGTTCCTCAGAAAACTGGACATGATACTTCCAGAGGACCCAGCCATACACTCCTGGGAATATACCCAGAAGATTCCCCAGCATGCAATAAGGATACATGCTCCACGATGTTCATAGCAGCCTTATATATAATAGCCAGAAGCTGGAAAGAACCCAGATGTCCCTCAACAGAGGAATGGATACAAAAAATGTGGTATATATACACAATGGAGTACTATTCAGCCATTAGAAACAATGAATTCATGAAATTCTTAGAGAAATGGATGGAGCTGGAGAACGTCATACTAAGTGAGGTGACCCAGTCTCAAAAGAATACCCATGGTATGCAGTCACTGATAAGTGGATATTAGCCTAGAATGTTGGAACACCAAAGACATAAATCACATACCAAGTGATGTCTGACAAGAAGAAAGGAGTGGACACTGGTGCTAGAATGGACCAAAGCATCATTGTGGGGGAGTACAAGAACAGTGAGGTGGGAGGGAGTGGATGAGGGAGCAGGGGGAGGGAAAAGGGCATGTGGGACCTTTGGGGGTGGGGAACCAGAAAAAGGGAAATGAATTGTAAATATAGAATTATATCCAAGAAAAAAAAGAAGAAAAAAGAATGAAATAAGAGCATTTTGCAATTGAATTCACAATGATGATGTCAATATCTACTATATTGAGTTTTTGACTTTTCCAAAAACATTAGTATTCTTTCTCATTTAACTTCAGATTAAATAATTTCCCAGTTCTTCTCAAGCATTTTTACTTTAGTGGAATGGAAATAATTTGATTCTCTTAGTTTTGTCTATTATTTTCATTCATGATGCTAAGACCTTAATATATAAAGAATGAGACAATTTCTCCCCTTTCATGTTTCTTCTTGTTCTTCATGTAAAGGATAATGGAGTCACAGACCTGTTATCTGTAGAAATTATAACAGAAGTACCATGTAGGATAATGCATAACACATTCTGGCATTGATGGTGACCATGGAAAGTTCATGTCACCCATGCCTGGAATGAGTCTTAGTCATAAGAGGCTTAGCTTCACAAGAAATAGATCATTCAACCGGGGAGAAACTTTTGACAGAGACGGTCTTAATTATTCTTGGATTGCTGTAAAGAGACACCATGACCAAGGCAATTCTTATAAAAGAAAGCAGTTAGTTGGGGAATTGCTTAAAATTTTAGAGGTTTATGTCATGATTACCCTGGCACTGGAGAAGTAGCTGACCAAGTAGAGAAAGAAAACAGGACCTGGTTTTTGAAACCTTAAATCCTCCTTCCAGTGACACAAATCCTCCAACAAGATAACTCCCTATTCCTTCTCTAAAGGTTTTTACTCCCTGGTGTCAAACATTCAAGCATGTGAGTGAGCCTGCGTATTTTATTCATACCACCACACTGGGATTATCAGGCAGAGGAGCCAGAAAAGGCTGGAACAGAAGGAGCTGTTGCTGTCTTGGCACAGTTATCTCTGCCAAGCATATTATTTCTACTTTCTAATTCCCCTCCCAGCTATACGTACAAAGATACAATATGGATTTAGTAAGCAATTGGTCAAAAGGACTCTAAAACACCTTGAAATTAAGCTTTTTATTTTCTCTTTTCTCTTCTTTCTTTCTTTCTTTCTTTCTTTCTTTCTTTCTTTCTTTCTTTCTTTGTTTTTTCCATTAAGAAGGATGTAGGGACATTTGTCTACAATACATGGGATGTAATAAACTGGCATCCAAAGACAGGCCATCAGTAATTTAAACATCAAATCTAAGAACAATAATAGGTTGCCACAACATCCTCTGTTTGCCATATATTATTGCATACCAAAAGTAAAATATTCATTGCATTAAGTGCTTTAAAATACTGGGCAGATAGCCCATGACTTATCTTGGGATTCTGTCCCAGTAAACACAAGAGAAGTTGAAAATTCCATAAATTTAAAAGGCCATGCACTTAACTCACTACATATTGTAGCTTAACCTAATTAATCTTAAACATACTTAGATTCTAGTTGGGCAAAGTCATCTATCAGAAAGCCCATTTGATTCTAAAACATTAGATATGCCACATGATTTAATGGCTACAGTGGACATAGAATGCTGATTATATGCCCCCATGATAATGGAAGACATGGCTGTCTCAGCTGCTGCCCATCAGGAAACAATGTCCTTGTGACATATCAGTGACCCATGGAAATATCCAAGCTTGAAACTGAGAGTTCTGCTGAACATAAATGCTTTCATAGCATTGTAAACCTTAACAGGACTAAGTTGAATCAGGACAGAAGTAGTAGCTGAGAAATCACATATGATCCACAAGTTGCTGGGAAGAAGAGTGAAAGACTGGGCCTATGGTAGGCTTTTGAAACCTCAGCTCTAAAAAGCGATACCTCCTAATCCTTCCTAAGCAGTCTACCAACTAAGGATGAGGCAAGCACTCAAAAATTATGAGTATTTTTGAGTCATTCTCATTCAAACCACCACACTGGGAAAGGTTAGAAGGAAAGACATTCCTAAACTTTTTTGTAAGATTTACAGAATCAAAATTATCATTCTAGTACAATTTCTAAAGCATCCTATAATCATGGTATCTACTGCGTTTTGAAATGTTTGGCCAGTTGCAATTGAAAGTAGTAAATTAAAATTTAAAAAAGGGTCAACTGAAAGGTATATGGGAAAACAGGAAGTTAAAGACTAAATGCATCTGGATTAATGTTCTATGTTCAAATGTGCACTTCAAGTCATAGCCATTGATTCTCTCTCTCTCTCTCTCTCTCTCTCTATATATATATATATATATATATATATATATATATATATATATATGTATATATATATATCAATGTTATAGAAAAAATTAGTGCTTCTAGTGCCTCTATTCCACAAATGATGTTATGGGCAGCAAGGTCAGATAATTAAAGCTTACTAAAGAGAAGGATCCAGCACCTATCATAATCTTAGCACATAACAGCCTCTTCTGTGTGAAAAAAATGTCCCCTCCTTCAAGAACAGTGTATCAGTCATGAAGCTATGTCTGGGATGCACTTAAAGTCTATAAGTGGAGGGATATCCTAGCACTGAAAATATGAGGCTAAATGAGACCTTTTGGAGCAGAGGGAGGGGGCTAGGATAGGGGTTTTTTTAGTGAGGTAATGTGGAAAGAGGTTAACATTTGAGATGTAAACAAAGCAAATATCTAATAAAAAAGAAAAAAGTTGTCTAGAGTAGGGCATTATATATCATTTTCTACATATATTCTCACTTCTTAGAACACTGTTTGGAATATAAAAAGTAATAGGAAATGTATGAGAACTAAATAAATGATTTGTAATGCAAACTTGCTTTCCAGCTCCTAAATCTGGAATTAAGCTCTCATTGTCATATATCTCCTGGCTTCAGGCATAAACATATACTCTCGGGAAAGTAGAAAGAAGAGTTAGAGTGAATATAAAAGGCCAACATGCATCATGAAGAGGACGCTGGATGAGAAATGCATGTGCAGCATCACTGTCTGGTCAGACAATGGTACTCACAGGGCTGGGCAGATGAGGGCATGTCTGACAAAAGCTAGACTCAATACATCAGTAGCTGTCATTTCCAACTGGTGCTCTTTGTCATGAAGGACAGTTTCTCTGCCAGTTTTAAGCCACTTTCAAGGTCACTGTCACTACTGAGATCTGGGAGTTGGTCTAGATCCAGGTATTCCTGGCTTCTCAAAATTAATTAAGTTCCCTAGCCCCACTGCTCCCAGAGTGCCAGCCCTGGCTGCACTCCTGGATTCTCATCCCTAAGCCCTAAGCCCTAGTGATGTTCTGTGAGGACTGCCATCTCTCCTGTCTTTCTGTGCTTGAGTCACACTCTCTGACCTTAGCCCCATAAGCTGGCACAGTTTCAGACACTGCATTCCTGATCCCTGCCCTGCTGCAACTGAAATATGTGTGTCATCACCTTAAGGAATATTCCAGAAGGAAAAATGTGCATTAATCTGTGGCCTAAGTCCAAAATCAAGAATTAGAATAAAAAATAAGAGATCCCACCTAAAACACCAAGTGGCTATATAAAGATCATGTCTGTCTTCTGTTAGTTTTTTTAAATTGCTTTAAAATGCCCTTCCTGAGCTCAAATAGGGTGTGTTCCATAGATAGATAGACAGACAGACAGACAGACAGACAGAGCAATTAGCTGGTTACAAATCTTCATTATGACAACTATCCACATAGGCCTCTGCCCTGCCCTCCTTACTATCTGAACTCCATTGAGATTTCTCACTCCAGAAATACAGGGGCAGTTACTGTTCACATGGAGAACAAATGAATGGGGGCTACAGTTAAAAGACCCTGTCTAAATCCAGGCTAGGATGGGAGCTGGTCTGCAGCTTAGGCTAGAGAGGTAGATAATAGCAGAGTATGGAGTTCACCCCATTAGCTGTCAGAAGCACTGCTTCACTGTTTAATAGACTGGCTTGGTGGATGTAAAAAGAAGTGAGAAAGTGGGCACAAAGCTGAGACTTTGTGACTTTCAATCTTTTCTTCTTCCTCACACCAGTTCTATAACACCTGCAACACATCTAAAAGGATGTAGAAGTATCTCCCCCTACAATATATACAACTGTTACAAGATAAAGCCATTTCCTGACAGGTACAACAGATATATAAGTAATCCTGTCACAAAATACTAGATACATCGTATACTGGAAATGTAGTGCTGTGTATTTATGTATGCTAAGGATATAAAAATGTTTGAAGTGATAGGCGGAGCGCTTTTATAAGCTAAAGTGCTTGTAGGATGTTTCCCGTGGCTTACATGCCAACTGTATTTTAAACAACAGTGCAACTGTGACGGAGTTTCATGGTGAGCCCAGTTTTAAGTGAAGGAAGAATGAATATAAAGCAAAGCAAAAAGGGTTGACTAGTCTGAACCTCCTGAACATGTTTCTACAAAAAAAAACTCACAAGAAGGGCTTGAAATCAACCCCACTCTGAGGCCAACCAAAGACGGGGACAAGGCTTTCCTGTGGACACCTCAAGGCAGGCTTTGGAAGCTTCCAGTCTGTATCTCCGAGTGAAATCCTCTAAATCCATTGCTGTACTTTGCACTCCAGACGGATAAAGTGGAAAGTTAGACCGGATAATGACCTTTAGTCTGTAGCCCTCCGTTCTAGGATAGCAGATGACTTGGGATGGGAGTACGAACTTGGGCAAATGCTGGCTCTGAGCTTGGCTGTTCCCTTGCACCCCGTGCCACACCAGGGCACAGTCCGCAACTCCCGCCCAGCACCACTTTGCTCTGACGTCCTTCTCCAGAGCTCTGACGATCGCCCCCGCCTTCCGCCCTTATAAAGAGACTTTTTCCAATATCCTGATCGATCGCCTCACCCCCTCCGAGCCCACATCGGGCTCCTTGCCGGGCCCCTCTATTCACCTCGAGCCTCCCTCCCTCGGTGTCCCTCACAGCCCCGGGCTCCGGACCCCTAAAACAGCTCCGGTGACCGCAAGGCAAGGTAAGAGCCCTGCAGGAGCAAGAGCTGGGGCCGCACCCATGAGGCTGGCGGGGAAGGACTGACTCTACCTGCTGGGGTGTCCCCTCCGCTCAGTTAAAAAGCACTTGTGGCTCTAAAGGTGCTAGCGGTTGTAGGAGTCTGGGTTCGGGAGATCCAGAGAGCGGAGGCAAAGGGGAGCAGGACGCCAGAGAGTTTGGGCGGAGGGGGAGTTTGGTGGCGCTGAGCTCACAAAGGCGGAGCCCACCGGGTCTGGGGCACTCCAAAACATCCCGGAGGTGTCTGCACCCAGAGCCCCATCACCCACTTGCAAAGCTCAGACCCCCGCAAAAACTTACGCGTGTGAACTGGGGTGAAGGAAATAGCCCTGGTTGTTCGGAATAAGAGAACAAGAATTCTGTAAGATCAAGCTTTATTTTAGAAGTTGATATCAGTCCTCTTCATTCGCGTTTTCGTATCTGTGACTGTGGTTTGTACATTGCCTTATTCTAAAATCCTTTTCTGTAGAGACCAGGATGAGCTGCGGGGTGGGGGTGGGGGGTGGGGGTGGGGTGGACGTGACATGAACTAAGGACAAAGGAAGATTGAGAGAGATTGATAGGGTCCTTCTTTTAAACAGCGAAAACATACTTAGTTGTCACAGTAAATTGATTTTTAAAAGGATTTTCCTAGTTTGGGTTTTGGGGGGATTGTTTTTGTTTTTTATTTTTGGAGGGGGTATTTTTGCCAGATATTTTTATGTTGGGTTACTTTTGGACCTGTTTTCTGAAGTCTGAAAGGATAAAGTCTGAAAGAATAAATAAAGAATGAGAAATGAGAGAGAGAGAGAGAGAGAGAGAGAGAGAGAGAGAGAGAAGAGAGAAGAGAGGAAGGAGAGAGTGAGAGGGGGGAGGGAGACTTTGGAGTATTCCTTTAGGCTACATTTAAATTAATAAACCATTATTAAATATTGACTTAGTTCCAAAGGGCAAATACAGGCATAATTATTGTAAGCATGTTGACAGAAGAACTGAGGTGTAATATAAAGGACTTAACTTGAAAGAATTTATAAAATACAAAAATTATTGTAAATGCATTTATCCTCACTCCTTGTTTGTTTCTTTGAACGCAAATCATTAAGTTGTTAAGCAGAAACAGAGCAGTGAACTGGACACTTGTTGGCCATGATTATGGGATTTCAATGCAAGCTTTTTCACAAAGAAAAAAAAAAAAGATGTCTGGATCCAGCTGCTTATTTTTGGCAGCCTGTGTATGCATAGTGCTTGGCTGCTTAATAATGCATTGCTGTATTTTCTACAGAAGATCTGAAGAAGTAGCCCTCTGTGGAAGGAGCTGCACAGTACCCTAAATAAAAATGCCTTTCCATGTAGAAGGACTGGTTGCTATTATCCTGTTCTACCTCCTTATATTTCTTGTTGGAATATGGGCTGCATGGAAAACAAAAAACAGCGGTAATGCAGAAGAACGCAGCGAAGCCATCATAGTCGGGGGCCGTGACATTGGTTTGTTGGTTGGTGGTTTTACCATGACAGGTAGGTTTCCCTGTACTCCCTTCCCAGGCTGTCTTGTATTCGGAGAAAGAAATCAATCACGGACTTTTTCCTTTGGAGCTCTTTCAGTCCGCAACTTATATTTTAACGTAACTTCATATTTAATTTAAACAAAAAGAACATGGCTTAATTTTAGTAATTCTAGACAAAAAACAACTTCACAATAAATCACTGAACTTAATATTAGGGAAGCAACATGGTCTCGCTTGACAGGCTAGTGGGTAGGAATGGTAAAAAACAAAGGAGTGGAGGAATTCTGTGAATCTATGAGACAATGCGATGGTGTCTCGATGGGCCCATTAATTCAAGCATGGGGTTGTGACTGAGCTCTCTGAAATGACAACTGAGTACTACCTAATTGTAGTTTTTAGCCTAAATAGATTACTTTGGAGGCAGTCGAATTCTAATCTAATTATTCCTGTTAGAAGCCTACTTTCTCGTGTAATACCTATTTTTCCTAAAAGGAAGCAATCTACAATGAAAGTAAGGTTTTCAGGACCCTTGGTACAAAAAGGAAAGAGTCAAGGTGTGTCCTCCAAGGAATTCACAGGCCATCATCTGGTTCTCTCTTCCTTTATAATCTTCCTTTTGTTAGGAGGGGCCCTTGTTTGTTCTTTCTTTGGTCTAAGAGTGATTTCTGTAGTTTTTCATATTTGTCTTGGTCTCCAAAAATAATTCTGAAAACAATATAAAATTTTGCCTTATAAATGATTGGTAACTTTGATTAACAATGCATTAGATCTGAATCTTACTTAGTATTCTCAACACTAACAACATGATACATGCTTGCTGGAACTCTTGATATCTCATTAGAAAAATGCCTTACTAGAAATCATATGAAATATCAATTTCTGTACAGACCTCTTATTTAAAAATAACTGATGCTGTGTGTTAGCTAGGAACCTTACTCTCCTATGAAGACAGTCTTTCAGTTCTGAGTATTTTGGCCATCTGAAATCTATAGTATCCTATATGGACTGTAGATTTTTTAATCTGTCAAGTATTCAAATTGTAAACTCAGCTATATATTCACCCACTGTAGATGGATTCATATGTTCTTTACAGGAGTCTCTGTGAAAGGGTTGTAGGGAATCTCCAGAGTTGTTTAGTTAGCACAGATCAGCACCAGGTCTTTTGATGACCACACTCACGATTCCTCCATGTTGTACTATGTGCAGCTTTCTGTTGGGTGTACTATGTCTCTTAAAACAGGTACTTTGTACACACAAATAATTATAATTGAGCAGTTAAATGTCCAAGCATTTTAATCATTGTTAATTATTCTACTATTCTATAATAATATATTTCAAATAATCATACAGTATGGCAAATCTGTTTCAAATAGTCATACAATGTTGCAGAATTTGTTCTTTTATTACTTGCAGTTTTCTTTTAAAAATATGACACACCATTAAAGTACATAAAAATAGTTAAATGAGGATATTATAAAGTGATATCACAGTCTAGCTGACTTGTTAACAACTCTTTCTCAAAGCTCAGAAGGCCATTGGTAAATATGACCATTTATTTAAAATCTGAATGACATTGTTTAAGCTTCACTAGATTCAGCTGTTTATGTGCATTTCATAAGAAATAGTGAAAATATAGGTTCTTTTAAAATTTATAGTTGAAAAGAATTTGTGTTCTTGCTCATTATTTCACACACACAGACACACACGTCTCTGTGTGTCTGTGTGTGCGTGTGTGTGTGTGTGTGTGTGTGTGTATCTGTGGGTGTGTCTGTGTCTGTGGGTATGTGTGTCTGTATGTGTGTGTGTGTGGAACAAATTCTGGACAAGAAAAGATTTTATCAATAACAAATGGAAAAACTGTTTTTAATCATGATAATTGACTAAGTTTTCAGTTCTGCATTATAATAAATGAAATCACTCAGGCACTAATTTTGTTTTTGGATGAAGGACTGAAAACCCACACAGTGAAATGTAATTGCTAATAAGGTCTGTGTTCTTTAAAATCTTAGAGCTATCTTTATTCTGAACCATTGCTAGCATCATATCAGCTTCAGCCATCTTAACTCAAAGATGAAGTCTTAGGTTCTGAACCTTTAAGAGTAGATTTCTTCTGGTCCTTTGTTACATACACTGTGTGCTGGATAGGGAATGGAAACTCTAAAAGTTCAACAGGGGTGAGAATGAGAAAAATAATGAATGGTATGAAGGCTTCTGTGAAAATGGGAGTCTTTGCTGTACAGTTCCTGTTCATGTCAGTATCGAGGATATAAATTTCACATTAAATGTTACTGAAATTCTTAATCAGAAAGTCTTTTCAAGTTAATTTTTTTCTTGAATTTTTAAGAATGTAATACATTTATATGTCTCTTCACTTTCTCCCTCCAAACTGTTCCATGTATCCTTCCTTGCTCTCTTTAAAATTGCTTCTCTTTCTTTAATTGTTGTTTTACACACACACACACACACACACACAAATATACATATGTATATTTTTAAAGTAGTATTAACTCCAACACACTCTTTTTTGCATGTTGGACAAAAGGGAAGCTGAATTCTAGTATGAAACAGTCAATAACATCTAATGGTATAAATAAGATTTCTATACATAGAGGTGTATTCTTTTATGTTGCATTCTTGGTTGGATTATTCATGTCACTGTCTGATAAGAGTATTAAGTTCTGGGACCCGTATCATCACACATGTATTGTACACAGGCATCACTCTGAATCTTTCTGTTATTTTCTTAGAAGTATGTACAAAATCTAAAACGTCTGTTAACTTTTTTTCCAGTAAGAATGAAATATTATGGGTCTATGAGACATTAGTGGAAGTTTTTGGTTCTGAATATGATTAAGAATTCATTATATGAAATTTTCAAAGAATTAATAAAATTTTATATAAAAGAAAAGAAGAATCAGGTCAATTATCTAGTGAGAGAAATGAATACCTTGTAAGCCTGCTTTGTTTGGTTCTATAAATGCTTTTTTATACCGTAATTATACTACACAGCATTTGTATATCTAAGCATATCTAAGAGAATACCTTAATGAGTACTAACTACGTTGTAGAGCTTAATACAGACACATTAAGTTAATGGCTACTGTGTTGGACAGATGGACTTTGGGCACAGCAGGTGAACAGTGTTACAATATTCCTCTCTATTCTATTTCAGCCACCTGGGTTGGAGGAGGTTACATCAATGGGACAGCTGAAGCAGTGTATGGGCCAGGCTGTGGTCTAGCTTGGGCTCAGGCACCCATTGGATATTCTCTGAGTCTAATTTTAGGTAAGTGGGTATTAAGATCTCAGTGACTCACTCAGCACTCAGCATAAAGTATGAAAAATAAGTAAAGCAATGTGAAAAACTATTGTAGAGAAAATTTAAGTAGCAATTACCAGAAATTGTTATGTAGTATAACACCAATGCTTGAATTATTAATCTCCTGATTATGGACTGTGTAAAAACTCTTTGATCCTGTAAGCATTAGAACAGTGAATTTCTTGAACAGCTATGATTTTTATTTCTTTCAAAAAATAGTAAGGATATATCATTAAAGCCTAATCAACTCAGTTCTCCCTGTGTTCTTTTTGGTAAGTCATACTGCTAAAAGTTTCAATATTATATAAGAGAGTTTCTCACTTTGTTACACAAAATGCTTTTATTGTGCCTTGTGCTTAGTCAATGTGTCTAAATGTTGGATTATGTGACACAAATGTATCAAAGTGTTTTAATGCACACTGACCTGGTCCATGTCTTTCAATTAATGTGCCTCATTTTTGTCATCAAGTTGCCCAACAGGCATATGCAGTATTAGATGTAGTATTAAATTTATATTAGTTTTATATTATATTTATATCAGAAATTTATATTTATATTATGTTGCTAAATATTTATTGGCACTATATTCATAGGACATGTAAGGCATGTTCCTTAGTATATATTGATAGCATAACAAATCATTTTCCTGGAGTGGGGAACATACCCACAAGCCCTTCTTTGATTTGTTTTAGGTGGTCTGTTTTTTGCAAAACCTATGCGTTCCAAGGGATATGTGACTATGTTAGACCCATTTCAACAGATCTATGGAAAGCGCATGGGTGGGCTGCTGTTCATCCCTGCACTGATGGGAGAGATGTTCTGGGCTGCAGCAATTTTCTCTGCATTAGGTAAGAACTGAAGATGGTTCTCCTGAGTCTTCAATTCCTAATCAAATGGTTTAACCTCTTTTTTTAAAAAAAAATCTTTAAAACCATGCTCAAAAACATATTTATTCTTACAGAATCTCAACAGAAATAATATACTTACTAAAATATCATGATAGTGGTGAAAGAAATCTAATCTCAGCTTCATTTGTGTTGAACCTGAATCACATCATTAAAGTGTGGCCATGTGCTATAAAGATCAGGAGTTGTTTTTTTAAGGTATATATGAGTTGGAATAAAATACACTTAATTAAGCACAACTAAAAGGTAAGTTTGATCAGAAGTTTAAAAAGTAGTCCATTAGCCAAAGGTTTATGGAAATTCCCTAGTCTTAAATAAATTTAAATAAATGGGCTTTTTTTTAACCTTTAGGAAGTTGTACTTCCAGTAATTATTCTGACTTCTGCAAGCACATGTTACTTCGTCATGTTTCCCCTTCCAATGACTGTCATGCTAAAACTGATAAATGTATGGAAAAACTAAATTTCTCAAGGATTTTTAAAAAGCAATAATATTGTTACATGAGATGCACTCTATTAAAAGCAAATGGAAAACAAAATGTAAGTCTCAACAGTAAGTAACAGTTGCAGAGAAATGGGACTTCACAGCCTGCGGATAGAATAGACCAGCATTCAAGCAAAGCCATCTAACTAGACATGTAAATGCAAGTTCTTTTCGAAAGAATAATACTATGGGCAGTCAATGGTAACTTAAAGTCAGGAATGGTGGAACACAGGAAGAATTCTCTCAGAAGCTTAAGTGTTTTCTTGTTAACATATGAAAGGTTCTCAGTCCCTAGCTTCTCTTCACCCCAGGGTTCTACTATTGTAGATATATATTTAAAGGTTGAAAAAACATGGCCAGTTGTTGAAATGTAAACATCCTCAGGCTCACGTCTCAAGTAACTGGAGATGCAAATCCTGAGGAAGCTGAGCACTGCCTCACTTGCATGGCTGTCTCCGTCATTCTACCAGCCTCAGTTCAGCTCTAGAGCCATTGTTAACTCTTCAGTTCTCCTAGCTACTCAATCACACTCCCCACCTCTGTCCATCTCTCCCTTCTACCTGCCTCAGCCAGGCCTTCCTCACTGGGATCAATGCTGAGGTCTCCCTGCTTACAGTTTTGCCCTCCTCTGGTAACCAACTCTTGCTAAGTTCAAGCTTTATTACTCTCTTTTCTTTTAAAACCAAAATTTTCAACAGGCTCTACAGGCAAGGCAGAGCCTTTGCTTTCTTTTCTTGCTGTGCCTCCTGCATTCATTCTCTAGAATTGTGAGTCTTCCATCTTGCCTCTGACACATCCATTTGCCTAGGCTTTGGACTCACCTCCGGTTTTTTAGTGGGACTATGAAAAATCTTTAGTTTAGACCAAGGCAGATCTGTTTCAGTCCTACTATGTGTGGAGCTACTTGCTGGACAGCTGCAAAGTTGAACCCTTGTAGCCCTCTTCAATGTGCCAGGTGGACACATCCTACACAGGACTTCCCATCTCTTCTCCAAATGTCTAGAGTCTACAGCCAGGAACTAAGTGGTTAGAGCAAACAGAATTTCCTTTGGTGTTAATATATGCCAGACAATGAGCTTGTCTCCTGGCTCCAGTATTATAATATGTAACTTCTGTACTTGGATTAGTTCACATGCATTTTGTCTTCCTTTCTTCCCAAATTCCTATATATTCTATGGTATTTTTCTTGACCATGGAAGGAAATGAGCGATGGTGGGAAAAGAAAGACAATTGGCTGGTTAATAAAATACACAAATACCTCTTAGAAATGGCAGGCCCCTCTGCTGGACACCAGTCCTCACCTTAAATCCTAATGATGTAATGTATACCCCAACCTTGTGCTCATTCACTAAGAAACAAGGGGGTTTTGTTTGACACTAGAAATTTCAGGTTTAAGAATAGACTACCTGCTAAGGTATAACAAAAAGGAGAGAGTTAAATAGCAGCTAAATAAAAAATGATCTCTGGCTGAATAAAGATTCTGAATAATAGTCCTAAAAGGTGAATAGAATTAATGAGCTGATGTTTCTATGGCATTTTACAAATGCAAAACATAGTAGCTAAACTCTGCACTTTAATATAATTACTTCTGCAGATATTTGTGTATGTCTTTATATGTATTTAAGAGTTTCTGAAAACATGTTAACAGTTTCTCTTTATACACATACATATAAAATAACATATATATAAATATCCCCACACATACTATAAACATATGTGTATAAGTATATATATATATATATATATGTGTGTGTGTGTGTATAAGATATATGTATAATTATATATACATATATGTGTGTATAAGATATATGTATGTGTATATATATACATATATATGTATATACATATATATGTATATACATATATATATATATCCCCTTGATAGAAATCTAAGCTCTAGCAGCACATATGTATCATAAAATTATTGTCTTTGCTGGATATATTTCAAAAGTGCTGTTTGTAAGAAATAATCCTAGGGCACTTAAGAACAGACAAGTATAAACTCTATCCATGCTCATCTTCATTTCACTAGGAATGAGCATGGGGAATGAAAACAGAGGTGAATCTTTTCTCGGCAATTGCTACATTTATTAAGTAACATACAGAAGAGATCATTCTCACTGTGTATTCAAGGTGTGAGTAACTGCCCAGAACCCCTGGCGGACAGCTACGTTCACAGGTTTCATCTGCACAATCACTTCTGAATAATCTCTTCCAGACATGACTCAGGCATTTACCCTTTTCATGTCTTGCCCACCAGGTTAAACAAGATTTGTTGCCTCATGTTCAGATCCAGCCATCACTGAATGGGTACCACTGACATCCTGAAGGTTCTTCAGAACCTATGCCTTTTGCTATATCTTCTTTGCTTATCATGTCTTCTCTCTTGACATCTGCTTGCTGAATCACACTGCACTGTGTTAGCATTTAGTACTATTCAATAGAAGCCTGCTGCTGCCAGACTAAATCTAATTATCATTTAACCCAGAAATAAACCAAAACTTTTGATAGTATCTTAGGATGCTTCAATAAAATGTCTTCTTACATTTCTAGTAGTTAAGTTTAGTGATTTGTTTAATAACATTATACCAGCAGATGCAGTTTTTTTCCTCACGACAATTTAATGTAAACATATAGAAAATATTTTCAGAAAAATTCAACTCAGATGTGATAAAGAGGCAGGATATTTCACTAAGGTTACTGAGTTGCAACCAAATGGTAGCATCTCCAAAGACTGAACATCTAGTGCTGTGGACCTTGTCTATGATTAAATTGCTTATAATTTATGGAGTTATATCTTGGAAATGTTATGAAAGCAGAAAACTGCAGCAAAACAATAACAGATATTTCAACTAAAATTTCAACATTAAAAACAAGCTTCAGACACACAAAGCTTGTTAAGTATCAATACAGTATCTTCTGCAATCTTTAAAAGAACTGATAGATAATTGGTATCTTTTGTATTTGAATCATAGGTACTTATTATATTTTTCTTTGTATTCAAGGAAATTGTTATATTACTATAGTCACAGCTGAAAAGTATTTCATATTAGTGTTTTAAAACAACCTGAAGTGCTTTTTACAATAATGGATGTTCCTCCGTGGTGGTATACACCGTGAGCATACCAGTTACAGGGTACAAAGAGATAGCAGTGTTCCAAACTGCCCATTCATAAAATTCTCAGTGTAAAGACAGACACCAATGAACACAAGAAACAGTGTAATAAGGCAAGAAATCAAACAAATTGATGAGGAAACAACTAAAACCATGATTTTCTCGTTCTTAATTTTAAATTTATTTATTTTATTATTTTGTGTGTATGAATGGTTTTCCTGCGTGTATGTATATACACTGTGAGCCTGGTGCCAATAAAGGTCAGAAGAGGGTGTCAGATCTCCTAGAACTGGAGTTATAGATGCTCATGTGATACCAGTTGGGTGCTGGCAACTGAACCAGGGTCCTTTGCAGGAACAATATGTACTCTTAACCACTGATCCATCTATTCAGGCCATAAAATATGATTTTTTCCAATAATATATTTATTGATTATTTGGGAATTTCATATCAGAAACAGCGAGTATCCTTCCAAAGTCCTCTCTGTTCCACTCCCAGTCCTTGCAACCCGCTCCGAAGGAGGAGGAGAAGGAGGAGGAGGAGGAAGAGAAGGAAGAGGAGGAGGAGGAGGAGGAAGAGGAGGAAGAAGGAGAAGAAGGAGGAGGAGGAGGAAGAGAAGGAAGAGGAGGAGGAGGAGGAGAAGGAGGAGGAGGAGGAGGAGGAGGAGGAGAAGAAGAAGAAGAAGAAGAAGAAGAAGAAGAAGAAGAAGAAGAAGAAGAAGAAGAAGAAGAAGAAGAAGAAGACACAACATAAAAACATAAAAACAAGCCCAATTTCTATTGCCCATATACTCACTCACTGGAACATGGTCAAACTCCTGGTGGACAGACCCTTAACGAAAACTGAGTTCTTCCCCCTCTACCACATGGACCCTGCCAGAATCCATCAATTCTGGAGAAGTATGCTTCTGCTACCTGTAAAGAGCAAGAAAGCTACATATACCACAGTATTGATATCTGCAGACTCACAGAAAAAGAAGGACGTAGAAGGGTTATTTGACAATACCTATTCCCTACCCTCAAGGAAACTGACAACCTAGACAGAAAACCATCGAAGAAAACTCTTAAACTTTGATTTTTTTAAAGCCTGGATTCTTCAATAGGTTAGCATTCTGGGGAGAAGCTACACATATACCAGTTATACAACTTTTAGAGATCTGTCAAGTCTTCGAGAAAGGAAAAAATTGAAAACTCCAATTATTCATTTTATTATTTTCTCCTATAAATTTGACTCATTTCTTTGGTATCTAGTAGAATTTGTCTGTTAGAATGGGCTAGCACAAGACAAAATAGAAATAAACATTTATTGCAAATTATGGAAATGGCTGCTCATGCCTCTTAGAAAAACTTCTTATGGATATAAGGAAGTTCACTGTACATGTTTAATTAAGTTAGAATTTCATGTACTGAAGGCATTACAAATTCTGAAAATGGAATTGAATTTACCCATATGTCTAATTGTTCACTTAATGTCTTACATAGATTAACTAGCAAAAGACCAAGTTCAGAGGTATCCTGTTATATGTAGAGAGATATATAATTTACTAAGACAAAATTTCAGCACAACAATTCTTTTCCACTGTTTTCATTGTACACATCACACAAGTCCCTGGGACATGTCTGATGTGGCTACACTTTGGAAGCAGAATCACTTGTGTTTCTTGCCTACTGAGCTGCCTGATCATTTTCTTCCAGGGGCCACCATCAGTGTGATCATTGATGTGGATGTGAACATATCAGTCATTGTCTCAGCACTCATTGCCATTCTTTATACCCTAGTGGGTGGGCTCTACTCTGTGGCATACACTGATGTTGTTCAGCTGTTCTGCATTTTTATAGGACTGGTAAGTGACATCACTGTCATTTTCTCTCCTTCTTTCCTTTCTTCCTTCCTTTTTGCCTTCCTTCCTCCCTCCCTCCTTGCCTGCCTGCCTTATTTCCTTCTAAAAAATAATAAGTGTTTTAACTCAGCAAAAATCAGTGGGTTTATGATTTTCCATAATAAAAAATACACAATGGATTTAATGCTATTTGATATACAAACTGGATAGATCAAAAGCCCTGGCTATTTTTGGTAGATTTTTGACAAAAAACAGTACGCCCTAACTATAACTCTTACAAATATCTGGGTCATACTTCCTACCCCTATTAGTTTGAATCCAATTTTACTGTAATTCTTTTTGGTAGGCAGTGGTAACACTTTCATCTCATGAACAAAATTAAGGTTTAATGGAAAGCAAGGCAAAATACTTCTCTGCTTCTTCTGTTAGTTACTACAGAGTCTGATAGGACACAAAAACTTATGTCATTAGAAAAATTAAAGATTCAAGTTTCAGTCTTCAGTCTCTAGTATCTAAAAATAAGGGGCTTAATTACATAAGGGATTAACAGGATTTACTGTTTATGTTAGTCCTAGGATAAGTTAGGTCTTACACATGTCTTATTAAGCAAAGAATATTATCATTAGTAGTATCATAGGATACTAATAACATAGGATATGATTAGTATCATAGGATAACAGTAAAGGCACTTTGGGGCATGATAAATGTATGCTTGTCAACTTGTAAATCTTTGCAAGCTCAAATCTTTAAATGCAAAAAATAATAATTATATTTATAACAGTGTGAAACACCAAGTTCATATAAAAGAAGTATAAATGGAAATGTGCATTCTGTGTCATGGACTGACATATGTCTATGTGCACAGTTTCATCAAATACAAACATCAAGTCAACTGTCCTATGCAGAGCTACAGACAAGTAAGTGCACTCATTTTTTCCAGTTAGAATTAAAATATCCTTGATTATATTTTCTCTTATTTTTCTTAGAGTAAAAAAAATCTCCAATGACTATTTTGGGTTTAACCCCACATGCCTGGAGATAAATCTGATAACTTTTTATTGTACCTTTATGTCATCAGTAATAATATCCCAGAGGGATCATTTGACTACAATCTGACTTACACCATAAATATTGATTTCCACAGAGTAACACAGCCTCAATTTCCCATTCTCTTATACACTGTGTTATAAAATGTCATAAACACATTTTGAAGTTAAACTACAGAATATTTCATTTGCTCAAGAATTCTCACGTTATTTTCAAATTGTTCAAACTAAATGGATTTACAAGACTCTAGATTTTACTCAGCAACATCTTAGCTATCCATAAAGAATGCAGAAAACACAAAAGCTATTCTGGCGTGTCAGAAATTAGGTCAATAAGGGTAATATTAGCTTTCATAGTTGACGCACTTGTTATCCCAAGAAGCCCAACTCCAGGTAAGGAATCTATCAACCTACAATGTAAATCCTGCCTCATTGCTTTACATGAGACCAGTACATAAGACACAGACTAATGACTCAATGTGTAGGTGTAGGAATGGAAGGGCAAACGTGTAGGAATATATGTTGCAAAATTTTTTCACCATAAAACACAACTAAATAGATAAGTTATAAGGGTAAACTACTTTTTTATTTCTAGGTTAAATTAAATCATTTCTGTGTATTATTAGGTAAAGAATACTTCATGATTATGGATTTCTTAAAGCACTATTAACTTGGCTGTCTAAATATACTTTATTTTCATAGCTTTAATTCTTATGGATGAATACCTAATCAGTCTATACTTTGACAATACCTTCTCAGATTCTGTAATTCTATGGGTTTTGTAATCACCCTTGGAGATCCAAAGCTAAACACTGAATTCACTTAGTCTTCCCTCTCTGACTCTGTTCCCTATTCTAACCCAGAGGCTGTTGATTCTGCCATCCTGTTCTTAGGAGCATCTTTCTATTCCAAAGTCACTGTTCACCTTCCAAGCTTTGTCAGGATGTCCAGTGATACTTCCATTTGTTTCTGTGTTTTGTAACTCATTGTTAATATCCATGACATTAAGCTGAATATGTGTAGTACTCCACAGAAACTCTTCCAGCTTACAGTTACCTACAAAACAGAATTAAAACTGTTTTGCTTGAAACTCAAGGTTTTCTTCTTGGGTTTGTTTTTGTCTCTAATACTCAAAAGCCACCCCACTGCCAGCAAACTTTGTTACCAAACAAATCTGAACACACACATACACATACACACACACACACACACACACACACACACACATAAAAATGATCCTTTAATTAAGATATTAGTGCTTAGCATATTTAGCTTTACAATGTTTCAAAAGCCAAGCCCATTAGAAAGAAGCTCTATTTGAAGTTTGAATTTCCATCTTTTCCCAACCTTGCAAAACTGAGCTCAATCCTCTTTTATTATTATTAATCATTTTATTTGTTTACATTTTAAATGTTATTCCCATTCCCAGTCTTCCTTCCTTTTTTTGCAAGTAAAAACATTTTATGATAAAATTAAAGATTTACATGGAAAATATTTCAGATAAACACTTTAAAATTGGCACTTTTTTTCATAGAAAATTAAAGAGTAAAGTGGCAGACATGTAAAACATTGCTAAATTATTTGAAATATGGGATAAAAACATTTTATGATAGAATTGAAGATTTACGTGGAAAATATTTTTGATAAAATTATAGAAAAATGTAGAAAACTGTTAGAATTGAAGATTTTCATGGAAATTTTTATATAGATATAATAATGGTAGGCATAAAAGTATTCCTAAGTTGATTGAAAGTGGAATTATAAACATCTGATAAACTTGAAGATTTACATGGAAAATATTTTTGATAAAATTGTAGAAATATATAGAAAAACATGTTAAAATTAAAGATTATCATGGAAATTTTAGAGATAAAATGATAGGCATAAAGATAATTCTAAATTGATTGAAGGTAGAATTATAAACATTTTCAGGTAACATTGAAGATTTACATGGAAAATATTTCTGGTAATATTCAAGAAATAAACAGACAAACATGTTAAAATTGACTATATCATGGAAAATTTTACATAAAGAATGGTTGATGTAAAAACTAAATTAATTGAAAGTGTAATTAGAAACATTTGTGATAAAATCAAAGATTTACATAAAAAACATTACTGATAAAATAGGGGAAGCATATAGAAAGGACTGATGTTATTTTTATGTTTGTGTGGGTATCTTCTTTTGGGTTTATTGGAACATTACTTTCTTGCTTTTTCTAGGGTGTAGTTTCCTTCTTTGTGTTGGCATTTTCCATCAATTATCTGTTGTAGGGCTGGATTTGTGGACAGATATTGTGCAAATTTGGTTTTATCATGGAATATCTCGGTTTCTCCATCTATGATGATTGAGAATTTTGCTGGGTATAGTAGCCTGGGCTGGCATTTGTGTTCTCTTAGGGTCTGTATGAGGTCGGCCCCGGATCTTCTAGCTTTCATCATCTCTGGTGAGAAGTCTGGTGTAATTCTGATAGGTCTGCCTTTATAAGTTACTTGCCCCTTTCCCTTACTAATTTTAATATTCTTTCTTTGTTTAATGAATTTGGTGTTTTGATTATCATGTGCCAGGAGGACTTTCTGTTCTGGTCTAGTGTGTTTGGAGTTCTGAAGGCTTCTTGTATGTTCATGGGCATCTCTTTCTCTAGGTTAGGGAAGTTTAAATCCAACTCTTGCTTTACTGGTGTGTTGGGGTATCCGGGACTTGCTGTGATGGGAGAATTGGATTCTGATGTTGCCATGTGGCCTTGGTTTCTGCTGGTAGGGTTCTTGTGTTTGCCTTTCGCCATCTGGTGCTAGTTGGTATTCCAACTAGCTGAAGTTTGTTCCTCCTGTAGGCCTATAAGCCTGTGTTCTTACTCCTCTGAACTCAAAAGTGAAAGCACTGCTGGGAGATCTCTCTCTCCTGGTGGGCTATGCACAGAAGACTGTGGAGTTTCCCTGCTCCCAAGTGCAAATGGCGGTGGGCGGGAAGACTTCCATCCCAGCTGCTCCACTGATCTTAGGCCCTGTGTGCTCCTAACTGGGTCCCCTCCAGACAGAAGGTGGAGATCACACCTCTGCGCTCAAAAGTGAAAGCTTGCTGGGAGATCACTCCCTTCTAGCTGGCTATGCATAGAAGCCTGTGGAGTCTCCTGGCTCCCTGGTGCAAATGGCAGAGAGCAGGAAGACTTCCATCCCAGCTGCTCCACTGACCACAGAAGGCTGTGGAGTCTCCCGGCTCCCTGGTGCCTAGTCTTCCTTCCATAAATCTTTATTTTACAGTTTATTTTTTCTCTTTTTTTAAAGTTGGTATTCAATCTTATAACTAACATATTTATTATAAGTATATCTTCCCTTTGACCTCATATATGTTATAAATACATCAAATACACAAAGGGTATACACATATAAAAGTTATATTACTTCTGTAACAGCAAAAACTTGCTAATAGCTCACAAGTAATAAATCATTATATTTTTTGCAGAATAGACTTCTATGCAACTACTAAAATTAGTATAGGTCATTATCTACAGGCATGGTAAATGGGCTAAAACTTTTTTTATTATATTCAACACAATATATACATTTTTATACCAATCACAAAAATGATAAACATGTTATTAAATGAACATAAATAAAGTCTTTTTGTTTGTTTTGATTCTAGTAGAGCTTAAGATCTTGACTCTTACAGTGGAATGAACACAAAATAAAAACAATTTTTGTACATTGGAGTTCATTGTAATAAGGCTGTACTTCAATGTCCCTCACATCACCAAAGGATTTTACTTCCATAGTAGCTAAGCAAAGAGTTGACAGTTCTGCTGCATCAAGGAGTGAATTGTAGGCACAATTATTTGGGTACAGATTTCCTACTATGGTCAAAGTTATTTGACTTGAGTGATTGTCATCATTCACAGACCACAAGGAACAATTTACATTCATTTAAGAAATGGTGTGTGTATTAAGATGGTCTATCCATGAAGTCATTCAATAAACGAAGGTTCTGCTTGGAGGGTGAAACAGACATTAGGTGAGGGTAAGTTTCTGGTTCATTGGCTGTGATGATTTTGAAAAGCATTCATTTCAGAAAAAGAGTAACTTATAAGGTCCTCTTCCTCAAAATTGATACAATAATTATAAATATCAAGCAAAAAATTCAGTCTCACTCTTTGTGGTTCTCTTAAAAGCCAAATTAATTGTTTACATTTCTTTTGGATGTATAAATAATTTTGAAATATATAAGCTGTTCTGAAAACCATAGTATAGTGTAAAAACATCAAATAAACAATCCTACTAATAGAGAAGCTGAGATAGGAGAAGCACGATTTCAAAACCATTATATGGTACAAACCAAGACATTGTCACATACAAACAAGCAGAAAGAGTATATGAATTGTACAATATTGGACCTATTTCTCTAATTTCCAAATTAGAAAGACCACTGGATAATAGCCAACAAATTTCTAATTCTTCATATTTTTTAATTTCAATTGATTAGGATATATTGGTAATTTTAATTTTCTTATTAATAGATATTAAGGAAAAGTGAATGTTACTTCCTGTTATTTTTGTTGTTAGAGGTGGGATTAAGTCTGTGGGTTTGTTGAAAGATTACTTTCTTGCCTTAGTTTCTCCCCTCATGTTGGTGTTTTCCATCCTTTGTAGGGCAGGTTTTGTGTAAATTTGGTTTTGTCATGAAATATCTTGTTTTCTCCATGTATGATAATTGAGAGTTTTGCTGGAGATAGTAGTCTGGGCTGGCATTTATGTTCTCTTAGGGTCTGTATGACATCCACCCAGGAGCTTTCATGGTTTCTGGTGAGAAGTCTGGTGTGATTCTAATAAGCCTGCATTTATATGTTACTTGACCTTTTTCCCTTACTGTTTTTAATATTCTTTGTTTAGTGCATTTGGTGTTTTTTTATGTGACAATAATTTCTTTTCTGGTAGTGTCTATTTGGAGTTCTGTAGGCTTCTTGTATGTTTATGGGTACCTCTTCCTTAGGTTAGGGAAGTTTTCTTCTATAATTTTGTTGAAGATATTTACTGGCCCTTTAAGTTGGGAATCTTCACTCTCTTCTATACCTATTACCCTTAGGTTTGGTCTTCTCATTGTGTACTGGATTTCCTGGATGTTTTGGGTTAGGAGATTTTTGCATGTTGTGTTTTCTTTGACTGATGTGTCAATGTTTTCTATGGTATCTTCTGCACATGATATTCTTTCTCTCTCTCTCTCTCTCTCTCTCTCTCTCTCTCTCTCTCTCTCTCTCTCTCTCTCTCTCTCTCTCTTATATTCTGTTGGAGATGCTTGCATCTATGACCTCTGGTCTCTTTCCTAGGTTTTCTAACTCTGGGGTTGTCTCCCTTTGTGATTTCTTTATTGTTTCTAGTTCCATTTTTAGATCCTGGATGCCTTTGTTCATTTCTTTCACCTGTTTGATTGTGTTTTCCTGTAATTCTTTAAGGGATTTTTGTGTTTCCTCTTTAAGGGCTTCTAGCTGTTTCTCCTGTATTTCTGTAAGAGAGTTGTTTATGTCCTTCTTAAAGTCCTCTATCACCATCATTAGAAGTGATTTTAGGTCTGATTCAAGCTTTTCTGGTGTAATGGTATATCCAGGACTTGCAAACCCAGTGGCAAAACTGGGTTCTGATGATGCCAAGTAACCTTGGTTTCTGTTGCTTATGTTCTTATGCTTGCCTCCCACAATCTGGTTATCTCGATTGCTATCTGCCCTCATGATATCTGACTAGAGCCTTTTCTTCCTATGATCCTGGTTGTTTCAGAACTCCTCAGAGTCAAGCTGTCTCTGTGATCCTGTGATTCTGGGATCCTATGATCTTGAAATCCTGGGTATGTCTGAGCTCCTGGGAGTCAAGCTGCCTCAGGGACCCTAAGATCTTGGTGTGACTAAGCTCCTGGGCTCCTGGGATCCTGTGTTACTGGATGTGTTAGAGCACCTGGGAGTTTAGCTTCCTCTGGGTGTTGTGGAACTGGCTATGAAGTTTGTGCCCAAGTTCAACTCAGGGCACAGGCCCCAAATGAAAAGGAAGGAACCCATGCCACTTGTCTGTGTGCCTAGGACCTTCTGGTCCCAGTTACTCCCAGTACTGGGACAGATGTTGTGTCCTCCTCACCTCTAATCCTATGATCCTGGACAAGTTAGAACTCTGGAAGTGGAGCTTCCTCTGGGTTTTATAGGACTGGCTGTGGAGTTTGTGTCCGAGGTCTTCGCAGGACACCAGTCCAGACCAGAAAGCCGTCTCTGATGTTTAGCCGTGGAAAACAACTACATTTCCCAGCCAACCACACATCAGTGGGAACAACCTATACATTTCAGTGTACTTTGCTGCTGAGCAGTAATGTTTGGTAGGTCCTGTGAGTTAAAAGTATTTTCTACTTGAAATGATTTCATTCCACATAGCCAACTATAAGTTGAGTAATGTCTATGCTTCTACTTGTTCATTCTTCCCTGACTCCTTTCAACTCTGCCTCTCTTTACCAGTCCTGGGCCCCATCCTTCAATCACCTGTTCCCTTCCCATATTAATGGATATGTGTCTTTGCTGAATTCACAGGAAACATGAAAGTGCATGTTTATGTATGTGTAGGTGTGTGTATGAGTATGTGGGTGTATATGATGCAATACTTCTCACAATGTTTATCTGGCCACTTCTGTGGTTTATCTGATTCAATATAATCAAACACATGAGTATTCAATGACTTTTTTCATTTTTTTTCTAAATCAGTGTTTCATGGCATCACATAGAGAACATAATTTCAGTTCCTTCTCTGTCTGAGAAAGATCAGTTATTAAGCTGTGCAAGGTCTGATAAATATAAACTAGGAACATGACCCATGCATATCCAGAACAGTTAAGATCATAGCCAATACTCCAATGTTATTCTTTGTTCCAGTGGATCAGTGTCCCTTTTGCCTTGTCACATCCTGCAGTCACTGACATTGGATTCACAGCTGTGTATGCTAAATACCAGAGTCCCTGGCTGGGAACCATTGAATCAGATGAAGTCTACACCTGGCTTGATAATTTTCTGTTGTTGGTAAGTGACACTGTCATCCAAGAAATGTGATCTAATTGTTCATAAAAATCAAGACATGTTCAGTATTTCACAAGGCTTCACCTGCTGACTCATGGCTATATCTGAATTAACTCTTTTCTTGGAAGGGTGGAACCGCATGATGATTAATGGTAGCCTACACAAGGTGGACAGTAAATGGAAACTTAACGGTCCAGCACTATATCATAGCATGTTCTGTGTCCAGATTTTTGCAATAATAGAATCTTGTAAATCATGTAATTCCCAACTGTAACAGAGGTTTACTTTAAATGGAAAGGTAGGCCATCTGACGCTTTTGATTTGAGTTTTGAAACATAGCATTAAAATATATTTTGTTCGGATATAAGTAGTTCATGAGAAATGTCATTGATGTACTAACTTACACATTTAAAAGTAAAAGAATTAGATTTGTAAGAATGCAGGCTTGAGGAATGGATTTATAGATTTTACAATTTAACTGTTTTACCTTTTAATATGTGTGACTTGTATTGGAAGGAAAATTACTCTATGCTATGCTTGACACAAATGAAATAAAAGATAAATAAAACAGCTATGCCAAAGTTAAATCTCTGAAGAAAAACCACAGGTGACATAGCAAGTTCCTTCAACTCATTTATATACTAATTCCTGAATACCATCTTTACATTCATCTGACAGTTGGAGATGTATCAATACTCTAGGGGAAAGTCAATAATCTTCCATACTTCTCTCGGACAACTACTTGTTCTACAGGCATTTACTTATATCCTCTTTTCTCATCCCCACATAACTGTTTCTCAGTTTTGTTTCCATTCATACTTCTTGTAGCCTATTTTAATGCCACAAATTTTTTTCAGTTTTGTGTCTTTAATGAAAATATTAAGCATACCTCTAGTGTACATATTCACATTTATAAATTGTTTATATATACTGTGCTAAAATATATGTAATCTAATTAGAAAACTAAATCATGGAATGCAAGTTCTGATACTCTCTTCAGTGCCCCAATGAGCATTCTGCACACTCCACTTCAGTAAAATACCACAGTGCAATGACTCACCCAGAGGAGTGTGGAAAGCACGCATTCCCCCCATTCTCGTGACCACTCTATGACTGACATCTATAGACATTCATTGAGCCACATGATTCAGATTTCAGAATCCCATCACATGATCTTCAGAATCCCAATTAGTTTTTAAATGGTTTATGACAGTTAGAATTCATTTCCCAAAGTAAATTGAAGACTTCTGTGTAATTTTAAGGCAGCTAAAAGCAGACCAATTAAGAAAAAGAAAGAACTGTCTCATATAGTCCCAAAGGAAATATTTCAAGGAAACTAGGATTTTTTTTAAAAAAAAGAATTATTGTCACTTATTGACATGCCTTCTGTGGATGGTTTAAAAACTATCATTAATAGATGTCTCGTTTGTCATATTCTGACTATAAAAACCAAGATTGAGGCATTGGCAAGATCTGTCTGATGAAGGCTGACCCTTCAGAGACAGCACATTCTTGCTGTGTCCTTGGTGGAAAAAGGAACTAACCTCCCATAATTATTTTTATTGGGTTTTTTGTTTGCTTTCTTTGTTTTATTAACAAAAATACTAACTAGATTTATAAGAACCCCATTTTCATGATATAATGAATTCACCCAGTGCCAATAATGCTACAGATTCCTCCACCCAGAAGATTAGAATTTAAATTGACAAACACTGAAGTGTTTGCTACACGGCAAACACAGTTATAGCAGTTGCGAATTATGGTCTGTGGAGCATTTTTCAAACTTTACAATCTACTAAAAGTTTCCAACTGGTGGAGTGCTGCAAAACTTCTAAGAAGCAACATTTTCCTTTGCTCCCTTCATTTGACTTATTCTTAATCCATGGGTTCTCATGCAGATGCTGGGTGGAATCCCATGGCAAGCCTACTTCCAGAGGGTCCTCTCTTCATCCTCGGCCACCTATGCTCAGGTGCTGTCCTTCCTGGCAGCTTTTGGGTGCCTGGTTATGGCTCTACCTGCTATATGCATAGGAGCTATTGGAGCCTCCACAGGTAAACATCTTGCATCTTTGTCACATTTCCAAGGTACTGTCCCAAACCCCTAATGGCTGTTCTTTCTATGCCACATCTCTATTTCCCCAGCAGAGTAAGTGAATTCTTTCTCTCTGACATGATTATGCCTTTGCTATAGCATTCAATAAATAGAGTTATAGTTCTGTGTTCTCTACCCACTTTTTGTTGCTTCAGGATGAAACATTTGGGAACACCCAATGTTGATATATTAGCAATTGTATTCTGTCAACCAGGAGATAACTATGATGCACATTGTATAACCATAGGGTTGTGGGTTTAAAATGCTACTCCATTCTGTGTTTAACTATAAGGTGAATAAATGAACACTGAAGATTTTCTAAGTCTTCTTGTTGAGCCAAAAAGATGCAAATATTGCAAGTCACTGCCTTAGGGGATCCTCATCCTTCTGTCATTATGGTCCCCATGAACCACTATGAACATGAGATTTTAGCTCTTTATTTTCAATAGTTTGCTAACCAAGAAGGCTTTTCTATTCTACTTGCAGAAACTAAGTATTAAATATATTGGTTAAGATAGAGAAACTAAATACTAAGATAACAAAAAAGGGCCATATAAAATTATGATTTCCTTGTTGGCCTCTAGGAAACCTTTCTTAAGTCTTGCCTTTCATTCTCTTGAATGCAATTAGGCCTGTCATTCATGTTTCTTCTGTGGTAGGAAGAGGAAGCTAGATTCCCCCACAAGCACACTGACAACTTTCATGAAGGTTTTATCTTTGCAGCCTAATCACTTCCTTACCTAAAATCAATATTATTCCCTTGAGGACTGGGCTTTCACAGACCTAGAAGAGGTGTAAACATAAAATTATAAAAGTATAATAACAGGAACTAAGGTCAGTGGAGAATTTTATGAACTTCAGAGCTAAGTTACAGCTCTCTGAATTGTGATTAAGAGGCACCACTTGAATGAATATTTGTAGTATTTACCCACATTGAAAGACATTCTCTAAGTTGAGTCCATTAAAACATATTAGAAAAAGTTCACCTTTTACCCTGTTTTCTCTTATAAAAGGAATGCTATTTATTGAATTACCTTGGAGTATTTTTATTTTACTTTTTATTACAGAAATCATGATTCATAGTATAATCTTTCTGTTCCATGTCCATACTTGATATAAATAATTGAATGATAAAAAACATTAGCCAAGGTCTTCATCAGCATCTGCTCTGTAAAAAGAAAATAGGCTTTGCTTCACAAAAGCAGATAAATCCATTCCCTCCTGTGGGCATACAGGCATATATAAGCAGGTTAGCAAAAACAAGAATACAGTTTACTGTTTCCTAGATTGGCTATACATTTATTATTATTATTATCTCTTGTAACTTAATTTCACAGTGACAGCTTTAGCCATGGTAGCATTTAGGCATAGCTGTAATTGTAACTGTAATGAGAAGTGGTGTAATGGCAAGAGCTAATATTTGTTGGCCCTGACATTGTAACATTAATGAAGATCAGCAAATATAAAGGAAGACAACAAATGTACATCTACAAGTTCCTTGTCTTCTTCAACACAGGCTGTACCAAAACCAATCCCAATACAGGGACAGTGAAATGGTTAAAGAGTGAAGGCATTTGCTACTTTGATAACCTAAGTTCCATCCATGACAACCAATGGTGGAAGGAGTGAACTGACTTCCACAAAGAGTTTTTTTGACCTCCACAGTCATATGCCATAACACTTGAGTGCTATACATGCACAAGTATACATGTGTGTGAACACACACATAAAAGCACATAAATAACAAAATAGAAGGTGTATATTCAAAGATAAACTAATGTTTCAAGTCATTTTATTATACCAAGTCTGAAAACCTCCCAGATACTTGAGCCTCATGAATGAAAAAAGACTTACCCTTAGTATTACCTACCCCTCTTTCTATAGTGAAAACTCTACATACAATGAAATTGCTTAGAAGCAAACTAACTCACAGGTAGGTCCAAGGCTATGGTTTCTTCAGGAAAAGGGTGAATGGAGCAAAAACCTGTGTTGATTTCAGTGTGTAGAAAGGCCCCTGGGCCCCATTCAGTCCCAAGTGATATAAAGAAAATGCTTTCATTTAAGAAAGTTTGTTCTCTGTAATTCTGAGTGAGCACCATTGCACACAGAGAACATCTGGCTTCCAGGGCCCAGCAAGTGTAACTAAACTTGAATGCTATCAACACTCACTGGACTCAAGCAGGTCAGATATATTACATGACCAACATATGGACTTTCCATCTCAGTAGACCATGTGCGGGCTCTCAATTGTGATGGTTGTTTTTGCTCCACAGACTGGAATCAGACTGCATATGGGTTTCCAGATCCCAAGACCAAGGAGGAAGCAGACATGATCCTCCCGATTGTTCTGCAGTACCTCTGCCCGGTGTACATTTCCTTCTTTGGGCTTGGTGCTGTTTCTGCTGCTGTCATGTCTTCAGCTGACTCATCCATCCTGTCAGCGAGTTCCATGTTTGCTCGGAATATCTACCAGCTTTCCTTCAGACAAAATGTAAGGCCAGCCTTTTAATCTGTCATTAGTAGTAGTAGTACTAGTAGTAGTCATTGCCAATGCATTTGCTATATTTATTATGCATATAGTATTGCAGGTAGAATCTCTCTAATCTGAAATGATAAATTTGGAATCCTCCAAAATCCAGAACTTTTTTGAAAACCAATAAAATGTTACTAGTGGGGTGTGTCTTACTATGAAATCCTGTACTAAACATAGTATATAAAATCACCTTCAGGCCATATCTACAAGGTATATATAAAACATGTAATTTCTATTTTAAAGTTGAGTTTTACTCCTAATGTATTTCATTATGAACATGCTAATATTTCAACATTGAAACATAAGCTCCTCACAATATAAGATGCTTCTGCTGTCAAGCATTTTGGATGAAGGATACTCATGTCTGTGTGTACATATTGAGACTATATTGAAATTCACACCTTATATTGATTCAAAACACATATTTAAATATAGTATATTTATTTATCCTCAAATGAATTACAGTAACACACACCATTGTTTATTTTCACAGTAAAGGAAACATACTAGTGTAACTTTTCCCCAAGAGAACAACATGTTACTATAGTTTGAATTTCTTGTTTGCCTGATAAAAGACAACACAGCTTCAAAAATTTTAGGAAAGCATTTAATATGCTTAAATATGCTAGGGTCCTAGAGATCCCTAGTGGCCATAAGTCATGGTGAACTACTTAACACTATTTTTATAACAACTTCTGTGGTGTTTGAATTCCACAGGATGCCTTTAACATATAGTAAGTAACTTTTTTATTTGATTATTTTCTTATGGAGCCAAAAGTTTCTAGGACAGCTTGCTACTGTAGTCCTTGGAAAACAATGGGCCTCTCTCAAGTGCTTTTCTCTATCACATAAAGTTTGGCTTCTCACCAGGTTTCCTAGGTCATAGTCAGCAAAATAAGTCCATTGGAGCCAACTATATGTCTTAGTTTTTAAAAATGTGCCTGATAACAAATCTGATGGCCCCTATTCCATCTGTGGAACCCACATGATTAGAACTGATACTTGCAAATTCTGACCTCCGTAATGTACCATAGCATGTATATATTTGCACAGAGGTATGTGTATGTATACACATTCTGTGTATGTATACAATTCTAAAAACATGGTCCATTAGTACTTCATCATGGGTATTCCTTAGAAACATCAGATTTGAAGCACTAAAAAAGTAATCTTTTTGGTAGGACTCTGACAAGGATAAGCTGTAAGGTTGCCCATACTCTCAGTCCCTCATGTGAATGGGATATCACCTTGCCACATTTTATGTGTGATATATGATGTTATTTTATCTCAGCTTTCCCTCTGTACATTCAGAAGAAGGCTTCATGGTCTCACTCGCTTTATATGGTAAATAGCCTTTGCACCCAAGTGTCATAGATTGCATCAGCTTTGGACCCAGGAGACTAGATAAGATCAGTTTTAAACCATAGAAACTTATCCTATTCATCATTTAGAAAGCCAGCACATTGTTGGCAAAACTGACTGTGCATTGATTCCTCACAGGCATCAGACAAGGAAATTGTGTGGGTCATGAGGATCACTGTGTTTGTGTTCGGAGCATCTGCAACAGCCATGGCCTTGCTGACGAAGACTGTGTACGGACTCTGGTACCTGAGCTCTGACCTTGTCTACATCATCATCTTCCCTCAGCTGCTCTGTGTACTCTTCATTAAAGGAACCAACACTTACGGGGCAGTTGCTGGTTATATTTTTGGACTTTTCCTGAGAATTACTGGAGGAGAGCCATATCTATACTTGCAGCCCTTAATCTTCTACCCTGGTTATTACCCTGACAAGAATGGTATATACAATCAGAGGTTCCCATTTAAAACTCTCTCCATGGTTACCTCTTTCTTTACCAACATTTGTGTTTCTTATCTAGCCAAGTATCTATTTGAAAGTGGAACCTTGCCTCCAAAATTAGATGTATTTGATGCTGTTGTTGCAAGGCACAGTGAAGAGAACATGGACAAGACCGTTTTAGTCAGAAATGAAAACATCAAATTAAATGAACTTGCACCTGTGAAACCTCGACAAAGTCTAACCCTCAGTTCAACTTTCACCAATAAAGAGGCCCTCCTTGATGTCGATTCCAGTCCAGAGGGATCTGGGACTGAAGACAACCTACAATGACCCCATCTAAAATATACAGAGCAGGGCATTGCTGTAGGGTAGCACTCGAAAAAAAGGTTTAGAGCATATCTTACACATGTTAAAATATAAATGTTTAGAGGAAAAATGTTTTGCAGAAATAGAATAAATTATAATGGATGAGTTCAGAAAAAATCTAACCATTGCACAGTGAGAAGGAATCAAGCATGAAAGCAACAGCTTCATTTCTCATCAGAGCACTTTTAATTTTGAATAGCTTTGTTAAGCATATAAAAATGCATAAAGCCCAGCCAAAGAAAGTGGCCAAATATTATTTATCTTTTTTATGGAAAAGTGAAATATATATTAAAGAGTCCATGGGAAGGAGATTGGATGGTCCTGATCATCTTCATTAGCTAATGCACTGGACACAAGTTTAATTACTACAGCATGGAGCTTAGGCATTTATTCAGCCACTACTGTGAATGATCCAGTGAGTTAGCCAGTTCACGTCTCTCCATGTGTAGGTTGTCTTGCTCTCCCATGATCTGAACTGTGGCATTTACTCATTTTTTCAAGGTGTGCTTCCTTACCCTTTCTTGTCATCTTGCATGTGTGCTCTCTCCATCCATCCCTCCATCTATCTGTCCCTCGTCCTCTCTGCTCCCTCTCCTTTTTCTCTGCCCTTTCTCTTTCTCCCCTCTCTTTTTCTCTTCATATTTTGTTTTTTGCATGGTGCTGGAAATCTATTGCAGGGCCTTGCACATTCTGGGTAAGAATTCTCCTACTCTAGGTCAGAACAGTCCCACAATAATTTATCTTTTTTTTCAGTGATTGCCATATATTATTCTAAGCACAAGCGACACGAATAATATCTTATTTTATAGTGACATTTTATGTGTAAATGATAGAAAACAGAATCTATGTTGGAGTTGGATAAAAGCACTGAGCTCTTTAAGTATACCCACAATTACCATCTGCACAAAGAGAAGGGCCCAAAGCCAAGCATGAAATGGTTGTTGGGCAGCATTACAGCAATAAGGCAAGAAGAAACGTAAAGAAAGGAGAAGAAGAAAACAGATTTCTATCTCCAGTTTTTATACATTAAATGTTGCTACACATTACAAATATAATGTCCTGGCTTATCTTCTAAGTCAGTGTTGGAGGCAAAGTTGAGCTATATGTAAAGAGAAGTTTCTGTCTGACATCTGCTACAGGTGGCACCTGCTTTATCAGCATGCATTCAATGCATATTTATTACCAGCAGTTCCCAAACACCTCACCATGAAACTGGAAAACAAACCATGCTTATTTTTGGACATTTACTCTTGACACTGTTCCACATAAGCCATTTTTAGGGGCTGGACAGATCACATTGAGTATATATGTTGAATTTCAAATGTAGTAGAAAATGAAAAGTGAAATCAAGTCATATAAAGAAGAAGCCATCATTTTTAATAACTGTTGTGTACATGGATATCAAAAGGTCAGTCATTAAACGTAGTTTTGCTTCTCTTTGTAGTATTCAGAATTACACACAAACCTTGCACCCCCAAGCCCTAAAATTCTTTTTATAGGTTATAGTTATTATCTCTCAAAGCATCCAAAGGTGGAACTCCTTTATTTAAAAATGTGACTTAAAAAATTCCTAGCGTGACTTTTAAAATGTAAATTTAATTAATTTTACGTATTGTATTGTCCTACTTTTCAGTGCTGTCTCCATATTTAAGCCGCTTTACTGATTTGTGTACATATGTAAGGAAGAATATTCATTTACCCTCAAGTCTATTTCAGAATCAACTAACTATGGACTATTTGAAAGTATGGAGTCTGAGATGCTTAGATGTGGGGTGAGAAAAGAGTCAAAGTAAAATGAAAACACAGATACAAAATAGAAAATTTGGGGCATGAAAAACTACTAGTGACAACTAGAAAATTTCTGATATACATGGTATTTCAGAGCCACAAAGTCTTCCAACATAGACAAAAGAGTGAATTTTACTCAACCCATCGTCTTGTGTACTTCCATCTAATTGTTAAAGTGTGTTCTTGCATTATGAACATGATAGAGTCTCATTCACACTGTAGATCTCATAGTGAAGCAGGTTCTTTTCACATGCATTTTGTAGTGCTCTTAGTCAACAACTTTCCAACTAAGCTTATGATATTTAAAGTATTAAAATAGCAAAAAATGAGAGAAGAATACCAAGATATTTATTTATGTATACTCTGGAATAAATTCCCCATGATTTCCAAGCAAAGGAAGATGCTTCAAGGTATAGAAGGTCTGCTTTGTATTGGAATGGTGGCATCTCTAAGTTATTCCAGAATCAGACAGTGGACCTCATTTTCAAATCCCCAATGAATCAAAATAAAGGAAATGTTTCAGCCTCTTGCTTGGAGTTTCACTCCCATATATTACCAATGATTGTACTATGTTTCTTAGGTAATTTGTGTTCCTCTTCACATGTTCAGACCATCAAGCTGGTAGCTGAAATGATTTGTCAACAACCTGTCAAATGCTGAGTGCCAAAATCCAATTTCATTGTTATAAGTAATAAATTTTATGTGAATATTATATGAATGTAAGCTTGAAATTAGTGCATTTAATATAATGTGAATTGAAATTTTTATTTGTAAATAATGAATTAGCATTATATTTTAAACACAAATCATCACATTCCATTTTGTCCTTCTATAAAATTTACTCTGGTATCATATGTAACTTGTTATGAGTTTGCTATCATATATGTTTGCTACTGCATAGACAAATGCATATAATGGTTCCAAAACCTATATTTTTATCTGTTAAAGTATTATATGAAGTTATACACATAAGCATATTTACAAGTATACATGTATGTGTTCAAATGTAATGATACTGTATTAAATTATTCCATTGAAATTCAGGATATTATGCCTATATTTGATGTTTTGGGGGGACTCTATATAAATATAAATAGTGCTTGAAGACAATTATGCAATGTAAGTGAAATAAACAAATGTATAGAAAGATATTTAAACATCAAGTGGGAAAACTGCAACTTGTAACAACTTAGAGCAATTTATACATCTTATCTTAGAGGCAGATCCACCCTCTATTAGATTATATAGGACTTCTATTGAAGTGAAGAAATACCAAAGTGTCCATTCCATCACTATAAAGATGTAGTTTTTTGGAATGGCTATCTTTTCACTGTTGATGTAGGACATATACCCAGTACACAGTGACAACCCAGTTCTTCGTATTCACCAAGGTCATACTGAAGTTTCTTGTCTAAACCTTTCAAGGAGTTTTTAAAAGTGATATTTTATTGAGGCTAAGAATACCTTTGGCCTCTTTGGATATAATCATATGCACTGTGTTCATAAGACATGTACAAGGTAGAAGGATCTGAAAGTTCATGGAAGGATAAAATGTACTTCTGACAAGGAAATATATCATGCTCATCCACTGTTGAAGATATTCTTCCTTATGTCTGAATTCTGCTTTATCTCAAATATTCTACAATAGAATCATTAGAAATAATAACACATAAAGCATAAAAGCAGGGTCAAACCTGGAATAACAGTAGTGAAGTCCACCTGTGTAGGAGAGTAAGGCATTGGAAATGCATGTCCCAGCCTGTCTAGGTTACAGAGTAAGCACAAGACCACCTGGGCAACTTTGTAAGTTATTATATAAAAGATGAGGGGTTTTAAAAGCTGGCTGGGGATATAGATCACCAGGTAGTATGCTAGCCTAACCTGTGTGAAATACAGGGTTCAATCTCTATTATTGGTGGAATCAGAGTGTACATTCTAGAGAAACTTAGGAAGCTAGAAAAAATGATGCCCCTTGCTAAGTGTGTACCATCAGTGTAAGAACTCCAACAACACAGTGAAAACAGCCATCCTGTCTTAATGTTATTTTTAGAGTCTCTCAAAAAAAGATTAAGGTTCTCTAAAATAAATAATAAACTATGATAATTCTGTTTTGATTCTATTTTTAGTTGGAAAACTAGTTACCTATTTTTAAAAGATACTGTGTAATGTATTTCAGAGCCAAACTGGAGTGCTGATTTAACAATTTGCTATCTGGAAACAATGAAATACTTAAACCAAAGAGAACTTAGATCTAACTATAGAATTTGGAGTAGCAGATACAGTGAAAGAAGTAACTACAAATTGGTTCCAACAACAACAACAAAAGCAGCTCAATCAACCCATGAAAAATAAGATCTGAGAATCACGTTTATGTTAAGATTATTGAAATTCTAGAGGTTTATTTCAGCTATGCAGTACTTTGATTTGAGCAAATTTATGCTCTAACATGGTCTTTCTAGTTTGGTTATATGTTATTTGGTTGGATATATCATAATGTGATAGCAACTAAGCTTAGAGCCCCAGAGAAAGGTACATGCCTTGACAGTTGTATGTTCTTTACTAATTACACATTTGTATGGGTCTCAGTCTTGCTGATAAAAATGACACATGCCTCTTATTAGTAAGCTATAAGATACATACAAGTTTCCCTTAAAATAGGGAAACAGAACTATAAATTCTGTTCTTTAAGAAAATTATGACAAAATGCATATAGTTACTTTATTATCATTGCCGTCAGGGAATCTACATATTAGATGAAAAAATAGAGCTCTATTTTAGCATATTTTGACCTACAAATTGCATTTACTTTACAGACACAACTAAACAGAGTTTTCAGGCTGCTCCTTGTGCACTCAAATTTTACTCTGTGTATAACCTATAATGATGCCAAGTCTGGCATTGCCTTAGTAGGGCCAGAATGACAGGGTTCCTGCCCGTAGGACAGGGCCCAGGAAGTGGGAACCTCCACCAAGATAGTTGATGTCTTCTGTGGGCATAGAGTTTGTTGGTTTAATAATTTATATATTCTGCCTTCCTCCTTCAAGGAAGGTCCTCCCTGTTAACTTTAAGGACACCATGATAAGAAGTGACACCATGAGTCCAGGAGGTGAAGGTGTAGCTAATATCTCAGCAAAATGGTAAATGATGGGACCTTCAGGACAGCCCTTAAAGCTGTGGGAAAGGACTCTAAAGTCCTTTTGACTTTAAAAGTCAAAAGAGTTCAATATATATATAATTTATCCAAAAAGGATGAAATATGAATTATAAGAGAGGCTTTATGAATCCAAACGAACAAAGGCAGTTGTACTGTGAGCCAACTTATCAGAAAGATCCTAAGGAAGGAGATAAAAAGATTTAGGGAGAGATGATAATAAGTTATCCCACACAGATAAGTTTGCTTGTTTGTTTGTTTATCCTTACAAAGGCAGACAAACTTCTGAGTTCAGGACCAGCCTGGGACAGAGCAAGGTTAGGCTCAGGTATGGTCAAAATGATAATTTCAGGATGTGGTCCCACCCAGTTAGCTTATATTGTCTGTGCTTGACAGAGGCAGGCAGATCTATGAATTCTTTGCAATGCTAAAAGAAAATGTGTGGTTACTGTCTCCTAAGAATTAAGGGGCTGGGGTCAGGAGAATCTGATTCATAGGACAGTCAAAAGGACATGTGAAGTAAATGACTAGATTGATATATAAAAATAAAAGTCTGGGCTTATAATCTGCAATAGACAAGTTATCCAGATAATTTTCAGAATAGCAAAAGAGAACTGCTTGGAGAACAATCTTGAGGAGAAAATAGCAAGAAAAAGCTGTACATATAGAGAGATGTCTAGAGATCTCCAGAAAAAGCACATTAGAGAAAAAGAAAGAAAGAACAGAGAGAAAACAGGCTGGAAAGTTGTCTCAAGCAGATAATGGGCTGCCAGCTTCAACTTATGATTTGACTTTCTTTTTTTTTTTTACTTCTCCCAGATACCAATTCCTCAGAATCCCTAAGTAGAGGCTGGTCCTTGCCATATAACCATGACCTTAACTGAGAAGGCCAAGTTTTTCCCTCACTGTGTATTTTTGATTTTTGGTCAATACCATCTTCCAAGCTTAGTACCTTGGGTACAAAGGAAGGAATAAAAACTAAAAAAGGCCCTTAGATATTTGAAATGACAGTGGAATGTTTAGATTTGTTTCTATGTGTGTTTCTGATTATTTGAATGACAACATAAAATGTTTTAAATTCTATTTTATTTTGGACATGAATCTCACATAAACCAGCTGGCCTCAAATATACTATGTAGCTGAGGGTGGCTTCCTGCTTCTGCTTTTTTTATGTTAGGATTATAGGCATGCATATAGAATCTTAAAGAATCTTAAAGAGATGTAAAATATATGAAATTAATATTGTAAAATTTAGAATTTGATAATTAAATAATTTGGCTTTTAAAAGCATATTGTATGGTAGTGTGAGGGCAAGTGCCAATAGCTACAAAACAAGATTACATGAATTTAACAAACAAAATCAAACTCAAGAAACTATTTTAAATTGTCTAACTCTATGTAGGTTAAAATGTCCCAGACATAGATGGCCATTGGCATGAACTGTGAGCTGTGACTAAGTGCAGTGAACAATGAGGGCTGAACCCATGAGAGAATGTGACTGCCCCAACTCATTTGTTCTTGCTCACAGAGCTAAAGTACACAGTGGGTACAACATGTCTGAATCAACATCAAGTTCACATTCAGCCCTTAGGAGAAACCTAACCTATTTAGGGCTCATTTCATAGAAGGTTCCTTGTCATTTGACTCTAACTCATACAGCTAAGTGTTTGGTAATGATTTTCCCATATGTTACCTTTTATAGAAAACTCTTAGGATCTAAAATGTGGACTTTTAAAACTGGAGACGTAAGAATGTAGCATGAAGAGGAAAGTGCGTTATTAGAATCCTGTCAGCATTAGCTCAGCCTTCTCATCCTCTAGGAGAGAAGTCAAGCTATACCCTTAATGAATTCCAGTTTCTGGACCAAGAACATGTTATTTTGGGAGAAAGGGTCTGTACTTGTGTTGACAGGAAAGGAGAATAGGTTCTAGACCACTTCCAGAGTGATATGGATCAGATATGACACCAGAAGACCACCTGAAAATCTCAAAACATTTAAGAAAATCAAATAAGACAGGTAAATTGATCTGCTGATTCCTTGACATGAGAATAAGCTAATAACTGGCTTAGCTATAAAATATCTCTAGCCAAAACTTCAGCTAAAATGAAACAATAAATATTAATGGTTATGGAATCCCTAAGATTCTTCATTCCCTTCTTAATATGATGTGAATAAAAATGTATTACATTTGGAGCCGGGCGTGGTGGCGCACACCTGTAATCCCAGCACTTGGGAGGCAGAGGCAGGCGGATTTCTGAGTTCGAGGCCAGCCTGGTCTACAGAGTGAGTTCCAGGACAGCCAGGACTACACAGAGAAACCCTGTCTCGAAAAACCAAAAAAAAAAAATGTATTACATTTGGTTATTGATAAAATTAACTTATTAGAAAGACCTGCTCAAACAAGAAGCAAACTTTCATCCTTAATTGATCTTTGCACCCTGCACAATCCACATGAAAATCTTAATGGTACTAAAAAATTTGTTTGTGAGAGTCAGATATTGCAGAATGTTCAGCTCTGACGAGATTCATCCACTGGGATGCTGAACTGAATTGCTGTTCCAGCCCCCTGCTTCCTGATGCTGTCCAGAGACTTGCTTCCAGAACATCTTTAGGATTGCTGTTGATTCTAGATAACCTCACTTCATCCAACCCTTCAGACAAATCCAGACAGAACTTCCGTCAAGCCTTAACCTCAAGGAGATAGACAGACTAAATCAACTCTGTTCCTGCCATGCCCAGTCATCAGCTACCATTGAATAATGAGAGAAATGGTTATGTGGTAGGACCAATCATACAGGTTCCCTCTTAGGCTAATATAAGTAACACTGCCTGTCCTGACATTACCTTGTTCTTTGAGGGAAGCAGAAGCTAATGTGTGGCAAACCTATTAAATCCTCTCCTCACAAAGAGCACGCTTCTCATCCTGACAAGACAGAGTCTGGATGTGATCTGACTTCTTAGCAGCATCACCATGTAATGGCTTACTACAAAGTGCTTACCACAAAATAATCTAGCCACCAAGTGTTCCACTTTCCAGCAAAGGAGACATAGGAGTAACTTGTGACATGGGATACTGACTGTCAGAGTATAGAAGTAGGCTACAGGATGGAGAGATGAAGCAGCCCTGCAGGGCATATGGCACTCTCCAGAACAGAGCATTCAACTAAGCCAAGTGATTTTATATGGTTTTATGTCACCAGAAGTAAAAATAAGTGGGTCTGGATGCGAGAGTTGAGGAAGCAGGTACCTGCCTAGTAACCATTTCTCCTACTGACTCAGTGGGAATCTGTGCACCTTATCCCTGAAGCTCTGAGCTCTGCAGAGTAGGAAATCCCAGCTTGTAGAGTGGAAACATTGTGGAAATGTACATAGCAGGAACCTATTGAGAAAGTTCAACATTTGCTAGCTGAGCATTTTAGGCTTCTCTGAAGACACTCCATGAAAGGCAAAGTCATCACTCCAACTGACATTATTGGTCTTGATGGTCAAAAAGAAATATATCTGGCATTACTTGTGAAAGGAGCTAGTGCCTCTTCATTCTCTCCTACTTTCTTGTAATGATACATGGGCAACTGTAGGGAACTAACATGGGATTGATAGATGGCCTATGCTTGAACAAAAGAGTAAAGGGAATATACAAAGAGTAGAGAATAATAGGTTTTCTGGCCCTGACACAGGGGCTGGGACAGCAGCTCTAGTTTATTGTATTTACTTCCCTCTTCACAAATCTACTAGAACCTTGAAAGCTCACTTTAAAATGCTAAGTAACTATTAAGAAGATTGTGCTATTCTTCCTTTATTTTCACATCACCTCAATTGTGATCTAACAGTATCTTAGATATCTAACAGTGAAAAAATAGGTAAACTACATTATTTATTTTTAACCAAATTTGAATTACTTGTTAAAGATTTAAACTTGAAGAGTTTTATGTTAGAAAAAAATTAACTTTTTAATTAATATTCATGAGCCATCCAAGGTAAGATAAGGCATCAAAAGTGGGATAAAGATTGGCATGTACAGCTATCATAATTCCCTCTCTCTCTCTCTCTCTCTCTCTCTCTCTCTCTCTCTCTCTCTACCTATCTTTCTCAAACACACACATGCACATACACACAACTAATTTAAAATATATCATTATGGCACAACACTTTAAGATGATATATAAACTAAGATATCTGTGTAACCCTCAAAGTACGTTTCAAAATAATAATTTGAAAATAATTACAAGTTTTTTTCTTAGAAGCCTGGTTCTAAGAATGCAATAAGGACACATTCTCCACTATGTTCATAGCAGCCTTATTTATTATAGCCAGAAGCTGGAAAGAACCCAGATGTCCCTCAATGGAGGAATAGATACAGAAAGTGTGGTGTGTTTACACAATGGAATACTACTCAGCAATTAAAAACAATGAATTCATGAAATTCTTAGGCAAATGGTTGGAACTGGAAAATATCATACTAAGTGAGGTAACTCATTCACAAAAGAACACACATGGAATGTAGTCACTGACAAGTGGATATTAGCCCAGAAGCTCAGAATACCCAAAACACAACCCACATATCAAATCATTCCCAAGAAGGAAGGAGAGGGTCCTGGCCCTGGAAAGGCTTGATGCAGCATTGTAGAGATTGCCAGGACAGAGGAGTGGGAGGAGGTTGATTGGGGAACTGGTGGAGGGAAGAGGACTTGTGGGACTTAGGGGGAAGGGGGAACCGGGAAAGGGAAAATCATTTGGAATGTAAACAAAGAATATAGAAAATAAAAAAGAAAAGAAGCCTGGTTTCTAAAGGATCTCTTTTTTTATTCGATATATTCTTTATTTACATTTCAAATGATTTCCCCTTTCCTGGATCCCCCCTCCCTGAAAGTCCCATAAGCCCTCTAAAGGATCTTAAAATACCAGTTTGTTTGTTTTTAAAGAGATAGTTGTAGTAAAAAAAAATCCTTAAAATAGTTACATACATATGTGTGTACAGACACACATACATATATATGTATATATATATATGTACATATATATATACATATATATGTAAACAACATTTCTAAAAGCATAGAAATATGCTGTCCTCTTAATCTTTGGAATAAATAGTTCCGTATAGGGGGTGTCTAATATGAAATACCTATCTTTAAGTAAGAGCAGTGATCTCTTAAAGCTAACATATGTCCTTAGCAATAGGGAACATATTGTAGAACCAGAATTGAAATTAAAATCAAGGAGATAACACCTAGATCAGAATCGTACTATTGTATATATCTTGTTTTCAAAACTTTTAAATTTAAAAATCCATATTATTTGTCTCAAAGAGATTTAGGATCATTAGTTATCTTATTGTTTTACTTATGTGACCATAATGATTAAATATACTTTTTTTGTCTTTCACTGTTTCTTAAAATTTTGGTATTACTATGACCAGAATAAAGATGGGCCAACTTTACCTTACATGAGCATTTACTTATTTTCAATTTCATGATAATTACATGACATTTAAAAAACCATAATCATATGTGCAGTATATATATATATATATGTATATATATAATCATGCATATAATATATTTTAATAAACCAGGATTTTGAAGATTATTTTTGTTGGAATTATAGTTTTATAATTTTTATTGTGAAAAGGAAACTTGCAAATAAACATATTGCTAGATCTGGCAGACTCAGAAGTGGACACATGAAATAATGGAGTATTGGGGCAGGGTGGAAGTGATGATAATATTTTATGACAGAGGTAAAAGTGCCTGGAGAGATCAGAATGAAATATCAGGTATTAAGACACAGCAGAGCCTGGTATAGCAACTACTCAATGGCAGCAACTAAACACTCGGCAACTTATCCTTAAAGACAGAATTAGTGATAGTTTTCTGCTGTGGGACTACAGGTCCCGGCTTCCCTTAAAGACTATGGAACTCATTTCTCACCATTTTTCTCCATAAGGAGAAACTTTCTATCTTGTTTTATAGGCCCTTTGGCCAACTGAACATGTGGGTGACATGATGCCCCTTTGTCAGGAATAGTACTGCCTAAGATTAAACCAGGTCTCTCTTTCCTTTTGTTTTCCATTTCTCTACAGCTGCTTCCCTTTTAAAGTAATCTACCATATGATGCTAAGATCATGTGTAGAAAATGTATGCCTTCCAGAAGCTCAGGCCTGCCCATGGACAACCTCTAGGTTCTTGTATGCTCCCTGACCCAGACAGGAGACAGACAGGCAGGGCTACCTGTTTCTCTCAGGCAGCCCTCTGCCTCTGCCCATTCTCTTGTGCCTTACTGTACTGCTGTAAGAGAAGTCTGACCTCAGGGGGAAACCATGCTATTTTCCACCATAATACACATACAACATAGAAACCAAGAGCCAAGGTAATCTGTTGGACTTAACTCTAGTTAAATCTTAGGGACTCACTGGAGTTTCAATTACTGAAATTTTCATATATATATATATATATGAAAATTTATATATATATATATTCTTTATTTACATTCCAAATGCCTTCCCCTTTCCCAGTTCCCCCTCCCCATAAGTCCCATAAGCCCTCTTCCCTCTGCCTATTCCCCGATCACCCCCTCCCATTTCTCTGTCCTGGTACTCCCCTACAATGCTGGATCAAGCCTTTCCAGGACCAGGACCCTCTCCTTCCTTCTTCTTAGGAATCATTTGATATGTTAATTGTGTCTTGAGTATTCAGAGCTTCTGGGCTAATTAATATCCACTTAGCAGTGATTGCATTCCATGCGTATTCTTTTGTGATTGGGTTACCTCACTTTTTTGCCACCTGGTTATCTCTGGCATTAGTCGGTCCTGTTGACACTGTCTGGTGCTTGAACCTCCTGTAAGCCCGTAAGGCTATTTCTGCTCCTTTGGATGACTGGGTTTCCCCTGGCACAGATAACTGATGGGCTGCCCTACTCTTGGGTGCTGTTGGAGCCCTGGTGTGCCTTGCCCCAAACAAGTTATACTCGGGGTTGTCTCTGTGTACTTGGAGCTGCCTTTCCTGTCCTACTGGGAGTGAAGATGATGGCGGGGAACCCCTCCAAGTGCTGATTTCTCTGCAGGGCAAAGAACCTACAACAGTCTGGCATACAAACGAACAGCATAGCTGCCTAGGTCTTGAGCGCAGGCAGAAGCCTGGCGGTCTGTGTCCCAAGAGATGTTAAACTCGGGATATCTCAGTACCTGGAGCTGCCTGTCCTGTCCAACTGGGAGCGAAGATGGCCTGGAATTTTCTTTTTTTTTTTTCTTTTTTTTTTTTTTACTAAATAAAATTCTTTTTTTTTATTGTATATATTCTATATTTACAATTCATTTCCCTTTTTCTGGTTCCCCACCCCCAAAGGTCCCACATGTCCTTTTCCCTCCCCCTGCTCCCGCATCCACCCCCTCCCACTTTACTGTTCTTGTACTCTCCCACAATGATGTTTTGGTCCATTCTAGCACCAGTGTCCACTCCTTTCTTCTTATGAGACATCACTTGATATGTGATTTGTGTCTTTGGTGTTCCAAGCTTCTAGGCTAATATCCACTTATCAGTGACTGTATACCATGGGTATTCTTTTGAGACTGGGTCACCTCACTTAGTATGACCTTCTCCAGCTCCATCCATTTCTCTAAGAATTTCATGAATTCATTGTTTCTAATGGCTGAATAGTACTCCATTGTGTATATATACCACATTTTTGTATCCATTCCTCTGTTGAGGGACATCTGGGTTCTTTCCAGCTTCTGGCTATTATATATAAGGCTGCTATGAACATAGTGGAGCATGTATCCTTATTGCATGCTGGTGAATCTTCTGGGTATATTCCCAGGAGTGGTATGGCTGGGTCCTCCGGAAGTATCACGCCCAGTTTTCTGAGGAACCGCCATACTGATTTCCAGAGTGGTTGTACCAGCTTGCATTCCCACCAGCAGTGGAGGAGTGTTCCTCTTTCTCCACATCCTCGCCAACACCTGATGTCTTCTGAGTTTTTAATCTTAGCCATTCTGACTGGTGTGAGGTGAAATCTCAGGGTTGTTTTAATTTGCATTTCCCTAATGACTAGTGATGTTGAACATTTTTTAAGGTGTTTCTCAGCCATCCGAATTTCTTCAGGTGAAAAGTCTCTGTTTAGCTCTGTACCCCATTTTTGGATAGGGTTATTTGGTTTTCTGGGGTCTAACCTCTTGAGTTCTTTGTATACATTGGAGATTAGCCCTCTGTCGGATGTGGGGTTGGTGAAGATTTTTTCCCAATTTGTTGGTTGCCGATTTATCCTTTTGACAGTGTCTTTTGCCTTACAGAAACTTTGTAGTTTTATGAGGTCCCATTTGTCTATTCTTGTTCTTAGAGTATAAGCAATTGGTGTTCTGTTCAGGAATTTTTCCCCTGAGCCGATGTCTTCAAGGGTCTTCCCCAGTTTCTTTTCTATTAGTTTTAGTGTGTCTGGTTTTATGTAGAGATCCTTGATCCACTTGGAGTTGAGTTTAGTGCAAGGAGATAAGAGAGGATCAATTCTCATTCTTCTGCATGTTGACCTCCAGTTGAGCCAGCACCATCTGTTGAAAAGGCTATCTTTTTTCCACTGGATGTTTTCAGCTCCTTTGTCAAAGATCAATTGGCCATAGATGTGTGGGTTCAATTCTGGGTCTTCGATCCTATTCCATTGATCTGGTTCCCTGTCACTGAACCAATACCATGCAGTTTTTAATACCACTGCTCTGTAATATTGCTTGAGGTCCGGGATATTGATTCCCCCAGAAGTTCTTTTGCTGTTGATGATAGTTTTAGCTATCCTGGGTTTTTTGTTATTCCAGATGAATTTGAGAATTGCTCTTTCTAGCTCTATGAAGAACTGAGTTGGGATTTTGATGGGGATTGCATTGAATCTGTATATTGCTTTGGGCAAGATTGCCATTTTGACTATATTAGTCCTGCCAACCCACGAGCATGGAAGATTTTCCCATTTTCTGATGTCTTCTTCAATTTCCCTCTTCAGAGACCTGAAGTTTTTGTCGTATAAATCTTTCACATGTTTGGTTAGCGTCACTCCAAGATACTTTATATCATTTGTGGCTATTGTGAAGGGTGTCATTTCCCTAATTTCTTTCTTGGCCTGCTTATCCTTCACGTATAGGAAGGCTACTGATTTACTTGAGTTGATTTTATAGCCAGCCACTTTGCTGAAGTTGTTTATCAGTTGCAGGAGTTCTCTGGTGGAGGTTTTTGGGTCACTTAAGTAAACTATCATATCATCTGCAAATAGTGATAGTTTGACTTCTTCCTTTCCGATTTGTATCCCTTTGACTTCCCTCTGTTAAAGCTCATTCATTTGAAAGCTCAGGCAACTTTGCGCTGGCAATGAGACCACTCCTTCAGCTAAAGCTTCTGACACCATCTACTGGCCCTAAAGCTCCTTAGCCCTGAAAATGTCTGTTATGTCACAGGTGCATTTGGTCATTTCTATATGTCTTAGTTATGGATTCTGTTGCTGTAAAGTGATGTGATGACCACAATAACAATTATAAATGAAAATATTTAATTGTGGCTAACTTATCATTCAGAGGTTTAGTTCATTATTAGTATCGCGGCACACAGGCAGATATGGTGCTAGAACCTAGCAGAGCATTCTACATCTAGCCCCTCAGACAGGAAAAGGGTATAAACAACTTTTGGTTCTGGCTCGAACTTTTGAAACCTCAAAGCCTACTTCCACATTTCTTACAAGGAGTTTATACCCAATCCAACAAGGATATGCCTCCTAATAGTGCCAGTCCCTATAAGCCTATCAGGGCCATTTTCATTCAACCCACTACAAGGATAGTCACAACAACTAGACTTTGACCTCTTTCTGTACTATGGTCCTAGTCCCAGTCAGGGGTTCCTAATTTTCTGCACCCAAAGCCACTCATTTGGCGTATTTGAAAGATGATTTAAAGAGGCTCTAATTAGGACAATTGAAACCAGCAACTCTCCCCAGCCTTTCAATGCAAATAGGGCCTAAGTGTGTATATATATATATGTGTGTATATATATATATATATACACATTGACCACTATTGAACAAAATTTGAATTTTTTAATTTCTAATATCTAAATTGATTTAGGTAACTTCAGAAGATGAAATGGCAGCATAGTCCAAGGTGTCCTCTCTCATAAAACTTCTAGCTCATATAAATCCTTCTCAAGGGCTCTGGATTACAAACATGCCCAAAGACAGAATGCTAGCCATTTCTGCTCATCCTCCAAACTTTTATCCTCCTAAGAGTCCTTTGCCTTGCACCTCTTTGGACTGTTTTTGGCCTACATGTGTTTCTGCCCCCTTGAGGTCTAGAAAATCCTGCTTGTATCTTTAACAGCTAAGAGGTAAAAAGCATTTCCAGCTGTGGATATGTGGAACACTGGTTTCAGTCTTACAAGGAGTCAAATGACTTTTGTATATGGGTAATAATGAAAAATTGTTTCATGCTGTTCTTCTCTACTAAGATGGCTGGCTCTGGAGTTGGCAGTTGGCCTATCTGCTCCAGACTCAAATATGTTTATTTAAAACTTTCCTCCAAAGTCTCTGTCCTGGGTTAAACCAGCCACCTGATTCTGTGACAAGGAAGAGAGAAAACCCGAGCAGCCAGGATAAAGACACTTCTCACTTGAAAATAATCTAACATGTAAACTATTACCCATAGACCTTACAAATGTCAAGGTGTTTAAATCATTGGATTTTCCTCCTTTATTTTTGGGTTTTGTTACCATCTTTAAAGCTTTTGTTGAAACTTTAACTTTCTATATTTTAGAATTTATAAATTCATAAGGACTTTAAAAGGATGAACAGATAACCTTAATTTGCTATAACATACCATGTATGTAACTTGAATTCAGCTCTTGTTTAGGACAAGGATATATAGGCCTGATGGGCTTACCTTGGAGTACCATGTGGCTTGCCTCCATTTTGGATCATGACCTAGGCTCTCTTTTGAGTATATGACAACAATTTGGCTTGCTGAAATCTTAGCAGCCATGTGACTTTGCCACCATCTTTACTAAGATTAGAAAGAACATGCCATGTGATTATACCATGTGACCATGTGGTATAAACCAACTAAGGCAGTACCCATTAAACAACTAGACCTATTAAGAGCCCTTGCCTTATCACTATATCTTTCTTTTAAGGAGGCAACACCAGGATTCCAAGATGGTTTGGTTTGAAACTTAGACAAATAAAAACTGGAATTTTGTATGAGTACATTATAAAAGAAGCAGAAAATGAGATTCCAGTCACTCTGTGGACTGTATTTATGGTTGAAACTTTATCTGCACACTAAGGATGTTTCAATTCAAGAATTCTAATTTTTAAGGCTCAAACTTAACAGGAATAAAGTTATAAAATCCTAATTTTATAAAAGAGTTATTAACATGATAAATATGTTAAACATGATTAAAATACAAATTAACGGTCAGACATTCTAAGTACAAATGCAATTTAATTACAGAGAAAAATTTACAGTAAGAGATTAATTTATAACTTTTATTATATAGCCTTCTGTATATGTTGTCAAAGACTGAAACAAGTAACTGAAAACAACTTTAAAGTAAACATGAAGTTTGTTTGGTATAAAATAACATTCAGAATCAATATTATAGTTAGATATAAAATGGTGAATGTTTGAGTAAAATGGTTTAAATTTATAACACACTTGCATGGGAAGAAAAACCCAGGCTCATATAATTCCTTTGGATCGAACGCAATTTTTCTCCAAAGGAATAGTATTGCACAAGAGTAAGTTATAGACTAGCCTTATTACAAGACAAGGATGCATAGGACCTAAATTTTACTAAAAGTCTTTTGCTACTGCCATCTACTGTTTCGGCCATATAGGCCAAACAAAACAAAACAACAACAACAACAACAAAAAGTACTACTCATTTAAATAGGAATTATTCATCATATCTCACATGACACAAGGCATGGTTTCTCTTGTCCAATGAATGTATTATCTGTATCCACATTCTAAATATTTCATATAACAAAGAAAAATAGCAATTACTCTTGCTCTCAGTTTGTCCCAAATTGACACAAGAGGATGCTGTGATCAGGGGAACCTTATATATAAACCTACAACCCAACTGGGACAAAACCTTCTTGCTAGAACAATTGGCCATGCCTTTTATCCTGCTATTTAAATTTTCCTTTCAGTAAAAGCTAATTAAAATCAGGGTACACACTAACCATTCACGTCCCCTGATTTAAAAAGAGTGCCAAATACTCTGTCATCAAACTCACAGCAATGAAAAATTGTTCAAAATATTCATTCTTTGACAGTTTTCTGTCTGTAGAATCAACAAATTATTCTATTAAAGGATATCCTGAGCTTTTAGATTCTTCTGGAAGAGATGACATAGATGAACAAGATTATGTCCACCCTGGGGCTCACGTCTGTTGCTTTGAGAATATTCGATAGTCTCTACCCAGAGATAGTGCCCCAGAGCCAGCACCTACACTCTCACTTAGAAGCCGATAAGGAATGTAAAAGGATGGGAAGGGATTCTTGTGGGTGTTTTCTAATAAATTCCAAAAGTCAATGTTTGTTAAAGAGCATTTAATTTTTTATTTTGTTTTAAAAATTATACCTCTAAGCAATAAATCTACTTTTAAAGAGAGTTATCTTTAAATGTGTGATTAGTGATATCAGTATGTGGTGACTTAGAGATTTTTCCTTACACAAAAGGTATATAGAGTTGGGTTAAGCCTTATTAATTTACTTTATGCTACATATAAGTTATTTATTACAAATTTGGTACGACTGGCTGCTTTCATCGCTCAACTGTTGGTTGGCAATTAATTTTAGAAAACTTTATAAAATAACTCATTTACTCTTGACATGGTAGTCACTGACTCAAACAATAATTTGAAATTTTGTAGAGCAGCTCTTCTCAACATGTGGATTAGGACCCCTTGGTAAAACTCTATCTCCAAAAGTATTTACATAAAATTTATAACAGTAGCAAAATTAAACTTAGGAAGTAACAATGAGAATAATTTTATGGTTGAGGAGGCCATTATAATATGAGGAGCTATTTTAAAGGTTGGCAGCATTAGGAATGTTGTAAACTACTGTTATAGAGAAGTTCCTGATGAGAATTCAGTTTAGTGTTTAAATAACCTGATTTAAATCAGGTTTAATAACCAGTGTTTAAAACAATGTACAAAATTTGTTATATATAAAAGCAAGGAATATCACTTAGTCACTTTCTCTTCAGATTCAGTCCTTAGATGCTGACTTTAACTGATTTTCCTTACTAAACTTCCAAGTGTCTGTTCCTTATGCAGGAATCTAATGTAATCAAATAGCTGCTTGGAGTTATCCTTCTCCTGATCTCTGGTATATGATCTAACCAATTGTACAATTGCATTTAACTTATGTTAATTTTTTTCCTTTTTTTATTATTTTCTATATTCTTTGTTTAATCTTGATGTAAAAGTTTTTCTTATGTTACTTTGTGTCTTAGTGTTCCCCACAAAGTTGTATAGTTATTACTTCCAGACTTCTGTTCTGGATCACTGCTAACTGTTTCATCATAGCACTTTGGAAGGACGTATTTTGTGGGCCTCTAACTGCTATTCCCTTCATGGCCCCTGTGTCAGCCTTGAAATAGTTACTCAGAGATCAACACCACTAAACCTATAAAAGCAGATTGAATGACCTCTAAAAGGGGACAAATGGGCCATTGCTAGCATTTCCTCTAGGCTCAGCCCAAAAGTTACTTAGCAACAGTCAGATACAAGCCTGGCTCACAGATAAAATGATTATTGCGTCTCTCTCTCTCTCTCTCTCTCTCTCTCTCTCTCTCTCTCTCTCTCTCTCTCTCTCTTCCCTGGTGGCCTTTTTCTTCCCTTCTTTCACTCTCCTCTCTCTTTCTATCCTTCTCTGTCTGCTTTCGTTCTCTTCTACTCCCTTCCCCAGACCTCCTACCCAGGTCTCAAATAAACTTCCTTTATACTAGACCTGTCATATGACTGATACCTGGGGGAGGGGATGGAAGTGCCTTAGCATGGGCCTGCTAAGGTACCCCCTCCCACTGCATTATACCATTTTATGAAGCATATCATTATGCCTTCTAACTTACAGCCTTCTTGCCACGTTGGACATTGTTTTGGGGACTCAGACCTAAAACTGCTGAACTGAGAACTTCTTTGTATCATTTAACCTCTCTCACTAGCTCAGGTCTGCTTAAAATTCTTCAGAACCAGCTAGACTGCTTGACTACTACAGTACACCATGATTAAAAAGGACCACATCTAACTACTCCTAAGGATAGAATCTGTGTCCTCCTCATAAAATGCTACTTCCATGCCAACAAATGCTGTTTTAAAATAGCGTCTAGAGACAGGAACCAGAAAACATTGAAGCACAAGCTTCCTCCTACGAATGAGCTTTTGGTTCCATCCCACTCTGGCTCCTTCCCTTGATCATGTCAGCCCTTGTTTATCCTCAAACTTCTGTTTTAAACCTGTTTTTTAAAATGTTTTACTTATTGATCTTTACCTTATACCCAAAGAAAATGTTCCATGGAAGCTCTCACCCTTCAATAACTCCATTTGTTCCTGACACATCGGCAAAAACACCTTTTAGATGCTGTGGAAAACTGGCTAAAAAGAATCTTTATCCCTTTTATTGTAGGCCAGATATAATTCTTTAAAACATCCTCTATTTCTTCCTTTCTCTGCCTTTGATGCAATGTAGCTCCATTGCTGCTTCTGCTAGCTCACTTCATTGCAATTCTGGCATTAGGACTGGCCACTGACACCCTGAATCAACTTTATGACCTCCTTTTCTCACAGATCTAATTTCATTTCTCCCACTTCTGTTTCTCCCTGTCCCTCAACTTTCCTGAGAAATATCTCAGTTTTACACTGCAATCAAATCATCTGCCTATAGCTCTCTAATTATTTTCCAAGTCTCGTTAGGCATTCAGGACAGCAATCACTTGATCCATACACAAAGGATTGTTAAGACTCTCCCCCTATACATAATAACCAAAGAACCCCCTTTTCAATGGATCTATAAAGATCCAACAAAGACCCTCATCAGCAAAAACAGATAAACAAGCAAACAAACAGGTATAAAACCCTGCCCTGAATTTTTTTAAAATCCTTTCTGATGTGTTCATAAAAAGATAAAAAGAGGAGGGAATATGTTTTGGGTGAGGTCTGGTGCCTAGGTGGGGCCCAAGCTGAGGCATTCCTTCCCCCTGAAGGACCTGCCACAGAATGGTATAGTACAGAATAGAGTTTATTCAGGGAATGGGGAAGGGAGTTAAGAGGGTAGTAAAGGCAGAGAAAGGCAGAAAGAGAGAGAGAGAGAGAGAGAGAGAGAGAGAGAGAGAGAGAGAGAGAGAGAGGCCATGAGCATATGTACAGAGAAGAGGAAGGGACTAGAGGACAGAGCAGGAGCAGGAAGGCAAGAGCAAGAGCAAGAGAGGGGGCTAGCAACCTCTTTTATAGTGAGTCAGGCATACCTGGCTATTGCCAGGTAAGTGTGGGGCAGAGCTTAGACAGAATGCTAACATTCTCAAAATAAGAATAACTGTACCATTTCCCAACTTCCCTTATGAATGAAAGAATGAAATAAAAAGGGAGGAGGACTTGACTATTAATGTATGCAGATTTTTATTGTAGATATAAGAGAGAAAGCAGGCCAAGGAAAAAGTGCATTGCTGGCACACTAAATCAGATCATGAGAGGAGAGAAGGAGAGGGAGATGACCATAGAGGACCAAGAGGCCAAGATGTATCATCATGATTGGGGAATAAAAGCAGAAGCCCAGCACTTAGGGAGAGATTTAGGGTAGTGGACAGGGATAGAAGTACTAGGAGGAGCCACAGGCAATGAGTACTGCTGGGAGAGATGTCCAGTGTGTGCTTTGATATGTTAATAGGAACTTTTGTTAGCAATTTGTCCCAGGTATCTGTGAGCTAACACCTTGCAGACCATGGAAATCATTTTCACCCACATAAAGGGCCACCTCCCATCTTTGTCTGTAGGATTTTGGTTATCTATTCATACATATATGACAAAATGCTCCTTCGCAGTGAATAAACCTAGTCCTGCCTAATGTCAAACCAAGTCTCTTTTCCTTTCTGCCTTCAATTTCTACAGTTGCTTTATTTTAAAATAATCTAAAAGTTGGGATATGTGACCTGTGAGATTTAAAGTGTTAGCTCTGTTTCTTAGTCTGCCAGTGCTGGATGCACTTGGCCAGGATTTTGGATTCTCTTTAGAAGCCAGTAAATATATCATGTAAAAACTATACTAAATTAAAACAAAACAAAACATTTTAAGGCCCCAGCCTTATATTACAAACTTTAAGTGTATTCAGACTCCATCTTGTCCATCTTGTTTTCAGGCTAGACTTAGGCACTAGAAAAAATACAACTTGTTCCAGAAACAAAGACACCTGCTAGCAACAGCCACAAACTTTCCTAATGACAGCTACTCCACCTTTAGTAACAGGCAATCAGCTCTTAGGAGGAAAACACCTAATGTTCCAGATTTCTCAAAACAGATTTCTCTAGTTAGACACAATTGTACATAACAATCTGAAATCATTGCTAGCCAATAGGAATGTGCCAAGCTATAATTTCTCAAATGTTAATCAATCATGTAACTGCCAAGCTGGAAAGCCCTCATCCTGTTGAAACTATGATAAATAGGCAAGGCTTTACCAGCTCGAGACCTTCTATACACATCCACTGTGTTGGCGAGGTTGGAAGGTCTGTGCTTGAGCCTAAATAGACTCTTTGCTCTTCCATGTGAGTTATACTCCTGTGGTGTTCTATGGTGTTTTGTGGGGATGCCGTGATCTGAACATAACACTTTAAAATTTTTTTAAAAAGACAATAACAACAACAAAAACGCTTGGAAGTCTGATTTTTCTCCCTTAGTCAAATATCAAGGGGTGATCCCCAGACAAATCAATGAGACCATGAAAGTTTGTGAGTGCCACCATTTTGCCTTATACCATGTAGTAACATTAGCCAAGGTGGTAGTAAAGTCACATGCATTTGCGTTCTTTATGATACCATTAGCAAAATGACTGCTAAGTCACATGATTCCTTCTATCTCGATGAGCTCTCTTAGCCAAAATTTCAGGAAATCACATGGCTGTTTTCTGTTCAAGATGCACTCAGCTTCTTACTAAAGTAAGCCCACTCTCCATCTGAAAATTCTGGGTCGTTGTGAAATCCACCATCACAGGTCAAATCTGGCTGTTATACTCTTTTCTATAAAAACTAGTTAGATTTATAGGAATATAAGAGGAGATGAGGCCTATGCTCAGGTAGACCCAAAATAGGAAAAGGAAGACGCATGGGAGGAATTTCATGATCTCAATTTAAGTGAGTTGAGTCTGTTTTTAGCTGACAGATTTGAGCCACAGCAGAAAGTTTCTCTCAGAGTTTCAGAGGAGTAACTTCCTGAGGAATGCCACCAGCCCAGTTCCAGAATGGGGAAAGAGTTGCTCTGTTTTGTTCACCTTTTCCCAGTTACAAAGTCAGGGAGCCAGCCTGATCCAGGACAAAGTTGGAGGGCAAACATATTTTTCTGGATGGAAAGGTCAAGTCCCATATAGTGCCAGTGTCTCAACTTAGATGGGTCAGGAACTTCTGATAACATAATTTAATATGTTCTGCTTTTGGTAGGAATGGACGATATCAACCAGGTAGGAGAGAGGATAGGGTATTAGGTTTAGAAGTTTGAGGTGGTTGATGAACCAGTATTCTTTAAAGCCATCTTATAGTAAAGACAAACTACACTCATTCCTGAATATGATTAAACTTCTATTTCTCGTGGATTGGGTTATGACCACCTGAAACCTTCACATTCTTCACTGCCTTTTCCAGGGAAGAGCAATCATATCTTTGTTTCAAAACCATCATGCAACTCTTCCTTTGTTTCAAAAGGTTGTGCCTACATTGTCATGACTGTGAAGTTAAAACTACCTTGCAATCACATCTTTTTGTTTCCAAGAAGTCATTGTGACTAACTTGTTTTGCTTATGTTCTGCTCCTGTAACCCTGCCTCTTTTGCCAACAAAATCTCCCATATGGAAACCCCATACCCTAGAGCTATAAAAACCCCTTCCTCATGTCCAATGCTAGTCTCTTGAAGCCTAATTTTAGGGAGAGACAGCTGTGTACATGAATAAAAGGCTTGTTTTCTAATTCCTGGATGAGTTTGACTGTGATACGATGTCAGCAGTCTTTCTCCTCAAATCTTTGGAATTAATATGACAAAAAGTGAAGTGCAGAGATGGAGAAATATAGCACAGCACAGAAGGGAAGAGAGAAAAACAGACAAAGTTGCAGACTTCAAACCTTTGCTGTTTTAGCTAGTCAGGTTATCTAAGTCAGAGAGAGTTGAAGGTAGAAAGTGCCAAATTCAGACTATGTGGCTGGCCATTGTGCATTGAAATTGGAGCCAGGTCTAAAGATCTGCTTCTGAAGATGTCTGTCTTTCTCTTATTTTCACTTCTCCTCCATCAATTTTTATCTAACAGAAAGGTTATAACTCGTAGACAGATATTGTGACTTTTTCATTCAGTACAAGGTCTCTTGTATTTTCCAACATATTGGTAGATGAGAGTATACAAAAGTATTGTCTTTACAAATTTAGCAAAGAAAGTCATTTAAGGAAATAAGGATTTGAAAGACTACAAATTGTCCTTAAATTGAAAATCCTGTTAAATAGTCTGTGACTTTATCAGAGGACTTAAGGTTAGCCTTTTCAAATTATTCACTTTATTTTAATATTCCAATGATTTTTCTCACCTATTTTAAGTATAAATTCAGTGATCTTTAGTATGTTTACAGTTTTGTCATACCATTTTCAATATGATACGTCTATCACAGTGAATGTCTACCACAGGATACATCTATCATCCTAAAAAGCAGTATAAGATTATCCTATTTTCCTATGAGTTAGATTTTTACTATTTTTAAAATAATTTTCTTATGACTTATTTCAATTGTGTTTTTTGGAAGTCAGTACTCTATGTACAGAACAACACACAATCCATTAGCTTTAAAATGTGTCATTATCAGGATAAAATATTTCAAATGAGGGGTTCCATAAAGTAGAGTCCAACCATCAGAATTCCTTAGTCTCAAGTATTTTTATTAGCATAATTACTCATCTGAGTTAAATTTTGTCAACTTGATTATAGTTTCCCTATAAACAACAACAAAAACAAAATCAAGAAAGATTTTTTTCTTCAATGAAATAGTTCCTGATAAATCTCTTTTCATGTAGATTTATTCTCTGCTTGAAGTCATATGAGTGACAGAGCTTGGCTCTGGTGAACTCTGAGTGACATGTTTATTCCCGGAGCAGCCAACCTCAGATGAACTACTTTGCAGTCCCCTCATGCTTAGGCAAGGAAGGAATATGACAGAGGGAAGCAGGGTATGGCCTTCTGTCATGCAACTGGCATAGCAAACACTCTCCAGGATTTCCTGTTGATCACAGAATAATATAATAAATGAGAGGCGAAATCACAATAAAAAGCAAAACAAGGAAAGAGCTTTTCAAAACCTAGATGGAAAGCAGTTAGAATATTGAATTCCTAAAGGATTGTAACAGTACCCAGGCAAGTAGATTCTATCCACCTCATCCCTTGACTTCAGACTTCCAGAACAGATAACACACTGAGCTGGAGACACCTGATGCAGATGAGCAGGTTTTCAGACTCTGGTCTTATTCCCTTTGCATTAGAGATGTGCTTTCTTTGTCTTAATTGTGATACCCTTTGCATTAGAGATGTGCTTTCTTTGTCTTAATTGTGATAAGGCTTAATTTTCAAGTCCAGCGGAAGTTACCTCACAAAGAAATTTTACTGCTTTGCAATACATCAACACCAATGGCTATCATGTAAGTCCCCATACTCCCTAACTTTTCTACCAATTTAAAACTATCTGAATCTGTGTTTTTGGAATTGCAATTCCTGAGAGCACCAAAGAAATACCTTTATATGTTCACAGTTTCTGTATTGCAAAGTGTCCATAGACATTTGTCTTTCTGAATCTGGGTTACCACTCAATATGATTTTTTTCTAGTTCAATTCATCTACTTGCAAAGTTTCTAACTTCATTTTTATTAGAGATGAATAGTATTCCACTATTCATGCACCGCATTTTCAGTATTCACTCATCAGTTGAAGGATATTTAGGCTGTTTCAGTTTCCTACCTATGATAGATAAAGCACAAATGAACATGGCTAAGCAAATATCTGTGGAGTAGGATGTCAAGTTATATGCCATGGAGTGGTAGAACTAGATCATGTGGTAAATTTTTGAGGTTTCTCTATACTTATTTCCAAAGTGATCAGAGCAGCCTATAATCCCATCAACAGTGGTTAAGGCTTCCCTTTTCCCAAACCTCTCTAGCATTTAATGCTAATTGTTTTGTTGATCGTTCCATTCTTACTGAAGTAAGATGAAATCTCCATGCTTTTTTAATTTACATTTTACTAGTTGCTATGGATAACAGGTCTTCATAAAACTAAAAAGCTTCTGCACAGCTGAGGAAATGATCAATGTGATGAAAAGGAAGACCATAGAATGGGAAACCATCTTTGAGAACTACAAATTAATCAAAGAACTAATAACTAGAATATATAAATATTCTAAATACAAAGAGCCAGAAAACAAGTGACCCATTCAAATATGGTCTTGGGATAAAAACTTATAGTTCTCAATAGAAGACAAAGAAGAGGGTAAGAAATATTTCAAAATGGAGTTCATCTTGAAGATGCTTTCTTTTCTATGTATGTTTCTGGCATTATTTTTTGCTAAATATTAAGTGATTAATGTTATGTGTATTGATGTCTGGGTCTTTATTTTTTTGTCCCTTTCATCTACAATTTTTGTTTTGTTCTAGTATCATACTGTTTTTATTACTTTGGTTTATTATTAGATTGTGAGATAAATGATATTCCCTCCAGCATTTTTCCCCTTTTTTAAAGAAATGTTTTGGCTATCTGGGGACTTTGTGGCTCCATATGAATTTTAGGATAGATTTTTTTCTGTATATGTGAAGAATAAGATGGAGTTTTGACTGAGATTTCACTCAAACTATAAATGTCTTTTGGTAAAATGGTTATGTTCACAAAATAAATTTTACCAATCCATGAGCATGGGGCATCTTTACATTTTCTAATGACTTTATCTCCCTTTAGATGGTTAAAGTTTTTGTTATAGAGCCTTTTCATATCCTGGTAAGGTTAATATCATAAATATTTTATGTTATCTGAAGCTATTGTGAATGGCAGTGTGTCTATGATTTCCTTTTCTATCAGCTTGTTTTTGGTGTATAGACAGGCTATTGATTTTGTATGTTGATTCTGGGTCCTATGACTCTTCTGAAATTGCTGTTTGTTTCTAGTTTTCTGTTAGAATATTTGAGATCTCCTATATATAATATACTATCCACTAAAAATTTGACTTCTTTTTCTGTCTATATTTCTTTAATTTCCTTCTCAAACCTTACTGCTACAGCTAGTGCTTTTAGCACAGTATTCAAAAAGAGTAAAGAAACTAGACAGTTCTAAATCATTCCTGACTTCTTTAGTATTGCTTCAATTTTTTCTCCATTCAGAGTAATGTTGGCTGTGTTTTTGTAATATAGAGTTTTAGTATTCTGAGGTATGTTCTTTCTGGCCCTGTGTTCTCTAAGACTTTTGTTACGCAGCTGTATTGGGTTTTATCAAAGACTTTTTCATGGAGATGACTATGTGGCTTTTGTTCTTAGGCCATTGTATATAGTTTATTACATTTATAGATTTACATATGTTGAAGCACTCCTGCATCTCTGGTATAAAGCAAACAGTTTTGGTTGATAATCTTTTTTATACATGTCTGTATTTGGTTTGGATGCATTTTATTGAGCATTTTTGAAGCTATGTTTACCAGAAATATTAGCCTGTAGTTTGATTTTTCTTTCTTTTTCTTTTCTTCCTTGCTGTATCTTCATGTGGCTTTAGTAGTAGAATGATACTGGCTTTATAGAAGAAATTTATGAGTGCTCCCATAATGGTCCACAATTCACCAAAGAATGATACCCCAGATTCAAATAGTATGCAAAAACAATGAGTGTTTTATTCTGCAGAAGTCCAACATTTGGGGGTCTACAATTCACCAAGATGAAGATACCCAGGTGAGAGATCATAGGCTCGATTTAAAGCAGATTAGAGGAATTCAAGGGAGGGGTAGGTGTCCTTTATCTTGATTGATTGTCTTACTCTCTAGGACATCTGGGGAAGAAGTATGTTGATTGATCTCTCCAAATGGGCAAAGGATATGAAGATATTTGTGTCCCATGTAAATGCTCATAAAAAAGTAACTTCAGCTGAGCAGTTCAATAATCAAGTAGATAAAATGATAAAATGACCTGTTCTCTGAACAGTCAGCCTCTTTCAACAGCCATCCCTGTCATTGCTCAATGGGCACATGAACAAAGTGGCCATGGTGGCCAAGATAGAGATTATGCTTGGGCTCAACAACAAGGACTTCCACTCACCAAGGATGACCTGGCTACCACTCCTGCTGAATGTCAAAACCACCATCCATGGTCTTACAGAATGCCTTATCCATCATAATGGTATTTCAGAGTATTGCTTCTGACCAAGGAACTCTTCACAGCCAGAAAAGTGTGACAGTAGGCCCACAATCATGGGATCCATCAGTCCTGCCATGTTCTCCATCATCTTGAAGCAGCTGGTCTGATAGAAAGACAGAATGGCCTTTTAGAGACCCAGTTACAGTGTCAAATAAGTGATAACAGCATGAAGGGCTGGGGCAGAGTTCTTCAGAAGGCAGTATATGCTTTGAATCAGTGTGTGAGATATGGTACAGTTTCTTCCATAGCCAGGATCCATGGGTCCACTATTATTCCTAGTGACCTTCTAGGAAAATTTTTGCTTCCTGTCCTCCCAATTCTAGGTTCTGCTTGCCTGAAAGTTTTGGTTCCAGAGGGGGAGTGCTCCTACCAGGAGCCACAACAAACATTCCATTGAACTAGAAGCTCATACTTCCCCCTGGTCATTTTGGGCTTCTAATGCCCTTAAACCAACAGACTAAGAAAGGAATAACAGTATTAGGAAAGGTGATAGATCCAGATTACTGTGGGAAAATTGGATTGCTTCCCGACAATGGAGGTAAACAGGATTATGTCTGGAGTGTAGGAGATCCCTTAGGCTGTCTCTTAGTGCTACCAAGTCCTGTGATTAAAGTCAATGGGAAACTAAAACAGCCTAATCCAATCAGGATGACAAAGGATGAGCCATCAGGAATGAAGGTATGGGTCACTCCTCCAGGAAAAGAGCCAACACCTGCTGAGGTGCTTGCCAATGGTTGAGGAAATACAAAATAGGTACTAGAGGGAGATAGTTATAAATACCATCTTAGGCCACATAACCAATTGTAGAAATGAGGATTATAAAGTAATATGAATGATTCTGTTTTATTTTGTTAAGGATACATTCGTCATTCTTCAAAAAAAATTTTTAACATCAATTGGTATTTAAGTTGAGACACTAAAAGAAAGTTCCCAAGGAACATGGTCCCATTGTAAATTTACAAATGCATTTGCGATTGTACAAGGAATAGTTTATCATGTTAGGTGTATTCATGACCTTGTTATTGTTTCATGTGAACATGAGATACTATTTGTGTCAAGTTGACATGGGGTGGATTATAGTGGCTATTCCTGGTTGTCAACTTGAATATATCTGGAATGAACTGCAATCCAGAATTGGAAGGTTCACCTGTGATCCTAATCTGGAAGCTGGGAGATACAAGTTTCTGACCTGGACCTTGGCATGGAGATCTTGAGGCATACTGGCTATGAATCCCAGAAGATTAAAGCAGGGAGATCTCTGAGTTCAAGGTAATCTGGGATGAAGCAAGTCCAAGATCCAGGCATAGTGGCAGATACCACCACACCTTAATCTTGGCCACACCTTCTGCTGGAGACCTACATAAGGACATTGAAAGAAGGAAGAGTTGCTCTCTCTTCTTTGCATGCTTGCCTTGTGGGGCTGAGCAACTGCTAGATCCTTGTACTTCTATTCACAATTGCTGCTGATCATTGTTGGGGAGTTAGACTACAAACTGTAAGTCAGCAACAAATTCCCTTACTATATAGAGACTACCCATAAGGTGTGTGACTCTAGAAAATCCTGACTAATATACTAAGGCTCTGAAAACATTCCAGAACCATTTTTAAGGGTCTGGATGCTGGAAACTGTTGCTGACTCATTGCTCTTGCAGCAGGCTAGGTGGCTGGGCAGCTTCAGATGGTAAGGCAGCTTCTGATTGGCCACCAGCAGTCTGTGTTTTTTCCACTAGCTGTGTTTCCCAGATTTGCCAAGTTCTGGGAGACAAAACCTTAAACCTAGTCTCCTGAACTCCCAGTTTGAAGCCTGCCATGGAATCAGCTTTGCTCTGTCTTCTCACTCTGTTTCTTTTCTTTTTTCTTTTCTTTTTTCTTTTCTTTCTTTTCTTCTTTTCTTTTTGTTTCTTTCCTTTTTTCTTTCTTTCTTTCTTTCTCTCTTTTACATATATAGTTATATCTAATTAAAATAAGGCTGACTATACATCTTCTTTGAAGGTCTGGTAGAATTCTGCTGTGAATCCACCCAACACAGAATTTTTTTTTTAGATGGAATGTTTTGTTTCAGTCTCTTCATTTGTTATGAGCTGCTTAAGATTTGACTTCTCTGTTTTGTTTTTGCTGTTTGCCTAAATATATAAATTCACTCAATTCTCCTCTCCAGTCCAGCTTAATGGAGTTCAGGTTTTTATAGTATTTCCTTATAATCTTCTGAATTTCTTTGAAGTCTGTTGTAATGTTTTCCTGTTTGATTCTGACTCTGTTATTTTTAGTCTTTTCTTATTTTGTTCACTTGAGTCAAAGGTCTGTCAATTTTGTTTATTTTCTCAGAGAACCAGCCCTTGGAATTGTTGCTTCTTTCTATTTTTTTCTTTGTTTCTATTTCACACATTTCTGCTCTGAATTTTACTGTTTCTTATAGTGTTTTATAAAAAAGGCTGAGGATATGTTTTATAGACCCTGGTATGGTGTGGTGGGAGGTGGTACCTCAGTGGACCCATGCTAAGGGACAGCCCTCCTCTTCCCTACCCCGCAAACCCTCCACACCTCAGGTACCAACTATACTATAGGATAAAGTGAGAAGGCTAGGCTGACTCCATGACAGACTTCTTTTTTTTTCTTTCTTTATTTTTTTTTTACTTTCTATATTCTTTGTTTACATTCCAATGGCTTTCCCATTTCCCAGTTCCTCCCTCACCATATGTCCCATAAGTCCTCTTCCCTCCTTCCGTTCCCCAATCACACACCCCCCCCCATTTCTCTGTTCTGATACTCTCCTACAAAACTGGATCCAGTCTTTTTAGGACCAGGGTCCTTTCCTTCCTTCTTCTTGGGAATCTTTTGATTTGTTAATTGTGCCTTGATTATTCAGAGCTTTGGGGTTCATTAATATCCACTTATCAGTGATTGCATTTCATGTGTATTCTTTTGTGATTGGGTTAACTTCCAAGCTGCCCTTCTACCTGGACTGAGGCAATGTCAGCAGCAGTTTCCAGACTTCCTCAGGAACAGTTTCCAACCCCCATTATTGTAATCATAAAAAGAGAAACATAAGAATATGTTCCATGGAGTATGTGGTGAGGTGTGGCGGAAGGGGGTGCCTCAGTGGGAAGTGGGAAGTGCCAGGCATTCCTTCCACCTGAGAGACCCCCACGAAGGTATAGTATAGAATAGAGTTTATTTAGGGCATGGGGAGGGGGGTTGAGAGAGTAGTAGAGGTAGAGAAATGCAGAGAGGAGAGAGGAGAGAAATAGAGGCTGGCCTTGACCATGTGGAGAGAAGGGGGAAAGGAAGGGGGAAGGAAAGAGGCCAACGTGGCCAAGAGAGAAGAAAAGAGCAAGAAGGCCAAGAGGCAAGAGAAAGAGGAGGGGCAAGAAGCCCCTCTTCTAGTGGGCCAGGCCTACCTGGCTGTTGCCAGGTAACCGTGGGGAGGGGCATACCTGGATGTTGCCTCATAATTGTGGGGGTAGAATCCAGACAGAATACCAACACCCATGCCCCAGTAATGGAATGTTCCTAGAGTTGAAGTAAGATAAAGGTCACCTACCCTGGAATCCACTAAATCAGGCCTGCAGGCTCTCTTGGTTTTTTTTCTCTATCATAACGACAGACAACAGCATGGTGGACTTCAGCAGAATAAAATACTCTTGAGTTAACATACTATTTGAGCCTGAAGTATGAATTATGGGCAAATCATGAACCCTTACATTTGTTGATCTTGTCCAGGATTCACTGGAGACCTCATGACCCAAATAATGGAGTCATATTTTTCCAATTGTTAAGTCCAGTCACATGGTTGTCTTGTCTATCTCTGTGTTTCTGTTTTAGGGTTTGATCCGGAGACCAAGAGGGACAAAGTAGACTAGTGTTTTTTGTTAACCAGCCAGGGGAAATGGAGGACAATCCCAAGCCCCTACCAGAAGCAGGAGAACTTGCTAGTTCTCATTTGGCTTCTGAGCTGGCTGTGGGTCTATGGGCCTCCCATGCACAGGGAGAAAGACAATCTGAGGCAGGCTTCTGGTTTTGGTTTTGGATTCCCAGGAATATCCTTCTATGTCTGTCTGTGTGTATTCTGTTTGTGTTTTTTGTCCTATTGTACAATTTTTTCTTTGATTCCTAGAATGGGATAGGCACAAAGCACCTCACTGGGCTTGCTCCTGAACCATTTCTCTGAGTCACAGAAGACTCAGGTCTGGTTGCTCATCCCAGTAAACTAACCATCTTTTGCTGGAAGGAATGGCCCACTGATAAAGTAGGATGGCCTGAGGAGAAGACTTTCCATCTCCCCATCATTTACAGAGTGAAGGTTTAGTTTATAAGGCCTAGGGCCATTCATACCAAGTACCATATATCACTATATGGCAATACATGGTAGAGAAGCACCCTGTTTGGATGAGAGATTATTATATTACAGGACTTTCCACTCTGCACCCTTATTCCTCTAAAGGAGTATCAGCCTCAGCCCCCTGCCTTGCTCCCTATTCTGCTCCTGAGGAGAATCCCTGTCCCCCTCTTTATATTCCTTCTCCTGCTGCCACTGTCCTTGCTCAGCCAGCACAGGTGAAGGGAGAAGCAGTCAGACTCCCCTGACTCTCCTGACTCCACTTGGAGTCAAGCTGTATCCCAGACTATGGCCTTACCCTTCTGGGTGATGGGACCCCCAGATACTAAAGGGAGACAGTTCATGACATATGTGTCATTTGCCATGAATGATCTTTATAATTGGAAGTTGCAGAACTCCAAATTTTTAGAAAGACCATCAACTCTCATAGGTCTTCTAGATTCAATCATACTGACTCACTAGCCTCCCTGCAATGACCATGAGCAGCTGTTTCAGGTCCTTGTCATGAAAGAAGAGAGAGGGGGGATACCGGAAGCCATGCAGAAATTGGCTCCGGGAGCCAATGGGCTGCCTAAAAATGTTCAGGCTGATATAGATTCAGCCTTTCCTTTGACTCGACCTGAGTCGGATTTTAACATTGCTAAAGCTAGGGAGAGACTCCATGTCTGCCATCAGATTCTGATGGGGGCATTCTTAGAGGCCACCAGCCATGAATTTATCTAAGGTGAACCAGCCAGGTGATGCAGGGAAAGAATGAGAACCCCAGGGAACATCTGGAAAGACTTTTTGAAGCCTATAGGACCTACACTCCTTATGACTCAGAAGCTGGAGAGCACTAATCAGCTATGAACATGGCTTTTGTTAACCAAGCTGCCCCTGAAAACCATTGGGAACTTGAGCCACTAAATGGCTTTTCAGCCTGCTCCTGGCACCCAAAAGCCAGCCTCTCTATTTGGCAGACTTGGAGAGAGGCTTCAGGGGACAACTAACTTGGACCTCCCAACACGAAGGATTCAGGAACCTTTGAGTAGGTTCTGCCTGAAGACTCGGGTGAGTACCAGTGAGTCTATTCCCAAATAGCAATGTTCCAGTATGTATTGCAGGCCCCACAGGAGGCCACGGGAGATCTGCTACAGGAGCTGAGTCAACTTAACTACTGAGTGTCTGCTAAGAAGGCCCAGCTCTGTCAACTTAAGGCCACCTATCTGGAGTACATAATCAAGGGCGGGGGGCAACACATGCTGTTGGACACATAGAGGTAAATCACCCTTAACATCCCAGTTCTATCAATCCAAAGGCAAGTGTGGGAATTTCTGGGATTTGCCAAGTTTTGTAGACTCTGGGTGTCAGAGTTCACTAAGATAGCCAGACAATTATATGAGGCCACCAGGAGCCAAAAAAAAAAAAAAAAAAAAAAAAAAAACAAAAACAAAAAAAAAAAAAACAATAGAATGGGCTCCTGAGATGGACATGACTTTTAAGACTCTAAGAAGAGTCTTATTTGAGGCACTTGCCTTGAACCTCCCAGACATTCACAAACCTTGCCACCTATATGTGGATCAAAGAAAGGGGATAGCAAAGTGGCTACTCACCCAAACTTTGAGACCATATATAGGAATTATTTATATAAGAAGCTGGACCCAGTGGCCCAAGGATGGCCAGTGTGCATCCAGATCATAGCTCCCATTGCCCTGCTGGTCAAGGATGCTGACAAATTAACCATGGGACCAGAACTTGTTATCATCCCTTGAGCCATGCTATTGAAAGGACTCTCAAGATTCTACTCAGCTGGTGACTGTCCAATGCCAGACTGGTACACTTTCAAGCCCTAGTTTTGTATCCCCCTAGCATAAGATATAACCCATTATTTTCCCTAAACCCAGCCACCCTGCTACCTGACCCATCCTCAGATGTGCAACATGATTTCTCTATAGCTCTGGAGCATATCCAGAACACTATGCCCGACTTAACTGGCACACCCTGGCCAGACCGGAATGTATCTATCTACTTCATAGAAGGGAACAGCTTTATCAGGTATGCAAGGGCAGTGGTAACAGACTTGGACTTGGTTATTTGGGCAATTGCTTTGCTGCCAGGAACTTCAGCCCAGTTCTGCCCAGGAACTAAAGGCTCTAACCCAGGCTTTCAAACTGGCAAAAGGAGCCATAGCTAACAGTTACACTGACAGCAGATGGGATTATTGACAGCTGAAGGAAAAGCTTTCAAAAATAAGGAAGGAATACTTGCTTCATTGGAGGTATTATGACTTCCTCTTAAAGTGGCCATAATTCATTGTCCCAGGCATCAGAAAGGGACATCACAAATAGCCCAAGAGAAAAGGCTGATAAATCACAAAGAGAGACTGCTTGAGCTTCTACTACCAACATCCGGGTAGCTTTTGCCGCCCCCTGCACTCCCAGCCATCCTTGAATTTACTGCTGATGACAAATAACATCAGGCGAAATGTAAAGAAGTGAAGGATGGTTGCTGACCTCTGAAAGCTGGCCATCATGCCTAAGGATTTGCTAATCCATCAGATTCTTCAAGCTTCATGTTTGGGTCACCAAAATTTGAAGGAATTGCTGTGAGGGGCAAGGTACAAAATATTTGACTTAGAATACTTGGTTGATTAGGTAATCTCAGACTGTGCCACCTGCCAGACTGTGAACTCCTCAGGCCCATATCATGGAGCTGCTCCTGAAACCGGAATCAGAGGTCAATGGCCAGGAAAATAGATTATACAGGAATATATGGATTAAATACTTGCTAGATTTTTTAAGTACCTTTTCAGGATGGGTAGAAGCCTACCCTACAAAGAAAGAGACTGCCAATATAGTGGCAAAGAAGCTTCTGAGAAATATCATACCCAAGTATGGATTGCCTACCATACATGGGTCTGACAATAGACCAGCATTTAATCTTTAACACAGGATCTGGGGTCCAACTGGAAATTACATTGCATATATAGACCCCAGAATTCAGGACAAGCACAGAAGATAAATTAGACCCTAAAGAAGGCCTTGACAAAATTAACTCTTGAAACTGGTGATCATTGGATGTCTCTCCTACCTTATGCCTTATATAGGGCTAAGAACACCCCCTATATTTTAGGTGTCCTCTTCTTTGAGATCCTATATGGAAGACCCCTCGCATGCTGACTAACTCCAGTCTGATATCTTAGCTGAATATGACCAACATAAATTTTTAAAATCCTTGGAAGTTCTGCACAGATTCCAGAAGCAACTTTGGCCTGCCATCCACCATGTTTATGACTCTGCTCCTCCCCATAACCCTCATTGCTTTGAACCAGGTAATGGAGTCTGGATCAAAAGATATAGCCACAAGATTCTGGAACCTTGTTCAAAAGGACTTCACACAGTGATCCTGACAGTGCCTATGGATGGTGGATGGGATCAGGACTTGGATACATCACTCCCACATTAAGCCTGCCAACAGAGATGATCCAGCAGTTGATGTCCCAGCAGAGGGGACTTCCAGCAAACTGACACAGAAAGGATGGAAGATTACCCCACACCCTGTCAATCTGCTGAAACTGTGACTCAAGAAGTCCTGATCCTGCTTGAAGTCCTGATCCTGCTTGCATGTTGTTCATGCTTTCCTGCAAGAACTACTAGCCATCTTACTATCTGGGTACCCCTAGGGGTTGATGTAACAACTTTGTCATCAACTACACAGTGGCTGGAAAGAAGGACAATTGGACTGCCAGTTCTTAACGTTTCTCACCCCAGACTTAGAACTATTGATTACCAGAGTTGGACTCTGCATTGGAAATAAGGTATCCCCAGCCTATTCCCACCTCTGCAACCACACTGTTAACCCCTACTGTTGCAGGATAATGGTTTGTGGGCTTGTACCGCAGGGCTTACTCCATGCATTTATGGCCTGGCTATAAATACAACTGAGAATTTTGTTGTTGTTGTTGTTGTTGTTGTTGTTGTTGATGATGATGATGTTCTAATATAGTCCATCACAGCCCTGAAGGATTTCCTATCCTCCCTGGCAGAAGTAGTCTTACAGAACAGAATGTTTATGTGTGTGTGTGTGTGTGTGTGTGTGTGTGTGTATGTGTATAATGTTCATTCATTAATTCATTCATTAAAATTCATTAATACTTTATATATACCTTATACATAAACATTAAAGATAAATTTACATATTTTTATGTGCCTACATTTTTATTTCAATCTTTCACAAGAGGCAAGGTATAGAAATTTCTACTTGTTTGTTATATCAGAGACCAAAACATTATGGAGCAAGTTGTGTTGCAATTTCCCAATTGGAGATGCTCAGTCTATACAAAAAATTTAATTTGGTTAATGATTATATGAAGGTACATATATATTTAAGCTATTGAAAATGAAAAAAATTTTAGTCTTATCTCCAATCCAGCCCCTTATTCCAGACTAGCGTGGTTCCTTCCATTTCCAAGCAACTTGTGAAACTCCCTAAGCAAGCTTACTAGAACTAGCTAATATCCAGGCAATGCTTAATGAGTCTACAGTTCAGTTTTGATAAAAGAGAGTTAACTCTAGTTACATCTACAGTAATTATAGCTTTCTGCTTCAAGGTCTTCAAATTCCGTTATCTGAAACAGATAACAACAGTGTTAGAAATACCTCTTAAGTCAGAAGATGTTTCTTCCCAGAACACTTTTGCTTCATTAACAAAGAAGATAAAGTTTCAGGGCAATTGCCCTTTGACAAATAGAAAATGGAAGTTCCTTTCTAACCTGATGAGTTCTTTGGATATAACTACTCTTAATTTCCAGACCCCTATTAATTTTCTGTCACATTATAAAACTACTCTCTTAGAAACCCAATTTTGCTATAAAAGTTGCACAGAAATGCTTTTAATGGTATAATCATAACCAGAAAACATAAAAATACAATTTACATGAAAATATATGCAAGAGTACTGTTGTGTTTAAAAAAAAAAAAGAAAGAGAGCTAGGATATGTTTTTAAAGAGCCAGGTATGGTGACGTGCGGGGGTGGGGGTGGGGGGAGGAGGGGCAGTGCCTTGGCATGTTCATGCTGAGGTATTCTTTCCCCTTGAGATATGAACTATAAAATGAGTACAGTATAAAATAGATGTTATTTAGGGCATGCCCTGCCTTTCTTTTATTATTTATTTATTTGTTTACTATTTATTTATTTCTAAAACACAACATTTGGTGCTGAGTATCAGATCTAGAAATTTGCAGGTTAACATCTCCCGCTGCTACCACATGAAATTCTAGCCATATAGGATCACTCACTAAACTCTCCATCCAAACACTGATGAATTGATAAGCTTCCTATATTCATGGTCTCATTTTAGGACCTTTACCTTTGGGTGAGCTCTCACTCTCTCCTCCAGATGGTTTTCTTCAGGCTCTCTCCAGTGCGCTGCTGAAAATCCTAGCCCAGGCCTAGGTGAACCACTCTCCTTTGGGCTAGAGCCATACAGCTCAGTCACTGGTCCCACAACTCAGACAACAGACCACTGTGTGAGGCCATAGCTGGTCCTCTTGACCTAGTTATGAATTTATCCTCAGGACGCTACAAGTAATAAGATTAATAACTCCTATTCTCACCCAGAAGGGAAAGGTCTTCACTGCCAGACTCAGGCTCCCTACTGGGATGCTTCCTAATTGAATTCACAGGCTAAATTTGGCCCTGATATCCATAAAACAATAACTTTAAATGGCCACTTAGTGACAATTTATAAAGAAAACTGTGATCACAAAAAAAAAAAAAAAAAAAAAAAAAAGGAAAGATTTCTATGTAGACTTCTTTCCCCGCCCTTCCCCCAGTTCTCTGGCTGCTTTATTTCTTCATTCTCACTCCTGGCTCCCTGCCTCTTTGACTCTGCAGCCACCACAGAAGCTAGCCTCAGGCTCTCCATCTTGTTCTCTTGCTTCCTGCCTGCCTGACTCCACAGCAGCAAAGCCAGCTGACTGGAACTCCAGCAGCAAGGACAGGAGAGTGTTCGTGGTGTGCTGCTTCTGCCCCATCGCAGGTGCGTGCCCTGTGTGTGCTTTTTCTTGCCCCACCCTGCACACTGCCCTTCAGCCCTAAGCACAATCACTCACAGCATGCTGCACTGGAATGGAGTTGTTAGGAGAAAAAGGGAAAGCTACTTCAGGTGCTCAAACTCCTGTCAGCTGCTTACTCCAGTAGTTAGTCTTATCTCTGGTTTCCTTCCATTCTGGTCTGTGCCAGCTCTAGACTCTAATTCAGGGGGTGACATGACAAGAGATCCCTATGCTATATTGGATCTCCCCACATACACACAACTCCATATCCACCAGACAAAATGTGTTTTTTGCTAGGTACATTCTAGAACAAATAATTAAACAACCACAGGTTGTCTAACTCAGATATTTTTGAGAGATACTGGTTCTCAGTCTTGTCAGAAATCTGCTAAATGTAATGTTCAATGTATAAGCTTATGATAAAGAGAGACTCTTTATCATAAGCCTAACAGTGACCACCCCACCCCAAGGTCTCCCAGAAGATATGGACACAGTGACAAGACTACCTGGATTATGGTATGATAACCACTGACAAACACTGCTCCATCGCTTTGCCTGCTGCCAGGGCTTGACCTACACTGCAGACAGAAAATACACAGAGAGTTAAATGTCTTATCTTGCCTAAGACAATGTGAGTCAGTCATTTTCCCTAAGTTCCTACTCTACAGGAAAAGGTTTTCATGTCCTAACCTCATGGCCAGACTGACTCTGCATTGTGATGCAGACCACAGAGACCTGGGCACTATTTATGTAGTGGACTATTAACCAACTTCTATCATTTTAATTAATTAATGACATCTATATTAAATTTATTCTTTCCAGATTTACACTGACAGCTAAGCTAACTATAGCTAGAAAATGGACCGCTAGCTCCTTACCCCAAGGTAATCTACCACCTTATTAGCTCATTGGCCAATTCATTAAGTAGCTACAATTGCCAGATCTCTTATCAAAGACAGACAGGATTGTCTTACTCACAAAGCTCACAATAAACGATACACAAGTTCAGATATAACCTTATACAGATATAACCTACTACTTCCTTATCTAAACTTAGTTTCTAGTGACTAAATGCTTCCAATTTTCTCCCTTTCTTATGTCACTGTTATATTGAAACTTCAAGGCTTTAGAATCCTAATTTTTCTCAATGAAGTTCTTATAAATTAGCCTAATCCTATTAAAATATTCCATTATATGATTCAACTTTTATAATCCTAAATTCAGTTTCCTTTGATTATCTTCTAACTATAGTCCTAAAGTGTTTCTCATACTAAATCTATGCTATCATAATTCAGAAGCTAAGTTTCCTTTGATGCTTTCTAACTATAAACTTAAGATGTTTCTCATGATAAATCTATATGATCAACTATCATATTCACAAAGTCATAAAATTTTCAAGTCTCCTTTGATTGTCATTCAAATGTAAACTTAAAATTGTTTCTCATTATACTAAATTTACATATATTCAGTTTCCGAGACAGAAGGAAAAAAATCCCTCTTTCTCCTGCTCCATGAAAAATTTCTGTCTTTCCTGACTGAGCTCATCTTAAAGACTGTTCATGGTATTAACAAATTTATCTCTTTTGTTAACATATAAGCTCCAGGAAACACACTCAGAGCTACCTCTCATGGACCTAATAGACTCCATCCAGATAAATACACCTACCAATCAATAGCCTAAGATCCTACCTGTTACCCATTCCCAAAGATGGGAGGATGGGATTTCTCTCCTATTCCCTAGGACTGGGACTCCCTTCACCACCCAACCACCAAGACCTAAGAACTTCAATGCACTCCTAAAACTTGTTTTTTTTCTCCCAAATGTACTTAACATTACTCTCTACAAATACACACACACACACACACACACACACACACAGAGAGAGAGAGAGAGAGAGAGAGAGAGAGAGAGAGAGAGAGAGAGAGAGAGAGATCTACTGGAACTGCCCTTTCCTACCCACAGATGGTTCCACAGACTCTGGACAGCAAGGAAACAGCGAACTCTCCTAAGAGAATACCAACATCCCTATCCCCATTTTCTTAGGTTTACAAGAAACAGGTGAACCCAAAATCAGCAGGAAGTAGCTAAAGATCATGATGACCCTATTCCTGCTTCACCATCACCTCTTTCTAGTTTTTCAGGTATTTTTAAAAATTAAATCAAAATGGAGAAATGTTACCATACTTTTTAGGCTTTGCCCAACAGCTACCTGACAACAGCCAGGTAGGCCTGGCTTACTGTAAAAAGGGGCTGTTTGCCCCCTCCTCACTCTCTTACTCTCTTTTCTCTGACTCCTTTCTCCATCTCCACCCTCCATGTGTTCCTGCCCCCACTTCTCTCTCTCTTCTCCTTTCTCAACTCCCTTTTCCATGACTAAATAAACTCTATTTATAAACCTGTTGTATGGCTGGTACCTCAGGGTGAAGGGATGCTTCAACCTGGGCCCACTGAGGCTCTCCTTCCACCTACCATACTTAGCTCTATAAAATGTATCCTCTCCCTCTTTCTTTTTTATAAAACATAACGCTTTAGACTATGAGAGATAAAAATTAACTAGGGTTTTCTATATACCAGATCCATTTTCATGGCTATAACCATAATACATGATATAAATATCTTATGGGAGAAATGATTTCTTTGTAGTCATAGTTTGAAGTATCCATGAGCTCAGGCAGGTTGTTATAGTGCAAGGAGCTTATAGCCAAAGAAGTCTTTACCTCACTGTCAATAGGAAGCCAAGAGACAGACAAATATAAAGGGGACATGTCTCCAAATGTCTTCCTCCAGTGATCAGCCTCAGATACTGCCTCTCAGGTTTACAACACTTTCCACAGTAATACCAATAACTGAGGTCCAAACATTTAATATTCAAACCACAACACTATTCAAGAATTCTATCCTCCCAACCCTTCTGGCGCTACTATAAAAGGCATGTTCATAATCTGACATGGTATGTAAGCTACAAAAAATGGACACTGCTCCGCACAACTAGGTAACAGGCTATACAAAGTGCTACTCAGCTCTACCATTCACTATAACACCTGCCTGAGCTTATCAATACTTCAAACTATGACTGCAAAGAAATCATTTCTGCTATAAGATATTTATATCATGTATTATGGTTATAGCCATGAAAACAGATCTGTCATACAGATCATGGCAAAATATAAATAGAACAAATAACATCCAGGAGAGTATAAAGATCATATACATAATAAAATCATCATCCACAGAGTCTAAGCACCTTCCTAGAATCAGAAAAAAATCAACAGACACATTTATTATTTGAGTGCTTACGAACAAAGATCTTTGCTTGTGTAAGTTCCCATATCAGGATCCAAATCCTTGTGTTGAGTGCTATCCAGGAGGCAGGGTTAGGTGGGGGAGCAGTAATGACATCTTCCATTAGGAAAGCCTAAGATGCAGAAGATACATTATTCACAGGAAAAAAAAGAAAAGAGCCTTTCATATGGCGATATATTCCTCCAGGGTGACAAAAATAATGTTTCTCTTTAAATGCAATTTTTTTCTGCAGGACATACTTTTATATGTAGTCTACATACTGTCTTAAGTGAGCATGAGTGTACACACACACACACACACACACACACACACACACACAAAGCAATACCCACAAATGCATAAGGATCTAGGATTAAGCAAGTTTACTTCAAGTTGCCCTGTTTGCAGGTACTCAGTATAACGTCTCAGTTTGCAAATTAATTATCTTTGATATTTGTTTAGCCAAAGTGTAAGAGAAAGAGTGAGAAGAAACATATTTGTTGCTATCACTGTTACTTTATTTACTAGTTTGTAGGCTATAAAATCAATACATAGAATAGAAAGTAAAATTATGATTCCTAAGTGCTGACAGTAGGTCTGGAGAAATGACTTCCTCAAGGAGCGAGCTATAAATATAAGCCTATTGTGTTCATGAAAAACGATTATTTGCATCTACAAATGTAATGCAGTAGTTAATCACATTTTGGAGATGTTATTTGGCTCATGTAATTTTGTACAATGTTTTCAGTCTCCAAGTACAACAACAGTTCCCAGACAGATGGCAAGAAAGGATGGAATTTGGCAAAACAATTTGCCTTTCACTGTTTCTATGTAAAGGTTAAGGTTCAACTTAAGCTAACACTCTAGAACAGGATAAATTCAAAAAGCATCCATGGAAATAACACACAATCATACACACACACAATCACACACACACACACACACACACACACACACACACAAATGAATAATAAATATTGTTTTTAAAACTTTGAAAAGGATATTTTTTTTCCAGCCTTTGTTTCAGTCTGGAAGAAAGGAATAAAATTAATTATGTCTGAGAGAAGAGTACCCTGTGCTTTCCTCAGGAGAGTCCAAGAGGATGTGGTAGTCATGGAAGGCCAGAAAGCATGAAACTTTGAATTCATTTTATCATAAGGAATTTACACAGGGTGAGGTGGCTAGTCTATAAAATATCTAGCTGGATAGGAACTATGGGAAATTAGAAATCTTTATGCATCCAAATGTCCTGTCTAGTACCTAGACCCACAAAATACTAAGAGACTCCCTAACTGAAACTCAACAGCACCATCCCAGGTCTCACATTACAAAAGCTTAATGGTTTCTGACAATGGAGGGCATGAAGGAGTGGCTTCTTGTTGTGTGACTATGCCTTGGCTTTGGCCACAAACAGCTGAAAGTGAAAATTATTTTCATTTGCATTAAAGATTTTATCCTTTATAGGATTATATATATCCTTCCAACAAAAAAAAGTTGGAAGCAGAAAAGATTTTTTGAAGAGAGTTCCATAGATCGAGGACAGGAGGACTGGCTCCTGTTAGCTACACTGAAGCAGACAACCTGACAAAACTCAATTCTGACTTTAGGCTTTAAAGCAGAATCATTCCTTGATGTCCAAAAACAGAAAAGGATCAAAATAATTTAGCATATATATAAAACTTCTATACTGACATCTATGGAAGCAGAAGAACAGAGCATTGGGAAGAAAGCAAACTGATTTTCTGTGTGACAGCAGTGACAATAACAGAAGAAACAAAATTGTATATACCTGTGGGCATTCCATGATAGAACAAGCTTATCATCTGAGGCAAAGTTCCTGAGACGCAGCAAGGCCTGATTCCTGATCTAAAGACCAAAGGAAGATTAGATATCCAGGTGTAGGAAGTCACTGGCCCTGTGAACAATTACTTCTACAGCATGGTAATAGTATGATGAAAAGCACTCACCAAGGCAAAGAAAGATAAATAAAAGAAATGGTCAGGGATGTTGCAAAAATATTCCAGAAGCCTCTGCTCTTCAAAATGTGGCTTTGAATCAGCAGTGTTACAAAACCGAGGAGCTTCTTAGAAGTGAAGGATCATAGGATGGGGGCGTGGCTCGGGTGACAATACAAGCATGAGGGCCTACATTGGACACCAGCAGCCACACACACACAAATCAGGTACAGCAATGCATGTTCATATTCACAATGTTGGAGAGGTGAGGATAAATAGATCCCAGAGACTCATTGCCCAGGAAGTTTACCTAATTAGTGAACACCAAGCCAATAGAAGACCCATCTCAAAAATCGATGTAGACAGTTCCTGAGAAAACCCACCCAAGGTTGCCATCTAGACTCCATACACAGATACATACTTATTTACCTATCTTCGTGCCTTAGTTAGGGTTTTATTGCTATAAAGAGACAGCAGACTATGACAACTCTTTTTTTTAATTTTTATTTTATTAGATATTTGCTTTATTTACATTTCAAATGGTATCCCCTTTCCTCATTACCCCTCCAAAAACTCCCTATCCCACCCCCTTCCCCTGCTTACCACCCCCCCTCCCACTTTCCTGACCTGGCATTCCCCTACACTGGGACATTGAGCCTTCATAGAACCAATGGCTTTTTCTCTCATTGATATCTGAAAAGGCTATTCTCTGCTACATATGAAGCTAGAGCCATGGGTTCCTCCATGTGTACTCTTTGGTTGCTGATTTAGTTCCTGGGAGCTCTGAGAGTACTAGGTGGTACATATTATTGTTCTTCCTATGGGGATGCAAACCTCTTCAGCTCCTTGGATCCTTTCTCTAGTTCATCCACTGGGGATCCTATGCTCAGTTTATTAGTTGGCTGTGAGCCATAGGTATTTTGATCCACTGTCTAAGAAGGATCAAAATATCCACATTTTGATCTTTCTTCTTCTTTAGCTTCATATAGTCTGTGAGTTGTATCTTGGGTATTCCAAGCTTTTAGGCTAATATCTACTTATCAGCAAGTACATACCATGTGTGTTCTTTTGTGATTGGATTGCCTCACTCAGGATGATATTTTCTAGTTCCATCCATTTGCCTAAGAATTTCCTGCATTCATTGTTTTTAACAGTGGAGTAGTACTCCATTGTGTAAATGCACCACATTTTCTATATCCATTTCTCTGTTGAGGGACATCTTCAAGTGTGATAAAGAAATTGAAGATCTCAGAAGATGGGAAGATCTTCCATGCTCATGGATTGGCAGGGTTAATATAGTAAAAATGGACATCTTGCCTAAAGCAATCTATAGATTCAATGCAATCCCCATCAAAATTCCAACTCAATTCTTCATAGAGTTAGAAAGAGCAATTTCAAAATTTATCTGGAATAACAAAAACCCAGGATAGCAAAAACTATTCTCAACAATAAAAGAACCTCTGGTGGAATCACCATCCCTGACCTCAAGCTAAACTACAGAGCAATAGTGATAAAAACTGCATGGTATTGATGTAATGACAAGCAGTTAGATCAATGGAATAGAATTGAAGACCCAGAAACCAACCCACACAATTATGGTCACTTGATCTTTGACCAAAGAGCGAAAACCATCCAGTGGGAAAAAGATAGCATTTTCAACAAATGGTGCTGGTTCAACTGGAAGATAACACGTAAAAAATGCAAATTGATCAATTCTAATCTTCCTGTACAAAGGCCAAGTCCAAGTGGATCAAGGACCTTCACATAAAACGAGATACACTGAATCTAGTAGAAGAGAAAGTGGGGAAGAACGTGGAGCACATGGGCACAGGGAAAAATTTCCTGAACAGAACATCTATAGCTTTTGCTCTAAGATCAAGAATTAACAAATGGAACCTCATAAAATTGTAAAGCTTCTGTAAGGCAAAGAAAACTGTCAATAGGACAAAATGGCAACCAACAGATTGGGAAAAGATCTTTACCAGTCCTTCATCTGATTGAGGGGTAATATCCAATATATACAAATAACTCAAAAAGTTAGACTCCAAAGAACCAAAGAACCCTATTAAAAATGTGGTACAGAGCTAAACAAAGCATTCTCAACTGAGGAATACTGAATGGCTGATAAGCACCTAAAGAAATGTTCAACATCCTTAGTCATCAGGGAAATGCAAGTCAAAACAACCCATAGATTCCCCCTCACACCAGTCAGAATGGCTAAAATCAAAAACTCTCGGGGACAGCAGATGATGGAGAGGATGTGGAGAAAGAGAAACACTCTTTCATTGTTGGTGGGATTGCAAGCTTGTAAAATCACTCTGGAAATTAGTTTGGTGGTTCCTCAGAATATTGGATATAGTACTACCTGAGGACCCAGCTATACCACTCCTGGGCATATACCCAAAATATGCTCCAACATGTAATAAGGACACATGCTCCACTATGTCAACTCTTATAAAGGAAAGCATTTGATTGTGGCTGTCTTACAGTTTCAGAGGTAAAGCTACTTATTATCATGGTGTAAAGCAAGACAGCAGGCAGGTATACATGATGCTGGAGAAGGAGCTGAGAGTTCTTCATCTTAATCTGCAAGCAGCAGGAGAGGATCATACTATGCCTAGATTGAAAGCCTCACAACTGGCCTCCACAGTAACATGTTGCCTCCAACAAGGCCACACCTACTCCAAAAAGGCCATACCTCCTAATAGTGCCACTTTGTATCAGCCAAGCATTCACAAACATGATTCTAAGAGGGCCATTCTTTTTCAAAGCACCATACTAAACACACAGAATTACACACACACACACACACACACACACACACACACACACACACACACCGAGAGAGAGAGAGAGAGAGAGAGAGAGAGAGAGAGAGAGAGAGAGAGAGAGAGAGAGAGAGAGAGAGGCAGGCAGGGGAAGGGTGATGTAATAGTAGTAGAAGATCTTGAGAGACAACCTAAACTTACTGAAGTGGAAATATGCAAATTGTCCTAATTGTTCTCATTAGAGTCTGAACAGTAGTGCTCCAATCCAGTGATTTTAAAACTTAGGTGGACTCCAGAGAGTCTCAGTAATTATTCTGGGATGCCATGTGAGAAATTTGATCTTTAGAAACTCCCCAGTTGGCTCTTATGTGCAACCAGTGTGATGACTGAGCTTCAGGCAGGTGACCCTCAATTTGAGAAAGGGGAAAAACATAGGTGGCCAGGGTTGGGATAATATTTTCATTCTCAAGTACATAGGCAGATGGATGATAGGCATCATATCCTAGAACTGTGAGGGCCTCAGGTAGAGAACAGAGCCTTGGGAACATGTAGCAAACTCTGTTGTTGGTAGATAATCAAAGAAGTTAGAGAGTAGAGGAAAATTTAAACAGAGGAGGAGCAGTCAAGGAATAAAGCAGAGATTTTAGGACTGGTAGCATAAGGTAGAGGAAGTCCAGTCAACTTAGATATATCTCAAATTTCTTAGAAAATACAAACATGTTTTAAATTAACTGCTATTGGAGAGTAATATTAGCATAGTGCAAATTTTGTGTTTTATATTACACTTGATTTCATCCACTAGAAACACTGAGTAACTGCTGGAGACCAAACCCAGTTACTTAAAGCACTATAGTGCAATAGTTTACAAACACCTACCCAATACCTCCACTCCTGTGTCCTCTTCTCATACAAATTTCTGTTTAATTTCTGGTTATATTTCTTCTTATGCTTCGTTATAATTGCTCATAACCAAGGCTTCTTTTCGAATGCTATGTCTATTGTAGGGATTATGTATTTTCTGACTGTTAACATGACAAAATAGTTCTATGATTTTTATTAATTTCTAATTAGTTATTTATCATAGAAAAATTCCAATGTTGTCTCCAATCACCTAGGTCTGAGCTATTGTTTTCATGTGTAATACTTGAAAGGCAGTTATTTTTGAAATTTATATTGTGGCAGAATCAAATGTAAATCCAAGTAGATCTAATATCTACTCATTTAACTTACAAGATAATGCTCTAAAAATTCCCATTAAGGAGAGGATTAAAATAAAATTGAATAATAGGCCACTCTCAGCCAGGGAAAGAGAAAGATGAAAACAACACAGAATAGGGAACATTGAAGCTCTTACAAATGGCAATGGAGGAAATAGACAATATTGAAGACATTTGGTCAGAGGGCAGAAGTAGGCCTTTATGTTGGCCAGAGAATTTACATGAAATCTACAGAAGTATAGTAAATCTGATATCAGTGAGAATCTGAAAATTGGAACTTCTATAATGGCTTCTCCCCCAAGAGGTCCATATAAAGAAAGGTTAGTCCCAGTAAGAGACATCAGATCCTGAAAGAATCATGTCCAATGAGTCCACAGCTGAAGAGATTATTGAAGGTCTGATAAGACTATGTTAGTTCCTATGAGAATACATTCTCATTCTTCTCCTGCCCACTATAGTCACCACACATACCTCCTCCCACCAGGCTGATGTCCACTATATTGTGATAAATCCAGGAGGTCCTTATCCAAGCTGAGCACAGAGTTCCCAGAGTGTAAAGTTTCTGAAAATTAAGACTCTACACTTTATCATAGTCAGGAAATGTGGCATATAGTACATATGCATATCCATATCCATAAAGATCGTATATGTATACGTATAAATATGCATATATATAATGTTGATAGCCAGCCCCAAGAAAGGCCTGTGATCACATGCCTATAGGGTTTCATAAACTAGTATTTTTCCCATGTTTGGTCTGGACTCTTCCAATGGTCAAAAACAGGTACTTATATCTTACATTTTTCTGAACAATTACTGTGGCTCTCACAGATAGTATTACTCATTTATAGTATTGCTTATTTTTAAGGTAATTATATTTGTATATGAATCAGTTTTGTACTACATGCCAGACTAGCCTATGAACCTTTCCTGAGCAGTCAATGTGTATGCATGTGCTAAGCTTCTTTTCCACAGTTTCACCTACTGTTGTATATATGCTGTAGGGGGCATTCCCCTTGCAGATGATTCCAAGGTCTCTACCAGTTGGCTCCCAACTCTGTTCAGCCACTGAGAAGAAGTCTTTTATCCATTTATCTAGTACCATCTTTGCCATGCATACCCATCCACATATCTAGGCCACAGATCTAGATGGTCATGGACATGGATCATGGATTCTATTTGTGACACCACCTCAGAGATCTATTTATATCACTGCCTATCTTTGACCCTCAATAGCTTCAGTGACTTCTTGCTCTATGTCATTTTTGGTCGAGTCGTTGTTTGCTCTTTGAGTTTTCATTTCTTCCACAATCCCTTTAATTAATAATTCACAGGCAAGTTCCTAAATTCTGAATGATTCCGCTTTGGATCTTGTCATGTACAATATCTTAATCAACATGGTAGTATTGGTTTTACCCACTATCCAACATATTGTAAAAACTCAGTATGCATTTATATAGTTATACTACAATGGACATGAATAAACTGAGTCAACAGAGATTATGAAGAGGAAAGTGGTCGGCAAGATGAGGCAGCACATGCTTTCAATCCCAGCATTCTGGAGGCATAGGTAACAGATCTCTGAGAGTTTGAGAACAGCTAGGTCTACAGATTGACTTCCAGAATAGGCACTGTTAGATGGTAAGGTTCTATATTGAATAATAACAACAATAATAATTAATAATAAAAAGTATGATGTTGTTGGTAATGATGATGATGATGAAAAGGAGGAGGAGAAAAAGAAATGAGAAGCCAGCTTTCTATACTGGCTACCTACTGCCATCCTGGACATTACCAACTCTACCTCTGGAACTAAACTGTATGGGTTTAAAGCTATAGAAGTCTAGTCTTGAAGGCAATGATTTTATTGAAACTATTTCATCTTGTGATTATAACAGTATTCCTGTAGGGAATAATAAATTTCTATAAAACAAGACTTGTGATAAACCATCATCAGAGAATGAGACATCTCTCTCTTTCTCCAAATACAAAAGTATAAATTTTCTAAGACACTCAAACTGTAACCAGACTTTTTTCATCCATTACTTCTAAGAGACTAAGTTGATATACAGTACAACCAGCAAGAAATTAACCAGATAAGATTTGCCCAGAAAATGTTTCTGGGTTATTAACCCAACTCAGAGATGCAGTACAGACTGACACATACCACTAGTACAGATCTGCTCTGTCAGTCAACATCCAATACCACAAAATCAGGTGAATATTAAATCACTATCATACACTGTAATGGAGCAGATTTCTCTATCGAACACTCTTCCTGTCTGAGTTTATCAAAGGAAAACTCAACATATCTTAGATAATGTTGTATGCCTGTAAATTGTGTCTATAGGAAGGGACAGATTCCATGGTAGAGGGAAAAGAGATGCTCCTTGGTAAGATATAATTTGAATATATTGTTAAAATATTCTTGCTAGAATTAAAAATATTTTATTCAATTCATGTTTTGGTTTCTTTATTTGATACAAATAGGTTTAAGGTACCATTAAACTTACATGAGAGTTTACAAACATAAATTTGTTAATTAGATCAATATTATTTTGTGGCTGTTTATATTTTGCTAGATTCAGTGGTTACAAAGTACCACTTTACAAAGTAGGGGAATAAAAAAAGTAATTTTCATTTTCTCAGACTTCAATTTTGAGTTTAACTAAATTCTAAGTTAACAAGCTATCAAGATATTTTAGTATTTTACATTATATATTTATTTTTAGTATTTTGTATTCCTGTTTTTGTTAAGTGATTTTGATGGCATATTACAAAGATTTCTTTAAACAAATGGTATTGTCATGATTATAAAGAGCTGCTTTGTTTTTTGAACACTGGTTACAACAGAATCTACAAATGTAAAATGATTCTTCTGAACCTGACCGACAGCAAATTGTTAGATCTAGTTCCTGTCCTTAGTATCACCACACAACTAAAAGCCATATTCAGCCTCTTCTTCCAGTAAAGTAGGCTCCTTCTAAGTTTACTAGATTCACATAGGAGAAGGCCTTCTGAAACATTTGCCAAGGGCTTCTACTGGTTAAGAAAATGTTTATCAAGTTAAACTGGTTGCAAGGATGGAGATAAGTAATTTTATTTGGTGTTTTAGCTTACTTATTTAATTACTACAATTCTCTTTTGGTAATTATGTACTTTACATGTGGAAAAACTCCAGATTTAAGCTTTTTCTTCTATTAACAGGATGACTTGAAGTTATCAGTCACCAGTTCTATAAAGCATAATTACAGCTGAAAAACCTAAGGCTGTCTACCATTCAATATAAAACCAGCAGCTAGTCAATAAAATGTTTTTTCTCATTACCTGTGAGTTCTCCTTTTTATTAACAAGAATAAATTTGGCATCTAAATCATAGTGACATAGAACTTTGGTTGGTTTCTATTATAAGAAGCGTCCACTGAAAATCAGGCCTGGGGCATTTTAATAAAGCAGAGCTTGGGCTGCCAATGAACGGGTGAGCTAGGACTGCTGAGTTCTTCAAGAAATGGTGGCTGTTTACTTATATTTCACTCTTTTATCTACATGGAAACTATTCTCACCATGGAAATTGCACATGGTACCACTGCTTCTTCGTTGGTTGTTGCTCTAATAGGAGAGCAGTTAAATTCAAATCCATACATTAGATCTGCAATTCCTTGAAAAAGCACCACTTCTGAATTTTTTAAAAATAATTTGTAACAAATGCCAAAAATAATGTCAATATCAATGTTCTGGGTTATAATCAGCCAGTGAATAGCTTTTCAAGACATATAGCAAACAAATCAAATGAGATCCTGGGCCTGTGAGATGGTTCAGTGGGAAAAAGACCATGCTGACAAGTCATAGAACTTGAATTGGATAGCTGAGACCCACCCAGTGGAGAGAGACATAGCTATGCTGCCCTATGACCTCCACATATGCACTGGTAGCATATATCCCTCTCAAATAAATAAATAAATAAATAAATAAATAAATAAATACTTAAAATCTCATTAGAAATAATGTTTTTCCCCAGCAGGATGTTTTCCATTGAATTTAAAAGCTCAACACTTCAGCATCCATTAGATTTACTAATTGAAGTTAATTTAATGCTCTCAGAGGCTAAAAAGCATGCACAGAGAAACACAGAAATTTAAAAGATTTCACTGGCTGATTAGCAGTGTGTTTCTGTAAACAGGTGGCACAGTGATTAGCCTGTCTGGGAGCAGATCTTGATGAGGAATATTAATTTTCGTTTGCATTAATAGCCTTTGACATCAGCAACTCTTATGCTGCTTGCTGTCCTTCTCAGTGGGTACTAAGGCTTGTTCTCCCCAGGATGGCTGGCCATTTTCATTAAGAATTCATCAGAGAAATAAACATTCAGAGTTCTGCCCTACACAGCTTTGGAGAAATCCATGCTAATACTGGAAACAGAGAACACAGGCATGGGTGTCTTCTACTTGCATAGGGTTCTAAGGCATCTGCAAAGCTTTCTCCAGTGATAGCGCTACAGAAAGCCCTCTGTGTTCATATCAGTTTGTAAGACTTCCAATGATATGTTGATACTTCTCAAGCCCAGTCTTAAGAAAATGCTCTCGTGACATTTCTTATTCTGATGGCAGATGCAGGTGGTAAATAACTGTGTTTTACAGGTTTTAATCCTCCGGTGAAAAATTCCTGTCTTTGTTGTTCTCAGTAATAGGCTCTATCAAACAATGCTGAGTGCCCATGTGGATGAGGTCTGCATGATAACTAGAAGAGAAACATGGGGAACTCCACAAGAGAACTGAATTGAATGGAGATAAAAATAGAACACATAACAAAAGCAAGAAAAATGAAGATGGAAATGAGATGAGAGCATTGTCCTAACTAGCTTCAACATAGCACAAACTTGACTTACCTGGGAAGTGGACAAAACCTCAACTGTAGCATAGCCTCCATCAGATTGGCATGTGTCCATGTTCTCAATTTCTAAATGATATCAGAGGTCAGAGCCAACTATTGCCTGCACATCTCTAGGCAAATGAATCTGAGCTATTAAAAAATAAAAGGCAGATGGGCAAGCTGGAAGAAGCAAGTCAGTAAGCAGTGTCCCTCCATAAGGCAAGCTTCAAGCTCCTGCTTTGAGCTTCTTCCTTGGCTTTCACCCATAATGTACTTTAACCTGTCAGCTAAATAAACCCACCCCTCCTCAAGTTGCTTTTGGTAATGGTCCTAGAAACCAGGATTCTCCACAGTTAAGGATAAACTTTCTCATTTCAGGAATATAGAATTCTCAAGATGAGATCTTGAGAAGTTTAATACAATAAGGACTCCTATCTACTTCTTAACTCATTACAAATAACCTGGAGCCAAGGTTAAAATGGACAGTGCCTTAAACAAGAATGGCCCAAATAGGTTCATATTTTTGAATACGGGATCCCCAGTTGGTAGAACTGTTTGGGAGGAAATGGTAGTCATGGGAGAGGGACATCACTGGGCCTGAGGTTTGAAAAGACTCACATTCCCGTGTGCTTCTCTTGCTCTGTCTCCTAATTGTGGCTGAGTCTTTCAAGCTATGAATGGTGCTGTTGTAGCTGTCTGCTAACCCTGGCTTCAAGCTTCTTACTCCTTTCAAGGCAGACTTCATGCCATCGACTGTTCAGGCATCTTCAGTGATAGATTAGAACTGCTAAACTTTCTGGACTAAACAGATTTCTACATTTCCATCTTTATCTTTTACTTCTGAGATAGAGAAACATATTAAAGTGTCAAGTTCTTTCCTGAATCATGAATACAATCCTTGTGATGGATCCTAAGAGTTTGACTTCACTGGGGACTGAGTTTTCCCTGATTTTTAAACCTCATTCACTAGCTCAGTAAAATCAACATGGGGGTGTGTGCATCTCCTTGTTGAGAAATATCTGTAGGATCCTGACTTTTATTTCCATAGCTACCTTCAGAGCATTGGTAAATAGACATCTTAGTTTTTTGGGATCATAACTTATGGGTCATGAAAACCTTATGGATGGCATTTTTTCCTGACGCTCATTTCAAACAGCATCAGAGATGATGAGAGGGTAGCAAACCCCACAGTGGTGATTGGAGCTCCCTGAGCTGCTGCGACTTGGCAGCAGGTGCCAATTGTTCATCATCCAGCTGGTCTTCTTTAGGCTGGTAACCACCTTCTGCACTGCACTCATCCTCCCTGGGAGGTTAGCATCTGATTGCAGAACTCTTGAAAATCTAAACGTCTCTCCCAAGGGCCACAACAGGAAGCTTTTATACATTGTTTTGTTTCTACAAATGTATTCCAGTCTTCAGAGTGGCACAACTCCCCATGAGTTTGCCTGTGGTGATAAAAGGGTTGGAGTCTAATTCTTGATGTGATAACCATATGGACAGTGGCTCTGATGAAGAAAAGGAGTACAGTTATGTTTTAGAAAATCTCAGAGAATATTCCAGTAGAAAAAAAGTTTTAACTAAGATGACATTTTATCTCTTAACAATTTGATAAAAGTTCTAATTCTCTCCCTTCTGACCCATGTGGTTGTCTGCACATTTAGCCAGGGGCCTGCAATTTTCTTTCCAACTTCTTTATTCCTTGACTAAATTGAGAGAAGAATGAAAAGTGACAATGGAAAGAGGTATTTTGACTTACAACTGAGTCAGACAGAAGCACAGTACCATTTAATAAAATTATTTCTCCAATTTTATTTTGACCTTCATCCTGCTCATTGCAGCCTCTGAGGCCACACATCACATCCACTGTTTTTCATTATATGAAATTTCTTTGTTACTGGTTGAAAATCATATTTCAAGAGCTGTTTAAATCTAGGACTTCATTAGTTACAGAACTAAAGCAAAATCAAGTGATTCAAATAAATTTTCATCTTGTCACTTCTAAATTTTACTTTAATGTTTTCCTTTATATTTTACTTTAAAGATCTAGAGTGCTTTGATTATTTATTTGATTTAATGATTTATCTTATGGAATAATTCTTTCTATTTCTGTAATATAATACAACTTTTTCACATTAAAACATACCATTGGGAGGCTGGAAGTGTAACTAAATAATACATCATGTGTGTTCAGCATTAGCAAGGTCTTGTCTTCAGTCCTAATACCAGAAAGTATAAACAGAAAGGAATATGTGCATTTTGTACGATAATAACATTTTGTAATATTTCAGTTTAGGATGAAATTCTTAGGCTTGGAGAGAAACCATATCTTTGTACTTTCTAGTGTTATTTTTCACTGATATTAGCATAGTTTTCATAAGTAACTGATTCCTTTCTTTGAAAAATAGCAGTTAGAAATAGGAGGATTGAGGCAAGTCAATGAGTCTGTAGCTAAATATAATCAAATTTCTGTATTTCCTAAAATTCATTAATATTTTGTGGTCTATTACAATCATAGTTTTTGTCTCAACCTTGTCTTCATGGGATATTTTAGATGGCTAGCCCTTTTTGTTAATTGTAGGAATAACCATAGGGAAACATTTTATAGCACACATGTATGTTTTAGTAAATTTTATCCAAATTCAAACATTGAATTTGTTTGTTTCATGAGGTAGACTTTGAGTATATGTTTCCCCCATACCATCTACATTCCTACATGTTCTCCATTGCTCTCTGTCATCTGCCATGTACATCCTATGAGGCAATTCTTATGCACTGGCTCTACAATTGTGAGTGTGGTAACAACAATCCAAAAATGAGTGTTTCCACCATTTGTCTCAAGCCTGATTTCACATTTCTAAGGAATCATGTCCTTTTCATTTTTCACTAGCCTCAACTGTTAAAGAGTTCTCATCATCCTCAAGACACATATGGACTTTAATCATGATGTACTCAGAAGAAGGCAATCTATTAAAATGTCAATGTCCCACCCCAACTCAGGAATAGAGCCTTATTTTAAACACTCTTTACCTAGGTGGCTAAGTTGGAGAACCTTGTTCATTGAGTGGGTTTTGCAAACTTTGCAATTAGAAAACACAAAACCTGAGAATTTGTATGTATAACTTGTTATCTAATAAAAAATAACCTGGCAACTTACAGAGATGTACAGTATGTCCTCACTTTATGAAACATGTTATAAAAATTACATAAAATGTGACCTGAAGCCTTAGTAGCAAGAGTGAAGGCAAGAGAATCTTTAAGGCCAAAGTTCATCTTTGACTTATATCCTGGCATCCTGGCAAATTACAAAAGACAAACAAACAAACAACAAAAAGATGCTATGTACCTAAACAAGGAAACCACAAAGTGTCTTGTCTTCTATTTCATTTGATCTTGTTATTTCATCTTGGATATTTGTCTACAGCCTGAAGACAAGTTAAAAATCTTACAGGAAAAAATAATTAAGAAATGAGAACCACAGATGACAATTAAGAAAAATCCACTAAATGGAGAGGAGCCTGAGGAAAAGAAGGTCCAGAGACAGGCCCAAAGTAGAATCCATCTCAAGGGGAAGTCTCAAAGCCTCACATACTGAGGTTATGGAGCATTCACAAAAAGGGACCTAGCATGACCACATTCTGGAAGACCCATCAAGCAACTGAAAAAGTCAGATGCAGATATTTGCACCCAACCAATGGACAGAAGCAGCTGACCCCTGTTGTTGAATTAGGGAAGGCTGAAAGAATCTGAGAAGGTCAGTCCTGCAGGAGGACTATCAGTCTAAATTAATGTGGACCCCCGAGATCTCTCAAACACTGGGTCACCAAACAGGCAGCAAATACCAGATGATATGAGGCCCCCAACGCACATGCAGTAGAGAAATGCTGGGTCTGTGTTCATTCAGAGATGATGCACTTAATGCTCAAAAGACTGGAGATCCCAGGGAATTTAGAGGTCAGGTGGGGTAGGGGATAGAGACATTCACGTGAAGACAGGGGATAGGGAGGAGGTATGGGGTGTGGAACAGTCAGATGGTGGACAGCGGTGTGGGGATAAAAATGGAGTGTAAAAGAAGTAATTAATTAATTAATTAATTAAAAAACAAAGAAAAATCCACTAACTTTAGTTGTTAGAATTTGAAGTGATAATTGAATCTAATAATGTCTACAGTGACTAAACAGTTCAATAACATAATGGAAATACATAAATCTTGACTATTCTACTAAAAACCAAAGAATTTCCTGACTGTGGTCAATGTATAGAAATGCTTGTGCAGGATAAAGTTGAATTCGTTAATGTTTCCATAATATAATACCTGTTATTGTATTAACATAGAAATCATGTAACTCTTAACTAGGTGATCCTTTACACGCATGTGGAAAGACTGTTTCAAAAAGAGGCAGATGCTGGAACCATTTGTAGCCAGTCCCTCACAGCTGTATAAATGTTTCTATTGCTGTGACTAAATACCATGGCCATAGAAAGTTGGTGAGGGAAGAGTTTATGTTGCTTAGCTTCTATATCATGCATCACTGAAGAAAGCAATTATGACAGGAACTCAAGTATGGCAAAAATCTAGAAGCAGGAACTGATTACAGGCCATAGAGGAGTGCTGCCTATTTGCTTGCTCTTCATACCTTGTTCGGCTACGGGAGCCTTCCAGCCCAGAGAGGGTAGCAGTGGAGTAGGACTCTGGTGATGACTTTGAAGTCTGAGGGTCTCAGGGCTTTCTAGCTCTCTAACTGTACTGAAATGCTGATGTTAACTTCTAAAAAGTCCTAAAAACATTCTTGCTCTTTCTGAGGGTGAAAGACTGCTGGCTTAGGTGATTAACACCTGCCACTTAACAGCCGAGGACTAAGCAATGTGGCCTTAGTTCTATCTCAGCAGGAACTGCTGGGCTCTGACTTTCAGGCTGCTAGTTGGAAATTGCAGGAAGAAATGAGACACTTAGAGAAGTGGTTGTAGTTTATTATTAAGTTGTAAAAAGTTTCCTGTGAAAGCTATCTAAAAGAGAAAAGCAAAAAGATCCTATGTGGAGAAAGGGAAAAATTCTTCTAAGAGGGGAAAGGCAAAAATTCTACTCTAACTGGGGAAGGGGAAATTTTCTACTCTAATTCTTCATCTCTTTGTCCTCAGTACTTATACATCTTTCAGAATACATGATCACATGTTACAAAGTTCACCAAAGGTTCACATAAAAATCAAATCATAAATTGAAATAGAAGTTACAACAGAGAATGTTTACGTGCATATCCATTAGGAATAATTATCTAGCTAAACATCCATTCTCAGCTTCCACAGGTTCACTTAAGGTTTAAAACCATAAATAAGTTATTAGTGAAGTTTTGTATAGATGAACCCAGTCATTCTTCTGTCCTAGCACCCTGATAAATCCTAGTTCCCTTTTTTACCTTTGGTTAATTGTTTTACAACCTCTTGGAATGTGCTCTGAGTAGGAGAAAGTCTGGTTATCATATCATTTAAGAGCAATTAACTGGTGACACTTGGGAGACTGGCAGAGTTCTCATTGCAGTTTTGACTATCAGGAAAGGACCTAATAGCAATCCCACTATAAAAGAGTTTAATAATCACAGATATAATTTTAGGAATTCTTATAGGATCATCATTAAAACTTGAGTCATCGACTTGTCTATATAGCATCACTACAAGACATCTTCGTGGATTTGCAGAGATCTCCTCCAAAGGGGTGTGCTATTACTAATTGATTATTATATATGTTTAATAATAACAGGAAAATCATATTAATAGCAGGAATCTTTCCTAAAATGAATTCCTCAGAGCCTTGCTTAATGAGGGCTCACCTGTCACAGATTATATAATAATCCGAAGCAGGCCATTTCAGGGTGAAATTCCCATTGCTAGTATATTCCCATTATGGCTCCTGACACTCAGCCTGATTTATTATAGAACTCAGGACCACCATCTAAGAGAATGAATCAACCACAGGTTAATTGGACACACCCACATCAACCATTAATCAAGAAACTGTACCACAGGGCAATCTTAAAGGTACATTTTATCAGTTTAGGTTCATTCTTCCATGATGGCCCTCGACTGTGCCAAGGTGACACAAAACTAGGCAGCATATTAGTTAATGCTGCTCAACAGAATGAATAGAGACAACTGCTTCTGATTACATGGACTATCACCTTATTACCCTAGAAGAAATTGCCATAACTACAAGAACTGGAGAAGGCTTTTCTTAATTAAACCACATCTTAGATTGTATTAATTAATCATTCCTGGATCTTGTCCTTTACTAAAGGGCAAATCATCTATTTCATATGGAACAACATAGCTATTATATGAAATTTCTTTACAAAGGACACTTAGTGTCCCTGCTAGCTTTTAAATCATTTGTACTTTGGTAATTTTTTGGTTTGCTTGTTTTGGTAATTTTTAAAAAAATGTATTCACTTTACATCCCATTCACTGTGCCCCCTCTTAGTCACTCCTTCCCATAATCCTCCCCCATCTATCTCCCTTCTCGTCCTCTGAGAGAGTGGGGACACCCCTGTGTATCCTCCTACCCTGCCACATCAAGTCTCTGTGGGGCTAGGCACATCTTCTCCCACTGAGGGAAAAAAACAAAAACAAGAACAAAAACAAGAACAAAACAGCCCAGCCAAAAGAATATATCCCACAAATAGTCAACAACTTTTGGGATAGCCCCCACTCCAGTTGCTCAGAACACACATGAATACCAAACTGTATATCTGCTACATACGTGCATGGAGGTGTAGGTCTAGCCTGAGTATGTCCTTTTTGGTAGTTCAGTCTCTGAGAGCCCCAAGGATCCAATATTGACTCTATTGATCTTCCTGTGACGTTCTTTTCCCCTTCGGGGCTACATTCCTTCCCCCTACTCTTCCACAAGAGTCTCCAAACTCCATCCACTGTTTGGTTAAGTGTGTGCATCCATCTGAGTCAGCTGCTAGGTAGATTCTCTCAGAGGATAGCCATGCTAGACTCCTGCTGGCAAGTACAACAGTACCAGTAGTAGCATCAGGGGCCAATCTTGTTTTTTATCTTCCAACAAGTATAACCTTTTTCCCCCCCCTAATATTGTGGTTCTATGACCATCACCTCAAATATCCATTATTAAATATACCAATTTTAGGGATCTGACAAGAAACTCTAGGAAGGGCATATAGCCTGTATACCAGCCCTGCTTGATCAGTTCCCAGAATCATGTATATGCAGAATACTTCACTTAAACACCAAAAAGAATATATTCAGAATGTATCTGAAGTATGTGTCTTTGCTAAGAGTATCTTTTCTTCAAATATTTGGAGTTAACCATGGACAATGACTATAGCAACCATGGACAATGACCATAGCATGTATTGTTTGGGGAAGTCTCCAGGGACTTCACTAGCCAGCTATATTTCTTGGGAGTACATTGTCACCTCCTATGGAGTACCTACATTTAAACCACACACACACACACACACACACACACACACACACACAAACAAACAAATATTTCTAAATAAGCTTATAAAATATTTCCTGTGTCTTTCCTAAACATCCTTAGTGTAGTTTTCTATTTCTTCCTCTTCCCTTTCTACATTTTCCCCCACTAAAGCAACCACACACATTTTTCCCAGTTTCTTCTTTCATAGCACCTGTGCTCTTGTTCTACAAACCATACCTTCTAGAACTCCTTTTCTCCTTTTACCCTCATGGTCCCTTTTTAGTTTTCTGTTTTCTGTTATATTCTCAGACCCAGAAATTTAGAGCAAAAATCCACAGATGATAAAAAGCCTGAGATGTCTTCTGTGCACTGCAGCTATGCCAGCTCAGTTCACCTGACCAGGCCCTGATAAAATCTTTAGTTAGTTAACTTTTCTTCTCAGCCTGTCTACATGTCAGCATTTCAAAGTGCCTTGTACCCAAACTCATTGTTGTTCAAATATTATTTTCTTATTAATGTTACCTGGCTATTTGAAAGTTCTCCATTCCTAATTGCTTTTATGGTTATTAAAAATTGTAGTGTGCTCGAAAATGTTATCATGGAATACAATCCACTACACTAGATTCTTTTCTTTATTTACATTTCAAATGTTATCCCCTTTTTGGTTTCCCCTCCCAGAAAACCCTCTATCCCATTTTCCCCTTTTCCCCTGCTCACCAACCCACCCACTCCCACTTCCCTGTCCCGGTATTCCCCTATACTGGGGCATTGAGCTTTCTCAGGCCCAAGGGCCTCTCTTCCCTTTGATGTCCAACAAGGCCATCCATCCTCTGCTACATATGCAGCTGGAGCCATGGTTCCCTTCATGTGTACTCTTTAGTTGGTAGTTTAGTCCCTTGGAGCTCTGAGGGTACTGGTTGGTTCATAATGTTGTTCAACCTATGGGGTTGACAACTCCTTCAGCTCCTTGGGTCATTTTTCTAGATCTCCCATTGGGGACCTTGTGCTCAGTCCAGTGGTTGGCTGGGAGCACCCACCTCTATATTTGTTGATTCTTAATTCAGTTATGTTGATTAGAATTACACAGACTTTTGAGTTCTATCTATCTATCTATCTATCTATCTATCTATCTATCTATCTATCTCTGTCTCTCTCTCTCAATCTGAGCAGCATAGCTGTGCTTCCAGACTATTAGAAGTTGAAAGTCAGGGGTGGTGATAAAGAATATACAGACTTTATTGGGCAACTTTATTATTTTAAGAGCAATAGTAAAAAGTTCAAGTACAAGGAATTGGTCAAACTTGAACTTCAATCCTAACTACGCATTTTAACTTGGGGAGTGGGAGGCTTGTTTTCCTTTGCTGTGACAATGTCTATTGGAATACCCATTCTAAAAGTTTTCAATACAGTGAGAGGAAATGTGAAAAGTTTAACTATGTAAACAATTCATTTAAAATGCAATCTTTAACAATCACCTCTCCAACTTATCATTTTTCCAATTTCTGTAGTGTGGAACTGTAGGGTCCTCCGGCAAGTGAGGCAAGCGATACAATGAGTTAACCCGAACACTAGGACAGTAAGTAAAGGCCAAAGAGCGACTAGCCGCTGAGAGTCTTCCATAAGCAAGTTGACACCATGAAAATAACTCATGTGTCATTCTAGAACTTACAGACCCCCTTCCTTTCAATAGGCTGCAAGCAAGATGTTGACACTCTGCTGAGATCTTCCTCCTCTACTGTCTTTGATTAGCAATGTTAAAGACAGCTAAAGTGTTAAAGACATTGGGCTCTCAATGTCTTTCTTACTGGAAGATGTACCTGAACAGACCTAACTGTAAAATAATTCAGCAGAAAAAAATGCTCAATATATGCTGTAGGTGGATTTGATCTATAAAGGGTAGCTCCTGCCAATGCCTCAGCTTTATGACATGGTGGTAGGAGTCATTTTGACACAGGTCTTTAATAACATTGCTGCTCTTTCTACAGTATTTGATAAACATGATTAATATATTCTGCAGATGATCTGTCACCCTGAGAGGCTGCTAAATGAATCAAGCTCATTAAGTGCTCCTTCTTTATTAATAGCATGAGTCACACTGCTGTGATGTACACAAGTTATTAGTAGAGGTGGCTTCTGCCTTGTGTTGCAACACATCTTAAAAATAAGCCAATGCAGAGAGGGACATGAATCATCATTACTGGAGCCTGCCACATGACCCAGGGCCCTACAACTCCAGCCTTGTAAATCGCATACAAACTAGCTCACAAGACATAGAGTCATCCAGATTGCTTTCTGGAAAATGCGTTAAAACAGCACCAAACAAAAACAATATAAAATAAAGACAAAATCATTCACCCATACCCCTCATAAATAGATATTTTTTAAATTCTCCCCCAAAATATTGGTAAACTGAATCTATAACTTGTGATTGTAATAATCTTTTGTTGCCAAGTACCAAAAAAACAAACAAATAAAAAAAATGGGCTGGGAGAGGGAATACTATAGTTATCACAGAGCATATAGAACCATTAAAGAATCTAACATTAAATGTTCTTTTATGATAAAAGCTTTCAAGTTTTCAGCATGTTAGAAATGGGAAAAAAATCCCCAAACTGATAAAATAATAGCCTCAAGAAAATAACCACTAAAGTCTAGAAGGTCAGCATTTAGTTGCTTCCACTAGAAATAAAGCCCATGAGGAGACAATCTCAGGTTGGAACAAACCATGGACCTGCCACTGTAGCCTAACTTGCCTCTATACCTCTCAGGAATCCCCTTTGAGAGAGTGAATTTGAAAGATGTCACCAGCAGTGTAAGTATTTTCATCACCCTCCAGGTGGGGTGTCTGAAAAATCAAGGTGCCACCTGGTGTTCTATGCAACTGCAAAATGCCTAGCTGACTTGAGGCTAAAACAAGGAACCTTCCCCACTATTTATGTGTCTCAATAAAGTAAGTGGGTTTAGCAGGAAAGGGTGACTTCAAGAGGAAAACTCCCTGAATAACAAATCAGACCCTTGGTCAACAGAGGTTAGTGTGAGCATTAGATAATGACAGCAGAATGGTGTCCTAGAAAGAAGGAAATAGAAGTAAAAAAGAAGGTCCTACTGATGGCCACCATATCTTTCATCACACGGCTAGAGAAGAGCCAGAAAAGGCAGTCCACACCCAAGAAGTGGAAAGATGAGTCTATGTAAACCAAAAAGAATAAATTTAGATATTTCATACAACATGGGGACTGTCCTTATTAGCTACATATATATGCTTGAAAACAAACGAGATAGATTTTAAATGTTCTTACATTATAAACAAAAACTAATAACTACATTAGGTAGCAGATGCCTGACTTGTTTAATATAGTCATTCCAAATTTAGACACATATGATGCTACTTTCCATAAATATAAAATATGTTTTTGGTCATTCATTTTAAAAAAATTAATCAGAATAGACCTTAAATTTTATTTTAAAACACAGTGGTAGAATCCTTACAATGTGATATTTATAAGGAAAAACATGATATCCATAGGTGATTCTTGTTTTGTTCACATATGTATGTACTTATTAGATTTCCAAGCTACTAGACATAATGTATTACCATTTTTTAGATTTTTTGATATTATAACAGAATTACATTATTCTCTCCTTTTTCTTTCCCCTCTGTACTCCACTTGGTTTTTTTCAAATTCACAGCTTCTTTTTGTTAACTGTCATTACATAAATATATAAATATGACCTGCTCAGTGTTTCAATCAGTGGCCATGTTGGAGAGACGTTATTTTATAAAAACAAGCAAAACTAAATTGATTCTACTATAAAAGAACAACATGGGAAATCTATTTTAAATAAACAAAAGGGAGAGTCAATTTAAGGGGAGTGAGAAAGTAGAGAGGGACTGAAGGAGGAAGCAGGTAGGAAGGTAGGGAGGAAAGGAGGCAAGGAAGGAAGAAAGGAATGAGGCAAGAATGATTAAGGGATGAGGTGGGGATATAAAAAGGAGGGTGAGGCAGAGAAAGAGAGATGCAAGGTGAAGCAGGGGAAGGAGGAAGCAGGGACAATTCGTGGGAAAGAGAGAGGGGTGAGGCAGCAAAGGAAGAGGTGTGAACAGCATTCCTGGTATGATTCAGGGTTGTTGGCTCAGGTTCATCCCTCTCTTACAAAAGGTGGTTTAGTTGTTATGTCTCCCAAAAACTGAAGGCCACAGGGACCCCAGACACTGCCTATTATATTTGCTGTGCCAACTAAATTGGTTTGAGAATTTAGAAAATATGATTATAACAGAAAACTCTCAGGACTGTGATAGCAGTTTTTCCAGAGATATGGCCAAGTCTCCTCCTCTAAATTAGGTTAACTGGAAACTACACAACCTTAAATATGTAATTGGGAGGGACCATCAACCTTCCACAGCTTAAAAATCCCAAAGGAAGTGGAAGCATGTCTGCTTATTGCTCATTTTGGTTGTTGTGTTGTTCTTTTGTTAGTTTTTTATTCTTTGGATTTTTGTTGTGGTTGTTGTTGATGTTGATGTTGTTATTGCTCTTATTACTTTAGTTGAGTACCTTCTGTGAGCTCAATTTTTTTCCAAGGAAAATTAGATTAAGACAATAGTTCAGATGGTTTATGAGACCATAGGGATTGGCAGAGCCCACTGATAGGAAGAATCGCTCACTAATTAAACAAATGATGCTCCCTTGTTCATCATGATTTCCCCGGGGTTTCCCAAAGATGCTGCTTGCAGCCCCATTACCAGTGTGTGGAAGGACCTCAGGGGCTCAGGGATGCAGCTGTCTGAGTCAGACTGAAACATACTTTATGGCCAATATGATTTGTGGATGAAAAATGAGCGTGTATCTCAGGATGTCGAGTATATTCTTTCTGCATGTTTATTTTAGACTTAACTTTAAGATATGGCTCCATAACATTAATAGAAATCACTTGCTCTCTGTACTTTATTCACTGGGAATCTCCAGCAGATATCTTCATGTCTCTAAGTTTCAGGAAAATTCTATCAATGATTTTCTTCTGAATTCAAACTTATACAAATATGTAATGTTTACATAATATATAATTTTATGCAAATATAAAATGATTTGTTGTTGGACATATTTTATAGCATGTTCACCTCTTGTATCTGCTTTGTTTTCTTAGAAATAATCAAAATATTTTTGTGTTTTATTTTCAGTTAGCACATAGAATTGTACACATTGATAGAATTGGATCTGATGTTTCCATGTATTTGTAATGATTAATTTAGGCTAGATTTTAAAAATCTTTTCATTAGGCTTTTCAAAATTCTAATCATGTGCTTCCTTCTAGTTGGTTTACAATAAATGTACATGTTTCTGGAATATAGTACAGTCTGTGATTTTAATATAAATATTACACAACAATAGAAATATTAGACCACTGTGATTATCATCTATCACCTGAAATATTGATAGTTCTTGTGTTATGGACATAAGGTTTATTTTGGCAGATTCTTTTGAGTAGAATAATACTCAGCAATGACACTAGAATAAATTCTTATTTCCATTATAATATATTTCTGCAGCTCAGCTTGAACCAGACATTATAAACTGAGATCTAGCCTGTTGGGCTTTCCTCAGTCCTGCTATGAATGCTGCAAGTTCTCTGATTTCTCACATTAACCAATCAAGAAGAACAACAGATACTTGTAGAACACAGGCTGGAGCCATCATACTGCATCTTATAGACTGGCCATCTGTCCCAGTATCCCTACTCCTTTTTTTTCTTCTGTTGTTATTTAGATCCTGTGAATAGTATACTTAGGAATGGGAAATAGTGGGGCAATAGAGGCTTGAAGAATAAATAGCATGTGGGTGGTAGCCAAAGAGGCAAACTTGACAGGGCATACAAATAGGATCAATGAAAAAAACTTGATAGAGGTAGGGGATGAGGAGGAGGAAAAGAAGAAGAGGGAAGGAAATAGTGTGAGGGAAAGAAAGTGAGAGGTGAAAGAAGAATAGAATGCTGTGTGATTGTGAGTTTGAGAGTATGTATGTGAGAGAGAACTCTTTTTTTTTCTATATTCTTTGTTTACATTCCAAGGGCTTCCTGGTATGTGGAATTGTCGGTGTGAAAAACAGCAGAGTCCCTGTATCATGGGGTCAAAAGAAAATATGGGCCAGGCCATATGGAGAAATTCTGTATCAAAATAAGGAATATGTCCACTTTCCAGTCATTCACCTTGTCTCACTAACTGCAACTATTATGGATTACAGATCATCTGCATTGCATAAGGCGTGTGGGTGGGGTAGTTTCCCTACAACCTTGTTCCCATCCTAGCTTTACCAATAGCTAATCAAGTATAGATTGCCCTCCTTTGAACTTCAGTATTCTGGTTTATACAATGGATGTAGAGTGAAATTGATGCTTAGGTTTTTTAATTTTCTATTCAATTTATTTTTTGAGGTTTTTTCTTTGTATTTGTACTATAGTCACATCATTTCTACCCATCTGCCCTGTCCCCATGCCACCCTCTCCCTCAAAAATTCTTGATCTCTTATACTTTATTATAGTTACCCACAAAGATACATGTGATGTGCTGAGTTCACATGCTCATATGCATGAGCCACCTGAGATTAGACAGCCTATCACTCAGCTGTGGGGAAGACTGATCTCTCTGTCTCTCTGTCTCTCTGTCTCTCCATCTCTCTGTCTCCCCCCTCCATTAATTGAATTAAGTTCTTTACCTTGGTTGGGACCCTATGAGATTTCCCTTATCTAAGTGGCATATCAGCTAATATCATCATTAAGATGGTCTTGTCTTGGCAACCACAGTTTTGGGATTATGTGGATATGGTTGTTTCCATCATTTATAGACGATACTATCCTAAATCAAACATCTGCTCTTCTGACTCTCATAATCTTTACACATCACTTCTTCTACGATTTTCTCTGAGTCTTATATAGAGGCTATGTGTAAATGTATTAATTGGAGTTAGGTAACCAATTAATTTTAATATTTTAGCAAGCTATGGGTCTCTGTAACTGTCTCTTTCAATTTTCTTTTTCATCACATTAAGGAAAATTTTTACATATTTGTGGGAAGTACTTCACAATAAATTTGTAAATGAATAAATAAATGAGTAATGAATGAAAGCATTCTTCAAATTCAACTTTGAAATCTAGCTTTCTTGATTCAGTCTCCAAACTACCGAAGTACAAGTAAATGTAAGAAAAGCACTGCTTCTTGGACTACATAAAATAAACCTAGAGAAGTCTTTTCTAGTCTCAATGGCTCCCACCAAAAAATTAGCTTCTTGGAATACTACAAGCTCAGGGTAGCAGGGCAGTTGCCTACACAGTTCTACATTTCTCCAGACAGTGGATATTAGATATATTTATGAGCTTTCAAAGCAGAACAGGCTTTAATGCAATTTTGCTCATCTAATTCAGAAAGAAATATGGGAAGTGCTTGCCAGGCATGTCTGCGTAAGCCTCCCCTGGATCCATGGCATTTGTATCAATACAGGAAGTCATAGAGGTAAATTGAATTTATAGACTTGTGAACAATAAATCAATTTCCATGGAAAAGCCCTAGTACCGGATATCCATTATCTTCTTCTTCCACTATTTTACTTGTTCTTTATTAGAGCATTGCCCAAAAGAAACACTTGTGATAATCCCAAATGAGTCACTCTGAAAATCATTTGAGAGAGTTTGTTCTAATGATGGAACCTTCAGTTAACATCTTCAGCTGTACCACAAGCCACTGGATTCCTGTTGCTTTTATGTTTTCAGTGACTTGGAAGAAAAGGGATTGGGTGAGTACATTTTTAACCATTCTTATGTATCCAAGGAATATATGAAAAAAAATGTGGTTTAAAAGAACCCATGGTGACACTCTTTAAAATAAACAAATACCCTTCCTGTTACAACTTTGAGGGTTGCATCAGTGAACCAATGATACTATTAGATATCAGAAGAGTTCAATACTAGTACTGCTTACTGTTTATGAGTCTGGTTCATATTGAAAGTGGTAGTGAAGCTCAGTCGAGCTCGTGGTGCTCTTTGTAAATGATGAGGGAAAAGAAAGACTGAGAAAGGAACTGAGAACAGTTACATGGAGCACTGTAGCCAGGCAAGAGCCAGAGTGGAAAAGATGGGTAGAAAAACCATCATCTTTGTTTCCATTAATTTATTTTTCTACTTCACATCCCAATCATAGTCCCACCCCTCCTCACAGTACCCACTCACACAGTCCCTACTCCAATTCCCTTCCCTTCTCTTCTGAAAACCCTCATCTTTCACCTGTGCCTTCTCTAATCTTTTGATGCCACTTATTGTTGTCTGAGCCCAATCAGAACATGACAAGTGAGAGTTAAAGAACCATGATTGGTTCCTACAAAACTGTTGACAAAGAAACCAGCCAACCTCTCCTACTTTGGAGCCCAGATTCTGGAACCAGTATACATCCATTTCTTAAGCCCTTCTGCCCTGAGTGATCACAAAGCCCAGGACTACTGCTTTATTTAGACACAAAACCACTCAACTGAGGAAAGGGTACAAAATAACTGCCAGTTGTGTAATCCTTGTTATGGCTGAAAACATACTGGAGTCACACAACTTAAAATTTTGAGATCACAGCTATTAAAACAGCATTCAGCCCTATAAAATCTCTGCATATTGAACTGGAATGAATGGGACAGACAGAGAAGATAGATGGCTTTGTCGGTAAGACAGGCTGCAAGATGGCTCAGTGACTTAAAACACTTGCCACCAAAGTCTACCAACAACCTGAGTTTGATTTGCAGTACTACATTGTGGAATAAGAGAACTAACTTTTATCAGTTGTTCTCTGATCACCACACATGATCCATAGTACATGTGCTCCCCCTCCCCATACACAGTAAAGAAAGGATAGAGTATAATGTATAGAATAAAATGGTCCCATGCTGATTCCAAATCCTAGAGTAGATCCCCAGGGAGCATAGGGATGACTGTAATCAGTTGTTTAATTTCTTTGTCTTGAGCAAAGATGGAAGCAGATGTCAGCCTTCCAAAAGAGCATGATGGAACACCATATATATTTGACCTTTAAGGAAATCTGGTGCCAGACACTATGCTAGGTCTTCAGGTATTTCCAGTTCTATGTTTGGGGAGGAAGTTTTTATTTAAGATGCACAATCCTAATCCCCCCCATTATACATTGGAAACTGAGCCTGTGAGAGCCTAGCCTACATGGAAAAAGGAAAGTAAACCTCCACCACAACTGCTTCATCCAGGTTAGCAACAATCAATTGGTCATGGTCAAACACCTTTGAGCCCAGCTCACATTCATCTCATGCTCACAGTGCTTTGTCCTTTGTTGGTACTGCTTAGCCAGCTTAAACACACAGCCATTGGCAAATTGATTTTTATCCATACATACTAAGGATTGAGTACTTTGTCTTTCCTGATATCTCTATACTTAATTCCTAGCAAAATTCTAGGATATTAAGGTTATCAATTATATCACTAGCTGTACTAGATGCCATTTATAAGCTTTCTAAGCCCACATGGCATTTTTCATGTCTCCTTTAATTTTTCAACAAACTTATTTGTCAGCCTTAGTATTTCAAAAGTCAGAGTATTATTGTTAGTATCTTAAATTTCCCAAGAAAGGCATTCTTTGAAGTCTTGAGACCCAGGTGATAGGAGAAAATGTATAAAATTGTTGAAGAAACTAGGTCACTGACAGGCATGCTCCTGAAGCACATATTGGGACCCAAACTTCTCTTTTGAATTTCCTTTCCATGGTGAGGTGGACAGCTTTCCTTCACCACCTATTCCACACCATGATGATCTGCCTAACCACACACCCAGAATGAAGAGACTAAGTAAATATGCACTGAAACATCAGAAACCTAATCAAAATAAAACTTTTATTTTTAAAGTAAAACTTTATGTAAGTTGATCTGTCTGTCTCACATATTTTCCTATAAGGACAAATAGAAGTCTAACACAAGAAGCATAGTACACAACTTAACTATATTTGCATATCTAGTAAGTGGCACATTTGCATACCAAGTAAGTGGCACAGCCTATGTCTAAATGCAATTGTTAAAGTATATGCTAGCACACAAACTGATTGAAGTCAAATGTCCTTAGTTATGTATTTCTGGGAACCATCAGATGACCTCTACAGTTTGAGGTCATAAGCTAACAAAACATATGAGATTATAAGATATTAAACCTGAGAAAAGAATTGTAACACACTTGTTTGGGGAAAATTTTTCTTTGTTTCTTCATACCAGACCCTAAAATCTGAAATCCAGTGACTATGCTGTTAAATGAGCTATTAGATTTTGAATCACACAGACTGAAATGGTCAGGAAACTTGTCAGGAGACTGTGGAGCTGGTGAGGTCCCTACCTCTGAGTACCAGAGAAATTTGAACCCAACACCCCACTGTTTGTCGTGTTTCTATCTAAACAAATTTTATTTGTGAATTTTCCACTCCATTAACTCAAAGTAGGATTCCTATTTCTCTTCATTTTTATCAGTTTCAGGATAAGAATGCAGAAAGATCAGAATTTGCATGTGGGTCCTAGACCTTGACCCAGACCGCCAATCTCACTGAGTACCTATTATCATGTTAAAAGAAAATGCCTATTTATTCTATAGTGCCTCAAAATTATCATGATGATAACTCGGAAAACTCTAAAACAAAGACACACCCTATACATCCTCAAATAGTACATATACTTCCAAGTTTGCCCTGTACCTAGATAAATGTTGTCAAACAACCATAAAAATTAAAGGCTCTTGAAGTCTTAAAAACAATAATGCTACATAAAATGAACACTTAATATAGACTATCTTTCCATGATAAATGAACTATTATGTTGTAGATTTACACTTATATTTTTATGTAGCTACCGCAATATAGAATGATTTCAAAGAGTAGCTATGTATAAATCAGATGTGCTATATCATTGGATCAGTACATTCCCTCATGCCTTAACGAGATTTCATTATTTCTCAAATTTGAGCTTAGTAGGCTGAATTATGTTCATATATGTAAATGTCCGCAGTTACTTAGAAGACTTGCTCAGAATACAAAGAGCATGGAAAACCTGTTTGTTTTTAACATGAGCGTCTGTATGGTTTTCCGAAGTCTATGTCCATGAGAGGAATGCCTTTTGAGTAGGGATGTGTTTCAGCTAAAACAGGACTATGGTTTCATCACTGGCAAAGAGCAAATTAACTCTAATACAATAGATTTTTCTGCACCTGTGTTTCCCTCACTGAAGAAAGAAAAGAAGTAAATAGATAGGCTCTCATCATTCAGCTCCAGCATCCTTAGTATCCAGAATTGCTCCAGCCTTTGACTATATTTGAAGAGAATAGAGGTAAGTAGAGAAGTAGAATCTGAATGCTACATGAGTCTGTTCATCATTTACAGGGCATTTCTATAAACACAGGGCATTCTTGGCAGATGATATAGTTGGATGTACTCTGGCCACATTTTGGACTTCTTTTTGTCTATAGCAGCTTTTCTTTTCTCTACCCCATTGGTTCAGCTGCAGTCTGTGAGGCTGCAGCCAGTCCTCTGAGCAGATGCTTCTGATGCACAGCTTTAGGCAGACAGAATGATGGAAATCCTGAATCCCCTAGGACTACTTCTCTGGTTTTTCCCATTACAGGGACACAGAAAGGCTCAACTGAGCAGCATCTGGTAAAGCACTGCATGCATATGAGAGAGAGAGAGAGAGAGAGAGAGAGAGAGAGAGAGAGAGAGAGAGAGATTGCTATTTTAACTCAAACACTATCTTTCCAGAAGAGGTATTTATAGAATATTATTTGAAGCATGCTATATTAAGCAAAATACCCTATGCAGTGTAAAAAACACATAATCTAGTTATATGTAGAATCTTAAGGAGTAATAAGGAGTAATAGGATAATTAAGGTTGCCAAATGTAGGGAAAGGGTTGAAGAAGATTGGCCAACAGGAATAGAGCCACAGTTGGGTACATGTACTACTGTTCTATTGTACAGTATGGTGAAGGTGCTACAAAATAGTCAAGAGATAATTTTTAATGCTCTAAAAGATAGATAACTGTACAGGGATATACTAATTACTCCGATTTAATTATTCCTTAATGTGCACATCCAGCAAATCATTCCAATATAACCAATAACTTTGATCAATTACTATATGTCATCAGGATAGTTTTTAAAATGAAAACACAACTCCTTCCGGGTTTATATGTTACCAATGTGAAAGGCTGGGTTCCCAAGAAGAAGAATAAGAGCAGGGAATAAAAACTGAACAAGACTTCTCCAGAGCTTGCTGGAGGACTAAGGCAGTGGGCTGCCTGCCTCTGCTAGGTTTGCTTTGTGGTATGAGTTAATCGACCATATACAGGGATTGAATTATCCAACAAAACCAAAAAGCATTTGAGGCTCCCAGAATAATAGCAGAATAGAAAATTAGCATTAAGAGACAGTTTCTGGGATTGAGAAAGACTATTGCAACTGGAATTCTAAAAGCAAAGGAAAGATGGCAAGGAATCCAGGGATTTTAACCTGAACGAAGAGCCAACAACTGTGGAAATGGCATAATGATGTTTGCTTTGCTTTTTTTTTTAATGTAAACATTAGTGCTGGTAGAGAAGTGATTAAGTTGATCCTGGCTTATGAGTTGGAGGTTACTAGAGTACTGGTTTGGATTCAGATGTAAATGAAGGGAAAGAGTGATTACCAAATCAGTGCCTTTCAATAAGCAAGGACATCTGAAAATTTTACTAAAAAGGGATCCAGAAGAAGGAAGCAGGTTTGGGAAATAAAGAAGAGAAATTTAATGCTAGCCTCTCAGATTGTTGACATTACTAAGCAGCCAGAGCTTAGCAAACACTAAGTAGGCTGAGTCTGAAAGGGAAAGGATCAGAAAAAGCCATCTATTTTGCAGTTACTGAATTAGGGCTAAAACTTTTGAGAGTCACTGGCATAGGCTAGAGAGGAACTATAGAATGGGAAATGGATTCAAGAACTGCCAGTATCTGAAGGCTGAGAATGAATTGTCAAAGATGTTAGAGACAGAAAAAGACATACTGCCAGGGAATCCAAGGCTCAGTAGCTTTAAGGAAAATAAATGAATAAATCAGTGGTAAGAAAGAATATGGAACAACACCACCAACAAATTTTCAAGAAATAAGTCTATGTTGAAACAACTTGTAGTTTTTCAGAGGAAAGTGAATTATATTCTTGTTCTTATTTATGAATGTGAACCATTTGGCTTTTGAAAAACAGCTGATAAATTTTATACATATAAAGGAACAAAGCATTACACAGTCATAAAAATTCAAGGCTTTTGTGAAATTGTGTCTAGAGCTCCAGGCTTCTAGTCCCAGATGCTCAAGGGGCAGAGGAAGGAGGATCTAAAGGTCAAGGCCTGCCTAACTACAGGGGGAAGTCAAGGAAAATATGCACAACATAGTGCAACCCTGTCACTGAAAAGAAAGAAAAATGAATTGGCGCTGTTAAAAGTAGGGAATGGGACTTAGTGTAAGTCACCTGTCATGTCTAGAGACCTGGGTTTAATTCCTCAGTACATGAGTACATTCACCACATGTACCACATGCACACACAGTGTACAAGCCCCTGATATTCTAAGGTACTCAATTATTTTTTGTCTAGAACTGTAAACATGAAATTTGAGTTTTCTAGTAGTATAATCTCTTGGAGTGCTGTAATTACAGTTGGGCCCTTTTGAGTAGTTTTTTGTTTGATTGTTTCTTTGTCTTGTTTTGTTTTGTGTCTTTTGTCAAACAGGTCTACTAACAGAATGTAATTTTAAAAGTTGGTAATAAGATTTAAATTAATTTGGGTTGAAAGTTTGTATTCCTTAAAAATTATCATAACGTTAATTGTAAATGTGTGTCTTCAAATTCATTCTTCTTTTGTAATTCTACCCATTTTAACTATTTTTTATCTTTTACTTTTCTCTTATACATTATAATCTGACTGTAGTTCCCCCTCCAGTCCTCTTAGTCCCTTTTCCCACTTCTCCTCTCCCTCATCCATCAACTCTTCTTCTGTTTCCCTTTAAGAAAAAGCAAGCCTCTAACAAAATACAATCAGAAAAACCAGGCACACAACCTCATATCATGGAGGAATGTGGCAACACAGTAGGAGGAAAAATGTCCCAAATACAGGTAAAGAGTCAAGAGACACCCTTCACTCCGATTGTTGGGAGTTCTACAAGAACACCAACCTACACAACCATAAAATATATACAGAGAAACTAGCACTAACCTATTTTTGCTGCTTCATTTTCTTTTAGTCCCTATGGAACCCTGCTTAGCTGATTCTGTGGCCCATGTTTTGGACTCCTTTTATATTCCTCCCCCTATCTTCTGTGGGGTTCTCTTGGTTGTACCTAGTGTTTAGTTGTGGGTCTCTCCATCTTCTCCCATCTCTAGCTGTATGAAGACCCTCTGATCATGATAAGGCTATGGAGAGAGTATTTGATGAGACAATTGAAATTGGGGTGGGGCATTTAGAGCCAATGTAGAAATCTAGTGGAATGGAAAATTGCTAGAATCCATGAGAGTTAGCCTAGCTAAGTCTCCTATTAGTTGGAGATACTAAGTTGAACTGGCCATCTTCTATAAGCAGGCAAGGCTCCTAGCAGTGCCACTCAGACAAAGACTCAGGTAGAAAACCTTTGGCCTCATCTCTCTTGCTTGAAAGACTTGCTGGGACAATGTTAGCAAAGAACTTGTGGGAGTGGCCAACCCATGACTCGTCCAACGTATGATCCACCTCATGAGAGGGAGCCCATCCCTGACACTACCTCTGTAGTCAGAAACCAGAGCCAGGACATCCCATAGACCCAGGATAAAACAAAACAGGACTGGAAAAGAACAGTCAATGAAATGATCCCTAATGATATTCTGTTATACTCATAGAATAGTGCCTTGCCCAATGTCATCAGAGAAATGGATGGGAGCAAATACATCCTTAGTTTGTGGCCCTTACAAGAATGGGCAGAAGACTGGGTTTCCTTGGATTTGACAACCCTGAATTGAGCATGAGCATGCACGAGCACAGCACACACACACACACACACACACACACACACACACACACACAAATTCACACCTCTATAATATTTGTATAGTTTTGCTGCAGTAACAAAAGAGTTCTTATCTAAGACCTTAAAATCTTCATTAAAAATACTTATAAACTAATAGTATGTTTATTAAAAGGGGATTCTATATACGATATCATTTCAGAAATAATGAACATTATTTGGAATAAATGACTATGAAATATAGTGCAAATTAAGTTTGATCTCTCTTAAAAAACTATTATCTTCATTGCATAGATATATCAATATAATACATAACTTACATCATATATTTATATATTTATGTAATATATTGGCATTTGTGTTGAGACATTTTTTAAAAATTAATAAAGTATTTATGTAATTTGCTTAAATATTCATTGAAAATAAAATATAAAACTTATCATGAATTCTTGCTATTTCCAGCTACTTCTCCTTTACATTGTACCTATGTAGACATTCAAAAATGTCTACAGGAAGGAACAAACTTCAATTAGAAGGATTTTGCAGCTACTACCTAGTTTGAAAGTATGTGTGTGTCTTGAATGTTTGTGTGTGTGTGTGTGTCTGTGCATGTATTAAAATCCAAAACTATACACACCACTGCTTTAGAAATTAACTCATAAGCCTTTATTGTTCATTAGTTGATGGTGTTGATATTTTCACCCAAAACATCCAATTTAATTTTGTTTTGACACTTGATCTTAGCTAGAAGTCTAGGAGTAATCATCTAGTTTTAAAAATAAGAATAGATCAAAGGGTAATTTTAAGCCCTGAGAGATGCACTAACCTTTGCATGTGTACATGTAAAATCGAGTGTGTGGAAGTCTTGAGACACAGCCCAGACTGTTCCGTGTACATACTGTTTTGGTAGTGACAAAACAGTAATTAATCCAAAAATAATAGAAAACATCACAGAAACAGTGCTGTTTCATCACCCTCTTCTGAAAAACTATTGCATGTTTGGGAGGAATAGAGCCACATACTTTTGCCACACCCCATGGAATCCCAACAAACAGGAAATTATTAGAAAGAACAGAGCTGTGTGCCAGGTGCTCTCCCAGCAGTGAACCCTGCATGCCTCTGAGGGCAGCCAGGATGTAGTAAAGCTGCAACAGAAGCTGGCTCATAGCCAGCTCATACACAGATGGGCCACAGCAGTGCTGTGCTGTCCAGGCTCCATTCCCATTTTTTATCCAGCTTACAGAAGCAATAAAGACAGATGTATTCTATGTTCCATCCAAACTTCCCCCAGAAACATGTTCCATGATGCAGTTCATTCATCTTAACTATGATGGTTTTCCACTATGTTCTTTTCCTCTCAAGAGACATTAGAATTCTCATGGCCTGGTACAAGGTAGATATTTTCGGTCTATAGATAAATCTGGACTCCCATTTCTCAGATTCACTTGACTCAGATTTAACAGTGGGAGCTGCATTTGCAACTTGTAGAGAAGCACCAGCAGAAAGGCAGACTCCACAAATCATTAGCTTTAACATGCTTTTGCTTTCAGGCTTCATGGTATCAGCCAGCATGGTATTGCAGATGCTGATGTGGGGTAATGACCTGTGTCTGTTCCATAACTGCTTAAAAAAGAAACAAGAAGGGAGGAAAGAAAGCAAAGAAAAGAAAAGAAAGAAAAGAAAAGAAAAATTTCTGCTTTCTTGCTTTCTACTACTAATAAAACCTAGTCTTTTTCCCTAAACTCCTCAACTCCCACAAGGGTATTCCATCTTGTTTAAAAGTACAATTTTTAAGAATTAAATATTCACAATAATCCTAAAATATTAGATACTCTTCATGAACAAATGTTCTTAGTAAAAAAAAAAAAGAGCTGGAAAATCAGAAATGTGCTTACTAAAGAAATGCATACATATGTGTGTTCATATGCATGAACACATGTTGTGTATGTTATCATTTACATTTTAGAACCTTGATAATACTGTATGACATCAACACAACAATAACTATGAATTTTAATTGTATATTTAAGATCCATGACATGTTTGATACACATATGCATAGTGAGATAAATATTAGTGTAGCAAATCAATAGATTACATCATAATGTATTAGTTAGTTGTCTTTTTAGTGCAAAAACTAGAATCTATTCTCTCCCACATTGCTGTGTTCAATATAATCATGTTATGTATATTAGTCCTTCTCACTACAATTTAGTTCCTTTCTGCTTACATCTCTCTATCTCTAACCCACTCCAACCTATATAGGTACTATCTTAACTCTGCTTCTGTGTATTTGAAGTTTTCTGGTCATTTTGTATAACTGAGACCATAGACTATTTTATTTCTGTGTCTGGCCTATATCACTTAGCATAATATCCTACCAATTAATCCATGCATCAAAAATGGTTAGATAATGAAGTTGTATGTTGAATAATCCACTTAGTAAAACAAAACAAAACAAAAACAAACATGAAACAAACAACAAACAAAAAACAATGAAGACTTACAAATTAATTGTATTAGGACCATGTGTTGGACAATAATAATGATAAATTGAGTAGGTACTTCCTCAATTTCATAAGGAAGATGTTAGGTTTCAAACCAGAGACAAGTGACTGTGTGAGTCTGCTTAGCATATCAAAGACGACCTGGGTACCAGGTCTCCCTGCATCCCTCAGTCCCTACCTATTTCTGGTCTCTCTTGGCTGGAATATCCCATCCTCTACTCTAAATTTTTCCACTCCCTTCCCAGCTGACCTTCCCTTTATAATCAAACTATTTCAGTTATCTCGTCGTTTTCATCTACTTTTTTGGGGGGCCTCCTGACTGCTATATCTCTCTTGTCCCATATCTCCACTCTCTCTTCCCCTACCATTTCTCCATACATGGCTCAGGGTCATGTCCACTCTGAACTCTTCCAAATGTCTCTGGCTCTGGCTATGTTATCCAAATATCTACAGTAAACTTTCTCCTCCTTAGAAGCAGTCATGTTCTTTTCTTTCTTTTTCTATTTTTTATTCAGAGATATTAAAGCAGACTGTTGTTAGCTTATTACGATATTTAAAACACCAATTTTGTCGGGTACAAATGTCAGCAAGAATAAACAGGCTTAAACTCTACAACAAAAATACAAAGAAAGCAGAATCTGCCAAAAAACACTATCCATGGACTCACAGAATGCCTGCCTTATCTATCATCATGGTATTCCACACAGTATTATTTCTGACCATGAACTCATTTCACAGCCAGAGAAATGCGACAGTAGGCCCATGATCATGGAATTCACTGGACTTACCATGTTCCCCATCATCCTGAAGAAGCTGGTCTGATAGAAAGATAGAATGGCCTTTTGAAGACCCAGTTACAGTGCCAATTAGGTTGCAACAGCATGGAGGGCTGGGTCAGAGTTCTTGAGAAGGCAGTATATGTTTTGAATCAACATCTGATATATAGTAGTTTCTCCCATAGCCATGATCCATGGGTCCAGGAATCAAGGGTAGAAAATGGAATAGTTCCACTCACTATCACTCCTAGTGATCCTCTAGGAAAATTTTTGCTTCCTGTCCCCACAACTCTTAAGTTCTGCTGGCCTAGAAATTTTGGTTTCAGAGCCGGAGTACTTTTACCACGAGCCACAATTCCATTGAACTGGAAGCTCAGACCTGTAGGTCCTTGTGTGAAGATAGAACACTATGAAATTTTTCACCTTCTACACTTACCTATCTATTAGTATTGCCAATTGTTCACAGCAGATTTACTGGTATTCTGGCATATGCAATCTTTCTACCAATTCTTCCTCAGTATATACTGAGCTGTAGATATAGCAGTTGTGATATAGATATGTCTGTCTACTTGGGCATGGCTTCAAACAATGTGTTGATCTCTACATTGTGTCCAATTGTGTTTACTCTGATGGTCTTTTTTATTGTAAAGAGAAACTACTTTGATGAGAAGTGTTAGCTACATTTTTCTGTGGGCATAAGAATAAGATTTACAATGAAGTAAAGAATCATGCTTGTCTAGCGAAATTGCAATAATAGATTCTTTTCTGAAATTTATGGCCTCTATACCCCAGGAGCTGAATACATTTCTATTACCAGGCATAATTTTCCTTCAGTTGATCAGGCCTTAAATCTAACTGGAGAGACTTCTGTTGGTTCCCAGGAACACATGAGTGCCACTTTGTGGATTATCTTCTCATACTCATCATTATTCATCAGTGTTGTTGCTGGATAAAACTATTAATTATTTCATACCCTTGGCCACTTGCATAGTACTTTTGGTACTGAGGATGGTAGAACATGAGAAAGAAGTTGTCTTGTTAGATCCAGGTTAAATTATCAAAGTGCTAAGTTTGCAGTGTCTTCTGAAATTGGAGCTTACCTTTAACCTCTGAGAGGTAAACAGGCAATAGTCATAGTCCATATTGTCTTTTTATTTTCTATATTCTTTGTTTACATTCCAAAGGCTTTCCCCTTTCCCAGTTCCTCCCTCACCATATGTCTCATATGTCCTATTCCCTCTGCCCATTCCAAAATCAACCCCCCCACCACCACCATTTCTCTGTTCTGATACACTCCTACAAAACTGGATCCAGTCATTTCAGGACCAGGGTCCTCTCCTTCCTTCTTCTTGGGAATCTTTTGATTTGCTAATTGTGCCTTGAGTATTCAGAACTTTTGGGCTCATTAATATCCACTTATCAGTGATTACATTTCATGTATATTCTTTTGTGATTGGGTTAACTCACTTGGATGATATTTTCTAGATCCAACCATTTGCCTACAAATTGCATGAATTCATTATTTTTAATCACTGAGTAGTATTTCATTGTATAAATACACCACATTTTCTGTATCTATTCCTCCTTTGAGGGATATCTGGGCTCCTTCCAACTTCTGGCTATTATAAATAAGGCTGCTATGAACATTGTGGAGCATGTGTCTTTATTGTATGCAGGGGAATCCTCTGGGTATATGCCCAGGAGTGGTATGGCAGGATCCTCTGGAAGTGTCATGCCCAATTTTCTGAGGAACCGCCAGACTGATTTCCAAAGCAGTTGTACCATCTTGCAATCCCACCAACAGTGTAAGAGTGTTCCTTTTTCTCCACATCCTTGCCAGCACCTGTTGTCCCTTGAGTTTTTAATCTTAGCCATTCTGACTGGTGTGAGCAGGAAACTCAGGGTTGTTTTGATTTGCATTTCCCTGATGACTAATGATGTTGAACATCTCCTAAGGTGCTTCTCAGCCATCTGAATTTCTTCTGGTGAAAATTCTTTGTTTAGCTCTGTACCCCATTTTTTAAAGGGTTATTTGGTTTTTTGGGGTCTAAATTCTTGAGTTCTTTGTATATATTGGATATTAGCCCTTTGTCAGATGTGGGGTTGGTGAAGATCTATTCCCAATTTGTTGGTTGCCGTTTTGTCCTTCTGACAGTGTCCTTTGCCTTACAGAAACTTTGTAATTTTATGAGGTCCCATTTGTTAATTCTTGATCTTAGAGCATATGCTATTGGTGTTCTGTTCAGAAAATTTCCCCCTGTGCCCATGTCCTCCAGGGTCTTCCCCAGTTTCTTTTCTGTTAGTTTCAGTGTGTCTGGTTTTATGTGGAGGTCCTTGATCCACTTGGAGTAGATCTTGGTACAAGGAGATAAGAATGGGTCAATTTGCATTCTTTTGCATGTTGACCTGCAATTGAACCAGCACCATTTGTTGAAAAGGCTATCTTTTTTCCACTGGATGGTTGTAGCTCCTTTATCAAAGATCAAGTGATAACTTGATCTTTGCCCATAACTCTGTGGGCTCATTTCTGGGTCTTCAATTCAATATTCAATGGAATATTGATCTACTTGCCTGTCATTCTACCAATACCATGCAGTTTTTAACACAATTGCTCTGTAGTACTGCTTGAGGTCAGGGATATTGATTCCCCCAGAAGTCCTTTTATTGTTGAGAATAGTTTTAGCTATCCTGGGTTTTTTGTTACTCCAGATGAATTTGAGAATTGCTCTTTCTAGATCTATGAAGAATTGATTTGGGATTTTGATGGGGATTGCATTGAATCTGTAGATTGCTTTTGGCAAGATGGCCATTTTTACTATATTGATCCTGCCAATCCAAGAGCATGAAATATTTTTCCATTTCCTGAGGTCTTCTTCGATTTCTTTCTTCAAGGACTTGAAGTTCCTGTCATACAGATCTTTCACTTGTTTGGTTAAAGTCATGCCAAGATACTTTATATTGTTTGTGGCTATTGTAAAAGGTGTTATTTCCCTAATTTCTTTCTCAGTCTCCTTGTCCTTTGAGTACAGGAAGGCTACTGATTTGCTTGAGTTGATTTTATAACCAGCCACTTTGCTGAAGTTGTTTATCAGCTATAGGAGTTCTCTGGTGGAGTTTTTGGGTCACTTATGTGTACTATCATATCATCTGCAAATAGTGATAGTAAGGAAGTCAAAGGGATACAAATTGGAAAGGAAGAAGTCCATATTGTCTTGGCAGTCAGTTGGAGCACCCTAAAAAAAATCATTCAAAAGAAATATTACATTCCTGTTATTGGGATTTTTGTTGGATGAAGACTCTTGTGGGAAGCACTGTTAGTGCAATTGGCATAACTTTCTTTAAGATAGTGTGTGTTTGTGTGTGTGTGTGTGTGTGTGTACATGCATGCATGTGTATGTGTGTATACCTATATATACTGTATATAATCCTAGGTAAGTGTAAGTTGGAGATTTATCAAACAACTGTGTCCTGGCTTTATTTGTCCCTTTCCCCTCATTCTGTATTTACCTCCTTCTAAGATGGTGATCTTAGTTGGAGCCCCTACATGTGTTTCCATTTCCCAGTTCATATGATCTGTATCCTGATATTCCCCTCTTAAGCTAACCCCCTACCTCCTAGAGCCATGGTCCTTTCATATGTTTCTGGTTTCTCCACTTACTTCATGTTATATACTCACATCTGAATATTTGAAGCTAGGAAACACAGATGGCCATAAACATGAGATGTTTGACTTTGTAGGTCTGGGTTACCTCCTTCAATATAATCTTTTCTACATCTATTTATTTTCAAATTTTATAACTTTTCTTTACATTTGAGGATGCCCTTGAGTATATGCATCATATTGTCTTTATTCATTTGTTGAAGGGTATTTAGGTTGTTTCCATTTCTTGGCTATTATGAATAAGATGACAAAAGTTATGAGTGAGCAAGTGTATGGAATAAGATGGTGGATCCAATGCATATGTGTGTGTTTGTATATGGATATTCATACATATGCATATATATACATATACATATATATGCACATATGTATGGAATAACTGGGTCATATGATAGATATGTTTTAGGTTTTGAGGGTTCTTCATACTAAATTTCAGAGTAGTTGCACCAAATTCATTCCCACCAAGTGTGAATAAGGGTTCCTCTTTACCCATAATCTCACCAGTATTTGTTAAGGGTTGTTTTGTTGAACTTTGCCATTCTGACTGGCTAAAACAATCTCAAGTTGTTTTAATTGGTATTTCCATAATTGCTCAAGTTAATGAACACTTTTTGAACTAATTCCTATCCATTTTATTTCTTTTAGAAATAGCTCTCTGTTTATATCAAAACTGATGTTTTACTGGGCCATTTTTCTCCATGACTCATCAGTATCTGGGTTTCCCATATACTCTGGATAGTAATCCACTGTCACATGTGTAGCTGACAAAGATTTCCTTCCATTTGGTAGGCTTTCACATCCCTGGATTAACTGTTTCTTTAACTGTGCAAAGACTGCTCAGTTTTATGAAGTTTCACTTGTCAATGTCTCAATCTTGAGCAAAAGGGGTCCTAGTAAAAAAGTTTTCTTACACCCATTTCATGTAGGGTACTGCCTATATCCTTCTAGCAATTTCCATATTTTTAGCTTTCAAATTGAGGTCTTTGATCTAATTTTTGTACAGTATGGTATATACAGCTCTAATTTCATTCTTCTATACATGTACATGCAGTTTTCCTGGCACCACTTGTTTTATTTTTATTATTATTTTATTTATTTACATCCAATATGTTACCCCCTCCCAGTTCTCCCTTCCAGAGTTCTTCCCCCATCCTCCTCCCCTTTGCCTCTGAGAGGGTGCCCCCCTCTACATGCCCCCTCCCTAGGGTATCAAGGCTCAACAGGATTAAGCACATCCTTTCCAACTGAGGCCAGAGAAGGCATCCCTCTGCTACATATGTGTGTTTATGGGAGGTTTAGGGAGGGCTGGACCAGCCTGTGTATGCTCCTTGCTTGGTGGCTTAGTCTCTGGTAACTTCCAGGGGTCCAGGTTAGTGACACTGTCAATCTTCCTATGGAGTTGACGCATTTCTCTCTTTCAATGAAAATACCTCTAACTTCCTTCTCTTGCCTTATTTCTCAGCCCAATGCTTCTAGCACTATATTGAACAAAAGTGGGGATGAGAGACAGTCCTAGTTCTTTTCCTGATTTTACTTGGATGTCTTCAAGTTTTTCTCCACTTAGAATAACATTGGGTTGTGTGTTTGCTTTCAGTCATTATCATGTTAGATATATTTTGTCCAGTCCTACTCTTCTTAAAACTTTTATTGTGAACATTTGTTTGACTTTGTAGAAGACTTTCTGTATTTATATGATTTACTATATTTATTAACTTATATATGTTGAATCAACCCTGAATTTCTGAGATTAAAAAAACTAAGCCATTTTTCTCATAGTAGATGAGCACCTTGATATACTTGTATTCAGTTTTCTATTATTTTATTGAGGATATTAGAATGGCTACTCCAGCTTGTTTCTTGGAACCATTTACTTGGAAAATTGTTTTCCAAACTTTTACTCTGAGGAAGTGTCTGTCTTTGTCACTGAGATGGGTTTCATTTTTTATTAGATATATTCTTTATTTAATTTCAAATGTTGTCCCCTTTCCTGGTTTCCCCCCCCTAAAAAAATACCATAACCCATCTCCCTTCCCCCTGTTCCCAATCAACCCTCGCCTGCTTCCCTGTCCTGGTACTCCCATACACTGTGGCATCGAGCCTCTCCAGGTCCAAGGGCCTCTCCTCTCTTTGATGTCCAACAAGGCCACCCTCTGTTATCTATGCATTTAGAGCCATGAGTAACTCCATGTGTACTCATTGGTTGATGGTTTTGTACCTGGGAGTTCTGGAAGTCTGGATGACTCACAGTTGTTCCTCCTATGGCACTGCAAACCCCTTCATAAAATTGCAAAGTTTCTGTAAGGCAAAGGACATTGTCAGTAGGACAAAATGGCAAACATTAGATTGGGAAAAGATCTTTACCAATCCTATATCAAATAGAGGACTAATATCTAATATACACAGAGAACTCAAGAAGTTATACTCTAGAGAACCAAATAATCTTATTAAAAGTGGGATACAGAGGCCTCGGGTCACTGCGGACGGCTCACAGCTGGGGTCAGGTGTATGGACAGAGACCTAGCCTAACATCAACTACCCCATCAGGCTCTTGCCTGTACCCAGAGCCAGAGTAGCTTGGCAAGAGGTCTGTGTACCAACAGCTCAGTGGCTATCGCCAACCACTGGGGGCCAGTGTGCTTGGCTTGCAGCGAGGCTGCCATTGTGCCTCGGGTCACTGCAGGCAGCTGGCAGCTGGGGCCAGGTGTGTGGACAGAGTCCTAACCTAACATCGACTACCCCATCAGGCCCTTGCCTGCACCCAAAGCCAGATCAGCTCAGTGGGTAGTCTCTGTGCCGATGCCACAGAAACCAACCTGCACTTGGGTCTGTGCCATGGAGTATGGCCAGAGGCCAACATCTTGCCTCAGGGCACCACAGACAGCTAACAAGACAGAGCCCTGTGGACTGAGAGTGCCACCATCTAGGCTCCAGCAGTCCAACCAGGGACCCTCCGGTCCTGCAGGGAATCCTGCAGTTAGACAGAGCCCCGAGACTGCCACCACCTTGGAGCTGGTGGCCTGAAGAGGTCACCAGAGAGAACCAACAGAGGAGCCCAGGTCACCATAAAGATCTAACAGAAAAGCCCAGATTGGTGGAAAAAAATATCTGATTCTTAAGAGCTGGCAACTAGGCAGGTCAGGAGGAGGCAGCAGAAGGCCAATTGCGCATCCAGCAGCAAGCCGGGGGAGGACTTGGGTCTGGCCCAGGAGAGCTGAGGAGGTAACTTGGAGCCCAGTAGCAGAAACCTTCCAGTCTCCACCTTGGGAGCATAGACACCCTCTACGACAGCAGTGCCAAATGCCAGGCTCAAAGGAGCTTCAAACACCAACCAGTAAAAACAAGACCAACTACTTCCAGAGATAAACAGATGGAAAAGGGCAAACGTAGGAACGTTACTAACAGAAATCAAGGCCATATGGCAGCATCTGAACCCAACTCACCAACCACAGCAAGTCCGGGTATCCATCACACCAGAAAAACAAGAGTTGGATTTAAAAGCACTGGTCATGATGCTGCTAGAGGAGACAAAAAAGACATAAACAAATCTCTTAAAGAAATGCAGGGGAACATGAATAGGTTAGAAGCCCTTACAATGCAAACACAAAAGTCGCTTAAAGAATTCCAGGAGGATATGAATCAACAGACAGAAGCCAATAAAGAGGAAATGAAAAAAATCACTTAGAGAAATGCAGGATAAATTGAGTAAACAGGCAGAAGTCATGAAAAAGGAAACACAAAAATCTCTTAAAGAAATGCAGGAAAACACAAACAAACAAGTGAAGGAACTGAGCAAAACCATCCAAGATCTGAACACAGAGGTAGAAATAACTAAGAAATCACAAAGGGAGACAACTTTGGAGATAGAAAACCTTGGGAAGAAATCAGGGGTTGTAGATGCAAATATCAACAATAGAATACAAGAGAAAGAGGGAAGAATCTCAGATGCTGAAGATACCATAATAACCATTGACTCCACAGTCAAAGAAACTACAAAATGCAAAAGGCTTGTAACCCAAAACATCCAAGAAATACAGGACACAATGGGAAGACCAAACCTAAGCATTATAGGGATAGATGAGATTAAAGATCTACAATTTAAAGGGCCAGCAAATATCTTCTACAAAATTATGGAAGAAAACTCCCCTAACCTAATGAGAGAGATGCCCATGAATATACAAGAAGACTACAGAACTCCAAACAGACTGGACCAGAACAGAAATACCTCCCATCACATAATAATCAAAACCCCAAACATACTAAACAAAGAAAGAATATTAAAGGCAGTAAGAGAAAAAGACCAAGTAACATATAAAGGAAGACCTATCAGAATCACACCAGACTTCTCACCAGAGGCCATGAAAGCTAGAAGATCCTGGAGGGATCCCATGCAGACTCTAAGAGAACACAAATGTCAGCCAAGACTAGTATACCCAGCAAAACTCTCAATCAACATAGATAGTGAAAACAAAATATTCCATGACAAGACAAAATTTACACAATATCTTTCCACTAACCCAGATCTACAAAGGATAATAGGAGGAAAACTCCAATACAAGGAGGAAAACTACACCCAGGAAAAAGCAAGATAGTAAACTTCTTCCATCAAACTCAAAAGAAGATAAACACTCAAAAACAAAAATAATAACAAAAATGACAGGAAGAAATCATCACTATTCCATAAAATCTCTTAACATCAATGGACTCAATTCCCCAATGAAAAGATAGAGACTAACAGCCTGGATATAGAAACAGGACCCTATATTTTGCTGCATAGAGGAAACACATCTCAGTGTCAAATATAAACACTATCTTAGAGTAAAAGGCTGGAAGACAATTTTACAAGCAGATGGTCTCAGGAAACAAGCTGGAGTAGCCATTATAATATCAGATAAAATTGACTTCCAACCTAACATCATCAAGAGACAGAGAAGGTCACTTCTTGCTGGTCAAAGGAAAAATCCATCAAGAAGAACTCTCAATACTGAACATCTATGATCCAAATGCAAGAGCACCCTCATTCATAAAAGAAACTCTACTACAGCTTAAAGCACACATTACACCTAACACAATAATTGTGGGTGACTTCAACACTCCATTATCCTCAAAGGACTGATCAGGAAACCAGAAACTAAACAGGGACACAGTGAAACTAATTGAAGCTTTGAACCAAATGGATTTAACAGACATATATAGAACATGTCATTGTGAAACAAAAGAATATATCTTTTTCTCAGCACTAGATGATGCCTTCTCCAAAATCAATCATATAATTGATCACAAGATAGATGTCAACAAATACAAGAAGATGGAGCTAATCCCATGCTTCCTATCAGATGACTATAGAGTAAAAGTGGTTTTCAATAGCAAGAAAAACAACAGAAATCCCACATACACATGAAAACTGAATAGTACTCTACTCAATGACACCTTGGTCAAGAAAGAAATAAAGAAAGAAATCAAAGCCTTTTTAGAATTCAATAAAAATGAAGGTACAACCTATCCAAATCTATGGGACACAATGAAAGCAGTGCGAAGAGGAAAACTCATTGCACTGAGTGCTTCTAAAAAGAAACTGGAGACAGCATACACTAGCAGCTTAACAGGACACCTGAAAGCCCTGGAACAAAAAGAAGCTAATTCACCCAGGAGGAGTAGAAGACAGGAAATCATCAAAATAAGGGCTGAAATCAATCAAGGAGAAACAAAGAAACCATACAAAAAAATCAACAAAACCAGTAGCTGGTTCTTTGAGAAAATCAACAAGATAGAGAAACCCTTAGCCAGACTAACCAATGGGCACAGAGACAGTATACAAATTAACAAAATTAGAAATGAAAAGGGGGATATAACAACAGAAACTGAGGAAATTCAAAAAATCATCAGATTCTATTACAAAATCCTATACTCAATGCAACTGGAGAATCTGGAGGAAATGAACAATTTCCTAGACAGATACCAAATACCAAATTTAAAACAGGATCAATTAGATCAGGTAAATAGTTCCATAACCCCTAGAGAAATAGAAGGGGTTATACAAAGTCTCCCAACCAAAAAGAGTATGGGACCAGATGGTTTTAGTGCAGAATTTTATGAGACTTTCAAAGAAGACCTAACACCAATACTCTTCAAACTATTCCACAAAACAGAAACAGAAGGAACACTGCCCAACTCATTCTACGAAGCCACAATTATGCTGATACCAAAACCACACAAAGATCCAACAAAGAAAGAGAACTATAAGCCAATTCCCCTTATGAATATCGATGCAAAAATACTAAATAAAATCCTTGCCAACTGAATCCAAGAGCACATTAAAACGATCATTCACCATGATCAAGTAGGGTTCATCCGAGGGATGCAGGGAAGGCTCAGTGTATGGAAATCCATCAATATAATCCACTACATAAACAAACTAAAAGAAAAAACCACATGGACATCACATTATATGCAGAAAAAGCATTTGACAAAATTCAGCATCCTTTCATGCTAAAAGTCCTGGAAAGAACAGGAATTCAAGGCCCATAATAAAAGCGATATACAGCAAACCAGTAGCCAACATCAAAATAAATGGAGAGAAACTTGAAGCAATCCCACTGAAATCAGGGATTAGACAAGGCTGCCCTCTCTCTCCATATCGTTTCAATATAGTACTTGAAATTCTAGCGAGAGCAATTAGACAACATAAGGAAGTCAAAGGGATACAAATTGGAAAGGAAGAAGTCAAACTATCATTATTTGCAGATGATATGATAGTATACTTAAGTGACCCAAAAATCTCCATCAGAGAACTCCTACAGCTGATAAATAACGTCTGCAAAGTGACTGGCTATAGAATCAACTCAAGCAAATCAGTAGCCTTCGTATACTCAAAGGACAAGCAGTCTGAGAAAGAAATTAGGGAAATAACACCCTTCACAATAGCCACAAACAATATAAAGTATCTTGGCATGACTCTTCCCAAACAAGTGAATGATCTGTATGACAAGGACTTCAAGTCCTTGAAAAAAGAAAACATAGAAGACCTCAGAAGATGGAAAAATATTTCTTGTTCTTGGATTGGCAGGATCAATATAGTAAAAATGGCCATCTTGTCGAAAGCAGTCTACAGATTCAGTGCAATCCCCATCAAAATCCCAAATCAATTCTTTATAGATCTAGAAAGAGCAATTCTTAAATTCATCTGGAGTAACAAAAAACCCAGGATTGCTAAAACTATTCTCAACAATAAAAGGACTTCTGGGGGAATCAATATCCCTGACCTCAAGCAGTACTTCAGAGCAACTGTGTTAAAAAACTGCATGGTATTGGTAGAACGACAGGCAAGTAGATCAATGGGTTAGAATTAAAGACCCAGAAATGAGCCCACAGAGTTATGGTCACTTGATCTTTGATAAAGGAGCTACAACCATCCAGTGGGAAAAAGATAGCCTTTTCAACAAATGGTGCTGGTTCAACTGGAGGTCAACATGCAGAAGAATGCGAATTGACCCACACTTATCACCTTGTACCAAGATCAACTCCAAGTGGATCAAGGATCTCTACATAATGCCAGACACACTAAAACTAATAGAAAAGAAACTGGGGAAGACCCTAGAGGACATAGGCACAGGGGGAAGTTCCTGAATAGAACACCAATAGCTTATGCTCTAAGATCAAGAATAGACAAATTGGATATCATAAAATTACAAAGTTTCTATAAGGCAAAGGACACTGTCAGAAGGACAAAACAACAACCAACAAATTTGGAAAAGATCTTCACCAACTCCACATCCGACAGAGGGCTAATATCCAATATATACAAAGAACTCAAGAAATTAGACCTCAAAGAACCAAATAACCCTATTACAAAATGGGGTACAGAGATAAACAAGGAATTTTCACCAGATGAAATTCAGATGGCTGAGAAGCACCTTAGGAGATGTTCAACATCATTAGTCATCAGGGAAATGCAAATCAAAACAACCCTGAGATTCCACCTCACACCAGTCAGAATGGCTAAGATTAAAAACTCAAGAGACAACAGGTGCTGGAGAGGATGTGGAGAAAGGGGAACAATCCTCCACTGTTGGTGGGAATGCAAGATAATACAACTGCTCTGGAAATCAGTCTGGTGGTTCCTCAGAAAATTGGGCATGACACTTCCAGAGACCCTGTCATACCATTCCTGGGCATATACCCAGAGAATTCCCCTGCATGCAATAAAGACACATGCTCCACTATGTTCATAGGAGTCTTATGTATAATTGCCAGAAGCTGGAAGTAGCCCAGATGTCCCTCAGTGGAGGAATGGATACAGAAAATGTGGTATATTTATACAATGGAATACTACTCAGCAATTAAAAATAATGAATTCATGCAATTTGTAGGCAAATGGTTGGATCTGGAAAATATCATCCAAGTGAGTTAACCCAATCACAGAAGAATACACATGAAATGCAATCACTGATAAGTGGATATTAATGAACCCAATAGCTCTGAATATTCAAGGCAAAATTAGCAAATCAAAAGTTTCCCAAGAAGAAGGAATGAGAGGACATTGGCCCAGAAAAGACTGGTCCAGTTTTGCAGGAGAGTACCAAAACAGAGAAAAGGTTCGGGGGGGTGATTCGGAAATGTGCAGGGGTTGGGGGAGGACTTAAGGGATACATGGTGAGGGGGGAACTGGGAAAGGGGAAAGCCTTTGGAATGTAAACAAAGAATATAGAAAATAAAATTAAAAAAAAAAAAACAATGGCTGTAGCCAAACCACATAGCTATTTATTTAAAGGAAATTATGAGATAAGGTATAGATTTCCTGCTCTCAAATTCGAAACTGAGAGTTGCTCCTGACAAATAGGTCAATCATTAATATGGACTCAAAAGGGATGCTTAATATGCATGGTATCAAAATGCTTCTAAATATTTTTATGTGTGACATGTATGACTTTTTAAACTCTTTTATTTTACTTTGTTTTAAGTTCCAATATTTTTCATTAATGTGAACTCTAGTCACAGAATCTTAAGGAAATATATTGTGAAACCCTAGTCCCAATGCAGGAGCAGGGAAATACTTTCTGTTTTCAAAATAAGAAAGTGACATTTTAAGGTTCACATTCGTCTTGGTATGACATCCTGCAGACTTATTAGATGCTTTGTGTCCCACAATGGAAAAACATCTTTACAGAAGAAATAAACAACTTCATTTTTTCATGGGAGTCACACCAACTCTAGGTATTGGACGAGCCATTTTGTCTTCAAGTAATGAGCCAGCATAATAAAAACTGGAAATTCTGTAATGGCATCATATAATGTCTAATCTGTAATGAAATGTATTAAAGTTTCCTTCAATGAAAAATTGTCATCAACCAAAAAAAAATAAAATTAAATTAAATTAAAAAAACACTTAAGATGTTGGAGATATCATGGGTACATATTGAGGAAAGCTTCAGACCAAGCATGGAATCAGCTCAGAATAAAGAAGTATGTTACAATCAACAATGTTGACAGGAGTGGAAATCTGAAGTACCCTTGGACATATTGGACATGATAGATATAGGTAGAGGTATAGATGTATGTATAGGTGTAGTTGTAGGGTTAGGTATAGGTATAAGCATAGACATTAGATATAGATATAAATGATGCATATATGTGTATATGTATATCTATATAATATTTGCTTAGATCAGTATGCAACTTTCGACTACATCCTTCAACTGTGCCCACACAATGATGAAAATGGATTAACCCTCTAAGGCTATAACCAAGCCTCCAATTAAATGCATTCTTTTATAAGAAAAATAATTCATCAAACCCTACTACAAAAGCCTATACTCAACACAAATGGAGAATCTGGAAGAAATAGACAATTTCCTAGACAGATCCCAAAAACCAAAATTAAATCAGGATCAAATAGATCATCTAAAGAGTCCCATAACCCCCAAAGAAATAGAAGGTGCCATAGAAAGTCTTCCAACCAAAAAAAGCACAGGACCAGATGGTTTTAGTGCAGAATTCTATCAGACCTTCAAAGAAGACCTAATACCAATACTCTTCAAACTATTCCACAAAATAGAAACAGAAGGAACATGACCCAACTCATTCTATGAAGCCACAGTTACCCTGATACCAAAACCACATAAAGATCCAACTAAGAAAGAGAACTTCAGACCAATCTCCCTTATGAACATCTAAGCAAAAATTCTCAATAAAATTCTCGCCAACTGAATCCAAGAATACATCAAAATGATCATTCACCATGATCAAGTTGGCTTTATCCCAGGGAAGTGGGGATGGTTCAATATATGGAAATCCATCAATGTAATCCACTACATAAACAAACTCAAAGAAAAAATCACATGGTTGTCTCATTGGATGCTGAAAAGGCATTTGACAAAATTCAGCATCCTTCCATGCTAAAAGTCTTGGAAAGAACAGGAATTCAAGGCCCATACCTAAACATAGTAAAAGCAATTTACAGCAGACCGGTAGCCAACATCAAAGTAAATGGAGAGAAACTCTAAGCAATCCCACTGAAATCAGGGACTAGACAAGGCTGCCCCCTCTCACCATATCTTTTCAATATAGTACTTGATGTACTAGATAGAGCAATTCGACAACATAAGGAAGTCAAAGGGATAAAATTGGAAAGGGAGAAGTCAAACTATCAGTATTCGCAGATGATATGATAGTATACTTAAGTGACCCAAAAATCTCCATCAGAGAACTCCTACAGCTGATAAACTTCAGCAAAGTGACTGGTTATAAAATCAACTCAAGCAAATCAGTAGCCTTCCTATACTCAATGGATAAGCAGGCTTAGAAAGAAATTAGGGAAATGACACCCTTCACAATAGCCACAAACAATATAAAGTATCTTGGTGTGACTCTAACCAAACAAGTGAAAGATTTCTATGATGAAAACTTCAGGTCTCTGAAGAAAGAAATGGAAGAAAACCTCAGAAAATGGAAAAATCTTCCATGCTCCTGGATTGGCAGGATTCATATAGTTAAAATGGCAATCTTGCCAAAAGCAATATACAGATTCAATGCATCCCCATCAAAATCCCAACTCAGTTCTTCATAGAGTTAGAAAGAGCAATTCTCAAATTCATCTGGAATAACAAAAAACCCAGGATACCTAAAACTATCATCAACAGTAAAAGAACTTCTGAGGGAATCAGTATCCCAGACCTCAAACAATACTACAGAGCAGTAGTGTTAAAAACTGCATGGTATTGGTACAGTGACAGGGAGGTGGATCAATGGAATAGGATTGAAGACCCAGAATTGAACCCACACATCTATGGCCAATTGATCTTCAACAAAGGAGCTGAAAACATCCAGTGGAAAAAAGATAGCCTTTTCAACAAATGGTGCTGGCTCAACTGGAGGTCAACATGCAGAAGAATAAGAATTGATCCACTCTTATCTCCTTGTACTAAGCTCAACTCCAAGTGGATCAAGGACCTCCACATAACCAGACACACTAAAATGAATAGAAAAGAAACTGGGGAAGACCCTTGAGGACATTGGCTCAGGGGGAAAGTTCCTGAACAGAACACCAATAGCTTATTCTCTAAAATCAAGAATAGAAAAATGGGACCTCATAAAATTACAAAGTTTCTGTAAGGCATAAGACACTGTCAGAAGGACAAATCGGAAACCAACAAATTGGGAAAAGATCTTCACCAACCCTACATCCGACAGAGGGCTAATATCCAATCTATACAAAGTACTCAAGAGGTTAGACCCCAGAAAACCAAATAACCCTATTAAAAATAGGGTACAGAGCTAAACAAAAACTTTTCACCTGAAGAAATTTGGATGGCTGAGAAACACCTTAAAAATGTTCAACATCATATGTAGTCATTAGAGAAATGCAAATCAAAACAACCCTGAGATTTCACCTCACATCAGTCAGAATGGCTAAGATTAAAAACTCAGGAAACAGCAGGTGTTGGTGAGGATGTGAAGAAAGAGGAAGACTCCTCTGCTGCTGGTGGGACTGCCAGCTGGTACAACCACTCTGGAAATCAGTCTGACGGTTCCTCAGAAAACTGGACAGGATACTTCCGGAGGACCCAGCCATACCACTCCTGGGCATATACCCAGAAGATTCCCCAGCATGCAATAAGGATACATGCTCCACTATGTTCATAGCAGCCTTATTTATAATAGCCAGAAGCTGGAAAGAACCCAGATGGTCCTCAATGGAAGAATGGATATAAAAAAAATGTGGTATATATACACAATGGAGTACTATTCAGCCATTAGAAACAATGAATTCATGAAATTCTTAGTGAAATGGATGGAGCTGGAGAACATCATACTAAGTGAGATAACCCAGTCTCAAAATAATACCCATGGTATGCACTCACTGATAAGTGGATATTAGCCTAGAATCTTGGGACACCAAAGACACAATCCACATACCAAATGATGTCTGACAAGAAGGAAGGAGTAGACCCTGGTTCTGGAAAGGCTCAAAGGATCAGTGTAGGGGAATACCAGAACATAGAAGTGGGAAGAGGTGGATGGCTGAACACGGGGAGGGAAGTGGGCATGTGGGACCTTTGGGGGGCAGGGAAACAGAAAAAGGGAAATGAAATATAAATATAGTATATATCCAATAAAAATTTTTTAAAAAAAATCTTGATTTCAAAGAAAATTAAATGATGTGCATGAGCCCCTGGTTATTCTAAATCTTGAGCCAGTGGCTTGATTGATAAAACTGACCTTGTCATTTAAAAAAATGGGATACAGAGCTAAACAAAGAATCCTCAACTGAAGAATACTGAATGGCTGAGAAGCTCCTAAATAAATGTTCAGCATACTTAGTCATGAGGGAAATGCAAGTCAAAACAACTGACTGTGCCACAGTGGGAAGGACCAGACTTCATAGTAGGTAGCACCTTTTATAGTGTAAAAATATAAAGAGGACCAAGGAAAATGCAGTGTATAACTGTCTGCCTTGCTTTTTCCTAAATTGAGTACACCATTGCTGCAGTAGATGTCCAAATCCAGCTTTTCCCACTTTCTAACATATAATCCACACCAGAATCTCTCCAGGAGTCTTTAGGATTCCAGTACCAGATTGAAACCATTGAGTCCTTCACCTATGTGAGCTAAGTTCTTACAAGCTTTTCTAACCATGCAGATAGTGCTTGTTGGCTCACTCAGCCCCTGTTATATGAATTCAATTAATATATACATTTCATTGGTACTATTCTTGTAGAGAATCCTCACAAATAAGATAGTCGTGCACTATTAGCCAGACCTAGCCTGTTTTTACTACTTACTGTGCATGCATTTCTAAAATGAATGTTAGTCATTACACTCCCAATTCTCATTTTTCATACATCCTCTCTTAGTGAAACCCTTCTTACCACCAGTTCTATGCCATACCTCCTCTCTCTCTCTCTCTCTCTCTCTCTCTCTCTCTCTCTCTCTCTCTCTGTGTGTGTGTGTGTGTGTGTGTGTGTGTGTGTGTGTATGTGTGTGTAGATGTGTGTGTAGATATCTGTAGGCTGGTTATAAATCTAATCTTTCAGATTCTTAGTGAACTGTGGACAGCTTTTTTATTCATCCCATAGTGATGCATTCCCTAGTTCTGCCTCACTAGTTCAGAAACTTTTCACCTGGGCACACACAGAATAATAGAACTCTAAATATAAGCTCTCCCAGACAGAAATTCTTATGCTGTCTGTAACGCAGACCTAAGATTGATAGGGTCAATTGTAGAGTAGCTGCCTCTAATGACATGAATACTCCTATCTGTGATACAGCCTAGGGTGTCGGAGTCTAGAGAGGAAGAAGTCAGTAAGATGAGAGAGCCTCCTTATCAATATTGACATAATAGAAGGTAGAGTGTAGAAGAGGGCTGCAGGGAGGGTTATAATAAGGGAAGGTTATAAACCACTGTGGTTAAGATTAACAACTGAAGACAAAATTACCATTTAAAATTAGACATTGAGGAATCAAGTGACTTGTAAAACTTCAACTCTTTCAAATATAAACATGAACAAACCAAATGAATCCTATCTTCTATTGAGGTTTGATTTTTTGATATGTATTATGATAAATACTGGCCCCCAAGGTCTTGTTGCTCCTAGAAATTAGAGTACCCAAGTGTACAATATGACATTGCTCACTGACTTAAAACTATTGGATAAATAAAGTTGCTAACAGCCAATAATTGGTCAGAAGACACATAGGCAGGACTTAGCATTCCCAGTCGGGGGTTGGAGAAGACAGTGAGCAGAGGAAGAAGGTTGAGAGAGAAGACACCATGGGTTAGAAGTTAAGACAGCATGGCCTTTGAGGGACAGAGAAATCGTGGGGGGGGATTGATTGGGGAATAGTTGGGGGGAGAGGAATTATGGGACATATGGTGGGGGGAACTGGGAAAGGGGAAAGCCTTTGTAATGTAAACATAGAATATAGAAAATAAAAATTTAAAAAAAATTTTTTTTAAAAAAGCCCAGATGAAACAAAGGAAGTAATAAATTGGGGTTATGTATAGAAAACAGATTTTCATAACATAGAGGGTAGATATCTACCTAGCTCTTGTGCTGATTAAGGCTTATTATAAATATAAAGACAGTGTATGTCTTTTATCCAGGAACTAAATGGTCAAAGGTGGGGTAGAAACCAGGGATTGGGATTATAAATATTCAACAATTACCTTCCTAGAAGGGAGTGTTAGAGAAGCTGGCAAGTAAATGTGTCTTTAGAAAACCAGGCACAGCAGGGTTCCTCCCAGTGGAGGAGGAATAATGGAGACCCATTATTGTGTTTTAGATGATAAGAATCTCTGTTCCTCATTCTTTCCTTTGTTAATGCAATGTTGGTATACTGTCTCCTGCCAGGTCAGGCATGGAGTCCTAAAAACCCAACTGAGGTTAAATAATAGAGTCAATGATCATAAGAAATGTGCTTCTGATTAAATTATAAAATCCCTACTAGAGTAACATTACATATTTGTGGAATAGAACAGCAAGAAGGTGTCAGGCAAACAATAAACCAGAATCTAGATGACACTAAATTTGCTACCTACTTTAATACTCTAAGGGATAGTTCAGTGTGCTAAGATTTAGGACTTGTACTTTTCCAAGTTAATAAACTGAAAGAATGGTTGGAGTGATGGCACATTTCAGTAATGCCAGTTTTTGGAAAGATGATGCAGGAGGACTTCTACAGGACCAAGGCCAACTGGGGCCTCAAAGTCCACCCCAAGGCTGTATACATTGTGAGGATATCTGAAGGCTGCCAAATATTCTGGAAATATCTACTCTGTGTGTATGTGTGTATGTATGTATGTATGTATGTATGTATGTGTATGAGAGAGAGAGAGAGAGAGAGAGAGAGAGAGAGAAAGAGAGAGAGAAAGAGAGAGAGAGAGGGACAACTAAGAAAAAGGGGAAAAGGTTTAGAATCCATAGTAATTGCACTCAGACATAGCTATATTGGATATTTTGAATCTTTTAAGATGACCAACAAGGTGGTAGTCAGTCTTTATTTTGTCTAAAACTGAAACTAAGAAAGAATTATGTTTCCCAGGTCACTTATGTATTGATATTGACTCTTGGCCAGAGGCCATGCTCAGGTCCTTGAGAGTGGTCCTTCAACATCAAAGCAAGAAGACAGTGTAGAGTTGCCAAACAAAAGAGAAACCCTGATGCTACTCTACTTACACAGAAATGACATCCCACTACCATAGCCATTTCTCCACTCATCATAATCAATCTGGCTTTATTCCAGAGACACAAGTATAGCTTAGTATTTACAAACTGGCTCAAATTCACAAAATGGATTACGCCAAACTAAAAAGTTTCTGTAAAGGAGAAAACATGTAAAATGACAATCACTAAAATAAGAGCAAATCTTTGACTGCACAGTGATGGCATAAGCTTTTAATCCCAGCACTTAGGAGGCAGATGCAAGTATATCTGGGAATTTGAGGCAACCAAGACTACATAATAAATTCAGGAAATACAGGATGACACTAAGAAACCCTGTCTCAATAAACAAAACAGAACAAAACAGAACAAAAGAGAAAAAGAAAAAGAATCTTTATTCATTCTCCTGACATTACACATACACATGTATATATACATACATATATGTATATATATGGATACATAACATACTTGAAAGTTAAACATCAACAGAACAAATAATCCAATGAACTAAACAGATTTTCAAAAAGTGAAAATTGTGAACACTACATTAAAAAGATATTCAGCATCTTCATCAGAGAACTACAAACCAAAATTAGATTGAAAATTAATCTTGAGAAGACAGCTAGTTTTCTGAGGAGTGCTTTAACTCCCAGACTGAGAGGTACAATCTCTACTTTCTCACCAATAACTGTCCAAAGCAGGACAGGACAGGAGAGGACAGGGAACAGGAACAGTAAAACAACTGGGACAGGATCCTTCTGATCCCCACCTGCACCTGGGAGGTGAGGCTGTTCCATAGCCCTCCACATGCAACTCCTGCCCACTAGAGATCTGGTCCTGCCAAGAGTGCTGACAAGGGCTTACAGATCCCCAGGAGGGAAAAGCTCCAACCAGAGACAACAAGAAATAACACCAGAGATAACCAGATGGCAAAAGGCAAGTACAAGAAACCTACCAACAAAAACAAGACTACCTGGCAAGATAAGAGCCCAGTTCCACCAGCACAGCAAGTCCTGGATACCCCTGGATACACCAGAAATGCAAGATTTGAATTTGAATCACATCTCATGATGCTGATAAAAGACTTCATGAAGGACAGTTAACACTCCCTTAAAGAAATACAGGAGAACACAAGTAGACAAGTAGATGTCTTTAAAGAGAAAACACAAAAATTCCTTACAGAACTACAGGAAAACACAAACAGGTGAAGGAAATGAAGAAAACCATCCAGGAACCGAAATGAAGTAAAAACAATAAAGAATTCACAAACAGGGAAAACTCTGGAGATAGAAAACCTAGGAAAAAGGTAAGGAGTCAAAGATGTAAGCAGCACCGACAGAGTACAAGAGATAGAAGAGGGGAATCTCCACTCACTGATAAGTGGATATTAGCCTAGAATCGTGGGACACCAAAGACACAATTCACATACCAAATGATGTCCGACAAGAAGAAAGGAGTGGACACTGGTGCTGGAAAGGATCAAAGCATTAGTGTAGTGGAATACCAGATCAGGGAAGATGGAAGGAGTGGATTAGGGAGCAGGGGGAGGGAAAAGGGCATGTGGGACCTTTGGGAGGCAGGAACCAGAAAAAGGGAAATGAAATGTAAATATAGAATATATCTAATAAAAAATTTAGAAGTTAAAAAGAGGCTGGGAAAAAAAAGAATGTATTGAATTTGAAATAAGAAAGAAGAAGAAAGAGGGGAATCTCAGGTGCAGAAGATACAATAGAAAACACTGAAAAAACAGTCAAAGAAAATTCAAAATGCAAAAAGATCCCAAACAAAAATATCCAAGAAATCCAGGACACAATTAGAAGACCAAGACTAAGGATCATAGCTATAGAAGACAGAGAAGATTCCTAACTTAAAGGGGCAGTAAATAACTTCAACAATATCATAGAAAACTCCCCTAACCTAAAGAAAAAGAGGCCCATGAACATATAAGAAGCCTACAGAACTAACCCTCACCCTCACCCTCACCCTCACCCTCACCCTCACCCTCACCCTCACCCTCACCCTCACCCTCACCCTAACCCCCTAACCCTAACCCTAACCCTAGTTTAGAAGAGAAACCCTAACCCAAACCTTAGGTTTGAAAGAGAAAAGAAACACAAATGCACAAAACAAAACAAAAATGAATATTAAAAGTAGTCAGGGGAAAAGGTCAACTAACATATAAAGGGAAACCTATCAGAATTACACCAGACTTCTCACAAGAGACTATGAAAGCTAGAAGATCCTGGGCAGATTAACATCATTAATCATTAGGGAAATGCAAATCAAAACAACCCTGAGATTTCACCTCACACCAGTCAGGATGGCTAAGATTAAAAACTCAGCAGATATTGGCAAGGATGTGGAGAAAGAGGAACACTCCTCCACTGCTGATGGGATTGCAAGCTGGTACAACCACTCTGGAAATCAGTCTGGCGGTTCCTCAGAAAACTGGGCATGACACTTCCAGAGGACCCTGTTATACCATTCCTGGGCATATACCCAGAGGATTCCTCGGCATGCAATAAGGACACAGGCTCCACTATGTTCATAGCAGCCTTATTTATAATAGCCAGAAGCTGGAAAGAACCTAGATGTCCCTCAATGGAGGAATGGATATGGAAAATGCAGTATTTATACAGTGGAATGCTACTCAGCAATTAAAAACAATGAATTCATGAAATTTTTTGGCAAATGGTTGAAACTAGAAAATATCATCCTAAGTGAGGTAACCCAATCACAAAAGAATACACATGGAATGCAGTCACTGATAAGTGGATATTAGGCCAGAAGCTCTGAATACTCAAGACACAATTAACATATCAAATGATTCCCAAGAAGAAGGAAGGAGAGGGCCCTGGTCCAGGAAAGGTTTGATGCAGCATTGTAGGGGATTACCAGGACAGAGAAATGGGAGGGGGCTGATTGGGGAATGGGAGGAGGGAAGAGGACTTATGGGACTTATGGGGAGAGGGAAACCTGAAAAGAGAAAATAATTTGGAATGTAAACAAAGAATATATAAAATTTTAAAACAAAAGAAAAAGAAAAAAGAAAGCTAGAAGATCCTGGGCAGATGTCATACAGAACCTAAGAGAACACAAATGCCAGCCTAGGATACTATGCCCAGCAAAATTCTCAATCACCATAGATGAAGGAAGAAGATATTCCATGACGAAACCAAGTTTACATATCTTTCCACAAATCTAGTCTTTCAAAGGATAATAAATGAAAAACTCCAACACTCAGAGGGAAACTACACTGTAGAATAAACAGGAAAATAACCTTCTAATAAACCTAAAATAAGATAGCCATGCAAACATAATTTCAACTCTAACAACAAAACTGACAGAAAACAACAATCACTTTTTGTTAATATCTCTTAATATCAATGGACTCAATTCCCCAATAAAAAGACACAGGTTAACAAACTGGATAAGTAAACAGGACCCAACATTTTGGTGCATACAGGAAATCCATCTCCGTGACAAAAACAGACACTACCTCAAAGTAAAAGGCTGGAAAACAATTTTCCAAGCAAATGGTCCCAAGAAACAAGTTGGAATAGCCATTCTAATATTGAATAAAATCAACTTTCAACCTAAAGTTATCAAGAAAGATAAGGAAGGACACTTCATATTCATCAAAGGTAAAATGAACAAAATCAGAAATGAAAATGGTGACATAAGAACAGAAACCGAGGAAATAAAAAAAATCAGATCCTACTACAAAAGCCTATACTTAACAAAACTGTAAAATCTTGATGAAATGGACAATTTTCTAGACAGATACCAGGTACCAAATTTAAATCAGGATCAGATAAATGATCTAAACAATCCCATAAACCCTAATGAAATAGAAGTAGTCATTAATAGTCTTCCAACCAAAAAAGCCCAGGACCAGATGGGCTTCATACAGAGTTCTATCAGACCTACAAAGAAGACCTAATATCAATACTCTTCAAACTATTCCAAATTAGAAATGGAAGGAACACTACCCAGTTAGTTCTATGAAGCCACAATTACTCTGATGTCTAAACCACACAGAGACCCAACAAAGAAAGAGAACTTCAGACCAATTTCCCTTATGAATATCCATGCAAAAATATTCAAAAATTTCTCACAAGCAGAATCCAAGAACACATCAAAATGATCATCCATCATGATTAAGAAGGCTTAATCTCAGGGATGCAGAGATGTTTCAATATACAGACATCCAACAGCATAATCAACTATATAAACAAACTAAAAAAACAAAACAAAAACAAAACAAAACAAAACAAAAACATGATTATTCCACTAGGTGCTGAGAAAGCATTTGACAAAATTCAACATCCCTTCATGTTAAAATTCTTGGAAAGATCATGAATTCAGGGCCCATACCTAAACATAGTAAAAGCAATATATGGCAAGCTAGTAGACAACTAACTGGAGAGAAACTTGAAGCAATCCCACTAAAATCAGGGACTAGACAAGGTTGCCAACTGTCTCCCTAGCTATCCAATATAGGACTCGAAGTTGTAACCAGAGCTATTAGACAACAAAAGGAGGTCAAGTGAAAACAAAATGGAAAGAAGGAAGTCAAAATATCACTATACGCAGATATGTATTTGATGATATGATCTTATACTTAAGTGACCCCAAAATTCCACCAGAGAACACTCATAAACCTGATAAACAACTTCAGCAAAGTGGCTAGATATATAATTAACTCAAACAAATCAGTAGCCTTCCTCTCCTCAAAGGATAAATAGGGTGAGAAAGAAATTAGGGAGAGGACACCCATCACAATAGTCACAAATAATATTACATACATTGGTGTGACTCTAACCAAGCAAGTGGAAGATCTGTATGACACGAACTTCAAGTCTCTGAAGAAAGAAATCAAAGATCTCAAAAGATGGAAGGATCTCCCATACTCATGGACTGGCAGGACTAATATAGTAAAAATTGCTATCTCACTGAAAGCAATCTTCAGATTCAATGCAATCTCCATCAAAAGTCCAAATTAATTCTTCTGAGTTAGAAAGGGCAATTGGAAAATTCATTTGGGATAACAAAAATCCCAGGATAGCGAAAACTATTCTCAACAATAAAAGAACTTCTGGTAGAATCATGATTCCTGACCTCAAGCTGTACTACAGAGCAATAGTCATAAAAACTGCATGGTATTGGTACAGTGACAGGCAGGTAGAACAATGGAATAGAATTGAAGATCCAGAAATGAACCCTCACACCAATGGTTACTTGATCTTTGACAAAGGAGGTAACACCATCCAGTGGAAAAAAGACAGCATTTTTAACAATGGTGCTGGTTCCACTGGTAGTTAGCATATAGAAAAATGCAAATCTACCTGTTCTTATCTCCCTGAACAAAGTTCAAGTCCAAGTGGATCAAGGACCTCCACATAAAACTAGATACACTGAAACTTATAGACGGGAAAGTAGGGAAGAGCCTGGAGCACATCGGCACAGGGGAAATTTTCCTGAACAGAATACCAATAGCTTATGTTCTAAGATCAAGAATTGACAAATGAGACCTCATAAAATTGCACAGATTCTGTAAGGCAACTGTCAACAGGACAAAATGGCAAACAACGGATTAGGAAAAGATCATTACCAATCCTACATTCGATAGAGGACTGTCTTAGTCAGGGTTTCTATTCCTGCACAAACTTCATGACCAAGAAGCAAGTTGAGGGGGGAAGGGTTTATTCAGCTTACAATTCAACACTGTTGTTTGTCACCAAAGCAAGTCAGGACTGGAACTCAAGCAGGTCAGGAAGCAGGAGCTGATGCAGAAGCCATGGAGGGATGTTTCTTACTGGCTTGCTTCCCCTGGCTTGTTCAGCCTGCTCTCTTATGGAACACAAGACTACCAGCCCAGGGGTGGCACCACCCACAAGGGGTCCTCCCAACTTGATCACTAATTGAGAAAATGGCTCACAGCTGGATCTCATGGAGGTACTTCCCCAAATGAAGCTCCTTGCTGGTGATAACTCCAGCCTGTGTCAAGATGACACACAAAACCAGCCAGGACAAGGATTCATATCCAATATATATAAAGCATTCAAGAAGTTAGACTCCTGGGAACCAAATAACCCTATTGAAAAATGGGGTACAGAGCTGAACAAAGAATTCTCAACTTAGGAATACAGAATAGCTGAGAAGCACCTAAAGAAACATTCAACATTCTTAATCAACAAGGAAATGCAAATCAAAATAACCCTGAAATTCCACTTTAAACCAGTCAGAATGGCTAAGGTCAAAATCTCAGGTGACAGCAGATGCTGGCAAAAGGGTGTGGAGAAGGAGGAACACTCCTCCATTACTGATGGGTTGCAAGTGGAACAACCACTCTGGAAATCAGTTTGGTGATTCCTCAGAAAACTGGAGATAGTACTACCTTAGGATCCAACTATATGACTCTTGGACAGATACCCAGAAGATGTTCCAAGATGTAATAAGGACACATGCTCCACTATGTTCGTAGCAGCCTTATTTATAATAGCTATAAGCTGGAAAGAATCCAGATGTCCCTCAACAGAGGACTATTCAGAAAATAGTGTTATATTTTCTATAACACATATATTTTCTATACAGAAAATGTGTTATATTTACACAGTGGACTACTACTCAGCTATTAAAAACAATGAATTCGTAAAATTCTTAGGCAAATGGGTGTAATTAGAAAATATCATCTGGAGTGAGGTAACCCAATCACAAAAGAACACATTTGTTATGCACTCACTGATAAGTGGATATTAGCCCAGAAGTTCAAAATACCCCAGATACAATTCACAGACCACATGAAGCTCAAGAAGGAAGACCAAAGTGTGGATACTTCGGTCCTTCTTAGAAGGGAGAACATAATATCCATAGGAGGAAATAAAGAGACAAAATGTGGAGAAGAGACTGAAGGAAAGGCCATCCAGACACTACCCCACCTGCGGATACATCCCATATACATTTACCAAACCAGGACACTATTATGAATGCCAATAAGTACTTGCTGACAGAAGCCTAATATAGCTGTCTCCTGGGAGGCTCTGCCAGTACCTGACTAATACAGAGGTGGGTGCCTGAAGCCAACCATTGGACTGAGCACAGGGTCACCAAGGGAGGAGCTAGAGAAAGGATCCAAGGAGCTGAAGGGGTTTTCAGGCCCATAGGAGGAACAACAATATGAACCAAGCAGTACCCCTAGAGCTCCCAGGGACTAAACCACCAACCAAAAAGTACTCATGGAGGGACCAATAGCTCCAGCTTCATATGTAGCAGAGAATGGCCTTGTTGGACATCAGTGGGAGGAGATACCCTTGTTCCTATAAAGGCTAGAAGCCCCAGTGTAGGGAAAAGCCTGGACAGGGAAGGGGGAGTGGGAGGGTTAGTGAACAGGTGGAAGGGGGATGGGATAGTGGGTTTTTGGAAGGGAAACCAGGAATGGAGATAATATCTGAAATGTAAATAAAGAAAATATCTAATAAAAATAAAGAATGAAAATTAATCTTACCCCACTGAGAATGATTTTCACCAAAAGAGGAAGAAAACTAATACAGAAGAAACAATACAATGAAAGGAACCTTCATTTATTGTTGTTGAAAATGTAAATTAGTGTACCCACTTTGGAAATTGTAAGGAGATTCCTCAAAATGAAAATGCAATCCTCACCTGCTGCTTGCTGCTCTAAATATCACTAGGGCCTTTTCAAAAAGTTTTATAAAGATAGAATGAGAGCTACACATATGACTCTTGGAGATTATATCACAAAATCCTGCATAATCTCAAGCCACATCAAAACCCAGGATGAGAGGAATCAGGTATGGAACAAATTGTTATTGTTAGCTGCTGTGGAGCAGAAAAGATAATTTTCTTAGTGTACCCACTGATAAGTTGACCAAATTCCAGTGGAAGACATCTTCCAATATTTGAGTAGCACTAATTGGTCTTGAAAGTTTTTTCAAGGACATTTATTTGGTTGGGTAGAGAAGCAGGTGTGGATCTGGGATGAGTTGGAAGATGGATAAATGTGAGGAACACACGAACTAAATGCCTACAAGAACTAATAGAAAATTGAAAAGAGAAACACCACACAATTCTTCGAGTAACCCATTCTTTTCTCTGGTGTTATAATTTTATTTTTTCCTCCAATAAATTTTCCTTTTACTACTCAGAAAGAGAAAGAATGATGAAAAGGAGGACATAGGGATGGAGGAAAAGAAGCAAGATTAAGAGCGAGGTGGCGGTTGGGAAAATAGAAAGTAGGGAGACCGCCCACCATCTTGGAGCTGGTAACCTAGCAAGGTACAGTGGGCACCAGAGTTAAGGATATCCCAGGGTATAGCCTGCCTGGGTACCTTCTGCACCAGGAAGCTGGGCAGCATTATAGCTGCCTGGGCAGGCGAGAGGGAGCGTCTGACCTGCAGGAGGTCCCATAGACAGACAGACCCAAGGACTGGGATCCACACCATCTTGGATCCTGCAGCCCAAGCGAGGGAGCTCCCAATCCACAAAGAGCCCCGTGGTTAGACAGAGCTCTGTGGTCTGACACTATCCTAGGGAGAAGAGCTCAATCAGATGGAGCCCTGCCGACTGAGAGAGCCACTGCCTAGGCTTCAGCAGTCCAGCCAGGAAGCCCCGGACCTGCAGGGATTCCTGCAGTTAGACAGAGCCCTGAGAACAGCCACCATCTTGGAGCTGGTAGACTAACCTGATAAACCAGGAGGAGACCACGGGAGGCCAGTTAAGCTCCCAGAGGCAAGCCAGAAGGAGACTTGAATCCAGTCCAGCAGAGCTAAGGAGGTAATTCAGAGCCAAGTGGTGGAAACCTTCTGGTCTCTACCTCAGGAGCACAGACACCCTCTGAGAAAGCAGCACCAAACACCAGGCTCTCAGGAGCTTTAAACACCAACCAGTAATAAGACCAATGAAGTTCAGAAATAAACAAATGGCAAAAGGCAAATGTAGGAACATTACTAGCAGAAATCAAGGCAATATGGCACTATCAGAACCCAGGTCCCCGACAGCAGTAAGTCCCGGGTACCCCAACACACCATAAAATCAAGATATAGATCTAAAATCTATGGTCAGGATGCTGATAGCAAAACACATGGATAAATCTCTTAAAGAAATACAGGAGAAAATGGATCAAAAGTTCGAAGCCCTTACAAGGCAAACACAAAAATCACTTAAAGAAATTCAGGAGAATATGGACCAAAAAGCAGAACCCAATAAGGAGGAAATACAAAAATCACTTAAAGAAATACAGGACATGGGTCAACAAGTAGTAGTCATGAGAGAAAAAAACACAAAAATCTCTTAAAGAATTACATGAAAACACAAACAAGCAAGGGAAAGATCTGAGCAAAACCATCCAGGATCTAAAAACAAAAGTAGAAAAAGCTAAGAAATCTCAAAGGCAGACAACGTTGGAGATAGAAAACCTTGGGAAGAAATCAGGGGCCATAGATGCAAATATCAGCAATAGAATACAAGAGATAGAAGAAAGAATCTCGGATGCCAAAGATACCATAGGAAACATGGACTCAACAAAGAAAATGCAAAATGCAAAAACCTTGTAACCCAAAACATCCAAGAAATCCAGGACATAATAAGACCAAACATAAGGATTACAGGTATAGATGAGAGGGAAGATTTACAACTTAAAGGGCCAGCAAATATCTTCTACAAAATTATGGAAGAAAACTTCCCCAACCTAAAGAGAGAGAGATGCCCATGAATATACAAGAAGCCTACAGAACTCCAAACAGACTGGACCAGAACAGAAATACCTCCTGTCACATAATAATCAAAACCCCAAATGTACTAAACAAAGAAAGAATATTAAAGGCAGCAAGAGAAAAAGGCCAAGTGACATATACAGGAAGACCTATCAGAATTACACCAGACATCTCACCTGAGACCATGAAAGCTAGAAGATCCTGGGAAGATATCATGGAGACTCTAAAAGAACACAAATTTCAGCCAAAACTACTATACCCAACAAAACTCTCAATTGCCATAGACAGAGAAACCAAGGTATTCCATGACAAAACCAAATTTGCATGATATCTTTCCATGAATCCAGCCCTACAAAGGATAATAGGGGGAAAACACCAACACAAGGAGGGAAACTATACCCCAAAGAAGCAAGATAGAAACCTCTTCTCATCAAACCAAAAAGAAGATAACCACTCAAATATAAAAAATAATTTCAAAATTGTCAGGAAGTAAATACTATTCCTTAACATCTCTTGACATCAATGGACTCAATTCCCCTATAAAAAGACATAGACTAACAGACTGGATATGGAAACAGGACCCTACATTTTGCTGAATACAGGAAATACATCTTAGTGTCAAAGACAAACACTACCTTAGTGTAAAAGGCTGGAAAACAATTTTACAAGCAAATGGTCTCAGGAAACAAGCCGGAGTAGCCATTCTAATATCAGATAAAATTGACTTTCAACCTGAAGTCATCAAAAGAGACACAGAAGGTCACTTTTTGCTGGTCAAAGGGAAAATCCACCAAGAAGAACTCTCAATACTGAACATCTATGCTCCAAATGCAAGGGCACCCTCATTCATAAAAGAAACTTTACTAAAGCTTAAAGCACACATTGCACCTAACACAATAATTGTGGATGACTTCAACACTCCACTATCCTCAATGGACCAATCAGGAAACCAGAAACTAAACAGGGGCACAGTGAAACTAATTGAAGCTTTGGACCAATTGGATTTTATATATACTGGATTTAACAGATATATATAGAACATTTCATCCTAAAGCAAAAGAATATACCTTTTTCTCAGCACCGCCCGGTACCTTCTCCAAAATTGATCATATAATTGGTCACAAGAAAGATGTCAACACATACAAGAAGATTGAACTAATCCCTTGCCTCATATCAGATAACTATGGAGTAAAAGTGGTCTTCAATAGCAAGAAAAACAACAGAAAGCCCACATACACATGGAAACTGAACAATACTCTACTCAATGACACCTTGGTCAAGGAAGAAATAAAGAAAGAAATCAAAGACTTTTTAGAATTCAATGAAAATGAAGGTACAACCTATCCAAATCTATTGGACACAATGAAAAGCAGTACTAGGAGGAAAACTCATAGCCCTGAGTGCCTCCAAAAAGAAACAGGAGAGAGCATATACTAGCAGCTTAAAAGCACACCTGAAAGCCCTGGAACAAAAAGAAGCTAATTCACCCATGAGTAGAAGATAGGAAATCATAAAACTCAGGGCTGAAATCAATCAAGTAGAAACAAAGTAAACAAAACCAGTAGCTGGTTCTTTGAGAAAATCAACAAGATAGATAAACCCTTAGCCAGACGAACCAAAAAGCACAGAGACAGTATTCAAATTAATAAAATTAGAAATGAGATATTGCCTGCAGCTTCCCGCCCAGCTGGTGGTGGGGAAGCCAGAGTGTCAGCCAGCGTGCCAGTTGCTCAGAACCAGCCGGCGGCGGAACCAGGTACCCGAGACAGCCCGAGCTTAAGACCTTCGGGGACTCAGCCCTGGAGTGGGAGTTGGGCACAGAATAGCGGCTGCACTCTGCACTCCCGGGGCGGACCCCGAGCTCCCTGCAGGCAGCTGCCATATTGCCTGCAGCTTCCCGTCCAGCTGGTGGTGGGGAAGCCGGAGTGTCAGCCAGCGTGCCAGGTGCTCAGACCCAGCCGGCAGCGGTGGAACCAGGTACCCGAGACAGCCCGAGCTTAAGACCTTCGGGGACTCAGGCCTGGAGTGGGAGTTGGGCACAGAGTAGCGGCTGCACTCTGCACTCGCAGGGCGGACACCGAGCTCCCTGCAGGCAGCTGCCATATTGCCTGCAGCTTCCCGTCCAGCTGGTGGTGGGGAAGCCAGAGTCAGCCAGTGTGCCAGGTGCCCAGACCCAGCCGGAGGCGGAACCAGCCTCCCATCCAGCCGGTGGCAGGGAAGCTGGAAACCGGACCCAGCCAGCTTCCCAGCAGCTTGGGACCAGCAGGCAGAACCAGATAACTGAGATATCCCAACTTTAAGACCCCTGGGGAAACAGGATATCAGACAGCAAACCCTGAGCAGGAGCAGTGCAGAGTAGCCGCCCAACAGGCGGAACCAAGTACCTGGGATATCCTGAGTTTAAGACCTCGGGGAACTCAGGCCACCTGTCAGCAATCTGTGAGCAAGAGCCCCGCAGGACAGTGATTCAGGTATCCCAGTCGCTGGGAAATAGCCTTACAACCCCACAGGAGGGTCAAGCACCAGCTAGTATCTACAGGACCAACTAACACCAGAGTTAACCAGATGGCAAAAGGCAAACGTAAGATCGCTACTAACAAAAATCAAGGCAGTATGGTGGCATCCGAACCCAGTTCCCCAACAGCAATAAATATTGGATACCCCGAAACACCAGAAAACAAGACTCAGATCTAAAATCACTGGTCAGGATGCTGATAGAGGAACACTTAGATAAATCTCTTAAAGTAATACATGAGAAAATAGATCAAAAGCTAGAAGCCATTGCAAGGCAAACACAATTAAATCCCAGATATCTCAACACACCAGAAAAACAAGACTCAGATCTAAAATCACTGGTAAAGATGCAGATCGAGGATCACTTAGATAAATTTCTTAAAGTAATAGAGGAGAAAATAGATCAAAAACTAGAAGCCCATACAAGGCAGACACAAAAATCACTTAAAGAAATCCAGGAGAATATAGAGCAAAAAATGAATCCCAATAAGGGGGAGAAACAAAAATCACCTAAAGAAATACAAGAGAACATGGGTCAACGAGTAGAAGTCATAAAAGAGGAAACACAAAAATCCCTTAAAGAATTACAGGAAAACACAAACAAGCAACTGAAAGATCTGAGCAAAACCATACAAAATCTAAAAACAGAAGTAGAAACAACTAAGCAATCGCAAAGGGAGACAATGTTGGAGATAGAAAATTTTGGGAAGAAATCAGGAGTCATAGATGCAAATATCAACAATAGAATACAAGAGATAGAAGACAGAATCTCAGATGCTGAAGATACCATAGGAACCATGGATTCAACAATTAAAGAAAATGCAAAATGCAAAAAGCTGGTAACCCAAAACATTCAGGAAATCCAGGACACAATGAGAAGACCAAACCTAAGGATTATAGGGATAGATGAGAATGAAGATCTACAACTTAAAGGGCCAGCAAATATCTTCTACAAAATTATGGAAGAAAACTTCCCCAACCTAAAGAGAGAGATGCCCATGAATATACAAGAAGCCTATAGAACCCCAAATAGACTGGACCAGAACAGAAATACTTCCCGTCACATAATAATCAAAACCCCAAATGTACTAAACAAAGAAAGAATATTAAAGGCAGTAAGAGAAAAAGGACAAGTAACATATAAAGGAAGACCTATCAGAATTACACCAGACTTCTCACCTGAGACCATGAAAGCTAGAAGATCCTGGGCAGACCTCATGCAGACCCTAAGAGAACACAAACTTCAGCCAAGACTACTATACCCAGCAGAACTCTCAATTGCCATAGATGGGGAAACCAAGATATTCCACGACAAAACCAAATTTGCAAGATACTTATCTACAAACCCAGCCCTACAAAGGATAATAGGGGAAAAATACCAACACAAGGGGGGGGAAACAACACCCCAGAAGAAACAAGATAGAAACCCCATCTCATCCAACCCAAAAGAAGAGAACCACTCAAATATAAATAATAATAACAATGCCCAAAATGTCAGGAAGTAATAATTACTATTCCTTAATATCTCTTAATATCAATGGACTCAATTCCCCAATCAAAAGACACAGACTAAAAGACTGGATACGGAAACAGGACCCTACATTTTGCTGCATACAGGAAACACATCTCAGTGTCAAAGACAAACACCACCTTAGAGTAAAAGGCTGGAAGACAGTTCTACAAGCAAATGGTCCCAGGAAACAAGCTGGAGCAGCCATTCTAATATCAGATAAAATCGACTTTCAACCTAAAGTCATCAAAAGAGACACAGAAGGTCACTTCCTGCTTGTCAAAGGGAAAATCCACCAAGAAGAATTCTCAATACTGAACATCTATGCGCCAAATGTAAGGGCACCCTCATTCGTAAAAGAAACTTTACTAAAGCTTAAAGCACACATCGCACCTAACACAATGATTGTAGGTGACTTCAACACTCCACTCTCCTCAATGGACCAATCAGGAAAGCAGAAACTAAACAGGGACACAGTGAAACTAATTGAAGCTTTGGACCAATTGGATTTAACAGATATATATAGAACATTCCATCCTAAAACAAAAGAGTATACCTTTTTCTCAGCACCGCACGGTACCTTCTCAAAAATTGATCATATAATTGGTCACAAGACAGACCTCAACAAATACAAGAAGACCAAACTAATCCCATGTCTCCTATCGGATCACTATGGAGTAAAAGTGGTCTTCAATAGCAAGAAGAACAACAGAAAGCCCACATACACATGGAAACTGAACAATACTCTACTCAATGACACCCTGGTCAAGGAAGAAATAAAGAAAGAAATCAAAGACTTTTTAGACTTCAATGAAAATGAAGGTACGACCTACCCAAATCTCTGGGATACAATGAAAGCAGTGCTAAGAGGAAAACTCATAACCCTGAGTGCCTCCAAAAAGAAACTGGAGAGAGCATACACTAGCAACTTAACAGCACACCTGAAGGCCCTGGAACAAAAAGAAGCTAACTCACCCAGGAGGAGTAGAAGAGAGGAAATCATCAAACTAAGGGCTGAAATCAATCAAGCAGAAACAAAGAGAACCATACAAAGAATCAACAAAACCTAGAGCTGGTTCTTCGAGAAAATCAACAAGATAGATAAACCCTTAGCTAGACTAACCAAAGGGCACAAAGATAGTATCCAAATTAACAAAATTAAAAATGAAAAGGGGGATATAACAACAGAAACAGAGGAAATTCAAAAGATCATCACATCCTACTACAAAGGCCTATACTCAAAACAACTGGAGAATCTGGAGGAAATGGACAATTTCCTAGACAGATACCAAATACCAAAATTAAATCAGCATCAAGTAGACCAGCTAAACAGTCCCATAACCCTTAAAGAAATAGAAGGGGTTATAGAAAGCCTCCCAACCAAAAAAAGTACGGGACCAGATGGTTTTAGTGCAGAATTCTACCAGACCGTCAAAGAAGACTTAACACCAATACTCTTCAAACTATTCCACAAAATAGAGACAGAAGGGACACTGCCCAACTCGTTCTTCGAAACCACAATTATGCTGATACCTAAACAACAAAAAGATCCAACAAAGAAAGAGAACTACAGGCCAATTTCTCTTATGAATATTGATGCAAAAATACTAAATAAAATTCTTGCCAACCGAATCCAAGAGCATATCAAAACGATCATTCACCATGATCAAGTAGGCTTCATTCCAGGAATGCAGGGATGGTTCAATATACGGAAATCCATCAATGTAATCCACTACATAAACAAACTAAAAGAAAAAAACCACATGGTCATCTCATTAGATGCTGAAAAAGCATTTGACAAAATTCAGCATCCTTTCATGCTAAAAGTCTTGGAAAGAGCAGGAATTCAAGGCCCATACCTAAACATAGTAAAAGCAATCTACAGCAAACCAGTAGCCAACATCAAAATAAATGGAGAGAAACTTGAAGCAATCCCACTAAAATCAGGGACTAGACAAGGCTGTCCTCTCTCTCCATATCTTTTCAATATAGTACTTGAAATTCTAGCGAGAGCAATTAGACAACATAAGGAAGTCAAAGGGATACAAATTGGAAAGGAAGAAGTCAAAGTATCATTATTTGCAGATGATATGATAGTCTACTTAAGCGATCCAAAAAACTCCACCAGAGAAATTCTACAGCTGATAAACAACTTCAGCAACGTGGCTGGTTATAAAATTAACTCAAGCAAATCAGTAGCCTTCTTGTACTCAAAGGACAAGCAGGCTGAGAAAGAAGTTAGGGAAATAACACCCTTCACAATAGCCACAAACAACATAAAGTACCTTGGCATAACTCTAACCAAACAAGTGAAAGATCTGTATGACAGGAACTGCAAGTCCCTGAAGAAAGAAATCGAAGAAGACCTCAGAAGATGGAAAAATATTTCTTGCTCCTGGATTGGCAGGATCAAAATAGTAAAAATGGCCATCTTGCCAAAAGCAATTTACAGATTCAATGCAATCCCCATCAAAATCCCAAATCAATTCTTCATAGATCTAGAAAGAGCAATTCTCAAATTCATCTGGAGCAACAAAAAACCCAGGATAGCTAAAACTATTCTCAACAATAAAAGGACTTCTGGGGGAATCAATATCCCTGACCTCAAGCAGTACTACAGAGCAATTGTGTTAAAAACTGCATGGTATTGGTACAGCAACAGGCAGGTAGATCAATGGAGTAGGATTGAAGACCCAGAAATGAACCCACAGACTTATGGTCACTTGATCTTTGATAAAGGAGCCACAACCATCCGGTGGAAAAGAGATAGCCTTTTCAACAAATGGTGCTGGTTCAACTGGAGGTCAACATGCAGAAGAATGCGAATTGACCCACTCTTATCTCCTTGTACTAAGATCAACTCCAAGTGGATCAAGGACCTCCACATAAAACCAGACACACTGAAACTATTAGAAAAAAAACTTGGGAAGACCCTGGAGGACATGGGCACAGGGGTAAAGTTCCTGAACAGAACACCAATAGCTTATGCTCTAAGATCAAGAATTGACAAATGGGACCTCATAAAATTACAAAGTTTCTGTAAGGCAAAGGACACTGTCAGAAGGACAAAACAGCAACCAACAACGTGGGAAATGATCTTCACCAACCCCACATCCGACAGAGGGCTAATATCCAATATATACAAAGAACTCAAGAAGTTAGACCCCAAAGAACCAAATAACCCTATCAAAAAATGGGGTACAGAGCTAAACAAAGAATTTTCACCAGAAGAAATTCGGATGGCCGAGAAACACCTTAAGAGATGTTCAACATCATTAGTCATCAGGGAAATGCAAATCAAAACAACCCTGAGATTCCACCTCACTCCAGTCAGAATGGCTAAGATTAAAAACTCGAGAGACAACAAGTGCTGGCGAGGATGTGGAGAAAGAGGAACACTCCTCCACTGTTGGTGGGATTCCAAAATGGTAAAACCACTCTGGAAATCAGTCTGGCGGTTCCTCAGAAAATTGGGCATGCCACTCCCAGAGGACCCTGGCATACCACTCCTGGGCATATACCCAGAGGATTCCTCTGCATACAACAAAGACACATGCTCCACTATGTTTATAGCAGCCTTGTTTATAATAGCCAGAAATTGGAAGGAGCCCAGATATCCCTCAAAAGAGGAATGGATACAGAAAATGTGGTATATTTATACAATGGAGTACTACTCAGCAATTAAAAATAATGAATTCATGCAATTTGTAGGTAAATGGTTAGATCTGGAAACTATCATCCTAAGTGAGCTAACCCAATCACAAAAGAATACACACGAAATGCAATCACTGATAAGTGGATACTAATGAGCCCAGAAGCCCTAAATACTCAAGGCACAATTAGCAAGTCAAATGACTCTCAAGAAGAAAAAAAGGAGAGGACCCTGGGCCTCTAAAGATTGGATCCAGTATTGTAGACCCAGAACAGAGAAATCGTGGGGGGGGGGAAGAGTGGGGAATAGCATGGGGGGGAGAGGAATTATGGGACATATGGTGGGGGGTAACTGGGAAAGGGGAAAGCCTTTGGAATGTAAACAAATAATATAGAAAATTTAAAAAAAAGAAATGAAAGGGGGGATATAACAACAGAGACAGGAAATTCAAAAGATCATCAGATCCTACTACAAAAGTCTAGCTTCAACACAACAGGAGAATCTGGAGGAAATGGACAATTTCCTAGACAGATACCAAATACCAAATATCAAAATTAAATCAGGATCAACTAGATCAGCTAACCAGTCCCATAACCCCTGGAGAAATAGAAGGGGTTATAGAAAGCCTCCCAGCCAAAAAGAAAAAGAAAAAGAAAAAAAAGTACGGGACCAGATGGTTTTAGTGCAGAATTCTATCAGGCCTTCAAAGAAGACCTAACACCAATACTCTTCAAACAACTCCACAAAAGAGAAACAGAAGAAAGACTGCCCAACTCATTCTATGAAGCCACAATTATGCTGATACCAAAACCATACAAAAATCCAACAAAGAAAGAGAACTACAGGCCAATTTCCCTTATGAATATTGATGCAAAAATACGAAATAAAATTTTTGCCAACCGAATTCAAGAACACATCAAAACAACCCTGAGATTCCACCTCACTCCAGTCAGAATGGCTAAGATTAAAAACTCGAGAGACAACAAGTGCTGGCGAGGATGTGGAGAAAGAGGAACACTCCTCCACTGTTGGTGGGATTCCAAAATGGTAAAACCACTCTGGAAATCAGTCTGGCGGTTCCTCAGAAAATTGGGCATGCCACTCCCAGAGGACCCTGGCATACCACTTCTGGGCATATACCCAGAGGATTCCTCTGCATACAACAAAGACACATGCTCCACTATGTTTATAGCAGCCTTGTTTATAATAGCCAGAAATTGGAAGGAGCCCAGATATCCCTCAAAAGAGGAATGGATACAGAAAATGTGGTATATTTATACAATGGAGTACTACTCAGCAATTAAAAATAATGAATTCATGCAATTTGTAGGTAAATGGTTAGATCTGAAAACTATCATCCTAAGTGAGCTAACCCAATCACAAAAGAATACACACGAAATGCAATCACTGATAAGTGGATACTAATGAGCCCAGAAGCCCTAAATACTCAAGGCACAATTAGCAAGTCAAATGACTCTCAAGAAGAAAAAAAGGAGAGGACCCTGGGCCTCTAAAGATTGGATCCAGTATTGTAGACCCAGAACAGAGAAATCGTGCGGGGGGGAAGAGTGGGGAATAGCATGGGGGGGGAGAGGAATTATGGGACATATGGTGGGGGGTAACTGGGAAAGGGGAAAGCCTTTGGAATGTAAACAAATAATATAGAAAATTTAAAAAAAAGAAATGAAAGGGGGGATATAACAACAGAGACAGGAAATTCAAAAGATCATCAGATCCTACTACAAAAGTCTAGCTTCAACACAACAGGAGAATCTGGAGGAAATGGACAATTTCCTAGACAGATACCAAATACCAAATATCAAAATTAAATCAGGATCAACTAGATCAGCTAACCAGTCCCATAACCCCTGGAGAAATAGAAGGGGTTATAGAAAGCCTCCCAGCCAAAAAGAAAAAAAAAAAAGAAAAAAAAGTACGGGACCAGATGGTTTTAGTGCAGAATTCTATCAGGCCTTCAAAGAAGACCTAACACCAATACTCTTCAAACATCTCCACAAAAGAGAAACAGAAGAAAGACTGCCCAACTCATTCTATGAAGCCACAATTATGCTGATACCAAAACCATACAAAAATCCAACAAAGAAAGAGAACTACAGGCCAATTTCCCTTATGAATATTGATGCAAAAATACGAAATAAAATTTTTGCCAACCGAATTCAAGAACACATCAAAACAACCCTGAGATTCCACCTCACTCCAGTCAGAATGGCTAAGATTAAAAACTCGAGAGACAACAAGTGCTGGCGAGGATGTGGAGAAAGAGGAACACTCCTCCACTGTTGGTGGGATTCCAAAATGGTAAAACCACTCTGGAAATCAGTCTGGCGGTTCCTCAGAAAATTGGGCATGCCACTCCCAGAGGACCCTGGCATACCACTCCTGGGCATATACCCAGAGGATTCCTCTGCATACAACAAAGAAACATGCTCCACTATGTTTATAGCAGCCTTGTTTATAATAGCCAGAAATTGGAAGGAGCCCAGATATCCCTCAAAAGAGGAATGGATACAGAAAATGTGGTATATTTATACAATGGAGTACTACTCAGCAATTAAAAATAATGAATTCATGCAATTTGTAGGTAAATGGTTAGATCTGGAAACTATCATCCTAAGTGAGCTAACCCAATCACAAAAGAATACACACGAAATGCAATCACTGATAAGTGGATACTAATGAGCCCAGAAGCCCTAAATACTCAAGGCACAATTAGCAAGTCAAATGACTCTCAAGAAGAAAAAAAGGAGAGGACCCTGGGCCTCTAAAGATTGGATCCAGTATTGTAGACCCAGAACAGAGAAATCGTGGGGGGGGGGGAAAAGTGGGGAATAGCATGGGGGGAGGGAGGAATTATGGGACATATGGTGGGGGGTAACTGGGAAAGGGGAAAGCCTTTGGAATGTAAACAAATAATATAGAAAATTAAAAAAAAAGAAATGAAAGGGGGGATATAACAACAGAGACAGGAAATTCAAAAGATCATCAGATCCTACTACAAAAGTCTAGCTTCAACACAACAGGAGAATCTGGAGGAAATGGACAATTTCCTAGACAGATACCAAATACCAAATATCAAAATTAAATCAGGATCAACTAGATCAGCTAACCAGTCCCATAACCCCTGGAGAAATAGAAGGGGTTATAGAAAGCCTCCCAGCCAAAAAAAAGAAAAAAGAAAAAGAAAAAAAAGTACGGGACCAGATGGTTTTAGTGCAGAATTCTATCAGGCCTTCAAAGAAGACCTAACACCAATACTCTTCAAACAACTCCACAAAAGAGAAACAGAAGAAAGACTGCCCAACTCATTCTATGAAGCCACAATTATGCTGATACCAAAACCATACAAAAATCCAACAAAGAAAGAGAACTACAGGCCAATTTCCCTTATGAATATTGATGCAAAAATACGAAATAAAATTTTTGCCAACCGAATTCAAGAACACATCAAAACAACCCTGAGATTCCACCCCACTCCAGTCAGAATGGCTAAGATTAAAAACTCGAGAGACAACAAGTGCTGGCGAGGATGTGGAGAAAGAGGAACACTCCTCCACTGTTGGTGGGATTCCAAAATGGTAAAACCACTCTGGAAATCAGTCTGGCGGTTCCTCAGAAAATTGGGCATGCCACTCCCAGAGGACCCTGGCATACCACTCCTGGGCATATACCCAGAGGATTCCTCTGCATACAACAAAGAAACATGCTCCACTATGTTTATAGCAGCCTTGTTTATAATAGCCAGAAATTGGAAGGAGCCCAGATATCCCTCAAAAGAGGAATGGATACAGAAAATGTGGTATATTTATACAATGGAGTACTACTCAGCAATTAAAAATAATGAATTCATGCAATTTGTAGGTAAATGGTTAGATCTGGAAACTATCATCCTAAGTGAGCTAACCCAATCACAAAAGAATACACACGAAATGCAATCACTGATAAGTGGATACTAATGAGCCCAGAAGCCCTAAATACTCAAGGCACAATTAGCAAGTCAAATGACTCTCAAGAAGAAAAAAAGGAGAGGACCCTGGGCCTCTAAAGATTGGATCCAGTATTGTAGACCCAGAACAGAGAAATCGTGGGGGGGGGGAAGAGTGGGGAATAGCATGGGGGGAGAGGAATTATGGGACATATGGTGGGGGGTAACTGGGAAAGGGGAAAGCCTTTGGAATGTAAACAAATAATATAGAAAATTAAAAAAAAAGAAATGAAAGGGGGGATATAACAACAGAGACAGGAAATTCAAAAGATCATCAGATCCTACTACATCAGATCCTTCAACACAACAGGAGAATCTGGAGGAAATGGACAATTTCCTAGACAGATACCAAATACCAAATATCAAAATTAAATCAGGATCAACTAGATCAGCTAACCAGTCCCATAACCCCTGGAGAAATAGAAGGGGTTATAGAAAGCCTCCCAGCCAAAAAGAAAAAAAAAAAAGAAAAAAAAGTACGGGACCAGATGGTTTTAGTGCAGAATTCTATCAGGCCTTCAAAGAAGACCTAACACCAATACTCTTCAAACAACTCCACAAAAGAGAAACAGAAGAAAGACTGCCCAACTCATTCTATGAAGCCACAATTATGCTGATACCAAAACCATACAAAAATCCAACAAAGAAAGAGAACTACAGGCCAATTTCCCTTATGAATATTGATGCAAAAATACGAAATAAAATTTTTGCCAACCGAATTCAAGAACACATCAAAACGATCATTCCCCATGATCAAGTAGGCTTCATCCCAGGGATGCAATATACAGAAATCCATCAATGTAATCCACTACATAAACAAACTAAAAGAGAAAAACCACATGGTCACCTCATTAGATGCAGAAAATACATTTGACAAAATTCAGCATTCTTTCATGTAAAAGTCCTGGAAAGAACGGGAATTCAAGGCCCATACATAAACATAGTAAAAGCAATATACACCAAACCAGTAGCCAACATCAAAATAAATGGAGAGAAACTTGAAGCAATCCCACTAAAATCAGGGACTAGACAAGGCTGCCCTCTCTCTCCATATCTTTTCAATATAGTACTTGAAGTTCTAGCGAGAGCAATTTGATAACATAAGGAAGTCAAAGGGATACAAATTGGAAAGGAAGAAGTCAAACTATCATTATTTGCAGATGATATGATAGTATATGTAAGTGACCCAAAAAGTCCACCAGAGAACTCCTGCAGGTGATAAACAACTTCGTCAAAGTGGCTGGTTATAAAATCTACTCAAGCAAATCAGTAGACTTCCTGTACTTGAAGGACTAGCAGGCTGAGAAAGATTTAGGGAAATAACACCCTTCACAATAGCCACAAACAATATAAAGTATCTTGGCGTGACTCTAACCAAACAAGTGAAAGATCTGTATGACAGGAACTTCAAGTCCTTGAAGAAAGAAATCGAAGAAGACCTCAGAAGATGGAAAAATATTTCATGCTCTTGGATTGGCAGGATCAATATAGTAAAAATGGCCATCTTGCCAAGAGCACTCTACAGATTCAGTGCAATCCCCATCAAAACCCCAAATCAATTCTTCATAGATCTAGAATGAGCAATTCTCAAATTCATTTGGAGTAACAAATAACCTAGGATAGCTAAAAATATTCTCAACAATAAAAGGACTTCTGGGGGAATCAATATCCCTGACTTCAAGCAGTACTATAGAGCAATTGTGCTAGAAACTGCATGGTATTGGTACAGCGACAGGCAAGTAGATCAATGGAATAGAATTGAAGACCCAGAACTGAACCCACAGACTTATGGTCACTTGATCTTTGATAAAGGAGCTACAACCATCCATGGAAAAAAAGATAGCCTTTTCAACAAATGGTGCTGGTTCAACTGGAGGTCAACATGCAGAAGAATGCGAATTGACCCACTCTTATCTCCTTGTACTAAGATCAACTCCAAGTGGATCAAGGACCTCACATAAAGCCAGACATACTGAAACTAATAGAAAAGAAACTGGGGAATACCCTGGAGGACATGGGCACAGGGGAAAAGTTCCTGAACAGAACACCAATAGCTTAAGCTCTAAGATCAAGAATTGACAAATGGGACCTCATAAAATTACAAAGTTTCTGTAAGGCAAAAGACACTGTCAGAAGGACAAAACGACAACCAACAAATTGAGAAAAGATCTTCACCAACCCCACAGCCAACAGAGGGCTAATATCCAAAATATACAAATAACTCAAGAAGTTAGACCCCAAAGAACCAAATAACCCTATTAAAAATGGGGTACAGAGCTAAATAATTTTCTCCAGAAGAATTTCGGATGGCTGAGAAGCACCTTAAGAGATGTTCAACATCATTAGTCATCAGGGAAATGCAAATCAAAACAACCCTGAGATTCCACCTCACACCAGCCAGAATGGCTAAGATTAAAAACTCAAAAGAGAACAGTTGCTGGGAAGACGTGGAGAAAGAGGAACACTCCTCCATTGTTGGTGAGATTGCAAGATGGTACAACTGCTTTGGAAATCAGTAAGACAGTTCCTCAGAAAATTAGGCATGTCACTTCCAGAGGACCCTGTCATACCACTCCTGGGCCTATACTCAGAGGAGTCCCCTGCATGCAATTTATCTGAAGTTAAAAGTTACAAAGTCACTTCCGGAGGACCCTTCTATACCACTCCTGGGCATTTATCCAGAGGATTCCCTGACATGCAATAAGGACACATGCTCCACTATGTTCATAGCAGCCTTATTTACAATAGCCAGAAGCTGGAAAGAACCCAGATGTCCCTCAGTGGAGGAATGAATACAGAAAATGTGGTATATTTATACAATGGAATACTACTCAGCAATTAAAAATAATGAATTCATGCAATTTGTAGGCAAATGGTTGGATCTGGAAAATATCATCCTCAGTGAGTTAACCCAATCACAAAAGAATACATATGAATTGCAATCACTGATAAGTGGATATTAATGAGCCCAGAAGCTCTGAATACTCAAGACACAATTAGCTAAGCAAAAGATTCCCAAAAAAAGGGAAGGAGAGGACCCTGGTCCAGAAAAGACTAAATCCAGTTTTATAGGAGAGTACCAGAACAGAGAAATCGTGAGGAGGGGGTGATTGGGGAATGGGCAGGGGGAAGAGGACTTATGGGACATATGGTGAGGTGGGAAACTCGGAAAGGGGAATGCCTTTGGAATGTCAACAAAGAATATAGAAAAAAAAGAAAATAGAAAGTATATTATCATACAATAATATGATCACTTCTAGACATGTAACTGACGGAGTAAACATTGTCATGCATTCAAGATATGTGCATAAGTATTATTATGACAGTTTTCTCATATACACACACATACATACAATATATGTATATGTATGTGTATATGCATGAGTATTATAGCATTATTTAGCCATAAAGAGTGCAATTGTCCCATTTGTAGAAAATGTCAATTAATGAGAAATCATTATGTGAAATAAACCAAACTAAAAAAAGACAAATTACAAATCTTCTCTCATGAAGTCTAAGCAAAAAGTAAAGAAATTAAAAGAGGAAATTAGAGAAGAGGACAGATGGGTTGTGAGGAGAAGAAAAATTTAAGCATAGTGAACTTATTAAAAATGTTTATGTACACACATGAAAATGTTACAGTGAAATTCATTATTTTCTATAATTGATTCATATTTTAAATCTCAAAGGAGAATAAAGATCTTTCTAAATATAAGAAAGGGTGCTTGAAAATGCCTAAGCAGAATGTGTTTAGTGTTACAACACTGCACACTTGAACAGTTTATCTCTGAAGAATGAACACAAGGATATATGTCCTTGCTCTTTCCTCATCATCATGTGATCAGAGCAGTAAGTGCTGAAGACACTACAGTGAATCAGACATCTTAGTAATGGCTTAGCCATCCCTTCATCTGGGTCATGTCATGCTGTGGAGGGCTACTGTACTTCCTGTGGGTTTTAGGCAGGTTTCCTGATCTACCAACTGCCAAATGTCAATTGTCAAGTTCTACAGACCCCCAAATTGAGTGAATGACCATGTCTTTGGGAAAGCCCTAACTGTTAACTATTATGATCCAAGACCATAGAATGCATCACAATCTGAGGATAAGAAGTATAGCCATCCCTATTTGGCACACGCTGTGTTACTGCATTTTCACAGCCCTCAAGAATATATGTAAAAATTACTGATGAATTTAGTCAGATCACCAGAAATAGAGTAAAAATCAATGGCGTGTATTATATAGAGTTTGAAATTAGAATAATAATTCACTTAAAGAAAATAAAAAAATGTAAAAATCATTACAAATTTATTGGTTCAATTAAGAAATGGGAGTTTCTTAGCTAAAATGCAGAGTATTCCTGACTTCTAATGGAGCATTTTACTTATAAATATTAAATATACAAACAAGTACATAGATGTACCATGCTCATTGTTTAGAATGTAGTAACCCACTCATTTCTATTGGATAAGAAGTTGTATTTATCCAGTAAGGAAATGGTAAATCTTCCACATATACTACTTCCAGAAAGGAGAGGGAAGAAGGAAGGAAAGAGAGGAGTGGAGTGGAGTAGAACAGGAGGGTGAAAGGAGAAAAGAAGTAAAGACGTACGTATAACAAGACACAGGAAATCTCAACGTTTAATGGATGATAAAACACAGGTGAAATGCTAACATTGTATCTAGCATGCAATGAGCATGGAACAAACCCTGTTTTCAACAGTTCTGGATACAGTTAATGGTATTTCTAATAGGTAATTGGAAAGGATAGCTTTCTGAGTGATTAAAGTCTGTCTCTTTTAGTCTTTGCTTTTCTACTCAACACTGACAGTAATATTTCCTTCATTAGGTTAGTGGAGGTTTTGCCTAAATCTGAGCAGACAGGCTCTTCTCATCCTCTGCACTACTTAGAACCATGAAGAACAGCTGATTAATCACCACCATCAAGCTAATTTTTCTCAAACTGTAAAGATGGACATTGTTATGGAAATCAAACATTACTGTCTTTGATGTCATTTTTTTTTTACTGCTATGGTCCTTTGATGAAAAATGAATATGTTTGTTACAAATCAGAAAGAATATTCTGCAGGCAGAGGTACTTTGAAACACTTTTTCAATACAATAAACCTACTATTCATATGTCTATAAATCATACTAAACAAGGAAACACACTTCATATAAGCAAAACATCTGTGATCAAGAGCCCTCAGCCCACCTTTCTCTAAAGACCAGTCCATGGCAGCTATGGCATTTTATGCCATGTACCATGACAAAACCTTCTATGTGTCTGGTGATACAGACATTAATTTCACTTCTTCATGTATTGCTGAAGTAATGACTTGAATGATTTCTGTATGAAAGAGCAAATACTGTTTTAATTACAACTGGTAAAACATTGAGAATGATCACGAATTCAATCTTACTGGGCCTTCACTGGAATCATTCTGTGACCTACTCAGGGAAGCAAAAGAAGAATACTTTAGAATATTATGTGATTATAAATCAAGGGAGGACTGATGAGTAATTCCAGGGCTAGAGTCAGTGGCAAGAGGAGAATCTGATGATGTAAGCTTCCATGACAGAAGCTTCCAACCTCCATGACCTCATCAAGTCTGTTACCAGAGGACTGCAAGTGGAAACAAAACAAACCACAAATCAGGGCAACCCCATTTAGACACAGTATCTTATTTCATTTTGAACACCAGAGTCTCTGGTGAGCTGCTAATGAAATCTTCTCTTCCTTTCTAATCAAAGTTCACAGCCAGAAACCACATGGAATCCATATCCCTGTGAAAGCATTAATTATTCTTGTATTAAAACTGTCTCAATAGTGGGCTTCAAACAGACAAATTCCTTGTGACCAGGAATCCTTCAATCGCCATATTACCCTTTGATGTTTTAATATTTCAAATTAGGTCAGAATTGGGAGCAAGGAACTAATCTGTGTCCCAGCGGGTCCCTGTGGGCAGTATGACAATTAGAAAAGAAAACATGAATTTATGGCTTTTGTCTTTCAAATTTGGGGGGTAAAGGCCCTTAAATTTCAAAAGCCATGAGAAAAGGAACAAAGTTAATTTTTAAAAGAATGATAGCTCTGAACCCATTCTGTTAACAATAAATAGATTGTCATGGTGTGTTGCTGCAGAGTTTGCCAGAATGTTTGAATTTGTTGACATGAAAAGAATTTCATTCACTCTCATCCATTGTAATGTTCTTTCTAAGGAATGAGAGGCTGTTGATGAGGCCTCCAACATGATGTATCACAGGCCAGTACCCAGAAAAAGAAAACATGGCAACATGGTTAGTACACAGAGATATGGGAAAGGTCCCTGTGTAGAAATAAATGATTCACTTACCAAATGGTCGAGTTTTTCCCTGCTTCTATATAACAACTACACCTGGTCATCAGCTAACATTTTGTGTTAAATTGTATTGTACAGTTTAACGTTGAAAGCAACCATACGAACTTGGAATCCTAGCTGACAGAAGATCAATTTGCTATTAATAATGATAGCATTGATCTACTCCCCTATTAATTACAGGGTTTTCTCATACCCATTACAGCTCTCTTACCTCGTGTGGGAGCATTTCCCTCCTCCTTTTCCACCTCTCCATCACATAAAAGTGAGGTTCTTTTATGAATTTTTAAATTTTTTAGTTTTAATGTTTTTTATTTCTGTTTGAGGGCAATTTATAAAGGTGGAGGGCAGACATGAAATGACTGGGAAATAAGTGGGACAGGGGTACATGATGTGAAATTCCTAAAGAATCAATAAAGAATTATGTTAAAAATGATAACAATGCTAACTGCTGTGATTCATGGTTTTTACTTTAACCAAGTTATTAAACGCTTCACAAAAATCTTATTCAGTCCTTATATAGTGAAGAAAAGAATGCCTGCATTTATTTTACACATGGAAAACCTTGATATTTAAAGACATTTTAACCCAACTTGAGTCACACAACCAGATAACTGTAGAACAGATTCAATAACCCATAACCTGATGAACTCAGAGTTCATATAACCTCTAATTTCTGGACAAATAATTATCAAGCACAGTGAAGCCAGTCGGGCACTGAGCAAAGCTATTCTAATGCTGCAACTCATTTAATTCTCACAATGCTGTACAATAAATATTGTCACTATTATTCCACTGTACTGACATAAGAATGGCGGTCCTGTCAGTTGTCATATGACAGAAGTCACACAGCTTTCTAGTGCAAACTGAGATTTTAATTTACTGGCTCAAGTCCACTTTCCAATTAGTTTCATATACTCCTCCCAAGGTTCTCATGACTTTCTTCTGAAGCAGCCTTCAGATTGCAGATGGCTCAACGTGCAGCACCTTTCCATGAAGTATGGATTACAGGGAGTCAATCATTGAATTTTGGGAAATAGGACTTAGGCTTAGAATCAAGAAAGAAAAATCCCCAATTCTAACAAGTAAAATTAGAGATAGTTTGCTTGTTTTAATTTGTTTACTCTTTAAGTAGTTTGGTTGTTGCTTCTCTTCTGGGCTTGATTTCATGACAAACTGCAGTGAGCAGTGGTAATATTAGGTGACCACTAAGGTCTCACTAGTAAAGTTTCCTTTTATCTATGTCTGCCTACTAAGAATATATGGGTTCTTAATCTTAGCCATAAGCTCTGAATACCCAAGACACAACTCACATATCAAATGATTCCCAAGAAGAAGAAAGGAGAGGGCCCTGGTCCTGGAAAGGCTTAATGCAGCATTGTAGGGGATTACCAGGACAGAGAAGTGGGAGGGGGTTGATTGGGAAATGGACGGAGGGAAGAGGGCTTATGGGACTTATGGAGAGGGGGAAAGGGGAAGGGGAAATCATTTGGAATATAAACAAAGAATATAGAAAATAATAAAAGAAAAAAGACAAAAAGGATATATGTGGAGATTGACATTCAACCTATTCTGGGAAATTTTTCTATCTAAAACCATGATACCATATTTCTAATTTCTTCACAAATTCTTGTTTTGGGACTTTGTTTGAATTTGTACTTCTGAACAGCTCAAGTTTTAATTCCAGTAAAACTGCTGATTGAAAATCACATTTCACTTTACTTGGTAATTTGTTTAAGAACATATATTTAGTTATTTTCTGTTACTGTGCTAAAACGCTGACCCAAATCAACTTATGGAAGATAGTGATTACTGAGCTTACACTTTTATAATGGTTATTCTTGGTTGTCAAGTTGAATATATCTTGAATTCACTAAAACCCAAATGACTGGGCATATCTGTGAGGGATGTCTTGTTTTTCTTTTCTTTACTTTTCTTTTCTTTTTTTTTAATTTCTTTTTTTAATTGATGTAACTCACAGCAGGGTCTTTATTCTTTTTTTATTGGATATTTTCTTTATTTACATTTCAAATGTTATTCTCTTTCCCAGTTTTCCTGATCCCAGAAACCCCCTATCCCATCCTCCCACTGATTCTATGAGAGTGTTCCTCCACCCACCCCACTCCCATCTTCCCCCCATCTCAATTCCTCTATTCTGGGGCATATTTCAAGCCTTCACAGGATCAAGAACCTCTTCACATTGATGCCTGACAAGGTAATCTGTTGCTACATATGCAGCTGTAGCCATATGTACTCCTTGGTTGATGGCTTAGTCCCTAGGAGCTCAGGGGTGTCTGGTTGGTTGACATTGTTGTTCTGATGAGGCTGGGGTTTGGCGACTATATATGGGATAAGTTCCCAGGTGGGACAGTGTCTAGATGAAGTTTTGCTTCAGTCTCTGCTCTACACTTTATCTACATATTTACTCCTGTGAGTATTTTGCTCCCCTTCTCAGAAGAACCTAAGCACCCACAGTTCGGTCTTCCTTCTTCTTGAGCTTCATGTGGTCTGTGAATTGTATCTTGGTTATTCTGAGCTTTTGGACTAATATCCACATATCAGTGAGTGCATAACAAGTGTGTTCTTTTGTGATTGGGTTACCTTACTCAGGATATTTTCTAGTTCCATCCATTTGCCTAAGAACTTCATGACTTCATTGTTTTTAATAGCTGAGAAGTACAACACTGTGTAAATATAACACATTTTCTGTATCCATTCCTCTGTTGAGAGACACTTTGGGTTCTTTTTAACTTTTGGCTATTATAAATAAGGCTGCTATGAACATAGTGGAGCATGTGTCCTTATTACAGGTTGGAGCATCTTTTGGGTATATGCCAAGGAGTGCTATAGCTGGATCCTCAGATAGTATTATGTCCAATTTTCTGAAGAACCACCAAACTGTTTTCCAGAGTGGTTGTAGCAGCTTGCAATGCCACCAGCAATGGGAGAGTGTTCCTCTTTTTCCACATCCTCAGCAGCATCTGCTGTCACCTGAGTTTTTTATTTTAGACATTCTGACTAGTTTGAGGTGAAATCTCAGGGTTGTTTTGATTTGCATTTCCCTGATAACTAAGGACTAAGGACATTGAACATTTATTTAGTTGTTACTTGGCCATTCCATATTCCTAAATTGAAAATTCTTTGTTTAGATCTGTACTCCACTTTTTAACAGGGTTATTTGGTTCAATGGAGTCTAACTTTTTGAGTTTGCCTCTGCTGCTGGTTTACCACAAGGTAAACCAGCTCAGACAGGAAGGTACCTGTGCCACTGGTCAGGCTGGGTTCCTGAGTCCTTGGATCCTGTTGGTCCCAGTTATGCTGGTAGTGTTGTGACAGATGTTATGTCCTCCTCACCTCCTATCATATGATCCTGAGTGTGTTAGAGCACCTGGAAGTTTAGCTTTCTTTGGGTGTTATGGGTCTGGCTACAGAGTTCATGCCCAAGATAAACCAGTTCAGACTGGAAAGTAAAGGAATGTTTTTCTTAACTAAATTATTCAAAGTGGAAAGACCCACTTCTAATCCAGAACTTTGAGGTGAGAAAATACACCTTTAATCTGGACCTTACCTTTTGCTGACAATGTATATAAAAAACATTGAAGAAGGAAGGTTGCTATCTCTTTACCTGCTTGTTTTAGCTCTTGCTAGCAACTCTATTCCTTCACTAGCATTAGAGCCTCTGGTTTTTGTATCCCAGCATATACTGAATACCAGCTGAAGCATCCAGTCTCATGAACAGAGCAACTAATACATATTGGACAAGAATTGACCATTGTTGGACTTCCTGGACCACAGCCTCTAAGCCATTTTAATAAGTCCTCCATATGTATAGGATGTATATGTGTATGTGTGTACACACACACACACACACACACACACACACACATTCTGTTCCTCTAGATAATCCTGACTAATGCAACCTCCATGTAACAGTCCATCACTGAGGGAACTTAGTGTCCTTAGGAACTCATAAAGGAACCTGGAGACAGGAGCTGAAATAGAAATTGTATGTAGAGAAATACTGCTTAATGGGAACCTGGAGGCAGGAAATAAGAAGAGGTTGTATGTAGAGGAATAGTGCTTATTGGGTTTGCTTTTCATGGCTTGCTACTTAGCTTGCTTTCTTATGCAACCCAGGACTTCTTACCTAGAGGTGGTACTTCACCACATCAGTCAGTAATTAAGAAAATGTCCCACAGACTTGCCTATAGTTCAATCTGATAAAGGCAATACTTCAGTTGTGATTCACTTTCCCTAGATTACTATAGCTTCTGCTTGGTTGACAAAAACAATACATTTGTGGTAAAGCAATCAGCAAACCCCACAGAAGCATTGGGGGAAATCGTCAATACATGATAACTGTTTAGAAATAGTCTTCCTATACACATTTATAAAAACAACTTAGAATATAAGGTAGATCACTTAGTCTTCTAGAAGTTAATTCATACCAACAGACTCAGAAGATATTCGAAGTGAGTACAAAGGACAATATGTAATTTTTTTTTAGTGAAAGTAGAAAAATAGTCCTGACAAAGCTAAACAAAGAATTTTCACCTGAAGAACATTGGATGGCTGAAAAGCACCTTAAGAAATGTTCAACATCATTAGTCATTAGAGAAATGCAAATCAACACAGATTTTTTTCTGTATTTAACTTTTTGTTCTACATATGCTTCATGTGCTTTTCTCACACAGGATAACTAGTAAGCTTGTATCTGTTTATGATAAATCTCTTCTATTCCCAGACACAGAAAAACGCTTTCTCTTCTTCTCCCAAAGATGCTTAGGTGTGTGTTGGAAACAAACTGAAACATAAGTGTAATCCTGGAAAAAAGCCAGTGAAAAACAAGACTCATGCAAAGCACCTGAGCAAAGATGGTGCCAAGGCATGAGAATGCTGATTAGAAGAGTGGCCCGAGAGAGAGAGAGAGAGAGAGAGAGAGAGAGAGAGAGAGAGAGAGAGAGAGAGAGAGAGAGAGAGAGAGAGAAACCAAAAGCCTTGTCACTACTGTGTCCGGTTCCTCCCCTTTCAGAAACAATAATCTCATTGTGCCCCAAATATTATCTAGCTTTAATTTTATACAGTGAACTACTTTGTGAAAATTTTCAACAAGAATGGCTTGCCCTCATGAGAAGTTACTATTATAAAAAAACCCTGGGTGTCGTTAACTAGGCCTTTGGCTTCTACTCTCCAACCTCTAGCTTATGAATGGCCATCGGCTGAAACGAATTTACAACTCTTTGGAAAACCACTTATAGCAACTGTTGTTTTATGTCAAGCTTGAAACCACAGTCTCTCCATTGGGTAAAATCTTATAGCCATGGTACCTCTTGAAGAGAAACTGACTAGGTTGTGGAAGAAAAAGCAGTAACTCGCCCAATTTAAATTGCCCAGAGAAGTATCTATTACCAAGAGGTGAGGCAAACACTTAATAGTTTCAGAGCTCAGGAGCAACAGGTGGGCAATCAAATTATATATTCTCCACCAGGTGGAAAATCACCTCTTATTTGAAATTTTAACTGTTTTAATGGTTCCCAAAAGGAGAATATGCCCCACTAGACCTAAGCTGAGCTCATTTATCCAGTTACACTGTGCTTTTCTGATCCCACTGTGCATACATCAGAGTGGCATTTTATAGCCTGAATTTTATTTCTGTCTGGCTCTGGCATGGAGGAGAGACCACAAGTCATTTTCTGGATCTTAATTAGACATACACATGATCCTGAGCAGAGTCTTATAATCAGTGGGGAGACATCAATGGGGGCTCTTAATTCACACTGAGGCTGAAAGGCCTGCATGGTGGTTGAAAGAAGGCGGTGATTTAATTCAAAATGTGTATATTGGATGTGTGTATGCGTGTTTGTGTCTGTGTATCTGTATATCTTGCTATTTCTGTCTCTGGCTCTGGCTCTCTCTCTCTCTGTGTCTGACTCTGTCTCTGTCTGTATCTGTCTCTGTCTCTGTGTCTCTGTCTCTGTCTCTCTGTCTCTGTCTCTGTCTCTCTCTGTCTCTCTCTCTCTCTCTCTCTCTCTCTCTCTCTCTCTCTCTCTCTGTGTGTGTGTGTGTGTGTGTGTGTGTGTGTGTGTGTGTGTTAAGGAAAAATATCAAACAAAATGTCTAACTTCTATTTCAGTCAGCCAGAAAATTATATCTATTTTATAGTATCCAAATAAATCATGTAAAAAATAACCTCATTCATGGTGGTTCCTGGGACAGGCAATCCAACTGTCTAACCTGACTTTGTGCTGGCCCTGAACTAGAAGTACATGGATCCTTAGCAAAGTCCTAAGCAAACACACTCCATTTTGCCAAAATCCTAAGCCTCAAGCTTTATTCATGGTGTTACAGAATCCTACCATGAACTGAAATTCAACATTTGGGTTTTCTGTAGCTACTTTAATGTGTCAATTTTATTTATTCATTTTATTAAAATTAATTTTATTTCATATATGTGATGGAAAGTAGGTTCCATCAGTCCACCTATCCACCCACTTCCCTCCCTCCTGCCATCCTAAATCCCACCTAGAATCCCTCTTAAATTCATGGCTTCTATTTCAGTAAATATTATTCTCTCTCTCTCTCTCTCTCTCTCTCTCTCTCTCTCTCTCTCTCACACACACACACACACACACACACACACCATGCACGTGCACACTGAATCCTACTGAATCTACTTACTATTGCTCACATGAATATGTTTTTAGGGCTGACACCAGCATTGGATAAGGCTCACCTCTGTTCAAGACTAATTCTTCCTTTGTCAGCAGACAATTGCCTATAACTATCTCTTCATCTATAGTAAGACCCATGAGACTTCCTCTATCCAGTTGCCATATCAACTGCTGTTTAGTCAGTCATATTAGTGAAGTTTTATGGCTGCAGCTTTCCTGTTGCACATAAGAAACATAGCTTTACAATGACCATCCTGACTCTCATAATCTTTTATGCCTCTTCTGTAATGTTCCTTGATATTTATTTGTAGGATTTATGTTACCAATGTATCCACGCACCTCAGTCTCTGTATTTTTTTATATTTAATGGTTTTTTTCTTTTTTTCTTTTCTATATTCTTTGTTTACATTCCAAAGGCTTACCCCTTTCCCAGTTCCCCCACCACCACCATACGTCCCATAAGTCCTCTACCCCCCAACTATTCCCCAATCATCCCCCACACACCATTTCTCTGTTCTGGATCTACAAAACTGGATCCAATCTTTTCAGGCCCAGGGTCCTCTCCTTTCTTCTTCTTGGTAATCATTTGAATTGCTAATTGTGCCTTGAGTATTTAGGGCTTCTGGGCTCATTAATATCCACTTATCAGTGATTGCATTTCATGTGTATTCTTTTGTGATTGGGTTAACTCGCTTAGGATGATATTTTCCAGATCTATCCATTTACCTACAAATTGTATGAATTCATTATTTTTAATTGCTGAGTAGTATTCCATTGTATAAATATACCACATTTTCTGTATCCATTCCTCCTTAGAGGGATATCTGGGCTCCTTCTAGTTGTGTCATTCAGTGATAATTCCAGTGTACCACAAACTTTTTTTGATGAGAGATGAAAGGCACATTTATTTGTGGGTATAAGGATAAGTAGAGGAAAGTTAGGAATTATTCTGATTTAAAAGAGTGACAGGATGTGCCTAGTCCTGCAGTGACTTAATCCCTTGCACCAAGAGATGGCCTCCCCATTCTTAGAGAAGAGGAGTGGTTATGTGACATATGATGGGGAGGAGAGTGGGGTCTGTCATCAGGATATAAAGTGAATAAATAAATAAATAAATAAATGAAAATAAAAAGTAAAAGATCTATGACCTAACTAGAAATTTGTAAAATTTACAGTACATGGCATATACTCAATAAGAGTTTTCTGTTATTGAGCAGGCCTTAAGTCCAATAAGTAGCTATTTGTTACCCCAAAGGTAAATGCCTTTATTGCACCTATATGGTTATCCTGCCATGTAGACCAATGTTGTAATACATAAATATCACAGCTGGGTAGGACTATTGATTGTTTGTTTCCCTGGCAGCTTGTATAGTACCATCTGGACCTACAAAACTTAGACCTTTAAACTTTTAGGTCAGACCCACTTCAGTTCCTCCATATCCTGTATCCAAAGTGCATGTTATCTTCAGCAAGAAGGATTTAATTTTAAATTCTAATGTGAATGTTTTAATATGAATTATTGTTAGGACAATTTCAGTCTAGTTCCAGTTCCCATAATAAAACATTAGTCACAATAAACAACCGATATAAATGGAAAGTAGTAACAATGACTTTGTGTTCAACTTAAGGGAAATGCAAATAACTTGGACAGATAAGACATAATTTTAAGAAGACTTTTCTAAAGCAAAAACATCAATTTCACTCTATAAATGTTCTCATCCTCTTTCCATTTACCTTTCTATTGGCTGCAAGCTTATGTCTTTGAAGCCACTCTCCCAGAGACAGTGAGAAAGAGGATTAGCATTTCAACTCTTCATGTTCTATCAAATAAAACATTGTACAGGACAATTGAGATAGGTAACATGGTATTACTTCTTTATAAATATCTTATGAAAAATTGACATTGATGGAAGACAACTTCTGTACAATTTCTTTCTGTGGCTACTATTTCTACCTATTGGTGGACAGATATATTCCACAGTGTGCTCTGGAGTCAAAAATCATTCCATGGATTTAAAGAGATGAGTTAACAAGGGGGAAATGGAGAAGCTTGAACATCATAGAGCATAATGTAACTGCAGATTGATAAAACCCTGAGGAATGTGTAAACATGATCTGAGATATAAGGAAACCAGCTTACAAGTAGGGATAATGTAGAAATCCAAGGCAGTGTTGCCACTCTGTGATGAAGAGTGGAGAATCTGGAGATTCTGCCAATTTGTTCATTCTCAACCGGTTTGAATATTTTATTAACACCAAACTACACCCTACCAAAGTAGAATTCTAAGCTTATTTACTGCCATTTCTTCCATTTGGGGAAAAAGTGCTGTAATTAAAAGCATGAAAGTTCTCTACCACATCAGAAATGCTTAACTATAAGGAATGCTATAGATAAACATGATGGCAGAGAGCTGTAGTCTCAGCACTTGGGAGACTGAGCTAAAAGGTTTACAAGTTCAAGGCCAACCTAGGCTGCATATTCACAAATCAACAAAACAAAACAAGGAAGCAATGTGTTATTGTTTATTATACTTTCTATCCTAAACACTTACCATATTGCTCAGCTGACCCAAACAGCCACTAGAATACCTCATGACATCGAAAGCCACTATGAAAATGTCCTTAATAGATTCATAGACTGTAATGTCACTACAAGAACCCTGAAGGTGAACAGTAGTATATCTATTCAACAAAAGTTTCCATTTTGTATTATTTCTGTTCTGTGTGTAGTCCTGTTTTCCTTAACAAGGTTATATTTCCTCCTCTGTTTCTTTGGCCATGGGTTTTTAAATTAAATGCAATTACTTAATAGGAATCCATTACAAAGCTAAGACAGCTCAGGTCACAGTTCTTAAAATAAATCTTGATTTTTTTTTTATTTTTTTTACGAGAACAATGTTTAGTCAAGACTGAAGAATAGTTTTAAGAGGTCATAAATCAGATTAAGTGCATGCTTTCAGGTCTCAGAATCTGGGAATGCTGCCAGATAGCAATCTCTGAGATTGAGTCACTGGAAATTAGGAGAGCTTGTTCCAGTGATGCTCAGATGACTCATGGCTTCTAATTCTCTTAAAAGAGCCACAAGTCCTGCAATGCTAATTACATTATGAGACTGAGTGCAGGGGCAAAAGAAATGGTCCAAAATTATGCAGCCAATGCTCCTGTCTGCAGAATAGAACAAAGTGCACATTTGTTCCCACAGAAAACCCATCTTGTCCTTGCAGTATGTGGCTGCTCATTCTACCCTAACCCCCAAATATATCTTTAATGAAAGAAATGCTGGATAACATGATAATCGCAATTAGAATCTGTATAATTTGCCCTTGTCTGGTTCAGGCTGCAGAAGGAACAGTGGTGCTGAAATGCGGTGGTATATTGGTGGTAGATTTCATCCAGAAAGAGCATGTCATAAGAAGCAGCAGTTTCCCTGAGTATGGAAGATAGACCCAGTGTGCAGCTTGCTACAGACAGCATTTATTTTGATAGATGCTGCTAAGCTCAACAAACAGACTTCACTAACATTAATCAAGGACTTCTTGATTTTTGTGTTCTTAAAAAATGGAAGAAAGATTTATTAGTCAGTTCTAGCCACAAGAAAATTTCTCCCACCTATTTTATATATCTTCTTGGAGGGTTGCATGTCTTTGTTGAAACAAGAGAATCAGCTTGGTCTTACATTCCTGGTCCCTATATTTGCATTGTGTGTTTTTTGTTGTTTACACAGGGCCTCACTTCACAGTCTTGATTCACCTGGACCTCACCATAACGATCTGGTTAGCCTGAAATTCACAGAGATCCTCCTACTTCTACTTCCACAGCACTTGAATTAAAGACATACTGTACCATGTATGGCCTGATCTGTTGTTTGATACACATGTCTGGGGTATAAATGGCCAAAGGCTTTGAGGTCTTAGCTATGCAACATCTACAGAGAATAGATGAAGTTTATTTGCTGTTAGTAATAAAAGCAATCCTAACAGCTACTGTGAGTTCATGGAGCACCAAGACAGGAGACAATACAAATGTGTGCCTTTGTTAATTTGCATTCTGGCCAAATCCCCCTTTGTCATAGATACCAAAGAGTCTAGAGTTGACATGAAAAAAAGACCTGAGGAAAAAGGTTTTGTTTGTTTGTTTGTTTGAGACAGGGTTTTTCTGTATAGCCCTGGCTGTCCTGGAACTCACTCTGTAGACCAGGCTGGCCTCGAACTCAGAAATCCGCCTGCCTCTGCCTCCCAGAGTGCTGGGATTACAGGTGTGCACCACCACAGCCCGGCCAATTTTCTATATTCTTTGTTTACATTCCAAATGATTTTCCCTTTCCCAGTTCCCCTCTCCCCATAAGTCCTATAAGCCCTCTTCCCTCCACCAGTTCTCCAATCAACCCCCTCCTACTTCTCTGTCTTGGTAATCCCCTACAATTCTGCATCAAGCCTTTCCAGGACCAGGGCCCTCTCCTTCCTTCTTCTTGAGAATCATTTGATATGTTCATTGTGTCTTGAGTATTCAGAGCTTCTGGGCTAATTAATATCCACTTATCAGTGACTGCATTCCATGTGTATTCTTTTGTGATTGGGTTATCTCACTTAGGATGATATTTTCCAGCTCCAACCATTTGCCTAAAAATTTCATGAATTCATTGTTTTTAATTGCTGAGTAGTATTCCATTGTGTAAATATACCATATTTTCTGTATCCATTCCTCCACTGAGGGACATCTGGGTTCTTTCCAGCTTCTGACTATTATAAATAAGGCTGCTATGAAGATAGTGGAGCATGTGTCCTTATTGCATGTCAGGGAATCCTCTGGATAAATGCCCAGGAGTGGTATAGAAGGGTCCTCCGGAAGTGACTTTGTAACTTTTAACTTCAGATAATTGCTTTGTGTCATAAAATTATATCTGTAAAAGTACACGTGATATATACATCTAAATATGTATAAATATATATGTATATATTTCTTATATATGTGTGTATATACATTCTTTGTCCCTATGCTTTGCAAAAGAGATGCTTGGTTATTTCCTATGCTATAGTTTCTTTCAGTATTTATATTTCTTTCAATTTGGACATTTATATTTGCATCTTACCTATTTGCAAAAGCTTTAGTAAGAACATATAAGAGCATAACCATATGAATATAGAATTTTCAAACTAAAGTTATTAGAAATTGTATGTATAGAGTTACCAAAAATACCTATTATGAAATAATAGTTTAAAAGAAAAAGTGTAAAAAAATAAGTAATTTAACACTATTGCTGCATAGTTTTTCTTAGCCCGAGCCCAAAGAGAAGCAATCATTTACACGTTTGTTGTAAGGGGAAGAAGGAAAAATACCAATTTTTCAAGGAGAAAGGCAAGTTTGTAAAAGCCCCTTATAAGAACATGAGCAACAGCAACATGCTTAGGGTAAATTCAAGGGTAAGTGGGGTGGGATTTAATTTTTGGGCATAGGCTAACAATGATATTTGAAATAGATTAAATACAAGTTATGCAAACAGTTGTGTTAACTAATAGGTGACTTTCATAGGGTGCAATCTGCATTCAAGAAAGCTGGGAGTTTGTTATCACCCATTAAATGAGTGATTTTCTAGCTCTAGGATGCATGCATAGACTGCTTCTGCTTCCCACTGCACTTGGTAGGACACAATAAGATAATGAAGCATAGTATTTCAGGAATATATAGTAGGTCTTCATCTTCATAGCTAAATTTTACTAGTCACTCCTCAACATAAAGGGCATTGCATCCTGGCTGTCATTGAATACTCTTGCATACACCCAGAAAAGCCACACTGGGCCAGAAGCTCTCCATCCTGTTCTAGAATTCCGGAAATGTAACTAGATGATTGATCTGGTTCAGATGCAAGCCATATGATTCCTGTCCTTTTTAATTTATATAAAACTTTTGGTCTGGATCCCAGGACAGAATACTGTTGTGATAAATTGACCTTAATTAAAGTAATGTATAGGTCAAGCTTAGCTTTTAAAATGCATTTGTTGCCAGCAAATCCATTCAAATATCTAAAATTATCAACTAAACATGGCAGGTCTGGCATACCTATCTACAATAATCAAGTTTTCTCAAAGTTCTTTCAATCAAAATCAGCTTGAACAGTTTCCACAATAAAACTTAAGATCATAAAGGAAAGAAGATTGAGGAATCGGCATTCAGTCCTTTGCTGATTAACATGGCCTTTTCAGTCTTGGGCTCATCACAGAGTTCTCAAGTCAGTTTCATTAAATTTCTTGACAGCACACTCCATCCTCTCTAAGCAAGGCCTCACTGTTCTGCACACTCTAAAATGGTTGACTGGGGTGATACCTTTTAATCCATCTCATTTTGGAGGTTATCAAATATGTGAATTCAAGTTTAGTCAAAATAGATTATCTCAGCATTAGATGAATGCATAAATGTCAAAATAGAACCTGATGGGATGACAGATTCTCTTGTTAAGGAGCTTTGCTTCAGTGGTTTGGAACTCAAGCAATTTAGTCACACTGACCACAAGACCTATCTAATATCAGAGCATCATTGAAAATAATACACACACACATTATGTTGGCCTGTTTCATGTCAACTTGACATAAGCTAGAACCATTTAGAAGGAAGGCATTAGAAAATTCTTCCACATGGTTAGCTTGTAGACACGTCTGTAATGCATTTTCTTAATTAGTGATTGATAGGGGAGGGCTCAGCTCATTTTGGGTAGTGCCACCACTGGCCTGGTAGTCTGAAATGCCATAAGAAATCAGTTAGAACAAGTTATGGATGAACAACCCATATAGAAGAATTCCTCCATGACTTCTGCATCAGTTCCTACCTCCAGGTTCCTGCCCTGAATTCCTGCCTCAACTTCCCCAAATGATAAGGTATAAGAAGAAAACAATTCTTTCCTCCCTAAGTTTATTTTGGTCATGGTGTTTTATCATAACAGTAGAAAACCTAAAACACACATTTCATACAGTTGTAATTGATGAAATAAAGCCTATTATCTCATCAACTATGTAAATAGTTCTTAAGTTAGTACATTTGTTTTTAATATTGAATGTATAGTGATATAGTAATGCTACCAAGAAAAAGGTCTTCATTTCATGACTTTAGGGTCTTGCATAAAGTCTTATTTAGTTTCTCACTCAAAATAAACATCTGAATGTCATGATATGTTTTATCATTTCAATATTGCAAATGTATAGTCACATTCAAGACTGTAAAGAAAATTGAAAGTTGTATTTAGAAGTATTGTTAAATCAAGTAGTTTTTATAAACTGGACATCATGAACATTGATGATGAAAGCTAAGAAGACCTCAGAATATGGAAAGCTTTCCCATGCTGGTGGATTGGCAGAATTAATGCAGTAAAAATCACCATCTTGCCAAAAGAAATCTACAGATTCAATGCAATCCCCACCAAAATTCCAATTCAATTCTTCATAGAGTTAGAAAGAGAAATTCTCAGTTTCATCTGGAATAATGTAAAACCCAGGACAGTTAAAACTATTCTCAACAGTAAAAGAACTTCTGGGTGAATCAGTATTCCAGACCTCAAGCAGTACTACAGAGCAATAGTGATAAAAAACTGCATGGTATTAGTAACGGGACAGGCAGATAGGTCAACAGAATAGAATCAAAGACCCATAAATGAACCCACACAGCTATGGTCACTTGATCTTTGACAAAGCAGCTAAAACCATCCAGTGGAATAAAGACAGTCTTTCAACAAATGGTGCTAGTTCAACTGGTGATCAACATGTAAAAGAATGCAAATTCATCCATTCTTATCTCCCTGTACAAAGTTCAAGTCCAAGTGGATCAAGGCCTTCCACACAAAACCAAATACATTGAGTCTAATAGAGGAGAAATTTGGGGAAATCCTTGAATACATAGGCACAGGGGGAAATTTCCTATACAGAACAATGACTTATGCTCTAAGATCAAGAACTGATAAATGGGACCTCATACAATTGAAAGGGTTCTGTAAGGCAAAGGACACTATCAACAGGACAAAAAAGCAACTAACAGATTGGGAAAAGATCTTTACCAATACTACATCTGATAGAGGACTAATATTCAATATATACAAAGAACTCACAAAGTTATACTCCAGAGAACCAAATAGCCCTATTAAAAATGGGGAACAGAGCTAAACAAAGAATTTTCAACTGAGGAGTACTGAATGGCTGAGAAGCACCTAAAGAAATGTTCAACATTCTTAGTCATCAGGGAACTGCAAATCAAAATGACCCTGAGATTCCACCTCACACCAGACAGAATGGCTAAGATTGAAAATTCAGGTGACCGTGGATGCTGGTGAGGTTGTGGAGGAAGAGGAACACGCCTCCATTGATGGTGTGATTGCAAGCTGGTACAACTACTCTAGAAATCAGTTTGGCAGTTCCTCAGAAATGGGGACTAGTACTACCTGAGGACATAGCTATAACAGCATATACCAAAATGATCCTCCAACATGTAATAAGGACACATGCTCAAACATGTTCATAGCAGCCTTATTTATAATAGCCAGAAGCTGGAAAGAACCCAGATGTCCTTCAACAGAGGAATGGATACAGAAAATGTGATACATTTGCACAATGAAATGCTACTTGGCTATTAAAAACAATAATGTCATGAAATTCCTAGGCAAATAGATTTATCTAGAAAATAACATCCTGAGTGAGATAACTCAATCACAAATGCCCACACATGGTATGTACTCACTGATAGATCTGTATTAGACAAATAGTGTGGAATACTTATGAACCAACACTTAGCCCACATGATGCTCAAGAGGAAGGAAGACCAAAGTGTGGATGCTTCAGTCCTGCTTGGAAGGGGGAACAATATAATCAAGGGAAGTAAAGGGTAAAAGGGACTTGGGAGGAAGAGAAGATGGTAAGGGGAAAAAGGAGAAGAATCAGGTATGGGAGATGGAAGAGATGTACAGAGTGTCAGGAAATTGAACAGAGGTGTGTAGCAATGGGGGATGGGGAACTGAGGGTAGCAACCAAAAATTCCCAGATTCCAGGAAAGGCAGAGCCCCCCAGGACCCCATGGGGATGACATTAACTGAACTACTCCACAAAGGGGAAGGAGAACCTGTCGAGACCATATTCAGAGGTTAGGCATGCCTGCCCCCACTGAGGGATTGTGCCACCCCTCATCTCCAAGATTTTGACCCAGAATTATTCCTGTCTAAAGGGACAAAGAGTAGAGCAGAGACTGAAGCAAAGGCCATGAAGAGACTGCCCCACCTGGGGATCCATCATGCAGCCACCAAACCCAGATACTATTACTAATGCCAAGAAGTGCTTGCTGACAGGAGCCTGATACAGATGCCTCCTGACAGCATTTGCCAGATCCTGACCAATACTCATGCAAGTGCTCACAGCTAACCATTGGACTGAGCACAGGAACCCCAGTGGAGGAGTTAGGGGAAGACTGATGGAGCTGAATGGGCCTTATCTGTCATCAGTGGGAAGGGAGACCCTTTGTCCTATGAAGGCTTGATGCCCCATTGTAGGAAAAGTATGTGTAAAGTTAGTTCTTGTATGAGTTATATGGACAAGGCAAGGTAGATATGATATTTCATCATGTAAAAAAGATAGTCATTGAAAATAATAAAACATTAAAGAGACCTTCCAGTCTGGGCTGGTTTACCTTAGGTGCTAACTGTGCAGCCAGTTCTGTAACACCCAAAGAAACCTCCATTCCCAGGTAGAGGAATGCTAGTTTGGTAAATCAGGAGTGGATGGGTGGATGGTGGAGCACCCTCATAGAAGCAGGGTAAGGGAGGATGGGATAGGGTATTTGCAGAGGGGAAACCGGGAAAAGGCTTAACATTTGAAATGTAAATAGATAGATTTTTTTAAAAGAATATTAAAATTCAAAAAAAATAAGGTGGTCAATTTTGTTAACTGAATGAAAGATAATGGAACAATCAATACTACCAAACATGCATGTTGGTGACTTAAGGGACTTCGTAATACTTTATTATACTCTATGGCTCCTGGGCTCTTGAGTTTGGAGCCAATTCAGAGATATAGATAAGCACTAGCATTATTGCTAATGAATCCAAGAGCAGGAGTTTTAGGATAGCTGTGAGGTGGCAACAAACTAAATAAGGCAGATGTCCCCAACCTACAGGCAAGATTGGGAGTCAGATCAATAGTTCTTTCAGACAGATTGAGGAGAAGAGAGGAAGGTGGGAGAAGGAAATGTTCAACCTCTGAACTCACCAATTACCAGAACCTAAACATAGGCACACAATGCATATGTTTATTTCCTCCCTACATCCCAAAAGGTATCAGATGTAGCTCAATCACATTTGGTGAGGACTTACTACAGTTCCTGGTAAACGCCATAAATTAGATTCCTTGTTATACTTTAAGAAAGAGAAATATGAGCTTTGCTGAGTAGCCTAATTAGGATTCAAACTCTCAGCTTTTTCAGTCAATGGCTAGAATTCTACACACTGCTTTCCTGTGTGGGAAAGTATGCCGGAAAGCACTGTTTCTTAGCAAGGAAGAATGAGAGCAACCTCTGACTCAAGATATGTTTGTGTGAGTTTTTGGGAGAATAAAATATTTGCCTGTTGCTTTGACTTTGTGATAGCTGGATATCACACATGAATTAAGATATATGTTCTTTCCTTCAAGAACACAAACTGCAGACAATCAACAAGGGTTGTTCACTTTCTACATAGTAGTTTTTGGATATATCTTCTAGTACACACCATTAATAGAAAACCAAAAGCATCCAAATTTAGATCACTACCTCATTCAAAATCAGTTGCATCAAATATATATTCTCTATCCTCCACTGAATAATGTGCACCAAGAGAAAAATAGCTTCTATGGCCATTTTCTTATATACTTGCATAGTTCAGAAGATGTGAGTTAGGGAGAATGACTATAGAAAGTCCACAGCAGTAGGCTTCATCCTTACTAAAACTTATGTTTAAATAAAAAAATTAAGTTTTGTGTACTTAACTTGATCAGAATTGTGATAATATTTCAATATTTTATATGAGATAGGGTCTTATAGTATAAAATTTTCCATTGGTGGTTTCACACAAATTTTCAAAAATTTTTGTAGGATATCATACTTTCAGAGTAGCTATATCTATACCACCAGATTTTATAATCATTTTCAAAATTTAGTCCTGTAGTAAAATAATTAAATATAGGTGATATTTCTTAAATATATGATAAAATACACCAAGAACTCTCAATACTGAACAGCTATGCTCCAATGCAAGGGCACCCTCATTCATAAAAGAAACTTTACTAAAGCTTAAAGCACACATTGCACCTAACACAATAATTGTGGCTGAATTCAACACTCCACTCTCCTCAATGGACCGATCAGGAAAGCAGAAACTAAACAGGGGGAGAGTGGAACTAATTGAAACTTTGGACCAAATGAATTTAACAGATATATATAGAACATTTCATCCTAAAGCAAAAGAATATACCCTTTTCTCAGCACCACATGGTACCTTCTCCAAAATTGATCATATAATTGGTCACAAGACAGACCTCAACAATACAAGAAGATAGAAATAATCCCATGCCTCCTATCAGATCACAGTGGAGTAAGAGTGGTCTTCAATAGCAACAAAAACAACAGAAAGCCCACATCCACATGGAAACTGAACAATACTCAATGACACCTTGGTCAAGGAAGAAATAAAGAAAGAAATCAAAGACTTTTTAGACTTCAATGAAAATGAAGGTACAACCTACCCAAATCTATGGGACACAATGAAAACAGTGCTAAGAGGAAAACTCATAGCCCTTAGTGCCTCCAAAAAGAAACTGGAGAGAGCAAACACTAGCAACTTAACAGCATACCTGAAGGCACTGGAACAAAAAGAAGCTAACTCACCCAGGAGGAGTAGAAGACAGGAAATCATCAAACTAAGGGCTGAAATTAATCAAGTAAAAACAAAGAGAACCATACAAAGAATCAACAAAACCAAGAGCTGGTTCTTTGAGAAAATCAACAAGATAGATAAACCCTTAGCCAGACTAACCAAAGGGCACAGAGACAGTATCCAAATTAACAAAATTAGAAATGAAAAGGGGGATATAACAACAGAAACTGAGAAAATTTAAAAGATCATCATATCCTACTACAAAAGTCTATACTCACCACAACTGGAGAATCTGGAGGAAATGAACAATTTCCTAGACAGATACCAAATACCAAAATTAAATCAGGATCAATTAGATCAGCTAAATAATCCATAACCCCTAGAGAAATAGAAGGGGTTATAGAAAGCCTCCCAACCAAAAACAGTATGGGACCAGAGAGTTTTAGTGCAGAATTCTATCACACCTTCAAAAAGGACATAACACCAATACTCTTCGAACTATTCCACAAAATAGAAACAGAAGGAACATGATCCAACTCGTTCTACTAAGCCACAATTACACTGATACCAAAACCACACAAAGTTCCAACAAAGAAAGAGAACTACAGGCCAATTTCCCTTATGAATATCGATGCAAAAATACTAAATAAAATTCTTGCCAACTGAATCCAAGAGCACATCAAAATGATCATTCACCGTGATCAAGTAGGCTTCATCCCAGGGATGCAGGGATGGTTCAGTATACAGAAATCCATCAATGTAATCCACTACATAAACAAACTAAAAGAAAAAAAACCACATGGTCATCTCATTAGATGCTAAAAAAAAAAAAGCACTTGACAAAATTCAGCATCCTTTCATGCTAAAAGTCCTGGAAAGAAGAGGCATCCGAGGCCCATACCTAAACATAGTAAAAGCAATATACAACAAACCAGTAGCCAACATCAAAATAAATGGAGAGAAACTTAAAGCAATCCCACTAAAATCAGGGACTAGACAAGGCTGCCCTCTCTCTCCATATCTTTTCAATATAGTACTTGAAGTTCTAGCGAGAGTAATTAGACAACATAAGGAAGTCAAAGGGATACAAATTGGAAAGGAAGAAGTCAAAATATCATTATTTGCAGATGATATGATAGTATACTTAAGCAACCCAAAAATCTCCACCAGAGAACTCCTACAGCTGATAAACAACTTCAGCAAAGTGGCTGGTTATAAAATCAACTCAAGCAAATCAGTAGCCTTCTTGTACTCAAAGGACAAGCAGGCTGAGAAAGAAGTTAGGAAAATAACACCCTTCACAATAGCCACAAACAATATAAAGTATCTTGGCATGACTCTAACCAAACAAGTGAAAGATCTGTATGACAGGAACTTCAAGTCGTTGAAGAAAGAAATCGAAGAAGACCTCAGAAGATGGAAAAATATTTCATGCTCTTGGATTGAAAGGATCAATATAGTAAAAATGGCCATCTTGTCGAAAGCAGTCTACAGATTCAGTGCCCCATCAAAATCCCAAATCAATTCTTCATAGATCTAGAATGAGCAATTCTCAAATTCATATGGAGTAACAAAAAACCCAGGATAGCTAAAACTATTCTCAACAATAAAAGGACTTCTAGGGGAATCAATATCCCTGACCTCAAGCAGTACTACAGAGCAATTGTGTTAAAAACTGCATGGTATTCGTACAGCAACAGGCAAGTAGAGCAATGGAATAGAATTGAAGACCCAGAAATGAACCCACAGAGATATGGTCACTTGATCTTTGATAAAGGAGCTACAACCATCCAGTGTAAAAAAGATAGCCTTTTCAACAAATGGTGCTGGTTCAACTGGAGGTCAACATGCACAAGAATGTGAACTGACCCACTCTTATCTCCTTGAACTAAGATCAACTCCAAGTGGATCAAGGACTTCCACATAAAACCAGACACACTGAAACTGATAGAAAAGAAACTGGGGAAGACCCTGGAGGACACGGGCACAGGGGGAAAGCTCCTGAACAGAACACCAATAGCTTAAGCTCTAAGATCAAGAATAGACAAATGGGACCTCGTAAAATTACAACATTTCTGTAAGGCAAAAGACACTGTCAGATGGACAAAACGGCAACCAACAAATTGGGAAAAGATCTTCACCAACCCCACATCTGACAGAGAGCTAATATCCAATTTATACAAAGAACTCAAGAAGTTAGACCCCAAAGAACCAAATAACCCTATTAAAAATGGGGTACAAAGATAAATAAAAAATTTTCACCAGAAGAAATTCGGATGACTGAGAAGCACCTTAAGAGATGTTCACACCATTAATCATCAGGGAAATGCAACTCAAAACAACCCTGAGATTCCTCCTCACACCAGCCAGAATGGCTAAGATTAAAAACTCAAGAGACAACAGGTGCTGGCAAGGGATGTGGATTAAGAGGAACACTCCTCCACTGTTGGTAGGATTGCAAGATGGTACAATTGCTCTGGAAATCAGACTGGCGGTTCCTCAGAAAATTGGGCATGACACTTCCAGAGGACCCTGTCATACCATTCCTGGGCATATACCCAGAGGTTCCCCTGCATGCAATATAGACACATGCTCCACTATGTTCATAGCAGCCTTATTTATAATAGCCAGAAGCTGGAAGGAGCCCAGATGTCCCTCGGTGGAGGAATGGATACAGAAAATGTGGTATATTTATACAATGGAATACTACTCAGCAATTAAAAATAATGAATTCATGCAATTTGTAGGCAAATGGTTGGATCTGGAAAATATCATCCTAAGTGAGTTAACCCAATCACAAAAGAATACACGTGAATTGCAATCACTGATAAGTGGATATTAATGAGCCCAAAAGCTCTGAATACTCAAGGCACAATTAGCAAATCAAAAGATTCCCAAGAAAAAGGAGGGAGAGGACCCTGGTCCTGAAAAGACCAGATCCAGTTTTGTAGGAGAGTACCAGAACAGAGAAATGGGCAAGGGTGATTGGGGAATGGGTGGGGGGAAGAGGACTCCAACATATGGTGAGGGGGGAACTGGGAAAGGGGAAAGCCTTTGGAATGTAAACAAAGAATATAGAAAAAAAAAAACAGAAATGAAACCCAGATTTTACATTGGCTTTTTCATGTATAAAGCCAGGGGAAGAAACTTACTGTAACTCGATATGCTATGTTTGATTGATATTTATGGGAGGCCCACTTTTTTCTGAATAAAAATAAAGGAGTAGATGTGGGACACAAAGGAGATGTGGAGGAGACAGATGTGCTGGTTGGAGAAGAGGGTGGAGAAACTGTGGGCAGGTCTGAAATTATAATGATGATGATAAAGAAAGAACAAGAAAAGAAGTAAAAGAAGAGAGAGAGGGGGGAGAGAGAGAGAGAGAGAGAGAGAGAGAGAGAGAGAGAGAGAGAGAGGGAGGGAAAGAAGGAAGGAAGGAAGGAAGGAAGGAAGGAAGGAAGGAAGGAAGGAAGGAAGGAAGGAAGGAAGGAAACTTAAAGGAGCCATAAGAAACAGATGTTTACAAGAGTTCTCAACTTGTGGGTCACAATCCATCCTACATATCAAATATTTACATTGACATTGCAATTCACAGCAGAAGCAAAATTACAGTTATAAAGTAGCAACAGAATAATTTTATATGGTCGCCACCACAATGTGAGGAACTGTATTAAAAAAAAGTGGGAGCCTGAGGAAGATTAAGAACTGCTGTTTTAGAAGCTCTCTTTGGTTGATGGTTTTGTCCCGGGTAGCTCTGGGAGTACTGGGTGACTCATTGTTGTTCCCCCTGGGGCGTTGCAAACCCTTTCAGCTCCTTGGGTCCTTTCTCTAGCTCCTCTATTGGAGAGCCTGTGCTCAGTTCTCTGAATATGACGGGTAATATCAAGTTTCATTTATTGATCAATTGAATCTATTCTAGGTATTCACTTGCAGCATTGCAATTAATACTCAAAGTAATTCATATTATTTTCACCATTCTTCTTATTGATGAAGATTGCATTGAGAAATCTAACTAAAAACATCCAAGTTTTCTCAACCACTGGATTCAATACTTCATTCCAGATCCCCAAAGCCTGATCCTTTACACATTATGCTATACCATGCACACGAAGAACAGGCTTCTCTTAAGATCATTTCAAAAGCTCTATTTTATTGAATGCCTACAAATCAATGAACACCAACCTAACCCCAGATCTACACTATCACAGATATGTCAGTTGTACAATTAGCACTGGAAAGAGGTATGATTTTCATATGAAGCTACGGTAGAAACTCAAACCACTGTGGTTGTGTTTTGAATGTCACATGTGTTCCATATGTTCATATGCTTAAAAACTTGGCTCTTAGTGTGTATCATTCACTTAGAATGTTGTAGAACTTTTAACAGGTATAGGAAGCAGGTCACTGTAGGTAGGCCTTGGGGTGTTATAGCCTGGACCTACTTGATGACTCTTTTCAGAATTCCATTCAATTCAAATGTGAGAAGACAGTGTCTGAGTACATAACTTTGCCACTATGGAGCTGCCTGAGTCCATAACTCTTCCTCCGTGATAAACTGTATCTCCGTCCTTCTTTAAGGTGCTTCTTGTTAGGTAGTCAAAGAAATAAGAGAAGTAACTAATATGCCAGCCTTCCTGTACTTTCCATGTTCACTGAGAGAAGCTGTTTTATCTCCTGAATGAATTGCTTGTTAAGCTGCAAGGACACAGACTAGAAGCACTTAAGAAGAAAATATGTCACAACTCAAATAGATCTCAATGCATACTCATATTTTGTGTTCCTTCTTTATTGCAGCCAGAATCTATTACCAGTGGATTCTGGTCACTATACTAGTCATATAGCAAGCACATTTTTGTCACAGCCAGCCTTTCTATGACCAAAGAAGTCTCAGAAACAAAATAGTCAGTGAAATGTCTTAGATGCAGCATGGCTTAGCATCTCTGAAGCGATGAAGGGGAGGAACTTAAGATAAATAAATTGTCTTTTCCAACATCATCTATTTTGTCCTAAGGAAACAGTACAGAGAAAAAAAATGGAATAATTTGGTTAATGTAAAATAAATACTTCCTGTGCCCTAACTGAGGTTATTTTGAATTTGAGCCAAAATAGCTATTAGTGGTGATTGAAAGTATGAGAGTCAAAAAAGAAACTTCCCTCTCCCACCCTGTGGATGCCAGGAACAAAGCAGAATCTTTCTCTCCTTGTCTAATCACCCCTGAGAGATTAGTATGGTCCAATCAGGCATAAGTACAGACACAAGACAAAGACAACTCCAAAAAGAATTAACTTACCAGCAGTCTATGGCATGAAAATGCGAAGCAGAAGAAATTTCTAGGTTTTCTTTGCTTGTTTTGTCCAGGAACAAATGCTTCCTGACAGGAGCCTGATCTAAGTGTCTCCTGAGAGGCTCTGCCAGTGCCTGACAAAACAGAAGTGGATGCTCACAGACAACCAATGGACTAGGCACTGGTCCCCAGTGCAGTATCTAGAGAAAGGAACCAAGTAGCTGGTGGGTTTTCCAGCTCCATAGGGGGAACTACAATATCAACCAATCACTACCCCCAGAGCTCTCAGGGACTAAACAACCAACCAAATAGTACACATGGAGGGCCCCATGGCTCCAGCTGCACATGTATCAGAAGATGGATTTGTGGGACATCAATGAGAGGAGAGTTCTTTGGTTCTGTGAAGGCTCGATGCCCCAGTGTAAGGGAATGCCAAGATAGGGATGCAGGAATGGGTGGGTTTGTGAGCAGTGGGAATGGATAGTGAGTTTTCAGAGCGGAAACCAGGAAAGGGGATAACATTTGAGATGTATATTAAGTAAATATCTAATAAAAGCAATATATGAATTCTCTTCTGCCTGACGCCTTGAGAGGCATTTTTCTGAACCAAAATCATAAAAAATGCATTATCTAATTCTAAGGCAGAGTGAATTTAAGATACTGTCATTCACATGCAACCATGTCTAGATTCAAGTGTTAATAGGTGAAGATTAGAACTCCAGAACTCAAGTGAGACTTTTCCTCTGTCTTAATTTGCTTTTTGTTGCTGTGTTGAACTATGGAATACATATGGTAGAAGAGGAAAATAAATGCCTACAAGTTGACCTCTGACCTCCATATGGGCCCTGTGGCAAAAGCACATTTAACTACACGTGTACACACACACACACACACACACACACACACACACATACACACACACACAAGAAAAAAATCTAGGTTGCTCCAAGGGACTTATGAATGGCTTATGTCATCACTTGCCAAAAGGTGAGGGATGCACATAAAAGGACTGCTTGCTACCCCAGTTCACTTGCTCTCTCTTTTTCTTTCTCTATGTTTCTACATGTTCCTGGCTGGTCTTTGTCTCTCTTTTCCCCCTTCCTGCCCTTCTTTCTGTCCTTTTCTGTCCCCACTTCTGTTCCCAACGGTCTGCCTCAACCCGTTCTCAGGCTCGCACTCACTTCCTCCTTCCTTTATTCCAAGTAAACCTCCTTTACTACATGGTATGATTTCTCACAGGATACCTTGATATGGGCCACCACATCACCTTTCCTGGTATATTTCATAATACTGAAAAGAAGGAAGAAAGAAAGAAAGAAAGAAAGAAAGAAAGAAAGAAAGAAAGAAAGAAAAAAAGAAAGAAAGGAAGGAAGAAAGAAAGAAAGAAAGAGGAAGGAAGGAAGGAAGACAGGAAGAAAGGAAGGAAGGACAGAAGGATGGAAGGAAGGAAGGAAGAAAGACAGGAAGAAAGGAAGGAAGGATGGAAGGAAGGAAGGAAGGAAGAAAGAAAGAAAGACAGGAAGAAAGGAAGGAAGGATGGAAGGATGGAAGGATAAAAGGAAGGAAGGAAGTTAATTCTAGAAAGGAATCAATAAAGGAAGGAAGAAAAAAATTATTCTAGATTCTCCAAAGTCTAAGATTTGAATTGGATTCCTTGAAACTTGAGGTACAGATGGGTTTGAGTCACCTTATAAAGGCTGGAAATTATATTTTGGTTCTCTTGAAGAGCAGCCAGTGCTCTTAAGTTTTGAGCCAGCTCTCAAATCCAGAAAAGAAATGAAGAGGAAGAAGAGAAGAGAAGAGAAGAGAAGAGAAGAGAAGAGAAGAGAAGAGAAGAGAAGAGAAGAGAAGAGAAGAGAAGAGAAAATTATTTGAGTTAAGAAAGCAAGTTGAAAAATTTTAAAACCATCAAATCTTTAATTGTGGAAAAAAAGAGTCTAACTATTAAAATTCAAGCTAAAATTGGAAGACAGAGTTTTCAAATGTGAAAAAAAAATCCTAATTTCATTCCTCATCTCCAAAACGTCATCAAGAAGGAGTAATGAAACAACCCTGAACACACGTCTTCAGCATTCCCAGAAGACTAAGAAATGTTACCTTCAGAGAGAATGTCAAGAACTTCTTGTACAGCAGTGCAGAGAATGCAAAAGAGGAACAAAGACTCATGTGAGCAGGCATAAGGCCACAACCAGCAACAAAAAATTGCAAAAAATAAAAGAATTCAAAACTCCGTCCATAACTTAACAGTTCATAATCCTAGGTAGGAAGAAGGGATCAGAAGTAGCCTCTTTGGGAAGAATTATATACACATATACAGAATTTGAGACACCAACAAGCTGCAAGTTAAAATTGTTTTAATTCTCCCTATCTTTGGCATATAAAGAATTTCTAGAGGTCCTCCACCCATCCAACCTCAGGAAGCTGAATATTTCTATTCATTCTCCTGGCCTTCTGGGCTTTCCTGTCCTCCTCCCCCAATACCTGATCCTAATCCCCCTTTTCTCCTATCTTTTCCCTCTCCCATTAAGGTCCCTCTATCTTTCTGCCTCCCATGATTGTCTTAATCCCTTCTAAGTAGGACTGAAGCATCCTCACTTCTGCCTACCTTCTTGTTTAACTTCTTAGGGTCTGTGTGTTGTATCATGGGTATTCTGAACTTTTTGCCTAATATCCATTTATCAGTGAGTACAGAATCCTATAGAAGAGTTAGGGGAAAGATTGAAGAAACTGAAGGGTATAACAGCCCTTCAGAAACCACCAGTATCAACTAACCTGGACCCCTGGGATCTCCCTGAGACTTAGCCACCAACAAAAGAGCATACTGGGAATGGTCTAAGCCCTACCCCTGCACTTAAGTAGCAGAGGACTGCCTTGTCTGCCCTCAGTGGGAGAGGGTGCACCTAGTCCTGTAGAGATTTGATGTCCAAGGAAGGGAAATGGGGGAGAACCCTCTCAGAGATGAAGGGAAGGGATGGGGGAAAGAACTATGGGAGGGGCAACTAGGAAGAGAGGCAACATTTGTGATGTAAACAAATAAAATAACTAATAAAAAGAAAAAGAGCAGTTTCTGTAAGGCAAAAGACACTGTCAATAGGACAAAGCAGCAACCAACAAATTGGGAAAGATCTTCACCAACCCTATATCCGACAGAGGGCTAATATCCAATATATACAAAGAATTCAAGAAGTTAGACTCCAGAGAACCAAATAACCCTACTTAAAAATGGGGTACAGAGCTAAACAAAGAATTTTCACCAGAAGAAATTTGGATGGCTGAGAAGCACCTAAAGAAATATTCAACATCCTTATTCACCAGGAAATGCAAATCAAAGTAACCATGAGATTTCACCTCACACCAATCAGAATGGCTAAGATTAAAAACTCAGGAGACAGCAGGTGCTGGTGAGGATGTAGAGAAAGAAGAACATTCTTCCACTGCTGGTGGGATTGCAAGCTGGTACAACCACTTTGGAACTAGTTTGGAGGGCCCTGTTATACCACTCCTGGGCATATACCCAGAGGATTCCCTAGCATGTAATAAGGACACATGCTCCACTATGTTCATAGCAGCCTTATTTATAATAGATAAGAGATAATAGAACCCAGATGTCCCTGAACAGAGGAATGGATATAGAAAATGTGGTACATTTACACAATAGAATGCTACTCAGCTATTAAAAACAACATATTCATGAAAACCTTAGGCAAATGGATGGAACTAGAATATATCATCCTCAGTGAGGTTGCCCAATCACAAAAGAACACACATGGTATGCACTCACTGATAAGTGGATATTAGCCCAGAAGCTTGGAATGCTCAAGATACAATTCACGGACAAAATGAAACTAAAGAAGAAGGAAGAACAAAGTATGGATACTCTTGTCCTTCTTAGAACGGGGAATAAAATATCCACAGGAGGACGTACAGAGACAAAGTGTGGAGCAGAGACTGAAGGTAAGACAATCCAGAGAATGCCCCACCTATGGATCCATCCCATATACAATTTTGAAAGTCTACTACCCTCTTAATCTCCATCCCCTTATCCTGAATAAACTCTATTCTATACTATCCAGTCTTCCAGCTGGTCCCTCATGGAAAAGGGATGCATTGGTTCTCACCACACCCCCTTACGGCATATTCTTATACCTCTTTCCCTTTTTATAATCACAACAGTTATAACCACAGTAATCATAACTAGACTTCTAGAATACATTATTTTATTAGCATAAAAATTCAATTTGTTTTATTACAATTATAATACTACAACTTTGGTTTATAATGCATATTAAAATTTAACTAGGTTTATGTATGTGTACATTAAACAAATTTTAAGAAAATCACATTTCTAGTAGTCTTGAATATTTAAGAACCATAATTATGAGAGAAAACACTCCTGTGATTCTCATTCATCTTAACTAAATTACCAAATACAGTCTTCAGCTTTCACTGTGAAGTAAATATGCCATCCAACTAAACACCATGAAGACCCTTTCATGGGTGCAACAGCAATTTTCCATTTGTGTAGTAGTTACATGACAGCTTCAGACAGAAATATTAGCAACAAAAAATAAAACTTTAAAGCCTAAATAAAAGAAAATGTTCTTTCATCTGTCACTGTTTTCAGTTCCCTGTTGTATTTGTTTCATTCACCACACCCCAAATTACAGGATGTTCACAGTGGTATATGAAACCATACTTTACATCCAAAATTCATTAGGTCCAGTCACTAATCCTCAAATTCTGGTATTCTTTGCCTATATTTAGAATAAGAAATTACGTCAGACTTTCTTATTTTCCAATGATGATTTTAAATCTTTTACTTATTACTTGAATTTTTCAAAATAGGACAATACTATTGATAATTTAATAAACTTCTGTACTAATTTGTTTTTGTTTTTGTTTTTGTTTTGTCACGTGGCCCCACCATTTCAAATAAACAGTCCTGTGGTCCTATGTTTAAAAGCAAAGTTGCATCTTCAAGTCATTTCAAAATGTCAAACTCTATTCTAATTTATTTTTCCTACTACCAGTTGTACCCAATACTTAAAACACAACCTCCACCAAGAATGCTCTATTCTTTTTACATTGCTACAAAGTGACTTGAGGTAAATCTATCATCTTTAAATAACTGTGGGGACACAAAATCTAAGATTTGCAATGTTGAAAAGTGCACTGTGGCACTTAACCTTAACAGGTCATTTTCTAGAACTCTGGCACCTCATAGCTCATCAGATGAATCACTCCATTTTCAGTTCAGAAAAGGACTCTGGAGAAAAGTCCTTTTGAACAAAGTTCAAACTAAGAAAAATGCTGTGACTTGTCCAACATGCACTGCTGTAAGTAGCAGAGGAGATTTCAATTTAACTGAAGGATAGTTCTTTAGATATGTCTTTACTTTCATAACTGAAGACAAAATCATCCAAAGCCAATTTATGTTATACAAGATTAGCTAACAATGTATTTATCATTGACATTAGAGCCATCTACTGGGCTTAGATGAGGAAGAATCATCAGTTATATTCTAAAGTAGATCAGATCCTAGAATCCTGTTGTTACTCATATGCTACAAAGGAATGCCTGGCATCTTGACTATAAGAACTTCAACTCTTCTCATTCTGTGAAGTTTTCAATTCATAACAAAGAAGCACATTTTTAAATCTCATTCAAGCATTGGGATTTGAACTAACTATTGGAGCCTGGTCCTTCCTTTTTCTCTTCATTTTCCAGTTGCCCTTGAGTAAGGCACATTTTGCCCTTGTTTGCTCCAACCAGGTTGATTCTGCCTCACCACTGCAACAAAAGCAATGGAAAACCAATTATGAGCCCCAAAAGGTATCTGTGCTCTTTGGAATACCATTTTTATGCAAATGCAATGTCTATCAGTGATGGTCACTGGAGGCAGAAATAAAAGATACAGATCTTATCCTCCTTATGAGTTGCTTGCCTCTAATATTTTGTCATAGTGAAGGGAAAAGGCCAACTCTAAATGATTAAAATAAGGGTTTAAGACAGGCATGTCAGTGCATGCCTGTACTTATATCATTCTAAAGATTCAGATTGTCACATGTTTGAGGACAGCCTCCTCTATATCATAAGTACAGTTCAGCTGTGGCTACATAAAGAAATTCTGTCTCAAAGTATGAACATAAAGAAAATACAGGTATTTCACTATACTGATAGTATAATGTAATGCAAATGCATTACTATGCTGGTTGAATTATTAGTGTTTCTATAACTTGAATCCCACGGCCAATGATTCAGCTGATTAATAATGCAATCTATCAGATTCTTAATATTTTAATACTTTTTTATAATTATAATTACCTTGTTCAGTTTTCCATAGCTGTCTCATTAAAATCTATGTGTTCTGTATGCATTTATTTTTATCCACCAAGAGATAATAAGGATTTGTCAGCAAGTCTCATAGAGTAGAAATGCAAAGTTTCTCAGTAGTAAGGGATGCAGTTTTTAACCTAGTGAGTCCAGATATCACCCTTCTTATGACAACTTAACAATATGTGGCTGGGATGCACCTACCTATCAGGATTCTACTCAACACTGGGACCCATGGCATATCCCTAAATGGGATTACAAGACAGGAGCCCAGAGCCAATCCCCGCATCTATCCAACCATCAACTTCTTTCACTGCTATGGAAACATGACATCTTGGAACCAAGACCCTAGGTAAGCACCCCACAGACAATCAGCCTATCTTCCTACCAAGCACCCCACTTTCAGACTACCTTGGGGCCATCAAGTTTCCCAAAACTTTGTTGTCAATTAGGGAACCCAGAGCCATTCTATCATGCTATCTGCCAAAATGTCCTTGTCACATCCTTTACCCCAGCTACCTCTGCCTGAGGATTGCAACATGTCCTCTTCTCCATCTCCATAGAATACTACTCACTCTCACTGTGACCACAATTACTCCTTCCCTAGGACCACCTGCAGTAAGCTTTCCCCAAACTCATATGATTGGCAGTGAGAACCTTCTAAACCTATATAAGATTTGGTTTTGGACTCAAAAGTTATACCTATAATTAGTTGAGCAGGGTCCACATCTGATACCCTACTTACCAGTCAATACTTTATTAAGACTAAACTTGAAACATAATTCAGAGGGTTCACAACTTTAAAAATTGGGGTAATAGTAAAGATCCAAGCATCATACAACACAGGTGAGATCAGATGATCCAAACACCACCAGGAACCCAATTGCAGATCCTAGGATCCATTACCCTAAAAATAAACACCATAAATAACCAAGACAATATGTCTTTTCCAGAAATCAGTACCTTTATTCTAAAGTGCTTCAATAAACGCTACTCACATAATGCCAAAGAATAATAATTTCCTAATAGCAAATACAAATACTTCCAAGGAACTAAAAGAAGATATGAATAAATGCCAAAATGATCACTGTGGAAATATAAATAGTTGAATGTAAAAATATAAAGATGAAGTTTAATAGACAGAATCTGAGGAGAAAAACAAAACAAAAATAAAACTAGAAACAAAAACTGCAGGAAGTCAAACAGAAAGCTCAGAATAAAGACACACCAATAGATTGGATCAAATAGAAAAAATAATATCAGGTGTTGAAGACAAAGTAGAGGAATTGGATCACACAGCCAAAAAATGTTAAATAAAAAATAAAAACAAAACCAATTAGTTACAGAATGTACAGGAACTCTGGGACACTATAAAAGTGGCCAAACCTTTGAAGAATAGGCATAAAGGATGATGAAATTTATATCAAAGGAACAGAAAATACTTTCAACAAAAATCATAGAATAAATGTTCCCAGATATAAGAAAAGAAATGTCTATCGAGGTCTTGGAGACATACAGAATATCTAAAAGACAAGACCAAGAAAAAACATTTTGAATCACATAACAATAAAGGCACTGAATGTACATAGCAAAAAAGAATATATTATGTAAATATACATTTGTATTTATAATTATATCAATTATATAAAAGCTATAAGAGGAAAAGCCCTGCACCCCATTTTTTGATAGGGTTATTTGGTTCTTTGGGGTCTAACTTCTTGAGTTCTTTGTATATATTGGATATTAGCCCCCTGTCAGATGTAGGGTTGGTGAAGATCTTTTCCCAATTTGTTGATGGCTGTTTTATCCTTCTGACCGAATCCTTTGCCTGATAGAAACTTTGTAATTTTATGAGGTCCCATTTGTTAATTCTTGATCTTAGAGCATAAGCTATTGGTGTTCTGTTCAGAAACTTTCCCCCTGTGCCCATGTCCTCAAAGGTCTTCCCAGTTTCTTTTATATTAGGTTCAGTGTGTCAGGTTTTATGTGGAGGTCCTTGATCCACTTGGAGTTGATCTTAGTACAAGGAGATAAGAGTGGGTCAATTTGCATTCTTCTGCATGTTGACCTCCAGTTGAACCAGCACCATTTGTTGAAAAGGCTATTTTTTTTCCACTGGATGGTTGTAGCTCCTTTATCAAAGATCAAGTGACCATAAGTCTGTGGGTTCATTTCTGGGTCTTCAATTCTATTCCATTGATCTACTTGCCTGTTGCTGTACCAATACCATGAAGTTTTTAACACAATTGTTCTGTAGTACTGCTTGAGGTCAGGGATATTGATTCCCCCAGAAGTCCTTTTATTGTTGAGAATAGTTTTAGCTATCCTGGGTTTTTTGTTACTCCATATGAATTTGAGAATTGCTCCTTCTAGATCTAAGAAGAATTGATTTGGGATTTTGATGGGGATTTCATTGAATCTGTAGATTGCTTTTGGCAAGATGGCCATTTTTACAATATTGATCCTGCCAATCCAAGACCATGAAATATTTTTCCATTTCCTGAGGTCTTCTTCGATTTCTTTCTTCAAGGACTTGAAGTTCCTGTCATATAGATCTTTCACTTGTTTGGTTAGAGTCACGCCAAGATACTTTATATTGTTTGTGGCTATTGTGAATGGTGTTATTTCCCTAACTTCTTTCTCGGCCTGCTTGTCCTTTGAGTACAGGAGGCTCCCCATTTGCTTGAGTTGATTTTATAACCAGCTACTTTGCTGAAGTTGTTTATCAGCTGTAGGAGTTCTCTGGTGGAGTTTTTTGGGTTGCTTAAGTATACTATCATATGCAAATAGTGATAGTTTGACTTCTTCCAAACAAAGAATTTTCACCAGAAAAATTCAGATGGCCGAGAAACACCTTAAGAGATGTTAAACATCATTAGTCATCAGGGAAATGCAAATCAAAACAACCCTGAGATTCTACCTCACACCAGTCAGAATGGCTAAGATTAAAAACTCAAGAGACAACAGGTGCTGGCAAGGATGTGGAGAAAGAGGAACACTCCTACATTGTTGGTGGGACTGCAAGATGGTATCACCGCTCTGGAAATTAGTCTGGCGGTTTCTCAGAAAATTGGGCATGACACTTCCAGAGGACTCTGTCATACCACTCCTGGGCATATACCTAGAGGATTCCCCTGCATGCAATAAAGACCCATGCTCCACTATGTTCATAGCAGCCTTATTTATAATAGCCAGAAGTTGGAAGGAGCCCAGATGTCCCTTAAAGGAAGAATGGATACAGAAAATGTGGTATATTTATACAATGGAATACTACTCAGCAACTAAAAATAATGAATTCATGCAATTTGTAGGCAAATGGTTGTATCTGGAAAATATCATCCTAAGTGAGTCAACCCAATCACAAAAGAATACACATGAAATGCAATCACTGATAAGTGGATATTAATGAGCCCAGAAGCTCTGAATACTCAAGGCACAATTAGCAAGTCAAAAGATTCCCAAGAAGAAGGAAGGAGAGGACCCTGATCCTGAAAGGACTGGATCCAGTTTTGTAAGTGAGTACCAGAATAGAGCAGAGAAATGCTGGGGTGGTGATTGGGGAATAGGCGGGGGGTAGGGTGGGGTGGAAGAGGACATATGGGACATATGGTGAGGGGGGAACTGGGAAAGAGGAAAGCCTTCGGAATGTAAACAAAGAATATAGAAAATTAAAAAAAGATTTAAAAGTCACTTCAAAAAAAAAAAAAGAGGAAAAGACAAAGTTACACACAAAGTCAGGCCTATCAAATTAACACTTGGATTCTTCAATGAAAATTTGAAAGCAGGAATGACCTGGGGTGGAGTGGGAGGGAAGAGGCGCTAACAATTCTGAAAGCCTTATGGATGACCTTAACTAAGATGCATAACAGTAGGGACATGGACTTTGAAGAGGCAACCTCTGTAGCCAGGCAGAACTCCCAGCAGAGAGATAGGACATCAAGCCACCCACAAAATTTTTGTCCTGTCTAAAAGAAATTCAGGGGCAATGATGGAACAGTGACTGAGAGAGGCCAACCAATAACAGGCCTAACGAGACCCGGCAAATATGTAGCAGATGTGCAGCTCAGTCTTTATGTGGTTCCCCCAAACAACTGTAGCAGGGGCTGTCCCGAAAGCTGTTGGCTGTCTATGGAATCTGTTCTACAATATGACTGCCTTATCTAGACTCAGTGGGAATGGATGTGCCTAACCCTGGAGATAATAGATGTACCAGGCTAGGGGGATGTCAATGGGGGGGGATCCTCTCAGAAGAGAAAGGGAAGGGGAATTGGAGTAGGGAAACTGAGGTGGCAGAGATTAGGATGTAAAAAATAAACTAATTTTAAAAAAAAAAAGAGTTTTGAAACACCACAGATGCCACACCAGGGTTTTTTTTTTATTATTTAATTTATGTATTTATGTACATTTCAAATGCCACCCTCCCTCACTGAGTTTCTACTCCATCCTTTGAGAGGGTTCCCCCCCCCATTTTCCCCACCCTGTTGTATCAAGTCTATGCAGGATTATGCTCATTCTTTGCTGCTGAGGCAGGACAAGGCACTCCTCTGCTACACATTTGTTGCAGGCCTAGATGCAACCCATGTATACTCTTTGGTTGGTGGCTCAGTCTCTGAGATCCCACGGGTCTAGGTTAGTGTTGATGCTGTAGATCTTCCTCTGCAGTTCCCATACCCTTCAGAGTCTTAAATTGTCCCCCCAACTCTTCCATAAGTGTCCCCAACCTCTGTCCAAAGATTGGCTGTGGGTTTCTGTGTCCATTTTGGTAAACTAATGAATATAACCCCTCACAGAACAGTTATGCTAGGCTCTTGACTGTAAGCATAATGGAGTATCATTAATAGTGTCAGGGATTGGTTCTTCCATATGGGATGGGTCTTAATATACCAAGTTATTATACCCTACAAAACTATCAGCTTTAGTCAAAAGAGAAATATTTTCCATCTTAGAAAAACATCTAAGGAATATATAACAAATTCAGATTTACAGGGGCTACTAGAAGAATTTTTTTTTTCTGAAGAGAAGGTTAAACAAACCCAAGAGGGCACAAGGCAGAAAACAATCCCATAGCAGTTAATCAAAAGAGGTGAAAGAAAACAATACCACTACAACAAAATAACATTGTAGTGTATAACACTGGCTACTATTGGTTGTCAATTTTAAAACTCTGAAATTAGCTAAAACCCAAGCATCTAGGCTGAGGGGTTTTTCTTGATTAGTTTGAGGTGGGGATACCAATCCTAAGTCTGGGTCATTTGTAGTAGGAAGACATACTGTAAATCACAAGCCTTTTGATCTCAGTCCATAAAAGCAAGATATAGATGAAGGAAGCTTTTGCTTCTTGTCAATTTGCCTCTGCTCTTGATGGCAAATTCATCTGTCCTGATACTACAATTTATTTTTTGCATTCTTAAATACAGACTAAATAATTGTAGCTCTTTGGGACTCTAGTATGAAACTGCTAAAACATGTTGTAGTGTCATTGACTATAGCTACTATAAAATTAGTATGAAGACTCACCATATACAAGCTATAGAAAAAAACAAATGTTTTTAACTGATTAATGTGTAATTAAAATGTGGTATATTTATATATGTAATATTGTCCAGTAAATAGATTTGTGAAAAATTATTGTGTAAATTTGCTTTTGTCATGGAATGTCTTGGTTTCTCCCAATTTACACAACATCTTTCCACAAATCCAGCCCTCCAAAGGATAATAAATGGAAAACTCCAACATAAAGAGGAAAAGTACACTCTAGAAAAAGTAAGAAAATAATGTTCTTTTAACAAACTGAAAAGAAGATAGCCACAGAAACATAATTCCACCTCTAACAATGAAAATAATGGAAAGCAACAATCACTTTTCCTTAATATCTCTTAACATCAATGGACTTAATTCCCCAATAAAAAGACATAGACTAACAGACTGGATACATAAACAGGACCCAACATTTTGCTGCACACAGGACAAATACAGACACAGTATTTCTCAGTGACAAATACAGACACAACCTCAAAGTAAAAGTCTAGAAAATAATTTTCTAAGCAAATGCTCCAAAAACTGCTGGAGTAGCCACCATAATATTGAATAAAATTGACTTTGAACCTAATGTAATCAAAAAAGATAAGTAAGATCACTTCATATTCATCAAAGGAAGAATCTACCAAGAAGAACTCTCAATTCTGAATATCTTTGCTCCAAATGCTAGGACAACCACATTCATAGAAGAAACTTTACTAAAGCTCAAAGCATACACTGCGCTTCACACAAAGATGTGTTTTATTTGGATTATATGAATTTGGGTTACTACACAAGTCATGGAACATAAATAAATCTACCTGGTATTAACCTGGAAACTTCATCTCTACTGAGCATCTTTCTTTCTTACTTTTTCTCTTTCTTCCTTCCTTCCTTTCTTTTTTCTTTCTTTTTTTAATGAGATATATACATTTTTCATTTTTTATTAGATATATTCTTTATTTACATTTCAAATGATTTCCCCGTTCCGGGATCCCCCCCTGAAAGTCCATAAGCCCTCTTCCCTCCCCCTGTTCCCCAATCAACCCCTTCCAGCTTCCCTGTCCTGGTATTCCCCTACAATGCTGCACTGAGCCTTTCCAGGACCAGGGCCCTCTCCTTCCTTCTTAGGCATCATTTGATATGTGAATTTTTTCTTGGGTATTCCAAGCTTCTGGGCTAATATCCACTTATCAGTGAGTGCATACCATGTATGTTCTTTTGTTATTGGGTTACCTCACTTAGGATGATATCTCAGTGCAAGAATGTGCTGTGAAAGCTACCAGAGTAGAAAGAATATATCTGTAATGGCTTTTTGTTGTCAATCTCACTACATCTGGACTTAACTATAAACCAAGCTACTGGGCACACTTGTGAGGGATTGTTATTGATTAGATTACTTAAGATCAGAAGACTCCATCTAAATATGGGTCACAACACATGGCAGCCTCTGTAAAGGTCAAGGGAGAAAACTTTTGCTCTTTGCCATATATATATGAAGTGTATAGTGTCTCCAGAATGTTTGTATGAAATGTATAGGTTCTCCAGCATGTTAACAAGTCCATTTCTTTATAAGTATTAGAGGCTACTTCTTTGGGATTCTGACAAATACTGAAGATCAGCTAAGATGCCCAGCCTTGTATACTGAACAACTACTAGATTCTTGAATTTACTGTCAAAAGGCAGTCATGGTTAGAATGGTTGGACCACACACTATAGGGCTAACTCTAATAAATCTCATTTTATATAGAATGATTCAGTCTATTAGTTATATTTCTCTATACAACTCTAACTAATACCTTGCTAATAGTTATCCAGTTACCAATCCTGTGAGCTAAAACAATGGCTGCCCTGATACAATTGCATATTGGTGCAACAGCTGCATGAAAGTTTACAGTAGTCCTATGTACTTTATGATTATATTTAAGGCCTGCTCTTTGAGAAGGATCCCATACCTGATGCTATGATTAGATCCTGGAACTAGATATGTCCTATTCCCTACTAATATTATTCTTCTAAAGTACATAGTATGAAAATTATTTCCAATGATATCACTGCATCCATACCATAGAACATTTAAAAACCCTTATCAGAGAAGCTTCTCCTTGCATTCTTCATGCAATAAGTATCATTTAACACTGAGACCCATGACTGGTTTAGGTGCAGAAGGTACAGAAATAAGAGACTAATTTTCATCCTTAATTGAGACATCTATATCACACTCCTCTCCCCAAGGCATGGGAAACAATGTAGAAGAAAGAGAAGAAAGGTTATAAGTGTCAGAGATGATAGATTTCTACTACAGGGAAACAATGTTTTCCAGGCAACAGGACAAATATGCATATTTGTCACAGAACTCACAGAAATTGTAGTAGCATTTACAAACCTGAAAAAGCTCAATCTCTACAAAATCCCAGCATGGGGTAGGGAAGGTGGGCATGAAGTACTACTTCTAGCTGAGAAGATACTGTGAATTGATAGCTATTGGGAGAGGGAAAGTCACTTTTTATTAGTGCAAGGCCAGTCGTATTCCAGGGAAAACTCCATACCCAAGAATATTGAAACAATACAAATTGGAAAATAGGCCTTCTTAAGAGATGGTACATACATCCTAGAGACACTATACACTTCATTCACAGGATCTAAGCTAGATCTCACCTTAAAGCTTCCTTCCTTAGGATTAACTTTCATACTACTACAAGTATGAAAGTATGTTGCCAAAGAGGGGAAGCACCCCACAATTGACTATGCACCACAACAATGAAAAACATAAAATAATAACCCTAAGGATGCAATAATGGCACATACACCTTGGCAGTAACCAGCAACTCAACAGCTCTCTAATTAGGCTTAAGCCTGCTCAAGAAGTGGAAAACTATATCTGGTCCTTAATTACTTAATTACTTAAGATTAATGAAGTCATGGATCTTGAAAAAGGATGTATAACCTCCACTTTACTAAAATCGGGATAATCCCAAAGTATATTATAAATATTTATCCTTATATCCACAGTTAAATGTCAGTCTTACTCCTCACCAAAGTAACTTCTCTTTGAGACAATAGAAAGTATTTGTGCTTGCTGATGGGAGCCTGATATAGCTCTCTCCTGAGGGGCTCTGCCGGAGCCTGACAAATATAGAGGCTGATGCTTGCAGCCAACTATTGAACTGAGCTCAGGGTGGAGGAGTTGGAGGAGAGACTAAAGGGGTCTGGGGGTATTCAATGCCCTATTGTAGGGGAAGCAGGAGTAGGTGGGTGGATGGGTAGGGAAACATCCTCATAGAAGCAGGGGCAGGGAGGGTGGAAAAGGGGCTTTCTGAAGGCAACACCTGGAAAAGGAAAACATTTGAAATGTAAATAAAGAAATATCCAATTTAAAAAAAAGAAAGCTGTTTCAGACACTACAACTGATCAAAGTATGGAATCCAGTAGCCCAGTCCCATATGACACATCTACAACAAAACACCTGTACCTAAGGCTCAGGGATCATTGTCAAAGAGAGAGTGGAAAGATTGTAAGAGTCAAAGAAAATGGAAGTTTGCTATGGGACCATGTCTTCTAGAAATGTCAGAGAAGCTACACCCACAATGACTCGTTGACATGGTTGAATAAAGATCTGCATAGTCATACTAACGGACAAATTAATATGGAAGAAGGAAGGCTCATAATACCTCAACCCTACACAAAGAAGTACACGCAACTAAGGAATGTTGCGAGCATGAGAAATCATCTTCCCCAGGGAACACATGAATTAGTTATACAATGTCAGTAATAACATTACATAGACTAAGTAGGTTGTGGCTATATATTTAAGATATATATCACAACGATTAAAGAAAATGAAGCCATGAATGTTAATGAGATCACAGGAAGTGTTGGGGGGAAGAAATGATGAGCAATATTGAGTTAATGAAATACTTTCAATCGTGTGTGTGTGTGTGTGTGTGTGTGTGTGTGTAGATGTGGGATAAATCTTAGAGTTGTTGGTGTGGAGTGAATATCACCAAAACACACTGTATGCAAATTTCAAAGAATAAATAAAAATACATCTTTTAAAAGGCCCTATTGCATAAGCTTAGCTTTGTGGCACTAGAATATTTCTGTAAATACAATGACTCAAAAATGCACTCATAAAAATCATGAATCTTTTGATTACTTTCACAACTACATATAGGCCTTATGTTAACAAAAAGGAAAGAATTACTGACAACTACTTTGAAACTCTGAATTCAACATAGAAAGATTTAAAATTTTAAACTCTTTTTCCTAATATTCAGATTGATCTAACTTAACCCTTGCCCAAATTAAACAAAAACACTCTCCCTAAGTCTACAAAAGTAAGGAAAAATAAAATGTCCCATTTTTCACTTATCATCTCTCTGGCTATGAGAAAAGGTGCAGATTTTTTGGCAATTTCAGTAACTTCCTGAGTTAAGCATGTTAACACAGTTATCTTTGCATTGTGGGAGAATTTTTTCTTATCACTTCACAGTAAGTAGTGGGAATCACCTGAACATCAGTCCTTTTCAAAACCATCCGGGATCTAAAAACAGAAGTAGAAACAACTACAAAATCGCAAAGACAACATTGGAGATAGAAAACCTTGGGAAGAAATCAGGAGTCATAGATGCAAATATCAACAATAGAATACAAAAGATAGAAGACAGAATCTCAGATGCTGAAGATACCATAGGAACCATAGATTCAACAATTAAAGAAAATGCAAAATGCAAAAAACTGGTAACCCAAAACATTCAGGGAATCCAGAACACAATGAGAAGACCAAACCTAAGGGTTATAGGTATAGATGAGAGTGAAGATCTACAAATTAAAGAGCCAGCAAATATCTTCTACAAAATTATGGAAGAAAACTTCCCCAACCTAAAGAGAGAGATGCCCATGAATATACAAGAAGCCTACTGAACACCAAACAGAATGGACCAGAACAGTAATACCTCCCGTCACATAATAATCAAAACCCCAAATGTACTAAACAAAGAAAGAATATTAAAGGCAGTAAGAGAAAAAGGCAAAGTAACATATAAAGGAAGACCTATCAGAATTACACCAGACTTCTCACTTGAGACCTTGAGAGCTAGAAGATCCTGGGAAGATCTCATGCAGACACTAAGAGAACACAAACTTCAGCCAAAACTACTATACCCAGCAAAACTCTCAATCGCCATAGATGGGAAACCAAGTTTTCCATCACAAAACCAAATTTGCACAATATCTATCGACAAAACTAGCCCTACAAAAGATAATAGGGGGAAAACACCAACACAAGGAGGGAAAATACACCCCAGAAGAAGCAAGATAAAAAACCCCTCTCATCAAACCCAAAAGAAGAGAACCACTCAAATATAAAAAATAACACCCAAAATGTCAGGAAGTAATAATTACTATTTCTTAATATCTCTTAACATCAATGGACTCAATTCCCCAATAAAAAGAGACAGACTAACAGACTGGATATGGAAACAGGACCCTACATTTTGCTGCAAACAGGAAACACATCTCAGTGCCAAAGACAAACACTAACCTAGAGTAAAAGGCTGGAAAACAATTTTACAAGCAAATGGTCTCAGGAAACAAGCTGGAGTACCCATTCTAATATCAGATAAAATTGACTTTCAACCTAAAGTCATCAAAAGAGACACGGAAGGTCAATCTTGCTGGTCAAAGGGAAAATCCACAAAGAAGAATTCTCAATACTGAACATCTATGCTCTGAATGTAAGGGCACCCTCATTCATAAAAGAAACTTTATCAAAGCTTAAAGCACACATTGCACCTAACACAATAATTGTAGGTGACTTCAACACTCTACTCTCCTCAATGGACTGATCAGGAAAGCAGAAACTAAACAGGGGCACAGTGAAACTAATTGAAGCTTTGGACCAATTGGATTTAACAGATATATATAGAACATTTCATCCTAAAGCAAAAGAATATACCTTTTTCTCAGCACTGAGCAGTACCTTCTCCAAAATTGATCATATAATTGGTCACAAGACCTCAACAAATACAAAAAAACCAAACTAATCCCGTGCCTCCTATCAGATCACTATGGAGTAAAAGTGGTCTCCAATAGCAAGAAAAACAACAGAGAGCCCACATACACATGGAAACTGAAAAAAACTCAATGACACCTTGGTCAAGGAAGAAATAAAGAAAGAAATCAAAGACTTTTTAGAATTCAATGAAAATGAAGGTACAACCTACCCAAATCTATGGGACACAGTGAAAGCAGTGCTAAGAGGAAAACTCATACCCCTGAGTGCCTCCAAAAAAAAACTGGAGAGAGCATGCACTAGTAACTTAACAGCACACCTGAAGACCCTGGAACAAAAAGAAGCTAATTCACCCAGGAGGAGTAGAAGACAGGAAATCATCAAACTAAGGGCTGAAATCAATCAAGTAGAAACAAAGAGAACCATACAAAGAATCAACAAAACCAAGAGCTGGTTCTTTGAGAAAATCAACAAGATAGATAAACCCTTAGCCAGACTAACCAAAGGGCACAGAGACAGTATCCAAATTAACAAAATTAGAAATGAAAAGGGGGATAAAAAAACAGAAACTGAGGAAATTCAAAAAATCATCAGATCCTACTACGAAAGCCTATACTCTACACAACTGGAGAATCTGGAGGAAATGGACAATTTCCTAGACAGATACCAAATACCAAAATTAAATCAGGATCAATTAGACCAGCTAAAGAGTCCCATAACCCCTAGAGAATTAGAAGGGGTTATAGAAAGTCTCCCAAACTAAAAAAGTACGGGAACAGATGGTTTTAGTGCAGAATTCTATCAGACCTTCAAAGAAGACCTAACACCAATACTCTTCAAACTACTCCACAAAATAGAAACAGAAAAAAACACTGCCCAACTCCTTCTACGAAGCCATAATTACCCTGATACCAAAAGCACACAAAGATCCTACAAAGAAAGAGAACTACAGGCCAATTTCCCTTATGAATTTTGATGCAAAAATACTAAATAAAATTCTTGCCAACCGCATCCAGGAGCACATCAAAACGATCATTCACCACGATCAAGTAGGCTTCGTCCCAGGGATGCAGGGATGGTTCAATATATGAAAATCCATCAATGTAATCCACTACATAAACAAACTAAAAGAAAAAAATCACATGGTCATCTCATTAGATGCTGAAAAAGCATTTGACAAAATTCAGCATCCTTTCATGCTAAAAGTCCTGGAAAGAACAGGAATTCAAGGCCCATACCTAAACATAGTAAAAGCAATATACAGAAAACCATTAGCAAACATCAAAATAAATGGAGAGAAACTTGACGCAATCCCAACTAAAAATCAGGGACTAGACAAGGCTGCCTTCTCTCTCCATATTTTTTCAATATAGTACTTGAAGTTCTAGCGAGAGCAATTACACAACATAAGGAAGTCAAAGGGATTCAAATTGAAAAAGAAGAAGCCAAAATATCACTTTTTGCAGATGATATGATAGTATACTTAAGCGACGCAAAAAACTCCACTAGAGAAATCCTACAGCTGATAAACAACTTCAGCAAAGTGGCTGGTTATGAAATCAAGTCAAGCAAATCGGTAGCCTTCCTGTACTCAAAGGACAAGCAGGCTGAGAAAGAAGTTAGGGAAATAACACCCTTCACAATAGCCACAAACAATATAAAGTATCTTGGCATGACTCTAACCAAACAAGTGAAAGAATTGTATGACAGGAACTTCAAGTCCTTGAAGAAAGAAATCGTAGAAGACCTCAGGAGATAGAAAAATATTCCATGCTCTTGGATTGGCAGGATCAATGTAGTAAAAATGGCCATCTTGCCAAAAGCAATCTACAGATTCAATGAAATCCCCATCAAAATCCCAAATCAATTCTTCATAGATCTAGAAAGAGCAATTCTCAAATTCATCTGGAGTAACAAAAAACCCAGGATAGCTAAAACTATTCTCAACAATAAAAGGACTTCTGGGGGAATCAATATCCCTGACGTCAAGCAGTACTACAGAGCAATTGTGCTAAAAACTGCGTTGTATTGGTACAGCGACAGGCAAGTAAATCAATGGAATAGAATTGTAGACCCAGAAATGAACCCACAGACTTATGGTCACTTGATCTTTGATAAAGGAGCTACAACCATCCAGTGGAAAAAAAAATAGCCTTTTCAACAAATGGTGCTGGTTCAACTGGAGGTCAACATGCAGAAGAATGCAAATTGACCCACTCTTATCTCCTTGTACTAAGATCAACTCCAAGTGGATCAAGGACCTCCACATAAAACCAGACACACTGAAACTAATAGAAAAGAAATCAGGGAAGACCCTGGAGGACATGGGCACAGGGGGAAAGTTTCTGAACAGAACACCAATAGCTTATGCTCTAAGATCTAGAATTGACAAATGGGACCTTGTAAAATTACAAAATTTCTGTAAGGCAAATGACACTGTCAGAAGGACAAAACAGCAACCAACAAATTGGGAAAAGATCTTCACCAACCCCACATCCGACAGAGGGCTCATATCCAATATATACAAAGAACTCAAGAAGTTAGACCACAAAGAACCAAATAACCCTATCAAAAAATGGGGTACAGAGCTAAACAAAGAATTTTCACCAGAAGAAATTCAGATGGCTGAGAAGCACCTTAAGAGATGTTCAACACCATTAGTCATCAAGGAAATGCAAATCAAAACAACCCTGAGATTCCACCTCACACCAGTCAGAATGGCTATGATTAAAAATTCAACAGGTGCTGGCAAGGATGTGGAGAAAAAGGAACACTCCTACACTGTTGGTGGGATTGCAAAATGGTACAACTGCTCTGGAAATCAGTCTGGTGGTTCCTCAGAAAATTGAGCATGACACTTCCAGAGGACCCTGTCATACCACTGCTGGGCATATATGCAGAGGATTCCCCTGCATGCAATAAAGACACATGCTCCACTATGTTCATAGCAGCCTTATTTATAATAGCCAGAAGTGGGAAGAAGCCCAGATGTCCCTCAAAGGAGGAATGGATTCAGAAAATGTGGTATATTTATACAATGGAATACTACTCCGCAATTAAAAATAATGAATTCATGCAATTTGTAGGCAAATGGTTGGATCTGGAAAATATCATCCTAAGTGAGTTAACCCAATCACAAAAGAATACACATGAAATGCAATCACTGATAAGTGGATATTAATGAGCCCAAAAGCTCTGAATAGTCAAGGTACAATTAGCAAATCAAAAGATTCCCAAGAAGATGGAAGGAAAGGACCCTGGTCCTGAAAAGACTGGATCCAGTTTTGTAGGAGAGTATCAGAACAGAGAAATGGTAGGGGTGATTGGGGAATGGGCGAAGGGAAGAGTACTTATGGAACATATGGTGAGGGTGGAACTGGGAAAGTGGAAAGCCTTTGGAATGTAAACAAAATATATAGAAAATAAAAAAAATATCAAAAAATGTGCACACTGGTCAGCTATGTTGATCGATGACCAATCCATACACACTTCAGGCAAAACAGGATGCTCCCTTTCCATAGTCAGCATCTAAAAACATACAAAGTTTCTTCCCTACTACCAACACTGAATTGTAAATTGTCCAAAGTGGATTGATAACATGTAACTACAAACTTTACATTATTAATCTTTGTCATGGGCTAAAATAAAAAATGAGCTAAAGATAAAAATGCATAGTACAGCCAAGTTTTCAGAACATATTAGAAAATTAAGTATAAAGAAATATAATATCAATAATTCAACACTGGAAATTAAATGTACAACCTCTCCCAGCAAGAAAAATTGTGGCTAGCTTCTAGCTCTAAGGGTTTTAGGAAAATGATTTGATTTTTTTTTTTTTATGGAATGGGAAAAGAGGAACATGTCCATCTTAAGCTTTTTCATTGTACACCTTATAAAAAGAGCAGAAGGGGAAAATGGTTAATTTAAGAGATATGAAGGTCATTTTAACTCTACAGAGAACATTGGCTTTACAACTCAGACAGAATGATAAAGGTGTTATAAAATTCTAGCTCTAACAGGAAACAGAATTATCATAAATGATATAATTGTTTTTAGGTCTTTATAGATGTACTATCCATATATGTGAGAGAATATACAGCATTGATCTATATACATGATAGAATATGTGATGTTGATTTACATATGTGCTAAAGTGTGTGGTGTTGAGATACATCATAAAATATGTGATATTGATCTACATATGTGATAGATGATTGCCAAGTCTGCAATGGCCTTGGTAGGGGTATAATGACATGGTTCCTGTCCCTAGGACAGGACCAGCAGGTGTGGGCCTCCACAAGTATTGATGGTTGCTGTGGGAATAAGGCTTGTTTGTATAATAATGTACAGTTATTTATTATTGTATAATAATGTACATAATAAATGTACAGAATATTTTCAGTTCTTTCAAGGAAATGTTATTGTTAATGTCTCCATGATAATCCAATCTAAGACAGCATGAGTCTGTCAGGGAGGCAAAGTTGTGGTTAATGCCTCAGCTAAATGGTAAATGCTGGGACATTCAGGACAACCCTTAAAGGATTTGGAAAAGATCTAAAAATATGAGTTTGAAAATATATAATTTCTGACCTACACAAAATATAAGGGTGCAATATGAATTATATGCAGGGCTTCAAAAATCTGAGAGAGCAAAAGCAGCTGCGCTGAGCAGCTGTGCTGTGAGCCAACTTGTCAGAAAGATAATAAGGAAGCATATAAAGAGACCTAGGGTGTGGTGATCACATGAGATCCCACCCAAACAAGTTTTTTGTTTATTCCTACAAAGGCTGATTCCTGAGTTCAAGGTCTGCCTGGGACAGATGAAATTTAGGTCCAGGCCCAGGGATGGCAGAAATAGTAGTTTTAGGGCAAGGTCCCACCCAGTTAGCTTATCCTCTGTGCTTAACAGAGGCAGGCAGATCTCTGAATTATTTTGCAGTGTTAAAATAAACATGTGTGTGTGTGTGTGCTGATGCCTAGGAATCTGAAGGCCAGGTCTTGGGATGTAGATTCATAGGATAATCAAAAGGAAACCTGGAGTAAATGACTTGATTGATATGTAAAATAAAAGACTGAGCTTATGATTTGCAAGAAATGAGATATCCAGATAACTTTTTAGAACAGTAAGATAGAATTGCTTGGAGAACTGTCTCGAGTAGAGCGTAGAGAAAAACTTGTCTGGAGATGTCCAGAGAAAGCAGAACAGAGAGAAATCAGTCTGCAATGCTATCTCAAGCAAAACATAGGCTGCCTGCTTGGACCCAAGATTTGACTTCCAATTATTTGTTTTCACTGCTCCCAGATACCCCTTCTCTCCTAGTCCTTCACAGATAATGTGGTTTTGATCTACACATACAGTAAGATATGTGATATTGATCAACATATGTGATAGATCATATGGTATTAACTTACACACATGATAAAATATGTGGTGTTGATTTTTCTGAACCTAGATTTCTCTCTCTATATATATATATATATCTTCATTTTTCTGCAAAGTTCATTTTTCTTTATGACTGAATAGAATTCCAGTGTTATATATTTATTATCCACCCATCAGTTAATGTCTCTGTAGACTGATTCCATTTCCTTGGCACTATCAACAGAACACCAATAACCGTGCATGTGCAAAGATAAGGAGTTCTTTGAGTGCATATTGTGGATGCCTATGTCTGGGCCATATGATATAATATTTGTTTCTTCAGAAATTTCCAAAATGGGAATAGGAGAGAATTGAATGTTAAGCCTTAAATGCAACACAGACATCATTCCTTTCAATGTCTGGGATACCATGTAGTAGCAGGATAGGAAAAAATATCAGAGTAAAATGTATCTTCCAGGCATGGCATGGCCATTACATTCCTGAACACTCTGCAGCTATGGTTACCTCAATAAGACCTGTACAACATGAAGTCTATCAACATTCTTTCATGTTAAGGCTTACAATGCCCTACCCTTCACTGAGAATGCTTACCAGGAAAGGGAGAAACATTTTTCTCAGTAATGTAACCACTGGCATCTTGTTTCTAAAAATAATCAGTTACCCATGCTCCTAAAACTAGCCCCAGTTAGACTAATTGGTTCAAATTTCTAGACAAAGATGAAAGTAGGAGGGAAACTAGGAGGAAAGAGGGAAGGAACCAAGAGAGGTTGCAAGGAAACAAGAGGGGACAAAGGAAGATGAATATTATCTTAGGGTTTCACTGCTGTGAACAGACACCATGAGGAATGCAAGTTTTATGAAAGACAACATTTAATTGGGGCTGGCTTACAGGTTCAGAGGTTCAGTCCATTGTCATCAAGGCAGAAACACTGCAGCATCCAGGCAGATATGGTGCAGGAGGAGCTGAGAGGTCTACATCTTCATCTGAAGGCTGCTAGTGGAAGACACATCCAGGCAACTTAAGGGTCTTAAGCCTACAACCACAGTGACACACCTACTCCAACAAGGCCACTCCCTGGGCCAATCATATATGAACCATCACAAATATGAATCAAATATGTTACATATATCTATGTAAGTGTCAGCAAAATTCATTCTTAAATTAATTAAAAGAACATTTTTAAAAGAACACTGATTTGGGACATCAGTAGGAAAGAGGGCAATACTAAATCCTCTCCACAGACAAATGGGGCAAAAAACAGCCTACAAAATTAATGGGCATCAGTCACTAGTGATTCAGTACAGAGTACAGTCTGTGTCTCATCTCTAAAGGTGGTAATGTATTGGATCACTAACTTCTTTGAACAAATGGCAGTATTTTTTTCTTTTTATTTTCCATATTCTTGGTTTACATTCCAAATGCTTTCCCCTTTCCTGGTTCCTCCCTCCCCATAAGTCCCAGAAGCCCTCTTCCCTCCGCCCATTCCCCAATCACCCCCCTCCCGTTTCTCTGTCCTGTTACTCCCCTACAATGCTGGATCAAGCTTTTATAAGAAGGGAGGAAAGGTCCCTTGTCCTGAAAAGACTTGATCCAGTATGGTAGAGGAGTACCAGAACAGAGAAATAGGAGGGGGTGATTGGGGAATAGGCGGAGGAAAGGGGACTTATGGGACATATGATGAGGGGGGAACTGGGAAAGGGGAAAGCATTCGGAATGTAAACAAAGAATATAGAAAAGAAAAAAAGAAGCAGTGAGAAAACTGTAAGTCATAGACGTGATACAGCAAGGACCTGTTGCTGCCAGAGCAGTTGCCACCTTTTCTCGCATTCCACTCCAGAAATCAGTGTGGTGGTTCCTCAGAAAATTGGGCATGTTCCTTCCAGAGGACCCTGTCATACCACTCCTGGGCATATACCCAGAGGGTTCCCCTGCATGCAATAAAGACACATGCTCCACGATGTTCATAGCAGCCTTATTTTTAAAAGCCAGAAGCTGGAAAGAACCCAGATGTCCCTCAATGGAGGAATGGATACAGAAAATGTGGTATATTTATACAATGGAATACTACTCAGCAATTAAAAATAATGAATTCATGCAATTTGTAGGCAAATGGTTGGATCTGGAAAATATCATCCTAAGTGAGTCAACCCAATCACAAAAGAATACACATGAATTGCAATCACTGATAAGTGGATATTAATGAGCCCAGAATACTCAAGACACAATTAGCTAAGCAAAAGATTCCCAAGAAAAAGCATGGAGAGGACCCTGGTCCGGAAAAGACTAAATCCAGTTTTGTAGGAGAGTACCAGAACAGAGAAATGGTGGGGAGGGGGGTGATTGGGGAATGGGCGGGGGGGGGGGCGGAGAGGACTTATGGGACATATGGTGAGGGGGGGGAACTGGAAAGGGGAAAGCCTTTGGAATCTAAACAAAGAATATAGAAAAAAATGATTACCAAGGCAAAAAGTACCACAAACTAATACCCACTCCTAACATATTTTTCTGGTACATTTTTATAGTCAAACACAATAACTTCAGTCATGAGTACATTTCATTTTGTTTGTGAAGATGAGGAAAAACATGTTACATCCTGTGCATTTTATTTAAAAATATAGTTTACTTTGAATATTTGATAGTGCTATCTTTGAAGAGGGAATCTATTTTACGACAATTTCTAGTTTTTCAGAATGTTGGCTGAGATTGAATCCTTAATAGAAAATTATTAATGTCTTGCATATATGTGGAATTGAAGCATAGCGTACCTGTGTCAATTGATGGCAGTATTAATTATTCTCTGAGTACATATTTAATAAATAATATTAAACTATAAAATGGCCAAAGGCTCAACCCAAATGAATTGTCCATTAAATAAAAAGAACATGCAGAGGGTTTCCTACACACCTCTTTCAGACAACTCTATTCTTATTCTCACCACAGAACTCTGGTGATTCCAGATGTGCCACATCATTTTTCCCCTAACTCAGACTGAAGCCATCAATTGAGTGCCCTTATTCATATGCTGATGATATCCAGGAGCATCTACAGTTCACAATTGTCTGGAGTTCTATGCTGTGCTTGTAAATTCCATGTAAATGCTCTGTTGATATCTTAAAAATCAGAACAGATGCCATCATCTTCCCCATAAATCCTCCTCTGTTCATTCTAGCTATATAATCCAATCACTGAGAACAGAAAGAGTCCACTCTAAATGGCTCAATCCTGCTGCACCATTCAATCCTGATGCCTAACAGGGTCCCTCCCATGCATGTGGCAATTTTAAGACCCTGAAGAACAGATGGATATTTATGAATTCATAATTTTATATTAATTTCCTATAAGATACAGCTCCTCAAGGGATCAAATCTCCAATGTCTAAATATTATCATCTCTCCTGATTTATTTGGTTCTCCATTCCATGCAAGCTACTCACCTACTTCCTATTGAATCGATGCAATCTACACTAGTGACTACTCTTACCAAGCCTCTTGCAAATACAACCTCAAAAGTGGGCTTCTTTGTCCTTTCCCATCTCCTTCAAAGCTGCTGTGTATGCTAAAGCTACAGTGCATTTTCTGAAGTAGAATTTCAACCGTATTATCCTTCTGCTAATTATCCTTTAATGCTACTTTTTAGAACATATTTATTTTTGTTTGTTTGTTTGTTTTATGTATGTGAGTACACTGTAACTGTCTTAATACACACCAGAAGATGGAGTCACATCCACAAACAGTTGTGATTCACCACGTGGTTGCTGGGAACTGAACTCAGGATCTCTGGAAAAGAGGTCAGTGCTCTCTACTCCATATCTTCTGATTCATCTAACCTTATGCACCTCTTCATCCAATCATTTTTATTAGCACTTACCAATTGTACAAATAAGATTTCTTATAACATTTCTGTGCACATATAATACCTATAATATTGAATATAGTTATCCCCAAAGAGTCATTTCTTGTCACTTCTCTCTTTTCACATTTGCCCCTCCAATTCCCAAATGGTCCCCCCTTATATTTTCATGTCTTTTGAAAAAAATCTAGATTCCATACATAAGAGGAAAGATTTGTTTCTTTGTGTATGCTTTATTTTGTTTAACATGATGATTTTTTTAACCCCAACCATTTTTCTCAAGATAACTGCTCACTATTTTTATGGCTAAACAAAACTCCATTGTAGAGACTGGGTTTGGTGGCAAACACCTTTAATCACATCTCTTGGAAGGCAGAGGCAGGCAGATCTCTGTGAATTCAAAGACATTCTGATCTACATATTGAGTTTCAGGTCAGCTGGAATGTACAGTGAGACTCTTGCCTTCAAAAATTCCCTGGAACTGGCCTTATAGATGGTTATGAGATGCTGTGTGGGTTCTGGGAATGGAAGCTGAATCCTCAGGAAAAGCAACAAGCTGTTAACCACTGGGCCATCACTTTAGTTCATCTGTTATATACATAAATATATACTTATGTAAATATATTATCATATATTTTTATTATCTACAGATTATATGTAATAAATTTATGTATTTATATATAAGTAAGCATATTAAATTTTAATATAATTATGATAATTTTATTCATAATAAATACTTTATGTTATACATAAATGAATTATAATAAAGTATAGATATTTTAGATAGATTTATATACATATATAAACATTAATATATATACAAAACCTATATATTTATTTGTAATGAATGTATTTATTTATATAAATTTATAAATGAATGTGTTACAATGATGAGTCAGTGGTTAAGATTACTGTCTGCTCTTTCAGATGACTTAGGTTTAGTTTCTAGTTCCCACACAGCAGCTTACAACCATCTCTAATTCCAATGTCAGGAAATCAGATGTCCTCTTCTAGCCTCCATGGGCACCAGGCTTTCTTTCAAGTGGTACAAAAGTCATACATTCAGACAAAACCCTCATAAATCATAAAATAAATAAATAATAAACTTTAAAATTAAAACAATCTGTTGTGTATATGTCATATTTTTATCTTTGTGTGTGTGTGTGTGTGTGTGTGTGTGTGTGTGTGTGTGTGCATTCTTGTATGTAAGTACAAACATGTGCCTGGGTATATTTTTATTTTCATATCATCCAGTGTGCTTTTCATTTTGTCCTCTGCTCATCACCTAATAATCTTCTGGGTAACACCTTCATTCTTTTGTATGCCTCAGAGTCTATCAAATATCTACATCAAGTTACGCACACCTTACAAATTAGTTGAACACTCCAAAAAGAGGAAAATGGTTAACAAGGTACAGTTACAAGCAGCCTTTTTGAAACTTCAACTTAATAGCAATCTTCCATAGAACTAGGAAAGTACTACTTATTTGTCAAAAAAAAAAAGGCAGATATTAACCCAGAAGCTCTGAATATTCAAGACACAATTAACATATCAAATGATTCCCAAGAAGGAAGGAGAGGGCCCTGGTCCTGGATAGGCTTGATGCAACACTGTAGGGGATTGCCAGGACAGAGAAATGGGAGGGGGTGATTGGGGAATGGGTGGAGGGAAGAGGGCTTATGGGACTTATGGGAAGGGGGGAACCTGGAAAGGGGAAATCATTTGGAATGTAAACAAAGAATATAGAAAAAAAATTTTAAGGCACATATGTAGGATACAATGCTTAAAGAATGAACAAAATCATCTTTGATAGTCATTTATTGTACTGTCACTGTTCTTTTGTGGAGGACCAAAAGTGTTGGTAATATCTGTGTGTGAGTGTACACACATGCATATATGTGCATGTCAAAGACATTACTTGGATAAGGATAAAATTCATCTCATGTATTCTTTTTAAAACATAAGATCTTGGTTCCCACTCGGGCAAATTCCTTTGGAAAAATAACCTTCCTGATGGAGGGGATAAAAGAAAGCAAACAACCAGAAATTTTCTTAGTATAGCATGTTAGCCATTAATTACAAGATATACAAAATATTGCACTGATAATTTTGATGTTGATTATACAAATAAAATGTAGTATATTTAACATATTATGTGTTTATTGAAGTTGGTTTTGCTTGAATTTTACTTAGTTCACTGTTTTTCTAGTCTTGCTCCCAGATGTTTTCTAATTATACACAAGGTCACTTTCTTTGTCTACAGCTAGTACAGACCTAAGGGGTAGTAGACAAGCAAGGGCCACCACTCAGGATATTCTGGGCAACAGAAGATTGTCTTTGGTAACAAAGCTTTGGTATTTATGACAATGTGATGCCCCTCAATCAAAGAAGAGATATCTACTGTGTCAGTAGAACTTAACAAAGCCCTATTCATTCTAAACTGTGTTATTTGCTCTAGCAAAGTGGGAGTAGAAAATCTAGAAAAAGCTTATAATGCACTTAGATAGCCTTGTGGTCCCTCTTAAACCTGAAGTCATTTTTTTCCAGAAGAAATGAGTCTTATGGCCTGCAGGAAAGGGTTTTGTTCGTTTTGATTTTTGCTTGTTTTCTGTCTTTTGTTTGCTTTCTTTAATACAAAATATTTTCTAATTATTCTAATATTGCCAAACCTAAGGTGCCTCTGGAACCATATTTTGGCATTGATTTTAATACTGCATCTTCAATGCAGTCTTCAGATCCTCAGAGGTGATAATTTAAGGATAGCAAATATTAATAACAGATTCCTGCATCATTTCTTCCTGATAAGATGACACAGTGATCCTATAGCTATTGACAATGAGAACTTTCAAGAATAATGCTGACTTGGTGATTGGCAGTGTTGAGGGTGACAGAATATATTCAACTTGTTGACACAAGTCTCAAGTTTTTCAAAGTGAACTTAAAACTAGAATCCTCATCATACCCAGGACTGTCTGACCCAAGTGTTACTACTTTGTGAAAGGCAGATTTTCATTGTGATTGTAACTACTGACAGCCCCAAGCCAGGTTCAGACCTATAAACTGAGCACTGACTTAAATTAACAGATGACCTTTTGTCTCTTTGCCTTAGAGGTTGTGCCCATTTATAGTTTTAAAATGGATGAAGTCAAACCAAACAGGCTTGCCTGCTCAGTGAAGCAGAGACAAGAGCAGCGAGCAAGTATCTGTCAAAAAGAAGCTGTTCTGTCCAGAATAATCTGTCAAGTTTTCAAATCTTCTGACATCCTCCATGACCAGTGCATACAAAAACTGTCTGTGATGGATGTAGACAACAGAGTGTACTACCAGCATGTCTGATATTTACCACATTAAAAAGAAATGATCCCTGTGATTCTTTCAAATCACTAAGTTAAAGTTAAGCCATTACTGTTCTCACTGTTGAATTACGGAGATTCATATTTTACATCTTAACTGTTATCTTAAAATAGAGAACTGGTCAATAAATAAGTTATAACTAATTAAAACAACAGAAACTGTAAATTTTTTTATTTTTTTTTATTTTCTATATTCTATGTTTACATTCCAAAGGCTTTCCCCTTTCCCAGTTCCCACCCACCATAGTTCCTCTCCCCCCCCAACTGTTCCCCAATCATTCCCCCTCCCCCCTCGGTTTCTTTACTAAACTGGATGCAATCTTTACAGGCCCAGGGTCCTCTCCTTTCTTCTTCTTGGGAATCATTTGACTTGCTATTTGTGTCTTGAGTATTTAGGGCTTCTGGGCTCATTAATATCCACTTATCAGTGATTGCATTTCATGTGCATTCTTTTGTGATTGGGTTAATTCACTCAGGATGATATTTTCCAGGTCTAACCATTTACCTACAAATTGCATGAATTCATTATTTTTAATTGCTGAGTAGTATTCCATTGTATAAATATACCACATTTTCTGTATCCATTCCTCCTTTGAGGGATATTTGGGCTCCTTCCAATTTCTGGCTATTATAAACAAGGCTGCTATAAACATAGTGGAGCATGTGTCCTTATTACATGCAGGGGAATCCTCTGGGTATATGCCCAGGAGTGGTATGCCAGGGTCCTCTGGAAGTGACATGCCCAATTTTCTGAGGAACCGCCAAACTGATTTCCAGAGCGGTTTTACCATTTTGCAATCCCACCAACAGTGGAGGAGTGTTCCTCTTTCTCCACATCCTCGCCAGCACTTGTTGTCTCTTGAGTTTTTAATCTTAGCCATTCTGACTGGTGTGAGGTGGAATCTCAGGGTTGTTTTGATTTGCATTTCCCTGATGACTAATGATGTTGAACATCTTTTAAGGTGAGAAACTGTAAATTTTTAAGTGATACATTAAGAATTTTATAGTGCATTTTGATAGTATCAAATTCCTCCTCAACTCCTCCCCGATCTTCCATTTCCTCTTTCCTACCCACCCAAATTTATGATCTCTTTTCTTATTGTTGTAAAACTCATCAAGATCAATTTGTGCTGCCCACATATCTACAGGGGCCACATTCTTAAAGATAATTGACTTTTTCTCTCCCAGTATCTATAAATTATCTCCTCAGCTACAGATGGTATGTCATGCCCACTTCCCCCTCCATACAGGATTTTGTCTGGCTTGGTTTTGTGAAGGTCTTGTGAATAAAGTCACAACTGCTCTTAGTTCATATTGTAACTTCTACCTTTGGCTCTTACAATCCTTCTGCAACCTCTTCAACAATGATTCCTGAGCCTTGGGAAGAGAGGGCATGATGCATTATGTCCTAAGCATTTCATGGTTTCTTTGCTTTTTCTTCCTTCCTTCCTTCCTTCCTTCCTTCCTTCCTTCCTTCCTTCCTTTCTTTCTTTCTTTCTTTCTTTCTTTCTTCCTTTCTTCCTTCCTTCCTTCCTTTCTTTCTTTCTTATATTCAAGATGAGTTTTTTCTTTTCTTTTTTTATTAGATATTTTCTTTATTTACATTTCTAATATAATCACCATTCCTCATTTCCCCTCCAAAAACCCCCTATGCCAATTCCCCTCCCCTGGCTCACTAACCTACCCACTCCCGCTTCCCTGCCCTGGCATTCCACTACACTAGGGAAATGAGTCTTCACAGGTACAAGGGCCTCTTCTCTCATTGATATTCGACAAATCCACCCTTTGCTACACATGTGGCTGGAGCCATGGGTCCCTCCATGTGTATTCTTTGGTTAGTCATTAAGTTCCTGAGAGCTCTAGTGGTACTGGTTCTTGATTTGGCCAATAAAGGAGGTCAATTGCTGTGCGGAAAAGACCTCCAGGTCCCAGGAGGAAAAGGAGATACATGGAAAGAGAAGGGGCTTTTCAGCCAGTCTTTGAAAGGAGAAGCACTAAACAATTATGTAAGATATCAGGGAAGCTAGAACCAGTGATCGCCACTATCTATGGATAACCAGGAGGTCAGCAGAGGCTAGCCGATGCAGGCTAGCTGATAAGTTTAGGACAGGAGATTCTGTGCTCAACAATTGTGCTAGCTGGCCAAGTTCTAAAGTAATAAAGCTGTCTGAGTGCTTTTCGCCCATGGAGCAAAGGTGAAGGGGAGAGAGAGAGAGAGGAGAGAGAGAGAGAGAGAGAGAGAGAGAGAGAGAGAGAGGAGAACCAAGGTTAGTGTCAGAGGCTTGACAGAGATAAGCCAGGAGGAACAAAAGGAAGCCAGAAGGGGCTGGAGTGTGGGTAGCAACTCCAGCATCACAGTGCAAGCTGGGCATGAGGCTGGTGATGGTGATAGCCAATCTACCAGCTAAGCTGGGAAGTGCCAGAACAGAGGCCAAGTTCATGGGCAATAGAATGTTATTTTTAAATTACATGCAGTAGAATATAGAGTCTAGTAAGTAGTAACTCAAGAATATTGGAGAGGAGATGTTAGCCATGTAGAGTTTGGGACTGGCCCAGCTGATGCTTAAGGCATATTAAAATATAAGTGTGTGTGTGTGTGTGTGTGTGTGTGTGTGTGTGTGTGTGTTTCATTCAGAAACCCAAAATATTGGGACTAACACTTCCACTGCCGGGTCTATTTGATCAGGATTCATTGGCAATTGCAATAGAGTTTCCCTTTGTAAATGGTCTGCAAACATTTCTGTGTTGATCTGTATCCTGAGAAGTTGAACTAGACAGGCACATCACTGGCATCCTCAGCCAGCCAGGGTCCTATTGGCTTCAGCTAATTAAACAAAATGCTGAAAGTTTACAAGGAGGGTTCAGGATATCAGTCCCTGTTTATCCTGTACTCCTCTGCTGGAAAAATTTAAATCCTTCTCCAACTACATCTAGATGGCCTTCCCCCAGAGTGCCAGCTCCCACAGTAGCGCTTTACCTTGTGTATCTTGAGTACTTACATTTATTTTAAGTCAGTTTCATCTTGACATGACTAATCGTTCCTCCAGGAATAGAAGAGTTTGATAATTTATATCAGTTGTATGCATTCTTAAGCATGATATATAAGCAAGATATATGATTATTAATGCACATCATATATTAGCATCTCATGACTACATTCTTTTTTTTTTTTCGTTTTTTCTTTTATTGTATATATTCTATATTTACAATTCATTTCCCTTTTTCTGGTTCCCCACCCCCAAAGGTCCCACATGTCCTTTTCCCTCCCCCTGCTCCCGCATCCACCCCCTCCCACTTTACTGTTCTTGTACTCTCCCACAATGATGTTTTGGTCCATTCTAGCACCAGTGTCCACTCCTTTCTTCTTGTGAGACATCACTTGATATGTGATTTGTGTCTTTGGTGTTCCAAGCTTCTAGGCTAATATCCACTTATCAGTGACTGTATACCATGGGTATTCTTTTGAGACTGGGTCACCTCACTTAGTATGACGTTCTCCAGCTCCATCCATTTCTCTAAGAATTTCATGAATTCATTGTTTCTAATGGCTGAATAGTACTCCATTGTGTATACATACCACATTTTTTGTATCCATTCCTCTGTTGAGGGACATCTGGGTTCTTTCCAGCTTCTGGCTATTATATATAAGGCTGCTATGAACATAGTGGAGCATGTATCCTTATTGCATGCTGGTGAATCTTCTGGGTATATTCCCAGGAGTGGTATGGCTGGGTCCTCCGGAAGTATCACGCCCAGTTTTCTGAGGAACCGCCATACTGATTTCCAGAGTGGTTGTACCAGCTTGCATTCCCACCAGCAGTGGAGGAGTGTTCTTCTTTCTCCACATCCTCGCCAACACCTGATGTCTTCTGAGTTTTTAATCTTAGCCATTCTGACTGGTGTGAGGTGAAATCTCAGGGTTGTTTTAATTTGCATTTCCCTAATGACTAGTGATGTTGAACATTTTTTAAGGTGTTTCTCAGCCATCCGAATTTCTTCAGGTGAAAAGTCTCTGTTTAACTCTGTACCCCATTTTTGGATAGGGTTATTTAGTTTTCCGGGGTCTAACCTCTTGAGTTCTTTGTATACATTGGAGATTAGCCCTCTGTCGGATGTGGGGTTGGTGAAGATTTTTTCCCAATTTGTTGGTTGCCGATTTATCCTTTTGACAGTGTCTTTTGCCTTACAGAAACTTTGTAGTTTTATGAGGTCCCATTTGTCTATTTTTGTTCTTAGAGTATAAGCAATTGGTGTTCTGTTCAGGAATTTTTCCCCTGAGCCGATGTCTTCAAGGGTCTTCCCCAGTTTCTTTTCTATTAGTTTTAGTGTGTCTGGTTTTATGTGGAGATCCTTGATCCACTTGGAGTTGAGTTTAGTGCAAGGAGATAAGAGTGGATCAATTCTCATTCTTCTGCATGTTGACCTCCAGTTGAGCCAGCACCATCTGTTGAAAAGGCTATCTTTTTTCCACTGGATGTTTTCAGCTCCTTTGTCGAAGATCAATTGGCCATAGATGTGTGGGTTCAATTCTGGGTCTTCGATCCTATTCCATTGATCCGCTTCCCTGTCACTCAACCAATACCATGCAGTTTTTAATACCACTGCTCTGTAATATTGCTTGAGGTCCGGGATATTGATTCCCCCAGAAGTTCTTTTGCTGTTGATGATAGTTTTAGCTATCCTGGGTTTTTTGTTATTCCAGATGAATTTGAGAATTGCTCTTTCTAGCTCTATGAAGAACTGAGTTGGGATTTTGATGGGGATTGCATTGAATCTGTAGATTGCTTTGGGCAAGATTGCCATTTTGACTATATTAGTCCTGCCAACCAACGAGCATGGAAGATTTTCCCATTTTCTGATGTCTTCTTCAATTTCCCTCTTCAGAGACCTGAAGTTTTTGTCGTATAAATCTTTCACATGTTTGGTTAGCGTCACTCCAAGATACTTTATATCATTTGTGGCTATTGTGAAGGGTGTCATTTCCCTAATTTCTTTCTCGGCCTGCTTATCCTTCGCGTATAGGAAGGCTACTGATTTACTTGAGTTGATTTTATAGCCAGCCACTTTGCTGAAGTTGTTTATCAGTTGCAGGAGTTCTCTGGTGGAGGTTTTTGGGTCACTTAAGTAAACTATCATATCATCTGCAAATAGTGATAGTTTGACTTCTTCCTTTCCGATTTGTATCCCTTTGACTTCCCTCTGTTGTCGAATTGCTCTAGCTAGTACCTCAAGTACTATATTGAAGAGATATGGCGAGAGGGGACGGCAATCTTGCCCAAGATTCTGTAAGGCAAAAGACACTGTCAAAAGGATAAATCGGCAACCAACAAATTGGGAAAAAATCTTCACCAACCCCACATCCGACAGAGGGCTAATCTCCAATGTATACAAAGAACTCAAGAGGTTAGACCCCAGAAAACCAAATAACCCTATCCAAAAATGGGGTACAGAGTTAAACAGAGACTTTTCACCTGAAGAAATTCGGATGGCTGAGAAACACCTTAAAAAATGTTCAACATCACTAGTCATTAGGGAAATGCAAATTAAAACAACCCTGAGATTTCACCTCACACCAGTCAGAATGGCTAAGATTAAAAACTCAGAAGACATCAGGTGTTGGCGAGGATGTGGAGAAAGAGGAACACTCCTCCACTGCTGGTGGGAATGCAAGCTGGTACAACCACTCTGGAAGTCAGTATGGCGGTTCCTCAGAAAACTGGGCGTGATACTTCCGGAGGACCCAGCCATACCACTCCTGGGAATATACCCAGAAGATTCACCAGCATGCAATAAGGATACATGCTCCACTATGTTCATAGCAGCCTTATATATAATAGCCAGAAGCTGGAAAGAACCCAGATGTCCCTCAACAGAGGAATGGATACAAAAAATGTGGTGTGTATACACAATGGAGTACTATTCAGCCATTAGAAACAATGAATTCATGAAATTCTTAGAGAAATGGATGGAGCTGGAGAATGTCATACTAAGTGAGGTGACCCAGTCTCAAAAGAATACCCATGGTATACAGTCACTGATAAGTGGATATTAGCCTAGAAGCTTAGAACACCAAAGACACAAATCACATATCAAGTGATGTCTCACAAGAAGAAAGGAGTGGACACTGGTGCTAGAATGGACCAAAACATCATTGTGGGAGAGTACAAGAACAGTAAAGTGGGAGGGGGTGGATGCGGGAGCAGGGGGAGGGAAAAGGACATGTGGGACCTTTGGGGGTGGGGAACCAGAAAAAGGGAAATGAATTGTAAATATAGAATATATACAATAAAAAAAAAGTTAATTAGCAATAAATAAATAAATAAATAAATAAATAAATAAAAAGAATAAAGCTTGCCCACAAGGTAAAAAAAAAAAAAAAAAAAAAGAAAGAAAAAAAAAGATGAAACTCCCAGTTGAGTAGCTTATCAGAGGAAAGATAGCACAAAAGTCAAGATATGACACAGAAGCTCAAAATCATGCAGAATATGTTGTTACTTAGAAGTTAAGTTTACTAGGGACTTGCTAGAAATGAAACCAAAGAATGTTCAAGTAAAATATTACTTGATTAATATAATCTAGAAGCAACTCCATCATTAAAAAAAATTAAATGAATCTCAATTGAGGTGCTTGTCTGAAGCCACAACCAGATCTTAGATCAGGAATAAGTTGCAGCTCCTGAGTTCTTTGAGGAAACAGTTAAGGAACCACTGTGAGAATATTCAATAAAGATAAGTTAAAGGACCTGTTACAAATGTCCCTGTAAGCCTTTGCCAAAATAAAATGGAGCTACTTAAAAGGAGAGATTGTGTAGAAGAATATGCCAAGACCCACAAAAGGTAGCTCTGAATTAACGCTAATCCCAGGCTGACAGTGGTTGAATAGTTGGGGTAGGAAGTTATTGAAACTGACACAACAAAATGTGAACAGAAAATTTTTATCATAGTGAGGATTATTGATACACAAACCCAACCTGCGTTTATACTCCTGTTTCTGCAAGTATATATAGTGAACTAAATATACTAAGAACTGGCCTAATTCCTATATTGACTCCCTAACCTATGTAGTAAGAGCTATGATTTTAGGAATGGTCAAAGGAAACATCCTGGAACTGCCTGCTACTCCTATGGACAAATGTAAATCATGCATTTATTGGAGAAAATGCAGAACTCAGTGGCTTCATAAAGTATTTCAATGTCTAAGAAGGATGAAACCAAGTTCTTGCAGTTGAAAAAGAGCTCTGAGCTATTGGAAATTGAATCATTTGGTACACAAACATATCTGTTAAGAGAACAGCAAATCTCTCCCATATATGGTATTCTGACATTGATCTAAGCATACTTTTCTTCCCAATTTGTTTTGATGGTGTAATCAAGATGGCAGATCACCCTTACAAACTAGCTAGAGCTGCTCTGTGTGACAACTGCCCTGCTCTGCCTTAACAGGATTGGCAGAGAAATTGTTTATTGACTCAATATGGTCATTAAATTGTACAAGTAACTGGAATGCCAAATTACCTTGGCGTGAGGAAAAAGAAAGATAAAGCTCATAAAAATGAGAACCTTGATTCATGGGTGAGCTTTCTTGGGATAGAAACAAGATTCATCTCAGTGGTCCTGGAATAGTGGATTATACCATATACAAAAGTGAAAGGGAGAGCTTCCATCATCACTGGCATCTCAACGTCAGAACATTACCTATACAAACACACCTTATAGGACAAAATGGAAGCTACTCTTAGAGACAAAATAAGTAAAACAATCTTAAAATACATAAATAAATGCTGTCCACCAGTCACTCTCAGTCTCCTTGAGTTTTTTTTTTTTTTTTTGACGCTTGCCTCCTCACTGCTACCCCTGATATCATCTGCCCGTCCACCACTGTACCCTCAGGACCCAGGCCCGTGAAGGCACGCTAGGGAAATTCAGCCACTGGCAGTCCACATATGGTTGTCAAGCCCTAGGCAAAGAAACAATCGTTTTAATTTTTAAGGCTTATTTCCTTTTATTTTATGTGTATGAGTATTTTGCCTGAATATATATGTGTGTACCATGCAGGTACCTGATGCCTTTGGAAGCCAGAAGAGGGCATTGGATCTTAGGGGACTAGAGTTACAGATGGTTATGAACTTCTGTGTAGGTGCTGGGATTCATGCCTGGGTCCCCTGCATGAACAAGATCTCTTTTGCCCAGAAACAAGTATTTTAAAGTACATCTCATGCCAGCACCAATGGAAGGGATTCTAGAATTTTCCTTTTGACAGATAACAAAATTGAGACTTGGTTCAATGTCAAAATGTGGAGAAAGGATGGAGCCTGGATTTGAGCCTACCAATACTGACTTCTTTTTTTGTTTTTTTTGATTTTTTTTATTGTATATATTCTATATTTACAATTCATTTCCCTTTTTCTGGTTCCCCACCCCCAAAGGTCCTACATGTCCTTTTCCCTCCCCCTGCTCCCGCATCCACCCCCTCCCACTTTACTGTTCTTGTACTCTCCCACAATGATGTTTTGGTCCATTCTAGCACCAGTGTCCACTCCTTTCTTCTTGTGAGACATCACTTGATATGTGATTTGTGTCTTTGGTGTTCTAAGCTTCTAGGCTAATATCCACTTATCAGTGACTGTATACCATGGGTATTCTTTTGAGACTGGGTCACCTCACTTAGTATGACATTCTCCAGCTCCATCCATTTCTCTAAGAATTTCATGAATTCATTGTTTCTAATGGCTGTATAGTACTCCATTGTGTATATATACCACATTTTTTGTATCCATTCTTCTGTTGAGGGACATCTGGGTTCTTTCCAGCTTCTGGCTATTATATATAAAGCTGCTATGAACATAGTGGAGCATGTATCCTTATTGCATGCTGGTGAATCTTCTGGGTATATTCCCAGGAGTGGTATGGCTGGGTCCTCCGGAAGTATCACGTTTTTATATTACCTCAAAGATCATATAAGAAAAGATGGCCCATACCTCCACCTACTCTATTTCTTGTAGGTGGAATGTAGCTCATCCAACAAGCAGGAAGATGTTCATCTAGTGATAGTTCAGGCATCAGAGCTGCTCTGAGGAGCTGACTTCTTCTTTCTGAGGGTTGTCCATTTCATAGACAATAAGTAAGCACAAGTTTTCTCTCATTTGGCTGTTCTGTATTTGTATATGGCAATGCTGAATATCCCATAGTTCGAGGCAATTGGTTCCCTACAATAAAGCACAGCCACTATATAGTAAGTGACAAGGCAATAAGCCATGAGCTCTATTCACTGGACTCCTTGCCTGCTATGTTTGTCTGACTTTCTACAGCAAAGAAACTGAGTCTCAAATGTTCATTGAACAACCTTGAGTCATTAAACCATTCCCTATATCATGTTTATGAATGTCTACTGGTTTATAATGCTAATCTTCTTATTTATTACTTTGAAAAGTCAGTCATTAGTATATGTGTGGCAAATAACAAACCTGGGAAAAGATTGGTTTTCTAACTAACCTGCAGTCCCCAGAAATAAACAGCAGGTCTTCACATAAAAACTGAGTCTTCTATTTCCTTGAGCCCATCCATACATTTCATAGAATAATTCTAATAGAATCAGAACCACCATGTCCATTGCCATTTTGACTCAAGAACTATGTCTATTGTGTGTGAAGAGATAAAAATTTAGGAAATACCCTAAGCTTATGCACTGTCTCCCATAATCAATGATCCAAATCATGATCCCCTTTCAAGATCAAGATGCCAATGGAGACTGAAATAACAGCCCACACCTCAAAGACCCATATGTAAGCCTAGTTATAAGAATTAAGAAGATAATTGGATTCATCTGCATATTTTTCAAGCACAATAAGCTAATCTCTCTTGAACTTTTCCAAAAACAATCCAACTATTTTCTTCTTTTGTTGTAAGTTTGTGGAAGTCTATGCTATAAAGAGCTAGCTTAAAATGCTCCTAAACTAAAGTATCATTAGTAGATAGTAGCATTCGTAGAGGACATCATGATGAGAAAGAAATAATTGTCTAGGAAGATGCATGAAAATATATTAATATGAAAAAATGTGGTAGTTGTGTGGAGTAATGATTTAGGAACCCTAAAGACTACTGATGCTGCTGTAAATCATCTCTATACTTTTGCATTTTTTGGTTTTTATGCTACCATACTTTGGGAGAAAAATAACAAAGTAGTTGGAATAAGCATCATTTCTTATGTATGCACACCTTCTCTAGTGAATTATGTTCACATGGTTGGATGAGCCAAGAGACCATACTGCATCCAACAAATAATATTGAGCCAAGTGGTGTACTTGCATCTTGGCAATAAATCACAAAAGACAGTGGCTTTCTTTGTGGAGCCTAAAGACAGAAGAAATTAAAAAAAGATAGTTGCCATCTTAGTAGAAAAGTATATATGCATGTACTTTGGGTACTATCAAAATATCCCTGTTTCTCTTTCTTCTGGATGTCTTTTAGTGTTCATATTTTTTGTTATTTCTGTTTTTATTAACTTTTAATTTGGTAAACAAATATATAACTTATACACACATACATAACTTCATTATGACACCAAATGCATTTTCATTTCAATTATTTGAGAATTTCACACATTAGTATGATATATCATTTCTATATACACTCTTCCCTGTCAAATTCCCCATCTCCCCCCAAATTAATGATCTATTATTGTTACACACACACACACACACACACACACACACACACACACACCTAAGTCAATTAGGTGTTGCTCATTTGTACATGTGTTTAGGGCTGATGACTTGAGGCTGGGTATGCTATTAGGGAATTTGTCTCTGAACAAAAGTGACTACCCTTCTCTCAGCAGCACACAGTTCTTCATCTGGGGATCAGACTTTGTGAAATTTCTTCCAACCATGTTGGCATGTTAACTAGTAACATTATTAAATAGTTCTTAATAGGGAAGTCATATTGTTGAGATTTTATGGGCTCAGTTTTTAATGCCATAGCTCTAGAAGATACTAACTAAAAGCAGCATTCCTAGTTCTTTAGGTCTGAAAAATCTACTCACCCTGTATTCTGTGATTGTTCTTGAACTTTAAGTATAGAGATTACAATTAAATGTATCACTTGGGATTGGGGACTCCATGCTCACTTATTCTTTGCATTTTGATCAGTTGTAGACCTTGGAACTAGTCTCTATTTATAAGCTTCTAGACCGAGAACGTATCTGTAGGTAAAATAAAAGTTTTCATAATGCAATTAAAAATAACACTAGTTTAGTAAATTGGCAGTAGTATGCTATTCTAGGTCCATAATCTTAACCATAGGTAGTTGGCTAGGTTTCCCATCTCAGGCATGAATTCCCTCATGTTGAGTAGATCTTACATCAATCTAGAGAGCTGATGGTTACCAACAAGATAAAAGTGCCAATAGTGCATCATTAACAATATCTTGTCATTCTAGTCATTCTTTAAGTTCCTAGACTTTATACTTGGGCAAGTAATTGGCTGTTTTGCTTCCTTGACAGGTTGAATGACACCTTCTAAGATTTTGGGGCTACTGGAACCAAGGTCACCTGGAAAGAGAGCTGGGGCTGAAAGAGAACAGACAGGCGAGAGGAATAACAAGCCAAGACAACTTTTTTCTGATCAAGGCTTGAACTTTAATGGGGAGCTTCAAATTTAAAAGTGGTGGAAAACCCTTCCCCTAAAAGACTGGGAACTCATCCACAATGAGTTTGGTTGCTTAGCAGGTGGCTGGCTCCTCTCAGGAAACTGCAGATCTGGAAGAAAAATAGACTTCACCTTGGTCCAAGAGCTCCATCCTAGGTGGAAGGCTATGGATAGCACCAGGAGAGGTCTGAATTTCTACCCCCCCCACCCCCGCAAAGGCAGGGGGAGGGCACAGTAGTCTGCAAGTAGGAGGCTTCCATGTCAGATCTCTGCATCCAAAATATGCAACATTTTCAGCACTAACTCCTTACCTACAAGTTCTTAGAGGCACCCAAAAGCAATGGCAGCAGTCTATATTGTTTGGATGTTTCAAACCATCCTGTAAAACAACTCCCATGCCTAGAAGTGTGATTTTTGTCAGTCTATACCTCTTAGAGAGAGGTTTCCTTAGATGACCTATGACTCTTGAGAGAAGCATTATCATTCTCTCTGGTGTAATTACATTTTATAATTATATATATTTGCATTTGTATATTATGTATATAATTATATTATCTACATATACATATGTATATGTGTACATATGTGCACACATACATAGATATATATTTAATTTATGTGTATATATTTATAGTTATATATGTGTATATGCATATGTACCAGTTATAGTATATTAGTTACATATTTATATTATGTTATTTATTGTATATAATGTATTATAATATATTGCATATATTATACAAAATATTACATATGACTCAATGTTAAAAAAATGAATTACAGGTCTGAACAGAGAATTTGCAAAAGAAAAAATACAAATTTCTTGGAGAACACATTTTCGCTGTTGGTAAGACTATAAACTTGTTCAGCCACTATGGAAATCAGTGTGTAAAATTTTCAAATAACAGAAAGTATATCTACCATATGACAAAGATGTTTCACTTTTTGGATGTGGGTCCCCTGCCCCAACTTCCTGTCACCATTGCATACCAGAGGTCTCGGGATGCAGAGGATCTGAAGAGTAGGGTCTTGGCAGCAGTGAAATACAGAGGTAGAAGCTGTGTCTCAGGACAGCTTGGTTTTTGTAACAGAGGGGCTAAATTATATCGCTTGAGTCAAGGGGAGAGGAGGAAAAGGACAGGGAGGAGGTACTACAATGGGGGCAGGGGCCTCCCAAGCCTATCAGCAAGATTAGCAGTCACATGCTTTCTAAGAAGCCAGTTCTCTGGAGGGAAACACATGCCGAACTGGCTTTATCAGTGGCCTTTATCTCTGGAATTGAGTATGCCCAAGCCTGATGTGGGCATAGAGTGGCCCCACTCCTGCTGTGCTCTCTGAGAGCTGTCGTGGGTATGGACAGTGCTGAACCATCCCTCATCTGCCTTGGGAATCCACACTTGGCATATGCCAAAAGGACCCAACATCCTACTTCACAGAGACTCGCTCAGCCTTGTACACTGCCACCCTACTTAAGAAAGTTAACTTACAAAGAAGAAATGTTTACTTTGATCTATCAATTTAGAGTTTTCAGCCAAGAGCTTTGAAGCCTCTATAGAGGAAAAGTAGGAAGCATGCAATGGAGCACTCTCCTCATGACATCCAGGAGGCAGAAAAGAGGAAATGTTTCTTAGTTAGTGTTTCCGTTGCTGTGAACAGACACCATGACCAAAGTAACTCTTATGAAGAACAACATTTAATTGGAGCTGCATTACAGGTTTGGAGGCTCATTCCATTATCATCAAGGTGGAAATCATGGCAGTGTCCAGGTAGGCATGCTGCTGGAAAAGGAGCTGAGAGTTCTACATATTGTTCCCAAGCAATCCAGGAGAAGACTGGCTTCCAGGCAACTAGGAGGATGCTCTCTCTAAGCCCACTTCCATAATAACACACTTCCTCCAACAAGGCCACACATCTGAATAGTGCCACTCTCTCGGCCAATCATATTCAAACCACCATAAAAGCTTAAAGAAAAGAAGTCCACAAATCTCTTCATAAGTATGCCCTCAAAGGGAAGATAGAGCCTGTAGAGACCATATCCAGTGGAAAGGAATGTCCCCCAGTTGAGGGATGGGGTCACCCACCCACCTCAAAAATATTAATCCTGAATTCCTCCTGTCAAAAGGAAATGCAGTGACAAAGAGTGGAGCAGAGACTGAAGAAAAGGCTATCCAGGGACTGCCCCACCTAAGGATACATCCCATCTAAAGACACCAAACCCAGACACTATTGCTGATGCCAAGACGTGCTCACTGACAAAGATGATATAGCTGTTTCCTGAGAGGCTCTTCCAGAGCCTGACAAATACAGATGCAGATGTACACAGCCAAACATTGGACTGAGTTCAGGGACCCCAATGGAGAAGTTAGGACAAGGACTGTAGGAGCCGAGGGGATTTGCAACACCATAGGTAGAACAAGAATCTCAACCAACCAGATTTCACCCCCCCCCCAAAGCTCCCAGGGACTAAACCACCAACCAAAGAGTACATATGGGGGAACCCATGGCTTCAGCTGGATATGTAGCAGAGGATTGCCTTATTGGGCATCACTGGGAGGGGAGCCTCTTAGTCCTATGGAGGCTCGATGACCCAGGATAGGAGAATGCTAGTGTGCTGAAGCAGGATTGGGTGGGCAGGTGGGGGAATACCCTCAGAGAGGCAGAAGGGAGGGGATAGAGGGCTTGTGGAGGGGAAATTGTGGAGATAACATATGAAATGTAAATAAATAAAATAAAATTTTTCAAAAAAAGGCATTTCCTCAATTATTTAACTTCCTTCCAGTAGTCACTATCTGTTAAAGGCTCTACCACTTCTAAGCAGCACCAGATGCTAAGGAATAAGGCCTTTAACACATACTCCTTTAAAGGGACCCATTCAAACCATAGCAATGGTGAATTTAAATATTTGAACAAATGAGTTTCAAAACAGTGGACTTTCTCTACAGTTCCAAGAATGACCCTGTGCCATGTGGATTCTGGTCGCTTGCCATGCACAACAATTCTAGGTAATTTGCAAATGTTGACAGAAGCACCAATTGAATCCATAGACTGAATTCTATTGCTAAAATGTAAACTCATCCCATTAACTTTTTTAGCCATGCTTAGTAGAAAGATTTACCATACACTTTAGCTTTAATAATCAGTCTTCTTGGGCTAGAGAAATGGCTCACTGGTTAAGAGAATCAATTGCTCTTCCAGAGGTCCTGAGTTCAAATCCCAGCAACCACATGGTGACTCACAACTATCCGTAATGAGTTCTGATGCCCTCTTCTGGTGTGTTTGAAGACAGCTACAGTGTGCTTGTATATAATAAATAAATAAATCTTTAAAAAAATCAGTCTTCTTGGTATGTGTCTTAGGATAATTGACATCGAAATAGTAAAAACAGTTGGCATTTATCAAATGCTTATTATATGCCAAACATATATATATATATATATATATATATATGTCATCATTTAATACTCATGTAATCCTGTAAGGTATTTATTATTGTCACTACCATGCAAAACAATAGAAAATGTAATCATATTAATGTTTCAACACCCTGAAAAATCATACAAAGAGTAGAATGAGTTTTCTTACTGGGTGTTCAATGCAGAATAGTCAGCCTTGAAATCATATGCACACAAAGACAAGGATGGGCTCAGCAGGTTGTGTATACCTGCACACATGTGTATATATGTATTATCCTTGTAATAAATATAATCAAAGAAAATGAGGCTATTAAACTTGAAAGTGGGGAAGGGTTTGACAGACAGTTTAGGAGGAGCTGGAAGGAGGAAAAAGGAGACATGATATATTTTATTACAGTTAAAGACACTTTAAAAATGAAAAAATAAAATCACATTAAGAAACATTTTTTAAAATAAAGAGCTGAGGTACATAATCTCTTTAATGTGAAACTCCTAAATGACTTCAAGTGAAGTTGAGATAGATGTTAGATAAGTGATTGATAGATGACAAAGGATATGATGATAGATAGATAGATAGATAGATAGATAGATAGATAGATAGATTAGATAGATGATAGATAGATAGATAGATAGATAGATAGATAGATAGAATAGATGAATGAACAGATAAACAAACCAATAGACAGACAGACAGATGATAGACAGAATGATATAAAACTGTAGTTTTATCATAAAATGAGTTTTCAATAAAGGAACAGACAAAAGAATGAAATAGGAGAGGAGTGAGGGTAAAAAGTTCACTGGATATAGCAAATAACTGAGCCAGAAAGACAAGGCTGTAGCACCAGCATGATGTAAAGTACAAGAGGAAAGCCTGAGGCTTGAGAGATAATGATGAAATCCAGGCAGACTCAAAACACAAAAGGCATGAATGTAGGTCAGAATCCAACCTAAGGCAGCCAATGCATATAATACACAGGGAGTGAAGGGAGAGCTAGTCCGAAGTAGTGTTAGAGTGAAGATTGTCAGCATTGAAGGCGTGATCCAGTTTGTCCTTTTCTCCAAGATCCTAACCTTATCCTTCATCTAGCCTACTCCCACATGTGCAGCAAAATGTGCACTAGGTCATAAGAAGCAGTGATCCACAAACATTATTGTCAGACTCAGGTTTGTCAATAGAAAACATACTCAGAAAAACTTTTCAGCACTTCCCCGGTGACACATGGAGCAGCCAGCAGAGAAGATCAGGATATTCTCATTCCAAACTGATGGCATTCAGCCTCATGGGAGTTTCTTTTTTAGACAGCATGCCTATACACATGCTAGAGAAACTGCTCGAGTTCTTTAATTACTTAATATGAAAACTTTTACTTTCTGCTACAAATAAAATGAAATAGAACTCTATTAAATTTAGAGGACTAAGTAAGATAATGGAAATCTAGCCCATTATCCATGGGATTCCTCCCTCTTAGCTGCAAAGGCTTCCAGAAACACTGTCCTTAGGGTTCTTAATTAGTGGGCCACATTTAACATGGTTTTAGCTCCCCTGTTAGATCTTAGAGACACAATCTTTCAGCAGAATGTATGGGCCTCTGGCTCTTACAACCTTTCTTTTCCGTCTTCCACAGTGTTTACTGATCGTTCTGTGAGGGTTGTATTGTAGATGTGTCAGTTATAGTAGAGTGCTCCAGAATTAATTGTTCCAGTTAGACATGACCATTGCTATCTTCAATCAGAGCAAGTTGGTCTGTCTTCCAGAGAATCTCATGAGAGAACATTTATAACATTAGATTTTAGATGAAGTAGAGAAGCTCAGAAGTCCTTAGGAGGCCTAAGTGAGATCTTCATGGGGCCTTTACAGTCCCTGGAGTTCTATAAGTAGTAATGATAGACAGACAAACACCACCATTCCTTGGTGAGTTTTTCACTAGTCCCTACTCTGAACTGAGACTTCATAGTCATACAGCTCCCTGTGAGTCACCCTTTGTCCCTTTTGCAACTCCAATAAGCTTATTAGTTCCCCAAACTGGACTTGGACAGAATCTTTTCTTTGTTCTGTGGTGTCCTATGTAAGCAGCATATTAACAGATATTTCATTATGCATCCCAGGAAAAATCAATCAACCCTGAGATGATTCCTAAGGAATATACAAGAGAACTATACTGTAAGCACATATAGAACCACTACAATCCCATTTATTGTAGGCAGCAACTGAAAAAGCAACTGAAATTTATATTTTGGAAATCTCACCATGGAATGACTATTACACAAAGAAAGAGAAAACTGCTACTAAACAGCAAAGTGCTGGACCCCTTACATTTTAATCAAGTGAAAGAAACCAAATACAGAATTTTATACCTAACAAAGAATTAAAAATAAAAAATGAATCTATCAATTATTTATATGTGTATACTTTATTAAAAGCTAGGGAGAAACTGTTATAATAAAGAATTTGAGATAATCGTTATGCTTTGTGCATAAAGACCTCAGGGTAGGAAGAATAGACTAGTTGTCTCAAGGTGCCACAGAAAGCTAATAATCCCATTAATCTGCATGTCAGTAGTGCAGATGTGCTTGCTTTGAAATTTTTCTTGCTATCTGCTTCTTTCTGGAATTTGAACTTTATGAATTACACTATAAACTGCAAACACTGAATCTCAGTTCATCTGATACAGCGCATATTCTTCAGATCACTGCCTCTCTTCTTTGTTTACTATCTTTTCTGCTTCTACCTGGCAGTTATCACATGGCTCCCTAAAATATTTGGATCTGGCCCCCTGGGTAAATAATCTGGGCTTAGCAGTCTCATGTTCTTCCATTGTGTAGATAACTTCCAAACCTGGTTTCTTACAAACCAACAAACCAATCAAAAGAATTTTTCTCATTTCTTAGGCAAGGCCATGAAATGGGACACAGTGCTACTGACAAACAGGCAACTTGGTTTGAACTTTAAAGATTTAGTCCCATTATTTAAGGGAATTTCACACTCATGAGAAAAGTATGGTCCAAAGTGTTTCATACTGCCATTGTTGGAATTCATGTGCATATGTACATGACTTACCAATTCCAAACAGATAAAGAGAGATCAGAGACAGTTTAACCTCTGGCTGGCTCTACACATAACAACATTAGACACCCTACCATAAATGAACCCCACAAAGAACTCCCAGGTCCATAGAAATAGCCTTGGCTCAGGGACTTTGTTTTATGTTCATCAAGCATATACCCCGCATATCAGAGAGAAATTGATCCAAAGGATTAATTCATAAAGGATCTTAGGCATCTTCATGTTCTCATGTTCTGGAATATTCCTGTCATTATCTTAGATTCTTTCAAGATTGTGGAGGAATGAGTGAGAATTTAAATGAAGATTCCTACATCAAATGTCTAAATGCAGTCATATGTTGTAGAGAACCTTTCATTCAATGACAAGAACATGTAGACATACTGGTCTCAAGATTACATCACCCAGTGATGTCACAGCCAGCTTATTTTAATCACATTCTATTATTTCCACAAACACAAATTTACATGGTGACATATTTCTAAGAAAATGAGCCCATAGTAAGTGCACATTATTTTATTTAAAAATTATGAAGCATACTGACTTAGCCATTCAAAAGATTTACTGGATTTATGCAGCCCAGATCCCTGTAATTAAATTTGTAACCTGGAGGCCCACAGAATTTCACTGTCCATAATAATAACACCATTGGAGTGAGCTAGCTGAGACAGGTTTTAAGAGAGCAAACCAGAACCAGGGTTCTCAGCTAATACTTACAAACAATCTAAATTAACTCAGTTAGGGTGAGATGTGGGGTGTGTGTGTGTGTCTGTGTGTGTGTGTGTGTGTGTGTGTGTGTGTCTGTGTGTGTGTGTGTGTGTGTGTGTGTGTGTGTAGTCAGAGCAGAAGAAATTAAACAAGAAACTAACAAGGAATGGAGGAAGGGGAGATTTTGAAAGGGAAGAGGTAGAATTGAATATGATACGCACATTTATGAAACTGAAAAACTGATATTTTTACTCAAAAATAAAACAAACATAAATAACCAAAAACATCTTTAGATTATAAATGTAAGTAAGTGAAACAGGGACTTAATGGCATACTAAACTAAACAGAAAATTCTTAAAAATGTCTAGTAAACATTTTTTTAAAATGTTGAACATCTTTGGCCATCAGGAAAATGTGGATTGAAACTACTTTAAGGTTCCACCTCACCCCCAGTCAGAATGGCCACAATCAGAATACAACTGTCAACAAATGCCAGTATAGATATAGCAAAGGAGACTCACATATACTGTTGATAAAGTCATAAACTAGTAGAGTCACTTTGCAATCAGTTGGAAAGGAAGAAAGAAAGAGAGAGAGAGGAGGAGGAGGAGGGAGGGAGGGACAAAAGGAGAGAGAAAGGAAGAAGAAAGAAGCAAAGAAATAAACAAAGAACAAAAGAAAGACAGACAGAAATATATAATAACAGAAATAGAACTGCCATGTGACCCAGCATCCATTCCTGGGCATTTACCAAAAGGACTTTATAGCTTTACAGAGAAAATTGCACATCCTGTTCTCAGACTTGATTTGAGGAGTTTCTTTGTTTGTTGTTATTGTATGCACCAGTCAGTGCAGAGATTCATAACTGGCCAAAATGCAGAAGAGAACTGTGACTATTAGTGCTCAGTCATAAGAGAGGCATCTTTATCCCTCACATTCACTCCTTCAAGGCTCAGGGGCTACTTCTGAAAAGAAAACAAAAAGAATGTAAGAGCCAGAGAATGTCCAGAGCAGTGTAAAACCTTTCTGGATGTGATATAGCTACCACACTCATGAAATCAAAGCTGAGATCACATGTACAATGCCTGTACAATTCCCTTTCAACCAAAGTACCAACAAAGATTACAAAGGAACTTAGAAAGTATCATCCCTGAATGAAGAGCCACTGGTTGTGAATAGTTTCTAGGGAAGGGAGAATCATGATTCTATTGGGGTGAGTCCCTGATCAGTTGCCCATTCTCTAGGAAAGGACCCCACACCAGGGCCATAACTAAACAGATAACAAGCTAATTTTTTAAAAAAGGAGGACATGAAGTTGAGAGGTGGATGGACATGGAGGGATTGGAAAGGAGATACAAGAAATGGATTCATTAGTACATGTTGGTAATTAAAGAAAAGAAAAGCAGTAAACAAATGGTGATTTGGGAATTTTTGCAATTAGCTTTACTCTGCAATTTTAATATATTTGTATTTAATCAATGTTTACCTTCTAATGTTGCTGCTCATTTGCTTATATAAAATCAGCTGCTAAAGACTTTGTATTTTATCTGAATTAGAAACAAGTGTAACCTGAGTGTCGGTTTCTTAACATATCATCTAAGATCCTGGGGAATAATTCTGTGGATTCTGGTTCAGTTTTTAAAAACTTATTGATGAGACCTTGCTTTTTGATCAGCCATGCCCTTCAGTAAATGTAAGATCCATAGGCAATTCCAAGGGCACAGCAAAGAACAGCAAGGAGCCCTGTTGTCCATCCATATGACGTAAACAGAGCTGACCTTGATTTGCTTATTTCTTGACCAAAATGATTGCTTTAAGCACATGCAATATATTTTGTTATTTTTTATTTGATATATTCTATATTTACATTTCATTTCCCTTTTTCTGGTTCCCTGCCCCCCCCTAAGGTCCCACATACCCTTTTCCCTCCCCGTGTTCCCCCAGCCACCCTTTCCCACTTCCCTGTTCTGGTATTCCCCTACACTGATGCTTTGAGCCTTTCAGAACCAGGGTCCACTCCTTCCTTCTTCTCGGACATCATTTGGTATGTGGATTGTGTCTTTGGTGTCCCAAGATTCTAGGCTAATATCCACTTATCAGTGAGTGCATACCATGGGTATTCTTTTGAGAATGAGTTACCTCACTTAGTGTGATGTTCTCCAGCTCCATCCATTTCTCTAAGAATTTCATGAATTCATTGTTTCTAATGGCTGAAGAGTACTCCACTGTGTATGTATACCACATTTTTTTATCCATTCTTCCGTTGAGGGACATCTGGGTTCTTTCCAGTTTCTGGCTATTATAAATAAGGCTGCTATGAACATAGTGGAGCATGTATCCTTATTGCATGCTGGGGAATCTTCTGGGTATGCCCAGGAGTGGTATGGCTGGGTCCTCCGGAAGTATCATGTCCAGTTTTCTGAGGAACCACCAGACTGATTTCCAGCATGGTTGTACCAGCTGGCAGTCCCACCAGCAGTGGAGGAGAGTTCCTCTTTCTCCACATCCTCGCCAACACCTGTTGTTTCCTGAGTTTTTAATCTTAGCCATTCTGACTGGTATGAGGTGAAATCTCAGGGTTGTTTTGATTTGCATTTCTCTAATGACTAATGATGTTGAACATTTTTTTAAGGTGTTTCTCAGCCATCCAAATTTCTTCAGGTGAAAAGTCTTTGTTTAGCTCTGTACCCCATTTTTGGATAGGGTTATTTGGTTCTTTGGGGTCTAACTTCTTGAGTTCTTTGTATACATTGGATATTAGTCCTCTGTCAGATGTAGGGTTGGTGAAGATCTTTTCCCAATTTGTTGGTTGCTGATTTGTCCTTTTGACAGTGTCTTTTGCCTTGCAGAAACTTTGTAATTTTATAAGGTCCCATTTCTCTATTCTTGATCTTAGAACATAAGCTATTGGTGTTCGGTTCAGGAACTTTCCCCCTGAGCCAATGTCCTCAAGGGTCTTCCCCAGTTTCTTTTCCATTAATTTTAGTGTGTCTGGTTTAATGTGGAGATCCTTGATCCACTTGGAGTTGAGCTTACTACAAGGAGATAAGAGTGGATCAATTCTCATTCTTCTACATGTTGACCTCCAGTTGAGCCAACACCATCTGTTGAAAAGGCTATCTTTTTCAACTGGATGTTTTCAGCTCCTTTGTCAAAGATCAATTGGCCATAGATGTGTGGGTTCAATTCTGGGTCTTCAATCCTATTCCATTGATCCACCTCCCTGTCACTGTACCAATACCATGCAGTTTTTTAACACTACTGCTCTGTAATATTGCTTGAGGTCCGGGATATTGATTCCCCCAGAAGTTCTTTTACTGTTGATGATAGTTTTAGCTATCCTGGGTTTTTTGTTATTCCAGATGAATTTGAGAATTGATCTTTCTAACTCTATGAAGAACTGAGTTGGGATTCTGATGGGGATTGTGTTGAATCTGTATATTGCTTTTGGCAAGAGTGCCATTTTAACTATATTAATCCTGCCAATCCAAGAGCAAGAAATATTTTTCCATCTTCTGAGGTCTTCTTCAATTTCTTTCTTCAAAGACTTGAAGTTCTTGTGATACAGATCTTTCACTTGTTTGGTTAGAGTCACACCAAGATACTTTATATTGTTTGTGGCTATTGTGAAGGGTGTCATTTCCCTAATGTCTTTCTCAGCCTGTTTATCCTTTGAGTATAGGAAGGCTACTGATTTGCTTGAGTTGATTTTATAACCAGCCACTTTGCTGAAGTTGTTTATCAGCTGTAGGAGTTCTCTGGTGGAGTTTTTTGGGTCACTTAAGTATACTATCATATCATCTGCGAATAGTGATAGTTTGACTTCTTCCTTTCCAATTTGTATCCCTTTGACTTCCTTATGTTGTCGAATTGCTCTAGCTAGTACCTCAAGTACTATATTGAAAAGATATGGTGAGAGGGGGCAGCCTTGTCTAGTCCCTGATTTCAGTGGGATTGCTTCAAGTTTCTCTCCATTTACTTTGATGTTGGCTACCGGTTTGCTGTAAATTGCTTTTACTATGTTTAGGTATGGGCCTTGAATTCCTGTTCTTTCCAAGACTTTTTAGCATGAAAGAATGCTGAATTTTGTCAAATGTTTTTTCAGCATCCAATGAGATGACCATTTTTCTTTGAGTTTGTTTATAGTGGATTACTTGATGGATTTCCATATATTGAACCATCCCTGCATCGCTGGGATGAAGCCAATTGATCATGGTGAATGATTGTTTTGATGAAGCACATGCAATATATTACAAGGGTGCTATAATAAGTTTTTCCCAGACTGTGACAAATGGCAGAATAACGATACATATCCCACGTGTTTCTAACACCAAAATGCAGGGCAATGAATGCATTCTAGAACAAAGAAACTGACTTTTCCTAACCATTGTCACATCTCATAGTATCTAGCAGAGAGTTCTAATAAATTATTATTGTATTACAAGCATGACCTGAGGCAGCATAGAGAAAGGATGAGAATGGAAAGGAGTGAGCCAACAAAAGGACACATTACATTTGCCAAATAATAGTTCACCTGAAAAAAACAAACAGCATGTAAGGATTGTCCCTGCAAAAATAAAATGGTCCATAACTAACATATTGGTTCTGTACTTCCAAAAGAACTTTATCTTGTAGTTTGTGAATGTTCCACATTCAGGAGCTGCACTCTTCTGGGCACTGCTGAAAAGCTCTGGAGTTGAAATACTGAGGTGCAAGTTAGATCAAATGTTTGCAGATGACTTGTTTGGAGATCACCTTGAGAAAGGCAATGAAGCACAGAGAGCTACAGCCAGAGGCTGGGAAGGTAAGCAGGCCTGGACCTGGTAAGAGGGATCTGAAACAAAGCCCTAAACCCGTCTGCAAGCATGGTGCTACTGTGGGTGTTGAAGACCAATGAGAGGAAATTAGCCACCTCTGTCAACTGCAGCATGTAAGCCTAAAAATTACTATTAACCAGATTGAATTTGTCTCCAATGGAAGACAGATTTTTTTCGCTGAACATGTTGCTGATGTCTGAAAATCAATACAAAAAGTTGAAGTCTCCCTCTAGTGTCCAAACTGCTACTTTACAATTATTGTATATAAATGCATTTGTAAATTGTACTTCACATACAACTACGTGCGCTGAACACTGCAAGTGGCACCACTGAAAGAGAAGGAAAACATGATTTTAAAGGATTTATTTTTTTTTATATAGGAGTTTTGTCTGGGTGGATGGATGTACACCAGGTGCCCACAGAGGTCAGAAGTAGGCATTGGATCCTCTGAAGCTGGAGTTACAGGCAGTTGTGAGTCACCATGTAGGTGCTCAAAAACAAACACAGATCCTCTACACAAGCAACAAATCCTAACTACTAAGCCAGATCTCCAAACCTTAATTTGAATTTTTAAAATAAACTATGCAAAAGAAAGAAAAAGGCCAAAACTAACAAACTAATTACAGATAGACAAATCCCTGAGCAGAAACAGAAACACTAAAAGCAAGATAATGTGCCTCATAATAAAAGAACAATGTAAGAAATAAAGAGATAGCTCAGCAATTAAGAGCACTTGTTACATTCCCAGAGGTCCAAGATTTGGTTCCAAGCACTCACATTGTTTCACAACCATCTTTACTCCAGTTTCAGGGGATCTGGCACCTTATTCTGATCTCTGCATGAAACTAGACACACTCGTCCATATAAAACAACTAGTGCATCTATCAACCCCTATCAGAATAACTTCTTTTTGCACTAGATGACATTAATACATAGACTATAACTTGTCAAAGTTTAGAGAATGAAAGATTGTGGAGTGCTCATCTATAAGGGGAACATCTATAAAGGGACATCACACTGTCTTGTCCCAGGGTTTAGGGATAATCCAAGAAGAGTAGGCAGAAAGATTTAAGTCAGAGGAAGATTTGATTGTACCAAAAAAAAAGCTACTTATAGGACAGAAGAAGCCTGTTGCATGTGCATACTCTCAGAGCCTGTGAATATGTGCATAAGACCTAAAGAAGATCAAGATCTACACAAGATCTCCAGCACAAATACAGGAGAGCTCATGGTGCTCCACCCCTATCTATGGAGCTACAGGCAACTGATGGCTGCTGAGAAAAGGAGAGTGACTTTTCTTCACAGATGCAGCCTTTGACAGGCTACCCATGCCCCAATAGGTATTCCTATACCCATGCATTCAAAAAACACTAAGTACACTCAGTGAGTTTTTTTTAATATAAAAAAAAGAATATATAGAGTCACTGAGCCGCCGCCGAGGACTCAGCTGCCTCCCCCTCGAGCCCCCTCGCTTCCCGACACTCCGTCCCCCGGCCCGCCTTCTCCCGCAGCCGCCTTCCACAGGCCGTTTCCACCGAGGAAAAGGAATCGTATCGTATGTCCGCTATCCAGAACCTCCACTCTTTCGACCCCTTTGCTGATGCAAGTAAGGGTGATGACCTGCTTCCTGCTGGCACTGAGGATTATATCCATATAAGAATTCAACAGAGAAACGGCAGGAAGACCCTTATAACTGTCCAAGGGATCGCTGATGATTACGATAAAAAGAAACTAGTGAAGGCGTTTAAGAAAAAATTTGCCTGCAATGGTACTGTAATTGAGCATCCAGAATATGGAGAAGTAATTCAGCTACAGGGTGACCAGCGCAAGAACATATGCCAGTTCCTGATAGAGATTAGACTGGCTAAGGACGATCAGCTGAAGGTTCATTGGGTTTTAAGTGCTTGTGGCTCTCTGAAGCTTAAGTGAGGATTTCCTTGCAATGAGTAGAATTTCCCTTCTGTCCCTTGTCACAAGTTTAAAAACCTCACAGCTTGTATAATGTAATCATTTGGGGTCCGCTTTTAACTTGGACTAGTGTAACTCCTTCATGCAATAAACTGAAAAGAGCCATGCTGAAAAAAAAAAAGAGTATATAGCACTGAGAGGGAAAGGCAGCATTTGTGGGTTAATTGCAGGTGAAAGAAGGGTGAGAAGATATGATTTATGTGTATAAGATGTTTTCAAATTATTTTTAAATTTAAAAATGTATTGTACTTCACATATCTATATAAAAATAACCCAAAGAATTCATAATGGAACCACAAAGACCACAAATCACGAAATCCATACTTTAAAAAAATCGATAAAGTATCACAATATCTGACTTCAAATTATATTGCAAAGTAATAGTCATCATGACAGCCTAGTACTAGATTAGAAATATCCAGTCCAATGGGACAGAATAGAGCACACAAAAATAAAGTAGCAAAGTTCTATGCATCTAACTTTTACTTAGATGCTAAAAATATGTGGTAGAAAAAGTCTATTTTCCAAATGTTACTGGGAAATCTGGATATCCACTTGCAGAAGAATGAAGTTAGATTCATATCTTATTCTCAACAAAAATCAGTTCAAAGCATATTAGCAATTTAATTAAAACACAAAATGCAGAAACTGCTAGAGGAAAACATGGGCCATAATCTTCAAGATACTGGGATAGGTAAAAATCCTTTTGGATAAAACTTCAACAGCATAGAAACTAGCCCCAAGCTCTCAGCAAATGAAACTCCATAAAATTAAAGTGTCTCTGCACAGAAAAAGAATTTATCAAGAGAGTTAAAAGCCCATAAAATGGGAGAAAATAATTACTAGCCATCCTTCAGGCAAGAGGCTAATATCCAAAATCTACAAAGGACTGCAAAATGTCAGAAGAATGAAAATTAAAACTGCCTTGAGATATCAGCTCACCACAGTCAGAATGGCAGTTAGTAGGAAACCTGGTGGTTAGAGAGATGTCTTAGCAGTTGCAAGCAGTTTCTGCTCTTCAAGAAGTCCTGAATTCAGTACCCAACACCCACATTGAATAGTTAACAACTACCTGCAACTCCTGGTTGAGAGGATCCATTGTCCTTTGGTGGAAAGGTTAATATAGGAAAATAACCTTTTTTCACCGTTGATGGGAGTCTGAATTAGCACATTCATTATGGAATTGAGTGAAGGTTCCTCAAAAACTTAAAAACAGAGCTATCATGTGATCCACGTGTTCTACTCCTAGACATAAGATCTCCATATCCTACCATAGAGAAATTTACAAATCTATGTTTATTGTTGCCCAATTTAATATAACTATCATGAAAAAAAGAGCCAGTCTCTGTGTTCAAAAACAGATGAATGGGAAAATAAACTGTGGAATATATACATAATGGAATATTATCTAACTGTGAATATACATTGTAAGTGTGAAATGGTATTACTCTATAAGAGAGACAATACCCCCACTAGACACCACAGGCTAACAAATAACTCTAATACCAAGAATAGGGTTACCCCTTTTGGAGTTGTTTTTCAGTGGATTTCCATAGGCCCCCAAGCATTCTAGGCTATGGTCAATACTCTTAGTGTTCCTCTAGAACTAGACAGTAAAATCCTCATGCTGATGATACCATGTATGTACTTGAGTCAAAGAACATGAAGAGATTAATGTATTAATCATGTGGAAGTGCCCCCTTTCATCCTTAGCTTTTGTAATGTTTAAAGGTGCCATTCATGCTACTGTTGGAAAAAAGTAATCATCAATATCACCCAGTTTTGAATCTTGTGAACAATAATAATGACCTGACAATGACCCACAATGGTGGCCTGATGGTGACTTATAATAATGGCCTTACAATGACCTACAATATGCTGATGAGATATGCTCACTGGCACAATAGTGGCATTAATACAATATGAATAATCAGCTGTTTTCTGAAAAGATAAGACCCACTAATTGAGATAGATCCCATACTTGGCACTTTACAGGGCCACAAACCTGCTGCCATATACCCAAGGGGAAGGATACTAGTGTTGCTATGCTAAGGGAACACAGTACTAAAATGACCTCAGTGACTGACTGCTATACCCATAGGTCTATGCTCATAGATCAGTGGAACACTAAGTCTTCATCAAAGAGTTTTTTTCAATAGATAGCAATTGCCACAGAGGTGTTCAGTGAGTCAGTGTAAAGAGAAGATGGCAGTGCTCAGCCTAAAACTAGACAAGCACATCACCCTCCTCAAAAAGCTCAGGGATTTTCATGGAAGAGGGACAGAGATACTGGATAATTTTAAGGAAATAGTGTTTTCCAGACACAGGGCAGTTGAACATATTAACTCAAAGCAATTGTAACAGCATGTAGAAGACCTGTGACATCTCAAACCAGAACAAATCACAGTATAAAGGGCAAAGTGGGTGTAAAATTCCACCATTAGATGAAGAGCTATTGGCAATTGGTAGCTGCTGGATGGGAGACAGAAAGCCAATCTTCTACAATAATGTAAGCCCAGGTAGTCTGACTGCTTACTGCACTAAAGGGTGGTGGGATCTGAGAAAACATATGATAAATGTAAATGACACAAAAGAAAGTCTCATGTAATAGCTAACTTCATTCACAGCATCTGACAGTTTATATTCTGTGGCTGAAGAAAACTCACATGACTGGAGGTCAGCATGTAGAAAAATGAAAATCAGCCAATTCTTATCTCCTTGTACAAAGCTCAAATCCAAGTACATCAAGAACCTCCACATAAAACCAGATGCATTTAAACTTATAAAGGAAAAAGTGGGTAAGAACCTCGAACACATGGACACAAGGGAAAATTTCCTGAACAGAACACCAATGGCCTATGCTCAAAGATCAAGAATCAGTAAATGGGACCTCATACAGTTTCAAAGCTTCTGTAATTCAAAGGAAATTGTCAATAGGACAAAAGGGCAAACAACAGATTGAGAAAAGATCTTTACCAATCCTACATCCTATAGGGCTAATATCCAATATATACAAAGAACTCAAGAAGTTACACTCCAGAGAATCAAATAACCCTATTAAACAATGGGGTACAGACCTAAACAAAGAATTTTCAACTGAGGAATACCGAATGGCCTAGAAGCACCTAAAGAAATGTTCAACATCCTTAGTTATCAGGGAAATGCAAATCAAAACAACCCTGAGATTTCACCTCATACCAGTCAGGATGGCTAAAATAAAAAACTCAGGGGACAGCAGATGCTGGCATGGATGTGGAGAAAGAGGAACTCTCCTCCACTGCTGGTGGGATTTCAAGCTGGTAAAACCACTCTGGAAATCAATTTGGCAGTTCCTTAGAAAATTGGACATAGTACTACTGGAGGACCCAGCTATACTACTCCTGGAAAGATACTACCAGAAGATTCTCCAACATGTATTAAGGACACATGCTCCACTATGTTCATAGCAGCCTTATTTATAATAGCCAGAAGCTGGAAAGAACCAAGATGTCTTTCAACAGAGGAATAGATACAGAAAATGTGGTATATTTATACAATGGAGTACTACTCAGCTATTAAAAATGATGAATTCATGAAACTCTTAGGCTAATGGATGGAACTAGAAAATATCATCCTGAGTGAGGTAACCCAATCACAAAAGAATACACATGGTATGCACTCACTGATAAGTTGATATTAGCCCAAAAGCACAGAATACCCAAGATATAACTCACAGACCACACAAAGCTCTAGAAGAAGGAAGACCAAAGTGTAGGTGCTTCAGTTCTTCTGAGAAGGGGAACAAAATACTCACAGGAGTAAATATGGAGATAAGGTATAGAGCAGAGACTGAAGCAAAGGTCATCCAGACACTGTCCCACCTGGGGATTCATCCCATATACAGTTACCAAACCATGACACAATTGTGGATGCCAAGAAATACTTGCTGAAAGGAGCCTCATATAGCTGTCTCCTGAGAGGCCCTGCCAAAGCCTTGCAAATACAGAGGCAAATTTACAGCAGCCAACCATTGGGCTGAGTCTGGAGTCCCCAATAGAGGAGTTAGAGAAAAGACTGAAGGAGCATCCTCATAGGAAGAACAACAATGGAGTACTACTCAGCTACTAAAAACAATGACTTGATGAAATACTTTGGCAAATGGATGTAACTAGAAAATATCATCCTGAGTGAGGTAACAAAAAAATTACAAATTCTGAAAATGGGATATTATTTAAAAGTAAAATTTTGTCTTTGAAAATGTTTTATTCTAATAAAAGCTTGTTGAAAAGAAAAGAAGAAAACTCACACGAGTAAAGTATAAAAAACATGTTTTTCCACAGAGGCATACAAAGAATAGTTTAAACATTTTATTGAATAATAGCAACAAGCAATAATGATAAATGTGAAGATAATTTATTCCTGTTCAGTGTACCTTGGAGGAGCATGAAAACACATAAGTCCATGTTTTGAAGAGACAGAGGTCACAAGACTTGGGTCTTGTTTCCTTGGGCTTTCTCACAGGCACTCAGAATTCTCCTTTCACAACTTAACTCTTAAGCCATGTTCCTGCAGTTGACCATACTCTAGCGAGAAGTTGGGCAAAGCAAACTGGACTCGGGGAGTCTAACAAAAAGGAAAATGTACAGTCGGGTGAGTAGGGATGTGAGGGAAGAGAAGGTGGGTATGGAACAAGTTGGTGGAGCGTTATCTAAATACATCTTATGAAATTCTCAAAGCAACACCCAAAATCTTTAAAAATATGTAAAACCATGTAAAGTAACGCTAGCACAATTTGATATATAAATAATTTTGCTATACATGAAATAAAGCATTCTTTTAAAGATCAAAATAAAATGAACAAGAGGTATATAATTTTGATGTAGAGCAATAAAAAGTTGTGATAGCCACGTAACATTGCAAGCGTACTTAATGCCTTGATATAATATTACTTTCAAAACTACTAAAATGCCAAGTATTAAGCTATATATATTTTAGTACATTTGAAAAATAAGTTCTCTCTGTGGTTGTTATATTACTGCAGAAGAACACAGACAGATACAATCTTCCAGAAAAGTAATTTTGTTTCTTGAGTTCTCTGTTTACTCCTGAAAAAAATAACTATCAGTATACCATGACAATATTTTATGCTTTGGGGTGTATCTAGTAATAGTCTGTTGGAGTATACAAACACATTGAAAATGTTTTCTAGTAGCTAAAATGCTGTGATGTTCTATAAACTCGACTTTAAAACTTCTAGAACTCATAAAATTATCTTATTCTGTGCCTGTTATCAACTCATATCCCTCGTCTCCAAATTCAGTGTGTACTTAATCTGAAATGACCTGTGCACTGGCTACTATTTTCCTTTTCTGGCACAACACGATGTTAATCATTGTCGGTAGAGGGAGCAAGAGAGACATTACAAAAGAAAAGTTTTTTTGCTTCGCTCAGGGTGTTCCAATGCTGCAGCTGGTTTCCAGCATGGATAGGTGCACCAGGTCCACCTCTGCAGGATCCCCAGTGTCAGACCCTCTGGTGTTGGTACCCAGCAATTCCCTAGCTTTATCCCGTCTCAGCCTCCAGGTTAGTGGTTCCTTCTGCTGTCTGTTATTTCTATTTCAGTTACTATTCTTTCTAGTCAATAAAATTCAATCTATTAAAAATTTTCTGCTCGAGACTGAAGGAAAGACCATCCAGAGACTGCCCCACCTGGAGTTCCATCCCATATACAGTCACCAAACCCAGACACTATTGTGGATGGCAACAAGCACTTGCTGATTGGAGCCTGATAAAGCTATCTCCTGAGAGGCTCTGCCAGTACCTGACAAATACAGAGGTGGATGTTCTCAGCCAACCATTGGACTGAGCACAAGGTCCCTGATGGAAGAACTAGATAAAGGACCCAAGGAGCTGAAGGAGCTTGCAGCCCCATAGGAGGAACAACAATATGAACCAACTAGTACCCCCAGAGCTTCCAGGGACTAAACCACCAACCAAAGAGTACACATGGAGGAACCCATGATTCCAGCTACATATGTAGCAGAGGATGACCTTGTTTGACGTCAAAGGGAGGAGAAGCTTTTGGTCCTGAGAAGGCTGGATGCCCCAGTATAAAGGAATGCCAGAACAGAGAAGCAGGAGGGGGTGGATTGGTGAGCAGGGGGAAGGGAGATGGGATAGGAGGTTTTCTGAGGGAAAACCGGGAACATTTGACTGTAATGCTGATACATGATTTAATGTTTCTACTAACTAAAAATTACAGGAAACATATAGTGTCTATCTTTCTGAGACAGGATTAATTCATTTAATAAGACTACATGCCTGTGCTAGCTAATTTTATGTCAACTTGACACAAGCAAGAGACTCATCTAAGAGGGAGAGACTCCAATCAAGAAAATGCATCTATGGGGTGGAGCTGTAGAAAAGCTCACAGGACATGTTTCTTAATTAGTGATTGTTTGAGGAAGGCCTAGCTCATTGCAAGTGATGCCACACGTGGGTGGATGGTCCTGAGCTCTATAAGAAAGCAGATAGAGTAAACCATGGGGACGAAACCAGCAAACAACATCCTTCCACATCCTTCCCATCAGCTCCTACCTGCAGGTCCTACTCTGCCTGAGTTCTTGGCTTGCATGTACTGTGTGAGTGACATAAACCCTTTCCTTGCCAAGTTCCTTTATGGCATGGTGTTCATCATAACAACAGTTAACCTAAGACTATCCTATTACATCTAGTTTCCTAAAAGTAACAAAAGTTTGTTTTTCTTTACAGAAGGAAACTTGCATTGTGTATTTTTTTCCTAGTTTTCTGTTGTTGGACACATGGCTTGGTTGCATACTTATCTACGGTGACCAGGACTCCAATAAACATGTGCAATTATTGTAGAAACCTTTGAGTATATACTCAGGTATGCTATGATTGTATTATGATGTGCATCTACTTTAATGTCTTGAGGAAACTCCATGTTCAATTATATAACAGCTGGACTTACTTACCGCCCCATCAGCAGTGTGTAAGGAATCCCCCTTGCCTACACCCTAGCCAGCACTTGTCACTGTTTTAAAGTCTTCCAGTCTGAGGCAAGGCGAAGTCATAATGCAGTATTAATTTGTATTTCCTTAGGCCTATTGAGGATGAACATTTTTAAGTCTTTATTAGCCACTTGTCTCTCCTCTTGGTTCAGGCATATAACATTTTGTTTATTTAGTTTTAAGGGTAATGTGTTTGCCGTGTTGTGAAATGGGAAGTTCAGAGGACAACTTGCAGAAGTTAATTTTCTCCCTCCACCGAGTGGTTGTCAAGCTTGTCAGCAAGCAACTTTACCCACTGTGGCATCTTGTGAGTCACAAGTCAGGCTCAGGACGTGTGATGGGATATGTACTGGGGGCAGGGCTCAGAGTATGGCACATTCACTGATCTCATTAGCCATGTCCTGCATTATAAATGGGGGTCTGTGCGAGCAGCTAGGGATTCATATACATTCTAATCTCATGAACCATGCTGCACACATAAAAGTGTGTCTATTCACCTTGGAATTCAACTGAGTGGTAGAACAATCCAGGGTGTGGCCACAGACATACCAGCCTCTTAAACTAATGTCTCTATAATCACTGTTGCTGGTCTCCTATTGGTCCCACAGCTATCTCAATCAATTCATATGATGCCACTCCTCTTTTCCTGTCCTATGGAGATGGCATCTCAACACATTAACAACAAACTCCTTAAATTCCTCCCCCAGACCTGTATATTCCTAAGACCACGTCTCTTTCTACTATCATTATTCACCAAATTTCTCTCATCCATCTGCTTAAAGATATTTTCTATTATTAAATTCATTAAAAATATTATCACACTGGAATTCTATTTCCCTAGGCCTTATTTTCTCCATGACATCATGTAAACATTTCTATTTTTCTATGTAGTATTGAAGTATATACTTGTATCCTTGCACTGATTTGGGCCATTATTGGAATGTTATCTTAGTATATTTTCTTTTGCTGATAGGCATTGTAACAAAAATCAATGTGGGAAAGGAAGTTTATTTGACTTATATGTCCTGATCAAAGTCCATCATTTATGGAAGCTGGGAAAGGAACTCAAGAATGGTCAAAGGCCAAACTATGGAGAAAAGATAGCTATTGGTTCATTCTTTGTAGCTCATGGAGTACATTTTCTTATACAACTTAAGACTTACCTTATAGGGGTGGAGACACCCACAGTGGACCTAGATCTCACACATGTCACCAGCTACAAAATCACAAGCCTAGTCTCACATTAACACTCTTTGTTAGTAAGCCATCTTTTTGGGGATATTGATGAATGAGGAAAAGATGATATTAAATGAGGAAACCCATTTCCAGAAAGAAAATGTGTCATGTTTTCACATCTTCTGTTCTTAGTTCCTAAACTACAGGTCTGAGTATAAAACATGGAAGAACAGATAGTGGAGGGTTTACTTAGGCAGGACTAGGACCCATCCTTTTGCTGTCAGGAAGGAGCTACAAAGCAAGATTGGATGCCTATTTGTAGTGGGACTTTGACTATAGGGGAGGGGGTACCTAGCAGTAACTGAACTCTAACTCTTTGGCTGTTTGGGAGGAAATACTCGATAGAACCAGGCACAGCCATGTGTTGTATGAGGGTTTTGGCATCAAGAGGGGACACCTAGTAGGACCCTGCATCTAAATTTCTTTATTGGACTTTTGTTATTGGAAGGATACCTAGGAGAAATTCACACCTAGCCTTTAGTGGTGTGTGTGTGTGTGTGTGTGTGTGTGTGTGTGTGTGTGTGTACATGTAGCATTTGGTCATTGGGGTGGCGGTATCTAACAGTACTGGTCAAAAAGCAATGTTTGTGTTTGGCCCTTTGAATCAGGGGAGGTGGTACCCAGCATAACCTGAAACCTAAGCCTGTTTGTAAAGGAAAGGATGCCTAGCAAAACCTGAAGCTTATCCTTTACTATGACTTTAGCTCTTGGGAAGAGGAAGGGACACCAAGTACAACCTGACTCTTACTCTTTTGGCTGTGTGTGTGTGTGTGTGTGTGTGTGTGTGTGTCACCATAGAGGAGGAGTTTTCATTCAGGACCTGACACATTGTCAGATGTCCATGCTTGTGTGTGTGTGTGTGTGTGTACAAGCACTCATGTGCACATGCCTGGATGTGTATGGGTGTGTATAGACATGGGGTTTGTGTTGTAGGGAAGTTTTACCTAGCAGGACCTGAGACATAGCTGTGATATGGTTGTAGGCAAGGGGATCCACAGTAGGACCTGACAACAGGTGTATCATGTGATAATAGGTATTTGGCTGTAGGTAGGAGGTACTTTACAGAACCTGACATCTTCCCATGTATGTAAGTATGAAAATTTGGCTGTAAGGGAAGACAAATAACAGAGAGAAAGACAGACTGACAGACAAAGACAGACAGGCAGACAGACAGACAGACAGACAGACAGACAGACAGACACAAAAAGACAGACAGGAGTTTCCTTTATCAAGCCCTGCTGATAACATCTTCATCACTACCTCCACTGCTCTCCACTTACTGCTATATCTCAAACAATGCTGAACATGGTCCTGGTATGACACAAAGTATATATGTCATATATAGTATATATGACATATATACTATGTGTCATATTCTACTGTACCTAGACAGTTCTAAACTGCTGCCATCCAACTCATACTGCTATGTTCATAAGACACCACAGTACAACTCCCTGCTTCTCTCACAAAGTCATGCAGTGTTGTGGGCTGTTCCCACTACAGGCCTTAAGATCCTTCCCAATCCTGCTGACAAACCCATCCATGCACTACTAGGTATCAGGCCCCCTGGACACTCCTTCTCCTGCCATGATAGAGTGAAAAACATTGTTTAGTTTAGGGCCTTGCTGGACACTTGCCCGAGACTTGCATGTATCACATGTTTCTAGACTTTTAAGTCCTGAACCTTATATTTTTGCAAGACAACAAGCACTGCTCAATATGTTCCTCTTCCTATACCTATAACACTGCTAATTTTCAGCCATGTCCTAACATCCTCTGCAACTTTCTAGTTGCGTATGTTGACAGCAGAATGGCGGGATGCTAGGTAATGCTAGTTACCTAACATATGCTAAACTGCAGTTTGCACAAGAATGACAATAAGGTCATCTTCTGACACCTAGATTATATATGGAAGTGGTATAGGCAAAGCCCGAAAATTAGCAGTGTTTGTTGGCCATCAGTGGATATTGGGGATAAGAGTATATGTGCAGCTGTGTCTGACATCTAGAATGTTATGTGGGAGGGGGAGGCGTGATGTTCATTCCAGCCTGATCCACAGCAATGTGTATGCCCTAGAGGTTCAGGTGAGGTTAATGTCCATAATGGCCTGGTAACTAGCAGTAGAGCTTGACTTTGACATATCCCTTGGGGCACATACACTGCTGTGTAACTGGCTGAAATGAAAACCATGTCTCCCTCCCACATAACATGCTAGATGACAGACTTAGCATCACACATTCCCTTAGCACCAATATCCACTGATCCACTGATGGCCAACAAACACTGCTATTTTGTACTTTGTGTGGTTGTTGAAAGAGTCAAGCAGAACCTGATGCCTACTAGTATGAGTATTGCATGAGTTGAGGAAGAATGTCAAGCAAGCCCAACACTTCACAATTTTGTGAGGTATGGCAGGAGGAGAAGCTTCCTCCTTGGACATGATCTAATAGCTTGAAGTTTATATGAAGTAGGAGGTCAAACAGAACCTGATACCAAGAAATGGTTGGTCAGAGAGGTGGTGGAGTTTCCAATGAACCTGAAAATAACAATGTATGTCAGATTGCAGCAGTAGAAGGAAGGGGTGTCCAGAAGTTCACAAAGCCTGGTAAGTACATGTCAGCTGATTGGTGGATGGGTGCCATTCAAAGACTAATAAGTCGTATTGTCAGCGGTAAGGTGTATGATGTCCAGGTGTACCTGACACTGTAAGAGTGTATGAGGCATTTTGCAGTGTCATCAGGGTCAGATAGCTAGCAATATATATGGAGCAGCTAGAAGGTAATATGTGTTCAAGGGCCTTCAGCTAGAATTGTAGGAGTTATCATGGCCTGAGTGTTGGGATACCCATCAGGTCTGAGATCCTAAAGTTTATCTGGGTTGATGTGCTGTGGTTTCCTGCAAGGCCTAATAACACTATAGTTGGTCAGTAGTTGGGGATGATCCAAAGAGGGATTGAAACCTAAGAGTGAATGTAGGGCTTTGGTAGTATGAGGCTGTCAAGTGGGGCCCAATAATTAGCAGTGCGTTTTGGGTACAGTGGCAAGAATGTATCCATCATAGTTGTATAACAAGCAGTAAATATGGGATTTGATGGCTTCATTCACAGCCTAATACCTAAGAATACATGCAAGATAGGTGTGAAGGTTTGTTTACCAAGGCATGATACCTAGCAGGCAATTTATTGTTTTGTGGGAAGTCATGCATTGGCTAAGACTTAGAAACTTAGAAACGTGTGTGTGTGTGTGTGTGTGTGTGTGTGTGTGTGTGTGTGTGTAGGGGTATACAGCAAGGACTGACATATGGCAGTACAAATGGGATACAATGGAGTTGGTGTCCAGTACTGCATTATACTTACTGCTATACATCAGATCAGGAGTCATCCAGTCCTGTTAGAACCTAGAAGTATACATGTGTTATTGACAGGAGATGGAGTGTCCAACCAAACCTGATGCCTATCACCCCTATCACCTTATCTCAGTTGAGACTGGAATCTATTATCTATCATTGTGTGGGGGACAGCAGAAGAGCTATCAAATGTCCAGACCTGATCCCCCTAAAAAACTATGTAGTAAGTTGGGTGAGGAGTGTCCTTCATGTCTTTAATCTAACTATATGCAAGGCATTAACTGAGGGAGGTAAATGCATGCATGTATAACTTTCTAGCTACTGGGATCTGCTGCTCCTCTCATTGCACTGTACCTGCCTATACAGTGCTATGATCAGATCCAGCTGGGCAGCTTCTTTCCATAACAGTATCTCAGTCTCTTCAGGAAAGCAACTCAAAAACAACTTTCCCTCTGTGTAGGCCTAAGCCACCTCATGTGTTTCTTTTCTTCATTACATCAAAACTAGGCTTCAGCAACTCATTTTCTGCCGCAAACAGGCTTACTGTATCAATCTCACCTTCAGCTGCATGGTTCAGACAGATTAGAGCCCTTGATTCTCTGTTGAGTTCAGCTGAATCTGTTGACTTAGTGAGCTGTTCATGACCTGGAAGGTATCCTGGAAAACAGTTCAGACATGACACTCACCAGTGGCTGACATCCACAACTCTATGATGATTACAGTTTCCTTCTAAGTCTGAGCCCTATGGTGAACACACTGGTCACAAAAAAGACCCATGGCTTTTGGCTTTGTAGAAGCGATATTCAATACTGGGATAGGTGGGGCCACACTGGGGCAGAACAATGTTAAATGTCAGTTCAAATAAAAGTTATGAATCTGCCCACTAGATGGGAAATGATACAAGATTCTTGGATAATGAGATGAGAGGCAACATGGGAGGCTTAGATGAAGAAAGCTGTGGAAACAAAGACACTGATATCATCAGACAAGCTAAAGGCTCTGTCTGTCACACAGGAGCAGGAGAGGTATCTGTTGAATGATGGAGCTATTCCCTCTGCCACACCCTTCATCAGCAGCACAGGACAAGGCATTCTCCCTCTTCTCTGCCTTGACACTTGCCTGGAAACATTAGAGCAGGGCTTCATTTTACGGCTGGCCATGCCCAGACAGCTCACAGTCTGCTCTGCAGAGGACATTTTTTCCTGGTCTTACTTCTTCAAGACTCTGTGCCCAGCAAAACACAGTCTCCCTTTTCTCCTTACAAGTTTACAGGAGTTCCTCAGGACAGACTATTTCACGCTGATTTGATATTTTAAAAGTGTGATAACTATCCTATTCATACTAACAATGTCCTAAGCTGATGATGATCATGATTAATTATTTGCTATAGGATTTTACTCTGTAGGTAGATATATATGGTGTAGGCAATACATAACAAATGTGGGAGCTATTAAAGTGCTGGAAGATCATGTTAAAATATGTATTTCTTTTCATTATTTATTATTATTATCATTATTGTTATTGTTGTTGTTATATTCATTTTACATGCTGCTCATTGTCCCCCTTACAGTTACACCCTCCCACACTCCTTCTCCCATCCCCTTCTCCTCTGAGTGGGTGGGGACCCCTATATATGCTCCTAACCTGGCAAAATGTGCATTTCTTTTGTTGCTTATATAGAACTCTTATTTGTGTGGCAGTTATTTCCATGAATGGCATACCACTTTTTAATTACAATGTTATTATGCATTTTGATTTTTCTGTGTGTGAGTTTATCTGAATAATGCTTGTGTTTATGTGTGGGTAAATTTACTTGCTCCCTTCCCTTAAGACACCATGCATTACCTGGGCAGTGTTCTCTCCCTTCTTCCATGTACCCACCTCCTCTTAGGTCAAATTCCTCCAGATACCAGAAGCGCTCAGGCAGGCTTAGATCTGAGCAAAGGCAGAGCAGGTTGAGGGAAACCTTGCTATAGGGTACTGCATGTGCAAACCTGGAGCCATATATGTGTGATTCTTTTTTATATTTAGAGGTGGTTGTATGTTTTTCAAAGTTCCTAATGTGCTGTGTCTATTCTTGCCTGAAGGTCTCTATTAAGATCAGGTTGCCGGATGGTGGTGGCACACGCCTGTAATCCCAGCACTCTGGGAGGCAGAGGCAGGCAGATTTCTGAGTTCGAGGCCAGCCTGGTCTACAGAGTGAGTTCCAGGACAGCCAGGGCTATACAGAGAAACCCTGTCTCGAAAAAACCAAATCCAAAAAAAAAAAAAAAAAAAAGATCAGGTTATTATTGATCATTCTCCCTTTGCCTCCCAAGTCTTGTCATGACAGGCTTAATCAAGGCACACTTGGACAATGGATTCATATGTTGTTTTGCTTTGCATTTGTGTTCATGACAGACACAGACCTGTTGTTTCTATTCTTAGCAAGACTTGAGTATTTATGAAATGCTGACTTAAAAGAATGGGGTAAGAAGGATACCTTCTGTACTCTGAAGTCATTGTAGGAAATTGGAGGGCAAGGCTGTAGCACTATTGTAGAGCTTTTTTATTTCCACATAGCATATCCTTAATACAGACAAGATGAAAAAGAGGGCAATTGGTACAGTTTCTTCCCCTAGATGTTTGAAAGAAATTATCATTGATGTATATAATACCTGAAGCCAGGCATGTCAATATAGATCATTATCCACCCCTCAGGAGACAGGCAGATGAATCTCCATGAATTTTACAACAGCCTGGTTTTTTTTTTCTTTCCTTTTTTTCCTATTTTTTTTTATTTTGGGGATTATTATACACTCATGACTTTTCTCCCTTTCCCTTCCTCCCTCCAAACTCTTCCATAAACCACCCCACTGCCTCCTTCCTGCTCCCGCCTCACACATTCCCTCCCCATCCTCCTCCAGATAATGAATGGAAAACACCAACAAAAGGAGGGAAAGTACACACGAGAAAAGCAAGAAATTAATCTTCTATCAACAAACCCAAAAGAAGATAACCACACAAACATAAAAATTACATCAAAAATAGCAGGAAGCAACAATCACTATTCCTAAATATCTCTTAACATCAATGGACTCAATTCCCCAATAAAAAGACATAGACTAACAGACTGGATACATAAACAAGACCCAACATTTTGCTGCATACAGGAAACGCATATCAGTGTCAAAGACAAACACTACCTTAGAGTAAAAGGCTGGAAAACTGTTTTCCAAGCAAATGGTCCCAGGAAAAATGCTGGAGTAGCCATTCTATTATTATTATTATTATTATTATTATTATTATTATTATTATTATTAAAAAAGGGAAGTAAAAAGACTTTGTGATAAAATTAAAGATTTAAATGGAAAATATTTCATATAAACACATTAAAATCAACAATTTTCATGGAAAATTAAAGAGTAAAGTGGTAGACATGTAAAACAATGCTAAATTAATGGAAATAGTGAATAGAAACATTTTATGATAGAAACAAAGATTTACATGGAAAATAATTCTGATGAAATTGTAGAAAAATGTAGAAAAGCATGTTCAAATTGAAGATTATCATGGGAATTTTTATATAGATATAATACTGGTAGTCATAAAAGTATTCCTAAATTGATTGAAAGTGGAATTATAAACATTTTCTGATAAACTTGAAGATTTACATGGAAAATATTTCTAATAAAATTGGAGAAATGTGTAGAAAAACATGTTAAAATTAAAGATTATCATGGAAATTATACAGATAAAATGATAGGCATAAAGATAATTCTAAGTTGATTGAAGATGGAATTATAAACATTTTCAGATAACATTGAAGATTTGCATGGTAAATATTACTGGTAAAATTCAAGAAATATATAGACAAACACATTAAAATTTACTATTTCAGGAAAATTTTTACTTATAAAATGATTGATGTAAAAACTCTTTCTAAATTAATTGAAGGTAGAATTAGAAACATTTGTGATAAAAATCAAAGATTTACACTGAAAACATTTCTGATAAAACAGAGGACATATAAAGACATTAAAATTGAAGATTATCATGAAAAATAATGCAGATAAAATGGTAGACATAAAAAAGCATTACTAAATTAATTAAAAGGGAAGTTAATGATCAAACTCTCTATGATGATTGAGAGTTTTGCTGGGTATAGTAGCCTGGGCTGGCATTTGTTTTCTCTTAGGGTCTGTATGAGGTCTGCCCAGGATCTTCTAGCTTTCATCATCTCTGGTGAGAAATCTGGTGTAATTCTGATAGGTCTGCCTTTATAAGTTACTTGCGCTTTTTCCCTTACTGCTCTTAATATTCTTTCTTTGTTTAGTGAACTTGATGATTTAATTATTATGTGCCAGGAGGACTTTCTGTTCTAGACCAGTCTGTTTGGAATTCTGAACACTTCTTGTATGTTCATGGGCATCTCTTTCTCTAGGTTACAGAAGTTTTCTTCTACAATTTTGTTAAAGATATTTACTGGGCCTTTAATATGTAAATCCTCACTCTCATTTATACCTATAATCCTTAGGTTTGGTCTTCTCATTGTGTCCTGGAGTTCCTGGATGTTTTGGGTTACCAGCTTTATGTGTTTTGCATTTTCTTTTACTGTTAAGTCAATGTTTTCTATGGTATCTTAAGCACCTGAGGTTCTTTCTTCTATCACTTGTATCTCCAGAGATGTCTCACTTTGTGATTTCTTTATTGTTTCTACTTCCACTTTTAGATCCTGGATGGTTTTGTTCAGTTCCTTCACTTGATTGTTTGTGTTTTCCTGTAATTCTTTAAGGGATTTTTGTGTTTTTTCTTTAAGGGCATCTGCCTGTTAACCCATGATCTCCTGTACTTATTTAAGGGATTTTTGTGTTTCCTCTTTAAGGGCTTTTACCTGTTGACCAATGTTCTCCTGTATTTCTTTAATGGAATTATTTAAGTCTTTCTTGAATCCCTCTATCAGCATCATGAGATACAATTTTAAATCCAACTCTTGCTTTTCCAGTGTGTTGGAGTATCTGGGACTTGCTGTGGGGGGAGAACTGAGTTCTGATGTTGCCATGTGGCCTTGTTTTCTGTTGGTAGAGTTCTTGTGCTTGCCTTTTGCCATATGGCTATCTCTGGTGCTAATTGGTATTGCTGTCTCTAGCTGGAGTTTGTTGCTCCTGTGGGCCTGTAAGCCTGTGTGTCCTTACTCCTCTGAGCTCAAAAGAGAAAGCACTGCTAGAAGATCTCCCTCTCCTGCTGGGCTATGCACAGAAGTCTGTGGAGTCTCTCAGCTCCCTGGTGCAAATGGCAGCAGGAAGACTTCCACCCAGCTGCTCTGCTGACCTTAGGCCCTGTGTGTTCCTAGCTGGTCCCCTCCAGAGAAAAGGTGGAGATCTCACCTCTGCTCTGAGATGTGAAAGTGCTGCTGGGAAATCACTCTCTCCTGGCAGGCTATGCACAGTAGACTATGAAGTCTCCCAGCTCCCTGGTGCAAAAGGCGGAGGGAACTGGAGTAGCCATTCTAATATCCAATAAAATAGACTTTCAACCAAAACTCATCAAAAAAAAAAAAAAACCACAGAAGGACACTTTATACTCATAAAAGGAAAAAAAATCTACCAGGAAGAACTCTCAATTCTGAATATCTATGCCCCAAATACAAGGGCATGCCTCATTCATAAAGAAAACTTTACTAAAGCTTAAAGCACACATCACACCTCACACAATAATTGTGGGTGATTTCAACACCCCATTCTCCTCAATGGACAGATGAAAGAAACACAAATTAAAGGGTCACAGTGAAACTAACAGAAGCTTTGGGCCAAGTGGATTTAATACATAACTATAGAACATTTCATCCTAAATCAAAAGAATATACCTTCTTCTCAGCAACTCATGGTACCCTCTCCAAAATTGACCATATATTTAGTTACAAAACAGACCTCGAGAGATATAAGATCAAACTAATCCCATGCCTCAGATCAGATAGATCACTATGGAGTAAGGGTGGTCTTCAATAGCAATAAAAACAACAGAAAGCCCACATACACATGGAAGCTGAACAATGTTCTACTCAATGATACCTTGGTCAAGGAAGAAATAAGGAAAGAAATCAAAGACTTTTTAGAATTTAATGAAAATGAAGGCATAACATACCCAAATTTATGGGACACAATGAAAGCAGTGGTAAGAGGAAAACTCATAGCTCTGAATGCATCCAAAAAGAAGCTGGAGAGAGCATACATTAGGAGCTTAACAGCACACCTGAAAGCTTTAGAACAGAAAGAAGTTAATACTTCCAAAAGGAGTATAAGGCAGAAAATCATCAAACTCAAGGCTGAAATCAACCAAATAGAAACAACAAAACCGCCCCGCGGTTCTCCCAGCCCCATACACCGAAGGTCTCCAGCTTGCTCCCGAGACACCCGCGGAGAGGGGTGGGTAGCCAGGCCTAGTTGGGGCCTTCCATTGCCCAGGCGGGAAACCAGCAGGCGTGGGCCAGGAGCGAGAGTCGGGGCAGATCGCCAGAACACCTCCACTGCACGGCTGAGAGCTGTGTGTCCCACGGTTCTCCCAGCCCCCTACACGGAAGGTCTCCAGCTTGCTCCCTGGACGCCCGCAGATTGGAGCAGGTAACCAGGCCTAATCGGGTCCTGCCATTTCTCAGGCAGGAAACTGCCAGGCTCAGGCCAGGAGCGAGAGTCAGGGCGGATCGCCAGAACACCTCCACAGCGCGGCTGAGAACTGTGTGCCCCGCGGCTCTCCCGGCCCCCCCGCACCGAGGGTCTCCAGCTTGCTCCCTGGGCACTGGCAGAGAGAAGCAGGTGGCCTGGCCTGGTCGGGGCCTGCCATTGCTCAGGCAGGAGACCCCGCCAGGCGTGGGCCAGGAGCGAGAGTCGGGGTTCTCCCGCGGTTCTTCCAGGCCCCTAAAAAGACCTTCTCCCCAGAGCCAGGGGACCTCGGCAGGAGATCTGTGCACCTTCAGCCCAGCAGCTGGTTGCTGACCTCTGGAGACCAGCTCGCTGGGCTTGCAGTGACACTGCCATCTTGCCCCAAGACACTGCAGGCTGCTGGCAGCTGGGGTCAGAGAGGCTGTCATCTTGCCTCAGGTCACTGCTGACCACTGGCAGCTGTGGTCAGGAGCACACACACCCTCTACTACAGCAGTGCCAAAGGCCAGGCTCACAGGAGCTTCAAACTCCAACCAGTAACTATAAGACCAACTAACTCCCAAGATAAACAGATGGCAAAAGGCAAACATAGGAACGTTACTAACAGAAATCAAGGCAATATGGCACCATCTGAACCCAATTCGCCAACCAGATCAAGTCCTGGATACCAGAAAAACAAGAGTTGGATATAAAAGCACTGGTCATGATGCTGCTAGAGGAGCACAAAAAAAGACATAAACAAATTTCTTAAAGAAATGCAGGGGAACATCAATAGGGTAGAAGCTCTTACAATGCAAACACAAAAATCACTTAAAGAACTCCAGGAGAATATGGAACAACAGACAGAAGCCAATAAAGGGGAAACGAGAAAATCACTTATACAAATGCAGGAGAACTTGAACCAACAGGCAGAAGTCATGAAAGAGGAAACACAAAAATCTCTTAAAGAATTGCAAGAAAACACAAACAAACAAATGAAGGAACTGAGCAAAACCATCCAAGATCTGAACACAGAGGTAGAAACAACTAAGAAATCACAAAAGGAGCCAACTTTGGAGATAGAAAACCTTGGGAAGAAATCAGGGGTCGTAGATGCAAATATCAAGAACAGAATATAAGAGATAGAGGTAAGAATCTCAGATGCTGAAGATACCATAGTAACCATTGACTCCACAGTCAAAGAAAACGCAAAATGCAAAAGGCTTGTAACCCAAAACATCCAGGAAATCCAGGACACAATGAGAAGACCAAACCTAAGGATTATAGGGATAGATGAGAGTGAAGATCTACAACTTAAAGGGCCAGCAAATATCTTCAACAAAATTATGGAAGAAAACTTGCCCAACCTAAAGAGAGAGATGCCCATGAATATACAAGAAGCCTACAGAACTCCAAGCAGACTGGACCAGAACAGAAATACCTCCCGTCACATAATAATCAAAATCCCAAATGTACTAAACAAAGAAAGAATATTAAAGGCAGTAAGAGAAAAAGGCCAAGTAACATATAAAGGAAGACCTATCAGAATCACACCAGACTTCTCTCCAGAAACCATGAAAGCTAGAAGATCCTGGGCAGACCTCATGCAGACCCTAAGAGAACACAAATGTCAGCCAAGACTACTATACCCAGCAAAACTCTCAATCAACATAGATGGAGAAATCAAAATATTCCATGACAGGACCAAATTTACACAAGTTCTTGCCACTAACCCAGCTCTACAAAGGATAATAGGAGGAAAACTCCAATACAAGGAGGAAAACTGTACCCAAGAAAAAGCAAGATAGTAACCTTCTTCCATCAAACTCAAAGGAAGATAACTACTCAAAAACAAAAAAAAAAAAAGTCAAAAATGACAGGAAGAAATAATAACTATTCCTTAATATCTCTTAACATCAATGGACTCAATTCCCCAATAAAAAGACATAGACTAACAGACTGGATAGGGAAACAAGACCCTACATTTTGCAGCATACAGGAAACACACCTGAGGTTCAAAGACAAACACTACCTTAGAGTGAAAGGCTGGAAGACAATTTTGCAAGCAAATGGTCGCAGGAAGCGAGCTGGAATAGCCATTCTAATATCAGAAAAAATTGACTTTCAACCCAAAGTCATCAAAAGAGACACAGAAGGTCACTTCTTACTAGTCAAAGGAAGAATCCACCAAGAAGAACTCACAATTGTAAATATCTATGCTCCAAATGCAAGAGCACCCTCATTCGTAAAAGAAATTTTACTAAAGCTCAAAGCACACATTGCACCTAACACAATAATTGTGGGGGAACCTCAACACTCCACTATCCTCAATGGACCGATCAGGAAAACAGAAAGTAAACAGGGACACGGGGAAACTCTTTGAAACGTTGGACCAATTGGATTTAACAGATATATATAGAACATTTCATCCTAAAGCAAAAGACTATACCTTTTTTTCAGCACCTCATGGTACCTTCTTCAAAATCGACCATATAATTGGTCACAAGACAGACCTCAACAAATATAAAAAGATCGAACTAATCCCATGCCTCCTATCTAATCACCATGTAGTAAGAGTGTTCTTCAATAGCAACAAAAACAACAGAAAATCCTCATACACGTGGAGGCTGAACAATATTCTACTCAATGATACCTTCGTCAAGGAAGAAATAAAAAAAGAAATTAAAGATTTTTTAGAATTTAATGAAAATTAAGGCAAAACATACCCAAATCTATGTGACACAATGAAAGCAGTGCTAAGAGGAAAACTCATAGCCCTGAGTGTCTCCAAAAAGAAACAGGAGAGAACATATACTAGCAACTTAATGGTGCACCTGAAAGCTCTAGAACAAAAAGAAGCTATTTCACCCAGGAGGAGTAGAAGACAGGAAATCATCAAACTCAGGGCTGAAATCAATCAAGTTGAAACAAAGAGAACCATACAAAGAATCAACCAAACCAGTTGATGGTTCTTTGAGAAAATCAACAAGATAGATAAACCCCTAGCCAGAGTTACCAAAGGGCACAGAGACCATATTCAAATTAACAAAATTAGAAATGAAAAGGGAGATATAACAACAGAAACTGAGGAAATTCAAAAAATCATCAGATCCTACTGCAAAAGCCTATACTCAACACAACTGGAGAATCTGGAGGAAATGGACAATTTCCTAGATAGATACCAAATTCCAAAATTAAACCAGGATCAAATAGATTGTCTAAACAGACCCATAAACCCCAAAGAAATAGAAGGGGTCATAGAAAGTCTTCCAACCAAAAAAAGCACAGGACCAGATGGTTTTAGTGCAGAATTCTATCAGAACTTCAAAGAAGTCCTGATACCGATACTCTTCACACTATTCCACAAAATAGAAACAGAAGGAACACTACCCAACTCATTCTATGAAGCCACAATTACCCTGATACCAAAACCACACAAAGATCCAACTAAGAAAGAGAACTACAGGCCTATTTCTCTTATAAATATTGATGCAAAAATACTAAATAAAATTCTTGCCAACCGAATCCAAGAACACATCAAAATGATCATTCACCATGATCAAGTTGGCTTCATCCCAGGGATGCAGGGATGGTTCAATATACGGAAATCCATTAACGTAATCCACTGCATAAACAAACTCAAAGAAAAAAACCACATGGTCATCTCATTGGATGCTGAAAAAGCATTTGACAAAATTCAGCATCCTTTCATGCTAAAAGTCTTGGAAAGAACAGGAATTCAAGGCCCATATCTAAACATAGTAAACGCAATTTACAGCAGACTGATAGCCAACATCAAGGTAAATGGAGAAAAACTTGAAGCAATCCCACTAAAATCAGGGACTAGACAAGGCTGTCCCCTCTCACCATATCTCTTCAATATAGTACTTGAGGTACTAGCTAGAGCAATTCGACAACATAAGGAAGTCAAAGGGATACAAATTGGAAAGGAAGAAGTCAAACTATCACTATTCGCAGATGATATGTTAGTATACTTAAGTGACCCAAAAAACTCCACTAGAGAACTCCTACAGCTGATAAACAACTTCAGCAAAGTGGCTGGTTATAAAATCATCTCAAGCAAATCAGTAGCCTTCCTATACGTGAAGGATAAGCAGGCTGAGAAAGAAATTAGGGAAATGACACCCTTCACAATAGCCACAAACAATATAAAGTATCTTGCTGTGACTCTAACCAAACAACTGAAAGATTTATATGACAAAAATGACAGGTCTCTGAAGAAGGAAATTGAAGACCTCAGAAAATGGAAAAATCTTCCATGCTCGTGGGTTGGCAGGATTAATATAGTTAAAATGGCACTCTTGCCAAAAGCAATATACAGATTCAACGCAATCCCCATCAAAATCCCAACTCAGTTCTTTATAGAGTTAGAAAGAGCAATTCTCAAATTCATCTGGAATAACAAAAAACCCAGGATAGCTAAAACTATAATCAACAGTAAAAGAACTTCTGGGGGAATCAATATCCCGGACCTCAAGCAATACTACAGAGCAGTAGTGTTAAAAACTGCATGGTATTGGTACAGTGACAGGGAGGCGGATCAATGGAATAGGATTGAAGACCCAGAATTGAACCCACACATCTATGGCCAATTGATCTTCGACAAAGGAGCTGAAAACATCCAGTGGAAAAAAAGATAGCCTTTTCAACAAATGATACTGGCTCAACTGGAGGTCAACATGCAGAAGAATGAGAATTGATCCACTCTTATCTCCTTGCACTAAGCTCAACTCCAAGTGGATCAAGGACCTTCACATAAAACCAGACACATGCCGGGCAGTGGTGGCACACACCTTTAATCCCAGCACTTGGGAGGCAGAGGCAGGTGGATTTCTGAGTTCGAGGCCAGCCTGGTCTACAGAGTGAGTTCCAGGACAGACGGAGCTACACAGAAAAAACCCTGTCTCGAAAAACCAAAAAAAAAAAAAAAAAAAAAAAAAAAAAAACCCAGACACACTAAAACTAATAGAAAAGAAACTGGGGAAGACCCTTGAGGACATTGGCTCAGGGGGAAAGTTTCTGAACAGAACACCAATTGCTTATGCTCTAAGAGCAAGAATAGACAAATGGGACCTCTTAAAATTACAAAGTTTCTGTAAGGCAAAAGACACTGTCAAAAGGACAAATCGGCAACCAACAAATTGGGAAAAGATCTTCACCAACCCCACATCCGACAGAGGGCTAATATCCAATGTATACAAAGAACTCAAGAAGTTAGACCCCAGAAAACCAAATAACCCTATCCAAAAGTGGGGTACAGAGCTAAACAGAGACTTTTCACCTGAAGAAATTCAGATGGCTGAGAAACACCTTAAAAAATGTTCAACATCATTAGTCATTAGAGAAATGCAAATCAAAACAACCCTGAAATTTCACTTCACACCAATCAGAATGGCTAAGATCAAAAACTCAGAAGACATCAGGTGTTAGAGAGGATGTGGAGAAAGAGGAACTCTCCTCCACTGCTGGTGGGACTGCCAGCTGGTACAACCACTCTGGAAATCAGTCTGGGGGTTCCTCAGAAAACTGGACATGATACTTCCGGAGGACCCAGCCATACTACTCCTGGGCATATACCCAGAAGATTCCCCAGCATGCAATAAGGATACATGCTCCAGTATGTCCATAGCAGACTTATTTATAATAGCCAGAAGCTAGAAAGAACCCAGATGTCCCTCAACAGAGGAATGGATACAAAAAATGTGGTATATATACACAATGGAGTACTATTCAGCCATTAGAAACAATGAATTCATAAAATTCTTAGAGAAATGGATGGAGCTGGAGAACGTCATACTAAGTGAGGTAACCCAGTCTCAAAAGAATACCCATGGTATGCAGTCACTGATAAGTGGATATTAGCCTAGAATCTTGGAACACCAAAGACACAATTCACGTACCAAATGATGTCTGACAAGAAGAAAGGAGTGGACACTGGTGCTGGAAAGGATCAATGCATCAGTGTAGGGGAATGCAAGAACAGAGAAGAGGGAAGGGGTGGAAGAGGGAGCAGGGGGAGGGAAAAGGGCATGTGGGACCTTTGGGGGTGGGGAACCAGAGAAAAGGGAAATGAATTATAAATATAGAATATACCCAATAAAAAAAGAAAAAATAAAATAAAATAAAGAATATATAGAATAAAATAAATGCAAAAAATAAATTAACAGAAAAGAAGAAAAAAAAGAAACAACAAAACCAGGAGCTTGTTCTTTGAGAAAATCAACAAGATAGACAAACCTTTAGCCAGATGAACCATAGGGCACAGAGACAGTATCCAAATTAACAAAATCAGAACTGAAAAGGGAGAGATAACAACAGAAACTGAGGAAATTCAAAAACTCACCAGATCTTACTACAAAAGCCTTTACTCAACACAACTGAAAAATCTGGATGAAATGGACAATTTCCTAGACAGATACTAAATACTAAAGTTTAATCGGGATCAGATAGACCATCTAAATGGTCCCATAATGCCTAAAGAAATAGAAGTGGTCACTGACAGTCTCCCAACCAAAAATAGCACAGGACCAGTTGGTTTTAGTGCAGAATTCTATCAGACCTTCAAAGAAGACCTAACACCAATACTCTTCAAACTATTCCACAAAATAGAAACAAAAGAACCACTACACAACTCGTTCTATGAAGCCACAATTTCACTGATACCAAAAACACACAAAGATCCAACAAAGAAAGAAAACTTTAGACCAATTTTCCTAATGAATATTAATGCAAAAATACTCAATAAAATTCTTGCCAACCAATTCCAAGAATACATGGAAATGATCATTCACCATGATCAAGTAGCCTTCTTCCCAGGTATGCAGGGATGGTTCAATATATGGAAATCCATTAATGTAATCCACTACATAAACAAACTCAAAGAAAAAAACCACATGGTCATTTCATTAGATGCTGAAAAAGCTTTTGACAAAATTCAGCATCCTTTTATGGTAAAGGTCTTGGGAAGAACAGGAGTGCAAGGCCCATACCTAAACATAATAAAAGCAATCTACAGCAAACCAGCAGCCAACATCAAACTAAATGGAGAGAAATTTGAAGCAATCCCACTAAAATCAGGGACTAGACAAGGCTGCCCTCTCTCTCCATATTTATTCAATATAGTACTTGAAGTTCTAGCTAGAGCAATGAGACAACAGAAAGAGGTCAAGGGGATACAAATTGGAAAGGAAGAAGTCAAATTATCACTATTTGCAGATGATATGATAGGATACTTAAGCAACCCAAGAAACTCCACCAGAAAACTCCTACAGCTGATAAACAACTTCAGCAAAGTGGCCAGATATAAAATCAACTCAAGCAAATCAGTAGCCTTCCTATACTCAAAGGATAAACACGCTGAGAAAGAAATTAGAGAAATGACACCCTTGACAATAGCCACAAATAAAATAAAGTATATTGGTGGGACTGTAACCAAACAAGTGAAAGATCTGTATGACAGGAACTTATAGTCTTTGAAGAAAGAAATCCAAGAAGACCTCAGAAAATGGAAAAATATTCCAGGCTCTTGGATTGGCAGGATCAATATAGTAAAAATGACCATCTTGCCAAAAGCAATCTACAAATTCAATGCAATTCCCATCAAAATTCCAACTCTCCTATTCATAGAGTTAGAAAGAACAATTCTCAAATTCATCTGGAATAACAAAAAAACAGGATAGCTAAAACTATTCTCAACCATAAAAGAACTCCTGGGGTAATCAGTATCCCCAATCTCAAGCAGTACTACAGAACAATAGTGTAAAAACTGCATGGTATTGGTACAGTGACAGGTAGGTAGGTCAATTGAATAGATTTGAAGACCCAGAAATGAACCTATGGTCACTTGATCTTTGACAAAGGAGCTAAAACCATCCAGCAGAAAAAAAAGATAGCCTTTTCAACAAACGGTGCTGGTTCAACTGGAGGTCAGCATGCAAAAGAATGCAAATCAATCCATTCTTATCACCTTGTATGAAGCTCAAGTCCAAGTGGATCAAGAACCCCCACATAAAACCAGACACACTGAAACTAATAGAAATGAAACTGGGGAAAAGCCTTGAGCACATGGGCACAGGGGAAATTTTCCTGAACAGAACACCAATAGCTCATGCTCTAAGATCAAGAATTGACCAATGGGAACTTGTTTTTGTTTTTGTTTTTGTTTTTGTTTTTGGGGGGTTTTTTGTTTTGTTTTGTTTTGTTTTGTTTTGCTTTGTTTTGTTTTGTTTTGTTTGAGACAGGGTTTCTCTATGTAGCCCTGGCTGTCCTGGAACTCACTCTGTAGACCAGGCTGTCCTCGAACACAGAAATCCACCTGGCTCTGCCTCCCAAGTGCTGGGATTACAGGCATGCACCACCACCGCCCGGCGCAATGGGACCTTATAAAATTACAGTTTCTGTAAGGCAAATGACACTCTCAAAAGGACAAAACAGTAACCAACAAATTGGGAAAAGAGCTTTACTAACCCTACATCTGACAGAGGGCTAATATCCAAGATATATAAAGAACTCAAGAAGATAGACTCCAGAGAGCCAAATAACCCTATTAAAAAATGGGGGACAGAGCTAAACAGAGAATTTTCACCTGAGGAAGCATTTTCAAGAAATGGTGCTGATTCAACTGGAAGTCAACATGTAGAAAAATGCAAATCGACCCATTCTTATCTCCTTGTACAAAGCCCAAATCCAAGTAGATCAAGAACCTCCACATAAAACCAGATACACTGAAACTAATAGAAGAGAAAGTAAGGGAAAGAGCATTGAACATATGGGCACAAGAACTGAATAGAATGACAATGGCTTATGTTCTAAGATCAACAATCAACAAATGGGACCTCATAAAATTGAAAAGCTTCTGTAAGGCAAAGGATACTGTCAATAAGACAAAATAGCAACCAACAAATTACTAATGGCTGAGATAACCAACTAATGGCCTAGAAGCACCTAAAGAAATGTTCAACATCCTTAGTCATCAGGGAAATGCAAATCAAAACAACCATTAGATTCCTTCCACCTCACAGCAGTCAGAATGGCTAAGATCAAAATCTCAACTGACAGCCGATGCAGGCAAGGATGTAGAGAAAGAGGAACTCTCCTCCATTGCTTGTGGAACTGCAAGCTGGTAAAACCACTCCGGAAAGTAGTCTGTTTTTCTTCAGAAAATTGGACATAGCACTCACTACCTGAGGACCCAGCTATACCACTCCCAGACATATACCCAAAAGATGCTCCAACATGTAACAAGGTTTCATCCTGCACTATGTTCATAGCAGCCTTATTTATAGTAGCCAAAAGCTGGAAAGAACCAAGGTGTCCTTCAACAGAGGAATGGATACGGAAATTGTGGTACAATTACACAATGGAGTACTACTCAGCTATTAAAAACCATGAATTCATGAAATTCTTAGGCAAATGGATGGAACTAGAAAGTGTCATCCTGAGTGAGGTAAGCCAATCACAAAAGAGTACACATGGTATGCACTGGCTCATAAGTGAATATTAGCCCAGAAGCTTGGAATACCCAAGATACAATTCACAAACCATATAAAGCTCCAGAAGAAGGAAGATCAAGATTTGGATGCTTCAGTCCTTCTTAGAAGGGGAAACAAAATACTCAAGGGAAATAGAGGGCAGGAGGGACTTAGGAGAAAGAGACAAGGGTGAGGGATAAAAAGGGGGCAGGATCAGGTATGGGAGGAAATGGGGATGATATACAGAGGGTCAGGAATTTGCACAGATGTGTGTAGTGATTGGAGATGGGGAACTGGGGTAGTCACCACAAGTTCCAGATGCCATGAGAGCAAAAGGCTCCCAGGATGAGATTAGCTGAAATGCCCAACAAAGGGAAGAAGAACCTGTAGAGGCCATATCCAGAGGTGAGGAAGGCCCCCAGTTGGGGAAGGTGGCCACCACTCACTTCCAAATTCTCAACCCAGAAGTGTGTACTTCTGAGGCACAAATTTAATTCTATATTCTGTTGCAGCAAATAGTTTCTGACATGATTTAATCATGGAGCCATAGGGCCATGGAATGATCATAACAAGGCAACCAAAGTTATAGGAGAGGTGCTCTTTGTATTCCTGAGGATCACCCTCCCACTGACAGCAAGCACTAACTGGTGTTGGATTTCTAACTTTATTGCAAGATCTCAATAGAACACACTTCCTCCTTCCACAGCCCTGGCTTGATTGTTAAGCTTCAGAACCAAAGGCTGGTTCTGAACCACTCCACAACCCCAGCCTTGCTCTAACTCCTAACCGAGCTGCTCCACGTATCTATCCATATAGAATTAATCAGATAGTAAGTTTTCTAGAAAGTACTGCTGGACAGGGGCCAGCTTATGACAGCAAATCTTTATACTACACTGAAGAAAAGATTTGGCCTCTTCTCTCTAATGATCCATTTTTTTCCATAATAGCCTGAGATCAGATTGTCAAAACAGAAGCCTGCTATCAACAAGAAGAGACTAGATCTCATCCACAGTGCTGTAGCCACTCGGTTTCCCATTACTCCTCAGCAAAGGAAAGCAATGATTTCTTTCTCTCTGCAAAGGGAAAGCTGGCATTAGTAATGATGTTTTACTTTTCTTCACTTGAGATGGTCCTACACCAAGGCCAGGCTTCAGAAACCGCATCTACCACAAAGATATACTTACTGGACTCATGATTACCATCAAGTGTGTGATGTATAAAAAATGATTCAAGGAGACTGTATCATGAGATAGTGGGCAACATGGAAGACCTCAATGAAGGAGGCAGTGAGGAAATGGGCACAGATGTTAGCAGATCAGCCAGTGGCTTCTTCATTCACAATAGCAAAGGACTTCATTAAATCAGTTCAGCTATCCTTTTTTTCATGCTCTGATTCTTAAGCCTAGGAGACAAGCATATATACAAGGCAGCATCCTATTCATGTGCCTTGATGCATCCTAGAGACCATCAGAGCAGGCCCTCCTCTTCTCATGGTAGCCTATGCCTAGCTTGCTCCCAATTGTCTATTCAATGGAAGTTTGTTCCTGCTCTTGCTCCTGCCCCAGGCTAACACACATATCTCTTTCACATCATTTTGTTGATAGGAAGTTCCTGAGGACAGACTCTATTCATTAGTTTATACTTACTCTCATTTCTCCTTTCCCCTCTCCATCCTATTTTTCAAATAGTCCCCTTTATACTCATTTCACTCTTCTCCCTTCTACCAAGGATGAATACAGTTCTGCAGCTCTTTCTAAGAAACAGTCACAAAGTAAGTTGAAAGGCATGAAGTAATCAAGTTGGAGATCAGTCTGAGGTCAGTATACAAGTTATTCTTGATTGCAGAGGCGGCTGTTTTAGATTATGTTAGTAGTGGTCCTACAAGCACAATCAAATCTGTGGCAGTACTGTTTCATTGGGAAGATGCACCTTTCTGTCCAGGAAGAGTTGCTGGGGCTGAAGAAAAATGAAGGATCAAGAAGATGGCAGCCCAGACCCAGGAGCTGGAGTATGGATAAAGGAGCCTGTTCCTCTGTGCAGGGCCAGAATTCTACTAGGCCAACTCAATTCCCCCATTTCAAAACAAAAAGAAGCAAGACAAAAAGAAACATCCAAGTGCCTCCATGACTAAGTGACTTTGGCGGAGTGAGGACTTATTCAGCACTGAACTACCCTGTCGTTCCATAGCTGTCGTCATGATTCCTCCCTTCTGAAACTTTACCCATTTTAGACAAACTCTCCGAACTCCCTTTCCACCCTCTGGTACCCATGCTATGCAGCTGCATGTAATTTTAAAAACATACTTCCAGCTAGGCTCCAAGATGAGACATTGATGGTCCCACTCAGCTCTGCCAATGGCCAGCTGGCCCTTTGTCCCAGGAGCTGTGATTGCTCTCCTCCGCCCCCAGCCCCTCATGGATAACTTTGCCACTGGCCAACAACTGCTATGACTGCCCTCTTTCTCCTCCTGCCCACCTTAATGTCACAGATGGAAAACACTAGACAGTTTTATTATTTTAAAACCAGCCAGATAATTCAATGGCTGGGTGAAGAACTTCCTGCCCTAATGTTTTTTGTTTGTTTGGTTGTTTGTTTTGCCATTTCTGAAGTGGCTATTATTTTTTATTAGATATTTGTTTTATTTACATTTCAAATGGTATCCTCTTTCTGCCACATTACCACTCCAAAAACACCCTATCTTATCCCCCCCTTCCCCTGCTTACCCCCTTTCCCCCAATTTCCTGATTTGCATTCCCCTATTCTGGGTAATTGAGCCTTCACAGGACCAATGGCCTCTCCTCTCATTGATGTCTGAAATGGTCTTCTTCTGCTACATATGTAGCTAGAGCCATGGGCCCCTCCATGTGTACTCTTTGGTTGGTGGTTTAGTCCCTAGGAGTTTTGGGGGTACTGGTTGGTACATATTAGTCTTCCTCCTATGGGGCTGCAAACCCCTCTTCAGCTCCTTGGGTCCTTTCTCTAGCTGCTCCATTGGGGACCCTATGCTCGGTCTATTGATTAGCTGTGAGCCATGGGTATTTTGATCCACCTTACAAGAAGGATCAACGTATCCACACTTTGGTTTTCCTTCTTGACCTTCATGTGGTCTGTGAGTTGTATCTCAGTTATTCCGAGCTTTGGACTAATATCCACTTATCAGTGAGTGCATACCATGTGTGTTTTGTAATTGGGTTACCTCACTAAAGAATATTTTCTAGCTCCATCCATTTCCCTAAGAATTTCATGAATTCATTGTTTTTAATAGCTGGGTAGTACTCCATTGTGTAAATGTACAACAGTTTCTGTATCCATTCCTCTGTTGAGGGACATCTGGGCTGTTTGCAGCTTGTGGCTATTATAAATAAGACTGCTATGAACATAGTGGAGCATTTGTCCAAATTATATGTTGAAGCAAAATAGCTAAGTCCTCAGGTAATGCTATGTCCAGTTTTCTGAGGAAGCACCAAAATGATTTCTAGCATGGTTTTTACCAGTTTGCAATCCCACCAGCAATGGAGGAATGTTCCTCTTTCACTACATCCTCTCCAGCATTTGCTGTCCCCTGAATTTTTGATCTTAGCTATTATGACTGATGTGAAGTGGAATCTCAGGGTTGTTTTGATTTGCATTTCCCTTGTGACTAAGAATGTTCAACATTTTTTAAGTGTTTCTCAGCCATCTGGGATTCCTCAGTTGAGAAATCTTTATATGGCTCTGTACCCCACAAATCAGTAGCCTTCTTATACTCAAAGGATAAAGAGGCTGAAAAAGAAATTAGGGAAATGACACCCTTCACAATAGTCACAAATAATCTAAAATGCCTTGGCGTAACCAAGCAAGGGAAAGATCTGTATGAACGTCAAGTCTCTGAAGAAAGAAATTGAAGAAGGTCTCAGAAGATAGAAAGATCTCCTATGCTCATGGATTGGCAGGGCTAATTTAGTAAAAATGGCTATCTTGCCTAAAGCAATCTATAGATTCAATGCAATCCCTATCAAAATTCCAATTTTATCTGGAATTTCCAACTTTATCTGGAATAACAAAAATCCCAGGATAGTGAAACTATTCTCAACAATAAAAAAAAAAAACAAACTCTTGGTGGAATCACCATTCCTGACCTCAAGCTATATTACAGAGCAATAGTGATAAAAGCTGCATGGTATTGGTACAATGACAGGCAGGTAGATCAATTGAATAGAACTGAAAACCCAGAAATGAACCCTCACACCTATGGTCACTTGATCTTTGACAAAGGAGCTAAAACCATCCAGTGGAAAAAAGGACAGCATTTTCAACAAATGGTGCTGGGTCAACTGGCAGTCAACATGCAGAAGGATGCAAATTGATCCATTCTAATCCCCCTGTACAAAGCTCAAGTCCAAGTGGATCAAGGACCTTCACATAAAACCAGATACACTGAATCTAATAGAAGAGAAAGTGGGGAAGAACGTGGAGCACATGGGCACAGGGCCTGATGAATAACACTATATAGCAGTGAAAACTATGGAAGGGGATTCCCGTAGGACGAAATACCTGATAAATATATGACTTCCATTTGTTTTGTTTTGTTTTAAAGATTTTATTTATTATTTTATGTATAGGAATACACTGTAAGTATCTTCAAACATACCAGAAGAGGGCATCTGATCTCATTACAGATGGCTGTGAGCCACCTGGTAGTGGTTGTTCTGATTTCCAGGGAGCCTAAATCTGCTTCAGAATGTGTGAGGTATTTAGAGGTGTTCCCAGAGCCTGATACCTAGCAGTGTGTGTGTAGCAGCCGCAGGGTGATATGACTGTGTTCCAGAGCCTGTTGCTGCCTGATTGTTTGGATACCCAGTTGGTCTGACACTCAAAAGTTTTATGGGTTGTCATGTGGTATCCCTGAAGGGCCTGATAATAACACTGGGCAATGTCAGTGGTGCATTGTGATGTCCAAGAGGGCCTGAAATCTAGCAGCACATGTAGACCTTCCATGGTGTGAGGGTTTCAAGTGGGGCCCAATAACTAGTGGTGTATTTTGGGTATAGTAGCTGAAGATTATCCAGAATGGTCTAATGATTATCAGCTAATGTAGGACCAAGTAAGTGTCATTAATTATCCAATGCCTAGAAACACATGAGTGTGTACTGGTTTGTTCAACAAGGAATGATATCTAGCAGTTAGTGTGTAGATGTGTGGAAGGTCATTCATGAGCCAATATCTAGGAAAATATTTGAGGCTATGGGGATGGGGTAGGGGCTCAGCAGGGTCTGACAGCCAAAAGTGCAATTGAGGTGGCATGGTTGATATCCAGAACTTCATTGTTCCTAGTGGTCCAGCAGTGTCTGAAACTAGCAGTATATTTGAGTCATTGACATGAGGTGGAAGGTCCAACAGAACCTAATAGCTATCACTATTTCACAGCTTGCCCTGGCATTGGAAGGAGGGTCTGATTAACCCTCCTTCCTGTGTCACCACTGCTATATCTACTATTAGGTACCTGGTCCATTAAGACAGAAATACGAAGCCATGAATACTCTTTTCATCAGGTCAGGCTGAACTCTTTAGCCTCAACCCACATATTGTAAAAGCCATAAAAATTTTGCTGGACACTTCCCACATTCCAGATACACCCAAAAGTCAGTATATTTCAGGGCCTGTTGAAATATCCCTGGTATTCCATCCTCTTCTGAACTGCTAGGTATCAGGCCCTGAGACAGACATTCTTGATGCCACCCATATTTATTTACTGCTAGTTAGCAGGAGTGCTTGAAATCCTCTCAATGGCTTTTGTAACCCCACATATACTGAAAGGTATAAAGGCTGTTTTTCAGGCCATGTTGTACACCTCTCTGCTTCTCCTATGACTAACAAGCTACATACATTGGCAGATGTCAGGTACTGCTGGAAATCACCTGCCTTCTCACTATCCAATGTATACTTCTCTGTGTGTCCTGATGAAATTTTTCCCTCCCTAAACAAACTCCTAGGTAACATCATCATGATGCTGGTCACACCATGTGGGAAATCAGTTGGATGTCTCTACTCCTTCCATATAAAATGCTATGTGTCAGGCCATGATAGATAGCCACAAATCCACTTTCCCCCAGCATATGCTGCTAATTATCAGTCCTCATTGGACATAGCAAGTCACTAACACATTTTAACTTCTAGGTTTCTTGCTCTGATTGACAGTCACTTCCAACACTGTCACTATGCTTACAGTGCTATGCTTCAAGCTCTACTGGACAGCTCATACCCATACTTCACTCCAAATTCACAGCTTGGAATCAGCCCCTTCAGAACATGTGCTCCTTATACAGGACATGTACTGCAAGTCAGAGAACTTTACCAACATGGCCTGCAAAATAGCATTGAATATGGGACATCAGAGTGAGGTGTTCTACGTGAGTTGATATCTACAGTGTATGTGAAACAGTGACTGGGTGGGTGCAGCTCTAGGCATTTTGGTCTCCAGTATAAGCAACATGGAGACTCACCAGCTCCAGAAAGTCCGTGTCTTTCCCATTCTCAACTTCATCGTCCTACTGGCCTGAGCTGCTCTGAGTCAATAGCCAAACTGACATTTGGAAGTGACACCCAACCTTGGATAGTGATTATTCTGATTCTATTCCCAATCCTCATGTAGTAATTTGGGGGAGGGGGTTGCATGGCTAGAAAATAGTTGGAATCAAGTCACATCTGCCTGCCTTCCTGAAAAATCTTCTAATGCCATGTCATTATGTCTTAGGTTGGCTCCTGGGTGTGGGCTCTGGCTCCATCTAGTGTTCTAGAGAGACTCCTGCCCAAGATATGTTTCACCTTCTGTCGTTTTCTTGGCTGGTGGCAGCAAAGTTCCAGTGTCCATAGGTCATCTCTGTGTTAACTTGTTACTGAATCTTCTTCTTCTCAATGACACAAAATTATGTAGACTTCTTCTACAACTTTTATGTGAATATTATACTGTTTGGGTTTGAAGGTAATTTGTGAAGTTGGTGATTTCATTTTCCAATGGATTCTCTATAATTTTTCTTTCAATATTTGTGCTACAGCCATTTCTGGACAGACCATTTTCTCTGCCTTTGACAAAATCAGCTGAAATAATCAGGTGGGTCTGTTGCTAGGCTTTGTGGTCAGCCAGTCACAAGTGTCCAGTCTCTCTTTCTTCCCTGTGGGACTTTCTGTTTATCTGAGACTTTGTGGAAGTTCTGGAACCAGAAGTGTACTGTCTTGAGGAATCTCTTCTGCCCTCTGCCATCTCTTCTAGGGTTAGTTCAGCTGGATGTTATATTTAGTATTTAGGGGTCAGAATGAATTTTGCTGAATCTGTAGATGACATTCAAAATATCTGTCATCTTAAGAAGAGTGATTGAGAGTACAAGAGACCTTATTTTTCTTTGGATTTCTCTCAGCCATATCAAAATAATCTATTAATTAATTAGCATTCAAAACATAGACCCCTCTCTCCTCTTCTCCAGTCCTTCCCCCACCTCCTCCTCCTTTGATTTTCAGAAAAGGGGAGACCCCCTATAGATATCAACCAGCCCTGGAATATCAAGTTGAAGTAAGCCTAGGCTTATCCTCTCCTTTTGAGGCTAGATAAGGGATTCCAGTAGAAGGAAAGGGTCCCAAAGGCAGGTAACAGTGTCAGAAAAGTACCTTCTCTGACTTCTAATAGTACTATTTGAAAATCAGGATATATACACAACAGTAATGTAGGTGATGTTGAAGTTTTCTATGTGTGATTTAAGCTTTAGTAATGTTTCTTTTGCAGATATGAATGATCTTGCATTTGGGACATGTATATTCAAAAGTGAGAAGTCATGTTGCTGGGTTTTTCCTTTGATGAATGTGAAGTATCCTTCCTCATCTCTTTTTATTAATTTTGGTTTAAGATTTTTTTAATTTAGCTATATGGATGCCTATACCAGCTAACTTCCTAAGCCCATTTGCTTGAAAAAACATTTTGCATTCCTTTATTCTGAAGTAATGTCTCTCTTTGATGTTAAGGTAAGTTTCTCATATGCAACAGAATATTAAATACTGTTAACAGACCCATTCTGTTAGCCTGTGTCTTTTTATTGGGAAATTAAGGCCACTGATGCTGAATAACAAATGGATTTTAATTTTTGTTATTCTGATTTCATTGGTGGTTTTGTGTGTTTGTGTGTGTGTGTGTGTGTGTGTGTGTGTGTCCCTTCTTTTGCTTTTACCAGTGTGAAATTGTTTCCTGTCTTTTTGACAGTGTCATTAACCTCCTTTGGTTGGAGTTTTCCTTCTAGTATCTTCTGTAATGCTGGAATTGTGAATAGTATGGTTTAAATTTGATTTTGTCATGGATTTCTGAATATATGATTAAAAGTTTTGCTGGGTATAGTAGTTTGGAATGACACCTGTAGTCTCTTAGAGTCTGAAAAACATCTCCCCACATCATTTTTTGTCTTTTAGAGTCTCTGTTGAGAAATTAGGTGTAATCTGATAAGTCTGTATTTATGTGTTTCTTTTCTGTTGCAACTTTTGATATGAGTTATTTGTTCTGTGCTCTTAGTGTTTTATTATGTGGCAGGATATCTTTCCTTTCTGTCCAATCTATTTAGTGTTCTTAAGCTTCTTGTATGTTTATAGTCATCTCTTTCTTTTGGATAGGGAAATTTCCTTCTAAGATTTTGTTGAAAATATTTTCTAGTCTGCTGAGCTGGGAATCATCCCCTTCTGTTTCTTTTATTCTTAGGTTTGGTCTCCTCATATATTTCTTGGATGTTTTTGGTCAGTAACTTTTTAAACTTAACACATTTTCTTCTATGCATGTATCTATTTCTTCTTTGCCTGAGAGTCTTGCATCTCCTGTATTCTGTTGATGATGCGTATATATGTAATTCCTGTTTGCTTACCTAAATTTTCCATCTCCAGCATTCTCTCAGTTTGTGTTTACTTTATTGCTTCTATTTTCATTTTCAAGTCTTCTGAAATGAAATTTTCTGGTTTCTTTGGAAACTCAGTTTTGTCATATGATGTATTTCTAGAAGCTGTCTTGTGAAAGCATGTTTTGCTGAAGCAGACGCATGAGAGGGTGCATGATGGTGTGCTAGCATGGATACTTTGTGAGGGCACATGATATTTAGAAAGAATATAAATAGACCCCCACAAACAGTGAAAGGAAGCTCTTTAAAGTCTTCTATCATCTTCATATAATTGGACTTAAGGTCTTTTTATTGTACTTAAACTGTGTTGGAATATCCAATGGCTTGTTGTACTATGATATCTATGCTCTTCAGATGGCATATTGCCTGGGAAAAATGAACCTGGGCTCATTATGAATAGGGAAGATAGTATTATGCAATGAGTTTTCTTGGCACATAAACAAAATAAATAAAGGCTTATATTAAAAAGTTTCTGATTTAATCATAAAAGGTAGAATAAGACTATATTAAATCATAGTACCTTATACTAGATTATGTCATTATGGGTAATCAGTGAAGACTGGCAAAGACCTTGTAGCAACTATTGAGGAGAAATTAACAGCAAATATTCTAAAGGCACATGTTTTCAGTTTATAAAATGAACTAATTGGATTCTCCTATGTATTATAAAAAGAACACTAATTCCTGAAGCACCGATAGTCTATACTGATACAAGTAATGTGGGAATGGCAGGGATAAGTCAGACAAATTGAGCAAAGTAATTCAAAGCCCATAGAAGACCAGTTAAAAAATTAGAGCTGTGTGCAATTCTTATGGTATTGTTAGATTTTCCCGAATCTCTTAATATAATTATGGGCTCTTAATATGTGGAAAGAGTTGTTTTGCATATAAAAACTGATTAATTTATTCCAGATAATTCAGAACTACTTTTTTTCTTTATACAGATGTAACAAGCAATCAGAAATAGAAGCTATCCATTATATACCACCTATATTTGGTCTCATTCAGGGTAGTCAGGTCCACTGGCACAAGGAAATGAAGATATTGGCCAATTATTAATAGGAAATATGTTAGAAACCTCAACATTTCATTTTTTTAAAACACCATTTGACAGTAAAGATTTTTTAAAAAAAATTTCCATCAGCTCACAAAAAGCCAAGGAATTTTTAAGAACATGTCTTATTTGTTCTTTCATAACTAAACTTTATTGCCTGCTGGAAGTAAGCACCATAGAGGTGCCGATAGATAGATAGATAGATAGATAGATAGATAGATAGATAGATAGATCTGCTACATGGATGTGTTCCATTTTGCAGATTTTGGAAAACTAAAGTTTGTACACCATACCACTGATACACATTCAGAATTTTAATGGGTAACTGCTTTAAGTTCTGAGAAGACTGATTCTGTAAATACACATTTATTGGAAGTAATGGCTATTACGGGGGTGCCGGTACAAATGAAGACTGAGAATGCTGCCACACATGTCTCAAGTAAGATGAAGAGATTCTTCCATACTCTAATAGAAAGCACATTATACAGGTATACCACACAATCCTACAGGACAAGCATGTGTAAAAAGATATAACCACACCTTAAAGGAAATACTTACAAAACAAAAAGGGAAAATAAAGATCCACAGGGATAGACTAAATAGTGCTCGGCTAACTTTACATTTTCTGGATATTAATGATAAGGAACAACAGCAAACAAGAGATACTAGGTTATAGAAAAAACTGTGGATCTTCAGGGGGTCTCCCTCTGTCATGTCCGATTTTTATCAACTTGGAAGAACCCATAAATTTTCTTTTCCTGTGGAAATATAGCCGTAACATCTTCCCCAGTGTAACAAATTTCCTGTTTTCCATTCTGAGGTCGGGACATCTCTATGTGTCTATTCTTTGCAAAATTATTAATTTGTAACTCTTAGGGTTTGATTCTGGACAGAGTAATCCTTTCAAATTCTCTTATCCATTGGGAGGGGCTGACTCTAGAAAACAAACAAATGAAACAAAACAAAAAGCATGCTCCTGATCCCCTTTTGTTTCTTATGCATTGGTAGTAGAGCCAGGCTCCAGGCAGCAGTATGTACACTCACCCCCAGGCACCCTCTGCGCAACCAGGATCTGGCTCTCCTATGTCCTGTTTAACGCTGGGATGTAGGAAAGCTAGCATGAAAAGGCTGAATGGGAAAAAATGCCCAGATCAGCCCGCTGTGCCTAAGAGAACAGCCTGCTGTGCCTTTGAGAAGGTGTTAGTAATGTAGCTACTGGTTTCTCAGCTGTTGATCCTCAGCTGTGTCTCAGGCAGCCATGCCCCCCAGGGCCCCTAATCTTTCTCTCATGCACAGGGAACTCCGAATATGTTTTGGCACTGGTGCTGCCTTAGGTCTCAGCTCTGAACTGGGGTGCTGCCTCCAGGTACCAAGGTTTGCTTGGGGCCTGTGCAGCGGGGAGGAGGCCTCTCAGGGGTCTGTAGACCCCATAGACACACTCAGCATTTGATTTCCATCCTGCTGCAACTTTAGAGTACAGCCCTGGTTGTTTATATTTAGGAGTGAAATTTTATCTCAAGTTAGTTTGGTTCTAAGTCCAACATAAGGTATGCCAATGTAGTAGGAATTTGTAATCCTAATAAGCCCATATAAAAGACACACATTCCAGGAATTTTATTTACAAGCCATATGTCTCAACTGGGCAAATCTAGGGCTATAATAACTCATTCCCCAGCTATAAAGCCCCTTGTTACTTACTATTTCTCCTGGCCAAGGGGTTCTGGTCCATAGCAGCTTCTCCTCCTGTCTTCTTCTCTTCCCTCTCTTGAACCTCTAATCCCACCTTTCTACCCTCTCTACCCAATCACAGGCTCTAACCTTTTATTGACCAATTAAATTGAGGAGAGGGTTCACATGGCATCACTTGAGTATGTGAGGATCTGCTTATGGGGGCAGCCACATCTTAAAGAACCAGTATTTAACACTAGAATACAAGCAGTATCAGATCAACCCACTGCAATAGCAAACCTCTGGTAGCTTGGCTTTTCCCCTTCCTTGAACCCATACTATCTGATGGGGCCTTGCTCCTCCTGACACCCTGCCTCATCCAATTTCTAAAGTGGGAGACAAGTAGCATTGCAAAAAATCACTGCCAATCAGGCTCTGGTTCACTAAGGAATCATTTCCAAGATATAGGCTGATTATGATGACACCTCACCTTTATAAAACAAAAAGAGGGCCAGAAAATAGGGCCAGAAAGATGTGCAACCAGGAAAGCCAGTACAAAGCAAGATTGAGGATGAGATGTACCCAAACCATGAAAATCTTTTCCTGATACCAGCAGGAGTAGGGCACTTTCCACCTTGTTATGGAATTACATGTCCTGGAACCCATATGCCTTATGACCCCCAAAATCCAGCACACTTGATATAGTTATGAAACCTGGTGGCCAGATTACACATTAAACTTATTCTCTCCTTCCAAGAACATGGTCAGCAAGTACCTGGAATTCCTCTTCACAGAAACGAAGCTTTCCCAGAAAGAACCTCAGCCCCAGCCAACCATGTGCACTCACCCCAAACCTCTACCAAGGTTTATATAACCCTGTTCACCCCCAATAAAGAGAATGATTTCACTGTAAATCATTTCTAGAGAACACTTTCTTATGCATACCAGTCAACCCAGATCCGGTCTAACCTACCCACCAATGCTAAACTTCATTCCTACCAATCCAGCCCAGTGCACAATGGTGCCTTGATACCCTGATGGGGAAAAGCAGACCTAGGGAGGCAGATATTAAAGTCATACCCTTAGTAATTTTGAGGAAAATAGAAATACATTCATAAAGGTAATATATTTAGAATATATTCTAAATGTGGCATGAAGAGCATCACTTGATAATAAAAGTATTTTGTTCTTCCAAAAATCACTCACTGTTCACAAAATGAAAACACAAGCCACAGACTTGGAGCGAGTGTTACAAATCACATTGTTGACAAATAATAACGTGTGTCTGTGATCCATAACTGTAAAGGTTCTGTAAAACTAAAACCATTTGAAATGGACAACAAATCTAGAGGAGACTTTTTACTAGAGATGATAGATATATATCAATTAAACGTATGAAATCAAGTTCAATTCCAGTGTTGACAATTCACTTTCATGAAATGACTAATAAACAGACAACACCAAGTGTTAACTTGGATGTAAAGAAAACAGATCTTTCACAAGTTACCTGAGTCATGATAGATGATTGAGACTTGGAAAATAGTTCCTTCATAGATCTGCCCCCAATCTGAAGTTGACAACCCATTTTGTTTTATTCTCCTTTTCCTTCTATCAGAAATTGTTTGCTTTTTTTAACGTAATATATCATGATTATGGTTTCCCTTCCCTCTACTCCTCCTAGTCCATTTCCACCTTTCCTCACATCCTGACTCAACTCTCTTCCCATCTCTCATTAGCAAAGAGCAGGCATCTAAGAGATAATAATGAAAATCACAAAATAAACTATAATTATGATAAAACAGAAAACATCCCATCAGTGTTGTAACAGATAAAAAGGAGAAAAAGAGTGCAAGAGAAAGCATAAGAATCAGAGACCCATTCCTTTACATAGCCAGCAATCTCATAAATGCATTAACTGGAAATCATAATATATAACCAGAAGAATTGGTGATATATTTCTTACATCAGTTTGGCCCAAAGAAAGTCTGTGCTTGCATTTTAATAATTAATGTTTGATGTAGGTGGCCTCAGCCTCAACATCTGTTGACTGGGACATTATTAGCCAGGAGATTCTGTGTTATATAAGAAAGGTGCCTCATGTAACATGAGCCAGGCAGAGCTGGGCATTAAGCAGATTTTCTTCATGGCCTCTGCTTTAATTCATGCCTCCAGATTACTGCCTTGACTTCTCTTCATAATCAACTACAACCATAAGCAAAACAAACAAACAAACAAACAAACAAAAACAAAAAACAAAAAAAAAAAATCCCACCCCTGCCCAGGTTGCTTTTGATCTTGATACTTTATCCCAGAACTAGCAAAGTAATAAGAACACAAGGACATGTATTTACTTTCTTCAATTCTAATCTTAGGGGTGTGTGTGTGTGTGTGTGTGTGTGTGTGTGTGTGTTTAGGTGGGGGTTGGGGGTTGGGGGTGTCTGTGTAGGTCTGTGTCTGAGTGTGTATGTGCATATTCATTTTCTTTCTGTCTTTCAAAAAGAATAATATAGCCGGGCAGTGGTGGTGCATGCCTTTAATCCCAGCACTTGGGAAGCAGAGGCAGGTGGATTTCTGAGTTTAAGGCCAGCCTGGTCTACAGAGTGAGTTCCAGGACAGCCAGGGCTACACAGAGAAATCCTGTCTCGAAGAAAACAACAAAAAAATGATATAGTGAGTTCTTGCCCAATGGAAAGAGAGTGGAATTTTGGACCCTCAATGTCCCCTGCCTTTTCACAGGAGAATCACTTTTTGGCTTTATTCTAGAATTAAGTGAACTTCTAAAATTATAGTAGAGGAGGGCAGGAGTGGGATCTCCTGTGTGATATTTTGAGAATGTATCAGTAAACTTTCCATATCTGTACTATAATTCTTATGAAAAAGCAACTTAGAAGGACTAAACATTTGTTTTGGCTCATACTGTTGAAGGCTGTAGCATGTGATCCTTATGGTCTTATGATACCTTTGTCCGTGCTGGGGTCAGATATGATGAGAAATAATGTATGTATTGCTTCATGACAGCAAGAGAGCAAAGGGACAAACCATGGGTTCCCAATATCCTGTTCAAGGCCATGCCTTCAATGACCTAATTTCCTTCCCTTACATTGCACCTCTGAAAAGTTCCCACCAGGATCCTCTAGAGCTTCAGTTAAGAAGCAAGTCCTGGGCAACAATGAGCCCTTGGGAGAATGTTGAAATCCAAAACTCAGGACCCAGAGAAAGCTCCAAATGTTCACATCCTTCCCAGAATACAAACTTTATTCTGTCTAGTCTAAGTCCAAAAGTTGATTGAGACTTTAGGCATAGTTAGTTGCTCAGCCATCTTGGGTGTATCAAAAGTTGTCTTGAGTCTCAAACACAGTGGCACAAATGCAATACAACAGAAACTATAAGGAACTCAAGTGCTTGGCAAGATCACTAAGGAACTGACTAAGCGTGCATTTCCAAGAAGTCCTACTGTGTGCAATACTAAATGTGTTTATTCTCAAGGTCAGTAAGTACAAGTATTTAGCACAAAATTAACTTTTAAAATGAAGTAGTTATATTTGGTTTGTATCACTAAAGAAAACAAAATAGTAATGTAAAGATAAACTTTGGGGCTATTATGCCATTCTGCTTCTAACATCAGAAATGTGATGGTTTGAATGAGAACAGCCTCTGAAGACTGATATATATTTAATGATTAGTCATTGAGGAGTGACATGTTTTGAAAAGAAGTGTATATGTATTGCCTTATTATAGAAAATGTGTTTTTGAGGTTTCAAAATCCCATGCCATGTCTAGGCTTTCTCTGTTGGCTTATAGATCAGTATGTAGCTCTTAGCTAATTGTTATGTATCATGACTGCCTGCCGACATTTAAATTAATTAAATGATTTCATATATATGTATATATGAGTTGCCTTGCTCATGATGTCTCTTCTCAGCAATAGAACTGTGACTAAGACAAAAACAATTCTTATAAATCCATTCTGGTTAAAATAAGTTCTGTACAATCACAGCTGCCATAAGACTCACAGTCCTTTCTGAAACAAGGAAGGCCACATAAGAATATGCACACTTCTCCTTCAGAAGTACCCAGTTTTGTTACCAGCACACACATCTGGCAGCTTACAACTTCCAGTACTCTAACTCTGAAGGCCTCAAACTCTTCCAACTTTTGCACAAAATACAGGGCAGTAGAAATATATAGACATTGACATAGGTGTGAATTTAAAATCTTGTTAGATAGCACTAGGCACGTTCTTTTTTAAAAAAGATTTATTTATTCATTTAACATATATGAGTACACTGTTGCTCTCTTCAGACACACCAGAAGAGGGCATCGGATTCCATTACAGATGGCTGTGAGCCACCATGTGGTTGCTAGCAATTGAACTCAGGACCTCTAGAAGAGCAGTCAGTGCTCATAACCACCAAGCTATCTCTCCAACTAGGCAAATTGTTAATTCAGAAATTATGTTTATAAGCAAAGAGTTTTCACCAGTATTTTTCACTTTTAAAAAAATATCCAAGCCGGGCGGTAGTGGTGCATACCTTTAATCCCAGCACTTGGGAGGCAGAGGCAGGTGGATTTCTGAGTTCGATGCAAGCCTGGTCTACAGACTGAGTTCCGGGACAGCCAGGGCTACACAGAGAAACCCTGTCTGGAAAAACAAAAACAAAAACAAAACAAAAAAACAAAAACAAAAAACAAAAAAAATCCAGTAAGTTCTTCACACTTATTACAAAACAACTAGATTCTAGAAGCTGGTGATCATCAGTTAGAGGCCTGAGTATCACTCCTGCATCACACATTTTACTTATCAATCAGCAAGCACAAGCTTAAAGGCTCACCCGACAGCTTGCAGAAGGAAGAATAAGGGACAAGCTACCCTATCCATATCCCATGTGTAGCTTCAGTGGCCAGCTTTCTTCTAGCGAAGGCCTCAACGAATTATATACAAATCACCAGAAGGCAGCATAATGTCACACCAAAGCTGACTGAATATAAAAACAGATGCAGCAATAGAGAGAGCATGAATTTGGGTCCTGGCTTATGCTTCCACGGGAGCCAGAACTGGGTCTATGGAGCTATGGAAGCAACAGTCTGTTAACCACCAAAGGCCAGATGATGTCCCTGTTATAGGCTGCACCCTGGGGACATGTTGATGTCTGGGGGCTGTACAGAACTGGCCCCAACCCTCGAGTGAGCACTGTGGGAGAGCTGGCCCTGGAGGCATGTGAGCGGGAGATCTGACCCTGCCCATTTTCAGCTGTAGTACTCAGGAAATTAGGCCTCACGCATTGCAGGAAGTACAGAGCAATACTGAGGCTGTAAGCATGGGAGAGCTGGCCCTGCTCCTTGTCTCCCATGAACAAGGGAGAGATCGCCTCCCCAACCCTTGTAAATCTGCCATCTATGGCAAACAGAAGAGCTGGCCCTGGGTTCATGAAAGCAGGAGAGCTGGTCCTGCTCCTCACCTGCCGCAGCATTCAGAAGAACGAGAATCTCCACCTCACCTGGGCAACACAGTGGAGCTGATCCAGATGGCAGTGGTGGGGCAAGCCAGCTGACCGTGGGGGAGTGAGCATGGGAGAGCTGGCCGTGCGACGAGTTTGCTATGCAGCAGCCTGGGGGAATAAGAGTTACTTTCCCCCACCTTCACCCCTTTCCATCTATGGATGGAAGGAAAGTTGACTCTGGTGGAGTTGTGAGAGCAGGAAAACGGGTCATGTCCCTCGTCAGCTGCAATACACAGGAGAGTGGGCCCTGCACCTCTCCTGGAAAGGTGGCTTTGGTTGTGTGGGTTGCTGGTATGCCAACCCCACGGATGTGAAAGTAGGAAAGCCAGTGGACTGAACAGATCAAATACCTCTGAGATCCAGATCCAGGGTTTGGAATAGGCCACCCCAACATTGATGAACTGCTGGAGTGCAAGAAGGGGCCTGTCCTACAGATCCAAAACTACGGAAGCTCCATGACACAGGGCAACAACAGGATATCTGAGAGGAGGCCAGGTCTGGTGAATTTGATAAGCAGCTAAAGGTAGTTGCCATCCAGTCTGATGATCTGAGTTCAATCCCCAGGACTCCACGTGGTTGAAATAGAGAACTGATTCCCACAAATTTCTCCTCTGTCCTCCACAGACATAGAGTAGTATACACAATTCCACTCATATGTACATATAAACATAAATAAATAAATACATGCATGCATGCATACATGCATACATACATACATACATACATGTAATTTTGCTTATAAAAGAGTCAAGGAGGGTGAAACTTGAAAAGGATACCCAAGGTTGATGTCTGGCCTCAATATGTACAGATATGGACACAAGTCTGCATAAACACAGAGACACACCACGCCCTGCACAGTACACACAGAAAAGTAACATTTCAAATCAGTGTCAATATCAAGACTGCAAAAGACAACCATGGGTCTGTTCTAACCCTGTGGGAGGTACCATAAAATGAGCCAATGTGTGACAGAGAGATGGGAAAGTCAGAATATAGGTGGAGAGATGGGAGAGAAACTGAAGCTGAGTGGTCCATGCGCTGTGGAGAGCAGTGGAGCTGGAGATGTGAGTCTAGTGAGAACAAGCTGACATGAGGAGCGTGTGAAAGTACTGGAAGCCATGATGATGAGTGTGCTTAAGATCCACCAAGAAATTTGGTTTTTTAAAGGCCTGAATGAAGTTCAGCTGTTTTGATGTAGACAGTTTCTCCTTCCAATGCCTCGAAAAATGGAGTTAATGTTCCCTGGCCACATTTTCCACAGGGCATCTTCTCAATGAGTCTGGCTTCTGACCCTGAAGCTCCAGCACAAATCCTCACAGGAGATAGCTGTGGAGGAATTTATTCTGCAAATTTACCCCCACCATCTATAGACAAGCATCTTTGGTCTCCTCAAAACCTCCAAGATGCATGTAGACAAATCTCCCAGAAGTGTTGAAGCAGTTTTTGTTTTGCCTCTTAAGTGATTTTTTTTCCTGCTTGGAGCATTCATCGATGATTCAAGAGCATCCACAATTCTATTTTTAAAAAAAAAAAATGTTCTTTTATTGAAAACAGAAGTAAAAACATTTTATGATAAAATTTAAGATTTACATTGAAAATATTTCTGATAAAATAGAAGAGATACATAGAAAAACACGTTAAAATTGACAATTTTCATGGAAAATTAAAGAGTAGAAGTGGTCGACATAAAAAACATTGCTAAATTAACTGAAAAGGGAAGGAGACACATTTTATGATAGAATTGAGGATTTACATGGAAAATATTTCTTTTTTTTTATTTTTTTTTATTTTTTTTATTGTATATATTCTATATTTATAATTCATTTCCCTTTTTCTGGTTCCCCACCCCCAAAGGTCCCACATGTCCTTTTCCCTCCCCCTGCTCCCGCATCCACCCCCTCCCACTTTACTGTTCTTGTACTCTCCCACAATGATGTTTTGGTCCATTCTAGCACCAGTGTCCACTCCTTTCTTCTTGTGAGACATCACTTGATATGTGATTTGTGTCTTTGGTGTTCCAAGCTTCTAGGCTAATATCCACTTATCAGTGACTGTATACCATGGGTATTCTTTTGAGACTGGGTCACCTCATTTAGTATGACATTCTCCAGCTCCATCCATTTCTCTAAGAATTTCATGAATTCATTGTTTCTAATGGCTGAATAGTACTCCATTGTGTATATATACTACATTTTTTGTATCCATTCCTCTGTTGAGGGACATCTGGGTTCTTTCCAGCTTCTGGCTATTATATATAAGGCTGCTATGAACATAGTGGAGCATGTATCCTTATTGCATGCTGGTGAATCTTCTGGGTATATTCCCAGGAGTGGTATGGCTGGGTCCTCCGGAAGTATCACGCCCAGTTTTCTGAGGAACCGCCATACTGATTTCCAGAGTGGTTGTACCAGCTTGCATTCCCACCAGCAGTGGAGGAGTGTTCCTCTTTCTCCACATCCTCGCCAACACCTGATGTCTTCTGAGTTTTTAATCTTAGCCATTCTGACTGGTGTGAGGTGAAATCTCAGGGTTGTTTTGATTTGCATTTCCCTAATGACTAGTGATGTTGAACATTTTTTAGGGTGTTTCTCAGCCATCCGAATTTCTTCAGGTGAAAAGTTTCTGTTTAGCTCTGTACCCCATTTTTGGATAGGGTTATTTGGTTTTCTGGGGTCTAACCTCTTGAGTTCTTTGTATACATTGGAGATTAGCCCTCTGTCGGATGTGGGGTTGGTGAAGATTTTTTCCCAATTTGTTGGTTGCCGATTTATCCTTTTGACAGTGTCTTTTGCCTTACAGAAACTTTGTAGTTTTATGAGGTCCCATTTGTCTATTCTTGCTCTTAGAGCATAAGCAATTGGTGTTCTGTTCAGGAATTTTTCCCCTGAGCCAATGTCCTCAAGGGTCTTCCCCAGTTTCTTTTCTATTAGTTTTAGTGTGTCTGGTTTTATGTGGAGGTCTTTGATCCACTTGGAGTTGAGCTTAGTGCAAGGAGATAAGAGTGGATCAATTCTCATTCTTCTGCATGTTGACCTCCAGTTGAGCCAGCACCATCTGTTGAAAAGGCTATCTTTTTTCCACTGGATGTTTTCAGCTCCTTTGTCGAAGATCAATTGGCCATAGATGTGTGGGTTCAATTCTGGGTCTTCGATCCTATTCCATTGATCCGGTTCCCTGTCACTGAACCAATACCATGCAGTTTTTAATACCACTGCTCTGTAATATTGCTTGAGGTCCGGGATATTGATTCCCCCAGAAGTTCTTTTGCTGTTGATGATAGTTTTAGCTATCCTGGGTTTTTTGTTATTCCAGATGAATTTGAGAATTGCTCTTTCTAGCTCTATGAAGAACTGAGTTGGGATTTTGATGGGAATTGCATTGAATCTGTATATTGCTTTGGGCAAGATTGCCATTTTGACTATATTAGTCCTGCCAACCCACAAGCATGGAAGATTTTCCCATTTTCTGATGTCTTCTTCAATTTCCCTCTTCAGAGAACTGAAGTTTTTGTCGTATAAATCTTTCACATGTTTGGTTAGCGTCACTCCAAGATACTTTATATCATTTGTGGCTATTGTGAAGGGTGTCATTTCCCTAATTTCTTTCTCGGCCTGCTTATCCTTCGCGTATAGGAAGGCTACTGATTTACTTGAGTTGATTTTATAGCCAGCCACTTTGCTGAAGTTGTTTATCAGTTGCAGGAGTTCTCTGGTGGAGGTTTTTGGGTCACTTAAGTAAACTATCATATCATCTGCAAATAGTGATAGTTTGACTTCTTCCTTTCCGATTTGTATCCCTTTGACTTCCCTCTGTTGTCGAATTGCTCTAGCTAGTACCTCAAGTACTATATTGAAGAGATATGGCGAGAGGGGACAGCCTTGTCTAGTCCCTGATTTTAGAGGGATTGCTTCGAGTTTTTCTCCATTTACCTTGATGTTGGCTACTGGTCTGCTGTATATTGCTTTTACTATGTTTAGATATGGGCCTTGAATTCCTGTTCTTTCTAGGACCTTTAGCATGAAAGGATGCTGAATTTTGTCAAATGCTTTTTCAGCATCCAATGAGATGACCGTGTGGTTTTTTTCTTTGAGTTTGTTTATGTAGTGGATTACGTTGATGGATTTCCGTATATTGAACCATCCCTGCATCCCTGGGATGAAGCCAACTTGATCATGGTGAATGATCATTTTGATGTGTTCTTGGATTCGGTTGGCAAGTATTTTGTTTAGTATTTTTGCATCGATATTCATAAGAGAAATTGGCCTGTAGTTCTCTTTCTTAGTTGGATCTTTGTGTGGTTTTGGTATCAGGGTAATTGTGGCTTCATAGAATGAGTTGGGTAGTGTTCCTTCTGTTTCTATTTTGTGGAATAATTTGCAGAGTATCGGTATCAGGACTTCTTTGAAGGTCTGATAGAATTCTGCACTACAACCGTCTGGTCCTGTGCTCTTTTTGGTTGGAAGACTGTCTATGACCCCTTCTATTTCTTTGGGGGTTATGGGTCTGTTTAGACGATCTATTTGATCCTGGTTTAATTTTGGTATTTGGTAACTGTCGAGGAAATTGTCCATTTCCTCCAGATTCTCCAGTTGTGTTGAGTATAGGTTTTTGTAGTAGGGTCTGATGATTTTTTGAATTTCCTCAGTTTCTGTTGTTATATCTCCCTTTTCATTTCTAATTTTGTTAATTTGAATACTGTCTCTGTGCCCTTTAGTAAGTCTGGCTAGGGGTTTATCTATCTTGTTGATCTTCTCAAAGAACCAGCTCCTGGTTTTGTTGATTCTTTGTATGGTTCTCTTTGTTTCAACTTGATTGATTTCAGCCCTAAGTTTGATGATTTCCTGTCTTCTACTCCTCCTGGGTGAAATTGCTTCTTTTTGTTCCAGAGCTTTCAACTGCGCCATTAAGTTGCTAGTATATGCTCTCTCCTGTTTCTTTTTGGAGACACTCAGGGCTATGAGTTTTCCTCTAAGCACTGCTTTCATTGTGTCCCATAGATTTGGGTATGTTGTGCCTTCATTTTCATTAAGTTCTAAGAATTCTTTGATTTCTTTCTTTATTTCATCCTGGACTAAGGTATCATTGAGTAGAATATTGTTCAGCCTCCAAGCGTATGGGGATTTTCTGTTGTTTTTGTTGCTATTGAAGACCACTCTTACTCCATGGTGATCTGATAAGAGGCATGGGATTAGTTCGATCTTTTTATATTTGTTGAGATCTGTCTTGTGTCCAATTATATGGTCGATTTTGGAGAAGGTACCATGAGGGGCTGAGAAAAAGGTATAGTCTTTTGCTTTAGGGTGAAATGTTCTATATATATCTGTTAAATCCAATTGCTCCAAAGTTTCGATGAGTTTCTCCGTGTCTCTGTTTAGTTTCTGTTTTCCTGGTCGGTCCACTGTAGATAGTGGAGTATTGCGGTCCCCCACAATCATTGTGTTAGGTGCAATGTGTGCTTTGAGCTTTAGTAAGGTTTCTTTTACAAATGAGGGTGCCCTTACATTTGGAGCGTAGATGTTTAGAATTGTGAGTTCCTCTTGGTGGATTCTTCCTTTGACTAGCAGGAAGTGACCTTCTGTGTCTCTTTTGATGACTTTGGGTTGAAAGTCAATTTTATCTGATATTAAAATGGCTACTCCAGCTTGCTTCCTGTGACCATTTGCTTCCAAAATTGTCTTCCATCCTTTTACTCTAAGGTAGTGTTTGTCTTTGACTCTGAGGTGTGTTTCCTGTAAGCAGCAAAATGTAGGGTCCTGTTTCCGTATCCAGTCTGTTAGTCTATGTCTTTTTATTGGGGAGTTGAGTCCATTGATGTTAAGAGATATTAAGGAATAGAGATTATTGCTTCCTGACATTTTTGATGTTATTTTTGTTTTTGAGTAGTTATCTTCCTTTGAGTTTGATGGAAGAAGTTTACTGTCTTGCTTTTTCTTGGGTGCCATTTCCTTCCCTGTGTTGGAGTTTTCCTCCTATTATCCTTTGTAGAGCTGGGTTAGTGGAAAGATATTGTGTAAATTTGGTCCTGTCATGGAATATTTTGATTTCTCCATCTATGTTGATTGAGAGTTTTGCTGGGTATAGTAGTCTTGGCTGACATTTGTTTTCTCTTAGGGTCTGCATGAGGTCTGCCCAGGATTTTCTAGCTTTCATGGTTTCTGGAGAGAAGTCTGGTGTGATTCTGATAGGTCTTCCTTTATATGTTACTTGGCCCTTTTCTCTTACTCCCTTTAATATTCTTTCTTTGTTTAGTACATTTGGGGTTTTGATTATTATGTGACGGGAGGTGTTTCTGTTCTGGTCCAGTCTGTTTGGAGTTCTGTAGGCTTCTTGTACATTCATGGGCATCTCTCTCTTTAAGTTAAGAAAGTTTTCTTCCATAATTTTGTTAAAGATATTTGCTGGCCCTTTAAGTTGTAGATCTTCACTCTCATCTATCCCTATAATCCTTAGGTTTGGTCTTTCTCATTGTGTCCTGGATTTCCTGGATGTTTTGGGTTACAAGCCTTTTGGATTTTGCGTTTTCTTTGACTGTGGAGTCAATGGTTACTATGTTATCTTCAGCATCAGAGATTCTTATTTCTATCTCTTGTATTCTGTTGTTTATGTTTGCATCTACGACCCCTGTTTTCTTCCCAAGGTTTTCTATCTCCAAGGTTGCCTCCTTTTGTGATTTCTTAGTTGTTTCTACCTCTGTGTTCAGATCTTGGATGGTTTTGCTCAGTTCCATCATTTGTTTGTTTGTGTTTTCATGTAATTCTTTAATATATTTTTGTGCTCCCTCTTTCATGACTTCTGCCCGTTGTTTCAAGTTCTCCTGCATTTCTTTAACTGATTTTCTCATTTCCTCTTTATTGGTTTCTGTCTGATGGCCCATATTCTCCTGGAGTTCTTTAAGTGTCTTTTGTGTTTGGATTGTAAGAGCTTCTACACTATTGATGTTCCCCTGCATTTCTTTAAGAGATTTGTTTATGTCTTTTTTGTGTTCTTCTAGGAGCATCATGACCTGTGCTTTTATATCTAACTTTTGTTTTTCTGGTGTGCTGGGGTATCCTGGACTTGCTGTGGTTGGCGAATTGGGTTCAGATGGTGCCATATTGCCTTGATTTCTGTTAATAACGTTCCTACGTTTGCCTTTTGCCATCTCTTTATCTCTGGTGTTAGTTGGTCTTATTGTAGATGGCGCCCTGCTGAAAGCACAGCACGCCTGTCCCCAGGAGACAGCTCCCTTCTGGCAGCTTGTCTGTGCTGGACTATGCTTGCTCTGAGTCCAGGCCCCTGACTCCAGCTGCTAGAGTGGCGAGCTGTGCCCCGAGGCGGCCCGGTGGCCCCTCGCTGCTAGTCTGCTCAGAGAGCTGGTCCCGGCCGGTAGTCTGCACCCGCAGCTGAGCTTTCTGTGCCCGGATCTCCTGCAGAGCTAAGCTAAGCTATAACTCTGGCCACGCACCTGATTCCAGCCGCTCACTGCGTCCAGTGTGCCTGCTGTTTGCGCGTGGGGGTCTGGGGCAAGATGGCTGCCCCAGCTGAAGGTACCGCGTGACCTTGGCTGAGCTGCTGGTACCCGGCTCTGCTGCTCCCTTCTGGCTGCGTTGTCTGTGCTGGACTATGCTCGCTCTGAGTCCAGGCCCCTGACTCCAGCTGCTAGAGTGCCGAGCTGTGCCCCGAGGAGGCCCGGTGGCCCCTCGCTGCTAGTCCGCTCAGAGAGCTGGTCCCGGCCGGTAGTCTGCACCCGCAGCTGAGCTTTCTGTGCCCGGATCTCCTGCAGAGCTAAGCTAAGCTATAACTCTGGCCACGCACCTGATTCCAGCCGCTCACTGCGTCCAGTGTGCCCGCTGTTTGTGCGCGGGGGTCTGGGGCAAGATCGGAAAATATTTCTGATAAAATTGTAGAAAATGTAGAGAAACATGATAAAATTGAAGATTATCATGGAAAATTTTATATAGATGGTAGGCATAAAATTATTCCTAAGTTGATGTAAAGTGCAATTATAGTGTAGCCAGAGATACACCTTTTACAATGAAGCAGGCCTGTTCCTGAGCAACCCACACAGGTGAAATCACATTCTTCATCTGTATATGACCCATGGACATTCTTCCATTACTGCATAGCACTTCACAGAGGCATCTCTGCCACATATTCTTCCAACATCCACATGTATTTCACCCCTCAGTACAGACTGTACCAGTCATTCTGCTCTGGCTGCTAGCTATACATTATGGAATAAACAGGTCTATATCAGTCTCTTAGGAGTGCTGAAATAAAAACTAATATTGTGAAGCTTAAACAGGAGGGATTTTTGACTTACGGTCCTAAGGGCTAGAATTTCAAGATCAAAATGTGCACATAGCTAGTTTCTCCTTAACTTTCCTTAGCTGGAGGATGCCTTGTTCATGTCTACCTGTCACATTGGACTATAATTCTCTCTAAAGAGGTAGTTCATAATCAATTTGCCACAACCCCCAAAGACCATCAGAAAACACAGATATTTATGATTCTTTTTTTTTTATTTTTTTTCGAGACAGGGTTTCTCTGTGTAGTCCTGGCTGTCCTGGAACTCACTCTGCAAACCAGGCTTGCCTCGAACTCAGAAATCCGCCTGCCTCTGCCTCCCAAGTGCTGGGATTACAGACATGCGCCACCACGCTCGACTGATATTTTTATGATTCTTAAAAAATATCAAAATTACAGTTATTAAGTAATAACAAAAATAATTTTATGGTTGAGTCACAACATAATGAACTGTATTAAAGGGTCACAGAATTAGGAAGTTGAGAACCACTGTTCTAAAGACATTGCTTTAACATAATGACCTCTTAAAGTCCATGTCTGCAAACACAATGATGTTCTGAGGTACAAGATGTTAGGACCTAAACATATAAGTAAGTCATGACCCTAAGGAGTAAATTTCACTTTACAAGATCACATCTGACTTGCTATGGTTAGGGAAAAAAAGGCTTCTTTTTGGTTTTTTTTGTTTTGATTTGGTTTGGTTTGGTTTTTTTGATTTTTGGTTTTTTCGAGACAGAGTTTCTCTGTATAGCCCTGGCTATCCTGGAACTCACTCTGTAGACAGGGCAGGCCTCGAACTCAGAAATCTACCTGCCTCTGCCTCCCAGAGTGCTGGGATTACAGGTGTGCGCCACCACCGCCCGGCTGAGAAAATGGCTTCTAAGACCACACTTCAACTGAACTTCTTCGTCTTGGGAAAAAGTGTCCTGTGTGAGTTTATCAGGTTTTACTTTTTCCTGCTCAACCTGCCAATTGAGGTTGAGAGCTAAAAGTGAAACACCTTCCCACTACTCCCTCTATCCTCCCACCATCACAAGAGTCAATGCCCATTTTTCTGCTTGATCTATAGATGGTACAGCCTGTCTTGGAGCCTACCCTTAGAGCTACTCAGAAAAGCCTATGTCTCCAACATGAGTGTCCAACTGGCCAAAGCCAAATGTTTTCCATCTAGTTCTGAATTCTTGTTTCAAAGTGCTTTTGCCCAGCTAACCAGCTAACTCTGTCCCATTTACACCCCTAGACCTCATGGTGCTTTTATCTCAGATCTGTTCTGTGATACTCATTCTAAACCACCACAGATAACAGGCAATGCACAGGCAGGATTCACCTCCTCATGTCAGAACCTTCAGTTTTCATAGAAAATTATATTGAGGTTTTCAAGACAGAGCATCAGATTTGCTGGGTATTGGGCTACTACCTCTGTTTACTATTGCTCTAGACTAATTTTTATTGTTTGTTTGGTTCCTTATACACACATACCTACAATTATAGGCTGCTTTCTGAGAAGTTTTTTTCTCAATTGGATTTTTCTCTTTTTACTTGGTTGGGAATAAGGAAATCAGTGGGAGATTACACCTAGCTTTCTTCCTTATGGCCATTTATCACAGGCTCTGATCCTGTTCTACCTCTTTATAAGCTAGTAAACAATTCCTTAATCCTCTTGTGGCTGCACACGAGACAGCTTATCGTCACAAGTGAACAAATCCTATTAGTCCCCAAACAACAGAGCCTCAGAGTCTGGCTTACTTTGGAAACATTTCCCGTCATAAGAGAAGCAGGTAATCCCTGCAGGTATCCAAGAAGTAAGACAACCCACCTCAACAGGTGTTTGCACTGAAAAGAAGTCAACAGGCAAGGCAGATGTGATCTGAGATTTATTCTTGATCATGAACAATGCCAATCTGCAATAATGTTAAATAATATTAGTCATTGCACATTTTCCCATAGTCCTTGCCAAAACATTGAATGCAGAGCACATCTATGAAGCAAATGTGTTCTGAGCATTGAGGATTGAGAAAAGGCTGCTAAGCAATTATCTCACTACAGAAGCCTTTCTGAGCTGATTTCACTGTTGCAATTCTGACTCTTATAAATAACTCTCTTAAACACTCAATGTACTCTCCATTCTGTAGAAAGCAAAGCACTGATTTTAAGCATAGAATCTAAAGTTTTCAATGAAATTCATTTGACTTAGAACAAAACACAAATTATCTGCAAGTTTCCCAGACTTGCCTGTCTAAGCTCATCCTGTGTCATGAACCCCTTATGACTGCCCACAGGTTTCCTGTGAACCCAGTTTAAGCTCCAGCACTGGGGTTTAGAATTTACTGCTCCTTCTGCCTGCACACCCTTTGTCACAGCATTCACCATCAAGACATCTGAAGTCTCAGAGAGTTTCTCTGACTTCTTAACCATCAAAAAACATAGCATTTCCATTACTCGCTGACTCTATTTTCTTTGCACAGCATAGCATCTACAATAATCTTCTGTATTGTTACATGTGTCTTTGTACTGGAGTAGAAGCTTTTCATCATGACACCAATGCTCATACCATAGCTAGCACATAGAAAGTATTCATACATTATTACATACATTTCTATAGGGAGGTCATATGGATGGAAGTTATTATGAAGATCTCATGTCTATGGCATGAAGACTATGGATCTTGACTAAATCTAAATTGACCCATAGTTTTATACTATGAATAATTGCCATCTATAGGCATAATTTTTTTAATTTTTAGGCATAAATTTTTAAAGCCTATTTTAATAAGTGTTCAACCTCTCCTCTTGCTTACCACCCACCAGAGATAGTGGAAGAGAAAAGTTTTTTTTTTTTTTTTTTTTTTTACTTTTTTTTTTTTTGAGATTTTTTTTTAATTTTTATTTTCTATGTTCTATGTTTACATTCAAAAGGCTTTCCCCTTTCCCAGTTCCCACCCACCATAGTTCCCATAGTTCCTCTCCCCCCCAACTGTTCCCCAATCATTCCCCCTCCCCCCTCGGTTTCTTTACTAAACTGGATGCAATCTTTACAGGCCCAGGGTCCTCTCCTTTCTTCTTCTTGGGAATCATTTGACTTGCTATTTGTGTCTTGAGTATTTAGTGCTTCTGGGCTCATTAATATCCACTTATCAGTGATTGCATTTCATGTGCATTCTTTTGTGATTGGGTTAATTCACTCAGGATGATATTTTCCAGGTCTAACCATTTACCTACAAATTGCATGAATTCATTATTTTTAATTGCTGAGTAGTATTCCATTGTATAGATATACCACATTTTCTGTATCCATTCCTCCTTTGAGGGATATTTGGGCTCCTTCCAATTTCTGGCTATTATAAACAAGGCTGCTATAAACATAGTGGAGCATGTGTCCTTATTGCATGCAGGGGAATCCTCTGGGTATATGCCCAGGAGTGGTATGCCAGGGTCCTCTGGAAGTGACATGCTCAATTTTCTGAGGAACCGCCAAACTGATTTCCAGAGTGGTTTTACCATTTTGCAATCCCACCAACAGTGGAGGAGTGTTCCTCTTTCTCCACATCCTCGCCAGCACTTGTTGTCTCTTGAGTTTTTAATCTTAGCCATTCTGACTGGTGTGAGGTGGAATCTCAGGGTTGTTTTGATTTGCATTTCCCTGATGACTAATGATGTTGAACATCTTTTAAGGTGTTTCTCGGCCATCCGAATTTCTTCTGGTGAAAATTCTTTGTTTAGCTCTGTGCCCCATTTTTTGATAGGGTTATTTGGTTCTTTGCGGTCTAACTTCTTGAGTTCTTTGTATATATTGGATATTAGCCCTCTGTCGGATGTGGAGTTGGTGAAGATCTTTTCCCACTTTGTTGGTTGCCGTTTTGTCCTTCTGACAGTGTCCTTTGCTTTGCAGAAACTTTGTAATTTTATGAGGTCCCATTTGTCGATTCTTGATCTTAGAGCATAAGCTGTTGGTGTTCTGTTCAGGAACTTTTCCCCTGTGCCCAAGTCCTCCAGGGTCTTCCCAAGTTTCTTTTCTAGTTAGGACATGGGGGAAGTAGGCCTGTCCAGCAATATAGTTCTTTGGGGACGAGCCCAATCTTCTTTGTCAGAAGTTCAGTCTCGTAGCAAACACCAAATACAAATCAGCAGCTGCAATCCAGTCCTCTCAGCAGGTAGATACCACATGCCAAACCAGCAGCTGTAGTTCAATCCTGAAGAAACTACAAGCTTTGCCAGCTGGCCTGAGGCCACTGAAGCAGCAAGAAGGAACTTTGGTTAGTTTGGTAACTGGCAGTGTTACCGTAAGTGGATGTATGGCAAACCAGTACATGTTGTGTCATTAGCAAAGAATATAGCCAGGCAGAAAAAATGAAAGCAATAGTCCATTTCCCACTATCTATGGGGTCATATACATACTCCTTCACCACACATCCTTTCACATGTCTCTTATAGCAAAACATCCTTTCACCTGTGTCTGCTTCAAGAAAACATGCTTTCACATGTCTGCCTTAGCAAAACATACTTTTATTCGTGTGTCCCAGCAAAATATCATTTGACAAAACTGACTTTCCAAAGAAACTGGAAGTTCCCGCTTCAACCATCGTCTCTACTTCACAGACCTCACAAGCTGCTCTTTCTTTTCAAATGTGTCCAGATGAGAATGGGACCTTAGCCTACTCTGGGTTGTTCCTTCTCAGAATTCATTTTACTCCCTCTTGGTAAAAGTCCAGTGAGAAGTTCTGAGGCATTTGTCCATGAACAGTTGCACTCACAAAACAGGCATCTCTTAAATCACACTCTGTAATAGCAAGTGTTCATCCTCATTAACAGTTGTCAATTAACATCCAGAATAGTTTGAAGAAATGGCCAATAAAGAGAAAGTGTACCATTTTTTTTCAACTCTCCCATCAGGATAGATAAAATCTTGGAGTCAATTGAAATCTGACACACATATTCAGAATCTTAATACTTTAAACAGATTTTTTTTTTTGCTTTTTTGGATTTGGTTTTTTTCAAGACAGGGTTTCTTTGTATAGCCCTGGCTGTCCTGGAACTCACTCTGTACACCAGGCTGGCCTCAAACTCAGAAATCTGCCTGCCTCTGCCTCTCAGAGTGCTGAGATTACAGTCGTGCGCCACCATCACCCAGCTTAAACAGATATTTTAGATATTTAAACTTTTAAAAATGTTTAAATATAACTTGGTAGATTCCTAAGATTATTAATTTAGCATGTAAAATTTTGAAATGTAGCTCATTTAAATAATTATTTTAACTAGTCTAATTTTGTTTTACCCAATGGATCAAGAATATCAATTTTTATATATTCAACATCAAATAAAAAATGTTTAGAACTGTAATATTACAGAGACAACAATAGTGGCTAAGAAACTTTGAGTCTCAAATTTTTAATTTCTGACCCTGAACCAGCTGACCAACTCCAAGTGGGGTTTTGAAGTTCTCATCCCCTTACCTGAAAATTTCTTACTTTAAAAATTAAGACAGATTGTGGACAGACTTTGGTAAAAACTTTTAAATTATAGTAAGATGATAAAGTACACAGAAATCTGGCTCAGTGTAGATCAGACTTTAGGGAGTATTATGGGATTATCATTTAGCTTATGTAGTAGTTTGAATATGCATGGCCCAGGGAGTGACATTACTAGGAGGCATGGCCTTGTTGGAAAAAGTATGTTATTCTGGAGAGGGTTTTGGAACCCTCCTCCTAGCCACATGGGATTCAGTCTTACCTTCGCTGCCTTCAGAACAAGAGGTAGAACTATCAGCCCCTCCAGTGCCATGCCTGCCTGGATGCTGCCATGCTTCCTGCCATAATGATAATGTACTGAACCTCTGAACCTGTAAGCAAGCCACAACTAAATGTCCTTTATAAGAATTTCTTTGGTCATGTTGTCTCTTCCCAGCAATGGAACCCTAACTAAGACAGCTTATTTCATTGGACAAGTCTTTGAATGATACTTTACAATAAAAATCAATAAGCTAATTTTTAAGGTTTTATGAGATTTAAACTGAAAATGGAACATCAACATAATACTAGTATAAATGTAGTTATAGCCTACATGATGTAAATAAAAACAGTTGGTTTAGAAAATAAACTACATTGGGACCTCCAATGGCACTACCTGCAATAATCTGTAAGCAACTACACCTGAAGAAGGACTTCCAACGCGAATATGTACATATCTCGCTAAAATGATAGCCCATTATCCCATCTTCATGATCTTAGGTGTATCATATTTCTTGAAGTTGCAAGTCTTTGAGGGATGTCTCTATCCAAGTGATTGACAGATTCCTTTAGATTAACTCTTTTAAAAAGGGGAAAGTGGTATGTCTGCAATTTTATAATTTTTCAAACACAATTTTCAGCCGTCCCCCCCCAAAAAAAATAAGTAATAGTTTATTCTCTAGTAAAATAAGAGTGGTCATGGCCCTGGAACACAGATTCAGGCTATCTTGAGTTACATGTTTCAATGAAGTAGAGTTTAACAAATGTTTTATGTGACAGAAAAGACAAAGCTGGAAATCAAATTTGTACTTTTCAAAAATGTCAATGGAAACTTTAGTTAAATGCTACACAAAGGGAGAAAACCTCTGCTGTAGACCTGAGATGCTGTCTCATGGCATGCTTAGCAAGTTGGTTCATGAAAGCTGGGTGTTTTGTTACATTAATACATCTTAACGGGTTTTACTCATTACTCACAGGATAGAAGGCACAACACATAGGTGGGCAAGGAATGCCTATTTAAGGGGCCCAGTAACCTGCAACATTCCAACCTCACCATCATTACTGAAGTCCTAAGCAGTTAATTAGCTTTGCAAAGATTTAGTAGAAGGTGTGGCTTTGAAATGTCATGACACAAGACAACTCAGATACAAACTTTTGATTAAAACAAATCGTGTAATAATACATGATTTCCTTCATGCCTTCCTTTTGTTCAGTATTTTAAATTTTGTGGAGGATGCTTCCCTGCCTCTTTCACATAGTATTTCAAATCCTAAGAGGACAATTGTGATATTTTCCCTTCTTAAAGTTTATGTTCTACCAGACAAGAGGGTGGAGGCTAAAATTAATTAGTCCATTTTCAAGGGCCTCCATGCTTGTTAATATCTGACTCACTGCCTAACAAAGGCACATAACTTTGGCTCCAAGGGCATGTGAAGCTCTCCGGGAGTCTGGTGGCATTAACATAAAGGTAGGCATACCCTTGTTCCTTTCTTTACCTCTGCATTGCTCTGCAAAACTGGTGCCTGTGTAGCCTGATCTATGGCCCGCCCTAAACGGGCTCCTATATTTATGGGAGGAGAGAACGGGATTAATGTAGAAACTGGCCACAGGCTTCCCCTGCAGGTGGCATGCATCTGGCAGAACTCAAGAGCTATCCTGGAAGAACAGTCTTCTAAAGACAGTGAAGTCATCAACTGTCACCAAACAGGGAACAAAGGCCAAGGTATAGAAAGGTCCTCACCTGAAATCCTGTGAGTATTACTAACTGTCTTGCTGGGTTACCTTTTGAGGACAGACAGCAAGAGTGGAAGGGGTGGTCACTGTTTCTAGCAGAGAAGAGAGTACTACATTTCCAACGATGAAGGAGAAAAGGGTATTTTTGTCTCTAGCCCCAAATTCCACATGTTCTTGGTTCCATTGGTCTTTGGTTAGATTTAAGAGCAAGGCTTAGCTGAGGAATTTGCAGAAATCCCCCGACCAAGAACTGTCAAGTACTTTCTTCTCTGAAGGAAGACACCCAAGTTAAATGAGTCTGCCATAAAGCAAGGCCAAGATCTCCTCAGTGGAAGATATTGGCACTGTCTGTGTTTAGGGTAGCTTCCTTTATGCTTTTCTCAGGAAGAACTCAGGTCTTTGCTGCAGACCCTTGCTTTTGGATGCCTGGCTCTTTCCCAGGGGTGCTGTGAGTAGAGGTACCTAAGGACCTCTAAGGATGCTAAAGCCTTGAAAGGTTATGACATTCCAACAACACAAGAAACTGAAAGGTATCTTCCAGATGCAATCAGACCTCAGACTCCCTAAGAGCAACCTCCTTCAAGTCAGAGACCGGTTGATCTACTGACATCACCCTTAGGTGTAAGAGACCCAAAGGAATTTTCTCACGGAGACAGGACTTAATTTCCTGATACAACTGAGTTCATGTATCTTCTTGTGATCTCCTGGCAGCCTGGGAGCTAAACACTGCCCCTCCCTGAGATTTGATAATAAAGGGGAAGAGAATAGACTCTGGTCTTCTTGAAATCACCCCCATTGGGCCACTGCAAAGAGGTTTTTCAGTTTTTCACCCTGGCATGGGGCTGCATAGAAGAGAACAACGACTTAGTAAATAGATTAAGACACAAGAATATCTATGACCTGATTGGAAGCATTCACAGACCCACAAGAGGGTGACTTGGACCCAGCCATCTACAGGAGTTCCTGAACTCAGAGCTGCCAGAGTGGCTCTAGCTCCAGGGTAGATCTGGGGATCCTAAAACTCCCAAGGTAGTCAAGAATGAAACCCTCACTCTCTAAGAACACAAGGGAGCTGGCTCTGTATCAGTGTCATTTTCCCACAGAGAATTCACAGGCCAGGCTATGTCTGCAGTGATCCATGCAAGCTAAGCAGGGCTATGCAGGAAACAAGCTAGCACTCAAGGCAGAAAACAAAGCCTCTAAATGTAGTGGGTGGATATCTGAAGTGAGTCACTTAATAGCCATTAGCAGGAAACAGGTCTCCATTATGTGGTGTCAATGCACTAGCATTGCCAAGCCTTCCAGACATAGTTCTAGTGGCCAAAAGCCAGAAACAAGTTTAATCATAGAATTCAAGTTTTCTTTTTCTTTTTTATTTTAGTCTTCCAATAGTTTATTAGAAAGAATGTAGACATTTTTAAAAAAATGCCCACTGTCATGAACATAAATTGAGATTTTTCCAGCCAGGGCATAAGCTGAAATCAAAACAGGAAATAAAAAACAAAAATCCAATAGTGTATTAACATTTTCCACTCATTTGCCATACTGACAGTGCAAATACAAATCTGGTCTAAAATGTACATACTCTCAAGCAATGGTGTGCAGCTTTCTTTGTCCTCCATGCTGAGATGTAAAAGCTTAAGGGCCAAACAATACCAAATGTATAGGCTTCAAAAACTATCTAAGTTAGGGCATCCACTAGTTTTAGCTAAAATATACCTGAACACTGACAAGTGATCATATACAATGATGTAAAGTACATTTTTTTTGAAAAATAAACTTTAGTGGAATAATTCTGAAAGGTATCCTGGAAGAATTGCAGAGTATCAGTTTAAGATATTAGCCAATTTGTTTCCACCTCCTTTAAGTCCATGGTCTAGGATCTAAAACCTTTATCTTTCCCTAAGCTGAGAGCTTTCCTTAGTATCGCTATTTTTCTGTCATTTTTTTTTCTAAACTGAATGTGCTCACATTCACTATCAGTTTAAAAGTTTATTTCTCTAAGACAATGTGATTTGTTGTCTGTCTTAGTATAAGAACTTGAAAAGAAAACTAAAAACCTTAGCACATATATCCTGGTCAGTGCTTCCTGCCTGTTTACAAAATACAGGGTTTTTATTTAAGCCACAAATAAGAGATTAAGGAACTTACAAAGCAGAACTTGAAAAGTCCTCCAACAACAAACACTAGGAAACAGGATATGTGTAGCAAACATTCTGTTAACCCAGAACTGGATGTGAAGTCAAAGGACACTTCAGGGGGACTCAGCTATGAGTATAGCAGGCTGAACAACTACTCCATGGGGACATGGCTAAAATCCTACTGGAGCTACATTTGTAATATTTTAAAATTATTATATAATTGCATCATTTCCCCCTTCTTTCTCCTCCAATCCCTCCCATGGCCTCTTTTACTTTAGTTGTTGTTTTACACACATACACACACACACACACACACACACACACACACACACACACACCCTACATTCCTAAATGTATAAAAACAATCAACCCAGTTACTTGTATGATGTTACTTGTGTATGTTTTCATGTTGACCACTTGTTCCGAAAACTCCACTTGGGGATGAGAGGGAGTCTTTTCCCTAGGGAAGACAATTTCTCCCACTCTTAGTTTTCTTTTCCACAGGGTTTTACTGCCATGTATGTCAGCATAGAAAAGCCTTGCAGCATAGGGAGCTGGAAATAAATGGCCAAGTTCAAGCATGGATTCTTCAAAGGATTCTGGAGTTAGAGAGATGGCTCTATGGTTAAGAGCTTTGTAACCATCTGTAACTCCTACCCAAGAGCATTCAATACCCTATTCTGGCCTCCTCAGTCACTGCACAAGCTCATGGTGTACAGACATGCATATACTTATACCATTAAATAACTTTTATATAAAAACAATCCTCTATGAGCAAAAATAGAGACTCAGATGTAGATGAGCAACTGTCTTCTCAGTTCTTGTAGGCAAGGACCAGTGCAACAAAACAAGCCATGCATCTCATCTGTCCCAGCAACCTCAAAGACAGCATATGAGTAAACTGCAAGATAGCAATATCCCGAATCTGTATCTCATGTCCTGAGCTTCCCTGAAAAAATAAGCCTTCAACAAAGTTGTAGTACTAGCTCCTCTAGAAACGAACGTACTATCTTAAACCCTACTCACTGGGGAAAGGAAATGTATTAGAGTTCCTAAAAGATCTCAAGTAGTGGTGAATGCAATATAATCTCAGATTTTAGGAAGCTAAATCGTAAAACATAAAACAGAGGGATTGTATGTTTGAGGCTAGCAGGCTATTCAATGAAACCAGTCCAGCCTATTTACATGGCTTGACACTGTCTCAAAACAAAACAAAATACAGCTAGGACTCCAGATAATAAAATACGAGTATGGAAAATAAAGCCATTGATACTTATATATAAAAATATAGAATAGTCTTAACCCAAAAATATGGTTAAGTATGTGGAAGAACAGATATCCTGAGGTAGACATTGATACAGAAATATTTCTCTAGGTTGTATAAAATACTTCTTAAAAAATCTCCAATGATGCTTTGTGGAACTAGCCAAACTCACAGGAAAATCAAGACAGATATAAGAGAAATAAGAGAAGAGCTTTATAAGATAGGCATACTCTCAACAAGAGGTAAGTCCTGATACATAGCCCATTTCCATAGAAAGTAGGGGGTATAATAAGAGAAAACACAGCCTGACATTGTAGACGAGGCATAACACAGAGAGATCCCTGTGTTGGTGTGGGCACGGAAAAGGAAGAGAAAAATTATTCCTGCAAATTTGAAATGACAAGCTGCCTGTCACATATGTCTGCAACTTGTATTCTGAAAGGATGAGGGCTGCAGGTTGAAAGGTCCCTAGTGTCCTTTCCTGCCTCACCTCCTGCAGAGAAGCTGAGGCAAGGGCGGACACCAGTGGATGCCTCGACCCTGTAGCAGGAAATGTGTATGTGGCGGCCACATAAGCGGAAATGACTTAACTAGTTTATCCAGCTTCTATAGGAAACTGATTGGTTCTCAGAGAGCGCAGGCTCGGATAATTTAAACTGATTGGCTTGGAAGCTATGGAGTGGCTTGTGTTAGGCGGGCTTTGCTGTAAATCTATAAAAGCAGTCCTGTTTCTGCACCTGGAGTTCACTGTCATCTACCCCGCCATGGGGAATGGCCGTGACCCCAGAGCTCTGAAATAAAAATCCTCCTGCTATTTGCATCAAGACTATTTCTCATGAGTGATTGGGGTGATGGCTTCCAAGGCGTGGGGTGCTGGGGTGCCCCCATTTTTCTTTTGGGTCTTACAACTCCATAATAAGTGGGATGAGCAAATTTTATTAATTCAATTTTCTCCATTAATTTGGATAAAGTTTTGTCAATCTTATTAATCTGTTCAAATAATGAACTTTCCGTTTCAGTGATTATTTTGTTGTTGTTTTTGTTCATTTTGTTGTTGTATTATTATGCTGTTCCCTCTCTAATGCTGGAGTTAAAGGAGTATGCCAAAATTTCTTGCCTTCTTTCGTTTGCATTGGTGAGTTGTTGGTTCTTGTTTTTCTGAGATCTTTGGATATAACATTAAGTTATTAATTTGTCGTATCAAAAATTTATGTATGCACTAGATGCTACAAACTTTCCTTTTGGAATGACCTTCATTGTGTCAAAAAAAGGTTTTAGTATGTTGTGTTTTCATTTCATTCAATTCTAGAAAGTTTTGAATTTCCTCTTTTATTAATTCTTTAATCCAGTTATCATGCAATAGGATATCTGTGGATTCACACACTTCTGTAGTTTCTATTGCTGTCAATGCCTAGTTGTAGTCTATTATGGCCATATTGAATGCATAGTGTTATATTAATTTCCCAATATAGTTTTTATTTTATTTTTTTTTAATTTTATTTTCTATATTCTATGTTTACATTCCAAAGGCTTTCCCCTTTCCCAGTTCCCACCCACCCTAGTTCCCATAGTTCCTCTCCCCCCCCCATCTGTTCCCCAATAATTCCCCCTCCCCCCTCGGTTTCTTTACTAAACTGGAAGCAATCTTTACAGGCCCAGGGTCCTCTCCTTTCTTCTTCTTGGGAATCATTTGACTTGCTATTTGTGTCTTGAGTATTTAGGGCTTCTGGGCTCATTAATATCCACTTATCAGTGATTGCATTTCAGGTGCATTCTTTTGTGATTGGGTTAATTCACTCAGGATGATATTTTCCAGGTCTAACCATTTACCTACAAATTGCATGAATTCATTATTTTTAATTGCTGTGTAGTATTCCATTGTATAAATATACCACATTTTCTGTATCCATTCCTCCTTTGAGGGATATTTGGGCTGCTTCCAATTTCTGGCTATTATAAACAAGGCTGCTATAAACATAGTGGAGCATGTGTCCTTATTGCATGCAGGGGAATCCTCTGGGTATATGCCCAGGAGTGGTATGCCAGGGTCCTCTGGAAGTAACATGCCCAATTTTCTGAGGAACCGCCAAACTGATTTCCAGAGCGGTTTTACCATTTTGCAATCCCACCAACAGTGGAGGAGTGTTCCTCTTTCTCCACATCCTCGCCAGCACTTGTTGTCTCTTGAGTTTTTAATCTTAGCCATTCTGACTGGTGTGAGGTGGAATCTCAGGGTTGTTTTGATTTGCATTTCCCTGATGACTAATGATGTTGAACATCTTTTAAGGTGTTTCTCGGCCATCCGAATTTCTTCTGGTGAAAATTCTTTGTTTAGCTCTGTGCCCCATTTTTTGATAGGGTTATTTGGTTCTTTGCGGTCTAACTTCTTGAGTTCTTTGTATATATTGGATATTAGCCCTCTGTCGGATGTGGAGTTGGTGAAGATCTTTTCCCACTTTGTTGGTTGCCGTTTTGTCCTTCTGACAGTGTCCTTTGCTTTGCAGAAACTTTGTAATTTTATGAGGTCCCATTTGTCGATTCTTGATCTTAGAGCATAAGCTATTGGCGTTCTGTTCAGGAACTTTTCCCCTGTGCCCAAGTCCTCCAGGGTCTTCCCAAGTTTCTTTTCTAATAGTTTCAGTGTGTCTGGTTTTATGTGGAGGTCCTTGATCCACTTGGAGTTGATCTTAGTGCAAAGAGATAAGATTGGATCAATTCGCATTCTTCTGCATGTTGACTTCCAGTTGAACCAGCACCATTTGTTAAAAAGGCTATCTTTATTCCACCGGATGGTTGTGGCTCCTTTATCAAAGATCAAGTGACCATAAGTCTGTGGGTTAACCTCTGGGTCTTCAATCCTGTTCCATTGATCTGCTTGCCTGTTGCTATACCAATACCATGCAGTTTTTAACATAATTGCTCTGTAGTACTGCTTGAGGTCAGGGATATTGATTCCCCCAGAAGTCCTTTTATTGTTGAGAATAGTTTTAGCTATCCTGGGTTTTTTGTTGCTCCAGATGAATTTGAGAATTGCTCTTTCTAGATCTATGAAGAATTGAGTTGGGATTTTGATGGGGATCGCATTGAATCTGTATATTGCTTTTGGCAAGATGGCCATTTTTACTATATTGATCCTGCCAATCCAGGAGCAAGAAATATTTTTCCATCTTCTGAGGTCTTCTTCGATTTCTTTCTTCAAGGACTTGAAGTTCCTGTTGTACAGATCTTTCACTTGTTTGGTTAGAGTTACGCCAAGATACTTTATGTTGTTTGTGGCTATTGTGAAGGGTGTTATTTCCCTAATTTCTTTCTCTGCCTGCTTGTCCTTTGAGTACAAGAAGGCCACTGACTTGCTTGAGTTAATTTTATAACCTGCCACTTTGCTGAAGTTGTTTATCAGCTGTAGAAGTTCTCTGGTGGAGTTTTTTGGGTCGCTTAGGTAAACTATCATATCGTCTGCAAATAATGATAGTTTCACTTCTTCCTTTCCAATTTGTATCCCTTTGACTTCCTTATGTTGTCTAATTGCTCTTGCTAGAACTTCAAGTACTATATTGAAAAGATATGGAGAGAGAGGGCAGCCTTGTCTAGTCCCTGATTTTAGTGGGAATGCTTCAAGTTTCTCTCCATTTATTTTGATGTTGGCTACTGGTTTGCTGTAGATTGCTTTTACTATGTTTAGGTATGGGCCTTGAATTCCTGCTCTTTCCAAGACTTTTAGCATGAAAGGATGCTGAATTTTGTCGAATGCTTTTTCAGCATCTAATGAGATGACCATGTGGTTTTTTTCTTTCAGTTTGTTTATGTAGTGGATTACATTGATGGATTTCCGTATATTGAACCATCCCTGCATCCCTGGGATGAAGCCTACTTGATCATGGTGGATGATCGTTTTGATGTGCTCTTGGATTCGGTTAACAAGAATTTTATTTAGTATTTTTGCATCTATATTCATAAGAGAAATTGGCCTGTAGTTCTCTTTCTTTGTTGGATCTTTTTGTGGTTTAGGTATTAGCGTAATTGTGGCTTCGAAGAATGAGTTGGGCAGTGTCCCTTCTGTCTCTATTTTGTGGAATAGTTTGGAGAGTATTGGTGTTAAGTCTTCTTTGAAGGTCTGGTAGAATTCTGCACTAAAACCATCTGGTCCCGTACTTTTTTTGGTTGGGAGGCTTTCTATAACCCCTTCTATTTCTTTAGGGGTTATGGGACTATTTAGCTGATCTACTTGATGCTGATTTAATTTTGGTATTTGATATCTGTCTAGGAAATTGTCCATTTCCTCCAGGTTCTCCAGTTGTTTTGAGTATAGACCTTTGTAGTAGGATCTGATGATGTTTTGAATTTCCTCAGTTTCTGTTGTTATGTCTCCCTTTTCATTTCTAATTTTATTTTTGAGATTATAATTTAATTACAACATTTCTCCCTTTCCTTTAGTTCCTTCAAAACCTCCCATATTCTCCTCTCCATTCTCCTTCACATTCATAACCATTTTTACTAATTGCTATCAAATTATATATGTATATAAATATATATTCCTAAATATAACTTTTTAGAACATATGAGGTTGTATGTATATACAGTTGTAGGGCTGTTTGGCACTGGAGAGTAGTTGATGTATACTTCCTGTGGAAGACCACCTCTCCCACTCCCAGCTTTCCTACAATTCTTTATGCAAGGTTAAGGCTGTTGCATGAAATATTAAAAAGCATCCCACTCTACCGCCATCATGGTACCAGTGGACAGGCCATTCTGTTCTCAGCCCAACAGACTCATGGACTCTGAGCTCAGAAATCTCTCCACCCTGCTTGCTACATTGCTATGGATGCACCATGCTTCCAAATTCCTGTAGCTGGCTGGGGTGCCCTGCCACCTACCTTTCTCTGGAACCCAGTTGAGACACCATGTGAAGCAAAACAGCACATAATCTTAGTTTAGGATCAACAGGTAACACAATCACTGGGAACAGAACCTAGTATCCTAATTCTGTAGGTTATTTTAAGTTATAAATCCTCCAATGGCAGATCCCAGTGGATCTACCACCTAAACTGGGTCCTTCAGCAACCTACATTGTGCCTCCATGCTCTCTCCCATTCAAAAGGAAATCTTCTTCCTCCTGCCTTCCCTCTTCCTCTCCCTGACCCAGAAGTCCCGCCTACTCTTCGCCCAATGATTGGTCCCTTGAAATCTTTATTCATTGGGGGAAAGTTCTGCCACAAAAGGCCTCATGGAGTGTTCCTCCATCCAGTAGTTTGGGCAGTAATGTTAGTGAAACTTTTTTTTTTGTTTTTGTTTTTGTTTTTCAAGACAGGAATTCTCTGTGTAACCCTGACTGTCCTGGAACTCACTCTGTAGACCACGCTGGCCTCGAACTCAGAAATCCACCTGCTTCTGGAAACTTTATGATATCAATAGATATACACATATATATTCTGATATTAGTAAAAGAAACAATCTCACAGCAATCTCACTGATCCTTTTCTTCCAGTATCCTCCGTAGATATGCATTGGTAGTCATAAACTCCTTTAATCTGTTTATATCATGAGATGTTTTTGATCCTTTAATTTCAATGCAGTCTTGATGGGTATAGCAGTCTGAGTTGGCACTTTTTGTCTTTAAGAACTTGAAATATATCTTTCTATGCCCTTTTATCTTTAAAGGTTTTTGTCTAATAGCCAAGTGGTATGCTGATAAACCTTCATAATAATAAAGTGGTATTCTGATGAACCTTCATTTATAAGTGACTTGAATTTTTTCTCTTAAAACCTTTAATATTCTTTCCTTAGTTTGTGTTTTTAATTTTTTAATTATAATATGTCCAGGGAAATTTTTCCTCTGGTCTAATCTAATTGTAGTTTTGTAGGCCTCTTTCTTTAAAAAAAAAAAAAGATTTATTTATTTTATATATGTGAGTACACTGCTGCTGTCTTCAGACATGCGAGAAGAGGGCATCAGAACCCATTACAAATGGTTGAGAGCCACCATGTGGTTGCTGGGAATTGAACTCAGGACATTTGGAAGAGCAATCAGTGCTCTTAACCACTGAGTCAGCCCTATAGGCCTTTAATAAAACTAGGTAGGTATCACTTTCTCCTGGTTTGGGAATTTTCCTTTTATGATTTTATTGAAGCTATTCTCTATAACTTTACTGTGCTATTAATCACCTATATCTATGGTTATAGTACTTGAAGTTTATTAATATTGTCCCTGAGTTCTCTGATGGGAGGACTGATAGTTCTGTTTGTATTTCTTTCTAAATTTACCACTTGTTTTTTCTGAGTTCCCAATTCCATTTCCTCTACCTTGCCTTTCAGCCCTATTTTTTCTATTTTTTTACATGTTCCACTCTATTGGTAAGGTTTACCATTAGGATTTTCATTTGGATTATTTTTTCATTTTTACCATAATTTTATTTATTTTATTTTATTTATTTATTTTATTATATATTTTCTTTATTTACATTTCAAATAGTATCCCCTTTCCTCATTACCCCTCTGAAAACCTCCAACCTCATCCACCCTGCCCCTGCTTACCAACACCCCCCCCAACTTCCCTGACCTGGCATTCCCCTACACTGGGCATTGAGCTTTCACAGGACCCAAGGCCTCTCCACTCATCAATGTCTGAAAAGCCCATCTTCTGCTACATATGTAGCTGGAGCCAACGGTTCCCTCCTTGTGTATTCTTTGGTTGGTTTACCATAATTTTAATTGGAGTTTTCTCCAGAAAATATATTTTCTATTTTCTATAATTCTATTTTTGTATCTTGAATTGACTTCCTTATTTTTTATATCTTTGCATTTATATTATTTGAGTTGTTTCAACATAATTTAATCATTCTTTTGAATTCTTTCTGGAAATCTTCTACATAATTTTCATTAAATGTTGTTATTAAGGAACTATTATTTGTATATGAGGCTTGATGGCTTGGTCTCTCATGTTGTTTCTGTTCCTACAGTGGGATATGACTATCTGGAGCTAGTTTATTAGTTTGTCTTTTGTTCTCCTTTCATTGGCAGATTTTATTTAAAAAAAAATTAAGTTCCCTCTTTTTCTTTCCAGGGTGGCATTTACACTGTTCATTGAAGAATTAAGCCATGGTAGTACTGAGATGTCATTTTTCCCTATGAGACTTATATTTATGGTGGTATGCTCTATCTCAAATTCTCTTTAAAGGTTTGTTGTTGCTCTATATTAGTTATGGCCTGTCTGGATCTCACACTTTCTCTGTAATTTATGAAACTCTACACATACATGAAGGCCTAACCCTGATCTGGTCTCTACTCTGAGTCTGAACTTTCAAGAACATCATGGGCATTATAGAACTCCAAAGTACCTGTAGGCTCTGTCCCAACCCTGGGTTCATACTGTCACTGAAGCCATTGGAAGATATAGAACTTTCCATAAACATGTGATCTTAATTCAGAATCAAATTCCTCTGTAGTCTCTTCTAGTAAGCACAAGACCATTCTACTTTTTCATGGTCTAATGATATATAAAGTTGATGCTTTTGAAGTCAGTTGTCCCATATTATGTTCCATACTCTCATGTATCTAAGGGTGTCTTCATGAAGATATTTGAGTTAAATATTGTCACTAAAATATTTCACAGTCATGATATTGATATATCATTGTGCTGCAGTAGACAAAACATCAAGGACTCTCATTAATACTGATTCTAATTCAGAATACATGGTATGACAGAGTATCTGGCTAATTCTCTTCATCATATGGGACATTTCCTCTTAGAAATCTGAATTATATGAATATCCTATTTTGGTCAATTTTTACTCGTGACTATTAGAATGTATTCTATTTATTATAGCTATAAAAAGCATATCTGAGAAAGTTTATTCTTAATAGCAAAGGGAAGAAAGAGCCAGAAAACACTGTAATGACAGAGGATGACGATAAAAGGCTATACCTAGAATATACTGACTAAAAATTATATTTGCACATTTTTAATGAGACAAACTAAGCTTTAAAGAAAAAAGACCAAGACCCAGAGTGGTGGCTAATGTCTATAATCACATCCCTTAGGAGGGTGAGACAAGAGTTCAAGACCAACCTGGGTTATATAGCAACTGATAGGCCAGCTCTAGGGAACAGAAAAAACACCTGTGTCTTAGTCACATTTTTATTGCTATAGTAAGACACCATTACCAAGCCAACCCATAAAAGAGTTTATTTGGTCTTATGATTCCAGAGTGCTAGGCTATGGTGGCAGAGCAAAGGCATGGTGATAAACAGGTAGAACAGCAGCTGACAGGTGACACCTTAATTGACCAACAGGACTCAAAGAGTACACTGGAAAAGGCACAAATCTTGAAACCTCAAAATCCCACCCTCATAATACACCTCTTTCAACAAGGCCTCCTTCCCAAACAGTGCCACTGACTTGAAATTAAGAATTTATACATATGAGCACCACAGGAGCCATTTTCATTCAAACAGTCAAATTCTACTCCCTCACCCCCATAATACAAATATCATACCATAATTATAATGTCATACTATATTATAATATAAAATTCATTTAGTCCTAGTTTAAAAGTCCCCATAGTCTTTCAGTCTCAATACTGTCCAAGATTACAGATTACTTCTAAGACTCAAACAATCTAATTTTAATCTCCTATAAAATAAAAAAGCAAATTATATACTTCCAATACATGATGGCCAGAATATATATTACTCTTCTGTACAGGAGAAATGGGGACAGAATGAGGAGATTCTGAAACAAAGAAAGTCTACAACCCAGCAAGACAAACTCTAAATCCTGTAGCTCCATGTCTGATATCAAAGGGTTTACATGGCTCTGCCCTTTGTGCCAGATCCCAAAGAAATCCAGGACAAGTCTCACTCAGTACTTATGGCTCCTATCAGCAAGTCTCACCTCTCCTACCCTAAACCTCTCCATTACAGAGACTGGGCTTTTCTCCTCCCCCGCCCCTTTGATTCCTATATAACAATAACACTAGTCATTTTAGTTATGTTGTCTCTTGGTCTCTGAGTTCCCAGGTACTTTTTCTGTTGTTGCTTTGTAGGAGAAAATTCTTTAGGTGTTTTCCTTTCAAAAGTTGGAAGCAAAATTAGTTAAGGTAATTTTCTGAGGGTATCCCTCTGTTTATTCCATTTTTAATCAGTCATTGTGAATGTAGCCTCAAGAAAATTCTTAGAACAATGGCAGAAGGCAGCTACGTTGCATATATTGTTGATCTATCAGAAGAGTGCTTCTGTCTTAGGGTTTCCATTGGTATGAAAACACACAATGACCATGGCAACTCTTATAAAGGAAAATGTTTAATTGGTGACAGCTTACAATTTCAGAGGTTCAGTTGATTATCATCATGACAGAAAACATGGCAACATCCAGACAGACACAGTGCTAGAGAAGGAGCTGGTAGTTCTACATCTTGATCTGAAGGCAGCCTGGAAAAAAACTATATTCCAGGCAGCTAGGAGGAGGAGAACACAAATCCTCCAACAAGGTCACACCTCCTAACAGTGCCACTCCCTGGGTCATGCATATTCAAACCAGCACATTTCACTCCCTGGCCCATAGGCTTGTCCAAACACATGGGGGCCATACATAGTCATAGTATAATGCAAAATATGTTTAGTCCAACTTAAAAAGTCCCTACAGTCTATAATATTGTCAACAATGTTAAAAGTCCAAAGTTCAAAGTTTCCTCTGAGATTTATGCAATCTCTTAACTGTAATACCCTATAAAATAAAAAACAAAAAGCAAATTACTTATTTCCAACATCATAGGATATACATTACCATTCTAAAATGTCATAGTAAGGAAATACTGGACAAAGCAAGACAGGAAAAGAGCTGGGCAAACTCCAAACTCTGCACCCCCATGTCAGGTGTCAATGCAGTCTTCATATCTACAACTCCTTTCATCTTTGTTGACTGCAGCAACTTCTTTCTCTTGGGCTTGTTCCACTTCCAATGAGGAGCTTTCTTCAGCAGGTATCGCATGGTTCTAGTATCTCTAGCATCTTGGGGTATCTAAAGCAACTTCACCTTTATAGCTTCTTGTTCCAATGTCTGGGATCCACACATGATCTGGGCTCCTCCAAGGGTTTTGGGTCACTTCCCCAACTCTGTAGCACTCTAGGCCCTGGTTAACTCTACTCCAGTATTAGAATCTCTAATATGCTGGGGTTTCCCTTAGCAATAAGACTTCATCAATAGCCTTTCCTAAGCTCCTTTCATGATGCCGTAACTCAACTTCTTTGCATGACCCCTTCAGTCCTGGGTCATCAACTGCAACTGAGGCTCCACATTCAGCAAAGGCCTTCCCTGACCTGTCACAGCGACAAGCCTCAACTACTCTCCATTACCCCCTGATACCTTCAGAACCTGTTCCACCTGAATAATTCTTACATATTGCCATGTACAGCTGCAGCACAAGGTATAACCTTGGCTCTCTCTGGAACATAGCTTCTCAGAAAACACTTCTCAGAAGATTTCACCTCAGTAATGCTGGTCTCTTCTTAATAATTGCTAATTTCTTAGTTCCAGCTAATTAGCATTAGGTGTCCCAGTAATCCTTCTACTTTTAACTCTAAATCTAGAGCCACCTGTCCAAAGTTGCTGAGTTCTGCTGCTTGCTGGAGCTAGAATATTCCCCCTTTGTTCTATTACATCATCAACAGCTTTCTGTTTAGCAATTCCTTTCCTGCCTAACCTTGCTGTCCTGGAATTTACTCTGTAGACTGACCTTGAACCCTGCATGCCTCTGTCTCCTTCATCCTGTGACTAAAGGCATGTACCACCACACCTGGACCTAAGTTTTTCTCTACTTGGAAATTGATCTGTACTATGCTGGCCTTGAACTCAGAGATCAGCTTGCCTTTCTCCTAGGATTGAATGTGTGTTCTTCCATGCTAGGGCCTAAGATTTTTATGACGACTATTTCTCAAGATCTGATTCAGAAGTTTTGTCCTTCAGCCTCATGTTCTGGATCACAATTGTGCTCTCCATTTCTGGATTACCGCTTTTCAAATTAAAATTCAAATGAAAACAATAACCAAAGAATAATAATAATGCCTGAATAAAACTATAACTTGATCAACTGCAAAAGAATAAATGATAAGCATAGCTCGGTGTGGCCTTGCCTTTAATTCACCACTCCCTTAATCTGTTTATCTCCTTGAAAACAGGATTTAGGTCCACTCTACTTCCAGGTGTCCCTTCATCCTTTGAACCATATATTTTATATTTTTATTTTCTAAGCTTGTTATGCTTGATTAAAATGCTGTTTGTGAGAGGTATCCACAGCACAGAGTCAAATCTTTGTGGTTTTGAGACCTCCTTTGTCAATTAATCCCAGTCTTTTCACCTGAGCATCAGGCTGACTTTTCAGACAAGGGAAAAAAGCAGACACAATCCAAAATATCACAAAACAGTCAGTCTGTAGGCAGCATACTAATACTCTCCTCTGAAAACTTCTAGAGCTAAGCTTCCACAATTCAAATCACTCTCAGCATCAGTGTCTTCCACATTCCTATTAGGATGGTCCATTAAGGCCCACTAAAGCATTCCACTGCTTCCCAAATCCAAAGTCCCAAAATTTTCATTCCCCCAAATAAAAGCATGGTCAGGTCTATCACAGCAATACCTCAGTTGCTAGTACCAACTTGTTTTAGTTAGAGTTTCCATTGCTGTAAAAAGAAACCATGACCAAGGCATCTCTCATAAAGAAAAACATTTAATTATCTTACTAGTTCTAGAGCTTTCATGCAATGCTGTTAAGTTAGTAATATATGATCTCTTCACTTTTTTTTAAATGAAGGTACTTAGTGTTGTTGAGTTTGTCTATTAGGAATACCTCCTCTGTGTCCCCTCAGTTTGGGAATGTTGGGTATTCATGTCTATTTCAATTCAATTCTAGAAAGTCTTTAATTTCTTATTTCTGTCTTGACTTAATTTTTATATAGTACAATGTTGAGCAGTTTCCATGAGTTTCTAAGATTTCTGCTGGTTTTGTTGTTGATATCCAACTTTAATCTGTGGTGGTCAAATATGATGCAGTGTATTATTTAAATTGCCTTGTATCTTTTGTGGTTTGCTTTCTGTCACATTATGTGGTCAACTTTGGATAAAGTCCCATGAGGTGCTGAGAAGGCATATTCTTTTGTGTTTGGGTGAAATGTTCTGTAAATATCTGTTAGATCCATTTGGCTTATAATGCCAGTTAGTTCTATCATTTCTGTGTTTAGTTTTTGTCTGGATGATCTGTCTATTGGTAAGAGCGGGATATTGATGTCTCATTGAGTGGGGTCAATATGTTATTTAAGTTGTAGTGGTATTTCTTTTACAAAATTGAGTGCTCTTGTGTTTGGGGGCACAGATGCTAAAACTGAAATGTCATCTTTCTGGATTTTTCCTTTGATGAATATGTAGTGTCCTTCCCTATATCTTCTGTTTAGTTTTAGTATGAGGGTTTTTTTTTGTCAATGTTTCTGTTTGGTTTTATGTGTTTTCCTGTTTATCTGTTTGCTTGTTTTATCAATTATTACCATGTCTACACCTGTTAGCTAGTTAAGTCCATCTGCTTAGAATATCTTTTGCCAACATTTTACCCTAAGGTTATATCTATATGTGATGTTATAGTTCCAGGATATAGGAGAAAAACAGATCTCATTTTTGCATCCATTATGTTAGTGTGTCTTTTATTGGAGAATTAAACACAGTAATGGTAAAATATATCAATGACCAGTGATTGTTGTTTCTTGTTATTTTATTGTTGGTTTTGGTGTGTGTGTGTGTGTGTCTGTGTGTGTGTGTGTGTGTGTGTGTGTGTGTGTGCAAGTCTGTATCTGTGTGTATTTAAGTTCTTGTAATTGGCTATTTTATTTATTTACATTCCAAATGCTATCCCCTTTCCCAGTTTCCCCTCTGGAAACCTCCTTTCCCATCACCCCTTAACCTGCTTCAATGAGGGTGCTCCCCTACCCACCTACCCACTCCCACCCCACCACCCTAGCATTCCTCTATACTGTGGCATCAAGACCAAGGGCCTCCCCTCCCACTGATGCCAGATAAGGCACCTTCAGCTCCTTCGGTCCTTCCCCTAACTCCTCCACTGGGCTCCCTGTGTTCAGCCCAATGGTCTGCATCTGTATTGGTCAGGATCTAGCAGAGCCTCTCAGGAGACAGTTATATCAGGATCTGTCAGCAAGCACTTCTTGGCATCAGTATCTGGGTTTGGTGTCTGCATATGGGATGGATCCCCAGGTGGGGCAGTCTCTGGATGGCCTTTCCTTCCATCTCTGCTCCACCCTTTGTCCCTGTATTTCCTTTAGACAGGAGCCATTCTGCATTAAAATTTTGGAGATTTGTGGGTGGCCCTATCCCTCAACTGGAGGGCAGTATCCAACCTTTAAATATTGTCTTGACAGGTTCTCCATCTCATGTGTGGGGTATTTCAGCTAATGTCATCTCCGTGGGGTCATGTGAGATTCTTGCTTTCCTGGAACTTTCTGAGTGTTACCCCCAATTTGCAATTGCCGATTGCTACACACCTCTGTTCAATTTCCTGACCCTCTGTACATCTCCTCCCTCCCCTCCCATACCTGATTCTTCCCCTTTTTCCCTTCCCCCTCTTCTCTTCCTCCAAGACCCTCTAACCCTCTACTTTCCTTGATTATTTTGTTCCCCCTTCTAAGTAAGACTGAAGCATCCTTTCTTTGGTCTTCCTTCCTCTTGAGCGTCATGTAGTCCATGAGTTGTATCTTGGGTATACCCTTTGCCTAATATCCACTTATCAGAGAGTACATACTATGTGTGGTCTTTTGTGATTTAGTTACCTCACTCGAGATGAAATTTTCTTGATCCATCCATTTGCCTATGAATTTCATGAAGACATTATTTTTAATTGCTGAGTAATATTCCATTGTGTAATGTACCACATTTTCTGTATCCATTCCTCTGTTGAGGGATATCTGGGTTGTTCCTAGCTTCTAGATATTTTAAATATGGCTGCTATAAACATAGTAGAGCATGTGTCCTTATTACATGTTGGAACATCTTCTGGGTATATGCCCAGGAGTGGTATAGCTGGGTACTCAGATAGTACTATGTCCAGTTTTCTGAGGAACCACCAGATTGATTGCCAGAGTAGTTGGTTGTACTAACTTGCAATCTCACCAGCAATGGAGTAGCGTTCCTCTTTCTCCGCATCCTTGCCAGCATCTGCTGTCACCTAAGGTTTTGATCCTAGCCATTCTGACTGTTGTAAGGTAGAATCTCAGGGTCATTTTGATTGCATTTTCCTGATGACTAAGGATATTGAACTTTTTTTTAGGTTCTTCTCGGCCATTCAGTACTCCTCAGTTGAGAATTATTTGTTTAGCTCTGTTTCCCTTTTTTTTAATGGGGTTATTTGATTCTCTGGAGTCTAACTCCTTGAGTTCTTTTTATATATTGGATATTAGCCTTCTGTCAGATGTAGGATTGGTAAAGATCTTTTCCCAATCTGTTGGTTGCCATTTTGTCTTATTGACAGTGTCCTTTGCCTTACAGAAGCTTTTCAATTTTATGAGGTCCCTTTTGTTTATTGTGGATCTAGAGCTTAAGTCATTGGTTTTCTGTTCAGGATCTTTTCCCCTATGCCCATGTGTTTGAGGCTTTTCCCCACTTTCACTTCTTGTATCTGGTTTCATGTGGAGGTTCTTGATCCACTTGAACTTGAACTTTGTACTGGGAGATAAGATTGGATCAATGTGCATTCTTCTACATGTTGATCACCAGTTGAACCAGAATTGTTTGTTGAACATGCTGTCTTTTTTTCCACTGGACACTTTCAGCTTTGTTGTCAAAGATCAAGTGACCATAGGTGTGTGGGTTCATTTCCAAATCTTCAATTCCATTCCATTGATCTATTTGCCTGTCACCAAATTAATAGCATGCAGTTTTTATCTCTATTTCTCTGTAGTACAGCTTGAGGTCAGGAATAGTGATTCCCACAGATGTTCTCTTATTGTTGAGAATAGTTTTTGCTATCCTGGGGTTTGGTTTTTTGTTTGTTTGTTTGTTCGTTTGTTGTTATTCCAAATGATTTTGCAAATTGCTCATTCTAACTCTATGAAGAATTGGGTTTTGATCGGGATTGCATTCAATATGAAGATTGCCTTGGGCAAGATGTCCATTTTTACTACATTAATCCTACTGATCCATGAGCATGGGAAATCTTTCCATCTTCTGAGGTCTTCTTTGATTTTGTTTTTCTTCAGAGACTTGAAGTTCTTGTAATACAGATCTATCACTTGTTTGGTTAGAGTAACACCAAGATATTTTATATTGTTTGTGACTATTGTGAACAGTGTTGTTTCCCTAATTTATTTCTGAGCCCATTTATCCTTTGAGTAGAGGAAGGCTACAGATTTGTTTGAATTAATTTTATATCCTGCCCCATTGCTAAAGTTGTTTATCACCTATAGGGGTTCTCTGGTGTGTTTTAAATATACTTAAATATACTATCTTATCATCTACAAATAGTGATAATTTGATTTCTTCCTTTCCAATTTATATCCCTTTGACCTCCTTTTGTTGTTTAATTGCTCTAGCTAGAACTTCAAGTATTAAATAGATACGGGGAGAGTGGGCAGCCTTGTCTAGTTCCTGATTTTAGTGGGATTGCTTGAAGTTCCTCTCCATTTACTTTGATATTGGCTATGGTTTGCTGCATGTTGCTTTTACTATGTTTAGGTATGGGTCTTGAATTCCTGATGTTTTCAAGACTCCTAACAGGAGGGGATATTAAATTTTGTTAAATTCTTTTTCAGCATCTAATGAAATGAGCATTTGGTTTTGTTCTTTGAGTTTGTTTATATACTGGATTACATTAATGGATTTCCAAATATTTAACCATACCTGCATCCCTGGGAAGAAGCCTACTTGATCATGGTGAATGATAGTTTTGATGTGTTCTTGACTTCAGTTAGTGAGAATTTTATTGAGTATTTTTGCATCAATATTTATAAGGGAAATTAATCTGAAGTTCTCTTTCTTTGTTTGGTCTTTGTTAGGTTTAGGTATAAGTGTAATTGTTGCTTTATAGGTAGACTTACTTCTGTTTCTATTTTGTAGAATAGTTTGTCTTCTACAAAATAAGTTTTCTTTGAAGGTCTGATAGAATTCTCCACTAAATCTATCTGGTTCTGGGTAGTTTTGGGTTGGAAGACCATTAAAGAATGCTTCTATTTCTTCAGGGATTATGGGACTGTTTAGATGGTTTATCTGATCCTGTTTTAATTTTGGCACCTGGTATCTGTCTAAAAAATTAACTATTTCATCCAGATTTTCCAATTTTGTTAAGTATAAGCTTTTGTAGAAGGATCTGATGATTTTTTGAATTTCCACAGTTTCTGTTGTTATGTCTCCCTTTTCATTTCTGATTTTAGTAATTTGGGTACTGTCTCTGTGTTCTCTGGTTAGTTTGGCTAAGGGTTTATCTATATTGTTGATTTTCTCAAAGAACCATCTCTTGGTTTCGTTGATTCTCTGTATAGCTCTTTTTGTTTCTATTTGGTTGATTTAAGACCTGAGCTTGATTATTTCCTGACATCTACTCTTCTTGGATGTATTTGCTTCTTTTTGTTCTAGACCTTTCAGGTGTGCTGTCAAACTGTTAGTATAAGCTCTCTCCAGTTTCTTTTTGGAGGCACTTAGAACTATGAGTTTTCCTCTTAGCATTGCTTTCATTGTGTCCCATAAGTTTTGGTATGATGTATATTCATTTTCATTAAATTCTAAAAAGTCTTTAATTTCTTTCTTTATTTCTTCCTTGACCAAGTTATTATTGAGTAGAGCATTGTTCAACTTCCCTATGTATGTGTGTTTTCCACTGTTTGTTTTGGAATTTAAGACCAGCCTAAGACCATGGTGATCTGATAGGGTGCATGGGATTATTTCAATCTTCTTGTATCTGTTGAGGCCTGTTTTGTAACCAATGATATGGTCAATTTTTGAGAAGGTACCATGGGATGCTGAGGAAAAGGTATATTCTTTTGCTTTAGGATTAAATGTTCTATAAATATCTGTTAGATCCATTTGCTTCATTACTTGTTAGTTTCACTGTGTCTCTGTTTAGTTCTGTTTCCATGATCTGTCCATTGCTGAGAGCAAGGTATTGAAGTCTCCCACTATTATTGTGTGGTATGCAATGTGTACTTTGAGTTTTAGCAAAGTTTCTTTTATGAATGTGGGTGCCCTTACATTTGGAGCATAGATGTTCAGAATTGAGAGTTCATCTTGGAAGAGTTTTTTCTTTCCTTCTTTATCTTTTTTGATAACTTCATTCATTTTCTCTTTAAGGATGTCTATCATATTCATAAAGGCTACCTTAAGTTGCTTTTTCTATGTTTCACTTATGTTAGAATATTCAGGGTCTGGTGTTTTTTTTGGGTTTATTGGGCTCTTTTGAAGACATATTTCACTACCTGTAATTGATTGTGTTTTTATATGGAATATAGGCATGTGGGGTTGGAAACATTGTAATTTTAGGTGCTGATATTACCCATTGTGTGATTTCTCAGAGAAAAAATAATTCAGCCATTTTATACCACATTTAAAGCAGGTTCATTAAATATTAAATAGCCACCAAGATATCGACTTGGGTCAGGATAACTCCTTGGAATTTCCAAGATGTGTGTCCCTCGGATACATTATTTATAAAGAAAAACCCATAAGCAACTGTACTATCCCCTGAGGCTTTTTTACTTTCCAAGAACTACAATTCCCAGCATTCCAGGAAGTTACCTTGTCCCTAGGCAAGTGGGACTTACAGGTTAATTTTGAGCATTACAATATGTGGTCTTCTGTTTAAGTGTTTCACTTCTTGTTTTTGTTTCCTCTCTGGTACTTAGGAGGATGTGGTAGCTGTGTTGTTCTTAAACAAGTGAGACTTACAGGTTAATTTTGAGCATTACAATATGCGGTCTTCTGTTTAAGTGTTTCACTTCTTGTTTTTGTTTCCTCTCTGGTACTTAGGAGGATGTGGTGGCTGTGTGTTGCCTGGTAGGAAATTCTTTGGTTATCTTGATAGATGTATCCATTGGGTGTTCCAAGTAAAAGGCGCTTCTAGTTATTGGGAATGGACTTAACAACCAAATGGACTGAGAGGTGGCTCTGGGGGTGATCTAAGAGAGAATAAAGCTAAGTGTCCCATGGGTATCTATCTAATCCCCTGAGAATGGAAACAGAGTAAGGAGAGGCCACAGCAGAAGGTCTACTACAGAGCTTGAGTTGAGACTGGGGGATTTAGAGTTGATAGAATGGAGAGAGAATCATAGATCTGTAGTTAGCCTACCAGATTTTCTTGTCACAGTGGCCTGTGATTTTCCTGGAAGTGCCTTCTAAAGTTGGAGTCTAATACAAATCAATGAGTATGGGAAAGGAAGTTAGGGGATGAAGATGTGTGTGGTCCACTGGAAACGGATACAGGAAGTAGAGGATGAAGGCTACAGCCATTGTTCTACAGAGCCCTGGATAGGCCAGGAGAATTTGATAGTGAAGAGCAGAGGGAAAAGTGAAGATCTGCCCACCCGACTCCCTGGAGGGATGGCCCTTTGTCCCATGGAATTGGTTGTTTGGTTTTAATTAAGGTCGAAGCAGAGTAGTGGCTTCTCTTTTCATCTAGAGAAGTTATTCTCAACCTATGGGCTACAAACACTTTGGGAGTTACATGTCAGATATCTTGCATATCTGATATTTACATTGTGATTTATAAGGATAACAAAATTACAGTTAGGCTATGGTTGGGGATCACTGACACATGAAGAACTGTGTTAAAGGGTCATGGAATTAAAAAGGTTGAGAGCCGCTGGGCGGTAGTGGCGCACACTTTTAATCCCAGCACTTGGGAGGCAGAGGCAGGCGGATTTCTGAGTTTGAGGCCAGCCTGGTCTACAGAGTGAGTTCCAGGACAGCCAGGGCTACACAGAGAAACCCTGTCTCAAAAAACCAAAAAAAAAAAAAAAAAAAAAAAAAAAAAAGGTTGAGAACCGCTGATCTAGAGCAATCTCCTGGCCTCTTTTGTTTTACAGTATTCACCTTTGAGCAGTTCTCTTATGTGCAGCATGGCTCACATCCCGGATATTTAATATGATTTCCTCCCATTTAGATTCAGATTCAATAAATTTGGCAAAAATACCACGGAAAATGTTCAGATTTTAACACCATTCACAATTCATAAAATATAATATGTTAAATGAAGAAAAGAGATCACAAGAGATTTTCTCACATTTTTTTTACTAGCCTTTTCAGTCTCCTCATTATTTTTTTCTCCCAGATGCTTGAAATGGAACCCAGTCCCTTGTAAATGTTCAATCTCTCAACTACAAAATCAACTACAGTAAAAATGTATAGAAAGTATTATTTATCATTTTATTATGAATACAAATAAAATCCAAATTACAAAAACATTGTGAAGATAATAACATACCCAAATCTGAACTGTGATTATAATTCATTATGACTATAATTTCCCCTGTGGTAAAAAAGGAAAGGAGGGAGAAAAATTGGCAACAGGGTTTTAGCTACCTATAATACTGCACCTATTAAAACAAATAAGGAAAACTGCTATCTTTCGAGTGTCAGATTTCAGGCTGTCCTTAGAACTATTGTGTGTGTGTGTGTGTGTGTGTGTGTGTGTGTGGTGTTGTTTTTTGTTGTTGTTGTTGTTTTTGGGTTTGTTTTTTGGGGGTTTTTTGTTTTTTTGTTTTGTTTTGTTTTTTTGGTTTTTCAAGACAGGGTTTCTCTGTGTAGCCCTGGCTATCCTGGAACTCACTCTGTAGACCAGGCTGGCCTCGAACTCAGAAATCTGCCTGCCTCTGCCTTCCAAGTGCTGGGATTATAGGTGTGTGCCACCACCGCCCAGCTTGTTTTTTATTTTTTTATTATTTTATTTTATTTATTTACTTATTTTGTGACTGATACATGGTACCACATGCCTTTAGTCTCAGGAGGTAGGTGATCTCTGTGTTTGTCAGGGCAGACTACTCAAGCCCCAGGAAAGACAATGCTACATAGTAAGACCCTGTTCCCCACTGGTACCCTCAGGAATAAGTAGGTGTGCAGGATGAAAAAAGCTGTTACTTCAAGTCTGATTTTGCCACACTGGGTACACAGGTAAGGAAAATGTATCATCAAATGATTTACAATGAAAAGTCTTGTCAGGGCTTCAGTGGTTTCAAACAAACTGATGTATATTAGGTGATTAACCAGCGATTGTGCAGATAATAATCTCTACTGCAGTGGGGCAGTGGTGGAGCATGCCTTTAATCCTAGCATTTTGGAGGCAGAGGCAGGCAGATTTCTGAGTTGAAGGCCAACCTGGTCTACAGAGTGAGTTCCAGGATAGCCAGGGCTCTACAGAGAAAGCCTGTCTTGAAAAACCAAAATCATCATCATCATCATCATCATCATCATCATCATCATCATCCCCACTATAAAGTCTGACTCACCTAGTGTCTGAATGAGCTCCTGGTCTATATTTTACTTCTGGGTAGCTGCTATGTCAACTTCATATTGCTGCTTAAGAGATTTCTACAAATTTGGTGGTTTATAGCAACATAAGCTTTCTAGCTTCCAGGTGCTGAGACACAAGGTCTAAGGTCAGGCTTTTGGTGAGGTTGCTCTCCTTGAAGTCCTAGGAAGGTCAGTCCCTGAGAAGGGACTGTCTGCCTGCATTCTTGGCTTCAGCTCTTCCACAGGGTGGCTTCAACTCTGTCTCTGTCTCCATGTCTGTCTCTATCTCCCCCTATCATTTTCTCTCTCGATTAGTTTCAAACTCACTATATAGCTGAGGGTAACCTTTATGTTCCTTCCTCAGTTCTGGGATGACAAGTTTGTCCCATCATGTCAGGGTCTCACACATACATCCTATGGAGCTTGTATAACAATTGGCATTAACAGTCGTGGGATCATGCAGTCGTTTCTGCCGCGTAATCACCTCCATCTTTCCGTATTCATCTTCCCTCTTAGCTGCATATCCCCGTTCACCTCCACTGTCTCCAGAGTTTCAGTTCATGATAAGACCACATAGTTGGAGTCGTACAATATGACACTTTTTCAGACAGCTTTCTTGCACTTAGTGTGCATTGAGATTCCCTCTGTATCATAATCAAATCAGTCTCTGAGGGGAAAAAATGTAGTAAGAATACATGAAAATTGAGTACCACCCGGCCAGGACTCCGCTCCAAGTCCCGCCAGGTCTCTCTCTCCTGCCCAGCACCCACTCCTTCCAAATATCCGGCAAAGCATGACTCTTAAACTTGAGTAGTTAACCAAATATATTTATGTATATGAAACTCCCAATTACATAATGCCAAATCACAATAATAAAGTTTTATCCTAATATTTCTAGCCTCCCAGCACACCAGAAACACATCTGACTCCATCTAGATCTGTGGCTCCTCCTCTGCTCTCTCGTGCAGCTCCCAGGCTCCCTCTCTCTCCGCCCCTCCTTCTCTTAGCTCCTCCTCCTCTCTCCCCTCCAATCACTGGCCTCTCGCTGCCTCCATGTGAATGGATAGAAAATGTCTTGCAATAAAAGAAAAGCAAAAACTTTAGAAACCACTCTTTCCTCAGGCTACCTCAGGACTTATCTGCAGACCCTCCTGCCCTATTTCCTCATCCCTGCCCTTGGTGAAAAGAAGTCCTGGGAAAGATCAAGACATTGCCAGTAAGTGTGTCACTTCAGAATGAAAGAGGTGGGCATGTCCTTAAAAGATAGTTGCCACATATGTTTTATTTATCCCAGAGTCCTTTCTTTTTTTTCCCCCAGTTATTTATTTATTCACTTTATATCCTGATCACACACACAACCCCATCTTCTCCCAGTCCTACCCTTACAAATTGCACCCTCATTACTCACTACTTTTCTCCTCAGATAAGGGGAAACCTCCCCTTTCTAGTTTGGAAACCACAAATAGAAGATAGGTTAAATGAACTTTCTCGGATCAAAGTTCCTGAGACAGGAACAGCCCACCAGGTAGAGCCCACTGCCTCAGGAACCAGGGCACTAATCCTGCCACATCCCCAGACACTTCCATAGCTGCCCATAAATAAGAAAAATGGAAAGCAAGGCAATACACTTCACCAGGAAGAAGAGGGAAGATGGGTATCTCCGTGTATCCTCACAACTGCAGTCTGAGGGGAAAAAGCTGCCAAGCCACAGAACAGCATGCTCTGGCCTCTGTTTGGTTGGTCACTTTGTGTGCTATAAGTGAGAGTAGAATTTCCAAACAATACCTGACCCTTATAAATGGAGTGACCATTATAACTTTATAGAACTCATATGCAACACTCAGAACTGTGGGTGACAGTGTCATCCCTTATCCTGCAAATGAATATCTTAACTCAAAAATTAGCCTAAATCTTGTAAGTTAAGCTTTTCAGTACAGTAACTCAGATCTCTCACTTACAAACCTGATAAAACTGAATCTTCATACAAAATGTCTCTATAATACACTGAGCTCTTACTTCAAGTTTCACCTGTTAGATGTTTCATTATATCAAACTCTTGCTAAACATCCCAAGAACATTCTTATAATCTTAGAACAAAACCAGAAAGGCTATGGCTTTTCTTATTTTACTTCTATATAAAAAGATGTGAGTATATGTGTCTTTGCAGTCCAAACTGGTCTCAGATTCAGTCCTTCTGCTTCAGTCTCCAAGTGTTAGGGTTAACTACAGGTATGCAGCAGCACATACAGATCTATGTAAATGTAATTCTATGATTTCAAGAAACTGAAACAAAATTACTCATCATAGAAATAGCTGTCATGTCTTAAACCATTGTATTGGAGGGACTTTGGAGATTTCTGCTTGAGATTTAATAACAAAGTCACAGAGACATCTGTATAGTTGTGCTGGGAGCAGGTCCTCAGGTAGCCATCTAAACTCAGCCTAGCTCCCCTACCACTAGTCTCTACCATGTGGTTCTCTCTGTTCTTCCTCCCTGCTATGCTCCAATTCCCCTCCAACCACAAGCCTCCAGATCTTATTCATCCAAAGCCCTTTACTCTCTAATACAAAAGAAAAAAAAACCTTCAAGAATATAGTAGGAAAGCTTCCACAGCTTAATTAATCAGCAGCAGGCCTATGACCAGTCTATTGTTGCCTTTTGGCCAGATTGAGGGCTATGAGACCTCCCAAGGGCAGCCTGCTTTTGAACATAATAATCACAGAGACAGCTTGATCACTCTGTTTACATCTTTTTGGGTAGGTGGAGAATAGACAAACATTTATACAGAAAGCAGGTCTTGTGGGCTATAGAAATAACAATACCACATGTGCTGCCAGCACCTGGCACTGCCGGTACAGCAATTAACAAATGAGAACACTGGGGCACACATCCATAGCCAGTTCATACGATAGGTGTGGGGGTAGATTACCCCAACACCATTGTGTTTGTTCTCCAAGATATATAGGATAGCTTTAGATGATGGTTGCTCTTCAGCTGAGCCCTACCACAGCTGACTTCCAGAAAGATTTCTGTCAGCCAGACATCCTCGCTGTGACCCTTTGATGAACATAGTTTCATAGGGAGGGACCCTAACAAGATGTTCCATTAAGTCATTTCTATAAACTTTGTACTAGTCAGGTCAGAAACAGTTCAGTGAGCCTACCTTTACCCACTTCAGCACTGCTCTGAATCCAATCCACTTCATGCTCCTTGAATACCACAGTAAGCCATGATCCTTGGCACAAATCATGTCTCTGCCTGTTTCTCAGGCCTCAAACAGCCTGGGTCCAAGGAGACAACACAAAAGCGCTGGCTGTCTTCCTCCCTGGTAGCTGTCCCCTCTGAGATGTTTGTAGGCATGTTCCAAATATTCTACCTGCTGACAACTTTACTTTCCTTACTAAGTAAACACAAAACATGCCAGTAACTCTTCTGGTCACCTGAGAGAAAAGCTTTCAAAGTTAAGCCTACATATTGGAAATAACATTAATTCCCCTTCCTACAGAACCTGTCAAGTCCCCATTCTAAGATGTCCTTGGAAAAAATGAAAGACCTCCACCTTGATGAACAGAACCTGCAGCCAGAAACCAGGGAAGTGAATGGGATTCTCATGTCCAAGATGATGAGTGAAAACTGGGACAAAATCTGGAACTTCCAAGCAAAGCCTGATGATCTCCTCATTGCAACCTATGCAAAAGCAGGTGGGTATGAGGAAGAGCAGCAGGAAAGGCCACTTACACAGAACATGCAGATGTGGGCATCTGCATTAAAAGAGGTCAAGTGTGGCTTTATCTAGGCAAGTCCTTTAAACAAAATAAAACAAAACAACCATTAAAATTCACAAATGTCAATACCCTATCCTACTGGATTCTCTTTTAATTAAGCTCTTGAAAGACAGAGATAGCCCAACCATAACAAATCCCCAAAGACTAAGTGAAATTACAAAGCATTCACACAGAAATTACAAAGCACAAACCATGGGAAATAAAATAGAAACTCTTGGATTCTGCCAGCCCTCCACCCTTCTGTACTCACCTCTCTAGCACCTAAACTGTGCCTTCCTGTGTCCAAGACTGGCATGTACTTGAGCACTTGCAGCCCAGAAGTGCTGAGAACACATGAACACCCATTGTGTGAAAAGTGGAGAATTACCAGTTATTAGGATCCTAGGGAAGAAAGGGGGGCTATGGGAAAGGATCAGAAAAGACAAAGAATGCCATGGGCCTTATCAGGGTGGAAAGCAAGAAACATTCCCTTTGGGGAGATGACTTGTGGGGCTTTTCCCTCCCCAATACCATTTGTTTTTGTCATCCCACACAGTATGTTAGAGTTAGTAGTTTGGACACCTGATTTAGTAACAGAGACTTTTGACATGAAGATACAGATGAATTTCAAAAAGGACCACCTCTGTCCTTCATACTGGTTGGCATTTGAACTCCTCTTGCTCATTGGGCCAAGATCATACTTAGGAGTTTCTAAACAGGGACTCGGGTTGTTAAAGGCTCTCCATTTCTGTCTGGCTTTCACTGAACATGTGTCTTCCCTACATCTGACCTTAAACTTGCACTTTTTCTTAGAGCAGAAATTTTTTGATAAGTCTAGCTTAAAAAATATGCATGTACCTGCAAGGACCTCTGACCTCTGACCAATGGTCTCTTGTTCTTGTTCTTGTTCTTGTTCTTGTTCTTGTTCTTGTTCTTGTTCTTGTTCTTGTTCTTGTTCTTGTTCTTGTTCTTGTTCTTGTTCTTGTTCTTCTTCTTCTTCTTCTTCTTCTTCTTCTTCTTCTTCTTCTTCTTCTTCTTCTTGTTGTTCTTCTTCTTCTTCTTCTCCTTCTCCTTCTCCTTCTCCTTCTCCTTCTCCTTCTCCTCCTCCTCCTCCTCCTCCTCCTCCTCCTCCTCCTCCTTCTTCTTCTTCTTCTTCTTGTTTTTGTTCTTGTTGTTCTTCTTCTTCTCCTTCTTCTTGTTCTCTTCTTCTTCCTCTCTCTCTCTTCTCTCTCTCTCTCTCTCTCTCTCTCTCTCTCTCTCTCTCATTTTACTGCTGTTTTTCTCTCAGCACCTCTCAACCTCCCATAAACAATTCTTTCAGGTGAAACAAACCTGCCCTGGTCCCCTCCAGATAATATTATTTTCTATGGCAGGCAACATTCAATTTGTACTTCCATTCTTCATGTCAAAACAGCCATAGTTCTACTCAATCCTTTAAGCAATAAGTAAGAAACCTTCCTGTGCAGTGCTCAAGCACATTTCTCCCTTCCCAGCCTTCCTGTGGCAATAGCTACCTTTTGGTTATGTTTATACCTAGTGTGTTCGGTTTATCTATAAGAAAAAAAGACAATCAAAAGTAGTGACTGTATCTTGGAACAAGAAAAACTGAAACCTATAGCCTTTAGTTGGTTAATTACCTAACTAAAATGGGAGTGTCACTTAATTTGAAATAGAAGAGTAGATGTCTGGTAGGCAAGAAGGAGTCTCTGTCATGTCTTCCCCACAAGGACCACCAGCTTATGAAATCAAATGGCTAATTCATCTTTGATTCAATACACATTTGCCTGACTCCATATTTATTCACCCAAACTCCACTTATAGGGGACAAAGTACTTTACTGAATGCCAGGCAGAAAGAGGACAGAGAATTTAAAAGAGCATACACAAGTAGCACAAAGTGACAATGGAGCACAGAGGGCCACTAGTGCCTAAAGGGAAACAAAGAATATAATAGATGAGTTGATTCTATCTAGAGCCCAGCAAATCTGAACACAGCTTTGTTCACTATATGAGTGATTGATTAAATAGAATTGAATTGTGCCATGAGTGGGTAGAACTGATAATAACTAATGCTTCTAGGTACCACCTGGACACAGGAAATTGTGGACATGATCCAAAATGACGGGGATGTTCAAAAGTGCCAGCGGGCCAACACCTATGACCGACACCCTTTCATTGAGTGGACATTGCCTCCACCCCTCAACTCAGGTGAGTTTCCTCAAGTGGGATACAGGGAACTGTAATCATTGTGCAGGATCAGTTTTTACCCCAGAGGAAGATCACTTCTGCAGTCTTCCTTCTAAAAAACACTTAAAATAGAACCAGAAAGGATGTGAAAGCAGCCCAGGTGAACACAACACAATTCCTTTCCTAAAATACATGATTAGGTAGCAGAAGGCACACAGCCCATGCTGTGCAAGCATCTGAAGAGCCATGCATGTATAAAAGTCCTGGGCTGCAGTTTGGAACATATGTGCCACCAAAGTCTGAAAGTCAAATGCCTGCTCCCACAGGGAAGCCACATGGGAGAAGCAGTAGAGCCCCATGTGGTTAGCCATATGTGAGATAGATTTAAGCCATTGATCCTGCCCTTTAGGAGATAATAGAACCCCAACCTCTGACCCTTTTGTATATGGCTTGAGAAGAAAGGCTTTGTTCTACCACATGCTCCACCATGATGTGCTTCCTCAGCACAGGTTGAAAGAAATAAGGTATCTGTGTAAATTCTTAAGCCATCCACTGAAGCAGACCATTGTTTTTCCAACTTGATCATGTCTAGTATCATCATATAATGGGAGATAATATGCATTACCATTCCAAAACAGAGGAAAGGGGGCATAATTAGAACAAAAGCAAGACCAAACTCTAGCTTAGTAACCTCCAAACACTCCACTTTCATGTCTGATGTCAAGTACTCTTCAGATCTCCAACTCCTTTTAGCTTTGGTTGACTGCAAAATACTTTTTTTTTTCCTCTTGGGATGATTCCTCTATGTGTTAGTCACTTTTCTTGACAGGTAACCCATGTCACTAGGATCTCCAACATCTTGGGGTCTCCAAGGCAATCCAGGCTTCACCTTCACAGCTTCAGAAAAAAAGGTCTTCCTAGGCCTCTATGCAGAGATACCCCTGACATAGGCCTCTGCCACTTTCCTTCATTGTAAAGAGATATTCCAGAATTCCTTTCTTGTATCATTGACTCTGAAGCCAGAAGCACATGGCTGAAGTTGCCAAAATCAGATGTTTACTAAGGCTGGAACATGTCTCCCTTTGTGAAATAAATTTTCACCAGCTTCCTGATTTGGATAGCTTCCTCTACTGCTTAAGCTTGACTGTCCTAGAACTTGCTCTGCAGACCAGGCTAGCCTTGACCTCAGAGATCTGCCTATCCCAGGCTGGGGTGGTTCCTGGGGTTTCCTAATCTATGGGTGTGACTGGGTAATGAAAGCTATGTTAATTCCAGTTTTTTTTCCCTGGGGCTTTAGGATCAATGAGTATGACAGGTTAACAAAGGCTATGTTAGTCACCCTTCTATTCTCTGGGGCTTCTGGATGTAGGGGTATATAAGTCTGGAAGGTTTCCTATAGCCTCTCCAGAAACATGGTAGGAGTTTTAGCTGGTTTATGCAAAACTCCACTAATCTTAGACAAATTTGTAGGCTCTGTACAGCATTGTAGAGATCATTCATCATATATAGAGGTTGGGGGGTTCCCTTACCTTATTCAGTATTGGGGTCCCATTGAAGTCTAGGAGACGGGCAGTTTCCAGAATCAGGGGGTCTTCAGAGGCAATGGACTTCCTTGCTTCCCTCAAGATCTCTGCCTTCCCAGTCCCAGCCCCTCCATTCCCTCTCTCTCTCTCTCTCTCTCTCTCTCTCTCTCTCTCTCTCTCCAGCCCCCACCTATAAGGTAAGTAGAGTTTAGAGGAGTTTTTGGCAGTTGTTCCAAGTAGACTGGTGAGTGTGAAACCTTGTTTGAAATATACCTTGAAGTTTATTAGAAAACTAGGTGTTTTGATTTTTCACAGTTAGAAAAGGGACCATAGACCATAAATGGAGCTGTAGGAAGGGTATGATTATCACTCACTCATAGCTTCCCTTGTGGTCCAGGGGCCAAGCACCCAAAGAGAGAACCAGGCTTGGGTTTTGGCTCTGTCTGAGAATGAGTCATAAGAAGGAAACCTTGGATACAGCTCAGAGGAGGAATATAGAACATAGGAGAAACCACTCTGGGTATAGGAATAGCTAAGGACAGTCAAAGGTGATAGGATCGGGAAGATTCAGAGGTGAGGGATAGAATGGCTGTAAAAAAATCAGAGTCTGGCAGTTTGAGTGGCTTTTCCTTCTGTACTATTACGATCTTCTGGATCCCATGTTTGTTGCACTGTAGAAGCCAAGAGGGTTGTGTTTCCAGGATTATCCAGTCACATTCAAACATAAGAAAACTAACCCAGGACTTCTTCCTAGAACAGTACACTGAACCTTGGCATCCAACACCAATGTTGGCCATCCCACACCAAAGGCTGGCCAATCTAATTTGCAAAGTGAACAGTAAGTTCCCTTGGGGAAGAGGTCTCCACATTCTGATTCTCATGCTCTGAAAACTAATTTAAAGTTGTATAATTTGTATTCCAAGGGGGAGGTTGAGACCTTCAATGAGGCTCAGTTTTCCTGCATCTGCCTGTAAATGGAAAAGATTAATGATGACACAGAAATGCCAAAGACAGACAAGGGACAGAGACAATGAAAATGATCCAACAAACAGAGGATACACATTGGTGACCATCAAGACAAACAAGATCCTAAGGATTTTCAGTGCTCTCATGGCTAGAACCTGGACTCAGGAATTCTTACATTCTTTCCAGATTTCACCATGAGTCCCATCATGATTGGCATCTAAGACATACCAGAAACCCAAAATATTGGTTTATCTTACCTCCAGGGGTCCCAAATACAGGTGCACATATGGACTCCTTCAACAATTTTAGAGGACAAGTTGGTGGGGGGGTAGTCAATTCCTGAGGCTGAGGAACAATTTTTCAATGGCCTCCCTATTCCCTATTACCAACAGCTCTTACCCTTACATAGAAGGCACCCACCTTAGGGGTCAAGGGTCTTTTTTGTGGGACCTCAAAATGTTATATGGTTTGAAGAAAAAAAAAACACACATGAAAGGCCTGAATAAGTCAAATTAAATGGAGCCTTTATTTATGACCAGTAGGCTTGTCCCAGAGAGAGAAGCAGCCACACCTCTAAATTTGTTCAAGATTTCAATAGAAAAATTTCAATTGAAACATGTACAGAATGGCAGCTGTAGACATACTCAACAAGGAAACATTGCTTAGAGAATGGAGAGAGAGCAGTTTAGAACTCAGGTATTTCTCATAGCCTTGAGGTTAGGAACGCATTGTATAGAAATTTATAGCTGGTTCAGAGACCAATTTACCCAACATAGTTTTTAGCACTTAAAGTATCCTTAGGAATACTTTCATAGGATGGAATAACTATAGTTCAGAGTCCACTACAAAATAAATAAAAAGTTCCAGTGACGACCCTTTCCTGAGTCCATCTTCAGGATCCTGACATGGATTCTAAGTTTAGGTAAAGAGCAAGAGGCATATATAACCAAGTAGCCCTTTTCAAGGTGTAGTTCCATCCATCATTGTGAAATATCCCCTAGAATAAGCTGGAAATCCACCCTCAAGACAGAAGAAGATATAGGTCTTACATATGTAAGACTGTAGAGTCAATCATTCAGCCAATACAGTTTCTAGTGTTTAACACGACATCTGATCCACAGAGCTATGGAGAAAGATCTGGCTAAACAAAGTTGTCTTACCTCCTAGGTCTGGATCTGGCTAACAAAATGCCTTCACCTAGAACTCTGAAGACTCATCTGCCTGTTCAGATGCTTCCACCTTCCTTCTGGAAAGAAAACTCAAAGGTAAGACCAGTCCAATTGTATTCATTAAAAGAGAAACAACCAGTGGAAACTATAGGGCACATGGTGGCATTACCCCAGAGCCCACATTCTCCTTTTTGCACCCACCTTTTCTTCAGAATATTATTGTTGGGGACCATTGGAACTTCTCATGCAAAGTTCTGATCATCTGTCCACCAACCTGTGTTAAATGAGAGAAGTCAGTTATATTTGTATAATTGTATGGGTTTCCTACTTGAAGGTAGAGTTTTCATTTGAAACCTCTATGATGTGGGGACCAAGAAGGACTTAAATGTGAGAGTAGTCTATCTGTGGAAACCCGCATGGGTAAAGTAAAACATGACAGTGAATTTGTAGATCTCTGTGACTTTACAAAGCAGAAGCCAGGAGAATTCTGAAAATACAGGCTGCAATGCAGGCCCATTCAATATTCAACAATCTGTTAAGAGTTCTAAAGCCAACTATCCAAGAACCTTATCTGCCTCTGTATTTCTGCTGTGCCAACTTCTTAGTCACAAACATCTCTCTTGAAATAATCCCTTGTCCAGTACATGATAGTTTATTAAAACTATAGCAGCTAAGGCCATCTGACAATATCCTTCCTACAACCATAGAGCCAACAACATTCTAATGGACATCAATGAAAACATGTCCACCTTGTAGGCAAAACAGGGTCCTCTTCCTTTTGGAATGACAACTCTAATTTGATAATGTGTAGAAACTTGTTCTATCCTTATATCGACCTCATCTCATGAAGCTAGATCCCAGTGTTTCTCTTTCCTCTATTTAATTTGTTTTGACACTTCTTAATTGTAATCCTATACAAGTGTAGACACAAATTCTTACTAAACTCAAACATCCCAGATAGTTTTTATCTCTGACTATATCAACAAACAGATAAAGGAAGACGGGTTTGATAGCCATTTCATCAAATCTTGAAATAAATAAAAATTTTATTTGAAGAATTATTATCATTGCCACAACAAACAGAGAGCATAGTAGGGGATCTGACAAGAATTCAAGCCTATGAGGTAGAGTCCCTTGTTATAGGCCAGACTGTTTCATTCAGTCAGGCTATGTGATTCCTAGGCAGGTCATAGGGGTTGTCTTAGTTAGGGTTTCCATTGCTGTGAAGAGACACCATGACCAAGGCAGTTCTTATAAAAGCAAACATTTAACTGGGACTGGTTTGCAGACAGCAGAAGTGGGAGACTACCTTCCACACCAGGCATAGATTAAGCATAGGAGGCCTCAAAGCCCACTGCCATAGTGACAAACTTCTTCCAAAAAGGCCACACTTACTCCAATAAGAACACACCTCCTAATAGTGCCACTGCTAATGGGCCAAGTATTCAACCACATGAGTCTATATGAGCCAAACTTATTCAAACCACAAGTGTCTTTCCATTTGCTGTATAGCAACTGGATAAATGAAACTGATGCAGTGATTATGGCCTGAGTTGAAGGCAGCTGCGGATTCTCACAAATTCCTACAAATATATACCTTCTTATGTTAAAGGTACTTTTGATGCTTGAGAACCAATAATCTCTCCAGAATTTCTCGAGATCCATTCATGGTTATCATACGATAATGGAGAAATAGGACTCTTGGTCTCATTAATGAAGAAGTTTAAGTATGGATTCAAATGCAACTCAAGGGCAACTTTGTTGGAATCTAAAAGAAAATCCTCAGGGAAGGCAAGCTATAAATATTATCAGCTGCCTGGAATAAGAAAATGGAGAAGAGAAGGAAGAAGAAGTGCCATGATGTATGAGTTAAACATGGAAGTTAGCTATGTAGTGGACAAGCAGCCACTAGGCAGTTCCAGGGCAGCATTAGAGAAAGGATACAAGAGCCTAAAGTGACAGGTTATCTCCACCAATGAAATGAGCCAATTCATGACAAAATAGATATAAAGGCAGGTTAACTGGGAGTACCTCTCAGTTGTGCTTACCAGTTCCAAGGAACAAGGCCAAGGAAGATACCATGCAGTCAGGGAGACAGAAGGGAAGACAGAGAGAGACAGAGACGGAGACAGAGACAGAGACAGAGAAACAAATGATGTCTGGGTTATACAGTGAGTGAATAGCCACATGGTGAGAGGAAACACAGCCCCTGAACTGAAAACCTCAGCCTAGAGGGTAGGGTATGCCAGCCATACCCTGTAGCAGGTAGGGACTGAGAGATTCAAAAAAGCTGGAGGCCAAGTCTGCTTTGATATGTTAAATATGCACCTTACCCACTGGTCCTAGGTCTGAACCCCAACATTGAAGGCTTTTTCTGGTAATAAACTAGTTAAGAGGCAACACAATTGTTTGACTACTTTCCGCTGACATTAGGGCATCCTTAGTGGAGATGCAGAAGCTGTAATGTTGGCCACTTCCAGAAAGTACAGGACTAATATACAAACTCTGCAGGAATTTCTGGGGCTAGGAATGTGTGAAGGCCCAGTTGAAGCAGTTTGTAAGGCTATACACACCTAAGAGCAGCCATTTCAGATATATGTATACATACATACATACATACATACATGTATGCACATATGTATACACACGTTAGGGGAAGAAGATAAAGCTAAGGAGTTTAGGGAGAAAATTTTTTCTGTGGGTGTACATTTCAAACTTTTAGACTGTGATCTTGGCAGTTGGGGTCAAGGGAATCCCCAATACCAGGAGCAGGATCCTACCCTCAGGATAAGCAGGTAGGTAAAGAGGCTGTTGATTGACAGTACTTATTTGGAGTCCATTTGACCTGTGAGAAGTGGATTTGAGTGAATTCCCTCAAGCTTATGTGTCTTTTTAAGTCTACAAAAAGACATACGTTTTAGATATCTTAGTATTATTACTGTTTGTAATCTGTACTAAAATCTATATTGTAGAAAAAGCAACATACTCATGCTTTTGAGTCACAGTAAAACCTATAATAAAATGATTTGGGTGAAAAACATTAACACTCTGTCCTCTCTCCAGAAGACTAGGTCTATATAGTTCTAGCACAATGAGAAGCACTTACTTATCACAGTTTAAGGTTTTATCTCCTCCAACCTTTATAACTTGCATTTACCAACCTTAAAACACCCTCTTAGACCCTTATTTTCTTAGGTCCTCAACTTAAGCTTTTATATCTTTAGGCCTAACATAAATTTACACTTTTTCCTATCCAATTATTCACCATGAGACACGGGTAACCAGTTGATTACTGGGAGCACTCCCTGTAAGTTGAGTTTCTTTACATAAAGTAATTGTAAGAAGGTACTTCTTTCACCAGTTTAGTCTTCAAACCCATCAAACACCTAAGAACAATAAATTTTTACCTGAGTAAGCAGGAAGTGCTGATGAAGCAGCTTCTGAGTTTATTAAGAATTACCAGCTCCCTAGGCCCCCAGATTCCTCTGTGGTCACTGGGGCATCTTTCTTCAGCTGCCAGTCCCTGGAAGACTTTTCTATGAAGCTTGAACTTGGGAAGGCAGTCTGATCTTTGTCTAGGCAAAGTAAGGCAGTCAGTTTTCCAGTGTCCTGCCTGTTCACAGTTTAGACAGAGTTCTGTCAGCAGTCAAGGCAAAGGACAATCTACAATTCAGCTTTGACACATTTGAAACAAGCTTCAAATGGAAGTTCTTCTGTACCCATCTTCTCAGGGGAAGTGATTAGGGGTACTGTCAGGAGCTGGCATGTCTATAATTAAAAGCTGTTTAGCAAACCTGTTAAATGCCATATTCTGTATGTCTCTGAAGTGGCTGAGGACCATCTACCTAGCTAAATAGTCAAACTGCTTGTTTCTAATTATCTGTCATAGGCTTAACCTTGAAGACATATACAGGAGGCTAAATAAGGCCATTCCTGTTATGGTTGAGTCTTCAGGATTTTGAATTGAAGCTCTTCTAATAACAAAAGTTTTAATCATAATTACAGTTTATATATACTGGCAACTTTATTGCACCATTATAAGCCATTGTAGTTTTCTGTATGGATTATTTATCCAAATAGCTAAAGTGTAAAAGACAAAGAAATTACAAAAATAACATTAGCAAAATGAGGCTATAATATTTTAAGCCAGTAATTTTTAGCCTTTTTAATGTAATCCTTTAAAAAAAATTTCCAACCCATAACAGACATGGCTCTAAGCCATGTGACTGCCACTAGTCAAGATGGTGGTGAAGCCATGACTCCACCTTCTTTATCCCATAGTCAAGATGGCAGCCAGCCACACATTGTTCATATCTTTCTCCCTGCCAACTAGGTTGTAGTCAGAAGAATGTGGCAGGTGATTTAAAAGGCCAAGGATGCTCTATCACCACAACTGTTGTTGGGACAGGAGAGAAGTGGGTGCAGAGATACAGGCAGCACCTGGCGCTTCATGTGCAAAGGTGCTCAACACCTAAAGGTCTATTGCAGCAAAGGAGAGGGAGTGGGTACAAGAGAATTGTTTCAAAACAGCCTGCACTCCTGAAGTTCAGACTGAAGCTGTCCATGCAAAGTCTGCAACAAACCTAATTTGTTTGTCTGCAACAAATCATTTTCTCAGCCTGTGCCAGTAGGTACCAGAAAACCCAGTGTGCAGCACCCTAAACATAGCCTAGGGTTGGACAGTAAGGGTAGGATAGCCTCAGATCAATGTCTTTTAAGTCTAAAGGCTCCCTTGGAACAAAGACTATCTTAGCTCTGGACTGGACAAGCTGTCCCTGGCAAGGCCTCAGCTTGGCAGAAAGCCCAATGTTTGGGTCTTTTACCCAGAATAAGTACCAGATACTTAAAGGCAGCTTCTGGGAACTGATTATACATCAAGTCCAAGGTCAATCATGACAGGCCAAGAGAAAGATAGAAAGGAATGGGTTCCTTGTCTGGCTTGCTGAGGGCTAACTCCTCTGAGTCTCAGCACCAGAAGATAGGTTATCTCCACCAATGACATGAACGAATTCAAGTCAAATTCAAGCATATCGGCAGGTTTATTCTATATCGGCAGGTTTATTGAGGGCAGCTCTCAGTTGGGTTCACCAGTCCCAGTGTAAGAGACCAGGGAAGTTGCCATGTACACAGGGAGTCAGAGGGAGGAAGGACGAGTGAGAGCAAGAGAAAGCAAGAGAGAGAGAAGCCCAGCCCATAGTGGGCTGGAAAGTTCAACATAGTGGGTGGATTATGCCAGCCACGCCCTGTAACTGGTAGGGACTGAGGGATGCTGGGAGAACCTGTAGACCAAGTCCACTTTGATATGTTAAATTTACACCTCAGCCACTAGCTCCCAGTCTGAAACCCAAAATAAAGCACCAGAGAAAGCATCATTAGTCTCTGACCAGAATCCAAAAGAGAGACAGAAAATGCGGGGAGGGGGGAAAGAGTTACTGCCTGATTCAGAAGGGCATACAGACCCAGCATAACCTCAGGGTAGATTTAAAACTACTATAGTCTGTGCTATGTGGTAGGAATTCTAGGAATGAAAAGGACATTATCTCATTAAAGGGTTAGTTATTCCTACTGTCTCTTCAGCAGGGCCTAAGTGAATCTACTTCCTGAGAGAAGGTCCGTTGACCAAGTGATTGGCAAGTCAAATTGGACTGACTCTTCAGGGAGGAAGCAATGACTTGTTTCCCACCCAGGGGTAGATTCCATTCTTTATGTAAGAAGGCAAAAGCTTTTCCTTAATGGGCCTTCAGTCCTACTCTAACCATATTATTGACAACCTTGTAGCTCCAATGTCAGAAGAGACACAAACACCTATTTAATCATATCATTAACAACTTTTTGTAAAAATCAGTCTTATAAATACTGAAAGCTACCTAGATGGCAGCCCCGCCCTTTATCCACTTCAATGTGAATAGTAAATGATTTCTGAGACCTTTGTCTAAACTTTTCATTTTATGATGGTGGGGTAGACTTAGCAGTGGCGACCCAGTGCTGTCTGTATCCTGGCCAATATAACTTGGGAATGTTACTATTGCCAAATGTGCCTTGTAGGTGTGGTTAAGGATGTAGTGAACAAGGTAAATTCTCAGGGCCTTGAATTTCACTATAGAGGTCTTTATAAAAGAGGCCAGCAGAAATAGAAGATGTAGCAACCAAAGCAAGAAGAGTGATTCTAGGAAAAGGTCAGCAGCTAAGAAATGCAGGTGATTTTTCAGTGCTAGAAATGATAAGGAAATGCACTGCTCTCTACAATCAAGAAAAGGAACAAGCCCTGATGGTAGCTTTACTTTATCCCAAGGAAACATGGCTATGAAGATAATATATCTTGAAGATAATATATCTAATTGTTTTCAGCCATTACATGTATTTATGATAATTTGTTTACAAGATAAACTAGAAGCTAATATAAATGATCAGACTCTTAAAAATTATACTTGACTTTAGATTCTATATTGTAAGCTCTCTTGTATATATTTGTTCTGACTTCTCTTATTTCCAGTCTCTTAGTTCTTGAACAGGATATATAACACAGGACTATTTTGCAAAATAGGAGCTAAAAATTAAATCTAAAAGCACTTGTTTGATATCCATGAGTCACTGTAATATAATATATATAAACTTTTATATTTATTTAATATATATATTAATATAAAATATAAAATATATGATATGATATATATTAATATAAAATATAAAATATATGATATTGATAAGTGCAGTGCCTCACACTTTTGGGGTTCCTAAGTGCTTTCATGAACACTGAATAGAAATCCAGTAGCAAGAAACAGTCATAAAGGACTGCTAGTATTGGTGGAAATGCAATTGGAAAAACTCATGCACAGGTAGTTCACCAGAAGAAAAACAAATGATTGAGACACAATACAAGGTACTTAAGAAAACACTAGTTTTCTTATATCAGACAAGAAGCTTTGTAGTACTCCTTAGGCAAAATGCCTAGCACAAGGTACTGATGAAGGAAGGAGAGATTTATTTTGGTTTATTGTTCTTGAGGTTCAAATGTAAGATGAGGCAGTGCTCTTGACTGACCCTCTAGTAAGAGTAACATATCATAATAGAAATAAAAATCAAAGTGAAAAGTTGAATCTCAAAGTAGAAATGAGAGACAGGGGAGAGTAAGAAAGAGAAAGAAGGAAGGAGAGGACCACAATATCTTTGGATTGTATAGTGCCAGTCTCCTAAGGATTCTACTTTAAACCCTGTCTTTGACATGTCCACAGTACTTCCTTGTTGCACTACACTGGAAATGTCTGGCCATTTGGAGAGTGCTACTCATGTGAAATCATAACAGTTTCTTCCTCCCCCAACACTGATGCAAACACATCCAGAGACACGTGAGAATGGGAGCCAAGTGGCAAGGAGTGGGAAGGGGACTGACAGCGAGATAAGAGAAGGGGTCGCCTGTCTTTCGTCAGATCATACTATTGTTTTCTTTACACAGAATGTCCTTGCCAAGGGGGACTTTACACTGCCACAGAAGGTGAAAAGCAGGGGAGGCAAGTCATCTGTGAGATTGGTGTCTATTTGTAGAGAAGAGACTGGGGGGAGGGGCACAGACTTTTCTTCTCCCATATTCCATTGAGACTCTCAGCTAAGCAAAAGCTGGAAAGGATTTTCAAATGGTGAAACACACCATGCTGCGTGGGCTGAATATTCTGTCCTACAAATTCATTAATTGAATTTTTAATTGCCAAGTTGATAGGATTAGGAGGTAGATCTTTAGTGATCATGTTATGGAAGTGGAGCCTCATGAATGAGGTTGGGACCTTTATTAAAGATAGCAGTTTCTGAGAAAGCTGGACTTCCCAAGACAAATACACTTTCATTTTAGTTTCTCCGGCCTCCAGACCTGTGAGAAATTAATTTTTGTTAAAAGGCACCCAGTTTGCAGCATCTTGTTACAGCAGTATAACTGAACTAAGTCACTTTGGGTATCTTCCTTATTTTTCAAGTTAACTAAGGATAACAGCAACATTTATCATGTAAAGCACACCTCTTTAAAATAGAAAAAGGGATATAATTAGTAATCATGTTAAGAATACAATGATAAATCAGAGCAGTTCATGAGCAAATTGAAAAAGGTGGCCATGTTGATCATAAAAACACATGCACAAACAAAGAAAAAAAAAAAGCTGGGTGGTGGTGCACGCCTTAAATCCCAGCACTTGGGAGACAGAGGCAGGCAGATTTCTGAGTTCGAGGCCAGCCTGGTCTACAAAGTGAGTTCCAGGACAGCCAGGGCTACACAGAGAAACCCTGTCTTGAAAAAACCAAAAACAAAACCAAAAACAAAAACACATGCACACACAATTCCTCAGTAAGTTGACCTGTAATACATGGAACGTTTTCTTTTTCTTTCTTTCTTTCTTTCTTTCTTTCTTTCTTTCTTTCTTTCTTTCTTTTTTCTGAGACAGGGTTTCTCTGTGTAGCCCTGGCTGTCCTGGAACTCACTCTGTAGACCAGGCTGGCCTCGAACTCAGAAATCCACCTGCCTCTATACAGAATGTTTTCAAAGAACGCATGTCCATACTGAATAGTAATAATGTTTCATCTTATTTCCTCTTTGCTTCCCATTCCTGTTGATGGACAAACCTAGATTATCTACGTGGCCAGAAATGCCAAGGACTGCCTGGTATCTTACTACTATTTCTCAAAAATGAATAAAATGCTGCCTGATCCTGGTACCCTGGGAGAATACATTGAAACGTTCAAAGCCGGAAAAGGTGTGTGAAATAAAATGGTGGCATCCTATTTCCTAACTCATGCAATGACAACAGATAAGATTTTCTGTGGATATTTACATTCCTCAAGGTCAATCAGGGAATATAATATAATAAGAATAGGTTATTTCTGAAGACTGGCAAAGAGACTATTGACAGTTGAGAGCAAAGTTAGGGAAAGTCAGCAAGGGCGAGTGGGGGTTTCTGGTGTCCCCTAGCCCCTGGTGTTACCAGAGAGACCTTTAGTGGTAACTGAGCTTGGACAGTGCCATCCATCAACCACAGTGAACCAAGAGAAAATACACCAAGGAAACAAGTCCAACATCCTCCTGTCTCCAAAAGCCTTTCAGTGCCTCTTTGAACAAAGTCCAGCCATAAGCTGAGTTCCACTTGCTGGGCACAGTTGGCAGAACCAGCAAAAGATAACCAGCATACTTCTTACCACTGACCATCACAGAAAGAAAGGCATCCAGATACCAGGTAGAAACACATTTCCCTACGTTTATTTCAAAATCATACTATTAGAATGTTTTTAATATATATATAAAACATTGCATATATACATATAATATATTGCATATATATTGTATTAATATATAACAGTATTAATATATATAACAGAATTATATGCAATATATACATTTAAACAATTATTACTATTGCTTAACACTAATCTATGTGTACTGTGATGATGCAAGAAAAATAAAAGTTTTGAACTCTATCATAATACATCCCTCCACAGCAGAGGAAGTAGAATAATGGGAATAAAATACAAGGAATTCACAATGTATCTTATCATCTGACTCAATATTCTTACAAAAGGAAGCGTCTAAGAGCCAGGGACAGTGAAACTATTTTCTGGCCACAGCACAGGAGCTGTACATATTTATATTCCACTTGTGAAAGTATTCATAAATTCTATAAAAGCCCAAGCCATATCAAATCCTAGCATCTAGACAGGAGTTGGGCATAAAATTTTTCTTCCCATAACAAATGAGCTACTGAGGATTGTTTGATGGAAGATAACTGGGCAGTTTTCTCAGTTCAGGTCAGTTTAAGAGTAATCTGTTAAGTATACCATTCTCCAGTGGAAGACAACATATTCAAGGAGTACAAACTGACCTTGATGGGAATAAAAAGATACAAAGTTGGGTGGGAGGAAAAGGGGGAATACTTCTGGTAAAACTTGGGGAGAGGGCTAAAAAATTATCAACTGTGTGTGTGTGTGTGTGTGTGTGTGTGTGTGTGCATGTCGGAGTGTCTGTGTGTGTGTGTGTGTGTGTGTGTGTGAGTATCTGTGTGTGTATGTAAAACTGTCTTCTGCAAGAAAGAGTTCTGTTCAGGATCTTTGCATTTTGTTTGTATATATTAATTGTTCTTTTTTATTTAACACAGGCAATCACATTTGATACATTTTAAGGTGACAGTGACATCCCCTTTCTTTCCTCCTCAGTGCTGTGGGGCTCCTGGTATGACCACGTGAAGGGATGGTGGGATGTGAAAGACCAGCACCGTATTCTCTACCTCTTCTATGAAGACATGAAAGAGGTGATTGCAGTGCGATCTCAACTGTGTCATCCCCCATCCTTGTTTACAAAAGTTCCAGGGACACCCAGGGATATGATATGGGCTTGTCTGCAGAAGATACTTGAGGGTGTTCTCTGCCTCTATGATACTCCACAGCTCAGTCTTACCCTAGAAACTCTACAACTCAGTTTTTCCCTAAAAGTTCTAACTACTTTTTCCCTCTTCATAGTTTTCATGGAATCTTTTCTCTTCAAAAAAACAGAACAAGTTTTATACTCAAATCAACTGACTAGATTCTGACACTTGGGATCCACGTTTCATTATCTAAAAGAGGACTGAAAAAGTAACTAGAAATCTATCCAGTCATAGTTGTAGAGGAGAAAGGGGTAGCTTCTTGGTCCCTCTTCCACACCACTGAAGTCTATCATTAACTAAGTTCTAGTCCATGTGAACACTGGCAAGATTAGACACATGTAGTTTGGTACTGAACTGACACCTCTCTCTGTTTCATTGTGAATGAGTAAACTGTAATGCCTAAAATTAACCTGTAAGACATACCTGCTTAGGAAAGAAGCAACTTCCTGGAATGCTGGGAGTTGTATCTTTTAGAAGATAACAAAGCCTCATGGGAAAAATACAGTGGCCTACAGGTTTGTCTTTATAAACTCCCGCAACACATGGCTCAAGGCACTTACATCTGGGAAACTCCAGGGGGTGGTCCTAAACAAAGTCCATCTTAGTCAGTATTTAATATTTAATAAAGCTTGCTTAAAATTTGACCCAAATTTTAAGTTGGTTTTGCTGGCAAATTTTAGGATTAACATAGAGCACAGATTTACTCTCACAATCATGTGGATTAGTGTGCTTATGTTACAAATCCACCTTCTATACCCAAGCTAAGAAATCCAGTTTGATTTAACTAGAAGCTGTAGCTCCTTGTCTTTCATTAGAATGAGGCAAGCTGCAAGAGTTCATATCCCTGGGTCTACTTGATCACTCTTTTTTTCATTCTCTTATTAGACTTCTTATAACTCACAATCTCATTTTGCTGGCTATTATAGCCCCTATACCAAAGTTAATCACACAAATCAACAGAACCTCAGCTTCATATGATCTTCACACAATCGCTGACATGCAAGAAATAGAATAGCCACCTTCCTCCCAAGATTCCAAGTCCTGTCTCTGGAGGCATTTGATCCCCTGCTACAAGTGAATCTCCTAGACGGCAAGAATAGAACCTGGAACAGTCAGTGCCCAGAACTAAAACTAATTAAGATAAATTTCAGTTGGTCCCTTGAAACAACCTTTTCCAAAGATTGTTTGGCAATACTGATTAAACATCATCCATCTAATGGAAGACTAAAATTATTTTCTATATCTGTTTCACATACAGGACCCTAAAAGGGAAATTATGAAGATAGTAAAATTCCTGGAAAAAGACATATCGGAGGAAGTTCTAAATAAAATCATCTATCACACATCCTTTGATGTAATGAAGCAGAACCCAATGGCCAACTATACCACTCTCCCCTCCAGTATCATGGACCACTCTATATCTCCTTTCATGAGAAAAGGTAGGCGAGATTGACATTCTGAGATGTCAAATAAGTCTCATGGTTCTGCTCATGTTTTCCACTGTTATCTCATGCTACCTGACTTACTTTGCTAACAGGTATAGTGTAGGAGAGAGATGGCTTGTCTACCTGTCCATCTTGGTGCAGGTCATAGGGGTGTATAGGCGCTCCTCCCTCTGTGCCTGCAGCACTGTCTAAGAGTTCACTTTGTTTCAGGGATGCCTGGAGACTGGAAGAACTACTTTACTGTGGCACAAAGTGAGGATTTTGATGAAGACTACCGGAAGAAGATGGCAGGGAGCACTATTACCTTCCGCACAGAGATCTAAGGACAGTAGAGTAGAGGGAAGCCCTAGATTTCCTGACTATGTGCTTTAGCTATTTGAGCCTCTATTTCTAATCTGTTGCACAGTTCTGTATGACCTATGATACTATTTCATCAAAATGTAATTAGCCCTTCTACAGAATGATTTTTTTTGGTTACATAATGAGATTATTTCTATTGATACGTACCACACAACCACATACTTTACTGCACTTAGGCAAAATAAATGGAATACCTTCACTAGTCTACAGTTGTTTTGTCTCATAGCAAAGCTCACGAATAGAAAGACACATAGGAGAACAGGATTTGACATAAGAAGGTGAATAAGAAAAGCAAAAGCAATGAGAAATGAGCACTGGGCATAAACCAAAGGCTAGCTGGGTTTCTTAACAATTGTCTTCAACTGTTCTATGACACTTTAACAAAACATCTAGTTTGTTTGTAAAGAATAAAAACTACTTCTTATGTACCGCTTTGAAGCCTGGGTGACTAAAGTCAAAGTTCCACATTGGTACGCCCCTTCTTATTGCACCCTCCCATGATGTAATATGGAAGACAGAGAGGGACAGGAAAACAGGTCAAGTTCATGCTTTCATCAAGAGCCTGTGATAACTCATTCACCTCCTGACTCCATTGCACTGATGACTCAGTTTCCAATATATAATAAACATTGCTATATATTCGAACTATAGTTGTTAACCCCAAGAATAAGGCTCCCCACTTCAAGATCCCTAGACTATACAACAACAACAACAACAACAACAACAACAAGTCAGGCATAAAAGCTGCCTTTTAAGTTGTCAAGGTTATCTAACAGATTCCTAAAACTTTTATCCTCGGTGACCTCCCCGAAGTCGAAGGTAAGTCCCCACCGTGGGTGACATCATATACTTTGGACCATGCCCACCACCTAGAAAATCTGAGTTAATCCATTTTGAAAGTACACACCCTGGGTGGTGTGGGGACTATCATTTTTCCTCCAGCAATGAAGGATTAATCTCTCCAATGGCTGGATAGATTGTTTCTACTGGCAAAGAATATCATCAGAATTTAAGTAGCCAATGTTTCCAGCTCCATCAGTCTTTCTACATCATCTCAGATTCAGTTTATACTGTCCCTTTCTTTTCTTCTGAGTTGATGTTCGCACATTAACAGTAGACTCCCTGTGAGGCTTGAAGAAGTTCATTGTCATTGAGTCATTTGAACAAAGAAATTATGTGTTCAGTTTTCTACAATACCAATTCTCCCTCTCCCTCTCCCTCTCCCTCTCCCTCTCCCTCTCCCTCTCCCTCTCCCTCTCCCTCTCCCTCTCCCTCTCCCTCTCCCTCTCCCTCTCCCCCTCCCTCCCTCCCTCCCTCTCTCTCTCTCTCTCTCAATATATATCTCTCTCTCAATATCTCTCTCTCTGACAAACATAGCTTCAGGTAAATTTATGTGCATTTTGAAGAGTTTATAGAACTCATTTTAGGAGCAAGCAGCTAAACATTTATTACTTGACAGAAATAGCTCAAAATATCATATATGTGACAATATGTTGATTGATTAACAGAGACAGAAGCTATGTTTTTCCCACAGCCATGTACTTCTGATGTTCTTTTTACTACTATAAATAGAGTCATGGGTCTCTTAGGTCTAGCCACATTAGAGAGTTGATTTTAAACAAATGAACCAATCAGAAAATTTCTCCTTGAGACAGTTTCTTTTGAACTGCTATCCAGAGAGGTAGAAACAATTCTGCATGCACCCATGTATGCACACATATGCACATAGGAACACAGTGTCAGAGGAGACAGAAAACATAAAAATTATGTAGTTTATATTCCAGTTTTAGTCTACAGGCAAACAGACTTCATAATAAGAAGAGTAAAAGGCTGTGTGAATCAGGGTGCTAGGATATGCCCTATTAGTATAGCACTTGCCTAGCAGGTACAGTGTTCTGGTTTGATCCTGATTACTAAAAAATCAGGTAAGGGTTAAGTAGGAGTCTTAGCTTTTCAGAATAGATAATTATTTCAATGGTTCAGCTGATTGGATAAGGCCCATACACATGACAGAAGCTAAACCCTTTACTCGATCTAGCACTTTAAATATTAATCACATCCAGAATCTACCCTCACAGAAATAGCTAAAGTAGTGATTGACCAAATATTTAGGCTTTCCATGATCAGTTATTCATAAAAAACTACCTTTCATAAGCAGCAAGGCTGATATATCAAAAACACTTATTTTAAACATTTACATTCCAGAAACATCCATGTTTCTGTGGTAAGTTTAGTAATAGTCATCTTTGGAAGAGTTTGGTTACCTCTCTGGCCTTCTGGCCCCTTTCTTTCTTCACTAGTGTATATATATATATATATATATATATATATATATATATATGTATATGTATAATACACACATATATTAGTATATATATATATGTGTGTGTGCTTGTGTGTGTGTGTGTATGTGTGTGTGTTTTGCAGCTAGTTGCTCGATGTTGATACATTTCATTGTGATGGGAAACTCATTGAGACACAACATGCAACAATTCAAAGGACTCAGGAACTCTATGAAATATATACAAAATGTATAAAACTTTTTTCAGGGTTATATGAGCAATAAGAATGGCTGAGGACATTCTCTGAATCTGTCAAAATGCCTGCAAGTTATCCAGAGAACTTTGGGTTGCAGTTTTCATGCATTGCTACACATGCTGGTATTGGTTTTGAGTGATGTAGCTGCCTTTGGGTTATTCGTGTTTCTGTATGTAAAACAAATAAGCTTACTCTTTCACCAAGTTGAACATTGGTGGTATTGTTATTTCATTCATTATTGGTTCCTGGTCCAGGGTGAATAGCCATTTGTTCAGTACTCCTCATGAATAGAGTCATAGAATAATATCCCTCATCTATGATCTTATACCATCCCTGTAATTCTTTTCTTGTTGCCTAATCCTCTTTCTTCAACCCTTATTTTTGTTTAGTTCCAAAAAATACTTTTCTTTTTTTTAACTTTAGATTTTTACAATCCAGTCCCTGCTCTCTTCTTGGTCTACCCTCCCACAGTTCCTCATCTCATTCATCCTCCCCCTGTCTCCAAAAGGATGCCCCCCTGCCAGACCTCCCCACTTGCCTAGGACCTCAAGTTTCTCCAGTGTTAGGCATGTCTTCACCAACTGAGCAAGACCAAGCAGTCCTCTGCTCTATATGTGTCCTAGGCCTCAGATCATCTCATGTATGCTGCCTGATGGTTGGTTCAGTGTCTGAGAGATCTCAGGAGTCCAGGCTGGCTTCCTATGGGATCGCCCTTCTTCTCACCTTCTTTCAGCCTTTCCCTAATTCAACCACATGGGTCCTCAACTTAAGTACAATGGTTGAATATAAGTATCTGCATCTGTCTCAGTCAGCTGCTTGTTGGGCCTCTCAGAGGACATCCATGCTAGGCTCCTTTCTATAAGCATGTTATAGCATCAGTAATAGTATCAAGCCTTGGAGCCTCCCCTTGAATCACAAGGTGGGCCAGTAACAAGACCAGCTTTCTCCTCAGTATTTTCTCCATTTTTGTCCATGCAGTTCTTTTAGACAGGAAAAATTCTGGGTCAGAATTTTTGACAGTGGGATGACAACCCCATCCTTCCACTTGATGTCCTGTCTTTCTTCTGGACATAGACTCTACAAGTTTCCTCTTCCCACTGTTGGGCATTTCATCTAAGGTCCCTACCATTGAGTTCTGAGAGGCTCTCACCTCCCAGGTCTCTGGTACTTTTTAGAGAGTCCCCCTACCTCCCACCCCTCACCACCACAAGTTGTATATTTCTGCTCATTCTGCTGACCCTCATGGCTTCTCTCCTGTCTCTCCCCCACCCCATACCTGATCTGTTCCCTTTTCCCCTCCTCAAGGTCAAAAATTCTACCAGAGAACTACAACTTCAGTCAAGTGGATGGATATAAAATTAATTCAAACAAATCAATAGCTTTCTTTTTTACAAATGATAAATGAACTGAGAAAGAAAATAGAAAAACAACACCCTTCACAATAATCACAAATAATATAAGCTATCTAGGCGTAACTCTAACCGAACAAGTGAAAGATCTGTATAACAAGAACTCCAAGGCTCTCAAGAAAAACATCAAAGAAGATCTCAGAAAATGGAAAGATCTTCCATGCTAATGGATTGGTAGGATTAATGTAGTAAAAATGGTCATTGTATGAAAAGCAATATACTGTTTCAATGTAATTCCTATCAAAATTCCAACACAATTCTTCCAGACATATTCCAGAAATTCTTCCAGTTTCATATGGAAAAACAAAAAATCCAGGATAGCGAAAACTATTCTTAACAATAAAAGAACTTCTGCTGGAATCACCATTTTGACTTCAAACTGTACTATAGAGCAATAGTGATAAAAAAAACTGCATGGTATTTGTACAGAGATAGCTAGGTCAATCAATGGAATAGCATTGAAAGTCCAGAAATAAACCCATGGACTTATGGACACTTAATCTTTGTCAAAGAAGCAAAAAATATACAATAGAAAAAAAGAAGGCATCTTCAATAAATGGTGCTGGTCTAACTGGCAGTCTGTATGTTAAAAAAAAAATGAAAATAGATCCATATTTGTCACTTTGCACAAAGCTCAAGTCCAAGTGCATCAAGGACCTCAACATAAAATCAGATACATTGAATCTCACTGAAGACAAAGTGGGAAAGAGCCTTGAACTCATTGGCTCAGGGGAAATTTCCTAAACAGAACTCAAATGTCTCATGCTCTAAGATTACGAATTGATAAATGGGACCTCATGAAACTGAAAAGCTTCTGTAAGCCAAATTACTCTTAAAGAGAAGCACCACATATGTCATTCTCAGGTCCCAACCCTTTGGAGTATCAGATAACAATACAAAACTTAGTTTGTGAGTAGATTGATACATAGCAACACCTCTCTACTGCTTATGTTAAATACCAGTTATTGTCATACTTTCAGATATTAGGGGCCCAGAGTCCTAAACAGATCTTTATGTGTGTTATAGCTTTTGGTGTTTTTTGTATTATTAATTAATACTGAGAAATTGTAAAACTCCAGAATAAGGCTTACTATATACCATTAGTTATCAAAATACTGCCAGCAAGATGTGATAAATTATGGAAGAGTCTACCCTGAATTCCTGAAAGAATGAATCTGAGAAACTAATATTATCTCACACTGTGGAAATGGACTTGTCCTTATAGAATCCTTGACAGGGTCTCAGTTTCTACAGAGATTTCTAGAGTGTAAGTTAGAAACTGTTGCTCAGTCTTAAAGTCAAACAAAATTAGTGTATGTTGTTCAACATCCAATCTCCTAACTTTAGTCAATCTGCTCCTCTATCTGATTTGTTTCTGTCCCAGTTCACATATTCCATGTCAAAATATGTCATTTCCCTAGAAGAAGTGGCATTCTCTTTGTGCAATTTTATAGGATATATTACTATTTCTCTCCTCTCCTCTTTCCCTGCTCTCATCTTCCCTGCCTTCTCTCCTCCTTCCCCCCTCTCCCTTTAGAACTTTCAAAATACTTTATTAATACCCATGTTATTATACTTATGTATTTCTCCTACTATTTCTAGTTATATCTTCATCTTTTTTTATGTTCTTATATGCTTTGCCTTTCAAAGTCCCATACAACCACCTGCTATCACTGATTTTTCATTGGAGAAATATCACTCCCTAAATGTGCTCAGTTTTCTGAGTATAACAATATATATCCTATATATATATTTATATATATAGGATATATATAAATATATATCCTATATATTTATATATCCTATAAAATTATCAAGGGGCCCCACTTTTCCCTGATCAATATGTTCACACATGTCTAAAACTGGGTAGGTCTTATACTCTGCTCTCAGATTTGAATTATGGGCCAACTAAATTTATTTGCAACCCACTCAACTTATGAGAACTGCTTGGGCAATGGCCACTTGGGAACTCCTTTATGGGTTCCCACAACTGCCTCGCTCTCTGTCCTTGTTCTTTTCTCTCAGGTCTGTGAGCAATCCCATACCCTTACCAGTTGCTGTAGTACTGGAATACGGTGATTCATACTGCCTGCTACCATAGAAACCAGTGAACAGACACACAAAAGAATGAATCCTTAAAATGTACTTTATTTAGATATTCAGCATTCTGGGAGTCCAGTAAATCACTGTCCTTAAATCTTCCTTCTTTGGCATATCTCCATGTAGTACTTGATAAATAATCAGAACCAAGGCAGGAAATCATTCCAAAGGTTACTGTTGTCCCTCCAGTCAGGTGAGCATCCTTGTCTCTGACATTTATGGTATTAATGTTTTTCTGCTATGTTATTCTCTTTGTATAGTAGATGATTCACATATTCCCAAGACTGCTAAATTCTGCATTTTTTCTAACTTCCCATCTGTGTTACATCTAAGTTAAAAGTAAATGTATAACAACCAAACTGTTAGCAGTGTAACATTCTGGGCTACTTAGAATGTTCATATTCAAGTTCCTTTCTACATGGAATATAAATGTGCCACTATAATATACATTAAAAAAAGTATACCACAGTATTCCCATCAATGCTACTTATTATCATGGATCTCAAATAAATAATCCCCTGCATCCATGTGCCTATATAACACTACACAAATTCAAAACCCATAAGAACATGGGTAACTGCAATCTTATTAACCTTTGCAAGCCAGTCAACATAGCACACTTATGGATGTATGCACATACACAGAAAGAAAGAGAGAGAGAGAAAGAGAGAGAACAAATATTACCTTTAATAAGTAGAATTCCTTAAAATGATATATTATTATCATAATATCTTCTCTCCTCTTGAGATATCATTTGAGGATTATTCAGAACCCATCTCTTGGAAATAAGTCAGTCTGAAACTTTGAATCATTTTTTATAGGTAGAGATAATAAGGACTCAGAAATATTAAAGTTCATATACTTATGAAGTCACAGCCTTTTCCCATTTATTTATCTTTTATTTTACATGTATATGTGAGTGGCTGCCTGTATGTCTGTCTGTACACCATGTGGGTCTCCTGGAATTGAAGTTATAGTTATGATTTATCATGTAGGTACAGGAATGGAATGAACTTCTGTCCTCTGGAAGAGGAACACATACTCTTAGCCACTGGGTTATTTCTCTAGCAGTCACAGTCTTGAGGAAACCTAAATATTTGCCATGAGATAGGCTGAGTAACTTTCAGGCATATGTCTTAAAAATGAAGTGAAAAACAAATGAACAACAAAGGGTCAGGCTACATCTGGATATACCTTAAAGGAGAAGTGAGGCCAGAGCTACACAACCAGAAATTTGAAGAACCTTGGTAAAAAGACAAAAATGTTAAGTGAAACAATTCAAATTCACCAAAACTAAAGATATTATGTTTCTCACTAGGCAGAACAATATGCCAAGCAAGGGAAATTAAAGAAAGAGAAATAAATAAGAAGAGCAATCAAATTATTTCAATTTGTAAATGACATATTATACATAAGAGATTCTATATATTCTACCAGAAAACTTCTAGACAATCAACAATTTCAGCAAAGTGGCAGGACACAGAGTCAACTTACAAAAATCAGTAGCCTTTCAATATACCATCAACAAATACACTAAGAGATCATGAATACACACACACACACACACACACACACACACACACACAATAGCATCAAAAATAATTTACACAATATAAACTTCAAATACATAAAGAAAGGGGTTGAGAAAGGAACTAGAAAGTGAAAAATTCTAATATGTTCATGCATTGATAGAATTAATATTATGACTCCATCCATCTTACCCAAAGTGATTTAAAGACTCAGTGCAATTTCCATCTAAATACCCGAAAATTTAGTCAAAGAAATAGAAAAAAAATCCTAAAATTCATATGAAACCAAAAGTAACCCCAGATAGCCAAACAATTCTAAGAAAAAAAAATAATAATGGAGGCATTCCTAATCAAGATCTCAAGACATACCATAGACCTAATGTAATAATAATACATTTTTAAAACTCCAATATGATACTGTAACAAAAACAGTAATGTAGATTACTGGAACAAAGATGCAAATATAAATATATATATATATACATATATATACATATATATATACATATACTATATATATAATATGTGAAGAAAAGTCAAAAGCATACACTAAAAAAATAGCTTGTTTTAGCAAATTCTGCTAAGAAAAATGAGTATCTACATGTAGAAGAATGAAATTATACTAATATCTGCCACGCTGTGCAAAAACTAGATTCAAATGGACCAAAGACCTCTATGTGAAACCAGAAATATTGAAACTTCTAGAACAAAAACATGGGCAGTACCATGGAAATTTAGGTGTAGGAAAAGATTTTTCTTAATTGGGAAATTATTTATCTGAGAATTATGGCCAACAATTAACAAGTGGTACCTCACAAAACTAAGAACATATATAGCTAAGAAAACAGTACAATGAGTGAAGAAACCTACAGAATGGGATGTAATCTTTGCTAGTTGTTCATCTGAAAGACTATATAAACAACTCAAAACAGCAGTCAAAGAAAGCATGATTCAATTAACAAATGAGCTAGGAATCTAAACAGAGAATTTTCAACAGAGGAAACAAACATGACTACAAATCAGTTCAAAAAGTGTTCAGTATCCATGCAATTAGGAAAATGTGCATTAAAACAGACTTGAGATTTCATCTCACCCCAGTTAGAATGGCTAACTGATCAACAGAACAAATAACAAGTGATGAGAAGTTTGTGGGAAAAGGGAACCCTCATTCACTGTTGGTCAGAATGCAAATTGGAGCAGCCAGTCTGGAAGCCAATATAGACAGACAATTATTGAGCTCATCCCCAAGAAAGACTCCTTTTCTCACTGGTCATTAGGTAGCTGTAATGATTTTTACAGAGGTATAAACCTATGAGATTTCTCCCCTTCCTCATTAGTATATCTTGTAATTTTGCTAAGTTCAGATTTTATTTATCCAGCCACTATGAGAAACTGCTTCAAAGCAGACTTCTTGGTATTTTAGCTCTTGAAATCTTCCCTCAAAATACTATAATGTTTTCTAAGGCATAGATCAGAAGCAATGAGATAGATGTATACACTTAAACTAAGTTTTCTACAGTTTGTTGATCTCTGTGTGTCATTTAACATATGAGGTAACACAGACTGCAAAATATAAATGTCACATTTTCTCTCTTATCTGCAGTTCCATCAGATGTGAGTCTGTACTTCTTCAAGATGTGATTATACAAGATCACATAAGCACAATAATGAGGGAAGTTCTAAAAGCACCATTGGGGTGGGAGATAGAAAATAACCAAATAGAGTGATGTGAGGTGAAATGCAAAAAATGGGGGAAGGAGATTTCAACTTGGGGGAGTACAGAGGGAAAACAATACCAAAGACAGGGATGAGCGACAAATAATATCAAGGTTGTTTGAAAAGTCTCAAGAAAACTCATTATTTCATATATACCTAAAATCATAAGCAGGGCATGAAGTATATAAAGTGTACTTAAATGAAATTCTGCCATTATAGCTGGCAATGTGTCCCATAATAAACACAAACTAGCAAAAATGCCAGAACCAGGAACAAGGAATATGCTTTAGAAGAGTTCTTCAGGGTAATCTTCCTAAAACAATTTCCTACTCCTAAAACAGTGTAGATTGTGACAATTGTCCTCAGTTGCCTATCAGAGTGAAGGTTTGTTTATATTGCTGAAGATACCCCACACTTAGGATAGAGGACTCAGTTGATACAATCTGGATATAATTTGAAAGACTCTTTACTGCACACTAGCTTCCATGGTACCAGAAAATACTATTTAAGTTGCCAAGGGAGGGAAGCAATTAACAACACTACTCATGAAAGACAGCAATGACCAACAGGACAAGATATCCATAAAGGTCCAAGGATTGACACATGTTAATAATTCAAAAGGATAGAAGCCGTGCCTGATACTAGAACCATAGCTGACTTTCTACGTGTTGTGTGATAAGATATTTCCTGAGGAGATTCTATACACCTGTCTACTCATACCCCAGAGAAGGAGCATAAAATAGACCAAATATGGATGTCAACAAAGTCCCATTTGATGAACCAGTAAGTTTTATTGGGGTTACTTTTAGGAGGATGGGTGAGAGGTTATTTACAGGAACAGAAATGACTCAAAGACAGATGCATCACTAAAAGCCACCCCAGCATGAGTGACAACTCACAAATGCTGTGAACCTAAAGTCCATTACAAAGGCCATTCAACAGGTTGAAAAATGTCTTTTCCGAGTGACTCAGTGATTTCCTTGATCTAAACATGTTCCAGCTACTCTGCTGTTTTGTTTTTGTTTTTGTTTTCCTTCTTCTTCCAGGTAGCTGGTCTAATCTAAAGTATTCTTTGAATCCTGACTTGTCCAAGGGTAACTCTCAGGAACTTTATTTCTACTCTGGAGGGAGTGAACCTGGCTACCCTAATAAACCCAGTCAGTTTCTGGGTCTTTCTGAAACTATTTGAGTGTTTACTTTCTTGCTTAAGGAGCCTCTTTGCATAATGGGATGATTCTATCTTAGAGAAAACTGTTACATACAGTACTAAGGCTAGTGAAGCAATGTATTGTAGGAAAGAATCTAGTATGACCACTTTGTTAGACCAGCATAATTCCTAACTACATTCTGAATCTTATCCTTACACTCACATATAATTGTAACTATTGCCTTCATCAAAGAAGCTGGGGTTTTTTGTTTGTTTGTTTGTTTGTTTGTTTGTTTTGTAAACTGCACAGAAAACAACTGTATCCAATAACACAGAGATCAACAAGTTGTACAAAGCCTAGTCCCAGTGTATGCAACGACCTCACATCTCCTGATCTATGGCTCAGAGAGCTTCACAGTCAAGATGGAAGAAAGATTTCAAGATCTAGAAGACCAAGAAGTCTACTTTGAAGCAGTCTCTCATAGATGACTGCTAAACAAGGCCTGAACTTAGCAATATCAAAAGACATGTTAATGAGGAAGGGAAAAAATCTCATAAGTTTACACCCCTGGAAAAGTAATTATAGCCATCTAAGAACTGCTGAGAGAAGGAATCTTTCTCAGGGATGAGCTATAAAAATGGCCTGTCCAAAACAAAGTGTTCAGCCCTAAAACCTTATACACACAAAAAAGAAGATTCAGCAAGTTACATTTAGATACTTTCACATACACAAACATACATATATATGTTGCAATAATTGAGGAAGAAGAGCTATTAATTTGAGAGTTGGAAGGCAAGGAAGAATTTACAAGGAGGAAACTTGGAATGGAATAGAGAAGAAGGGAAGAGGGAAGGTGGTATAATTATATTTTAATTAAAATGTGTAGCAGAAGTTTCCCACCAATTAATTTAAATATTCATAGAACGAGTTGGGTAGTGTTCCTTAGGAACACTACCCAACTCGCTCTACGAAGCCACAATTACACTTATACACATAATTCCAACAAAGAAGGAAAACTACAGGCCAATATCCCTTATGAATATCGATGCAAAAATACTCAATAAAATTCTTGCCCAGTTTCTTTTCTGTTAGTTTTAGTGTCTCTGGTTTTATGTGGAGGTCCTTGATCCACTTGGAGTTGAGCTTAGTGCAAGGAGATAAGAGTGGATCAATTCTCATTCTTCTGCATGTTGACCTCCAGTTGAGCCAGCACCATCTGTTGAAAAGGCTATCTTTTTTCCACTGGATGTTTTCAGCTCCTTTGTCGAAGATCAATTGGCCATAGATGTGTGGGTTCAATTCTGGGTCTTCGATCCTATTCCATTGATCCGCCTCCCTGTCACTGAACCAATACCATGCAGTTTTTAACACTACTGCTCTGTAGTATTGCTTGAGGTCCAGGATATTGATTCCTCCAGAAGTTCTTTTGCTGTTGATGATAGTTTTAGCTATCCTGAGTTTTTTGTTATTCCAGATGAATTTGAGAATTGCTCTTTCTAACTCTATGAAGAACTGAGTTGGGATTTTGATGGGGATTGCATTGAATCTGTATATTGCTTTTGGCAAGATTGCCATTTTAACTATATTAATCCTGCCAACCCACGAGCATGGAAGATTTTCCCATTTTCTGATGTCTTCTTCAATTTCCCTCTTCAGAGACCTGAAGTTTTTGTCATATAAATCTTTCACATGTTTGGTTAGAGTCACTCCAAGATACTTTATATCATTTGTGGCTATTGTGAAGGGTGTCATTTCCCTAATTTCTTTCTCGGCCTGCTTATCCTTCGCGTATAGGAAGGCTACTGATTTGCTTGAGTTGATTTTATAGCCAGCCACTTTCCTGAAGTTGTTTATCAGTTGCAGGAGTTCTCTGGTGGAGTTTTTTGGGGAAGACCCTTGAGGACATTGGTTCAGGGGAAAAATTCCTGAACAGAACACCAATTGCTTATGCTCTAAGAGCAAGAATAGACAAATGGGACCTCATATAATTACAAAGTTTCTGTAAGGCAAAAGTCACTGTCAAAAGGATAAATCAGCAACCAACAAATTGGGAAAAGATATTCACCAACCCCACATCCGACAGAGGGTTAATATCCAATGTATACAAAGAACTCAAGAGGTTAGACCCCAGAAAACCAAATAACCCTATCCAAAAATGGAGTACAGAGCTAAACAGAGACTTTTCACCTGAAGAAATTCAGATGGCTGAGAAACACCTTAAAAAAATATTCAACATCATTAGTCATTAGGGAAATGCAAATCAAAACAACCCTGAGATTTCACCTCACACCAATCAGAATGGCTAAGATTAAAAACTCAGAAGACATCAGGTGTTGGTGAGGATGAGGAGAAAGAGGAACACTCCTCCACTGCTGGTGGGAATGCAAGCTGGTACAACCACTCTGGAAATCAGTCTGGCGGTTCCTCAGAAAACTGGACGTGATACTTCCGGAGGACCCAGCCATACCACTCCTGGGAATATACCCAGAAAATTCCCCAGCATGCAATAAGGATACATGCTCCACTATGTTCATAGCAGCCTTATATATAATAGCCAGAAGCTGGAAAGAACCCAGATGTCCCTCAACAGAGGAATGGATACAAAAAATGTGAGATATATATACACACACACACACACACACACACACACACACACACACAATGGAGTACTATTCAGCCATTAGAAACAATGAATTCATGAAATTCTTAGAAAAATGGATGGAGCTGGAGAACATCATGCTAAGTGAGGTAACCCAGTCTCAAAAGAATACCCATGGTATGCAGTCACTGATAAGTGGATATTAGCCTAGAATCTTGGAACACCAAAGACACAAATGACATACCAAGTGATGTCTGACAAAAAGAAAGGAGTGGACACTGGTGCTAGAATGGACCAAAGCATCATTGTGGGGGAGTACAAGAACAGAGAGGTGGGAGGGGGTGGATGAGGGAGCAAGGGGAGGGAAAAGGGCATGTGGGACCTTTGGGGGTGGGGAACCAGAAAAAGGGAAATGAATTGTAAATATAGAATATATCCAATAAAAAAAGAAAATAAATAAATCTTAAAAAATGATTAAGAAAAAAAGTAATGGAGCCCAGAAATATAATAAAAGGATCAAAAAAAATTCTTGCCAATCGAATCCAAGAACACATCAAAATGATTATTCACCATGATCAAGTAGGCTTCATCCCAGGGATGCAGGGATGGTTCAATACAATTAACCAATTAATGTGGTCCACTACATAAAGAGACTTAAAGAAAAAAAACATGGTTATTTCATTAGATGCTAAAAAATAGCTTTTGACAAAATTCAGCATCCTTTCATGCTAAAAGACTTGGAAAGAACAGGAATTCAAGGCCCATACCTAAACATAGTAAAAGCAATATACAGCAAACCAGTAGCCAACATCAAATTAAAAGGAGAGAAACTTGAAGCAATCCCACTAAAATCAGGGACTAGGAAAGGCTGCCCCCTCTCTCCATATCTTTTCAATATAGTGCTTGAAGTTCTAGCTAGAGCAATTAGACAACAAAAGGAGGTCAAAGGGATACAAATTGGAAAGGAAGAAGTCAAACTATCACTATTTGCAGATGATATGATAGTACAATTAAGTGACCCAAAAAACTTCACCAAAGAACTCCTACAGCTGATAAACAACTTCAGCAAAGTGGCTGGTTACAAAATCATCTCAAGCAAATCAGTAGCCTTCCTATACTCAAAGCATAAGCAGGCTGAGAAAGAAATTAGGGAAATGACACCCTTCACAATAGCCACAAACAATATAAAGTATCTTGGGGTGACTCTAAACAAGTGAAAGATCTGTATGAGAAGAACTTTAGGTCTCTGAAGAAGGAAATCGAAGAAGACCTCAGAAAATGGAAAAATCTTCCATGCTCATGGATTGGAAGGGTTAATATAGTAAAAAATGGCCATCTTACCAAAAGCAATCTACAGATTCAATGCAATCCCTATCAAAATCCCAACTCAGTTCTTCACAGAGTTAGAAAGAGCTATTATCAAATTCATCTGGAATAACAAAAAAAAACCAGGATAGCTAAAACTATTCTCTACAGTAAAAGAACTTCTGGGGAAATCAGTATCCCAGACCTCAAGCAATACTACAGAGCAATAGTGTTAAAAACTGCATGGTACTGGTACAGTGACAGACAGGTAGATCAGTGGAATAGGTCTGAAGACCCAAAAATGAACCCACACACCTATGGTCACTTCATCTTTGACAAAGGAGCTGACACCATCCAGTGGAAAAAAGATAGCCTTTTCAACAAATGGCGCTGGCTCAACTGGAGGTCAGCTTGCAGAAGAATGCAAATTGATCCATTCTTATCTCCTTGTACTAAGCTCAAGTCCAAGTGGATCAAGGACCTCCACATAAAACCAGATACACTGAAACTAATAGAGAAGAAACTTGGGAAGACACTTGAGGGAATGGGTACAGGGGAAAAGTTCCTGAATAGAACACCAATAGCTTATGTTCTAAGATCAAGAATTGACAAATGGGACCTCATAAAATTACAAAGTTTTTGTAAGGCAAAGGACTTTGTCAGAAGGACAAAACAACAACCAACAAATTGGGAAAGATCTTCACCAACCCTACATCCAACAGAGGGCTAATATCCAATATATACAAAGAACTCAAGAAGTTAGACTCCAGAGAGCGAAACAACCCTATTAAAAAATTGGGTACAGAGCTAAACAAAGAATTTTCACCAGAAGAAATTCAGATGGCTGAGAAGCATCTTAAGAAATGTTCAACATCATTAGTCATTAGGGAAATGCAAATCAAAACAACCCTGAGATTTCACCTCACACTAGTCATAATGGCTAAGATTAAAAACTCAGGAGACAACAGGTATTGGCAAGGATGTGGAGAAAGAGGAACATTCCTCCACTGCTGGTGGGATTGCAAGTTGGTACAACCACTCTGGAAATCAGTCTGGTGGTTCCTCAGAAAACTGGGCACTACACTTCCGGAGGACCCTGCTATATCACTCCTAGGCATATACCCAGAGGATTTCCCAGCATGTAATAAAGATACATGTTCCACTATGTTCATAGCTGCCCTATTTACAATAGCCAGAAGCTGGAAAGAACCCAGATGTCCCTCAATGGAGGAATGGATACAAAAAATATGGTATATATACACAATGAAGTACTTACTATTCAGCCATTAGGAACAATGAATTCATGAACTTCTTAGAAAAATGGATGGAGCTAGAGAACATCATCCTAAGTGAGGTAACCCAATCTCAAAAGAACACTCGTGGTATGCACTCACTGATAAGCAGATATTAGCCTAGAAGACTGGAATACCTAAGACACAATCTACATATTAAATGATGTCCAAGAAGAAGGAAGGAAGGGCCCCTGACTCTGGAAAGGCTTAATGCAGCCGTGTAGGGAAATACCAGAACAGAAGAGGGAAGGGGTGAATGGGGGAACAGGGGGAGGGAAGAGGGATTATGGGACTTGTGAGGAGGGGGCAGCCTGGAAAGGGAGAAATCATATGAAATGTAAATTGAGAATATATCAAACAAAAAAATGGACAAGTGCTGGGCAGTGGTGGCAAAAAAATTAAATATTAATATAAGAAGCCTGTAATTGGACAGGGAAAAGGAAGGTGGAGCGAAGAGTTTGAGAGGGACAGGGACAGGGGCAGGAAGAGAGAAGGGAAGGTGAGGAAAAGATAAGATGGAACCTATAGGAGAGGAAGAGGAGCCAGAACCACATAGTCCTGGGGGCCAAAAGTATTGGGGAATTCTTATATAGATGATTAAATAATAATTAGGGTGCATCTGCCCCATCTAGGTATGTAGCTTGTGTTTATATCAATTGAGTTTTGCGTTCATTGTGCGGGCTTTTTGTGAGTTGACAATTTACTAATATAAATCTGACCGATGAATTGCAAGCCTCTAGAGTTTTGATTTTCCCAGGGCTGGGAATGTGAGCAGAATCCACAGCAAGAGAACCGCAAGATAGGCGGTTGCTGCATGGGGTTACCATGGAGGCAGTGAGAGCAGCAATTACGCTGTATGGTGCATTTTTAATATTTCCCACAACAAAAAAAAATGTATAACTAAAATAAGATGTAGAACATAAAAAGCCTCTTATGCTTCAAAGGCACATAAAAATGAATATGAAATAAAATGAAAGTGAAATAAAAGTGCAGAGAACCAGCAAGAGGGCACGATGAAATATTTGCAAGCACATCAGACAGAAGAGTGGCCTGAGCATTCTGTAACGGCATCCTCAAGTTTGATGGTAAAATGGCAAGTGGTCCACTTTAAAAATAACCAAGCACACTAATCTTCAACATTTAGTTTATCTGTGGTAGGGAAAAACATTTCGAGGAATACACTAGAAACAAAGAAAAAAAGTGCTTAGGTGGATGGCCCTGCTTTACATAAGACAAAAAAAATAAAAAAAAGCGCTGAGAAAAGCACCCAGTAGGCATGAGGGTGGCAGAAACTTTCTCTCCCAATTCATTATTTTGAGACATTTCTTGCTCGGGGAAAATTACTTGGCAATCATCTGTGATTCTGTTTCAAAGCTGTAGCTTTCTCAGCCTCCCTGTTGAACACATCAACTCCACTGCTTTGCTACTTCAAGTCCTTAAGTTTCATAATATCTTCTTCTCCAGCCCAAGTAACATTTGCCATTGAGTGAATATATTATCCATCAAGACTACTGTAGTTGGTGACACTGGCAGTGGACTTTCAGGGAGGAAGCAACAGCAAAGTATCCACCTACACAAAGAAGAACAAAACAATATGAACAGGAAGCTAACTGCCTAACAACTCTGATCATTGTAATGCCCAGCCCTGTGCTGTGGAATGAAGTTGTAATGGCCAAGACAAATCCCACCTGCACAAGGACCAGGTAACTTCCTGGAGTGCTGGGGCTACAGTTCTTGGAAAATAAAAAAAGCCTCATGGGAAAGTGTGATGGCCTCTAAGTTTGTTCTTTTAAGTACCTACAGGGTGTGGCTCAGGGTCATTCCACGGAAATGTGGCTAGGAAATTCCAGGGAATAGTCCTGACTAAAGCCCATCTTCAGGTCAGTATTTAATATGTAATAAAGCCTGCTTTAAATTTGGCCCAGAATGGTGGACTTAGTTTTTCTCAGCAAGTCTCAGGATGAACAGAGTTCAATCCGACACATGACTTTCAGAAGTTGATGACTAATGGTTGAAGAAACATGAAAGGCACAAAACTGAGAGCACATGCCTTCATGATGCTTCTTTCGTAACAATGCTACAGTCGTGGTTGAATTAGCTGGTGTTGCTGTGATGAACACTGGGATCAGGCAGCTCAGAGTGGGAAGTTGTTAGATTTGCATGTCCTGAGTCATAGCTCCTGAGGGAAGCCAATGCAGGAATTCAAACTGGGTATGAACTGGAGGCAGGAACTGATGCAGAGGCCCCTAAAGGAGTGCTACTTACAGAACTGCTTTTCCTGGCTTGATCACCTTCCTCACTTATAGAACCACATGCTCATTCATGGGTTATACAACCCACAGTAGACTGGGCTGTCCCACATCAATCACTAATTAAGAAAATGACCTACAATCTTGCCTACAGACAAATCTTTTGGAGGCGTTGTTTTGTTTGTTTTTTGTTTTGTTTTCTAATTCAGAGTCTTTTTTTTTCCAAATAACTCTAACTTGTGTAAAATTGGCAACATATTAGCTAGGATATTGCCAAGCACTGAAAGAATTATGAAATTGAGATTGTACATTTGATATTGTAAAAGCAGTCAGTCACAAAAGAACCTGAGTGACTGTACTTACAGGAAATGTGTAGAATTAAAAAATCTATTTCTAGGTGTAAAGAAGACTCACAGGTGCGTCAGGTGGGAAATGAAAGGAACAGAGGGTATATAAAGACCACAGGATTTCTGCTGGGGAGAGATGACAATGTTTTAACATGGACAGAGACAAAATCCTGTAAACATACTAAAAGCCTCTCAACTGAACATTTTTTTTAAAGTTCATTTTTTTAAAGATTTATTTATTATATATGTAAGTACACTGTAGTTATCTTCAGACATACCTGAAGAGGGTATCAGATCTCATTATGGATGGCTGTGAGCCACCATGTGGTTGCTGGGATTTGAACTCAGGACCTTTGGAAGAGCAGTCAGTGTTCTTAACCGCTGAGCCATCTCACCAGCCCTTAAAAGTTCATTTTTTAATGAATAGTTTATTCACACAATACATTCTGATCATATTCTTTTCCCCCTCCCAAATACTCCCAGATTGTGTCCCAATTCATATTCTTTCCCTCCATTAAAAAAGAAAACAAGGAGGCTGGAGAGATGGCTCAGTGTTTAAGAGCACTGAATGCTCTTCCAGAGGTCCTGAGTTTAACTCCCAGCATCCACAAGGTGGCTCACAACCATCTGTAATGGGGTCTTGTGCCCTCTTATGGTGTGTCTAAAGAGAGCAATGGTGGTGTACTCATATACATAAAATAAATAAATAAATCTTTAAAAAAAGACAACAAAATAAAAATGTAAAAACACACCTTAAAAAAAAAACATGGTGCAAGTGTTAGGTTTCAAACCTAGGACAGATGGCTGAGATACCTATTTAACATATCAAAGCAGATTCCACTCCTGGGCATATACCCAGAGGATTCCCCAGCATGTAATAAGAATACATGTTCCAAACCAACAAATTGGGAAAAGATCTTCACCAACCCCACATCCGACAGAGGGCTAATATCCAATATATACAAAGAACTCAAGAAGTTAGACCCCAAAACCAAATAACCCTATTAAAAATGGGGTACAGAGTTAAACAAAGAATTGTCACCAGAAGAAATTCAGATGGCTGAGAAGCACCTTAAGAGATGTTCAACATCATTAGTCATCAGGGAAATGCAAATCAAAACCCTGAGATTCCACCTCACACCAGTCAGAATGGCTAAGATTAAAAACTCAAGAGACAACAGGTGCTGACGAGGATGTGGAGAAAGAGGAACACTCCTTCACTGTTGGTGGGATTGCAAGATGGTACAAGCGTTCTGGAAATAAGTCTGGTGGTTCCTCAGAAAATTGGGCATGACACTTCCTAAGGACCCTGTCATACCACTCCTGGGCATATACCCAGAGGATTCCCCTACATGCAATAAAGACACATGTTTTCATAGCGGCCTTATTTATAATAGCTAGAAGCTGGAAGGAGCCCGGATGTCCCTCAAAGGAGGAATGGATACAGAAAATGTGGTATATTTATACAATGGAATACTACTCAGCAATTAAAAATAATGAATTCATGCAATTTGTAGGCAAATAGTTGGATCTGGAAAAATATCATCCTAAGTGAGTTAACCCAATCACAAAAGAATACATATGAAATGCAATCACTGAAAAGTGGATTTTAATGAGCCCAGAAGCTCTGAATACTCAAGGCACAATTAGCAAATCAAAAGATTCCCAAGAAGAAGGAAGGAGAGGACACTGGTCTCGAAAAGACTGGATCCAGTTTTGTAGGAGAGTACCTGAACAGAGAGATGGGGGGGGCAGTGATTGCGGAATGGGGGTGAGGGGCGGAAGAGGACTTATGGGACATATGGTGAGGGGGGAACTGGGAAAGGGGAAAGCCTTTGGAATGTAAACAAAGAAAATAAAAAAATTATTATAGAAAATTAAAAAAAAAAGAATACATGCTCCACTATGTTCATAGCAGTCCTATTTATAATAGCCAGAATCTGGAAAGAACCCAGATGTCCCTCAATGGAGGAATGGGTACAAAAAATATGGTATATATACTCAATGGACTACTATTCAGCCATTAGAAACAATAAATTCATGAACTTCTTAGACAAATGGATGGAGCTGGAGAACATCATCCTAAGTGAGGTAACCCAATCTCAAAAGAACACTCAAGGTATGCACTCACTGATAAGCGGATATTAGCCTAGAAGACTGGAATACCTAAGACACACTCCACATATCAAATGATGTCCAGGAAGAAGGAAGGAAGTGCCCCTGACTCTGGAAAGACTTAATGCAGCAGTGTAGGGAAATACCAGAACAGGGAAGAGGGAAGGGGTGAATGGGGGAAGAGGGAGAGGGAAGAGGGTTTATGGGACTTGCAAGGAGAGGGGAGCCTGGAAAGGGGGAAATCATACGAAATGTAAATTAATATATCAAATAAAAACTATTTTTAAAAAACATATCAAAGCAAATGTTGGCCACCATGTTCTTCCTGAATTCCTTAACCCCTACCTGTTACAAGGCCTTCCAGGGGTCATACACTAATCTCTACCCTAAACCTTCCAGCCCAGAGGGCTGGGCTGCTCTTTCCTATATAATCCAGACACTTGGGTTACCCATCCTTCTTTGTACCTTTGGGCCTCCTTGGATCCTGCATGTTTTCCCCTCTGCCTTCTCCCTTCCCCTCCCACCTCTACTCACATGACCACGCTCAGTCTGGTCATGTCCCCAGTGGACACTGCCAGATGTCTCTGCCTCTGATAAGTTCTCCCCTATATCTGCAATCACCCTTTTCCTCCAACATACTTAGGAGCAGTCATTTCATTTCATTTTCATTTTTCTTTCTTTTTCTTCTTTTTCCCCCATTCATCCATTTTGTGTTGGGTCACTATTCTTGAGCAAGAAGCCTTCCCTACAGTGTGATTGATGTATCTAGTTCACTCCATTGAAGGACACTCATTTCCCAATCCTAGCAGCTATCAATTGCAAGTAGCTTCTTGGTTAAGGATGTCCATTTCTCCTCTGTGCTAAGATTTGCCTTGAATTTATCTAAGTCTTTTGCATGCAGTCAGAGTCAGTTTCTGTAAGTTCATGTGTACCATCTCTATTGTGTCTGGAAAATGCTTTTTTGTTGGATTCTTTTACCATTTCTGTCTCTTCCCATCTCCATTTTTAATAGGTAGGTCACTGAGTCTTGAAAGGAGTTTCATGAAATCATTCTACTTGGAGCTAAATGTTCCAAATCTCTTACTCTTTATACATTGTCCAGTTGTAGTGTCCCTAAACTACTGTCTACTGCAAGAAGCTTCTCTTACTGGGATTGAGTGATGCAGTGGTCTATATATGATTAAGGATCATCTTATTGCTGTATTCACTTATCAGAATAATACTATCAGGTTTTCCTGTAAGATTCATGACCTCAGGTTCTTAGCTATGAACAGTTTCAGACATGGCCATAAATCCAATCAAAGTGGTTGGTTACTAACATTAGACATTGCACCAGTATGTAATCTTGCTTTGAGGTCACTATTATAGCTCACAGGGTTTTTAGAGTCTTTGGGTATATGTCCAATGATGAAAGAGCTGGCTCTTTTCCCCTGCTTTTTGAGGAAACTTCACATTGATTTCCAATGTGGCTATACTGTTTTCTTCTGCCACAAAGAATAAATATGTTCCCATTTCCTCAAATACCCACTAAGATCAGTTGTCTTTTATTTTCATAATATTAGCCATTGTGTTTAGAGTGAGTTGAAATCTCAAAATATTTTTAATTAGCATTTACCTGGTGGCAAAAAATGCTAAACAATTTTAAGTGTTTCTTAACTCTTTCTATTTCTTTTGATAAACCTTTGAAAATTCATTGTTCACTTCTATACCCATTTTAAAATTGTTTTTTCCCCTCAATGGTCAGTTTTTAATATTTTTATATATTTCATATTATAATCCTCTGTAAAAAGCACAAGTGAGAATTTTTTTTATTCTGCAGGGTGATGCTTTTCTTGAATGATGATGTTGGTGTTAAGAAACTTTTCAAGTTCATGAGATCCCATTTATTAACTATTGCTCTTAATTACAGTCTTATTTTAAAAGTTTTTTCCTATGTCAATGGGGTCAAGCCTCTCTCACTTTCATTTTAATCAGGTATTCAGTCTATTGATAATAATAAAGTTCTTCATCCACTTGGAGTTGAGTGCACGTCAATGATAGATATGGATATATTAACATTCATATACATCATTTGTGAAAGATGCTGTATTTTCATCACTGTGTATTTTTGGCTTCTTTGTCAAAAATCAGGTTTCTGCAAGGGTGTGAAATTGTGTCTGATTCTCCAATTAGATTTTATCAATCAATGTGTCTATTTTGTGATAATAACATGTTTTTTATTGTAACTCTGTAGTACAACTTGAAATCTGCCCTGATGATACTTCAAGAAGTTTTTTATTTTTTTCTTTTATTTTTGAGATTATAATATAATTACATTATTTCTCCCTTTCCTCTCTCCAAACTTTCCCAAACACACCTCCTTGTTTTCTGAATTTCATGGCTTTTCTTATTTTTGCAACATGCATTTATGCATATGTACATGTATATGTATATGCAAAAACATAATCAGCTCAGTCTGAACAACACCATTCACATGTACATTATTAGGACTGGTCATTTGTATTGAATAACCAATTGGTGTGCTCTTTCTTCCAGAAGACTATTTCTCCTATGCTCAGTATTCCAGTAGTTCTTTGTGTAGAATTGAGGCTTTATGGCTTCCCCTGTCCATTTTGGCATGCCTGTTCTTAATATCTTTGTTTCATTGCTTTACCTGTCTGGATGTGTTTCATACTAGGTGATCATGTTTGTGAGATTTTATAGTTGCAGCTTCTAAAATCACTAGGGAACACAATGTTACAGCAAATTCTCTGATCCTCTAGTACATACAAAATTTTTTCTACCCCCTTGTTCAACAGCAGTCCCTGATCTAGCAATGTAATTAATAATAATAATATTTATTATTATTATTATTATTATTATTATTATTATTATTATTCAGGATTGTTTTAGCTATCTTGGGTTTTTGTTTCAATATGAATTGCAAGATTTCTGTGAAGAATTGTTTTGGAATTTTAACGGAGATTTCATTGAATCTATAGAGTGTTTTGGTAAGATGCTTTATTTTATGACATTAGACCTGATAATCCATAAGCATGGAAGGTCTTTCTGCCTTTTAATGTCTTCCTTTAACATTTTCATTTTACATTTATTTCATCTTCTTAGTAGATATTTCTGAGTTTATCATGAAAGTTATTATTTCCTTGATTTCTTTCTCTTTTATCAGAAGGCTACTAACTTTTTTTGCGACAATTTTATATCCTGATAATTTGATGAGCGCATTTATGAGCTATAGAATTTTACTGGTAACATCACTGGGATTGTATGTCTTCAAATAAGAATATTTTAGTGTCTGATCATGGTGACACATACTTTTAGTCCAAGTACTCAGTAGGCAAAGGCAGGCAGATCTCTGTGAGTTCAAGGCCAACCTTGTCTACAGAGTGAGTTCCAGAACAGCCAGGGCCACACGGAGGAAACCCTGTCTCAAAAAAGAACGAAACGATGAGTTCGAGGCCAGCCTGGTCTACCGAGTGAGTTCCAGGACAGCCGGAGCTACACAGAGAAACCCTGTCTCAAAAAAAAACAAAAAGAAAACAAAAACAAAAAAGAACGAAACGAAATCAACAAAAAAGAATACCTTGGATTTTGCCTTTCCTCCTTATATCTTATTGGTCCCCTACAACTATCTTATTGCTTTAGCATTATATTGAACATATATAGAAAAAGTATAATGCATTCACTCATACCTTGTCTTTCATTGTAGTGGAAATGCTTTCAGTTTCTTTTCATCTACATTGATGTTGCCTTTTGGATTTTTATAAAATATCTTTGTTATGTGGAGATATTTCTTCATATCCCTAGTTTCTCCATGGCTTTTATCATAAAAAGATATTGGATTGTGTCAATGGCTTTTTTAGTAATTTTTTTTTTGTTTGTTTGTTTTTTGTTTTTCGAGACAGGGTTTCTCTGTGTAGTCCTGGCTGTCCTGGAACTCACTCTGTAGATCAGGCTGGCCTCGAACTCAGAAATCCACCTGCCTCTGCCTCCCAAGTGCTAGGACTACAGGCGTGTGCCACCATGCCCGGCTTTTTTTTAACATTTACTGAAATGATCACGTGGGTTTTGTCTTTCAGTTTGTTTATGTGGTAAATTCTGTTTATTGATTAACATATATTGAACCATCCAGACATCTTTAGAATGAAGCCAATTTGATTATAGTGGATAATATTTTTACTGTGTTTTTTGGATTCAGTTTTGGAGTATTTTATTCATAAATCTTGCATCTACATTCTTAAGGTCTATAATTTTCTTCTTGGTTGAGTCCTTTGGTTTTGGTATCAGGGTAATAGTGACTTATGATCCTTTGAATTTCCTTAGTGTCTATTGTAATGTCATCCTTTCCTATATAATTTTGTAATTTTGATTCTCTTTCACTTCTGGTTAATTTGACTACAGGTTTATCGATTTTGTTCATTTTTTAAAATAATAATTCTTCATTTCACTTATTCTTGGTATATTGCTTTTGATGTTTATTTTAATCTTATTAGTTTGAGCTCTTATTTCTCTCTGTGTATACTTTCACAGTATTTTTGCTTGTTTTTCTAAAGTGTTCATGTGTATCATTAACTTATTAATATGAAATTCCTCCATGTGTGTTTGTGCAAGCTCTCTAAAAGTCAGAATGACCTGGAGAGAAAGTTTACATTCACGGAAAGACCAGATGTCAGCCAAGACTACCAAGTAACACTATCAAACATAATCATGATTAAAGAAAAACATTTCATGATAAAAACAAATTTCAACAGTTTCTGTTCACCAATCTAGGTCTGCACAAGACACTAGTAACAGACCCAAGAAGACACAATGAATAAATAACCCCAGAACAGTCAACCAAAAGATGTCTAAGAAGTAAAGCAGGAACACACCAAAATAACAAGAATTAATCAACACCCTTCAGTAATAACTGCCAATGGTTTTAATACCCCCCCCCGAAAAACACAGACTAAGAGATTGGATTAGAAAACAGGATTCATCTTTCGGCTGCCTCTGAGAAATATATCTTTCCATGAAGTACAAACACCACCTTAAGGTTAAAGGATGGGAAAATGTACTCAAGCGAATTGAACAAGAAGCAAGCAAGCATATCTGACAAATATATTTTGAATGAAAATTAATCAGAAAAGGTAAGGGAGTATGCTACATATTCATTAAAAGAAAAAGCCACCAAGAGGATATTACAATTCAAAATATCTATGTACTATGCTGGGTTAGGCATGGCTGGGGAAGGGAGAGTGTGATATGGTTCCTGCCCCTGGAGCAGAGACAGCAGGTTATGGGTCTTCGGAGTGCTGACAGTTGCTGTAGGTGTAAGGCTTGTTTGCGTAATAATGTACACATTTTATTTCATATTCCTCCTTCAGGGACTGTTATCCGGGCCAAGGCTAATGACTCCATGATAATCAGAAACAGCAAGATTCCTGGAAGCAAGAATGCATCTGGTGATTCTCAGCAACAAGGTGACCTCCAGGACAGCCCTTATGGCTATAGGAAAGAACTCTGAAACATGAGTTCAGGGATCCTGAGAAGGCTTGATGCCCCAGTATAGGACAAGGACAGGACAGGGAAGCAGAAATGGGTGGGTTGGTAAGCAGGGGGAGGGAGCATGGGATAGGGTGTTTTCAGACGGGAAACCAGCAAAGAGGATAACATTAAAATGAAAATAAAGAAAATAGCTAATAAAAACTATTTTTAAAATTGTACTCAAATCATTCTTTACAGAATTTCTCAACTATGCTAAATATAAGTATGCAATATAAATTATATGTGGGGCTTCACAAACCTGAAAGAACAGAAATAGCTATACTAATGAGTCAGCTTAATCAGAAAGATATTAAGGAAAGAGAGATGATGTAGGCAATAGAGGGAAAAAACCTGGATCATGAAAGACAAATGAATAGCTAAAAAATAAGGCTCAGATAGATGGTTATATAATATTAGTGGTAAAATAATGGTTTCCTCCATAGAAGCCATCAACAACTTAATTTGATCTGGATATTTTACTCCCTAAAGGAGGTAGTTATATGTGCGATCCAAATAGAGGTTGGGGATGGACAAGTCTGGTATCAAGGAAAAAGACGATGGCTTAATGATATTTCTACTTTCTCAGATCACTTAATACTTTCCAATAATAAGCCTTGGTGTTGCTAAGATTAAAAAAAAAAGAAAAAATCCAAAGATTAAATATATTGAGATAGCTAAGAATTATAAAAGTAAGCTTCAATGCTTCTTGCATAACCATAAACAAGAGCTCACTAAATTGAAAAAAATTATAAAATGTATTATACTTAAAGTTAATTTTATCATATAAAAATAGCCTCTATGTCTAGACTTGGTAAATTCAAGCCCTGTGCCAAGCAAGCCATATAGAACTTGCTCACAATGCCCATGATATGACTCACAGATCATATGGAGCTTAGAAGGAAGACCAGGGTGTGGATGCCTGGGGGATGAGGGGGAAACAGGATGATCATGGGAGGTGAGGGGAGAAGGGGACCTAGGAGAAAGAGAGGAGAGAGAAGTAATAAGGAAGGCAGTATCAGGAACTGGAGGAGATATGAGAGAGGTACAGAGGGTCAGGAAATTGAACAAAAATATATAGCAGGAGATACTGGAGATAGCTACTAGAGGGTCCTAGACTCCAGGAAGAACCCAACAGGGATGACTTAAGCTAAAATGTGCAGAGAAGGGGGAGATTGAACCTGTAGAGACTACCTCCAGTAGATAGGTATGGATCCTGGTAGAGAGATGGGGCCACCCACCCATCTCAAAGTTATTAGCGTGGAAATGTTCCTGTCCAAAGGAAGAACAGGGAGAAAAATGGAACAGAGACTGAAGGAAGGACCAACCAGGGACAGCCTCACCTGGGGATTCAGGTGGAACCTGATGTGGAAGTTCCTTGGGAGGTCCAGCCGGCAACTGACCAATGCAGATGTGGATGCTTGGAGCCAACCATCAGACTGAGCTTAGAGAAACTGGTGGGAGAGCTAGCGGAAGGACTAGAGGAACAGAGAGGGATTGTAACCCCACTGGAAGAACAACATAGGCTGGTGTGACCACCCAATTCTCCCAGAAACTAGATTACCAACCAAGGAGTATACCTGGAGGGATCCATGGCTCCAGATATATATGTAGCAGAGGATGGCCTTGCCTGACAACAATGGGAGAGGAGGACCTTGGTCCCAGGGAATTTTGATGCCGAAGTGTAGGGGGATGCTAGAACAGTGGGGCAGGAGAGGGTGGGTGAATCAGGGAGCACCCTGATACAGACAAAGGGGAGGGAGGAGAGCAGATATGGGATGAGGGATTAGTGGAAGGGTAACCTGGAAGTGAGATATCATTTGAGATGTAAACAAATGGAATGATTATTTTTAAAAAATAAAAAAAATAAAATAATGTACTTGCTGTTTGGGTTATTTGCCTAGAATGTGTTCTGTTTTTCACTCTATTAGAACGCTATTTCTAAGAGTCAAGGGGCTAAGGTCATAAAATCCTGATTCCTGGAATGGTCAAAAGAGAAAGAACGTGGGGCAAATGATTAAACTGATATGCAATTTCTAAAGAAGTAGCTTATGCAAATAAATGACTGGGCTTCAATCTGCAAGAGAGAGCTATCTAAAGTAGATAACAAAGCTATCTGCTTTCATCCATCACTGAGTCATTCGTCGATTGTTCCCGTTCACCTCTGTCATATTTTGAGTATCACACAGTAATATTGAGTGACTTTAATACCCACTCTAACCAATAATCAGGTCACCTTGACAAAAATTAAAGAGAAAAACTCTGGAGTTAAATACATCATAAATTGAGCCGGGCGGTGGTGGTGCATGCCTGTAATCCCAGCACTCTGGGAGGCAGAGGCAGGGAGATTTCTGAGTTTGAAGCCAGCCTGGTCTACAGAGTGAGTTCCAGGACAGTCGGAGCTACACAGAGAAACCCTGTCTCGAAAAACCAAAAAAAAAAAAAATCATAAATCAAATGGAGCTAACAAAACTCTATAGAATGCTCCACCCAAACATTAATGAACATACATTCTTCTTACTAGCTCATGAAACTTTCTCCAAAATTAAACATATTATTAGGACATAAAACAAGTCTTCAAGAACATAGGAAATTTGAAATCCTGCATCCCATCTTGTTAAGGCAATTTTTTTTAAGTAGCAGTTTCTTATTTATCCCAGCTATCTTCCAAATAAATGAGACAGCCTATAAGATTTATTTGATGTTTTACAGCATGATATCTGAGTAGTTATTTAATCTAACTCTCTAAGCTAACCTGGCTACCTCCCAGGGAAAATTCCTAAGATACTTGCATTTTAGTATTGATTTGGCTCTCTCTGCTCCAGGTGATTTTTTCATGGTGTCTCTTTGATCCTCTCTTTGTGGTGACTTTTCCTTTCTCCTCTCTCTCTCTCTTTATTTTCATCTCCTCACTGGAATCAGAATTCTAGCCTATTTTCTCCCCTTCTCAGTCAGTGTCTGACCAGCTTTTATTGACAAATCAGAGAATAAATGGGAGCAATGTTTATATAACAGTGAGACAGGACTTACTTAGAATAAGCATTACAATGCTATGTCCAAATGCAACCAAATATGGGGGCAGAGAAATCAGCATGTGAATAATAAAAGGATAATCTTTACACAGAGTACAAAATCATTATTCCACCATGTATTAAATATGGATATCAGCAAAAGATATATAAAAATTATACAATCTAATGGAAGCTTAGCAAATCACTATTGAATGAAAACTGGGTCAAGACAGAAACCAACAAGGAAGTTAAAAACCTTTCAAAACTGAATGAAAATTAAAACATAACATACCAAATCTATGGAACACAATGAAGATATATTAAAAAGGAAAGTTCTTAGGGCTAATTAAACTGCACAATTTGAGTGTATTATTCACATGATGTCCAAACTACACCCAAATGAAGTTTTTATAAAAAAGAAAAAATAAGTAAAGAAAATGTGATATGATTGAAGACACTTAAAGTTCAGCATTTAGGAAGTGGAAGCGTAGGAGTTTAAAGCCAGGCTAGGCTATGTAGTCTCATCTATACGAAATAAAAATAAGGAAAAGACATCAATACCAAGGCCTTCAGAAAAAGGCTGAAGAACGATGTAGAATGGGAAAGTGATCACAGAGATTTCAAGGTGTGGGTAAGTAAATGTTTATTAAAGGGGTGGGGTGTTGTTTCTAGTGCAGGAGTTTCCTTTTTATTTTGTATATAAGAATGAGGAAACTACAGCTCATTATCTCTATTCATAAATAATGTTTAATTTGAATATAGCCATGCCCAACTAGTGTGATATGGCTGCTTTCACAGTAAATGGAGAATTGTATAGTTGGAAAGCTACCTTATGATCAGTAAATCATAACATATTTACGATATGGTCCTGCAGAAAGATGGATGTCTGGTCCTTACGGCTAGGTTTGAAGTTTACCCCAAAGTCCATATGGTAGAAACAATCATCCCACATCCATGTCCAAATGCAACTTAGAAAGGGATTTAGAAAGTAAATGGGATTGGATGAGAATATGAAGCTCAAATCATAAAATTGCATTAGTCACTATATAAAGCAAGAACTAGAATGTTTGCTCTGCTCCACTGATGCCTTTCCCTCATTACTGATGAAGAATGAGGAGCTCTGTTCTTAATTTATTGATAAATTACCCAGTCTAGGCTATTTTGTCATAGGAAGATAAAAACAAAGATCCTGCTATAAAGAGGGTGCCACCATTGAAGGTTTTCAGGATAACCATGTTTACCATACAGTAAGTACATTTGAATGGACAATACAAAAGAAGCACATTGCCCTATTCCATATTCTTTTATCTTACCTGTCTCCAGAACTCCACTTACCTCTTAGAGAAGCAGGAGTTAGGGACTATCTCTGTTCAAAACCACACACAGCCAAGGAGTTTTGAGCTCTTTGCCTTAAGGTTTTCAGGGCAGTAATAAATTAGATGGCTGTCAAATTTTTTTAAATTATAAGAATATTTTCTAAAGATTTATTTCTTTACACACTCCATATCTGTAACTGCCCATCGAACGTGTTACCTAGAAGGGAAGCTAGGGATGCATGGGAAGGCGGCAGGAGAAGAACGAGACCAAGACAACAGTTGCTGATGAAGGTCCCAAGGTTTAATGGAGGACTCAGAATTTAAAGTTTCAGGCGAGACCCCTCCCCCAAATTCCAAGGTCTGTTCGGAGAACTGGTCTGACTGCTCAGGGGGCTGTTCACCTGCTTAATTCAGGAATCTGTAGATCTGGAGGAACAATGAACTTCACCTTGGTCCAGAGAGCGCCACCCTAGGTGGAAGGTATTATGGCCAATATAGGTCTGGAATTTCCACTCAAGAGCTGGGAGGGGAAGGCACACGTATCTGATACAGTTCCTAGTGATCAACCAATATTGATGCATGAATGGTAGAAATCACCAGTTACTAGAACAATATCAGTATCTTTATTTTTTTTCTTTTATTTATAAAGGAGGATCCTCTGAAGAGTCTCCATCTTTTTATAGACTTCAAAACCTCCTATTGCCTGATCATAGCACCTTTTGGTTTTCTACTACAACATGTTGCCAGAAGTTACTAGCCATTACCAGTGGTTCCCTTAAGTCTCAGAAGAAATGAGGATAGTGCACTGTTCTTCCTCCGGTGAAGGGAGGTCAAGAAGTATGCGTCAGTCACTTTCTTCCCACATTGAGAATTAATTCAACCTGTATGCTGCTTTCTTCACAGGAAAGAAATCCAACCCTGATTTTGAACCTACATGTGGCCAATACTATCAAAAACAAGCTGTTAATCATAATACAATATGGCAACCCTGACAAATGATTTCTCGAAGAAAGCCAAAGCACTCATGACAAGATGTTCTCAAGCCTCCAGGATGGGGTCAGAGTGGGTGGATTCTGGTGCAGCCATTTAACCTTGGATCAGAAAACTCACTAGTCTGAAGGAGGATCTTGGTAAGAGACAGTGCAGCTGTTCTGCTTCTTTTTTTTTTTTTTTTTTTTTTTTTTTTTGGTTTTGGTTTTTCGAGACAGTGTTTCTCTGTATAGCTCCAGTTGTCCTGGAACTCACTCTGTAGACCAGGATGGCCTCGAACTCAGAAATCCACCTGCCTTTGCCTCCCAAATGCTGGGATTACAGGCGTGCACCACCACCGCCTGGCTACAGCTGTTCTGCTTTACATCCTTGCTAAAACATACTGCTTGTGCTTAAACACTAACCGTAAGTAATTAAAGATAGAGTGCAGTCTTGACTTCACTTCGTCTTTAAATGAAATGGAATTAAACACTGAATAAAAAATATGCTATTAGGCTGAAGAGATGGCTCAGCCATTAAAGGCTAGGCTCACAACCAAAAGTATAGGAAAATAGGCTAGTCATTTTGCAAGATAAGTGGGGTTGTTGGTCCTTTAATAGACAAGAGCAAATTTCAATGACTTTGGCTAACAAGAAAAATATTATCTGTCTTTTTTTTTTTAAGTGTTTAGTGTTATTTTATGTTTGAATGCTTTACCCCTCGTATCCACAGAAACGAGAACAGGGCATGGGTCTCCTGAAACAGAAGCTACTTCGAGTATGAAATAGTTGCATGCAGTGTAGAAGATCCCCCAAAGAGACAGCAGAACATAGCACTTCCTGTAACAGGGCAATTAATTGATTTGCTCCTCTTGTATGAGTCTTATACAGGTAACTACATCTGCTCTGAATTAGTTGATGCATCAGCTGTGTCATTTCCGAGGTCAGCATCTTATAGGTGTCCTCTACATCTGCCGGCTTTTACACTCTTCTGTTTTGTGGAGTAATTTCCATAGTATTCAGATTAGTTCTTCTCTGAGCTTAGGCTAAGATTCTGCAGTGAGTCATCTGATTCTTGGTATTATTTAGGAGATGTCTTTTTATTGCTTCAGTCTCATCACCAAGTTATAGATCTGTTTAAATCACTTAGTTTTTATTGGTTTAATCTTGATATGTCAAGTGTTTGTAGGAATTTATCTATTTCTTTTAGACTTTTAACTTTAGTGGGGAAAAAAGGCTTTTAATGTATATTCTTACAATTTTCTTAGTTTTACTTCTGTTATAATTTTACTCCTGTTATAATATCTTCTTTTTCATTTCTCACTTTATTAATTTGGGTCTGTCCATGCACACATTCACTCAGGCTCCTTTGAGCCTTATGTTCCTTTTCCTTTGGTTAGATTAACTTCAATTTGTCAAAGTGCTTATATTTCCAAAGACCCAACTTTTTATTTAAGTGATTCTTTTTAAATTTTTTTACTTACATTTTATTAACTTCTGACCTAATTTTGCTTATATTCCCATCTACTGATTTGGGGTTGTTTTATTTTGGTTTTTCAATGATTTGGGAAGTATCATTTAGTTATAGAGTTTTAGGTCTCTTCGACTGTTGCTTTGTTTAGACATTCAAAGCTGTAATATTTCATCATGTTCACATGAAATACAGAAAGTTATTTAAATTTTCCTATGTTTTGTTAAGAGGATTTAAAAAAAATGTTTGGTCAATATTGGAGAGAGCTGTTTGTCCTGCTGAGGAGAAAGTATAGTTTTAATAATTTCAGATAGATGTTCTGCAGGATGTTTTTTGTCCTCTTGTGTTATGAGTTCATTCAATTCCAATGTTCCTCTGTTTAGTTCATGTCTGGACAACCTGTCAGTTTTTGAAAATGGTGTAGTAAAGCACCCAATATCATTGTGATGGTTATTCTGTGGTTTGGACTTAATAGACAGCATTTGTTTTATGAAATTGGGCTTGCCTGTGTTTGGTGCACATGTGGTTATACATATTTACAGATTTTCTTTTTTAGACACCCTCTTACTTGACCTATGGGCTGTCAGAAGTATAATGAATATTTGAGGATTTTCACTCTCTTTCTTCCCTGGTTTCTAGCTGTGGGTTTCAACTGTGACAAGCTGTTTACAATTTCTGTTTCTCATTTACTAGCATCTGGTTAGTGGCCCACAGTTTGTTGTGTGGTAGAGGAAGCAAACAGAGCTGGTGGAGGGGTGAGTGGCACTTTGGTTCATCACTAAACTGTGACCATGAAGGAAGCAGTTGCAATCAATGCTCACTAAATATATTATCCCATAGTGGTAGAGACTGGACTCTTTTCATTTTACAGTCACCCTAAATCAATACCTGTTCAATTAATAAATGTAGCTGTTATATGGGGGAAAGAGTCTAAGGTGACAATTGGAGCATCAAAAGAGTTGCATTCAGTGTAGGTTATCTCCACACGGATACTAGGATACAGAGATTTCTGCTGCAGGGCAACTGTGACTTGCAAGTCAACAAAGAAAACCTGCTTTAGAAAAGAGGTGGTAGAAGACACATCAGCCATGTAGGAATTACAGAATCAAAAGATGAGTTAAGCCTTAATTTCATGGCTAAGTCAAGATTGGAAGTTAGAAAAGATAACATACGCTCAGTTTGATCTGAGGTAGCCAAGGACACTGAGGGATAAAATATGCCTCCATTCTAGTATATCTATCATGGGATGAGGTGAGTATAAATAAACACACACATAAGCTCTAAGTCTAGACTTCTGTTCTGTCCCTTCTGTGTGTGTGTGTCAATGAGTATACTCTGGAAAGAAAGGGAAAGAGCATTATTAACTATTTAGTCTGTTGTATGTTGGTCTGTCTCTTTGTTTTTATCAAACAGTACTGACTGTTTTTTATTAAAGACTTATCATGCCTCACATTTTATAGATGTAGAAAAGAAATCTCTAAGAAGGTCCCACTGGATGCCTGAGACCCTGCAGCCAGCTTCCTAGTTTCCCTGTTCCTAAACCCAAGTCTGTTTACTTGCCAATACAACAAAACCCAAGGAACTAAACCCCAGGAACTAAGACTAGCTGTTTTAGTGGGGGTGGGGGGAGATTCCTTAGCAAACCAGCAAAACTAAGATAATGGACTCATGTTCTGAAATACCTTTTTAACTCATTCAGGTTTTAAACTTCTTTTCAGCATAGGCAAGGGGAGGATGGGAGTTAGTTTACTTAGTGAAAGCTGGTGGTTAATAAGGACCATATCTATCAGCCTCATGCAGTTGGTTTGAGTAACTAAGGAGACTTGCACTTAGCCAGGTATAGGCTGTTTTGAACAAAGGCATAATGTAGAGTTGGGGATGTGAACCCAACACTGGCTGTGTTCAACTTAGAAATTCATGCAGACACCTCTCTAAGATACCATCCCTTTATGTACCTGAACTTCCCACACACACACAAAGACTCCCCCCTTCTGCTAGCCAACTAGACTTCTCTAGCTATGACTATTTCTTCACCACACCTGACCCTCCTCTTGTCTAAGTATTTGGTCACCACTCAAGCTAGACCTATAAAAGGGACTGAACCAGGTCTCCTGCTTAGGGAGATTACTTAGATAAGCAAGCAACCATAGCACTGTGGCACAAGATCTATAAAACTGACATGCAAAGTTAGATCCACTAGCAGCTGAGGATGGAGGATTGCTATGATTTCAAAACCTATTTGGAGGACATTGTGAAGACTTGTCTCAGAAAGCAAAATGAAAGGTTAACTCTATGGAAAAAGACTAGAGATGTCTCACAAAGGAGGCCTCACAGAATGAAAAGGAGGCTGCCTAGGAATGTCTGTGTGTCTCGCTGCCCTATTCTAAAAACAGCAGTAACCATAGCTGAGGGAAACTATGTAGAAGCCACAGAGAGGGCTTATTTTTCTCTCACAGTCTGCACGCTCTGGGCCTCCAGTTGCCAGGGGTCTTTCCACCTGTGTGCTTCTTGACCATCCATGAGGTTGTCAGAGGTAGAAAGTGTCATCACTCTAAGCATCGGATGTGCCCAACCTGCCAGGCACTGGTGCTCAGCAGCACAGGAGGCCGCAGTCAGTTCTTCCCCTGTGATCACTGCTTCTGCTCAGCAGCAGAAGTGAGGTTCGTGCTACACATTAACTCCAATTCTGGGAACATATGCAGACTCGAGAATCTGATTTCAGCTGAGTGCCTATGGCTTTTGTATCAGTGTAAGATCAAACATTCAGAAACCTCTACTACCCCACCCCCACTCCCACCCCCACCCCCACCCCCGCCAACATTGTCAAGCTGGGAATGGTCTACACTTGACAAACCTCTACTACAGCACTATACATCAACCCCTACCTGACACACTTTACATACTTCTGTGGCCTCACCATGCTCCCCTCAGCTCTACCTGTATATCACACAAAGTCTATTACAGAGCCTGCCTCTGTCGACTCAAGATTTCCAGTCATTACCTCCAGGCCATAACCCTAAATCTACTTAAATCCTGTTTAGACTTGCTCTTCTTGATATCTGCTGGGTAAAACATACTCCTTAAGATCCTTAGAGCCAACCTATTTATCCATGCCCATTTTACGTACGCTATATTAAATCTCTAAGCCCTGGCAACTTCCCCACCGAGGTTGCATCTTATTTTGTTTTCGTTTTTTGTTGGTATTGTTGTTGTTGTTTTGTTTTGGTATTTTGTTCTGTTTTGTTTTGTTTTTCGAGACAGGGTTTCTCTGTGTAGCCCTGGCTGTCCTGGAACTCACTTTATAGACCAGCTGGCCTCGAACTCAGAAATCTGCCTGCCTCTGCCTCCCAAGTGCTGGCATTAAAGGTGCCCACCACCACAGCCCACAGCCTGGCTGCATCTTATTTTGTTCAGCTATGTTGTCCTCCCAAACTCATGCAGGAACTTGAGCCTCAGAGTCTTATGTTAATTAATGATAAAGGTAGAACCTTCATCCTACTCTGTAATTTAGAAGTGGGGCTTTTGTAAATGAATGGACTGAAAGAATTAATTCTTACCTGGTGTTATTAGGAGAAAGAAAGGCTGATCACAGAGAGAGACAGTCATACTCATTCCCATTGTGACATGATGAAGTTTCAGGCCTGAGCATAGCTTTTGGATTCCAAGCTTCCAAAATTAAGGACTAAATACAAGTCATTTTTTGTTGTTGTTTCTTTTGAGATAGGATCTCACTGTGTAGTTTACCCTCAAATTAGTGATCTTCCTGCTCAGCCTCCCACATGCTGGGACGCAACCAGGTGCCACCATACCCAGCCTCTGTTCTCTGTAAGCCTAACTTGGTTGTTTCAGAACCGTAATCCAAAGCTTACTGGTGCAGCTTGCATGTGTTTCCCTCTCCTCAACACATTCACCCCTCCCATACTACATTTCACATTCTAGAGTCAGATACTTTATTGCCAAATATAAAGCAAATACATAGAGTAAGATGTTATTATGAGGTATACACCCGAGCCTTAACCCAAACCAGGAGGGAGCAAAAAACAATGAAGATACACTCCACATGCTCCCCTTGTTAAATCTGAAAGTGCTGCACAGAGACCACCACTTAAATAAATACACAATTGGCAAGAGTGTTTTTATTTCATGAAAGGAAGAAAACAGCATGCAGGGGTCAGCCAGTTACAAAAATGGTGACAACCACAGACAAAGGTACACAGGCCATTTTATAAGAAGCCAGGGGAAATTTAGCTATGGTTAGGTCATCTAAAATGTCATTCGTGGGTACTGGGGATGTTAGATGAATCAGCGTCTGATTGGCTTGTGTCCAGGTGGTCAGTAGACTGTATTCCTGTGTCACAAACATTTAGCCGCAGGATGAAATACCCAAACCCTTTTTGGCTGCCCAGCACAGATGGCCCATCCCAATATAAAATATTGTCCCATCCTTGTGGTTATATCCAGGCTGTTCCTTGGACTTTATGGCCTTATTCCTGGACATTACAATCTGTTCCTGGAGCTGGTGACTGATTGCCTAGCTCCTGGAATGGAAGACTTTCCTAAGGTCCTAAGGACCTAAGGTCAGGCCTGGAGTTTGTGTGGTCCTCTCACCCTCACCCAGACTTGGCTATATCCTTCTCACTTTAAGAGCAGCCACTGTCCTAATATTTCAGATGAACTTTTTCTTTCTTTTCTTGGTGCTAGGGAATGAACTCACAGTCTTCAGAGTGCTAGGCAGGTGTTCTCCTATTGAGCTCTATATTTTCTTTGTAATTTATTAAATCTGTGATAAAGATCCTTAGACATAATGTTTAGGTTGAGTTGTTAACCTTTTTAGTCTCTGTAAATATGTTCTTTTATGAAAAACATTTACATGTGTAAATCTCCACCTTTAAATATTTTTTTCTTACCATCTCTGGGAAGGGAATGTATCACTGTCCTGCAAACTCATGCAGGTTTGGATCCTACTGATTTTACCCTGAGCTGATATTTTATATATTCCTGTTCTCAGCACTTCCCAAATATTTTTAGTTGGGTATATGTCTTTTTTCTTCCTTCCTTTCTTTTTTTCTTTCTTTCTTTCTTTCTTTTTTGAACAATTTATATATTCTTTATTTACATTTCAAATGTTGTCCCCTTTCTTGGTTCCCCCCTCACCACGAAAACCCCATAAGGCACCTTCCCTTCCTCAGTCAACCCTCTCCCACTTCCCTGTCCTGGTATTTCTCTACCCTACTGCATCAAGTCTTTCCAGGACCAAGGGCCTCTCCTCCCTTCAGTGTCTAACAAGGCCATCCTCTGATGCCTATATGTCTAGAGCCATGGGTAACACATGTGTACTCTTTGGTTGATGGTTTTGTCCCTGGGAGCTCTGATAGTACCTGATGGCTCATATTGTTGTTCCTCCTATGGCGCTAGAAACCCCTTCAGCTCCTTGGGTCCTTTCTCTAACTCCTCCATTGGGGTCCCTGTGCTCAGTTCAATGGCTGGCTGAGAGTGTCCCCCTCTGTATTTCTCATGCACTAGCAGAGCCTCCCAGGTGACAGCTATATCTGACTCTGGTCAGCAAGCACTTGTGGACATTGATAATACCTATCTGGGTTTTGTAACTGTATATGGGATGGATCACTAGTTGGGGTAGTCTCTGGATGGTCTTTCCCTCAGACTCTGCTCCACCCTTTGTCTCTGTATCTCCTTCGGTGGGTATTTTGTTTCCCCTTCTACAAAGGACCAGAGTACCCATACTTTGTTCTTCCTCTTTCTTCGGCATCATCTGATATGTGAAATGTGTCTTGGGTATTCCAAGCTTCTAGGCTAATATCCACTTATCAGTGAGTGCAAACCATGTGTGCTCTTTTGTGATTAAGTTACCTCACTCAAGATGATTTTTTCCAGTTCTATTCAATGAGAATTTCATGAATTCATTGTTTTTAATAGTTGAATATTACTCCATTGAGAGTATATGCCACATTTTCTGTATCCATTCCACCATTGAGGGACATCTAGGTTCTTTCCAGCTTCTGGCTATTATAAATAGGGCTACTATGAACATGTGTCCTTATTACATGCTGGGGAATCCTCTGGGTATATGCCCAGGAGTGGTATAACAGGGTCCTCCAGTAGTATTATGCCAAGTTTTATGAGGAACCATCAACCTCCTTTCCAGAGTGGTTGTACCAGCTTGCAATCCCACCAGTAGTGGAGTAATTTTTCTCTTTCTCCACATCCTCACCAGTACCTGCTGTCTCCTGAGTTTTGATCTTAGACATTCTAACTGTTGTGAGGTGAAATCTCAGGATTGTTTTGATTTGCATTTCCCTGATGATTAAGGATGTTGAACATTTCTTTAGGTGCTTTTCAGCCATTCAATATTCCTCAGGTGATCTGTACCCCATTTGGGGGGAGGGTTTTGAGACAGGGTTTCTCTGTGTAGCCCTGGCTGTCCTGGAACTCACTCTGTAGACCAGGCTGGCCTCGAACTCAGAAATCTGCCTGCCTCTGCCTCCCAAGTGCTGGGATTACAGGTGTGTGCCACCATGCTCAGCCTGTACCCCATTTTTAATAGGGTTATTTGGTTCTCTGGAATCTAACTTCTTGAGTTCTTTGTATATATTGGCTATTAGCCCTCTGTTGGATGTAGTGTTGGTAAAGATTTTTACCCAATTTGTTGGTTGCCATTTTGTCCTATTGACAGTGTCTTCTGCCTTACAGAAACTTTGTAATTTTTTAAAATTTATTTATTATATATAAGTACACTGTCACTATCTTTTTTTTTACACTGTCACTATCTTAAGACACACCAGAAGAGGGTATCAGATCTCATTACAGATGGTTGTGAGCCACCGTGTGATTGCTGGGATTTAAACTAAGGACCTCTAGAAGAGCAGTCAGTGCTCTTCACCACGGAGCTACCTCTCCAGCCCTGAAAATTTGAAATTTTATGAGGTCCCATTTGTCAATTCTTGATCTTAGGCTATTGGTGTTCTGTTCAGGAAATTTTCCCCTGTTCACCTGTGTTCAAGACTCTTCCCCAGTTTCTTCTCAATTAGCTTCAGTGTGTCTGGTTTTATGTCGAAGTCCTGGGTCCTCTTGGACTTGAGTTTAGTACAAGGAGGTAAGAATGGATCGATTTGCATTCTTCTGCAAGCTGACCTCCAGTTGAACCAGCACCATTTGTTGAAAAGGGTATCTTTTTTCCACTGGATGGTTTTAGCTCCTTTGGCAAAGATCAAGTGACCAAAGATGTGTGGGTTTATTTCTGGGTCTTCAATTCTATTCCATTGATCTACCTGCCTGTCACTGTACAAATACAATGCAGTTTTTAACACTATTGCTCTGTAGTACTGCTTGAGGTCCAGGATAGGGATTCCCCCAGAAGTTCTTTTACTGTTGAGAATAGTTTTAGCTATCCTGGGTTTTTTTGTTATTCCAGATGAATTTGAAAATTTCTCTTTCTAACTCTATAAAGAACTGAGTTGGGATTTTGATGGGGATTGAATAGAATCTGTAGATTGGTTTTGGCAAGATGGCCATTTTTACTAGAATAATCCTGCCAATCCACGAGCATGGAAGATTTTTCCATTTTCTGAGGTCTTCTTCCATTTCCTTCTTCAGAGACCTAAAGTTTTTCTCATACAGATCTTTCACTTGTTTGGTTAGAGTCACGCCAAGATACTTTATATTGTTTGTGGCTATTGTGAAGGGTGTCATTTCTCTAATTTCTTTCTCAGCCTGCTTATCCTTTGAGTATAGGGAGGCTAATGATTTGCTTGAGTTGATTTCATAACCAGCCACCTTGCTGAAGTTGTTTATCAGCTGTAGGAGTTCTTTGGTGAAGTTTTTTTGGTCACTTAAGTGTACTATCATATCATCTGCAAATAGTGATAGTTTGACTTCTTCCTTTCCAATTTGTATCCCTTTGACCTCCCTTTGTTGTCTAATTGCTCTAGCTAGAACTTCAAGTACTATATTGAAAAGATATGGAGAGAGGGGGCAGCCTTGTCTAGTCCCTAATTTTAGTGGGATTGCTTCAAGTTTCTCTCCATTTAGTTTGATGTTGGCTACCAGTTTGCTGTATATTGCTGTTACTACGTTTATGTATGGGCCTTGAATTCCTGTTCTTTCCAAGTCTTTTAGTGTGAAAGGATGCTGAATTTTTTCAAAAGCTTTTTCAGCATCTAATGAAATGGCCATGTGTTTTTTTTTCCTTTGAGTTTGTCTATGTAGTGGATTGCATTGATAGATTTCCATATATTGAACCATCCTTTCATCCCTGGGATGAAGCCTACTTGATCATGGTGAATGATAGTTTTGATGTGTTCTTGGATTTGGTTGGCAAGAATTTTACTGAGTTCTTTGTATATATTGGATATTAGCCCCCTGTCGGATGTAGAGTTGGTGAAGATCTTTTCCCAATTTGTTGAGGACTGTTTTGTCCTTCTGACCATGTCCTTTGCCTTACAGAAACTTTGTAATTTCATGAGGTCCCATTTGTCAATTCTTGATCTTAGAGCATAAGCTATTGGTGTCCTGTTCAGAAACTTTCCCCCTGTGCCCATGTCCTCCAGAGTCTTCCCCAGTTTCTTTTCTATTAGGTTCAGTGTATCTGGTTTTATGTGGAGGTCCTTGATCCACTTGGAGTTGATCTTAGTACAAGGATATAAGAGTGGGTCAATTCGCATTCTTCTGCATGTTGACCTCCAGTTGAACCAGCACCATTTGTTGAAAAGCTATCTTCTTTCCACTGGATGGTTGTAGCTCCTTTATCAAAGATCAAGTAACCATAAGTCTGTGGGTTCATTTCTGGGTCTTCAATTCTATTCCACTGATCTACTTGCCTGTCGCTGTACCAATACCATGCAGTTTTTAACACAGTTGCTCTGTAGTACTGCTTGAGGTCAGGGATATTGATTCCCCCAGAAGTCCTTTTATTGTTGAGAATAGTTTTAGTTATCCTGGGTTTTTTGTTATTCCAGATGAATTTGAGAATTGCTCTTTCTAGATCTATGGAGAATTGATTTGGGATTTTGATGTGGATTGTATTGAATCTGTAGATTGCTTTTGGCAAGTTGGCCACTTTTACTATATTGATTCTGCCAATCCAAGAGCATGGAATATTTTTCCATCTCCTGAGGACTTGAAGTTCCTGTTATACAGATCTTTCACTTGTTTGGTTAGAGTCACACCAAGATACTTTATATTGTTTGTGGCTATTATGAAGGGTGTTATTTCCCTAACTTCTTTCTCAGCCTGCTTGTCCTTTGAGTACAGGAAGGCTAATTTGCTTGAGTTGATTTTATAACCAGCTACTTTGCTGAAGTTGTTTATCAGCTGTAGGAGTTCTCTGGTAGGGTTTTTTGGGTCACTTAAGTATACTATCATGTCATCTGGAAATAATGATTGTTTGACTTCTTCCTTTCCAATTTGTATCCCTTTGACTTCCTTATGTTGTCTAATTGCTCTCGCTAGAACTTCAAGTACTGTGTTGAACAGATATGGAGAGAGAGGGCAGCCTTGTCTAGTCCCTGATTTTAGTGGGATTGCTTCAAGTTTCTCTCCATTTATTTTGATGTTGGCTACTGGGGGCTATTATCCAATATATACAAAGAACTCAAGAAGTTAGACCCCCAAAGAACAAAATAACCCTATTAAAAATGGGGTACAGAGCTAAACAAAGAATTTTCACCAGAAGAAATTTGGATGGCCGAGAAGCACCTTAAGAGATATTCAACATCATTAGTCATCAGGGAAATGCAAATCAAAACATCCCTGAGATTTCACCTCACACCAGTCAGAATGGCTAAGATTAAAAACTCAAGAGACAACAGGTGCTGGCAAGGATGTGGAGAAAGAGGAACACTTCTACACTGTTGGTGGTACTGCAAGATGGTACAACCACTCTGGAAATCAGCCTGGTGGTCCCTCAGAAAATTGGGCATGATGCTTCCAGAGGACCCTGTCATACAACTCCTGGGCATATACCCAGAGAATTCCCCTGCATACAATAAAGACACATGCTCCACTATGTTCATAGGGGCCTTATTTATAATAGCCAGAAGCTGGAAGGAGCCCAAATATCCCTCAAAGGAAGAATGGATACAGAAAATGTGGTATATTTATACAATGGAATACTACTCAGCAATTAAAAATAATGAATTCATGCAATTTGTAGGCAAATGGTTGGATCTGGAAAATATCATCCTAAGTGAGTTAACCCAATCACAAAAGAATACACATGAAATGCAATCACTGATAAGTGGATATTAATGAGCCCAGAAGCTCTGAATACTCAAGGCACAATTAGCAAATCAAAAGATTCCCAAGAAGGAAGGAGAGGACACTGGTCCAGACAGACTGGGTGCAGTTTTGCAGGAGAGTACCAGAACAGAGAAGGGTTTGTTGGGGTGATTGGGGAATGCGGGAGGGGGGTAAGGGGGAGGACTTATGGGACACATGGTGGGGGGGGGAACTGGGAAAGGGGAAAGCCTTTGGAATGTAAACAAAGAATATAGAAAATAAAATTTAAAAAAAAGAAAAAGAAGAAACAGAAATAAAAAAAGAAAGAAATTTTAAAAAAAAGAATTTTACTGAGTATTTTTGCATCGATATTGACATAAGGGAAATTGGTCTGAAGTTCTCTTTCCTTGTTGGATCTTTGTGTGGTTTTGCTATCAGCGTAATTGTGGCTTCATAGAACGAGTTGGGTAGTATTGCTTCTGTTTCTATTTTGTGAAATAGTTTCAAGAGTATTGGTGTTAGGTCTTCTTTGAAGGTCTGATACAATTCTGTACTAAAACCATCTGGTCCCATGCTTTTTTTGGTTGGAAGATTTTCCATGACTACTTCTACTTTTTTATGGCTTATGGGACTGTTTATATGTTTTATCTGATCCTGATTAAACTTTGGTATTTGGTATCTATCTAGGAAATTAACCATTTCATTCAGATTTTCCAGTTGTGTTAAGCATAAGCTTTTGTAGTAGGTTCTGATGATTTTTTGAATTTCCTCAGTTTCTGTTGTGATATTTCCCTTTTCATTTCTGATTTTGTTAATTTGGATACTGTCTCTGTGCCCTCTGCTTAGTCTGGCTAAGAGTTGATCTATCTTGTTGATTTTCTCAAAGAACCAGCTCCTGGTTTGGTTGATTCTTTGTATAGTTCTTTTTGTTTCTACTTAGTTGATTTCATCCCTGAGTTTGATGATTTCCTGCCCTCTACTCCTTTTGGGTTTATTAGCTTCTTTCTGTTCTAGAGCTTTCAGGTGTGCTGTTAAGCTTCTAGTGTATGCTCTCTTCAGCTTCTTTTTGGATGCACTCAGAGCTATGAGTTTTCCTCATAGCATTGCTTTCATTGTATCCCACAAATTTGGGCATGTTGTGCCTTCATTTTCATTAAATTCTAAAAATTCTTTGATTTCCTTCCTTATATCTTCCTTGACCGAGGTATCATTGAGTAGCGCATTGTTCAGCTTCCATGTGTATGTGGGCTTTCTGTTGTTTTTGCTGCTATTGAAGACCACCCTTAATCCATAGTGATCTGATAAGAGGCATGGGATTAGTTTGATCTTCTTATAAGTGTTGAGGTCTGTTTTGTGACCAACTATATGATCAGTTTTGGAGAAGGTACCATGAAATGCTGAGAAGAAGGTATATTCTTTTGATTTAGGATGAAATGTTATGTGTGTGTGTGTGTGTGTGTGTGTGTGTGTGTGTTAAATTCATATGGTCCAAACTTCGATTCATTTTACTGTGTCTCTGTTTACTTTGTGTTTCCCTGATCAGTCCATTGAGGAGAGTGGAGTGTCAAAGTCACCCACAATTATTATGTGAAGTGCAATGTGTGCTTTAAGCTTTAGTAAAGTTTCTTTTACAAATGAGGGTTCCTTTGCATTTGGAGCATAGATATTCAGAACAGAGAGTTCTTCTTGGTAGATTTTTCCTTTGATGAGTATGAAGTGTCCTTCTGTATCTTTTTTGATGACTTTTGGTTGAAAGTCAATTTTATCCGATATTAGAATGGCTACTCCAGCTTGTTTCCTGGGACCATTTGCTTGTAAAATTGTTTTCCAGCCTTTTACTCTGAGGTAGTGTTTGTCTTTGACACTGATGTGAGTTTCCTGTATGCAACAAAATGCTGGGTCCTGTTTACATAGCCAGTCCGTTAATCTGTCTTTTTATTGGGGAATGGAGTCCATTGATGTTAAGAGATATTAAGGAATAGTGATTCTTACTTCCTGTCATTTTTTATATTATTTTTATGTTTGTGTGGTTATCCTGGGTTTGTCTGGGTTTGTTGAAAGATTACTATCTTGCTTTTTCTAAGTAGTTGCCCTCTTTATATTGACATTTTCCATCTATTATCCTTTGTAGGGCTGTATTTGTGGAAAGATATTGTGTAAATTTGGTTTTATCATGGAATATCTTGGTTTCTCCATCTATGGTGATTGAGAGTTTTGCTGGGTATAGTAGTCTGGGCTGGCATTTGTGTTCTCTTAGAGTCTGTATGAGATCTTCCCAGGATCTTCTTGCTTTCATGGTCTCTGGTGAGAAGTCTGGTGTAATTCTGATAGGTCTTCCTTTATATATTACTTGGCCTTCTTCTCTTACTGCTTTTAATATTCTTTCTTTGTTTAATACATTTGGTGTTTTGATTATTATGTGATGAGAGGTATTTCTGTTCTGGTCCAGTCTGTTTGGAGTTCTGTAGGCTTCTTGTATGTTCATGAGCATCTCTCTTTTTAGATTATGGAAGGTTTCTTCTATAATTTTGTTGAAGATATTTACTGGCCCTTTAAGTTGTAAATCTTTGCCCTCTTCTATACCTATAATCCTTAGATTTGGTCTTCTCATTGTGTCCTGGATTTCCTGCATGTTTTAGGTTATAAGCGTTTTGCATTTTGCATTTTCTTTGACTGTTGAGTCAATGCTTTCTATGGTATCTTCAGTACCTGAGATTCTTTCTTCTATCTCTTGTATTCTATTGTTGATGTTTACATCTATTGTTGATGTTTACATCTTGATTTCTTTCCAAGGTTTTCTATCTCCAAACTTGTCCCCCTTAGTGATTTCTTAGTTGTTTCTACTTCCGTCTTTAGATCTTGGATGGTTTTGTTCAGTTCATTCACTTGTTTGTTTGTGTTTTCCTGTAATTCTTTAAGGGATTTTTTGTTTGTTTGTTTCCTCTTTAAGGGATTCTGCCTGTTGACCCATGTTCTCCTGAGTTTCTTTAAGAGATTTTTGTGTTTACTTTTTTTTTTTTTTGAGTCAGGGTTTTTCTGTGTAGCCCTGGCTGTCAAGGAACTCACTCTGTAGACCAGGCTGGCCTCAAACTCAGAAATCTGCCTTCCTCTGCCTCCCAAGTGCTGGGATTAAAGGTGTGCACCACCACTGCCCAGCTTGTGTTTCCTTTTTAAGGACTTCTACTTGTTGACTCATGTTCTCCTGTACTTCTTTAAGGGAGTTATTTATGTCTTTCTTGAAGTCCTCTATCAGCATAATGAGATGTGATTTTAAATCCAAGTGTTGCTTTTCTGGTGTGTTGGGGTATCTAGGACTTGCTGTTGTGGGAGAACTTGGTTCAGATGTTGCCATGTTGCCTTGGTTTCTGTTGGTAATGTTCTTGCATTTCCCTTTTGCCATCTGGTTATCTCTGGTATAAGCTGGTGGTGTTGTCTCTGACTGTGGGTTATCTGTCATGCAAGCCTCTGTATCTGTGCTCCTGGGAAACCTGTTCTCTCTGTGTACAGTGGTATGTAGGTACTCCTGTGAGACCCACTCTCTTGTGGTTGTATTTGGGTATATAGCTCTGTGGCCCCGATCAACTCTGGGTGCAGGCAGAAATCAGAAGACTCCTGTCCCAGGCTACTCCTAGGCTCTTGTGTCTTCAGGGTTTCCAGCTGTTTCCTCTGATCAGCAGGGGTGGTCCTACCATGCTGCCTGGCCTCTCTCCATTCCTGAATGATTAGCTACTTTGAGGTGGCAGAGGATGGTCCCAAGCCAGAGACAGAAACAGAGGATTTCTGCCTGAGGGTTCCAGGTGTGAACCTCTGAGCAGCGAGGGTGGTTCTACCTGTGCAGGCCAGTTTCTCTGCACTCCTAGGTGGTTAAGCTGCCTCCCTGCACCGCTTGGGTATGTCATGCTGCCCCCTGGTATATGTCTTAGTCAGGGTTTCTTTCCCTGCACAAACATCATGACCAAGAAGCAAGTTGCAGAGGAAAGGGTTTATTCAGCTTACACTTCAACACTGTTGTTCATCACCAAAGCAAGTCAGAACTGGCACTCAAGCAGGTCAGGAAGCAGGAGCTGATGCAGAAACCAAGGAGGGATATTTCTTACTAGCTTGCTTCCCCTCTCTTGCTCAGCCTGCTCTTATAGAACCCAAGAATACCAGTCCAGGGGTGGCACTATACAAAAGGGGCCCTCCCTGCTTGATCACTAATTGAGAAAATGCCCCACAGCTGGATCTCATGGAGGCACTTCCCCAACTGAAGCTCTTTTCTCTGTGATAACTCTAGCTTGTGTCAAGTTGACACACAAAACTAGCCAGTACAATTGACCCCTTGTCAACTGACACACAAACACATCACTATTAAACCTCAACCCTTTCTTTCTTTCTTTCCTTTTTTTTTTTTTTTTTTTTTTTTGGTTTTTTTTTTTTTTTTTTTGGTTTTTTTTTTTTTTTTTTTTGGTTTTTTTTTCTTTTGGTTTTTCGAGACAGGGTTTCTTTGTGTAACCCTGGCTGTCCTGGAACTCACTCTGTAGACCAGGCTGGCCTCGAACTCAGAAATCTGCCTGCCTCTGCCTCCCAAGTGCTGGGATTACAGGCGTGCGCCACCACAACCCGGCAACCCTTACTTTCTTATTCATCCCCAAGATCTAAATAATTTTAAAAGTCATACAGTATTTACATATTAAAAGTTCTATCCCTTTAAAAGGTCTAATGTCTTTCAAAATTCAAAGTCTTTTAAAAATTCAGTATCTTGATTGTGAGCTGCACTAAAATACTTTCTTCCTTCAAGAGGGAAAAATATCAAGGCACAGTCACAATCAGAAAAATCAAACTCCAACTGTCCAATGTCTGGGATCTAACTCACAATCTTCTGGGCTCCTCCAAGGGCTTGGGTCACTTCTCCAGCTCCACCCTTTGTAGCACACACCTTGTCTTCTAGGCTCCAGCTGCCTGTACTCCACTGCTGCTGCTGTTCTTGGTGGTCATCTCATGGCACTGGCATCTCCAAAACACTACTGTCTTCCGTTGTAACTAGGCTTCACCAATAGCCTTTCATAGGCCCTCTTCATGGTGCAAAGCCTCAACTCCTTTACCCGACCCCTTCAGTCCTGGGCCATCAACTGAAACTGAGGCTGCACCTTCACCAATGGCCTTCCATGGCCTCTCACAGTGCCAAGCCTCAGATGTTCTTCATGACTTCTTCATGCCTTCAAAACTAGTACCACCTGGGTGACTCTTACACAGAACCAAGTTCTGCTGCAGCACAAAGCACAACCTTGATTATCTCTGGAACACAGCCTCTGTGCTCTCAGAAAATACTTCCCAGAAGATTTCACCTCAGTGACGCTGGTCTCTTCTTAATCACTGCTAATTTCTTAGCTCCAGCTAACCAGAATCAATAGTCCCAGTAACACAAAGGTTCACTTTAGTGGTTTTGGTATCTTGTTAATCACAGCTGATTTTTCAGCCCCAGCTAACCAAAACCACAGAATCTTCACAATCAAGACAGCAGCAGTCCCTGATAAGAGTCTTTAATCTTCCCTCTGAAATTTTACAAGCCAGGCCTCCATCTTCTGCACTGTTCTCAACATTGTTTTCCAAGCTCCTACACAACATCCCACAGAGCTCTTAACATTGAATGGATCATCTAGCCCAAAGTTTCAAAGTCCTTCCACAGTCCTCCCCAAAACATGGTCAGGTTGTCACAAGAATACCCCACTATGCTGATACCAATTTGTCTTAGTCAGGATTTCCATTCCTGCACAAACATCATGACCAAGAAGCAAGTTGGGGAGGAAAGGGTTTATTCCACTTCCACTTCCACATAGCTGTTCATCTCCAAAGAAAGTCAGAACTGGAACTTAAGCAGGTCAGGAAGCAGGAGCTGATACAGAGGAGGATGTTACTTACTGGCTTGCTTCCCCTGACTTGATCAGGTTGCTTTCTTATAGAACGCAAGACTACCAGCCCAGGGATGGTACCACCCACAAGGTGCTAGGCCCTTCCTGATTGATCACTAATTGAGAAATGCCCCACAGCTGGATCTCATGAAGGCACTTCCCCAACTGAAGCTCCTTTCTCTGTGATAACTCCAGCCTGTGTCAAGTTGTCACACAAAACAAGCCAGTACAGTAGAGATGGGGTAGCAGTGATTTAGCAGGACCAGTTAATAAGGAAAATATTCTTCGTCAAGAGATAAATGATGTCTGATTGTCTTTTTTGTGATTTATTGAATACTAAGGTTACACGTTTATATTCATTAACAGTGGCCAAAATGCATTATAATTATATAATTATTATTCTTTATCAGAATAGTTCTATAAAAACATATGTAAATCTAGTAAGATTTGATAAATTGACCAAACAATTTGATAAAATATCCTGCAATAAGTCCATATGAACAACAAAAAGTATATCACACAGGAATTATTAGTTGATGTATTTAGGTCATCCTACCTAGAAGGGGGATCCCCTTCTCAAAGGAGAAGGGAAGGGAGGAATTAGGGAAAGATCCAAATGAGGTACTGGGAAGAGAGGGAGGCAGATATTGGGATGTAAATTGAATTAAAAAAATTTAATTAAAAGAACAATGGGAATCTTTTACTGCAATAAATCTAGTTTTACAAATGAACAACTACAATAATAAAAGTGAAGGAAGCATTAACTGATTTTGAAACTATTGTTACCAGAGGGAAAAAAACGGTATGGAGATTAGACATATAAAGTTGCCAGGGCCCTCTCTCAAACAGTCACATTTTAAGGTAAAGAGATTAGAGTTCAATAAGTGAATGTGAAGGCACACAATTCAACCATCGTATCCAACAATGTGTTTGTAACATAAACTTCTGCAAATAATTTTTTTGTTGCTCACAAATTTATCAGTTTAAAATGACACAAGCAAGATGTGGTAATACATACCTCTGCCCACAGCATTTTGGAGGCAGAGGCAGAAGGATACTAGGAAGTTAGTGGCCAGTATGGTATATATGATAATTCATATCTGTTTAGAGGAATACCCTGTTTAGAGGGGGGAAAACATGAGTTTTTTAATTCAAATGTTTTTCATTGTTTTTATTTTGTTTTGTGTGTCAGTTTAGGTCTACTTCTGCCTTTAGGATATCCAAACACTATAGTGCAGTGGGCAGGACTGGAAGAAACAAAGCTTATCCAGGTGAGTGGGTTCCACAGGATCTAGCTAGCATGAGTGCTAGGAATAAATACCCTACTCTGGAAATGGTTTTCGGTGAAACATTCTCTTTTCTTGGGGGTAATAAGGGCTATATAAACCTTTGGGACTAGGTGGGGGTTTTCAGGGTAATTGTACATTATTGGCTGGTACTGAGGAGTTGGAAATATGCATTCGCATGCCAGGACACAGCTGATCCTTAAGAACATTCAACTACATAAATTAAACCATTCACAAAAGGACAAAGAGGATTTACTTCTCTAAAGCATCTAGAGTTCAAGGAGATAGAAAGCAAAATATTGGTACACAGGGAACAGGAAACAGAGCTTAAGCATTACTGGGTACCTAGGAAAGTGAAAAGCTTTCTGGACGCCGGGCGGTGGTGGCGCACGCCTTTAATCTCAGCACTTGGGAGGCAGAGGCAGGCCGATTTCTGTGTTCGAGGCCAGCCTGGGCTCAAACAGAGTGAGTTCCAGGACAGCCAGGGCTACACAGAGAAGCCCTGTCTCAAAAAAAAAAAAAACACAACAACAACAACAACAACAACAAACCAAAGAAAAGCTTTCTGGAAATGGAAAGTGATGATAGAAATAATAATAATGAGGTCGGGCCACTCACTAGTGATAGTTAACAGTCATTTTCATGTCATGTATATATTATTAGAGTATTTAAATTTTCATTCTGTCCTCTTCTCACAGCAACTGGACCCTCTACATTTAGACATAATGGCCCTGACCCCAGAGTTGAACAAACAAACAAAACTGAAAGAGGTAGCAGGGATCCCACTGCAGGCTCCAACTGTGGACAACTGGAGTCAGATTCAGACCTTCAAGGCCAAGCCAGATGACCTCCTCATTTGTACTTACCCCAAGTCAGGTAACCTGGAAGAGTAATAGCCCCAGCCTCACCCTCTGAACCATCTGAGCTACTCACCCAAGTTAAAATCTCCTAAAATGGAAACATGCCCTTGTTTGTCCCGTGATGGATGCCATCTCAAATGTCTTTACCCCAGGGCTTTTTGAAGCCTACTCACCTCTACCATTCATTTTTCTTGGGAAGAGTTGAGCTTTGTCTCTACTGTTCCACCTTTCACAGAGGTCCAAAGTCTCCCTTCCATAGCTAAGAGGATCCTGGCCAGAGTGGAAGGTGAAGCCAGCATCTGCATCCACACCCCTTCGTTAGTATGCTTGACGAATAATAGGTTTCTGACTCTTAATCTTTATGGTCTCCCCAGGGACAACATGGATTCAAGAAATCGTGGACATGATTGAGCAGAATGGGGACGTAGAGAAGTGCCGGCAAGTCATCATCCAACACCGCCCCCCTTATATTGAGTGGGCACGGCCACCCCAACCATCAGGTAAGAGTCTCGGATTCTCCTGTTTTATCTCTGTTCTTGTCTCTTCATTTCCTCCTCTTCTTTCTCCTTTTCCCTATCCCTCACTCTGTCCTTCCCATCCTCCTAATTTGTTTTTTGAAACAGGATCTTCCTACACAGATCTGGCTCTCCTGGGACTCATTATATAGACTAGCAAGAACTCATCTGCCTCAGCCTTCTAAGTGTTGAGTTAAAAGCATGTGGTACTCTGTCAAGATTCATCTATTTTCTTTTCTCTATTTCCACCAAATATGAGTGAACAAGGAGGAAAGATGTATGAATGTGAAGTTCTACCTTATTTTCTCATCATTAATTTTGATCTAGTCATGCATAACTGTAGAACACAAGAAAGTACAAAACTTTACTCAGCAGTGTTAGACCCGCGAAATGGGGAGACCCCCACGAAATGGGGAAACCTCCCACACTCAAGTCTCAGGATAAAGCGACACCCAAAGAATCAGCCAAAGACCGTCTCGCTGCAAACACATGAGGCCTTTACTGGGATTCCAGTATACTGGGATCGATTCATAACCGCACAGTGTCAAAGATCGATCCCTTGTATCTGGCGCAAAGAGTATTTGAAACCAAAAAAAAATCGCAGAAGGGGGAGGGGTTGGGGGATTTAGATAGGGAAGTTACACTTAGATCACGAGGCAATTCATCCCTGAGGACCAGGTGTAACTGCATTCCGCAAGATGGAGTAACTGCATTCCGCAAGATGGATTAACTGCATTCCGCAATAGGTTGGGCAAACATCAACTATCTATAGAATGCAGAATAACCTTTGCGGTTAGCTAGTTTCTGGAATAGGGGTCAGAGAGGATAGGAATTACAGAGTTACAAAATGGTGGCGCTTTGGCCTTCTAAAGCAGGATTTTCTGGGGGTAAATAAAATTTTGAGGCAGGCTCTTTCAGCAGGATCATACTTTGATCTCAGTATTCTACCCTATTATAACCAAGTACTTTCTGGACAATGTCGAATAGCTACACACACACACACACACACACACACACACACACACCACAGACATGAGGAGGCAATGACTTGTTGCTGGGAGCCAGCCCCAGCAGAGGTGCTCCTTTTTTCTTGGTTCTTCTTGAGACAGCAGAGAGGGGAAGAGCGTCCACCGGAGGGGGGGAGGGGGGCGGGTTGGTCAGACTTTGTCTTGTGGAAAATTTAGGGTTGCTGTATAATAAAGAGTTTGCTTATCTAAGTCTAAGTTACTGTGCTAACGTAGCTGACCTGCCTTCTGTGTTCCTCTGAAGCCAGAGATTGCAGTCTCAGGCATTTAACACCTCATCCTAAAACAGCAGGAGATTAAGGATTAGTTGCTACAGCCTTTTCCCTGTTGTCCAGATGCCTCTTGCTTGTCAGACTAGAAGGAAGTTAGGAGCAATAAGCTTCGATTGAACCAGGAGAAGAGAATTGCACTTGCAGAAAGAAAAACTTCTACATAAGTGAATATGCATAATCTCGCATAAATTCATACATACAGCTTCATACATATTTTCACACAGTCAGCAGAGCCCAGCTTGCATGCATTCTCACAATTTCATACTTAATACACACACACACATGCTTACATTCTCACAATTACATACTTACACATACATCCATACTTACATATGTATATGGAGCAAAAGACCAAGCACCAGGGCAGAAAGAACTCACTCATTCTGGATGAAAAATGGACTCCAATATTTATTGCATTGAGAAAAAAAAAAAAAAAGCTTCCGCCCTTTTAATGCTAAATGAATTAAATCCATGTTTGTAAGAAAAAGGTGTTTTTTTTATTTAATTTCTATATTCTTTGTTTACATTCCAAATGATTTTCCCTTTCCCTGTTCCCCCCTCCCCATAAGTCCCATAAGCCCTCTTCCCTCCACCAGTTCTCCAATCAACCCCCTCCTACTTCTCTGTCTTGGTAATCCCCTACAATGCTGCATCAAGCCTTTCCAGGACCAGGTCCCTTTCCTTCCTTCTTCTTGGGAATCATTTGATATGTTAATTGTGTCTTGAGTATTCAGAGCTTCTGGGCTAATTAATATCCACTTATCAGTGACTACATTCCATGTGTATTCTTTTGTAATTGGGTTACCTCATGTAGGATGATATTTTCCAGCTCCAACCATTTGCCTAAACATTTCATGAATTCATTGTTTTTAATTGCTGAGTAGTATTCCATTGTGTAAATATACCACATTTTCTGTATCCATTTCTCCATTGAGGGACATCTGGGTTCTTTCCAGCTTCTGGCTATTATAAATAAGGCTGCTATGAACATAGTGGAGCATGTGTCCTTATTGCATGCCTGGGAATCCTCTGGGTAAATGCCCAGGAGTGGTATAACAGGTTCCTCCAGAAGTGTCATGCCCAGTTTTCTGAGGAACCGCCAGACTGATTTCCAGAGTGATTGTACCATCTTGCAATCCCCCCAGCAGTGGAGGAGTGTTCCTCTTGCTTACAGCATTTTAGTGATTTTCTAGCTTGAAGTTCAAATTTTAGCTCACATTATGAATCTGTCAAGAAGCTTAAGGCAAGTGAATCCATTGTATCTATAGTCAGGAAGCTGAGAACAATGCTAGTGCTCTGCTCACCTTTTTCTATGTAGTCTAATTCCACATTGGGCTGCCTATGTTTTGTAGTTAAGCCTTTCTGGAAACTCCATTATACCTAGAGGAGCTTCACAGCATGCCCTCCTGCTGCGCATTTATAGTTAAGTGTCACTTATTACCAGTCATACTTCAAGTTTTTATAAGTGCTTCTGCTTGTCCTGTGACAGGCTTTCTGATTATTCATGTAAGAGAGTCTTTACTATTTTCTGTGGATCAGAATCCAGATTCAAATGTGCCACCTAACAGCATGATTGCAACTCAGGACTAACTCTAGCTCCCCACTGGCATTACTTGAAAACCCTAATTCCTAGATTAAAGGAAAGATGTTAGGGAGTGTCTGCAACATCTTTATTTCTCTTTACACCAGCTTAACTCAATGGTTCACAGAGCAAATCCCTATATGGGCTGTAAACATAAGTGCAAAAATTATAAATCATGTATCAGAAAGGACGTTAAAGAAGAAACATCACTGCACAGAACTGAAAAGAAGGCTTGGCTCTGGCTGGAAGGAGGGTGAAAGAGCCTACTCTCTGTTCCTGAGTGGCTCTGCCTTAATATATACATTTGGTTATCCTCAGCTTCAAGCTCATGATCCTCAAAATGAAAGAGTAAATTCCTTGAGGTTCCCATAAAAAGGTTTGGGTGTTGAAAGGGACACAGAGAGGAGTTTCCTTAGAGATGAAAGTCTTGTTAGGAGAATTCTTAACTCTGTAGACATACAGATAGACATCAACAAGTAAGGACTCTGATGAGAATCCAAGCAACACGGTAGAATGTAAGAAGTCCATTCTAATAGGTATCAGAGGAAGTGGGGATGATTCATGAACTCAGGCTGTCTCTGATTCCTATACAGCAGTAGGAGGAAGAAGAAGAGGAAGAGAATAAGGAAGAGATGAATGAGGAAAAGGAGTAGGAGGAGGAGGAATCCCAGAGGGGGCTTGTATAACTCCGGCGATTCATGGGAAGCACATCTAGTTGAGGTTGAACACACTACACATGTGTGGAATGTATTGCCATTGGTGGCTCTCTGGTCTTGGGTCTGTTAGCCTGGGCCTCTACATTTTCTTAAGGAAATAAGAATAGAGTCTGCCATTCTCCCAGAATTTGGGAAACCAGTGAATCTGCTATTCTGTGCATTTACAGATTCATATATAAGTTCTTGGTGGGGACTTGCTGTTCCCTTTATGAAAGAAAAGTGATACTTCCTTCAGTGGTCATGGGTTGAGAAGAAGTCCTGTTTGAATTTTTTTTTAATAACACACACACTTATCTAAGCCTCTAACTTATCTTTTGCAAACTGACAAAGTAAATTCACTCAAAGCTCGCATCCAGCACTTAAGCTATGTAAGCCTACAAACACAAAAGCAATACCAATAATTCTAAAGTTCCTCCCCCCAAAAAAAAGATCAAAAATAAAAGAATCCATGTGTGCATAATGGGTACTCTAAGTCGCACTTGGAGTGGATGTTCTCATGTGCTGTGCATACTGTGCAGTCATCTCCTAAATTCTGTTACAGGTGTGGACAAAGCCAATGAGATGCCAGCTCCAAGGATATTGAGGACCCATCTTCCCACTCAGCTGCTGCCACCATCTTTCTGGACAAACAACTGTAAGGTAAGGTAGCAGCATTTCCCATGGGAACTGGAGCAGGAAGCCCAGAGATCCAGACCTCCCAAGCCTGGGTGAGAATACCTTCCTCAGCACTATCTATCCTCCATCTCTGAGACCTAATACTCTGCAAATAAGTCAAACACCAGGCTAGACTTAGACTTAGTAAGGTGTTTCCCTGGATGCTTTCAAATACGATGTGAAGGCAGAGGCCAGACTGAGGTGTTGGAGATCATCTGCTCTTCAGTGAGGCAGACTGGGAGTGGGGAGCCGGAACCATAGGCTGAAGGCTATAGGAGGACTTATGGAATGGTACACAAACAAGACTGAGCAGATCAAGTGCAAAGAACTGGTGTTCAAAGGGTAAATCCTAGTGGAGCCACAGAAGAGGCTTGGTCTCAGCAGCCTACAGGCTTGTTTCATTTGTTCTAGGACTATGTTATGTACCCTAGTGTCATGTCTAGTATGTTCCTGACACATCAAGGATGCTAGATCATGGTAGGCGTGATCAAGGGTACAGTAACCCTGCAGTAGATGGAGCTGAGATCCCAGGATGAGGCAATAGCTTTGCTAAGGATGCTCTTTTTCTTTGTAGGAAATAGAGAAGGAAAGACAGAAAGGGACTAGAGAAATGGTTCAGTGGTTAAGAGCATTGGTGGTTCTTCTAAAGGACACAGGCCCAGATCCTAGCATCCACATGGAGACTCACGACTGTCTGAAACTTCAGTTCTAGGGGATGTGATGTCCTCTTCTGGTTTCTGTGGGGACTGCAAATGCATGGTACAAGTTCATATGAGCACAGGAAAAACATCAATATATATAAAATCATTTCATAATTTAAATCTTAAGGATTATTTTATAAAGGACTAAAATATTTCTAGATAGCAGGAGTATAGTTGGGACTCCCACAATCAAATTATATTGTCCACTGCCAATAAAGCTGGGTGAGGAATGACAATTCTGTTTTTGGCATGACTAAGACCAAATACCACAAAATCACTGAGAAACACCTCCTGATATTCTCCAACTGAGATCAAATAAATTGAGAAAGTTCCTACATTAAAAAAAAAAATAAAATGAAGCCGGGCATGGTGGCGCACGCCTGTAATCCCAGCACTTGGGAGGCAGAGTCAGGCAGATTTCTGAGTTCGAGGCCAGCCTGGTCTACAGAGTGAGTTCCAGGACAGCCAGGACCACACAGAAAAACCCTGTCTCAAAAAAAAAACAAAAAAAAACAAAACAAAAAAACAAAAAAAAACAAAACAAAAAAAAGAAATAAAATTAAGAAATGCAAAATTAGCCTGGAGCTGCACATGGGTATTGGATGCCCTGGGTAATTCAGCAACATTAGCTTTACTGTTTGACAGGCGCTGGAATACAGCCTAAGCACAAGGAGATAAGGGAATGAGGAGACAGAGCAAAGGTGCCATGGGCCAGCATCCTCCATGTATACGTAGGTGAAGGAGTTGAGCTCTGTGGTACAGAGAATAATCTTCAATGGCTATATTTTCAGTTTTGAAAGGTTGAGGTTTTTAAGTAAATACAGCAAGCTGAAGAAAAAGAATAAATAGCAAGCAGCAGGCAGATGGAAGGATGAAGAGAGAGAGAAAGTCAAACAGACAGATGACAGATAGACAGACAGACAGACAACAAATCAGGTCCTCAAAGCACGAAGCAGAAACTGACTGGGCAGCCAGCCCTCTTGAATCTGACAGCTGGTGTTCCCAGCAGAGAGAGTCCCAGCAGAGCATAGTGCACCCCTGGTGAGGCTTTGAGGTCAAGCAACAAATCACAATGGGAAAATAATGTTACAAAGGCAGGACTCACAAATGTCTAGCAAAAACTACTGATGAATCTCCATGAGGACAGCCAGTCAGCTTACCCATCAAGAGTGCCAACATCAGCAGATCCTGTACTCACAACATTTTCCAGAAACTGAGGAAGTTAAATATCAGCTGGAATTTTACATTGAGCTTTCGGTCTATGGCTAAGAGCTGATCTTCTAGCATCTCTTTCCCAATGGGCTAAACAAAGTAACACCTGTAGGAAACAGTTCACCTTCCGGATGTTCTCGGTAACACAAAGGGTTTACTTGGACTATTTTGCTGTTCTCTTCCCTTCCTGTCACAGAGTTTGTGGAGTAATCTCTTCTAGATAAGGGATCTTGGAGAACACTTAGGAAAATATTATCGGTGTTGAAGTGTGTATGGAGTAACCCCACTTCCAGATCCAGCTTCTTAGTGAATTCAAACAACAGAAGGCAGTTTACCAATATAGTGTACATTGTGGGTGGTAAAGGAGACCATGGATAGCTTCTGGGTAGCCTTGAGTCATCTCTCAAAGGTTTTAAAATTAATTCCCTCTTCTTGCACTGTGCAGGACACTGCAAGTGCATACAAGTCAGCATAAGATGACCCCAGTGCCAGAAACTCCAGTATACCTAACAGAAATGCATATGAATTTTATCTAAAGAGTCATCTCAGCTCAGATCCCCAGATTAACACTGTGATCATGATCATACATTACAACACACATAAGGGAAGAGACCTTCATAAGGGTGTCTGCTAAAGAATAGCCAGAGTTAGCTTTGAAAACTTCTGACAAACCTGTTACATGCAAAAATAAGAAAATGTTAATGCTGTAAAAATAAATAAATAATTGTATCAAAAATGACATAAAGAGGCCGGGCAGTGGTGGCACACACCTTTAATCCCAGCACTTGGGAGGCATGGGCAGGCGGATTTCTGAGTTCGAGGCCAGCCTGGTCTACAGAGTGAGTTCCAGGACAGCCAGGGCTACACAGACAATCCCTATCTCGAAAAAACAACAACAACAACAACAACAACAACAACAACAAAGTGACATGAAGAAATAAGATGTAATTTTTGTAATTTTAAGTCAAATTATCAAATAAAGAAATGGTGTTTTATAATTGAACACATATATGTATATATCATATATACATATTTAGAGATTTATATATAAAACACTGAAAATTTAAAAACCAGAACTAACCTAATTCCCAGCCTATGTGCCTCTGAATAGAGAAATGTATGAACTTGGAAAGGGGATGAATGAGGGCTGAGGAAAGGCGAGAGTCATGTGATGTGGCTAGTGCTCACATACATGAAACAGAAAGAAGACATTCATAAAATGTCAGGCAATACTGAAGTGAAAGACAACCTGAGGTACAAAGTGCAAGAATTCAAGTGAAAAAAACTTAAGCCAACACTTTAGAAAATTCTTTCCATTGGAGCACAGCAGCATGTTGACTTGAAGAAAATATGGGCTAGCTGTCTAGCAAGGTGACAAAGTCTCCCAGCAGGGCCCTTATTCAGATGCACCTGACATACGTTTATTCTGTGTGAAAACACACAGATTCAAGAATGATCATCATAGACAACGGTTTGTGCTCACGGCAAGTAGGATCCATGGTGCTGCTCCACGTCGAAACACCAGGTGGAGCTGTTGCTTTCCCAGAAACCAAGCTGGCTTCTTAGCTGGGTAACCGGTCAGAGTTTCTAGAGGAAGAGTTTGCCCCTGATAACAAAGAATTGATATAATTGTTAATGAGTTATGGCTGGGCTGGACGTAGCATAATTGACAACAATGCTCTCGGCTGAGTCTTGCTGCCAGGGCTGTAGAGCTGAGCATCCCCCAAGAAGACTCAGCCAGAGCAAGAACTCAGAACTTCGCATTTTTGTGACCCTTTAACCCACCTCTCTCCTTCTCCAAAGTTCCTTTATGTGGCTCGAAATGCTAAGGACTGCATGGTTTCCTACTACCACTTCTACAGGATGAGCCAGGTGCTCCCAGATCCAGGCACCTGGAATGAGTATTTTGAAACCTTCATCAGTGGAAAAGGTAAATAAAAAAGGCTTTGTCTCCCTGTGTTTTCACTCCAGTGAGGCTGAGTTGAGAGAACCACCCATGACAGTTGATTCCCCAGGTTCCTGTGCCTCCTATTTAAAAACCTTTATTCAGGGACTCCTGGCCTATAGACTTCCCTAAGCCTGTGTGACCCTGTCATAATATGAGGATGCCACTTTATTCTCATGTTAAGGCAAAATTCCCAATTCTGACAGAAACTATGTGACCTCAGAATCAAGCCCTTGAGATATATCTGATATAAAATTACAAAATTTTTCTGTCTCTGATGTATCTTAAACCAAAAAAAAAAAAAAATAGTCAACCTTTTCTGATGCAGAGGGTTTCTGGCCATGCAAGTTGTTCTTGTCTGATACAGTAAATTGGGGATCCTGGTTTGACCATGTGAAAGGATGGTGGGAAATTCGAGACAGATACCAGATTCTCTTCCTCTTCTATGAAGATATAAAGAGGGTAAGTAAATGACTGCTTTGGGATCAGGGACAGGGAAGCTGCTTTAGGAATGTAGTTCTGACAGGGATGTCTGGACTCACAGGACCCAAAGCAGGAAATCCAGAAGGTTATGCAGTTCCTGGGCAAGAATTTGGATGAAGAGGTTGTGGATAAAATCGTCCAGGAGACGTCATTTGAGAAAATGAAAAACAATCCTATGACAAATCGTTCTACGGTCCCCAAATCTGTCCTGGACCAGTCCATTTCCCCTTTCATGAGAAAAGGTTTGTGGGGCTTCTTTATCCCTAATTCTGAGAAAGTCGCCTCTGTACTGGCAGCTTTTCTTTGTCAACTTGACACAGGCTGGAGTTATCACAGAGAAAGGAGCCTCCTTTGTGGAAATGCCTCCATGAGATCTAGTTGTAAGGTATCTTCTCAATTAGTGATCAAGGGTGGGAGGGCCTATTATGGGTTTTGCAGTCCCTGGGCTGATAGTCCTGGGTTCTATATGAAAGCAAGCTGAGCAAGCCAGGGAAAACAAGCCAGTAAATAACATCCCTCCCTAGCCTCTGCATCAGCGCCTGCTTCCTGACCTGCTTGAGTTCCTTTCCTGACTTCTTTTTGTGATGAACAGCAGTGTGGAAGTGTAAGCTGAATAAACCCTTTCCTCCCCAACTTGCTTCTTGGTCATGATGTTTGTGCAGGAATAGAAACTCTGACTAAGACACCCTCCAATCCACATATTATGGTTCTAAGAAGGCTAGAGATTTGTTCCTAGTGTACAAGACTACTAAGCAAGTCTTACAGATAACTAAGACCAGAGCTAATTTAAGTGCACACCTAATTGGGAACCCTGCTAGAGGTTGGACTCATTAAAGCTGGGATCTTGACACTAGGAAGGTACCACTCTGCTGTAAGGCTCCACACCTTGTTAGGACAGCTACTGTGCTCATGCCTACCTCCTGTCTTCCACCCTTATGCCTTCCTTCTGCTCCATAGCTGCTGCTTCAGCTTCAGCTTCTATAACCTAGTTAGACTATGACTCTGAATCTTGACTCATAACACTTTCAGAATTTTCAACATGTCTTACTGGGACCTAACCTAATGATTCCTAGATTTTGAAAGAATTCTGATTGGTCCAGATGGTTCACTTTTAAGTGGAAAATGTTATTTTTTTTTTTAGGTTAGTTCACACAATAACTGTTAGAAAAATCAATACTGTTTGACAATTTCACACAGATCCTCACTAAACCCACTTTGCAAGAAGACAGGCACAGAAGGAAGCCCATCCCACTGTCTCATTAACATAGGCATTTTTTTTTCCCACAGCAGTTCAACCAAGCCTGGGGTTTACACACTGCTCCAGAACATCTCTTCTTTTACTTCCAGCACATGAATTAATTCATTTTATTGCCCTTGCAATATGCCAAGTAGTTCAGGTCCTAGAATGAATCAAACTGTTCTACCACTTTTCTCTCTTAACCTCTGGTGAGGATTTGACAAGTAGCCTTTTCCCAGCCCATCCCTGTCTAGCATTCTCTGCACACACTTGTGTTTTCTTCTTTGCTTGCTTGTCTTGGCCCATAAAAACACAAATTTAGTTATCATGGCAGAAATATGTTCACTGTAACACAAATTGTGATTACATTATACACTTTTGCTTACTAGACTATAGGCCATCTCTCTAGGGCAAGAAACACAGATAAGAAACACTAACAGGTGTTCCAATGAGCATCTCTCCATCTAAAATCATTTTAATAAGTTCTTGTTGAAAAATAGAATCTCATTCCAATAATATAATCTACAAAAAAACAATTCACTATACAGTTCAATAAATTTTATAAACAAATAAAACTATGCGATCAACACCCTAGATCAAAGAAGCAAAGAATTTCATCACCTTAGGCAATGTCCTGTGATATCCTTTTAAGGAAATCTCTTCCTTCACAGAAAAATGTTCTCATTTCTCACTGTAGGTTTGTCTGGCTTGTTCTTAGATGGCACAAACCTTGAATATCACAGTATGTATTTTCTTATGTCCCAGATCTCTGGCCAGTATAACATCTTAAGATCCCCTGGTATTGTTATATGTCACCCATTCACTCATTTTTATAACTGTGACTATCCAGTATATGTATATACCACAGTAGAGCCAGGACTCACATTGAGCCAGGAGTCACATTGAATTAATTGATGACTTGATTTAGAAGCTGGTGCCCCTGCCCAAAGACAACTAGGGCCCCTTCTCAGACAGGAGAGGTAAGGTGATGAGGAATTGGATAGCTCCAGTGTGGACACTCCACACTCCAGTCCGGGACACAAAGTCGGTCAGTCAGAGACTGATGCTCCTGTCTGGGCTTTGTCTTTTAGGAACTGTGGGTGATTGGAAAAACCACTTTACTGTGGCCCAGAATGAGAGGTTTGATGAAATCTATAAGCAAAAGATGGGCGGAACATCTCTGAACTTCTGCATGGAACTCTGATCAAGATGTGAAGACATCAAGGACAGGAGTCTGTCTGCAAGCCTCAACCCAGCCAAAGGAAGCTCTGAAAGCAAACTGTACATGCCAAGGATTGTGGCTCTGACTCTGTGATTACTATCATCACATTAAAATTCATAAAAGCAGATCATGTCCACTGTATACTTTCTCTACTATTCAGTATAAATCAGTAAGACAGCTTAATCAGCTAATATTAATTAATTAACTAATTAATTAATTAAAACCTTGAATAGTATAAATTTTATGTTGGCATTCTTCTAGAAGGTATAGCCTGGATTCTGTCTTTGAAATAACAACCTGAATGACAAATACACAAATAATAGAGATTATCTAAATAAAAGTACATGAAATCCTAATGTCTTTCTTGTTCAATCTGTTTTGCCTGATTACGACAGAAAGAATCAGTTTGTGGAAAACATGTTGCAATATGTTCATGGGAACAGGTTCTACCTGGTAGAAGGAAAGTGAGGGAAAGACTTCAAGGAGATGTCAGAAATCCAAACCTTAGCAAAGGGAATCCTAGTTCTGGGTCATAAAGGAAACAGAAGGAAGGCATGAGGTTGGCTTTGGGGAAGCACAAATACTGTCCAGACAAAGGCCTTTCCCTGTTCCCCCCTCACCATATTTCCCATATGCCCTCTTCCACCCACTACCTCCCCACCCTATAGACCGCCCGCCTATTCCCCAATCACCACCCCACCATTTCTCTGCTCTATTCTGGTACTCTCCTACAAAACTGGATCCAGTCCTTACAGGACCAGGGTCCTCTCCTTCCTTCTTCTTGGGAATCTTTTGACTTGCTAATTGTGCCTTGAGTATTCAGAGCTTCTGGGCTCATTAATATCCACTTATCAGTGATTGCATTTCATGTGTATTCTTTTGTGATTGGGTTAACTCACTTAGGATGATATTTTCCAGATTCAACCATTTGCCTACAAATTGCATGAATTCATTATTTTTAATTGCTGAGTAGTATTCCATTGTATAAATATACCACATTTTCTGTATCCGTCATGAACATTTCTTTAAGTGCTTCTTAGCCATTCAAGTTTCCTCTGTTGTGAAATTCTTTGTTTAGTTCTACACACCATTTTTTTATTGGATTGGTTGGTTGATTGGTGATTAGCTTCTTGAGTTCTTTATATATTTTGGATATTAACCCTCTATCAGATGTGGGATTAATTAAGATTTTTTCCCCAATCTATAGGTTGCCAATTTGTCCTTTTGAGTATGTCTTTTGCCATACAGAAACTTTCAATTTCATGAAGTCCCATTGATCAGTTCTTGAGCCATTGGAGTTCTGTTTAGGAAATCTCTCCCAGCACCGCCCCCCCAACGCCAATGAGCTAGACTCTCTTGCTCAATTTCTCTTCTATTAGATTGAGTATATCTGGCTTTATGTTGAGGTCCTTGATCCACTTGAACTTGAAATTTGTGCAAGGTGACAAATATGGGTCTATTTTCATTTTTCTACATACCAACTGCCAAGCAGACCAGCATCATTTGTTGAAGATGCTTTCTTTTTTACCATTGTATATTTTTGGCTTCTTTGTCAAAGATCAAGTGTCCATAAGTGTGTGGTTTTATTTCTGGGTCTTCAATTCTATTCCATTGAGCAACCTGTCTGTCTCTGTGCCAACACCAGGCATCTTTTATCACTATTGCTCTGTAATATAGCTTGAGATCAGGGATGGTCATTCCCCCAGAAGTTCTTTTATTGTTAAGAATTCTTTTTGCTATTGTAGATATTTTACTTTTCCAGATGAATTTGAGAATTGTTCTTTCCATGTCTTTGAAGAATTGTGTTGGGATTTTGATGGGGATTGTGTTGAATCTGTAGGTTGATTTTGGTAGGATGGCCATTTTTACTATGTTCTTTCTGCCAATACATGAGCATGAAAAATCTCTCCATTTTCTGAGGTCTTCTTAAATTTCTTTCTTGAAAAACTTGAAGTTCTTGTCATACAGATCTTTCAGTTGTTTGGCTAGAGCTACGCCAAGATATTTAAAATTATTTGTGACTATTGTGAAGGATGTTATTTCCCTCATTTTCTTTCTCAGCGCACTTATCATTTGTATAAAGGAAGACCAGTGATTTGTTTGAGTTAATTTTATATCCAGCCACTTTGCTGAAATTGTTTATCAGCTGTAGAAGTTCTCTAGTAGAATTTTTGGTTTGCTATATATATATATATATATATATATATATATATATATATGTATATACATATATATATATATATATACTATTATATCATCTGCCTAGTGATACCATAACCTTTTCTTTGTCAATTTGTATCTGCTTGATCTCCTTTTGTTGTCTTATTGCTCTATCTAGAGCTTCAAGATCTATAGTGAATAGATAGAAAGAGATTGAGTAGCCTTGTCTTTTCCCTGATTTTAGTGGAATTGCTTCAAGTATCTCTCGATTTAATTTGATATTGGCTATTGGTTTGCTGGATATTGCCTTTATTGTGTTTCAGTATGGGCTTTGAATTCCTGATCTCTCCAATACTTTTAACATGAAGGGATTTTGTATTTTGTCAAATACTTCCTCAACATCTAATGAAGTGGTCATATGATTCTTTTCTTTGCTTTTCTTTATATAGTAGATTACATTAATGGATTTTTGTATATTGAACCAACCTTTCATCCCTTGTATGAAACCTACTTGATCGTGGTGAATGATGGTTTTGATGTGTTGTTGGATTTGGTTTGTTACAATTTTATTGAATATTTTTGCATTGATATTCATAAGCAAAAATGGTCTGAAGTTCTCTTTCTTTGTTGGGTCTTTGTGTGGTTTAGGTATCAGAGTAATTGTGGCTTCATTGAATGAATTAAGTAGTGTTCCTTCTGCTTCTAATTTATTGAATAGTTTGAGAAGTGTTGATATTAGCTCTTCTTTGAAGGTCTGGTAGAATTCTGTACTGAATCCATCTAGTCCTGAGCTCTTTTTGGTTAGGAGTTTTTTTTAATGAATTATATTTCCTTAGGAGATGCCTAGTAGATCCATCTGTTTAGATAGTTTGCCTGCTCTTGATTTAACTTTGGTATGTGGTACTGAAGAGGTCAGCTCAGAGCTATGCGAAAATTCCACCAGGCATCCCTCCCTTCCTGGAGGAGACAGGTCAGAAAGCATGTAGGCTGGAAGGAAGAGGCTAATTAAACCCCTACTACCTCATTCCCTAAAGACCAGTCAGTTTAAAGGTTCACTGTTCTGCCAATCATATTGTGTGTAGTTGCTGATGCTCTATCCCGCCCCTGGAAACTGTATAAAAACTCACCAAACTTGCCCAGGCTTGCCTCCTTTTCTTCAGGTGCAGAATGACCTAAAGTTGTTGAAATAAATAAATTCCTCTTGCTTTTGCATTGTTCACTGGCTCTGTGTTGTTCACTCAGGTTGTGGAGGCGGGAAAAACCTCCCTAGTAAGTTAAGGCCTATCAGAATCTTACATTTGGTGCATTGGCTGGGAATTTGACCCCCTGTGGAGGCACATCAGAGAGAGTTGAATCGGAGGACTAGGAGGTCTAGAATGGGTACCACGGTATTTTGTCTGTCATGCTGTTTGTCAAAGTCTGAGTCTGTAAATATGTCTAAACTTTAAGTTTGCTTGCAAGTGTCTAGGGGGTCAAGAGTGCCTTAATGTTGTAACAGTAGAAAGCCTTCAGGTCCCCTAGAAGAAATCAGGAGGACTCCCACCATTAGACCCAGCCTAGGCTTAAGCCAGCTGAGTCACCTGGTTACTGGATTCTTCTGCCCGTGATAGGGGTGGTTTTACTATGACTTGATTGTCTGTGTGTTACAACTTGACCACCTGTGTCAGTGGTGCCTATTTGTCTCAGTGTGACTGGACTCAGCCAGTAACTCTGTTATCTGGCTCCTGCTGCATTGGCAGGGACTCCTGGTTTGTCTGGTGTTTGTCTTGTTGTTTGGTGTTTGTCTTGTTTTTGGACTGGGACTGATGAAATTTTTGAACAAGGAACAAAAAGTTTCCACCATTACTTTGAGCCTTATTTTGAACCACAGGGACAAGGTCCAAGGGTGAGCACATAATTTATCAGTTGTGGTGACATAGTTGTTTGGAAAGAACTCATGACTGACTCTCCCTCTTGGATCTAGACTTTTTTTCCTAGCAGGATCCCAGCACTCAAGACTCAGCCTGAGCTGCCCACAGGCCCAGAGCAGAAGAAGGAGGTCCTCCAAGATTCAGGGACTTACTAACTTGCTAGAATCTATTATTTTCACCCACCAGCCCACTTGAGATGACTGGCCACAGGTCCTATGGGTTCTTTTCACTATTGAGGAGAAAGAGCATGTTCTGGAGGCTAGAAAGAATGTTCCAGGAGCCAATGGTGCCCCAACCCAGGAACCAGCTGACATAGATGAAGGCTTCCCCCTCCAGAGACTGAACTGGCATTTTAATATGGCAGAAGGTAAGGAGCATCTGCAATTCTACCACCAGAATCCATTAGCAGGTCTCAAGGGGGCTGCACGACAACCCAAAAATTTGACCAAGGTATGTGAGGTTAGACAGGGATCAGATGAGTTGCCTGCTGCCTTTCTAGTGACTCATGGAGACATTCCATCGGTATACACCCTATGACGCCAGCAGCACGGAGCACAAAGAAAGATACTGTGGCTATGTGTAATGGGAAATTGTTAAAATATAGTACTGCCCCACCAGGCCTCTGCTCCTAGTCCCAGCAGGTCCCACTCTCCTGCCCAGCACCCACTACTTCCAAGTATCTGGTAAAGCATGACTCTTAAACTTGAGTAGTTAACCAAATATATTTAAGTATATGTAACTCCCAATTACATAATGTCAAATTACATTGATAAAGTTTTATCCCAATAAATCTAACCTGTCAGTACACCAGAAACACATCTGACACCATCTGGATCTGTGGCTCCTCCTCCGCTCTCTCGTGCAGCTCCCAGGCCCCCTCTCTCTTCACCCCTCCTTCTCTTAGCTCCTCCTCCTCTCTCTCCTCCAATCACTGGCCTCTCACTGCCTCAGAGTGAATGGATAGGAAATATCTTGCACCAACTATGGCTTTTATAGACCAGGCTAGTAGAGCTATCAGGGAAAAGCTCCAAAGGCTAGAGGGACTACAGAATAAGCCGTTGAGGGATTTAGTACAGGTTGCTGAGAAAGTCTACCATAACAGGGAGAACCACTCCAAATCCTGAATCTCAGGCTAGAGGATGAATACAAGTTGTTTGAAACCTTGGATAGGGCACCCCAGGACCTAGACTGGTGGCTTGAGGCCTTTCCCCAGGCCTGGACTGAGACAGCAGGGAATGGGAGGGGCCACGAAGCAGCCCCCCCCATCCAGATAAAGCTCAGAGTGAAAGCCTCCCCAGTTTCTGTGCACCAATACCTGATGTTGAAGGAGGCCCAGGATGGAATCAGGCCCCACAATACCAAGCTCCTAGAATAAGGAGTCCTGTGGAAGTGCCAATAAACTTGGAATACTCCCCTCCTGACTGTGAAAAAATCTGGGACCCAAGACTAAGGAGGACTGTCTAGAGGGGAATAAATGCCTCTTGGAGGAGCTGGGATGATTGGGATACAGAGCCTCAGCCAAGAAGGCCCAAATCTGCCAGAGTAAAGTAAGTTATTTGGGCTACCTGCTGAAAGATGGCCAGCACTGGTTCTCCAACACTCGAAAGGAGATCATCCTGCACATCCCTCCTCTGAAGAGCCCAAGCAGGTACAGGAATTACTGGGCAAAGATGGGTTCTTCCAGCTATGGATCCCAGGGGTTGTTGAATTGGCTGCCCCCTGCTACCCTCTGATGAAAAACAGATGACCCTTCCATTGGAAGGAAGAAGAGCAACAGGCTTTTGACAAGACTAAGCAGACTCTGCTCCAGGACCCTGATGCCAGTAGACCTTTCCACCTTTATGTGTGGCTGAGAATAGGGGTATACCTAAGGCAGTGCTTCCTCAGCAGCTGGGCCCCTGATAGCACCCAGTTGCCTATCTGTCAAAGAAATTAGACCCCATCACTTCTGGGTGGCCTGCTTGCCTATGGATAGTGGCAGTGGTGGCAGTTCCAGTTAAAGATGCTGATAAATTGGCTCTGGGACAGAACCTGACTGTGACAGCTGCCAATGCCTTGGAGAGCGTTGTTTGCGAGCCCCTGGATCAATGGTTGACCAATGCATGCATGACTCATTATAAGATTCTGTGGCAAAAAAAAAAAATTCTGTGACCCTTACATCACCAGTGGCCCTCAACCCAGCCACTCTGTTACCTGACCCCACCTCAACCCACCAGCTCATGATTGCCAGCAGATTCTAGCTGAGGACAAGGGATGGTAAAAGACCCTGTTGGATCAGCTGCTCCCCGATGCCAAGGTGATCTGATTCATTGATAACAGCAGCTACTTGGTGAAGGGACAATGCAGGGTAAGGGCCACGATTGTAGATGGGTGCCAGGTGATCTGGGTGAAACCACATCCTCTGGGAATGTCTGCCCAAAAAGTCAAGCTGATAGGTCTGACCAAAGCCTTGGACCTGGGCACAGGCAAAAAGATCTACATCTACACGGATAGCAAATATGCCTTTGCCACAGCCCACATCCATGGGGATATATACCAAGAGACAGGACTGTTCACATTTGAGGGAAAAGAAATAAAAAAAAATAATAAAAAGAAATAATCAAGCAGAAAATCTTGGATCTCTTGGATGCCCTGATGAATCCAGCAACTGTATTATTCATTGACCAAGACATCAAAAGGGAAGACACTTAGTGGCCCAAGGCGATAACAGTGGCTCTAGAAGTTGCTATCTGGAGTTTGAGGAGACTATCCTGGTCATGGACCTGCAAGAGATACCCACTGGGAAATGGGACTGGACTAAGGGATGGCCTCACTTAGAATATACTGAAGAAGAAAGGACTCAGATTGCTAGCCACCCTACGATCTTCTACCTAGAGAAGGAAGGGCAAGGGGACACCCAAAAAGGAAAAACTATACTTCCCAGAAAGCAAGCAAAAGACTTACTAGGCCAAATACACAGATGGACTCATTTAGGGGATAAAAAACTTGTCTAAGCAGTTAAGGGACCTAAAGTGTATGTAATAGACCTTAGGTTCTGGGCCAGAGAGATAGTAGAAGGTATGCTAGCAGGTGAATGCCTCTGCAGCCAGGAGTAAACAGGACAAAAAACCTAGGGGAGAATGGCCTGGAGTATGTTGGTAGGTTGATTTTACAAAAGTTAAGCCAGGAATATATGGTTACAAACCCCTTCTTTGTAGATACTTTCTCTGGATGGGTTGAGTCTTTCCTCACCAAGCAGGAAACAGAAACCTTTGTAGCTAAGAAGATATTAGAGGAAATTTTCCAGAGGTTCAGAGTGCCCAAGGACATTGGATTGGACAACTGTCCTGCTTTTATCTCTAAGGTAAGACAGGGATTGGCAGAGACATTGGGGACTAATTGAAAGCTTCCTTGTGTGTACTATCCCCAGAGCACAGGACAGGTAGAGGAAATAAATAGAACCTTAAAAGAGACCTTGATTAAATTGACCTTGGAGACAGACTCAGACTGGGTGATACTCCTCCCCTTGGCCCCATTCTGAGCCTGGACCACCCCCTACCATTTTAACATGACTCCTTTTGTGATTCTGTTTGGTACCCCAAGTCCCTTGTTGTCCACTGGGCCCTCCCTGGAGGTATCCCTACTCACTGATAGTAAAAGTAAACCCTTCTTGAGACTCCAAGCCCTTCAGTCAATACAACATGAGATTCAGCCCAGACTGACTGCCTTAAATACTCCAGGGATGCCAGAGACCCCTCACTGCTTTCAGACTGGTGACTGAATCTATGTAAGGAGACATCAGGCATAGTCGCTGGAACCCCAGTGGAAAGCACCCTTCCTGGTGCTGCTAGCCACTCCCAGAGCCCTCAACATGGATGGTATTTTGGCCTGGGTGCACACTTCCCATGTGAAACCTGCAGATGCCCTGCTCCCCAGAGACCCCTGCTGGATGGTACAGAAGACAGAAAATCTGCTCAAGCTCAAGATCACTCAACCTTGATCATGACTGCCTGGTGGTACCTTTGGATTCTGGTTTCTTCCCTCATCCTATGTACCCATCCGCCAAACCTGTTACAGCACTCGCTGTCTCTCTTCTGTTGGGGTTGTGGATGGTTGGGGCAGCCACCAGGACCTCCAGTTTGTTCTTACAGTCTGAGGGCAGCTATTGATTTAGATAGAATAGAAACTTCCCTCAGTCACCTTAAAGAATCATTGACTTCATTATCAGAAGATAATGAAGAGTAGGAGGGGATTAGACTTAACTTTTTCCTCCAGCAAGGAGGGCTATGTGCTGCCTCAGCTGAAGAGTGTTGCTTTTATGTAGACCATTCTGTGGTTGTTAAAGATTTAATGGCCAAGGTGAAAGAAGGGTTAGCCAAGCAGAAGAGAGAGAACAGAGTCAGGGTTGGTTCAAGTCTTGGTTTAATTCCTCCCCTTGATTAACCACTCTCCTATCCACCCTGTTAGGACCCCAAATTATTCTCCCACTATTGTTGACTTTTGGCCACTTCATTTTAAACCACTTGGTTGCTTTTGTTAAGGAACACATAGGTACCATACAGCTAATGATCTTAAAGCAGAGATGGAAAGAACTAGATACAGAAGACCAGGAGTATGAGCTATCAGAATACCAGCAATAGCTTCAGGGTTGAACCATGCACAAAGAAAAGGGGTGCATGAAAAGGTCAGCTCAGAGCCCTTGGAAAATTCTGCCAGGCATCCCTCTCCTACTGGAAGAGACAGGTCAGAGAACATGTAGGCCAGGAGGAGGAGGAGGCTAATTAAGCCTCTACTACCTCATTCCCTAAAGACCAATCAGTTTAAAGGGCGCACTGTTTCACCAATCATAGTGTGCCTAGTTGCTAATGCTCTATTCCTCCCCTAGAAACTGCACAAAAACTCTCTGAATGGGCTGCCCAGGGTGGCTGCCTCTCCTTTGGGTACAGGATGACCCCAACACGTTGGAACAATAAATTCCTCTTGCTTTTACATCGATTTTTGGCTCCACATTGTTTACTCAGGGGGTTCCCAGTAAGCTAAGGCTTGTCAAAGTCTTATAGTACCTGTCCAGAAAATCATGCATTTCATCTAGATTTTCTAGTTTTGTTGAGTATTGGCTTTTGTAGTAGGATCTGATGTGGTTTTTTTTTTAATTTCCTCAGTTTCTGTTCTTATGTCTCTCTTTTTATTTCTGATGTTGTTCATTTGGACACTGTCTCTGTGCCCTTTAATTAGTTTGGTTAGGGGTTTATCTATCTTGTTGATTTTCTCAAAGAAGGAGCTTTTGGTTTTGTTGATTCTTTGTATTTTTCTCTTTATTCCTATTTGGTTGATTTCATCCCTGAGTTCTAGGGCTTTCAGAGGTGCTGTTAAATTGCTAGTGTGGATTCTTTCTAATTTTGATGTGAGGACACTTAATGCTATGAGTTGTCCTTAGCATTGCTTTCATTGTGTCCCAGAAGTTTGGATATACTGTGTTATCATTTTCATTGAATTTCAAGAAGTCTTTAATATCTTTATTTCTTCCCTGACCAAGTTATCATTGAGTAGAGAGGTGTTCAGCTTCCATGGGTATGTGGGTGTTCTGTTGTTTTTGTTGTTATTGGAGTCTGGCCTTAGTTCGTGGTGATCTGATAGGATGCATGGGATTATTTCAATCTTCTTGTATGTATTGAGGCTTGTTTTATGACAGATTATGTGGTCAGTTTTGGAGAAGGTATCATGAGGTGCTGAGAAGAAGGTATATTCTTTTTTAGGATGAAATATTCTGTATATCTCTGTTAAATCCATTTGGTACATAACCTCTCTTAGTTTCACTGTGTCTCTGATTTGTTTGTTTCAATGACCTGCCTATTAGTGAGAGTGGGGTGTTGAAGTCTTCCACTATTATTGTGTAGAGTTCAATGTGTGTTTTGAGCTTTAGAAAATTTCTTTTTGTCCTTGCATTTTGGGCATAGATGGTCAGAATTGAGACTTTCTCTTAGTGGATTTTCCCATTGATAAATATCAAGTGTGCTTCCCCATCTCACTTGATAATATTTGGTTGAAAATTTATTTTATTGAATATCAAGATGGCAACTCCCTCTTGTGTCTTGGGACCATTTTTTTGGAAGATTATTTTCGAGCCCTTTACTCTGAGGTAGTGTTGTCTTCGTTATTGAGGTGTGTTTCTTGTGTGTAGGAAAATGCCGGATCCTGCTTGTGTGGCCAGTCTTTTAGCTTATGTCTTTTTATTTGGGAATTGAGTCTACTGATATTGAGAGATAATAAGAAATAATTGTTACTTTCTCTAATGTTTGTTGTTATAGGTGGCATTATGTGTACATGATTCTCTTTTTGGTTTTGCTGTAAGATGATTAATATATTGTTTTTTGTTTGGTGTAGGTAACCTCTTTGTGTTGGAGTTTTCCTTCAATCCTCTGAGGACTGGATTAGTAGATAGATATTTTTCAATTTTTTGTTTATTTTCCTGGAATATTTTGGTTTCTTCATCTATGATGATTGAAGTTTTGCCAGGTACAGTAGCCTGAGCTGGCATTTGTGTTCTCTAAGGGTCTGTCTCACCTCTCTCCAGGCTTTTCTGGCTTGTCAGATCTCTTTTGAGAAGTATGGTGTAATTCTGATAAGTCTGCCTTTATATGTTACTTGGCCTTTTTTCCTTACAGCTTTTAATATTATTTCTTTGTTCTGTGAATTTCAATTATTATGTGAAAATAAGATTTTCTAGCCAGGTGGTGGTAGCGCACACCTGTAATGCCAGCAATCTGGGAGGCAGAGGCAGGTGGATTTCTAAGTTCAAGGCCAGCCTGGTCTACAAGAGTGAGTTCCAGGACAGCCAGGGCTATACAGAGAAACCCTGTCTTGAAAAAACCAAAAAAAAAAAAATCCCCAAAAAAAGATTTTCTTTTCTGGACTAATCTATTTGGTATTCTATAGGCTTTTTGTACATTTGTGGCCATCTTTTTAGGTTGGGAAAGATTTCTTCTATGATATTTGTTGAAGATGTTTTTGGGTCCTCTGAGCTTAAAATCTTTGCTCTCTTCTACTCCTATTATTCTCAGATTTAGACTTTTCATTGTGTCCTGGACTTCCTGGATGTTTTAGGTTAGGAGTTTTTTTTTTTTTCTGTTTTGAATTTTCTTTGTCTGTTGTGTTTATATCTGCTAAAGTATCTTTTACACCTGAGATTTTTTCTTCTATCTCTTGTATTCTGCTGTTGGAGCTTACATTTGTATTTCCTGACCTCTTTCCTAGTTTTTTCATTTCCAGGATTGTCTCCATTTATGTTTTCTTTATTTTTTTCTACTTCCACTTTTAGGTCTTGGACCACTTTATTCAACTCCTTCCCATGTTTGATTGTGTTTTTCTGAATTTCTTTAAGAGATTATTTAAAGAAAAGAGATTTGTTTCTGCTTTAAGGACTTCTACCTGTTTTCCTGTATTTCTTTCAGTAAGTTATTTATATCCTCTTAAAGGAACACATTGTCTTTGTGAGATAGGATTTTAGGTGAGCATCATGGATTTCAGGTGTGCTGGGATATCCAGGGCTTTCCGTAGTGGGAGAACTGGGATCTGATGTTGCCAAAGTATATTGGCTTCTGTTTCTTATGGTGTTGTGTGTGCCTCTCACCATCTGGTTATCTCTGCTGTTGACTGGCCTGGGTGTCTATGTCTGGAGGCTGCCTCCTGTGTCCCTGGGTTGCTGTAGGTCTCCAGGGATACCTGTGGCCCTGGCTGCAACAGATCTCCTGGGAGGCTTTCAGACTCTGGGGTCTTTTGAGGGGCAAACAAGCTGATGATCTGACCCAGCAGAAGGTGCAGGCTAGACATCCTTTCCTTTTTTTAAACCTTCTGCTTCTCACCCACCTTTCCCTCACTTCCTGACCAATTGCTCACCAAATTATCACAGTGCTCACTGTCTGGGCTGGACTAGGTATCTTTTAGACAGCAGTGGTACAAAGGAAGTTTGTATGGGGGATACCTAGAATAAATAGCATCTTGATGACACACTAAAGTGTAAGAAGCTCTGCTCTAAATAGTAATAAGTCTCCTTCATGTCTTTTTACATTTGCATTTCCTGAGTATTTGTTATGAATATGTCCATAGGAAATGTGGATTATGTATCAAATTTCTTCCTCTTGCCTAACTTTTAATAGTCTTTCATCCTGTGGCACATATTTATGGCTGCATAATCTGATATTGTGGCTGGATATTTACAACCTGGCCAGCATTTGTGTTGTTTGTTCTTTGGGGCTCTCACCCATCATTCATGTAGTGATATTAAAGTTCCACTATTTCAACATTTATTTTGGAATTCAGACTGTTTCAAATATCAGGCATTTCAATCAATACATAATCTCCTCTCTCTACCTCTGTCTCCTGTCTGTGCCCTGTCTCTGTCTCTGTCTCTGTCTCTGTCTCTGTGTCTCTATCTCTCTCTCTCTCTCTCTCTCTCTCTCTCTCTCTGTGTGTGTGTGTGTGTGTGTGTGTGTGTGTGTATTTGTCTGTCTCTCTGTCCTTTTGCCTGTCTATGTGCATTCCTGTACAGTTCAGAGGATGACACTGGGTAATACTCTGTTCCATCACTCTCTTCTTTGAGTTGAGGTTCACTAAACCTGGATATAAGCCAATAGAAAAAAAGTTCCAGGGATCTTCTCTCTTCCCCAAAGCACTAAGGTTACAGATTACTAGATTGTTCTATATGTTCTTGGAATGGGAACTTACAGCCTCAAGCTTAAACAGTATATGCTTTACAATGCAAGCAATCTCCACACCACCAATCTGTATGAAGTCCTCAACAAATCTACTGAAAATCTGCAGTGTTTTCAGCATATACAGTTATTTGCTTGAAAGTCCAACTCAAATTTGTGCTGCACTATTCTGAAGAGGATCCCTCTACCACTATCTACAATGTGACCATCTGTATTAGTCCCAACACTTGCAGTTTTGCTTAATCAGTATACTTGTGAACATCTTCAGGATTGCACAGCATATCAGTAAATTTGTAAAACTGACAGGGGAGAAAAAGACACTAGAGAGCATACAATTCTGAGAGAGCAAACATAAAGGATGTGTTCTCTCTAGGACCTATTTATCTAATAAAGTGACATAGTACTGAAAATAGTTTGGAAATTCAAGCCTTATTAAATACATGAATGAGACACAAAATATCACTGAGCATGCTTTGTATCTGGGACACAACACTATTCTCCATCTTAAGTGCCAACCTCATCTAAAATAGACAAAGACTCATGTCAGGATAAAGGTATGGCATTTGTCATCAGGGCTGATAATTCCCAGAACTAGGGTCAATTCCCAGAAATTGAGTTTAATTCCCAGAACCCTCATGATAGAAGGAGAAAACAACTGCCCCCATGACATGTTTTCCCATGACAGTGTAAATTTTCTTATATTCCCTAAAAACATGCATTTTCTTTTTTTATTGGCTTATTTATTCACATTTCAAATGTTATCCCCCTTCCCAGTTACCCCTCAGCAAACCCCTATCCCATTCCCCTATCCCCTGCTTCTATGAAAAACTATGCATTTTCATAGAAAGTTTTTAGATTTAATTTTTAAAAAAAGTTGTGTTTTTGCATTGTGAGAGAGCTTGCAAGTTAACCACTTCTAGTTTCTCTCTGCTAATTTTGGGGGCAGAGGTCACACCCAGTAACTAATTATCTCTCTGTGTATGTGCTCATAATTTCATTTGCTTTCTCTCCAACAGTGTCATTTTATTGGATGTCATAAACCTATCTCTGATATTCTCTGTTAGAGCACAAGGGTGTGTTCTGAGAGACAAAGATACAAATAATATAAATGCTCATAGTCTACCCCGAAAGCCTGTTTTTCTTTACTTTGTTTACCTGAGTTGATGGAGAGTAAATGCGGACTTTTCTCAGAAATACTCAGGTAACAGTTCTGGTAGTGTGACGCCGCTGCATACTGTGAGTATGAAGATGAGTTTTAGACAAACTATGTGTTTCCAGATTTTACATGTGCAGCATGCTTGATTTGATAACAGTCTTGGTAAGTGAAATGGACTCAGTGATTCAGTTTTCCATGCCACATGGGAGTCAAGATCATGAAACTTCCCACAGGGAGCACTGATCTTACAAATCGGGTACCCTCAGTTACTTTACCTACTGAGTGGTGGTGGTGAGCCTAATGAAAAGGTGCTAGGATCGTTTCCTTTTTACCTCTATTTTCATTTCCCTATTCTACACTTAACTGTCACCACTCCCTTCCTAATGCCTCTGTTTACTCTCCCACACCAGCCTGTGCACTTGTGATGCCCACTGATAGCGCCTACCCTGTCTGTGTGACACTTCTCTGCAGAAGCCACCGTACTCCAAATTCATCACTACGCTGAAATGTCCAGAGCTTTCTTGAAAGAGTGATGACCCCCATTACCTTGCTTTGGCTTTCTAGAAATAAGTGCCTGTGATGGACAATGAGAGGTGCGCATGCTCATAACTGCCTAGGATTCCCAGATATTGTGAGGCTGGAGCAGTGTCTCAAGTTCAAAGCTGATGTGTGCTATGAGGTCAACCAAAATAGCATAGCAAGACCCCATGTCAAAAGCAAGTGTGTGTGTGTGTGTGTGTGTGTGTGTGTGTGTGTGTGTGAGAGAGAGAGAGAGAGAGAGAGAGAGAGAGAGAGAGAGAGAGAGAGAATGCTGTTGAATGAAAATGAACTCTCAGGTGTGACACACTGAAGAGTTCCAACTAGTGAAGAGATATTCTCCAGGCTGCAATATCTTCCTGTACTTTAAATTGACCCAAACCACTCATGGTTTAGCTCTTATTATCTCCTATATCTGTCAAGATTTGACACGATGAGGGAGAAAACTAATATTGGTGTCACGTACAGTATGCTAAGCCAACTAATATGTTTTCCTGGGCAGTTTCCGGTTTCTGAGGCATGCTCATGCTTTCTCAAACACTAGTTCTTCCTGAATTTTTATCATTGTTTGCTGACTAGCATACTGACAAGAGGACGAACAGGAAATAAAACACTTCCCTGCAAAGCCTCTCTGACAGCGTGTCAAGGAAACATTTGGAAACAGAGGGTATCATAAAGTTTACAGTTTCTTCACACATTCAACAATATGCTGATAATGACTTTGTTACAAGTGCCATGCTGCTGCATACAAAACAAAACTGATGGGTCTTAAAGTTTAATAAAATGGCCAATAAATTTACTTAAAAAAAAAAAGTTGTTCTTGCGTATTGGCATATATACACACCACACAGATTACCTGATGTCTCCATTTCTATAAAAAATGTTATAAATTATTTGTTTGGTCCTTTGAATATTAAGTAATGTTAGGTCATCTATAATGCCAGGATGTTTTAAGAGTTGTATATATCATATTTTCAAATGCCAGACTTACTGTGTGTGAATTATAGTGTAATTGCAGGGATGTGTTATCAACTTTTTTTTAAGTCGTTTTCTTTTTTATTTTCTATATTCTTTGTTTACATTCCAAAGGCTTTCCCCTTTCCCAGTTCCCCCCTCACCATATGTCCCATAAGTTCTCTCCCCCCTCTCCTCCTATTCCCCAGTCACCACCCCACAATTTCTTTGTTCTGTTCTGGTACTCTCCTACAAAACTGGATCCAGTCTTTTCAGGATCAGGGTCCGCTCCTTCCTTCTTCTTGGGAATCTTTTGTTGCTAATTGTGCCTTGAGTATTCAGAGCTTCTGGGCTCATTAATATCCACTTATCAGTGATTGCATTTCATGTGTATTTTTTTGTGATTGGGTTAACTCACTTAGGATGATATTTTCCAGATCCAACCATTTGCCTACAAATTGCATGAATTCATTATTTTTAATTGCTGAGTAGTATTCCATTGTATAAATATACCACATTTTCTGTATCCATTCCTCCGTTGAGTGACATCTGGGCTGCCTCCAACTTCTGGCTATTATAAATAAGGCTGCTACGAACATAGTGGAGCATGTGTCTTTATTGTATGCAGGGGAATCCTCTGGATATATGCCCAGGAGTGGTATGACAGGGTCCTCTGGAAGTGTCATGCCCAATTTTCTGAGGAATTGCCAGACTGATTTCCAGAGCGGTTGTACCATCTTGCAGTCCCACCAACAGTGTAGGAGTGTTCTTCTTTCTCCACATCCTCACCAGCACCTGTTGTCTCTTGAGTTTTTAATCTTAGCCATTCTGTCTGGTGTGAGGTGGAATCTCAGGGTTGTTTTGATTTGCATTTCCCTGGTGACTAATGATGTTGAACATCTCTTAAGATGTTTCTTGGCCATCCGAATTTCTTCTGGTGAAAATTCTTTGTTTAGCTCTGTACCCCATTTTTTGATAGGGTTCTTTGGTTCTTTGGGGGCCTAACTTCTTGAGTTCTTTGTATATATTGTATATTAGCCCCCTGTCGGATGTGGGGTTGGTGAAGATCTTTTCCCAATTTGTTGGTTGCTGTTTTGTACTTCTGACAGTGTCCTTTGCCTTAGAGAAACTTTGTAATTTTATGAGGTCCCATTTGTCAATTCTTGATCTTAGGGCATAAGACAGTGTAAATTTTTAAAATCTAAAACCATGGAAATTAAAGCCAAGTGAACATAATAACACAGTAAAATAATTTGTTGGCACTAAATGGAAACAAAATTGAGGAAGAAGTTAAAACAAAAGCTATATAGGAAAAATGATTTCTTTTCAGTGTATCTTTTCATTGGAAATTTTGCCTATGTTTGTCTATTCTCCCTAAGTCTGTCTTCTTTTGCCTACTATTTGTCTATTTTATTTTCTCTATTCAAAAGAGCATGTCCTTAATATATTGTCTAAAACTTCCCTTAAAATTGGGCTCATAAACCTCTTGCTTTCTCTATTTTTTGAATGATTACCATTTATTCTATTACATTAACTCTATGATTTAAATGCTCTCCAAAGCTGTAAGAGAAGTCTGTGGTCAATAGTTTAAGACCAGGTTTGTGTTCTGCATGTCATGATAGGATATATGTCCTGTATAGAGAGTGGTGCCTGCTTCCAGCCTTCTCCAGTCTTGGTTGTTTTGAAATCATTATCAAATTTGCAAAGAGCAACAAATGTCATTTCAAGCAAAAGCCATTGATGTCTAAGAAAAAAATACAATTCCATAAATTTGTTGGTTTTTATTTATATTTTTTTTGTTTTAAAATCTGCTTATTCATACAAAATGCATCAAAAAGAAATGAACAACTTCTTGGGTTTTTATTGGACAATGTTAGCATTTTGTCTAGGCTCCACCCCAGAGTTACCTGGCAACATCCAGGTGTGCCTGACTCACTATAAAGGGGCTCCTTGCCCCCTCCACTCTCTCTCTCTCTTGCTCCCTTGCTCTTGCTCCTTACCCCCTCTGTCCCTGTTGCCCTCCCCCTTTCTCTCCCTGTGCAGTCTCTCCTCCTCCTCCTCTTCCTCCTCCTCCTTCTTCTTTCCTTCTCTCTCTCTCTCTCTCTCTCTCTCTCTCTCTCTCTCTCTCTGCCTTTCTCTGTATCTACTCTCTCAACTCCCCATGCCCTGAATAAACTCTATTCTATACTTTACCTGTTGCGGGAAATGAGCCTGCCAACTCTCCTCAGGGCTGAACCATGCTCCCGCACTCCTGCTGCCACTAGTTCTTTCTCAGCAACAAAACCATATAGTAAGTGTTGCCACATTCCAGTAACTAAATGGAACCACAGGCCTTGCAGTTGCATATCGCCATACCCAGTAACCTGGAAGAATCAAAACTCTTAAAGCTTAATTAACGGATCAGATTTATGTATCAATAAAATTACGATTTACAAGATGCCAATACAGTAATTTCAGAGCCAATTGATAATGATAAAAGCTTTATCCCAATATTTCTTTCTTTTTCTTTTTATTTATTTATTTATTTTTTTTCAAGACAGGGTGTCTCTGTGTAGTCATGGCTATCCTGGGACTCACTTTGTAGCCCAGGATGGCCTCAAACTTAGAAATCTGCCTGCCTCTGCTTCCCAAGTGCTGGGATTAAAGGCATGCGCCACCACTGTCCGACTATCCCAATATTTCTAACCTCGTGAAATCATAGCTACTTGTGGCTGGTAAATGCCAAGCAGGTTAATGTCTGCAGCCATCTTCCTTCTCCTACTCTGAGATGCTCCCTCTCTCTCTGTAACTCTTAGCTCCGCCTCTCTTTTCCCTGTCCAATCACAGACCTTCTCTGCTCGAATGTCATTGGACAGGGAAAATCTTGCAACCTATACTGTCTGTGGCTGACCTCTCAGAGAAAGGGATGCCCTCAGCATGGGCCCACAGAGGCACCCCCTTCCCCTATACCTGACTACATATACTACAAACATATTCTGTCTCTTTATTTTTATAAAACACAACAAACATTAGTATTTTATCATTAAAAATATGCATATAAAACTTCCTACTTTTGGTTGAGTTTCCACTATATTGTCAAGAACATTGTCTGGGTTTCCAAGGAGCACTGGAAAAGTCAAATACCAAAGGACAATCAAGATTAGAGTTCAAGATTAGCCTGAGGTCCATAGTGAGCCTCCGGACATATAATAAAACTCTCACACAAATAAACAAAACAACCACTAAAACTCATCTGTTTGTTTCAAACCTGGTACAAGAGACTCAGGTACCTATTTTACATATCAAAGCACACCTGGCCTCCTGGTTCCTCAGGCATTCCTTTGTCCTTATCTGGCATACCTTGCCTACAAGCCTAAAATTTCTAGGGCTGGGCTGCCCTTCCCTCAGAGGCACCTACCTATATAATCCAGACAATTTGCTCTCCCTCCCTGCCTCCCTCCCTGCCTCCCTTCTTCCTTCCCTCCCTCCCTTCTTTCTTCCCTTCTTCCCTCCCTTTCCTCCCTCCCTTTCCTCCCTCCCCCCTTCCTCCTTTTCTTTGAAAAATGAAGACCGCCAAGAATTACTGCTAGAATTACACTAGAGCAAAGTTTGAGCAGTCAATGGAAATGCTATTGTTTGAAAAAAAAAAAAAAAAAGACATACAAGGGATTCTATGAACTTGCCTCTTTTTTTTTTTTTTTTTTTTTTTAAATTTTATTTTAGAGACAGGGTTTCTCTATATAGCCCTGGCTGTCCTGGAACTCACTCTGTAGACCAGAGAGGCCTCGAACTCAGAAATCCACCTGCCTCTGCCTTCCAGAGTGCTGGGATTACAGGCGTGCGCCACCACCGCCCAGCTCCAAATTTTTTTTTTTTTTTTTTTTTTTTGGTTTTTTGAGACAGGGTTTTTCTGTGTAGTCCTGGCTGTCCTGGAACTCACTCTGTAGACCAGGCTGGCCTCGAACTCAGAAATCCGCCTGCCTCTGCCTCCCAAGTGCTGGGATTACAGGCGTGCGCCACCACGCCCGGCTCAAATTTTCTTAATTATGAACACAGGCAACCTTCGTTACTAGTTAATCTGTGTAGTTTAGATATATTCAAATGTCATTTACAATTGCTTCCCAATTCAAAATAACGTTCGTTTATTAGACTTGATGGTGACTGTTATTTAATTTTAAAGAACAGCATATGCAATTATTTACATATGTGAAACTATTGCAAAAATAATTTTTATTAACAAAATTTAAGTTTTTATAACTATTTCAACCATCTACTTTCTGTATAATCCCATATATCTCATCTTATGCACTTAAAAACATCTCTGTGATAAGATCTCTAGAGTTTGTTAATGGGACAATTAAGATTACCCTGGGAGCCTTCCGTCTGCGGGGACTTTCAGAGCGGACACAGCAGTCTTTGCCACTAAAGAGAAGAATTACTACACTTATGGCTGGGGTTGTGCGCTCAGCATTTCAGAGGCCTCCAGACAGACTACACACTGTAAGAAAAGGTGCAGAATCTCTCATCGGTACAGAGTGGGTTTGTCACAAACAGGAAAATATCATTTTCATCCCCACAATGTTCTTAATTATAAATGTAGGTAACCTTTGTTACTGGATAATCTGTGTAGTTTAAATCTCAAATGTCATTTACGATTGCGGTTACTGTGCATCCTAATGGGAAAAAACTGCCAACTATGGCTCGATAACTGTGTTGAGCCTGAAATGGCAAACAGAACCTCACTGGAGAAAAGGCAGGTATTTTTTCAGAAATCCGGGATGCCAAGAGTAAGCCATGAAGGCAGGAGGGGGCCCATTTCCGTCACATGTTCGCTTCGGGGGCTCTGCCGACAAAATAGCCGACAACCCACTTCCTGTTGACTAAACAGAACCCCACCCTGCCAAAAAAGCCGGACTGCTAAATCCTAGACTTCCAAGCTCGACTTTACGACTTTACAGGCTTCCGGTCCGCTGCGGGTTAAGCCTACATCCGCGGCGTCGCGCGGATCCCACGCCTCGGGCAGAGGGCGTGTCCCTCTTGCTACTTCTCACAGAGAATGACAGCTCCGAAGGCAAGTCTCGGTTTCTTCGCGTCCCAGAGACCCTTTAAGAACCTCCCTCCAGTGCGTTATCATTTGCGTCAGTGCAAACTCCACCCCCGCTCTGCAGCCTGGGTAACATTCCTGTGTCGTGCCTCGAAGCGGCGCCGTTAACTTACGTTGAAGCATATGATTGGCTCAACATCTATAACCGCATACGATTGGGTACTGGTGGCCAGGCTCCGCCCCTTCTCGCCTCTGTCCCGCGGTAGCTGTGTGTCCTCGCGCTGCTCGTCCGCGCGCTGCCTGGCAGTTTGCCTCTTCCTCGTCTGTCCTCCAGCTTGCGTCCATGGCCACCGCCGCGACCGAGGAGCCCTTCCCTTTCCACGGTCTTCTACCAAAGAAAGAGACCGGGGCCTCCTCCTTCCTGTGCCGCTACCCGGAGTATGACGGGCGCGGGGTGCTCATCGCTGTCTTGGACACAGGGGTCGATCCCGGGGCCCCGGGCATGCAGGTGAGGCGGCGCCAAGGGCCCGTAGCCGAGAGGGCCGAGCTTGGACCAAGCCGAGGACCGGACGGGCCGGACAGCTCTGGGCGACCGCTGGGCCCCGTTCCCTCTCCACACAAAAGCAGCGTGGTCAGCGTGGCTGTTCGGGATCGGGGGCCGCAGGGACGCTTTGCTGGTCAGCCTGGGCATTCCAGGCCCCACACCTCTTCAGGGTCCGCACCCGACCTCGGCAAGGGAAAATTTTAGTTTTTAATTCTGGGGGGCGTGGGAGCGTGGGGGCGCCGACGATAGGGGTAACAGCCTTGAAGAACTCCTTAGTGATGTTTAGAGATACAGGTTTTGGCAAGACCAGCAAAATGGGTTCCCAGAATACGACCCAGTCCGCTTCCGGAATGGTTTCTTCTGATACTTTTGTGCTATTTTTAAGTTATCTGCTGTGCATTTGTTTAGGGTCCTTGAAATCTCCTGGGTTAGACTTTTTTACGAAAGACCCGACTAATTTGTTTTGGGCGAACTTTTCAGGCCTTATGAAAATATGCGTTTTAAACATAAGAGAACATACTTTGATTGTAGCTTCCTAAAAATGACTTCATTTTCCTTTATGCAAGTTAAAAGTCTTTAGGAGCAGGGACCTTACTGAAAACTGATGTCAAAAAATGAGTGAAATGTATTTTGTGTTTAAACTAAACTAGCATCTTATTAAAACCCACTAATAAATACTCTTTAACCTTTGTTGAAGATCTTCCCTGACAAAAACTAGCGAGTATTATTTTTATTCTTTTCGGTCTAGCATCAGTTTATCTATCCAATAGATATTTTAGATTACATTGATACCATCTTATCCTCGTTCCTCGCAAAAGAGGGATATTTAGTAATTGTTCTTCTTAATTTTTCCTCCAATTTTTAGTTCTTTCATTGTGCTGCCTGATAATTGACATAAGTGGATAGGAAGATAGTTGACATTAATGTTAGAGATTATTGGAAAGAATAGGAAAGAAGCCTGTGTGGTCACTCTGTGGGACTCTCAGAGAATTCCACTTCCAAGTGTTTGTTACTTCTTTCCCTTTCTGGTGCACACCTGTGCCCTGAAGCACACCCTAGCAATCTCTGATTAGAAGCTCAAGTATGAGTGCCCTCCTGGTGACTACAATTGTTATTTTATTAATAGTAATTGCTAGGGTTTAAAACTTGGTAACAGCAATACCACTTTGAGAGTTTATTACACAGAAGTGTGTGTTTACTTTTTGTAGGGTGTGGAAGAACAGCTAGGGTAAGTGGCTCATTGGTTCTTTCGGTTAGAGGATCAGAAAATCCTTAAGACTTTGTAGTAGTACTACTCAGTGAACATTTATAGAATTTTCAGTTCTGGTTATCAGAGTACATTGTTTCTGTAAAGTAAGTTTTTACCCCCATAGGACTTTTCTTTTCTTTTCTTTTCTTTTCTTTTCTTTTCTTTTCTTTTCTTCTCTTCTCTTCTCTTCTCTTCTCTTCTCTTCTCTTCTCTTTTTTTTTTCTTTCAAGTTTCTCTCCATTTAGTTTGATGTTGACTACCAGTTTGCAGTATATTGCTTTTACTATGTTTAGGTATGGGCCTTGAATTCCTGTTCTTTTCAAGACTTTTAGCATGAAAGGATGCTGAATTTTATCAAATGCTTTTCTACATCTAATGAAATGATCTTGTGTTTTTTTCTTTGAGTTTGTTTATGTAGTGGATTGCACTGATGGATTTCATTGTATTGAACCATCCCTGCATCCCTGGGATGAAACCTACTTGATCATGGTGAATGATCATTTTGATGTGTTCTTGGATTCAGTTGGCAAAAATTTTATTGAGTATTTTTGCATCAATATTCAATAGGGAAATTGGTCTGAAGTTCTCTTTCTTTGTTGGATCTTTGTGTGGTTTTGCTATCAGCGTAATTGTGGCTTCATAGAACAAGTTGGGTAGTATTGCTTCTGTTTCTATTTTGTGGAATAGTTTAAAGAGTATTGGTGTTAGGTCTTCTTTGAAGGTCTGATAAAATTCTGCACTAAAACCATCTGGTCCTGTGTTTTCTTTTGGTTGGAAGACTTTCAATGACCACTTTTATTTCTTTAGGGTTTATGGGACTGTTTAGATGATCTATTTGATCCTTATTTAACTTTGGTATTTGGTATCTGTCTAGGAAATTGTCCATTTCCTCCAGATTTTCCAGTTGTGTTGAGTATAGGTTTTTGTAGTAGGAGCTGATGATTTTTTGAATTTCCTCAGTTTCTGTTGTTATATCTCCCTTTTCATTTTTAATTTTGTTAATTTGGATACTGTCTCTGTGCCCTTTGGTAAGTCTGGCTAAGGGTTTATCTATCTTGTTGATTTTTCTCAAAAGAACCAGCTCCTAGTTTTGTCAATTCTTTGTATGGTTCTCTTTGTTTCTACTTGATTCATTTCAGTCCTGAGTTTGATGATTTCCTGTCTTCTACTCCTCTTGGGTGAATTAGCTTCTTTTGTTCCAGGACTTTGAGGTGTGCTGGTAAGCTGCTAGTGTATGCTCGCTCCAGTTTCTTTTTGGAGGCAGTCAGGGCTATGAGTTTTCCGCTTAGCACTGCCTTCATTGTGTCCCATAAATTTGGATTTGTTGCGCCTTCATTTCATTAAATTCTAAAAAGTCTTTGATTTCTTTCTTTGTTTCTTCCTTGACCAAGGTATCTTTGAGTATTGTTCAGCTTCCATGTATATGTGGGCTTTCTGTTTTTGTTGCTATTGAAGACCACTCTTACTCCATAGTGATCTGATAGGAGGCATGGGATTAGTTTGATCATCTTATATGCGTTGAGGACATTGTGACCAATTATATGGTCGATTTTGGAGAAGGTACCATGAGGTGCTGAGAAAAAGGTATGTTCTATAAATATCTGTTAAATCCAATTGGTCCAAAGCTTCAATTAGTTTCACTGTGTCCCTGTTTAGTTTCTGGTTTCCTGATCAGTCCATTGAGGAGAGTGGAGTGTTGAAGTCACCCACAATTATTGTGTTAGATGCAATGTGTGCTTTGAGCTTTAGTAAAGTTTCTTTTATGAATGAGGGTGCCCTTGAATTTGGAGCATAGATGTTCAGAATTGAGAATTCTTCTTGGTGGATTTTTCCTTTGACTAGTAAGAAGTGTCCTTCCGTGTCTCTTTTGATGACTTTAGGTTGAAAGTCAATTTTATCTGATATTAGAATGGCTACTCCAGCTTGTTTCCTGAGACCATTTACTTGTAAAATTGTTTTCCAGCCTTTTACTCTGAGGTAGTGTTTGTCTTTGACACTGAGGTGTGTTTCCTGTATGCAGCAAAATGTAGAGTCCTGTTTACCTATCCAGTCTGTTAGTCTATGTCTTTTTATTGGGGAATTGAGTCCATTGATGTTAAGAGATATTAAGGAATAGTGATTATTACTTCCTGTTATTTTTAATGTTATTTTTATGTTTGAGTGGTTATCTTCTTTTGGGTTTGATGAAAGGTTACTATATTGCTTTTTCCAGGGTATAGTTTCCCTCTTGTATTGGTGTTTTCCACCTATTATCCTCTGTAGGACTGGGTTTGTGGAAAGATATTGTGTAAATTTGGTTTTATCATGGAATATCTTGGTTTCTCCATCTATGGCGATTGAGAGTTTTGCTGGGTATAGTAGTCTTGGCTGGCATTTGTGTTCTCTTAGAGTCTGCATGAGATCTGCCCAGGATCTTCAAGCTTTCATGGTCTCTGGTCAGAAGTCTGGTGTGATACTGATAGGTCTTCCTTTATATGTTACTTGACCTTTTTCTCTTACTGCCTTTAATATTGTTTCTTTGTTTAGTACATTTGGAGTTTTTTTGTGTGTGTGTGTTTTGTTTTTTTTTTTGTTTGTTTGTTTGTTTTTTCTTTTGAGACAGGGTTTCTCTGTATAGCTCTGGCTGTCCTGGAACTTACTCTGTAGACCAGGCTGGACTCTAACTCAGAAATCTGCCTGCCTCTGTCTCCCAGAGTGCTGGGTGGTGCATGCGCCACTACCGCCCGGCTTAGGGGTTTTGATTATTATGTGATGGGAGGTATTTCTGTTCTGGTCCAGTCTGTTTGGAATTCTGTAAGGTTCTTATATGTTCATGGGCATCTCCCTTTAGGTTAGGGAAGTTTTCTTCCATAATTTTGTTGAAAATATTTGCTGGCCCTTTAAGTTGTAAATCTTCACTCTCATCTATACTTATATATTTTTGTTTGTTTGTTTGTTTTTCCGAGACAGGGTTTCTCTGTGTAGTCCTGGCTGTCCTGGAACTCACTCTGTAGACCAGGCTGGCCTCGAACTCAGAAATCTGCCTGCCTCTGCCTCCCAAGTGCTGGGATTAAAGGCGTGCGCCACCAACGCCCGGCTTTCATCTATACTTATAATCCTTAGGTTTGGTTTTCTCATTGTGTCCTAGATTTCCTGGATGTTTTGGGTTACAAGCTTTTTGCATTTTGTATTTTCTTTGACTGTTGAGTCAATGCCTTCTATGGTATCTTCAGCATCTGAGATTCTTTCTTCTATCTCTTGTATTCTGTTGTTGATATTTGCATCTATGACCCCTGATTTCTTCCCAAGGTTTTCTATCTCCAAAGTTGTCTTCCTTTGTGGTTTCTTAGTTGTTTCTACTTCTGTTTTTAGATCCTGAGATGGTTTTGTTCAGTTTCTTCACTTGTTTGTTTTTTCTTGTATTTCTTTAAGAGATTTTTGTGTTTCCTCTTTCATGGCTTCTGCCCATTGACCCATGTTCTCCTGTATTTCTTTAAGTGATTTTTGCATTTCCTTTTTATTGGCTTATATCTGTTGACCCATATTCTCCTGAATTTCTTTAAATGATTTTTGTGTTTCCTTTGTAAGGGCTTCTACCTTTTGATTCATGTTCTCCTGTATTTCTTTAAGAGATTTATTTGTTTTCTTCTTGTAATCCTCTAATAGCATCATGAGATGTGATTTTAAATCCAGGTCTTGTTTTTCTGGTGTGTTGGGGTATCCAGGACTTGCTGTTGGAGAATTCGGTTTGGATGCTGCCATATTGCCTTGGTTCCTGTTAGTAACATTCCTACATTTGCCTTTTGCCATCTGGTTATCTCTGGAGTTAGTTGGTCCTGGTGTCACTCACTGGCTGGTGCTTGAACCTCCTGTGAGCCTTTAATGCTATTTCCGCACCTCTGGATGACTGGGGTTTCCCCTGGCACAGATTGCTGATAGACTGACTGCCCTACTCTTGGGTGCCTTTGGAGGCCTGGTGTGCCTTGCCCTAAGCAATGCCCTAAGACAACTCAGGTTGTCTCTGTGTACCTGGTGTTGCCTGTCTGGTCTGTCCGGGAGCCCCAAATACTTTTTCTTAAAGTCCTGAATAAACACTAAGAGCTGGCAGAAGGAGTTCATGTTGGGTCATTGTCTGAAGGGAAAATATGCTTGATATTTACATAAATATTAACATTGAGTCAATAAAACATTGAACCAAAAGAAAACATAAGATCATCCAGCATTTATTCTCAGATTCTAAGCATGATCTTTTTGTTTAAATTCAGCAAGGAACTTACACAAGTGACTTTAATTTTTTTCTTACCTGCGGAAATTATTTTGTAGCTCTGTATGTACATCATAAAGGTAAAAAGCAAATAGATATAAAAAGAATAGAAAAGGAAGCCTCCCTGGCTATTTGAGTTGCCAAATGGGATCTAAGTAAAGGACTAGAGATTACAAATGAGAACTTGGAGGAAGCAGCCAGATGCCTCCTCCTTTAACTTTCTTAGATCAAGTCCTTTTTTGTCACAGCTTCTACGTGTATGCAAAGTAGAGGGCAGAGTCAGGTGTGATGGCACACTCCTGTATACAGACAGCAGGAGGAGAGTAATGATCACATAAATATTTAATAGTCTCTCAGCAGGCATTCAAATACCTGGTAGGGGGTTCAATTCCATTAAATAATGAAGTCCTGCAAACTGTGACTGTTACAGAGATACAGAGGTGAGATGACAGGAAAACTGACTGAGATCCTGAATGGGTTTCCTGACAAGATAAAATTTGGTCTAAGCCATAAATACAAAAGTAATTCTCACTGCCACTAATCTCACCATTGATCTGTGCTTTGCTTTTCCAAACTTATTATTCATCAAAAGCAAACCAAGTATCAACATCTTTGCTCAAAACAAAGTCAGTTTGCTTTTGTATAAAACTCTAAAATTTTGAATTTTAGTATCAGGCCTTTCACCTTCTAACTCTAACCTTTGAGTGTAGCCTCAGCACCACCCTTCACTCCTGTGCTGCTCTCTTTAATAGTTGATTTCTATCTTTCCCAGGTACCCAGATGTTTCAGGTCCTAATAGGTATGTTTGCATATGGTATTGAATCACTTGTAAACTTCTGTTTCATTCTTTTAAGACATTCCTAGCCAGGCGGTGGTGGCGCACTCCCAGCACTTGGGAGGCAGAGGCAGGTGGATTTCTGAGTTCGAGGCCAGCCTGGTCTACAGAGTGAGTTCTAGGACAGCCAAGGCTATATAGAGAAACCCTGTCTCAAAAAAAACCAAATTTAAAAAAAAAAAAAAAAAAAGACATTCCTGATTTAATTCAGTTTTTTGCCAACTCTACTGTTAAGGTCTGTGGCTTTAGAGATGTAAGGTCCAGTAAGTCCCTGCTAACAATGATTTATTTGGTAGGAAATCTAATAGTAATATTTTTGTTGAAAAGAGGTCTGTATTCATAACAGGGGAATATAATTTTCTCTTGTAGAAAAACAGTTTGGGAGTGAAAGGGTACAAGTAACTCCTTAAAAGTTTACTTTTAATACACTGATTTTGTAAAATATCAGTAACCAAATTCTGATGAATATATAATTGGTTATATCGTATTCTTATTAACTGTCTATTACATAGGTTTAGTTTTTGCAAATTGAGCTTTGAGTTCTTAAGGTATTTCATGACTATCTCTTTACTTCTTGGATCACTGTCTCTATTCATCTGTTATCTCAACTGATAATAATCTTTCTAGAAGGGATCCTTGTAAATTAATGTGTTCTTGGAATAAAAGTTACTAAGTAGTAATCGCATGAATTCCCTTACTTAAGTGAATTTTTCAGTATCTCCTTTGAAATTTCAAGTAGCTGTGTATACTCATTGTTTCCTTTGTTTAGTGAACTTTTGTTATTTATGGATTTGCAAGCTTACCCCCTTTTGTTCTGGTCTGTTCTAAAGATTCTTTTTTTTTTTTTTTTTTTTTAAGTGAGCCACCAGCATCTCATCATGTTTCCTTCGTACATTTCTTTTTCTCTAATTATTTTTTTATTGAATATATTCTTCATTTACATTTCAAATTTCCCAGTTTCCCCATCCCTGAAAACCCCCAGCCCATCCTCCTAGCCAAAGATTATGCCCCTCCACCCAACCCTCTCCCACCTACCCCGCCTTGATTTCCCCACACTGGGGCATCTATTGAGCCTTCATAGGACCAAGGACCTCTCTTCCCACTGATGCCCAACAAGGCATTTCTTTGCCACACTTTTGGCTGGAACCATGTGTACCTCTTGGTTGATGTCTTAGTCCCTGGGAATCCTGGGACTAATCTTCTCATGGGGTTGGCTGCAAACCCCTTTAGGTCCTTCAGTCTGCCCTCCAACTCCTCCATTAGGGATGCCTCCCTCAATCCAATGGTTGGCTGCTAGCATCTGCCTCTGTATCTGTAAGACTCTGGCAGGGCCCCTCCAGAGACAACCATACTAGGCTCCTTTCAACACACACTTGTCATCCGAAATAGTGTCAGGGTTTGGTGACTGTTTATAGGATGAATCCCCAGGTAGGACAGTCTCTGGGTGGCCTTTTCTTCAATCTCTGCTCCATAATTTGTCTCCATAATTGCTCCTGTGAGTATTTTGTTCCCTTTCTCAGAAAAACCAAAGCACCATCACTTTGGTCTTCCTTCTTATTGAGCTTCCTGTGGTTCTGTGAATTGTAACTTGTTTATTTTGAGCTTTTGGGCTAATATCCACTTATCAGTGAGTGCATACCATGTGTGTTCTTTTGTGATTGGTTTACCTCACTCAGAATGACACTTTCTAGTTCCATCCATCTGCCTAAGAATTTCATGAATTTTTAATAGCCAAATTACACTCCATTGTGTAAATATACCACAATTTCTGTATCCATTCCTCTGTTGAAAGACATCTGGGTTCTTTCCAGGTTCTGGCTATTATTAATAAGGCTGCTATGAACATAGTGGAGCATGTACCCTTATTACATGTTGGAGCATCTTCTAGGAATATGCCCAGGAGTGGTATAGCTGGGTCCTCAGGTAGTATATGTCTAATTTTCTGAGGAACAGCCAAACTGATTTCCAGAGTGGTTTTACCAGCTTGCCAACCCACCAGCAATAGAGAAGGGTTCCTCTTTCTCTACATCCTCTCCAGCATTTGCTGTCCCCTGAGTTTTTCATCTTAGCCATTCTGACTGGTATGAAGTGGAATTTCAGGGTTGTTTTGATTTGCATTTCCCTGATAACTAAGGATGCAGAGCATTTCTTTAGGTGTTTCAGAGCCATTCAAGTTTGAGCAGTTGAGAATTCTGTTTAGCTCTGTACCCCATTTTTTAAATAGGGTTATTTGACTCTGTAGTCTAACTTCATGAGTTCCTTGTATACATTGGATATTAGCCCTCTGTTGGATGTAGGATTGGAAAGATCTTTTCCCAATCTGTTGGTTGCCGTTTGTCCTATTGACAGTGTCCTTTGCCTTACAGAAACTTTGAAGTTTTATGAGGTCCCATTTGTTGATTGTTCTTAGAGCATAAGCCATTGGTGTTCTATTCAGGAAAATTTCCCCTGTGCCCATGTGTTCAAGGCTCTTCCCCACTTTCTCCTCTATAAGCTTCGGTGGATCTGGTTTTATGTGGATCCTTGATCAACTTGGACTTGAGCTTTGTACAAGGAGATAATGGGTTGATTTGTGTCTTTCTGCATGCTGACCTCCAGTTGATCCAGTACCATTTGTTAAAAATTCTGTCTTTTAAGCCGGGCGTGGTGGCGCACACCTGTAATCCCAGCACTTGGGAGGCAGAGGCAGGCGGATTTCTGAGTTCGAGGCCAGCCTGATCTACAGAGTGAGTTCCAGGACAGCCAGGACCACACAGAGAAACCCTGTCTCCAAAAAAAAAAAAAAAAAAAAAATTGCTGTCTTTTTTTCCACTGGATGTTTTTAGCTCCTTTGTCAAAGATCAAGGGTGTGTGGGTTCATTTCTGGGTCTTCAGTTATACTCCATTGATCTTCTTGCCTGTCTCTGTACCAGTACCATACAGTTTTTTATCACTGTTGCTCTGTAGTACTGCTTGAGGTCAGGGATGGTGATTCCCCCAGAAGATCTTCTTTTATTGTGGAGAATAGTTTTTGATATTCTTTTTTTTTTTTTAATGAATTTGTAGATTGCTCATTCTAGCTCTATGAATAATTGATTTGGAATTTTGTTGGAGATTGCATTGAATCTGTAGATTGCTTTTGGCAAGATGGCCATTTTTACTATATTAATCCTGCCAATCCATGAGCATGGGAGATCTTTCCATCTTCTGAGATCTTTGATTTCTTTCTTCAGAAGCTTGAAGCTCTTGTCATACTTCACAAAGTGAAGATCTTTCACTTGCTTGGTTAGAGTCACATCAAGGTATGTAATATTATTTATAACTATTGTGAAGGGTGTCATTTCCCTAATTTCTTTCTCAGACTGTTTATCCTTTGAGAATAGGAAGGCTATTGATTTGCTTGAGTTAATTTTATATCCAGCCACTTTGCTGAAGTTGTTTACCAGCTGTAGGAGTTCTCTGGTGGAATTTTTGGGCTCGATTAAGTATATGATCATATCTGCAAATAGTGATAATTTGACTTCTTTCTTTCCAATTTGTATACCTTTGACCTCCTTTTGTTGCCTGATTGCTCTGGCTAGAACTTCAAGTACTATATTGAATAGATAGGGAGAGAGTGGGCAGCCTTGTCTGGTCCCTGATTTTAGTGGGATTGCTTCAAGTTTCTCTCCATTTAGTTTAATGTTGGCTACTGGTTTGCTGTATATCGCTTTCACTATGTTGAGGTATGGGCTTTGAATTCCTGATCTCTCCAACACTTTTATCATGAAGGGATGCTAAATTTTGTCAAAAGCTTTCTCAGCATCTAATGAAATGACTGTGTGGTTTTTTTCTTTGAGTTTGTTCATGTAGTGGATTACATTGATTTCCGTATATATTGAACCATCCCTGCATCCCTTGGATGAAGCCCACTTGATCTTGGTGAGTTATTGTTTTGACGCATTCTTGGATTCAGTTGGCCAGAATTTTGTAGAGTATTTTTACATCAATATTCACAAGGAAACTTGGTCTGAAGTTTGCTTTCCTTGTTTAGTCTTTGGTTTAGGTATAAGTGTTATTGTTGCTTCATAGAATGAACTGGGTAGTGTTCCATGAGTTTCTATTTTGTGGAATAGTTTGAAGAGTATCGGTATTAGCTCTTTGAAGATTTGATAAGCTTCCCCAATAAACCTTTCTGGTCCTGGGTTGTTGTTGTTGTTGTGAGACTATTAACAACTGCTTCTATTTCCTCAGAACTTATGGGACTATTTAGATGGTTTATCTGATCCTGTTTTAATGTTGGCATTTGGTATGTGTCTAGAAAATTGTCCATTTCATACAGATTTTCCAATTTTCTTGAGTATAAGCTCTTGTAGTAGGAGCTGATGCTTTTTTGAATTTCCACATTTTCTCTTGTTATGTCTCCCTTTTCATTTCTGATTTTTATTATTTTGGATACTGTCTCTGTGCCCTCTGGTTAGTCTGGTTAAGGGTTTATCCATCTTGTTGATTTTTCTCAAAGAACCAGCTCCTAGTTTTGTTGATTCTTTTTGTTTCTATTTGGTTGATTTCCACTCTCGGTTTGATTATTTCTTGCTGTCTACTCTTCTTGGTTGTATTTGCTTCTTTTTGTTCTAGAGCTTTCAGGTGTGTTGTCAAGCTGCTAGTGTAAGCTCTCTCCATTTTCTTTTTGTAGGCACTGAGAGCTATGAGTTTTCCTCTTAGCACTGCTTTCATTGTGCCCCATAAGTTTTGGTATGTGTTCTCATTTTCATTAAATTCTAAAAAGTCTTTAATTTTCTTTTTTCTTCCTTGATCAAGCTATCTTTGAGTAGAGCATTGTTCAGTGTCCATGTGTATGTGTGTTTCCCATTGTTTTTGTTTGAACTTAAGACCAGCCTTAGGCAGTGGTGATCTGATAGGGTGCATGGAATTATTTCAGTATTCCTGTATCTGTTGAGGCCTGTTTTGTGATCAGTTATGTGGTCAATTTTGGAGAAGGTACCATGAGGTGCTGGGAAGAAGGTATAGTCTTTTGCTTTAGAATGGAATGTTCTGTTAGATCCATTTGGTCCATAACTTCAGTTAGTTTCACTGTGTCTCTGTTTAGTTTCTATTTTCCATGATTTGTCCATTGTTGAGAGTGGGGTGTTAAAGTCTCCCACTATTATTGTATGGAGTACAATGTGTGCTTTGAGCTTTAGTAAAGTTTCTTTTATGAATGTGGGTGCCCTTGCATTCGGAGCATAGATGTTCAGAATTGAGAGTTTATCTTGGTAGATTTTTCCTTTGATGAGTATGAAGTGTCCCTCCTTATCTTTTTTGATAACTTTTGGTTGAAAGTCAGTTTTATTTGATATAAGAATGGCCACTCCAACTTGTTTCTTGGGACCGTTTGTTTGGAAAATTGTTTTCCAACCTTTGACTCTTTGTCACTGAGTTAGGTTTCTTGTATGTAGCAAAATGTTGGGTCCTGTTTACATATCCAGTCTGTTAGTCTATATCTTTTTATTGGGGAATTGAGACCACTGATGTTAAGATATATTAAGGAAAAGTGATTGTTACTCCCTGTTATTTTCATTGTTAAGGATGAAATTCTGTTTGTGTGGCTATCTTCTTTTGGGTTTGTTGAAAGAAAATTACTTTATTGCTTTTTCTAGGGTGTAGTTTCCCGCTGTGTGTTGGTATTTTCGACCCATTATCCTTTGTAGAGCTGGGTTTGTGGAAAGATATTGTGTAAATGTGGTTTTGTCACAGAATGTCTTGTTTTCTCCATCTATGGTAATTGAGAGTTTTGCTAGATGTAGTAGCATGGGCTGACATTTATGTTCTCTTAGGGTCTGTATGACATCTGCCCAGTATCCTCTAGCTTTCATCGTCTCTGGGTGAGAAGTCTGGTGTAATTCTGATATATCTGCCTTTACATGTTACTTGACCTTTTCCCCATGTTCCTTTTAATGTTCTTTATTTTGTGCATTTGATGTTTTGATTATTATGTGAGGGAGGAATTTCTCTTCTGGTCCAGTCTGTTTGGAGTTCTGTAGGCTTCTTGTTTGGGAAGTTTTCATCTATAATCTTGTTGAAGATATTTACTGGCCATTTAAGGTGTACATCCTCACTCTCTTCTATACCTATGATCTTTAGGTTTGGTCTTCTCATTGTGACCTGGATTTCCTGGATGTTTTGGGTTACAAGCTTTTTTTGCATTTTACATTTTCTTTGTTGAGTCAATGCTTCCTATGGTATCTTCAACACCTGAGATTCTTTCTTCTATCTCTTGTATTCTGTTGTTGATACTTGCATCTATGACTCCTGAATTCTTTCCACGGTTTTCTATCTCCAGAGATATCTCCCTTTGTCATTTCTTTATTGTTTCTACTTCCATTTTTAGATCCTGGGTGGTTTTGTTCAGTTCCTTTACTTGTTTGTGTTTTCCTGAAAAATCTTTAAGGGATTTTTGTGTTTCTTCTTTAAGGGCTTCTACATACCCATACCAGTTTGCTTCATAATTGGAGAAATAAATAACTTGGATTCCTGACATTTAGGGTAAATATTTAGGCAATTTCTCTTTATTTAGCTAGCATAGCCTGGAAGTCTCTCCCAGTTTTCCCCTCAGGAACAGAGGGCTTATTACTGTGGCTTTCCCCATAATTCCATTTTCCAGGTTAGCCAGCCCTCACCCATGGATCTCTCCTTCTTCAAAGATGAACAACATATTTCCATTATTTCCAATTAAATTTCCTTTTTATGCCAAAGCTCTACTGCACAGTGTTCATGTGGTTTTGCCTCTTTTATCCTTTAAATCTGCGCTCTCTGAAAAATCTCCAGGGGAATAGGCAAGAAATTTAAATTTTCTGCATATGTATTTTGCTTGCTCTGTGTGTGTGTGTGTGTGTGTGTGTGTGTGTGTGTGTGTAGTGGGGGCCACTTCTTATAAGTAAAAGTTTTGGAAATAGTACATTGTAAATAAACCATTAAAACCAATAAATCCATTAATTCAAAAGAATAGCTGAACCTGTCAGGCCCTTGGGAGCTTCATACCCAAGCTCTCAGTTTTTGAAGGCAACATGACAAGAGTTTGATGTAGGATCCACCAGCTGTACCTTCTTTGTCCTATTGAGAAAAAATTCTGTCTTGTTTCCTCTAAGAGTCACTTTTTCCTTGAGTATATGTTAAAAACAAAGCTTTGCTTATACTGTAGAGGAAATACTTTGTGTTGGAGAAAAGATTCATAGTGGTAAAAAAGATTCAGTAGTAATGGCCATTAACCACAGTTTTAAAGAGTTACGAATTTTCTAGGTTGAACAAAAGTCTAAAGAGTTTGTGGTTGTTAATTTTTGACATTTTGTATTTTTTTCTTTTTTTTCAGACTTTGTGTTTCCATGCCTAATTCCAGATAGTTTGTGTGTGTATACACAAATACAGTTTTTAACATATATGTGTATGTATGTGTGTGTGTGTGTGTGTGTGTGTGTGTATATATATATATATATATATATCCATCCATCGTACAAAATGATGGGTTTCTTCATGACAGTTTTAATATGTATATCACAAAAGACATCAAAAAATAAATGGAAAACTAAATTAGCTCTCAAAAGAATAGGGCTTATGAGTTGGCTCAGTGAATAAATATGCCTACTGTCAATCCTGACCACCTAAGTTGAATTTCCATGACCCATGTGGTGGAAATTGAGAATCAACTCCTACAAGTTGGCATCTGACTTCTACTCAGACTCTGACATGCTTGTATTCACATCATACCCATACATACAAAATGAATAAAATGTGATTTTTAAAATGTTTGACTATTCAATAAATACATGAAAAACTATTCAGCATTCTTCGCCATCAGAGCAACAAATGCTATATTGCGATTTCAATTTAACCAACTCAGAATTTCTATCATCAAGAAAGCAGCAAATGCTGATGAATTGAGAACTGCAAAAAAAAGATACTTATATTTTCTGGATGGAAGTATATATTAGAACAGCCACTATGGAAATTAGTATTGAAGTTCCTTAAGTGTATATTGTATTTTCCTTAAGTATATATTGAATGCAACAATTTGCCTTTCCAAAATAACCCCAAAAGAGCCCATAAATTAATTCCTCCATGAAAGTATAGTACTACAGTTACCTGTAGCAATAATATTGTGTCTCTCATGAATGTTTAAGGCTAATAAAGAAACATACCTTACCAGAATTAGAGTAATCAATGTTGGATCACTCAGTAATAAAAAAAAAGAGTGAGAAAAAGAAAAGCACTATTGTTGAATGTATGTTGGCAAGTTAAATTGAATGGAGATACCATCTGTGCCCTTTAGAACCCTAACAGGAGAAACTGGTGAGAGCCACCTAAGGTGTGTTCATTACAAGTTGGATTATGTCCTGTAAAGTGAAAAAAGGGGAGTATGATGATCAAGTTTCGTATACATTAAATGATCATTGGAGAGGTTTTCTGAAAGTGTGATCAACTTTTATTTTGATATTTATATGTTGAGGTATGATGGAAAATATAAGTTTTATTTTTTGGAATTGAACCATTAGATTTCTATAAGAGTAGAAAATTTTCATGTAGTAAAAATACAGTAGGGTCAAGTCAGCCTGAGGTGTTTCAAACAAGTATTCAATGAACTTTGTGGTATAATGGCCTGCACAGTACAAAGTATGTGTGTTGAATGTTTAAAATCAAGTCCACAGTGTTTATACAGTCCAGCTGGCATTAAGTGCTGCCACAAACACTGGATTCATTACACATGTAGTTTTGAATTAAGTTTTAGTTGTTGTAAATTAGTGACCTTTTACTGTTGTCTTTTTTTTTTTTTTTGTGACATCACATGAGATTAAGTTACAGGACCCTCACAAAGAGTGAGTTTCAACTCAGTATAAGAAGCTGATATATTATGAAAGGAAGAAATGCTATTGGTTTGACAAATTAGCACATTGGTAATAAAAAGTAGAAAAATGGATTTGAATTCTATGTTAGAGGAAGTACTTCCTCATAGCTGTGATGCAAGGTGTAAGCTAGATAATCAGAGAAACACTTTTGCTTCTGGATTGAGCAACTCTGTGTATGATGATACCTAAGAAGAGCATTTGGAGAAAAACAAATTTGGGAGTGTGCTACCTTTGAACTTGGAACTTTGTAAATTTAAACTACTGGTGTGACATTTAGTAATGAAATACTATTTTCTATTCATTCCAAAGCTCACATTTTCCAGGTATTTGGTCAGATGTCACCTTCTCAGCAAGGCCTTTTTTGTCCAATCACCTTAAAATAGAAAGATCCACACCACTCTTATCTTCATGCTTAAATTTCTCTCAATATTTTACATCTTTATATATTTGTCTACTTCTTCACTCTGCATTATATAAGGGATTTTTGTGTACTGGCACCTGCTTTCTCTAACACCTAAAAGGTTCTAAATATTGAAGAAATAAATGAAACCACTTGAAGAGTTATATATTGTTTCCATGACTAATTTTTTCATTAGTATTTTTTATACTTCAATTAAAATTTTAATAATGTTTTTCAGAGGCAATTTTATTTATGAATGTGTACATATGGATTTACATTACTTTCTTTAAAGACAATAACTAATGTTTTATTTACCTTAATTTTTAGATTACAACTGATGGAAAACCAAAAATCATTGATATCATTGATACAACAGGAAGTGGTGATGTGAATACTGCTACAGAAGTAGAACCAAAAGATGGTGAAATTATTGGTCTTTCTGGAAGAGTGCTTAAGGTTGGAACATTTCTTACTGAATGTGTTTTTGTTTGTTTTCCCTCACTCTTTGTAATGTTGCCTCAAAACATGTGTTTTTTAAAAAAAGAGAAAAAAAAATTAAGCACTATAGTAGTCTTTACCTGTTACTTGTAAAGTGTATTATTTCCAAACCCCATGGTTTAAACTAAGATGTTCCATTACTGTGTTCCAGGATCCTCGGTGTGATCTTGATCGATGTTTATAGTTTCAGATTTCTGCTGAAGTTGTAAATATGTTGCCCAAGGCTATGCTTTTATTTAAAGACAGCTTAGGTTCATTCGGAAATTAGCTGTTGCATGGATGTTTTGTTTTGTTTTGAGACAGGGTCACTCTATGTAGTCCTTGCCATCCTGAAATTTAGGTAGACCAGGTTGGCCTCAGACCAGATCTGTCTGTTTTTGCTTCCCAAGTGCTGGGATTAGAGCTGAACCACTATGTCTTGTTTCTTGGCCACATGGCCCTCTCCACACAGCTGTTTTGTTGTATAGTGTGACTGCTCTCTTCTCTCAGGGCAAGAGCTATGAGAAAGTGACTAAGGTGAAAGTCTTGGTCTTCTATAAGGTTAGCTTACAAGTGGCAGTCCATCTCTTCATTGTATTCTACTTATTGGAAATTGGTCAGTAAATGAGCAGACGCATGGAAGAGATATCTCATAACTGCATGCATGCATGCATGTATACGGTAAGATGTGGATCATGAGGGCCATCTTAGAAGTTATTTGTTCAATAAAATACTTATAATTGGAATTGTTTTCATTGAGGTTTTAACTGTTAAATAAAAAACCAGAAAGTAACCAACCACCATCATTTTCTCCGTGAACCTGACCATAAAGAAATATTTAGACCCTAATACTAACCAATTTAAATGACTTGCTTTGTTTTTATTTTGTCCTTGTTATTGATGAGCTACTGGTTAATAGATTTAGAGACTGAAAATAAATAATAGATTTAGAAGTGATTTTTAATCTTTTAAAACAAGCAGACAGTTTGAAATGCTTTATTCTAGGACAGTAAATCACATTTCTAGAAAGCCTTGCAGATTGAGATCTACATAATTATTCTTTTTTGTTTGTTTGTTTTTGTTCTTTTGTTTTTTGTTTTTTTCGAGACAGGGTTTCTCTGTGTGGTCCTGGCTGTCCTGGAACTCACTCTGTAGACCAGGCTGGCCTCGAACTCAGAAATCCCACCTGCCTCTGCCTCCCAAGTGCTGGGATTACAGGCGTGCGCCACCACACCCGGCTTACATAATTATTCTTAGTTGCTTATTTTTTGGATACCTATAAAAACTTAAACTTGAAATAAGACAGGAACTGTTGTCACTAGTGCTCAAAGGTAGAAATTATGTGTAATATATTGTTCCTTACTAAATAAGATAAAACAATTAAGACTGACAATTTTGCCTTTTACCCACATGCAGACTGATATCCAGTGTGTTTCACAGCTTTATTTGTTATGCACATTCTCCATGAAGTTAGCAACTAGACCATCTTCTGAGTCCACATGGGGGATAGGGAGCTGCAGATTGGTTAAGTGCAGATAGCTTGTGGAATGGGGTGGTGGAAAACTAATTGCATTTCATACAGACTTTTCTGCTAGCCTTTCCCTTCTTCATCCATGTACTTAGAGGTATTCAGATATTTTTCAGTAGTCAGGAAGGGATAAATCCATGGCTACATAGATCTCCTAAGCTCTAGGTATCTTTGGGATACCTAAAGAGTTTACTGAAAGTAGCACAATAAATTTCTTGGACTTAGCCATGTGTTATAGTGAAGTAAATATCTGGCTCTTTATCTCCTTCTTCCAAATACCCGTAAACAGCCAACAGAACCTCATTCTTGTGGTTTAAGACCAGGTACAAGGTGATGCTTTGAACATATTGGTTGCCATTGTCCACAGATAATAGTCATCTATATAGTCTTTACTCTTTTATTCCAGATCACAACCAATTTAAACTTATGTGGTAATCATTTCTTTGTTTTCTTCCATTGTACAGTTATATAAAATACATTATTTAATTTAACCAACTTTTCATGAATGTCTTCATTTCTATATCAATTCTTTTTCCTGTTGTTGATGTTTGCGAGATTTGAGATTCTTAAAACTGGCCTTTATTTTGTTGTAAACTAATTTGTTCAGTTTCACTGCTGAGTAGTATGTTTTGATTTTTATATAGCATATTCTATCTGCTCTGCTATATTAAAACTGTTTCTTAACAGTTTGGAACTGTTAGCTAACAGGTATTTCAAAAACATTAGGCACAGTTCCTGTGCTTTTGTACAGATGTTTCCAGAACATATGCCAGAAATAAAATTGCTGAGTCATGGAAGTGCAGCTATACTAGGTCATGTGTAACAGCTTTATCATTTAGCTGGCCTTGAACTCTTCCAATATTCCTGCCTCCACCTTCCAAATGCTGGGATTATGGGTATATGCCACCATGCCTAGCCAACTTTTAACTTCTAATACTTGGAATTTTCTGACCTTTTTTTAATTTTTAAAAATAGAATGGTAATATCAGTGTATCACTTTGTAGGTTTAATTTGCATTTGTATAATGAAATTAGTCTTTTTTTTTTTCCCACAGATTTAGGCTTTTGGGTCACCTTGTAGTGCTATTAAAGTTCATTTACCTTTTTCATTTTTCTGTTTTTTTTTTTTGTTTTTTTTTTTTTTTAAATACTACTAAGTTGTCTTGCTTTTTGACTGGTGAGTTTTTTATATATCCATTTTCTATTTTATACTTGGAATTTTCAATTTTTACATATCAATTTTATATATATACATATTTAATGAATGAAAGCTCTTTAAATTAATTAAATTTATAACTATATTCCTAGAAAATTGTGGTTTTTTTCTTATTCTAGAGAATTTGACTGGAAGTGATTGCTATGCTTAATTTGAAGTTGGTGTCCTATTTTTCCGATAAGAATACCTAATGTGCCAACATCACACATTAACATTCCATTAGTTCCCCAGTACTCGTGTCTTTTTTTTTTCTTTTACATTGCAACCTTCAAAGTGTTTTAACAGGTATGTCCAACCTGAGGCTCACAGGAGGCATTTCAACCAAGAGAGCTAGGTGTGGCCCAAGAGAAAGTCAGATTGATTTAAGGCATCCAGTGAAGGCTGGGGTTAGGGTGGATTCTGGGTTGTGAACTTTGTATATGACAGTGTTGTGTTAGCAATATCAAAAGTATGAAGTAGAAACTTAAGGGCTCTTTGTAAAATCAGTTGGATGGTGTTTTACTAGGGCAAATATATGAAGGCAAGTTTCCTTAAAGTGGCCACAGGTGTGAAAGACTAAGGCAGACTCGTGAAGGAACATTTCGCTGAAGCAGACACAGGAGAGAGGATGTTCTATTAAAGCAAACATGTGAAGGATTCTTTGCTAACAACATGCATTTATTGGTACGTCTTACACTGCATATTTGAGCTCCATTTTGTCACGAGTCCTTGGACTTGGACTGATTGGATGCACATGCTAAGGCAAGACACATGCTAAGAACACGTGATGTTTGGAGAATATAAATAGGACTTGATGGAGAGACAGAGATGAGCTTGGCTTGCTGATACAGCTAGCTGTGCAGTATGGGTCTCTCTCTGGTCTTCTCTGGCATAGCCAAGAACTTCTGGTGTTCTTCCTGGTCCCTCCTGCCGACTTGAGCTGAGGCTGAGGCCTGGCTGTCTTCGCTAGGTCGTGTTGCTAAGCTGACTGTACCGAACTGGACTGCTGCTGTATCCATGAAGTATTTGTGAGTGGATCGAGCTGCTGCTGCTAACTTGTAAACTGAACTGCCGATTTCCAGACAACACAGATGGGAGTTGCTCCAAAGAACCTTTCTACACAGGTCCACCTTCCTTCCCCCACTCCACCCCCATCCTTTCTTTCCCACTACCTCAGGTGGGTGGCTACAAGGGAGGTTAAAGCGTTTAAGAACCATCATTAAAAGTAAGGTTTGAAAAAAATTACAGTTACTCCTAAGTCTTAATGTTTAGTTCTCTTTGTCCTGTGGTTTTCCAGTAGTTTATTTCATTCTAATTTTAGAAGCATTTTAGAAGGGAACACCTTGCTGTTTTCATTTTACCACATTTAAGTTAAACATTTTTTAAAATCTATATTTAGTCTCAAATATTGAAAAATCTTTTAAAAATCTAATGCAGGCATATAGAAAAGTAGGACTAGATCTAGTATAGCCAGAGCAGATAGCATTTGAGTATACAAGGATGTGCTTGTTATAAAGCTGGAAAGACTGAAATAGCATCATGGTCATGATGACACTTGATTCATTGAGATAATCATCCCATTTATTAGGGACATCTCTGTTTCAGAAATGAACTGTAATGTGTAATTAAAGAGATTATGTACTCTAGACATAGGGATTTTTGAGTTCCAGGCAAAGTGGATTTACATATATAACAATATATTATCTTTAAAAGAAGAGACAGAGATGGGACCTGGGGAGAGATAGCTCAGTACATAAAATATGTATGAAAACCTAGTTCAGATCTCAGCACCTATATAAAATTGAGGTGTGGTACCATACACTTATAATGTCAGTGCTTGAAGGTAGAATTAATAGAATCCCTGGATCTCAGTGGTCAGCTAATCAGTGAGCTTCAGTTTAGTCAGAGACTATCAAAAAACAAGATGGAGAGCAGTAGAGGAATTCTACATCAACCTTTAGTCTCCATGTGCTCCATGTGTACAACACGGGCATATACCCACACAGACATACATTACAAACAGAAGAAAATCATTGTAATTACTATTATATGTAGTTTGAAACATTTTAAGGATTTCTTAAAATGGTAAAAATGTGAACTTTTGCTTCTTAAAGATATCATACATAACTTCAAAGTGTGAACTAAATATATGAAATGACATTCCATAATTGCCTAAGTTTAGATAGCATGACTTTAATTCTCTGAGATTTTTTTGTATAATTTTTATAACTAGTCTACCTTTAAGGAAAACAGTCGTAAATTTTAAGATGTATGTGATCCCATGGAGTCTACATTTTTTTTGTTTATTTATAGTTAAATATAAATCGACAACTGAATTATTTTCATTGTGTCATATATATGCTAGCTAGTGTGATTAAACATGTCTAATGACTTGAGAGGTTTTTTTTGTTAGCATTTCAGGGCCTTTTGAATATTTTGAAGTTGTCCCTAGGCAGAGCTTACAAAGGTACATGTACAATGAGTATTTTGTTGATTGATAGTGGCAAGTTGTGTCAACACTTTTTTGTTATGTCAAGAGCACTGCAAGACTATGAAGAACATGTTTTCTGAAGAAGATGGATGGGGTTCATTAGACAGCTAATTGATACAGAAAATGTAGTTAAAACATAGGCCTCTTAATAATTTTCATATATCTAATGTGTGAAATTTTCACCCAAAAGTTTTCTACCTGTGAACTAATTCTCTGGATCATGGGACTAACTTGAGGAACAATAGTATACAAGTGAGACGAGAGGATTCTTTCTTTCTTTCTTTCTCTCTCTCTCTCTCTCTCTTTCTTTCTTTCTTTCTTTCTTTATTTATTTATTTATTTATTTATTCTTTTTGGTTTTTAAAAACAGGGTCTCTGTCTATGTATCCCTGGCTGTTCTGGAACTGATGTAAACCAGACTGGCCTCAAACTCACAGAGATCCACCTACCTCTGCTTTCAAGTATGGAGTTAAAGGTGTAAGCCAGGCAGGTGTGAGTTATTAGAAGTTCAACCTTGTATTTAGTACATAGATAACCATTTTTTATAATTAGGATGAATAAGAATAGATTTTGAAATTTTAAAATAGTGGTGCTTGTTGCTTTCATTCATGAATCATAGAGCTATATGACTCTTAGCTTCACTGTTTGGTAGAAGATAGTCATGAGTGGTAGAGCTAGACAGTCAGGGTGGCGTTCTTTGAGCAGCCTGCCTGTCTATTGCAAATCCCAGATTTCATGATAAATTAAGCTTTAAATAACAGGTGATCTTAATCCTGGAGAGGTACAATATGTCAACCAACAGAGAACATGAGAACAGTCATGAACATTTAAGCCAGTCTCAAAGGGAGTTAACCAAGACACTGTGTATGTATTTTGACACTTGAATTTTCATAATGTTTCATTGTGGTTAAATGACCTTGAAGCTGCTGATAGATTAGTTGTTCTCACTGTGATAGATAGGCTGTTCTCAGTATATCAGAAACTAAGGTTCAAGGGTATTTTCCCATGCATGCAATAATGAAGGGCCTGCATTCTCACTTATTTTCTGGTTTTGTGTTTCCATGATTTGGGAAGAGAAGATGATCTCTTTACTCCATGAATATGCTACTCACCTCATAAATATTCATAGAAACTTCTCTAAGGCATCTATGTCAGAACTGCAGTGCTGCCAACTCACTTTTTTATGTTTATTATTATTATTATTAATCATTTTATTCATTTACATTTTAAATGATATCCCCCTTTTTCCAGCTACCCCTCCAGAACTCCCCCATCCCAACCCACTCACCCACTCCCAGCTTCACTGCTTTAGCATCCCTCTACTCTGGGGCATCAAACCTCTATAGGACCAAGGGCTTCCCCTCCCATTGATGCCACATAAGGCCATCCTTTGCTACATATGTATCTGGAGCCATGGATCCCTCCATGAATACTCTTTGGGGGTTTAGTCTCTGGGAGCACTGGGTGGTCTGGTTAGTTGATATTGTTCTTTCTGTGGGGTTGCAATCCTCTTCAGTCCTTCTCCTAGCTTCCATTGGGGTCACTGGGCTCAGTCTAATGGTTGACTGTGAGTATCTGCATCTGTATTGGTCAGGTGCTGGTAGAATCTCTCAGGGAACAGCCATACCAGGCTCCTATCAACAAGCGATAGTGTCAGGGTTTGCCACCTCACTTTTGAGACAGCCCAGTCTCCCCTCTTCTTTGGAGTGCTTGCTTGCTTGCTTGCTTGCTTGCTTGCTTGCTTTGCTGCATCAACGTTCTTTAAACTGTATCTTGCAACTGGTGTATTTGCTTCCAAAAACATTAGAGAGACCACATGCATACCTCATCCCATAAATGGTCATAAGGCTTGGATTATGGAATATTTTTCCCTTGTTCACAGAAGGAAATATTTGTATCTCCCCTGCCCCCACTAGTGGTGAAGTTTAGAATAATACCCACATCTGATTTAAAATCTCATATCCCTAAAACTGAATTTTTTGGTTTTCATGATGGAACTAGATTCCAATTTTTACCTTTCTGTTGTTCGTATAAGTGATTTAATTTTACTTTCCTATTAAAAACTATTTTTAAATATTATGACATAATTTGAGAGAATGTTATATGATCTTATATGAAATTAACATTTTATAGTGCTTTGTCTACAAGGATTCAAAGATCCTTATTTTATATCTGTGCATTATCTGTATGGTGCTGTTATACAAGAATGCCGCTCTTACTCTAAATAGGAAATCAGAGTGTGGAGAAAGTCTTGAATATTGTTCTTCCTCCCTGCTACTTGATTCACACAAGTGTGGTAAAAGGAGAGATGGAATGTTAGCAATGTAAAGAACTGTTAAATAATCACCTTAATGATATAATACATTTTAGGAGGATTTTAAAAACTATGAAACTATAATGACACTTTAGTGACCACTTGGAATATTAAAAGTATTTCTCATATACATAAGCCTCCTTACCCAATGTGAGCCAGTAGATAGATGCGAGATAACTTGTTCTCACAGTGGTGTATCATTGGCATTGGAAAATGAGTGAACAATTTGTTTTATCTACAGATTCCTGCAAACTGGACAAATCCTTCAGGAAAATATCATATTGGCATTAAAAATGGTTATGACTTCTATCCAAAGGCTCTCAAGGAAAGGATACAGGTAATGACAAACTCAGTATCAGCTTGCAAATATATATGCAAAGATTGGATTCCTACTTGAAGAAAAGCAATACTCTCATGAGGTCTTAAATCTTTAAGGGACTTGGACTTTGAAAGACTGTTCAAGAGTATACATTTTGCATAAAGTGGTTCTTTGGAACATGGACTAGTTTACTTAAAGGAAAATTAATTCAAAATTAAGCTAAAGCTCAAGGTTTTGTCTTTTGAGGCGGGGTGCAGATGGGTAGATGATATAAAGTGAGCTTAGATTTGTTTTCAAGGACTTCCTTAAAATATAGTCCTCTACTTTTGTTTTCTTATTGTATAGTCTCTTTGCTCCAAGTTTGTCATTATTTAATATTATTCTGTTAATCACATCTCATGCTGTTGAAGTATGTGTGTAAGAAGCAAGTCTGAGCTGGAAATATAGCCTAGCAGTTTAAAGGTCTTACTGCCTTTGCATCAAATCATGGATAGTTCTCAATGTGCACATCAGATGACTCATAACTACCTATAACTCCAGTTCCAGGGGATCTTATGCCCTCTTCTGGCTTCTATGGGCAACATCATGCATACAGTGTACAAAAAAATAACACAGACATGCACATAGATGAGATAAAACACACCTAGTTAAAGAAGAGCTAAATGTGGTTAGGAGTCTGCTATAAAGAGTTTCTATTCAGTGGAACTTTCTTTGATACAGATTTTCGAAGTTTTAAATATATGCTCTATTAAAGGAACTGTTATGGGTTATTGTATTACATAGCACTATTTCTGAGCACTAACACTAATCACTGATGTGAGTTTAGTATTTCAACAATGAAACAAAGTGTGATTATTGACAGTAATCTTGATGTGCTGCTATTGTCATCTAATGTATTCTTCCTTTGATATCCATGAACCAGGACTTATTTTAATGCACATAACTTTGATTGAATATAAACATACAGACATAATGACATTTTTAATTTGGTATATTTTACTAAGTTTTGGTAAAGAAAATATCAACATGTGAATATAGATCATTTAGTTGAAGTAGGGTCTTCCTAGATAGTCCAGTTTATTAGTTTAATAAAAATCTAGCAGATTTTTGGCAGGTGATACTATGTGATGAAGAATGGAGAAAATGGTTAAGACAATTTCAGAAGCATGAAGTCCTGTCCAATGAAAGAGGATGAAGCATCATGGACAGGAGAATTGAGGATATCTACCTTTCCCAGTGAAGATGTAGCCTGTCTTTAGTCATCACCTTGTACTTAACTATCTGCATTTCCAATTTTGTATGGGTCCAGGATCATTATTGTACTTTAAGTGGAGGAAATTCAGTTTGTTCCTGATAAGATACACTACATTTTGGAGAAGTATGGGCATAAATTGAGGAATAACAATATAAAAATATTTTGGTATGACTTGATTAAACTTGTTCTCCTAACCAACTTCATTTATTGATTCACTACTTTTACCTTTACTAGAAATGGTTTTGTAAGTGTTTGTTTAATAACTTTGTAGTATCCGAATTGCTAGCAAGGTATAAACATAACCATGTAGGTTTACCTGATTATTTTGTCTGCCTGATTGTGGGGTGAATTTTTTGTCTCTGCAGAAAGAACGGAAGGAAAAAATTTGGGATCCAATTCACAGAATTGCGCTTGCAGAAGCTTGTAGAAAACAAGAAGAATTTGATATTGCCAACAATGGCTCTTCCCAAGTTGGTGCTACTCACTTTTGTTTACATGTTTCACAGAATTATATTAGTATTCTAAAGGATTCATTAGACTGCATTTTCATAGGATTCATCTGTTGACAATGATGTTGACAATCTTTTTTCTCAGTGGGCTAAAGTTGCTAGTTCTACAATTATTATTTATACCATATCAATTTACATATGTATTTATGAGGGTTTTAAAACATGGTCATGAAGTCTTTCCTACCAGCTCAAATAGAAATTCCTCTGTATATCTTCTTAGCCACCATCTCAGTTGTCCTTGAAATAATCATGATTGTCTTTTTCTAACAGTATGGAATGGTTTTCCTCTTTGATGTTTGTAAAACGGAACCATACAAAGCTTTTATTCAGTTTCTTATATCAAGAATGTTAGGATATATTCTCTGGCCTGGGTATTACAGTTTATCTTACTTCTATTTTTATAGGTATATTACAGTTTGTTCATCTTACACATAGATATTGGCTTTTTTTTTTGATGGTTATGAATAATGTTATTTTAGGAGCTAAAGAGATTGCTCAGCAGTTAAGAACACTTGCTGCTCTTGAGGCTGCCTCAAAAATTAGACTGTAACTCTAGTACCAGGAGATCTACTGTATTCTGGCCTCTACAAGCACCAAGCATGCAGGTGGTGCACATACATACATATAAAACACTATACACATAAAATCAAAATAAATCATTTTAAAAAAGAAAAATATCATTTAAAATATTGTTGGCTGTAGCTTTTCATAGACCATAATGATTTTGCCAGTTTATATTCCCACCATAGGCATATATATTTACCTGCTAAATGTTGTTAAAGATTTTATTTTTATTTTATATGTATGAGTATTTGCCTACACCATGTGTTCATGGTGCCCTCAGAGGCCTGAAGAGGGTAGTGCATTTCCTGTAAATTAAATTGAATAGTTATGAGTTATCATGTGGATGTTGGGAAGTAAAACTAGGTCTACTTTACTTCCCCTCCCCCAATTAATTTTTAAAGTAGTTTATAGATGAAAATAATGTCCCTTTAGATGTTTTTGGTTTTATGCTTTTTCTTTAAGAAGAAAAACCTAGGTATGTTTATGCATCCACAGTGTTACAATTTAGAACTACAACATTGAAAAAGCAAACAAGCTTCTCAGTGTTTTCAACTTTCTGGGATTTTACTCTGAGATTCGGGAAGAGTAAGTCAGTATTTCCAGGCTATTCTCATAGTTTTCAAAACTATTTTAAACAATTCTAGCAGTTGTCATACTATAAATTGAATAGCTATAATTCTTACTCAAAAAATAAAATAACCTTCCATTTAGTATGACTTACAAAGAACTAGACCCTATGGAAATAGTCAATGAAGACATAATTAAAATTCTGGTCTCTCAGTAAGATAACACTTACTCACGGTATCAAAGGTAGACACTGCTGATTTAGGGGCTTACCTTGCATTGAAGATGTATTAAACCTTGAGAATGAATTCAAGGGACTTCCATGAAATATGCTATATATGTGAGTTCATTAATAGTAAACATTTTGTCTTTATTGTGAACATAATGTGCTAATTGCAGCAACTTTGGACAATCCAGGCATGTAAATAAGTAACAAATAAAAAATTTTTGAATTGTTCTTTTATTATGAATATACACTTTTCTTAATCAAACGAGGAATTATAGACTTAGGATATAAGTTACAGGTAGAGCACTTTTCTTATATATCCAACACCCTAGATTCAGTCTCCAACACTGCAGAAACATTTTGTTTCCTTATTATTTTTCTAAAGTGAAGTGATTTTTTTCTATTTGCTCAACACCGTCTTTTGACATGTTAATACAACTTTCAAGTGTACAAAATTTTATCTAATATTAATCTGTTTTCTGACTAATAGGTCAATAAACTAATCAAGGAAGAATTGCAAAGTCAAGTGGAATTACTTAATTCTTTTGAGAAAAAGTATAGTGATCCAGGCCCTGTATATGACTGCTTGGTGTGGCATGATGGTGAGACCTGGAGGTAATCTCAAGTATTCCGTAGATCTTCTTTATTAAAAATGTTTTTATATACCCTGAAGAACTTTAAACTCTCAGACCTGTACAGAATTCTGGTTTATATAGCCATATCACTTAGCAACTCTATGTGAAAGTCATATCAGCTTTTGTTAGTTGTGGGCAAGCCTTTTGATCTTAATATTTTTCACAGTAAACTTTATACTTATTTTTTAAAAACTTACTCCATTAGCCACATTTTGGCAGATTGATCACTGTTAAATATAGAAATGCTCCTTGTTAAAACTGGACAATTTGGAAAGTAACCACAGATATTGCAGGACATTTACTGAAAACATGTTGAGGGTGCAAAAAAGAAAATTTGGGTTCAGATGTTTTAAGTAGAGATAGAATAGCTACATTAACTTGGCAAATAGCACAGTTATTAAATATTCAGTTCTATAAAAGAAGCCTTCGAAATGCAAATCAAAACAACCCTGAGATCCCACCAGTCAGAATGGTTAAGATTAAAAACTCAAGAGACAACAGGTGCTGGCGAGGATGTGGAGAAAGAGGAACACTCCTCCACTGTTGGTGGGACTGCAAGATGGTACAACCGCTCAGGAAATCAGTCTGGCTGTTCCTCAGAAAATTGGGCATGACACTTCCAGAGGACTCTGTCATACCACTCCTGGGCATATACCCAGAGGATTTCCCTGCATGCAATAAAGACACATGTTCCACTAAAAAAAAAAAAAAAAAGAAAAGAAAAAAAATATTCAGTTCTGGTTTAGGCAAAATGATTCATATGTGCAACCTTACTACTTGGTAGGCTAGGCAAGAAGATTACAAGTTGCCTTTTGAATATCAGTCCCTTTTGGGGCTGTGTAGCACAAGTGTCAGACATCACCCAAACACGCATGTATAAATATACAAAAAAAAGTGTTGATCTTTACATAACATGCATTTTTATCTGTGACTTTTAGATTCATTTAAACAGTCTGATAATGTGTTTAAAATGTTATCTTTTAATTTTTAACAGTAATAAAGTGGGTAAAGAGCAGGTAGGAAGAAAACCATAAAATTAGGCAGAAATTTTATTTTGTTTAAAAAAATATAGTCATGTGGTGTCAGAAAGCTCCAAAGACTGCTGGATTCACAATGACAGCACTAAAAATGGTAGCATGAAGTAAGATCCTTCATGTTTGAACCATTCTAAAACTAGTCTACACTCCAGCCCAAGATTTAATTTAAATTTTTTACCTGCCCAGATGATACCATCTGTGACCATCCATGTCTTTGTTTGTGGTTTTAACATTGACTTCTGACGTAACAGCTTACACTATGAAATAAAGGAATCTAGTCATTGGATTTGAGTGCTGGGAGAAGCAATGAGAAGATGACTGAAAAACTGTACCGTGTGATCTTTAAAAAGAGGAGTAGAAGGATAAATTTTAATGCCTATTTTTTCTTCCCAACAGAGCCTGTGTTGATTCGAATGAAAATGGGGACTTGAGTAAATCTGCTGTATTGAGAAACTACAAAGAGGCCCAAGAGTACAGTTCTTTTGGCACAGCTGAGATGCTGAATTACTCTGTTAATATTTATGATGATGGAAATCTGCTCTCCATTGTGACCAGTGGAGGTATCTGTCTCAAATTTACTAGTGAGAGATAGTTATGCAGTGGCTGAAGATAAATTCCTGCGGCACAGAGGGAGGGCTCTAGTGAATTCACTATAGAAAATTTTATTGAAGGGCCAAGCCTAGAAATTATGTGATTCTTTTAAAATTAGACACTGTGTAGAAGTTGCTTATAAATAAACACAAAACCTTAACATCTGAAAAATCCATGAATAAATATGAAATTATTTTACTTGCAAATACTAACCTTTGAGAAATTCACCACTGACTATGGATATTTATATAAAGAGAATCTCACTATAGTATTCTATGTAAGTTTTTAAAAATTGGCTACTAGATATTTGTACTACTAGGTAACTATCCAACACAGATTCTGCATACTTATGTGAAATATTACATAATCAAAAAGAATATGTACAAAATGCTGAACATCAGTTTTAAGTGAAAATATATCTATCATAAAAAATGTTTGTATAGAGTGGAAGAGCACTCTGAATAATATTGTGGGTCGCAGATAGGCTTGGGTGTTTTTATGCTGAGACTGTAAAAACAAGTGGAAATACGGTGCTGCTTTTAGGATTGGGCGGATGAGGAGAAAGGAGAATACAGTAAGTTACGACTCTTAAGAAAGACCAGAGAGATGGAAGTTCAGAAAAAGATAATGAGGACACGATGTAATTACAATACGATAAACATATACAGATATTATAATAATATTTATTATTTTGTGTGCTAACATTAGAAAACCCAATAACCTTAATTTAATTCTTGATTTTCATTACTACATTCTTTGGACCATATGGGGATATTTGCGTTACATCACAAGTGATAAATAGTTTCAGTTTCTACATGATTTATCCTTTTTCCAATGACATAAATGGAATCAACCCAGTTTTTATATGAGACTAACTCAAGCATATGAACTTTATTTCAATGCATATTAATTCATATTGATTGTCAACTCTATGGGTTAATATATTAAATAGCCATTTACTTTCAATGAACCCTAAGTTATTTGGAATTTTGAATTATATAAATAATGCAGCAATGAACATTTTTTAATGTCTTGGTAAATATGTTTTTACATGTCTGTTGGATACTGCTAAATTCATAAGTATGCCTCTTCAGATTTCTCGAACAAGAACAGTGTGTGGTATGTTCTAAACTGTTGTCAACCTCTAACATCTTAGTTATGTTGCAAAGTACACAGAGATACTTCATTGTGACAGAAATTTGTAATTCTAAGATGACTGATGAAGCAAAACGTGTTTTTATGGTTTGTATGCCTTGTGGACATCCTTTTTGTGAGATGCCTTTTCACGTGTTTCACCTATTTTGCATGGTCTCCACTTATTTTCTTTTCTGTATTTGGAAGAATTTTTATATTCTTTAGATAACATGTTACTTGTGAATTTTATGTATTACCAATACTCACTGTCTTTTGTGGCTTACATTTTTTTCCCTTACTACATTGTTGTATCCAGCATAGACCAAAAAAAAAATATGTAATTGAAATTTATTTTGTTTGACTTAAACATGAATATATTTGAGATATTACATATATAATTACATTATATTTTTATTAAATTATTTATTATTTTATTAAATTAGTAATAATGCACATGTTGAAATGATTTTCACATGTGATGACATTTTTTGTCATCTTAAGCACAAACATCCTATTTCTGTCTATAGGAGCTCATGGAACCCATGTAGCGAGTATAGCTGCGGGGCATTTTCCAGAAGAACCTGAACGGAATGGAGTTGCTCCTGGTGCTCAAATTCTATCCATTAAGATTGGTGATACAAGGCTAAGCACCATGGAAACAGGCACAGGCCTCATCAGAGCTGTGAGTGTCTAGGACTTCTTGATGTAGATTAATAATTTAGGTGATTAGAAACTTATGTTTATAAAATGCTGCAGGTTTATCAAGAGTATATTTAACAGTAGTTTTATATACAGAACAGTGTTTTTAGAAGCAAACCAATGCTGATTAATTCATCTTAAATTTTTTAAAGCTGCTAGGTGGTGGTGGCACTTGCTTTTAATCCCAGCACTTGGGAGGCAAAGACAGGCAGATCTCTGAGATAGAAGCTAGTGGGATCTGCAGTGAGGTTCAGGACAGCCAAGGCTACACAAGGAAACACTGTCTCAAAAAACAACAGCAAAATTTAAAGTTAAAAATTGCCAGGAAAAAGTTTCTTGACTTAAAGACTTTATAGAAAACAACAACAACAACAACAACAACAACAACAACTTTATACTCATTGTAGTAAATCTCTTAGCAAACTTTTTAAGATAATCTAACATGATCCAGTACTCTAAAAGAAAATTAAAGCCCTTAGTAAATTTAATATTTTGTATATTTGTTTGTCATGTAACTTAAGTACCTTTAAAATCTAAGCAGAATCATTGTATTGCCTCTACCCATTTTTATCTATGGTTCTTACATTTTATAAAGAATAGTTTCACTTTTAACTGTAAGATCACTGAATTTGTTCCCCTGCTACCTTTTGGCTTTAATTACTGTATGCCTAGAAATACTTTATAAATTGGAATATAATTAGTCTAGACACTGTTGGATTATAAACTATTACCTGGTTGACCTGTTTCTAAAAATGACTTCCTAAACCAGATTCTTAATCTTTTAATAGATGATAGAAGTTATAAATCATAAGTGTGACCTTGTCAACTACAGTTATGGAGAAGCAACTCATTGGCCAAATTCTGGGTAAGTACCACAGAGTTTTATCCAGGGTAGATGAAGTTCAATTCTGTTCTGTGACAGAGTGTTTCTTAGGGAACTAGCATATGTAAGACCAAAATTCAGACACCATCAAAGCCCACCTTGGTGAGCCAGTGAATTTAATTGGGGTTATTTACAGAAGTATGGTGGGGAGGGTATTTACAGGAGCAGAAATACTCTTAAGACAGATGCATCACCAAAGCCCACCTAGCATGTGTGACAACTCACAAAAGCTGGGAATTTGGAGCACACTCAATAGCCTGCAGGCAGCTCAACAGGTTGGAAAGTGTCCTTTTCAGGTGCCTTGGTTAGTGTGAAGCTCTTCCAGGAACATTGGCTGGTTTCTGGTATCCTAAGCGGCTATTCTGGTCTCAGAGTGTACTTTGCAGTCTAGCTTTTCTGTGCGTCTTCATAGCAGTTTAGCTTCATACCTCTGAGACATTCTCCCAGCTTTCTTTTCTAAGGTTGAGGGGCTTCCTGAAGGAAGCATTTTTGAATTGTTTACATTCCTGCTTAAGGAGGAGCTTCACTTTAGGATGAAGCATTTCAATCTCAGAGGACACTGTTGCATATGTCATCCGTATCCTATCTTCCAAGTACAGTGTTGACTTAACTTGATACACCTTAGCTCCTTTCCTTTATATTTATATGTATCTGAAATATTTAGAGCATTTACTTAGTAATCAATGTTTCTGTAACTCACAGCACCAAAGTATGTGAAGCTGTATTTAAGGTACTAACAAAAGGGAAACTTTAACAACCTGGAGGCTGTTGTTTATTGTTACCAAATGGTTCACTTGTTTTTTTGCGGATAATTGGATTTCTTGTGAAATATTTTTTTTTATTGCCCTTGTAATATGTACCCTGCCAGTTTTCCCCATTTCTTTCTATAGTGCACTTTTACCCCTTGTCATCTCATTGTCTTTTTCACCTGAGTGCGTGCGTGCGTGCGTGCGTGCCTGCGTGCCTGCGTGCCTGCGTGCCTGCGTGCCTGCGTGCCTGCCTGCGTTTCGCTTGTGCATAGCATCAGTGGCGGTCAGAAGAGGGCAGTAGATCCCCTTGAGCTGGAGTCATAGACACTTGTTAGCCACAGTGCTGTGTGTGTTGGTAACTGAACACCTGGAAAGGTGTTCACTCTTGTTAGACATCACACTGGATTTTGCAAAACCCTTTGGAGCTGGATGATTCGTAATCTCCAATTTCTTCATTAATCTAACAACATCTCCCCTAACTAATGCCAGTAAAGTTTGTTTGTTGTCAGTCTTTAAGTAGGTTTCTTTTATTTTAAATTTCTTAGGTTTTCTACTAGTGTCTCCCCATCCCATCCCCCATGTAACTTTGTCACTAAAGATACTTGCTAGCTTTTTTAGTCAAATGCATGCAGGAGTCATTTCATTGCTTTGTTTCCTTTTGTTTGCCTTTCATTTTTCTCAGTGTTACTACTTTGCAACCCATTAATATATTAATGCTCCGTAGGTTTGGGGTTTTGGTTGGTTGGTTGCTTGGTTGGTTGCTTGCTTTGCTTTACTTTGGTTTGCTTTGGTTTATCTGTTTGTTTTCCACATTAGATTTTTTTGTTTGTTAGCTTGCTTCTTTTGAGACAGGGTCCCACTATTTACTCTTGGCTGGCCTGGACGCCTCTATGTAAGTCATATTGAACACGAACTACCTTTCTTACTGCCTCTGGAGGGCTGGAGCCAAAGATGTTCACTATCACCCAGGCTGTTTCTTATGTTATTCTTACATTTAATCTGATTTTCCACTTCCCATGAAACTCAACTAGGGTATACCAGTTATAATAGCAATGTGTCCTACTAAAAGCCTACATGTCCATGTAATCACATAGCTAAATGTACCTGATACACATCTTCTCATTTAAAGCTACTGTCAGTTACATAGCTTGGAATCAATGTGATTTGTTTGGTTATAAATTAAATATGGAAGTTGTATTTGCTCAAAGTAATTCTTTTTCAGGAGAATTTGTGAAGTAATTAATGAAGCAGTATGGAAACATAATACAATTTATGTTTCAAGTGCTGGAAATAATGGTCCATGCCTTTCTACAGTGGGTTGTCCAGGAGGAACTACATCCAGTGTAATAGGTTAGTAAGCTTTACAATTACAGAAATAGGTTTGTTTAAATACGAACAAAACAAGAGACTAAAGGAGGAAAAGCACAAATTTGAGGTTAGTCCATGATACTAGAGAGACCCTGAATCCAAAAATATATAAAATAAACAATAAACCACTATTTAGTCTAGTATTATATCCTATCCTATATATAAAACACTGAAGGCCCAGGTAATTTCAGTCATTTTACATTGTGACAGGAGACATCTATAGAGCCAAATTATAGAAACAAACTTTTATAATGTTTTAAGTAAGCTTATAGTTTGTGGGCTGCATATGTCCTATGAGCTGTGAGCTGTGGGCTGGACATATCTTCACATAGACCTTAAATGTGTTCCTAGGAAAGTCTGAGGAACTGTGTTACCTGGAATTTATTGTAATTTAGGAAAAGTGGATTAATAGAAATTTGTGCACACATTTCAGCAATTTTTTTGTTTTAATTCACATAATAATCCTGGAAAACAGTATACATACATAGTATAACATAAATTGCCTTTGTTTCTGTATTAAATGGTTTCCCTTAAGATTTGCAAGAGAGAGAGTGCTAATGTATCTATTAAGCATAGTGTATTTCACTGGGAATAAAATTAGGATGCATGACATGAATTGTGTTCCCCTTTATTAATGACAAAATCTATCCTAATAGGTGTTGGAGCTTATGTTTCTCCTGATATGATGGTTGCAGAGTATTCACTGAGAGAGAAACTACCTGCAAATCAATATACATGGTCTTCTAGAGGCCCAAGGTAAGTACAGTAATTATTGGAAGTAATACATGTATTTGATTAAACTTTGTACTGTTGGAAAAGGGACTTGTAGATAATAAATATTGACAGCCTTTGCTCAATAAATATTGAGCAAAGTTGATATTTAAACTTTGGTGAAACAAGTGTGCTTTTACAACGGATCATAGTAACAGATCCTATGTTCATTTTTAAGTTATAAACTGCTTTGAGCATTTTGGGTGAGATCTGTAAGCAAACCAATTCTTTTTTGGCGGGGCGAGAGGATTCGAGACAATACTGGGATTAGAGGCTTGCCCTACCACTGCCCGGCTAGCAAGCAAATTCTGATTGACAAGATTTGGCTCTCTAACATCTGCATCATATGTGTCTGATTCTAGGAACATTTGTCTTAAGAGATTATGTAAGTCTTAATTTTTAATAATACCTCATTAGGACATCAGTGGGTACTGTGGCACCTGATAAAAAATAAAGTCCATTTTAATTCATCCCTTTATTTCTTTGGAGATGATTTGGAAGAATTTTGATTTTGATTTTGATTCAGCAACTGACATTGTCAGATGGTAGGACAATAGGATCAAGATCAGAAGTTAAGAATACATAGTAAGAACAGAAGACCTGAGTTCAGTTTCTCACACTTGTGTCGGGCAGCTCACAACTGGCTGCAACTCACCAGAGAACCTAATACCTCTGCCCTGCAGACAGTTACTTACACACACACACACACACACACACACACTTAAAAATAGTAAAAATTTAGCCGGGCCTGGTGGCGCACGCCTGTAATCCCAGCACTTGGGAGGCAGAGGCAGGCGGATTAGAAGAAGTTATTAAATTACTTCTAAATCTGATTTCTAAATTACAAGTTTCTGAAGAAACTCCTTTAATTTTCTACAGCAAATGACATTTGCAAAGGCTGGCTTAAATAAGTCTTAATACTTTGTTTTTATTTTAAATATAATTTCATTTTAAATTTCAACATAAAACTTGTAATTTTACGAATGTTGGTGCCCTTGCATTTGGGGTATAGATGTTCAGAATTGAGACTTCATCGTGGTGGATTTTTCCTTTAATGAGTAATGACATTTGGTTGAAAGTCTACTTTATTGGATATTAGAATGGCTACTCCAGCTTGTTTCTTGGGACCACTTGTTTGGAAAACTTTTGTCCAACCCTTTATTCTGAGGTGTGACATCTTTGTGGCCGAGGTGTCTTGTATGCCGCAGAATGATGGATCCTGTTATCTAATCTGTTAGCCTGTGATGTTTTATTGGGAAATTGAGTCCATTGATCTTGAGAGAGATTAATGACCAATGATTCTTAGTTTCTATTATTTAGTTGGAGGAGGAGGAGGAGGAGGAGGAGGAGGAGGAGGAGGAGGAGGAGGAGGAGGAGGTGGTGGTGGTGGTGGTGGTGGTGGTGGTGGTGTGTGTTTCTCTTTTTGGGTTTGTGGTGAGATGATTGATTTTGTGTGTTTTTGTAAGTGTAGTTACCCTTCTTGTGTTAAGAGTTTTCCTTCTAGTATCCTCTGTAGGGCTGGATTTTTTTAAAAATATTGTTTAAATTTGTTTTTTTCATGGAGTTTTTTGGCTTTACCATCTATGGTAATTGAGAGTTTTGCTGGGCATAGTATCCTTGTGGTGTCTTAGGGTCTACAAGACATCTCTGTCCAGGATCTTCTGGGTTTTAGAGTCTCTGTGGAAAAGTCAGGTATAATTCTGGCAGATTTGCCTTTATATGTTACTTGGCCTTTCTCCCTTACAGCTTTTGCTGTTCTTTATTCTGTACATTTAGTGTTTTGAGTATTATGTGGTGGGAGGATTTTCTTTTCTGGCCCAATCTATTTGGTGTTCTTTAGGCTTCTTGTACAGTTTATGGCCATCTCTTTCTTGTAGGTTAGGGAAGTTTTCTTCTATGATTTTGTTGAAGATGTTTTCTGGCCCTTTGAAGGGGGAATCCCCTCCCTCTTCTATTCCTGTTATTCTTAGGTATGGTCTTTTCATAGTGTCCCAAATTTCTTGGATGTTTTTGCACTAGGAACTTTTTATACTTGGCAATTTTTTGACCAATATCTTAATATCTTCTGCGTTATCTCCTGTGCCTGTGATAGATACTCTCTTCCATCTCTTGTATTCTGCTATTCTGTTAGTGATGCTTTTGTCTATAGTACCTGATGCCTTTTCTGGGTTTTCCACCTCCAGGATTGACTCCATTTGTGATTTCTTTTTTTTTTTTTTTTTTTTTTATTGTATATATTCTATATTTACAATTCATTTCCCTTTTTCTGGTTCCCCAAAGGTCCCACATGTCCTTTTCCCTCCCCCTGCTCCCGCATCCACCCCCTCCCACTTTACTGTTCTTGTACTCTCCCACAATGATGTTTTGGTCCATTCTAGCACCAGTGTCCACTCCTTTCTTCTTGTGAGACATCACTTGATATGTGATTTGTGTCTTTGGTGTTCCAAGCTTCTAGGCTAATATCCACTTATCAGTGACTGTATACCATGGGTATTCTTTTGAGACTGGGTCACCTCACTTAGTATGACATTCTCCAGTTCCATCCATTTCTCTAAGAATTTCATGAATTCATTGTTTCTAATGGCTGAATACTACTCCATTGTGTATATATACCACATTTTTTGTATCCATTCCTCTGTTGAGGGACATCTGGGTTCTTTCCAGCATCTGGCTATTATATATAAGGCTGCTATGAACATAGTGGAGCATGTATCCTTATTGCATGCTGGTGAATCTTCTGGGTATATTCCCAGGAGTGGTATGGCTGGGTCCTCCGGAAGTATCACGCCCAGTTTTCTGAGGAACCGCCATACTGATTTCCAGAGTGGTTGTACCAGCTTGCATTCCCACCAGCAGCGGAGGAGTGTTCCTCTTTCTCCACATCCTCGCCAAAACCTGATGTCTTCTGAGTTTTTAATCTTAGCCATTCTGACTGGTGTGAGGTGAAATCTCAGGGTTGTTTTAATTTGCATTTCCCTAATGACTAGTGAAGTTGAACATTTTTTAAGGTGTTTCTCAGCCATCCGAATTTCTTCAGGTGAAAAGTCTCTGTTTAGCTCTGTACCCCATTTTTGGATAGGGTTATTTGGTTTTCTGGGGTCTAACCTCTTGAGTTCTTTGTATACATTGGAGATTAGCCCTCTGTCGGATGTGGGGTTGGTGAAGATTTTTTCCCAATTTGTTGGTTGCCGATTTATCCTTTTGACAGTGTCTTTTGCCTTACAGAAACTTTGTAGTTTTATGAGGTCCCATTTGTCTATTCTTGTTCTTAGAGTATAAGCAATTGGTGTTCTGTTCAGGAACTTTTCCCCTGAGCCTATGTCTTCAAGGGTCTTCCCCAGTTTATTTTCTATTAGTTTTAGTGTGTCTGGTTTTATGTGGAGATCCATGATCCACTTGGAGTTGAGTTTAGTGCAAGGAGATAAGAGTGGATCAATTCTCATTCTTCTGCATGTTGACTTCCAGTTGAGCCAGCACCATCTGTTGAAAAGGCTATCTTTTTTCCACTGGATGTTTTCAGCTCCTTTGTCGAAGATCAATTGGCCATAGATGTGTGGGTTCAATTCTGGGTCTTCAATCCTATTCCATTGATCCGCCTCCCTGTCACTGAACCAATACCATGCAGTTTTTAATACCACTGCTCTGTAATATTGCTTGAGGTCCGGGATATTGATTCCCCCAGAAGTTCTTTTGCTGTTGATGATAGTTTTAGCTATCCTGGGTTTTTTGTTATTCCAGATGAATTTGAGAATTGCTCTTTCTAGCTCTATGAAGAACTGAGTTGGGATTTTGATGGGGATTGCATTGAATCTGTATATTGCTTTGGGCAAGATTGCCATTTTGACTATATTAGTCCTGCCAACCCACGAGCATGGAAGATTTTCCCATTTTCTGATGTCTTCTTCAATTTCCCTCTTCAGAGACCTGAAGTTTTTGTCGTATAAATCTTTCACATGTTTGGTTAGCGTCACTCCAAGATACTTTATATCATTTGTGGCTATTGTGAAGGGTGTCATTTCCCTAATTTCTTTCTCGGCCTGCTTATCCTTCGCGTATAGGAAGGCTACTGATTTACTTGAGTTGATTTTATAGCCAGCCACTTTGCTGAAGTTGTTTATCAGTTGCAGGAGTTCTCTGGTGGAGGTTTTTGGGTCACTTAAGTAAACTATCATATCATCTGCAAATAGTGATAGTTTGACTTCTTCCTTTCCGATTTGTATCCCTTTGACTTCCCTCTGTTGTCGAATTGCTCTAGCTAGTACCTCAAGTACTATATTGAAGAGATATGGCGAGAGGGGCCTTGTCTAGTCCCTGATTTTAGAGGGATTGCTTCGAGTTTTTCTCCGTTTACCTTGATGTTGGCTACTGGTCTGCTGTATATTGCTTTTACTATGTTTAGATATGGGCCTTGAATTCCTGTTCTTTCTAGGACCTTTAGCATGAAAGGATGCTGAATTTTGTCAAATGCTTTTTCAGCATCCAATGAGATGACCATGTGGTATTTTTCTTTGAGTTTGTTTATGTAGTGGATTACGTTGATGGATTTCCGTATATTGAACCATCCCTGCATCCCTGGGATGAAGCCAACTTGATCATGGTGAATGATTGTTTTGATGTGTTCTTGGATTCGGTTGACAAGTATTTTGTTTAGTATTTTTGCATCGATATTCATAAGAGAAATTGGCCTGTAGTTCTCTTTCTTAGTTGGATCTTTGTGTGGTTTTGGTATCAGGGTAATTGTGGCTTCATAGAATGAGTTGGGTAGTGTTCCTTCTGTTTCTATTTTGTGGAATAATTTGAAGAGTATCGGTATCAGGACTTCTTTGAAGGTCTGATAGAATTCTGCACTAAAACCGTCTGGTCCTGTGCTCTTTTTGGTTGGAAGACTGTCTATGACCCCTTCTATTTCTTTGGGGGTTATGGGTCTGTTTAGACGATCTCTTTGATCCTGGTTTAATTTTGGTATTTGGTAACTGTCGAGGAAATTGTCCATTTCCTCCAGATTCTCCAGTTGTGTTGAGTATAGGTTTTTGTAGTAGGATCTGATGATTTTTTGAATTTCCTCAGTTTCTTCTGTTATATCTCCCTTTTCATTTCTAATTTTGTTAATTTGAATACTGTCTCTGTGCCCTTTAGTAAGTCTGGCTAGGGGTTTATCTATCTTGTTGATCTTCTCAAAGAACCAGCTCCTGGTTTTGTTGATTCTTTGTATGGTTCTGTTTCAACTTGATTGATTTCAGCCCTGAGTTTGATGATTTCCTGTCTTCTACTCCTCCTGGGTGAAATTGCTTCTTTTTGTTCCAGAGCTTTCAAGTGCGCCATTAAGTTGCTAGTATATGCTCTCTCCTGTTTCTTTTTGGAGACACTCAGGGCTATGAGTTTTCCTCTAAGCACTGCTTTCATTGTGTCCCATAGATTTGGGTATGTTGTGCCTTCATTTTCATTAAGTTCTAAGAAGTCTTTGATTTCTTTCTTTATTCTTTATTTCTTCCTGGACTAAGGTATCATTGAGTAGAATATTGTTCAGCCTCCAAGCGTATGGGGATTTTCTGTTGTTTTTGTTGCTATTGAAGAACACTCTTACTCCATGGTGATCTGATAAGAGGCATGGGATTAGTTCGATCTTTTTATATTTGTTGAGATCTGTCTTGTGTCCAATTATATGGTCGATTTTGGAGAAGGTACCATGAGGGGCTGAGAAAAAGGTATAGTCTTTTGCTTTAGGGTGAAATGTTCTATATATATCTGTTAAATCCAATTGCTCCAAAGTTTCGATGAGTTTCTCCGTGTCTCTGTTTAGTTTCTGTTTTCCTGGTCGGTCCACTGTGGATAGTGGAGTATTGAGGTCCCCCACAATCATTGTGTTAGGTGCAATGTGTGCTTTGAGCTTTAGTAAGGTTTCTTTTACAAATGAGGGTGCCCTTACATTTGGAGCGTAGATGTTTAGAATTGTGAGTTCCTCTTGGTGGATTCTTCCTTTGACTAGCAGGAAGTGACCTTCTGTGTCTCTTTTGATGACTTTGGGTTGAAAGTCAATTTTATCTGATATTAAAATGGCTACTCCAGCTTGCTTCCTGTGACCATTTGCTTGCAAAATTGTCTTCCATCCTTTTACTCTAAGGTAGTGTTTGTCTTTGACTCTGAGGTGTGTTTCCTGTAAGCAGCAAAATGTAGGGTCCTGTTTCCGTATCCAGTCTGTTAGTCTATGTCTTTTTATTGGGGAGTTGAGTCCATTGATGTTAAGAGATATTAAGGAATAGAGATTATTACTTCCTGACATTTTTGATGTTATTTTTGTTTTTGAGTAGTTATCTTCCTTTGAGTTTGATGGAAGAAGTTTACTGTCTTGCTTTTTCTTGGGTGCCATTTCCTTCCTTGTGTTGGAGTTTTCCTCCTATTATCCTTTGTAGAGCTGGGTTAGTGGAAAGATATTGTGTAAATTTGGTCCTGTCATGGAATATTTTGATTTCTCCATCTATGTTGATTGAGAGTTTTGCTGGGTATAGTAGTCTTGGCTGACATTTGATTTCTCTTAGGGTCTGCATGAGGTCTGCCCAGGATCTTCTAGCTTTCATGGTTTCTGGAGAGAAGTCTGGTGTGATTCTGATAGGTCTTCCTTTATATGTTACTTGGCCCTTTTCTCTTACTGCCTTTAATATTCTTTCTTTGTTTAGTACATTTGGGGTTTTGATTATTATGTGACGGGAGGTGTTTCTGTTCTGGTCCAGTCTGTTTGGAGTTCTGTAGGCTTCTTGTATATTCATGGGCATCTCTCTCTTTAAGTTAGGAAAGTTTTCTTCCATAATTTTGTTAAAGATATTTGCTGGCCCTTTAAGTTGTAGATCTTCACTCTCATCTATCCCTATAATCCTTAGGTTTGGTCTTCTCATTGTGTCCTGGATTTCCTGGATGTTTTGGGTTACAAGCCTTTTGGATTTTGCGTTTTCTATGACTGTGGAGTCAATGGTTACTATGTTATCTTCAGCATCAGAGATTCTTATTTCTATCTCTTGTATTCTGTTGTTTATGTTTGCATCTACGACCCCTGATTTCTTCCCAAGGTTTTCTATCTCCAAGGTTGCCTCCTTTTGTGATTTCTTGGTTGTTTCTACCTCTGTCTTCAGATCTTGGATGGTTTTGCTCAGTTCCATCATTTGTTTGTGTTTTCATGTAATTCTTTAATATATTTTTGTGCTCCCTCTTTCATGACTTCTGCCTGTTGTTTCAAGTTCTCCTGCATTTCTTTAACTGATTTTCTCATTTCCTCTTTATTGGTTTCTGTCTGATGGCCCATATTCTCCTGGAGTTCTTTAAGTGTTTTTTGTGTTTGGATTGTAAGAGCTTCTACCCTATTGATGTTCCCCTGCATTTCTTTAAGAGATTTGTTTATGTCTTTTTTGTGTTCCTGTAGGAGCATCATGACCTGTGCTTTTATATCTAACTCTTGTTTTTCTGGTGTGCTGGGGTATCCTGGACATGCTGTGGTTGGCGAATTGGGTTCAGATGGTGCCATATTGCCTTGATTTCTGTTAATAACGTTCCTACGTTTGCCTTTTGCCATCTCTTTATCTCTGGCGTTAGTTGGTCTTATTGTAGATGGCGCCCTGCTGAAAGCACAGCACGCCTGTCCCCAGGAGACAGATCCCTTCTGGCAGCTTGTCTGTGCTGGTCTATGCTCGCTCTGAGTCCAGGCCCCTGACTCCAGCTGCTAGAGTTCCGAGCTGTGCCCGAGGCAGCAAGGTGGCCCCTTGCTGCTAGTCTGCTCAGAGAGCTGGTCCCGGCCGGTAGTCTGCACCCACAGCTGAGCTTTCTGTGCTCGGATCTCCTGCAGAGCTAAGCTAAGCTGTAACTCTGGCCACGCACCTGATTCCAGCCGCTCACTGTGTCCAGTATGCCCGCTGTTTGCGTGCGGGGGGGTCTGGGGCAAGATGGCTGCCCCAGCTGAAAGCACTGCGTGGCCTTGGCTGAGCTGCTGGTACCCGGCTCTGCTGCTCTCTTCTGGCTGCGTTGTCTGTGCTGGACTATGCTCGCTCTGAGTCCAGGCCCCTGACTCCAGCTGCTAGAGTTCCGAGCTGTGCCCCGAGGCAGCCCGGTGGCCCCTGGCTGCTAGTCTGCTCAGAGAGCTGGTCCCGGCCGGTAGTCTGCACCCGCAGCTGAGCTTTCTGTGCTCGGATCTCCTGCAGAGCTAAGCTAAGCTGTAACTCTGGCCACGCACCTGATTCCAGCCGCTCACTGCGTCCAGTGTGCCCGCTGTTTGTGCGCGGGGGTCTGGGGCAAGATGGCTGCCCCAGCTGAAGGCACCTCGAGACCTTGGCTGAGCTGCTGGTACCCGGCTCTGCTGCTCCCTTCTGGCTGCGTTGTCTGTGCTGGACTATGCTCGCTCTGAGTCCAGGCCCCTGACTCCAAGCTGCCCATTTGTGATTTCTTTATTGTTTCTTTTTCCATTTCTAGGTCTTGTACCATTTTGTTCATGTCCTTCACCTGTTTGGTTGTGTTTTACTGTGTTTCATTAAGAGATTTGTTTCCTCTTTAAGGGCTTCTACATGTTTTCCTGTATTTTCTTGTATTTCTTTAAGGGAATTATTTACATCCCCCTTATAGGCCTCTATCATCTATCTTTATGAGATGGAATTTAAGATCAGACTCTTGCTCTTCACGAGTGTTAGGGTATCCAGGGCTTGCTGTGGTAGTAGAACTAGGTTCTGGTACTGCCAAATTGCATTGGCTTCTGTTGATTACATTCTTGAGCTTACCTTTGGTCATCTGTCTCGGATGTTAACTGGCATCGGTGTCTCAGATTGAAGCAGGCTCATTTAGAGGCATGTGTGTCTTTGATTAGAGCAGTCATCTTGGGAGACAGGCAGGTCTGTGGGGTCTGGAAACAAGCACAACCATCTGCTAAGAGTGAGTGTAGATGTGCAGACCAGAAGAGATCTGGAACATGCAGTGCATTTTTTTTTAGGAACCCCCCCCAACTACATGGCATCTTAATTCACATCACTGTAATAGGGCCTTTGAGGGGTGTGATGTTGTTGCCCTCAGAACTTCCTTCCTTTTGTCCCAATATGACAAGTTTCATTTTAAAGATGCTAATCTCTGAATTACAGTTGCTGCTTTAGCACCATCCTGAATATTATTCTGCCTTGAAACTTCCTATGCAATCAAAGCAGGCTTTGAACTTATCATAGTAATGCTTCACAAAACAAATATTCCAGCATGGTTCTTGGTCAAAATATCATAAAAATGGCATCATCCTAGTTCTTGGTACAATATTTGTTCCCCTCTGAAAACTCATGAGCCAGGCTTCCATAGTCTACATTTTCTCAGCACTTTTATCTTTTAGATGCCTACAAGAAGATTCCACTAAGCTTTTCCCATAGTATTCAGTTGTTTTTTAGCTTAACTTTCTAAAAATCTTACATATTACTCAATTCCAAAGACTTAAAAGCCACGTGATGAGGTTTACCACAGCAGTGTCACCATTTCTCAGTACTAATTTCTTTGTTTCCTTTTCCTTGGATGGATAAAAGACCCTGACAAAAGCCACTTGGGAGAGAAAGGTTTTGTTTTAGCTCACAGTTCCAAGTAAAGTCCATCAGACCAGGGAAGTCATGGGTTCAGAAGCTTGGGCGAACAGGGAGGAATACATGCTTCTTTGTAGTGCTTAGTTCACTATTTTTATTCCAGGGCTCTTCCACAGGAAATGGTGCCACCCACCTTTAGGCCGAGTCTTCTATTAGTCATCTACAAACATTCCCACAGTTCAACCTAATCTAGACAGTTACTCATTATGATTCTAGCCAAATGATTCCAGAAAATATTTTTCCAAATTTTAAATGTTTGTTGATTTTTCATTAAACTCATTTTTAGACTAGCAATTTAAACAATTAAGGTACTTTATGATTAGCTACTTTACAGGATAGTGAGAAATTAGTTAAAAACAATAGCAAATCATTACATTTTTGACTCTTTGTATTACTTTCTTCTAGTTGCAAAATGCCTAGTGGTCATTGTGACTGTTGGTTGATACTACAGATATTGTGGTATCTTATATAAATTTATGAATGGCATTATGAAGAACATACTGTTATTTTTGGTGATATTATCTAAACACTGTTGTCTTGCAGTATGTGAATTATTTTACAGACTAACTGCACTTAGCCTAATCATATTTCAAATAGGTTCTAAAAGCACTGCCACCAACCCATTTGTGTATAGATGGAGTGCATCCCACTTTTCTAGGAAACTGAAATCAAATCACTCTAGTGTTCTTAGCTAGGAGTTTAAAAAAAAATGTCACTTTGGGGAAGAATCATGGTAGGAAATCCAACAATCTCTGTGGAGAAATAACATGTCCCTTATATCTTTCCTTGGGACAGAGAATAGAGTTGTGATGGCTGCTATTGTGATCATACAGTTGGTAAAATAACTGATTAAAGGTGCTCACTGCCAAGGCATACAACTGGAGTTTAATACCCAGGTCCACATAATGGAGAGAGCCAAATCCTGCAACTTACCTTCTGACCTACATAGGTATACCATGACACCAGCTTATGCCCGACTCCCAACAGGGTATCTATTTCTCTGTCTTCTCTTCTCTCTCCCCATCCCTCCCTTCTTTCCTCCCTTTGTGTAAGCTTGCACAAACACACACACAAAGTACAATTTTACAATTCTTTAATGCGCCAGGTGGTGGTGTTATTGCATGCCTTTAATCCCAATACACAGGAGGCAGAGACAGTCAAATCTTCTGTGAGGTTAAGACAAATCTGATCTACAGAACGAGTTCCATGATAGCTAGGGCTACACAGAGAAACCCTCAAACTTTAAACTTTAAAAAATTTAAAATTATGTATAAGGTGATGCTATGTTTTTATTAGACAAAGTGAAATTTTTCTGGTATAGGTAAAAGAAATACTCTCGTTAAGGGGTTAGAGCATTCAAATAGCTGACCCCTATGCCTTTCTCATATAAACATAGATAGCTGCACACAGACATTTCCCTTAAAAGGAAAAAAATAAGTGTGTTGAGAAATTAGCAGTGCTTGGTCATTTTCCTTCCATCATTGCCTCACAATAATATCTTTGTGTTTTCTTCTTTTTTTTCTTTTATAATAACTGCAATTATGATATCACTTAGGACTACAATTGGGACCTTTTAAAGATTATTCATGCCCAGCTATCCTCACCTTTTTCTCTTTAGTGCTGATGGGGCCCTTGGTGTGAGCATCAGTGCACCAGGAGGTGCTATTGCTTCTGTGCCTAACTGGACATTGAGAGGGACTCAGCTAATGAATGGGACATCAATGTCTTCCCCCAATGCCTGTGGTGGCATTGCCCTGGTACTTTCAGGTAAGCATATTACATCTACTCCCTTCTTTATTGTGGTCTATGCTTTCTGAAGTTCTCGTGATGAGAGTGTATACAATAGAAATATCCTGGACACAGAGTAAGATATAAAATAGAAGATGATTCATGGGATAATAATCTTTTGAGTGTGTACTCAGTCATTCAGGAAATAAAATCTATTGACTACTATTAATGATTATTAAATAATATTTTAGTTTTGGAGCTATATCAATGGATTGAACATCAAAAGTACTTTGGTTGGTGATACAGGATTTGTTGTAAAAGTCAGACTATAAACAAATTCAAAATGCTTATACTGCAGGTGTTGAATGCTGTGTAGTATTAAATAGGGTGTCACCTGATCACTTAGAACTTGGATTTCTGCCTCAAACCTGTCCTTCTCAAGTCTTATCGCCCACCTGCCTCTTCTAGTTCACTCCTTTTCTGACTCGTGTAACTTTCTCCTCTGCCCAGTATGAATGAGTCACACTGGGGAGTACTCTGCCATTAATCCCCAGTCAGTAATCATCTGAGGGTGAGTCAGACCTCCAGGACAAATCCCAGTCTACTTCAAACTCAAGGTCATACTTCTATCTTTGAGTATTCGGCTCTCTTGCCTGCAAATCCTTTCTGCCATGTTTCAGATGTGAAAACTCATGCATTCTACAAGAATCAGCTCATTACCAGCTGTTCCTAGTGGACTTTCATCATCCTGTATTCTCACGGATGTGATTATAGCTTCCTTAGCTTGCATCATGGAGTATTTACTTGGGTTTTTTGTTTGTTTTGTTTTTTGCATATTACAGTATCTTACTGGTAACATTTGAAGGATTTAAGGACAAAAATAGTAAAGTTTTCATCCATTAATAGTGAGTAATATGTTGGCAATAGCCTTCTGTGTTTGAAATCTGACTTTACACTGTAATCACATGGTACATAGTTATTGAAGATTTCTGATCTGCTGTGAAACATGTCAAGTGTTTTTGATTTGTTTAAGTTCCACTGGTAATTTTAAAATACAATTGAGTTGAAAATTGCTGTCACCAACCATGGTGCAGAATCTATGATATTTTAAAGAAAATGCCATTAGAATGCCCCTAAGATGCCTGCTTGGTACATCCACATAGCCTACATTGATGTGATTGCAGGTTGGCAATGAATTTTTTTCTTAAAGTATATGTGTGATGCAAGCAGTTTAAACAACTGTTTAGTTTTTAGGAAAACATAAGTGAATGTTAAAAGAAGACAGCAGAAGAGTGTACATGTTAACATCTTGAAGGGGGAGTGTTTCAACTAGTGAGTTCATTAACATTAGTTTCTTAGGTGTTTGTTTGTTTGTCTTTAGGGCTGAAAGCAAATAATGTTGACTATACTGTTCACTCAGTCAGAAGAGCTCTAGAAAATACTGCAGTAAAAGCTGACAATATAGAAGTATTTGCCCAAGGACATGGAATTATTCAGGTACTGTTGTCTGTGAACTAAGATGTATTGAGATAATGTTGTAATTATTGCTCTGTAATGATGATTCAGCATGTCTAAATTCTAGATGTGACCATTATAGAACTATAATCAAAAAGGGCACAAAGACTCTTTGTAATTAAAAGAGATTAACTACATTTAAGTAAAAGAAACATTTAGAGTGTGTAGAGATTAGAAATTCAAAGTGGTAAAAGCAAGCATTGCAAACATCAGGCATAAGTTACTAAGTGACCTTAGATCATGTGAGAATAACTGAATGCAGACTGAAGTGGAAGATCATCAGAATGGTATTTTCTTTAAAAGCGTGAATTTACTTCTTTTTCTTTTCTTTCTTTCTTTTTTTGTTTTGTTTTGTTTTTTGTTTTTTGTTTTTCAAGACAGGGTCTCTTTGTAGTCTTGGCTGTCCTAGAACTAGCTCTAGACCAGGCTGGCTTCAAAATATAGAAATCTCCCTGTCTCCCACATACTAGGATTAAAGGCATGGGCTACCACTGCCCAGCTGGTATGCCATATTAACTGTGGTATTGACTTAGTTTTTAGAAATGAATATAGAAATTTAACTTTGCTACAGCTGAAATTTAATTGATTAATAATTTTTAATAAAATAATTTCTTTATCTAGCCATTTACATGTTACCATTTATATTCTTTTAGGTTGACAAAGCTTATGACTACCTCATTCAGAATACATCATTTGCTAACAGATTAGGTTTTACAGTTACAGTTGGAAATAACCGTGGTATCTACCTCCGAGATCCTGTTCAGGTGGTTGCTCCTTCAGATCATGGTGTTGGCATTGAGCCTGTATTTCCAGAGAACACAGGTAAGTAATAAGGTGGCAATAAGTAGAAGCATTTGTATTTGTGGCTTAAATGAATGGTAAATAAAAGAAGAATGCTGCTTTGCTTGTCTAATGTTCTAAAGTAATGGTTATTCACCTTCCTAATACTGTTACCCTTTCATATAGTTCCTCATGTTGTGGTAACTCCCAACCATAAGTTTATATCTGTAATTTTGTTAGTTATGAACTGTAATGTAAATATCTGTGTTTTCTGATAGTGTTAGGCAGCCACTGTGAAAGATAGGTCATGACCCAAGCCACTCACTGTTCTTAGAAGGTACAAATTGACAAGTGATTATTTTAAAACAATAGATTTGGTGGAAAATATTAATTAGGGATCCCAGTACCACAGCAGTTTAGTCAGCATCTTGACAATGAAGGAAAAGAGTGGGCCCAGGCCTTCAGTGGCCCATAATTTTATTAAGCCTGTAATAAAATCACAGATTAATTTTCTGTCTTTATCTCATTCCTTGGATAGAAGACAGCTTTAAGTGAGTGTTGGAAGAAACACAACTGTGGGGCGGCGAGGAAACTGTCCTTTTATATCTGGCAGTTTATTTTAGTCAGCTGCTTGATACTCATGTGCAGTGATACAAAAGAGCCAAGTGTTTATAAGGTTTAGCAGTGTTGGATGAAAATATGTGTGAATCACAAGAAGATTCTGCATTTTTGTTTAAGTTATAATTTGGGTGTCCTGTCTAATGCATTATACAGTTGTCTGAACTAAATTTTCTTGATAGAACATAGAACTTCCTAGGAAGAAATGCTGAGTTTAATTTTTAATTTTTAATTTTTTTTATTTTTTAATGCCAGAAAACTCTGAAAAAATATCCTTTCAGCTTCATTTAGCTTTAACTTCAAATTCATCTTGGGTTCAGTGTCCCAGCCATTTGGAACTCATGAATCAGTGTCGGCACATAAACATACGTGTGGACCCCAGGGGCTTAAGAGAAGGGTTACATTATACAGAGGTATTGTCACATCTATTGTTTTTCTTTTCTCTTTGAAATGTTTTAAAAGGTGAAAGTAAACAATTCCTGATGTGTTTTCTCTCATCAAAAAAAAAACAACTATATACCATTTCACTTGCTAGATTTTCTAGCTTTTCTGGATCTGTTTCAGCAGTTAAGAGTGATGCATCCTTCTGTGAGGAAGGCTGGGGGAGATACAGATAGCAAAGCCGTTTTGATCAGGCCTCTGTACTTCATTAGTTATGCAGGGTAGCTAAACTTGTGCTGTGGCTAGCTTTGCTATTTAGAGGAATCATTTGTTAATCCTGGCAGTTGTAAATAAACTCAGAATAGTATCATCTAACTCATCTTTCTACATAAATATTTATAATACTAAGTTTTAGTTTTGAGGTAGAGAGTTATTACCTTATTACCTGTTCATCTCAGTCATGATTTGCTCTGTGATTGTTGGGACTTTGAGTTATTATGTGAATTAATGTCAGTAATCTACTGTAATTACTGTAAGAGTAATTAACTGTTAGACCTTTAAATTTTAAAATTAGATTCTGTGCTTACATTACACCTTTTACTTCCTGTTTTGCAACTTTTTTCATGGATGTTGAAACTTACCATTCTTTCTTCAAGGTATGTGGCTATGATATAGCATCCCCCAATGCAGGTCCTCTATTCAGAGTTCCAATCACTGCAGTTATAGCAGCAAAGTAAGTAAGATGTTTAGCTTATTATGTATACATTGTTGATGCCTTTATGTAATACAGTATTGATTTTTGGAGGATTGCCCAGAAACAAGTAGCTAGAAAGATTAGGACAGAAGCAGGTAACTAGCTTTGCACCCTGCTTTACCTTCCTGTGTCTGATTATGCTCTCCTGATGCTTTTGTTTATTTTCTGTTTCTATCCTTACTCTTTCCATCTTACACATCCTGGAACTGGGGAGCTTAACTTTGGTACTATTACTTCCTGCTTGAGACACACCAGGAGCATTCCTTAAGGATCATGTTTATATTCCTTAAAAAAGCCCACAAGAATAACCTACAATTACAGTCCCAGATGGTTTCCTATCACCGAGTATACCAACGTACACATTTTTAGCCATCTTCCTCTCCTGACATTCATGGATTCCTCAGTATTTGTGCATTTGTACTATTGGTTCCTTTGCCTCATTTGCCTGTCTGTTAAACAGCCAACTTATTTCTGGAAATTCTAGTTGAGAGTTTATTCCTTCTACACTTTTAACACTTTTTTTTTTTTTTACAAGCTCCTAGACAGTCTTCAGCTAATGTGTTCCAATTTGCTTTTTAATTTAATATATCATTTGATTGCAAGCTATATTTACACATTCTAAATTAATAACTTTGGTGGGGGTTATTTGAGTTAAATAATAATTATGTAATAAGCCTCAGCCAACGAGGCCTACAGGATAAAATTGATGAGATTAAAATGTGACATCCATATGGGAAAATTACGTTACAGTTAAATTCTCCATTATATGTTAAGTTCGGTGGGAATTTAGACAAGACTTTCAACAGTCTGCAGGCTCATTCTTTAGATCTAAACCATTCTTCTATTTTTCTTTAACAATTCCATTCTGGAGCTTGCTATATTGAAATTTTTTTTTCCTCTCCCTACCAGTTGTTATAGAGCAAAAAACGGGTTATTTTTTTACTCATTGAAATATTTCTAGCTACAAATAACAGTACCTCATACATAGTAGGTACTCATTTCTTTTTTTTATTTATTTAATTTTTATTTTCTATATTCTATGTTTACATTCCAAAGGCTTTCCCCTTTCCCAGTTCCCCCCCACCATATGTCCCATAATTCCTCTCCCCCCCAGCTATTCCCCAATCATTCCCCCAGGGAAAATTTCTTATTTGTAAAATTAAAGACAATGTAATTACAACCTGCATTTTATTTCCATAACACATAGTTACCCATTTAATGTTTATATTTCTTTGATTGTTTATGGAAGTAGTTTGTCTTTGGAGCACTTTGAAACTGCATTTGGGAGAAAAAAAGAAAAAGAAAAGTGAAACTGCATTTGGGGACTTAATTTATTATGTTTTACCCATATATCTGTAAGACTATTACTGACACAAAATATAATTCAACTTTTAACATTCAAAAATCATAGCTGAATGTGGTGATACATACCTTTAATCCTAGCACTTGGGAGGCAAAGGTAGGCAGATCTGTGAATTTGAGGCCAGCCTGGTTTACCAAGGGAGTCCCAGGACAGCTGGGGGATACACAGAGAAACCCTGTCTCAGAAAAATTTTATTTTTGTTTTAGAAATCAGAGTTGAGAGTTTCAATTTTGTAAAATTCCTTTAACAGAACAGGATAAGCTTTTTACTGTTTCTGTTACAAAGTATAAAAATAAGTGAGTAGATCATCTGTGTGCTGCTGTCAGAGGTTATATCTACTGCTGTGTTACAGAATGAAGTAGTATTGTGCCTCCAGTTGATTACCAACTTACTGCAAGTTCTAAGGTTTATTTCTAACAAAATGTTCTCCTGCCTCTGTTGGATAACATCTAGAGTGTTGATGATTTTATTGTTTGTATATAGTTTTATTTTCAGAGTATAGTGTTTAATTTTTCTTTTTAATTTTCAGAGTACATGAGTCATCACATTATGATCTAGCCTTTACAGATGTACATTTTAAACCTGGTCAGATTCGAAGACATTTTGTTGAGGTTCCTGAGGGAGCAACCTGGGCTGGTAAGTAAAATTTGTTTGTTATCGTTTCATTTTTTAAGTCTGTTATCTCTAACAGATCTTTTGTAAACTGGTGGTGATATGGTGTTGCTGTGTTGAGTTCCTGCTAAGAGTTCTCAGGAGTTTTTCTTTGTATAGTCTATGTCTATACTCGGCGCTTAGGAGGGCTGCTTCTAGAGGGCTTTTCTGTAGAATACCTTACCAAAACTCTGACTGACTTATTGAGAAAGAGGTAGAATGAAGTTATGGGAAGACCCTGCTTTGGGGAATGAGTCTGGGCTCAGGTGCAGGCTACTACTTAACTTGGAACACCTAGTTTTACATAGCTGAAATTCCATCTTAACTTATGCTTCCTACCCTCTTCTATAAGAATAGACAATTATAAAGTGTTTCGTCTATGTTAAGGTAATCTTCATACTCTTTAACAGTTTGATGTACTAAACTCTTAATAGTTAAGCATATTCAGTGACAGAAGGCTATTTACAACTATAATTGTGAGTTGTCTTTGTAGGCTATTTTACGGTCAAGTTGTCAAATTCTCTGTACTGCAGTATGCACATAAGGCCAATTGGAGTTGTATACCTCAGGGCTCTGATAAGATTCATTAATAGTAGTACTAAAGAGAAAATATCTTACCCACAGAAATTACTTGTTTCTGCCTAGCCCTTGCAGTTTACTCAAGAGTCTGTTTTCTTTAATTAAAAAAAGAAAAAAGAAAAACACTTTGTTAGTGATAAAAGTCAGTAAAAATATTATCAAAATATATATGTACTCGAAGCAATTAGTTGATTTCCCCTCTGTGCTCCCTGGTCTGTAAGAATCAAAATGAGCCAAATCTTATTTTGGTGCCCTTAAATTATATCAAGTGTTCCTTAATGATCTTGCCTCTTCGTGACTTTGGTTTACCTCTGGCCATGCAGTACAGTAAAGCTAGGCAGGTGTGCTTCTAGTGGTGATATTTCGGGGAAAGAAGTAGAAATACATACATGAGTAAGCTACGATGAAAATTTTGGCATGATAAATAGGGTTTTCTATAATTATAATCATTTTATTGGGAATTAATTCACTTTCCAATTAAAACAAGAGAAAGGATAGTTTGCTTTGTTTTTGTTTTTTCCAAAGTCCTGGTTATAATTGTGTATAGATCCAGAAACAGTTTTGTTCTTTCCTAATGTCTGTAGTAAGGATTGTTGCTTATTTAATAATGGTTTATTTCTTACAGAATATTATCTATACACATACTTTGTTCTTTGTTTCACAAAGCTTACAGCTTTCCTTTGAAAATACCAGTTTAGGGATTGGAGAGGAGAATGGTTAAGAGCACTTGCTGCTCTTCCAGAGCGACCTGGATTTGATTCTCAGCACCCACACAGAGGCTCCCAAGTTCCAGAGTATCCAGTGAACTCCTCAGCAGGCACCAAATATGCACATGTTGTACAGACATACATTAATGCAAACTCCCATATATATAAACTATAAATAAATTACAGCCGGGCAGTGGTGGCGCACGCCTTTAAGCCCAGCACTTGGGAGGCAGAGGCAGGTGGATTTCTGAGTTCGAGGCCAGCCTGGTCTACAAAGTGAGACCAGGACAGCCAGAGCTACACAGAGAAACTCTGTCTCAAAAAAAAAAAAAAACCAAAAAAATAAAAAATAAAATAAAAAAATCTATGACATAATAATATATTATTTTATTTTTTATTATTAGCTGAACAGATGAAATTTTAATAATTTCATAATAATAATTAACCATTTTATGAACATTTTCATTCTTGCCAGTTTAAAATTTAATTTCTTTATTTTAGAAGTTACCGTGTGTTCATGTTCTTCTGAGGTATCAGCAAAATTTGTTCTTCATGCAGTACAGCTTGTGAAGCAGAGAGCATATCGAAGTCATGAATTTTATAAGTTTTGTTCCCTTCCAGAAAAAGGAACACTTACTGAAGCTTTTCCTGTTTTGGTAAGTTTATCTAACAGGAAAATCCAGAATACTCCCAAGACATTATATGTTGTGCCTAGACCATGTTAGAGATTCAGATTCTGTTCATGCCTGTCAGATAAGGTAGGATGATAGGTAATTAAGAATTCTGAAGTCCAGGGCTTCGAGAGAAGGCTCGGGGCTTAAGAGTACTTGCTGCCCTTGTAGAGGAGTCTGCTTCAGCTCACAGCACCCACTGGGCAGCTTACAACCACCTCCAGTTCCAAGGGATCCTATGGCCTCTCTGATCTCCTCATGTACTGAGAAAGCACCAAATGCTAGCAAAACATTTATATCTGTAAAATAAAAATAAATCAATCTTTAAAAGAAAATATTGATGACCAAACCAGTTATCATAGTACTTAACTTTATTCCTAGCATTTGGGAGGCAGAAGTAGGATCTCGAGACCAGCCTGATTTACATAGTGAGAATCTATGATAATAAATAAAATTTAAGCTGTGTTTCAGAAGTGAACTTTTCGCTATTCACCCCTTCTTAAAGTGCTATGGTGGAACTCAGGGTCTGTGCATCTAAGGCAACTAGATAAATTGTACCCCATCCAATATTCTGATACTTTAGTCAAAGAAATGTTCTAATCTTGGACCTTCATTTACATTGGCACTTGTTATCTTAGAGTCTCTATAAAGTAATTTGCAGACAGATTGTTGTCAGGTCTCTGTTTTTACCCATGTTTGTAATGATTAGTCTTTCCTTCACAGAAGGCTAATGTGCTGCTGTGCCTGCCATGCTCGCTCCCTTGGGTTTTCATTTCTGCCAGTGACATACGTCTCTTATGTCTCTGTTACTCAGAAATGGGGTGGTTAGCTTTATTCATCTCCTTACGTGTACTGGTACAGCAGAGCTTAGGATACTCTTTTAAAATTGATCTTTAAGAGAAGGATATGGGCAGGGCGTGGTGGTGCACGCCTTTAATCCCAACACTTGGGAGGCAGAGGCAGGCGGATCTCTGAGTTTGAGGCCAGCCTGGTCTACAGAGTGAGTTCCAGGACAGCCAGGGCTACACAGAGAAACCCTGTCTCGAAAAACCAAAAAAAAAAAAAAAAAAAAAAGGAAAGAAAACAGATTCATTATTTAACATTCTTATTTTTATTTCCAGGGCGGGAAAGCAATTGAATTTTGTATTGCTCGTTGGTGGGCAAGTCTCAGTGATGTCAATATTGATTATACCATATCATTCCATGGGATAGTATGTACTGCACCACAGTTAAACATTGTAAGTACTATAACATTCTCATTTTTTTCAGTGTCATTTTTGTTATGAAAAATGACTTCTGTGGTAGATGTAAAACTTAATTAGAAACTAATCTATAAATCTGAATACATTCATGGACATTTTAAACTTGCATTAATGAACATATATATAAAATATTGTCTTACTGTTTGAGAAATTAATTCATAAATATGTTTTGTAGCATGCATCTGAAGGAATCAATCGTTTTGATGTTCAGTCCTCTTTAAAGTATGAAGATCTGGCTCCTTGCATTACTTTGAAGAGCTGGGTGCAAACACTACGGTACCTCATTGTTTTAAGAGCTACAAACGTTGAATGTTAATTGAAGAAATTTTTTTATTGCTTTTTGTTTGTTTTTCTAATTTTTAATTATGTGATGCTAGCATTAAAAAAAAAAAAGTTTTATTTTGCTGTCTAGGAATCCTCTCAGGTTTCCAAAACATGGTTCAGCATTGCTTTCTACCCTCACTGATTCCATCATCAGTAGTGTTAACCATTTCATTTCTTCACTAAACAAATTAGCAGTTGAGACTGAGGCAGGAGAAAAGCAAGATCAAGGCTGCCTGGATAACTCAAAAAGTTGAAAGAAAGGATTGAGGGACTACTTAACAATAGTGTTCACTTTCCATGTGTTAAAAACCCTTAGTTTAATCTCAGATATTACAACAAAGCAAATTAACAGTGTCAAATTTTTATTTTGTGCATTGTTAATTGTTTGAAAAATTCAGAACTAGAAAATCTCATTGACACTAAAATTTGTCTCCTGAGTGTATGCCATAAATTCCCTATAGAAGCAGGATTTTCCAATATTGGCATTTTGCTGCTGATACCTTGGCAGTGTCATTTCCTTAGGACAAGAACTGTAGCTATCCCCCTGGCTTACGATGTGGCCCATACCATGCCTGTGCCCAGCACCAACAAGTATAAGCTAATATACACATCAGAAATGTTCTTTAATTCTCATTGGTAATCATCACCCAAGTGGTGGGATTTGACTCTACTAAGAGCTCTGTGGTAACATTTTTAAGTGTTTTTGATCATAAATTTTCTGTTCATGTGTTTGTAGTTTTGTAGCAATTTAGTCAATATGGACTACAAACACATGAACAGAAATTCAAAAGTTGTACAGTTTACTATAAAAAACAGTTAAAGAAGTGGTTTCACCTTGCATGTTTAACTGCTTTCTTTAAATGAAGTCTTGACTTAATTCAGTAATGCAGTTACCTTGTTACAGCCCAGTAAATGCAAAAACCAGACCTTTAGGATCAAGAGATGTTTTGCCAAATAATCGCCAGCTTTATGAAATGGTCCTGACATACAGCTTTCATCAGGTATGTGTTTCCTAATAAAATATACCTGTGTAGTAAATTCCCATATTAGGTTCTATGAAATCACAGATGGAAAGATGGGGCTGATCTTTGAGGCTTCCTGTTTATTCATAATTTATTGAGGTTTTGTTGTTGTTGTTGTTGTTGTTGATAGGACAGGTTAACAGAAAAAAAAAAAACATAAAGGAAGGAGTTGTTACTCTGCCCCACTGTTTCAGAGGGTACTCTCTGGGCTCCATGTGTCAGGGCTTGTAGTCCAGCAGTATACTGTACTGGAGTCACCAGCACAAGCTGAACAAGCTCTGAGGAGGGAAGAAGGATTAAAATAGAAAAGGCAGAAAGAGGACAGAGACAAGAGATAGAATTGGGAAGACTGCTGGCAGTACCACAGCAGCAGCAGTAAGACATCTTTTCCCATCCAAATGCCTTTCTGTTCCTACCACTAAGGTCAATGGAGTCTTCAGGCCCTCACCTTGAGCCTCAGGTGTACCTCTTCTTATTGATCCATGCCTCAGTAGGCCAGGAAATGTGCTGACAAATGCTGGCCCACCTTGGCTGTTGCTGGGCAGGCAGACTCTTATTCTTTTTTCTTTCTGTCTGCTTCAGAGGAACAGGCAAACTATTACTCTGCTTTTAAAATTAGGCAAATGACTCCAGACAGTACACAGTGGCAGTATGAACATTTAGCAGAGGCTGCTCAGCTAACAAAGGACAGAAAGCAGAGAGAAGGGGATCAAGAGAAAAAAATTAGAGTATGGCCCTGCCACTCAGTTTCCGTCAATGGAGCCCTGCCTCCTAACAGCACATCACCAGCTGGGTACCAAGTATTCAGCATCTGTGAGAGATACTGCACCTCTTGACCATATCTCAATTCTCCATTTTTAACACCTAGCCTGATTATGCTCTACAAAGAGTCAATAGTCAAAGTAATAGAGATCATTGTAAATGTTAGATCCAGGGGGTGCTTAGAGTCAATGAGATTTCAGTTTATTTTATGCTTACTTTATTGAAGCATAATGTGAATTTAATTTTGTTACTTACTGGTAGAATTCAATAAATTGTTAGATTCTAGTTTTATAAAGAAATAAGACTATGTTAGAACTATATGTTAGAAAGGTATGTGTGTGTATAGTATAGGAAGAACACTAGGTATGTAGATTTTAAAGTTTACAAGTGTAGATATTTAATGACAAGAGAGTAGCTATTGTATACTTTTAAAAATAGTTATAAGAATGTTATTTTTGATATTTTTTGAAAAGTGTTATTGGTATATATTATATGTAAATCATATCAATAATTGTTTGTTTGTTTTTTTAATAGCCGAAGAGCGGAGAAGTAACACCTAGTTGTCCACTCCTTTGTGAATTGTTATATGAGTCAGAATTTGACAGTCAGTTGTGGATTATTTTTGACCAGAATAAAAGACAGATGGGCTCAGGCGATGCCTATCCACATCAGGTATAAATTATAAAAAGTAATAAATCCCAAATTTCTTGTTAAGGTATAACACTTAAGGTTTTTTTTTTTTTAATTCCATAAAGTTACATTCACTTTTCTGACACCTATAGAAATCTCTTTTGCTTATTGTAGTTATTAAGCAACAGACTTGACAGCTTTTTCTGCCATATACTAGAGGATGTTGCTTACAAATACAGGCCAGCAGAGCATTTTTAGTTGAGAAGGGGGGACAAGTTGAGCAGGACTTTGTACATGTTCAACATGCACTCTTCCGCTAGATTAGACTTCTAGTCCTAGTATATCTGTGTGTTGCAGTATTTCTCCCTCCTACACACTGCTTCTGCTTACTTAAGATAGACAGTGAATGGGAGACTATTAAGTGACCCCTGGTCTGAGTGGAACACTGGAGTTAATAAGGCCTGGTGATTTCAGTTTATTAGTACCTTCAGATCAGAAATTATATTGAGAATTGAACGGCATGCTTTGTTTTCCACTGACACTAAAGGAAAAGAAAATCTCTTAACATGTAACTACTTGGAAATTTTGTCTCTGGTTGAAATTCTATTTTAAAAAATAGAAGATATTTTTCCTGAAATGCTCATGATTTTTTGCTAACTAATAAAATAATAAAATAGCCGGACAGTGGTGGCGCACGCCTGTAATCCCAGCACTTGGGAGGCAGAGGCAGGCAGATTTCTGAGTTTCGAAGCCAGCCTGGTCTACAGAGTGAGTTCCAGGACAGCTAGGGCTACACAGAGAAGCCTTGTCTCGAAAAACAAAAACAAAAAAAGAATAATAAATAAAAAATAAAATAATAAAAATTGTTTATGGAAGCTTTTGCATTTAAGGAATGATCCCAGTTTTCCCTTGTCAAGCAATCAACAATCTCATCGCTGTAGTCTGAGTGTTACTTGAGTTACATTTCACACTGGCTCAGAAGACATTGCTTCCACAGAATACTGCCAGTTTCTCTATTCCATGAGCGTGTTAGCAAAGAGGGTAGTAGTGGCTTCACGTTCCTTGATCTCTACTGTTTTCCTTTTTTGTCATAAAGGGATGTGACACTTCACAGTTGAAATGTAAAGTTTAACAGAAGTTACACATGTGCATACACATGAATATTTTTTTAGATAATATACAAATCTAATTTTGACTTTTTGACTACCACTTCATGTTTCTAATGACCCATAAACAAAAATATACTTGCTTTTCTTAGTTATGTATGACACTGATTGTGTGAATATGTAGATACATTGTGGTGCAAAGAATGAGGACATTGGAGTCGGAGCCACTTGATCCTTCAGATCCTGCCTGCTCACCAGCACCCTAGACACTGAGTAGAGATGTCTCAGACCTGTACATTCTGTAAATGGAGCTGTCTATTCTATCCTTTTACTCTGATTTTACTGAACTAAACTTACTTTTTCCAAATGTTTTCTTTTTTAGTATTCTTTGAAACTGGAAAAAGGAGACTATACAATTCGATTACAGATTCGTCATGAGCAAATCAGTGATTTGGATCGTCTCAAAGATCTTCCGTTTATTGTTTCGCATAGGTTGTCTAATACCTTGAGCTTAGATATTCATGAAAATCATAGCCTTGCACTTCTAGGAAAGAAGAAATCAAGCAGTTTAACATTACCACCCAAATATAATCAGCCATTCTTTGTTACTTCCTTACCTGATGATAAGTAAGTGCTGATGTTGACAATACTGAATGACATTATGGTTCATATGTTAATCTAGATTTATAATTTGCTATCATTTTAGTCTGAAGTTATTTCTCAGTTTGATTTTTGAAAATTTGGACATGGGAAATATTTCAGTTTGGAATTATTTTGATGGTTTTCCTCTAAGTATTTTTGTGAAACTTTTTCTTTTGTTACTTTTTCCCTTTTTAATTCTCTCATTAGAATACCTAAGGGGGCAGGACCTGGATGCTACCTTGCAGGCTCCTTGACATTGTCAAAGACTGAGCTTGGAAAGAAAGCTGTAAGTACTAGTGTTTTACACTGAAAGTACCTGTTTAAAATTTTTCATCCCTTTGAAGATGGGCTTTAAGTCCATGGTTCAGAAGGGGTAAAAGAATACTTGCAGGGAGGGAACAGAAATTGTTTTTCTTTTTCTTGAGCCGATAGTGAAGGTGGATTAATATATGGTACCTTTTTAAATGTGTCATTAAAAAGTATTTTATGTTCTTTTCCACAAGCATGCCCTAAAAACCTATCCCACTTCAGTTCTTAAAGTTCTTGACATACAGGTCATCATTGATTGAAGCAAGTGGGATATGTAAAATTATAGCATGCCCTATAATTTCAACCAGCATATTGTGGATATTGGAATAAGTCAGATTCTCTTCATTTGTCTATAAAAACCAATCCGAAGAATATTTATTAATGGATATTGGCTCTCACATTTGTGAAGGCTTGTTGAGGTCTTGTATAATTATGTGGATAAATGTATGGTGTTTCTTGTGATATTGCTTTTTATAGTTTCAAAATGATGCTTTTTGTTTCTAGTTTAGAGATAACTGTTATTAGAAACTTAAAGGTATTTATTTCAGGTTTTTCCATCTTGTTTTTATTACAGATTTGTTGGCAGAAAATGTTTTTTATGTGGATCTGTCACCCTTTATCATAGGTCATTTTGGTGTAATACAATTCTTACATCTGTGCATTTCTCATTTAGCATTAGTTCATACAAAACTATGTAAGTCTACTTAACCTAATCCTGGGATCTGTAAATGCTGTTGTCAGAGTGAACTCATCTCATTTATCTTGAAATGTATTTTTCTTGTCACTGTTCAAACCAAGGTCATATATTCATAGCCATGAGGAATAATTTCAGGATTTTGTGCTTAGAAAACATTTACCTTGACATCTCTCAGGGTGCATTTCATTGTATACTCTTACTCCTACATACTTCAGTGTCATTTGAAGTAAATCAGCACTTGATACTGGACTTTGTTCTTGAACTGATTTGAGAAATCCTCATAGATCTTTTTGTAGATTTACCTAGATGGCTGCTTCTATGGGACTTCAACTGAGTTTTTCTCCCAGATGATAGATAACTCATCTCAGAAGTCCACTTCTCATAGGAAGTATAGCAGAAAATAATTATTGGCAGAAGTATTCTTATAAGAATTCAGAAATAGTACTTCCTGACAATATTGAAATTTCTTGGAATTGACTGTTGCTAGCTTACTATAGATAGTAAGGTTGTTTATACAAAAATAGCAATAATCTAAAGTTATTGAGTATAATTGCCATTGGGTTCTTTATTTAAACTTTCCTCAGCAGTTTTATACTTCCTGCGTTTTGGTAGTTGGAAAGGAAATGCCATTTTACTTCACTTTGCCATTCATGGTAGCCCTGAGTGTTACTTTGGTTGTTTTTTTTTTTTTTCCCCTTTTTTGTTTTTGTTTGTTTGGCTTTTTTTTTTTTTTTTTTTTAAGAATAACTTAGGCTTGTCTGATGGTCGTGACTCCTGTATACAATCAGACTCTGCAGACTGTCAGCTAAATTTAAATGGGTTTTTTAAATGTTTTAATGATAATGGAGTTTAATCACTAAATATTTTAACTAAAACGCTGAAAGAATTTTGCCTTAAAATGGCATATTTGATTGTATTTTTATTTTTAAAAATTGGCATGGTAGTGCTGCTTTCTTTAAAAGCATGCCATTTGGTCACAGATCTGACCCTTCGGATTACTGTGACACATACAGATGGAATGTTAAATTGGAAGAGTTAGGCAGAGGTGGTATCTCCATCCTGTGTAGATTATGCATGTTTTCTTACAGAATGTCGTTCTAACTCCCAGGGGCAGTCTGCAGCAAAACGACAAGGAAAATTTAAAAAGGTACTGATTGTCAGTTCTTAAAAACGATGTCTTAAAGCCTTATTTACATAGTTATTAAACTTTTTTCTCTCACTATTATAAATCTTTATTTTTAAAGAATCTTTCCCATAGTTTCCTTTCTTTACATTCTGCAGTATAGTTCTCTTAGTTAATACCTACAAGCAGTATTGATATATTGCCTTTCTATAAAAGGCTTTTTAAACCATTATCCTATGGTTTATTTTCCATATTTATGGAATTTGGAAACTGTATTTATACAACCATATTTTCCAATGATATGGATTATTTTTATTGCTTCTCATTTATTGGTATAGATAAGATGTCAAGTTGAAAAGTTTGAAATTTTGCATATCCAAAGTCATAAAGGGATGAATGCAATGGAGAGCAAAAAACCTAGGACTAGCAAGATGACTTAGTGGGTCACCATACCTGCTGACAAGTCTAACAACCTGAGTCTGATCTCCAGGACTCACATGTGGGAAAGAGAGTTATAGTCTGACCTCTATATGTGTACCATGACACTCCTATATACACACAGTAAATAAAAAAATAAATAAATTGTAAATGTAAGAAAAATGTAAAAAAAAAAAAAACTATCATAATCCCAAAGCCATTTTAAATAAAGTAACTTTGTTAATAAACTCTCTGCTCTTGCATCAATCCTAGTTATGGGAGGATAGATACAAAAAAAAAAAAAATAGTGAATAAGAACTTCTAAATAAAAGTCGAGTCTGTAATAATAATACAGACAGATTTGATGCTGTGAGTAGTTGATTCAACTTGGTTTCTGTTAGCATATGAGAGTCTGTATTGACTGCTGGACCCACATTTAGCTTGAAGATCTCTACTCTGAGTACAGAGAAAGGGATGTATTTGAGGAAGAGCCATTCAGTGGTCTTATTTATCCAAGAGGTATTGTAATCGAAGAAACAGTTGTGTTTTATAGTATTGAAATGTCATCCAGAATGTTCTTGTTGTATATTGATAAGCTCTGGTACACCATGAAGAATCTTTTAGTTAAGAAACTGAAGACCAGCCAGGCAGTGGTGGTGCACGCCTTTAATCCAAATACTCTGGGAGGCGAAGGCACACGGATTTCTGAGTTTGAGGACAGCCTGGTCTACAGAGTGAGTTCCAGGACAGCCAGGGCTACACAGAGAAACCCGGTCTGGAAAAACCAAAAGAAAAAAAAAAAGAAAAAAGAAACTGAAGACCAGTATTTCTCAGATGGTTGATTTGACCCATTTGGGCACAATCTTAATCCATTTAATAGATCATAATCTAGCATTTTAAAAAATCTTATTTTATGCATTGATATGTACCTGAGTTGCCATGAAGACAGTTCGACAAGGTTTGCCAGGAACTCAACTACAAAAGGAAGTGTATTTCAATAAGGGTTTAGGCACTGCTTTTCTTCCACTTGTATTTTTCAGTTAACCTACAAAGTCTTGTTGGGCTAAGGTTGTACAAGGTATAATAGGTAGTACTAAAGTATTAGATTATTATTACTGGAAGCTGAATAAAGCTTGTGCAACAAACTTGGGATCTAGAATTACTTCTGTCCATCCCTTCCTATCAGTACAAGTACATGGCATAATACAGCTCTTTTATAAAAAAAAAAAATGTAAAGTTACAAAAAATATTTATACATATAATATAAAATAATTTAGATACTTTTAATAAACCATAAATGACACCAGTGATATTAATCTTTAAAATAGTTGAGCTCTTATAAAGCTTTTGCTTTGATAACTAAATTAATAATTGAAGCACTCAAGAAACAGGGCCTTTTGAACCATATCTAAGTGATGTTGTGTTATGCTGTCCACTAGGCAGTTACTGGTTTTACAGGTAACATTCCTTCTGAAAAATATTCTTCAGTTTGAACACTATTGAAATACTTTATGGATAGCTTATAAAGGTTTTTTTTTTCTCTTCTTCAATTTTAATACTAAGTTTCTTTTGTTGAGAACTTTATAGCTTTTCTACTATGAGTATTCTTGAATATCTTTTTTAAACATCACAGTCATTCATGATTTAAGGTACAAAATCATTATTAAATTAACTATATATTCCTTGTGAGTTGGAAAAAAAAATATTAAAGAGTGTGATCATGGTGACACAATCTAAAACAACTCTCATTTTCCTTTTGATTAGGGTTTATACTGCATGTATAATTTCAATAACAAAATTCTTGTATGAAATATTTTTATAAGGTTTTACTATATTTTAATTGTACTGGTTGTTGATTTCTAAGATCATAAACTTTTATATTCATATTTAATGATAGCTCAAGTTTGCTATTATAGGATTTTATATTTTTATAGGTGTTACTTTTTTATCATACATTAACATATTACTCATATTAAATTCTATTTTCTGTTTTCCATACTAAAACAGTAATAAAAACATGCCTTATTTTTGAGATTCAGAGGAGAAATTGCCTTCCAAAACATAGGTTTCTCTACATGGAAGTGTTTCCCACTTTCTAGCCTGTTAAGTGAATAGGGACTGTCAGGCAAGTGGTGATTTACAGTCTGTGTACCATGCTATCTGAAGAACTCGATTCCAAAGGGGATAAAACCTTTTTACAGTAATGTTGGAGACTCCTTATGTCCTTACTTCTTAGACAGTTGTGTTAAGCACATGACAATGAAGCTGCTTTCTTGAGAATTTGATACTATAGGGTCAGGTTTTTCAACTACCTTTTTGCTTTGTCTGGGGCAATACTCATTCAGGAAAGTGATCTGCAAGCAAGCAGTGGAGAAGAAAAAAAGCTGAATTTTTTTTCTGAAAATTTTTTTCTGAAAGCAAGCCCATAATTCCAGCACTGTCAGAGGAAGGACTCTGAGACAAAATCAGGAACTTAGTAGGGTCAGCATGGCTTCTATCGAAAGAGCTGATCTCAGGGATAAGAACAGTCATGGTGTGGAGGAAGGAAGGACGACAGGGGGCAGGGTCCTAACGAAGCAAGCCCAGCAGCAGACCCGTGCTTTCCTAGTCTTGGACCTTGTGCGAGGTTTTGTTCTTGGCCGCTGGCTCCCTTACCTCTAAGAGCATATAACAGTGGGCTGCAGATAAATTTCTAGGGATTTCTCATTTCTGTTTTCTGCTTTTTAAATGGGTCATGAAGCTATATATATTGGGGGGGCGGGTATTTTGTAGTGAAGTGATAGTAGAGCTACAGCAGTCATTCCTCATATATTATTGCATCACTTCATACTCCAGAATTCAGTATCAGATATTGTTAAAATAGATGTGTTGCTTACACATAAAAGTCCTATTTGGGGGTCTCAAGTTTTTCTGAAATAATGTCTAAAGGGTAGTATATAATCCCTTTGGTAATGTAAGTTCTAATATTAAAAACCTCATTAAAATAAATAGAGATATTAACATAGCAGTATTATAATATAAACCTGAAAATAGAATTTGAAAAGCTGACTTAAATAATGACTTAGTTGAGGACAATCAGTTTGTTGCCAAAAATTAAGTCTAAGCCTTGGTTACTTTTTCCCAAGCAATGTATGTCTGTAGGAAAGATTTATACACCATACACAAAGTAATCAGCTACCTTTTTCTGCCATCTTCAACACAGAACTTTCTCAGAGTTGCAGGCTTACTCCCTGTTCTCCATGTCTTTGGTTTTGTCTCAGGACAGTACTCTTGCCAAGGTGATTTGCAAGCTCCTTGCAGCCAAGCCTCTTTATTATTCACCATCTTCCCTCTGATTTAGCAGTTGATCACTCCATTCTTTTGCTTGTTTGAAACTCATTTATTTTGTGTGAGGAGTGGAGGAGAAAAAGAGGAAAGGAAGGAAGAATGGTCGGATATCTAACAGCAGTCAGTTTTTTCCTTCTATTAGGTAAGACCAGGAATCTAATTCAGGTTATCATGCTCAGCAGCAAGCACCTTCACTGTCTCGGACATCTTGCCATCCCTACTTTCTGCATGGACGTCCTCAAGATTTCAAAACTCCAAATTCTTTTAGGTTGTTCCTGTCTTAGAGCATCTTTGGGCCAAGCAATAATACCAGATCTACTCTTTTCTATTCTCTTATTTCTGTTAGTCTTATTTATATCATGTCTTTAAGCAATATTGGTGCTTATTCTTAGCTCTGCCTTCAAAGAATATTTATTATTTTCTTTTGTTTCCTTTAGTTCCACACAATGTGGAGATTACTAGGCTTGCTTTCTGGTTTGTTTTCCTACCTCTACTTTTCTATAGTCTGTTCTCAAGACTTATGTCATCAAGAGTTATAAAATATATATAGCCCAATTTTTAACACACACACACACACACACACACACATATATATATATATATATATGGTCAAGACATTAAAAAGCAAACTCTTTAATCACTGCCTCAGATAAAATATTTGATAGGCTTGTTTATTTATTTCAAATAGGATCTACATTTTAACCATGTCCCACCAAACTCTCCATGGCCGTAGCCCCTTTCTTGGTTCATATAACTTTTCATATACTGGGTTCAGGTTTTTGTACTTGTTCATTTTCCACTCCTAAACTAATAACTCTTGGGGGAGGGGCTTTTCCTCTCTTCGGTTAGGTTATTCAAATTTATTCCTGTTTTCATTTAGCTTCGCTGACCTTTCCATAACCACTTTGTTTGCATGGTTTTCCTATCTTACCCAGCAGTCACTGTGTGTCCTTTATTGATTCATTTTTGTGTGTCATATGTCACTATCAGAAATTATTTACGTGAGTGTTTATTGTCTGGCCAACTCTAGGTAGAACATTTATTTATAAGTGCTAGAACAGTACTTGTCTACTCTGCCCTCTTTCTAAGAGAAAAAAATCTTTTTTTACTTTTAACTTGTTTTCTTCTGTTCAGCTTTAATTGTGAAAGTAAAAGGGACACTGTCCTTAAGGTGTCAAGTACAACTAAGAATGTGAAAGACACTCATAGAGAAAAGTTCTTACCTCTTTTATTTTAATGGAATGGATAAAAACTTCAGTGTTTTTAAAGTTCAGAGGGAAAACTCCAGTAATTGCAGATTGGTATTTTTTATGTTTTTGACCCTTCAGATGTGGAATACAGTATAATACAACTCAGGCAGGCACATCCCATATAACAAGACTCTCAGCTTTTGACACTGATTTTAAAGTGTATGAAATGAAGTATACTAACCTGGGGCTTACTTTCACCTTCCTAGGATGTGATCCCTGTTCATTACTATCTCATACCTCCACCAACAAAGACTAAGAATGGCAGCAAAGATAAAGAAAAGGACTCAGAAAAAGAGAAAGATTTGAAAGAAGAATTTACTGAAGCATTACGGGATCTTAAAATTCAGTGGATGACCAAGTAAGTCATTTTGAGTTTTTCTCAAGTAATACAGTATATGTTTATATAGACTTTACTCAGAATTGTTGACACAGATCAGAGAGGATTGTAGGTTTTTAAACTTTTCATCTGTTTATACTTTGTATAAACATACATAATTTTGACAATAAAATATGTAAAATATTTATTTTAATTTGCTCCTGAGGAGAATTTATTGAAGGGCATAAAAAAGAAAAAAATAACCATTGCTTTTACTATCTGTTCTAGGTCTGAGAGTATGTAGCATTGAGAGTAGTTATATACCCTACTTTTCCAGTTAATTTTTGTGTTGGACACTTCCTGTGTCGTTTAATAATTTAATATTCTATTTTTAGTGACTGTATACTTTATTATTTTATGAGTACAGTATAATCTATTTAATAACTTGCTTACAATATATGTTTATAACTTTTCTCTGTAATTTTGTGATGACTCATTTTTATGCATACAGTTTTAACTTTGTTTTCCCATTTGTTTTGTTTTAATTGTTTGAGACAGTGTTTCATTTATCTCAGGCTGTCCTCAGTTCTCTGGTTTGACAAGAATGACCTTGAATTCCTGGTCATCCAGCCTCCTAAAGGCTGAAATAACAGTCATATACAAGCATACCTGGCCTAATAGGCATATTTTTTAATTTTTTGTCAAATAGTATATTTAATTGTTAATTTAGATATCATTAGAAGTTACCTTTGATGTGTTTCTCAAATTGGTTTTTGGTATGAATGTAAGATCAGTATCTGTACACTATGGAAAAGCTGCTGTTGCTGACAGTTGTGCTGTTTAGATACTACTCATTGTTCTCAACTGAACTTAGGCTTTGCCCATTCTTCATTAGAATGTTAGGCTTTTCTTACCTCCCTTAAGCTTTAACACAAACCTTTATTCTGTGAGGTTGAATCAGTTGCTTTTTTCCATTGTTTTCTCTTACTTATAGTGTTCTGGGTGAATCCTCTTTGGCAGACTTTGTCTATACATCTTTGTGGATATGTGTCCTGAGAAGGAACAGAAGATTCTATAATGGGAAAAGAATTCCCAGGGATTAAACTAGTATAGTGTCAGTCTGTATTCATATTTGCTGGCCTATCTAAAACTAGCAGTATCTCACTAGATTTCAAAGAACCATGTCTGCCTGTGGCTGCTACTTATAAATAGCAAACAATACAGAGTTTGCAGAAATTTGCTTCAGATTTGCAAAAATTTGCTTCTCTTAGGAGAGCTTTGATTCTGCCATCCAGTGAACTGGTAGGGAAAAAATGTTTATATAAAGAAAAAGAACTCTCAAAACTTGTGGAAATTGTTCTAAAGGCAAACAGCAAATGGAGAAGCTTCTAATCAGGAATATAATACACTATTCAGTAAAATAGTTACTCAAGAGCATGAGAAAACTTAATTCAATCTTCAGGACCCACTTTAAAAAGCCAGGCACTTGCTTAAAATCCTACCACCGAGGTGAAGACAGATACATTCATGGGGCTCAGCCTAATCATCAAGTTCCAAATTCAGTGAGAGACTTTGTCTCAAAAATAAGGGCCAGGGTGCCTTATGACCCCAATATTGAACTATGGCTCTTCACACAAGTACACTGCTGCCTCCTCCCTGCCAATTCTTGATTTAGACGGGCACCACCAAGACATTATCTTCTTTTGTCTTAGCTTGTTGTACCATACCTTACCCTGCACATATCCTTACTGTTTGCTGGGGGCTTAGGTCCAGCCTAAAGACCTTATATGTCCTCCCTCCATCAAAAGTGCTCCACTCATGAGCTGGAGAAATAGCTCAGGAGTTAAGAGCATGCACTGCTCTTCCAGAGGACCAAAGTTTGGACTCCCAACACCCATATTAGGCAGTTTAAGACTACCAGGAACTCCAACTCTGGATTTTTCCCCCCTTTGGACACCCTCTTCTGGCCTCTGTGGATTGACACCCAAATATATGTGATAGACATCCACACTAACCAAAGAGCATTGTGGGTTCCACTGAGCCATATCTCCAGCCCATGTTGATGCCTAGTTTCATCTAAATGTTTTTTAGGACTCTTTAACTAAAGTACTTTTCAGATAGATATATATAACTAGTCCTTCTAATAATTATACTTATGTTATAAAATATTTTAATGACTGTAGCTGTGAAGCAATGTTTACATTATATTTTTAACCAAAATTTGCTTTTAATTGAAAATTAATGTGTCTCTTACCCAGGCTGGATTCTACTGACATTTACAATGAATTGAAAGAAACATATCCTGCTTACCTTCCTCTGTATGTTGCACGTCTTCATCAATTGGATGCTGAAAAGGTTGGCTATAGTAATTTTTTTACTAGCTTGCTTTTTGTAAAATAGTAGCTAAAGTTTGTATTTTTGAGTAAAGGTGCACCTTTTTCTGCTGTCTTTTCCTGCCTCCTGAAAATGAATCTCTTCCAATTGAATGTCATTAACATAACTGTAAGAATTAGCCACTACTGAGTTCAGTTTTGGTAATGAAGTGAAGTATGAATGTGTAATATTATGCGATGATGGTACTTGAATGGTTAGTGAATTTTATTTATTTATTTATTTATTTATTTATTTATTGGTTTTTTTCAAGACAGGGTTTCTCTGTATAGCCCTGGCTGTCCTGGAACTCACTCTGTAGACCAGGCTGGCCTCGAACTCAGAGATCGCCTGCCTCTGCCTCCCAAGTGCTGGGATTACAGGCGTGCGCCGCCGCCACCACCCAGCTCTAGTGAAATTTTAATAGAGCAAAAAGTATAAGGTCTGCTTTTTTTGGCCTCAATCTAAAGGATGAGTTGTCCTCGGCAACTGGAAATCTAAACACTTTCAGTAACTACTTTGTTACCAAAGTTTTTATAATTCCAGATTATCTAATGTGGACCATAGGCCAGCTGTTGTTACTGTTAATGGAAGTAGGAACATGCCAAAAAGTTTAGAGTGAACTAGGATAGAATATTTAAAGGAGGCCTCTCAAAAGCAGTTTGACAAAAGAGAAAACAACTAAGTAAACCATTCAAGATGGTCATAATTAAGTAAGAGTCTTGGTTATCATCTTTGTTTACTCTTATTTTTACTTAGAAAGAATTTGCTTGGAAATGAGGATTTGGGGGATTTTAATTTCTCCTTTCTCATGTGATGTGGCATAAAATAGAAATTATCTCTAAAATCTTAATGGTGTCCTAGAAAGGAATTTTCCTTTTTTAAAAGAAGTCATTTAGGTAAGTTTTATGTATTTGTTTTAGCTTCAGTTCTGAACTACAGACTTAAGTTAGGTATTGTCACACCTCCACTTTCTAGGAATACTGGAAATGGTAAAAGTCACATTAGAAGATAGCACAGAGCCCTAGGCCTACAAGAAAGTGACATAGTGCCCATACAGTTTCATGGCTGGGACAGGAAAAATAAAAATATTTTAATGCACTATTTTATACACTTCTTTATTTCCTACCCAGGAACGAATGAAAAGACTTAATGAAATCGTTGACGCTGCCAATGCTGTTATTTCTCACATCGATCAAACCGCTCTTGCAGTTTACATTGCAATGAAGACTGACCCCAGGCCTGATGCAGCTACTATAAAAAAGTACCTAACCAGTAAATAATCTTTCTTGCATCTCATTTCTTAGTTATTTGTTTAATAATTAGGTACTAGTGTTAAAGTTTTTTATTTCTTTTAAAACATAGTTAGGATTGACAATTTTTTTTTCAACTCCCTTAGAAATTTCATAAATTCTTCAGCTTTTTAAAACACAGCCCAAGAAAATAACCTATGCTTACTCTGGTTGGTGGTTTAATCTCTTTGAGCCCCAATAACTCCAGGGTAGTTGACTGTGTAGGACTTCTTGTGGTGTCCTTGACGCCTCCAACTTCTCAGTCCTATTCTCCACTCTTCCCCACAGCTTTCTGAACAACTCATGATGATTAGATATGGGCCTTGCATATTTTTCCATCGGCTGCTGGATAAACCATCTCAGGAGACTCTGCAAGCATAGCAGAGTATCGTTAATAATGTCAGGGCTTGGCTCTCTCCCATGGGTTAGGTATCAAGTTGGCCATTCCCTTCAATTCTGTTCCATCTATATCCCTGCACATCTTGTAGGCAGGATAAATTTTGGGTTGGAGGATTTGCGGGTGGGTTGGTGTCCCCCTCCCTCCTCTGGAAGTCTTGCCTGGATACAGGTTATCGACCACTACAGTCTCCATGTCCCCAACTGGTAGGAGTCTCAGATAGGGATACTCCTATAGACTCCTGGGAACCTCCCCATCCCAGATCTCTAGCTCATTCCAGAGATGTCTCCCATTTACCAATTTACATTCGCTCTCCCATCCCCCAAGCCTCCACAATGCTCTGGAGACCTGTTCCCCACACTACTCTCCCACCAAGTTCCCTTGCTGCTTCTACCTCCACAGCCTATTTTATTTCCCCTTCTGAGTGAGATTCAGTCATCCTCCCTGTTACTTAGTCTCTTTGTGTCTATGAATTGTAACATGGTTATCCTGTATTTTATAGCTAATGTCTGCTTATAAATGAGTACATGCCATGTTTGTCTTTCTGGGTCTGGGTTACCTCACTCAGGATGATATTTTCTAGTTCAATCTGTTTGCTTGCAAATTTCATGATGTAGTTGTTTTTAATAGGTGAGTAGTTGGCCAATTATAAACGTACCACATTTTTTTTTATCCATTCATTTGAGGGACATCAGAGTTGTTTCCAGTTTCTTGCTATTGCAAATACAGCTGTTATGAACAAAGTTGAGCAATTGTTCTTGCACGGTGGGGAGCATCTTTTGGATACTGGGGAACATCTTTTGGGTACTGCTGAGGGGTAATATAACTGGCACTAGAGGTAGAATTATTCCCAATTTTCTGAGAAACTGCCAAATTGATTTCCAAAGCAGTTGTACAAGTTTGCACTAGTTTGCACTTGCAATAACAATGGGGGAGTATTCCCATTGCTTCACAACCTCACCAGCATGTGCTGTCATGTCACTTGAATTTTTAATCTTAGCCATTCTGACAGCTGTAAAATGATCTCAGAGTCATTTTAATTTCTATTCTCATGATTAAAGATGTTGAACATTTCTTTAAGTGTTTTTCTTTGTAGAGAATACTGTGCTTAACTTTGTACTTCATTTTTTAATTGGGCTTTTTGGATTGTTGATGTCTAATTTCTTTGAGTTTTTTGTTTGTTTGTTTGTTTGTTTGGATTAGTCCTCTGTCAGATCTTTTCCCATTCTGTAGACTGCCATTCTGCTGATGGTGTCCTTAGCCTTACAAACCCTTTTCAGTTTCATGAGGTTATTAATTCAGTTAATACAGTTTTTCTTAGTGTCTAAGCCATTGGTGTTTGCTCAGAAAAATGTGTCCTGGGCCAATGATTTCAAGGCAGTTCCCCACTTTCTCTTCTATTAGATTTACTGTATGTGGTTTTATGGTTAAGATTTTGATCCATTGGACTTGAGTTTTGTGCAGGGAAATAAGTATGGTTCTATTTGCATTCTTCCACATGCAGACATCCAATTATACTAGTAGTATTTGTTGAAGATTCATAAACTGTATGTTTTTGGCTTTCTCAAATATTAAGTGTCTGTTGGTGTATGGGTTTATTTCTGGGTCTTTGGTTCTATTCCATTGATCAACCTGTTTGTTATGTCTCATGGTTTTATTACTATTGCTGTGTAATACAGCTTTAAGTCCGGGATGGTGATACCTCCAGAAATTTGTTATACAGTATTGCTTTAACTATCCTGGGTTTTTGTTATTTCCATATGAAGTTGAGATTGTTCTTTCATGGTCTCTAAAGAATTGAGTTGGAATTTTGATGGGAATTGAATCTGTAGACTGCTTTTGGTATTCTGTTAGTCCTGCAGATCCATAAGCATGAGAGATCTGTCAATCTTCTGATATTTTCTTCAATTTCTTTCTTTTAGAGACGTTGAAGTTCTTCTCATATAGGTCTTTCACTTACTTGGTTAGAGTGTACATTGGGATATTTTATATTATTTATGACTATTGTAAAGGATATTGTTTCCCTAATTTCTTTCTTGTCCTGTTTATCATTTGTAGGAAGGAGGGAGAGCTACTGATTTGTGTGTGGGGTATGTTGTGTGTGTGTGTGTGTGTGTGTGTGTGTGTGTGTGTGTGTGTGTGTGTGTGTGTGTGTGTGTGTGTGTGTTAATTTTGTATCAGGCCACTTTGCTACTTTGCTGAAGATGTTTATCAGCTAGGAGTTCTCTGGTAGAATTTTTGAGGTCCCATATGTATGCTATCTTATCTGGGAATATCTGTATTTTGACTTCTTCCTTTCCAGTTTGTATTCTCTTGGTGTCTTTTGGCTGTCTTATTGCTCTAGCTAGAACGTCAGGTTCTATATTGAATAGATGGGGACAGAGTGGGCAATTTGTCTTGTCCCTCATTTTAGTGAAATTGATTTTAAGTTTCTCTCCAGGTAATTTCATGTTGGCTACTAGCTTGCTGTATTTTGCCTTTATTGTGTTTAGGTCTGTACCTTGTACCCCTGATCTCTCCAAAACTTGTAACATGAAGGGGTGCTGGATTTTGTCAAAGCAATCTGATAAGATGATCATGTGGTTTTAATCTTTCAGTTTGTATCTATGGTGGATTACATAGATGGACCAAAAGTCCATATACAAAATATATTGAACCACCCCTGCATCCCTGGGATGAAATACAATTGATCGTGGTTAATGATAGTTTAGATGTGATCTTGGATTCAGTTTGCAAGAATACAGTTTTATTTTTGCATCGGTGTCCATAAGCAAAATTGGTCTGAGGTTCTCTCTCTTTGTTGGCTCTTTGTATGGTTTAGATAGCAAGAGGAATTGTGGCCTCATACAATGAATTTTGTAGTGTTCCTTTTGTTTCTATTTTGTGCAATAGTTGGACAAGTATTAATATGAGCTCTTTGAAAAACTGGTAGAATTCTGTACGAGATCCTTCTGTCCCTGGCCTTTTTTCGGTTGGGAGTTTTTAATGACTGCTTCAGTTTCCTTAGGGATTATGGAACTGCTTAGATGTTTCCTTGATCTTCATTTAACTTTGGTATATGTTCTGAAAATCATCCATTTCATCTAGATTTTCCAGTTTTGTTGAGTATAGGCTTTTTGTAGTAGGATCTGATAATTTTTTAAATTTCTTCATTTTCTATTGTTATGTCTCCATTCTCATTTCTGATTTTTGTTAATTTGGATACTGTCTCTGTGCCCTCTATAGTTAGTCTGGATAAAAGCTTATCTATCTTGTTGAATTTCTCAAAGAACTAGCTCTTGGATTTGTTGATTTCTAATTGGATGATTTTAGCCCTGAGTTTGACTATTTACTGCCCTCTAATCCTCTTAGGTGTGTTAGTGTCTTTTTCTTCTAGAGCTTTCAGGTGTACTGTTAAGTGGTGAAGGCACTGAGTGGTGTAATTGATTTTATATTCTCTCTCTCTCTCTCTCTCTCTCTCTCTCTCTCTCAAGACTTCTTTCATTGTGACCCATAGGTTGGGTATTTTGTGTCTTCATTTTCATTGAATTCTAGAAGGTCTTTAATTTCTTTATTTTCTTCCCTGACCAAGTTTTCATTGGCTAGAGAGTTTGTGGGCATTCTGTTGTTTCTGTTTTTTACTGAAGTCCAGCCTAAGTCCATGGTAATCTGATAGGATTAAAGTGATTATTTCAGTCTTCCTGTATCTGTTGAGGTTTGTTTTGTATCCGATTATATGGTCAGTTTTGGAGAAGGTTGGACAAGGTGCTGAGAAGAAGTTATATTCTTTTGTTTGGGGGTCAAATGTTCTGTAGATATCTGTTAAATCCACTTGGTTCATAACATCTGTTGTGTTCATTGTGTCTCTGTTTAGTTTCTGGTTTGATAACCTGTTCATTAGTGAGAGTCAGATGTTGAAGTCTCCCACTATTGTGTGGGGTTCGGTGTGTGTTTTGAGCTTTGCTAAAGTTTCTTTTTTACGAATGTTGGTGCCCTTGCATTTGGGGTATAGATGTTCAGAATTGAGACTTCATCATGGTAGATTTTTTCCTTTAATGAGTAATGACATTTGGTTGAAAGTCCATTTTATTGGATATTAGAATGACTACTCCAGCTTGTTTCTTGGGACCGTTTGCTTAGAAAACTTTTGTCCAACCTTTTACTCTGAGATAATGACTATCTTTGTGGCTGAGGTATGTGTCTTGTATGCAGCAGAATGATGTATCCTGTTTATATATCTAGTCTGTTAGCCTGTGTTGTTTTATTGAGGAATTGAGTCCATTGATCTTGGAGATATTAATGACCAATGATTCCTAGTTCCTATTATTTTGGTGGTGGTGGTGGTGGTGGTGGTGGTGGTGGTGGTGGTGGTGGTGGTGGTGGTGGTGGTGGTGGTGGTTGTGGTTGTGGTGTGTGTTTCTCTTCTTTTGGGTTTGTGGTGAGATGATTAATTTTGTGTGTTTTTGTAAGTGTAGTTTCCCTTATTTATTCTGTACACTTAGTGTTTTGAGTATTATGTGGTGGGAGGATTTTCTTTTCTGACCCAATCTATTTGGTGTTCTGTAGGTTTCTTGTACAGTTTATGGCCATCTGTTTAAGTTAGTGAAGTTTTCTTCTATGATTTTGTTGAAGATATTTTCCGGCCCTTTGAAGTGGGAATCCCCTCCCTCTTCTATTCCTGTTATTCTTAGGTTTGGTCTTTTCATAGTGTCCCAAATTTCTTGGATGTTTTTGCACTAGGAACTTTTTATACTTAGCAGTTTTTTTGACCAATGTGCTATCTTCTATGCCTGTGATAGATCATCTCTAGTATTCTGTTAGTGATGCTTTTGTCTATAGTACCTGATGCCTTTTCTAGGTTTTCCAGCTCCAGGGTTGACTCCATTTGTGATTTCTTTATTGTTTCTATTTCCATTTTTAGGTCTTGTACTATTTTGTCCATTTCCTTTACCTGTTTGGTGTATTTTCCTGTGTTTCATTAATGGATTTGTTTCCTCTTTAAGGGCTTCTAACCTTTGCCAGTGTTTTCCTGTATTCTTTTAGTGGATTTATTCATTACCTCTTTAAAGGCCTCTATCGTCTTTCTAAGTCTTGATTTAAGGTCATCCTTTATGCTTCTACTGTGTTGGTGCCATATTGCCCTGGCTCTTGTTGGTTGTGTTCTTACCTTAACTTAGTCATCTGGTTGTCATAGTGTTGGTTAGATGTTCCTGATTCTAGCAAGACTCCTCATGGAGTTAGGGAGAACCAAGGACCTGTATCTTCCTCGGTTCTTGCAGGCCTCTTCAGGAAGGCAGACAGGGTCTTAGGCCAGACATTAGAGGTCAGGGTACTGAGTGCAGCTCAGTTTGCTGACTGTTCCCTAGGTAAATCAGGCAGTCAGGGAATTGTTGGAGGGATCTCCACTTTTTTTTTAAAGACTTAACTGCCCTTCTTAAAATTTGTGTAGCTGACATAACAAATGGATAATCCTTCAACTCTGTTGCTATGGCATTCTGCTTTAACGAAGTACAGTTGCCCTAACTGATTTCATCTTGTATATATGATGAGCCTTATGATACTTACTAATACCAATGTCTTTTGATGTGTAATACAGTTTTGTTATACATCATGGGTGTTAATTTTCTTACACAATATGGATGTATAAAATTTATGCATGGTAAGTTTTAGAGCAAAGAATGTATGAAGTTTGAAAAAAAATATTTTTATTTGCTCTCCAGTGACATGGACAAGCAGAAGTCCACCCTGGTAGATGCCCTCTGTCGGAAAGGGTGTGCTCTGGCAGACCACCTTCTTCACACACAGCCTCACGATGGGGCAGCCGCTGGGGATGCAGAAGCAAAGGAAGAGGAAAGAGAAAGTACCATGGAGTCTCTGTCGGAAACCTATTGGGAAACTACAAAGTGGACAGATCTTTTTGACACTAAGGTGACTTACCCTTCTGCTATTGGTCTTGGCACAGTTCTTGGTAGTGATTTCTCAGGCCTTCTTGTGCTCTGTCTGCCAGAGGATAAAGATGAGGCTCCACTCTCAAGATTTTAACCCAAGTACCTTGCACTTAACCGAATTGTCTTAGTGTTCAACAATGATTTTGAAAATAATTTTAAGGGTATTCATAGTAGCCTTTTTAGATGGTTATATGATCTTCTAGAAAGTTGTCCTTTTTTTTCCCTGAAGTTTTTATGTTAATTTTAGGGTGAAATATGCTCCTTAGTTTCGATATTATTTTCCTCAAAACTCCAATACTTCTGCGTGTCTCAATTTTTAGCTACTCGTTTTAAACAAATGTTTGAAAAAGCAAGTTGAAACTTTTTTTAATTTGGGTTTTTAAAAAATACATTAAATCTCTTTTGTCTGTTCTTACAGCAGTGATTATATAACTATTTTTATTAATCTTCCTTGAGAAGGAAAGGAAGGAAAAGTAGAGTTCTCACAGAAAAGTTCATTGTTGTCAATGGAATCACAGGTTCTCAGGATTAACTATGGTAATTTTTAATTGAAAAATCCAAACAGTTAAAACTAGTAAAAGTTCTTTTTGTATGGTTCCAATTCCTCCACAGACCAGTAGTGTATTTGTAGAAGGCCTTAGTAGTACTCATGAAAGTAAAACAGGCAGAATCATTCAGGGGTTAGAGATGAGAAACTGAAATTAAGTTTGATTCCTGCCTCTGACATTTTTGTTACAAGTTACTGAACATTGATGCCTATTTCTTACATGAAAGTTATGAGTAAATATCAAGTTAATGGAAAGTCCTTGGTGGTATTGCTGTTGGTTATTAGCAGTTACTGAAGATCTACTGGTGGCTAAATACTACTTCCTCCTGGAAACAGAGATAACTAGTCTCTGTCTTTGAGAAATATAACAAGGTGGTAAACACTTACATCACCGCAGTGAGATTGTTACACATACTTTTCACAGTGACACTGCTGACCATGGGTAATGCACTACAGTACTGACCTGTTTACCCTGGTAATTGAACATTTTTTTAATACATGCCTTGGCCCTTAAAGAACAAATCAGTTTGAAGGTGGTTACCAGACTCTGTAGTCCAGGCAAAATATAGAACTAGTGTGACAGAAAGAATATGTTTATATAAAGCCTGTCCTTTACAAATTTAATGATTGATGTTGGCCATTTTTATTTCTACTCTTTGTTTTCTATAATTATGTCAACTGTGGATTATTTTACACAAAGTAATGGTTTAAAGTGGATTTTAGTAGCTTATGACTTCTCCTTATTTACTTCCTGTACTCGTTTATGTAATTATTTGCCCTTAAAAGGCATCTTTTTAAATTTCCGTAATACAACATACTCAACTTGAAAGCTATACTTTCAGAGGCTGGGGAGATTGCTCACTCAGTAAATTGCCTGCCACACAGGTGGGAGGACCTGAATTCAATCCCTTGCACCAATGTACAAAAAAAAAAAGCCAAGCACTATGACATGCACCTATAATTCTAGAGCTTCAGCAGCAGTATTGGGATGATCTGTGGGCTCAGCACTCTAGCCAAATCAACCTTAATAAAGTGGAAATCAATTAAGCAAGCTACCTTGTACTGATTTCTGACCTCTACATACACATGTGTGCCCACACACAAGAAAAGCTATACTTCTGTGAAAGCTTTATTTCATTGTTAAAGCTATATGCCTTAAAATAGATGTATACCATAAATAATCTTTATTTTATAGGTTTTGATATTTGCATACAAGCATGCATTAGTAAATAAGATGTATGGGAGAGGCCTTAAGTTTGCAACCAAACTTGTAGAAGAAAAGCCAACAAAAGAAAACTGGAAAAATTGTATTCAAGTAAGTAATTATACTGTATATTACTTCCATACTGTGTAGTGACTAGAACACTGAAAAAAAAAAACAGCATTCATTATAAAACATTACATATTCTATTGTGGCCAGTTGTTACCATTACTAAAGCAGTATGAACTACATAATAAATGCATTATTTATTTGTAGCCATCCAACCTTCCGAAACATTTTCACTGTGATTAAGAGACCCTTATTAGCTCTGAATGTTTTAGCAAGGGCAAAAATGAATTAAATACTTTCTGTATTTAGAAGACAATGTTTTCTTTTTTGGAGAAAGAAGCATTCCTTAATGTGTATTGCATTGGTTCTAAAACCATTGACTTTGTAGAATTTATATTTTCCTTTTTTTGTCTAAGATGATTACCGCCTTTATTAATTTACTGTATATTGCATATGCAAAGAAAAACTAATTGGATCTTTCTCCGTGAGTTAGCTTGAGATATGAAGGAAATTATTTTAATGCCATATTGTTTTCTGTCTGTGTTCATCACTTAGTACAAGTGGTAAGACACTTTAAGTCCTTTGGGTCTTGATTAATTAAAAGAACTCTTTCTGGAGTTCCTGTTATTGTTTCTATGTACTTGTAGTCCTATGAGAAAGATTGTGTTTTGTTAGGAAGGGGGTTAGGAAGTATAAGTCAGTAGGTGGATCGATTAATGAATGATAGACTGAGAGAAGGAAGATTTCTGTGCATTGTGACTGTTGTTATTAAATTATTCTGAATTTTGGGCTTGGGACCTGTACTTCCTTTATTAATGCTCTCTTTTATTATAGCTGATGAAATTACTTGGATGGACCCATTGTGCATCTTTTACTGAGAACTGGCTCCCCATCATGTATCCTCCAGATTATTGTGTATTCTAAAATAAGAACCAAAACTTTAAACTTCAATACAGAAAATTTTATAGTGACTGGATATATGAACAAATGTTTGGCATTTTTAGTCTGACTAATGCATGTTTTCATCCACCATCCAATACTCATCATTAAAACTATATGTATTTATCAGAGAACTTAATGGCGTGTGGCTTAATACATGTAATATAGACCTCTAACATTGTGCTGCTTTCCTGCTGCCTCCCACACTTGGCAAGTGGGAAGGCTTATCCTGCCTGCCGGCCCCAACACTGAGTTGGATGCAGCTGCTCACTGCATGAGAGGTTTTCATCTTTTTATTTTAGAGGTAAAATGTCATCCATTTTTTATTTTATAAATCAAAAAGGTTAAAACATGCTAAATTTTTCCAATTATATAGAGGCCTTAAAAATGCTACATTAGATGTAGCTAAAACATTTATTTGACTAAAAATTATGGGAACATAATTTCCAGACATTTTTTCTAAAAATAAATTGAATTAATGGGGATGGTAGAGGGCATAAACACATGGCAACTGGGAAAAGAAACATGTTAAAGAAATCTTCACTAAGGAGTCATAACAAACAGGTTGTTTTTATAGCATCCTCAAGTACACAGCATCAGAATGAATTAAAATTGCATGTGTTGGTAACAGACAGCTGAATCTATCTGGTTTTGTAAAGATATAAACAGTATGTTTATAATATTGAAATCATGTAAAATACATGAATAAACGTGCAAAACCACAGACACAATACACCATATGCACTCTGATACCTTATTTTTATATATATATATAAATAAAAGTAAATATTGAAGCTATTCAAGATTGCTCTTATTTTTCATAAAGTTTGGTGTTAGAACAGACTAGTTCACTAACTCTCTAGGCCAAAGTACGAGGTGATTTATAATGTTTCCTATGGGTTTATAGTTATTTGAATATATTTCCAGTGCTTATCGTGTGTTTAATCCTTTTTTTTTAAAGATGTTCTTTATTGTTTGTTTGTTTTTTTAAGATTTATTTATCATTATATGTAAGTTCACTGCAGCTGTCTTTAGACACACCAGAAGAGGGTGTTGGATCTCATTACAGATGGTTGTGAGCCACCATGTGGTTACTGGGATTTGAACTCAGGACCTTTGGAAGAGCAGTGCTCTTAACCTCTGAACCATCACTCCAGCCCATGTTTAAGTCTTATATATGTTAATGTGTGTGTGTGTGTGTGTGTGTGTGTGTGTGTGTGTGTGTTGGGGAGTGATCTTTGTTCCTTGGTTTACTGCTATTAAAGATCTCATGTCTAGTCATTTGTAACTTTTTTTAATTTGACAAGAACTTTAGAGCTTTATGAAAAAATATTTTATGCTTTAAAATGCTTTACATGTTGTTTATATAGGATCTAGAGTCTTAACACCCTTCTGCAGATAGCTAGCTGATTGCATGAACTCTCGTATATTCACCTGTACACATACAGGCACATAATCTAGTCTTCGCTCAGAAAGATTATAGCAACTTCCAAAGATCACTTCAGAGTGACCTGTTACTAATTTCAGAACTGTTTTACCAGCCAGGTCTTGCCCCTTCATCTGAAGTACCTCAGGAAGGGTCAGTAAACTATGGCCATTGAACCGTATGTAAATAGTTTTATTGGTACAGTTCTGTAGTTGGGAGAGTCAGGGTGCTGCCATGTATCATTTCTTGTCTAGATCATACTGTGCCTCTTGAGAACAGATGATCTCAAGTAAGCTCTACACTAGACCATATCCTCAAACCAAAAAAAAAAAAAAAAAAAATTGTAGAAAGATGAGGTGGTGACTGAAAGTCATTGTGTCAAATACCTACACTACTCACAATGAAAACAACTGAAGAACTCGGGAAAGATGACTTCCTAAAATAAAAAAAAAAAAATTAGAGCTACAGAGTATGCTTGGGATTACTTCCTGAGGACATTTCCAGCTATAAGCAGTTTGTCATGGGATGTTCTACTCCTTCTTAATGCTGTTACCTACATCGTAGAATTACACATTCTTTACCTTAGAAAAGGCCAGTTCTATCCATAGATACACAAAACTCAAATATCCCTTGTGGTGCCCATTCCGTATTGCATTGAACAGAGACTGGATAACTTGACACGTACCTACCACACTGCAGGCTAATCTGTAAGCACTGAAAAGTGGCCCTTGAATTGACCACCATGTCCCATGAGAAAGTCATGGTGCTACTCATTTAAAAATTGCTTATTTGGTGTAACTGCAGCTTTTGCTCCATGTTTTCTTCTCTGCTCTTTCAATAAGCCAATACTTGAAAATACTTGGATCTTCATCCTCTGCATATAAGGTGTGAGAAGCCTCCATGTAGGGAGGCGAGTAAGGGAGCATGCCCAAACTTTCTTGAATTTCTTAAGAAGAAAAAGTAATAAATAAGCTAGACTTGAGTCTAATCATGTTAAGCAAAAATAGAAAGACATGAGTACTGCTCTACCAGGGAGGGTTGGTGGAAGACAACTCTCCCTGACAGAATTTCTAACTACCCTCCTAGCCCTCTGAATCTAGAGGGAGAATTGCTCTTACATAGTAATGGCTACTCACTGGCCTACAAAGGTGCTGGTTTAATTTCTTATAGAACCTTCACTGTTGTGAGAAGCTCTTAAACAGCTAGTCATATGGGTTATTCAATAAGTGTTGTCCATACAACAGTTAATGTGTAATGACAGTTCTGCAGTGAGTACAGTGTCTTCACAGCCATGCACACCAAATGCCTTCAGGAATCAGACTGCCAACTCTTAACAAAAATGTGTACAGAATATAGAGGAGGTTTATAATTCCCTTTGTTTTCATGTGTGACTTTACAAGTTATTGCATAGCACATACTGGCAGTGATTCCATGAATTTAACTGCCTCAAAACTCAGCTTATAGCAGCAAATTTTGTTACTAGCTGATTCCAAGTCTGAATCATCAGAATGTAAGATCTACAAGAACAAGAGCATATAGAACAGTATGTAGAAATAACCTAGCACCCTCCCCCCCACACCACCCCCCCAAAAAAAACCAGACTTTTGGGAGTCTCTTGAGATACTATGGATGCTATGTCATGGGACAATGTGGTTTATACACTGTTTTTATTGCTAAGTTATTTTATTTAAGAAAAAATACATTTTAGAGCCAGGCACTGGTGGCACATGCCTTTAATTCCAGCACTCAGGTGGCAGAGACAGGTGAGTTCAAGGCCAGCCTGGTCTACAGAACAATTTCCAGTACAGCCAAGACTAGACATAAATACCCTGTCTCAAAGAAGGTTAATATCTCATACTTTGAGACAGACTGAACTTGCAGAAGAAAAAGTTTTCCTGTAATTTTCTTCAGATTTGTAAGTGAAAAAGTAGCTGGAGGTTTAAAGGGAAAAAAAGACTCAGTGAGTTGAAATCCTATGGGGATGAGAGGCCAGGAGGCTATTCTGTGTCTAGTGTTATGGTGAGCTCTGTGATGAACTGGTGTTTATTCATGTGTCTGTGGTTTACTGTTTCCCATTGAATGACAATGACTTTGTCAGAATTGGTTGGTTATAGGACTTTCTGAACTTTATTTTGTTCCATTGACCTCGCCATCACCACCATGGCTGTGCCATGACTCTTTCATACTAGTTACTGGAATTCACACTGAGTAACCAATGATTTCCAGATTGTCTTCTCCCACCCGTACTCAACAGGGAAACAACAACAAGGAAAACTAGAGTTTTGTTGTAGAGTTCCCAGACAAATAACCCTGTGCTTGCTATACATTGTGCAGTTACCAAAAACACTCTGTCCTTTCCTGTTTTTTTTCTGTGAAGCTTGATCCTATAATTTCTGTATCTTAGAATGGGACTGCAAAAAGAACCTCCTCTTTGTTAAAAATAGACAAAAGTACAGCTACTGCACTGGCAAAGATTGTTTTTAACTTATTTGGTAGAAGTAGAGAATACATTGTGTGTGTGTGTGTGTGTGTGTGTGTGTGTGTGTGTGTGTTCGTTCCTGGGGATGATAGAAGTAGAAAAAAATACATTGTGTGTGTGGTGGTGGGGGGGGGAACATCCTGGGGAATAGAACCCCCAGGAGGTTTTTTGTTTGTGTGTTTTTTTAAGATTTTCAGAATTTTGTGTGTATAAATATTTTCCTGCAAATATGTATGTGCACTATGTGTGTGCCTTTGGCCCACGGAGACTAGAAGAATGTGTTGAATCCTCTGCAACCGCAGCTACCCTTGTGACCTACCATATGGGTTCTGGGAACCAAACAAACACCAGTCTTCTGTAGAAGCAGCGCATTCCTCTAACCACTGAGTTGTCTTCCTAGCCCAGACACATTTTGTTATTTTTATTCGTAGAATTTCTTACAGTGTATTTTGATCATATTATTTCTCCTCCCTGAACTCCTAGATCCTACCTTCTTACCCTACTTCATACTCTTTCTCACCTTAAACCTACTTGTGCACACATGCGTATATACACAGACACACACACAATCCAACTATAGAGTCTGATGTGTGCTGGTCAGCTGCTAAACCCAGTGACTCCATTGAACAAAAGTGAGTTTCCCCCTCCCAGTAGCTATCAGTTGTAAATCTTGGCTAGCGATAGGATGTTATTTGTGAAGTTTTCATAAAGCAAGCCTTCCCACCATATTCTTAAGGAGTATCCTGACACCTCTTGGTCTTTTCATTTTAGTGTAGTTCAAATCTACAGAACAAATAAATCTCAAAGAACTGTTGGGAATTTGACTTTAAGTGACTTTACATTATCTATTGATAAAACTTGGAAGACTGGGCAGTGGTGGCACACGCCTTTAATCCCAGTACTTGGGAGGCAGAGGCAGGTGGATTTCTGAGTTCAAGGTCAGCCTGGTCTACAGTGTGAGTACCAGGACAGCCAGGGCTATACAGAGAAACTGTCTCGAAAAACCAGGAAAAAAAAAGCTTGGAGAAATTAATCTTTGGAATGTCTTCTAGTGTAGGAACTTGCTTTGTCATCCCATTTACATACTGTCTAGTTTTTCTCAATAATTCTGTAAAATTGGGTAGGATTCCAGTGTATCTGTTAATAGATGATCAAGTATTTGTCACTGCTGTTGTAAGGGGAGTTGTAGTTCCTGAGATCTATACAGCTAGAATATATTCTGATGTCTATCTTCTTGGCTAAACTATTAGAAAGCCTAAAAAAGTTACGTTTTTATAAATGATGGTAAAACAAAAGAATTTTAGGTGTTGTTCTACAGAAGTAATATGTAGCATGCTAATTAAAAGTATTATCTGACCCTGACCCAACACCATCACATCAGGCATGAATATTGTATTTTTTATTTGTATTTAAAGTTTGCTTTGAGCTGGGCGGTGGTGGCGCATGCCTTTAATTCAGCACTTGGGAGGCAGAGGCAGGCAGATTTCTGAGTTCGAGGCCAGCCTGGTCTACAGAGTGAGTTCCAGGACAGCCAGGGCTACATAGAGAAACCCTATCTCAAAAATAGAGAAGCCCTGTCTCAAAAAAACCAAATTAAAAAAAAGAAAAGAGGTAAAGTTTGCTTTGCCACAGAAGTTAAAATCTACACAGACACAATGCGTATGTGTGTGTATACATACACACACATAAACGTATATATGAAATAATGGTAGTCAAAATTGTGTGTTCCCTTTCTCAAGCTCTGTTCTATAGTTGAAATAATGCATGGGAGTAGTATACATGTATGTGCACATGTGTGTGGAAGCTAGAGGTCAACACTGGATGTCTTCCTTAATCACCTTCGTTTTGAGACAAGTCTCTAAACTTGAAGCTTACCAATTAAGATAGGACTGGCTGTCCACCAAGCACCAGGGATTCTTCTGTTCCTACCTTCCCAGCACTGGGATTTCATGAGTGTGATGCTGTGCGCAGCTTTTAATGTAAGAGTATGTGCACCTGTGGTGCTCAGAATCCTGAAGACATCATCAGATCCACCAGAGCTATAGAGTTGTTTGCTGAATACCATCTTGTTATGTGGGTATTGGGATCTGAACTCTAGTCACCGTGATTGCATACCAGTTGATCTTAACTGCTAAACCATCTCGTCAACGCCTCAATGGAGGTTCTTTTTTTTTTTTTTTATTGGCTATATTCTATATTTACAATTCATTTCCCTTTTTCTGGTTCCCCACCCCCAAAGGTCCCACATGCTCTTTTCAGTCCCCCTGCTCCCTCATCCACCCCCTCCCACCTCACTGTTCTTGTACTCCTCCACAATGATGCTATGGTCCATTCTAGTACCAGTGTCCACTCCTTTCTTCTTGTCAGACATCACTTGGTATGTGATTTATGTCTTTGGTGTTCCAAGATTCTAGGCTAATATCCACTTATCAGTGACTGCATACCATGGGTATTCTTTTGAGACTGGGTCACCTCACTTAGTATGACGTTCTCCAGCTCCATCCTCAATGGAGGTTCTTAAGACATCCGTTTTCTCATTCTATCAATTTCCACATTTTCCACCTTTAGTCATTACCCTTTCCCTGCCACAATCCATATAAACATTCTAGCTACAGTAAGGCAATCACTGTGGCACATGGCTGTAATCAGACAGGTACATATCTCTTTCAAAGCTGCCGTGGACTACACAGTGAGACCCTTTCAAGCTCAGTGTCAATAATTACAAGCATTTTGGCACATAAAATCCAGGTACTTGAGCAGAAACAAGGAGGAACCTGCTTGTTCATTTACCACTTTGTGTAAGCTCTTATTTAAGAGCTTAATACAGCCGGGCGGTGGCGGCGCACGCCTTTAATCCCAGCAGTTGGGAGGCAGAGGCAGGTGGATTTCTGAGTTCGAGGCCAGCCTGGTCTACAGAGTGAGTTCCAGGACAGCCAGGGCTATACAGAGAAACCCTGTCTCGGGAAAGAAAAAGAAGAAAAAAAAAAGCTTAATACATTGGGAAGTCATATCTGTTTACTTTCTCAAGTTAGACTGACCATAGAATCTTACCATCTTAGAACGTTGTATATTGAATTGCATTTATTCATATCATTGCATTTATTTATGGTATGGTGTACCCTCTAATATCTTCACAGCACACTGATTGTTTCAAAGGCTCTTTACATTTCAGTCCCATTTTAGTATTCCTTTAAACAACTTGACTGATGATTCTGAATGTTCAGCCAAGAGAGTGGTATCAAAAGCTTGCTTGAACTTATCTAAAAATTCATAATCAGTACTAAATCTGAATTTGTTTGCCCAGAGCACCACAGTGCCGGGCTGGGAGAGGTGCACCATGGTGGCGAGCAGCTTATCCAGGAAGTAGTGATGGTAGACCACATCCGAGGCCAGGACGTAATCATAATAAAAGGTCGACTTAGGGAATTTCTGCTCCAGCTCTTCCCCCCACACCAGTTCTTTCACTTCAGGTAGATGACCTGTGCATTCTAGTGTGTTTTTTAGAAGATTGTATTGAAGATTTCCTAGAACATCAGGCAGGTCTGTTGCTGTGACTTGAGCTCCTATGAGAAAAAGAAATGGTAATGCTGCCTCGAGATAAGGGCAGCCACAATTTCCTTTACTAAGAGATAGACAAGAAACATCTACATGTCTTACTCCTTCCTCTGTTGGTATATGTGAAATTAAAAATAGGCAGCTTCCCCCTACATTTGATGTCAGTAGCACCCCAACTTAAACTTCCACCCCACTCGTGAATGTCAGCAGGATTCAGTTTCATACCTTTGAACGCTCAGCTTCCATGCATGAAAACTAGGTAAATTAACTACGTTAAGACTAATGTCCCCAGGACTATTTGAATAACTAATGATGCATGTCAAGTGACATTTAGAGGCAATTCAGTAAAACTGGCTAAGCTACACACAGAAGAGTTTGTTGTTGTTGTTTGTTTGTTTGTTTGTTTTATGAGAACAAGAAAAAACAAACCTAAAAGAGTGGACACAATGGAAACAAGGCCTGGTCCAGCACCAATTTCAAGTATTTTAGCATCTTGGAGATTTAATTCCTCTGTATGGTCTTCTAAATATTGACACAAAGCTGTAGCCTAAAAGACATTAACAACAAGTTTTCTCTTTGAAATTGGATCATTAGAAACCAGGAGCAAACCATTGTTGCTTTTAAGCATAACCCTAATTATTTTCAGTTTAATAAGTGTTCTATAAGAACCAATATAGCCAGATATAGTGGCTCTGACCTGGAAGCACTAGGAACACTAGCGAGCCTGAGCTATTATGTGATTCTTACCCCTGGTTCGAAAACTAGCAAAACAGAAAGGAAAACCCATCTCTGTCATGAATGTTATAATTCTACCTAAAGACCTGGAGAATCAGTTCCACTCTTAAATCAGGAATGGGCACTGAAAAATAGCAAATCTTGCCAGCTTTTTCATGTTGGCTTCATGTAAGTTATATAAATTTGAACACTTTTCTCCCAGCTCTTTAATGAAACTAGACTAATTAGGTTTGTTCCATTGAACATCTGACCAGTTTGGCTTCCTCCCCCACTCCCTCCCTCTCTCCTCTTCCATCTCTTGTGTGACAAACATTGCCAGAATAGTAATTCTCAAGGTGTTTAGTTTGTTAAAGATAAAGATCCTTAGCTTCTGTGGGGCTACATGTTTAGATCAGCCCTGATGATACCAGTTTGGACTACAATATGAATGAGCAAATTAGTTTTTATTCATGCTACTAAATATCCTTTTTATTCCATTTATAATTTTTCACAACTGTTCTATAAGATAACATTTCATTGATTCATAAAAATGTTAATTTGTTAGCTGAGCTTAGTGGCGCACACCTTTATTCCCAGCACTTGGGAGGAAAGGGAAGAAGATTCCTGGGAGTTAGGGCCAACTTCAGCTACATTGTAAGCCCCAGGACAGCCAGGACTTTGTTCCCAAAACAATATTTGGTGGGGGGGGGCACACATACACATGTGCAAATGAAATATCAGCAATGTTCTGGGAAAGACTAAAAAGGTAAGTATTCACAAAACCATGTATACACAGACTAGGGTTTCAGTGAAGACGTGGAGGTGCAAAGCAGTTGAGTTCTCTAGTTTGCACTCCATTTTTTATTTGGGCTAGGCAGAAAGTTACTGGCCAGGGAATGCCTGAACTCTTCCTCACCATTGCAGGTCATCGGGTAAATAGCACAGTAACCCTGTCCCGGTCCACCCTGTGTTCTTGTTGCACAGATATCTTCAAGAGTAATAGCTATCTATGCTGTCAGGGTACTCTAGTAATGGCTAAGACGTGTGAACCAGTTACACATTACTGTGTTTTATGTAGCATAAATGAGACACAGGTGGGACTGGGCAGAATAGAGATCCCTTGGAAATCAGTACTGCCTTCCTGATGCAGGGAGAGGTGGGCCAGCTGAGGAAAGATGCATGCAGCCCGCCAGGTGAGAGGAGCAGATGTCAGACAGCACCAAAACAAGGGAGGGGGTTTTGGGTGGCAAGGAGAAAGTTCTTGTGTGGACCTTCAATATTGAGTGTCACCTACACTGTTCCAGAGAACATACTCTGAGCAGTCTTGTGAAGATGACTGAAGCCAACCTCCCTCTGAGCTCTGAGAACACCCTGCCCTCCAGTGTCATCTGGAATGTCTTTTTGACATTTCAATGCACTTTATCCTTCAAAGCAAATTCTTCAAAGTAATCTCCATGGAGAGCTGCACCAGAAATCATATATTCACTTTGTGCAACTACCTGAAACAAATCCCAAGGCGCCATTTGGTACAGGACAGGATGAAACCTTAATTTTCTAATGTCTTACCATCACTGTAGTTATGTGTTTGGTTTAAGAGGAGGTTTGGTGTTTTGGTAAGGCAAAAGGCCATTGCTGGAAGGAAATCATACCTATGTATAAATTACTAAAAGAGCACTCAGATCTGAAGCCCTGATTCCTTTTTTCCCACCTACTAACAGTCCCCAAGACCACCTGGAGAGTCCAATGGGACTCTAATCATGACTACTCAGTGTTCCACAGTGCCACCATCATGACTTTCTAGTTTAGAGTCCTTTTTACCATATATATGTATCAGACAGTTTTTAAGAAAGTCACCTCTTTTCCCTACACAATTAAAATATTCAAATATTTAATATAACTCCCAAACATCTGCAAGCTTCTGCTCTGTACCCTTCCTAATGTGGACATCCTTGCATTAGAGAAATGGGTAATATTAGGCCTCAGACCACTCAAGAATTATGGTTTCCCAAACCTATGAACCTTTCTGAGTTCTGGTCTTCTCGGCTGTGAGATGGGAATAATGTTGCACCAGTCACTACAGCTAATGTGGGTCTAGGAATAGTGCCTCATTAATCTTCACAATCATGTCAGCAACTAATTGTTACCAGTAGTTCACATTTTAAATATGGACATGATAAATGGACGACTGCCCATGATCACACAACCGGAAAATAGAGAATTTTGTCTGTTTCAGTACCATCCTTACAAGCGTAGGAACATGACTCCTGAATGTTTCTTCAGAAGTATGTACTGTTTACCATGTGAAAGAATTTGAGATTACTGAATGCCTGAGAATGAGGAGCCCAAAAGTGCCCATTGCAAATTCCAAACTATGAATGTTCAACTTTTTTCATATAGTAGTTTTATCAGTTTTATATCCCATTTCCAATGTATTCTACTTGTCAGTTGAAAATATTTCAATAAATATTGATTAGGGTTAGGGGTGTGTGTGATGGATCACTTGTCTATCATGAATGAGAAGGGAGAAGGCGGGCAAGGAGCAAGAGGGGGAAGATAAAGGAATGGGAGAGAAGGATTTCACTTCAAAGTGCTACTGGAAGAAATGCTGTATGTCTTGAAGGGGCCAAATTCCTGGGAAGCAAGGCAGTTATTCAGTAGTTGCGAAAGCACAGAGGTAAGAAGGTGCAGCCTGTTGTTGTAGGCAACAGAGATGTACAAAATATTTTATCTCCAGAAAGCTAGACCACAAATACAGCAGTTCTCACCCCTGGCCACACCACTGTTCCATAGTTCTCAATGGATTCTTGAATGATGATCTTCTTGCCTGCGAACTGATAATGCTCTTGTGTGTAGCTGGCATAGTCTGTTGGAACAAATTTCTGGATGTTACAAAGAGATGATTCTATCCTGTCAGACTGTGAAGCAGAAAAATCAGATGGACTTCAATAATATGGTAATAGATGAAACTTTCTCTAACGGGGAGGGGGGGTGCAACCATCAATAGCTATGACTGAACATACAATAGCTATGACTGTACACACAACATGAAACTGAATGACAACGTATGCCCCTGGTCTTTCCTTTGAGAGAGGACAGAAGAGATGACACCCCATACCCATTTCCTTGCCACCAAGAGGAAGTAATGTTATCTGCTTATCTACAAAGTGACCTGGGTGAGCTTTCTGAACATGAAGGAGCTAGATAAACATGCGTGTGGCTATTATTGGATCTTGGGGTGAGATGGCATTTCCACATGTTGGCAGGAGCATGTTCTCTTAAATCTACAACTACCCCTCAAAAGGTCCAAGCTACCCACAGTCGAGCCAGCTTTCCAAGCTCCAGGAGGCTAGTAACCAAATTCCAGATATTAAATTACAACCGCTTTAAATAATCCTTGAGCCCCATAAACCATAATAGCAGTTCTCACATGTCATAAAATGGGAAGAGAGCACCTAACAGGGCTAGTATGCAGTGAAATCTTCATAGGTTTTTCAGTGTTTAAGAGGAGCAGTGTGAAATGTCAGGGAGGCTGAGGATGCTGAGCACATGATCTACTGTTGGCTAAGAACTAAAACGGCACCAACAATGGGGCTTCTGGCTTGGAGCAGAAGGACCATGTATGGCCTTTGTATACTGGGATATGATGGATTTTGACAGAGGAGTAGAATCTGGCCTCCAGAAAGGGGAAAGTGGTCAATGAGCATTTGTCGTCTCAGAACAGCCACTCACGGTGGAAAAGGAAGAGATGAGTTGGGAAAGAACCCTCTATAGCTGTAGCTTCCTTCAGGGCAGGCCCTCCAGTGAACTTCAGGTGACATTGACTGTTCCATAGAATTTAAGAAAATAAACTATGGCTCATAGTTTATGTGTCTATATATGTTTTCATGTTTATTTCCTAGAAGTTTGTTGCCTTTTTAAGATGGTATCAGTGTGGGACATATTAGAAACAGGTTTTTACCAATAGTAAGGGTGATTGAATCATTTATAGATTTAATCCAGGGGAAGCCTTGGTTCTATTGATGGTATCATGCTTGTTAACAAGCAGCAGTTCTGATTTACACCACTCAAGAGAGAAACTTCTGTACTGACCCAACAGCTAAGCTTCAGTAAGCGTGTAGGAACTTGCTCGTCCAGAGCCAGTGCAGTCATTGGCTCGCTCACTCCTCTGTAAAGCTGTAGGGCACAGACCCACAGCCTTCACAGTGACCTGGCAAATAAGCCCCATCTTTACGAGTGACTGATAAGGTCCTAGAACCATGGGGCTGTGAGCTGATACTGAATCTAATTCAGACATATAGAAAGCATAGGAACACAATGGAGAATGTTTTACTCCCAGGTTCTACAAGGAAGAAGAGACATTGATTCACAAGTATTTACAAGGACCCTGTATAAACATACCCACCATGAGTGGTGTGTGTTCCAGCAACAGAAAATGGAAGTAACATGGAAAGCATATGTCACAGCAAGATGTGTAAAATTACTAACGGTGAGATTTGAGTTTTTTAAAATATTCATGTCTGGGTATTTTGCCTACAAGTATTCAGGTATGTCTATGTGCCATGTGGGTACAGTGTATGCTGCAGAGGCCATAAGAAGGTATCAGATCTGGAACTGGAGTTAAGATGGCTAAAGGCCACCAGGTTTGATTGCTGGTAATCAAACCTGGATCCTCTGGAAGAGTAACCAGTGCTTTTAACCACTGAACGGTCCCTTCAGCCTGAGATTTGAGTAGCTGTAGTTAATTTTGGTCTTTAATATAATCTAATTGTTAGTTATATAACATCAAATGTATCTTGGCCACAAGTAACAACCAGATCCAAAGTTCATGAAATTCACAGCAAGAATAGACTATCTCCAGCACACCAAGCCATCAGGAATTCCTGACAGCCCCATCAGATTCCTCTAACCCTACCACACCCAGCGTGTACCTCTATCCTTTTCTCCCAAGGACCACCATTGTGGCAACTGTTTTCTCTCAGTGTTACAAATTTGGTGGGCTGATATTGTAAGTAAACAAGTATTAAGTTTAGCAGTTAAACTATCCCTATCAATATGATTCATTATTATGTATTTACTTATTTTGAGGAATGTAAAACAAGTGGGTCTTGATTTCTTAATTCCCCTGTCTCAGCCTCTCCTGTACTGGAAATACTGGTGTGATGTGCACCACTGTCCCTTGCTTTCATCAGTCAACATTACTTCAAAAATTGATTGCTACAGATTTTTCTCTGACCTCTACACACATACTGTGGCATGCACATACTTGCATACACATAGTTAAAAATGTATTAAAAATAAAAACAGGCATTGGATGCATGATATAGCTCAACAATTAAAGGTGGTTGCTTCTAAGCCTGAGGATGTATACTGATTCCTGAACCCTCATGGTAGAAGGAGAAAACTAACTCTGGCAAGTTATATTCTGCCTTCTACATGTATGCCAGGACTTGCACAACAAAACATAAATGTAATAAAATTTTAAACACAAGCATATAAATAGTTTTATGTAAGAATGTATGGAGGTCTATAAAGAGAAACATCTGTATTACACTTTAAATAGTTTCACTTATTAATACTAGATAGATCAGAATTTTAGAAATAGTTATATTTTATGAAAACAATGTGGAAAAATAAGTTAACTCCTCTTTAGCAGAGGCGAAACTTTTTTTTTACCACTGTAAATGGTTATTTGAAATGGTTCTCAGGAAACCCTTGGTTGTCTTTAATTCTTTGCTTCCTGAATCTATGCCTAGACATAATTCTAAACTTTCACATGGCTCTAAGAGGAAATACCTCTGACAGGGAACCACTGTCAAAAAGATACCAGGAATATATAAGTGAGAAGCAAAAAACAAATCTAAATTTCCTTTTGGTGGTTTTAAAGGTTGTTCAAATGTATATCCCTCTTAGAACTGCACACATGATAAAACATTGTGGAAGTGATAACAATGAAAACTAAAAGCTAATTGATTTTGTTTTCTGCTCTTTATTATAGTTTTAAAAAATCCTAGAGTTTAAAAGAAACATTATTGTGGCTGGGAAATGATGTAAGAGCTCACCTACTGAGGGTTCTGCAAAACCATCCTCCTGTGGAGTACCCGAGCATGGGGGCTGCTGGGCTGTGTGGAGCTGCTGGTCCATAGCCAGAGCCTATTGAGAGGGGAAAGACAATTCAGACTCAGCCTTGCAAGGTTTCCAGGAGCACTGCTTACCCGTTTTATCGTTTCCCGAGTCAAAACAGACAAACAAACAAAACTCTGCTTGTCATCTTGGTTCCTCGGGGTGAGTAAGGTAGCCACCCAAGGAGCTGGTTCAAGAAGAAATGCAATCCAGAGCAGGTGCACCTGGGAGCATATGTTCCTTGTCACAATCTAGGACCGTATCATTAAGTTCTGGAGTTAAAATTATTTCAAATAGCCTGTAATCCCAGCATTCTGGGAGACAGAGGCAAGCGGATTTCTGAGTTCGAGGCCAGCCTGGTCTACAGAGTGAGTTCCAGGACAGCCAGGGCTATACAGAGAAACCCTGTCTGGAAAAAACCAAATCCCCCCCCCAAAAAAGCCAAAATAAATTATTTCAAATAACTTTCTCGGAACACAATTTTAGTGAAGAAAGCCTGTCCAACACTGGGTGCCAGTGGGGACGATTGTGGATTTATTGAACCATGGACAAGAAACCCAGCCTGAATCAGACTCTGAGACTGTGTTGGAACACAGTTCTAGCCAGGATACTGATCTGGCTCCCCACTTTCAGTACTTGGAGTCTCTTTAACTCCCCCTCCGTCACATACAGGAAGACTGGTTTACAACAAGAGACTTATCCAGCAACCACTGATAGGCACAAAAGCCACAAGCCTGCTGGCACTGGGAAGATTCAGGGTACTTGTGTTTGCTGAGTATAAAAGCAGATACTGCCATTTGAAGGATAGTGAGATAAAATAGAAACAGAACCAGCACTAGGAATGTGTATCCACTCACTGTCTTCAAAATCACAATAACCCCATCACTATCCCACCTACCTAGGAGACTGAGGCAGATGATTCACAAGTTCAAGGGCAGCCCTGGCAATGTAAGAGTCCTGTCTCAAAACAAAGTGGTAGCTGAGTGGTAGACCACATGGCTTGTACCAAGCTAATGTTCAGTCAACAATTGGGGGGGGGTGGGGGTCAGGGAGGAGAATCCTGGATAAAGATGATCAGTGACAGAGCCAGTAGTCTAGGTGGACATACAGCTGAAACCCACTTTGCCCTGGGGTCTGCCTATTTCACCATGGCTTTCCTTAAATGACTCCCAGTGCCTAGTGTATATTAAGGTCCACACTGTACATTGACATCTTTAATCTTTCTAGCAAGTTTTTGTAGATTTTTGTCATCTGTATTTACCATCCTGAGTTTATAGCCATTCTCAAGAGCTGCCCCATCCTACTGTTTCAGCTACTGAGGGCACCCCAGCCAAAAGCACTGTTAGAGAACTTGCTTAATTCCAATCACTTGGTCTATTAACGAGCAATAGATGCCAGAGGCACTCCAGCCATGAAGCATCTGTAACTCCACATGTGCAGAGGATGTATGCCCTGAAGTCCCTGTGCATGTCAAATGAGACAGTGGTGGATGTGATATGGCTGCGTGGCCCTGACATCTCTTGTGAAGGGAGTATCTAAGAAACTAGACTACGGTGGATGGGTGTGCTATGGCTTTTTAATCAGCTCAAGCACTCAAGCCATCACATTAATTCTCCACTTTACCAAGCTACCCAGGGGTGTTCCACTCATGCACCTCACAGGAGCGTCTTTCCCCCTTGCAGACACTTCCTTAGCTTTTAAATTTTCAGCTTTTCAATGACCTCGGAAGTTAGTGGTTGTCCCTTTAAAAAGTAGCAAACATTATCGTGAGGTTCAGAAACTATCCTTGATGTGATGAGAAGCTGTATTAGAATGTTGGCTCTAGAATCTGCTGTGAAACTGCTGTTAATTGTGAGGTAGGAGGGTTGACAGCTGTAATCCAGCAAAGCCTCTCACACGTACAGTCCCCTACTGCTGTTACTACCTCCAGGGCAGCAGAGTGAACATTCAATATGAGTACTTCCAGGGCTATGGAGTGGACATGCTCACTGTATAACCACTTCCAGAATATGGAATAAGCATGCAATATAACCCTGTAATAAAGTGCCTGTCTGTCACCATGGGATGCCACAAATGTAATCTAAGACACTTTTATTTCACATGCAAGGGAGGGAGAACATATTTCAGGTAAGGAATAGGTGACAGTTCTTGAGAAATCAAATGATCCCTCCCACCACTCCTCTTGATGTCAACAATTTTTCCCCCAAAGACAGCTTGTGCATTGAAAAATCAATGCAGTACAATTACTGTTACCTTTTTAGAATCCTATATTAGTTTGACACATGTTAGTATTTACGGTTATCAGTTTCAAATACCTCAAAGTCTTTTCAAACTATCAGTTTAAACATACCTTTTACCTTATGAAGCAGAGATCACAGTTTGTGTGGCCTCAAGCCCCCAGTGTTGTTTATATAGGTCCACATTTGAAATGATGAGCTCTTTATGACCAAAAGCCAGCTAGTTGGAGTTCAAGTTATTTATGGTAGCATTACCCAGAGTTCTCATAGACATTACTAGACTGACACTTCTTTCTCCCTCCCTCTGTCCCTCCTTCCTTTCCTCCCTCTGTTCCTCCCTCCCCTCCATCTCTCTCCTGCCCCAACCTGAAATGGAATGTACTCCAAAGATCCATAATATATAAATAGAGACTAGTTCTCTAGTTACTGGTACCCTGTGGCTGGTGGCAGGGTAAAATGGAAATTTCTGTTTCAGTTGTAGAAAGCAATGTGAGGTCAGTTGGTGAGGGAATGAATGGGATCAAAGTGTAACACTTAAGTATGAAAATCCCATAATGAAATCCAGTACTTCGTAGCCAACCGAGAAGAAATTTAATTAAAGGTAAAACAGGAAGTATAGCTTGGGTGGTTAGGGTTTCACACAGACCCGCAAACACTCCTGTGGTTCAGGAGGCATGCCTGCCCAGGGCACTGCCCAAGATGCTGAGCCGAGCAGCCAAGAACAGCAAGAGCCACTACCCAGAATAGAGAGGAAAGAGGTTTCCAGGAAGAGAGAACATCTGTGCATACGAAGGGATGAAAGTTAAAGATTTAAACCTGCATGCAGGGTGTCTGAAGTTGGGTCAGAGGGAAGAGAACTTTAGAAAGACTTCTGGAAAAAGCTATGGGGAGAAGCTCAGGAAAAAGCTCAGGGAGGAAGCTCTGTAACTCTTAAAATAGAATCCAGGTCATGAAAATTAAAGCTGCAGGCAGATGGGACTTAATGAAGTATCAAGAGTAAAAGTGATTAACTTGAGTACACTTAAAACACTGTCATCATCGTTATTGTACTTTGTCTCGTTCCCTCAACTTGGGATCTTTGGTTCCTAGGGTCCCATGCACGCTGGATCTTCTTTCCTGTAACTTGAGGGGACAAGGTGCCCTGATATGTTCCCAACCTATGAGGTGGACATTCTCTTTCCCCCTAAAAATGCCACTTTTCTGACTACACTGCTGTTTCTAATACTTATTTCTACCAGTGTCCTTCATCTCCATTCAAACAGTATCCACATGACCACAATTTGGTTTAAAAGATATGGGAAATTTTGGAAAATGGATTGCTTGGTGTCACACAACTGTAGTCTGGTTTAAAGAAAGAGGCTCAAAAGTTAGAGGCCAGCCAGGCAGTGGTGGCGCACGCCTTTAATCCCAGCACTTGGGAGGCAGAGGCAGGCAGATTTCTGAGTTCAAGGCCAGCCTGGTCTTCAGAGTGAGTTCCAGGACAGCCAGGACTACACAGAGAAACCCTGTCTCGAAAAACCAAAAAAAAAAAAGTTAGAGGCCAGCCTGAGCAATTTAGGGTACTTTATTTAAAAATAAAAAAGGATAGAAGTGGTGCTCAGTGGTGGAGTACTTGCCTAGCTTGCAAACTTTAAAACTGACTACCATGCATATATTATAAATAATAAAACATATTCATTTTAAAAGTTTCAACCTGAAGAAAAGGGAATAGAAGGAAAATTAAATATACTTAATTCTAATATAAGAAAATATCAACCTAACTAGTATTTTATTTTTGAATCATCACTTCTGTATACTTTTTTGCATAAAATTTTAAAACTACATTAAAAAGTGAGGGGGTTGTTTACTATTTTTGTTTATTTTTTGTAAAACTGTAGAGAAACAACTGGATGGGAGTGTGTCTTTTAGGGTTTGTTTGTAATAATCTTTTTGAAAGCATCTGGAGCTGCTTTTTTAATTAATTAATTAATTTATTTATTCACTTTACATCCTGATCACAGGACCCCCTCTGTGCTCTCCTCCCAGTCCCCCTATTATCCTCTTTTCTTTTCCTCAAAGGGGAAGCCCTACTTGGGTACCATTGAGGACTAAACTCATCCTTTCATACTGAGGTGTGACCAGGCAGTCCAGCTAGAAGACAGGAATTCAGAGACAGGCAACAATCAGAGACAATCACACATACACACACACACACACACACACACACACACACACACCACTCCTATTATTAAGGGACCCACATGAAAACCAACCTGCACATCTAATACAAATCTGTAAGACCTAGATCCAGCCAACGCATGCTCTCTGGTTGGTAGTTCAGTCACTGTGAGCCCCATGGTCCCAAGTTAGTTGACTCTCTAGGTCTTGAGGTGTCTTTGACATCTCCAACTCATTCAATCTTATCCCACTCTCTTCTCTACAACTTCCTAAGCTCCACCTGACTTTGCTCTAAGTTTCTCCCTCTGTTTCTATCATTTGCTGGATGAAGCCTCTCAGGAAACAGTTATGCTAGGCTCCTGTCTGCAAGCATAGCAGTGTCATTAATAGTGTCAGGGCTTGGTTCTCTCGTGGGATGGGTCTGGTGTTGGGCTGGTCATTGTTTGGCTATTCCTTCCATCTCTGCTCTGTCTTTATCCCTGAACATCTTGTAGACATGACAGATTTTGAGGTGAAGGTTTTGTGGGTGCTTGGCGTACCCCTTCCTTCACTGGAAGTTTGTCTGGATACAGGAGGTGGTCACTTGGGTTTCCAAATCCCCAGCTCAGGAGCCTCCCCAGTTCCAGGTCTCCAACTAGTCTTAGAGATTCCCCCGCCCTCACTGATTCACATTCTTTTTCCCAACCCTCTCCCACCCCTCCTCTCACCACCTGATCCCTATCCCTGTTCCCCTCCTCATCCACTGTCCCACCTAGTTCCCTCCCTCCCTCCACCTAAAATTCAATGAAAATGAAGGCACAACATGTACTATAGGTGCTTTAAGAAGTAAATCACAACTATTTCCTGGATCTCAAATGACTTACATCAGAGTTTCTTAAACACAAGGCCATTGGAAACTATGTCAGAAATCTGTAGAAGCTTTAAAATCCCTGGTAGGTCTTGCTTAGAGTCTTGGAAAGGAGCCTGGAGGCTTGAATTTTCCAACCAAGAATTAATCCACTGACCTCCGGGCAGGTGTAGTTGCTATTTTTGCTCTTGAACCTGGGAGTGCCAGGGGTCTACAGCGATCTCAGGGAGATGACAGGGACACACTATTTCGAGTGCCAACCCATGAAGGATTAGGACTCTGCAGAGCACACTGATGAAGTAAGATCCCTGAGTTGGCTTCAGGCTCAATAGGAAAGAACTTTCTAATAAGTACTGCTCAGAACAGCTGTTCATAGGAAGCCCTACAAAATGGAAAGTGGGCCAGATCTAGAGTGAGCAGATACTGAAGGGTGACAGACTTAGACAGGGCTGATAGGCACTGTCACTTGAATCTCTCCCTCAGCACAAACATGATTTTTATTTATTTTTTACCTAACCTACCTCTGTCACCCCTGTGCTCATAGGAATCCATTCTTCCTTCCAACAGAGGACAAATGAACAATTTGTAGAAGTATGCTTAGTCGTCACATCAGTGGACAGGGGTCCTATTAGCACTGAGTGCCTGGAATCCAGGATGTGGCTCAAACTCCCACAACAAACAGGGAAGCACCTAGAACAGTTATCTGGCCCCAAATGTCAACAGGGCCAAACCAAAAAGCTCCACAGGGGCCATGGATCAGAATTGGCATATGGGAAAATTGTAGTGGGCATCCTCAAAAAGCCATCCACTGTCGGGGTAGGCTTGGTATCCTACCTCCCCTGCCCCTCAGTATCTTCCTGTATGAAATAGAGATGGGTTGGCATTCACAGAACAGTTAGCACATGAACAGTTGTGAGCTGTTTTCCAAGTATCCAGCATCCGAGTTTTCATTCTCCAAGAAGCAAACAGAGACAGTGATTCAAATGAAAGCATTTTATTTGTAAAGTATAATTAACAGAATAAAGAAGGTGAAAAATTAATACCATATGAGTGATCTGCAACTAATGCAGAAAAGAGTGTGGTTGTTGGTGTGATAGACCTGACCATTTCCCCCATGGATGAACGTCCAACTTCTGTTACCAGGTCTAGGTAGTGACCGGTCTCCATGGACCACAGCTGCAGCAGCTTTTGTCTGCAGGTGCCTTTTGTTAAGGTATTTTTATCACATCAACAGAAAAATACAGTCTTTGCTCAAGATTGTTTTAGCTAACCTGGATCTTTTTCATTTCCCATACAGTTAAGATTATTTTTTCCGAATACAAATATACAGGTTTTTTTTGTTTGTTTTTTTGTTTTGTTTTGTTTTTTTGTGTTTTTTTGTTTTTTTGTTTGTTTGTTTGTTTGTTTGTGTTTTCAAGACAAGGTTTCTCTGTGTAGTCCTGGCTGTTCTGGAACTCACTCCATAGATCAGGCTGGCCTTGAACTCAGAAATCTGCCTGACTCTGCCTCCCAAGGGCTGGGATTAAAGGTGTACGCCACCACTGCCCAGCTCAAATATACAGTTTTATAAAATGAGCAACTTAAGGCTTTTTAAAAGGGCAGTTTAAAAAAGGTGAAGAATATTCCCTTAGATAGTCATTTAACTTGACATAAAACTTGAGAGATTAGAAAAATCTCTGGTTTAAAATTAAACTGTTGCAAAGTCTTAATTTATTTCCATGTCATAAAAATCTCAGAGGAATTTAAAAAATACTGTTACTAAAAAGAGGTTCCAGACTTTTAAAGATCAAGGTAAACACTGTTCTCCATTATAATTCTTAAAAGATATCTATTCAATCAGATGAGTGCACACTTCTGTTACTTATGAAGTATTTTCTTCAGTTGTATACTGTTTCACAGACACGGCCCTGGAATGGTGTAAGAACCACCGACTTGTTCGTGCTGCCCCGGGCCCTCTCCCTCTCTACTGTCCATGCTGTGCGCGCCTCTGCTCCTCCTGTTGGAACTGCAGGGGGTGTGGCAGAGTACACATGGGGCGGGGCAGAGCACACATGGGGTGGGGCGGAGCACACATGGGGTGGGGACAGACACAAGCCCACAGCCTCTAGCAACCAAGTTCTTGGTGTGCAGCCTCACCCAACCCACTGTACGCGGCTCAAGTCCTCTGACGCTCGGGTGATAAAGATAACCTATGTTAAAGAAAGTATTTTTATTTTTTTTACTACAAAGACTTAACTAGTACAAGATGAAAGGGAACATCTACTAAGATTGGGTTTCTGAGGAGCAGCGGATAAAACTGTATATTTGTATTGTCTCAAATTATAATTTTTAGTATATCTGCATGAAATTGTATCCATTAACGTCACCATTAGTAGCTAATATTCATGCCTTGGAAATAGATTTTGGTGCTATATACTAGTAGCTAAAACCTACTAGAAGTTTAAAGAATACATAAAATACATTTTTCGTAGGGTGCCTGTCATTTCAAAGACCAAATAAACATTTTGTGCTAAACATAAATTTTTTGTTTGTTTGTTTTTTGTTTTTTGAGACAGGGTTTCTCTGTGTAGCCCTGGCTGTCCTGGAATTCACTTTGTATACCAGGCTGGCCTCGAACTCAGAAATCTGCCTGCCTCTGCCTCCCAAGTGCTGGGATTAAAGGCATCCACCACCACCGCCGCCCGGCAGTATTTTCAATTTCTATAAAAAATAGCATTGGGATTTTTAACTGATGTTGCTTTGTATCTGTAGATTGTTTTGGGTAGGATGGTTATTTTCACAATATGAATTCCTCTGATCTGTGACCATAGGTTGCTCTAGTTCTTAAAACATACTTCCATACTTTGTTATGACTATAATAGTAAACAGCTTCAGATGTGTATAAATCACAATTGGCAATCACTAGGTTGCATGTTACCCTAATAGCCAAAAATGCCCTGGAGCAGAATTATAAGCCTGAGAATTAATTACAAGGAGGTTGCCATGATTGAGAAACAGGTTTGGATGAGAAATTCTGACAGAAAATTTTTTTCAGTGACCAGCAAGATGGCTCAGCAGCCACATACATCCTGGAGACTGCAAATGACCGGAAGTTGACCCCTGAAGTCCAAAGCAGAGGAAGAGAACTAACTCCTGAACGTTGTCCTCTGACTCTCACACACAGACTGGGACATACATACTTGTGTGTTCATGCATGCACAGGAGTGTGCATACACACACAAGTTTGTGTGAGCATATATAATATATATAATACGTTTTTAATATTTAAAGGGTTTTAAATAGGATTGAGTTTGATAGCAATATTTTTCATGTCTTATACTTTAAAAAATGGCATGTTTCTAACTTAATCCAAACCAAGCACATGTTGTGCCAAATATATACAAGAAAACACATTGTCTACTAAAACCACTTTTGGTGAGCTTGAGAGCACAAGCTAGTCACTACTCTGATGGGGCAAAAGACCCCCAGCAACATCTTTGTTTCCATAATGCCACCCATGGCTCGAAAGTACAGCTTTTTAAAAGACTTAAATGTAACTGGCGAGGCTTTGGTTTTAACTACATCTCTTGACCACTGTTCAGAAAGATAATTTTTTCCCAACAGATGTCTAATAGGAAAGAATGTGTTTACCTGGCAGAGCTATCCTGGACTGTTCCATGGTATGCCGTGCCTTCCATTCTCCCGCAAACCCCTTCTAGAGTAGACTTAGTTTGAGAGGCAGTTCTGTGAGATTACTCTGTCAGAGCTTGGGGGGGGGGCAGGGTGCTTAGTTTTATTCAAGCACCAATCCTGGCTTTAAATACTGAGGAAGTTTCTGTCCCTTGGAAGCTTTGTCTTTTACACTCTGACTTTGTCTCTAAAGATCTCTCTCCTTCTATCAGAGACATAAGTATATCTACTCCAAAATTTTCTGAGAGGAAACACCTCTGGGCTAATCTCTTGTCTTTCTTTTTAGCCACCGATGAAACAAGCCTGTGCAGAGAGGTGCTGGGCTCTTTCCAGCTGAGCTGCCTCATGAGGAAAGCTGCCCCAAAGATTCAGTTTTGCCACCATCCTATATGCTCAACACAAAAAATTATGGGAATACATGAGCATAATAATTTTTATCACAGTTGATTCCAGGGCAAACTGACTTATGATTTATATATGTGCAGCTGTGTGTATGGTCTTGTCACTGTGAGTATGTGAGCATGAAGAAAAGCAAAAGATATTAGTGGGACCTGATATTAGTGAGATATTAGTGGGAACTGATGAAGAAGAAATTAGGTGAGAACAAGGAAGAAATTAATAAGTAATCCAAAGTAATAAAAATGACGACGATAATGATAATAATAAAACCTACAGTTATACAAATTATTTGTGGTAAGATCCCATGCATGAAAAAATAATAATCCAAATGTTAATCATTTCATCTGGATGGCTGCATTTTGGGTAGTTTTCTTTGCTTCATTGTCCTAACCTGTGCTCCTCTTGAGGATTAGTTAGAAATGGTCTTTAGGACCAGGGGGAGAAATACAAAAGTTATTTAAGTATATGTATGGATTTCCAGTTGCTTATTCCTACAAGCAATCAGAACTCACTTCTGATGAACTTCATAGAATGTACATCAGAATTAACCTCCCAGAGAGCCTATTGAACAGGGCTATGCCAGGAGCAAATTCTGCATGTTTCCCAGTTGCTCAATCAATGGAACTCCAGCCTCACAAGAGGGCTCAGTTGCATCAGGTAGAGGATCTGCTGTGCTGATCAATATTAACTATCAACTTGCTAGGATTTAGAACCAACCTAGGAGACAAACCTCAGAAGGAAGGTTCTAGATACCCTGATCCCAGTGTGGATGACACCAGTGTATGGATTGACCCTGAAATAATTAAAAATGCAGAAGTAAGCTGATCGTCAGAATTTATCTTGGTTTGCTTCCTGGCTACAGGATCAATGTGACCAGCCATCTCAAGCTTCTGCCTCCGTGACTTCTCAGCTAACATCTGTGCCCCTGAGCTGTCAGCCAAAAAGAAACCCTTCCTTCTGATAACTTGCTTTTGTTAGGTGTTGGGTTACAGCCATTAGAAGAGTAACTACTTGACTTTTCATAGGGCAACCAGAAAGCAGAGAGATGGAGGGAGGTTCTAGGATCAAAATACACCCTTAAAAGAAACGTGCTCCAAGTGTTGTTGTTGTCTGAATATAAAACATCTCCGTAAGCGCCAGTGTGAGCTCAGCTTACAGTGCCTAGGTAGCAGGTAGCTGGAGGAAAAGGACTTGAAGGTGTTAACTCTTTCTGATCCTCCATGTTAAAATGAGTCTGTAAAAGCTCCTGCAGAATGCCTCCCCATTTTGATGGCCTGGTAGTACCTGAAACTGAGAGTCAAAATAAATCCTTCCTCTCTGTAGAGCTTCTGTTAGGCCTTTTGTTGTCGTAGTATAAAAACGACCAACAAACAAGATGTGTTTGTTGGTCGTTTTTATACTATGAAAAACAGATCTACAGACGAGGTCAATATTTTCATGCACCAACTACTCAATACTGGATACAAAGCTTTCAATACATAAATCTTTAAACACTTAATATTCAAACCATAACAGGTGGTCTAGAAAGGCAAAACAACAGAGATAACAAAAGAACTACTAGTTGGTAAGTGGGGAGAAGTAGGGACTGGGGGACAAACAGCACAGGGGAACTTTAGTACAGTATAATTACTCTGTAATACTGCAATAGTGAATGCATGCCATAACATTTGTCCCAACCCAGAGAATATGTAGCGTTGAGAGTGAGCTGCAGTGTGCACCAGGGACTTTAGTCCTTAATGATATTAATATAGACCGATTGTAATAGTGTGCCCCTGTGATACAACGTACTGTCAGTGACAGCTGTGAAAGCATATATCACACAATTATGCTGTGACCAAAAACTTCTATTTCAAAAATCCATTTGAAAATCTTTGTACTCAACAAAAATGGCAAGAAAAATCAAGGTTTCACTTTTTTAGTTAAGAGGTCTTCACCATACTAGTACAGTAGATTCTGTTGTAATTCTCCAAGAAAACAAAACAAAACAAAACCTTGCAGGTCAATATTCTGTGGATTCTTTCTCACAATGTTAGAAGAAAACCCTAAGTAGCAATCAAAACTCAGTCATAAACTCAGTGCAAGCTGAGACACTGAACTGCAGGGCGGCTTAAGTCTTTGCACATGTAAAAGGATCAGCTGAATGGTTACAGACTTGGTTCTCCGCCAGGCACAGGGGCAATGGTGGCATCAGCAGGAGTTCTCACGGAGGATCATCTTTTCATTGCTCATACATGAGTCACTCTAGATATTGGATTAAAATCACAGTGGCTCTTCTTAAAAGAAGGGATTGCAGCATACCTTAATACATAGACAACAAGACCAGAAATACTCAATTGTACACAAATGGAAAACACAACCCTTATTTTTAAGAGTCTTTTCAGAATTGCAATATAATCAGGACAGAGAATGAAAATAGCACACTCCTTTCCCTTCAGAGGATAAATGTGATTCAATGTGCATTTGACTAAGGAGTTCTGTATCACTAACCTGCCCCCATATGTGCCTCAGTAATGTCCAGTTTTCCCAACCACTTAAACCTTCTACATTAGCAGACAGCCTAGGACCCAAATACAGCGCCTCTGTTTTTTGCTTTCCTAATACAGCTAGAGTAGATGGATCTTTGATCTTCCATAAATGCTTTTAATACTACCCATCTCAAATTGTTTTAGTTAGGCTAAAGCTCATTCTTATTGACACATCTGACTTATGGGGCATCTTCCTATTCTCTCAGTTTCACTATTTCATAGGTGAGAAATTGAGCTTGATGCCTTTTCTATGAAGAGCTATTTTCCCCTTACCCTCCACTGAAAAATTCTTGCATTTCTTTGCCCAGTAATTTTTACTATTTCCTTTATCATGGGTAAATTTCTGGTTATTCATTATAATATATATATATATATATATATATATATATATATATATATATATATTCTGTCTTAGTTAGGGTTTCACTGCTGTGAACAGACACCATGACCAATGCAAGTTTTATAAAAGACAACATTTAATTGGGGCTGGCTTACAGGCTCAGAGGTTCAGTCCATTGTCATCAAGGCAGAAACATGGCAGCATCCAGGCAGGCGTGGTACAGGAGGAGCTGAGAGTTCTACCTCTTCATCTGAAGGCTGCTAGTATATATATATATACCCCCGGATTTGGGGGTAACCTAAATCTATGTTCCCAGGACATAGTTGTTTATAATTTTGGCTTCAGAAGACACCATTTCTTAATTCTCTTTGAGGTCAGGGATTTTTTTTTTGTTTTTGTTTTGTTTTTACATTGACAGTCACAGCACTCCATGTGGAGTTCTAGCAAGGACCCGTGAGGATGAGCCAGCTGGCATTCTCTCTGTAAATTGTGTTGACCCCTTCCATGACTGTTTTGGTCCTCCCAGCTTGGTAGGCTTTGAAAGCATCTTGGTTTCTGGCCATCGGTTTGGTTTTTGTTGGCTTTCAGAATTCTGAAGGAATTGGGAGCTTGTTAAGCTTGGCAGAGGTCCTTTCTTCCTCTTCCTCAAACACTGCTCCATGAGTGATCTAAGGAAGGGGGAAGTGTGTGGGGTGGTAGATATTCGTTGTCCCAGGTGTTTCTCTATTTGGTTAGTGTGTAAAGTCCACGACTAAGTGTGTAAGTGTGGGAGGAAGGGAATATAAGTAGTGATAAGTAAACTTCGCATTTCCCTCAATAAGTAATATTTACTGTCTCTAAATTGTTTTACTTTGCATGCTTAATTAAAAGTTCTAGGTGACAGGACTTTTTTTTTAAAAAATGTGCAGCATGTTTACCTGAAATTTAAAATAAACTATAAATGGTGAAAATTGCTAAGGTACAGAAAATAATAGTTCTAAAGTGAAAAGGAAATTCCAAGAGTTTTAAAAATATTTAAAGGTTATACCAGAACTAAAGATAAATCTTGGGAACAGCTGCCGTTCCTTTTTAATCTTGTCTCTCATTTCTTAACAACAGAATTCACCGTTAAAGGAAAATATTATGTCTTGTTTACTTATTTAATTTTATATGTATATGTGTATACTTGACTGTATTATGGGCACCACATGTGTGCTTTGCCAGTACAAGTTAAAAGAGGGTTTTGGGTCCCCTGGAACTGGATTACAGGTGGTTGTGAGCCAGTGTGAGTGCTAAGAACTGAACCGTCGTCCTCTTTAAGATTAATAATTGCTCTTAACCACTCTGCCATCTCTCCAGTTCCAAATGCCCTGATTTAAGATGGAAATCTGAGAGCTGTTCTTTGGGAAGCTACACTTTCACTCCAATATCTTTCATATCTTTCCTTGCCTATATTAAAATATCTTTATTGTGTCAGCATTAAAGTAATAAATCGTGGTTTGGTCTCAGTCAAGTCCTTTAAGATTACGATGAGCATGTTTCTGTTCTTTCCTTGTTTCTGGAGATTCCATGCTATCTTGAATTTTACAATGAATATATTGATGGTGAGTTTACCTGTCTGTTGCTTGGCTGACCTGTCCTAGTAAGTGTGGTGTCTGCTACTTTGCTTTTGTTTTTTTCCTGGCCAAAAACTCACAAGAGTTTGATAAGTGCCACTGGTAGTGAAAATACAAATTCAAGCTGGTAGGGTACCTTTAATCCCAGCACTCAGGAGGCAGAGGCAGAGACAGGCGAATCTCTGAGTTAAAGACCCCCTGGCCTTGACCAGGCGTGGTGGCACACGCCTGTAATCCCAGCACTTGGGAGGCAGAGGCAGGCGGATTTCTGAGTTTCGAGGCCAGCCTTGTCTACAGAGTGAGTTCCAGGACAGCCAGGACTGCACAGAGAAACCCTGTCTCGAAAAAAACAAAACAACAAAACAAAACAAAACAAAACAAAACAAACAAACAAAAAACAAACCAAAACAACAACAACAACAACAACAAAACTGGCCTATTGAGGGAGTTGCAAGGCAGACAGGTCTACACAGAGGAACCCTGTCTCAAAAACAAAAACAAACAAAAAATACAAATTCCCTAGACTCATCCATCTTCTGTTCTTAGTCCTTGGAAGTGCATGGCTATTCCAGGGAAGGTCATCATAACAGCTGATCCCCTAGATGGCATAGTCCACTCTCTGGCCTCCCTGCGCCTCCTTGTCTTGGAGAGCAGTTCAAGACACCGTGGAGAATGTAACCAAAGCAGCACATTCTAGGTCTAGAACACCACAGTAGGAATAACTGTCTGTACTTGGTATTAACTTAGAACTTCATTGCTTCTTTCCCTGCCTGTATCCTCAGCATTCTGTAAAGCTAATAGCTTAGACAAGAGGAACTCCACCAGTTTCCATCCTCTATGGTGGGCTGAGGCAGGGGTTAACTTATATAAATTTTGAAGTTAAAAAACAAAAAGGTAAATCTGGGCTCAAGAGATGGCTCGGTAGTTAAGAACACTTGCTGCTCTTTCACAGACCTGGGCTTTGGTCCGATTCTTCATGATGGTATCTCGCAACCATCAATAAACCTTTCTCTGATTTCTGTCGGTACTGTACACACATAGTGTACATACCACATACCATGGTGCAGGGAAACCACTCAAACATAAACTAAAACAAATAAATCTAAAAAATTATTTAAAATAGATAAATTTAAAAATCTATGTTGACTTCATGAGAGGCTAACAAGAAACAGCTGTTCTGCCGTGCGGTGGTGGCACACGCTTTTAATCCCAGAATTTGGGAGGCAGAGGCAGGTGGATTTCTGAGTTCGAGGCCAGCCTGGTCTACAGTGTGAGTTCCAGGACAGCCAGGGCTACACAGAGAACCCTGTCTCAAAAAACCAAAAAAAGAAAGAAAAGAAAAAGAAAGAAAGAAAGAAAGAAAGAAAGGAAGGAAGGAAGGAAGGAAGGAAGGAAGGAAGGAAGAAAGAAAGAAAGAAAGAAAGAAAGAAAGAAAGAAAGAAAGAGCTGTTCTGTGTATCTGTGTCTTCAAACTTCACCCTGAATGAGAACATTTCTGATCTAAGGGCCTTTGGGGATTCCCAGAGGGAAAAGTAGCCATTTGGATATTGTGGTAATAACCAAATTCTGGGTAAATGGTTGTAGAGGACAAGCCTGTGTTGCCTAATCCAAGATAAGAGATAGGCCAGCAGGGGCTAATATCCTGGATTGACTCTAGGCCAGTAGATGAAGTCTGATCCAAGAACCTATACTTCTTTTCTTTCTTTCTTTCTTTCTTTCTTTCTTTCTTTCTTTCTTTCTTTCTTTCTTTCTTTTGTTTGTTTTTGGTTTTTTCGAGACAGGGTTTCTCTGTATAGCTTTGGCTGTACTGGAACTCATTTTGTAGACCAGGCTGGCCTCGAACTCAGAAATCCACCTGCCTCTGCCTCCCAAGTGCTGGGATTAAAGGCGTGAGCCACCACCGCCCGGCCTTTTATTTCTTTTTCTTTTAGATACCTAAGCAGATAATGAAAAATATAATTTAGCTTCACTATAAATTTGAAGAGTAAATATATCTGGCTTAAACTAACACTTTAAAACAGACAAATGGCTGGGCGGTGGTGGTGCGCGCCTGTAATCCCAGCACATGGGAGGCAGAGGCAGGCAGATCTCTCTCTGAGTTCAAGGCCAACCTGGTCTACAGAGTGAGTTCCAGGACAGCCAGGGCTAAACAGAGAAACCCTGTCTTGAAAAACCAAAAACCAACCAACCAAACAAACAAACAAACAAACAAACAGATAAATGTTTTCATTTGAATATAAATCTATACACAGAAACAAGTAGTAATGAAAATTTAAGTGATAATGAAGGCTTTCCTCAAATCGTAAGGAAATTTGGGGTTATTTAACAAATGATATCCTACTGCTATATTAGTTTTCATAATATGTCACTGTAATAAACACCTGAGAGAAACAAAACCATAACTCTTATGTAGAGTTATGGTTTTGGATACTGGCTAGCTAACTTCATCGCTTCAGGCCTAAGGCCAGGCAGAAGATGAAGGTTTAAGTAATAAGTGAATGTTTTAAGGTTGGAAATAGCAAATTACAAAAGTTAGAGGATTAAATTGCCTAAGATGGTAATGAGAAAATGATTTTGGTACAGAACTCTGAAGTCACATAGATAGGATAGATGATAGAATATTTTTTCTAGCTTTTCTATTTTTATTTTTTTTTAATTTTTATTAGATATTTTCTTTATTTGCACTTCAAATGTTATCACCTTTCCTTGTCTCCCTTCTGAAAACCGATATCCTATCCCCCCTCCCCCTGCTCACTATCCTACCCACTCCAACTTCCCTGACCTGGCATTCCCCTACACTGGGTGTCAAGCCTTCACAGGACCAAGGGCCTCTCTTTTCATTGGTGTCCGACAAGGCCATCCTCTGCTACATATGCGGCTGGAGCCATGGGTCCCTCCATGTGTACTCTTTGGTTAATAGTTTGGTCCCTGGGAGCTCTGGGGGTACTGGTTGGTTCATATTATTATTTCCTATGCAGCTGCAAACCCCTTCAGCTCCTTGGGTCCTCTTTCTAGCTCCTCCTTTGGGGACCCTGTGCTCAGTGAGTGGATGGCTGTGAGCATTCACTTCTGTATTTGTCAGGCACTGGCAGAGCCTCTCAGGCGACAGCTATATCAGGCTCCTGTCAGCAAGCACTTGTTGGCATCCACAATAGTGTCTGGGTTTGGTAACTATATGGGATGGATCCCCAGGTGGGACAGTCTCTGGATGGCCTTCCTTACTGTCTCTGCTCCATACGTTGTCTCTGTATCTCCTCCCATGGGTATTTTGATCCCCTTCTAAGAAGGATCAAATTATCCACACTTAAGTCTTCCTTCTTGAGTTTCATGTGATCTGTGAATTGTATCTTGGGTGTTCCAAGCTTCTGGTCTAATATCCACTTATAGGAGAGTGCATACCATGTGTGTTCTTTTGTGATTGGGTTATGTCACTTAGGATGATATTTTCTAGTTCCATCCATTTGCCTAAGAATTTCATGAATTCATTGTTTTTAATAGCTGAGTAGTACTCCATTGTGTAAATGTACCACATTTTCTGTATCTATTCCTCCATTGAGGGACATTTGGGTTTGTTCCAGCTTCTGGCTATTATAAATAGGCTGCTTTGAACATTGTGGAGCATGTATCCTTATTACATGTTGGAGTATCTTCTGGGTATATGCCCAGGAGTGGTATTATTGGGTACTATGCCCAATTTTTTGAGGAACCGCCAAACTGATTTTCAGAGTGGTTGTGCCAGCTTGCAATCCCACCAGCAATGGAGGAGTGTTCCTCTTTCTCCACATCCTTGCCAGCATTTCCTGTCACCTGAGGTTTTGATCTTAGCCATTCTGATTGGTATGAGGTGGAATTTCAGGATTATTTTGATTTGCATTTCCCTGATGACTAAGGATGTTGAACATTTCTTTAGGTGCTTCTCAGCCATTTGGTATCCTCACTTGAGAATTCTTTGTTTAGCTCTGTACATATTTTTTGTACTCCATTATTAATAGGGTTATTTGGTTCTCTGGAGTCTAACTTCTAGAATTCTTTGTATATTTTGGATATCAGCCCTCTATCAGATATAGGATTGGTAAAGATCTTTTCCCAAACTGTTGGTTGCAGTTTTGTCCTATTGGCAGTGTCCTTTGCCTTACAGAAGCTTTGTAATTTTATGAGGTCCCATTTGTCAATTCTTGATCTTAGAGCATAAACTATTGGTACTCTGGCCAATAAATTTCCCTGTGCCCATGTGCTCAAGGCTCTTCCCTACTTTCTTTCTTTCTTTTTCTTTTTTGTTTTTGTTTTTGTTTTTGTTTTTGTTTTTGTTTTTGTTTTTGTTTTTCGAGACAGGGTTTCTCTATGTAGTCCTGGCTGTCCTGGAACTCACTCTGTAGACCAGGCTGGCCTCGAACTCAGAAATCCGCCTGCCTCTGCCTCCCAAGCGCTGGGATTACAGGCGTGCGCCACCACGCCCGGCCCTACTTTCCTTTCTATTATTTTCAGTGTATCTGGTTTTATGTAGAGGTCCTTGATCCATTTGGACTTGAGCTTTGTACAAGAGATAAGAATAGATCAATTTGCATTCTTCTGTATGCTAATTGCCAGTTGAACCAGCACCATTTGTTGAATAGGCTGTCTTTTTTCCACTAGATGGTTTTAGCTCCTTTGTCAAAGATCAAGTGACCATAGGTGTGTGGGTTCATTTCTCAGTCTTCAATTCTATTCCATTGATCTACCTGCCTGTCACTGTACCAATACCATGCAGTTTTTATCACTATTGCTGTGTAGTACTGCCTGAGGTCCAGGATACTGATTCTTCCAGAAGTTCTTTTATTGTTGAGAATAATTTTTGCTCTCCTGGGTTTTTTGATATTCCAGACGAATTTGGAAATTGTTCTTTCTAGCTCTATGAAGAATTGAGTTGGAATTTTGATGGGGATTGCATTGAATCTGTAAATTACTTTTGGCAAAATGGCCAATTTTACTATATTAATCCTACCAATCCATGAGCATGGAAGCTCTTTCCATTTTCTGAGATCTTCAATTTCTTTCTTCAGAGGCTTGAACTTGTCATAGAGTTCTTTCACTTGCATAGTTAAGAGTCACATCAAGGTATTTTACATTATTTGTGACTATTGTGAAAGGTATTGTTTCCCTAATTTCTTTCTCAGCCTGTTAATCCTTTGAGTAGAGAAAGACCACTGATTTGTTAGAGTTAATTTTATATCCAGCCACTTTGCTGAAACTGTTTATGAGGTTTAGGAGTGCTCTGGTGGAGTTTTTTGTATCACTTAAGTATCCTATCACATCATCTGCAAATAGTGATATTTTGACTTCTTCCTTTCCAATTTGTATCCCTTTGACTCCTGTTGTTGTCTAATTGCTCTGGCTAGGACCCCGGGTACTATATTGAACAGGTAGGGAGAGAGATGGCAGCCTTGTTGAGTCCCTGATTTTAGTGGGATTGCTTAAAGTTTCTCTCCATTTAATTTGATGTTGGCTACTGGTTTGCTGTATATTGCTTTTACTACATTTAGATATGGGCCTTGAATTACTGTTCTTTCCAAGACTTTTATCATGAAGGGGTATTGAATTTTGTCAAGTGCTTTCTCAGCATCTAATGAAATGATCATGTGCTTTTGTTCTTTGAGTTTGTTTATATAGTGGATTATGTTGATGGATTTCCATATATTGAAGCATCCCTGCATCACTGGGATGAAGCCTACTTGATTGTGATGGATGATCATTTTTCTGTGTTCTTGGATTCAGTTTGCAAGAATTTTATTGAGTGTATCAATATTCATAAGTGAAATTGGTCTGAAGTTCTCTTTCTTTGTTGGGTCTTTGTCTGGTTTAGGTATCAGAGTCATTGTGGCTTCATAGAACGGATTGGGTGTTCCTTCTGTTTCTATTTTGTGGAATAGTTTAAAGAGTATTATGTCTTCTTCGAAGGTCTGATAGAACCCTGCACTAAACCGGTCTGGCCTTGGGCATTTTTTGTTGGGAGACTATTAAGGACTGCTTCTATTTCTTTAGGGGTTATGGTACTGTTTAGATAGTTTATTTGACCCTGATTTAACTTTGGTACCTGGTATATATCTAGAAAATTGTCCATTTCATCCAAGTTTCCCAGTTTTGTTGAGTGTAGCTTTTGTAGTAGAATCTGATGTTTTGTTTTTGTTTTTTTGGATTTCCGCAGTTTCTGTTATCTTTCCCTTTTCATTTCTGATTTTGTGAATTTGGATACCGTCTCTGTGCCTTCTGGTTAGTCTGGCTAAGGGTTTACCTATGGTGTTGATTTTCTCAAAGAACCAGCTCCTGCTTTGGTTCTTTGTATAGTTCTTTTTGTTTCTACTTGATTGATTTCAGCCCTGAGTTTGATGATTTCCTGCCATCTATTCTTCTTGGGTGTACTTGCCTCTTTTTGTTCTAGAGCTTTCAGATGTGCCATCAAGGTGCTAGTGTCTGCTCTCTCCAGGTTCTTTTTGCATGCATTCAGAGCTATGAGTTTTCCTCTTAGCACTGCTTTCATTGTGTCCCATCAGTTTGGGTATGTTGTGGCTTCAATTTCATTAAATTCTAAAAAGTCTTTAATTTCTTTATTTCTTCCTTGACCAAGTTATCATTGAGTTGAGTGTTGTTCAGCTTCCACATGTATGTGGGCTTTCTATTATTTTTGTTGTTATTGAAGAACAGCCTTAGTCTGTGATGATCTGATAGGATGCATGGGATTATTTCAGTCTTCTTGTATCTGTTGAGACCTGTTTTGTGATGGATTATATGATCAGTTTTGGAGAAGGTACCATGAGGTGCTGAGAAGAAGATATATTCTTTTGTTTTAAGATAAAATGTTCTATAGATATCTGTTAAATCTGGTTACCATCTGCACCGAGGAGTTGGGGCTGTTCCACAGTCCTCTATGCATGGTTCCTGCCAGGGGAGAGATGGTTTCCAGGGAGTGCTTTGACTCCCAGGCTCAGAAAAGTGCTGACACAGACTTATAGGCCCACAGAAGGGACAAGTTCCAGCCAGAGACAGCAAGACCATCTAACCCCATAGATAACCAGATGGCAAAAGGCAAGCACAAGAACCTTAACAACAGAAACCAAGGCTACATGGCAGCATCAGAACCCAGTATTTTCAAAACAGCAAGTCCTGGATACCCCAATACACTGGAAAAGCAAGATTTGGATTTAAAAATCACAGCTCATGATGCTGATAAGGACTTTAAGGACATAAATAAAGCCCTTAAAGAAATAAAGGAAAACACAGGTAAACAGGTAGAAGCCCTTAAAGAAGAAACATGAAAATCCCTTCAAGAATTACAGGAAAATACAACCAAACAGGTGAAGGAATCGAACAAAACCATCCAGGATCTAAAAATGGAACTAGAAACAATAAAGAAAGCACAAAGGGTAACAACACTGGAGATAGAAAAGATAGAAAACCTAGAAAAGAAATCAGGAGTTATAGATGCAAGCATCAGCAACAGAATACAAGAGATAGAAGAGAGAAGTTCAGGTGCAGAAGATGCCACTGAAAACATTGACACAACAGTCAAAAAATTGCAAAATACAAAATGTTCCTGACTGAAAACATCCAGGAAATCCAGGACACAATGATAATACCAAACCTATGGATAATAGGAATAGAAGAGAGCGGTGACTCCCAACTTAAAGGGCCAGTAAATATCTTCAGCTAGATTACAGAAGAAAGCTTGCCTAACCTAACAAAAGAGATACCCATGGACATACAAGAAACCTACAGAGCTCCAAATAGATTGGACCAGAAAAGAAATTTCTCCTGTCACATAATAATCAAAACACCAAATGCACAAAACGAAGAATACTAAAAGCAGTACGGGAAAAAGGTCAAGTAACATATAAAGGCATACCTATCAGAATTACACCAGACTTCTCCCCAGAGACTATGAAAGACAGAAGATCCTGGGCAGATCTTATACAGACCCTAAGAGAACACAAATGCCAGCCCAGGCTACTATACCCAGCGAAACTCTCAATTACCATACATGGAGAAACCAAGATATTCCATGACAAACCAAATTTACACGGTATCTTTCCACAAATCCAGCCCTTTAAAGGACAATAAATGGAAAACTCCAACACAAGGAGGGAAACTATACCCTAGAAAAAGCAAGAAAGTAATCTTCCATTAACAAACCAATAAGACAATTACATAAACATAACTGTACCTGTAAGACCCGAAAGAAAAATGGGGATGTTCCCAGCACCCCTTGCCTTGGAAGGCATCACCCCAGTCACTCACGAGAAACAGTCTTGATGCAACCGCAAGAGGATTTTTTTATTCCAGAGTCTCTGGGGTTCACAGTCTTACCACGTAGGGTAAAAGAGTGTGAGCCCCGAGTGCAGAAACAGGACCGCTTTTATAGATTTACAGCAAAGTCCGCCTAACACAATCCACTCCATAGCTTCCAAGCCAATCAGTTTAAATCATCCAAGCCCGTGCTCTCTGAGAACCAATCAGTATAGAAGCCGGATAAACTAGTTAGGTCATTTCCGCTTACGTGGCTGTCATGCACAGATTCATGCCAGGGTCACACAGGCATTTCCTGTTATGCATTTCCTGTTATAGGGCCAGGGTCACATATGTACTTCCTGTTACGGGGCCAGGATTACGTACTCAAAGGTCCCCCCAACTAGTAGTAGGTGCCCGGGGACCTGAGCACCCACCAGACACGAGCCCCGCAGCCTGCACGGTGATCCCACCAGCCCAGCTGCGCCCACCCTCGCCCCAGCCACCCTGCAGAGGCGAGACGGGAAAGGACACCAGGGACCTTCCCAGCCTATGGTTCACAGCTGGACCCTGGAGGCGGGTGTGCGCACTCCCAGGCCAACAAAGAGTGGGCCAAACCTCTGCTCCTTTGGGGTCACCCAAGACTCAGGCACGGGGGATTCCCAGCCTGCAACACTCATCCTTTCACACCTTTAAGAACAAGAATACCAGGAGGCAGAAATCACTTTTTCTTAATATCTCTTAATATCAATGAACTTGATTCCCCAATAAAAAGATATAGGCTAACAAACTGGATATGTAAATAGGACCCAACATTTTGCTTCATACAAGAAACCCACCTCAGTGACAAAGACAGACACTACCGCAAAATAAAAATCTGGAAAACAGTTTTCCAAGCAAATGGTTCCAAGAAACCAGCTGGAGTAGCTATTCTAGTATTGAATAAAATCGACTTTCAACCTAATTTTATCAAAAAAGATAAGGAAAGACACTTCATACTCATCAAAGGAAAAATATACCAAGAAGAACCCTCAATCCTGAACATCTATGCTCCAAATGCAAGGGCACCCACATTCATAAAAGAAACTTTACTAAAGGTCAAAGCACACATTGCACCTCATACAATAATATTGGGATACTTTAACACCCCACTCTCATCAATGGACAGATCATGGAAACAAAAACCAGACAGAGAAACAGTAAAACTAACAGAAACTATGAAGCAAATGGATTTAACAGATATCTATAGAACATTTTATCTTAAAAGAATATACCTTCTTCTCAACACCTCATGGTACCTTCTCCAAAATTGATCATATAATCCATAACAAAACAGGCCTCAACAGATACAAGAAGTCTGAAATAATCCCATGCATCCTATCAGATCATCACAGACTAAGGCTGTTCTTCAATAACAACAAAAATAATAGAAATCCCACATACATGTGGAAGCTGAGCAACACTCTACTCAATGATAACTTCGTCAAGGAAGAAATAAAGAAAAAAATTAAAGACTTTTTAGAATTTAATGAGATTAAAGCCACAACATACCCAAACTATGGGACACAATGAAAGCAGTCCTAAGAGGAAAACTTATAGCTGAGTGCATGCAAAACAAACAAACAAACAAACAAACAAACAAACCTGGAGAGGGCATACACCAGCAGCTTGACAGCACATCTGAAAGCTCTAGATCAAAAAGAAGCAAATACACCCAAGAGTAGTAGACAAGAGGAAACTGCCTCTCCTGGGGATCCATCCCATATACAGTTACCAAACCCAGACACTATTGTGGATGCCAACAAGCACTTGCTGACCGGAACCTGATATAGCTGTTTCCAGAAAGGCCCTGCCGGTGACTGACAAACACAGATGGGGACACTCTCAGCCAACCATTGAACTGAGCACAGGGTCCCCAATAGAGGAGCTAGAGAAAGGACCCAAGGAGTTGAAGAGGTTTGCAGCCTCATAGGAGGGACAACACCAACCCGTACCCCCATGTGTCCTCCCCCAGGCCTTTGAGCGGGCTGGGGGGGGCGGGGGTGTGGGGGCTGTCCTTAAACCTCCCGGCTAGCCACTATTTCTCAGCCCTTGAAGTTCAGGCCCTTTGTTCTCCATAGAACAATGTAGCTTCCTGTTTATTACCTGGGAGCCACTACTAGCCAACACCTGGTGCTAGCCTGGGGCAGAGCGCTGGGATCAAGGTGAAGTCTTAATCTGCCAGACTTACAGTTTCCTGAATCAAGTAGGCTATCCACTGACTAGTGTGGAACCATGGAGCCAACACACGCTGAGTCGAGTCTCAAGAGATTCACCCTGAGAACTTTTTTTGTTTGTTTGTTTTTTGTTGTTTTGAGACAGGGTTTCTCTGTGTAGCCCTGGCTGTCCTGGAACTCACACTGTAGACCAGGCTGGCCTCGAACTCAGAAATCCACCTGCCTCTGCCTCCCAAGTGCTGGGATTACAGGCGTGCGCCACCACGCCTGGCTTCACCCTGAGAACTCTTATATCTCTTATATTGTCAGAACTCCAAATAAACTGGGGGCTTCCATCAACAATTGAGCTGTCCTGGCCTTTGTTCTTTTTCGACGTCTCCCCATCTATTCCAAGCTTCTCTTCCAGGGACCCAGTTCGCAGTAGCTGCAGACAATTACACCCCCCAGACCTCCCAGGGACTTAAACACCAACCAAAGACTACACATGGAGGAACCCATGGCTCCAGCTACATGGGTAGCAAAGGATGGCCTGGTCAGATATCAATGAGAGGAGAGGCCCTTGGACCTGTGAAAGTTCATGCCCCAGGGTAGGGGAATGCCAGGTCAGGGAAGCAGGAGCAGGTAGGTTAGTGAGCAGGGGAAGGGGGGGATGGGATATGGGTTTTTGGAAGGGAAAGGAGGAAAGGGGATAGCATTTGAAATGTAAATTAAGAAAATATCTAATTAAAATACAACAATAAAAATTTTTAAAAAAGAAAGAAAAGGGAGATATAACAACAGAATCTGAGGAACTTCAAAAAATCATCAGATCCTACTACAAAAGCCTATGTTTAACAAAACTGAAAAATCTGGATGAAAAGGACAGTTTTCTAGACAGATAAATACTAAAGTTAAATCAGGATCAGATAAACCATCTAGACAGTCCCATAACCCCAAAGCAATAGAAGCAGTCATTAAAAGTCTTCCAACCAAAATAAGCCCAGGATGCAGAATTCTATCAGACCTTCGACAAAGACCTAATATCAATATTCTTCAAACTATTCCACAAAATAGAAACAGAAGGAACACTACCCAATTCATTCTATGAAGCCACAGTTATGCTGTGTTCCCTTGGAGATGGAATGGTTTCTGTCTAATCAGAAACTTGTCACAATTTCCTTTCATAGAGGACTTCTTAAGAGATTTTTTTTTCTACTTTCATGTTTAGCGCTTCAAGTAATTTTTTTTAAAAACTGGTTGAGTGCATATTACTTTTAGCTTCAGAAGATATGTATACTTAAGAGGCATTTAACTATTATAAATTATTTTGACTTAAAAATGTCAATACTGAGTTGCATATTTTAAAATAATTTTTTTGTTGTTTTTTTCAATACAGGGTTTCTCTTTGTAGCCCTGGCTGTCCTGGAACTCACTCTGTAGACCAGGCTGGCCTCAAATTCAGAAATCTGCCTGCCTCTGCCTCCCAAGTGCTGGGATTACAGGCATGCACCACCACCGCCTGGTTAAAATAAATTTTATTAGTTTAATTTAAAAAAAAAGTTTGAACTGTAAGCTTCCTAATGTAACCTGTGCCCCTAAAAGTATAAAAACTGTTTGTAATGGCCATTCAGGGTCTCCTCATTGCTTGACTTGAGGAACTAATTGAGGGCTAACCCCGATGTGCCAGAAACTGAACCTCTTGCTTTTGCATCAAAAAATAATAATAAAGGGGTAGTTCTACACGGATGGCTTAGTCCAAAGAATTGTGTGTGGTCTTAACAACGATACCAGATATATGGGTTGAAATGAGACTAGGTTTATATGTCTGTGCCCATCTCTGAGTATATGGTGTGTGTGTGTGTGTGTGTGTGTGTGTGTGTGTGTAAGAGACAGAGAGAGGATGAGAGGATGAAAAAGGGGGGAGAGGAAGGGAGAGAGAGAGAGAGAGAGAGAGAGAGAGAGAGAGAGAAATGAGCCTTTCAGAACATTAATTTTTCTTCTTCTTCACCAGATACCAAGTTTCCTAATTCGAGATTGTGCTTCTCTGTGTGTTCCCTAACTTGAGATTGTGCTTACTAAATTTTATTAGGTTCATTGTTCAGAATGAGGTCTGGCACATAGGAAACTTTGAATCAATGCTTGCTGCTAAGATATAGGAATTGATAAACCAATGTTATTTACATAAGCATGTGTACGATAAATACTAAAGAAGTCTAAACTTTGGGGACCCTGAAATTTGTAAGTAATATATATGTTTTCGTTGTAGATAGCATTTTTTTCCTCTCTGGCCAGTGAGACTGGAGAAGGTGCAAATGCATCTGGGATTGGGATCAGCAGGGGCTGAGTCAGGTTGCACTCTCTGGGATTAATGGTCTATCTATGTATTTGTATAACTGACATTCCCTTCCTACATAGTTGTTGTTGGTATTCTGTCCAAGCTCCACCCCACAGTTACCTGGCAATAGCCAGGTATGCCCTGCCCCACATGCCTGGCCCACTATAAGAGGAGCTGCCTGCCCCTCCTCTTTCTCTTTCCCCCGCTCTTTTCCCCTCTCCCTCCTCATCCTCTCACCTCTCTGCCCCTCTTGGGCTCCCCTCCCCCCTCTCTCCACGTGGTCATGGCCGGCCTCCACTCCTCTCTTCTTCTCTTCTCTTCTCTTCTCTTCTCTTCTCTTCTCTTCTCTTCTCTTCTCTTCTCTTCTCTTCTCTCTCTCTCTCTCTCTCTCTCTCTCTCTCTCTCTCTCTCTTATACCATTGGCTCTCATCCTCTTCTCTAAATAAACTCTATTCTATACCATGTTGGTGTGTGTGTGGTCCTTCAGGGGAAAGGGGATGCCTGGGCATGGGCCCACTTAGGTACCCCCCTCCCCCACGCCACCATGCCATACTCACTAATACCCTTTCTCTCTTTTATATACCAACAATGGTGCCGAAACCCGGGAACAACAACTACATTAATAAACAACACTAAACCATCAGTTATGCCTTCCTGGTTTAGTAATAGCTTTCAGAGATCCATATACTCACCATGAAAACAGCCCTGTGGTGACATCACCATCAAGGCCAGAATCTAAACCACAAGTGAAAGCCTCTTATGGTGCGTGGAACTGGAGAAACTTGAGTGATGGAGAACAAATAGCGGGGAAAGCTACAGCATTGGAAAGTGGATTGTAGATGAAACTTCCATACATGAAATGTATAAATCATAAACTCAGAAATACAAAAAGGTATAATCTAATAAGACTGCACTTAGATAAATATGTTTACTATAACTAATGACATAGAGGTATCTTGGATTTCTTTTTTGTTGTGGTGATAAAACACACTGACAACTGCACCTTAGGGAAAGAAGAGTTTGTCTCACAATTCCTGATAATAATCCATTATTGTTAGAAAATCAAGGTCACAAATTTGAAGCGTAGTCAAGACAGGGAAACATGCATGCATGTTTGCCGATGTCAGCTCACTCTCCTCTTTTTGTTCAGTCCAAGACCTAGGTCTAGGGAATGGTGCAATCCATAGCGGGCTAAGATTTCCCATATCAACTAATCAAGACAATCCCATGGGACTACCTTATTTAGAAAATTCCCCAGTAAGATTTTCCCACCAAGTTGGGCGGTGGTGGCACACGCCTTTAATCCCAGCACTTGAGAGGCAGAGGCAGGCGGATTTCTGAGTTCAAGGCCAGCCTGGTCTACCGAGTGAGTTCCAGGACAGCCAGGGCTACATAGAGAAACCCTGTCTCGAAAAAACAAACAAAAACAAAAACAAAAAAAATTTCCCACCAGTGATTCTAGACTGTATCAAAGTGATAATTAAAACTAACCACCATAAAAGGTCACCAGAATTTTCTGTTGCACACTACAATGCTGTCCCCAGTACAACATATTTAAAAGGTACATATGGGTGACATCACATTCTAATTCATTGGCTTTCTAGTCTGGAAGTCTTCAGAGTTGGCAAAAGTGACAGAATTTTATAAATTGTCAACAATGATGAATACCTTTTTGTTGGAACACAGTCCATGTGTAGAGTTGTGTAACCAGATTTCTGAGTGCTTGTGAGAAAACTACAAGAGACCTAGAACAAGAGTCTGTGATCTCAGTTCCTTCAAAACCACTGAATTTTTCTTGGATTATGCTTTTGTACCCCTCCCAGGTGTAGTAGATAGGAGTCAGTTTTCTTCAGTTCATTCATGACAACTAGCTACTGTCATTTGTTTATATGCCTCTATGTTTTTGTTACATGCTCCTTGTCTGCCATATGCAATTTGTCCTTGTGATTGATTGTACACTTTATGTGACTCTTAATCCTTAGGATATAAATCATCTCATGGTCTGAATAAAGCTGAATGTGGTGTGAGACTTTAGTCTTCATTTATCAGTTCAAATTTTCATGAACTACTTGGTCTAACTTTCAATTTTTATAAAAGTATATTACAGCCGGGCGGTGGTGGCACACACCTTTAATCCCAGCACTTGGGAGGCAGAGGCAGGCGGATTTCTGAGTTCGAGGCCATCCTGGTCTACAGAGTGAGTTCCAGGACAGCCAGGACTACACAGAGAAACCCTGTCTCGAAAAACAAAACAAAACAAAACAACAACAAAAAAAAAGTATATTACAAAGTTATCTATGAGCACTAACAGTAAAAACTATAGGAAGATATATCAAGCAGGTAATTATGATATTTTTATGTTTTTTTCTTCAATCAGCTTTATAAAATTGGAATGTGATTTTTTTGTCTTTTGTATCTAATTTTGCTTTTAACTTTGTAGTATTTTAAAAAATAAAAATTAAAAAAAATTGTAAAGCCGGGCAGTGGTGGCGCATGCCTTTAATCCCAGCACTTGGGAGGCAGAGGCAGGCGGATTTCTGAGTTCGAGGCCAGTCTGGTCTACAGAGTGAGTTCCAGGACAGCCAGAGCTACACAGAGAAACCCTGTCTCGAAAAACCAAAATAAATAAATAAATAAATAAATAATAAAAATAAAAAAATAAAATAAAAATAAAATTTTGTAGTATTTTTGACAGTATTTCTGCATCATGCTTGTACTAATCAGGGTTATCTAGATGAAAAGAAGATATAGAATGACTCTATCAATCTATTTGTGTGTCTGTCTTTAGAAGGGTGGGTTATTAGAATGGATTACAGGCTGTAGTCAAGCTAGCCCACCATTATCTATCTACCGACAGGAGGAGCAAGAATCCTGTAGTTGCTCAGTCCACAAAGCTGGATGTCTCAACTGATCTTCAGTATACTCTGGAATCCCAAAGAAGTAGGTTCTAATAGGACTGAAGGAATAGACTTGTCAAAAAATCAAGGCAAAGAAAGCAAGCTTTCTTCATCCATGTTTGTTATATAGGCTGTCAACAGAAAATGTGGCCCAGATTAAAGGTGCATCTTCCCACCTCAAAAGATCTGGATTTAAAGTGAATCTTTTTATTTCAAATGAATTAATTTTTAAAAAGTGCCTCAGCTGGGCTGTGGTGGCCCATGCCTGTAATCCCAACACTCTGGGAGGCAGAAGCAGGTGGATTTCTGAGTTCGAGGCCAGCCTGGTCTACAGAGTGAGTTCCAGGACAGCCAGGGCTACACAGAGAAACCCTGTCTCAAACAAACAAACAAACAAACAAACAAACAAAAAAGGGCCTCATATGTGTATCCAAACACTTGGGTTTTAGTTAGTTCCAAACGTAGTCAAGATGACAACTAAGAATAGTCATTGCAGTGCACCAAATCACTCAGTTTCTTCTCCCCTATCGTTCATGACTATGAATTAAACTTATGATTACAGGTGTGTTTTGTATCACAAGTGACAGGCAGCCTTTTGAAGCATACATTTTATTTTAAATGTGTCACTGTGACCCAGTTGGGTTTTAAGGAACAGTTTACGTTATTTTTAGATGTGACAGAGGTATGTGGTCATCTTAAAAGACCTTATGCTGATACATAATAAAAATGTTTATGGACCAAATGAGGTATAGGATTTGTTCCAAAATCCTAGTTACAGAGGAGTGGGATGAGATATAGATGAGGTCGGTTTTCACTAATGGCTGTTTTTCTGTAATGTGATTAATGGGTGCTGGTCTTTGTGTTTGAGTATTCAGAGTTCTCTATTATAAAAAGGATTATTTAGTATGGCTGTTCAACTCAGTGGGCAAAACTCTGTACTTACAGTGGGTTTTGTGCTATTTTACAGTGTGGACCTCGTTGTGCTATTTAAAATAGTTCCTCTTTATTTCTATGTTCCTCTTTTACATTTCAGCTACCTATCCTCCACCTTGGCCAAAATAGAATGTTCTTCCCACTCACCCTTCAGCCATGAGGGGAGGGTTGGAAAAAGGCTTCTGGTCTATGAACCTCTCGCATTAGGATTATGAAGAAGCAGGACTAACTGAAGGAAGAGCTTACCTGGTAGAAGGGAACAAAGCCATGCCCCACTCCCAGCCTTCAAGAACAATTGCATGCATCTACCTTTACAGGAGATGAGCTGAGTAAACACATCTCACATCTCAAGCAAATATGACATTCTATTATTTTATTTTCATAGAATATCACAGTAGCAACCAGTGTTCCAATTCAGAAGAATCCATGTGTAGGTGATATTAACCATAACGGACTGTATTAAAGGCCCCTGTAAGTGACCCCAACCACTTTTTAGATGAACTCCATAAGTTCCAAGAATTTGAAATATTTGCCACTTTAGGAGTGTGGAAGTTTTTCTTTTGTAAAATTTTTTGGGGAATAACCCAGCGAACGGTTTGGGGAATGACATCCATTGAATCTGCTGGTACACAAACATAAAAAAAGGGCTGGCTTTCTCTTCTTTCTGAATAGAATTTGATGTTCTGCCAATGAGCATTTGGCTCTGGAATCTGATTGGTTTGTCTTCTCTTCTGTGTCTGTGTCTCTTTACTGCATAAGTGGTTGTAATGTGAGCTCCGGTAGATACTGGGCTTCCTACTTAAATCAGATCTAGCCTTCTTTCTATCCTTTAGTTGTGGATACATGTGAGACTTGCCATTGTCTTTAGCAAGACTCAATTTAATACTTGATTCCGTTGTTGAAGAGGTTAAAGAGTAGCTTGTTCTGCTCCATGTGGTCTTGGTCCAATGCTTTTCTTCATTGAACATTATGGAAGATGATGTAGACTCAATTTCCACAGTACTGGATGAACTTTGAGACAACCAGTCAGAATGCTGCGGCGTTTTGGAGTTAGACCTACATTCCCTGCTATTTTGAGACTGATAAAAAGGTTGTGCCACAGGGGAGGTAGGTTTTCTATGGGTTCTAGTATGGCTGTCATTTGGATTTTCATAGGAAAATGGTTTCAAATAAGTTGCCTTATCACCTATGTGAATATCTGCCAATGGAATGCCTTTAGGTACCTCAGACAGAAAATTCTGTGACTCCTGAGTTAAGTAAAAATTGGTTTCTATAAACACACAATCTTCACTGTTACTTTCTTCAAGAGCTTGGCATTCTACCATGTCAGTTGAAGTCTCAGTATTTAAGGGGACATTCATCCAATCATCAGAAATCCAAGGTGAATGTGAATTGACTAAATCAGCAGTATTTTGTTGAGTTCCTGAAACAGAATGCTTGTATGCACTGGTTTCTTGAAACCATACATGACATTTTTTATTCTTTTCTGGTGTCATCTGTAATTTTAAATCTGAAAGAATTATATCATTTTGTTCAGTGCCATGTAGATCAGGGTAAAAGGCAGGCACATTAATTGATTCTTGGAATTTTCTGAAGCATATTGAGCTTTCTTGTGGATTTACCTTTGGGAAAGAAACATGTTGTAAAAATTCTTTGTCAAAGGAAAGAGCACTACTTTCCTCACTATCATCTACTTTTTTAGATTCTGAACCTGAACCCTTACTTATCGAAGTGTGTTTGGGAAGTGCATTTGGCATAGAGACCACAGTGACAGAAGGGTTAGGGAGCGAGCGGAGGTATTTGTGTTGCAAATCACAGTCGATTTCACAAAAAGATTTTTCATCAAAAAGTACTAAAACTCGGTTTGTTCGTTTTGGCCCTTTCGTGGCAGAATGGATACACTTAAATAAGGGTTTCGATTTATCCTGGCCTTTGGCCATCGCATAAGATTGTTCAGCTATTCTGGGAAGGCGCGTTGTTTGTATCTCCACTGTTTTCGTACAAAGATGCACAAGAAGGTTGTCCTTTTCTTTCTCTGAGAACTTGTGGAGAACATGAATCAAGGGGAGATTACTCAAACTTGCTAAAGATGTTACACTTTCTTGCTTTTTGATGTCCTTCTGCTTTTGATGTTCTGTCATGGCCTTCTTGTTGCTACTTGAAACATTAGTTGTTGGTGTCTTCACACAGCTGAGAGGAAGAAAATCTCTTTCATAATTGTTTTTTAAGTTGGCACGTATAGCATCAACTTTTGGATATTTAAAATTTGTTTTTATATCTTTCAAATAAAACTTGTAACTGTAATCTTCTGAAATAGTACCTTGGGGGTGAGAGTCACACTTTTGAAAGGATGTGTTCACCATCTCTGGTATCTGATTCAGTTTTATCTCAGTTGCTTTGGAAACTAAATGCATAGTAAGCTTATTTTTTACTTCTGGAGTAAGCTGTTTTAAAAGAGGTGTATGTAGCAATGTGGCATCTATTTTTGATGATGTGTCTGGAATCTTTAGCAAAGGAGATGCCTTTGTATCATCAGGCTTGTAGGCGTCTATTTTCTCCAGAATTTCAGAATGAACTTGGTTTTGGATCTGTTCAACAGGGACTTCAAAAACACTTTTAAGCACTTTATAAATGGGAAACAAATGTTCTACAAGTGTCTTGTTTTCATTGTTTTTATCTTGAAATGTTGTGGGCACAGTTCCTGGAACAGCTTCCCCTTGCTTTGAGAGCAAGGGACATTCTCTCATCATATCAAATAGTGGCGTCCCAGACAGTGACTGTAGTCCTGGAGATGGAACATTTATTCTCATTGTTCTTCTCGAATGAGTTTCTATATTGTCAAATGAGTTACTTTGTATTAAGATGTCCTTAATTTTTCTAGCATCTGGTAATTTCTCCTGGAATTTAGAATGACAGACTCTCACTTCCCTTCTTAAATTTGTTTTTGATTCAACTATTCTTTCATTGTGAGGTGGATTTATCATGGAAACACAAAGACTTCTGATAATGATTCCTGAAGAGCTATCTTTACTCCTTGGAACTATGGGTTTTGGTTTGTTGATGGCATACTCTAATTTCCTCTTCTTGCTTGGACCACTCCATCCTATGATACCAAGCATCTTTGAAATTGGGTGTTTTGGTATTCTCATAGTTGAATATTTGGGTTTCAATTCTCTTTTCAGACTTATTACTGTGAATCGGTTTTTCTGGCTTTTAGGACAAATAGGAATATAGGTGTACAGTGACTTGAGGCTGTTTGTTTGAAGCAATTGTTGTCCTTGAAGGCTTTTCTTTGCAGTAACAATCAGTGATGAATCTTTCCTTTTTGTGTCACAAAACTCCTTAGCAGTCATATGTACCCTTGACTGGGTTTGTGGACTGATATTCACTACAGTTTTTTTATCCACATATATTTGTGAAGGTGTCCGCTGATTTCTGCTGGGAAGTGAAACATTAAGAAAATGAAAGGACTTTGGCTTAACCTGCTGGCTGCCTTTGGCTAAGGGCTTGACTTGCTCTATCGTCATCACCTTCTGTTTTTCATTGCTTTGAGATTTACTTGAATGGACAATGCTTAATTTTTTAAGTGGTATATTTTCTAAAGAAAAGAATGGAGAAACTGAAAACTTAGCTTTATGACTTAAATTATCTTTGATTTCACTTTCCTTCCAATTTAAAATTTTAGTTGAAGATTCTTTTTTATATTTTCCTTGCTGACCCTTTTGCCATTTGTAGGACATATCCAGCACTTTTTCCCCTATTATAGTACCTAATCTTGTAAAATCGATTTTATGATATGGGAAGGTTGTCTTACATTCTGATTCAATACGTGGCCGTTGACTTATTCGCAGGGCACTGCTCAAACACTTTGGCTTCTGTGGCCTGGTTTGTTTCAGTAGCACATTGCCTTCTGTTGCCTTAAAAATACACTTACAATCAATCTCAGCTAGCCCTCTGGTTGCTATGTTCTGGGCATCTGCTGGTTTTCGGAAAATTTCTTGTAGATGGGGGGATTTTGTAAATCGTGCTGTGCTTGTCTGTATTTTGTCCTGCGAATAACTAGAATCTGATGATGGTATGGACAAGAAAGTCCGTGATGCAACCACAGTGAGTTCACTTTTATTTTTGTGTACTTTTTTCTCCAGAACTTTCATATTTAGGACAAATTCGTTTGCATTAAGAAGATGTGAAATTGGTGAGACCTTTGCCTTTTTGCAAGGCACCTCAATTGTCAAGTCTACTGTTTTGTCTCTCTGATTTGAGTATTGCTTTCCTTTTCTGACATTAGTACACATGTCCTCCTTGTGTGTCATTTTTTCTGTTTCTGATAATGCTGGAACAATTTGTGAGAGTGAAGATGATTTGCTCTCTAAGCCATCTAGAAGATGGTTGACTTCAACTACTTGTACACTTTTACACCGCGTGAGATTGGTTAGAGAAGCTTTGGAAGTGTACATTTTCCTCAAGACTCGAGATTCACTGTTGTCATCATGCTTCTTTGGTTTGGGGGCTTTAATGTGCATGTGAAGTTCTGTTCTGTGGAGCTTCTGGGACAGAAGTGATTTCCGTGATTTCAAAGTTATATCTGTGCCTCTCCTGTCTATTATTTCTATTTTTTCTTTTCTATATGTATCTTCTCTCAGAAGCATATTATGTTTTTTAACATCTTTCACAGCATCACCAACAGTGATACCTACCTCTCTAGGTACTGTTTCTCCTTCAGTTGATATTCTCTGCAAAGCAGGATTTCTTAGTCTTAGTTTTGTGTTACTGAACTCTGTTTCCTCATATAATTGGGGACAAGGCAAATCTAGTAATAAAGAAGATTTAGTCAAAACCAAGCCTTGTTCATCTTTAAGTTTTTGCACCTTTGTTGGTTGACCTTTATGAGTTACGAGCTTTGCTCTTTGCATTCCAACCTCTTCCTTTTCCTCTAGCACATGTTGTTTTTCACTGTGAAGACTAATTGAAGAATTTCCAGTAATGGACTGAATGTAAATGCCTTCTTCAGAATCTGTTGATTTCTGTAAGTATCCCATTGAAACAGAGGGTCTTGTTAACATTGATGAGCATTCTTCTTTGATTTCTGTATTCACAGTAAGAATAGGCTGAGAAGATGTAGCATTGGATATCTTAGTCGACTTTTTAGTTAATGTTATTTGTGGATCACTTCTATCTTCTTTGACCTTTCCTCCCTGCTTTCTAGTTTTCCACTGAAAGTCACTCAAATTCTGTGTAGGTAAAATAGGCGATCTCTTTGTCTTCAAATGTATATTCTTGGGATGCACTATAATACTGCTTACAGCTGCATGCTTTTTTTTACCTACCTTTTCTTTCTGTGGCACATGTTCTTTCAGTAATTTAATCTCACTGTAAACTTTTCTATCAGCTATCTGTGAACCTGAAAAGTTCTTGAGTTGCAATTGTGAGACAGACATTTTTACAATTGTACTTGACAGATCCAAAAGTTTTTCTCCCTGGGTTTTGCTCTGTGATTCTTTGATACTGAGTGTATATGATTGTGGTAGTTTCTTTACTTTTTGATCTATTGATTTGGGGATCCTTTCATCATTCATGCCTTTTCTGAGTATATTCTTTCCTTCTTCCTGTTTTGGTTCTTTTACATTGCTTAACACATAATCTGATGATTTCAAGCATGTTTTTATGTCTGAGTCTGATACATCTTTACCCTTTGGTGGTGGAAGAGAAAATAGTCTTTTTCCCAGTATATCTTCCTCTTCACTCACACTAGAAGGCATAGAAAAAGCATTCTTTGTTACAGACACATTAAACATTCTTGCTTTTTCCTGCTTCTGTCTTATCTTTGTTTTATTTTTCCAATAGGGAGTCTTCCTCTTTCTTGGCATACTGTGCTCACTGAGACTGAACACATGAGTAGGTGCAGATATCTTTGCCTTTAAAACTATGTCACTAGAATATCTTGAACCATCTGTGGCTGAGGTTTGTATTTCTTCCTGCACTGGGGGAAGAATTTTCCTCTTTTTTGAATATTCAGAAATTTGCTTTGTGCATGCTATCTGCCCTGTTGTAAGCAATGATATAGAAGCATCATGTTTTGTGGCAACTACATTATGGTGTTTTGCTCTTTCTTGTTTCTGTCCTATTTTTTCATTACTATTCCACCGATAAGTTCTTTTCTGGCTCAGGGTTCTATGTTTCTTGCCACTGGAGATACAAGGAGGTGCAGATATCTTTGTCATGGAAATTGGGCCACTGAAGTATGTCAAATTATCAATGGCTGAGGTTTGCACTTCCTCTTCGCATGGTGGATGTAGTTTTCTTTTTTTAAAACTGTTAGCAATGGTCTTTGTAGATCCTACTTGCCCTACAGGAAATGATTTTTGTAGCACAGGGTAGGGCACATGGCTTTGCATTGTTTCTGTTTCAGCTTTCTCTGATATGACTGATATGTCTGAAGAAGTGATGGCAGAACATGTTTCTCTCAGAAGTATGACTTTTTCCCTACTACTTTCATGCTTCTTTTTACTTTGCTCTTCAAGATCCATTTTCAATCTCTTTATTTTGGGTACATATGAAAGGGATGATGTCTTCCTGTTCACATGTTTGGCCTTAGGATGCATTGTGACTCTTTCAAATATATTCACTCCATCCTCTTCTTTATATGACAAGCATCCTGAACTTTCTTGATCACTTATGATATCATTCAAAGATGCTGCAAAATTTATTTTTTCTGCATCTGAAGATCCCATATTTCTACATGTTTCTTCCTTGTCTTTTATTTCTATGTCCAACTTACTGTGAGGTAAAGATGCCAAGGATAAATTCTCACCTAGTTTACATTTTCTTTCCTGCAAATGTCCCAAGTTTTCACTTATATTCGTCTGTGTCCATGTGTCTGTGTACATGTATTTGTGTCCATTGGTTTCAACTACATTTAGTTCATCTTTAATTTGTAGCTCTTGTCCTGTCTCTTTGATGTCTAACTGACTTTTCTGTAAAACTGATTGGTTTTCTTTCAAATGTATGTTATTTTCTGTTTTTGAACTCTCTTCTTTATGGATTACAGATTCCAAGGAATGTTTTACACTGTTCAAGACAGGTTCAAAAGCAGACTTTTTATAAACAATTCCCCCTATATCTGATGGTCTTTGGAGCTTTGAGTAATGACTAGAAGATTGGGTTCTTATTTGCATAGCTTCCTCTCCATTTACTCTTGTATCTACTTGTGAGTAAGAAAGAGAATATATGGAAGGTTTGTTCCAATTCTTAATTTTTTTATCTTCATGTATCTTTTTTTCCTTTTCCTCAACATTAAATTGTAACTCCTGTGATCCTGAAGACAGTTTCTGTCTCAAAGATAGTCTGCTTGAATGTATCATGTCCTTGGACTGTATCTGCAATCTCTCTTTCAGTGGCATATGATTTGCTTTTTCAATATTGCTTATAACACCATCATTTAGCTCCTGGTACATTCCTATCGCACCTGTCAATTCTAACACTGCTGGTGATTCAAGGCAGAACTTTGTTATTCCTTTTAAGTATGCCTCCATTGTTTTAGGATTCCATTCCAGAAAAAGTGAAGAAGGAACAGAATCCCAAGGTTTATTCTGAACTACATCTAGATTATTTTTGTTGCCTTGTATAATTCTTTGTATTTTATTGTCCCACCATAGGTCTTTTCCATGTAACAAAGATTTAGAAGGTGGCTTCTTCCCCTTTCGAGCAATATGTTTGAGGCCTATTATATCTTTCAGATATGGTATATTATTCCTATATTCTTTCCTCTGTGGAAGATAATTTAATTCTATTAAGCCACATAAATCATCTCTACTCAATGAATTTGAAAGTGGTAATTTTCTGCCTTTCAGTGATGGCATGGGCTTTAGTGGTGGAAGGCAGTCCTTTAGTAGTCCTGACTTATCTTTTCCTACTTTTATTCTTGAATTTAAATTAGTATGTGATAGACATGGTAATGAAATAAAAGATTTTGTTGGTTTCATCTCTAATTTGCTTAACTTTTCTTGTACTTTGCCTTGTTTTGTAGTGTCGAAGCATAAAGTTAATTTGTTTCCACTAGATGAATAAGACAGTGTTGATTCCTCTGTCTTTAAGGTAACATTAGAACCTATTATTTCATCCATCTTCATTTCTTTTATGCCAGTCTCCTCTTCCTGTGATTTGTATTTTTCGTGTCTTACATTACTTGAGATGATCACATCAGTTTTCTCTTTATCCAGTTTAGAATGAGGTAAAGGGATGGGCTTGCACGCTTTTATTTCTACCAAACCTGGCTTATCCTTTCCACGCCTCATGCATATCATTTTCTCTCTTTTGTAACACTGTGGTTCTGCTTTATCACTTTGAGCATAGTCAATGTACCTTCTAGGTGGAAGTTCTAACCTCTTCAAGCTTATGGCTTTTCTTTCAAGGTGTATTATATCTTTCAGAACTCCATATTCTATGTTACCCTTCAGTTTTTCATTTTCATGCAAAAACTGCATATATAATGAAAGGCAATGTAAGAACAGCTCAGGCAGATATAGCTCCTCTTGCTTCTTTTTGCTTGCTTTATATGATAACAATTCATTTTTGCTGACTCTTAGCATGGGTAAGCTATTATTTGACACTGATTTACTTATCTGGATTCCATCAGATGACTGCGTTCTTTTTGACAACAAAAGTCTTGGGCATTTTATAGTTTTACTGCCTGACTCCAAAAGCAACACCTTTTCTTCTTCTTTTGTTTGCTCTGAAATAACTGAGGGGAATATCCACTCTGGTCTACATTCACACACAGGATTTAGTGGATCTGTAGATGACAAATCTAGCTCCTTTGTGCTGCTTGATATGTTGCCTACTTCTAATGTTACTTCCTTTGCCTGAGGCTCTAAATGTGACTGGACATAATAATTTGGGGAGTAAAATATATGTTCCTCTAGATTCTTGAAGGAAAATGACATGTGGTGCTGGTTTAATTCTTTTATCCTTCTTTTCTGGTCTTCATTTTCTGTATTTAAACTGTGAGAGTCCAGATAACTTACTGTTTTTAATGCTTTCTTGACCTGTGGTGGTGTAATCCTATGGATGTCCATCAAAGATTGAGTATTAGACATTGGGAAAGCCTTGCTTGCACTTTCTGGCCAATCCTTTCCTCGCTTCGTATGCAGGCTAACTCCTGCTGAACTAGAAGATTGATCTCCTAGAATGTTTACTTTGTTTGATGTCTTTTCTACCGCTGGCTTAAAAAGTTTTGAATGTAGAGTTGCTTTTGCGGAGAACTGTTTCTGTGTATTTTCAGCCTGAAGTTGATATAATATACAAGATAAAAAAAATTCCAGAATTTGTTCTTTGTTCTGGATAAAAATAACCAAATATTTTGGCCTCAATTTTTTGGAACTGTCTACTTTCTGTCTGTTTAATTTTAATGGACTGTCAGCTGGTTCTGCCTTTTCTTTTCCCTTGAGATCCCTTTTGGGCCCTCCACCACTGTCCTTCATTGTTGTACTCAGGGTTGGTTTTAAGTAGAAAGGCGCCCTCTTGTGGCAATGTACAGAATTCAGACTGATTCTAGGTTTCTGAGTAGACTTTGTATAGTCTCTTTGAGCTGTACCGGTTTTGCGTAGATCCTCTAGATCTGTGCAGAGTGATGACTTTGCTTTGGAACCTAGTTCTGTGTCAGTTTTTCTTAATCCATCTCTTACAGAGAGATGGGAAATATTTTTTATGCTATGATACATACCCACTTTCTTAGGTACCTTTGTGTTTTCTGAGCCAAAGGACTCCTTAACTGGACAGGCAATGGACCCCAAGCCTACCCTGGAAGTGCTTTGTTTAAACAGTTCTTGCACCTTACATGTATTTTTAGTATCCAGCTTCGTGAGAAATATGTCATGTTCTTTGGAACTTGAAGTATTTGTTTCCTTGGGTCCTCTTCTTCTGGGTGGAATTGAAAGTGCATGTTTGATGGAGTCTTTCAGAACCCCTTGCTTTATGCTTTGTGCAGTGGAGAATTCAAAATCTGTAACTTCTCTGGGTCTTTGAACCTCAAGTCTACTGTAACCACTTTCTACAGTCTCTGGAAACACAACACGGTATGCTTCTTGTTCCAAGTGGGAATTGAAGTTGATATGTTTAAGCTCCTTCACCCGTTGATCCTTCATTAATGAGTCTTTATTTTGTGGGACAATATCTAGTAAAACCATTTGGCGTTCTTTTTGCTTATTGTTATCAATTGGCTGTACAGATAACCTTTTAGTTTTATTCATTTTCTTCAGCGTCATCTCTGGAGGAATATATGGCCTTTGTGATTTGCCTTTCCCCTTTCTTACTTCCATAAGTTTTTTTATTTGAGATGCAATGTAGCCAGAAACACACAATTCCTTCCAAAATAAATCTGCCACCATTTTGACTTGTGGCAGCTCCTTCTGTGTCTTCATGCTATGTCGTAGTTCCTTTCTGAAGCTAAGGGTTCTGTATCCTGTGATGTTAAACAGCCTTCCAGAAGTTGTCTTCCTCACCTTCATATTTATCCTTTTTTGATACAGAACACTTTCTGTGAATGCTGTTCTTCTTCTGTTTTGATGTATAACGTTGGAAGAAATCTCATCTGTATAAACATAGTCTAGGCTGATCCCTTGTACACACAGCCTTTGCTCTCTCTGCAGTGTGCTCATTCTCCTGGTTGGCTCTGTCCCATCTCTTTGCATGAACATACCACTGTTCTTTATTGTGTTGATCAATTGTGTTCTTGATGGTGAGTAACTTAGAAATGGAATGGACTTCCTCGTTGTTGTTTTTATGTCTTCTGCTACTTCAATTTTTTTACCCCCTCTACTTTTTTTTCTTCTCTTTTCCTGTTCTTTAATAAGCAAGAGTAGTTTTTCAATACTTCTTGGCATGTGATCCATATCAGAAAAATCTTCATTTGAGATTTTCTTCAGCTGTTGGGACAAATTCTTTAAGATTTTATTACTTATTTTCATGTCTTCCTTTGACTCTTCAGTATGAGGCTGATGTGGTACATGAGAGGAAATGGATCCCAGAGAAGGATCTGTGAAAAGATTTTGTTGCTCTACCATAAGCCCAGGAGTAACCAATTGTTCCTTTGAATCTAATGGCTTATCCATTATTTTCAGTCTTCCCATTCTCTGTGGACTTGATGGTTTAATGTCTTGTTTTGTTATGAATTCATTTGCCATTATGAAGTGAGAAAACTGTTTCATAGGCTGGATAATCATTCCTGGTCTGCATGTCTCTTTCTTCAGGGAATATTCTTGTTGTAGGCTGTCTTGTGGGACACTGTAGACTTTTGTTGTTCTAGCTTTTGAGTTATCTAGCCCAAGACTATCAGTTTCCACTTTCTGTAAAGCTAATTCAGAGTTCATCCCTCTTTGTAAACCAGAAGGTTTGTAAGAGTGTTCTGACTTAACCAAAAATTGTTGCATAAATTGCTGGTGAATGTCCTTGAAAGAGCTATGATCATGTACCTCTTTAATATTTTCTTCTAGTTTTCTAGATACATCAACACCTCCTGACCATGACATTTGCCTTTGGTTAGATGGTGTCTTCAGAATTATCTGTGAAGGAATGTTCTTTCTCTCTTCCAGCTTGTCTTTCTCCAGCTTTACTCTGGTAAGCATGTTAACCGGGGATATAAAGCACCCGGGGTCAAAATTAGCTTTTAGAGCCAGACTTTGTATATTTCTCCTCAGCTCGGATGTGTTCTGATGCTGCATGCTATGTCCTAGTTCTTTTTCATTGCTTCTGCCCCCGTGTTCAAGAAGGAGAGAAACTGGTATTTTCTTTGCCTTCAGCTTTATTTGTTTGGCAAGCATAGCACTTTTCACATTTGATATTTTTACCTTTTCTTTTTGTCTTATAGTTTCCAGATAGGTACAGTCACTGGCATGAGGCTTCCACAGAGGTCCTAAGATAGTAGTCGACTTTTCCTGTTCCTTGAGCAGGGCAAAAGATGAGGATGTTGCTTTCCAACCTGTTTTAAATTCGTTGTTCTGCTTTTCAGCGTGAAGAGAATGTGCACTACGAGAAAGGACAACCTCTTGGCTAAACTCGTCTCCAGCTTTTGTGTTTCTTTCTTGATCTTTTAAATAAACAGCTTTTTTCTGAAGCATGATGTCTTTTGGGAGCACCATGTTAGCTGAAAAGACTTCTGGTTTGAAAGGATCAGGTTGTCTCTTTTGATCTGCTTCAAATGACTGCACTTTCTGTGAAGCTATTTCAAACAAAATCGGCTGTCCAAACTCCTCTTTCCTCTTCACTATTGCTTTGTCCAAGCAATTTCCTTTTGCAGATTTTTTATACATATCCCATATTTTATGCGATAACTCTGTTTTTATATGTTGAATTGGCATACATGGGTAGACAGATTTTATGTCTGTATTTACCTCATCATTATCTACTTTTATCTTTTGGGTTCTAAAGTCCTGTGTCTCAAATTCTACATGAGGTAACTGTGAATCTGTGGACTCCATTATCTGCAAAGGTATATCTTTGTGAGCTGATAGCTTAGGTACTCTCATGCTACGAATATGCTTTTTAAATTCTTTGGAAGTCACTAAATTCCTGGCAATAGAACTAATAATTTCTGTCAAATAAAACGAGTTCTCTTTTAAAAAAGACTGGCTAGATTTGTTTTTGCCAAGTTTGGTAGTGCTACTGGCTGACTCACAGATTTCTAAGCAATTGTGCGATTTCCTCACATTTGAAAGTGCATTTTCAAGGCTTACTTGCATGTCGGAACCATCTTTGTCAACAGAAATATCATACTCTATGATGTCTTCAACTGATGATGTCCCATGTGTTGACTGTGTCTGAGTAAACGTTGATATTCCCAAACCGATCTCTGCTTTGAATTTATTTTTTCTGTTAGAGGTAGTTGACATGAAGTGAATAGGGTTTTGAAGTTCATCAATTATGTTTTCACTGAGTTGTATGGCTTTCATTTTGGCTCTTAATTTAACTTTCTTATGCTTTGTAATAAAGTATCTATTTATTTTAATTATCTTTGAAACTGATAGCTTCTTTTTTTTCATAGTTGAAAATCTTTGATTCAACACAGTGTCATTTTCTGATAAGTTAATCATGTTTACTTGGCTTTTAAAGTCAAATAAAGCAGGTATGAAACAATTGTAAGGTCCCAAGAAAGTTGTGGTTAAGTTTGCTTGTAACGTTGCCTTTTCCTCTGACACAGATCTTTGAGGTATTCTGCTATAAAAAGCAGTCCTTTCTGCTGTATCAACTAACAGCTCATCAGTTATGAATTTGAGTGGACAAATCTCAACATCTTCAATTGCATGATACAGTGCCTCTTTCACATGTACCATCTTTCTCCACTGCTGTTTACTACTATGGTACCTTTTTTTTCTGACTCTTGTGTTCTGCCTTGCAATATTAAGCAACCTTGAATCTTGTTTTGTCGTGGGACTCACCAGTCTTTTGCCTGAAAACTCTAATGTGCAGTTCTCACTTCTTTTTTCCATTGACATAAGGCTGGGTTCCTGTAAAGGTTTCAAAGTTCTCGAGTTCTCAAGAGCCCATGCTTTTTGCTCAGCTATGAGGTTGTCACACTTTGTCCTGGGCTTTCCATCCCAGGTGTCGTTACATGGTATGGAGACAATCTCAGATTCCTCCATATTTAAAAGTTGCAACATTACACCTCCCGTGCTGCCTTGCTGGGTATTTACATTAACTGGCTGTGCTTGTCCATCGTATAGAGTTCTCTCTAACTCACATGTTGCTGAATTAATCAGCTGTAAATCAGATTTCACAGAATTAGGCCCTGCCATATTCAGAGAACTGAAACTGAAGTGCTGGGAACTCAGTGGGCTTTCTTTTTCACCTTGGCTTTTTCTATCTTCGGTGCCATTTGAGGTAGCACCCTTGTCAGTGGAATGTGCATGACATGACCTCTCCTCATGCACTGGCTGGTTGTGAAGCTCACGCCTAGATCTCGCTGCCCACATCATATCCCTATCTTTTAATCCATTACATGTGCTAACAACAAGAGGCACAGGCATAGGAGACAAGATAGCGTTTAGGGATGAAACTGCCACAGGTTTTGGTCTTTCACTTCCTGCAGTAATAAGTGTCTGAGAAATTGCTGCCTTACTTGCATTAACAGTTAGATAATTGGTATTCATTTCATCTCCCTTGTTCATGAATTTTAAATCCTTACTTTCTTTACATGTAGGTGTGGACAAACTCAAAGTCTCTAACATTATTGCTGCCAATTTCTGTGTTAATCTTTTATTTTTCTCTGATGTGGGGTCTTCCAATATGATTATTTTAAGGTTATCAGGTAAGACGCCAGAATGTATTAATAATTCACAAATCTGTGATTTCAAGGTTTTTGGAAGTAGATTTTTTCTATGACCACACTGTGGAATAGTCAATACCTTTGAAACAAATGCTTTTCTTACTTTCATAGTTACACCAGTTGAATGCATTTTACCTTGTAAGGTTTTGTATGTAAACACCTTGCTCTGTCTTTTAGATCTTTGTGCATCAGTAGTTGAGAGATTCGAAGACTCTGAGATGGTTGCTTGGAGATAATTTTTAAGCTCATGTCTATCCAGTCTATCCCAACTGTTCAATTCCTGTACCCGAGTTCTATCAGCTGGACTGTGATATTTTGTTCCATCAGTCTTAACTGCATCTATTTGTGATTCTTCTGATTTCAGGGACTGAGGCTTTGAAATTGATGTATACATGTCATACTCTCCTCGTGTTCTACCTGCTGACTGACTCTTCTGTGTGACATCTTGTTCCTCAATGAACAGAATGTCCTTCCCTCTTTGTTTCACTACTTTATGAGAGTTAGGATCCTTGCTTGGATGTGAATAAAATACAAAATGTTGGCTATGCTGTTGGGGTGACATTGATAATGTGTCATCATCATTTTGCTTTTTTTCTTTATCTTTAATATCAATTTCTTTGATATCATCTGAAGTAACCTTCCTTTTATCACACAGTATCTCTGACTTCATTTGCATAAAACAGGGTACTTTTTTACTCAGTAAATCTTTTTCTATATTGATGCTCATATTAATATCAGGTGCAACATTTTTGGAAGAGGAAGTTTCATCCACAATTTTTTTCTCCTGATATGTGTGTTTCATTTTGGTTGAGTAACATTTCATTTCCCCACTATGGTTTGGATTAATGTATGAGACTGATAATTCCTTTTCACTGTCACCAGTGTGTTCGTTGTGTTGTCTTTCATGAAACAGATCACATTCTCTTTCAGGCAATGCATTGTCCTTGGATTCCCCAAACTTTAAAGGGGAAAAACTGAAACAGGCCTCTAGTCTTTCTAATTGAAATTCATCTAGGATAGGACATGCTGCAGAATACAAAATAGCTTCTGTAAGTGTTTGTGGTTGTACCTCAGTGGTTGTTCTCCCTAGTTGGTTCAGTTGTTTCTCTGACCTAACAAGATTGTGGTCTTTTTCTTGATTCATACCAAATATAAGGCAAGGACTAATTTTTGAGATCAGGATGTCTTCTGGTTTCTCTGTCCCCTCTTCTTTATAGTTCTTCATGCTAGAGAAACTACTTGTATCAGCAGGACCTGGGCAGTATAAATTTCTTTCATTTGATGACTTCTCTTGCATTAGTTGCAAATGACCAAGTCTTATTCTCTGTTTTTCTGTCCATAGTTTTGAGCTTCTAATTTTTTTGATGGGCAAAATATGTACCTTGGAAGGAACAATGTCCAAACAGGCAGCTGCTATGTTAGTCCTTTGCTGTGGATCTTTAATTTCTTTCTTACATTTTAGTTTTTTGCTGTACCTGAGGTTAACTGTCTGTGGTGGTTTTATTTCACGCATAGTTCTATGTCTCTGACTCACTGGTGTCTGCTTCTTTGATCTTGGAGTTTCTCTCTCTCCTTTACGTCTAGAAGCAAAGGATCTTGTAACAGAGTCGGAAGACTGCAGGAATGTCACCTGCAGATTTGTTGATGTCTCTGAATTGTTTACTACAGGATACAAATCTAGCTCACTTTCAGAGATTTTATTAAATTCTATATTATCATCTATTGTGTTTGCAAATTCACCAGGCGAAGAGGTCCCTACTTTAGGAAATAAAATTTTAGGAACTACAGGGACGTTTACACCATTTTCTGTTTTGGTAGTTTTCTGAATTCCTTCCGCTTCTAGGGGATCCATTTGTAGATTAGCCTTTAAAGTATTTTTCAGGGAATCTTCTTGGACTTTTATACTTTGACTGTTAGCAGGTTGTTCTTGACTTAGAGAGGAGGGTGAGAGGTCTGGGAGAGTTTTCTTCCCGTGATCTTCATCAGCCCACAGGTGTTGGCCATGCTGAAGTACCTGTAAAAAGGGGATTTGATTCTCTTCTGGAGGTTGTTTCTCCCGATCATAGAATGCACTACTCTCAGCAATGCCAGCAGCACATATTTTGCTTGCTAGTTCTCCTTGCTTTAGCTGAGCATGATGAAACAGCCCTTGCAATCCGCTATGGAAGGTCAAGCATATGTTTTGACATTTAGGTAAGAATGCTTTAGCTTGCTTTCTCTTTTCAAATTTGGCCTTATGGTCTAATTTTGACTTCTTGATATTGCCTCTGATATTGAATGCTTTTGAAGCTGGTGACTTCACCTTATTCATATACTTCAGCCTCGCCTTACTTATGTTTGTGAATTTTGTTCGGTCTTTTTTCTTTTTAGAACGAGTCAAAACAGGTATGTAGTAACTTAAAAGCCACAACAAAGCTTTCTGGGTAAAACTACAACTAATTTCCCTTGTATCATTTCCATTATTTGGAACATTGCTTTCTCTTGCTTGGCTCAGAGAGTCTCCCGTCAGTAATTTTTCAGATGTTGGAGGACCCAACTTTAATTCCTCAGAACTTAGGAGCTCTGCTTGTATAGATGTACTCTTTATATTTGCAACACAAGGCGAATCCATTCTTATTGAGTCAACTGGCTTCTCAATTGCATCTGTGAGGGATTCTGCTGGAAACCTTTCTTTCTCCATTTCAATCTCTTCCACTGGCTGTGCTTCCTGTCCGAAGCTCCTCTTATCGTGAGCCCCTCTCTCCCGCAGCGCCTCTTCCACCACTTTCACACCATGGCACAACTGAACGTCAAGAGTATCTTTGGCTTTATTTTCTTTCGTGAGGGAATCTAAATTATTTTCTTTCTTTTCAACTTGCGGTTTTGGGTGTGTTCCTTTGATATTTATTTTACTGTTGGGAGTGCTAGACCTCTTCGGAGGGCTGGGTGCCAGTGCTGCATTATACAGCATTTGTTTAATAGTGCTTTCAAAGCTGCCTCCCACTCTTCTCCTATGGATCAGAGTGTCAAATGCCCTAATACAAAGTCTCTGGAAAAATGCGGGTTTCTTCACATTTATAATTTCATGTTTGACACTGAGTACATTTTTTGTTCCTGATGACTTTTTTCTGATTTTGAAAGGTCCTGTGGCAACTGCACATAAGTCTTTTTTCCGGGCTTCTTTGTCTTCTGTAATATGACCATCCAATGTCTTTGTGGACTTTCTACCAATTGGGATGCCACATTCTGTTGTTTCCATTAAATATTCACTAGTGGGCAAGTTCTCTGGCATTGAAGGTGGGTGAGTGGCACCTGCAGCCTCCTCTTTGTCTGTAGGTTTGTCTGTCCTTTGCCACAATTTCTCAACTTGTAGTGGATCTGTTGAAGTACATGAGCTAGTCTTCCATGACGTCTGTGTAGAAATAGTCTGTGACTGTACTTCTTTCTCTTTACTTTGAATTGTTTTATTTTCTGAATGTATCTGTCCCATTTCAAATTGGACACTTTCAACCTTTTGCTTAAGACATACAATGACTCCCAAGTCTTCTGCCAGCGGTGGAACTGTTTCTTTACTTTTTTCTTCTTTATCCCTGTCACACTCTTGTGGCTTTCTAAATGTGGAGCTCTCATCAATATGCTTTAGTTCCTGGATTTTCTTTACATCTAGTAGTTTCTCTTGTAGTGCAGAGTGACTATAATTTATTATTGGTGTGCCTGACTTGGCTTTTAATTTGTTATATATTTCCATACCAAAGGGTTCAGAGATAGTAACCTGCAGAGCATTATGAGAGGTACTTGACATCATTTCATATTGATGTCTATTTTTTTTATTGCTTGTAGTGCATTCCAGCTCTCCATTGTCAGCTTGTTTACCATAGTCTGTGATATTGCTCATTAATGGTTTCTCTTCCTTCAGATTTATGCTTCCTGTAATCACTTGAACATTTATGTCTTTCAATTCATTTTTTGCATGTTTTTGGGGTCCTAGAGAAATAAGTAAATTGATACCTGAAAAGCTCAGAATGATTGAATTTTGGGGATTCTGTATTCTTTCTTTTGGAATGCACATTTGTGTGTTTGGTGTGCTGACTGTTAACTCATCTACATTCTCTGTAGTTTGTATGTCCTGGACTTTCATACTGTATGACTCTATTTTGGGAAATGAAACATCTTTCTGTAGAGATTCTGATAACATTTCTGAAAGCTCCTCATGTTTTGGGATGTTCAGGTCAAGTGTGTGCTGAACTGAGTCCTCACTAGTCCTCTCTGCATTTGCTTCAAATAATGAAGAAGGAGCTGTCAGTTCATTAGTGTTGGCCGTGGACGAGTGTTCTACGTCTTCAGTAATACTCAAGTTTACTCTATCAGTAGAACTTGCATAATTGATTTTTTCTGTATCTAGTGATCTACGGTGCTCCTGCAGAGAATGCTCATAATTTATTAAGTCTGGAATGACCATCACTAGATTCTTTAAGAAAGACTTTTTAACATGGGGAGTGATGAGCTTAGAGATTAGCTTAGAAATAAGATTCAATGCTATATCTGACATTATTTTCCTTTGACGCACTATTTTCTTCTTCTTACATCTTAACTCAATCTTATTTTCTGAAGTATGACATACAATGATTGGGAATACCTGTGAACAAGATGTTTTCTTTGCTTTTAGAGATGGAACTTTAAGTTTGAGTTTTCTTTGATTGTCTGGTATCTTTCTCCTTTGCCTTTTAATGGTGGGTGAAGGAGACATTGAACTGTATGCGTAATACTGGCTTGAATCCAATGAAGCCATGGGTTGCTGGGCTTCTGGCATTACGTTTTGTTGTGACACAGCTTTGGCAAATGAATTTGGACTTAAAGATAGAAATTCAGAATTTTGGAAGTCACTATGTTGCCCTTTGACTAAATAGTTACTCTTGTTTGGCTCATTAAAATAAATAGAATATTGGGTCTCACTGAAGTGTTCATCAGACTCTTTGCCCTTGGTTGAGTCTTGTATTTCAACAATACATGGGATGTGGATGAAATGTTGGCTCTTATCATTATGATCTATATTTTGGGCCTGGAAGGAGCCTTGCATGCTGCTAGAAAATGGCACTCTCATAAAATCTAGAGGTTGAACAAAATCATGCTGGCTGCTGACTGACTCTTGGTTATAAATAAACTGTTGTGTTTGTCTTGTAAAATGTGCTTCATGAATCATTTGATTCTGTATAGCATTTTGGTCCAGGAAGGTATCTTGTGTTTTGGTAGGAATAAATATTTGATTAGAATGTAGATTATAAATCAATGGCTCCTTAAATCTGTGGTGCAGATAATCAGCTTCCCTCACTAACATAGTTCTGGGGTTCACAGGGATTTTTCTTCTTATATTTTCTTCTACTTGTCTAATTTGATCGCCAGAAAGAAATAAATGGACAAGGGGGCATGGTGTTACATTGAGATCCTTATCTCTTATAAATTGAAAAGTGCTTTGAAAACTAATATCATCAGGAAGTGAGGTTTTTGTACTGTTGGTTTTCATTATTGAAAATAGATTACTAGAAGAAAATTGTATTGCTTTATATTTACTTTGCCGGTCTTTTCTCTGACTTATGAAAATTTTCTTTACTTCTGAGTGAAACATTGACAAAGGTGCATTGGTCCCACCTGAAGATGAGTGACTTTCACAAAAACTGCTTTCTTGAAATTCACAGTCATCATATGAAGAAAAAGCTCTTTCTCTATTGTTATCTCCATTCTCTTCAGATGGAGAAGTAGTTGTAACTCTTCCTGAAAAGGTTTCAATTCTGGAGATAAGAAAACAGTGTGAGTTTTAACTTACAGTACGCATTTTTATAAGGTCTCACTCTAGACTTAAGCAAAGTCTATCATAGATGAAAACAAGACTGTTTATAAACATGAAGATAAAGGTGAAACTACCACCCACATTGTTAAGGAACTCATCCCATCAGAATTTCCTTTAGTTGACCAGGTGCTAAAGTTAAGAAAAAAAATTATTTAAGAGTAAGATAATTTTTCTCTTAATCTAAGAATTTTTTTTAACAAAAGTGAGCCAAGGAATGAAGATTATATGTTGTTATAAAGAATATGTTTCTGTTTGTTACATAAAAGTTGTTATAAAGAACAGTGTTGACTGGGCAGTGGTGGCACACGCCTTTAATCCCAGTACTTGGGAGGCAGAGGCAGGCGGATTTCTGAGTTCGAGGCCAGCCTGGTCTACAGAATGAGTTCCAGGACAGCCAGGGCTACACAGAGAAACCCTGTCTCGAAAAAACAAACAAACAAACAAACAAAAAGGAACAGTGTTACAGAATTTAGCAGATACAACAGCAGAATATCTCATCAAGTGTAGATTTTCTACCAATGGATAATCTAGCCAGCTATTTACGAGGAAAAGAAACACCTACATTTGGGGGAAGTGCTTCTCAGTACAGTCTGGATCAGAGCAATGATTGTAGTAATGAACATATAGCAAAGATGTTGCAATTCTACTGTTTCCTTGTTTGATTACTCTGCCAAACAAGAACTCAGACTGTCAACATCATCTTACATAATCATCTTAGTATGGTGGTTAATTTATGTCACCTTAGCTGATCTACGGAGTTCAGATACATGCCAATATTACAATGGATATTTTCTGTGAGGGTATTTTAAAGATTAGATTAACATTTGAACTAGTAAATTATAAATGCGACTGTTCTCTCTAATGTTCAAGGAGTCATCTAAATGGCCCTAGGCATAAACTGAGCAATAGTGACTTCTCCACAGCAAGAAGTTTTCTAAAGATAATATTTAGACTTATACTACAGATTTTAGATTTGCCAGTAAGCATAACTGCTTAGGCCAATGTCCTAAAGCAAACGGTCTAACACCAGGCTAAACAACAAAAGGCAGAACTATGATACAAAGCAAGACCTTAGCAATATATGGTAGCCAAAAAATGGTGGGGTTTTCACCCAAGTATATGCCCATCTGAGAATATCCTCATTAAGCTTGTTCCTCTAAAACCACTGCCCTACCACAGTTACATTGCTTCCCTTCTCAGGGATCCATTCTCAGTCCCAACAATGCTTGAATCTATAGATGTCACCAAACACTGGGTATACTATGCTTTTACTTCTTATAATAATGCTTACTTATTAAGTCATGAACTAATTTTTGAAGTCCTAGGTATTGAATCCAAGGTCTAGAACCTATGAGACAAGCACTCACTGCGTTCCCTGGAGTTTGATTTGTGTTAGGTAAAGGATTAAAAACATCAAATAATAGAATATTATAATACTTCACAATAAAAGTTATATAACTTTTCTTTTTTTTTTTTTGGTTTTTTGTTTGTTTGTTTGTTTGTTTTGTTTTGTTTTTTGTTTTTTCGAGACAGGGTTTTTCTGTGTAGCCCTGGCTGTCCTGGAACTCACTCTGTAGACCAGGCTGGCCTCGAACTCAGAAATCCGCCTGCCTCTGCCTCCCAAGTGCTGGGATTAAAGGCGTGCGCCACCACCGCCCGGCCTATATAACTTTTCTATGTCTCAGAAAGTTCTATCTTATTTTCAATTTTCACTTAAAGCGCTTTGCAGCTTCTGTTCTGATGTCTGAATTACCTGCACCAAGGATGGAATGCATTGGAGCTATCGTTAAGTAAAATAAAGATTATGTGAGAACAAATACAGCAGATGAAGACAATGAGCCATAGAATTAGGAATAGCCAGGATGTTAGAACAATGTTAGTATGAGGCCAGTCAGAGCAATTCAGTCAGAATCTGAGTGCTAGTTGGAATCAGTCAGCTTGGAAAGGTGTTTGAGCCAGGACAGCTTTGTTGAATCAGCCACCCAAAGATCAGAAAGATAAAGGGTGAGCATATTCAGCAGTAAGTCTCAGAGGCTTAGATAAGATTGTACCAATGCTTGAAGCTTCCAGGACTAGGCCTAGGTAAGCAGAAAGAGGCATTAAGCCACTGCGATGACAATTACTTCAGACTATTAGATATTTTTTTTATACCTTTCAATTCTTCCTAAACATTCTACCAACTGGAAACCAAACATTCAAATATCTGACCCTATAGGGACCTTTCTTATTCATACCACCACAGCATATTTCATCTTGTTCCCCAGAATGGCAAACAATTCAAATGTCATGAATTGTTTATTTCTTGAATTTTCTATTGAATATTTCCGACTATAGCTGGTCTCAAGTACCTGAAACCATGGGGAGTGATGATTTTTCTTAGAGGTGATTGCTGCATCTTTCCTTAAAGTCCCTTAGGAGCTCCACCTAAGGATTAGCTCCTGCTTAAGTAGAAAGGAGTGAATAGTGACACACAGAGAGGAACACTGAAAGACCCTCTTTCCTGTCAATATTCTGCTGAGCCTTGGAGATAGTGCACACCTTACACTGCAAGCCCCAGTGCCTTAGACAGTCCCATGGATGTCTGATGGCACTATGGAGTTTCCTCAGTCTGTCATGGCAATTCTGCTGCCAGCCACCCTTGACAAGGATTCCACTAACCTGGACCCTCCATACAGTGTTTTTGCTTCTTGAGACACTTACCTTAGGACCAAAGTTCTTAGGACCCAATGGGATAACAAAACAGCTAAACTTAAAGGCTGGGCAATGGTGGCACACGCCTTTAATCCCAGCATTTGGGAGGCAGAGGCAGGTGGATTTCTGAGTTCAAGGCTAGCCTGGTCTACAGCGTGAATTCCAGGACAGCCAGGGCTACAAAGAGAAACCCTGTCTCGGAAAAACAAACAAACAAACAAACAAACAAACAAACAGCAAAAACCCCAAACAACTAGACTTTAAAATTTAGAAGATTTGAAATATGAAAGAAATTAAGACTATTAATCTCCAGATTAATTCTGCACAAAATAATGAGTGATCTCATGGAAAAACAAAACATTACTTACAGTCAGGCATGGTGGTGCACACTCAATCCCAAAACTCAGGAGGAAGAGGCACCACCAACCAACCAACCAAATCAGCACATAACTATAATTTTAAAAAGTGAAATCCCCCGTGCCAGGCGGTGGTGGTGCATGCCTGTAATCCCAGCACTTGGGCCTGTAATCCCAGCACTTGGGAGGCAGAGGCAGGCGGATTTCTGAGTTCAAGGCCAGCCTGATCTACAGAGTGAGTTCCAGGACAGCCAGGGCTAAACAGAGAAACCCTGTCTCAAAAAAAAAAAAAAAAAAAAAAAAAGTGAAATCCCAGCTCTAATGTCTTCCTCATGAAATTATCCTCAAAACCCTAGGTTGGTTTAAATATCTTTTAAATGTTTAAATGTTTAGACATCTTTTTGTATGCTGGGAGGCAATTACCCTGCAGCCATATGTGGTTTTGAGATCAGGAACTAGCTTAAGTCTTTCTGTTCTGGCATCAAGCAGTATCTATTGCCTAGATGTTTAACAATCATGAAATGAGTTTATAAAACAATTAAGAGAACAATGCATAGAGTAATGATGTTGATGTTTAATCCACAGCACGTAGGTAACGGTGAGCTGACGGATTTTGATTACTTTCTGAGGTACTTGCAGCCAGTTGATAGACTTCACCTTCCATTCTGAATTTCAAGGTATCCTGTAAGTTTCACAGCACCTCATGCGTTGCTGGCTCCACCCACGGTAGATGGTAACTAAGTTTTTTCCAACTGAATTATAAGAACTGGTGGTTACTATTTCCCTGTGAGCAGTGGAGGGATTTTTATAGTAAGAACCTGAGTCAGCTAACCTCTATGAGCTTTATCTACTTTGAAGGTCAATTTTACCAATATAGGAAAAGTCCTTATTAGAGCTTGGAACTAGGTAGCCACTTAAAAACAATATTGGAATGAATTATAGTCTACCATGCCTTTAGGGAGAACCTTCTCTTATATTCAGATAAAAGTCTGAACTGAATATAAACAAGTTAATTTGTTTCACCTCACTTACCTTTCTGCTGAAGATGTGTGGGTAAATGACCATCTCTCTAAAGCTAGATGGGAACAAAAAGTTACAGGATAAGAGGAAGATAATCAAACTAAATAAATTTATATTAAAAAATGAAATTGTAAAGGCCGGGTGGTGGTGGTGCATGCCTTTAATCCCAGCACTTGGGAGGCAGAGGCAGGCAGATTTCTGAGTTTGAGTCCAGCCTGGTCTACAGAGTGAGTTCCAGGACAGCCAGGACTACACAGAGAAACCCTGTCTCAAAAAAAAAAAAAAAAAAAGGAAAGAAAGAAAGAAAGAAAAGAAAGAAAGAAAGAAAGAAATTGTAAACAGAGTTGTGGTGACTAATGCATTTAATCCCAGTACTGATGAAGGAGGGAGAGGTAGTGGATCTGTATAAGTTTGAAGCCAGCTTTGAACTCCCCTGGTCTACAGAGGGAGTTTCAGGACAGCCAAGACTACACAGAGAAACCCTGTCTCAAAAAGCCTAAATAAATAAGTAAATAAATAAAATTGGTATTTACCAAATGTCATGCCTTTTGGGAAACCATCTTCATTCTGCTTCAAGGGAGAAGATAAACATGTTAGAGAAATAAACCAGCTATCAAGTTAAATGTTTTTTAAATAAATTATTCTTATGAGTGTTTTTGAAAAATAGGAGAAAGTGGTCAATTATTTCTTACCTTCTGAGAACCTGAACTACCATTTTCCCATAGTTCAAGCTTCTTCTTAAGGAATTCACAAGTTCTTATGAGGATTATCTCAAAAGCAACTCCTAGAAAAATTATGAATAGGATTGGTATCCAAGCATTGCTAAAGATCCAGTAGTCTAAAAAGTCCCATAATATGTAGACTGTATTCTCGTCTAGTATAGACTTCAATCTGTTTTTAAAGAAATTATATGACTTTGCCATAATGGTTGGTATCTATTTCAGAAGGCATTGACTTCAGAAGTCCCTTAATTATAAAAGTTTTTCTTTTTTCTGGTAGAGCTTATGCAAAGCTCTACCAGAAAAAGAAAAACAAACTAAAAAAACACTTCTGGTGTCATTCGGTGCCTGTGTCCAATGGTGCAGTGCTTGCTCTGGGCCTGCATAAAGTAAGGTACGTGTCACAGTGGGTGTGTAACTGAGCTCACAGCAGCTCTGGCAGTGACAAAAGGTCACAGGTGAAACATGTACGGTCCATGTATGTAGATCTGCTATGGCAGCTTCAGTAGATTCTGTGTGATAAAATTCAGCAGATTGAGGTGGGGAAAAAATTGCTTCCTGGAACCTGTAGAACACCCCAGTTTAGAAGCCATAGTCTCACTTGGCAATTTACTTTGCTTCTAAACGTCCCTTCTTCCTAGTAGCCCGAGACTGAGTAAATTCAAGAAAGTAAGTTATAACCCATTCTTTGAAGTAATATTACTGGCCAAAAACCTCTTAGAACTGTAACGTTTTGCCTTAGTCACATTTACCCCCCAAGATTAAAAGGGAGATCTCATTGAAAATATGAAACAATGAGTAGAATTTTTCCGGGAATCCTAAAAGTACAAGTTCCTTTTGCAAAGTCATTGCAGGACACATGGGTGTTGGGCCTGGTCTTAGACAAAAGGCTCAGATTTGAAGATATTTACATTTGAGGAACCTCATGCTATGCTCTTGCCTGACATGTGGGTGTTGGGCAGGTTAAATTTACATTTGAGTTAGTGCAAAGCTCAGAGCTTCTTCAATGGAAGCTTGTGAGGAACTGCTTTTGTTTTGCAGACCCCAACTTTTGGCCCAAAACAACATTCTGAACAGACTCATCCAGGAGTGGTTAAAAATGCAGTCCAAATAAGGCTATGTAGAACTTATGGAGGCACAAAATTTGCCCTGCCTGCTCTATACAAAATTACTATAGATTTAAAGAGAACCTCAGGTTTTTACAGACGAAAGCTAGGTGTCAGGTACTTTGTATCAGGAAGATTGATGTTGTCTGTGTTTGAGCTTCTAAATTTGTTACATGGGAAACGGTTTACCTGGTTGATTTTACATTTCCTTGTGCCAAATGGTAATGCTAATTTTCCCTTGATGTTGTCTGTGCTTGAGCTTCTAAATTTGTTACATGGGAAACGGTTTACCTGATTGATTTTACATTTCCTTGTGCCAGATGGTAATGCTAATTGTCCCTTGTGCCTGCTTTACTGGATGCATCTTTTGATATGGAAATGTCGATCCCTCATGCTTAAAACTCCTGTTTGAGAGGAAAAATACACACTCAGATTCTAAAACCACCTCTGCATTTGGTGTCTGTGTGTCATTTCACTGAATCCATGCCTTCCTGAACCAAGAGAACCTGGTTTTCCTGAGACTACAATTCCCAGCTGAGTTTGGTCAGTGGCATAGGTCATTTATTTATTTAGCAAGGCCTTTCGTGGTTATATGGCCTGTGTTGGCCTGAAACCCCTATGTAATCTGGGCTGCCTTTGAACTAGAGAGCTCAGCACAGATGTGCATCACTCTGTTGATATCATTATGTACTTAGTTTTCTTTCTATTTTTCTTTCTTCCTACCTTCCTTCCTTCCTTCCTTCCTTCCTTCCTTCCTTCCTTCCTTCCTTCCTTCCTTTCCCACCTCTCCCTTCCTCCTTCCTTCTCTCTCTCTCTTTCCCTTTGAGACTGAGTCTTCCACTGTAACACAGGGTACCCTGGAATTCTTTATATAGTTTAATATGGCCTGGAACTCATGGGAGTCCTTTGCCTCAGCCTCCCTAGTAATGAGATTGTAAGCATGAGTAACCACACACACTTTTCGAGACAGGGTTTCTCTGTGTAGTCCTGGTTGTCCTGGAACTCACTCTGTAGACCAGGCTGGCCTCGAACTCAGAAATCCGCCTGCCTCTGCCTCCCAAGTGCTGGGATTAAAGGTGTGCGCCACCACCGCCCAGCTATAATTTTTAATTTAGCCAATAATTTTCTATTAATTTAGTAAAAGCAACATAATTCTATACACAATTCCTTGACATAATTTATTTGTTACCCTAATGAAAAAGTATGTAACATAAAGTCCAAGTTAGAAAGCCATTTGATCTAGTAATTTCTTTTCCTCTCAGCAGTAGTGTACATTGAGCTTTCTTGTAGTCAAGAAAACACAGTCCTTTCTTAGAATAAATGTTAATTGACAGGTGTAACATTTAAAAATACTGGATGCTATAGCTGGGCATGGTAGCACATGCCTTTAATTCCAGTACTCAAGAGGCAGAGACAGGCACATCTGTTAGTTCAAGGCTTTCTTGGACTATATAGCAAGGTCCAGGATACCAAGGGCTAATAGTAAGGCACTATATCAAAAACAAAAATAAAAGCAAAATTGGTTTCCTGAGTTAACCTGAATTTAAAATACACCACATAGTTTTTAGTTTAAGTGTGTACTGTTGCCACTGTCTCTGTTGAGCCTGCATGGCTTCTTGGAATATTTTAAATTTCTATTTGCTACAGGATTTTAAGTTCAATATTAACAATCTATTCATACATTCAAAACCAAACCTTTGAATGGCCTATTGGTGGATTTCTTTTTGATGTCCTAAGATCAGAATTAAGGGAGGTCAGAGGCAGATTTAGACTGCTTAGTACTTAATCTAAGTGGGTAGTCCTGGAAGCTCACTCAGCGAACACACACTTAACCACAGGATGCTGTGATTATCACTATTTTGGATTTATGGCCCTTTTTCTTTGATGACATTTTTTGGGCTTCATTTATTCAAGGTCAACTGAGGAGCTGGAGTAAACTGTTCAGACCTCCTATGAGTGCATCAGAATTACTGACCTCTTACTTCCTCAGTACTTGGGCTCACAAGAGAAACAACATACTCTAAACAGTTGATAGTCTCCTGTCCACTGAGCAGACTAAAGATACGTGTGTTTAACTTGGGTTCATTCTGACTGTGGAGCTTGGCTTTGCAAAGAGAGTCCTCCAGAGCATGTGGCAGGGATTCCATAGCTCTAAGAAACCTGCAATCAGTTTGTTCTTCAAGTATGCCTTCGTTTCTGTCCTTCCACACATGCACTGGCAGTGATTTTTTTTTGTTTTTTTTTGTTTTTCGAGACAGGGTTTCTCTGTAGTTCCAGCTGTCCTGGAACTCACTCTGTAGACCAGGCTGGCCTCGAACTCAGAAATCCGCCTGCCTCTGCCTCCCAAGTGCTGGGATTACAGGCGTGCGCCACCACCGCCCTTGATTTTTTTTAAAAACTCCTTTTCCTTAGACTTTTAAGTCTTTTAAGTTTTTGTGGTGGTGGTGGTAGATTTTTCTGATAAAATTTAAAACAGCTGAGCAGATAACCTGATTTTTCTTACATGATTGTAAAAATATTTAATTCAGGCCTGAGGTTTCTACCCTGCCTTTGCTATTTTAAGTTCCCCGGTGTAAGATACACACAACATTTATATTTACAATAAGCCTTAAGCAACACAAGAACTGGGCAGATATTACTCTCTATGTTGTTAGAATCTACTTCATTATTGATAGCCCCGAGTTATTACTTACTATGGTTCATTTGGGCTGCTCTTAACTCTAATTGGCCAGCCCTCAGGGCCATGTTCTGTTAACTCTTAACCAGTGGTGGCCTCTCCTTTTTCCTGTCCTGCACTTCTCTCCTCCTAGTGGTTCCTCTCTCACCCTAAGACAGGGAAGCCTAAATACCATCTATGTCTCTTCTGCCCAGATATTAACTGTTGGCGTCTTTATTTACCAATCAGAAATAACTTGGAGACAGGGTCACTTAGCACCTACATGTGGACTCTCTTGTCTTGGCAGGGGGGGGGGGAGCCAGTCTTGGAGGCCCAAATTTAATATTAGAATACAAGCAACACACTACACATGATGGCACATTTTCCCAAATTCTCTTAATGTTAAGTAACTCAAAGGGAATTCATTTATTGTCCTTTGTATTCCATGTTACCAAGTTTTATGACACTGAAACCTGCAGTGTTCTGTTGCTAATTGTGTTACCCCAAAAAACCTGTTTGCAGTGTACCAAATGTAGGCTAAGGGAATTCTGTCTCCAGCTGGCTCTGATTGGGAATAAAGAATTGCTGTATAGCTAATGACTGGGCAGAGGGAGACAGGGAGGGATCTTTAGATTTGTGAGGGCATAGAACTTAGAAAAAAGTGGGGGGGAGAGATAATTGCTCAGACTAGGGGGAGAAGAATGGGAGCTGCAGGAAAGAAAGCCAACATGCCATGAAGAATTTCGGTGGGTGGCCACTGCCCACTTTCCGGATTGGGCCTGAGGTGGCAGGGGTAGGTTTAGGAGTTCCCAGGCTTTGAGCTAGCTAAGGCATTTAAAAAAGAACTGGCATGCATGCTTGTGAGCTGTGAGCATGTGTTCTTACGTGCATGCATGTGGTGTGGTGTGTGTGTGTATGTGTTCTGTTTAAGAATCTGATAGTTCGAGCCGGGCGTGGTGGTGCACGCCTGTAATCCCAGCACTTGGGAAGCAGAGGCAGGCGGATTTCTGAGTTCGAGGCCAGCCTGGTCTACAGAGTGAGTTCCAGGACAGCCAGGACTACACACAGAAACCCTGTCTCGGGGAAAAACAAAAACAAAAACAAAAACAAAAACAAAAAACAAAACAACAACAACAAAAAAGAATCCGATAGTTCCTGGGCAGATGCCAGTGCATCCTGCTGGGATGTTGAAGAGGTGCTGCCCATTACCACTATAGATAGACACCCTAGCTAGTTCTCCACTGAGAGCTCCTATACATGCCAAACAGGCTTGGAATAGCCTCTAGAACTTTGTGGTTTTTCTCCCTATGTAAGTCTCTCCCTATTGGTGAGAGACTATTTTGCCACGTATGTGCTTCCTTGCATAGGAAACTTCTTAGATCAGTTGTAAGTGAGCAGCACAAAAATACATATATTCTTCATAATCATGAAGGCAAATGTAAAAGAACATCAGAGAGATAGTCCATTACCAACAGTATTTGATGACACAAGAAGATACTCAGAGATTCTATTTAAGTTTTAAAACCTTGTCTAAATAAAGATTTCATATTCTTTGAACCTTTTGGACAATGCAAGACAAGACTTTCTTTTTTTGTTTTGTTTTTGTTTTTGTTTTTTTTTTGTTTTGTTTTTCGAGACAGGGTTTTTCTGTAGCCCTGGCTGTCCTGGAACTCACTCTGTAGACCAGGCTGGCCTTGAACTCAGAAAACGGCCTGCCTCTGCCTCCCAAGTGCTGGGATCAAAGGCGTGCGCCACCACCACCCGGCTAAGACTTTCATTTTAACAAGAGCTTTCAGTAATAAATTTATAAAGCAGGGTTTGTTATAATGATAAGAAATAATCAAATAGTTCAACACAATAAATATTGATTCAATATAGTGGAAGGCCAACAAGTACTTAAAGAATGAATGAAACCAACCCTTCTGTGACAGGAGTTTGTAATGGATATGGGATGGTGTCAAAGGAAGTACATACCTTCAGGCTTTGACAAAAGAGACTCTGGAAATCTAGGAAACCTGCAAGAATGAGGGAAACTGTTTTACATCCAGTCCTGGAAGGAAGAATACAATTTGGAAACAGATATAGATCAACAAAGTGAAAAGTCACAGGATGAGACAGACTTTTTTTTTTTTTTTTTTGTCACAAAATTGAAATTTAAGTTGGCTGCAGTAGAGCCACAGGTTTAGAATTTGAAAGGGGCCAAGACTACAGTGTTCATAGGGTCCTCTCATGAGGCTACTTTCGGAGGCTCATATTTTGTTATTCTTTAATCTATTTTTATAGTTCAGACTTTATTCCCCTCCCAGTCCACCCTCTGACTGTTCCACATCCCACACCTCCTCTTTCTCCTCCCCCCACCCTCCCAGTCTCCAAGAGGATGTCTCCACCCGACCCCTGACCCTGCTAGACTTCCTCACTCCCTGGGGCCCCAAGTTTTTCTCAGGTTAGGTGCATCTTCTCTGACTGAGTCCAGACCAGGATGTCCTCTGCTGTATATGTGTTGTGGGCCTCATATTAACTGGTGTAGGCTGCCTGGTTGGTGGTTCAGTGTCTGAGAGATCCTGGGGGTCCAGGTTAGTTGAGACTGCTGGTCTTCCTATAGGGTCACGTCCTCCTCTTCAGCTTCTTCCAGCTTTTCCTTAATTCAACCACAGGGGGTCACTATCTTCTGACCATTGATTGGATGTAAATATTTGTATCTGACTCTTTCAGCTACTTGTTGGGCCTTTTGGAGGGCAGTCATGGGAAGCCCATTTGGAAGTACACCATAGCATCAGTGATAGTATCAGGCCTTGGGGCCTCACCTTGAGCTGGATCTCAATTTGGGCCTGTCACTGGAGGAGGCTCATGTTTTAAAAGCTGAAATACCAACTGATCAGAGCAAGAAGACAATTAAGTGGAAGCACCATTTAAAATACTGCAATTAGTCAGGTAAGAATTGACAGTAGCCTCAATTAGACACAACACATCCCAATCCTTTTTCCTCTTGGACACCTTTGTAGCATCTGGCTATTAAGTCCTGACAAATCCTGTTTGACTCAGGTAAGACACCTGGTCATTGTTGTAATGAAACCCACTATCTTATACACTAAAATAATCACTAGTATTAAGAGGGTAGATGTCTGTGATGCTTTGATTAGGAATGGCCACTTAGCCATAAAGAATGGCACTATTAGGTGTGGTTTGTTGAAGCTGGTGTGACCTTGTGGGAGTACATATATCGTTGTAGAGGTGGGCTTTGAGGACTTACATACTCTCAAGCTATGCCCAATGTGGTACACAATCTCTTCCTTCTGCCTGCTGATCTGAATATAGAACTCTCAACTTCTCTAGCATGTCTGGCTAGCTTCTTCCAGGCTAGTTTCCTGTCATGGCAATAATGGACTAAACCTCCCAAACTGTAAGCTAGCCCCAATTAAATATCTTTTCTTTTCTAAGAGTTGCCATGGTCATGGCATCTTTTGACAGCAATAAAATCCTAAGACAGTACCATTAGTTATTAGGGGCAGCAGGATGACTCTTTAAAGAGGGCTGTGTACTTTCCTACTAAATTTGGCAGTAAAGAGGGAAGTGTTCAGGGTCTTTCGATATTCATTTCAACTTTAGAAATGAATGAGTTACATGTTCTTAGCAACGAAAACTAGGCACATGGTTTTCAAATGACAAGCTACTACATAAAACACCACAGTAATTTATATGCCATTGATTTTTGAATGATTACTATTCTTGTTTAAAGTAGCATCTTTTTTATTGCTGTCTTAGGGTTACTGCTGTTGTGATCGAAGAGTATAACCAAAAGGAAGTTGAGGAGGAAAGGGTTTCAGTTTATACTTCAGGTAACAGTCTATCACTGAAGGAAGTCATAGCAGGAACCTGGAGGCAGCAACTGATAAAGCCAAGGAAGGGTGCTGCCTACTGGTGTGATCCCCATGATTTTCTTAGCCTGAATTCTTATAGAACCCAGGACTACCAGGCAAGGGATGGCACCACCCACATATTTTATCTTTAAAGTTTGTTCAGTTTAAGAACTTTATAGCCTTACTACTGATCTTTTAAACCTACTTTATCATTGTACTTCTCTATGATGATTTGCAAGTTTCCTTTTGTACTGTCATTTCCCTTTTATACTTCTTCTGTAGTGCAGATTGAATTCAGAACCTCATTCATGCTAGGCAAAATCTCTACCACTGAGCTATACACCACTTCTTTCTAATTATTTTAAGTTGTAGTTCCTATTAATTTTCAATGGATGGCATTGGGTTTTTCTTTTTGTTGTTTGTTTTTGCTTTTTTGGCGTACAATGTTTTGACACAGTATTTTTTTAATTTTAAATATTCTGTTCACACATTTAAAAAATGTCTTGCTCAGGAAATTACTTAATCAAAAAGTTTTATATACAGTGATAAAAAAGGTTTGAAATTTATCATTATACATCATTTCCAACTAAAATATGAATGACCTGAACAGTTACCCAGGATTTTACTTATGCTATATCTAAGGTGGAAAAAAGTAATAACTAAAATTGATCTACTCTACCAGAATGGGAGGAATGAAGGACTTCAAAGACACCTGGCTCTTGAGACTTAGTGCCTAGAGCAGTAGAGAAATAACTGATAGAATTTAGCGCTGGGCCGGTGGTGGCGCACGCCTGTAATCCCAGCACTTGGGAGGCAGAGGCAGGCGGATTTCTGAGTTCAAGGCCAGCCTGGTCTACAGAGTGAGTTCCAGGACAGCCAGGACTATACAGAGAAACCCTGTCTCCAAACAAACAAACAAACAAACAAAAAACAACAAAAAAGAATTTAGCATAGAACCATTCCTCATTTAAATTTTTTTTTGAAAACTTACTACTGAAGCTTTACCTAATTGACATTAAGTACACATTTTATAAATGAAAACTGCTATTACTTCACTCTTAAAAACATTCAGGGTTGTTTGAAATGCACTTTTCTCTTAACTGTTGTTGAGCCCAGGGTTTGAAACTACAAGTTTGATCAACCCCACAGTATCCCTTTCACTTTATGTGTGCACATGAGTATAAATGTTTAAGACTCTGAAGTTAGAACACACTGACTTGGCTAGACTGGTTGGCCAGCAAGTCCCAGTGCTAGGTTTATAGGGGTATACTGTTGTACCCACTTTTTTACATTGGTACTGGGGACTGAATTCAAGGGCTGACAAGATGCTAAGGAGAAGGGCACTGATCACCAAGCTTGAAATTAGAGAACCAACAGTCCCAAATTGACCTTTGACCTCTGTAATACCCCACCATTCCAAAATAAATAAATGAGAGCAAACTTTAAAAAAATTTAAGTAGTCATGATTGCATAACTTGCTCTTTATAAATGAGGAATCTTGCTAGCACTTTCTTCTCTCTTTTTAAAAGGTGATACTACTTCTCAAAATTAAGCATCTTCTTATTTGCATTTCAAAGTAAAACAAAGGCACCATTGTAACAAAATGCAAATGTTTAATTTTTCAAAACTTAACTATACTAATGAAAATAAATTATAGGCAACCTTCAGTATTTGTACATTATCTTCATATAACAGTGCTTTCAAAAGACATCTTGTAAAGGATATTTTCACGATACAATGTTTGAAAAATAGGGCAACATTAAAGAACATTAGTCTGAAATACATCTCACAATGCTGAGAGGTATACTTTATCAAATTAACCAACCGTACTTTTTTTCAAAACATGGCTTTTAATGACAATTATTTCTTGTCCATTTCAGTGATTTCTTGGATCCAAAACAAGATCTGTGTGTTTATTTCTTTGAAAACATCATTTGTAGACCGTCCTTTCACTGCCATGGAATGATTTGCCTTCTCAATCCAATGAATTTTACTGGGGGCTTGCATTTTCTGTGCTACTTTCTCCAACAAGTTCTAGAAAGGAAAGAGAAGAGGATATTAGAGGCTATTGATATTTAGTAAAAGATTATGTTTCCCTTATCTCTACTGGACTGACAGCCACTCAAGAGTTTCCATTAAATACCTGCTCTACAGGCAGCTTTATAGACAATGGAATATATAACGAAACATCAACAGTAGAGTCAGTCCACTTCTTTCATGCAATCACATCACAGAATACACCAAGCATTTGCTGACAAAAAAAAAAAAAAAAAAAAAAAGCAGATTTGAGTTACTAAAAAAAAACAAAACTTATTTTTCCAAGGAAATTGTAGATACCTAAGGAATTAGTAGTTTCACATTTGACTAATATTCAATAGTATATGAATGCTACCAAAGCTCACTTTGGCGTTAATAACAATCTAAAATTTAAAATAATAAAACAAATATATATTCTAATATCTTAACAATTAGATATTAATTCTTCAAATAAAGGATTAAACCTATTTATCAAATTCCTTTGGGGAGATGTATTTTGTTAGAATGTTTTTATTTTTATATATTCCAAACATTAGACAAATGAATTTTTTTTTTTTTTTTTTTGCTTTGTTTTGTTTCTTGAAAAAGGGTGGATGTAACTTGGCTGTCCTGGAACTCTGTATACATATAACCAAGTTGGTCTTGAACCCACAGAAATCCATCAGCCTCTGTCTCCTGAGTGTTGGGGTTAAAGGTATGGGTCATCACATCCAGAGGCTAAATTGGCAGGCAATAATCTTGCCCCTAATATGTTTCTTTCACTCATAAAAATACAGAGTTCCAATTCACCTTTTCACACATTTCATCTGCTGAGCCCGACACAAACAGTACAGGATCCTTTATACGAAAGAGATCTTCGTCTCTGAGTTTATGCTGCTGCTTTGGATGGTGCAGTGGGTAAGAAATACAAATGAGACCTCGAACAAAATCATCAGCATCATCTGGTTCAGTATGACACATCACAGAAGCAGCTGCTCTTGAGCCCATCGAACGACCTAAAATCAATTAAACTCAATTAGAAGCATAAACATTTACATACACCAGTAGTGGTCATATGGCAAAATTAGATTTGCTGTTCTTCATATTTATGGACAAAAAACAAACAAACAAACAAACAAACAAAACAAAAAAACAAAAAAACAAAAAACAAAAAACCACAACTCAAAAAGTGTCAAACAACAAATTCCAATCGTCTTAATGGAAACCTACAGTTTTATTAAAAGCCAAAAACTGATCTGGCTTAAACCAAATTTTAAAAAGAAGCAATTCTTTTTCTCAATACTTAAAAGAGTTTAGAAATTCTTTTTTAATCAATCAACTTTAAGAGTAATAAAATGCTGTAAAATAAACATAGCCTTATAAAACACAAATGCTTTAAATCTGCTTAAAGCATATAAAGTATTATAATAAAGTACCAAGGTTATGTATCAAAACAAAATAACTACTAAATTAACTTCCTGTTGCCAGTTTTAATATTATAATTTATACTGAAGCTTACCTCCAAGAAAAACACCAGCAAGTTTGTATTCTCCTGAGGTCTTCAGGTAATTCTATGCAAAACAAGCGAAAAAAATTATTATGGATTCCTCTCATCATATGCCACCAGATAGTCTTACCATTACTGATATATACAAAAATTTATGTAAAAACAACAATTCTTTCCTCTTTTGGTCATATATTTACTATTAAACCTTATATTGGTTAGTATATCAGAGAAAAATAAAATTGCCTTTATAAAAATATTCAAACACTATATTACTGGGATACAATCCGAGAATGGAGTCCTGTGGGAATTCTGAGTGCTTGTGAGAAAACTCTCAAAAGAAAACAAAGGAGAGTCTGTGACTTCAGTTTCTTCAAACCAGAATTGTTCTTGGAATGTGTTTTTATGCTCCTCCTAGGTGTAGAAGATAGGAGTGAGTTTACTTAAGCAATTATTCATGTACCTCTACAGAAAAACATGTTTTTACCATGTATAGCGTGTCCTTGTGATTGAACATCTTATTCATATGATTCTTCTTAACCCTCAAACTATAAATTGCCCGATTCTCTAAATAAAGTTGGTTACTGCACGAGACTTTAGTCTGCCTAATTTAGCTCCTAGTTCCCTCTGCCTCTAGAGCTGTAAATGGTACCAGGGAACTGAAGTCAACTATGAGGTAAGAGAGTGGAGACCCTCATAAGAAGAAGGTGAGTATAACAGCAGAAACCAGGGAGAGCTTTGCCTTATTTTGAGTCTGTGCTTAATTTCTTAAAGGAGGAGCCCTAGTATAAAAATCACAATTACTAGATTGCTTGCAAGTTGTTTATAATCATAATCCCTGCTTTCCAGAAGAAGGAACTTTAGATGAAGTATGGGAGAGTCTAAAAGAATACTGAAAAAGCATATAAAGAAGGTGAAAAGATCCTTGTTCAATTTTGGGTCACTTGGGCATTGATTCTAATTGTAATGATAAATACTTAAAACTAAAATACTTAAGGGTGATAAGGAGGATGTTAATAATTACAAAAGAGAAGGCTGAGATACTTTGAATGAATATAAACTGGATAACTAAACCTTAAAATTGATTAAAGAGGAGGTTTTCCTTGTGGAGACGAATTTGAAAATTATAAAATGTCACAAACTAGGCCAGTGAGAGTTCCCTCAGCTCCCTTACTGGAGATTCCTTTAGATACACATCCTCCATTGCCTGAAAACGTCACAACCTAAGCACGCTTGGGCACGGTTGGGAAAAGTACGTGCACCCATCGCTCTCTGTCCTCAGGAGCTGTGCTTGCTATTTCCAGAGCAATTTCAGCAAAATTAAAATGTTTTCCTAATTATGTACTAACCGATCTATTTAAAATTCTAGACCAAAAGATACTGTTGGACAGTCCTTTCACATTATTTTGAGCGGCAACAAAGGAAGAACTATTTGATCCAGTCTAAAAAAACCATTTGTGTATTAAGTGTACCTTTTGCTGCCTTTAACTTATTTTCCTCACTAAATTGTCTCCTATAGGAATTATAGCACAGAGGATAAACCTTTGGAATGGATTTATTTACACAATAAAGGCCATAAGATACTAACGCTTACCTTACTGTTCTTGTTCAATTAATGACATCAATTAATCATATGGGTCTCTTTTTCAAGCGATTCTCTAGAATTTTCTAATCAACATAATAATTTAATTAATAGTACCATACATAGTTTGGATGTCTTTTCTTGGTGGCAGAGTATTACACACAGTGCTTTCACTCTTTTAATATTATAATTTGCTTGCACATAGCATACTCACTAATTAAATGACACTAGATTTATCTAAAACATTTCAAATCAAAACCACTCTGGGTCCTGCTATTAAAAAACATGACAGGAGGAAATGTCAGAACACAGTCCAAGGATGGAGTTATGTGACAATTCTGAGTGGGTGTGAGAAAACGCAGTAAAGAGTCTTGTGACCTGCATTTCTTCAAAAAACTGTTGGAATGTGTTTTTATGCATTACTGCCAGGTGTGGTGGATAGAAGTATGATAGCTTTCGTTATTTATACACCGTTATGAAAAACAGATTTTTGCCACATGAGGGTTGTCTTTGTTACTGAATATCTTACTCATGTGATGCTTCTTAACTCTTAAGAGTATATAGTCTAAATAAAGTGGGCTACTGTTAGTCTCGTTTTTTACATCCCACTCTCCCAAGTTCATGCCACCAACTAAAGAGATAAACAGTAAACCTGATAAAGGACAAATTATCTTTTTAAAGCTGGAAATGTCAAATTTGATGAAAATAGCATCTAATATAAATAATTTAAAGGAAATTCAGCATTGTCCTTTTCTCAGGACTTCTAAGTCATGCTATGAACATATAAAGGTGGTATATTTGTAGTATTCATTTCACAGTACATTTATCCCTCTAGACTGCCACAACTATATTGTAAACTATATTGTAGTGAGTTTCTTGAGCAGCAGCGTGAAAGAACACTTACGATGTCAATATTGATCTCCATGAAAACAAACTGATGACAAAAAAAAAAAAGAGAAATATGAACATTAAATAACCTCCATATACTGCCAAGTTTCCAAGGATATTCATTAAGGTATTTTTATCTAAAAGTTAAGAGAACAAAATATCTTAAATTTATGAAGAATTTTAATCAGAACCTGATTATAGGTAAATGTATTTTTCTTACCAAAACTGCTTTATATGCCTTAATTCTATGTACAATATTAAGGCCTTTGCAAGTAAATCTCAGGCAAAAAAACCCGTGAGATGCAAGATGGGATGCCAGTGACATCAAATGAGGAAGATTCATATCTCCTGATGCTCCATGTGTAAGAATTATTCCATATGCTATGTTCTTGTTAGGTACCAAACAAACTGCATCCAGTAATTTATTTCCAAAAGGTATTTTTAATTTAACCTAAAATTTGAGAGAATAAGAGTATCAAATTATTTCTTTGACTATTTAAACACCTGAATAAATATACATATTTGTTTTGTAGGACTTATGACTGAATGCATGGCCTCTAAACAAGTCATATTTATAGTATTTAAGAAATATTTACTGTCATGTGCTTTAAGTGCTAATGTATTAACTTATGTAAGCATTCCTATGAGGCAATTACTATTATTCCTACTTTACAGATAAGGCATAGCAGATTAAGTAATTTGCTCAAGGTTACATAGTTATTAGCTAAGAATCAAAAGTCAGGTTCTTGTTCTGGAATCTTTACTCTGTAATTCTAATTCTGTACTGCCTCTACTTTGCAAACTGAAAACAAGGCTATTATACAGAAATGACGATTAACCCATTCTCCTACCTCCCAAAAGTAAACCAGAAGATACTGAATATATGAAAATATCTTACCTCTGTATGACTCATTTTCACTGTTGAAAAATAAACATAAGGTGCATTACATCTGAGAAGCAAAGGGCATCTCCCTGAAAAGAAGATTCTGTTGTAAAAGGTGAGTTGTCAGACAAGGTTATGACCCCCAAACTATAAATGAACATGTTCAAAAGCTGAAATAAACACAAGGAGAAACTAACCCTTTACACACTGGTATCTCTGTACATATTTATTACTCAATCTCATATTACTTTCAAGATTTTTATGAGCACTCAAAACTAATTATAGGAGCTGGCAGATATAAGATAAAGCAAATTTGAGACTTTGACACAGAGGCCTTAAAGTAATTCATTCCAAAACACGATGCTGTACCCTTTATAAAAATATTTTTCAAATATATTTATAAGAATCTTCATTCTCAACAACCCCAACTAAATTTCTATATATCTACTAAATAATTTTCTTCATCACTCCTTTTTTGATACAATCTCAACAATTTTTAATTTAATTTCCCTTAAGCTATTAAATCATTTTCATCATTTCATTTTCTCTCTTTCATATAACATAAGTCCTTGTCATGTGGTCCTATTGACTGGGTTTGGCTACCAAAACATTTCAAAGTGCTACTTCTGAGTTAAGCTATGGCAGAGTCCTAGAAATTTTGAACTGATTTTTACCCCAAACCACAGAGAAAATCTATCCCAGGAATTTTTTTCATTTTCATCCAGAATCCCATAATAAAGACAGTTTGAGAAAATTTAAAGCCAAATTAAAGCCTGGAACCCAGTCTAAGTCACAACTGATCTGAAGAACCATAAGCAAGAAAAGCCACTATAATTTTTGTGATCCCTTTTTATTGTGAGAGCTTTCACTTCTCAGCATATCACTGGCACGAGAATTTCCATTATCATCCATATGCCTTCATTGGCATTTGTTTATTCAGTAGGTAACAACATGGTTCAAAGCTCAAAAGATACCAGGAATATATTTTCTCATTTTTCTTTTGCCTTGTATTCAGAACCCCTCTTAAGGCAACCAGTATTACTTGTGACTCTTTTTATTATATATACTTACAGGTGTGTAGGTACATTTGTAAGAACAATTCATGGGAAAGGAAATGCTGCATCAAATAATCTGTTTGTAATTTTAAAAACTAATTTTCATTTAAAAATAGACAACACATACATTTATTATTCTTTGTGCAAGTGCACATGTGTGTGTGGAGGCCAGAAATGAAGATCAGGTATCTTCCAGTATCATTCTTGTTTATTAAAACAGGGTCTCTCACTGAACTTGGAGCTTAACAATTTGAGTAAGTTGGCTGGCCAGCCAGTAAGTCTTAGGTATCTGCCTATCTGGGCTCCCCCAGTCTAGGCTTGGCTTTTAAATGGATGCTTCAGATCCAAAGACAAGATTCTCAGCTTTTATAACAGATTCTTTCTCAGCTAAACCACTTCTCCAGGTCCTGGTACAAAATTCTAAAACAAAAATGTAAATAGTGAGGTCTTGTCATACTCCCTTTAGTATTAAATTCCTTCCTACCTGCCAGAAGCAACCACTGGCTAACTTGTGTATGTATGTTTCCTCGTGGCCTGTTCATCCCACCCCCACCCTGTGGAGCCTGGAGGTTATTAATCTAATTATTAAAATTTAGGAAGTTCAAATAGAAGTGGATGAAGGAATTATAGCTTTAGGGCTCTTATTTTCATATGTGTGTTCTTACAATTAACTGCTGTGGCTCCTCCAGTTTAAAAAAAAAATCCTTTGCCAAAATAAGCCTCTAATTTTTTTTTCCCTTTCTCCTCTGTGCTCTTTCTAATCTTTTAACCGTGGAACACAATCACTCAAGAGAGTGAAATGGGGAAACTAAGAAATACTCTACTGCTCCTTAAAAAGACTTAAACTAACATATTAGTCTTCCTCCTCTACCCACATCAATGCACTTCCCCTTCCAGCTCCAAACAGATCAAGTACTGCCAGTTTTTCTGTGCTCTGAATTCATTCAGACTAGTTTTATTGTTCCCCCTGCCGGTTTAGCCACTGCTTTTTAGTGTTCATTATTCAACTGTTACTATTTCCAAGGTCTCTTTCCTAGTGACTTTGCTCCTCCGTTCCCAAAAGCCCGGTTGGGTGGGGACATGGCTATAATCTTAGGATTTGAAAGAAAGGAGACTCCTGCAAGTTTGAGGCCAGCCTGGGCAAGACCCTGTCTCAAAAGCAAAACAAAAAACCCATAAGGAACACTTTCCTGTAATTTTCATGGGATTTCAGAAAACAGTACAATTAGATACATGTTTTTAAATTATTATCAACCTGGGAAGCTCTTCCAGATTAACCTGAGATTTTCAGGAAAACTTGGCTCTCCTCCAGACGTCATTATGAACTTGTTCTAGACTGCTTCAGTCACACGGAAAATGTCCCATATGGTAAGAGTTCAAAGCAACTGATCCTCTGGCTTTTTGCTCCCCCTTCTGATAAGGGAGGTCTGAAGCCTGGCTCAGCCTCAATGTCTTTCACAGCAGAGGGAGAACATTGCACCAATGCAAGGTGACAAGTGATGACACAAAATAAATATAGCTGATTCCATACCGGTTCAAACGTCCTGGACAATCAAGAGTTTGGTGGGGGGAGGGGTTACTTATACTCACAAGGTAGTTTATGGTCGCAGCTTCCACTAAGCTCCCAAAACGCTACGGCCACCTGACTTCCAGTTTAAAACAAATAAACATTTATTCATGGTTACATCTGCAGCACTACCTAGGCTGTCACTGCATGAACAAAATTGTGAATTCTAGTACTGCCGGGGTCGACCGACCAAACGATAAAAAAAAAAAAAAAAAAAAAAATCCAAACCCGAGGTTAGAGGTCGACGGGAACCGTCGTTTATTCGCTCAACGAACACGCGTGTCCCGGGCCGGGCAGCCGCCTGGGTGGTGAACCTCCAGTCTGGGAGGATGCTTAGCTCCCGTCACCCCCGACAGCTCCTGAGAGTCGCCGCGGCCCGGCTCCACCTGCCCGGCGTACCCAACCAGGGTCCACCCTCCCCGGCAAGACGGACGGTCGGCGGCTGCCGGGCGGCAGAGGGCTTCCACCCGCGCCTCGGGCGGAGGCCGACAGCCCCTGAGGCGCTGCCCGCCTGGCTCGGCCCCGTCGCTCCCGCTTCCCGCCGCCGCCGCCGCGCTTACCAGCGAACGCCCGAGTGACCGCCGGCGCCCAACCGCCCTCACTCTCTTCAGGGAGCGAAGTAACTCGCTCGAAGCGACCGCCTCGCCGCCCCCGTCAGCGCGGCCCGCTACTGCGCTGGCGCACGCAGGCTTCGCCCGAGGCTCGTGGGGCGCGCCGCGGGGCTCGCCGGGAAGCGGAGTTTTCCGCGGGCTTTGGCTCGGCCCCGCCCCTCGCGGGCGCCGGGTGTTTGTATTCCTGAAGCCGGAGTCTGTCTGCTAGTACAACCAAGCGCGGGAAAGACTTGCTGGTCGCTGCCTTGGCTTCTTCCGGTCCGATCGTCCCTTCAGGAGACCTGGAGTCAACCCTGACAACCCCTTCCTCACATCCCGCCGTGAAATCTTTATCCGCTTGCATTTCAGGCGCGCACAATCCAGAGCCTCATGGGCACAGGACAGCTATGCATGCGGCCCCAAACAAAATCGTGCACTTAAAACATTCTCACCCGCCGGGCGTGGTGGTGCACGCCTTTAATCCCAGCACTCGGGAGGCAGAGGCAGGCGGATTTCCGAGTTGGAGGCCAGCCTGGTCTACAGAGTTCCAGGACAGCCAGGACTACACAGAGAAACCCTGTCTCGGAAACAAAACAAAACAAAACAAAACATTCTCGACCTTTGCCCCATCTAGTCTCTTCTTATCTCTATCCATCCATCCACATTTTTGTGTGTGTGTGACTTGATCTCGTGACTCCCTGTGAGCTTTGTCGATGGCTATGTCAACACAGCGTCTAAAGGTTGGATGTTTCTCACCTGCGCCAGGCTAGGTTAAGCCTCCGACATTGTCACTGCCTGCCTTGTCTACCCGTGATCTGAAGGGCGGGTGGCTAGCATCCTTGTGCCCATCACTTCATTTGGATGACCCTGAGGGTATACAGGACCCATACACTCAGTCCCACCCAAAGACTCTTCCCACCTCCCTCTTTAGAGCCAAATCATCAGAATTTCCTCCTGTTCTTTCAGGGGCTTTGCCACGTCACCCCAAACCTACCAACCACGCCCTACTGCAGAGGTTTGATTCTTCCAGTTCCTCAGAACTCACGGCAAATGTTTGCTGAATGAATTAAATCCCCATTCTGCACTTGGTTCCTGCCCTCTTTTCTGACACAGTACACACGAAGAAACAATTAGGGGAACGCCGTTTATCACAAGTGCTTTCTCGAGTTACCGTCTTGACATTTTAAATGAACACTTCCTTATCGTCTGTTAACCTGTCTTTCTTCCCTCCCTCCTCTGCCCCTTCCCTTCCCCAGACTCTCTCCTCTTTTCTTTGGGTTCTTGAGTGTGTTAGTGTCAAAAACCAGGAGCCAATACTGAGATGTTGCAAGGGAAAACATTTTATTTTTACAGCCAGACCAGACTTACACTCTCCTCAGGAGTAGAAGAATGCAAGTAGCCCAGACCAGAAACAGAAAGGCTGTTTTGTGGCAAATGAGTAAGTGATTTTAAAAAGACAAACAAGCAAGCAAACAAAAACAAACAAAACAAAAAACCAAACCAAAACAAAAAACCAAGCCAACAAATGGGATTTTGGAATTATTTTTATGACCATAGGAAATGTACGTACTTTAACATTTTATGGTCATCAGTTCTCGAACAATGGAAACAATTTACAATGTATTATTCACAAGATAATCGCAGAAGTCTATTAAAACAACAACAAAACTGACTAACCAACCCCCCAAAAAATAATCAAGGTGACCTCTTTGTCTACCGGTGATCTGAAGGGCAGGTTGCTAGCATGACCATCTGTAGACATGGACACGCCCAAAGTCTAACACTGTTTACCTAAAAAGAAAAATGGCGTCATCTGTCCCTTAATACAGTGATGGAATCCATACTCCCACCGTCCGTTCAACCATCAACACGCATTAGTTACTTTATTTGCGTCTCCTAAATTTCAATTTCCAGTAATTGTACAATCATTTGCAGCCATCATCAAATTCTAAGGACATCATTTCTAGAAGAAATGTGTCACTCCCTTTCTTACCTTTAACACCAGACAACCACTAACAGGATTTGTGTCTATTAAATGGAGTCACAGAATGAGATCTTTGATCTGTCCCCTCACACTTGGAAAGTGTACTCTGCTTCTTCTTCTCAAATAATTTCTATCACTGAATCCTATTAAACAGTTTTATGTATCCATTTACCAGTTTGTGGACATTTGGCTTATTGTGAATCCTATTGCTACAGTGTTCACACAGATAGTGGTGCTTTGGTGAGAGGAGCAGAGGGTGATTTTAAGACATTAAGCTGAAGGTTAGGAAGAGAGAGAGAGAGGGTTCTCAAGGCAAGAAATGTTAAGAATATACCATTAGAAGAAAAAAAGCGGCTAGGATATCCCCACCCAATACATCAGAAGGATTCAGCCCTGCTAAATGTCTTAACATTAATTAACCCAGGGAAACTGTTTTCAGATTGTGACTTCTAGGATTGTAACAACACATTTGTATTGTTTTAGAGGACTAAGCATGTGATGCTATTTTTCATAGAAGTAATAGGAAACTAATATAAAACCTTCATTTATGAACCAAAATTTGAGTCCTATGTATAATAGACTATAATTGTTTTTGATGATTTCAACCACTTAAAATGCTAAAATTATTCTTAGTTTCAAGGTTGTACAGACATGTGTGGTTGGTCAGATTTGGCCTGTGAGTTGTAGTTTAAAATGTCCTAAATCAAGGCCTGGTATGGCCTTTAATCCCAGCACTTAGAAGGAGAGGCAGGTAGAACTCTATGAGTTTGAAGCCAGCCTGCTCTACATAGAGAGTTCCAGGCCATCCATGATTGCATAGTAAGACCATGTCAAAAAAAAAAAAAAAAAAAAAAAAAGGGAAAGCCGGGCAGTGGTACCGAACGCCTTTAATCCCAGCACTTGGGAGGCAGAAGCAGGCAGATTTCTGAGTTCGAGGTCAGCCTGGTCTACATAGAGAGTTCCAGGCCATCCATGATTAGGACCATGTCAAAAAAAAAAAAAAAAAAAAAAAAAAAGGAAAAAGCAAAATACAACATAAATTATTAAATGACCACACTGCAAAAAATCCTGAAGAAGTAGAACATGGAAAAAAAACGAATGTCTAAATCAATTACTATAACAATTCAGCCATGACCAAATAAAGACCTAATTTTCATGACTTTTTACATTGTTTCAAAATGAAAATGTTATTAGTATAATTCACTATAAATGAATGCAACAAAAACAGAAAAAGAAAATATGAACAGTTCCAGTAGATTCTCTGAAAAAACATTGACTATTGGCTCTTTTTATTGGTAAGCTTTTATAAATTAGCATTAGAAGTTTTTAATATTTTGACAGTGGCTTATCATAAGCGATCGCAACAGTCAATCTCTGACTTGCATATTTAGATTAGTGATAAGTAGGCATCCATGCCTATGATGCCATTTTTAGCCACAACCCATACTTATTTTCTTGATTCCAAGTTTTCATGCTTTTTCAGAAAAGACAACAGTGATTCCCTGCTCTATCTTTGGAGCTTATTACTATAGCTGAATGCATTTTATGTGTTCAATATTTATTGTATGAATTCCCATTAGTAATGGTTAACTTGGTTGGACCATCCACAACATAAGGTCAAACATTTTGGCCGTTTCAGTCAGGGTATTTTTCAATGAGATTAACATTAAAATCAGTGAATTTAGCCGGGCGGTGATGGCACATGCCTGTAATCCCAGCACTCTGGGAGGCAGAGGCAGGCAGATTTCTGAGTTTGAGGCCAGCCTGGTCTACAGAGTGAGTTCCAGGACAGCCAGGGCTATACAGAGAAACCCTGTCTCGAAAAAAAACCAAAATCCAAAAAACCAAAAAAAAAAAAAAAAAAAAAAAAAAAAAAAAATCAGTGAACTTGGACTACAATAGATTGACTGTTGTGTGTGTGGTTTATCTAATTGAAGGAGGAACTTCAGTGGTGGGACTAAAGACATGGACTAGCACGCCTGGCCCCCAGCTAGTTCTTTAATTGCATTTTCAAAGTATTTACTGACCCATTTAAAATTTGCTGTTTTTTCCATGTTCAGGGAAGCTCGTTAGACTCAAGAAAGAATTGTCTTTGTATTCAAGATGCTTAAGGTCTGTCTGAGGTGTAAGGAGAGCCTACAGGCAACTGTGCAAAGTATGGTGACTACATAATATAAAGAATCAGAGGTGTTAAACACTTCTGAAATGAGCTAGATAAAGTAGAGTGGATCCATCCTGGCTTCCACGTAAAGAGAAAAACAAATATCAGGGCAGGAAGGAAACAAGCACAGGGTGAGCAGTGATCGGATTCGTAATAAGTGGTAACAAATTTGACTAACGACAGAGGCAGAGGCCAGATAAAGGCAGCTTTTATTAGAATGATATTTGGCTGAGACTCAGTGAATAGTTATTTCAAAAGAAAAACAGTTTAAAAGAGACAGAGTCATTTGCATTTTAAAACAGTCTTACTGTCTTCCAACTTACTGTGCAGCTCAGACTGGTCTTGAACTCATAGAATATTGTCTCAACCTCTGAAGTGCTGGAATTACAGGCATGAACTACCATAACTGGCTGGGTTTTGTTTTGTTCTTGGAGGTCTGTTTGAATCAGAGCACTTGCCAGAGTCAAGATCCCAGACTCTCCTATTTCTACTCATAGATAATAACTGTAACAAAACAGAGCTTTAAAATAAAGGCAGTTTTATTATAAAAATTTTAAAATGTGATGTAAAAGACAATCATGGGAATACCACCTAAGAAGAAATACTGTGAGAAAGTAAATTTTACATTGTCTGTGAAACATACTTAAAAATAATCTTTATAGTAAAGTGTCTTCAGAGCACCATCATTTGAACAGAAGATGTTTTGCTTATCAGAGTTCATCTTTGGCCTGTAATTAAGAAGAAAAATGTTACAAGCCACTAAAAAAATCTTAGGAATCAAGAATGCTTCTACCAGATAATTATTTTTTCTTAAAGACGAGAGGGGGGTGTGGGATCCAAGTTTCTTTTGGGTGTTCTGAATGCTCAGGACTATTTCTGGAGGACCAGAATCACTCAGGTGTAAAATCACCTGCTTACATGGGAGTGAGGGATGGAGATCTTAGATATCCGGGGATGGTATGCGTGAAGGGATGGAGCAGAGAGAGGACAAGATTTGCCATTCTCTCTCAAACTTCTGATACTTAGTGGAAGGCACTGATTTGGCACCTGCTCTCTCTAAATCATTAAGAGATATAAGGGAAATGGAACTGTCCCACGTTATGAAGAGCCAAAACAAATATGACATTTATTCCATTTCATTATTGGCTCTTGTGACTTTATGGGTCTTACAGCATAGAAAGGGATTAGCATAGATGGTGTACCCTTCAGGGGCTAATGAGTTTAGTGATAAATCATTTCTCAAAAAAAGAAAGACAGACCTGTAAACAACCAAAATTTCAGACTGTCAAGGAATAAAAAGTCCCACCAAGCTGATAAGCTACCAACATTTTAACTAGCATTCAGAATCCCTTCATATTTCCCAGACAGTGACCTATCAAGTGAGCTGGTTCTGCCACACCAGTAGAGCCAGAAAGTGAGTCTTGTTACCTTTTTCCTATGGCATGTGCAAGGGAAGAGGTCATCCTCAGACTGGGGCTCCACCCTCTTCATACCCTCTCGGATTTGGGGCTCACTCACTTGTAAATTGGCATAGCCCTGTTAAACAGCAACACACAAACACTTCTTTTCTTATTTTTTTCCCTCTAAAGAATTATTTATTTAATTAATTTTACGAGTACACTGTCACTGTCTTCAGACACACCAGAAGAGGGCACGAGACCCCTTGTGAGCCACCATGTGGTTGCTGGGAATTGAACTCAGGACCTCTGGAAGAACAGTCAGTGCTCTTAACTGCTGAGCCATCTCTCCAGCCCTACAAAAGCATTTCTTAAGCAGCTTTTCAAATATACTCACCAAACAAGAGAAGCTGGAAATGATAAGGAAAGCATTCATTTAATGCATATGCACCTAACGCTGACTCACAGTGCCCTCCATACCCACTGTGAACACTGGCTACCGAGTCCTAAGATAGCCCTTATTAGTCTACTCATGTGTGTATGTAATGTACATGTTAGTGTATGAAGATCCAGATCAGACACAATATACCTTGCTGAGCCACGATCCACATTATTATTTTTTTGTTGTTTTTGTTTTTGTCTTTTCGAGACAGGGTTTCTCTGTGTAGTCCTGGCTGTCCTGGAACTCACTTTGTAGACCAGGCTGGCCTCGAACTCAGAAATCCGCCTGCCTCTGCCTCCCAAGTGCTGGGATTACAGGCGTGCGCCACCACGGCCTGGCCCACATTATTTTTTAGAGGCAGGGTCTCTCTCAGAGAACTTGAAGCCCACTGACTAACTAGATTGGCTGGCTACCAGCCCAGGGCAATTTTCTTTTCTCTACTTCCCACTGCTGGGATTACAGATAAGCTTTGCCACAAATGGATCTTCACATGGTGCTAAGTATCCTAACTGGTCTCTTTATGCTTGTAAAGCAAGCACTTTTATCCACTGAGCTATCTGCTTAACCCCATCTTGTTTTGTATTTTGGAGATAGGCTGTAACTACAGTTGGCCTAGTGATATGTAGATCACACTGGGATCAAACCTGCAGTAATTCTTTTGTCTTTACCTCAGGAGTGATAGGTGTGTCCCACTGTATCTAGCATATTGGCATTTTAAAAACATTGTTTAGTTCTTTTTTATCATGTATTCGAGTGTGGGTATGTACATGAGTGTGAATAGCAAGAGAGGCCAAAGGTCTCAGAGGCCTTGAAGTTGTAGTTGCAGGCAATCGTGAGCTGCCTGACATGGGGACTGAATTTAGGGGCTTTGCAAGAGCAGTGTGTGCTTTTAACTGGTGAGAAAATTTATATGACTAAATATTTCCTCATAACTCTCTCTGTTTTAAGTGTAAATAAATATTGCACAAAATCCTCTGAAGAAGGAAAATAGAGTCTATTTCTTCTTCCCCACTAAGACTGCACAAGTCTGAGTCATTACTCTTCTCGATCATATTCTTATTCTGCAGTGGGCACTGTGCTAGGTATGGATGCTATACATTAGCTAAGTAAATGACACAATCCAATTTAGATGTTCAGACAGTAATCCCCCTAGTCTAGTTCATTCATTTTACATAGCTCACTCTCTGGGTCCCTTCATCACCTTCTAGGGAAATGATAAAACAGACCAATACTAATCAGAAACAGAGCAATTTTGTTCTGTTGCAGATCCCAAGATATGGTATTTGATATCTCTAAGTCTGAGGCAAGAATATGTTGTTATTACTAGCAAAAATTTTGTTTACTTAAACATTCTTTTTTAGAGATAAGCCTTTTAAATCATCAGATATGTTGGGATTAAAATGTATAAATTCTTGATCTATGAAAATAAGTTTAAAAAAAAAAGGGTATGAGTTATTTGGGACAGAGGATGATTCTACTTTGCACTTTAACTAAAACTTTTTCATATTTTTCTTGACTGCCTACGGTATCCCATTGTTGCCAAATGCTAAGCAGGTCCGATCCTGCTGAGCTCCCAGATCAGATAATGCTGGCCTTGTCTGAGGGAAGAAGGACTGCAGACCACGTGAACTCTCACCCTGCCAGGACATGGGCCTTTTTCTACTCAAGTTTGGACTCGCTTTCCACAATACAACCCCAGCCTCCAAATGCGGGCCTAATATCAACACTTTTCACTTGAAGTTTTCAACTTTCTTTTTTCCTTCCAGTGCTCAGAACTGAACCCAATACCTCATGCATGCTAGATATGTCCTCTACAGTAAGCTATATTCCCAAGCCCCAAATATTTATTACTTAGCATCTGTATCTAATTTCTGTTGAAGTGGTGTATATATGTCCTTATGCTAAATATTTTTAGAACATTTTATGTAAGATATTGTTTGCCCACAACATGTCCAGTGCCAAGCAATATGAGGAGTGTGTGTGTGTGTGTGTGTGTGTGTGTGTGTGAAAATACTAACCTGGAACAGTTTGAAGTAATAACAGAATATATCATCACCCATTAGATTATTTCTCGCAAATTCTTGTCCTGCTTTTGCTATCTTCTTTGCCTATAGGAATTTAAAAACCAGACAAACAAAACACCCTTTAATGGAACTTAATTTTTTTTTGTCTTGCAGACACATGCAGACTTTACACAGTGAGATGACCCAGAAAACATGTCCTTGGAAGTAGCCTTATGTAGCAAAAGGTGCATTCACAGAGCATGTTTGTTCAGTTCAGAGAGGTTTGTAAGATTTGAAAGTACAAGTTGGCATGTGGGATGTCTTAGAGATAAGCCTCCCTTGGAATAGACAGTCAGATCCAAGAAAAGTATCAACAGCTTATCAAGTACACAGAATATGAAGCCTTGCATGCTCTCTCTTCAGTTTTCAGCATGCCTTTAGTTCAACCTTACTTGTATTAATAATTGCTCATTTTATTCTATAGCAGTTACTGACATCTATTGCCAGATAGGCACTGTTTATGCCCAACCTTACTGAAAGAGAAAATAAATACAAGGCCAGAGTTTGGCAGAGTGGTCAGCCAATCTAAAATGTTGTTATGTTTACCTAGAGGGGAAGTACATGCTAGCTACTCTTAGCCAGACAGCATTCCATGTACAGGTAAAAGCTGTACCTCAACATCCCAGTGTCTAGCTGTGTTTTCAACACTCCTACAATACAGAAGGACAAGTGAGAGCAAGCCTTCTTGAAAACTGAACTTACCTCTGCATCATGGTCTTTTGCCCACTTGAGCTTTTCCAGCAGATCACTTAGGTTACTTTTGACTGGAATGTAATGTTTCCAGGGCTGCAGCTCATTGTAAAAATGTTCATAGTAGATGGAGTCCTGCTTCAGGACTACACTGTCACCTACCAGTAGATAGGGCATTCTGTATGCTGCCACAGTGCCATCAATATTTATCTGATACTTGTGCTGCAAAACAGGAGCGTGTAAGAGCCTTTACTAAATTCCATTTCTACTTATTTTTCTTCCTCTTTCTATGAACCATTTTGCCATCCTCAGACTGACTTTCCCTCTCCATTAAAATGTAGTAAGTTTTCTTATTATACACTGTGTTGACCTGGAGCTAAAAATTCATTTGATATGGCCCCAAATTTCCCAAACACAGCTACATAGCTAATACTGAAGCAGCTAGCAAATTAAAGATATGGATGTCCTAAGGCTACAACATAAAGAAAGGTGGAGCTGTAGCTTTTATGTCCTCTGCTTCTTTGTTGATTTACAAGTGCAGCTACTGGCAGCACATTCTGTGCCATGTCAACAGTATTTTTAAAATATGACATGGCCATTTCTTAAGGGAATTAATAAGCTTTGGGGTAAGAACATCTATGAATAATACTATGGAAATCAGTAACTGTAGACGTAGAAAATTCAACATGCAAGTAGAAGCCAAGTGATGAAATACTGCCCTTGGGGCTAGAAGATGGCTCAGGCAGTAAACTGCTTGCCATGAAAGCATGAGGACCTGTGTTTGGATGCCCAGAACCTTTTCACAAAAGCTAGGTGTGATCGCACGTGCTTGTAATTCCAGTGCCGGGGAGGGGGAGATAGGTGAGTCCCTGGAGCTTCAAGGCCAGTCAGTCTAGTTTAACTGACACGCTCCAGGCCAAGTGAGAGACTCTGTATCAAAAGTCAAGCTGTATGCTCCTGAAGAATGACACCCAAAGCCCTTCTGACCTTTATACACACAGGCGTGCACATGCGCATGTATCTATGAGCACACATACATCCCTTCTGAGAAGGAAGGCTAATCATGTCTTTTGTTACACTTAAAAAATATCTCAGTATACCTATGTGAAAAACACGAGCATGTGAATTAATAGCATCCTTAAGGTCTACCTACTGCCATAGAGCCCATCAAATGACACGCCAGCATCCACAGAACAAAGGAGCTCACTAATTTCCTTTCTCCCACTTTATCGTTGACATAAAGAACTTCAGAAATGTTGTTGGGGGTGGGAGAGTGTGGCGGCACTGCTTGAAAAGTTGTGAGAAGGAGCATCACTCCATGAAAAACATGAGCAATCTACATGCAAAGTATAGAAAGCCATCTGTCATGCCCAGAATGTCCAGGCAGAGCATTTGGATGTGTTTCAAGTCATTCTTCAGCAGAATGCCTGAGAAGAGACACCTCTTTTGTATCTTGTTATGATGCTATGATTTAGGGGAGAATTATTTCTAAAATGATTATATACACTTATAAAAACAGGATTTAAGCAAACACACATTCAATTTAAGGGTTAGCTGGAAAAAAATAAAGCTTTTTCCAGCCTCTGAATTCCCATAAGGCCTATCCAGTATCAGTGCTATGTGGTACATTCAGATACAGGCCAAATAAAACCTCAGTACTTATTGTGTTTTGTGACACCTTCCCATTCTCTGTGACTTATAGACTTTAGTTTCCTTTCCCCAACGTGCATAAATTGGAAAGCAGAAAGGAATGTCCATAGATTTCATACCTTGAAGAAATCAAAAAATGAAATGTGTTTCACAATGGGCCCATACAGGCTTTCATCATGTTTAAAGAAGAAGAAATTCGTGAAAGCAGCGTCGATGAGCTCTGGATATTTTCTGCTAAGCTTTACCAGCTCTAGTCTCTCTTTGCGGCTGTCTCGGCCCCTCCAGACAGCTGTGGAATTCTTACTTTCCCAGGGAGGCCCCGTGTTAGCCTGTACCGACATCATATCCAGACTTACTCTGGAAGACAGAAAACAGAACATGTCTTCCTCCAAAACTATCAATGCCTGAAAGCAGATGGAAAAGAACTCACCAAAGAGAGCAAACCAAGGCTCGGGGTCAACCCTGACCATCTCTCACCGGCCCATGGTTTCTAGAACAGAGTCAGTCAGGTCGTACGTAGGCATCACGATATCCCTGGACTCTGTGGAGCCACACCAGGAAAAGATCGGCTGAATGTTGGAGTTGGATTTCTTTTTTTCCAAAGGCCAGTCTCCCAAATTAACAAAAAATTCCACATCTGGCATCCTCACCTAGAGGTGGGGATAGCAAGAGCTTATTCGTAGTCTTTGCATTGCATATGATCACATATTTATCAGTTAAAATTAGCATTTGGGACTAAGTGTGATGGTGCTTATCTGTAATCCTAGCATCTGCGGGGCTCAGGCAGGATGATCATGAGTTGGATACTGGTTTGCTAAATTGGCTAAACTAGGCTAGACTGGGCTACATAGTTCAGAGCTAGTGTGGGCAATACACTGTCTCAAAATATGAGAAAAAGGGATCTGTGTGTGAGTATAATCAGATATGATATACATATATGAAAAAGTCACAATGAAACCCATCATTCAATATGGTAATTTAACAAAATTAGTCATTGCACAAAAAAAAAGGCCAATCTTTCAAATTTTAGGCAATGACAATCACTTCAGGTTAAATGGCCAGAAACCTTTCAGAATATGGCATTCGTATAAGTACCTTCAATTTGCTTTCTGTTGTGTCCAAGTTGGCCATCAGACTTACTACAAAACCAAGAAACTGGCAAAGGTAATTTCAATTCTAATATTGCCAAGAATCTAATGAGATCATAGAGAGGGTGGAGAGAGAAAGGGAGGGAGTGTTGCTGGGAAATACAGCACTTGGGGATTTAGCCCTGGGTTCTTGTTAATGAGGCAGAAGCATTTTCTTTCCATGTGTACCATTGCTATAGATTGACTTATTTCTCCCCAGAAGATATATATACCTAAGTCCTAAGTCCCAATGTCTTAGAGTGACCTCATCAGAAACCAGTCTCTGCTGATGTAACTAGTTAAGAGGAGGCCACACAAGTATGTGGGATGGGGTTGTCAATCCACTGTGACTGGCATCTTTGGGAGAGGAGAGGGAAAGGGACAGGAGGCACCCAGAGACTCAGATTCTTGAGGACAGACAGCCATGTGACAAGATGTAGAGATTAGACTGACAAAACTATGAACAAAGGAGCACCAAGAATAGAGGAGCACAAGCAGCCAGAGAGAGGCAGGGAGGAATGCTACCAGAATCTTAGGAGTGTGACCCTTTCAACACTTTGATTTTTGACTGGTGACTTTCAGAACCATCCTCTGCTTTTTTAAGGTATGATATATAGCAGACCTTAATATCGAATACATATATCAGGGAAGAAAATTAAACTTTAGAATAGCAATATACTAGCACCAGAATAGAACACTTTATATTGATGTTAATAGTATTTTGAAAAATTAAATGATAAAACCTAGATTGAGACTGCTATCATAATGCAGAGAAGATATACTAACCTTTCTAGTCAACGAAAGCAGTATTGCATCCATGAAAATCCTAAAGCCAACATGCTCACCATGAGTCTTGATATAAACCTAGAAGAGAATTTAGCATTTACTCCATGTGTGGAAAGGGACTGACAGAAATGGCTTTAAAAGGGCTTGTTAAAATATGTAAGTAGAATGTTTATCAAAAGTAGCGAGATGTAATCAAAAGATCAAGACACTATAGCGACCAGAAAACAAGCAAACCTCAATCCAATTGTACCTTATTGTCCTTTAAGGTATAGTGACACAGGCTTTGCCTCTGTCCAAATCGTTTTGGGATTTCTGCTGCAATCTTTTCAGGATCAACAGTAGGGAAATGTGCCAGATCTCTCTGAATCTGAGAGATAGTTTCTGAACAGTTCATCTCCTGTAGCCAGGCCGCACTGTCTTCCAGAGGACAGTCACAGTTCTCATGGTAAACTGGTCCTATTTATAGATAGACAGCAGTATAACACAGCGGTGAACAATTCACTTAACAAATGAATCATAATAAAGAAATATTCCATGAACTTTTATTAACTATCTGGTCAGGTGGTCACAGCGCTTCTTCCTATATTTTATTATTCTAGCCCACTTTACAGAGCTGCAAATCAAGTCAATGGGTTCTTGTTAATGAGGCAGAAGCATGCTCTATGTAGATATAATTCGTTTGTCTTTATACTTCACATGATCATCATGGGGCTGCAGAAATGGCTTAGCAGTCAAGAGTACTTGTCGCTCTGGCAGAGGACTGGAGTTATGTTCCCAGGATCTATAATGGCCTATAACTTTAAGCATAACGGACCTGATCACCTCTGTGATACCTGCACATGTGTGAACATACTCTCATTAAGCACACATATATATTTATAAATAATTTTTTCTAAATCTTAGAAAGTAACAAAATATTGGCAACAATTGTGGAATCTATATGTCTTGAAGGATAAAAGTGATATGAATTATTATTTTACTGGTTTATTATAAAAACAATTTCTTTGGTTGTCTATGGGGTAGAGAGATGGCACAGCTATTAAAGGCTAGGCTCATAATCAAAAATATAATATACTTTTCTCAATGGAAAAACCATTGCCAGTAAAGCAGAAAAAACAAAGGACTCCAACCTTGTTCTTTCTTTCTTTCTTTCTTTCTTTCTTTCTTTCTTTCTTTCTTCCTTCCTTTCTTCCTTCCTTCCTTTTCCTTCCTTCCTTCCTTCCTTCCTTCCTTCCTTCCTTCCTTTCTTTCTTTCTTTCTTTCTTTCTTCTTCTTCTCTCTCTCCCCCTTTCTTTCTTTCTTTCCTTCTTTTTTTTAGAAAAAGATATATAAAGAAGCAAAGGTAATCCTATAAATTTGTTATCTCATTAATATCAAAATGAATTAATTATACATTTATAAAAATAATGCTAGCATAACATAAGAATTAAAACAGGAACTGTGTTATTCCTTTCTGATAGCCTCAGATTCCAACCTGATCCAGTCAATAGATGACAATGGAATTTATATACATTTTAATACTTTGTAGGCTGGACTATACCAAGGCGTCTCAGTGGAATGTAAAAGAATTTATACAGTTAAAAAAAACAAAACAAATTCAAGCCGGACAGTGGTGGTGCATGCCTTTAATCCCAGCACTTGGGCGGCAGAGGCAGGCGTATTTCTGAGTTCGAGGCCAGCCTGGTATATAGATTGAGTACCAGGACAGCCAGGGCTATATAGAGAAACTGTCTCGAAAAGCCAAAAAAAAAAAAAAAAAAAAAAAAAAAAAAAAAAAAAATCTGTGGCCCTATCTCCCCAGAGATAGGGGACAATGACAATGACAACCAAAACAATAGCTAATCCCTTTTTCTGCTTGAAGACACCTGGCTGGCCTAGAATTTACAACACAGATGAGGCTGGCCTCAAACCAGGAGAGGTGACTTGCTTCTCACTCTTCTCAGAGCACTGGGATTAAAGGCATGTGCCACCACACCTGGCAATCTTAGTGTAGTATGTTACTGAATAGATCATTCCTTCAAGAATTATCTATGACTACATATTTAACTTGATTATTCAGACAGGAGTTATAGTCAGTCTTGAATGGCAATATGGGTGCTGGGAACCAAACCCAGGTTCTTTGCAAAAGCAGTCAGTGTTCGTAATCACGGAGCCATCGCCTCAGTCCTGTAAATTCTTTTTTAACCCTAAGATTTACATAAACATGCACACAAAATAAATAAAAAGTCTGAAGTAGTACAACATAAAGATGGTAATAATGAGCCGGGCGGTGGTGGCGCATGCCTGTAATCCCAGCACTCTGGGAGGCAGAGGCAAGCGGATTTCTGAGTTCAAGGCCAGCCTGGTTTACAGAGTGAGTTCCAGGACAGCCAGGACTATACAAAGAGGCCCTGTCTCGAAAAAAAACCAAATCCAAAAATAAAATAAAATAAAAAAAAGATGGTAATAATGATTAAGTATGATTTTTTTGAGACTTTGTTTTAGTTTCATATGTGCATATACATATAGTGGTGATCATTTTATACATATATGTATATGTTATTTCTTATTGTAAGCTGTGTTCCAAAAGACTTATAAAACCTTGTTGTAAATTATGAACTGAAAACCTCTCTAATGGCCAAACATTTATTATTATACAGTATGTGTATATGCACCTGCTTGTGCACACATGAATGCAGGTGCCTGTGTAACACAGACACCGTCCTCCCTGAAGCTGGAGTGCTAGGCGGCTCCGAGCCACCTGACATAAGGGCTGGACCCAAACTCTGGGCCTTTGCAGGAGCAGCGTGTGCTTTTCACTGCTGAGCCATCTCTCCAGCTTTCTAACTTGACCATTCCCACTGACGTGTCCTCAAGGACCAACTTTTCTAGTAATGCTTCTTGGTCTTGGTCTTTAGTAAATTATAATCACCATGAAAATAACCAATATCTCTCCCTTGCCAAGCTGCCTAACTTAGTTTTCAATTAGAAAAATATCTAGTTTTTTTCATTTAGTGAAAAAAAAACTATGTTTTTTTTTATAGGATTCTTATTGAAAATGACATGCATTTTTGTATACAAATCCCATCGTAAAATTTTGTTTCAAAATACCTCTTAAAACATAAGGAGACTTGGCGACATGTTGCCCATGGTGCTTAACCTCTATCTTCAGACTTCTGTAGCTTGCATACATTCGATATCTTACTATGAAGGTCCCATCCTTTCGATCTAAAACCTGGACACCAACTCTAGTGAACTGCTCATCAGGTGCTGAGATTTTGACCTGGAACACCTTTTCACCTGGAGAAGATGTAAACCTGTTATGGAAAACAGTGAGATATGAGGGTTATTTTTAAGAGCAAATGAACACTATTTATTCTCTCTAATCTGTAAAGGTTGGCCATTCTGTTTTATCCTTATTTTAAGATATTGTTGCTTGCATTGCTCTTAGGCTTTTAGTACTAGAACCGATGATGATGTAACAAAGATAAAAAAGAAGATAATAATAACATAAATACTTTCATTAGACAGTTGCCGGGAGATAACATTTAAGACTAACAATCTATTTAGCATACAAAACAGAGCAATATTCCTATCAGCGTACTATTAATTCATGATCGACACATCTAGCAATTTGTCATTTGTAAAAATGTTTCTTTCAAGGATGACCTTATTTGAAAAATTGTTCTTAAATGGCTGAAAATAGGCCGGGTGGTGGTGGCGCACACCTTTAATCCCAGTACTTGGGAGGCAGAGGCAGGTGGATTTCTGAGTTCGAGGCCAGCCTGGTCTACAGAGTGAGTTCCAGGACAGCCAGGGCTATACAGAGAAACCCTGTCTTGAAAAAACAAAAAAATAAAAACAAAAAACAAAACAAAAACAAAAACCCCAAAAAAACAAAAACAAAACCAAACAAAAAAAATGGCTGAAAATAAAATTCAGTATTTGTGGGGCTAGGAAGGTAGCAGAACGGTAAAGAGCATTTACTGTTATGTAAAAGATTTAATTGGTTCCTAGTACCCATAGACCTTAAAGCAGTCTCAGCTCAAGGAGATCCAACGCCCTCTTCTGGCTTCCTCCAGCACCTGGGCGTGAGTATAAACCCTCACCCACAGCATGCAATTAAAATATTACTAATAAAAGTCTGACAAGTATACCAGTACTCTAAATTACGTTTAGTTATGGGGAAAATCAAAATAACTGGTCATCGTGTTAGCAACACAAGTGTTTTGGACTGAGTATTCATGCATTTGAGATGCGTTCAATTTTTAGTGTTTTGTTTTCCCCGTTGTACTATTTCTCTTAAAACAGCTTGTGGGAAAGCATTTAAAAATAAGAGACTTATTTAGTCTCGATTCCCATCTAAATAGCCAAGAAGAGAGCTGTCATTATAGCAATATTATTTATGCTATACATATTTCAGAAATATTTCTAAAGTCACAGAGAAAAGTTGATTTGGAAGGGAAAGTCTATTATAACCAGATGTAGCAGCACTCAAAAAATTCTGGAATGTAAATTGCTAGCAGAAAAGACGAGTCCGGGCATATAAAGATGAAGGACAAAACCAAAATAAATAAACGACAGGAACAAAAAAACCCTCCAGTTATTTTAAATCGCGATCTCAAATAGATGAGGAGTCATTTCTCCACTTACTGTTCCCCTGAGTTATCCACCGCCCGAATGTAGAAATAGCGGGCAGGAAGGACCACGTGTGCTTTTAGCCCGGGTCCCCATATTTCGCTCTTCTCTGGGCTCAGCCTCCTCTCTCCGCCGGTCTGGGCAAGTGCTGGCACAGTCCCCAGAAAAAGGCAGGAAAGCAGCGAAATGCTGAACATTTACAAGGCCGAGTCTTGGAAGATCCACGGATAAATGCTAAGTGGACGGAGCTAGCCTGGGTAGGTAGGAGTACGGTGGTCAGTCCTAGCAGCAGTCAAGGTCCCTAAAGTGTCGCTTGACGTGCGGGGTCCGCGCGTGGGACTACGCTGTGCACAAGAATGTCACAACCCGAGCGGTGGCATGTCCAGGAGAAGGATGCCACTCGTTCTGCTGAACCTGGTAAGAACCGCAGGCTCCTCTTTCTCCGGACAATGACAAACTTCTATTACTCTTGCCACTAGAGCATCACTTTGGGAACGAATCCGTCGCATGTTCTAGCCAAGGTGAGAGGAGAAGGATTGGCCTGCGCTGTGACCAGTCTTAGTAAGGTCTTCTGCTAGTGGATGAGTGGGTGGTGTAGCACTCGCGTCCTGGGCCCTCAGCTTCCTGGGATATGTAGTCCACCACAGGACTAGCGGAAATCCTGCCAGGAGTCCACCCCCAACTACTTTCTTCTCTTCCCTCCCCCCTCCGTCTCTCTCATAGCCCCTCCCCTTCCTCCCCATCCCTTCCTTCTACTTTCTTTTTTTCAACTTTGGAGCACGGCTTTCTGGCAACCCTTAAATACTATAGTTGTGCAACTGGCATGTCTGGAGTTACAGCTAAGATTTCCCAACTTATATTTTGTCCATGGTATCCACCGCAATGGCGGGTATACATTCAACACTGAAAGGGAGGCGGGTGTTATCAGTGGTATCCAATCACTCTGTGTCAAGGTCCTGGTGCTATTCTTGTGCACTCAATGGGACGAACGATTCTGGCCTTTGGTTAGGAGCCTTGAGGATGCAAATCTGGTGTTGTCTTGCAGCACCAGAGTTCCGGGACCCAACGGGAACACAGGTATTCCCCGGCGGAGAGCCGAGGCCAGGCACAGCGGTGCGCTCCGCCTCTCCGTAGCGCCGTCACTGCAAGACAACCCCCACCCCCACGCCAGCCCCGCCGCGTCCCTGGAAGGATCTGGGTCGAGCTGAGTCTCTAAGGAGAGGTTTAAGGGATAGAAATCACCAGAACAAAGCTCGGCTCGGGGGGTGCATCCGTGGGTATCCCTGTACTCTCTTCAGGAGCGGGTCTTCACGCTGCGCTAGCGGATCCCAGGCATCCGGCCTGCAGTGGCCACCCTCTCTTTGCACCCTCGCTTCTGGGCCAGGGAGGTCAAGAGGAGTAGCAGGCTTTGTCCTCCCTCCACAGGGTAAGGGACGTGGAAAACACAAACCCCCGTGGCTCGGTGAGCTAAAGTCGGCCTGGTTGTGAGCCAAGGCAAGAGATTATTTTTTTTTTTCCTCGCTATTGTCATTATTGTTGTTATCAACTCATTCATCGCGGCCTCCCCTCCCGGCTCTCCTCGGTTGTCACTGCCTGCGTGCCACCAGCCTCTCCAATCCCTAGCGCGTAGGAAGCAGCCCCCTTTAGGCCTGCGCGCTCCCTCTCCTGGTAAACCTATTCTTCCGGCTGGGGATGAGGGAGCAGGCCAGGAGGAGGTCAGGAGGCTTTAGGTCTGGTCTTGGACAGTGGGAACCAGGGACGCCTAGCTCTGGGTTGGCCACCGCAGGACAGGAGTGGGAACCCGGCACCGAAGCGCTGCTGCAATTGCACTCGCGACGCCCCTGCTCTCCCGGTTCTCCTCGACCTGCGCCGTGGTCACCTTCAGGTGGCTTCGGAGCCTCAAAGAGGGAGCAGTGGGAAGTCTCCAGGCTCCTCAGAGCCTGAACTCCAAGAGGGCACCATGTTCTGCAAGAATCTCGTACTCACAGGTAGGCCTCCCGGGTCTGGTCTGATGGCCTAGGCAAGGGCGCTGATAGCAAAGGGGGACTGGCTGCTGTAGCCGTTCTCATCAATCCTCAGCGACACACTTTTCTGTGTCTCAGTTGCTTTCTGTACAGAATATTGATTATACTATTTGTGATATGTGGAAGGCTTTACTGGGATTATGAGATGTCTAGTTCACTACTGAATACTTAAGCATGTAGACACGAAAGGCACATAAACTGAAAAGAATATTACTCAGGTGATCGATATCGGCTTTGCAAACAGTATGTTTATTTGACAGACAGAAGTGTTCATTCCAAAGACTTTCACAAGTCATTCTCTAGTGCTGTCCTAGAAGCTTGGGGTTCGTATGGCTTATGAGATACTGTGAACAAGCTGTGGAATTGAGTGGTATTCCTGCAGTTATTCTCATTACCAAGTCTTAATATGTTAATCAAAATGAGGGGGAACAGTTTCAATAATGCCTGGTGCATTGCAGGCACCTAAAAATATTTGTTAGACCTGGCTTCTACAAAGACTAGGCCTGGAGATACAATTGCTGGGAAAACTAGACTTTCAGGAGTCAGCCATTTGTGTACACACACACACACACACACACACACGAAAGTTTAATCATATTCTAGAGAGAAAAGTTCCTCAATATGGATAGGATACTTGGCCTAGTTAGAACAGCAAAGAAAAGTTCTCCAGAAAGTGACATTTGAGTATAACTTTGAAGGATGGGTGGGAATGAGTAAATAGTGAGGGGCTACAGGAAGACAACATTCAAAAAGCCTCAAAGTGCTGCAGAAGGACAGACAGTAGGGTAAGGAGCTGACCTTTTCTTCAATAACTGAGGACCTTAGGCAGGAAATTTCTACGAGCATATATGTGTAGCAGACTTTACTATTTGACATCTGTGTAGAGATCAGACTAGAAAGAACAGCTCAAAGGGTGGATGGCATGAAGTTATAAGCATAAAGATAAAAGCAGATACAAATCCCAGATAGCTGCAGATACAGTGATGGACAATAAATCAGCCCTTCATAACTCAGTTTTTCCTGAGACTACCATTGCATCTTATTAGCACAATCCATGTCTGTAATGGTCCTGTTTCCAGTAATTGTGGCTTTCTTCATCTTAAGAAAGCAGCCCCTGAGTGAAGTGCTAAGGCTACCCCAGGAGAAGCCCTTCAGCATTTAACGGCAAAGGGCAGAGATGTAGATCAGCCATGGTGTGCAAAAAAGTAAAATACCAGCATGGGTTCCTGGTCACTGTTTTCCATTTTCTGAGAATATCTGCTGATATTTCATAATTTTTCAACAATATACTTTACTTGTGTCATCAAACCTATAAATACATGTATTTTCAGAGATATTCACATAAAACAGGGGTTCAAATGAGGAAATGTTGATACCTTTCATTTTCAGTGACAACTATGTAAAATATATCTTCAGGTAGATGGCAGGTCTGTTTTTTTAAGATAAAAGGAGAACAAAGAGATTCTTTTTATCCAGTGACCATTGCTTAAAGCAAACAAACGGAAACCAGGTGGTTGTATGTTTGTTTGAGTAATCAGGTGTTTACTCCCAACAGCTTCATCTTCTAGCAGTTTTCATCATATTTTTCATTCATAAATGAAGCTGTTTCTCTTGGTGACTGTATTTGTTTAGCTTTGGTTATTTGAGCTAGGGTCTTGTCCAGTGTGTACTACTGGCTGGATCAGAAGTACCTGTGCAGTGTAGTCTAGAGTAGATCTTACAGCAGCGCTCTTGTTTCTGCTTCTTGAGTCCTGGGATTACACAAATGGGATTCCACATTCTATTTCGACCATACTTTTTTTTTCTTTCCCTATGTTCCAAACGAGCATGAAAATCATGAAACTGTGATACGTTGTAGATACGTTGTACTGGTCCCATCGTCAAAATCCCATCCCATTATACTCAAGGTGAGAAAGGCAGTGACGTCAAGGTGAGGTTAATGTCAGGTTGTGATCTACAAAGGGTTGGGCCTGGAGTGCCTGAATTAAGCTTTCCCACTACCCCAGCTGACCATCTGTTGTATCCTGTTCTTCCTCACCCAACCACAGACACATTATGCCCCTCTTAACACACAGCTTTTAAAGAAGAATATGAACACCACAGACAGGAAGTAGGTAATGGGGAATTGGAGAAAATCAGGGCTCAGAACAAAGCAGTGTGGTCTGCAAACATGCATTGTACATCCCTTGGTGTCTTCTTCCACTGTCACCATCACACCATAGAATGAGGAAAAAGGAGAAAGCTTAGGCACTATCTGTAGACACACTAAGACCTTTTTACCAAACAGTATTCTAAAGGAAAGCACTGTAGATGCTGCCTTTGGTGATAATGTACTTGTATCCTGTGAGCCACCATTAACTGAAGATGAGAAAAAAGCCAACATGAAGTTGTGAGAAGGTACATCTCATCCACTGAGCTCACTCTGCACAGATGGGAGTCCCTTCCCCGGAGGGTTTCTCCTTAGATTCCATTAATGGTGAAAGTGCATTTACCCCTTTCATTCAGAAGATGCTGGAGATTCCCCTGTTTATCATCACATCTGTTTGTTAGAGACTCAGACATAGGCTTGTGCCATTCAATACTTTTATAATGGTTTTTAAACAAATCATTATCTGTGATTATTTTCATTTCTTATTTAAAGTAAGCAAATGAGGAGATAGATTAATAATTAAAATGACCCCCATGGATGGGTTTATTGTCTCATGCACTGCGAGGTCACTGGAGCCTGGAAAGGTGAATCTTGCCCTGCGTTTGGTTTCCTGCGATGGAGTGCCTCACCAAGGACTTGCTCCTTTGTAAGGCTTTAACTTCTTTGAATGACCTCGTTGACTATTCAACTTTACTATTTTTTTCCTCAGAGGAATCAAGTCAGACTTGAAGCCTAGTTTTCCCTGAGATTGTTCAGAAGTTAGTGGCAGTAACTTTAAATTGTAAATTTTATTTGTTGAACATAATCATTATCATGGTATATGTTTTACCTCTACATACATTTTTATCTTTTGTTCAATACAGTATTTTAAGCAATATTATTTAGACTTAATTCACATGCTGTGGTGGTTTGAGTATGTCTAGCCCAGGGAGTGGCATTATTTGGAGGTGTGGGCTTGTTGGAGTAGGTGTGTCACTGTGGGCACTGTGGGCACAGGTAGCCAAGAGACTGTTCATGTGATATTTTGATGGAGGTTGTGGCTGCTTTTTGCCCTTGTCTGAAGAGTCTACCTGAGGCTAAGGTGAAGAGATTTAGATTAATTCCTTTATTAAAGGAAGTCTCAAAACATCCTGATATAAATTCTGTTGTGTGGTTATTAAACTTCTCTCTTATAAAGAATGTTTTAATGAAAAGAAGCAAGCTGAGAAAGGAAAAATATAAAATATATGGTTCAAGTATTAAAGGGGCACCAAGAAGTGAAAGGGAACTGAATCCTGTGTTCATGGATATTAAATTGAATTAAGCCAATGGTGACCTTGGGGCAAGATTCTACCCAGCTAAGTTTAAGTCCAGGCATGGTAGATAAAAGCCTTTAATCCCAGCAGTCAAGGCAAGCAGATCTCTGAGTTTAAGGCTAGCCTAGGACAGAACAGGTTCTAGGTGAAGAAAAATCATAAGTGCAGGCATGGTGGTACACACCTTTAATCTCAGGAGGCAGAGCTGTGTAGATTTCTGAGTTCAAAGTCAATCTACAGAGCAAGTTCCAGGACAGCCAAGCTTATGAAGTGAAGGAGTTGGAAAGCAGAAAGCTAGTAATAGAATGGGGAGGGGGCCTACAGAGCAAGTTCCAGGACAGCCAAGCTTATGAAGTGAAGGAGTTGGAAAACAGAAAGCTAGTAATAGAATGGGGAGGGGCGAGGATGTTCCAATCCCAGTATGCAGCAGAACTCGGCAGCTTTGACCACGTGGCTCTGGCTTTAGAGTCCAGAACAGAAGGGACTACTGGGACAATTGATGCTGGTTAGCTAGAGCTAAGAAATTCGTGGTGATTAAGAAGAGACCAGTATCACTGAGGTGTAATCTGGTGTTTTTCTGAGAGCACAAAGAAGATAGCCAGAGATAGCCAATGTTGGACCTCGTGCTGCAACTAGACTTAGTAATAATGTGTAAGAACCACCCAAGTTGTATTGACTATGAAGGTATGAAGGAGTCATGGAGATCAGCTGATGTGAGAGGCCATGGAAGGCCATTGGTGAAGGTGCAGCATTAGTTGTAGTTGATGGCTCAGGGCTGAAGGGGTCATGCAAAGAAGTTGAGGCTTGGCACCATGTAGAGAGCCTATGGGAGACTATTGGTGAATCCTAGTTGTGATGGAAAACTCCAGGATACTGGAGATGCCAGTACCATAGGATGATCACCAAGAATAGCATCAGCAGTAGAGTGGAGTCAACCAGAGCCTAGATTGCTTCAGAGGGCAGAGCTGGAGATATGACCCAGCCCCTTTGTAGGAGTCCAGAAGATCATGTGTGGATCCCACACATTGGAAAGAGAAGCTGTAATGTTGAAGTGGCCTTGGATACCCTAAGATGTTCGAGATGCCAGAGCTGTGGAATACCTGCCAAGGAAAGCTGCTAACACAATGGAACCAGCCCAGGAGAAAATGCTTAGTTGCAGTCAGTAAAGATGAAAAGGGAGTAGAGATATGAAGACAACTTTGACATAAGACATGGAGATGCAGAGTTTGGAGTTTGCCCGGCTGGTGACCTCTTTTGCTTTGGGGATGACAGTTCAGTGATTGGATGAATTTTAGAAGAGACTTTGACCTTTGAACTTTTAACACTGTTGAGATTGCTATGGACTATGGGGACTTTGGAAGTTGGAGTAAGTGTACTTTTTTATTATGCTATGTTTAGGTATGGCCCCATAGACTCATATGTTTGAACAAGCCTATGGGGGTCATGGAGTAGAATGTAGTGGTTTGAGTATGCCTAGGCCAGGGAGTGGCACTATTAGGAGGTGTGGCCTTTTTGGAATAGGTGTGTCACTGTGGGTGTGGGCTTTAATACCGTAGGCTTGGTTGCGTGGAAGCCAGTCTTCTCCTAGCAGCTTTCAGCATAGAACTCTCAGCTACTCCTGCACCATGCCTGCCTGGATGCTGCCATGCTCCTGCCTTGATCATAATGGATCGAACCTCTGAACCTGTAATCCAGCCTCAATTAAATGTCTTTTTAACAGTTTCTGTTGTTACGGTATCTGTTTACAGCAGTAAAACCCTAAGACACATAATATAAATCACTCATTGCAATGTACATTTCAGTGGCTTCTTAGGATATTCCCTAAGTTGGACCTTTACTATATTCCTGTGTTAGTTATGGAATATTTTCATTATTTTAAAGAAAAAGCTCATCATGTTGAACCTTTTATCCCAAGGCAACTGCTAAGGTGTATTGTGCTTTGTAGACTTGTCTCTCCAGGAGATCCTGGACTATTAAGGAATCAGTTGCTTTGTGATTGGCATGTTTCCAAAGTCAATTCATGTTGTGTCATGATCAGTAGTTCTTTCTATTGCAAAGTAGTATTTTACCAAATGCTTATGGCACTTTTATCCATCAGTGAGTTGCTAGGCTTTGGGTTGTTTTCATTTTTTTGCCATTTATGGGCATGGTTTAATGTTTTCAATATGTACCTAGAACAGAATGTATGAAGGATCTGATTTTCCACACATTTTCTAATACTTATTGTTGCCTGTGTCTTTTTATTATAGACATCTTAGTGAGTATGAGTTGGCAAACCATTGTGGTTTTAATTTGTGTTTCCATAGCAACTAATGATGAACTTCTTTTCATGCACTCATTGTTCATCTCTGTAGTATCTTTACAGATGTGACTTCCTGCCAGGGACCGACTCAGTCGGAACACACACCCGTGGGGGAATCAGGGTCTTTGGTATGCAGGAAGGTACAGGTCCGGCAAATGACAGACAGACACACCAGGTGTAGGTTGAGTCTGAATGCACTTTACTGTTCTGAGGCAGGAACTTTTATACACATAAGTTGGCATTACATTACTGAAGAAAAAATGTATCCAGTGAAATGTTTACAAAGAATGGTTACCATAAGTATCTGGCACAAGGAAATACAAAATCAATCAGGTATGATCTTCAGAGAACACCTACAAAGCATTATGTCCCTTGATCAGAGTAGCTATAGTCAATGATAAATTAGGAATTCAAAAGTTCTTGAGAACACTTAGTTATACCACTAGGTCTATTGTTAGTGTAGTCTTTGTCTAATATCCTGTTTCCTTCTTGTGAGACTTCTTTAGGCTCACTTTGAAACTTTACTTAACTGATGCTTTCCATGTCAGAATGCCAATGCCACCCAGCCATACAAATGCATATATTGTTGGGAGGTTAATTCTTTAATGTATTTAGGTAATAACTGTATAGCTGATCAAAAGGCAAAGAAATGGATCTCTAGAAGATAAATCATGGCCAGTGCTGTAGCTCAAAGAATGAATTCTCGTTAGCTTTAAACGCCTGGGTGCTCACAGCTCTTGCTGCCAAGAACAATTCGTAAGTAAAGAAACAGGTTAAAGAAAGTCATACAGGCAAGGCTTGCCATGAGAAATTCAGCTCAGCATTTTCTCCGGCCAAGGCGTCTCACAACGAGTTCCTCAATAGACAGCCATTAGACTTTTACCTGTAAATATCACACAGTTTCCACCGAGATTGCGGTTTAGCTGTGGGAATCATACAGTGTCTATGAGATTTATGTGATATCTCCCGCTTTTTTATTTTTTAATTTGAGCTCATGAATATCTCTTTAGGCAGCAGAAATGGAGGAAAAGACTAGTTTGAAAATTAGTGGAAAGATAAGAAGAAGAAAAATTATTCCTGCAGCCATGGCAAAAACAATAAACCAATGCATCCAACTTATAGGGTTCAGAGATTTCAAACCAGAAGTAAAAGACTGAGCCAAATCTTCCAAGTTAACTGATCCATCATATGCTTTGCTCATAGCTGAAATTTGAGTTTTTAGTTGAGCCATATCATGAGAAATATCATTATCTTTCCAAATTCCCAACAAATGGTTTTTAGTACGAGTCCAATTATGTTGCTCATCATAGATTAATGGCATTACGCATATGTATCAAAAGCTGGCATGACATCTGGTGGAAAGCTGAACCTTAATATTTTCTATCTCTTGTCCTAACTCCAGAACTACATCCTCTAAAGCATCAAGCTTTGCTTTTAATTTTTTATGTATAACTTCTTGCTTTACCAGTGCCAAGGAAACATTCTTATTTAAATCATTAACGAAGTGTTCAGTCTTCATTTCTGAGACTAAAGCAACTGATGAAACTGTAAGTGAAGTCACAATAGCTATTAAAGCACTGATACCTAACATCAAAGCTGCTACAAAATGCTTTGGCCTAATAAGCTCATTAATTCTTGTAACTACCTGCAAAGCCTCATTGTCAAACCAAGCATCATCTTTCAAATCTATAGGAAGCATTACATAGGAAGGTCTTCGTAATATCAAAATGCGTGAATAAGATTTAGCTAGCTGGTGATCAATATAATTAGTCAAAATACATTTGGAACAATTGAGGACACGCGTTGAGCAGCGAGATCAAGCCCCGTCATCTTTTTCAGCATCTTCTTCTCTTTCAGTCTCCACTTTCTCCTCTGACTCCTCGTTAGAGGCTCTTTGGTGAAATGGTCGGATGAGTCTGTCTGGGATCTAGATTGGGCTTTCTGCATCCTGTGGAAAAACACAAGCATACCCTCTCTCGGAGGAAGTTAAAACATCTGGTCCTTTCTAGGATCCGGTTAATAGATCTTTCCATATTACTTGTGGAAGTTGTTCCCCTTTTATTCCTCCCCAATGTTTCATAGCAGGGGAGTTTCCTTGTTCATCAGTATTTAAATGATTTATCACAAAAAGCATGATTCAAAAGGTGATGGGGAGAAAAATATTTATTAGCAGCCCTGAGGCGTTCAATCTGATTTTTCAAAGTTTGGTGAGATCTTTCAATTATTGCCTGGCCTTGAGGATTATATGGTATTCGTGTAGTATGGTGTATATCCCATGCTTGCAGAAAGGAGACAAAAGCCTTAGATGTATAAGCTGGAGCATTATCTCTCTCCCACAGCTAAACCGCAATCTCGGTGGAAACTGTGTGATAACTCCCTCCCCCCTTTTTTTTTTGGTTTTTCGAGACAGGGTTTCTCTGTGTAGCCCTGGCTGTCCTGGAACTCACTCTGTAGACCAGGCTGGCTTCGAACTCAGAAATCCGCCTGTCTCTGCCTCCCAAGTGCTGGGATTAAAGGCGTGCACCACCATGCCTGGCTGTGACTTCCCCCTTTTAACTAGGCTATTTATATTTTATTCTTATATTTTGTTTTAAACTAACTTTTGTGTGTATGTGTTCATGTGTGTGTGTGTGTGTGGTGTGTGTGTGTGGCATGTGTGTGTGTGTGTTCCTGCCTCTCCTTACCCAGAGCTGGACATATGGTTTACACAGCTTCTTATTTATCTGGTTTTTAATGTGGGTATTAGAGATCCATCTCAGATCCCCATATTTTCACGGCACACACTTAACCAACTAAACCATATTCCCCATCCCGAAAGCTAATCTTTAATATAAGATAGATGGTTAATAATCATAACTCAGGATGTATGGTCATAAAATCAATATGCGTTGAGTGCAGGTATATGAATCATACTCATCATAATGTTTACTGCCACTCATCATACCTGCTGGATAGCTAATCAGTCTTTCTTCTCTGTCTTTTCTTAGGATCCCATTTGTCATCTCTCAAGCTTTTATAGAATGCTGTGAACATTTGCCAAAGTTGTTTTTTAAAAGAGAGGGTTGCGGCTTCTTCCTGGGAACAGAGACATCTGCCTTTGCTCTCATGCCTAACACTACTGAAGCTGGAAAAACCACTGATTCTGGACATGGTGAGCACAGATCTGAGAAGTCACCAGAAGAGAGTCTACAAGGTGCTGTGCCATCTTTCTACACAAGTGCCTCAGGAGCACCCATAGGCCCCAGAGGAGATGGGCATTATCCTTCGAGTTGTCCAGTGACTCATACTCGAGAGAAAGTTTATGCCATCTGCTCAGACTATGCCTTCCTCAACCAGGCAACATCAGTCTACAAAACACCTAGCCCAGCCCGCTCTGCCTGCCTCGCTGATAACACCTCGCTGTCTGCTGCAAATAGTACAAGATATATTGGAATCACAACTAATACATCAGAAATAATCTATAATGAAGAAAATAACTTGGAAAACTTATCTACCAGCATGGACAAGCTACCTCTTGCATGGGAAATTGATAAATCTGAATTTGATGGGGTGACTACAAATTTGAAACATAAATCAGGTAAGAAGGAGCTATGAAGTTTATGAGTGAGAACAAGCAGAAACAAATGCTTGCTGTTGCTGGGTCTTGCAATGAAATGTTTTCTGATGCTGAGCTAGGAGCATCACGGCCATCTTATCTGTCATTGCAGGTTTGTTTTTGTCTTACTTCGTTTTAAGTAACCCTAGACATAGTTAGTCCCTGACTGTGTTGCCCGTGGAAACTTCTAATATCATGTGTGCATTTGAGGAGCTTTGAAAATCAAAAAGAATGAAATATAAGTATTAAAGATAAGAACACAATAGCTTTGAAAAGGATACTGACATAGCTAAAATATTACTGTTATTGTGTAGTTTGGCAGAGATGTGATCATATTTTCTTTTTTTTAAAGATTAATGTATTTATTATATGTAAATACACTATAGCGTACACCAGAAGAGGGAGTCAGATCTTGTTATGGATGGTTGTGAGCCACCATGTGGTTGCTGAGATTTGAACTCAGGACCTTCGGAAGAGTAGCCAGTGCTCTAAACCACTGAGTCATCTCTCCAGCCCCGTGATCATATTTTTTAATGCAGGAGATATTAAGACATTTTTGTTTTGAAAAAACTGAATGCAAAAAGAACATGTTTTGATCAAAGTCTTGAATTTTTAAGGCTACAATTATATAGCTCTCTTTTCTAAGCTATATTCTAAAGTTCATTTTATGTTGAATGTATGTATGTATATATATGTACGTATGTGTGTATGTATGTTTCTAAGAACCTGCTCACATTTCTTTCCATGTGTTATCTGTTACTTGTTTCAAATTTCAAAAGAAAATTCTATTTGATATCTCCTTCCCTCTTTTTCAGTGATAGTTCTAAAATTTCCAGATGCCGAGGAGTTCATGCTTCAGTCAGATGTGGCACTGATTTATTTTTGTGGAGCTAAACTTAAGAAATAACTTTTCTGCCGGGCGGTGGTGGCGCACGCCTTTAATCCCAGCACTTGGGAGGCAGAGGCAGGCGGATTTCTGAGTTCGAGGCCAGCTTTGTCTACAGAGTGAGCTACAGAGTGAGCTCCAGGACAGCCAGACACAGAGAAACCCTGTCTCGAAAAACCAAAAAAAAAAAAACAAAAACAAAAACAAAAACAAAAAAACCCAAAAAAACCTTTTCTTATATTGGTATGAGCATGGTGATAGAAGAACAGGGTCATAAAACATTGGAATTGCTTTAAATTTGAGATAACAGTGAACCTATCAATATAGAATTCTTTGTAATACCAAATTTTTAACAGGATTATATAAAGATTAAACATATAATTAAACATTATATAAAATTTAGTATATGTGCACATATAGATATGTATAATATTTATATATTATCTATTATACTTATATAATATCTATTATAAATAAATATAAATAAGAATGGTTATATTTGGAAGTATATATTCATTACTATTACAGAAATATGAAAGGAAAAGTTAAATCTCTGGGAATAAAAGCCAACATCTGGGCTGGAGAGATGGCTCAGTGGTTAAGAGCACTGACTGCTCTTCCAGAGGTCCTGAGTTCAATTCCCAGCAACCACATGGTGGCTCATGGCCATCTGTAATGGGATCTGATGCCCTCTTCTGATGTGTGTGAAGACAGCGACTGTGTACTCACATACATAAAATAGATAAATCTAAAAAAAAAAAAAGTAAGTTAAAAAGCAAACATCTTTTAGAGTCTACTTTAAAAAATGACAAGAGCCAAAGGCTGTGTAATGTAGGAGGGTGTGTGGGAGTATTGCATCACGTTGTCCAGGTGCTGCGTGCTCACAGATACTAATGCTGCTTTACTTCCCTTGAGTTAACAGCAATGTGAGGGTTGTATGAAGTAGTTGCCACTCTTCTAGTTGTATAGGAGAAAAAATTGAGGCTTGGAGGGGATAAATTTGCCCAAAGTTCACAGGTAGATAGAACTACGATTTTACTTCTGATGGTTTTATCAATACTCCGATGGTTTTACAAAAATCTCTGTACTTCTGTTGGTATATTCTGAAATCAGTTGTTACAGAGATTGTTGAGAAAATACATAATCTTCAGGGCACTGGTATGCTTCATTTGTGTCAGTATTTATGTGCACTTTTCTATTTATTTATTTATTTATTTATTTATTTATTGCTGAATATATTTTTCATTTACATTTCAAATGTTATACCCTTTTCTGGTTTCCCCACCTCCCAGAACAACCCCAACCAATCCTCCTATCCCCTACCTCCAAGAAGATGCCCCTTCACCCAACCCATTCCCACCTACCACCCCCTGATTTTCCCACGATGGGGCATCTATCGAGCCTTCATAGGACCAGCGACCTCTCCCCCACCGATGCCCGACAAGGCATTCCTCTGCCACAAATGTGGCCTGAACCATGTATACCCCTTGGTTGATCCTGGGAGCCCAGGGAGGGTCTGGTTGGCTTACATCATCTTTCTTCTCATAGGACTGCAAATGCCTTCAGCTCCTCCAGTCCTCCCTCCAACTCCTCCATTGGGGACCCCACGCTCAGTCCAATGGTTGGCTGCTAGCATCTGCTTCTGTATCTGTAAGGCTCTGTCAGGGCTCCTCAGGGGACAGCCATACCAGACTCCTTTCAGCAAGCACCTCTTGTCATCCATAATAGTGTTGGGGTTTGGTGACTGTTTATAGGTTGAATCCCCAGGTAGGACAGTCTCTGGGAGGCTTTTCCTTCAGTCTCTGCCCCACACTTTGTCTCCATAATTGCTCCTGTGAGTATTTTGTTCCCTTTCTCAGAAAAACCGAAGCACCCACACTTTGGTCTTCCTTCTTATTGAGCTTCTTGTGGTCTGTGAGTTGTATCTTGTTTATTCTGAGCTTTTGGGCAAATATCCACTTATCAGTGAGTGTATACCATGTGTGTTCTTTTGTGATTGGGTTACCTCACTCAGGATGACACTTTCTAGTTCCACCCATTTGCCTAAGAATTTCATGAATTCATTGTTTTTAATAGCTGAGTAGTACTCCACTGTGTAAATATACCATATTTTCTGTATCCATTCCTTTGTTGAAGGGCATCTGGGTTCTTTCCAGCTTCTGGCTATTATAAATAAGGTTTCTATGAACATAGTGGAGCATGTATCCTTATTACATGTTGGAGTATCTTCTGGGTATATGCCCAGGAGTGGTATAGCTGGGTCCTCAGGTAGTAGTACTGTGTCTAATTTTCTGAGGAATCGCCAAACTGATTTCCAGAGTGGTTGTACTAGCTTGCAATCCCACCAGCAATGGAGGAGTGCTCCTCTTTCTCCTCATCCTTGCCAGCATCTGCTGTCCCCTGAGTTTTTCATCTTAGCCATTCTGACTGGTATGAGGTGGAATCTCAGGGTTGATTTGGTTTGCATTTACCTGATAACTAAGGATGCTGAACATTTCTTTAGGTGTTTCAGAGCCATTCAAGTTTCCTCAGTTGAGAATTCTTTGTTTAGCTCTGTACCCCATTTTTTAAATAGGGTTATTTGACTCTCTGGAGTCTAACTTTTTGAGTTCTTTGTATTCATTGGTTATTAGCTCTCTATCAGATATAGGATTGGTAAAGATCTTTTGCCAATCTGTTGGTTGCTGTTTTGTCCTATTGACAGTGTCCTTTGCTTTACAGAAGCTTTGAAGTTTTATGAGGTCCCATTTGTCGATTCTTGTTCTTAGATCATATGCTATTGGTGTTCTGTTCAGGAAAATTTTCCCTGTGCCCATGTGTTAAAGGCTTTTCACCACTTTCTCCTCTATAAGCTTCATTGTATCTGGTTTTATTTAGAGGTCCTTGATCCACTTGTACTTGAGCTTCATAAAAGGAGATAAGAATGGGTCGATTTGCATTTTTCTACCATGATGGATACCCTGGAACTGGAGTTATAGATGGTCATTAGCTACTATGTGGTTGTTGGGAACTGAACCCACGTCCTCTGCAAAAGCAGCCAATGCTCTTAACTACTGAACCATCTCTCCAGCCCCCTTGCCTGTAATTCTTAATCTCTCTGGTTTAATTTTTTTGAGTACTGGGACTATAGGTCTGTGTGTGCCATTGCACACAGCTCTTGAGTTTTCATTTATCATCTTTCCTCATGCATTTCTGAATACCAGGATGGTGTGTGTGTGAGTGTGTGTGTGTGTGTGTGTGTGTGTGTGTGTGTGGTGGTGTGTGTGTGATGGCAGAGGACTATCTATGTGCCTGTATTATTGGTAGGGTTAAGGAAGGATAAGGTGATGATGCAGAGCAATGGGCAAAGGTCAATGCCATTGAATGATGAAGAGACAGAGTGTGAGGGGTTTCTTTCTTTATTTTAATTTTAATTTTTTATTATAGTCAACACAATATATATTTTTATACCAATCATAAAAATAATGGACATGTTATTAAATGAATATAAAAAGATAAAGTCTTTTGTTTGTTTTGTTTTTAGTAGAGCTTAAAATCTTGGCTTTTACTGTGGTACAAACCCAAAATAAAAACAATTTTTAGACATTGGAGCTCATTGTAATAAGGCTGTACTTCAATGTCCCTTTACCTCCATAGTAGCTAAGCTAAGAGTTGACAGTTCTGCTGTGACAAGGAATGAATTGTAGGCACAATTATTTGGATACAGACTTCCTGCTATGGTCAAAGTTATTAGACTTGAGTGACTGTCATCATTCTCAGGCCACAGGGAATAGGTTACATTCATATAATAAATAGTGTGTGGGTATATAAGATGGTCTATACATGAAGACATTCATCAACTGTTTCAATGAACAATGGTTCTGCTTGGAGGGTGACATAGACATTAGGTAAGGATAAGATTCCGGTTCATTGGTTGTGATGATTTTGAAGAGCATATATTTCAGAAAAAGAGTAACTTATAAAGTCATCTTCTTCAAAATTGATACAATAATTATAAATATCAAGCAAAACATTCAGTCACACTCTTTGTTCTTCTTTTACAAGCCACCTCTCAAATTGTCTATGTTTCTTTTGGCTGTATAAATAATTTTAAAATATGTAAGCTGTTCTGAAAACCATAGTATAGAGGAAAAGCATCAAATAAACAATACTACTAATAGAGAGGCTGAGATTTCAAGACCATTATGTGGTATACAGCAAGACACTGCCACGTATAAATAAGTAGAAAGTGTACACGGATTGAATAATATTGGATATATCTTTCCAATTACCAAATTAGAGATATTGGTAATTGGGTGACAGCCAACAAATTTCTAATTTCTATAATTTTGTTGAAGATATTTACTGGCCCTTTAAGTTGGGAATCTTTACTCTCGTCTATTCCTATTATTCTAAAGTTTGGTCTTTTCATTTGTGTCCTGGATTTCCTGGATGTTTTGTTGTAGGAGCTTTTTGCTTTTTGTGTTTTGACTGTTGTTTCAATGTTTTCTATGGTATCTTCTGCACCTGAGATTTTCTCTTCTATCTCTTGTAATCTGTTGTTGATGTTTGTATCTATGACTCCTGGTCTCTTTCCTATGTTTTCTAGCTCCATGGTTGTCTTCCTTTGTGATTTCTTTTTTGTTTTCTAGTTCCATTTTTAGATACTGGATGGTTTTGTTCATTTCCTTCACCTGTTTGTTTGAGTTTTCCTGTAATTCTTTAAGGAATTTTTATGTTTCCTCTTTAAGGGTTTCCAGCTGTTTACCTGTGTTCTCCTGTATTTCTTGTTTTGTTTTGTTTTTTGTTTTTTTTCGAGACAGGGTTTCTCTGTGTAGTCCCGGCTGTCCTGGAACTCCCTTTGTAGACCAGGCTGGCCTCGAACTCAGAAATCCACCTGCCTCTGCCTCCCAAGTGCTGGGATTAAAGGCGTGCGCCACCACCGCCCGGCTTCTCCTGTATTTCTTTAAGGGAGTTATTTATGTCCTTCGTAAAGTCCTCCATCATCATCATGGGAAGTGATTTGAGTTCCAAATTTTGCTTTTCCAGTGTGATGGTGTATCCAGGACTTGCTATGATGGAAGTATTGGGTTCTGATGATGCCATGTGAGCTTGGTTTCTGTTGCTTATGTTCTTAGGCTTGCGTCCCACCGTCTGGTTATCTCTAGTGCTACCTGCCCTTCCTATATCTGACTGGAGCCTATCCTTCCTGTTATCCTGATTGTGTCAGAACTCCTCAGAGTTAAGTTGTCTCTATAATCCTGGGATTCTGGGATTCTGGGGTCCTGAAATCCTGGTTGTGTCTGAGCTCCTGGGAGTCAAGCTGCCTCTGGGACCCTGAGATCCTGGTGTGACCAAGCTCCTGGGATTCTGGGATCCTGGGCCTGTTAAAGTGCCTGGGAGTGGAGTGGACTGGCTGCCTAGGTGTTGTGGACTGCCTGTGGAGTTTGCGCCCAAAGTCTGCTCAGGGCACCTACCCAGCAGGCTGTATGGAACCTGAGCCACTGGTCTGGTAGAGTTCCTGCTTGCCTGGGTCCCTCTGGTCCCAGTAACTCCCGATGTTGAGACAGAAGGCGTGTCTTTCTCACCTCTGATCCTATCAAGGGGTTTCTTTTTTATGTTATGATCTAGTTTCTACTTTGAAATTGCTTTCTTCCTCCAACTCCAGTGAAATGTTTGGCCGTGGAACCAGATCTTGTGGCATTATGGAGATCTCTGCTCGCTTGCAATGTGTGTGCTCGTTTAACCTAGGAAGAATCACAGCAGCATACACAGCAAAAGAAGCACAGGGACAGATTCAGGGTCCAGTGAGGAGAGACTGACAGAGGAGTTGCGACCCACTGAGGCTGCAGACTTTGACGTTTCATTAGCCTCACAAGTTTCCGTAGCTGGGAAAACTACAAAGGTTTCATCATCAAGAGCCATAGCAAGGAGTCCAAAGAAAATCACCTTTCTGTTTTCTCTTTGAGATTTGTTTTAACCAGGGAGAGATAGTTTAGTGAGATTTAGTTTACATTTGCAAGTGGTTGGTAAGTTCTGAAACATTTTATGTTCTCTGTGTCTGGGAAGAGACAGAATAATTAAACAGGAGGAGAAACTATATCTTTATTGCGTTTAGTGTTCATTGCTATGAAACATTACAGATGTCCCTTGTGTGGCAGTATTTCCCGAGTCCCAGCTGGTTAGATGAGCTACATGGTCATTGTGTATGGTACTGAAATAGACCTCCTGCCTCAATTCTATAAGCAGGTGTCTGTCTATATAATCTGTATTTGATAACTCAGAAATAAAATATTAGCCTCAGTAAAATTTGATTATTTCATTTAAATAGATAATGTCAGGAAGATATTAATGTAGCTGAAAGGAAAGTTAAAAACATCAGCCTTGGGTATTATTCATATTTTAATATATGTATACTATTGAGTGGATGAAACATTAACATGGTTCTTAAATAAATAAATGTATCAAAATTAAACAAGATAAACTCTCCTGCTCACTTCTGCCTGTTTTGTCCACTTTCTCTATCTCTTCTACCCTAGTAAGCAGTCATTCCCTGTCTTTGGGAAGATTGTGTACGTGTGCCTAGGCAGGGGACACACACATAGGGCTCCTTGTTGTGCATTCTGCTTCCTAGTGCAGAGTTTTATTTTAATGGTTTAACACATGCTTCACTATACACTCATTGTGAGGTCTCTGGGGCCTGGAGTTGTTATTGGACAGACTGACATCATGTTGGATGTTGAAATAGAATTATGTTAATGTAGGTTTTATTGTTTTATAGAATGGATTCATTTTCAGGAAAGTGGTCTAGTTTAATTCTTTCCTGTTGGTAACTTGAAGTTGTAGATGTGGCTAAAGATCATTGGATTAGTTATTTTAACTAGCTCTAAGAGCCTAGCTCAAGACTTGGATACGATCTTGATAGGAAATACCATTTCTGATGGTTCAAATTGTTTTTAATTCTCTTTCTGCTTTTTCTGTAGGGCAGAGTACTATTCTAGAAAGCACGGGTATTACTCTGAGACATATGCAGATACCATTTTCAGAATACATGGCAGTTCCTTTTCTAATTCTGTTGTAACTTCTGGCAAGGGTTAAATCTGAGAATTTTCTTGTATTATGTCTTTGTTCTGTAGGCAATGCAAAGAAACAAGTTTACAAGAAGAAAACATCAGATAAAAAAGGGCGGCATCAGAGGGAGTGTCTCCACCATTCTCCTCTCGATGATGTTAAACAACGCAAAGTGTTAGACCTTAGGCGATGGTATGTGGCCATGTCAGGTTTTACTTTTTCCAATCTTAAAAATATGTAATTTGACATATTTAAGCTTGCTGAGTACAGGTTAATAAATTATATTTGTTATAAATACTATTGGTTCCAAAATTGTGTCTAAATACTTTAAGTATATCTCAGATTTTGGAAGTTGTCTAGTTTAGCTTACCTGGTATTTTCTAGACTTGCCTGGCTGTCAGTCTCACTCAATGATCCCTCTTAATGGTAAGCTACATTGAGTGATACTTAAATTTGGAGTAGTCGTTTACCTGGTTGTTCTTTGTTGGAGAATTCTATAGGAAGTGAGTGTTAGTTTACAGCTATTTTAATTATTGCCATACCTAGTAAAATTAACAATATTTCTTGTGTACATTTTCCAGACTAAATGGACACTTTATAGATTGCTCTAAAAGTTCAACATATATGATCTTACTTGTCATGGCCTGCGAGTTTCAGTTTAGAATCTCCAGCTTTCTTTCTTTGTCTCCTTCTCTCTCTGGAGGATTTTGTGTTTCCCTTTTAAGTCCCCAGTGATGATTCTGTTCTGGGGATCTCTGTCCAGGGGTTCATTGGATGTGCTTTGGTCTGAGAAGAATCTCTGAAAAAGAGAAGAATCCTCTTGGCAAAAGGAAAGTGATTTGCTTTGCTTCTCCAGTATTTCAGAATTTGCAAATGATCCTGTGCCTACTCACATGAGAATTCACATAGAAATTTGAGTAGTTGGTATCAAAATTCCTTGGTTTGAATAAGACATACTTTAGTAGGTTGCTGGCCATAATATCTTCATAAAATAGTGATTTTTACTCTCATACATTTTTATGTGTTTAATAAGTAGGAAATACTTTAAACAAAAAATGATTTTACACTGCATTAAAGTTTGTATTATGGTCACATTTTAAATTACCCATAAGATATACATTTCTGTTCTGCATGTTTTGTATTCATTCAAGTGAAGGATACTGTTTGCTTTCCCAGGTACTGCATAAGCCGACCACAATACAAGACCTCATGTGGTATCTCCTCATTGATTTCTTGCTGGAATTTCTTATACAGCATAATGGGAGCTGGGAAGTAAGTATGCCAGTTTACTGCTAACACCAAACTCCATCTTTGAACGTAGCTTGAAGGAAACTGAGTATGATGATGCACACCTTTAATTCCAGCACTCAGGAGGCAGAGTGAGGCAGATTTCTGTGAGTTTGAAATCAGGCTGGTTTACAGAATAAATTCTAGGACAACTAGGGCTACATAGAGATCATGTCTTAAGAAGCCAAAACAAAAAGCAAAGCAAGAAGAGAGAGAGAGAAAAGAAAGAAAGAAAGAAAGAAAGGAAGGAAGGAAGGAAGGAAGGAAGGAAGGAAGGAAGGAGGGAAGGAAGAAAGGAAGGAAGGAAGGAAGGAAGAAAGAAAGAGGAAGGAAGGAAGGAAGAAAGAAAGAAAGAAAGAAAGAAAGGAAGAAAGGAAGAAAGGAAGGAAGAAAAGAAGGAATTTTTAGGTACCTGTTTTATAATGGAAGACTGAGAGTTGACTTTTCACAAACTGAGAGAAATTGTGTGTATTGTTATAAGCCTTTCAGGTTAAAAATTTTGCATGTATTCCTTTCAATAAAATAAATAAAAAATATTGCTAAAACTGTTTCTAAGGTAAACCTATATATTATTAACACTGAGGCATATTTTATTTGCAAATGACTGGAACTGTGAAATGAAAGGAAATGTTTCTTTTATAGTCTCCCACCTATTACCCAAGAAGAAGCATTACATATTTTGGGCTTCCAACCCCCATTTGAAGATATTAGGTTTGGCCCTTTCACTGGAAATACAACACTCATGAGGTACGGAGCTGCCACTTAGGGACAACACCTTATTTCTAATTCTGTGAAGTGATAACTCTGTAGTGTTTGGGGACAGTACAAGACAGACTTTGCCACTGGGTCCCAGGCTCCCTTAGATATGCCATGTGTGGGCTGTGCTTGGGTTTCTGTACAATTAGGACAGTAGCCTGTCTGTGTTGTAAAACTATTGCTCTGAGCAAATCTTCTTAATTTCAGATGGTTTCGACAAATTAATGACCACTTTCATGTGAAAGGATGCTCTTATGTTCTATATAAGCCCCATGGGAAGAACAAAACAGCTGGAGAAACTGGTAGGTGAAAACACACACACACACACACACACACACACACACACACACACACCAAGCTTTCAGGTTGAGTACATCTCAGAAACTGGCCATATTGGTTCCTGGTACATCAAATTAACTTTTAACAGTCTGATGTTTTCATATACCTCTTTAAGAGGAAAATCATGGTAATATCAGTATACAGTTCAGTTTTCACCCCTTCTGATATTTCTATGTAGGTGTTAGAACTTTAAAGCACGATTATGCCGGGCGGTGGTGGCGCACGCCTGTAATCCCAGCACTTGGGAGGCAGAGGCAGGTGGATTTTTGAGTTCGAGGCCAGCCTGGTCTACAGAGTGAGTTCCAGGACAGCCAGAACTACACAGAGAAACCCTGTCTCTCTCTTTTTTTTTTTTTTTTTTTTTTTTTTTTTGTTTTTTTTTTTGTTTTTCGAGACAGGGTTTCTCTGTGTAGCCTTGGCTGTCCTGGAACTCACTCTGTAGACCAGGCTGGCCTCGAACTCAGAAATCCGCCTGCCTCTGCCTCCCAAGTGCTGGGATTACAGGCATGCGCCACCACGCCCGGCTGAAACCCTGTCTCAAAAAACTAAAAAACAACAACAACAACAAAAAAACAAAAAACAAAAAAACAAAAAATAAAGCACGATTATATACACAGCTCTTATCACATTGTTTGTATGGTTTAGGATCTTGTTGTGTTTGTTTGTGCGTGGTAGTTAAACTTCCAGGGGAAAGCATGGAATCTGCAGTTTAGTTTAAACAGTGATAGCACTTTGAGGACATGTGATGCTGGACTGGCCTCAAACGCTAGCACAAAACAACAGGGTAACAAACTGGAAAGTGACAACCCTCTGTTGTAAAAGAGCCTTGGTTCTAACAGACATATTAATGAAGTTGATCTTCAGGGTTACTTGTTATATACTAGTTGAATTGCTTGTATTGTTTAATGATTTCAACTTATAAATGGTCACAATAAGCTTCGAACATTGTGGAGCAGGTTGCTGTAAGGTGCTGCTATTAAAGAAGAACTTTCTCTGACTCTCCTTGAAATGGGAGACTTTATTCAGGACCGTTGGAATAGGGTATTGATAAGGATTAAGGATTAACCTCAGCTTCAGAGGTGATGAAGGTGGATGACTGATGGGAAAGAATATGGGATATTGAGAAACTATAGGTGGTAATATAAATTTAACAACATTCTTAAAGTATAAAAATATAAAACAATTAATACAATGCAATAGAACAGCAAAAGGACTCCTGAGTGTTGGCTTAGGATTAGTACTCAGAAATTTTATGATTTTTTTTGATCAACTCTGCTGTCCGTTATGTTTTGGAGCATAATTTTGTTAGAGATTTTAGTGTATGGATCGTTAGAACAACAGTACTTGGTTCACTTTCTCATGGTTCTGGTTCCTCCAGTTCTTCATGAGTTATTTATACAATGAGTGGATGGATATGAATGCTGTTGTCCAGTTTCCTGATGGACTAGGATATGTTAGGATGCTTGGCGCTGGCACACTCTGATTTCTTTAACTCTCTTTAAACATCCTTGAACATATGCCCCGTATTTTATTTATAGAGTGGCATAAATTGTTTTTCTTTACAAGTTTTAAAGCTGACATATATTTATGTGTTTATTTCATGTGTGATCCAAGGACTGCCTGAGGGAGTTGGCTCTCTCCTTTCACCGTTTGGGTCCTGGGATCAAATGTGGGCAGTAGGGCTTGGGGACAGGGGCCTTTCACCCTGAGCCATCTTTCTGACCCCCTCTCTTTTTATCTCCCTCTCTATGCAAAGACAAGAAGGTAGCCTCTTCAGATTTCTTCAAATAAAGTTTAAAGACATGTTTTACCAATTGCGCTCTCCCCAGCCCCCTCCCACCTCCACAGCCTGGCACCATTTCCAAAATGTCCCTGGACAGTTTAGCCCCAGAATCCTTGTGTCTCATGTCCATTGGCCTCTGTCATTTGGCGTTTGGGATGTACTATCAAGCCTTTTATCTTTTTAATGTAAATGTCTTGTTCAGTGCCCATAGAGACCATCCCAAGCAGTGCTTTGATTCTGTGTATGACACACATCAGCAAGAGTTACACTCAGGTCTGCAGAGCACTGCCGTCCTGCCTCCTTCCCTTCCTCATTTTCTCCCTACTCCCTCTTACAGAAGAGTTGCCAAGAGGGACTTTCTTCAGTAGTTTGAGATATTCAATGGTTATAAACATTGTCAGCTGGTATTGTTTATTTAATAACTACTCTGAAACATATCTTTTTTTTCCCCTCCATTGAGGTAGATCTGATTTTCACAGTGGGCTTTCCGTGTTCTTAGGAACTGCATATCCTGGACTTAGTAACTCTGGTTCTTGATGAACTCAGTGCCACGGGGCCCTCAATAGTCACTGAAAATGAAGCAACTCAGAGTTAAAAAAAATTAACTTTATTACACAAGATTGTGATAAAACTTAAGAGTTAATTAAAGATGGAACATATTTTTCAGAGATAGGGTTGATCACACTGAAAACTTGTACAAAACGTTGACAATAGTCATCCATTCAGTTAACGTCAGGGTAGTAACTCGTGGCAAAGGCAGGATTCACTTGGAAATCATACTTAGGCTCAGGAATTTGTTTTTTCTTTCAGCGGATCCTACAGTTCACTACTTTGCTTAATACACTACCAGTCTCTACTTTACCCCTACATATATCACACATACTCTCCCCTTGACTACAGCTATTGATTCTCTGGTAGCCCTGGGCACATCTCAGGCATACAGCGTGTTGATACTGTTTTCCTCCTTCCTCATTCCCATTTCCAGCATTCCTCGAGTTCATAGTGAATAGTTTTCTTTAACCTGCAGTATGATTATGCCCCTTTCCTCCTCTGGAGCTCTCTAGGCTTGCATACAGACCAAACTTCATAGTTTTGATAGCATGTGACGCCAACCACAGCTGGACTTCCACCACTGTCTGCATGTGCCTGCTGTATTTAAAAGGTATCAAATGGGTAGGGGCCTTGCAGGACAATGACATGCTGATTGATTACTTATCATAGTTTCAGAATCATCTCTTGACTTTCAATGTATAAAGATGTGTTCTCAGTTCTCTAAGGCTCTTCTGCAGAAGGAGTAGATAATACTAAACCATCTCAAAGAATGTAAGGTGCTGACAGTGTATTGGAGTGAGAGCTATAATGCCAAAGGGGGCTGAACCCATTGATTGCTCAAAGTTGTCCATTCCTTTCAACTCTGAACCTAATTCTTATAGCTTTTTTCACATCCTGTCTGTTTACTGTACAGCTATGGAGGTAGTTGCTTTGTAACTTGGCTTTTAGGTTTTTTTTCCCCTTAGGTGTCCTCTGTTATAGGGTGAACTATACTCTGAACCTTGTTTCGCTCAGCAACACATTTGTCTTCTCATCACAGATCATTTCCTTGGGTAACTGCCTTTTGAGTAATGCTGCATTGTCTTTTATTTTTTTTATTTATTTATTTTTTTTTTTTTGTGCCTTGGGGACATGTATATTGTAATTTAATGCTGAAGAATGAGTGCAGTAGAGTCAATTATACTTTATTTTTTTTTTTAGAGTTTCATTTTCTTTTTTTTCTTTTTTTTTTAGTTATTTTTATTTTCTATATTCTATGTTTACATTTCAAAGGCTTTCCCCTTTCCCAGTTCCCACCCACCATAGTTCCCATAGTTCTTCTCCCCCCCAACTATTCCCCAATCATTCCCCCTCCCCCCTCGGTTTCTTTACTAAACAGGATGCAATCTTTAAATGCCCAGGGTCCTCTCCTTTCTTCTTCTTGGGAATCATTTGACTTGCTATTTGTGTCTTGAGTATTTAGTGCTTCTGGGCTCATTAATATCCACTTATCAGTGATTGCATTTCATGTGCATTCTTTTGTGATTGGGTTAGCTCACTCAGGATGATATTTTCCAGGTCTAACCATTTACCTACAAATTGCATGAATTCATTATTTTTAATTGCTGAGTAGTATTCCATTGTATAAATATACCACATTTTCTGTATCCATTCCTCCTTTGAGGGATATTTGGGCTCCTTCCAATTTCTGGCTATTATAAACAAGGCTGCTATAAACATAGTGGAGCATGTGTCTTTATTGCATGTAGGGGAATCCTCTGGGTATATGCCCAGGAGTGGTATGCCAGGGTCCTCTGGAAGTGACATGCCCAATTTTCTGAGGAACCGCCAAACTGATTTCCAGAGCCGTTTTACCATTTTGCAATCCCACCAACAGTGGAGGAGTGTTCCTCTTTCTCCACATCCTCTCCAGCACTTGTTGTCTCTTGAGTTTTTAATCTTAGCCATTCTGACTGGTGTGAGGTGGAATCTCAGGGTTGTTTTGATTTGCATTTCCCTGATGACTAATGATGTTGAACATCTCTTAAGGTGTTTCTCGGCCATCCGAATTTCTTCTGGTGAAAATTCTTTGTTTAGCTCTGTGCCCCATTTTTTGATAGGGTTATTTGTTTCTTTGCGGTCTAACTTCTTGAGTTCTTTGTATATATTGGATATTAGCCCTCTGTCGGATGTGGGGTTGGTAAAGATCTTTTCCCACTTTGTTGGTTGCCGTTTTGTCCTTCGGACAGTGTCCTTTGCTTTGCAGAAACTTTGTAATTTTATGAGGTCCCATTTGTCGATTCTTGATCTTAGTGCGTACACTATTGGTGTTCTGTTCAGGAACTTTTCCCCTGTGCCCAAGTCCTCCAGGGTCTTCCCAAGTTTCTTTTCTAATAGTTTCAGTGTGTCTGGTTTTATGTGGAGGTCCTTGATCCACTTGGAGTTGATCTTAGAGCAAAGAGATAAGAGTGGGTCAATTCGCATTCTTCTGCATGTTGACCTCCAGTTGAACCAGCACCATTTGTTGAAAAGGCTATCTTTATTCCATCGGATGGTTGTGGCTCCTTTATCAAAGATCAAGTGACCATAAGTCTGTGGGTTAATTTCAGGATCTTCAATCCTGTTCCATTGATCTGTTTGCCTGTTGCTATACCAATACCATGCAGTTTTTAACACAATTGCTTTGTAGTACTGCTTGAAGTCAGGGATATTGATTCCCCCAGAAGTCCTTTTATTGTTGAGAATAGTTTTAGCTATCCTGGGTTTTTTGTTGCTCCAGATGAATTTGAGAATTGCTCTTTCTAGATCTATGAAGAATTGAGTTGGGATTTTGATGGGGATTGCATTGAATCTGTATATTGCTTTTGGCAAGATGGCCATTTTTACTATATTGATCCTGCCAATCCAGGAGCAAGAAATATTTTTCCATCTTCTGAGGTCTTCTTCGATTTCTTTCTTCAAGGACTTGAAGTTCCTGTTGTACAGATCTTTCGCTTGTTTGGTTAGAGTTACGCCAAGATACTTTATGTTGTTTGTGGCTATTGTGAAGGGTGTTATTTCCCTAATTTCTTTCTCAGCCTGCTTGTCCTTTGAGTACAAGAAGGCCACTGACTTGCTTGAGTTAATTTTATAACCTGCCACTTTGCTGAAGTTGTTTATCAGCTGTAGAAGTTCTCTGGTGGAGTTTTTTGGGTCGCTTAGGTAAACTATCATATCGTCTGCAAATAATGATAGTTTCACTTCTTCCTTTCCAATTTGTATCCCTTTGACTTCCTTATGTTGTCTAATTGCTCTTGCTAGAACTTCAAGTACTATATTGAAAAGATATGGAGAGAGAGGGCAGCCTTGTCTAGTCCCTGATTTTAGTGGGAATGCTTCAAGTTTCTCTCCATTTATTTTGATGTTGGCTACTGGTTTGCTGTAGATTGCTTTTACTATGTTTAGGTATGGGCCTTGAATTCCTGCTCTTTCCAAGACTTTTAGCATGAAAGGATGCTGAATTTTGTCGAATGCTTTTTCAGCATCTAATGAGATGACCATGTGGTTTTTTTCTTTCAGTTTGTTTATGTAGTGGATTACATTGATGGATTTCCGTATATTGAACCATCCCTGCATCCCTGGGATGAAGCCTACTTGATCATGGTGGATGATCGTTTTGATGTGCTCTTGGATTCGGTTAGCAAGAATTTTATTTAGTATTTTTGCATCTATATTCATAAGAGAAATTGGCCTGAAGTTCTCTTTCTTTGTTGGATCTTTTTGTGGTTTAGGTATTAGCGTAATTGTGGCTTCGAAGAATGAGTTGGGCAGTGTCCCTTCTGTCTCTATTTTGTGGAATAGTTTGGAGAGTATTGGTGTTAAGTCTTCTTTGAAGGTCTGGTAGAATTCTGCACTAAAACCATCTGGTCCCGTACTTTTTTTGGTTGGGAGGCTTTCTATAACCCCTTCTATTTCTTTAGGGGTTATGGGACTATTTAGCTGGTCTACTTGATGCTGATTTAATTTTGGTATTTGATATCTGTCTAGGAAATCGTCCATTTCCTCCAGATTCTCCAGTTGTTTTGAGTATAGACCTTTGTAGTAGGATCTGATGATCTTTTGAATTTCCTCAGTTTCTGTTGTTATGTCTCCCTTTTCATTTCTAATTTTGTTAATTTGTATACTGTCTCTGTGTCCTTTGGTTAGTCTGGCTAAGGGTTTATCTATCTTGTTGATTTTCTCAAAGAACCAGCTCCTGGTCTTGTTGATTCTTTGTATGGTTCTCTTTGTTTCTATTTGATTGATTTCAGCCCTGAGTTTGATGATTTCTTGTCTTCTACTCCTCCTGGGTGAATTAACTTGTTTTTCTTCCAGGGCTTTAAGGTGTGCCATTAAGCTGCTAGTGTATGCTCTCTCCAGTTTCTTTTTGGATGCACTTAGAGCTATGAGTTTTCCTCTTAGCACTGCTTTCATTGTGTCCCATAGATTTGGGTAGGTTGTACCTTCATTTTCATTGAATTCTAAAAAGTCTTTGATTTCTTTTTTTATTTCTTCCTTGACCAAGGTGTCATTGAGTAGAGTATTGTTCAGTTTCCATGTGTATGTGGGCTTTCTGTTGTTTTTGTTGCTATTGAAGACCACTCTTACTCCATGGTGATCTGATAAGAGGCATGGGATTAGCTCGATCTTCTTGTATTTGTGACATCTGTCTTGTGACCGATTATATGGTCTATTTTGGAGAAGGTACCATGCGGTGCTGAGAAAAAGGTATATTCTTTAGCTTTAGGATGAAATGTTCTATATATATCTGTTAAATCCAATTGGTCCAGAGTTTCAATTAGTTTCACTGTGTCCCTGTTTAGTTTCTGCTTTCCTGATCGGTCCATTGAGGAGAGTGGGGTGTTGAAGTCACCCACAATTATTGTGTTAGGTGTAATGTGTGCTTTAAGCTTTAGTAAGGTTTCTTTAACGAAGGAGGGTGCCCTTGCATTTGGAGCATAGATGTTCAGTATTGAGAGCTCTTCCTGGTGGATTTTCCCTTTGGCCAGCAAGAAGTGACCTTCTGAGTCTCTTTGGATGATTTTAGGTTGAAAGTCAATTTTATCTGATATTAGAATGGCTACTCCAGCTTGTTTCCTGAGACCATTTGCTTGTAAAATTGTCCTCCAGCCTTTTACTCTAAGGTAGTGTTTGTCTTTAACACTGAGATGTGTTTCCTGTATGCAGCAAAATGTAGGGTCCTGTTTCCGTATCCAGTCTGTTAATCTATGTCTTTTTATTGGGGAATTGAGTCCATTGACGTTAAGAGATATTAAGGAATAGTAATTATTACCTCCAGACATTTTTGAAATTATATTTATTTATCTTATTTATTTTTTATATTCGAGAGGTTATCTTCTTTTGGGTTTGATGAGAGGAGGTTTCTATCTTGCTTCTTCCCGGGTGTAGTTTCCGTCCTTGTCTTGGTGTTTTCCCCCTATTATCCTTTGTAGGGCTGGATTTGTGGAGAGATATCTTGCAAATTTGGTTTTGTCATGGAATACCTTGATGTCTCCATCAATGGCAATTGAGAGTTTTGCTGGGTAAAGTAGTTTTGGCTGAAGTTTGTGTTCTCTTAGAGTTTGCATGATATCTGCCCAGGATCTTCTAGCTTTCATGGTCTCAGGTGAGAAGTCTGGTGTTATTCTGATAGGTTTTCCTTTATATGTTACTTGGCCTTTTTCTCTTGCTGCCTTTAGTATTCTTTCTTTGTTTATTACATTTGGAGTTTTGATTATTATGTGACGGGATGTATTTCTGTTCTGGTCCAGTCTGTTTGGGGTTCTATAGGCTTCTTGTATATTCATGGGCATCTCTCTCCTTAGGTTGGGGAAGTTTTCTTCCATAATTTTATAGAAGATATTAGCTGGCCCTTTAACTTGTAAATCTTCACTCTCGTCTATACCTATAATCCTTAGGTTTGGTCTTCTCATAGTGTCTTGGATTTCCTGGATGTTTTGGGTTACCACCTTTTTGCATTTAGTATTTTCTTTGACTGTTGAATCAATGGTTCCTATGGTATCTTCGGCTTCTGAGATTCTGTCTTCTATCTCTTGTATTCTATTGTTGATACTTGCGTCTATGGCCCCTGATTTCTTCCCCAGGTTTTCTATCTCCAATGTTGTCTCCCTCTGTGATTTCTTAGTTGTTTCTACTTCTGTTTTTAGTATCTGGATGGATGTGCTCAGATCTTTCGCTTGCTTGATTGTGTTTTCATGTATTTCTTTAATAGATTTTTGTGCTTCCTCTTTCATAGCTTCTACTTGTTGGCCCACGTTCTTCTGTAGTTCTTTAAGTGACTTTTGTCTTTCTTCCTTATTGTCTTCTTCTCTTTGATCCATCTTCTCCTGCATTTCTTGAAGTGATTTTTGTATTTGCCTCGTAAAGGCTTCTAACTTTTGATCCATTTTCTCCTCTATTTCTTTACGAGATTTTTCTATGTGTTCAGCTACCAGCATCCTGACCAGTGATTTTATATCCAAGTCTTGTTTTTCTGGTGTTTTAGGGTATCCAGGGATTCCTGTTGTTGGAGAACTGGGTTCAGATGCTGTCATGTTGCCTTGATTTTTGTTAGTAACGTTCCTTCGTTTTCCTTTTGCCATCTGGTTATTTCTGGTTTTAGTTGGCCTTGTTGTCAGTGGCTGGTGTTTGAATCTCCTGTGAGGCTGGGCTCACCTGTTGTTTCTCTATTGGTGAATATGTGTGACTGCTGCTTTAAGGGATCATAAGCTGGCTGCCACCCATGCGATTGTAGCCCCTGTTGGAGTCTGTCTACCTGGGTTTCTCCAGCTGTGTCCTGGTTGCAAGGAACTCCGAGAGCCTAGCAGATCCCCCGTGAGGGTAGCCCTGGAAGGGGTGTTTACCTGGGCCTTTCCAGCTGTGTCCTGGTTGCGATATGGAGGCCCGCCGCTACACCGCTGGTCTAGGGGCCGGCGAGCTGGTTGCAGAACGCAGCCTAGGTGCTCACCAGAGGGCAGGGATGTCCCACAGAGCCTGGGCCTTTCCAGCTGTGTCCTGGTTGCAATATGGAGGCCCGCCGCTACACCGCTGGTCCAGGGGCCGGCGAGCTGGTTGCAGAAGCAGCCTTGGTGCTCACCAGAGGGCTCGGGGATGTCCCACAGAGCCTAGGCGGGACTCCGCCTGCTTGGCTCCGAGACCCTAGCAGATACCCCCGTGAGTGTAGCCCTGGAAGGCGCATTGTCTTTTATTTTAGATGGTGATCTTTTCTCTGATTTGGTCCTGAAATTGTGGGGGTGTCTTACTGTAGGCTTTCTCTGTTGTACTCCACCTTTTCTTTTCTTTTCTTTTCTTTTCTTTTCTTTTCTTTTCTTTTCTTTTCTTTTCTTTCCTTTCCTTTCTTTTTCCTTTCCTTTCCTTTCTTTTTCCTTTCCTTTCCTTTCCTTTCCTTTCCTTTCCTTTCCTTTCCTTTCCTTTCTTTTTCCTTTCCTTTCCTTTCCTTTCCTTTCCTTTCCTTTCCTTTCCTTTCCTTTCCTTTCCTTTCCTTTCCTTTCCTTTCCTTTCCTTTCCTTTCTTTTTCCTTTCCTTTCCTTTCCTTTCCTTTCCTTTCCTTTCCTTTCCTTTCCTTTCCTTTCCTTTCCTTTCTTTTTCCTTTCCTTTCCTTTCCTTTCCTTTCCTTTCCTTTCCTTTCCTTTCCTTTCCTTTCCTTTCCTTCCCTTTCCCTTTCCCTTTCTTTCTTTCTTTCTTTCTTTCTTTCTTTCTTTCTTTCTTTCTTTCTTTTCTTTCACAGTGTTTCTCTGTGTAGCCCTGGCTGTCCTGGAACTCTGTAGACCAGGATGGCCTTGAACTCAGAAATCTGCCTGCCTCTGCCTCCCAAGTGCTGGGATTAAAGGCGTGCACCATGGCCTGTACTCCACATTCTTAACTAGTGTCTTGATGTATGTTCCCCTGTGGATTTGCTGCTCCTTATGCTCCTTCCTCTGTCTAGATTGCTAAAACCCCAACTCTTGATTGAGTTCAATCTTGAATGCCATCCCGTCTTGATTCCTCTGGCTTCTGTACCCGTTTGTGACACCTTAGCATTAGCTCTTTCATCCTCCATCCTAGAGCTTCTCTTGCTTCCATATGGTACCTGATAGAGTTGCTAGGTACTCATGAGTTAAATCAAAATCTCCAATTACTCTAAACTAGCTGCTTTCAAAATACTGTCTCTGAGTGCTTCACCTGGTAATTTGTTAGACATGCAAGTTCTAAGTTCCCAACCACAGGCCAGCCACTCAGACTAGGCTCTAGTAAGACTTCATTGAAGTCTTAACAACGAAATGGTATGTGGCCTCTTTACCAGGAGTTTGGTTTTGCATTGAGAGGAGATACCGTCATTTTCTGATTTTGTTCATCTGAAACCTGAGGATTCCATTTAAAAGCTTTGGCCTGAAAGGGAGATGGTAGAAGAGAACTGCTCATACACTTATTTTGGCTACAGCAGCTCTGCTTTAAGAATAAGTTTGCTGATCTTGTTCTGACGAATGTTATGTACCTTGGAGAAACAAGAACAGACATCCTATTACTAGAAATCATGTGTACAGATGTTAATATATCATATTTAACAATGTTAGAAACATTGTTCCATAGAAGAAAAACCCATGTCATGGCATTTGGAAAACTATGACATGGTAATAGAGTGTTTGCAGCAGAAAAGATTATGTGATTGCCAAGGAGGGCAGACTTTGTTATCCATCTCATCTGCCCCTAGAATCCTTATTTTTCTTTTTCCCTCCCTCCCTTCTTCCCTCCTTCCCTCCCTTCCTTCCTTCCTTCCTTCCTTCCTTCCTTCCTTCCTTCCTTCCCTGGAATCCTGAATTTTGTCTTTCTTTCTTTCATTCATTTATTTGTTTTGAGACAGGGTTTTTCTGTGTAGCTCTTGCTGGTCTGAAACCTGCTCTTGTAGAGCTGTAGGCTAGCCTTGAAGTCACAGAAATCCACCTGCCTTGGCCTCTTGAGTTCTGGGCTTAGAGGCATGTACCACTACTGCTGCCATATTGGCTCAATGCCTTGGCTAAAGCACTGAGGAGGATTGCTCTGTGTACAAGACCAGCTGAGGCTTCATGTTGCTAACCTGAATTACAGAGTAAGACCTTGTCTATGGCCATCCATCTCTGAATGAGTTCAGATCTCAGAAGGTCTAGCCTGGTTAGTACTTGGGAGAAAGAGTGAGACTCTCTCTCTTAAACAGTCAATTACAAGAACTTACACTGCACTCAGTGGTAGAGCTTGCCTAACATAACTGAAGGCTGAATAATACTTGAACTTGAAAGTTCAGGTATTATTGCAAAACAGCGTTTTTAGTTATCTGAGAAAGCTTCTCACTGATTAAATTTAAAAACATTTCAGGAGTTTTCCTACGGCAGTGGTGGTAATAGTCATCTTTTACAATGTTTGAGTATACAGAGTAAAGTGATTTTAATTCACCATCTGGAATCTACTTACAATCATGTTCTCTTATGGAAATGACTGTTCTGAATTTATTCCTAAAAATTCTTCATCTAAACTGCCAATGGGGTCAGTTTTTAAGATGTGAGGGAATACAATTCAATCCAGTGGAGTGGCTAATCATTATTGGTCTTTGTGTAGTAGAGATTTTAGTAGAGAGGACTCCCTATCTGTGCTCATCTACCTGGAAGTGAAAATATATGTTGAATGCCTTGATGGAACTTCAGGGTAGAGACCAGAAACATTAACATACATAGGCAGAGCTCCCACCCCAAACCCTTGTGAGGCAGTCAGGTTGCCTCTGTGGAGTTGCTGCAGACACCGACTAGCAGATTTTTTGGCGGTCATTAGCTATTCAGTGGTCAGAACATCGATCGCCGTGAACATACCATGCAGGCTTTCAGCTTGCTTTTTTTAGGGTTTCCAGTTTTAATGGACTACTTGTTAATGAATAATTTAAGTTCTTCCAGGAATGGAAGTTAATGAAACCTCAGTTAATGGCTTTGAGTACTGAGTGCTGATAAAATCATGTTTCTTATGCTAATATTTTGGAAATCATTTGACAGCTTTTACAGTGATGGGCAACAGATGAGGAGAAACAGTTGTGTAACTCCAGCCTGACTGCAAAGCTGATGCCTTTGATCTGTATGATGTGTGTGGAAAAGCTGATGACTTTCATCTGTGTGACAGGTGTAGAAAGACAATTGTCTTAGTGTTTCTATTTCTGTGATGAAAACCATAACCAGAGCAACTTAGGGAGGCATTTGGCTGGTATGTCCTGAATCGCAATCTATTGAGTGAAGCCAAAGCAGGAACTTAAAACGGTAGGAACCTGGAGGCATGACCTCATGTAGAGACCATTGAGGAAGGCTGCATACTGGCCTGCTCCCCATGGAGTGCTCAGACTACTTTGTAATAGAATCCAGAACCACCAGCCCAGGGATGGCACCACCCACAATGTGCTAGGACCTCCCACATCAATTACCAATTAAGTAAATGCTCTACAGGCTTCCCTACAGCCAAATCTTATGAAGGTATTTTCTCAATCAAAGTTTCCTCCTTTCAAATGACTGTAGCTTGTGTAATTTGACACAAAACAAGTCAATACAATGAGAATATTTGTTATTATATGGCAGGTGTGTTATTGTGTGGCAGATGCGCGCACATACGTGTATTTGTATGTTTGTGTGTGTATGTGTGTGTGTATGCATGCACACCATTGTTGTAGTTTGTTGTTATTTAAGGTTTGTGTTTATTCATATGCATTAGTAAACTTTAAGTTGGATGTAGATGTTTCATCTAGACATTAGAATGTCTATAATTTAGCCTAATTTGAGGCTCTTTTGCAAATCTTTTTTTTTTTTTAAATTGCTTTCTTTCTGTTTGCTTTTTTTTTTTTTTTTTTTTTTTTTTTTTTTTTTGTTTTTTCCAGACAGGGTTTCTCTGTGTAGTCCTGGCTGTCCTGGAACTCACTCTGTACACCAGGCTGGCCTCGAACTCAGAAATCCACCTGCCTCTGCCTCCCACTTGCTGGGATTACAGGCATGCGCCACTATGCCCGGCCCTCTTTTGCAAATCTTTTGTAGACTTAGTTTATATGTGAGAGTTTATAGACACACATGTCTCACTTGGGCATGCTCATTCAGAAGCTGGTAGTGAGAGATGCCCGCAAGCAGAAAAGCTAAGACTGTGATTGTGCAATTACTGGGTTTTACATAATCACTGAATATCTTAGACAACTTGGTATGTTCTTAGAAAGTTCTGATAAGCAAGGATATGTTTCACTTGTTTTGCTACTGAATTTATCTAAAACTAAAAGGGAATTCATTCATGCTTTTGCCCACATTGGGAGCTTCTCATTTCCTCATCAAACTCATAATTTCAGTGTATTCCAAATTCTTTTAGTCCTTAACTAGTCCTCTGTATTAAATGTGGACATTGCTTTTGTCCCTCAGTTTGTCTGGTTTTGTCTTTATAGCTCCAGGGGCCTTATCAAAGTTGACCCGAGGATTGAAAGACGAGTCACTGGCTTATATCTATCATTGCCAGAATCATTATTTTTGTCCAATTGGTTTTGAAGCAACCCCTGTTAAAGCTAATAAAGCATTCAGGTAAGCATTTCCATACTTGATAAAGGCATATCACTAGGAAAATTTGATGTACAAAGTAATTTTGAGAATTAAACAGATTCTAGTCTCTTAGAAATTGGGAAGCTTGGTATTGTGTTTATTCAAACCGAGTGTGCATATGTTTTGCAGGAATGATTGCACTTCAAAGCTGTTGCCCACTTTTGTCATGCCCAGTGTCCTCTCTATTGCCTTACATGTCCTTGTGTCAAGAGTGCTACAACTAAGTACATTAGAAAGCACCTTCTATGCTTATAGTGAAGAACTAAGAAATCGTTAGGGTTTTTCTTCAAGGGAGCTCAGGACCATTTTCATTTCGGATCTTCTTGGTTATATATGCCTTTTGCTATTTTTAATCCAGTTTCTGTTTTTTGAACAACATGTTTTTACACACACACAGAAACTTCTGTCTCTTTGAAGGAGGTGTGTTCAACAGAAGGGTCTGAGTTTGAATGTTAATTCTCTTTACCAAGCTCCTTCATAAGGGACCTGAAAACAGAGCTTATTTGTATGAACAGGTGACATGACTCTCTTACCCACTGATTTGCTGGTTGATTCACGCTTGGCTTGGTGAAATTAGTGACTAGGGAGGATGAAAAGATTGGGTGGCCCTTGGACGTTATCTCTTCCAGTGAGGGCCTAGATGCTGGCTGGAGAACATGGCTTCGCCTTTAGGACAGGAAGATTTTTATGTGCTGGAGGATCCCTGGAGTCCCATTCAAAGGTCCTTGGATGTGGTGCCTAAGGGAACCTGATACGGGCGAGCAGAAGTTGGAGGACTCAGGAGGCTGAATACTGCTTGTGTATGAGGAGCAAGAATAAAACTGCTTTCTCTCTAACTCCTGACATGCTCTTCTGGAGTGAGGGGAACTTTGGCACTTCTTTGATGATGCCAACCTAGACTTTTACCTTCCTTCAGGTACCTCCCAAATGTAAAACGAGCTTTGATTTCTACTGCTCTGTCCCTTTAGTAGTTGGGCCTCACCAGTGAATGCCTATGCCTGTGCCTGTGAACCATCTGATATTTTTTCTTAAAAATTATGCAAATCTCCAGGTTCCTTTCCAGACTTGAATTAGAATTTCCAGAGATGGAACTGGAACATTGTGTGTTTAAATTCATCATCATCTCCTCTGATCCAAGGGGGTAATATGTTAAAATGCTTATATGCCTAGATTCTGAATATGGAAGTAATAAGGCTCAATCCTAATTCAAGGATTTCTAGAATGGGCCCAAATTTAAATGCTTGTATCCATCCTGGATTAACAAAGCCATCTTTGAGTTCTGTGGGGAGCGAATACCATGTATCAAGCTGATTGTGAAAGTATTTTCTTTTCAGCAGGGGCCCCCTCTCATCACAAGAAGTAGAATACTGGATTTTAATTGGAGAGTCAAGTAGAAAACATCCTGCCATTCACTGTAAAAGGTATGCTTTAGTAGCTTTTATGTTCTCTTTAATTGGAATAATAGTTCCTTCACTGAAAGAACAGATCAAAATTGTCTAACGAGATGCATGTAGATAAATGTGCACACTTGTATGGTCATTACTGTATAGTGTAGCCACAGAAAGTTCTGCTACATTCTAGTTCTCTCCAACCCCACAGCTAGCCAGTTCTGTTTCACATCACCAAAGATGTGATTTTCTTGTTTTGGGAAAATGAAATTCTCTCTCTCTCTCTCTCTCTCTCTCTCTCTCTCTCTCTCTCTCTCTCTCTCTGTCTCTGTCTCTCTCTATCTCTCTCTCTCTTGGTCTGCTTCCCCATATAAGTAACATATTAAGAAATTTTTCTCTAAAAAAATTAGAATTGGCTCATTTCTGCTAAAAGTCCTGATGCATATTTGATTAAAGTAAAAGCCTTAGGACTAGTGTGATGGCTTACTAGGTACAGGTGCTTGCTTGCAGGCCTGACGATCTGAGTTAGGTCACAGGAATCAACGTGATAGAATGAGAGACCCAATTGCTGATAGTTATCTTCCACACTCCAGACTACAGAATGGCATGTGCACGCGCCTGTCTGCCCTTTCTCCCTCCCTGTTTTCCTCCCACCTGCTGAGAGCCTCCTGGCCTGGAGAGGGTTGAGACAGGGCTTAGAGTAAGGACTATGGTGTGGCTTTAAAGACTGACGGGGTCTCCGGTCATTCTATCTTTCTAACTATACTGAAATGCTGGTGATAGCTTCTAAAAGTTCTAAAATCTTTCTTGCTAATTCTGAGGGTAAAAAGCTGTTGGCTTAGGTGATTAACACCTGTAGCCTAACAGTGGGGATTAAGTAATGTGGCCTGTGTTCTACCTCACACACAGCCTTCTATCTAGCACGGCTCTAAGTTTCAGCCTGCTAGGAGAAGTCGCAGGAAGAAAAAGGGACACTTTGAAAAGTGATTATAGCATTTATTACTAAGTTGTAAAAAGTTACCTATGAAAGTGCTCCAAGAAAAAGGGGGAAAGCAGAAAGATCCTAAGCAGGCAGGGGGAAATTTTTTTCTTTCTCGTACTCTTCTCTTTGGATCAATAAACTTCTGTTGAACCAGGACAGGAGAATAATGCTCACAGAAGGAAAAGCTTTACATAAGCAAAGCAAATATGCATAAACTCACAAGAATTCATATACAGATTGATGCATGCACATTTATACATAGCCATTCAAACCAGTTAGATCCAGCTTGCATACATTCTCACAATTACATACTTAGATACATATTTACATATGCATTTGAAGCAAAAGACCAGTGCAGAAAGAACTCACTTATTCTGGATGAAAAATGAGCTCCAAACTTTATTGCATAGAGAAAGTAAAAGCTTCAACCCTTTTAATGCTAAATGAATTAAACCCGTTTGTAAGAAGAAAGCTTTGTTCCTTTTAATAATACTAAGCTTACCTTAAGAATGGACCTGTCGCCACCGGGCTGTGGTGGCGCATGCCTTTAATCCCAGCACTTGGGAGGCAGAGGCAGGTGGATTTCTGATTTGGAGGCCAGCCTGGTCTACAGAGTGAGTTCCAGGACACCCGGGGCTATGCAGAGAAACCCTGTCTCGGGGAAAAAAAAAAAAAAGAATGGACCTGTCTCATGCTAAGAATAAGCTTGCCTGCTTCTACTCTCTCTTAAGTTCTGTTCGTATCTGACTAAAATGATCTGTCTAAAAAGGCTCTCCTCACTTCAGTTCTAACTCTTCTCTTTGTCCTCAGCACTTAAACACCTTTCAGAATACATGATCACATGGTTAAAAGTTCACCACAAGTTTACACAAATTCAAGTCATAAACAGAATAAGAAGTTTACAGCAGAGAATGTTTACATTCATATCTATTAGGAGTAATTATCTGGCTAAACACCTCCACAGGTTCACTGAAAGTTAAAAAAAAAAAACTGTAAGCTATTAGGAACTTTTGTATAGATAAATCCTGTCAATATTTTATCTTCTGTCCTAGCACAGAATAAATCATTAGCTCCCTTTTTATGACCTCGGTTAATGGTTTTACAACCTCTTGGAATGTGCTCTGAGTAGTAGAAACTCTAGTAACTATCGAGAAGCAATTAACTGGCAACACAATGGGAGATTGGCATAATTCTTATTATAGTTTTGACTATCAGAAGAGACCTCATAGCAGTCCCACTATAAAAGAGCTTAATAAATACTGATATAATTTTAGGAATTCTTATAGGATCATCATTAAAAATTAAGAAGTCAATTATTTGTCTATATGGAATTACTACAAGACAGTAGTACATCTTTGTAGACCTGCAGAGATCTGCTCAAAATGGTGGGCTAATAACTAGTGCTTGTTATATATGTTTAAAAATAACAGGAGAAACATATTAATAGTGGGGGATCTTTCCTAAAATGATTTTCTCCTGGGCCTTGCCTACGGGAGCAAATCTGTCGTGGATTATAATCCGAGGCAGACCATCTCAGGAAGATCAGCTGCTAGTTATTAGCTTGTCCTACGATGGCTCCTGACACACACATTTGCTCCTTCTCCCTAGTGCCTGTGCATACACACAGACTGACACAATCTGAGAATTCATGGTGTAGTTCAGGGAGAATTGACATCATAATGACATGGCTTCTTACAAGATAACATCAAGGACTGTACCACCACATAATCAGAACTTTAGTTTTAGTTTTCATATAAACTCACAAATGTCCTTTAAATGATTCTTCCTATTGTAAATTGATTTAAGTTTTTCATTTTATGTTATTGCTGGTAATATAAAGAAAAAGAACTCCCTGATTTTACTATATCGACCTTGATTTTCACATCTTTACCAAATTTACTTACAATTTATATAAAACTTGCTTTGATTTTTCTCCACAAGCATTTTATTAGTATATTGTTCTTAGCAATTCTGTCAGAATGTGGCACATAGTGGCACATTGGTAAATGAGGCAAAAGGATCCTGTAAACCAAGGGGTTCAAGGCCAGCTTATACAGTATAAAAAGACACCATGCTGCCCCCCCATAAGAAAATAAATTGACTTGAGTATAATAGAAAGTTTAGCATGCCACTGCTTTAGCATGCCAGGTATTATCTGGCATGTTGACATAAGAGTAGGACCAATTATAAACTGAGAACATTGGCAGTAATTGGATAACCACAACTATCACTCACACAAAAAAGAAGCTTTTAACGTCCAGTCGATGGAACAATGCTGACCGAAGAGAACAATCACCAATTATTGTGGCTGCTTGCTCATGGAAAAAGCTTTACTATATATAGTGGCACTTTGGACCTAAAGTAAACTGTCCTTTTTCTTACTGTAGATGGGCAGATATTGTCACTGACCTAAATACTCAAAATCCAGAATTCTTAGATATCCGACATCTAGAGAGAGGGCTGCAGTTCCGGAAAACAAAGAAGGTAAGAATACTACTACATTGGAAGTAACTTGTAGAATGACCAGAATGCAGTATTTTATTAATAATCTTGTCTTGGTAAATAACAGAAACCAAGGTCAAACTACCTTAGTCACAAAAGTAAGATTATTTGAAAGATTCAGGATAACTTTAAACTTCCACCTAAGGATAGTTATAAGGAAATGACACCCAGTACTGCAGCAATGGTGGAATGGCTTAGAGTACTAATCACTCTTATGTAAGCTGTGTTGTACTCAGTGATTTATCTGAATATAAATTTCTTGCACGACAACTTTCAACTTTTTATTCTCAGGTGTAGGTTGAGACGTAACATGCCTTGGTTGAGTTCTATAGTCTTGGCCCAAGTTGGGTAAATTATGGTCACAGACAGAGCCAGGTGTTCAAGCATGACCACAGAAAGAAGCTTTCCGGAAACAGATATAATATAGATCGAGTAGGTAACCCTTTGCTATAAGTAAAGCTGGGAGTGGCAGCACATGCTTGCAATCTCAGCTCTTAGGTGAGAGGATTTACATGCTATCTTAAGCTATTGAGATTATGTCTTAAAAGTCTATGTAAACACACATATAGACACACACACACAGACACACGAGGAAATAGGATAGGGTTTTAGTAGAACGGAGGAGAGGAGAAAAGGAAAACAGAAAAGCTTGATCTTAATTTGTGAGTCAGAAGTATGAGGATGTGACTATGCTGACTCTAGGCTGTGGAGGGGATTTGGGACACAAGTGTTCTGGTCCCTAAGGGCTTTGTTATAATGTAAAGGCAGCTGTCAGGAAAGGTGAGTATGTTAGTGTTTTCTGACAAAAGCAGAATAGTAAAGCAGTGTTTTTAGACATGTGGAAGAATAACACCATCACCTCAAGGGAGTTAATAAGGACCTCACAAACTTAGAAACTTATTTTCTTTTTATTGTCTCCATCTTTTTCTCCTTCTCAGGTTGGAGGAAATCTGCATTGCATCATAGCATTCCAGAGACTCAGTTGGCAAAGATTTGGCTTTTGGAACTTTCCATTTGGAACCATTACACAAGAATCACAACCTCCCACACATGTCCCGGGAATTGCCAAATCTGAGAGTGAGGACAATATCTCAAAGAAGCAGCACGGGCGTCTGGGCAGGTCCTTCAGTGCTAGTTTCCACCAGGATTCACCATGGAGGATGTCTGGCATCCATGAGAGAAGGAACAGTGGCTACCACAGCTTTAGAGATTACAATGGCAATGACTGACCATGCCAAAACTTAACCAGTGGTGTCACTCACACAGCTGTTGTGTACAGGACTGCATTAAGACATCAGATGGTTTTATTAAGTCTATCAATAGGAACAGATTTTGTGGTACAAAGCATACCCTGTAGTTCTCTAGTAAAAAAAAAAAAAGCCTACATAGGATTACTATGGGTGGCTTCAAAAATACAGGCAGGTAAGCACAGAATTCTGCCCTTCTAAAGTTAAAGGTAGATAAGCAATCTGGACAAAGGGTTTCACAAAATCCAATACAATCAAAACTGCTTCAAAGTGAAAACACAAATGCATTTAACAGCATCAAAACTTGAACTACTTAAGCATGAAGTGATTTCTTGAAACTTGATCCCTAGTCACTTATTACAGATACATTAATTCCTAAGGCACCATCTGTCCTTAAAAAATGGGGGCAGTCAAGGTCTAGTGTTTGCTCATGGTTAAACTAATTTAAAATTATCTTTCTAGTCTAGTTGTTCTTTCAGTGCTAACAGTATCCACCTCACATCTTAAGCTTTTCTGAATAACTCTCAGGATTCTCCCAAAAGATGCAGAAGATACTCAAGAAACTGACCTTCTCTATCGGTGCAGGTGGAGGTCATCGATCCTGAAACTCTTGACGTGGCACGTGGCTGTGAAATAGTTACAAGAAGAATATAGGCCGTGAGCAAAGTATGATGTTCTAGAACAAACCTTGTTTTAGGGATATAGTTACAGAGCACTTGGAATCCACAGTTTCTGTATCCATGGTGATATGTGCTGTGAGATGTCACGTTTGACTTGTCTCTTTATGGAGTCTTGTTTTAACAACAGCACTGAACACATGTTGGCAAGGCCCAGCTCACTCTGAGGAAAACTTTGTATTCTAAACTCTGAGCTGTTTCCTTTTGTGAAACATCCAAGCAATTAGATGTTTGAAGTGTGTGTTAATTATTTTGGACGTGTGAATTCAATCCTTGAGCTCCTCTTTAGCTGCTCTTGGTTTCCTTTTGCTGACAAGATGTGAATCGTAGACATCTATGATGCTGTTCTCTCTTGTCAAAGGTTTATTCCAGGATTCAAATCAGTAACTTGGTGATCACAGGTGCTGAGTATGTTGGAACCATATTGCAATACACCTCAAAGGGAGGTTTCAGATTTTGACTTTTTTTTTAAAAAAAAAAAATTCATTTTTTTCTCTCGAATTTATATCCATTTATCCACCCATATATGTTTAGCCTACAGAATTACAAAATGGTCCTGTTGCTGAAGAGATTATTTAGCTTGAAATGTAAAGGACTGAAAGATTTGTAGGTTGTTGATTTTGTTATGTCACACTGGAACTTTGAAAATGTTTTCATCAAATAAAGTTTTGTTTTTTACTTTTAACCCTATGAATTTTAATGTCTGTGTTTAAGTTAGGGTGTATCCTTGTAACTGTGTAAAGCAAATGGTAATTCGTTAATTCCATGTAATTAGTGTTATAAGAAACATCTCACAATTTTTATAATCACTGAAACATGAAAAGTCAGTGACTTCCATCCCATGCTTGCTACTTTTCAAGTGCTTCAACACTGATTCTCTCGTACGTCACGACATGATTTGGAAATTTTTTTATATTAGTTTCGAAAAAAAAAAAAACAAAACAAGGTTGGATTTTTTGTGATTCAAGTGTATTTTCAGTATAAACTGTTTTTAATAGTTCAATTGAATATTTCAAAGAAATAGGTTTGAAGAGCTAAGAGGAAAGAATACAAATGCAAAAATGAAATATAAACTTTAAGAACAAAGTGACAACTGGAAAAATAAGATGAGTTTATTTCCTGTGTACTAATCCTATGCTTTAATAAAAACCCTGACAGACATATGACCACTTAAAACTTAAGCTTACAAATTTAACAGTTACTAAGAGCACAGAATGTTTGAATTCAGTGGGAGTTTTTTTTTTTTTTCAGGGTGTGTAGGTTAAGAGTTCCTGCATATTCCTAGATCTTCTTCTTCTTCTTCTTCTTCTTCTTCTTCTTCTTCTTCTTCTTCTTCTTCTTCTTCATTTTGGTTTTTTCGAGACAGGGTTTCTCTGTGTAGCTCTGGCTGTCCTGTAACTCACTCTGTAGACCAGGCCGGCCTCGGACTCAGAAATCCACCTGCCTCTGCCTCCCAAGTGCTGGGATTAAAGGCGTGCACCACCAACGCCCGGCTTCATAGATCTTCTAATGAAGGATACTGATTGGCTCAGAAATTGCCACGTTGTCTCACCTGTGAGATTATGTCCTCTTTGGTAGTGGTTTGCAAGAACAGATATGCTAATGAACATGGTATTCATAATAGTAGTTGAAGGCCAGGAAAGCTGTTTAAGTGCTTGTTATAATTATTATTTTGAAAGTGTGTTTTTAATTGATTAGTCTGTTATCAGCATGGCATCCTGCAGGCAGACATGGTCGTGGAGAAGGAGCTGAGAGTTCTACATCCTGATCAGAATGCAGCCAGGAGAGGACACTCTTCCACAGGCATCCAGGAAGAAGGGTCTCTTTCACACTAGGAGGAGCTTGAGAATAAGACCTCAAAGCTCACCCCTGGTGGTGAACTTCCTCTAGCAAGGCCACACCTCTTAGTAGTGCCACTTCTCATGGGCCACATATTTTGAAACCACCACATTTACCCACTATTACAGTTACAGGGGTATATCCCACCATATCAAGCAGGTATAGCATATTTACTGCATATATACACTGAAGCATATATACTGAAGTGTTTCTCAAGCTGCTTTGTTTCAGACAAGGAATGAGCACAGGCAACCACTCCAGAATCTATGATCTTATTTAACTCAGTTTCACTCTTAGCATTTCTACCCTGCCAATCTTTCACTTAAAAATAAAAAACAAAACCAAAGCCCCGATCTTCATGCCCTCACTTTCCAGGTGCTTTCATCTGAAAATCAGAAGAGCACTTCAGCTGTTGGTGGTAGTGATGTGCCAGCTAAAACTGAGGCTTTCATTGGTGAAGCACCTTGCCTAGGATTACAGAGATTCTTAGTTTCCCAGAGCTTTCTATTTATAATAAAGCACTTGGGTTGCTTAAAAACAAGTTTGTTTTGTTTTTTTCCCCCTCAGTTATGTAAACCAAGACAGGGTCTTGACACATTTGGTTTCTTATCTTTTGGACTTACAGTCACCCTTTTTTGCTCTCCCACGGCCTTTCCTTTATTTGTGGGCATACGTTATGCTCCAACTCCTTCTTATTAGGATAGCAGTTATACTGGATTAGAGGCTACTCAGATAGTCTCTCTGTATATCTGTGGGTAGATAGAAATCATATCCATGGACTTAGACATATCTTCATGTTTGCGATCTATTACTGATCATGACTCTGTTAGACACAGAAATGGTTTTGTTAAGTTCTGATTCGTGGGCCCTTAGGCCCCTAATGGCCTTATTTTTACGACAATCATTTTCTAAAGATCACTTTGGATACAGGCACATTCTGAAGTACGTATATTCAACATGTGAATTTTGAGTTCAACATGAATACTGACCTGAATACATAGTAGTTCCAGGGTCCAGATAGGATCGGAACTATCCTTTGCAGGACCTCTAATCCAAATATTTTCCACACTATGCAAAATGCCCTGGGGAGCATCAGACAAGAGACTTGAGAGGTCATTTAAGCAACATTATGAACGTCTACTATGTACTACTAAGGAAGGGGTGTAGCAGTCATCAAGACTGATACCAATTTCAACAAGTCTATAGTCTACTGCTGGAAGTAATAAAAACTAAACAGGGAATTAAATAGCTTTCAGTAAAATACGACTGTACTAAAATGCACAACTCCATAATTTTACACATTGAGGAAATGCTAAAAGCAATTGTGAGACTTATACCCAGTAGAAAATAAACCAGCCTAAGACAAGTAAACACAGCTACTATACATCACCTGTTTGGAAATAGAAATGTTTTCGCTAAAACTTGATTTCTGATAGGCTTCTGCTATCAATGATTTTTTTTCTTCAGAAATTATCTACTTCTATCCCTCTCCTTTTTTCTTAGGCAAGGCCATACGTGACTTGAACTTGTGATGTCCCTACCTATCTCCCAGATACCGTGTCTATTCCTGGCTCTACTCTGCCCCAAGTCATTTCTCACAACTGTGGAACTCAGAGTTTCAGGTGCTGGAGGAAATTCAAAGTTAAACACTGCGTTATACTGCCACCTAGTTACTGCATGCTGTACATATTTGTCTTAAAAAAAAAAAAGTCAAGATCTTAATCTTTGTTCTTTTCCCGTCGAACCCAATACTGGACACCAAGTCGGCAAAACTAGGGAGGCTATAAGGAGACTGATACTGGAAATGCACAAAGGAGACTAAGAAAGCCAACGTGCAAAATACTTTTTACGCCCAACAGCCAGTCCAGCAGAGGCACTGATTCAAAACTGAATCGCCACAAACACTGACTTCCGGAGTGCTCTGGCGAGGGATTTATCTGTCAAGTGTCAACGAGGGAATCCCGATCCTCGCATTCACTTGGAAGCCAAGAGGACCCAGTTCGTGTGGTCAGCGGGAGAAACCAATCGCGACAGGAGGGAGGTTTGGCGCTAGCGTCACCCGCGCTGCCGCTTCTCAGTACTTTCAGGCGTGCCAGCAATCGGGCAGAAGCGCTTCCGCCCCTCCCACCGCCACCATATTTGCACTCCTCCCTTCTTTCAGGACACCGGGTCCGCTCCGGAAGTGCGTCAGCGCGGTGTGTCTGTGTCGAGCCCGTGCGACCTCGGACCGTAGCGGGAGAGCGGTGGGCGCTGCGCGACTTGTGCGGCGGTGCGTGCTCGTGCCGGGCGCGTCCTTTATCCTGCGAGTCCGGCCCGGAGCGCCTGCGCCATGGGAGTGCAGGGGCTGTGGAAGCTGCTGGAGTGCTCCGGCCGCCGGGTCAGCCCGGAGGCGCTGGAGGGCAAGGTGCTGGCCGTGGGTATCCTTAGAGGCTCGGCGGCCGCGGAGCGCCTGCTCGGCGCCTGTGCTTCGTCCCCGAGCTGGTGCTGGGAGATGCTTGGGCGTCTGCGGATCCAGCTTGCAGGCGTGCTCTCCTTCTTCGGGCCTATTTGGTGTCCCCGGTGTCTTAGTTCTCCCAGCAGAGTGGCTCAAGAGTCGTCGTGGAGAATAAGGAGATTTAAGTGATAGAATTTGGTATAGCGTCAGGCTCTGTAGTACTGTGAATCTGAGAAGTCATTTCTGTGTGAAAAGTCAGCATAGAGTGCCCCCCCCCTTTTTTTAAATCGTAGAAGGTACTTTTACATCGTTTTCTTAATGAAAACCAGAATTTCCTGTAAATAGTTGCCGAGCCTGCGTGCATGCGTGTGCGTGTGCGTGTGCGTGAGAGAGAGAGAGAGAGAGAGAGAGAGAGAGAGAGAGAGAGAGAGGTGGCACGCCGTGTCATTCTGTAAAGTACAGCAAAGAGGCCACCGATGAGTCTGTTCTTCGCTTATAATTAATGGAGAACTTTCACTTTTGAAAAAAACTCACGTTTTATGCCAAATACACCAGTTACAAAAATTAAAAATTTGTCTTACAAGTCTTTACACGGGGTACTCCTGAGTTGGGTAGTTCGAAGAGCTTTGTAAACGCCCTCCAGTGGTTTTACGGTGACACTGCAGTTTAAGGATTTAATTATTAGTGATGAAAGAACAGTTTTTAGTGAGGGGTTCTTACATTCTCATCAAACTAAATTCAGTTCAGTAGTGGCAGAGCACTTTCTTAGTATGTAGAACATACTAGAGTTCCATATCCATCTTTGAGAAAATGTATTGCTGATAACACCATCAAGGATTTATGTCATTTTCTCTTTCAGCCCTTATAAAGAATTAGGAAGTTAAGCATCCTAGCATTCAGGGATGTCAGGAAAAGTAAGCCATGTAGATTATCTGTAAATGGCCAAGTTCTATTTGGGGTGCTACGTTTATGTTTATGATGTTATTAAGCTTTTCTGAAATAATGGGTCGTTTAAAGAAAATTAAACGTATATAGTCTGCATATAGTCACCTATGTATTGCATTAATAATCTGGTTACTTCTGTAATTTAGTGTTCTATATTTTATCATGAGAATTCTGATATCTGAAATTTAGGTGTTAGAAATTTGTTCGGTTTGCTAATAGATAGATCATCCACAGTTATCTCAGGTTTGTAATTTACTTACTTTTCCAAAGAAACTGAGTTTTAGACCGTGTGGATAGCTGAGTGTCTTATTTAAACAGTTTATGTCTGTGTCAAAAAAAAAAGCAGATTAGTTTTTTCTCATTACAGACCTTAACATCTGTTAGTGCATTACCAGTATTAAGGAGACAATACCATCACTGAACACATGAACAATATAGATTAGCTTAGTCTTCAGTCACCTAATTCCAGGACTAAGTACAATTCCCTTTTATTTTCAGATGTTATTGGTTCTTTGAGTTTAAACTTTAAAGCAGGTTTTGACCTTGCTTCATACTTTAATTCTTCTAGCCCTTGGGGGAATTTAATTTTGTCAAAATTGTGTTGAAGTTTGACGAATCAAATTGTGTAAATACTTTCAGCCTGTCTGATTTTTATGTTTGTTGTTGTTGTTGTTGTTGTTTGTTTGCTTTTACTAAGAAGTTCATGTTGGAACTCTCAACTTTCCATGAGAAGTGGTAAGCTGTGGCTAATTTAAATGTGAGAATGAATTATTTCAGTGTGATTTAGTGTCTTAGGAATATGGGGTTTAATCTTTTCTCAGAAGCTGTAGGCCCTAGACTCGTAGCAGAGTTGGGCGGTATCTTAACTCTCAAATTGAGTTTTCTCAATTCTAAAGTCAAAAGTGATTGATTGTATAGAAACTTTTATGGCAGTGTAGCAAGCAGAAATGGACCAAGCAGAAGCAGTTGTCCAGAGCAATACAGAACTGGAACTGTGGAAGGCTTGCTGTAACCTGGTACTACTCTCCTTGCAGTAGATTTTTACATGTCTCCTAAGGTCCTAAGTCATTTTGGAAACTGCTCGGATGTGTATATTGTATATCACCTTCCATCCCCAAGTGCGCCCCCGCCCAGCTACATGGAATTTAGGTGGAAGAGGCTCTGTCCTGGGCATCTGTACTTGCTCCTCCTCTTCTCCCCGGCTTCTCCCTAAACCTCTGTTCATGCCAGAACCCCATGTCCATTCACTGACATGGACCTTCTGTAACTATAGTGCTAAACTCATCAGCACTCTCCTGTCCTATTATTTCTTGGCACTTAATGTGTCAATTCTTTTAGAATATGTGCATCTCAGACATAGGGGTGTATTTGTCTTGTTCACAAATTTAATGCATCTCCATAGGGTCTTGGATTTACTTTTACATGGGAGCTCTTTACTATATAGGGATGGAGATCACACACACACACACACACACACACACACACACACACATATTTTGTCAACTTGGCATGAGAGTCATCTAGAGTCAATTGAGAAAATAACTATGTAAGATCAAGCAAGACTATAGGGCATTTTCTTAATTAGCCATTGATGGGAGAGGGCCCAGCCAACTGTGGGTGGTACCACCCCGGGCTTGTGTCCTGGGTTCTATAAGCAGGCAGGTTGAGCAAGCCATGAGGAGCAAGCTGCTAGCAGCTCCTGCACCCAAGTTTCTGCTCAGTTTGAGTCACTGCCTTGATTTCCCTCAGTGATAGACTGTGATGTGGCTGTGTAAACCAAATAAATCCCCCAAGTTGCTTTTGGTCATGGTGTTTGTTTGTTTTTGGTGTTTTGGGAAAGGGTTTCTCTGTGTAGCCCTGGCTGTGCTGGAACTCACTCTGTAGATCAGGCTGTCCTCGAACTCAAAAATCCACCTGCCTCTGCCTCCCAAGTGCTGGGATTACAGGCGTGTGCCACCACCGCCCGGCATAGGCCATGGTGTTTTATCATAGCAAGTAGACACCCTAAGATATTGGCTTAGACCACAAATTATACTAGCAACTTTTGTAGTAGTAAATGAATAACTGTACATTAATTTTTAAAAGTCCAGTTTTTTTTTTTTTTAAATAATACATACTGTCTGCAATATGTTAGGCTTTAGGCTTCTATTGCAAACAGAAGTGGTTTTGACAAACAAGGTTGCGCGAAGGCTTGGTGTTCCCCCTACCAAATGGTATATGCCATAAGGGTGTACCATCCCTTCTGTTCAGTGTTAGATGCTCATATTTCTGCCATATCATAATGCACATAATAGAAGTGTATATCTGGAAGTGTTAGTTGAGGCCAGTGAAGTGCACATTGTTTGGGATTCAGTAGGACAGCGTGAAGTTGGTATGGGTGAAGTCTTTGGCAGCAGGAAGGAGTTAAGTAGTTTCTAGCAGGAAATGTAGTGGTTTAAAATATGACAATAGATATGAGCACAGGCCGGATCATTTATAGATTTTATTAGTCATGAATGATTTGTGTATGGTATCTTAAAGCCAATGGGAAACATCAAAAGAGGTTTTTGTCAGGGCTGGCGAGATGGCTCAGTGGTTAAGAACACTGACTGCTCTTCCAGAGGTCTTGAGTTCAATTCTCAGCAACCACATGGTGGGTCACAACCTTTGTAATAGGATATGATGCCCTCTTCTGGTGTTTCTGAAGATAGCTAAAGTGTACTCATATAAATAAAATAAATATTTTTAAAAAAGATCTTTTTGGCAAACCTCACTGTACTTCCAGGTGTGGCAAACCTGCAGGCCACATGTACCTATTATAGCTAATGAGTATGACCAAACAGAAGCTTTAAATTACTTGAAACATTTTGAATTTTTTTTGCTATTGCTTGTTGTTGATAGCTTGATTGCACAGGTCTTAGGCATGAACTTTGTTGATAATAATATAGTGCTGCAATATTAAAGGTTGGATGAGCCTACAAGGTAGAACTGGTCTCATGCAAGAACTGATACCCAGAACTCAGGCCCACATGAGACAGCAGTTCGCTGAGGTGGGGCAGGAGCGCCTGAATGGAGGAAGGCACAGAGCTCGAGTTTGAGTTTGAAATGTCGTCAAGCAGTCGAGTAGATGTTAGCCAGGTCGTCTACAGCAGAGCATGGCTCTCCGTCTTGGAGACATGCGCAAGGTGTGGTAGGTGGTCTGAGGTAGCGTCTACAAGTGGTGCAGACTGGATGGAAGAAATAGGACTAGGAAAGAATATGGCTGAAAAGTTCTCTTATAGTTAGGAACTTGCAAAGAGGAAATTCATGCTTAGGAGCAAATGCAAAGTATATTAAGGGTGGGAGGAGCACATCTGTGAGAAAGGTTGAGAAAGAAAAAACTAAAAGGAGAAAATATAATGACTTGTTCCCCCCTCAGTATAGGACTGACGCATCCACCCCCTGTCTTCCTTCTTCCTAAGCTCTATATGGTCTGTGGGTTGTATCATGGGCATTGTGAGCTTTTGGGCTACTATCCATTTATCAGTGAGTACATACCATCTGTGTTCTTCTGTGACTGGGTTACCTCACTCAGGATGATATTTTCTAGTTCCATCCATTTGCCTGCCAATTTCATGAAGTCATTGTTTTTGATAGCTGAGTAGTACTTCATTGTGTAAATTTACCACATTTTCTGTATCCGTTCCTCTGTTGAAGGACATCTGGGTTCTTTCCAGTTTCTGGCTATTATAAGTAAGGCTGCTATGAACATAGTGCAGCATGTGTCCTTGTTATTTGTTGGAGCATCTTCTGAGTATATGCCCAGGAGTGGTATAGTTGAGTCCTCAGGTAGGATTATGTCCAATTTTGTGAGGAACCACCAGACTGAGCTTCAGAGTGGTTGTACCACATTGCAATCGCACCAGCAATGGAAGAGTGTTCCTCTTCTCCACATACTCACCGCCATCTACTGTCACCTGAATCTTTGATCTTAGCCATTTAGCCATTCTGACTGGTGTGAGGTGGAATCTCAGGACCGGTTTGATTTGCATTTCCCTGATGACTAAAGATGCTGAACATTTGTTTAAGTGCTTCTCAGCCATTAGAGATTCCTCAGTTGAGAATTCTCTATTTAACTCTGTACTCCGTTTTTTTTTTTTTTTTTTTTTTTTTTTTGGTTTTTGGAGACAGGGTTTCTCTGTATAGCCCTGGCTGTCCTGGAACTCACTCTGTAGACCAGGCTGTCCTCGATCTCAGAAATCTGCCTGCCTCTGCCTCCCAAGTGCTGGGATTACAGGCGTGTGCCACCACGCCCGACTGTATTTCATTTTTTAATAGAGTTATTTGGTTCTCTGGAGTCTAAATTCTTGAGTTTTCTGTGTATTTTGGATATTAGTCTTCTACTGGATGTAGGGTTGGTAAAGATCTTTTCCCAAACTGTGTGTTGCCATTTGTCCTATTGACATTGTCCTTTGCCTTACAGAAGTTTTTTTTAATTTTATGAGGTCCCATTTGTCTATAGTTGATCTTAGAGCATGAGCCATTGGTGTTTTGTTCAGGAAAATTTCCCCTGTGCCCATGTGTTTGAGGCTCTTCCCCACTTTCTCTTTTATTAGATTCAGTGTATCTGGTTTTATGTGGAGGTCCTTGATCCACTTGTACTTGAGCTTTCTACAAGGAGCTAAAAATGGATCAATTTGCATTTTTCTACATGCAGTCCGACAGTTGAACCAGCACCACTTGTTGAAAATGCTGTCTTTTTCCCCCCACTGGATAGTTTTAGCTTTTTTGTCAAAGATCAAGTGAGCATAGGTGTGTGGGTTCATTTCTGGGTTTTCAGTTCTATTCCATTGATCTACTTGCCTGTCTCTATACCAATACCATGCAGTTTTTAATCACTATTGCTGTGTAGTACAGCTTGAGGTCAGGGATGATGATTCCTCCAGAAGTTCTTTTATTGTTGAGAATAGTTTTCACTATCCTGGGTTTTTTGTTATTTGAAATGAATTTGAGAATTGCTTTCTATCTCTGGGACGAATTGAGTTGGAATTTTGATGGGGATTGCATTGAATCTGTAGATTTCTTTTAGCAAGATGGCCATTTTTGTTGTATGAATCCTGCCAATCAATGAGCATGAGAGATCTTTCCATCTTTGGAAGTCTTCTTCAGTTTCTTTCTTCAGGGACTTGAAGTTCTTGTCCTACAGATCTTTCACTTGCTTAGAGTCACAACAAGATACTTTATATTATTTGTGACTATCGTGTAGGGTGTCATTTTCTTAATGACAAAAGTATTTAAGAGATCAGGAATTCAAGGTCCATACCTAAATATAATAGAACCAATATACAGCAAACCAATAGGCAACATCAAACTAAATGGAGAGAAACTCAGAGCAATCCCACCAAAATCAGGGGCAGGATAAGGCTGGCCGTTTAAGTTGGGCATCTTCACTCTCTTTTATACCTATTATTCTTAGGTTTGGTCTTTTCATTGTGTCCTGGATTTCTTGAATGTTTTGAGTTAGGAACTTCTTGCTTTTTGTAATTTTCTTGACTGTTGTGTTGATGTCTTCTATGGTATCTTCTACATCTGAGATTCTCTCTTCTACCTTTGTATTCTTTTGGTGATGCTTGCATCTGTGACTCCTGCTCTTTTTCCTAAGTTTTCCATGTCCAAAGTTGTCTCCCTTTGAGATTTCTTTAATGTTTCCATTTTCATTTTTAGATCCTGGACAGTTTTGTTCCTTCACCTCTTTGATTGTGTTTTCCTGTATTTCTTTAAGGGATTCATGTGTTTCCTCTTTAAGAGCTTCTACTTGTTTACCTGTATTTAAGAGCTTCTACCTGTTTACCTTTTTTTTTTTTTTCTTAAGGTCCTCTATCATTTTCATGAGATGAGAATTTAAATCTGAATTTTGCTTTATAGGCATGTTTGGGTATGTATAGCTATGGTGGGAGAACTGGGTTCTGATTTTGCCAAGTACTATTGGTTTCTGTTGCTTATGTTCATGTGCTTGCCTCTCCTCATTTGGTTATTTCTGGAGTTAACTGGCCTAGCTGTCTCTGACTTGAGCCTGTCCCGCCTGTGAGCCTGTGAGCCTCTGTGCCTGTGAGCCTGTGAGCCTGTGTGCTTGTGTGACTGTGAGCCTGTGAACCTGGATGTGTCAGAACACCTGGGGGGAGCTGCAACAGGGGTGTTGGATGAGTGGGTTGACCTTTAGAGCAGAGGCTCTGCTCCTGGAGGGCAGGATATCTGTATCCTGTGGCCCTGGTAGTTCCAGTTAAGCTGGGTAGTAGGGCGGGGTTTGGGTGTCTCACCTGTGATCCTGGATGTGTCAGAATACCTGGGGAGTCGAGCTGCAACTGGGGTGAGGCCTGAGTGGGTTGGGATCCAGAGTAGAGGCTCTGCTCCTGGCACCAGTGCAAACCAGAAGAGTTTTCAAGGGCTGCCTATGATTTTAAGGTTCAATATGTGGAAAGTAGCAGGGACCCAGAGAAGTTAGCTGAGTTTGGGTAGATTCTATCATGGTCGGGTGTCTTTCAACTTCAGAGAATGATGATGTGTTTAATGCTCTCTTTTTGGTGATATCATATCTTGGATTTTAAAGTTTTGAAAATGAAGCTGAAAATTGCAAACTGTTTTCCTTTACTGGTTCTCCCAGATATTAGCATTTGGCTAAACCAAGCACTTAAAGGAGTCCGAGATAACCATGGGAACGTGATAGAAAATGCTCATCTTCTCACATTATTCCACCGGCTCTGCAAACTCTTGTTTTTTCGTATCCGCCCTATTTTTGTATTTGATGGTGATGCTCCACTGCTAAAGAAACAGACCTTGGTAAATATCATGTGATTTGATTTTCTCTTTAGACACCATTAGTAATTTTTAAAATATTAAATTCAGTTACAACATTTCTCCTTTCCTTTTCCTTCCTCCAAGCCTTTTCATATATCCCTCCCCAATCTTCTTCAAAGTCTTGCCATCTTTCTTCCCCAGTTATTATTGTATACATAAATGTATATGCATCTATTGCTAACTATTTGTGTAAGTCTGCCTGTATGGACCTTTTGGTTTTTTGTGTGGGTGGGGAGTTTAAGAAAGGGTTTCTGTATAGACCTGGCTGTCCTAGAACTCATTGTGTAGAGCTTCCTAGCCTGCAACTCAGAGACCTGCCTTTGCCTCCTGAGTGCTGGAATCAAAGGTGCACTTTTTAACCCCCCAGCTTGTATGTTTTCTTTTTTCTTTTTTAATTATTTTATTTATTTACATCCAAATGTTGCCCTCCTTCCCAGCCCTCCCTCCAAGAGTTCTTCACCCTCTAGCTTGTATGTTTTCAATGAGCAGTTTTGACATGTTAATTTAAATTATTTTTTTTTTGTTTTTTTTTTTTTTGTTTTTTTTCTTTTTTTGTTTTTTGAGACAGGGTTTCTCTGTGTAGCCCTGGCTGTCCTGGAACTCACTCTGTAGTCCAGGCTGGCCTCGAACTCAGAAATCCGCCTGCTTCTGCCTCCCGAGTGCTGGGATTATAGGCGTGCACCACCACCGCCCGGCTGTTAATTTAAATTATTAATTAATTAAATTAATTTAAATTATTTTCAAACATTTATTTTAACAGTTTTCTTTCTTTTTTCTTTTTTTGAGACAGGGTCTATGTAGCTCTGGCTGGCCTATAACTCCCTATAAGATCAGGCTGGCTCTAAACTTGAAGAGATCCAGTTTTTGTTGCCTCCTGAGTGCTGCGATTAAAGCCTAGCACCACCATGCCAGGCTTATAACAGTTTCTCTTTTAAAAACTTTTATGAGTCTATTATATATGTAGTGATCAAATTTACCTATTAACTGAAATTACTAGAATTCTGGAAGTGGGTTCTTTAGAATACCTGTTTAGGTGATCCACATTGTGTTGAGTTGGGCTGCTGTTGCTCTTTGTGGAGCCCCTACTTAAGAGATACCCTTCTGAGGATGCTTGAGTGTCCTTGGAGACGGGAAACAAAACAAGCAGAACAACAACAGAACTGCAGTGGCGCAGGTGAAGTGGTCTACTCGATGAAGTTGTCTCCTCAGCTGGACGTTTATTATTATATATGTTAAGGATTTCTTCTAATATAATCTTGAATTTGTGGGGACAGAATTACATACAATATAATACATTTTGAAAAAAGTATCAAATGGATTTTGGAATAATTTGTATAGTATCTATGTTCTCCGAGGTATTAAAGTATATTTGCAAGAGACTGACCATAGGTCCTAACTTCCCAGATTAGGCAAGTGCTCTGTGTGCCCTCTGCGGCACAGAGTCTGGATATAGTTATTGATGGCAGTGAGAAGGGCTCACTAGAGCAACTGTTGTCAGATGAGAAATTGTTGTTAGGAGACCATCGTCAGACTTGAGACCCCACATGCTTCATCTTCACAGGCAAAGAGGAGGCAGAAGAAGGATTCTGCATCCATTGACTCGAGAAAAACCACAGAGAAACTTCTGAAAACCTTTCTGAAGAGACAGGCTCTGAAAACTGCCTTCAGACGCGCAAGGCAAGAGGAAGACCATAGTGGCTGCAGATACTCACTGGACCCTGCTGTTCGCTCTTTCTGTTTCATTTAACAATAGGTAGAGTCAGGAGAGGAGTGAGGAAATAGATAACATTGGACTTGGGGATGAGGAATTGTGGCTAATGAGACAGAAATGCTGCCTTGTTGCTGCTGCTTCTTCTTCTTCTTCTTCTTCTTCTTCTTCTTTTTTTTTTTTTCCGAGACAGGGTTTCTCTGTATAGCCCTGGCTGTCCTGGAACTCACTCTGTAGACCAGGCTAGCCTTGAACTCAGAAATCCGCCTGCCTCTGCCTCCCAGAGTGCTGGGATTACAGGCGTGCACCACCACCGCCCGGCTGCTTCCTCCTTTAATTAACTAGTTTACTGATTTATATGTTTTTTAAGAGTTATGGGCAATGGAACACAGGACTTCCCATGTGCCGTGCAGGTGCTCTCCTATGGGGCTCACCACAACCCAACTTGACTTGGATAGAGCCCTTCCTGACTGTAGCTGGGGCTGTGGCAAGGGCTGTGAGCAGCTCTAGTGAGTTTCCCTTTCCTTCCACTTGATTGTTAGTTGTGACAACAATAGCTTCAGGGAGTCCCAGGCTTTGGGGGGAGGGGGGATGGGGGATGGGAGAGCCAGACAAAGAAAAGTCAGCACTGTCCTTGAGCAGGGTTTGACTAACCAATCAGAGAAGAGGATCGACTCAAGATGCATTTCATATGATTTTGTTGACCATTATGTGTGCTTTCCAGAAATGAAGCGCTACCCAGCCTTACTCAGGTTCAAAGACAGGATGACATCTATGTTTTGCCGCCTTTACAAGAGGAAGAAAAACATAGGTAAATGCTTACCTACCAAACAATATCACTTTAGGGGCTGGGGAAATGGCTCAGTTAGTAAGAGACTTGACACTCAAGTATGGGAACTCAAAATCTATGCCTAGCACCCACAGAAAAAGCCGGGCATACTGGCACCAAATGCCTATAATCTCAGATTGGGAGATCTATAGGGTTTCCTTGACTTATAGGGAGTATCCTTACCTCACTGAGATTATCATTTAGTATCTCTGTCTTCTAGGATCACTGTCTATCCATGTAGAATATCTGTGTTAAACACCTATTTTTAAAAAATTATATATTTAAGCTAACATTTAAGCTACTGGGTTTCTATATGAAATGTTTTACATACTTTTGTTTATCCCACCTGTACCCTGACCTCTCCCCTTCCTCTGCCTCGACCCATGCTTGTGCCATTAACTCTCAGTATCCCTCACCTTTCATATTGTACTTACATGGCTTTGTACTCATGCTGATTCTGCCTGATTCTTACCTTCCTTTTGTCTCTCTCACTGCCTAGCTAAATCACCACATACAATGACCTTGTTGCTAGACAGGTGGACACTGAGCACTTCTCAGTGTACATGGCTTCTGTGCCCATGTGGCTACCATGTCATTCTGACCTGCATTCCTGGCACCTTCCTAGTTGTTCCTTTCCAGGTTTTCCATGAGTCTCTGCTGATGGTTTGTCTTCAAGGTGTCTGTTTAAAGAGTTAATGGACCAGAAGTCTGGACAGTTTTTCTTTGACCTTAGCCTCTCAGTCTCTTCGCAAGGGCTCCCTGGCAACCAAGTAGCTTTTGTATTGGCCCTCTTCTTTCTCTACATTGTCATCCTCACTCTCTCCTCTCAGGCATCTCAGTAGTGCTCAAATTGATTTCTGTATCATCCTTGAAAAATTTCTGTTTCACATCTTTGCCTCAACTCCCCACCTCCCAGCACAGTATACTTTGTCCTCTACAATTCTGATATTGTGATTTTCTTTCTTACAAAACTTAATACTATTTTTTTTTTGGATAGTGTTTTTGGTTTGTTTGTTTTTGTTTTTTGAGCAGGATTTCTCAGTGTAACTAGCTCTGGCCATCCTGGACTCCCCTGTGGACAAGGCTGGACTCCAGTGCGCAGAGATCCATCTGCTTCTGCCTTCCGAGTCCTGGCGTTATAGGCATGCGCCATCACACCAGGCTTTTTTTCCCTGCATTTTTTAAAATGACAAATATTTAATATATATATCTCCTAGTCTGGCCTGGAATTTGCTGTATGGTCCAGGCTGGCCATGAACTTATAATCCTCCTGCTAGATCCTTGTCAATGCTGGGGTTACAAACCTGTTTTACCATGCCTGGCCTAAGTTTGCTGTTTCTTTAGGATAAACTTTCAGACCCGTAATCATTCTTTGTCAGCCTCACCCGCTGCTCTCCTCACTGTCATGGGCAGGTTTTCCTTTCCTTGTTTCCAGACACTGTGGAATTCGGTTTATTAATTTAGAGCACTTGCTTGCCTGAGCTTCCCTTAGATCCTCTTACATTTGGGTCCTTTGTTTATTCAGTGCAAATCCACCAAGGTAGTGTAGGAGATTTTGGAAAGCTTCCATGACTGTCTGTAATAATCACCTTTATATTTCTGTGATAAAGCTCCATGACCAAGGCAGCTGATGAGAGCCTTTAGTTGGGCATATGGTTCCAAAGGGTTAGGATCTATTATGGCAGAATGAAGGCATGGCAGCAGGAACAGCTGTGAACTCATGCCCGGAAGCTTAGTGGAAGGCCAAGAGTACGTGGGATAGTGGGGACTTGAGGTCTCAAGTCCTGACCCCTGTAACATGCCTCCTTTAACAAGGCCACACCTCCTAATCCGGCATAAATAACTTCGCCAACTAGGTACCAAATGTTGAAATGTATGAGCCCGTGGGGGTGAATCCCACCTAAACTACCACGCTGTCCAAAGCCTTTTCTACGATTTACTCTTTAACTTCCCTTCTTTTCCTTGTGGATAGAGTTAGGGAGGTCATATTGCAGTTGCTTTCTTGCATGTGTCCCTTACCACATGGAGTCACAGTCTTCTCATCCTACTAACTGTTGTAGACCTTGAGCTCAGGAAAATATGTTTTTAAGTATTTGTTAAAAATCACAGATGTTAAAATGATATTCTTGACTTACAGTTCAGAAGAAGAAGATGAAAAGCAGTGGCAAGAAAGAATGGATCAAAAGCAAGCTTTGCAGGTACTCACATGGCATGGGAATTCACAGTGGGTATTGTTATTTGAAATGATGAAAACAAGGAATCCTCATGAGGTTTGGTGGTTTATGAAAGTTCCTAATAAGAAGTGAAGATAGCTGCCTCTTTAACAGTGTATGTTTCTGATTGCTCATAAGTATATGATGTCTATATGTATGTGTATATGTAAAATCCACACTTACCCATAAATTCCATGTACTTGTATGTTGGATTTGGCATTAATGTACTTCTCCCCCCCCCTTTTTTGAGTGATTTTGATACAGGGTTTTTCTTATATTTTGGTTGTGAGCCTCACCTTTAATGGCTGAGCCATCTCTCTAGCCCAAGACAGGGTTTCTCTGTGTAGAACAGGCTGACCTTGAACTTGCAGAGTTGAACCAGATTCTGCTGCTTCCCTTGTGCTTTGTGCAGCACCATGTCCAGCTTTAGTATGATTTCCTGTACATCCAAAGTAAACTGTTTTCTTCTCAAAGCAACTGACCATTCAAGAAGTAAATATGCATTTTACTCTTTATAGGAAGAATTCTTTCATAATCCTCATGCCATAGATATCGAGTCTGAGGACTTCAGCAGCCTGCCTCCTGAAGTAAAGCACGAGATCTTGACTGATATGAAAGAGTTTACCAAGCGCAGACGAACATTGTTTGAAGCAATGCCAGAGGTAAAATACCCAGCAGTGTAGCATACAGATGCTTAAAATTAAGAACTTGAACAAAGCTTCACAGAAGGAAGAGAAAAATGGGAAGTGGTACTTAAAGTCTAAGCTTCTAATTTAGACAGTATCCCAGTTGCAACAACACAGCATCTGTGTATCTCAGGTCACATGAGACATTGTTTATACATTTACTATAATCAAATAAAGAAATCTTCTGCACTCTGCATCCAAGACTAGGCTTTTTCTTCATAAAGTGGTCTCCCCTGTTATTCTCAGTACTGTGTTCTCAGTACCCTGTTACATAGTATTCTAGTGCTCAGCCAGAATATGCCTGTCCTGATAATTATTATTAATATCTCTGGTTGATTTACTTGGTGTTGTCTGTGGACCAAGGACAATGCTGGAGACTTCACTTATATTCTAGAAGGTTATATTTTGCTAAGCCACCATCATATGTCTTACCACAGCCATGTAGTCTAGTTTAGCAAATAATTTTGGAATAAATGATTAAATAATAAAAAGATATTTCATAATTTATTTTGCTTAATTCTTTTTTAAAGTCTGTTATAATGCTATGTATGCTAATCATAGTGGCATAGGAGGCAGAGGCAGGAAGATTTGCACAATTTCAAGGCGAGCATGTTTTATATAGTGAGTTCCAGGCTAGCTTGGGCTACATATCTGAAGACTATCCCAAAAACAACAACAAAACAAAAAATGAAGTTAACAGTGGAACCCCCTTTATTTTCAAGTTTTATTTTTATACTACAAAATTATAACTTTTGGGAATAAACTGGACAGTGGTGGTCTTATCTATGTTAGTGTAAAGCAATAATTTTTTTTTATGTTGTCTGTAGGAGTCTAATGACTTTTCACAGTATCAGCTAAAAGGCTTGCTTAAGAAAAACTACCTAAACCAGCACATAGAAAATGTCCAAAAAGAAATGAACCAGCAGCATTCAGGACAAATCCAGAGGCAATATCAAGATGAGGGAGGCTTTCTGAAGGAAGTGGAGTCAAGGAGAGTGGTCTCTGAAGACACCTCTCATTACATCTTGATAAAAGGTACCAGGCGCCAGCATTGATTTGATAGCTAAAAATCATAATAGGTATGCAGTGTGCCCCTGTTGTCATTCTTTCCCTGCAATGATGGGCTACAATTTTCTGTACCAGTCAAAGCAGACAGAGCATATGAGAGCTTCTATCAAGAGAACTGTGGACTCCCCTGTTATGTCTTATTCAGGGAACTTCAGCTGCTGTGTGCTTATAATTCTGATGGCCATCCCATTTTCAGAGCAACATTTCATAGGGTTTCTTTCCATCTTCAGGCTCCCTCAGCCTTTCTACCCCAACGTCACTTTTGAGATGGTCCCTGGGCATGCATTGGGGTGTGTGTGTGTGTATGTTTAAGTGTGTGTGTGTCTCGTTTAAGTCTGAGCACTTAGCAGTTGCTTGTTCCGGAACTCTGCATTGACTGTCACCCTCTTCAGGGAGGAGCTTCTCTGGCCCAGGCTAGCAACAACACTAGTCTTTAGGTACAAATGTGGGTGTTTGGGATGCAGTTGGACTGCTAGTCAAGTTAGAAAAATATCAGCAGTATAGTGTCCTTTAGAACTCGTGACCTCTCTCTAGCCAAGAATTTATTTTATAGAGTTTTCAGTCTTAGACATGTCTTCCCTCCTGTGGAGTGGGTCTCAAATCCAGTTGAGTAGCATGTTGACTACTGACCCCAAGTATTCTTGGCACTGTTGCACTAATGTGCACATCTTGTTAGGTCAGAATTGTAGTGCACCGGCTTCACCACTGGGAAGCAGCCTGCCTACTGCTTTTTAGTACTGTGCAGAGAGGGGGCTTCCTCCCAGCTTCTTTTTTCTGTGTCCTGTGTCTAGGGTGTATAGTGTCATTTGCAATAGGACTTTAATATCTAGTTCTGGAGGAGAACGAAGAGCAACAGCAATGGGCTGTATTGTTTGGGAACTTCATGGTCAGAGACTCATGGGGAATGTCTTGCAGTTGGAGCTGGGATTTTTGTTTAAGATCCTGTGACTTCTGGCAGCAACATTGTCAACTCATTCAGGGTACTTCAAACTATATCTTTTAAAAATTGTGTTGTTTTATATAATAGTGCATTTCCATGTGGTTTTTACATGCATCTTTGATTTGATTGACCCTTCCCACCTGCAGCCTTTACCTTTCTTCTATTTCTGAAACTCTTTTTTTTTTTTTCTTTTTTTCTTTTTTGCCCCTGGTATGTCTCCTTTTCATATCATGTGGAGAAACACTACTTTTCAAAAATGAAAGGAAATGAAGTAAAACAATGAGTTGTAGTATGATAGAGAAAACAGAAGTTGAAATCATAGAATTTAGAAGAGACCATGGGCTTGATTGTCAGTTCTGCCGCTTAATTCTTGACAAGTGGGCTAACCTTGTAACTCTTTACTTTCATGCCAGGTAGGTTGAGAACCCTGATACAGGTTTGTTCTGTAAGCTGTATCAGGTCTTATTTGTAAAGTGTCTGGTAAGTGGTGGCTTCTTTATTTATCAATTTATTATATGTATTAACTACATAAGGTAGAGGTTTCCTCCCATTGATACTAGAACATCTCAAACATTTTCTCAGACTTCTGACTTTTTTTTTTGTGATCGGTTCAAATGTAATATTTATTTTAAGGTAGGACGTTAGCATTTAAAATATACATCAAGGAGCTTCAGAGGTGGGTCAGAAGTTAACATCTCATTCTACATTTTCAGAGGACCTGGCTTTGAGGTCAACCACATGAGTGGCTCAAAAGTATGTATAACTAACTCCAAGGGCTACAACATCCTCTTTTGGCTTCCCCAGGCACCCACAAACACATGACATGACATTTTTACACACACACACACACACACACACACACACACACACACTCACACAAATAAATAAATACGTAAACAAATAAAATAATAAAAATTTTAAAAGTCACAATCTATAAAGCCAGGTTTGAATCAGAAGGCCATCTCAGACTACCTCATTACTCTACACTATTAGTAATTTCAGCAACTCTATCAAATAAATATATTTGTTTTCTTTTTTGTTTACCCTTCCACTTTTATTATATTCAACACAATATGTATTTTTATACCAATCATAAAAATAATGGACGTTATTAAATGAACATAAAAAGATAAAGTCTTGTTGTTTGTTTTGTTTTTCATAGAGCTTAGAATATTGGCTCTGTAGAAACCCAAAATAAGAACAATTTTTAGACATTGGAGTTCATTGTAATAAGGCTGTACTTCAATGTTCCTCACGTCACCAAAGGTTTTTACCTCCGTAGTAGCTAAGCTAAGAGTTGACAGTTCTGCTGTACCAAGGAATGAATTATAGCCACAATTATTTGGATACAGATTTCCTGCTATGGTCAAAGCTATTTGACTTGAGTGATTGTCATCATTCTCAGCCCACAGGGAACAGGTTACATTCATTTAAGAAATGGTGGGTGTTTTAAGATGGCTTATCCATGAAGACATTCATCAACTGTTTCAATGAACAATGGTTCTGCTTGGAGGGTGGCACAGACATTAGGTAAGGGTAAGGTTCTGGTTCATTAGCTGTGATAATTTTGAAAAGCATTCATCTCAGAAAAAGAGTACTTTATAAGGTCATCTTCAAAATTGACACAATAATTATAAATAGCAATCAAAACATTCAGTCTCACTCTTTGTTCTCTTATAAGCCACCTCCCAAATTAATTGCCTACATTTCTTTTGGCTGTGTAAGTTATTTTGAAATATGTAAGTTCTTCTGAAAACCATAGTATAGAGTAAAAACATCAAATTAAACAATCCTACTAATACAGAGGCTGAGACAGAAGAAGCATGATTTCAAGACCAGTATGTGGTACACTGCAAGACACGGTCACATACAAACCAGTAGAAAGTGTATATGGATTGTGCAATATTGGACATACTTCCCCAATTATCAAATTAGAAAGACCACTGAATGACAGCTAAAAAGTTTCTAATTCCTCATATTTTTGAATTTTAATCGATTAGGATATGTTGGTAATATTAATTTTCATATTAAGAGATATTAAGGAAAAGTAATTGTTACTTCCTGTTATTTTGATTGTTAGAAGTGGAATTGTTTGTGTAGGTTTGTTGAAAGATTACTTTCTTGCTTTTTCTAGGGTGTAGTTTCCCTCCTTGTGTTGGTGTTTTCCATCTATTATCCTTTGTAGGGCAGGATTTGTGGAAAGATATTATGTAAACTTGGTTTTGTAATGGAATATCTTGGTTTCTCCATCTATGGTAATTGAGAGTTTTGCTGGGTGTAGAAGTCTAGGCTGGTATTTGTGTTCTCTTAGGGTCTGTATGACATTTGCCCAGGATCTTCTAGGTTTCATAGTCTCTGGTGAGAAGTCTGGTGTAATTCTAATAGGCCTGCCTTTATATGTTACTTGACCTTTTTTCCTCCTTACTGTTTTTTAATATCCTTTCATTGTTTAGTTTATTTGGTGTTTTGATTATTATGTGATGGGAGGAATTTCCTTTCTGGTTCAGTCTATTTGGAGTTCTGTAGGCTTCTTGTATATTCATGGGCATCTCTTTCTTTAGGTTAGGCAAGTTTTCTTCTATAATTGTGTTGAAGATATGTACTACCCTTTAAGTTGGGAATCTTCACTGTCTTCTATACCTATTATCCTCAGGTTTGGTCTTCACATTATGTCCTGGATTTCCTGGATGTTTTGGGTTAGGAGCTTTTTGCTTTTTGCATTTTCTTTTGACTGTTGTTTCAGTGTTTTCTATGGTATCTTCTGCACCTGAGATTCTTCTATCTCTTGTATTCTGTTGGTGATGCTTGCATCTATGACTCCTGATCTCTTTCCTAGGATTTCCAGCTCCAGGATTGTCTCCTTTTGTGATTTCATTATTCTTTCTTCTTTCATTTTTAGATCCTGGATGGTTTTGCTCATTTCCTTCACCTGTTTGATTGTGTTTTCCTGTAATTCTTTAAGGGATTTTTGTGTTTCTCTTTAAGGGCTTCTAGTTGTTTACCTGCGTTCTCCTGTATTTCTTTAAGGGAGTTATTTATGTCCTTCTTAAAGTCCTCGATCATCATCATGAGAAGTGATTTTTAGATCAAAATCTTGCTTTTCCTGTTTCCAGGACTTGCTATGGTAGAAGAATTGGGTTCTGATGATGCCAAGTAACCTTGGTTTTGGTTGCTTATGTTCTTGTGCTTGCCTCCCGTTATCTCTAGTGCTACCTGTCCTCACTATATCTGACTGGAGCCTGACCTTCCTGTTATTCTGGTTGTATCAGAACTCCTCAGAGTCAAGCTGTCTCTGTGATCCTGTGATTCTGTGATCCTGTGATCCTGAGATCCTGGGTGTGTCCGAGCTCCTAGTAGTCTAGCTGCCTCTGGGACCTTCAGGTCCTGATATGACCAAGATCCTGGGATCCTGGGATCCTGGGCGTGTAAAAGTGCCTGGGAGTGAAGCTTTCACTGAGTGTTGTGGGACTGACTGTGGAGTCAACGGCCCAGAAAGACCAGCTATTTCTGTTTTCTTAATTGTTGCTCTTCCTTGGGAAGGGGTTTTAGAAGTTTTTTTCATTTAAGATTTTTTGATAAAGAACTTAGGTTCAACAGCAATTTTGAATTTTACTAGTCATTAAAATGATACATAGATCATTTTATTAATTTAAATACACATGTGTGAAAAGTAACACCAGGATTTTATTTCTTGTTTTCTACAAAAATAAATTTAAAAAACACTAAGATAGAGTTATGTTCTATAAAATAGATAAAAGTATTTTGCCTTACTTTTGCCTATGTAGTATGACAAAATAAAATTTCCAAATAAAAAATAAAACCTAGGGTACTTTGTGGCTCTAAGTTCTATGAAAAGTCCTTGCTTAAGTAATAATGGTTGTACTTAGCCACTAATGGATTAGCTACTATTGAGCCAAGAACTTTAGAATTAGTGAGTGGATTTTAACGAAAATGTATCACTGTATTTATGACCCAGGATTCTCTTGTTCATCTTCCCAGAAATACACTGCCACACTGAATTGCATAGTGAGAAATGTTTTGCTTTCTCTCAGGTATTCAAGGTAACAAAGTCATGGATGTGGATTCAGAATCTCTTCCTTCTTCCAGCAAAGTACCCAGTGTGCCTTTCAACTTGAAGTCATCACCCCATGAGAACATGAAGCCAAAGAGAGAGCCAGAGGACACACCTCCTTCTCCAAGAACTTTACTGGCTATTCAGGCAGCCATGCTGGGAAGTAGCTCAGAAGAGGAGCCAGAGAATGGAGAGGGAAAGCAGTCTAAGGAGAGGAACTCATGGGCCACTGCAGATGCAGGATCTATATCACCACAGACCCGTGCAGCTATTCAGAAAGCTCTGGATGATGATGAAGATGAGAAAGTGTATGCCAGCAGTGATGATCTAGCAGTGAAAATGCTGCTTGGAAATGGTCTGGACCAGGAGCATGCTGATGAAATGGTAGTAAGAGATGGAGGCATGCCATTTGATACAGCACCTCTTTTACCCAGTGTGACTGAGGTAAAGGAGTCTGTAACCAGTGCCAGCAGTGAAAAAGAACAGACAGCCTCAGCTCATTCCTTTAGTACTTCTTGTCATCAATATGACACTCCGAAAGAAACAATGTCTCTTGCTCATGTGGAGAATGAAGCATGTCAGATAAGTAGTGAATGTGAGGTCGAGGGTAGGCCAGCTGCCCTTTCATCAGCATTCATAGAAACTCCATGCAGTTATGCCTCTGGAGTTCTCAGTGAAAGGGAACCGACCCTGGCACCTCCGATAAGAACACATTCTGATCAGAGGACAGACATAGACCCTGAAGAACCTGAGCTACAAAACAGACTGTACCCATCTGAGAGCAAGAGTAATTCCTCTCATCTTTCAAGTGACGATGAAACAGAAGGTGGACAAAATCCCGCTTCCAAAGCATGTAGTACAGCTCATGTCCCTTCAGAGGCAATGGGTAGCTTAGAAAATGTGTTGTCTTCTAATGCTGAAGAACATGGAGATTTCCAGAAAACCACCCAGCTATGGGAGATGCCTGAAGCTGCTGCCAGGGAGCTGATTTCAGCCCCAAAGCCCATGGGACCGATGGAGATGGAGTCTGAAGAAAGCGAGTCTGATGGTAGGTATTCCTTTAAGGGGGTGGAATGAGAACTTCATGTCTATAAGGACTGAGAGACTCTGTAGTGTAGCTCTCTTTTGCTTTACCGCCAAGGAACCAGGAAGAAAGGATAAATGAACTTTTTAGGGATTCACATCCAGGATGGGGATGACTTGCTTTGCTGGGCTATCCTTGGGATATTAAGATTTTTATTTTATTTTATATGTATGGGTATTTTATGTGCATGTGTGACTGTGCACATATGCCTGTAGTGCCCATGGAGGCCAGAAGAGGGCACCAGATCTTCTGGAACTGGAATTAACACATGATTGTGAACTATACTGTGGGCACTGGTAACCAAACACAGGGTCTCTGCAGGAGCAGCAAACATTCTTAAGTGCTGAGCCATATTGTCAGCTTCTGTCCTTGGTATTCTTAAAGGAAGGGATTACCATGCTTGGAGAAAAGAAAGCTGAATTTCCTTTAGCTTTTGTTAGCTTTTTACTATGTTATGATTATAAACATTAAAAAGAATATTCACTGATTCACACCTAACCTTAGAAGTCAGTATTTTGCCCTGTTTTGTTTTATATTCTCTGACTCTGTCTGTCCGTTTATCTGTCTCTTTCCCTCCTCCCTACTCCCTCTACCTCTTCCTCCCTCTCACATCTTCTTCATATCTTTGTCTCTGTCTTTCATGTTCTCCATGTATATCTCTCTTCTCTCTTTGTCTCTGTATTTTTGTGTACAAAATACACTGGTTTCAGTGTATTCACAGAGACAACCAAAAGACCATTGGTAGGATAGTGGCTAGGGTAGTAGAGTCTTGAGCAGGAATATCCAGCTGTGGAGCATCCCCATTCTGCTGCTCTTCTGTGGGTACTCTCCGGCAAGTCACATAACATTCTGAACCTCATTTCATAATGAAAGAATGTACACACACAAATGTACACACACATACACACATAAACACATTTATACATATATTCATATATGTTTGTGTATGAAACATATGTATTTGCTAATTTACTATTTGAAATGACTTTATAGACCATACTTCAAGTAGTGAAGATAACTGTATGCATATGTTTAAATACAATGTGTTCTGCAATTGGTCAGATTTTTCTATCTATCTATCTATCTATCTATCTAATCTATTTATTTGAGACTCATGTAATATAGGCTAGCCTCATACTTGCTATGTAGCTGAAGCTTGTTTTGGACTTCTGACCAGCTGAGTGCCAGGATTATGGGTCTGAAGTATCATGCCTGGCTTGATTTTCACATTTGTACTTTCTCCCTTTGTCAGTGTTTCATGGAAAGGAACGTAGGGCCTGGGAGAATATGCTGTACCCAAGAGAACTTCCAGCGACTTGTCTCAGCATCCTTGGTTGGTCTCTGTCTGAGTAGAGGGCTACTGTGAACGTTGCCAGGTGGTGTTGGCCAACCCCACCCTTCCTTAGACATTGATTAGATATATTCTACCGTAAGGAAGACCTTTCTCCCATTTGTGGTTGTTATTGTCATGGATTGCTGCATTCAGTTAAAGTCTAACACTATAACTTACTTTCTCAAAATGTCCTTCCTTTGACTGGGGGTGGGTTGTCCTTCAAGAAAGCTCTTGTGGTTTTTGCCAGTTCCTAAATGTATTTTGATCATTTCTGTACTTATGGGCAGGGTGTTCAGGCTTTTCTTACATTGACTTTGCTGTGTCCCTGGATTTCATCATGGAACCCTGACTCTTAGTGGAGCTTACAAAGCAGGCACTGGCTTCTGGGTGAGCTTTCCGTTTCCCTCACTAACAACCATGTGCTCTCTCTCTCTCTCTTTCTCTCTCTCTCTCTCTCTCTCTCTCTCTCTCTCTCTCTCTCTCTCCTCTCTGTCTCTCTTACACACACACACACACACACACACACACACACACACACCACACACCCACACCCACCCCATGTATATATGCACACTCACAGCTGCATTTATTTCTGTACCCATCCATCTTTATGCTTATGGCTTTTAGTGCCTCCTTGTCTCCAGCCTCTTATGTCCTGACTTTCTACTAAAACTCAGATTAGAAGGCCTGGCAGTTCACTCTGCTGAAGAGAAGAAGGGTATGGAGAAAGAGGATATCCTTGTCTTGTTGCTGATTTTAGTAAAATTGCTTTGAGCTTTTCTCCATTTAATTTGATGTTGGCTATTGGCTTGCTGTAAACTGCCTTTATTATGTATCCCTTATGACTCAGGACTTTTATCATGAAGGGGTGTTGAATTTTGTCAAAGGCTTTTTTCTACATCTAATGAGATGATCATGTTTTCTTTTCCTTTCAGTTTATTTATAATTGCATTTACTGATTTTCATACATTGAATTATCCCTACATTGCTGGGATGAAGTATATCTGATGGTGCTGGATATTTTTTATGATGTGTTCTTGAATTCAGTTTTTGAGTATTTTGAGTATTACTTTTGTATCTTTGTTAAAAGGAAAATTGGTCTTTGTCATGTCTTTATGTAGTTTGGGTATCATGGTAACTGTGGCCTCATAAAGTGAATTGGACAGTGATACTTTTGTGTCTATTTTGTGGAATAATTTGAGGAGTATTGGTATTAACTCCTCTTTGAAAGCTGAGCCATGTGGGCTGACCAGGTGGAGTTAAGAGCAGCCCAGATAGCCGGGCAGTGGTGGCACATGGCTTTAATCCCAGCACTTGGGATACAGAGGCTGGTGGATTTCTGAGTTTGAGGCCAGCCTGGTCTGCGGAATGCATTCCAGGACAACCAGGGCTACACAGAGAAACCTTGTCTCAAAAAACCACAACAAAAAGAGCAGCCCAGATGAAGCATAGTAAGTACTAAGTAGTAATTTGGGGTTATCGATAGGAAAGTGGAGGATAGGCAGCTGCTAAGCTATTGTGCTGATTCTTATTTTAAATATAAAAACTCTGAGTGTGTCTTTTGTCCTGGAACTCAATAACCAAAGGCGGGGAGGAAGCTTGGGATTTAAAATATTAAATACTACATGTACCCATTTTCGTTTCTGATTTTGTTAATTTGGATATTCTCTCTCTGCCTTTTATTTAGTTTGGGTAAGGGTTTGTCTGTTTTGTTGATTTTCTGAAAGAATCATCTCTTGATTCTTTGATCATCGGTTCTTTTTCTGTTTTACTGACTTCAGTTTTATTTTTTCTTACCACATACTCCTTATGGGTGTGATTCTTCTTTTTGTTTTAGGTCTTTCAGATTTGCTATTATATTGCTAGGATGAGATCTCTCCAAGGTGTTTTTTTATATAGTAGGCATTTAGTGCTATGGATTTTCCTCTTAGCACTGCTTTAATTGTGTCCCATAATTATGGGTATAGTATTTATTAATTTTCATTGAATTCTAGAAAGTATTTAATTTTTGTCTTTATTAGTGTCTTGACCAGTTTCTCATTTCAGTATAGAGTTGTTTAGTTTCAATGAGTTTGTAAGCTTTGTGTTGTTTCTGTTGTTAATATCCTGTTTTACTATATGATGGTCTGATTGGATAAAGGGAATTACTTCTATTTTTTGTTTTTATTGATACTTGCTTAGTGTCCAACTACATGGTTAATTTTGGAGAAAGTTCCATGAGGTGTAGATATGAAAATGTAACTTTTATTTTTCTGTAGTAATTGTCTCTGAGGCTTGGTGAATTGTCTGCTAACCTAGGCTGAGTCCTGGAAGCTTCTTGCCTCCATTTAATCTAATTTAGGCCTAGAATTTTTTCAGTCTTAGTCTTACTGCTGAATACGTTCAACTTTTTTAGATTTTTCTTAGCTTTGGCTAAGCTCAGCTGTTCTAACTCAAAACTCCTCTCTGAGCTGACCAGCTCAAACTGGCTTCTCTCAGCTTCTGACTGAATTGCTCTGCTTAGCCTCATACTAACTTTGCCAATATGTTCTAGTCTTTTGGCTCCTCCACATACTCTGGCTTGTTCTTTCTTCACATGTGTATAGCTTGTTCTCTCTCTACAACCTATCTCTGAAACGTGCTCCCTTTTCTCTGTGCTGTTCCCTCTTAAGTCACCTCTTCTTCCTCTGTGTTCTCATAAGAGTTGGGCACATTAGTGCATTTCCTATTTTGTCTTTTTTTTTCTCTAATTCATCACGTTGCCACTCAAGTACTCAAGTAGACATCACTTTCAAACATGGATGTTTCCTTCTACAAACTAATTTAATGTCAATGCTTGGGTTTAAAGGTGTGTACTAAGGGTGTCTTTGTTCCAGCCAGAGGGATTAAAGGTTCTAAAGGTGAGCTACACCACAATTAGGAACTGGTTTATCAGGTAAACAACACAATCTCAGTTTCACACTGCAATCAAATATACAGCAACAAATATATTCTTTTGTGTTTGGTGAAGTGTTCTATAAATATCTGTAAGTTCCATTTGATTTATACCCTCTGTTAGCTCCAGCATCTCCCTGTTATAGTTTTTGTCTGGAAGACTGTGGTGGTTTGAATGAAAACGACTCTCATAGTCTTATAGAGGGGTGGTAATATTAGGAAGTGTGGCCTTGTCAGAGCAGGTGTTGGAGGAAGTATGCCATTGGGGCAGGCTTTGAGGTTTCAGAAACTCAAGTCACACCCAGTATTGCTCTCCGTTCCTGCTGCCTGATGGTGTAGGTATAGAACTCTTGGCTCTTTCCCCAGCACCATGTCTGCCTGCATGCCACCTGCCATGACAGTGGACTAGCCCTGAACTGTAAGCCAGCCTTTATAAAACATTTTTCTTTAAAGAGTTGCCATGGCCATGGTGTTACTTCATAGCATTAGAAATTCTAAGACAATGATCTGTCCATTGATGAGAATGGGGTATTAAGGCCTCCCACTATAAGTGTATTAGTGACAATATAGGATTTAAGCTGTTGTAGTGCTTCTTTTAAAAATTTGAGAGTTCTTTTGTGTAGAGCATCGATGTTAAGAATTGAAATGTCATCTAGGTAGATTTTTTTTTCTTTGAGTTTTTAGTGTTTTTCCTTCTCTCTTTTGATTAGTTTTGGTTTAATTTAAAGTTCATTTTCTAAGACATTAGCTACACCAGCTTGTTTCATAGGTCTGTTTACTTGGAATATCTTTTCCAACCTTTTACTCTGAAGTAATGTCTAACATTGATGTATGGTGTGTTTCTTGGATGTAGCAAAAAGATGGATGGTGTTTTCACATCCAGTCTATTACTCTGATTTTTTACTGGGTAATTAAGACCTTTAGACCATTGATATATTGAAAGATATCAATGACAAGTGATTGTTAATTTTTATTATTTTGCTGCTGGTGGTGCTGGTGGTGGTACTGATTTGTCTATGAGTGTGTGTGTGTGTGTGTGTGTGTGTGTGTGTGTATGTGTACTAATATTATTTTGATTTTTTTGGTTTGAGGTTATTCTCTGATAATTTTTGCACCTATGAAAACATTCTTCCTTTAACTTAAACTATTAAAAGATATGGCTTATATACTCACAAACCTGCCAATACCTCTGTGTTGTAATTTTGTCAAGGGTAGTTTTGTTTTATTTATGCAAATGGAAACATTTCATCTTCCATTTAAAGTGTTGCCTTGGATGTTGTTTTCAACTTGAATGTTGTTTTCAACATCAAGTTTTAAACAACATTTGAATTTTAAAACTTGACCTCCTTAAGTTGAAGTTTTCCTTCTAGCACTCTCATTAGGACTGTTTAAATTTGACTTTATTATAGCATATCTTATTTGCTCCATCTTTGGTGGTTGAAAGTTTTGCAGGGTATGAGTTGTCTAAGCTATCTGAACTGTCATATATGGTCTCTTAGCATCTCTTGCACATGATGTTCTGACTCTTCTAGGTTTTAGCGTCTCCACTAAGAAGTTAGGTAATTCTAATAGGTCTATCTTTATCTGTTACTTGGTCTTTTCCACTTATATCTTTTAATATTCTTTCTTTGCTCTGTATGTTGAGTATTTTGTTTATTATGTGGCAAGGGGACTTAATTTTTTTGTTCCCATCTACTGGGTGATTTTTATACCTTCTTTAGGTTAGGGAATTTTTCTTCTATTATTTTGTTGAAACAATTTTCTGGGCCTTTGAGCCAGGATTCTTCTTCTATTCTTATTATACATAGGTTTGGCCTTCCCTTCCCTTCCCTTCCCTTCCCTTCCCTTCCCTTCCCTTCCCTTCCCTTCCCTTCCCTTCCCTTCCCTTCCCTTCCCTTCCCTTCCCTTCCCTTCCCTTCCCTTCCCTTCCCTTCCCTCTCTCTCTCTCTCTCTCTCTCTCTCTCTCTCTCTTTCTTTCTTTCTTTCTTTCTTTCTTTTATGGTTCAAATATTTTAATGGATATTTCCTTAGACAGGTAATAAAACATAGCACATGCATGTTACAGGAAAGAAGAACAGAAGTTAGCCAGTAAGTGTAAATACATCATTATCCTTCTGGAAAAGACTGGACTATAATATGAAATATAATTCCCCATGTGATAGGACGCAAGGACACTTATGCCATGAAAACAACATCCAAGGCAACCCTTTAAAAAGAAGATGAAATGATTTACATTTGCATAAATAAAACAAAACTACCCTTGATATAGCTACAACACTGAGGTGTTGGCAGGATTGTGATAGCTATCTCTCTCTTTTTATTGTGTCACACATCTTTTTCATTTTTTATAGGTTATTTTATTTATTGACATTTCAAATTTTTATCTCTATTCCTAGTTTCTCCTCCATAAACCCCTGATCTCTTCTCCCTCCCCCTTCCTCTATGAGGGTGCTCCTACATGCTTTTCAGGTATGTTGGTGTATCCAGTGCTTGCTGTGGTGGAGGAACTGGGTTTTGATGTTTCCAAGTAGCATTGGTTTCTGTTGCTTATGTTTTTTCGTTTGTCTCTTACCATCTGGTTATCTTTGGTATTAACTGGCCTTCATGTCTCTGACTGGAGCCTATTCCTCCTCTGAGCCTGGCTGTGTTAAGCCTCCTTGGGTCAGACTGTGTCTGGGTATGGCAGGGGATCTGGAGAGTCTGTTCTGTGTGTTTTCCTGTTTCTCTTTCAGGGATTTATTCATTTCCTCCAATTGTTTGTGTTTTCCTGGGTTTCTTCAAGGTATGTATTCATTTCCTCTTTAAGGATCTTTATAATCTTTATATAGTTGGTTTTAGAGACTTTTTCTTGTGCTTAGCTCTGTTGGGATGAATATTCCTGGCCTGCTGTAGTAGGTAGCTAGGCTTTAGTGGAAGCATATTGTCCTTGTTTTTATTGTCCTGTGCTTTCATCTAAGCAGCTGGGTTTGGGGTGATAATAGGTCTAGGTGTTGTTCCCAGGATTCAGCACCAAATGTTGGGTTCATAAAAAGAGAGAGAGGTTTAGAGAATGGTATACAGCACTGTGGGGAAGGGGGTGCCTAGGTGGGCCCATGCCCAGGCATCCCTTACCCCTGAGGGACCAGACACACACAGACATGGTATAGAATAGAGTTTATTCAGGGCAGAGGATGGGAATTAATGGGGTAGTGGAGGCAGAGAGAGAGAGAGAGAGAGAGAGAGAGAGAGAGAGAGAAGAGAAGAGAAGAGAAGAGAAGAGAAGAGAAGAGAAGAGAAGAGAAGAGAAGAGAAGAGAAGAGAAGTGAAGTGGAGGCCAGTCATGACCACATGGAGAAAGGGAGAAGGGGAGGAGAGCCCAAGAGGGGTAGAGAGTGCCAAGAGGCAAGAGCAATGGGAGAGAGAGGAGGGGCAAGCAGCTCCTTTTCTACCTGGCTGTTGCCAGGCAACTATGGGGAGGGGCATACCTGGTTGTTGCCAGGTAATTGTGGGGTAGAGCTTAGGCAGAATCCTAACACTAGGTGCTAATTTTTGTCTTTGTCTTTGTTGGGTGGGTGTTTTGTTCCTGGTTTCTATTTATTGTATTTAAAGACAATGTGATGGCTGTGTATTGTCTATTTTGCTGGCCTTCTTTCCTTGAAAATTCACAGGGAATGTCTGGGCAGGAGGCATCTGCCTGAGTTAGGGGCTGGGATATTCTGAAAAGTGTGTGTGTGGGGGGCAGTGAATTTTGTAGGGGATGGTTTGTGGGAGCCACAGGAGAAGAATGTGCATGGGTGTTGTTGAAGGAAGGCGGCTGTAGCTGTTTGCATTCCTAAAGTTTTCATTTACAGAATTCCCTCTTTTTTTTTTTTTTTAATTGATGCTTTTTCTATTTTCTATTATAGCACTAAAAGGGACAAGCCTGAGGGATTGAATCTGGGGGAACAGAGAATGCTGAGAACCTCTACTGGCTTTTCTGGAAGGCATGGTTCAGTAGGGCCAGTCCACATGAGTTGGGGACTGAAATACAACTATGAGTGGCCGAAAGGAGGCCAGGAGGGGGATGATCTGTGGGATCCGTTGGCGATATGGGCAGGAGGGAAGGCAGGCAACAACTAGTGTTGTGGCCCTCACGGAGCAGAGAGAGCAGAAAAGGTGTGTAGGCAGGTTGCTTGGTCTTCTTTGCACTGGCCATTACTAATTGTGTTGTTATCTTGGCATCCAGAACTGGATTGATATGATTATATGTCATAGTACTGATTTCTGCATTTGTCTTTTGTTGGGTAGGTGATTTGTTTCTTGGTTTCTGTTTCCTGTCTGAGTTTTGGAGTATCATGGCTGTATGTTGCCTGGTAGGGATTTTTTGGGGGAGAGGAATAGAAAACTGATAGTTGTAGCCACTGGGGATTCCAAGTATTTTGTGTTTCTGTATATTAGGAGCTGACATCTAGGAATGGGGATAGCCTAGGGGTCTGAAGAGGTTCACAGGAGGGAGGAGAAGATAGTATTCAACCAACCGGGATCTGCCTATTTTATCTCCTTGGAATAGGGGATACAGTAAAGAGAGGTCCATTTCAGAGGGTCTGCTATAGCACTGAGGATGAAACTTGGGGCTTGAATCTAAAGGACCGGTAAAAATGGGAAGGATACAAAGACAGTTATCTGCTTCTCTGGCAGGAGTGGTCTGTGGGTTAGCAAGGAGTGCCTGCTGCAATCAGAGCTAGGAAAAAGGAACAGTTAGTTGTGCAGAGGGAGTTAGGAGAGGAAAGTTGTGGGATCCCCAGGAGATATGCGCAGAGGGGGAAGCTTCAAGACTCCAGAAGCTGTTCTGTTACATAGAGAGGAGACTGGGGAATTGGGTATGGAGGAGAGGAGGCAGTGGTAAGGGTTTTAGTTAAAACTAACCTGTTTCCCTGACCTGCTCAGCTGGTGTGCTCACAGAGAATGCTGGTTAGAGACGGGAATACTGGGATGAGTGGAGGCAAGGAAGGTTGGAGATGTTTGTGATACATTTGGGATGGGGTCAGAGAGGAAAGTGAGGCAGCAGCAGCTGTTCTGCTACGGAGTTGCAGATGAGGCTGAAGGAATGGGACTGGAGAGAATGGAGAGGTGAAGGCCTGCCATCAGCCATTCTGCATCCCTAGCCTTCTCGCTGAGGTTTTTTTTTTTTTAAATCTTACTTTAAAAAAATTTTTTTATTATATGTAAGCACACTGTAGCTGTCTTCAGACACCCCAGAAGAGGGCGTCAGATCTCATTACGGATGGTTGTGAACCACCATGTGGTTGCCGGGATTTGAACTCAGGACCTTCGGAAGAGCAGTCAGTGCTCTTAACCGCTGAGCCATCTCTCCAGCCCCTCTCTCTGAGTTTTTGTTATTTTTGTTTGTTTGTTTTGTTTTGTTTTTTTTTCCGAGACAGGGTTTCTCTGTGTAGCCCTGGCTGTCCTGGAACTCACTGTGTAGACCAGGCTGGCCTCGAACTCAGAAATCTGCCTGCTTCTGCCTCCCAAGCACTGGGATTAAAGGCGTGCGCCACCACTGCCTGGCTCTTTGAGTTTTAAAAACAGCATTAGTCAACAGAATTTAGCTTTTCAAAGTTAATATGCAAATCTTTGAGAATTTGGTTCCTACTTTTAGTGACCAAAAGCCTAATAGATCAATTTGTCTAATTGAAAAGCTTATTTGGAAGTGGTAGTAGGTATTTGTGGTGTACTGTAGCAAACTAGTGAGTTGATTGTTTATGGCTATACTTAAATCATTTCCTTTGGGGTTTAACATTTTTCAGGACTTTGATAACTTCACAGTGACTCTGATGTTTCCATTTTAGATGAAGTTACATCATGATTTTTTTTTGGACAGGAAGTTTCATTGAAGTGCAGAGTGTGGTCAGCAGTGGTGAACTTCAAACAGAGTCATCAGAGGATTCTAAACTTCTCTCTGAAAAAGAGGCAGAGGAACCAAGAGAAACCCTGGAGAAAGGAACCCCCGGGGACACAGAGGGCCTGCTCCAGGACAGCTCTGACTTTGAGGCAGTGGAAGGACACAGAGAAGCCGACAGAGATGCTGAGGAATTTGACAACGAATGGCAAGATGTTAATTTGGTAACAGCACGTTTTAACTTAGTGACAAGGAAGCCAAGCCTATAGCTTTGGAGATTTTAGCAGTTGCTAGATAAATATTCATTAGCTGTTTTTAATTCATCTTCTTCTTACTCATAGCTCCCTTTTCATATGTAAGTTACACCCGGGGTTTTTAGGTAGGTTCCCCTATGATGTAATGAGGCCACTGAAAGGGACAGTCTTCCCTGGAAATCCCAAGTGCGAAACACTGTGAGGCTTATTGATGGTTTCTGCCAGAGGAAATGCATGCTTTATTGTAACAAATGAACATAATTGGATCATGACTGTAATTTTCCGTGACTGGGGACATGTTTTAGGAGGAACTGGATGCCCTGGAAAGTAACCTCTTAGCAGAACAGAATTCACTGAAAGCTCAAAAACAGCAGAAAGATCGCATTGCTGCCTCTGTGACAGGCCAGATGTTTTTGGAAAGCCAGGTAAGTGTGACTTTAGCTTGGTCTTCTTTTGACTTCTTCCTCTCAGAAGGGTCGCGTAATACTGTCACACCCCCTTGTGGTCAAGCCCCACAGAACATTTCCCTACTTGCTCTTTCTCTTGCTATAGGAACTCCTGCGTCTGTTTGGCATTCCCTTCATCCAGGCTCCCATGGAGGCTGAGGCACAGTGTGCCATTCTGGACCTCACTGATCAGACTTCTGGAACCATTACTGATGACAGTGATATCTGGCTGTTTGGGGCCCGGCATGTCTATAAGAATTTTTTTAAAAAAGACAAGTTTGTAGAGTACTATCAATATGTGGACTTTTACAGCCAATTAGGTAAGAGTCAGAGGGTGGTCATTTCCCACAGTTCCACACATTCACTCTCCTGATTTGCCTCATGTGGTTTTTCTTCTCAAGGAACTCATCTGATGCATGAATGGAAATGGGAGGTCATAGGGTGTTAAAAACTGGATTTAAGAAATTAAAATCTTAGCGTCTTTCTTGCAGTTAAATCATCTGACAAGGTTAGTTGAACTTGACTGTTAGGTACCTGACAGTGAACCAGAGAGATGTTCTCATGGTGTGGGGAAGAAGCCATTGTGACTTCTGCCACAGAGAGTGTTCCCAACACTCACATCTGTCACCACGCTCTCATTCATCCATTCATTCACCTGGGAAATGCACACAGAATGACTCTCATACCAGCCATTCTTGACGATAGTTAAGAGTGAAATATCTTTCTCTAGTGGAAGAGAAGGATGCTGGCCATGTTTCATGTCATGTCTGACAGTTAGTGTATGCCATGGGGAAAGGAAGCAGAGAGAGGATCAGGTGCAGCTGCAGGAGGGCACATGCTGTTCCTGACAGGGTTGTCATCAGAGAAGGCTTTATTTGTGGCAGTTTTAGGCAGGCTCCTTAAGGATATAGGAAGAAAACTGTAACTACAAATTTGAACAAGATGGTGTCAGAGGGACCTTGCTTACATACATGTTCTAGGGAGGCAAGGAGGCCAGTGGGAATGGGGGAGGTGGTGATAACAGTAGTTGGCACTGGAGAGAAGAAACTGAAACCTTGTAGCGTCTGGAGCATCAGAGAAAGGAGTGTGCATGTCTCGTATGTGGGATATGGGAAAAAGGGTTCTAAATTCCTGGTTCTGGGCCAGTAGTAGAATGGATCAGAGGAAGGGAGAGTGAAACTGAGATAAGTTCAATCTGAGATTCTCACTAGATACACAGGCAAGAGTACTCTGTTGGCAATTGAATGCATATGCTTGTGATCAGAGAAGGCAGTCTAGGTACCTAAATGTAGAGGTCAGCACATATAGAAAATTTAACATAAGAATGTTTAAAATTTAAAATCTCAACAGAATATTAACAAAAGAACCTATTTTTAAATAAAATATGTATCTTTGGATGTTTGTTTAACATATATAGTTTAAGCCGGTGGTGGTGGTGGCGGCGCACGCCTGTAATCCTAGCACTCTGTGAGGCAGAGGCAGGCAGATTTCTGAGTTCAAGGCCAGCCTGGTCTACAGAGTGAGTTCCAGGACAGCCAGGCCTATATAGAGAAACCCTGTCTCGAAAAAACCAAATCCAACCCCCCCCAAAACCTGTATACAGTTTATATAATATTTTATATAATTTTTATAAAACTATTAAATAATGCAGTGGTTTATGCCTTTACTCCCAGCACTTGGGAAGTAGAGGCCCATCAGATCTTTGTGAGTTTGAGGCCAGCCTGGTCTACAAAATGAGTTCCAGTATAGCCAGGGCTACACAAAGAAACCCTGTCTTGAAAAACAAAACAAAACATCTATCTATCTATCTATCTATCTATCTATCTATCTATCTATCTATCTATCTATCTATCTATCTACCTATCTATCCATCCATGTGTGTGTGTGTATATATATATAAATAAATTTTGATATTTATACAGGATTGGACCGTAGCAAATTAATCAACTTGGCCTATCTACTGGGCAGTGATTATACGGAAGGGATTCCAACTGTCGGCTGTGTAACAGCCATGGAGATTCTCAATGAATTCCCTGGACGAGGCCTGGACCCACTCCTAAAGTTCTCGTAAGGCTTTTCCTCATGTCTTTAATTCAGAAATTTATATAAATACTCAAACTGATACATGGATTATATTTTAACTGAGCTCTTACTATGTTGTTGCCTAGGCTGAGCTCAAGCTTGCAATCCTCCAGCCTCAGCTTCCTATATAGTTGCTACTGTAGATGTGTACCACCACTTCTAGGAATCTATTTCTAAAATCACAAGCTGTCCCAAGTCATTGTACATTGAGAGAGTAGTTGGGGACAGTGGCTGTGGTTTCTAGGGCCTTGGTGAATCTGGTTTTGGTTTATTTTAGTTGTGTTCTGGTCATGCCTGCTTTATCCTAGCCCGGGGACACAAAGATAGTCAGCGGTGCTCATTAGTGTGTGAGCTGCCTCTGAGTTCATTTAGATGGCTGCACAGTAGCCAATATGAGTAAGATATGCATACCTAAGTAATAGAAAAGATAAGTAGTTATATTCTACACCCTTACCTTTCCTTGTGGGAGTAAATGGATAGTGTAGAAGCAAATGAAATTGTTCAGTGTTGCTAGTGAAATTTTTCACCACTTGTTCAGTGTTATAAAAGAAGTCAACCATAAATGTGCTTTGAGGTCCAGGCCAGGAACTTACATTGTAAAATCACTGTCCATGAAAATCCATGTGCTGACCCAGAGGTATGCTGTACTTAAGGTGCAACTTCTGAGCTTTGGAGAAATTGTCATATTCAGGATATGTTATTGTTATGCCCAGTACTCAGGATTCCCAGAGGAACTCTAAGGAATTGGCAACCCAATGCAAGGAAACAAAAGAGCCTTTTATTTGAGACAGGATAGGAGTGTGACCCTGCCTCTGAGTGTGACCCTGCGTCTAAGGGTTTTATGTTTTTATACATGCATAAGCAAGGATTCTCAGACTCCAGGGTGACAGGGGGAGGTGACAAGAGAAGCCATCCTTCAAACACCATATCATTTGTTCAGTCAGCAGGGCGGAATTGCATAACTCCGAGGGAGGACCCTTCTGACCTGGGAAGTAACTTTATGCTGCTATCAGGAACTAGTGTGTTTTTACAACCTGGCCACAGCTGTCTGGGTGATTGCCCTGCTCTCAAGGCCCAAATGTGGGACATTTATCCCTTCAAGGATGTTTGGTCTTCCATTCTCCCAAGGACAGGTGCCACCTGCCCTGGGAAGTGCTAGCCATCTATCAAGGAGAGTGCCAGCCTCGGGGACATGGGGATGAGGGGTATTGCCAACTTTCTATTCTCAAGCTGGCATCTCTCACTCCCTGGGGGAGAGCTGGTCATCTGGGAATGCCACTATGAAAATGGGGATAGCAATATTTCTGCTTGAGACCGGGCCCTCTCTGAAAGGACAGGAATGGGAGGGGAGCTCCATATAAGACACAAAAAAGAGCAGGGGCGGGGGCAGGGAGAGAAACCTGTTAGTGTTTGAGAAAGCACGAGGCAAGCAGGCTGCCTGTGCCTCTGTGTTATTACATCAGACATGGTTGGTAAAGAACTATATAGCTACAAATAACATTCTTTACAAATTAAAAAAGAAACATTGCAATCTATGCATTAAAGTGATTATACTTAAGTTTTGGTTTATTCAATTACAATCAATTGGAAGAAGCTGCAGTTACATGCACATTAAACCTATTAGACATGCTCATGCATGCATACATGCATGCTTGCTGGTATTTAATTTTCTTACATCATTTTTCCTTTTTTGTAAATAGATTTTTTCCCTTACATAATTTATCCTGACTATTCTTTCTCTTCCCTTTGTTCCCAGCTTTTTCCATCCAGATCAGCCCCCTTTCTGTCTCTCATTAGAGATCAAATAGGCTTCTATGGGATAATAAGAAGACAAAATAAATTAAAACAAAACTAATACATTGGAATTGTACAAAACAAACAGAAGGAAAAGAGCCTAAGAGAAGGCACAAGAAACAGAGATTTACTGTTTACATGCTCAGGCATCCCATGAAAGCACTAAACTGGAAGCCGTAACACAGAAAAAGGACAGGCTTCCCAGCTCCTTCTCCCCGGGGTTCCCTAAGCCCCGAGGGGAGGGGCTTGATAGACACATCCTATTAGGGCTGAGTGTTTCAAGGTCTCTCACTTGCTGTATGGTATCTGGGTGATAGACTTTGTGTTTGTTCCTCTCTGCTTCAGGAAGCTTCTCTGAGGTTAGCTAAGCAAGGCACTGATGTATAAATATAGCAGAATGCCATAAGGAATCATCTTATTGCTCTTTTTTCTTCCTCTTAAGACTTTTAATATTTGGTTCTTTACCTTGGGCTACCTAGTCTCAGGTTCTTGGTCACCAAAGCAGTGTTAGGTGTGGGTTCCATCTCTTGGAGTAGGCCTCAACTCAAACCAGATATTGTTTGGTTATTTCTACAAGCTTTGTACCACCACCATTGCCCAAGTATATCCTGTAGGCAGGACACCATTGTAGTTTAAAGGGTTTGTTGCTGGGTTGGTGGTTTTTTTTTTTTTTTTTTTTTTTTGGTGTTTTTTATATTTCTCTTTTGGTAGCATGCAGGGTAACTTTCTGTACAAAAGATGCTAGCATATAGGATGAAGGCTCTGTAGGCACCAGTTTGACTTCTCCATGTTCAATAAGTTGTGTAGGTGTCATCTTCAGCAGTAGTTCCTTATCAGTTTGTCAGAGCCACCTTGACAACAGCTGGGTTGTTTGGGGATTACTATGGTAACAAACAGCTAAACTAGATGTAGCTCAGTCCTGGAACTGGAAGCTTCATTTGGTGACAAGAGACGTCTCTTTGGGGCTCTGTCTCCCATTATCTGGCAACTTCATTGAGGTTGTCTTGAGGTACGTGTATGTTTGAGAAAGTTTCTTCTGCACTGGGTCTCCACACTGCCCTTCAGATCGTCCTGAACTTCAGCTGCCCCTGTTTGTCCCTCTGTCCCCTCTCTTCTCTCTTGCCATGTGATCCTCCCATTCCAGCACTTCCAGCCCTGTCCATAACTATCTATTCTATTTTCCTTTCATAGGGAGATCTATCAGTTTCCCCTAGTCAGTTACTCTAAATCTAAATCTAAACCTAAGTCTAAATCTCTGTGGTTCTATGGATTATAGCTTGGTTATCATTGACTTAACAGCTAATATCCATGTATAAATAAATACATAACCGTATTTGTTGTTCTGGGTCTGGGTTACCTCACACAGGATGACTCTTTTCTAGGTCCATCCATTTTCTTGCAAACTTCATGATTTCACTTTTGTTTTTCTAGATGGTGATCTAAGTAATACATTGCATAAATGTACCTCATTTTCCTTATTCATTCTTCTCTTGAGGGACATATAGATTGTTTGCAATTACTGGCTACTATGAGTAGAGCAGTGGAGAACATGGTTGGGTAAGTGTCCTTGTGGTGGAATGAAATGATCTTGAGGTAGATTAGTTCCCATCTTTCTGAGGATCTGATACATTAATTACAATTCTGTCTATACAATTTGCAGTCCCATCAGCAATGGATGAGTGTTCCCTTATTCCACATTCTTGACAATATAAGATGTCACTTGTCTCATTGATCTTAGCCATTCTGATGAGCATAAGATGAAATCTCAAGGTAGTTTTGATTTGCATTTCCCTGAGGGCTAAGGATGTTGAACATTTCTTTGTTTCTTAGCCCTTTGAGATTCCTTATTGAGAATTCTCTGCATAGATCTGTACCCCATTTGATAATTGGGTTGTTTTCTTGCTATCTAGTTTTTTGAGTTCTGTATATATTTTGGATACTAGCCCTCTATTGGATGTGGAGTTGGTAAAAAATCTTCTCCTATTCTGCAGGCTGTCACTTTGTTGGAATGACAGTCTCCTTTGTCATACAGAAGCTCCTCAGTTTATGAGGTCCCTTGTGTGACCTCATATGTCCGTATATCCTTATGATTTCCTGGACTTCCTGTGTCTGTTGTTATATCCCCCTTTTCATTTCTAATTTTGCTCATTAGTTTGTCCCTCTCCATCTCTTTGTTAGTTTGGATAGGCATTTGACAATCGTTTTTATGTAGGCTCTTAGTCTTCTGAACTTCCCTCTTAGAATTGCCTTAATTTAGTTCCATAAATTTGGGTATTTTGTGTATTCCTTTTCATTGAATTCAAGAATGTCTTTAATTCTTATTTCTTCCTTGACCCAGTGGTCAATGAGTAGAGAGTTGTTCAGGTTTCCATAGGTTTGTAGGATTTCTGTTGTTTCTGTTGTTGTGGAAGTCCAGCTTTAATTCATGATGATCTGATAAGATACAGAGGATTATTTTATTATTCTTGAATCTGTTGAGACTAGCTTTGTGTTTACGTACAGGGTCAAGCACAATGTCACAGAAGACAGTTCTGTGATGTGCAGAGCAAAAGGTGTATTCTTTGGTGTTTGGGTAAAGTGATCTATAAATATTTGTTAGTTTCATTTGATTTATAATGTCCATTAGCTCCAACATTTCTCTGTTTAGTTTTTGTCTGGATGACCTATCCATGGGTAAGATGATCATGTGTGGGTATTGAGGTCTCCTAGTTTGTGTGATTTAAGCTGTAGTAGTGTTTCTTTTACAAAGATGCCCTAGTGTTCAGGGGTGTTAGAGCTTCTTGAAGGCAGGCTGAGTAGTTCCATTTCTGTCTAACTCTGGTGTAGGATGAAAGCAGAGCTAAGGTTTAGAAAGAGGAGTAGGAATATAGCAGAACCCTCCATGCCACGGTGTTTTTTGTTTTTTTTTTTTTTTTAAATAAACTCAAGATAGGTGGGGTAGGGTGGGGGAAGGTAGGGGGGTGGGAGGATAGGGGGCTGGGGGGGTAGCGGGGTAGGGACAGCAACTCCTCTTCCAGGCATGTGCCCTTCAGTCTCATCGTAGTGGCTACTTCTTACTGTTTCCTCTCAGCCTGACTGAGAGACTCAGCTCCCCTTTTTTTCCATTTTTCTTTGCAATGCCTGGTTCTCTTTCTGTAAGGGGTGTATTTAGGGCAGATGCTTTGCCAGTATTATGTTGTAAAACTGGCTAAGAAAACAGTTTCCTTAGGACTGTAGAGATGGCTCAGTGGTTTGCATTTGTTGCTTTCCTAGAGGACTTAAGTGTAGTTCCCAGCACCTATTTTCCTCTTAATTATTGAAGACCAAGGTTAAGGCTTTGAATGGTAGATGGCAGTCTGAAGATGTTCAATGACAGAGCCTATAGGCTGGGCCCCAGTTGCTGGTACTAATATATGAAGAAATAGAACTGAACGGAGGGTAGGTGAAGAGCATGTTTAAATTTCCATGGTATTATCTCAGTTTCTGTTGGCATATTGTAGTTACCTACCTCAAACCTCCATAGCCCTTACTAGCAGCGCGTGGTAATTTTGTTCCTGACTCGGAAACTTGTTTAGGAGTCTTTTATTCCTATTCTCTGTCTTAAAACAGCTCAAAGCTCAAGGACCTGCTGAAAGTTTCACATTCCAGGCACTGTCAGGAGACAGATAAATGCTGGTAGATAGTCTCCACTGAGATCTCTGCAGTGAGCACAGGCTTCTCAAGGAGTGGTGGCTGCTTCCAAGGGCAGCTTTTTCCAAAAAAACAGGAAGTGGACAGGCATGTTTATGCGCCACATCTATAACTCCTTGATCATTATCCAAAGTCACAGAGATGGACTAATGATCTCTTCATCAGAGGAACATTAAAAGGGAAAAAAAGTGTCCCATAATAAATTATCACTAAGATGGAAAATAGTTTAAAATGGACTTAATATAAAAAAAAAATCAAAATCAACAGTCTAATTTTGCTTAGAACCTTGCCCAGAACCTGAGAGTAATAGTACTTGCCACTGTTTATAATTTAAAAGACCTATTTACTGTCTCTCTTTATGCCTCGACCATCATATCCTACTTGTTGTTGAATGATATATACACTAAATCAACCATATGTTCTTGACATTTTTGGATTCACTATACCTTCCATTTCACTGCCTGGAGAAGTCGTGGCTTTGTGCTGTTGTGGTTTGAGCAGGAGCTGTGGGCATTTGTCATCTGAGATTCTAGTCCCGTTTATGAAATGTTGAGCAAGGTACTTCTGTGTGAGTTTCTTCTTTTTGAGAGGTGAGAGTAATGACAATACACATGAAATACTTGACATGCAGTAAGATCTTTACCTTGCAGCTTAGTATTCTCCATCACATATATTTGAATTTTGACTTGAAATTACATTTCTGAACTTTGTATTTAGCTTTTTCCCTCCAGTGTGGCAACTGTAACATCTCCTGTTTTGTAAGTAATGGCTCCTGTTATCTTACAGAGAGTGGTGGCACGAAGCTCAAAATAACAAGAAGGTCGCAGGAAATCCCTATGACACCAAAGTGAAAAAAAAATTACGGAAGTTGCAGCTGACACCTGGTTTCCCCAACCCTGCAGTTGCAGACGCTTACCTCAGGCCTGTAGTGGATGACTCCAGGGGATCATTCCTGTGGGGCAAGCCTGATGTTGACAAGATTAGAGAATATCCTTTCCTTCTTAATATTTATGGGGTTATTAAGCCTCTGTCTTAGTTAGGCTGCTAGAAGAAGAATGGCTTCCAGGAAGCTAGGGTGAGGGTCTTAAAGTCCACACCCACAGTGACACGCCTACTTAACTAATAGTGCCATTCCCTGGGCCAAGCCTTTACAAACCATCCCAGCTGCCGACCCATTGGGGTTAAAACTTTGGGAAAAGGAACCTGTTTTTGTTGTTGTTGTTGTTGTTGTTGTTGTTTTGTTTGTTTGTTTTCCAAGTGCTGGGGAATGAACTCAGGGCTTCATGTGTATGCAGCAAGTATCCCTCAATAGAGATCTTAATTTGAAAGAAGCAGCTATAGCATGTATGCCATGACCACATGTTTAACATTAATTATTCTGAAAGAATATGGAAGATTGCTGGCCTTACCTTCTGTGTATTTAAATAATAATTTGGGTGGCTGTTTCAACATCTACAATAGATTCAACCCAAGTACAACTTCCTTTCTTAAAGAAGTACAAAGGATATCTGCCCCTTGCTTTTTATTCTAGGTTAGCCATGCTTTGTATTGAGGAGTCTTCAATGTGCTAGTATGAGTTTTTGAGTGTCTTCTGCCTTTGGAAACTGATCAGAACTTACTGCAAGATGATCTTGTTGGAGTGACTTGTTTTTCCAGCCTTTATAAAAATTATTTTGGGAGATACAGGGAATAGCAACAATGGTTGGCTTTCCGATATTATTATTATTATTATTATTGTTGTTGTTGTTGTTGTTGTTGTCGTCATTGTTGTTATTATTGTTATTATTATTATTATTATTATTTAATCTTAACTGCTAGCAGATTTTGTCAGAGGTATTTTGGCTGGAACAGGACGAAGACAGATGAATCCCTGTATCCAGTACTAAAGCACCTGAATGCCCAGCAGGTAATTGTGGATTTTCTTTATGTCCAGAGTGATGACTGCAGTTAGTAGCTATTAATATCCAGTTAACTTTTATTTCAGGGCAAGTAGCTGAAGGTTTGAAATGATGACACCTTAAAAACAGAGCAAAAGAGAAGAAGGGAGTGGGTGCTAAGTCTATTTGCTAATGTTAGTGTCGTAGTGTCCTTGTTTTGTTGACTTTGAAAAAATTCTAGTCTAATAAATGACTTCATAGTAAGATGTTTAATATAAAATATATTACTCCTCTGGAGCTATCTTCAGATTTTAAAAGCCCAGGAAATATTCACTCCAAAACAATTTCTTCAAACACTAACATTTTAATTTATAACTTAGGATCTGGTCTATATACTAACAATTCTACAAGAAAGGTTTTGGTTAGTAAAATGCCCTTTTATATGGCCTTCAGTGTTTCCAAATGGGTGTGTGTTCTTGTCTTATCCACGTGTCCTGCTTATATCAGATAAGCATTCCCCCATCTCAGAAGCCATTGATGAAGCATACATGCAAATAAAATGAGACTATAGTTTTGTTTTGTTTTGTCTTTTTGTTTTATTGTTTTTCGAGACAGGGTTTCTCTGTGTAGCTCTGGCTGTCCTGAAACTCACTCTGTAGACCAGGCTGGCCTTGAACTCAGAAATCCGCCTGCCTCTGCCTCCCAAGTGCTGGGATTAAAGGCGTGCGCCACCACCGCCCGGCTGAGACTATAGTTTTTAAGACAATGAAATAAGTTTCCATTAAATTTGGGTAATTTAGGAAAAAAAAGTCCAAATGGACAGTGATTACAAAAGAAATTTCCAGGGGTTTCCTATCGTTTGTCTGATGATATTTACTTACCAGCAATAGAAGTCTACTAAGAATGAAAATATTTTCTAGTGACTAGTTATTCCTTAATTTCAGATAAATGCCAGTATAATTTCCAAGACAATTTTTTCTCTCTAAAAAGCAAAGATAGTCTAGAAAGTAACAATAGTAGATTAAAACTGCTACCTCATTTGAGATGTCTTTCCTTTGTGTTTATTTTCCTTTGTTTCCCATGCTAATTTGCTCCTGTGCATAAATCCCTCTTGATAGAGTGGGTCTCCTCTTCCCCTTGGCTCATGACTATATGCCATTTTCTGAGAGTTGCAATGCTTTTTATAGTTTCAGAGGAGCAGCTTACAGTCCATGAAAGTTCACGATGGCTGTTTCTGTATTGTTGGGCATTTAGTTTTCAAGTAGTTATGAACAATGCCATAATTCACACTAGGTTTAAGAGGATCTCTACAGTAGCTTTGCTGAATTAAAAGCTTGACTTTTGTTTCCTGTATGACTAGTAATGGCTCCTAATGCATCAGCAAACTTATTTCTTGAAGGTACTGTATGATGATAATGATTTTAAAAGAAAGGCAGTGAATGGCTTAGGCATAGATTCTGTGAAATTCTGTTGTTGCCAAAGAAGAGGATACAATTGTTATAAAAAACAAACAAACAAAAAACAGAGCTAGAATTGCCTTCTGGAGGCCATAATTTCAAGTTCTTGAAACTAATAATTCACAGTTCAACTTGTTGATTTGCTCTAGAAACTACTCACTTACTTGATTTATTGCTTTATTTTGTTTTAGACCCAGCTACGGATTGATTCCTTTTTTAGACTAGCTCATCAGGAAAAACAAGATGCCAAACGCATAAAGAGCCAGAGGCTGAACAGAGCAGTGACCTGTATGCTAAGGAAAGAAAGGGAAGAGGAAGCTCCTGAGCCGAAGAAAGTAACTGAGACCCTGGATGATGCAAAAGGAAAAACCCAGAAAAGAAGCCTAGCATACACAACAGAGGCTTCAGACCTCAAAAGAAGGAGGCCTTCAGGGAATGGTGGGTTTCTAGGGAACCCCTGTTGCTCAGAATCACCCCAGGAGTCTTCATGTGAGGATGAAGAAGGCTCATCTGTGATGAGTGCACAACAGAGAAGAGCAGCTGAGTCATCAAAAGTCAGCTGCTCAGAGTTACCTGACTTAGTGAGAGATTCTCCTCATGGCAGGGATGGCTGTGTGTCCACTAGTAGCTCCAGTGAGGATGGTGAAGACAAAGCCAAGACTGTCCTGGTGACTGCTAGACCTGTATTTGGGAAGAAAAAAGGGAAACTAAAGAGTATGCGGAGAAGGAAAAAGAAAACCTAATTAGAAAACAAAAACAAAAACAGTCATTTAGAAAAAAAAAATGTGCTTGCAATGACTATGTATTGAGAACGTAAGATTAAATCTTTTTGTTTTTTTGTTTGTTTGTTTGTTTGTTTGTTTGTTTGTTTTTCGAGCCAGGGTTTCTCTGTGTAGTTCGGGCTGTCCTGGAACTGACTTTGTAGACCAGGCTGGCCTCGAACTCAGAAACCCGCCTGCCTCTGCCTCCCAAGTGCTGGGATTAAAGGCGTGCGCCACCAACGCCCAGCGATTAAATCTATTTGTATAACCTCTGTTTTGAATGTGTAATTTTTATTCTCTTAATTTCTAAAGCTTATTAAAAATCAAAGAACAGAAAAACTTTACATAAAAATACATCTCTTTTATTGTCCATATAGTTATTCACACACAAAACTGAAACATGGTTTGTTTTGGTCAAGCTGTTGTGTACATATATGTGGTAGCTAGGCCAATTCATCTGGTTTACCATTACAGGGATAGAAATGTACCTATTAGACTATGTGACCTAATCCCAGACAAATCACACTAGCCGCAGGTCTCATGTGGAAGGTTTTATTGGCATAGGTGGCCTCAGGGGGAAGGGGATGTGAAGAGGGAAGAGGAGGAGGAGGAGAAGGAGGAGGAGGAGGAGGAGGAGGAGTTGGAAGAAGCATGTTTAGGGTTTTACTGCTGTGAACAGACACCATGAACAAGGCTGTTGTGGGTTTAAGGGGTGAGGTCCCATGTCCCGCCCAAAGCTTGGGCCTCTGGGCAAGGCGGACATAGGTAGTTGGACTGCATGCATCCCCACAAAACCACCAGACAAGCATTGGGCTTTAAGAAGCTTCAGAACCCTGCTCTTGAGGTGAGAAAGGGCAGTCCTTGGGGTTGCCTGGGGAGCCAGCAGGGCAAAGCTCAAGGGCGACAGGTTTCTAGTCTTGGACACCTCAGAGCCCATGGGGCTGGTCTCTAGCCTGAGGCTGAGGAGAAAGGGGCAGGGCAGAGCACTGGCTGGGTCCCTTGGGGAGGAGAGTGTCCTTGGCTCCGTCTGAGGATGGCTTGGGTTGGTGTTGGCCTGGCTGGGAATGCTGGGAAGCCTTCTAGTGGGAGACTAGATGCCTAGCTCTCTAGGGGAAGATCTGCCCCATTGTTCCAGCATGGTGGATCCAGATGAGAAGAGGCCGTCCATGGTTTTCACGTTTATTGTAGAGAGAGGGAGAAGGTAGAGAAGTATAGGCTGGCCATGGCCATGTGGAGAGGGGAGCAAGGGGACAAGAGAAAGAACAAAAGAGAAAAGAGAGAAAGGGGCAAACACCCCTTTTCTAGTGGGTCGGGCCTACCTGGCTATTGCCAGGTAACTGTGGAGGAGCATACCTGGCAGTTACCAAGTGATTGTGGGGGTGGAATCCAGACAGAATACCAGGGGTTTGGAGCATTGACCTACATGACTGATAGCCTTAGAATTATAGAGAGCTAAGGGCTCATGTCAGAAGCACAGTGTCTGGGAGCATGGCCAATGGGTCTGTCCCTTGTAGAATTAATCTGCAGGGACTCCAGAAGTTAAGCCTTGCTCAACCAGAATAGATTGCCTTTTATGGTCCCACACAAGGCAACTCTTGTAAGGACAACATTTAATTGGGGTTGACATACAGATTCAGAGCTTCAGTCCATTATCATCAAGGTGGGAGCACCAGCATCCAGGCAGGCATGGTACAGAAAGAGTTGAGAGTTCTAAATCTTCATCTGAAGACTGCTAGCAGATACTGACTTCCACATAGCTAGAATGAGAAACTTCTAACCCAAACACACAGTGACACACCTACTCCAACAGGCCCACATCTAATCCTGCCACTTCCTGCACATCAAACCATCAAGAAGAGGAAGGGGAGGCTGCAGGCATGGGGATGAACTTCTCTGCCTGTCCATGGATGTACCTGATGCTCTGATAATAACGTTCTTCTTTTTCTTATAAAAAGAGGAAAAGGGCCAGGGGAGGGGATGGTTGAGTTGGGAATAGGGGTGTACAATCTCTTAAACTACTTCCTGCTATCTAGGGGCATCATCAATTTTGGGGGTGTAGCTGACCTTCACAATCAGGGCTCATTTGATAGTGGTTCATATCAGGTTCCTCTGTGGACAGTGGTTGGTAATCCTATAAAAAAACTGGCTAATTGGTTAGACATTATTATTAAATTGGAGGAATGTGGAGATGAGGTTAATGAGGCATGGAGCAAATAGTAAAGCCAGAAAAATGAAAAGAAGTGGGGTTAGGGAAGGCAGTATTCATTTCCATACACTATTCCTTAATATCTCTTAACATCAATGGACTCCATTCCCCAATAAAAAGACAGATTAACGGACTGGCTATGTAAACAGGACCCAGCATTTTGTTGCATACAGGAAACTCACATCAGTGTCAAAGACAAACACTACCTCAGAGTAAAAGGCTGGAAAACAATTTTCCAAGCAAATGGTCCCAGGAAACAAGCTGGAGTAGCCATTCTAATATCAGATAAAATTGACTTTCAACCTAAAGTCATCAAAAAAGATGTAGAAGGACACTTCATACTCATCAAAGGAAAAATCTACCAAGAACTCTCAATTCTGAACATCTATGCTCCAAATGCAAGGGCACCCTCATTCATAAAAGAAACTTTACTAAAGTTCAAATCACACTTTGCACCTCACACAATAATTGTGGTTGACTTCAACACTCCATCCTCCTCTTTTGGGTTTGCTGAAAGATTACTAACTTGGTCTTTCTAGGGTGTAGTTGCCCTCCTCATATTGGAACCACCAGATTAATTTCCAGAGTGGTTGTACCAGATTGCAACTCCACCAGCAGTGGAGGAGTGTTCCTCTTTCTCCACATCCTTGCCAGGACCTGTTTTCTCCTGAGTTTTTGATCTTAGCCATTCTGACTGGTGTCAGGTGAAATCTCAGAGTTGTTTTGATTTACATTTCCCTGATGACTAAGGATGTTGAACATTTCTTTAGGTGCTTCTCAGCCATTCAATATTCCTCAGGTAAAAATTCTTTGTTTAACTCTGTGCCCCATTTTTTAATCTCCTGTATTTCTTTAAGCGATTTTTTGTGTTTCCTTTTGAAGGGCTTCTACCTGTTGACTCATGTTCTCCTGTATTTCTTTAAGGGAGTTATTTATGTCCTTCTTGGAATCCTCTATCAGCATCATGAGGTGTTATTTTAAATCCAGGTCTTGCTTTTTTGGTGTGTTGGGGTATCCAGGACTTGCTGTTGTTGGAGAACTTTGTTTAGATGGAGCCATGTTACCTTGGTTTCTGATGGTGATATAGTTGCATTTGCCTTTGCCATCTGGTTATCTCTGGTGTTATCTGGTGTTGCTATCTCTGACTGTGACTTCTCTGTGCTCCTGGGAGGCTTTCTGTGTACACTGTTATGTAAGTACTTCTGCAAGACCCACTCTTTCGTAACTGTATTTGGGTATGTAGCTCTGTGACCCCGATCAACTCTGGGTGCAGGTGGTAATTGGAAGACTCTGGTCCCAGGCTATTCCTAGGCTGTTGTGTCCTCAGCTTTTCAGGCTGTTTCCTTTGAGCAGCAAGGGTGGTCATATTCTACTGCTGGGCCTTTCTGTACTCCTGAGTGATTAGCTACCTCCGTGTGTCTATGTGTGTTGGATATGGTACATGGTGGCAAAAGGTGGTCCCAAGCCGGAGAAGGAGACAGGAGGGTTTCTGCCAGAGGGTTCAGGATGGGATCCTCTGAGCTGCAGGGAGGGTCTCACTTGTGCTGGCTGTCTCCTCCACGCTGGTGGGTCCTGCAATTCTGTGTGTGTGTGTGTGTGTGTGTGTGTGTGTGTGTGTGTGTCCTTCTCTGGTTTAGATATCAGAATAATTGTGGCTTCGCTTCATAGAATGAATTACGTACTGTTCCTTCTGCTTCTATTTTATGGAATAGTTTGAGGAATACTGGTATTAGGTCTTCTTTGACAGTCTGTTAGAATTCTGTACTAAAGCCATCTGATCCTGGGCCTTTTTTTTTTTTTTTTTTTTTTTTTTGGTTGGGAGGTATTTAATGGCTTCTATTTCCTTAGAGGATATAGGTCTGTTTAGATAGTTTACCTGCTTTTGATTTAACTTTGGTATGTGGTGTCAAAAAAAAAAAAAACCCATCTGTTTCATCTAGATTTTCCAGTTTTGTTGAGCATAGGCTTTTGTATAGAATCTGGTAATTTTTTGAATTTTTTTCCCTTTCTCTTGTTATGTCTTTGTTTTCATTTCTGATTTTGTTAATTTGGATACTGCCTCTGGGCCCTTTAGTTAGTTTGGCTAGGGGTTTGTCTATCTTGTTGATTCTGTCAAAGAACCAGTTTTTGATTTCGTTATTTCTTTGAATTGCTCCTTTTGTTTCTATTTAGTTGATTTCAGCCCTGAGTTTGACTATTTCCTGCCTATTCCTCTTGGGTGTGTTTGCTTCTTTTTGTTTGAGAGCTCTCAGGTGTGCTGTTAAATTGCTAGTGTTGAATCACTCCAATTTCTTTACCAAGGCATTTAGTACTTGCCTTAAGCAATCTTAGCACAGCTTTCATTGTTTGGGTATGTTGTGTCATCATTTTCATTGAATTGTAGGAAGTCTTTAATTTATTTCTTTATTTCTTCTCCAAACAAGTTATCATTGAGTGGAGTGTTGTTCAGTTTCTATGTGTATCTGGGCTTTCTGTTGTTTTGGTTGTTACTGAAGACCAGCCTTAAGGCCATGGTGATCTGATAGGATGCATGGGATTATTTAAATCTTATATCAGTTGAGGCTTGTTTTGTGACAAAGTCCAAGTGGATTAAAGACCTCAATATAAAACCAGATACACTGAATCTAATAGAAAAGAAAGTACAAAGAAGTCTGGAACTCTTTGGCACAGGGAGGAATTTTCTTAAACAGAACTTCAACGTCTCATGCTTTAACTAAGATCAAAAATTGATACACGGAACCTTCTAAAACTGGAAAGCTTCTTCCATAAGGCAAAGGACATTGTCCATAGAACAAACCAACAACCCACAGTTTTGGAAAAAATATCTTCAATAACCCAACATAGAATAGAGGGCTAATATCTAAAATATATAAAGAACTCAAGAAGCTAACCACCGAAAAACCAAGCAACCTAATTAAAACATGGGGACTAGAACTAAACAGAGAATTCAAAACTGAGAAATCTTGAATGGCTGAGAAATACTTAAATAAATGTTCAAAGTCCTTAGTAATCAGGGAAATGCAAATCAAAATGACCCTGAGATTCTACCTTAAACCACTCAGAATGGATAAGATCAAAATCTCAGGTGACAGCACATGTTGGTGAGGATATGGAGAAAGAAGAACACTTCTCCATTGTTGGTGGGATTGCAAACTGGTACAACCACTCTGGAAATCAATCTGGAGATTCCTCAGAAAACTGGAAATAGTTTTACCTGAAGATCCAGCTATAGCACTCTTGAACATATACCCAAAAGATGATTCACTATGCCACAAGGGCATGTGTAACACTATGTTCATAGTGGCCTTATATGTGATAGCCAGAAGCTGGAAACAACCCAGATGTCCCACAACAGAAGAATGGATACAAAAAATGTGGTTCATTTACATATTGGAATACTACTCAGCTATTAAGAACAAGGACATCCTGAGTTTTCAGAGCAAATGGATAGAACTAGAAAATATCATCCTGAGTGAGGTAACTGAGACTCAAAAGGACATGCATGCTATGTACTTACTAATAATAATGTTATCAAAAAATGTACAGAATACCCAGGATACAATCCACAGAAGTCAAAAAGGCTAACAAGCCAAAGGGCCCAAGTGAGGATACCTCAATCCCGCTTGGGAGGGAGAAGAAAGCAATCATGGGTGGGAAGTGGGAGGAAGTGATCTGGGTGGGAAAGGGCACAGGGAGGGAAAGAGGGGAACACGATCAGGTATTATGTGGGGGGAACAAGACTGATGCCCTGAGGACCAGCAGGAAGAATGGAAACAGGCAACCTTGGGAGGAAGGAGTTTGGGGGACCCTCCAGAATGTATCAGAGACCTGGGAAGTGATAAACTCTCAGGACTCAAAGGGAGGGACCTTAGATGAAATGCCCCACAGTGGGGAGAGGGAACTTGTAGAGTCCACCTCCAGCAGAAAGACAGGGCATCAAGTTAGAGATGGGTTGCCATCCCACAGTCAAAAATTCTGACCCATAATTGTTCCTGTATGAAAGAACTACAGGGACAAAAATGGAGAAAGTCCTGAGGAAAAGGAGGTCCAGTGACAGGCCCAACTTGGAATCCAGCTCAACAGAGGGCCCCAAGGCCTGACACTATTGCTGAGGCTATGATGTGCTCACAACTGTTGGAGGACAGTATTCATGACTGCTCTCCAAAAGGCCCAACAAGCAGCTGAGTCAGATGCAGATATTTACACCCAGCCAATGAACAGAAGCTGCTGGCCCCTGTTGTTGAATTAGAGAAAATCTGGAAGAACCTGAAGGGGGGAGGGATGACCTTGTAGGAGGACCAGCAATCTCAACTAACCTGGATCTCTAAGATCTTTCAGACACTGGACCACCAACCAGGTAGCATACACCAGCTGATGTGAGGCCCCCAAAACATATATAGCTGAGGATTCATGGTTCTGGACTCAGTCATAGAAGATGCCCCCAGCCATCCAGACTGGAGGCCCCAGGGAGTGAGGAGGTCTGGTTTGATGGGGGTGGGTAGAGGGGTCATCCTCATGGAGATGGGACATGGGGGCAGATATGGGATGTGTAACAGAGGGTGGACTAGGAGAAGATAAAATCTGGATTTAAAAAAAAGATGAAATAAAATTTAAAAAATATAAAGTAGATAAATAAATAAATAAATAAATAAATAAATAAATAAATAAAATTCAGAGTCTCTAAGCCAGAATTTCAAGAAATTTATTCTTTAGCCTTTGGCTATAACGTCATGTCTGTAAGATTTCTCTTACTCCCTCTTCATAGTCTGATTAGAACTCTCAAATGGACATAAACAGTATAAGACTATATTTAAGTACAAGCCGAAAAGGGGGAGTGGGAAAGCTTTTGTAATGGTAGAATATAAACTAAGGTGGTCTCCCCAGAAACTTGAAAAGGGTGGAATCTCAAGGCATTAACTACACAGGGGTTCAAGAATGCCTTCAGGTAAGAGTATTTAGTCTTCTCTAAACTCATTCATTCAGTGCATCTATGGGGAAAGGACACATAATAAGAGATTTAGCTTCAGATGATACAGACTTGAGTAAAGGGCTAAGCAGAGAGGCAACCTGGAGGCACATCCACATCTATGTCAGTACCAAAATGCCCAGAGTTTAGTGGTTCCTGCTTTGGGTTGATGTGAAATGCATGAGAATATTAGGGTACAAAATGAACTCTGTGACTAGCAAGATCAGCATCATATATGAACTTAGTACAGATAAAAATCTGTTCCAGACCCAACAAGTAAGCAACCCTAGACTGAGTCTCAGCAAATTGGCTATTAACAAAATTTCCAGTAGGCTCACATATATGCTGACAAATACTAGATTGCAAAAAACCGAGTTCAGGGAGTAGGGAGATGGACCAATAGATAGAGTAAGTATGGGGAACTGAGTTTGGAGCTCCAGGATCTACACAAAAGTCAAGTTCTGGTAGGCTATGTCCAGAAGCAAAGACAGGAAGATTCTGAAGCTTATTATCCAGTTCTAGCTAAAATAGTGAGCTTCAGGCTCAGTGACTGACACAGTCTTAAAAATATAAGGTAAAACATGATGAAAAAGTTAGCCAAAGTATCTCCAGCCTCACTCATGTATAACACACACACACACACACACACACACACACACACACACACACAGAGAGAGAGAATGAGAGAGAGAGAGAGAGAGACAGAGAGACAGAGAGAGAGACAGAGAGAGAGAGACAGAGAGAGAGACAGAGAGAGAGACAGAGACAGAGACAGAGAGAGAGACAGAGACACAGATGGATAGACACACAGAGAAAAAGAGAGAGAGGAGTCAGTCACATGCAGTTAAATATGTGTGTGTTGTTTAACAAACTGGAAACTAGTCTTTATTTTTTCTTTTCTTGGAGCATTTATTTCGTACTATGTGCATGGGTAGAATTTAAACAATTCCTACTTAAAAATGATGCTGTTAACAAACAGTGTATTCATCAAATATATCAGTACAAGTATCAAATTACAATGTTGGGTATTTACTTCTTGGATTGAATTTACATAACATTTTTATAATTTAACTCAATTATTTAAGTTACAGGTTTTATTTTTTTTCATTGGTTTATTTGGAAAGAAATGTTCTTTCTGCAGGTCATTGGGGCCTCACCATGGCAAGTGTGTGCAATTTCAACTCAGCTTATTTTCAGTGTTATCAGTGTTTTCCACTAGTCACTAGAAGCAGTAAAAGAAGAGTAAATAATAAGAATGTTATAAAGATATGCAATATTCACATCCAAGCTAAAACCTCTCCAGTATTGGCTTCAGTCTCTTATATTTATCAAATTCCATATGCAGTTCTTGCTTTGTTGAGACAATAGTCCACAGGCTTCATATTCTGCTGGTCAACTTAAAAATTAACCAGGAACAGGCACAATAAGAATATTGTCAGAAATATCTGGTTTCTCCCACCTTGTCTTGGAAGTGTCCAGGGCAGCCATTAGAAGTTAAAAAAAAATCACCTTTTCCTCTTTCAACTCTGGAATATTCTATAACTATGTGGCCTGGCCATTGCTCTGCATGCACATTGGAACCATCTTTTGAATCTGATTCTCACAGGATAGTTTCTCTGACATTACTGTAGCACACAGAGCTACCAATTCCTGTATCAGCCTCCCCTGCAAAGGGTTTCAGACAAGTGAGTTTGACTGAGCAATTCACCTTCTAGAATTCAAGTGCCTAATATCAGATGGGTCTCAGGCTAACAGACAGTGGGGATGATTTCCAGGTGAACCATTCCACTGGAACATGTTCTAGTCTGTTCTGCAGGGCGCCTCTGTTCTTGTCCGCCTTGTCTTGAATATCAGGCTGCCTGGATAGCAGGGAAAGCTTGCTGGAAGGTGGCTTCTAAGAGTTGCTATCCTTAGCTCACCCCACAGCTCTGTTCTGTTCTGCTGATATAGTGAACATCCCCTCCTAGTATTCAGGCAACAAACACCAGCATTGCTTGTAGCTGTCCCACGGCCACGGAGAACTGGGTATACCTGAGTGGGAGGCTGGGAATGAAAAGAAAGGACAGGCAGGCGAGAGAAGAATGAAGCCAAGACAAGGTTCAGATCAAGGCTCAATGTTTAATATCTTAACTTGGAGTATATAGGGGGAAACCCATCCCCCGTTTTGCCAGGATCAAGTCGCAAAACAAGCTCAGTTGTTCAGCATATTGTCAGCTTCTTGCAGGAAGCTGCGGATGTGGCAGAACAATAAACTTCCCCCTAAGTTGGAAGACTCCACCCAGGCCAACAGAAGACCAACTGAGGCAATTAAGGTCTCATTAGCCTGATCAAAGTGGGGGTGGGGGGTCATAAATCACTCACTATCATGATCATAGTCACTAACATATCACGTGAAGTTTTAAAGTTCTGCTCTGCCCAACTAGCCCCCTCTGGTGACAGGCCACCTGAAGTCATTGTACACTTCATCCACATCACTCTTTTCCAGCTGTCATCCAGCTTTGACCCATTCTTGGAGTCTTTATATAACTTCTCGTTTGTTTCTTTGAATGACTACAATTAAGATTTTCTTTAAGTTGATTATTCCAAGTGTCCAATATTCTTTTCAAATAGAAATGTATTTTCTGTTTAGACTCTTTGCTGGATCTATACATCTATGCCATATGCATGCTCTTCTGTATGGTTATATCTCGAGTACCCCATTTAAGCTAATTTGTTCTCAGGAGACAGGCAAACACAATATTCTTCATTTAACTGGTAGCCCATTAATAGGAAGACAATTCAAATTCAGATTCTCCTGCAGAGTTCAAGAAAAGAGCACGTGCTTCAGGACTGCAGAGGTCACAGTTCCCATCCAAGTGATGACATCTGTGTAACTCTAGGGAAGATGCCCAGGTCCGCTGGGTTTTCATGCTTTATTATGTACCTTAGACAAATGCCTTTAGGGATCCTAGAAAAGGAACTATGTGGGTGATTTCTAACTCAGACCCTAAAGCAGCATGCACTCCACTGACGACAGCTTTCATTTAGTACAGGTTAGCAGTAGATCTGACAATTCTCCAAATGAATAATCCAAGCAGGTCACTCTTCTTTGCTTTTACAGTACAGCACACACACACACACACACACACACACACACACACACACACGACTGATGTCCCGGAGCCTGTCCCTTCTCCCTTATGACCTCATCCTCCAGCTCCTTTGCCCGGTGATGAGCTGCTGCTCAGCCACCTTCACTCCTCCCTGGCAGTGAATTTCACTCCATTTCGCTGCTGTCAGGGCACAGCCAGCCCCTTGCTTGTACTTCGCCCCTTCCCTTCCACTGACATCCTTGCTCCAGCTCCTTTGCATTGATCTAGAAGTCTCTAGCGCATTAGACAACTTTCTAAAGAATAAAAGCCACACTCCAAGAAAAATGACATATAGTTACATTTAGTTGCCAGGTCTGGCATGGCCTTGGTGGGAATAGAAGGACACAGTTCCTGCCCGTGGGACAGGGCCAGCAGGCTTGGGCCTCCATGAATACTGGTGGCTGCCATGGCTTGCTTGTATAATAATGAACATGTTTTCATGTTCCTCTAAGAGATGTCCTTCCTGATAAAATTAATGACTTCATGATAATCAGGAACAGCATGTGTCCAGGAGGCAAAGGTATGGCTAATGTCTCAGCAAAATGTTAAACGCTGCAATGTTCAGTATGTTCCAATATGTAATAAGGACACATGCTCTACTATGTTCATAGCAGTCTTATTTATAATAGCCAGAGGCTGGAAATAACCCAGATGTCCCTCAACAGAGGAATGGATATAGAAACTGTAGTATATATACACAACAGAATACTACTCAGCTATGAAAAACAAGGAATTCATGAAATTCTTAGGCAATGGATGGAACTAGAAAATATCATCCTGAGTGAGGTAACCCAATCACAAAAGAACACACATGGTATGCACTCACTGATGAGAGGATATTAGCCCCAAATCTTGTAATACCCATGATACAATTCACAGACCACATGAAGCTCAAAAAGAAGGATGACCAAAGTGTGGGTGCTTTGGTCCTTCTTAGAAAAGGGAACAAAATACTCACAGGAGCAAATACAGAGACAAAGTGTAGAGCAGAGACTGAAGGAAAGGCTATTCAAGAGACTGCCCCAGCTGGGGATCCATCCCATATGCAGCCACCAAACCCAGACACTATTGTGGATGCCAAGAAGCACATGCTGACAGGAGCCTGATGTAGCTGTCTCCTGAGAGACTCTGTTAGAGCCTGACAAACACAGAGGCAGATGCTCACAGTCAAACATTAGACTGAGCATTGGGCTCCCCAATGGAGGAGTTAGAGAAAGGACTGAAGGAGTTGATGGGGTTTGCATCCCCATAAAAAGAACAACAATATTAACCAACCAGAGCCCCCAGAGCTCCCATGGACTAAACCACCAACCAAGGAGTACACATGGAGGGACCTATGGCTCCAGCCACATATGTAGCATAGGATGGCCTTGTCAGGCATCAAAGGGAGAAGAGGCCTTTGGTCCTGTGAAGGCTTGATGTCCCAATGTAGGGTAACTGGGGGATAGGGAGGTAGGAGTGGGTAGGTGGTTAGGGAAACACCCTCAGAAGCAGGTGGGGGTGGGTGGGGGGTGAGGGGATGGGGGGTCGGTTGGGGGTTTCCAGTGGGGAAACAAAGAAAGGGGATGATATTTGTAATGTAAATAAAGAAAATATCCAATTTAAAAAAAACTCTAGAAAAATGGGGAAAAAAAGACTGGGGGGAAAACCTCTAAAACATGAGTTCAAAAATATATAATTTCTCACCTATGCAAAAAATAAGGATACAATATGAATTATATGAGGGACTTCATGAGTCTACAGGAACAAAGGAGTCAACTTCTCAGAAAGATAATTAGGCAAGCAGATACAGATATAGGCAGATTCTTGAGTTCAACCTGGGACCTAGATAATCCAGGTCCATATGAGGTAGAAATGATAATTTCAGGACCAGGTCCTACCCAGCTAGTTTATCTTCTGTGCTTAACAGAGGCAGGTAGATCACTGAATTCTTTTGTAATGTTAAAAGGAAATGAGTGCTTGCTGGCTCCTAAGAATTAAGGGACTAGGGTTAGGCTAATCAAAAGGGAACCTGGAATAAATAACTAAGTTGATACATAAATGAAAAACTGGGCTTTTGGTCTGAATGAGATCTCCTAGCAGAAAGGGATAGCAGTTCTTCTTCAGAAGTTTTCTCTAGTGAAAGCTGAGCTATCTAGACGTCTTTGGATAGTGAAAACAGCTCAAGAATTTTTTTCTAACAGGATTTCTAGATCTCAAGAATAACTTAGAAAGTTGACACATTTCTTTTAGAATTTTTTTGCCTTTCTGATTTTAATTGGAAATCCCAAGAATTACTTTTAGAATTTTTCTAACGGATTTCTGACTTGATCCAAAGATCCAATAATTTTTTTTTATAGCAACGTTTCTGATATTGGTCAGAAAATCCATGAACTAACCAGATAACTTTTAGAATTTTTACTAGCAGATAGAGCTGTCTCAACAGAGAGTTTTTAGAATTGCAAGAAAAAGCTCTCTAGAGCAGAGCAGAACACATACATACATACATACATACATACACACACGGGGGGAGAGAGAGAGAGAGGAGAGAGGAGAGAGAGAGAGAGAGAGAGAGAGAGAGAGAGAGAGAGAGAGAGAGAGAGAGAGCAGTCTGGAAAGTCATCCATCTCAGCAGAACCTTAGGCCACCAGCTTGGACCCTGACTTAACTTCTAGTCCTTTGTTTTTGTTGCTCCCAATCACTCCTCTCTCAGGAATCCCTTTCCAGACTGAGGCTGGTCCTTGGCATTTCATATCTGGCATTCTTGTAATCACCTTTAAGTCTTCTTAAATTGCTTATTGCTTATTTTACCCAAGGAATCTTGTCCCCAGAAATTCTTCATCTTTGCTTCTTTACCCCACAGATGTTGGATGGAGTTTTTCTCAACTCCTCTTTCCAATGTATAGCTGTAAAATCATGTTTGACATTCTTCTAATTGTTAAATCAACTGCCCAGTAGTCACAGAGGTGTTAAGGGAATCTTTGGTTGAAAATATTACTAGTAGCAAACTGCACTTTTACCCTGAACAGCATTCCTCATGGATTTTAATCTAAGAATTTCTTAAATTTGTTCAGAATGACTTCATCACTAGGCATCTGTGAATACTGTAGTGAGACATCTCACAGCCATCACCACTTTCCCAGTCCTCTCAGGAGAGATTAAAAAATGTATAAAGAGCCAAATGCTTTACTTTAACCTGAAATACCCTTGAAACAGGCCATTCAAAGTCTAGTACTAAATGGATCAGGAGAAACTGGCCTTTACTCTTTTCTTCAATTCTCCATCACAGCCACACAGCCTAACAAATTATCACACAGTCTAACCAATGGCCTTATAACGTAACCAATGGTGGCACAGCCTAATGAATTATTGTGCATCATGCTCTCTCCCAGAGCCTGGATTTGGGGACCCTAGTCCATAGCACAGGACTTCCATGATGTACTTCCTGCTGCCTCTCTTCAGACCTCACCAATATTGTTGTCTGCCGCTTTGCCACACTACTTTGATGTTTCTTCAAGTAGACAAGCAGGCCTTTGCCTGCAGATTCCTTCATGGCCGTTCCTCCTTCCTAAGGCGCAACTCTCATCCCTTCTCGTGCACCTTCTTCCACCCAAGCCTGCTCTGATGTCTCCTACCATGGGTAGAAAGTCTGGAGACAGTGTTAAGAGAAGTACATCTTATTTTTTGATGTATATTTGTTATTTTTTTCTGAGTACCTATTTCTTTTTGAAGAACTGACCTCAACTGTTTAAGAGTCTTTGAAAGTTATGTTTTCAATGCATAGAGGCATTATAAAGGAAGATTGTGCTCAAACCTTGGTTCGACTGTTCTTAAATTTCACTGTACAGCTGTGCAACATAAGCTTTTGTTTTTAATCTATAAAGTGAGAATAATTATATCACTGTCCTGTGTAGGCTGAACACTACATAAACATGAGGCTAAATATCCATGCAAGCAGAAACCTATTGAGATATGATCCTAAGAAAATCCATGTACTAAGAGCGGTGAATCTGCATTCCAGTTTACAGTATGGGGCCCAAGAGATGATTGTAGATGTGTTTGACCATGACAATGCTCAGCCAAGAGGACGCTAGTACCAGAGAAGCAAATGTCACCCAGTGCACATGATTGCCTAACAAAGGACACTGAAGTTTTGCCAACCAACACAATCCATCCAGTAGCATGGCATAAAGGCCTAATTCTTTACTCTTTCCACACTGACTTTACTTGCATTAAATCTAATTCTAATCTCAAAGGGCCACGTAAAAAAAAAGCCTAAGAGAATTTCAAATATCTAAGAATATCTGTGCTTATCAGAAGACTTTAAAACAAGCCATGATTGCTTATTCGAGATTAGGATCTTCAATCTTTTTATGTGCTTCCAACCCCAAATTCCTATAATTATTTCCTTTTCGGTGAAACAAAAATACAATAATTTCAGAAATTCTTTGTATGTTTTTCTAGACAGGGGCTATTTCTGTAGCCCTGGCCATTCTGAAACTTGTGTTGTAGGCCATGCTGGCCTCAAACTCACAAAGATCCACCTGCCTCTGCCTCTCTGCTTCCCAAGTGCTGGGATTAAAAGCATGCTCCACCAGAGTCCAGTTTCATCTGAGGTATTCTTATGCTCTTTCCATCCATAATTTTTTTAATCTATTAGAGGAAAATGTTCTTACCTGAAACCTCAGATCCACATGCTTGGTTTATTCAGTAGTTATGCCAGAGGTCAAAACTGCCAAGCAGAGATGGCGGCCTGCTTCTAAGCTTGGACTGGTGGAAACCACAGACACCTAGTACTAACCATTACATTGTATATCTGCCTTTTCAGATTTATTTGCACTACAGCCACTTTATTGATTTCTTTTAAATATAGAAATCATTTAAACCTACATGTAAAAGGATTAACATCATGGATGGGCATGGCAATACATACCTGAAATGCTCACACTTAAGGAGGCTGAGGTAAGAGTTCAAGTTCAAGGTCAATCTAAGCTATATTTTTCAAAAAGAAATAAAATAAATAACATTCATTTAGATATCATTATTGAAAATTTCTATTCTGCAAGGAAAATAGTATGATATTGCTGAAAGTTTGTGTTGCCATGTAATTAGAACGCTGAGCAGGCAAACTTGGGAAGAAATGATCTTAATCTATACATACTGTGTGTATGTAAAAATCCTTGTCTACAATAAGGTAAGTTTAGAGTTATTTTTTACTTTCACAGTGGTGTGTGTGTGTGTGTGTGTGTGTGTGTGTGTGTGTGTATGTGTGTGTGTGTGTGTGTGTGTGTGTGTGTGTTCTTTAAAGTAAAGATTTACTGGAAACTACCTTGCCATGCTCATGTCTTCATTCACAGTCATGATGCACTATGCACTCCACCGATTTTTCTTCATAGCTTTGTACAACTTAATATTCAGGCTAGGAAAACTAGAAATTTCTTCCAGGTCAAACAGCTCCTTAAATTTATCTACAAATTTATTTTCTTTTTCCAACCTGAATCTCATAACCCAGAGGATAATGGTAGTTTCTTTGCAGAGATGGTCAAAGGTCATGAGAAGCTCCTTCAGGAACGGATGGGCGTAGACCACATCTGCCGCCAGGATGTAGTCAAAGTTATTGGAAGACCTGGGGAAATCCCTGTCTAACGCTACTCCCCAGGATAGCTCTTTGACCTGAGGCAAATGCTTGCATTTCATTTTGGTGTTTCTGGAAATATTATATTGCAGGTTTCCAAGTAATTCAGGTAAGTCTGTAGCAATCACACGAGCACCTGTGAAAGAGAGGTACGGATGAAAGGTGATCCTCCTGAAATGTCAGTCAGGTTTCAAATCAACATGCACTCTGCACTCTGAGATTCTTCACAACTGCTAGATCCAAAGAAAAGACTGGGAGCACATACAGAAGGACAGTGCTTTTCAGAATGGACTCCAAAACACTTCTGTGACTTTCTTTTTAAAAGAATAAATTAGAATCTCGTGGTACTTCTGTATCTTGCTGAACCCCTGAATTTTTGTCTAGCTCATCATTATAATAACTAAATCACCATTTAGCTATTACAGAACAGAGGGTAATGACTACAGGAAAGAGAATATCTCATTGCAATAATCTAAGGTCACTGCTGAAGGTGAACAGATACTTTTGAAAACAGTTTTAAGATTTTGCATGCTTTGAACCTTGATGAATTACATAGGGTAGCAACAAACTACCAGTACTATGTTGGCTAATTTCCTGTCGACTTGACAGATGCTTCCACAAAACTGTCCTGTGACAGATTTGCAGGAACATTTTCTTGATTAAGGATCAATGGAGGAAGGCCTAGCCCCCTGCAGATGGAGACACCCCTGAGGAAGTGGTCCTTACTTGTATAGGAAAGCAGGCTAAGCAAGCTCTGACTACCAAGTCAATAAGTGGCACTCCTCCCTGGCCTGTTTATGAGTTCTTGTCTCCGTTTCCTGCCTTGAGTTCTAATCCTTGACTTCTCTCAGTGATGAAATGTGATCTGAGAGCTGTAAATGAAATGACCCTTTTCCTACCCAAGGTGTTTTTAGTCATGGTGTTTATCACAGCAACAGAAACCTAACTAGGACAAGTACCACAAAGGAGCTCCTGGAATCCATCAGTGCAATTTAGAGGAGCAAATCTAGGTGGAGAAATGAGTCAGGACTTATAAGTAGATCACCAACTAAGAAACACCAGCGGAATATGATACTCGATGACTTGTAAAGAATCGTTGCTACTATAGAAATCAATGTAAAGACATATGGAGGGATAAGTAATTCAACAAAGTGGAATATTCCAATACTCTTTGTCTCTAGAGGTGATATTCTATTAGTCATCCTTCTACTAAGAGTTGCCTGAAGCACAGGATTTATCCTGTAGAAGAAAATAGAAAACTCTGAACAATCACTTGTTTAAGTGTTTAAGACATCTGAAGAGAGGGGTCTGCATACATGTTGATTTTAGAAATGACCTGATTCTTCTAAAAGTTTATATTTTTATTTTTTCCAATCCTCTGTTAAACATGATCATCAAGAGTCAAAAAAAAAAATCTGTCACAGGACAGTTTTGTGGAAGCATCTGTCAAGTCGACAGGAAATTAGCCAACATAGTACTGGTAGTTTGTTGCTACCCTATGTAATTCATCAAGGTTCAAAGCATGCAAAAAAAAAAAAACTGACTGCTCTTCTGGAGGCCCTGAGTTCAAATCCCAGCAACCACATGGTGGCTTACAACTGTCTGTAATGAGATCTAATGCCCTCTTCTGGTGTGTCTGAAAACAGCTACAGGGTACTCACATATAATAAATAAATAAATCTTAAAAAATAGAGTCAGAATGAAAAAATTCTGAGCCTTTTATGTAGGACCAAAGAAGTATATGTGATACTGGATATTCTGTGGTTGAACAGGAAGTGTTCATATGAGTAGAGAAAGGAATGAAAACTTTCTCAGTTCATCCCATGAGAAGTACTGTGACATGGATGTTTATGGCCATTTTATCATGCCTCCATTCTATGCATAAATCTTCCTAGCAGGAGATATATATGTGTAAAGCCAAAGGTCCTAGGTGCAGGACAGAATGCTTTCAGGAAGAAGACAGAAGCAGTTTCTGAGGTGTGAGCGAAGAGCAGTGCCCATTTCAGGAAGAACCTTGGCAGTAACTAATTTCTAGAATGTGAATTTTGAACAGTAACAGAACCTAAACATAACCTATAAATAAAGCTAGAATTGGGCAAAGCCGTAGTAACACACAGTACAAACTAGGATAAGGAATGGGAAGCCACAACTAGATAAGAAGTGATCTCAGAATGAACTAGAACCATTTACCAGTCACCTGTTAGATATCTCTTCACATCAATTACAGTAATGTTCTTGTGGAAATTAAAATGGAAGGGAAATATGCAAGTCATTGATAGAATCCTACAAATATTAACCTCCACATTTGAATGTAGATAAATCTAATTTTCAACAAATCTTTTTAAAATCCCAAGGTAAGGGATACATCTTGCCCATACCATGTTGAAAGTACCAGCTACTGTATATAATGTCTTTGCTTTTACAGACACAAACATTACCAATTTCAGGATAGTGACCAAATGAAGCTTGTCTTTTTTAATATTTGTCTCAAGTTAAACAAACACACTAGAGAGATTAATTCTTCTTAATGAACAGAATTGCTTCCCAAAATATAGACTCTGCTCCTAGACCAGGAGGGATTCAATAGATACTAAATAGAATTCCAACCTCTAACCACATTACATGAAACAGCATCCAGGGAGAGAAAAATTTTAATTTTGGCATTGGGATGGGAGTCAAGGGTCCTATATTTCTACAGTGATTAGTAAGTTTTAAATTACTAAATCTTAAATTTCTCTCAAGATTTTAAAGCCATAGGTTTGTACTTCTGAAGATCAAAGAAATCAAGATAGATTGGAGTAGCAAACTTCAGAGAAGCAACCAAATGAAAAGAATGAAATATATAAGAACAACAAATACTGGGCTAAACCATGAAAAATATGCCAAAAGATAGTATTGTACATTCAGTTGGAAAAGATGGAGGTGAGAGAACTGGAAGTCATAAATGGAAAAATGGAAATATAAAAACAAATCCAAGGACAAACCTCTAAAAATCAAAGCAGAGCTATGAGTTTCATGTGATTTCTAGTATTTCTTCCCTATTTTAAAAGGGAAGAAATACTAGAACATACTTTATACAACATAAAGGACCCCCAAAGGAATCTAGCAGGATGATTAAGTTCAGCCCCTACCTAGGCTTTTAAGTTCACATTCTATATGAAAATTTAAAATTACTTAAACAGAAAATTCTAGAAAGAAACTGTCAAAGAGACATTAACACTGGTAGAGTTTCTTGATGAAGTCTGTTTTAAACAATTAAAGGGTTACACATAAGCCCAGATCATAATACACTGGAAAGCAGAAGTAACTAATATTTGATCATTGGTTTTCTGACCAATTCCATTCAATAAAAACATATCTACTTACCAAGTAAGCTTGCCACAATGGAGACAAGACCTGTCCCAGCTCCAATTTCAATCACATTTTTATCAACCATGTTATATTGCTTGGCATGTGTTTCCAGAAAATAGCATAGAACAAGGGCCTATGGAAATTGAGAGGAAAGGGCGTTTGAAGTAATAATAGTAAAATTAAACCTTATTATGTAAATACTCCATAAATATTATGATCCCCATGTGTGCACATATGGGTATAAGTAAATTTACAGATTTTCTTATCATATCATCAGAAGTACATCCTCTGATGGGCTCAAAACTTTGACTAGCTAGAAAATGTCCTTGTTAAAAAAGGAAGATAGAAATGAGTGAAAATACAGAGGGTGATTGTATAAAATCGACCATCTTTAAACTTTAACCAATCAAGAGAATTGTAAGTAATGTGTGAGGTTGGGGTGGGGGGGTAGTGGTGGTCTGCCACCTTTCATGAGATAACTGGTAAAGGAGTAGTACCCTTTAAACATATCCTGGTTATGAGATGCATGTAGATATGCAACTCTTTATGCTTGCTTAACTCAAAGAGAGGCAATAAAATGGGAAACAAAAACATTTACTCCTCTCATTTCTCATTGTCATAAAAACTGAAGGCATCTACATTTTTATTTAGCCTACAAATGTTAAGTCCAAAACAAAGTTAACTGTTGGAAGTAAACTCCCAACACTAAACTTTCGTGTTGTCTAAGATCACAAAATAGAATCTTGCAACCTGTTTCCTTCTTCCAAGTAGAATATAACAATGAATGAAACTGGGAAATAATTGGGCACAGCAAATTTGTAAGAAATTATACCGATGGCCAGACAAATGCACCATAACAATCTTTGCCTTCAGTAATCTGAATCTCATGGCCAGCAAAGTGAAAGCCTTCCCAAGAAACAGTCGTTATCAGAGTTGGAATAAAGCTTCTTGCCATGATCTCTGCGACCACCTGCTTGTCATCATCATAGTCTCTAGTCTCTGAAAGAAAAGAAAAAAAAATCAGAGGTTTCATGGTAAATGAAATAAACCAGGCCCATGAGTAAATGTCACATGCTTTTCCTCACGTGAGGAATCTAGACTTAAGGTTTAATCAAGATTTCCCTAAACTTTTTAGATACTAGAATAGAAGGAGGATTGTGTGGAAGGAGGAAGGACTAATGGGGATGGAAAAGAAAAAGAATGAAAAGAAAGGCAAATATTGTATGTTGTTTACTGTATGTTGAACCTCGATTTTAGAATGTAGATATGGGGCTGCTTGGGGGTATGAAAGGAAAGAAATGCAAAGAAGAGAGGCAGGGAAGGGTGATGTGGGTGGGTATGAAAATATTATAAAAAAACTCACTAATTTTCATGCTTACAAAAATAATTAAAAGTACTTAAGTCCTATAAGAAGAAAACCTGCGTTTGCTTTCTCTCTCCTTCCAACATGGCAGCCTCAGGACAAAAAAAAAAAAAAAAAAAAAAAGAACGGGAAGGTCATCTCCCACACAGACTTTCTAGCTGAGGATGGGGGACTGGTGGAGGAAGCACCTACGTCACCAAACCAGTCAGCTGGGCTGATGAAACAGATGACCTGGAAGGAGCTGTGTCAACCACTTGACGTAGTAACAATGATGATGTGTTCAGGGCACCTCCAATTGACTGGTCCATCCTTCCCACTGCTCCACAATGTACTCGGGAGCCCAATATTGACAGGAGCCTTCTTCCCAAGTCGCCACCCTACACCACTTTCCTACGGAATCTGCCCTGTGGTATGGAGAAGACTCCATTAAGGATTTCTTTAGAGGATTAAATATCAACGTTGTGTGCTTACCCCCTGAACCCAGCAATCTAGACAGGTTGAAAGGTTTTGGCTGTGAGAATTTGAGGACCTGGATTCTCTGCTCAGTGCTCTGAGTCTCAATGAAGAGTCTTTAGGTAACAAGAGAATTCGAGTGGATGTTGCCGATCAAGCACAGGATAAAGACAGGGATGACCATTCTTTCCATCGAGATAGAAATGGGGATTCTGACAAAAGACACAGGCTGCCCATCCCGCCACAGGTAGCTTCGATGACTATCCATTTAGAAGAGGCGATAATAGCTTTGGCAACAAGTGTAGAGATCATTATGATTCAGACCGGTATTGGGATGGGTCTAGGGGCAGATATGGGGTGGCCACGTAGAGACATGGACTGCTATGAGGGCTGGGATCGCTATGATGACTGAGGCAGCAGAGCGCTATGACCCAGAAGAGGCAGGGGCAGAAGAGTGTTTGGAAGTGGGTACCGGAGGGATGACGACTAGAAAGGAGGTGGGGACTGCTCTGAAGACTGATATGACAGACGGGATAATTGGTCATGGAGCTCAAGGGATGAATACTCTCAGGACGATTATAGGCGCGATGACGGAGGTTCCCCCCTCCCCGCAACCCCCAGACCCAAGCTGAGTCTAAAGCCTCGGTGTACTCCTAAAGAAGATGATTCCTCTGCTAACACCATTAAGTCCAGCTGAGCGGCTTTTTATCTTTGGAGGGGCAAAGCTTGTTGACACAGCAGCTAGAGCAAGAGTAGAAGAGGAGCCGCTACAGAAGGAGCAGGCGCTGCAGTGTCAGCTGGGATGAGCGAAAACTAGACCGCCGGCCCTGGGAGAGACACCCAAGTTGGCGAAGTGAAGAAACTCAGGAAAGAGAAGAGTCGAGGATAGGAAGTGAGTCATCGCAGACTGGGACCTCAGCCGCACCTGGCAGAAACACAGGAAGGAGAGAGAGAAGTCTCTGGAAAATGAAACCCTCAATAAAGAACAAGACTGTCCCTCTCCAACCTCGAAGCCTCCTAAACCTGACCAGCCTCTAAAGGTAATGCCAGCCTCTTCACCAAAGGAGAATGCATGGGTGAAGCGAAGCTCTAAGCCTCCTGCTCGATCTCAGAGCTCAGACATAGAGCAGCCGTCCCCTACATGTGGTGGAGGGAAAGTATCTCCAGCTCGGGCCTTCTGAAGAAGGACCACCAAGGAAGATGAAAATAGTCACTGAGGTGAGTGCCACAAAAGGCCAAACTGGAAACTCCCGCCGTGGTCTCGGGGAGGGAGGGAGCAGAGACCACTGGAAGGAGTTGGGTAGGAAGGATGGCCAAAGAAATCTGAGGAGAATCCAGCCTCCAACTTCAGTTCTGCAAGGAAATACGCTGCCCAGTCTGTGGATGGTGAGGGTGAGAATGAGGGAACGACTGCACTGAGTAGACCCCCACAGCCTGTGCTTTCTCCTAGTCTCCATCCAAGAACACTCAAGAGCACATCAAACCTCTATTCAGACAAGACAAAATAAACTCACCATTTCCTGAAGACCTTTCTAAACTTTTTTCCCCTTTTCAATGAAATGAAATTCTTTTACACACTGCTGTAGCCTTTTAAAGTATTGAAGTAATTGGAGAACCACCATTGTAGCCAGAGATGTGGCTACTGTTTTTTTGAATGTGTTTTTTGTGTCTGATGATACCTGTGTGACTAGTGCCTGAGGCTCCATTCAGCAGAAATGCAGTGACAGAGAGGCAGTCACATCAGTTAGGCAGTAGAGAAAGGTGCAAGGGAGAAGTGAGGTTTCTACCTTCTAATTTTATCCTAAGGTGGCACCTGTGCATTCCCAAATATTACCCGAATAAATTTCATATCCTTAGAAAGATAGTTCTAGTCTCTCGAGCTGTTTAATCTCCAGGAGTTGGCCAGCCCCTCTACTTTAGCTCTTACTTCAGTAGGTCCAGCCGAGGGGGACTTGTTTTATTCTTTTACCCCACAAGAGGGTAGTTGGGAGTGAGTCTACAGGCCAGTAACAAGTAGTAGCTCGGGGACCAAATTGAATAGGAAACTCAATCATGGTTTGAAAAGGGAGGTAATTGATTATATCTTATACCAGGTAGTAAGGGAAAGGAGGGACCTCCAGTAGACACATAGAATGGCCATTTCTGGATGAGGAAGCACTTACAGGTAGTGGGAAGTTATAGTCTTGTGTATCACAGTTTTGGCCCTTCTAAACTGTCCTCTCTAGAAGTACGAATATATCCACATCCTTCGGAAACCTGTCATTCTGGTCGTCTCATGTTCTAGATAGCACTTAGCATGCCAGAGCTGTCTGTGAGGCACACACCTCCCATAAAAAGCTGTGGTCTGAGGACTCACTGTTTTCCTCAAGCAAACCAGCTCTGTGCTATCTTTGATTCCTGCCCTTATCTCCCTGCTCCTGCTGCTTTCATCACCAACTGATGGGCGTGGCTGGCAAATAGGGGTGTGTAAATGGGGTGAGTTGGAGGTCTTCAGTCTTGATTGGGGTTTTTTGTTTTTCTCAAAATAAATCCAGTCTTAAAAAATAAAAATAAAAATAAAAAGAAAACCAGAAGAAAATACGTTGTAAGAAAAATTAGTCTTTCTCATTCAAGGTACTGCTGAATAGTCACTGACATTAGATGAAATAAACTAGCAAACTACTTATAAATATTGGGATAGCAAGATGGCACAGTGGGTAAATAAGTTGTTGCCAAGCTGAGAACCTAAATCCAATCTGTAGAACCTACATTGTAGAAAGAAAGAGCTGATTCTCCCAAGTTGTGTTCTTACCTTCACACACAACCTTACTCTGTGGCATGCCCTCCTCACTCCTACCTTAAATTAAAAAACAATATAAAAATAAAAATGTGTCATAATTCAATGTAACTTTTCATATACCAGGGCCTCACCATCTCTATGATGCTTACCGGAGTTGATATCACCACCATCTATTTCTGCAACACTAAATGAAGCACAAAATAACTGATAGACTTTTAAAAAAACATCTTAAGGGCCACAGCTGGCTTTGACTGGATTAAAAGATTGGTGATAGAGTATAAGATCTTGACTTCTACAGCAACTACACAGTACAGCTCCAAATATCTTGGTACTATTTAGTAATCTGTAATTTACGACCTATGGTTCTTCAGAATTAAACAAAGACACTTAATTCTACCCACGCTGTGCTGTTTATCATCTTGTGTTGATATGTTGTTGTTTCGGTCCTATGGATAGCACCATAACATCTACCACTGCACTTTCCATCTCCCATAAACATTGGCCCTTGGAGAAGCACAGACAGCAAAAGGATGAACAATGGGTGTTCTTCACCAAGAGTGGTGTCCTTCAATATGCTTATCTGAAACTCTTCTTAAACAACCATGACCATTTATATTCAGGGGCAAAATAATGCTGGTCCTGTGTTTTACCTGAACTTTAACCTTCATCTCACTCCACACCTTTGGTTTGCTGAGAATGATGTGGTGACAGTATCAACATTTGCTGTAGACATCCTTTAGGAAAAATCAGAGATGCGAATTGCTCCCTTGACCTTTATCTGAATTTCTCCTCTTGAGCCTCCTGGACTACTCCTTATAAATACCATAGTCCTTTGACAAATCACCTAAGGTACCAGGGATCAGTAGATGTTAGAGCACACCAAATCTGAGGGTAGTCTCTAGGAGTTCCAGTCTTTGATCTAAAAAATTGACTAGTGAAACTTTACTTGTAGAGTCTGATGTATCTGATTTTGAACATCAGTGTTACTTTAAAAGTGAGTTGACCATATTAGTGCTGTTATTTAAGAAGTGATTGACAGCAAATGTGTCTCTGACTTTTCACTTTGTCTTTCTCTGAAAAAAAAAAAAGAATGCATCGTTTCATTTTTGATAGTGACACCAACTTTTTACCTCTACAAGAAAATGAAATTTAGCAACATATATGAATGCTCTATTATAATTAAAGATTAAATTTAAATAATTTTTATAATTAGAAATTAAAATACCAGAGGATCCACAGGGAACACTGGCTGGCCAAAGTAGCAGAATTATATATGTAAAAAGACATAAGCAAGAAATTGTTTTACAATTATGTTATCTCAGGTTTATCTACTTTAAAGTTTTTTTCATACAAAAATTTGTCTTTACTGACAGGGATTTAAAACCTACTAGGTGTTCTTGTTCTCCTGTGAGCAAAAGAGATTGCAAATGTGATGTGAAAATTAGCACAATTCTGCCACATTTCATTGATGCTTTTCTCTAGAAGAATTCAGCAGTGAATCCTCTCTGCTGCTGTACTGCAGCCTTCAGAACCAAAGGTCTGTCTATATCCCCTTTTCTACCTTTAAAGTCAGTAGAAACAATAAAATAAAAGTGGGTTAGAACACAGAGGCACATAGAAAAGAGAAAAAAAAATACTAACTCTTTAATAGCTATGACAAGTGAATTCGAACTTCTATTTGAGGGCTGTCATGAAAGACTGTCAGCGAAATTTAAAGTAAAATACGCCCTTCTAAGTGAAATAGGCTGCCATCCAACTGAATCTTCTATTCAACAAAGAACTCCATGGGCTTCTATTTAAAGAAGAACTTCATGGCTGCACACATTTCGAAAAGTTATTAAAAATTTATTCAGATTAGTAAAATGTCACAGGCTAATATAAGATATGATTATGAATATTTTGGCAGCATCAAAATCTCGAGTTTTTTTTTTTTTTAAATTAAAACAATACCCATCTTGGTGGCAGCTGTTTGAACTGAGAGGGCAGAACCAGTTACCTGAGATATCCCAAGTGTAAGATCTCTGGGGACTCGGGCCGCCAGCCAGTCATCTAAGAAAGGGAGCTTGGCAGAGCAGCGGTTCCTGTGTTCCACAGGGCGTGGGTTCTCTGCCCTGTGGGAGACCCTGCACTCTCCACTCCCGCGATCACTGGATTAGGCGAGCAGAACCAGGTACTCACGATATCCAGAATTTGGGATCTCTGGGGACTCAAGGCCACCAGGCAGCGATCTGGGCAGAGCAGCGGTTCCTGGGTCCCAACCAGGCATGGGCTCTGCGCCCTGAGAGGGACCCTGCACTCTGAGCAACTGCAGCCATCTTGGTGGCGGCTGCTTGGATTGAGCGGGCAGAACCAGATACCTGAGATATCCCAAGCGTAAGATCTCTGGGGATTCAGGCCACAAGCCAGTCATCTAAGAATGGGAGCTTGGCAGAGCAGCGGTTCCTGTGTTCCACAGGGCGTGGGTTCTCTGCCCTGTGGGAGACCCTGCACTCCCCACTCCATGTGGCTGCTGCCAGCATCCTTGCTGCTGACTGGACTAAGCAAGCAGAACCAGAGAAGACAAGCAGCATCAGGTCCACAGAGATAACGAATATAACTGCATGGAGCAAGAAATACCAGGGGTCCAACAGCACCCAAGAGGAAAACAACACATCAGCAATCTGTGCCAGGGGAAACCCAGTCATCCAGTGGTGGGGAAATAGCCTTATGAGCCCACAGGAGGTTCAAACACCAGCTAGTGACTACAGGACCAACTAAGGCCAGAGATAACCAGATGGCAAAAGGCAAACGTAGGAACGTTACTAACAGAAATCAAGGCAATATGGCAGCATCTGAACCCAGTTCCCCCACAGCAGTAAGTCCTGGATACCTCAACACACCAGAAAAACAAGATTTGGATCTAAAATAATTGGTCAGGATGCTGATAGCAGAACACATAGATAAATCTCTTAAAGAAATACAGGAGAAAATGGATCAAAAATTAGAAGCCATTACAAGGCAAACAAAAACAAAATCACTTAAAGAAATTCAGGAGAATATGGATAAAAAAATAGAAGCTAATAAGGAGGAATTACAAAAATCACTTAAAGAAATACAGGAGAACGTGGGTCAACAAGTAGAAGTCATGAAAGAGGAAACACAAAAATCCCATAAAGGCCGGGCGGTGGTGGCACATGCCTTTAATCCCAGCACTTGGGAGGCAGAGGCAGAGGCAGGTGAATTTCTGAGTTTGAGGCCAGCCTGGTCTACAGAGTGAGTTCCAGGACAGCCAGGGCTACACAGAGAAACCCTGTTTCGAAAAAACAAAACAAAACAAACAAAACAAACAAACAAAAAAACCTCTTAAAGAATTACATGAAAATACAAACAAGCAAGCAGAAGATCTGAGCAAAACCATCCAGGATCTAAAACCAGAAGTAGAAACAACTAAGAAATCACAAAGGAGGACAACTTTGGAGATAGAAAACCTTGGGAAGAAATCAGGGGTCGTAGATGCAAATATCAACAATAGAATACAAAAGATAGAAGAATCTCAGATGCCGAAGACACCATAGAAACCATTGGTTCAACAGTCCAAGAAAATGCAAAATGCAAAAAGCTTGTAACCCAAAACATCCAGGAAATCCAGGACACAATGAGAAGAACAAACCTAAGGGCTATAGGCATAGATGAGAGGGAAGATATACAACTTAAAGGGCCAGCAAATATCTTCTACAAAATTATGGAAGAAAACTTCCCCAACCTAAAGAGAGAGATGCCCATGAATATACAAGAAGCCTATAGAACTCCAAACAGTCTGGACCAGAACAGAAATACCTCCCGTCACATAATAATCAAAACCCCAAATGTACTAAGCAAAGAAAGAATATTAAAGGCAGTAAGAGAAAAAGGCCAAGTAACATATAAAGGAAGGATGAGACCATGTCTACCCTTTACTGCTGTCTAGGCTGCTTGACTGCACAGCAGCGGAGCCCAGTGCGTGGTGAGCAAAGTCCATCCCTTTATAGAGCAAGTCTTCTAGTGTAGCTGGAGTACAGGAAAAAGGGGTTGCAGTCCCTTTATGGTCACATTGTGGGTATACAAGAGGCCTTCAGAAATGCTGGGGTAAAGGGTTGATCTTTCTAACCAGATAAATTAGGAAAATAAAAAACATATTTTATAGCTACAACAAATACTTCAATAAGAATGTTTGGTTTTGGCAAGGTGTTCTGTCTTTGCACAGTTGAAGTTTGATGAAGGAAACAGTCATAATGATCAACTCATGTTGGCATGTTCAGAACAACAGGAGAACCTAGTGTGCTAATATAATGATGGAAAATGATCTTTAGGGAAAAATGTAATCCATAAATTTACATATATTGTTAAATATATATCATATAATTTAAGATATTCATTTATTTGCCTTTAAATATTCACAAAACTCTGTCATAAAAAAATTACCAAATTTTACAAATTAGTTGTAACAGTGACTATCAGAGAAATCTTCAATAGGTAAATCTGGTGAAATCAAAGTGTACTTCAGTAAAAACCTACTATTTTTGTCTGACTCATCTGAGCCATTTTTATAGCTTTAAACGGCAATAAAATTCCTATTTCTTTGTGGTTAAAAAAAATAAAGGAAGATCTATCAGGATTAAACCAGACTTCTCACCTGAGACAATGAAAGCTAGAAGATCCTGAGCAGATATCATGCAGACTCTAAGAGAACACAAATTTCAGCCAAAACTACTTTACCCAGGAAAATGTTCAATCGTCATAGATGGAGAAACCAAGGTATTCCATGACAAAACCAAATTTGCACAGTATCTTTCCACAAACCCAGCCCTACAAAGGATAATAGGAGAAAAACACCAACACAAGGAGGGAAACCACACCCCAGAAGAAGCAAGATAGAAACCCCCTCTCATCAAACCCAAAAAAGATAACCACTCAAATATAAAAAAGGAAGTAATAATTACTATTACTTAATATCTCTTAATATCAATGGACGCAATTCCCCCATAAAAAGACATAGACTAACAGACTGGATATGGAAATACGACCCTACAATTTGCTGCATACAGGAAACACATCTCAGTGTCAAAGACAAACACTACCTTAGAGTAAAAGGCTGGAAGACAATTTTACAAGCAAATGGTCTCAGGAAACAAGTCAGAGTAGCCGTTCTATATCAGATAAAATTGACTTTCAACCTAAAGTCATCAAAAGAGACACAGAAGGTCACTTCTTGCTTGTCAATGGGAAAAATCCACTAAGAAGAACTCTCAATACTGAACATCTATGCTCCAAATGCAAGGGCACCCTCATTCATAAAAGAAACTCAACTAGAGCTTAAAGCACACATTACACCTAACACAATAATTGTGGGTGACTTCAACACTCCACTATCCTCAATGGACTGATCAGGAAACCAGAAACTAAACAAGGCCACAGTGAAACTAATTGAAGCTTTGGACCAATTGGATACATACATATACATATATATATACATATACATATATATATATATATATATATATATATATATATATATATATATAAACATTTCATCCCAAAGCAAAAGAATATATCTTTTTCTCAGCACCGCATGGAACCTTTCCAAAATCGATCATATAATTGGTCACAAGACAGATGCCAACAAATACAAGAAGATCGAACTAATTCCATGCCTCCTATCAGATCACTGTGGAGTAAAAGTGGTCTTCAATAGCAAGAAAAACAACAGAAAGCCCACATACACATGGAAATTGAACAATACTCAATGACACCTTGGTCAAGGAAGAAATAAAAAAAGAAATCAAAGACTTCTTAGAATTCAATGACAATGAAGGTACAACCTATCCAAATCTATGGGACACAATGAAAGCAGTGCTAAGAGGAAAACTCATAGCCCTGAGTGCCTCCAAAAAGAAACTGGAGAGAGCACACACTAGCAGCTTAACAGCACACCTGAAAGCCCTGGAATGAAAAGAAGCTAATTCACCCCGGAGGAGTAGAAGACAGGAAATCATCAAACTCAGGGCTGAAATCAATCAAGTAGAAACAAAGTGAACCATACAAAGAATCAACAAAACCAGGAGCTGGTTCTTTGAGAAAATCAACAAGATAGATAAACCCTTAGCCAGACTAACAAATGGGCACAGAGACACTATCCAAATTAACAAAATTAGAAATGAAAAGGGGGATATAACGACAGAAACTGAGGAAATTAAAAAAAATCAGATTCTACTATAAAAACCTATACAAAATGCAACTGGAGAATCTGGAGGAAATGGACAATTTCCTAGACAGATACCAAATACCAAAATTAAATCAGGATCAATTAGATCAGCTAAACAGTCCCATAACCCCTAGAGAAATAGAAGGGGTTATAGAAAGTCTCCCAACCGAAAAAATACGGGACCAGATGGTTTTAGTGCAGTATTTTATCAGACCTTCAAAGAAGACCTAACACCAATACTCTTCAAACTATTCTACAAAATAGAAACAGAAAGAACACTGCCCAACTCGTTCTACAAAGCCACAATTATGCTGATACCAAAACCACTCAAAGATCCAACAAAGAAAGAGAACTATAGGCCAATTTCCCTTATGAATATTGATGCAAAAATACTAAATAAAATCTTTGCCAACTGAATCCAAGAGCACATCAAAATGATCATTCACCATAATCAAGTAGGCTTCATCCCAGGGATGCAGGGATGGTTCAATAAACGAAAATCCATCAATGTAATCCACTACATAAACAAACTAAAAGAAAAAAACACCACATGGTCATCTCATTTGACAAAAAAGCATTTGACAAAATTCAGCATCCTTTCATGCTAAAAGTCCTGGAAAGAACAGGAATTCAAGGCCCATACCTAAACATAATAAAAGCGATATACAGCAAACCAGTAGCCAACATCAAAATAAATGGAGAGAAACTGGAAGCAATCCCAATAAAATCAGGGACTAGACAAGGCTACCCTCTCGCTCCATATCTTTTCAACATGGTACTTGAAGTCCTAGTGAGAGCAATTAGACAACATAAGGAAGTCAAAGGGATACAAATTGGAAAGGAAGAAGTCAAACTATCATTATTTGCAGGTGATATGATAGTATACTTAAGCGACCCAAAAAACTCCATCAGAGAACCCCTACAGCTGATAAACAACTTCAGCAAAGTGGCTGGTTATAAAATCAACTCAAGCAAATCAGTAGCCTTCCTATACTTAAAGGCTGAGAAAGAAGTTAGGGAAATAACACCTTTCACAATAGCCACAAACAATATAAAGTATCTGGGCGTGACTCTAACCAAACAAGTGAAAGATCTATATGACAGGAACTTCAAGTCCTTGAAGAAAGAAATCGAAGAAGACCTCAGAAGATAGAAAAATATTTCATGCTCTTGGATTGGCAGGATCAATATAGTAAAAATGGCCATCTTGCCAAAAGCAATTTACAGATTCAATGCAATCACCCTCAAAATACCAAATCAATTCTTTGTAGATCTAGAAAGAGCAATTCTTAAATTCATCTGGAGTAACAAAAAACCCAGGATAGCTAAAACTATTCTCAACAATAAAAGGACTTCTGGGGGAATCAATATCCCTGACCTCAAGCAGTAATACAGACCAATTGTGTTACAAACTGCATGGTATTGGTACAGTGACAGGCAAGTAGATCGATGGAATAGAATTGAAGACCCAGAAATGAACCCACAGAGTTATGGTCAGTTGATCTTTGATAAAGGAGCTACAACCATCCAGTGGAAAAAAAGATAGCCTTTTCAACAAATAGTGCTGGTTCAACTGGAGGTCAACATGTAGAAGAATGCAAATTGACCCACTCTTATCACCTTGTACTAAGATCAACTCTGAGTGGATCAAGGACCTCCCCATGAAGCCAGGTACACTGAAACTAATAGAAAAGCAACAGGGGAAGACCCTGGTGGATTTGGGCTAAGGGGGAAAGTTCCTGAAGTGAACACCAATAGCTTATGCTCTAAGACCAAGAATTGACAAATGGGACCTCATAAAATTACAAAGTTTCTGTAAGGCAAAGGACACTGTCAGAAGGACAAAATGGCAAGCAACAAATTGGGAAAAGATCTTCACCAACCCCATATCCGACAGAGGGCTAATATCCAATATATACAAATAACTCAAGAAGTTAGACCCCAAAGAACCAAATAACTCTATTATAAATGGGGCACAGAGCTAAACAAAGAATTTTCACCTGAAGAAATTCGAATGGCTGAGAAGCACCTTAAGAGATGTTCAACATCATTAGTCATCAGGGAAATGCAAATCAAAACAACCCTGAGATTCTACCTCACACCAGTCAGAATGCCTAAATTTAAAAACTCAAGAGACAACAAGTGCTGGCGAGGATGTAGAGAAAGAGGAACACTCCTCCACTGTTGGTGGGATTGCAAGATGGTACAACCGCTCTGGAAATCAGTCTGGCGGTTCCTCAGAAAATTGGGCATGACACTTCTAGTGAACCCTGTCATACCACTCCTGGGCATATACCCAGAGGATTCCCCTACATGCAATAAAGACACATGCTCCACAATGTTCATAGCAGCCTTATTTATAATAGCAAGAAGTTGGAAGTAGCCCAGATGTCCCTCAAAGGAGGAATGGATACAGATAATGTGGTATATTTACACAATGGAATACTACTCAGCAATTAAAAATAATGAATTCATGCAATTTGTAGGCAAATGGTTGGATCTGGAAAACATCATCTTAAGTGAATTAACCCAATCACAAAAGAATACATATGAAATGCAATCATTGATAAGTGGATATTAAAGAGCCCAGAAGGTCTGAATACTTAAGGCACAATTAGCAAATCAAAAGATTCCCAAGAAGAAAGAAGGAGAGGACACTGGTCCCGAAAAGACTGGATACAGTTTTGCAGGAGAGTACCAGAACAGAGAAAGGGTTGGGTGAGCGTGATTGGGGAATGGGTGGGGTGGGGGTTGGGGGTAGGGGTTGGGGAAGGGACTTATGGGACATATGGTGAGGGGAAAACTGGGAAAGGGGAAAGCCTTTGGAATGTAAACAAAGAATATAGAAAAAAAACACCCTAATAAGATTCCAGAAATATTTCCAGTCTTGGTCTGTTTATTTTCAATGAAATAACTCAAACAATACTATATTTTCTCTCTCTCCCCCCCTTCTCTTTCTCAACATCATTTTGGGATTTGTTATTCTTTCATTGTCACATGATCTCACCAAATAATTCAAGTTACCTGTGGACTCAAAATTCTTCTACTTCTGCTTCCTGTGTGTTGGGATCAGACCTGAGTCACTGTGTATAGGTGTAGATTTACAGACATGTTATATATATATATATATATATATATATATATATATATGTGTGTGTGTGTGTGTGTGTGTGTGTGTGTGTGTGTGTATGTATGTGTGTGTGTATGTATATACATATACACATATGCCTATAATCATAGTAACCTTATGTTCCACATTTATTTTATTTTTTTTGTGTGCATGTTTTCTATTGTATATTTGTCTTTACAGTAGAGAAAATATTTTCTTATTGTGATTATTCAAGATGCAAGTGGAAAACAAAGAAAAAAACTTTAGAAATTGTTGCCCTAGGACATTGATACTGGGGTCAAAAATGGAAAGACAATAAATAAACACCCATGATATTTGGTAAGTATTATGAAAAAAGGCATCTCTGCAGTGCTATGGGAGTGTCCTGATAGGTTGGACTAATCAAGAAAACAATGGTAAAGAAAATGATATCTGTACTTATAGAATCCTTGTACAAGACTGGCCTGATTGGGCTTGGGTGTAGTGCTGCAGTCTGGGGCCATATATTTTTCTATACTAGCTGGACACATACAATGACAGCATGAGAGTTGCTCATTACCACATATTAAAAGTTTAAAAAGCAACCTTAATAAATATATGCTAAATAAACTAATTTCCCACAATCCACTTAAGATGTTAAAAAGAAGATAAATTTACCAATCCAATCCACTTCAGAGGTCCCAAAACTCAGGTTTGAATGTCACTATTCAATGGCAGCTCTGTCGCCAAGGGGTGATGTATATCATCACTTCAAAAACATGCGCCTCCTAGTTGGCTTCTCTGCTCTGACTGCTGCCTTCATGAAGACTCTTACTGCCTTCTTGAGCCATCAGCTTTTGCTTAAGGAATCCTGTATCAAGCCATTTGAGACTTTCTTTGGTCTGTACTGCAGGTGATACAGTTGATGGGTCTTCTCACAGTTGATGGGTCTTCTCACCCTCTACCCATCTCCCTCTACTCCCACATTCCTTATTTCTGTTCCTTCATTCATCCCATGTAAATCCCTTGTGTGACTAATTCTATTTTGGCATTGCTTCTGGGAAAACCTAGACACAGGCATTGTGCACAATGCCAAGTAAGCAGCTGAAGCAACGTGTTTGGGAATTGTGGTGTACTGGGATCATGAAACATTAGGTAGTCTTATGGAGTCTGCTCCACTCCTGAAGATTCCAGGCACTGTCATTTTATAGCACTCTGCTGCCTGTACAAGCAGCTTCTGGGACTGTGGCATGGACTTAGAATGGTTAAGATAAACGATGCTTTAGAGAAGTTAGATTACAATGTTGCACTAGACGCACACAGGGAGGCATTTTTAGTTCTCATCCTAGTCCTTCTTTCTAAATATAAATATATGTGACATCTTAACATTCTTGAATCTTCCTACAAGTACTGAAATATGAGGACCGATCTTTGGTCTTACTCCATCTTTTCCAAGCCCAAGATATTAAGTGTAAAAGGATAGGACAGATAAACATCATTCAGTACTTGAGAACCCAATGTTCCTCTACTTGGTAGAAGCTTTGCCAACAAAATGTCATACAGCTTGGCTGCAACAACACACACTTTATCCCCTAAGTATTCTAATTCTGAACATACTTTTACATTTTTAATTGGCTACATGGATGATTATTAGGTGTGTTTTCTCCTGTAATAAAATATTTTCATACTTGCTCTGGCTCAAACTCATCTTGACTTCTCATCTTCCACTTCTGCTATAATTTGTCAAATCAACATTTACACATTTAAAACCAGGAATGGATACTGATGGCAATGAAAACACAGAAATTACATCTGCACTTAGATTATCTGAATGGCTGAGCTCTCTATGATATTACAATTTACACTTTTAGGTTTGCAAAGCATTGACATTTAAACCAGGTAGGCAGCAAGCTCAGGGCTTGTATCCAACTCTGTCTGCCTGCAAGATAGGTTCACTTAGGGTAGAAGCCATCTGTGAAACCTGGTGTGGCCATAAAAAGAAATAGGTCTGTGGTTATTTGAACACATCTATAGTAAGTATAGATAAGAGGAATGGAAAGAAAATAGAAGATCACTTTATATGTACTAAAACCAATCCACAAGTTAGTACTTTTATCTCAATGAAGATCATTATATGTAGTAACCTATGTAAAGCAATACTTCATATGCAAGACTGTAAAAATGGTGGGCCAGTCACAGACATTCAAATTTCAATTATTAAATCTAGAATCCAAATTATGTCATATATTTTTGCCCCTAATCAACAGTAAAAAAGTCAATAAATACACATTGGAGATATTTTGAAGCCTAAATTAATTCATCTTTCATCAAAACATCATTAAAATATGCAGTTTTTAATATAAAACTATTTTGCTCTCTCACTAAAAGTTTTTAAATAATCACGATAATGTATTTGGTATATTGCATCTGTTTTAGAATGTTCAGTTTTGGAGATCAAAGAAAAACTCTAAAATCTTAAGTCTTTCATAGATTAATTTATTACTGTCAACCAAAATTACACATAATATATCATCAGGATCATTGGTGTTTGACATTATTCATTGAGTTAGTAAATACAAACCAGAATACAATATGCAAATAATAAGCCCTGGTTCCTTTTAAGGAATTAATGAAGACTGCAAAAGAAAGGATTTTTATAGTCTATTAATGGTTTGTCTATCCATGATTGTTCAAATTACAAGAATAAATAAAATTATTTACCTTTGTGGGTTTCTTTGTGAGTAACGTTGTGAGTTACTGTGAGGTCCATCAAATGCTGAATTAATTAATAGCAATATGTTGATATTTTCTTGATCGTGTCTTGAACAAGAAGCAAATAATACACTAAAATATCAAATGCCAAGAGTTAATTCAAGACATAGTAAGTGTAAATATATTTACCTAATAGTTTAACTTCTTATGTAGCTGAGAAAATTATAGTAAAATATTAAAATTAGAATGTCCACTAACTTACCCACAAGATGGTGGTTTATGTAACTTCTACCTTTATGAGTCCACAGTCCTCAGGCAAAGGTTTATAGCAAGCTCAAATACTGTATGCCACTCACTTAGAGTAGGTAATTAGAATTAGCTTAAACAAACTGTTAGTCTCTGAAAACAACAATTAGATATTTCTACTTCTCAATTTGACTTCACATGACAACCCCACTACTTCCCTAATAATATAAACTTTCTTCCGAAGATTCCATGCACTTTTCCCAATAATTAAATTGTCTTTGTAATATGCCTCTATAAGTTAGAAACCAAGCTATTTACCTACAGTTTATATACTATAAAAACTAAAGTTACATAATACCATCAAAGTCATAGAGCTAAAAGAATAGCAAGGCATTTTCTTCCAAGTTTTCCATTTCTCCTATTAAAAGAAGCTGTCTTTATTATACCTGTCTTCCTAGAGGTGAGTATTTGGTCAATAGTAAGGCTGGACATACCTAAAAGTATTAGCTGAGTTTATAGAAGGTGAAAAAGCATCATCCACAGCTTGTGATTTGCTGCTGAAGCCTCTATTAGTGCTTGCAAGGCTGACACCAGAGCTCGTAGTCCACTACTGTACCCTGGCAACAAATCCAAACAGAAAGGGTTGGAGTGTGACAGCTGCAGTTTCTGTGCCTTTGGTTTCGCAACAGTGACATTTTGGCTGAAGCAAAGACCAAAGAACAGTAAGAATGTTCTGTGACTGTCTGGGAACACAATTAGAGCTTGTGAATGTACACCACTCCCGCAGTGAAGACGTAGGCTACTTAGACTAAGCAAGTTAAGTTGCCAAGAATTATTTTAAGACTGTGTCTATGACGTCCTATGAAATAGACACCATGTGGTTTTCATGTCACTTACCTGGGTGTAAATACAGTTTTTAGAATCCAACAACTACACCAGTATGTGAGTAATATTATTCTCTATCCACTAATCAAATTACCATAACTCCTTCCCACTGGGGCTGAACAGACTGGAATATGGTTCACTGAGCATCTAAAAACCAGCATATAGGCATACATCTCAGGGCACACATAAACTCCCTTTCTCTGATAATACCAGCCTTAATGCTGCAGGAGGAATCAAAGCTAAACAAGACTGCACACTCGGGAGTGTGAGTACAACTTTAAGAAATTTTTTTATGCCATGACATACACAGAGCTGACCTGAGGTCTAGGAATCACAAAGCTAAGTTTTCACTATTTGTATCAATAACTGCTTATGACTTGGGACTAGTTACCTACTGTAATTCTTACCTTTCCTTATTTATAAAACAGGATTATAAATATCACATAAGATGTACTTGGGAATAAATATTATAGGTAAAACATTCCTGGAATCCCAAAACCATGCAGAATTCATACTGCTATATATAGGCAGTTAATTTTTGTCAAAGGATACCCTCCACATTTGACTGTTTAAAACAAAAATGAATAATGACTTGACAAATAAAATTTACATACCTTTTCAGGGAGTTATTTGAAAGATTACAAAATCCCCAATGCTAGATTTACAAGATGTAGAACTCCCAAGTCAGTTATATTAACCAACATGACAATAATAATTTGTTTCGCTGAAGAGTATGTGGAGACTTAATGCTCTTCTTTCTGTGCCTTACAGAAGGCTTCTGTGTCCATTAGGAAAGCAAATGTTAAACACATACACAGGTACACATGCATACACACACATACATACATATGCACACACTTCTGCTTCATGATATCACGGCACTACCAAGGCAGCCAAAAATTCTAGGAATTACAGATTCCTGTTTGCTGTGGTTTGGATGTGTGATGTTCCTCTTTGGTTGATGTCTCTGGGAGGCCTGCTCTTGTCTGAGGGCATGTAGAGTGGTGGTAGATCTGCAGAAAAGGGAAGGTGGGAGTGAGAGACTAGAGGGAGGTAAGAGAGGGGAAACTCCAGCAAGGATGTACTTATAATAAAAATTGAAAGAAAGGAAGGAAGGTAGGAAGGAGAGAAGAGAGGAGAGGAGTGGAGAGGAGAAGGAAGGGAAGAGAAAAAAGAAAAGAAAAGAAAAGAAGAGAAGAGAAAAGAAACGAAAAGAAAGGAAGTGGTGGGTTGGCATTGAAGAAGTCGATGAGATGGGATTTAAAGTTTACAGCCCAGCTTAACTACAGCTTTCTCCTTAGGCCAGATGTGAGCAAATCTTTATCACCAGGCCTACCGCACCATGATAGACTTTCCTTTCTGGAACTAGAGACATGACTTTGCAATTAGCAGTTGCTACTGGTCTTTCAGATGACCAAGGATTAGTTCCAGTACCCATGAGCTAGCTCCTAACCATTTGTTTCTCCAGTTCCAGTGCCCTCTATGGCACCTTTGGCTTCAGAATTCATATGGTGTGAATAAAACCACCAAGTCAAACATACACACCAATAAATAATTCCTCCTGATTCCTTTAAACATTTTACCACAGCAATAAGAAACGTTAACTCCGGGCAGTGGTGGCGCGCTCTTGTAATCACAGCACTCAGGAGATTGAGGCAGGCAGATTTCTGAGTTCGAGGCCAGCCTGGTCTATAGAATGAGTTCCAGGACAGCCAGGGCTACACAGAGAAACCCTGTCTTGAGAGAGAGAAAAAAAAGCAGAAACAAAGAAACGTTAACTCCTACTTGGTGGAGCCAGAGAAAGGACAACACACAATTATCCCACACACCTTTGGGCAACTTCACAGGACTAAGGAGACAAAAGAATAATATTCAGGGCTGGGAAAGTAGCCAGGAACTACTGAAAGTCTAGCCAGGAACTACTGAAAGTCTAGGATTCTGAAAAGAATGGGTGGCTACAGGAGCCCTCAGCGCTGAATTTACACTTAGAGTTTGCCGATTAAACTGTTCTGAGGATGCAGCTTATTACCAAAAACAAAAGGGGACAAAAAGGAAAACTGAGAATTGAGAAACACTCAGGCTTCTGGTAGGTTCCACTGAAAGCCATTTCCTAAGCATGTGAAGAAAACAAAGGAAGCTGAAAGGCTACTTTATAAAATATATTGTTGCTGGAATTTCCAACCCCAAGAAGCCCATATAAAAACATACAATCTAGTTATTATAATTATAAGCTATATATAAGCCTAGACTGCACAGATCTAACACTATATTAACTTATTCAACTGTAAGCCCCCTTTCTACGTGCAGTTTCTCCTGGCCACATGTTTCTGGTCTGTCATGGTTTCTTCCTCCTCTTCTTCAGTCCTCTCTACTTCTCCTCTCATCCTCTTCTGCCTTTCTACCTGACACCATTCTCAAACCTCCAGTCCCAGATTTCTCCTCCACTGCCCAATACCAGGCGCTGACTTTTATTGGCCAGCTAAAATGGGGAGCAGGTTCACCTGAGATCACCTGAGTATGCGATGGACTACTCGCCAGGGGCAACCCCTCTTGAGGGAGCAGAATACAAACAAAATCAGGACCACCTGCAGCATTCCCCCCTTTGTCCAATTAAAAAGGTTCCTTCCCTTATAGTAGCAAATTATATATAGTAGGAACTATTTTGGAGAAATTATGAAAACTACCAAGTATGGATTACACTTCAGGCCATTATACTTGACAATCAAGAAAAAAGTCTCTTATCACATATGTTAACTGAAAGAGTTTACATTTCCATTCCTCAATAATGTTTGATTTTAGCTTGTATTACCATCTGAAATCCATCCTTTCAAATCTAGAACATATTGTTTAATGTTAAACAACATAAGTTCAATTGTGAGACTAAAACTAATCTTCACCTATATCAGATATTTGAGAAGGAGTTAACTATTATCTGTGCAGGAAGTATAAAGACATAGTTTCCAAAACCTGTAAAATTAACAGACACAGCTGAATTTCTGGACAGTTTCTCGATATTTCTTCTAACATTGGAGCATCTATCTTCAGCCTTCTGGCCCAGAACCATCTGACAGACCTTAAGTGAAGCAGAAATTATGAAGGACTAGCTTACCCTGTCTTCACAGAACTTAGCAGTTGATTATCCTGTCTCTTTTTGTCCTTTTTAGGACAGTATTTTGTTTGTAGATGAAATCGCACCATTTCCTGCCCAGTGGTTAGCTTGCCACAATTGAAGCACCTCCACCTGGAGGCAATGATGCTCAAAATCTTCTTTGAAGTGGAATGGAGGGGGGAGGTTAACGTCAGGATCAGACATGCCTCAAAAGTTCTTTTAATAATGAAATACTATTAAATGACATATTCTGTGGATCTCTGATGCTTTGTAAGAATATCTATATATACAGAGCATAACTGAATTATCAAACATTGACTATTCTTACTTGTCACTGTTTAAATAATCTTGAAAACACTTGTTGTCATTAATTAAATTAGAATTAAAAAAGACCATAACTTTCACTATTTTATTAACTTGCATTATGTAATCATCCTAAACAGTTTGTAAGAGCAGCTATTAAAAGGAGTAGGTTTAAGCCTTATATTCTTTTTTTTGTTAGTTTATGTATTTTGTAAACAATTTTCCTTAACATTTTCCTTCCACAAGGCACACAGTCCTTTTCGATTTCAGCCTTATAATGCACTGCACAAAACAAATTCCTCATAATACAAAGCATTCCAAAAGTTACAAGAAAGTATTAGATATAATAGGAAGGCTGAGCTTATATAATCAAATGTGTATATTGTATGAAACGAACCTAATTTTGTTTAGACAAGGTGGGGTAACTGACATGCTACAAGACATAACCACTGATTGGGAGGCTTATAAGTGTGGACTTCTCTGGAGTAGGACATGGTCTATAGCACTCTTTCTTTTCTTTTTTTCTTTTTTCCCCGTTTTTATTGGATATTTTCTTTATTTACATTTCAAGTGTTATCCCCTTTCCAAGTCTCACCTTCAGAACCTCCCTATGCAATCCGCTGTTCCCCTGTTTCTATGAGGTCACCCCCTCACCCACCCACTCCTGCCTGCCCGCATTGGGATTCCACTACACTGGGGTATCAAGCCCCTTCAGCCCAAGGGACTCTCCTTCCACTGATGTCCAACAAATCCATCCAATGCCACATATGCAGCCAGAGCCATGAGTCCCTCCATGTGTACTCTTTGGTTGGTGGTCCAGTGACTGGGAGCTCTGGGGGTTCTGGCCTGTTGATACTGCTGCTTCCCTCCATGGGGCTGCAACCCCCCTCAGCTCCTTCAGTCCCTTCTCCAACTTCTCCATCAGGGACTCAACAATCAGTCCAATGGTTGGATGTGAGCATCCCTTTACATTTTTTCAGGCTCTGACAAAGCCTCTCAAGAGACAGCCATATCAGGATGCCGTCAGCAAGCACTTCCTGACATCTGTAATAGTATCTCCGTTTGGTGACCGTATATGGGATAGATAACCAGGTGGGGCAGTCTCTGGATGCCTTTTCCTTCAGTCTTTGCTCCACACTTCATCTCCACATTTCCTCCTGTGAGGACGCTGTTCCCCCTTCTAAGAAGCACTGAAGCATGCACACTTTGGCCTTCCTTCTTCCTGAGTTTCACATAGTCTGTGAATTGAATCATGGGTATTCTGAACTGTTGGGCTAATATCCACTTATGAGTGAAATGCATACCATGTGTGAAAGCCCTCTCTAATTTCTTTATGAAGGTTATGCTATGGTCCTTCCTCTTAGTAACACTTTTGTTGTACTCCATAATCTTGGGTATGTTGTGCATTCAGTTTCACTGAATCCTAAGAAATATTTAATTTCTTTCTTTATTTCTGTCTTGTCCCAGTTTTCATTCAGTAGAGAGTTGTTCAGTTTCCATGAATTTGTAGACTTTCTGTTGTTTCTGCTGTTGTTGAAATCTAGCTTTAATTTGTGGTGGTCTGATAGGATACAAGGATTTTTTTTTTTGTGTGTGTGTGTCTGTTAAGATTTGCTCAAGTCTTACATGGATACATACATCCTTTTCTTGTTTTGGAAAATGATTAAGAGTTGAGTGTTTCCATGGTTAGTTATTTTAAGAAAATGAGAGAATTTTTCCTGAATGGTTTTGTTTATAATGATCTCATTAGCAGCAGACTAAAGTTTTAAGATGTGATGTGTTACTGCAAAATGAATGGTAAGCCAAATCCGTATTATATATTGGAGTTGTAAAATTGTGTTTAGATTTTTAAATTTATGCATATGTGTGTATGCACATCTGTACACATGCTTATTTAATGCAGAAGAGTGTACTGGATCTCCTAGAGCTGGAGGTATAAGTAGTTGTAAGCAACCTACTAGAAGTGCTTCCAACAAAAGTCTTGTTTTCTGGAAGAGCTTTGTTGATTTTAAAAACTGAACAATCTCTCTAGCCATTATAAAGTGTTGTTGTCTTTGTCTTAGAGACAGTGTGTGATTATGCAGACTGTATGCAGGCTGTCCTGAAACTTACCATGTAATGCAGAATGTCCTCAATTATGTAGTGATTATTTGTTTTTCCTCCTGTGTTTTGGGATTACAGCTGTCACCACCACAAAGCTATGCATTCTTCACTTCCACCAAGCTCTTTAGGATTTAGTAACCTGGTTTAGTTTTCTAAGTATTTTTGCTTTTCTGTAAGGTAGTCCATTATTGTATCTTCTGTGTTATAGCATTTCCAACACAAAGAAAACTATGTATTATCTGCAGGAAGTCTCAGTGCTTACATTTCCCATGTTGTCAATCACATAATATGTGTGAAATAGTCCTGAATTTGAAAATACTTTAAGTTGCCTGGTCAACCTCCCTGACTCCTGAGTGTGGCTACCTTGGGTAGCTTCCTTTTAGTCATACACAACTTGTTTGTGTCCATGTAAAACCTGAACAACAATGTGAGTGGAGCTTTATAATTGACAGAAGTTAGAATCCACCTGCCTTAGTGCTGTGACAAAATTATCTGACAAAGCAGCTTAATGGGGAAAAAGTTAATTTCCACTCATAGTGTGAGAAGAAAACCATCGAGACAGAGATGTTAGAATAGTAGAAATATGATCCAGGTGGCCAAAAACAAAGAAGAAGTATTTGGAAAGCTGATATTAATGGATCCTTATGCTCATTTATTTTTTTTAATTTTTCCACAGTCAATGATCAGAACCTGAGTAATGCTGGAACTCACAGTGAATAAAACTTATTATCTCTATTGATGTAATCCACTAGAGCTCATATCCTTAGTAGTTACAGGCATTATCAAATTGATAAATAATTTTCATAATCATAACAACTGAATATTTATAAGTGATGGTGCAGGACCAATTTATTTTTTATTGCTTATCTACTAAGATACCCCACCATGCCACAAGGGCACATGCTCCACTATGTTCACAGCAGCCTTATTTGTGATAGCCAGAAGCTGGAAACAACTTAAATGTCTCATGACAGAAGAATGGATGCAGAAAATGTGGTTCATTTACACAATGGAATACTACTCAGCTATTAAGAACAAGGACATCCTGAGTTTTGCAGGCAAATGGATGGAACTAGAAAATATCATCCTGAATGAGGTAACTCAGACCCTGTTTTAGTTAAGGTTTTATTGCTGTGAACAGATACCATGACCAATGCAAGTTTTATAAAAGACAACATTTAATAGGGGCTGGCTTACAGGTTCAGAGGTTCAGTCCATTGTCATCAAGGCAGAAACATGGCAGCGTCCAGGCAGATATGGTGTAGGAGGAGCTGAGTTCTACATCTTCATCTGAAGGCTGCTAGTAGAAGACTGACTTCTAGGCAGCCAGGGTGAGGGTCTTAAGCCCACACCCACAGTGGCACACCTACTCCAACAAGGCCACACCTCCTAATAAGGTCACTTCCTGGGCCAATCATATACAAACCATCACATTCCACTCCCTGGTCCCCATAGACTTGTTCAAACATGAGTCTATGGGGGTCATACTTAACCATAGCATAATGCAAAATACATTTAATTCAACTTCAAAAATCTGTGTAGTCTAGAGCAGTCTCAACAGTATTAAAAGTCCAAAGTTCAATGTTTCTTTTGAGATTCATCCAATCACTTATCCGTAATCCCCCAAGCAAGACAGTAAACCAGCTGGGCAAAGACCAAGCTCTGCATCTTCATGTCTGATAGCAAAGCAGTCTTCAGATATATAACTCCTTTTTCATCTTGTTGACTTCAACAAGGTTTTTTCTCCTGGGCTTGTTCCATTCCCTGTTAGCAGCTTTCCTTGGCAGGCATCCTGTGGCTCTGGCATCTTTAACATCTTGGGTACCTTGAGTCAATTTCAGCTTCACAGCTTCTTGTTCCAATGTCTGAGATCCATACATGATCTTCAGTGTATCTCCAAAGAGTTGGTGTCACTTCTCCAGCTCTGTCCTCTGTAGCACTCTAAGTTCAGATTGATCCACTCCACTGCCACTGCTGTTCTTGGTGGTCATCCCATGGTATTGGCATCTCCAATATGCTAGGGTCTTCCACTGCAACTATGCTTCACCAAAGCCTCTCATAGGCTCTATTCATGGTACCAAGCCTCAACTCCTTTGCATGACCTCTTCAGTCCTGGGCTGTCAATTACAACTGAGGGTACACTTTCACCAATGGCCTTCCATGGCCTCTCACAGTACCAAGCCTCAGCTGTTCTTCATGATGGCTTCTTGCCTTCAAAACAAGTAGCACCTGGATGATTCTTATACGTTACCAAGTACAGCTGCAACATGAGGTACAACCTTGGCCATCTCTGGAACACAGCTTCTTTGTGCTCTCAGAAAACACTTCCCAGAAGATTTCACCTCAGTGATCCTGGTCTTTTCTTATCACCACTAATTTCTTAATTATTCAGAAATTTCTAATTTCCAGCTAACCAGCATTAATTGTCCCAGTAATCTCCTTCTCCTCTTGAATATAAAGCCAGAGACACATGGCCAAAGCTGCTGAGTTCTGCTGCTTGCAGGAGCTGGAACATTGGCCCCCTTGATGTATTACATTATCACTAGCTTCCTTTTCCCAGCTCCTTCACTGCCTAAGTTGGCTGTCCTAAATCTTGCTCCATAGACTGACTTTGAAATCAAGAGATCTGCATGCCTGTCTTCTAAGCACTGGGATTAAAGGTGTGGTTCACCAAGCCTGGGTTTAAATTTTTCTTCACCTAGAATTTGCTCTTTTCTAGGCTGGCCTTACTCAGAGATCTGCTTATGTTTGCCTCCTGGGATTAAAGACTTGTACTCCCAGTCCTGGACCTAAATTTAGCTGGGTGTAATCTTGCCTCAAGGTCACTACTCCTTTAACTCAATTTAATATCCTTGAATTCAACTCCATTTCACTTTTTGGAGTCCCTTTAATGCTCAAACTACATATTTTGTATTTTTCCTTTCTCAGCTCGCTATGTTTGTTCAAAATTCTCTTCATCAGACTTAACCAGAGAACAAAGTCTTTGTTGGGCTTTTTTGAGACTTCTTTCACAGATGCAATTAATATAAATCTCTTTACCTTAGCCCTAAGCAGTCTCTTCAGACAATGGCAAAAAGCAGCCCTGTTCTTCACCAAAACATCACCAAAACATTCTCTCAGCCACATATTAAAGTTCTTCTCCACTGAAACCTCTTGGGCCAGCAGGCCTAAACAGTTCAAATGACCCTCAGCACGACTGTCTTCCATATTCCTACTAGGCTGTCCCATTAAGCCCCACTTAAAGCATTCCATGGCTTTCCAAATCCAAAGTCCCAAAATCCACATTCTTCTAAACAAAAGCATGGTCAGGCCTATCACAGCAATACCCCATTCCTGGTACCAACTTTTGTCTTAGGGTTTTACTGCTGTGAATAGACACCATGACCAATGCAAGTTTTATAAAAGACAACATTTAATTGGGGCTGGCTTACAGGCTCAGAGGTTCAGTCCATTGGCCATCTATGGAACACAGCTTCTTTGTGCTCTCAGAAAACACTTCCCAGAAGATTTCACCTCAGTGATGCTGGTCTTTTCTTAATCACCACTAATTTCTTAATTATTCAGAAATTTCTAATTTCCAACTAACCAGCATTAATTGTCCCAGTAATCTCCTTCTCCTCTTGAATATAAAACCAGAGACACATGGCCAAAGCTGCTGAGTTCTGCTGCTTGCAGGAGCTGGAACATTGGCCCCCTTGATGTATTACATTATCACTATCTTCCTTTTTCCCAGCTCCTTCACTGCCTAAGTTGACTGTCCTAAATCTTGCTCCATAGACTGACTTTGAAATCAAGAGATCTGCATGCCCGATCAAGGCAGAAACATGGCAGCATCCAGGCAGATATGGTGCAGGAGGAGCTGAGAGTTCTACATCTTCATCTGAAGGCTGCTAGTAGAAGACTGACTTCCAGGCAGCCAGGGTGAGGGTCTTAAGCCCACACCCACAGTGGCACACCTACTCCAACAAGGCCACACCTCCTAATAGGATTACTTCCTGGGCCAATCATATACAAACCATCACAGACCCAAAAGGACATGCATGGTATGTACTTACTAATTAGTGGATATTAGGCAAAAAAGTACAGAATACCCAAGATACAGTCCACCGAACTCAAAAAGGTCAACAAGCTAAAGGCCCTAAATGAGGATGCTTGGCCCCTCAGTCCTACTTAGGAGGGAGAAGAAGCAATCATATGTGGGGAGGGAGGCAGGGACCTGGGAAGGAAAGTGGACAGGGATGGGGTAGGGAAAGAGGGGAACCAGATCTGGTATTGGGTGAGAAAAAAGGACTGAAGCTCTGAGGGCCAGGAGAAAGAATGGAAATAGGCAACCTTAAGAGGTGGGAGGTTGGGGGAAACCTCCAGAATGAACCAGAGACCTTAGAAGTGAAAGACTCTCAGGACTCAAAGGGAGGGACCTTAGATGAGAGGCCTAATAGTAGGGAGAGGGAACTTATAGAGTTCCTCCAGCAGGAAGACAGAACATCACTTAAAGGAGAGGGTTGCCATCCCACAATCAAAACTCTGACCCATAATTGTTCCTGGCTGAAAGAACTGCAGGGATGGAAGTGGAGAGGCGCCTGAGGAAAAGAAGGTCCAGCAACAGGCTCTAAGTGGGATCCAGCTCAGAAGGTGGTCCTAAGGCCTGACACTATTACTGAGCACTCACTAAAAGAGTCCTATCATGCCTGCCATCTGAAAGACCCACCAAGCAGCTGAAAGAGTCAGATGCAGATATTTGCGCTGACCCCTGTAGTTGAATTAGGGAAAGGCTGGAAGAAGGTGAGGAGGAGGGTGACCTTGGAGGAGGACCAGCAGTTGCAATTAATCTGGATCCCAGAGATCTCTCAGACACTGGAACACCAACCAGGCAGCATGCACCAGCTGATATGAGGCCCCCCGACACCTATACAGCAGAGGACTGCTGGATCTGGGTTCAATCCGAGAAGATGCACCTAACCCTCAAGAGACTGGAGGCCCCAGGGAGTTTAGAGGTCTGGTGGGGTGGGGGTTGAGAGGTGGGGGTTGGGAACATCCTCATGGAGACAGGGGATGGGGAGGAGGTATGGGATGTGGAACGGTTGGAGTATGGACAGTGAGGGGAATACAATCTAGAGTGAAATAAATAAATAAATAAGTAAATAATACATTAAAAAAAATAAGATTTTCCAAGTAGTAGTCATGTAATTAATTGCCATACTATTATAATAATTATTTACTCATGGTTTAGTAATTATGGTAAGCTTGTGCAAAAGTATTTAATATGTTAAGTATCTATATATGTAAAGTGAATCATGAATAACAATATATTCACTTTGTTTTAAAACACTATAGAGAAAAGAGACAATGTGTACTGTTACTATGTTATTTCAATCTCACAAATAAATGCAAATATAGTAACTTTTTTTAAAAAAAGACATACTATGTGACTAAGTATATGGCCAATTTTGGAGAAAGTTCATGATGTGCTGAGAAGGTGTATTCCCTTATCCTTGGGTAAAATGTTCTCTAGATATCAGTTAGGTCTTCTTGAGTGATAACTGTTTGTTCTATTATTTCTCTGTATAGTTTTGTCTGGTTGGTAAGAGTGGAGTATTAAAGACTCTATTATTGTATGGGGTATATTGTATGATTTATATATCGTATGATTTGTATATTTATAAATATTTATATATTTATGATGTATATTGTATGATTTAACCATGTTTCTTTTTACAAATGTGGGTGCCTTTATGCTCGGGGCCTAAATATTCAGAATTGAGATCTCACCTTAGCAACATTTTCCTTTGATGAGTATGAAGTGTTCTTCCCCATTTCTTTTGAATAAAGTCTATTTTGTTAGCTATTAGAATGCATACACCAGCTTGTTTCTATTTGCTTGGAAAGTATAAATTCCAATCCCTTACTCTGACATGTTTATCTTTGATTTTGTTGAGATGTGTTTCTTATATGCAGCAAAAGGATGGATTTTAGTTGCATTTATTTATTTATTTTTATCCATTCTGTTAGCCTGTGTCTTTTTGTTGGAGAATTGAGTCCATTTATAGTGAGAGATATTAATGACCAATGATTGTTTATTTCTGTTATTTTGTTGTTGTTAGGTGTGTGTGTGTGTGTGTGTGTGTACGTGTGTGTGTGTGTGTGTGTGTGTGTGTGTTTCATTTCTTTTGCTTTTGCTGCTGTGAGATTATTTATTTCCTTTATTTTCTTGGGTATAATTTACCTCCTTCAGTTGGAGTTTTCCTTCTGTTACCTTTTGTAGGGCTGGATTTATGGACAGATATTGTTTAAATTTGACTTTTTTCATGGGATATCTTATTTTCTTCATCTATGGTGGTTGCAAGTTTTGCAGGGTATAGTTGTCCACGCTGGCATCTGTGGTCTCTTAGAGTTTGCAAGACATCTGTACAACACTTTTGGCTTTTAGCTTCTCCACTGAGAAGTAGAGTGTAACTCTAACAGGTATGCCTTTATAAGTTATTTGGCTCCTTTCTCTTGCAGCTTTTAGTATTCTCTGTTGTGTGCTTAGTGTTTTGATTATTATGTGGTAGGGCGATTTTCTTTTCTTTCCAATCTATTTGATGTTGTATGCTTCTTGTATTTTATATGTATCTTCTTTTTTAGGTAAGGAAAATTGTCTTGTATAATTTGTTGAAAATATTTTCTGGGCCTCTGAGAGGTGAACAACCTTCCTCCTCCTCCTCCTCCTCCTCTTTTTCTTCTCCTTCTTTCTCCCCCTTCCTCCTCTCCCTCCTCTTTCCTCCTTCCTACTCCTCCTTCCTCCTTCTTCTTCCTCCCCCCTCCACGCCTCCTGCTCTTCCTTTCCTCCCCCTTCCTCCTCTCCCTCCTCTTTCTTCCCTATACCCCCTCCTCCCTCTATTCCTATTATTCTTAGGTTTGGTCTTTTTTATAGTGTCACAAATTTCCAGGATGTTTTATGTCAGGGTCTTTCTGGATATAACATTTTTGGATTGCTTTTTTTCTATCATATCTTCTATGCCTGATAGTCTCTTTTCAATCTCTTGCCAAGGTTTTCATCTTTAAGATTTCCTCAGATTGTGTTTTATTTATTTCTTCTATTTCCAGTTTCAGGTCTTCAACAGTTTTATTTGTTTCTTTAGTATATTGGATTTTTTTTATTTTCTATATTCTTTGTTTACATTCCAAATGCTTTACCCTTTCCCGGTTCCCCCCTCCCCATAAGTCCCATAAGCCCTCTTCCCTCCGCCCATTCCCCAATCACACCCCTCCCATTTCTCTGTCTTGGTATTCCCCTACAATGCTGGATCAAGCCTTTCGAGGACCAGGGACCTCTCCTTCCTTCTTCTTGGGAATCATTTGATATGTTGATTGTGTCTTGAGTATTCAGGGCTTCTGGGCTAATTAATATCCACTTATCAATGACTGCATTCCATGTGTATTCTTTTGTGATTGGGTTACCTCACTTAGAATGATATTTTCCAGTTCCAACCATTTGCCTAAAAATTTCATGAATTCATTGTTTTTAATTGCTGAGTAGTATTCCATTGTATAAATATACCACATTTTCTGTATCCATTCCTCCATTGAGGGACATCTGGGTTCTTTCCAGCTTCTGGCTATTATAAATAAGGCTGCTATGAACATAGTGGAGCTTGTGTCCTTAATGCATGCTGGGGAATCCTCTGGGTATATGCCCAGGAGTGGTATAACAGGGTCTTCTGGAATTGTCATGCCCAGTTTTCTGAGGAACCACCAGACTGATTTCTAGAGTGGTTGTACCATCTTGCAATCCCACCAGCAGTGGAGGAGTGTTCCTCTTTCTCCACATCCTTGCCAGTATGTTGGATTTTAAAAGGAATTCATTAGTTTCTTCCAAATGTTTGTGCTTTCCTGTATTACTTTTATTTAAAAAAGATTTATTTATTTTATTTATATGAATACACTGTAGCTGTTTTCAGCCACACCAGTAGAGGGTATTGGATTCCATTACAGATGACTGTGAGCCACCATGTGGTTTTTGGGAATTGAATTCAGAACCTCTTCAAGAACAGTCTGTGTTCTTAACTGCTGAGCCATCTCTCTATCCTCTTCCTTTATTTTATTAATGGATAAATAATAAAAAGATTTTCTAAGTAGTAGCCATGCAATTGCCAGGCTATTATAATAACTATTTACTCATGGCTTAATAATTAGGGAAGTTTGTGCAAAAATATTTAATATGTAAGTAACTATCTATATACGTAACATGAATTATGAAGAACAATATATTTATTTTGATTAAAAACCTATTTATATCCTAGGTTTTCTATCTCCAGGGTTTTTTCCCTTTGTGATTTCTTTATTGCTTCTATTTCTAGTTTTAGATCCTGGATGTTTTTTTCAATTTTTTCACGTGTTTGGTTGTATTTTCCTATAATTCTTTAAGGGATTTTTATGTTTCTTCTTTAAGGACTTCTAGATATTTACTTGTGTCCTTCTGTATTTTTTAAGGGAGTTATTTATGTCCTTCTTAATGTCCTCTGTCTTCATCATGCGATGTGATTTTAAATCAATCTTGCTTTTTTGGTGTGCTTGGGGGTATCCAGGGCTTGCTGTGGTGGGAGAATGGGATTCTGATGATGCCCAGTAGCCTTGGTTTCTGTTGCTTATGTTCTTGACCTTGCTTCTTGCCATCTGGTTATTTCTGGTGTTAGCTGGTCTTGCTGTCTCTGACTGTGGCTTGTCCCTCCTGCAAGGCTGTATGTCAGTACTCCTGGGAGACCAGTTCTCTCCGGAACTTTGGTATGGAGAGCTGTGGCACAGGGTCAGACCCCGGGTGCAGACAGAAGCCAAAAGGGTGCTATCCCAGATATTCCTTTGTTTCTGTGTTCTGATAACTCTGGGCATGTCCCTCTTGAGCCAGGAATTTGAATAGAAGTGGTGGTCTTACCTGTGCTCACAGTTTGTTGGCACTCCTGGGAGACCAGCTCTCTCTTGAAGGTATTTGGGTATGAAGAGCTGTGGCACAGGATCAGTTTCAGGTGCTTTGACACAGGATCAGCTCCAGGCACAGACAGAAACTAGAAGGATCCTGTCACAGGCTGCTCCCTGGTTCCTGTGTCCTGAGGGCCATGGAATATAAATTTTAACACGTGCTTATAATATGTCCAACTTTGCAGAATAAAATTGGGCAAGTAAACATTGCCTTTACAGAATGTGAAAAGTTCTATCAGAGGGACTGGTGCCCTTGGTATCTTTCACTGATTAAAAAGGAGCTGTTCTTCAGTTGCCATTATATTCAGCCAGTCTTGAAACAGTCATTTCATGTACAGATGGCCAGAGAAAGCTTCAACAACTTCTAACTGAAGTCATAAATATCTTTACCAGTTGGCATGGTGTCACATACCTTTGACTCCAGCACTAAGGAGGTAAAGACAGAAAGCTCTCTGAGTTTAAGGAACTCATTCTACAGAATGAGTTCCTGAATGGCCAGAGCTACACATAATGAAAAACAAAACATAAAAGAAAATTAGCTTTTCCTTTGAGGCAAAGTTACATCCTTCAAATTACTACTTTTAAAAGAAACAAACAACCTCAAAATCTCAGCCTTCTTTCAATTCTCACCAGTAGTTTCAGATTCTGAAATAAAATATAACACCCAGGAGATGACCTCCAACCTCTTCCATAAAGTAACATCATAAATGATCATATTTACTCATTGCTTATACTTAGAAAGGTTTGAAAGTATTTAAATGACAGATAATTTGCTGATCAAATTTCCATAAATCTACTATGACTAAGAATAAATTTCACTCCTAAGATTATAACCTAGTCCAGCAAGCTTAGTCCAGATTTTAAGTTATAAGAAAATAGGTATCAATTTTATTATTTATAAAAACAAAATACAATAAAATATACTTTAAAAAGTGAGCTTGTATGAATTTGACTAGGTAGGCTAGACTATTGTGCAGAGAACAAGAATCGCAGTTTTTAGTATACCCACCAGATGGCACCATGAAACCAGATCATTGGGTGTAGATAATCGAGTTGGTGGTAGAGGTAGTCGGGATGTGAGAGGTGCAGCAAATAATTTTCAAGCTTGCGCAGATTTCATTTTCTTCTTGCTGCATTTCTCAAATATTTACCAAATAGTGTGATTGTGCCCATCTCCAAATGTAAGTCCTTATAATAAGGACTTCAGTTTGATTTTTTGCAACTCTAGCTCTATGGCTGCTGGAGAGAGGATTCTGTTCAAGGGCACATTTAGAAACGTTTACATTGTTTATTTGCATCTGGAACGCTTCAATTTTATCATACAGCTCATTCTTTTTTTTTTATTGTGTAAATAACGTTTATTATAGAATCTGTCTGATGACAAAATTGAAGAGAGACTTGGCAAGCTCAGGAAAGAGCTTTCATAGAGTTGAGAGAGAGATCACAAAAGTGTTTTTGATGAAGATGGAATGCAGTCAATACACAGAGTGTTCTAAACAGTGACAAGTGTCAGGAACATTTCAGATGTAAGACGATATGAGCAAATACAGAGATGCTTGACAGAGTACACGATGCAACTAAGAGACTAAACAAACTGAAATCACGACCATATCGCATTCTTTGGGTAAAGCTGTAGGAAGAAGACGCTGACACGAACTTTATGTACGTATACCCGCAGCTCAGCATATCCTTGATCCCCATTGCCTCAATGCTTCTCTGTTATTATGTATTTATTTGGCAAAACTTTTGAAATAGTTATCTTAATATATGCATTTATATTTATAAAATCTCATACAATACCACAATATACTGTCTTTCTGTGTCTTATAAATGTCAGTAATTGGTTTTACTTTCAGATAAAATGAAAACATTTCTAATATTTTCTTTTGCACCCAAATTTATAAATAAATAATAATATATAAAATATATAATGTACAAAAATATCTATCTATCATCTATCTATCTATCTATCTATCTATCTATCTATCTATCTATCTATCTATCTATAAAATGTGACTGTCTATGTTGTTTGTGGGTTTTATAGGCTAGAGTGAGGAAGTCATCTTTGTCTTTTCAGACCCTCTTTGTTCTCACAATTGTTAGAGTTGAGATAGAGGATGTGAATGAAAGACAGAGGAATAACAGAGTATTGAAAGGAATCAAATGTGATAAATTTATTAATTCTGTTATTAAGTTATAAAGATCAAGTGACAAGATTGGGAACAAATTAGCTAAGAGAATTTCATTTTATTATATTTATTTATATATTTCATGATTTTTGACCTATCTTTGTCTGCTACTTCCTTTTTTACTAATTATTCCACTCATTTACATCTCAAATGATATCCCACTTTCTGATTACCCCCTCCACCAACCTCCTTTCCCATGATATCCTACTTCCCAGTTACCTCCCCATCACCCTCCATCCCACATCTGCCCTCCCCCTCCCTTGTGCCTGTGCTCCCCCACCCACCCACACTTTCCTGCCGCACCGCTTCAGCATCTCCTTACTCTGGGGACATCCAACCTCCCCAGGATCAAAGTCTTCTCCTCCCATTGCTGTAGGGCAAGGCCATCGTCTGCTACATATATATCTGGAGCCATGGATCCCTCCAGGTACACTCCTTGTTCGTGGTCTAGACTTTGGGAGTCTGGGTATTCAGGGTGCCTGTGTTATTTTCTAATGGGGTTGCAATCCCCCTCCGCTACTCCAGTCCTTCTGCCAGCATGCCCACCAGGTCCTATGAGTTCAGTCTGATGGTTGGCTCCAAGCATCTGCATCTGCAATTGGTCAGTTGCTGGGTGGACCTTCTCAGGAACTGCCTCACTTGATTCCCGTCAATGAGCACCTCTTGACCATGGCAACAGTGTTGGGTCTGCAGTGTTTGGTGTCTGCAGAAGTGATGTATCCCCAGGTGGGGCTGTTCCTCATTTGGCCTTTCCTTCAGTCTCTGTTCCATTTTTGTCCCTGTTCTTCCTTTGGACAGGAACATTTCTGGGTTAAAAAACTTTGAGATGGGTAGGTGGTCCCCATCCCTCGACCAGGGGCATGCCTATCTCCTGGAGGTGGTATCCACAGGTTCTATCTCCCACTTCTCTGTGCATTTCAGCTAAATTCAATCCCATTGGGGCCTGGGAGCCTCACATTTCTCTCACATCTGGGACCTTCCAGTGGCTATCCCCAGTACTTCATCCCCCCTGCTACCTATTTTGTTGGATTTTCTTACCCTCTGTAGCCCTCTCACATCTCCTCCAGTCTCTGATACTGCCACCCTTATTTCCTCCTCCTCCTTTCTCCCTCCATTGTTCTCCTCTCTGCCTCCTACAATCATCTTGTTTCCCCCTCAATGCAGGTTTAAAGCATCCATCCCCTGATCTTCCTTTTTTCTATTCTCCATATGGCCTGTAGACCATTCTTTTCCTTCATCAATTTTTCCAGAGATACTAAGAGCAACAAGCCAGCAAAATCATTGTCCGATTTTCCACACCAAATTGTAGAAAATTTTATACATCTGGTTAACTAATTAATTTTCAATTATAATTGATGGATCAAGATAATCAAAGGCACTAGCTTCTTTAAGTTCGAAATATAGCTTCCACTATGAGCCTTTAATATTCTCTAAGCTCTCAGGAGAGAGAGTATGAGGAAAGGTTTCAGTAGTTGAAGGTGCTGGTGAATTAGGAGGTACTAGCAAATTATTACTCCGACTCCAAATTCTTAAAACACTCATCATTATACTTCTGCAACTCTAGAACCTCCCCTGCTACTAATTTCTGTATTTTTCAGGGTTCTCTAGAGTTACAGAATGCATTTCTATATTGAAGGAATTTATTATGATGACTTACACTCTTATAGCCCAACTCCCCAACAATGGTCAGATATGAATTGGAAGTTCAAGAATCTCATTATTGCTAAGTTCCACGAGGCTAGTCATTTCAGGTGGTCTTCTGTAGAGTAGATTCCAACAGATATGCTGGTAATTAAATGCAAGAGGCAGGAAGAGTGAATCTTTTTCCAATGTCCTTATGTCTCCAGCAGATGATGGGGCCCAGATTAAAGGTGTGTACCATCTTGCCTGGGTCTAGGACTTGTTTTGTTCCAGGCTGACCTTGAACCCAGAGATCTCCTTGCCTTAGTCTCCTGGGATTAAAGGCATGTACACCTTTCCTGGGCCTAAGCTTTGCATACATATCAAGACCTCCATGCCAAGATCCAGATCAGAAATTTGTGTCTTCCAGCCTCAAGATCTAGATCACAGTCAAGCCCTCCTGTTCTTGATTGTAGTTCATTCCAGATATAGTCAAATTGACAACCAGAAATAGCCATTAAACCCATTCTGGTCACTGTGGGCTGATAAGCACATTCCTACACATAAGAATGTGCATATAAACTAGCACAGAAACAGAAATAAAAATGTAATCTATGGGACAAAAGTATTTAGAAAATCCCATAAGCTATAATCAAAGCCACTTCCCCAATGCACTTTAATTTTCTAAGCTCACCAGTTCTTTTCATGCAGAAGTAAGAATATTGTCAGACCTACTTCTCTCTCTTATTGTATCCTTTTTCTATATTTTCAGATAGAATGTTGTTGTTCTTTATCATGAAATGCAAGACTATTGTGTGCCATACTGTCTTAATGTCAGAGTTGACATTAACAGAACATGCAAAGATATTCTTCAAAAATAAGTATTGATGAGAGCCCAAATCTACTCCATCTCAGGACTGGCCTCCATCTAGAAGAAGAAGAAGAAGAAGAAGAAGAAGAAGAAGAAGAAGGAGGAGGAGGAGGAGGAGGAGGAGGAGGAGGAGGAGGAGGAGAAGGAGAAGGAGAGAGAAGGAGAAGGAGAAGGAGAAGGAGGAGAAGGAGAAGGAGAAGGAGAAGGAGAAGGAGAAGGAGAAGGAGAAGGAGAAGGAGAAGTTGAAGGAGAAGGAGAAGTTGAAGGAGAAGGAGAAGGAGAAAAGGAGGAGAAGGAGAAGGAGAAGGAGGAGAAGAATAATTAGAAGAAGAAGAAATAGAAGAAGGAGGAGGAGGAGGAGAAGGAGGAGGAGGAGAAGAGAAGGAGGAGGAAGAGGAGGAGGAGGAAGAGGAAGAGGAAGAGGAAGAGGAAGAGGAAGAGGAAGAGGAAGAGGAAAGGCCTGAGAACCAAAGCTGCACCCAAGGACCAGGAAGGACCCATGGTTTGTCCTTTTCCAGAGTTACTCCATAGTTACTTCCTAGCAAAAGTTAATCAAAAATTAATCTGAATATTTCAGATGTACTTTCAGAACGTTTGTGATTATATATGGTCATGTTTCAGGGCACACAACTGTTGGATTACAGTAGTCATTCAATTTGATTCTTGCTAGGATAGACTCATTCCATTTTCTATAAAACCTTGTCCAGATGAAAGTTTGGGGCTGTTTCATCAAACCATCCTGTGGGTTGGTGATAAGTAGGCCCAAACTCGAATTTGTACTAAAGATACACTAATAGGATCCCATTGGAATCAGGTCCTAGGTGGTCTTTTAGGATTCATGAATTCTTCGTGGCACATTGGTGCATTGGGCATAACTCCAAGGCCAGCAGGACCAAACCAGGTTTTCAATACTTGTAATGTCTGTCTGAGTCTGTCCATGTGTTTATGTACAGTAATTCCTGTCTGTGTCTGTGGGCCTTTGTGGTGCTGAAATAATTCCATTCTTAATTTTGTAATTCTGTTCTGAAGAGGCTTAAAAATCTGTATTTTGTGACAAGAACTGCCTAAAGTGGGTGAGGAATACTGCTGCAGCATATATGCTAGAAGACTATAGCCACGGGGCTTGGAAGACATTCCAGAGTCCCTGGTATTAGTTTCTGGGAATGATGGACATGGAATCCTGCTATAGGCCACCCTGCTTATTTTCTCTGCTGGCTAGCTTTCACCACCTACATGTAACAGTCCTTTGTGTACCTCTTTAAGGAATTGTTGTTGTCCACAAAGTTTCTTGTTATGGGGCCTGAGAGTCCTGGACTAAGGTGCGAGTATCTGCAGCTGCAGCAGGATGGTGCATCTGGTTGTGGCTAGGTAAGTGCACCACAGCTGGCAGTGGGGACCCTTTAGGGCAGCCCTGGGGTAGCTTTGGCTCCTAGTGCCTACCATTCTGATATTTCCTGTTCCTGACAGGGAGGAAGAGAAGAGTTTCTTTTCTTGTCTGTGAAGGCCCCCTTCTGGTTATTTCTTGTTTTTGCCTGATAGATAGGAAGGGATGAATTTTTCTTGTGTTTTGTGTTTGACTTGTTATTGTTGAAGGTGTTATGGGGCAACTTTTTGACAGATTATTAACATGAGACAGGTCTCTTCAACCCCACTGGAATTGCTCCTTAGCCATTTTATTGATGTTAAAACTAGGAGAGATTTCTCTGTCATTACTAAGAAAGATAAATTAATTACATTTTGCAGGTGGAAGTGACTCACTTTCAATACCAGCTGGCCCCCAGAGAGATCCTTTGGCCTGGAATTGTTCCAAGGGATTGAGAAAATCATTTTCAAGCCCAAATTTAGCAACCCAGACCAAATACATTATGTGTTGGTTTGATGAGGCTTCTTAGAGGACTCACCCTCTTGGCTTAAAATTTTTACCCCAGACAATGGACAGCCCCACCACAGGAAGAAGTTCTTCCCTTGGCTTTCAAAAGGACCAAGGATAGGAAGGAAGAGACACTGGACCATCCATCTCCATCTGCATCATCCCTCTATACAGTTCTCTAAGTAGGAACAGAGGAGTATATCTTTCCACCCCCACCCTATTCAAACCCTCAGGCAGAACAGCAGCTGCTGCCATAGACAACTCTGCCATGAGCTGCCCTGCCAGAGGCAGCCCCACTGCAGGCAGGGGAAGGAGGACCTGCTGCAGGGACACAAGACTGACCGGTTTGCTTCCTGAGTCTGACTTCCTGACCTTGCTCACAGTGGAGCTGGTTGATGATTACAGAGACCAACCTTATCAGTATTGGTCCTTTATAATTGGAGAACTCAGAACTCCTCCTCATCAGACAAACCCAGAAATTTAATTAATCTCTTTGAAACAGTCCTCTTCATTCACCAGCTGAGTTGAAGTGGTGGTTAACAACTTTTGTAGGTTTTCTTCACCACAAAAAATGAGAGAGAGAATCCAGACAGAGGCCAGGAAGCTGGTTCCTGTCCCCACAGGGGAACCCACCAATAACCAAACAGATATTGATGATGACTTTCCCTTAACCCACCCAGATTGGGATTTTAACGTGACTGAAGGTAAGGGAGGCTTTTGCTTTACCATCGGCCTCTGTTGGCAAGTCTCAAGGAGGCTACAAGAAGGGCCACTAACCTTGCTGAGGTGTATGACATTAATCAAGGAAATAGTGATAGCTTTCTTAGAAAAACATGAAGACATTCTGATGCTATACCCCCATGGACCTGGAATTACCAGAAGCAAAAGCAATGGTAGATCTAGGCTTTATTATCCAGGAAGCACTAGATATAAAGAGAAAGCTCCAGAGGGTTGAGAGTTTAGGACAAAGGAGTTTGAGAGACATAGTGATAGTGGCAGAGAAAGTGTTCAATAAGGGAGAAAGTGCAGAGGAGGAACAGATCAAGGCAGAAAAATGACTGTAGGAAAGATAGATGAAAAGGCAGAGGCAAAAGACTCATGAACTACCAAAGATCCTCTTGGTAGCCACAGCCAAACCAGAAGACCATAGGAGACACCTAAAACAGATGACTTCTGAAGAAGGAGGTAAGTGGAGTCTTAAGGACTGAGAATGCCTCCACTTGAGAAAGAACCAACGTGCTTAAAGAGGAGGTCAGCAAATGCCCCAAGGAGAAGAGGAGGTGGAGGAAGAAGGAAGAAGAGGAAGAAATAATAATAATAATAATAATAATAATAATAATAATAATAATCATAGGAGAAGAAGGAGGAAGAGGAAGAACTTATTTGAACCTTGGTCTTAGAAGATGAAACTAAAGATGAGGAATTGGGGGATGGTGTTCAGATCCATTCCCTGAGCCCAGGGTAATCCTAAAAGTGGAGGGGAAACCCATCACTTTCCTTGTAGATAGTGGAGCTCAACATTCTGTCTTGCTGAAGTTTTTTCAAAGAAATCCTGGGTCCAAGGGGCAAGAGGAATTAAACAGTACTCATGGACTACCTGAACAACAGTGGACTTGGGAGCGGGCAGGATAACCCACTCATTCCTTGTTATATCTGAATGCTCCTCCTCTCTTTTCAGGAGGGATTTGTTGACAAAAATGAGGGCACAACTGCATTTCTGCCCGGAAGGAGCTAAACTATTAGATTCAGAAGTAAAGCCTATGGTCATGTATTGACCACCACTCTAGCTGAAGAGTACCAGTTAGGTGAGTATTTCAGAGGATGAAGTTACTACTTGACTAGGTCACTTCCCCAATGCTTGGGCAGATACTGGCAGAGATGGGATGACTAAACATTGGATCCCAATTTGAATTGACCTCAAGCCAGGGGCTTAACCTGTATCTGAGTCTGACATGCTCCTGATTGATAAGGAAGATATAACTCCCCATATCAGGAGGCTACTAAATTTGGGGATCCTGAGACCATGTCAATTGGGCTGGAACACTGCCAGTCAAGAAGCCTGAAACCTAATGATTATAGACCAGTACAAGACTTGATAGTGGTAAACAAATGAGTTATGGAATCCACCCAACAATTCCTAATTCCTACACTCTCTTGAGTGCTTTATTCAGTTTTACCTTGCCATGTAAGAGGCAAGACTGTTAGGAGCCATAATAGGACAAGCTAGTAACTATCAGGTGGCCTTCCTGAGACGGTTTGCTTCAGATTAGTCTGAGACATATTTCCTTTTATAAGCAAGGACTAAGAGAATCCATTTTAGGAAAGATTCCTGCTATTAATATGCTTTCCCTGTTATTATTAAGCATATATAACAATCACTAGGTATTAGCCCACTCCATTTGTGTGGACCTCTGCAGATCTATGAAGAAGTACTGACTGGTAGTGATGCTATCTAGACAAATAGATGATTTCTTAAGTCTCGATGATGACATGATAAGAGTTACTAAAATTTTATCAGTGATTATTAAGCTCCTTTATAGTGGGACTGCTATTAGATTCTTTTCTGATAGTCAAAACTGTATTGAGAACTCTGTTAGTCTCCCATATATCACCAGTTAATTGCTCTTAGATAGTAAACATACTTTCTCCAACTGAGAGCCATTCCAAGAAGTTGTAAAACAATTAACCATTACAGGTGCTCAGACAGAAGATAAAATATTGGCTGGGTTTATCTATAAGAAACTTCACTAATAACTTAGTTATGGTTTTTCAACCTTCTATGAACCTGTGGAGTGGTGGCAGGTGATGGTTGTTTAGCCAATGTATGGTTTGAACTTGTGATACACTTTTATTTTATTTTATTTTATTTTATTTTATTTTATTTTATTTTATTTTATTTTATTTTATTCTATTCTATTCTATTCTATTCTATTCTATTTATTTTATTTTATTTTATTTTATTTTATTTTATTTTATTTTATTTTATTTTTTTGGTTTTTCAAGACAGGGTTTCCTCTGTGTAGCCCTGGCTGTTCAGGAACTCACTCTGTAGACCAGGCTGGCCTCGAACTCAGAAATCCACCTGCCTCTGCCTCCCAAGTGCTGGGATTAAAGGTGTGCGCTACCACTACCCAGCTGTGACAAACTTTTTAACATGTGATCATGTGTTCTGAAAGATGTATAAGTACTGAGAACAAAGAGATGAGAAAGAAGAGAAGAATTTTTTCCCTTGCCCCACTTAGGATCTTTCCACTTTTCCCCTTAGATAGCTTTCATAAGAAATTTTTTACACCTTAGTAATAAACATTATAATCAATTCTCAAAGTGTCCCTTTTTCTTCCCCGTGACTTCCAACTAGCAGGCTGAGCTGAGTAGTTCCTGCTGAGATAGTACAAAGGCTATTTACTTCATCCTTTGCTGTTTTTTTTTATCAAAAAATTTTTTTTATTGGATATATTCTATATTTACATTTCATTTCCCTCTTTTTGGTTCCCCACCTCCCAAAGGTCCCACATGCCCTTTTCCCTCCCCCTGCTCCCTCATCCTTCCCTTCCCACTTCCCTGTTCTGGTATTCCCCTACACTGATGCTTTGATCCTTTCCAGCACCAGTGTCCATTCCTTTCTTCTTGTCAGACATCATTTGGCATGTGAATTGTGTCTTTGGTGTCCCAAGATTCTAGGCTAATATCCACTTATCAGTGACTGCATACCATGGGTATTCTTTTGAGACTGGGTTACCTCACTCGTCCTTTGCTGTTTTAGGAAGAGGTGCTAAATGCCAGAAAGTGCAGTTTCTGGTTTCAGAGCATCACAGAAGGCAGGTCAGAGACAGTAGCAAGGTAACAGAGTTAGATAAATAAACTTTTATTATTATACAGCAATCCTAAATGTCTTATGAGACAAAGTCCTACTGATGCTCTTCCCTATTTGCTGCCTTAAGAAGAAACAAGAAACAAGACCTGGCTGGGGCTGGCTCCTGGCAGCAAGACCTCTTTTTCTTTGAATGTCATGATCCAGACATTTGGGATTAGTGGACCGATGACTTGAACCCTTCTGCTTCAGGAATTTAAGAACTCTCTTGCCATCTTGAGTAAGTATGGGACCCAGCACCCTAGTCTGACTCTTTTGAAGTATGTAGATTACATCCTGGTAGCAGCAGAGACCAAGCAAGAATGCCTGAAGTGAACCCAGCACCTCTAAGAGACCCTGGGAAATATGGGCTACAGGGCCTCCACTAAGAAAGCTCAACTCTGCCAATCACTGGTGACCTATCTAGGGTGGATATTAAAAGACTGTTGGAGATGGCTCTCTAAGGCCAGGGTGTAAACTGTTCAGTGCCTTCCAACACCCAAGACTCCCCAACAGGTAAGGGAATTCTTGCGGTCTACTGAGTTCTGCAGAATCTGGATATCAGGCTTTGAAGAAATAGCTAAGTCATTGTATGAGGTCACCAAATGGCCTCCTGAGACCTTTGTATGGTTGGAGGGACATCAGAAAGTCTTCAATGCCATAAAGAAGGCTTTAATTTCTGCACCTGCTTGGGGGTGCCAGATGTCATTAAACCCTTTCATTTTCTCAGGGATGAAAAAATCTGGGGGAACAAAAGGGGTATTGACTTAGACTCTGGGGCCTTGGTATCAACCAGTGGTCTACCTCTCAATGAAATTAGAACACATAGCCAGGGGCTGGCCTCCTTGCTTATGCATCATTCCTACAACAGCCCTCCTGGTCAAAGATGGTGACAAACTGACTGTTACAATGCCTCATGTTATTGAAGGAATATTTATTTATACATGCTCCCTGAGCTCCCTACCCCCCATTGATGCCTCTCCAATTTCAGAAGGACTCATTACTAATCTCTCCTCTTAGCACCCACCCTCAGGATAACCTTTAAGGCCCCAGCTCTCTCTCCTAAACCTAGCTACCCCACTGCCTGAAAATAAATGATCAGGCCATTTGGTTTAGAGAAAGACAATTTAACTAGAGCCATTAGCTTCAATTGTAATTGAATCACTTTCCTGAGAAAGCTAATGCAAGGGAAAATGAGTGTGGCCTAATTTGAGGGAGGTGTATGAGGATATCAGAATGTGTAATTCAGTGCAAAGAATAACACTGTGGCCCATTAGTCATACTTAGAAACTCATTTTACATCTAGACAACAAACATAGCTACAAGAGAAAATAAAGACAGATGCACATTCTCTTGGCTATGTCCTGTGTTAGATAAGTGATTTAAGCTGACTAAAACCCACTTTGCTCACTGTAAAATAGCACTGGAGTAGGTTATTGTCAGTGAATAAATCATATTTAATTATTTTTGAAAATGTGTGCACATTACTTCTTAGACCTTTATAGTTATATTTTGCTGTAGACAAAGTAAAACATGCAGGTTCAGCTTTTAATATGTCTATGAGAAATTGACTTTTAAATGTTTTGCTTTGAGGACTAGAGTGGTGGCTCAGTGTTTAAGAGGACTTGCTGCTCTCTCTGAGGTCTATAATCAGCTCTGACAAGATCAGCTAAATGAACGACCTTGATTGTAGTAGCTTCCCCATTTTTCTTTGTGATTCTTTCATTCCCCTGACAGAACAATGTTTGTATGTATGTGAGATGTGGTGTCCAGGTCTAGTATCATGATTTGGAAGTGGAGAGGCAATGAAAACAATGTACTCCCTATGGTGGAAATACATTGGAAACATCATTTAAGAGTAGAGTGATACGATCTAATTGTGGCTTTGTGTACTGTTTTAAGTCAGTAAGTTCAGAAACAAATTTCCCCTCATGAGACTCCTGTAAATGATTGATTAAGACAAAATTTCCTCATTCATTTGCAATATCATATTTGCTATGCTGTTCAATGTATAGAAAACATAACTTTCAATAAGACTCTTTTAGATTAGAATGGGAATGATGAAATTTTTCCTAAGTGAATCTGGTCCATTCTTGGTTAAATGGCACCAAGAATTAGTCTTTTTCTTCTTTTGTGTGGCATCACTACAATATCTGTCTGGAAATATGGTTTCCTGTATCAAAATACTTGGAGTGCAAACAGTAGCCTAGTTTGATCCCTAGAACCCATAGAGTTTAAGTGGATACTATCTTCTGAAAAATTGTGTTCTGACATGTGCTATAGCATTTATACACCCACTCATTTGAATGTAGGAACCTACTGTCATATACACACACACCTTAACCTACTCATATGCATACATAGGTACACACTCATATAAATGATAGGTACCTACTCATATAAATGATAGGTACCTACTCATATAAATGATATGCACCCAATCATTTGCACAATACATACCCACTTATGCATACACATGCCCTTACTCATATGCATGTAGATAGAGTTGCTCATGCATACTGTCTTAGTTAGGGTTTTACTGCTGTGAACAGACACCATGACCAATGTATAAGTTTTATAAGAGACATTTAATTGGGGCTGGCTTACAGGCTCAGAGGTTCAGTCCATTGTCATCAAGGCAGAAACATGGCAGCATCCAGGCAGGCATGGTGCAGGAGGAGCTGAGAGTTCTACATCTTCACCTGAAGGCTGCTAGTAGAAGACTGACTTCCAGGCAACTAGGGTGAAGATCTTAAACCCACACCCACAGTGACACACCTACTCTAACAAGGCCACACCTCCTAATAGTGCCACTCCCTGGGAAAAGCTTATAGAGACCGTCACATTCCACTCCCTGGCCCCCATAGGCTTGTTCAAACATGAGTCTATGGGGGCCATACTTAAACATAGCATAATGCAAAATACATTTAGTCCAACTTCAAAAGTCCCTGTAGACTATAGCAGTCTCAACAGTGTTAAAAGTCCGAAGTTCAAGGTCTCTTTTGAGATTCATCCAATCACTTAACTGCAATCCCCCAAGCAAGACAGTAAACCAGGTGGGAAAAGTCCAAACTCTGCATCTCCATGTCTAGCGGCAAAGCAGTCTTCAGATATCCAACTCCTTTTTCGTCTTTGTTGATTTCAATAAGGTCTTTCTCCTGGGCTTGTTCCACTCCCTATTAGTAGCTTTCCTTGGCAGGCATCCTGTTGCTCTGGCATCTTTAACATCTTGGGTACCCCAAGTCAATTTCAGCTCCACAGCTTCTTATTCGAATGTGTGAGATCCACACATGATCTTCTGTGCATCTCCAAAAAGCTGGTGTCACTTCTCCTGCTCTGCCCTCTGTAGCACTCTAAGTTCAGATTGATCCACTCCGCTGCCACTGCTGTTCTTAGTGGTCATCCCATGGCACTTGCATCTCCAATATACTAGGGTATTCTACTGTAACTATGCTTCACCAAAACCTCTCATAGGCTCTATTCATTGTACCAAGCCTCAACTCCTTTGCATGACCCCTTCAGTCCTGGGCTGTCAATTATAACTGAGGGTACAATTTCACCAATGGCCTTCTATGGCTTCTCACAGTACCAAGCCTCAGCTGTTCTTCATGATGGCTTCATGCCTTCAAAACCAGTACCACCTGGATGATTCTTACACATTACCAAGTACAGCTGCAGCATGAGGTACAAACTTGGCTATCTCTGGAATACAGCTTCTTTGTGCTCTCAGAAAACACTTCCCAGATTTCACCTCAGTGATGCTGGTCTTTTCTTAATCACCACTAATTTCTTAGCTCCAGCTAACCAGCATCAATTGTTTCAGTAGTCTCCTTCTCCTATTGAATATAAAGCCAGAGACACATGGCTGAAGCTGCTGAGTTCTGCTGCTTGCAGGAGCTGGAACATTGGCCCCCTTGTTCTATTACATTATCACTAGCTTCCTTTTTCCCAGCTCCTTCACTGCCTAAGTTGGCTGTCCTGAATCTTGCTCCTTAGACTGACTTTGAACTCAAGAGATCTGCATGCCTGTCTCCTAAGCACTGGGATTAAAGGTGTGGTCCACCAAGCCTGGATTAAAGTTTTTCTTCACCTAGAATTTGTTCTGTTCTAGGCTGGCCTTGAACTCAGAGATCTGCTTTTCTTTGCCTCCTGGGATTAAAGGCTTGTACAACCATGCCTGGACCTAAAGCTAACTGGGTGAATCTTGCCCCCAAGGTCACCACTCCTTTAATTCAATTTAATATCCTTGAATTCAGCTCCAATTCACTTCCTGGAGTCCCTTTAATACTCAAACTATATATTTTGTACTTTTCCTTTCTCAGCTTGCTATGTTTGTTCAAAATTCTCTTCATCAGACTTAACCAGAGAACAAAATCTTTGTTGGGCTTTTTTGAGACTTCCTTTGCAGATGCAATTAATATAAATCTCTTTACCTTAGCCCTATGTCATCTCTTTAGACAATGGCAAAAGCAGCCATGTTCTTTACTAAAACATCATAAAAACAGTTTCTCAGCCACATATTAAAGTTCTTTTCCACTGAAACCTCTTGGGCCATCAGGCCTACACAGTTCAAATGACCCTCAGCACCACTGTCTTCCATATTCCTACTAGGCTGGCCCATTAAGCCCCACTTAAAGCATTCCATGGCTTTCCAAATCCAAAGTCCCAAAATCCACATTCTTCCAAACAAAAGCATGGTCAAGCCTATCACAGCAATACCCCAGTCCCTAGTACCAACTTCTGTCTTAGTTAGGGTTTTACTGCTGTGAATAGACACCATGACCAATGTAAGTTTTATAAGAGACAACATTTAATTGGGGCTGGCTTACAGGTTCAGAGGTTCAGTCCATTGTCATCAAGGCAGAAACATGGCAGCATCCAGGCAGGCATGGTGCAGGAGGAGCTGAGAGTTCTACATCTTCACCTGAAGGCTGCTAGTAAAGACTGACTTCCAGGCAACTAGGGTGAAGGTCTTAAGCCCACACCCACAGTGACACACCTACTCCAACAAGGCCACACCTCCTAATAGTGCCACTCCCTGGGAAAAGCTTATAGAGACCATCACACACACATATTCACAAGCATATAAAAATTGAAATTAAAATATAAAAAGCACTATTTATTATAAAAAGGCTACTTATGTTGTACAATTCTCTGAAATGCTAGAAACATATTTATATAATATACATAATATTATGATAATATATAAATATCACACTTCACAGAAGATTGCTTATAGGAAAATGAGTTTCATCTCTTCAGCATCTATGGAAAAATGATGAATACTGGAGATTCAGCTGAGTTACTTGGAGTCTATACAGGGTAAGAGGTCCTTGTACACACAGATAAGCCCTGGAGAAAACAAGAAAGTTAAGCATGTGGGCATGTCTCTTCAAAGGAAGGAGATGTCTACCTATATTCTTTGTTGGACACTGGGAAAGTATGTCGTTTATGACCCAGTGATCCTTATCTACAGAGCCAGGCTTTACTTAAATAGCCCAGAATATTATGTTTGTTTATTCCAGAAATTTCCCCTTAAAATTTGAGCATTGCTCAAGCATAAGACCCACCATTTTGAGTGATGTCACTTTATAACAGCTCAAGTGATTTCTGTGCTGTTTTAGGGTGAGGACAATTCTGAAACCCACAGGCATTATGTTTACCTCAGCCATTCTCTCTAGACTTGTGTCTTGGGTATTGTTTCTAAGTCAATAGAACCCATCTTTATGGAATAAGCCATATGTATTTTGTAAAGAGTTTCAACACTATTTTTCAAAATTGTGTTGTGTTTAAATATTACTAAATTAAACTACCTGGTGTCAGACATAAAAAGTTTCACCCAGCACCACCTAAATAAATCAGGCTGAACTGAGTTTCATTCCTATTTCTCTGCAAATAATTTCCCTGCAGGCCTTGACACTTGCAGACCCACAGGAGTCATAGTTGAAGATTTTATTTCTCATTATATTCTCCCATCAAGATTAAATATTCATGACACTGAATAATGTACAAATAAATTAATATTCTCTTCTGAGCAGATATTGTTTACATATAATCTTTATTTTATCAGTAAAGTAAAAGGTAGAACTGTTGTTTACTTTTACATTTTCATGCTTAGACCTTGCAACTGATATTATCTTAGATGAACAAATGATGATTGACAGTTAATTCTGATAGTGTTATATGCACAGGCTCACACATATGCGTTAAATATTCTGAGTAAGATGAAATGGACTCACAAATGATTATTCTATATGGGTAGTGATACGTTGGGGAAAATATTCTAACAGAAAATGTCACATTCTTATTTGTAAGACTATATCTGGGAAACAAACAAATGTTCGAGGAAGTCAGTTGTGAAAGTTTTTTTCAAATATGAGTTTGTCTTTGTAAATAATGTGAAAAAGGGTCATTCTGAATGCTTCTATAAAAAGAACTGGAAAGTAAACACATTTAAAACATAAATTCCTGAGAAGAAGCTCAAATGTTGAAGTCTGGAAACTTTGGGTTGATTAAATAATTAACATAGTTGAGCACTGATAAAGAGTATTTGTTTTGATCTGTGCCCTGGAGCAGAACCTTCTGGATCCCCACCAACTCAGCTCATTCCCAAATTCAGCTTGACACCCAGGAGTTCTGACACATCCGGGATCACAGGTGAGACTTCAATATCACAATACCTGGCCTAAGTGGGACCCCCCCTGGGACCAAGGGGACACAGGAACCCCCATCTAGAGAGAGGGTTATTTCCAGTTTGTATCTGAGCCCAGAGGTAGGTGGGAGCTTTGCTCTGGCCTCCCCCAGTGCTCCCACACTGAGGCAGTTTGACCTCCAGGAGTTCTGACACATCCAGAATCACAGGCTCTCAGGAGGGACAGACTCCAGTCAAAGACAAGGAAAATTAACACCAGAGATAACACAAAGGGAGACAACACTGGAAATGGAAAACCTGGGAAAGAGAGCAGGAGTCACAGAATGTAAGCATTACCAACAGAATACAAGAGATAGAAGAGAGGATTTTAGGCATAAAAGGTAACATAAAAGACATTGACACAATAGTCAAAGAAATTACAAAAAGCAAAACACTTCTAATATAATACATTCCAAAAATTCAAGACACAATGAAAAGACCAAATCTAAGAATAATAGGACTAGAAGAGAAAGAAGATTCCAAACTCAAAGGTTCAGTAAACATCTTCAAAAAATTATAAAAGAAAACTTCCCTATTCTAAAGAAAGAGATGCCCATAAACATATCAGAAGCCTACAGAACAGCAAACAGATTGGACCAGAAGAGAAATTCCTCACATTGCACAATAATCAAAACACCAAATGCACAAGCCAAAGAAAGAATATTGAATGTGGTAAGGGAAAAAGGTCAAACAACATATAAAGGCAGACCTATCAGAATCACACCAGACTTCTCAACAGAAACCCTAAAGTTCTTTTGGAAGATGTGATACAGACACTGCCAGCCCAGGCTACTATACCGTGCAAAACTTGCAATTACCATAGATGGAGAAACCAAGATTTTCCAAGACAAAACCAAATTTAAACAATATCTTCCCACTAATCCATCCCTACAGAGGACAATAGAAGGAAAAGTCCAAAACAAGGAGAGAATCTAGCCCCTCTCCCCCCAAAAAACCCCAGGAAATTAATCTTCTTACAACAAACCCAAAAGATGACAACCACACAAACAGAAGTCCACCTCTAACAACAAAAATAACAGGAAACAGCAATTATTTGTACTTAATATCTTTCAACATAATGGACTCAATTCCTCAATAAAAAGACATAGGCTAATAGACTGAATATGTAAACAAGACCCAGAATTTTGCTGCACACAGGGAACATACCTCATTGACAAAGACAGACACTACCTAAAAGTAAAAGGGCACCAAGAAACAAGCTGGAGTAGTCACTCTAATATCCAATAAAATAGACTTTCAACTAACAGTTATCAAAAAAGATGGGGAAGGACACAACATACTCATCAAAGGAAAATTACACCAACATGAACTCTCAATTCTGAATATCTATGTGCCATATGCAGGGCACCACATTTGTAAAAGAATGTTGCTGAAGCTCAAAGTATACATTGAACCTCACATAACAATAGTAGGAGCCATCAATACCCCACTCTCAGCAATGTCTAGATCATGGAAGCAGAAACTAAATAGTCACAGTTAAAATAATAGAGGTTAGGAACAAAATGGATTTAACAGGTATCTAAAGAACATTTCATCTAAAACAAAAGAACATAATTTTTTTTTCTCAGCATTTCATGATACTTTCCCAAAATTGATCATAAAATCAGACAGAAAACAAGCCTCAACAGACAGAAGAAGAATGAATTAACCCACGTATTCTATAAGTTCATCACGAACTAAGACTGGTTATCATCATCATCATCATCATCATCATCATCATCATCAACAACAACAACAACAAAACAGCCCATGTACACATGAAAGGTGAACAACTCTCTACTTACTGAAAACTTGGTCAGGGAAGAAATAAGTAAAGAAATGACAGACTTTTTAGAATTTAACGGAAATGAAGGTATAACATATCCAAACTTATGGGACAAAATGAAAGCAGCGTTAAGAGAAAAACTCAGCCGGGCGGCGGTGGTGGCGCACGCCTTTAATCCCAGCACTTGGGAGGCAGAGGCAGGTGGATTTCTGAGTTCGAGACCAGCCTGGTCTACAGAGTGAGTTCCAGGACAGCCAGGGCCACACAGAGAAACCCTGTCTCAAAAAACCAAAAAAAAAAAAAAAAAAAAAAAAAAAAAAAAGAGAAAAACTCATAGCTCTGAGTACCTCCATAAAGAAATTGGAGAGATCGTTTATTAGCAGCTTAATAGCACATCTGAAAGCTCTAGAACAAAAAGAAACATATACGTACAAGATGCGTATATGGCAGGAAATAATAAAACTTATGGCTGAAATGAATCAAGTAGAAAGAAAGAGAACTAACTATACAAAGAATCAACAAATCTAGGAGTTAGTTCTTTGAGGAAAACAATAAGATAAGCCCATTGCTAAACTAACAGGCAAAGAAATAGTTTCCAAATTAATATAATTAGAAATGAAAAAGGAGTCATAACAACAGAAAGTGAGGAAATTCAAAGTATCATCATTTCCTACTACAAAAGCCTATTCTCAACCAAACTGGAAAATTTAGATGAAATGGATCATTTTCTAGACAGATACCAGGTACCAAAGATAAATCAGGGTTAGATAAACCATATAAACAGTCCCACAACCCCTAAAGGAATGGAAGTCATCATTAAAAGTCTTGATGCAGCAGTGTAGGGAAATACCAGGATGGGGAAGCAGGAGAGGGTTGATTGGGGAACAGGGGGAGGAGAGATGGTTTATTGGATTTTCGGGGGGGGGGTTACCAGGAAAGGGGAAATCATTTGAAATGTAAATAAAGAATATATCTAATAAAAAAAGTCTCCCAAGTAAAAAAGCCCAGGACCAGGTTGTTTTAGTGCAGAATTCTATCTGACCTCCAAAGGAGACTTAATACCAATACTTTCCAAACTATTCCACAAAATAGGGAAAGAAGGAACACTACCTAATAGGTTTGATGTAGCCACAGTTACATTGATACCTGAAACACACAAAGGCCAAACAAAGAATGAGAACTTCAGACCTACTTATCTTATGAGTATTTATGCAAAAATACTCAATCAAATTTTGGCAAACTAAATGCAAGAACACAACAAGACTTATCATTTACCACAATCAAATCAGCTTTTTTTAAAAAAAATTTTATTGGATATATTCTATATTTACATTTCATTTCCCTTTTTCTGGTTCCCCTCCTCCCAAAGGTCCCACATGCCCTTTTCACTCCCCCTGTTCCCCCATCCACCCCTTCCCACTTCCCTGTTCTGGTATTCCCCTACACTGATGCTTTGATCTTTTCCAGCACCAGTGTCCAGTCCTTCCTTCTTGTTGGACATTATTGGTATGTGGGTTGTGTCTTTGGTGACCCAAGATTCTAGGCTAATATCCACTTATCAGTGAATGCATACCATGGGTATTCTTTTGAGACTGGGCTACCTCACTTAGTATGATGTTCTCCAGCTCCATCCATTTGTCTAAGAATTTCATGAATTCATTGTTTCTAATGGCTGAATAGTTCTCCATTGTGTGTGTGTGTGTGTGTGTGTGTGTGTGTATGTATGTGTATATATAATATATATATATGTATATATATACATACATATATATATATATATATATATATATATCTCACATATTTTGTATCCATTCTTCCATTGAGGGACATCTGGGTTCTTTGCAGCTTCTGGCTATTATAAATAAGGCTGCTAAGAACATAGTGGAGCATGTATCCTTATTGCATGCTGGGGAATCTTCTGGGTATATGCCCAGGAGTGGTATGGCTGGGTCCTCCGGAAGTATCATGTCCAGTTTTCTGAGGAACTGCCAGACTGATTTCCAGAGTGGTTGTACCAGCTTGCAGTCCCACCAGCAGTGGAGGAGTGTTCCTCTTTCTCCACATCCTCACCAACACCTGCTCCCTCCTGAATTTTTAATCTTAGCTATTCTGACTGGTGTGAGATGAAATCTCAGGGTTGTTTTGATTTGCATTTCTCTAATGACTAATGATGTTGAACATTTTTTAAGGTGTTTCTCAGCCATCCGAATTTCTTCAGGTGAAAAGTCTTTGTTTAGCTCTGTACCCCATTTTTGGATAGGGTTATTTGGTTTTCTGGGGTCTAACTTCTTGAGTTCTTTGTATACATTGTATATTAGCCCTCTGTCGGATGTGGGGTTGGTGAAGATCTTTTCCCAATTTGTTGGTTGCCAATTTGTCTGTCCTTTTGATAGTGTCTTTTGCCTTATAGGAACTTTGTAATTTTAGGAGGTCTCATTTGTCTATTCTTGATCTTAGAGCATAAGAAATTGGTGTTCTGTTCAGGAAAATTTCCCCTGAGCCAATGTCCTCAAGGGTCTTCCCCAGTTTCTTTTCTATTAGTTTTAGTGTGTCTGGTTTAATGTGGAGGTCCTTGATCCACTTGGAGTTGAGCTTAGTACAAGGAGATAAGAGTGGATCAATTCTCATTCTTCTGCATGCTGACCTCCAGTTGAGCCAGCACCATTTGTTGAAAAGGCTATCTTTTTTCCACCTTTATAAGCTCCTTTGTTGAAGATCAATTGGCCATAGATGTGTGGGTTCAATTCTGGGTCTTCAATCCTAGTCCATTGATCCACCTCCCTGTCACTGTACCAGTACCATGCAGTTTTTAACACTACTGCTCTGTAGTATCACTTTAGGTCTGGGATACTGATTCCCCCAGAAGTTCTTTTACTGTTGATGATAGTTTTAGCTATCCTGGGTCTTTTGCTATCCAGATGAATTTGAGAATTGCTCTTTCTAACTCTATGAAGAACTGAGTTGGGGTTTTATGGGGATTGCATTGAACCTGTATATTGCTTTTGGCAAGATTGCCATTTTAACTGTATTAATCCTGCCAACCCACGAGCATGGATAATTTTTCCAATTTCTGAGGTCTTCTTCCATTTCCTTCTTCAGAGACTGGAAGTTTTTGTCATATAAATCTTTACTTGGTTGGTTAGAGTCACACCAAGATACTTGATATTCTTTGTGGCTATTGTGAAAGGTGTCATTTCCCTAATTTCTTTCTCAGCCTGCTCATCCTTTGAGTATAGGAAGGCTACTGATTTGCTTGAGTTGATTTTATAACCAGCCACTTTGCTGAAATTGTTTATCAGTTGTAGAAGTTCTCTGGTGGAGTTTTTTGGGTCACTTAAGTATACTATCATAACATCTGCGAAAAGTGATAGTTTGACTTCTTCCTTTCCAATTTGTATCCCTTTGACTTCCTTATGTTGTCGAATTGCACTAGCTAGTACCTCAAGTACTATATTGAATAGATATGGTGAGAGGGGTTAGCCTTGTCTAGTCCCTGATTTTAGTGGGATTGCTTCAAGTTTCTCGCCGTTTACTTTGATGTTGGCTACCGGTCTGCTGTAAATTGCTTTTACTATGCTTAGGTATGGGCATTAAATTCCTGTTCTTTCCAAGACATTTAGCATGAAAGGGTGCTGAATTTTGTCAAATGCTTTTTCAACATCCAAATGAGATGACCATGTGGTTTTTTTCTTTGAGTTTGTTTATGTAGTGGATTACATTAATGGATTTGAACCATCCCTGCATCCCTGGGATGAAGCCAACTTGATCATGGTGAATGATCATTTTAATGTGTTCTTGGATTCAGTTGGCAAGAATTTTATTGAGTATTTTTGCATCAATGTTCATAAGGGAGATTGGTCTGAAGTTCTCTTTCTTAGTTGGATCTTTGTGTGGTTTTGGTATCAGGGTAATTGTGGCTTCATAGAATGAGTTGGGTAGTGTTCCTTCTGTTTCTATTTTGTGGAATAGTTTGAAGAGTATTGGTATTAGGTCTTCTTTGAAGGTCTGATAGAATTCTGCACTAAAACCATCTGGTCCTGTGCTTTTTTTGGTTGGAAGATATTCTATGACCCCTACTATTTCTTTGGGGGTTATGGGACTGTTTAGGCAATCTATTTCATCCTGATTTAATTTTGGTATTTGGTATCTGTCTAGGAAATTGTCCATTTCCTCCAGATTCTCCAGTTGTGTTGAGTATAGGCTTTTGTAGTAGGATCTGATGATTTTTTGAATTTCCTCAGTTTCTATTGTTTTCATTTCTAATTTTGTTAATTTGGATACTGTCTCTGTGCCCTTTGGTAAGTCTGGCTAGGGGTTTATCTATCTTGTTGATTTTCTCAAAGAACCAGCTCTTAGTTTTGTTGATTCTTTGTATGGTTCCCTTTGTTTCAACTTGATTGATTTCAGCCCTGAGTTTGATGATTTCCTGTCTTCTACTCCTCCTGGGTGAAATAGCTTCTTTTTTTCCAGAGCTTTCAGGTATGCGGTTAAGTTGCTAGTATATGCTCTCTCCTGTTTCTTTTTGGAGGCACTCAGGGCTATGAGTTTTCCTCTTAGCACTGCTTTCATTGTGTCCCATAGATTTGGGTATGATGTGCCTTCATTTTCATTAAATTCTAAAGTGTTTAATTTCTTTCTTTATTTCTTCCTTGACTAAGGTATAATTGAGTGGAATATTGTTTAGCCTCCATGTGTATGAGGATTTTCTGTTGCTTTTGTTGCTATTGAAGACCGCTCTTACTCCATGGTGATCAGATAGGAGGCATGGGATTAGTTCATTCTTTTTATACTTGCTGAGGTCTGTCTTGTGACCAATTATATGGTCGATTTTGGAGAAGGTACCATGAGGTGCTGAGAAAAACGTATAGTCTTTTGCTTTAGGATTAAATGTTCTATATATATCTGTTAAATCAAATTGATCCAAAGTTTCAATGAGTTTCCCTGTGTCCCTGTTTGGTTTCTGTTTTCCTGATCAGTCCTTTGAGGATACTGGAGTGTTGAGGTCCCCCACAATTATTGTGTTAGGTGCAATGTGTGCTTTAAACTTTAGTAAAGTTTCTTTTATGAATGAGGGTGCCCTTGCATTTGGAGCATAGATGTTTAGAATTGTGAGTTCTTCTTGGTGGATTTTTCCTTTGACCATCAAGAAGTGACCTTTTGTGTCTCTTTTGATGACTTTAGGTTGAAAGTCAATTTTACCTGATATTAGGGTGGCTATTCCAGCTTGCTTCCTGCGACCATTTGCTTGCAAAATTGTCTTCCAGCCTTTTATTATAAGATAGTGTGTCTCTTTGACCCTGAGGTATGTTTCATGTATGCAGCAATAGGTAGGGTCTTGTTTCCGTATCCAGTCTGTTAGTCTATGTCCTTTTATTGGGGAATTGAGTCCATTGATGTTAAGAGATATTAAGGTATAGTGATTATTTCTTCCTGTTATTTTTGATGTTATTTTTGTTTTTGAGTGGATATCTTCTTTTGAGTTTGATGGAAGAAGGTTATTATCTTGCTTTCTCTAGGGTGCAGTTTCCCTCCTTGTATTGGAGTTTTCCTCCTATTATCCTTTGTAGCACTGGGTTAGTGGAAAGATATTGTGTAAATTTGGTCTTGTTATGGAATATTTTGATTTCTCCATCTATGTTGAATGAGAGTTTTGTTTGGTATAGTAGTCTTGACTGACATTTGTATTCTCTTAGAGTTTGCATGAGATCTGCCCAGGATCTTCTAGCTTTCATGGTCTCTGGAGAGAAGTCTGGTGTGATTCTGATAGGTCTTCCTTTATATGTTACTTGGCCATTTTCTCTTACTGCCTTTAATATTCTTTCTTTGTTTAGTACGTTTGGGGTTTTGATTATTATGTGACGGAAGGTGTTTCTGTTCTGGTCCAGTCTGTTTGGAGTTCTGTAGGCTTCTTGTATATTCATGGGCATCTCTCTCTTTAGGTTAGGGAAGTTTTCTTCCATATTTTTTTTGAAGATATTTTCTGGCCCTTTAAATTGTAAATCTTCACTCTCATCTCTCTCTATAATCCGTAGGTTTGGTCTTCCCATTGTGTCCTGGATTTCCTGGATGTTTTGGGTTACAAGCCTTTTCATTTTGCATTTTCTTTGACTGTGGAGTCAATAGTTACTATGGTATCTTCAGCATCTGAGATTCTTACCTCTATCTCTTGTATTCTGTTGTTGATATTTGCATCTATGACCCCTGATTTCATCCTAAGGTTTTCTATCTCCAAAGTTATCTCCCTTTGTGATTTCCTACTTGTTTCTTCCTCTGTGTTCAGATCTTGGATGCTTTTCCTCAGTTCCTTCACTTGTTTGTGTTTTCTTGCAATTCTTTAAGAGATTTTTGTGTTTCCTTACATGACTTCTGCCTGTTGACTCAATTTCTCCTGCATTTCTTTAAGTGATTTTCTCATTTCCTCTTTATTGGCTTCTGTCTGTTGATCCGTATTCTCCTGGAATTTTTTAAGTTATTTTTGTGTTTGCATTGTAAGGGCTTCTACTCTATTCATGTTCCCCTGCAGTTCTTTTTTTTCCCCCTGCATTTCTTTAAGAGATTTGTTTATGTCTTTTTTGTGTTCAAATAGACTTTATCCTAGGAATGCAGAGATGATTCAATATAAGGAAATCTATCAATGTAATCCATTATATAAACAAACCCAAAGAAAAATATCACATGATCTTCTCATTAGATTCTAAAAAAGCCCTCGAGAAAACAAACACCCTTTCATGTTAAAAGTACTGGAGAGATTAGAAATTCAAGGTCCATACCTAAACATAATAATAGCAATATTCAGCAAATTAATAATCAACATTAAGCTAAACATAGAGAAAGTTGAAGGAATTCCACGAAAATGAGAGACAAGATGAGGCTGCCTACTCTTCCCCTATATATTCAATATAGTGCTTGAAGTTCTAGCCAGAGCAATTAGACAGCAAAAGGAGATCAAAGAGATATATATTTGAAAGGAGAAAGAGAAGGTATCACTATTTCCTGATAATATGATAGTATACATAAGCAATCCTCAAATTTCCACCAGAGAACTTCTAGAGTTGATAAACAACTTCAGCAAAGTGGCAGGATATAAAATTAACTCTAACAATTCACTAGCCTTCCTTTACTCAAAGGATAAATGGGCTGAGAAAGAAATGGAAATGAGGAATGATCTCCCAGCAGGCTTTCACTTTTGAGCTCAGAGATGACATCTCCACCTTCTCTCTGGAGGGGACACAGCTAGGAGCACACAGGGTCTAAGATCAGTGGAACAGTTGGTACTGAGTTCTTCCCACCCACCACCATTTGCACTGGGAAGCCTGGAAACTCCACAGTCTTCTGTGCATAGCCAGCTAGGAAAGAGAGATTTCCTAGCAGTGCTTTCATTTTTGAGCTCAGAGGAGTAAGGACACAGGCTTACAGGCCCAAAGGAGGAACAAACTCCAGCCAGAGACAACAATAACAACTAGCACCAGATGGCAAAAGGCAAGCACAAGAACACTACCAGCAGAAACCAAGGCCACATGGCAACATCAGAACCCAGTTCTCCCACCACAGCAAGTCCCGGATACCCCAATACACTGGTAAAGCAAGAGTTGGGTTTAAAATCATATCTCAAGATGCTGATAGAAGGCTTCAAGAAAGACTTAAGTAACTCCCTTAAAGAAATACAGGAGAACATTGGTCAACAGGTAAAAGCTCTTAAAGAGGAAACACAAAAATCCCTTAAAGAAATACAGGGAATCATGGGTCAACAGACAGACTTTAAAGAAAAAACACAAGAATTCCTTAAAGAATTACAGGAAAACACAATCAAGTGAAGGAACCGAACAAAACCATGCAGGATCTTAAAGTGGAAGTAGAAACAATAAAGAAATCACAAAGTGAGACATCTGTGGAGATAGAAAACCTTGGAAAGAATTCAAGAGTCATAGATGCAAGCATCAACAACAGAATACAAGAGATAGAAGAAAGAACCTCAGGTGCTCAAGATACCATAGAAAACATTGACTCAACAGTCAAAGAAAATGCAAAATGCATAAAGCTGGTAACTCAAAACATCCAGGAACTCCAGGACACAATGAGAAGACCAAACCTAAGGATTATAGGTATAGACTAGAGTGAGGATTTACATCTTAAAGACCCAGTAAATATCTTCAACAAAATTGTTAAAGAAAACTTCCCTAACCTAGAGAAAGAGATGTCCATGAACATACAAGAAGCCTTCAGAACTCCAAGTAGACTGGACCAGAACAGAAAGTCCTCTAAGCACATAATAGTCAAAACATCAAACTCACTAAACAAAGAAAGATTATTCAAAGCAGTAAGGGAAAAAGGTCAAGTAACTTATAAAGGCCGTCCTATCAGAATCACACCAGACTTCTCACCAGAGATGATGAAAGCTATCAGACCCTGGGCAGACTTCATACAGACCCTAAGAGAACACAAATGCCAGTCCAGGCTACTATACTCAGCAAAACTCTCAATCATCATAGATGGAGAAACCAAGATATTCCATGATAAAACCAAATTTGCACAATATCTGTCCATAAATCCAGCCCTACAAATTATAATAAATGGAAAATGCTAACACAAGGAGGGAAACTACACCCTAGAAAAAGCAAGAAAGTAATCTTCTTCCAACAAACCCAAAAGAAGATACCCACACAAACATAAAAATAACATCAAAAATAACAGGAAGCAACAATCACTATTCCCTAATATTTCTTAACAACAATGGACTCAACTCCCCAATAAAAAGACATAGACTAATGAAATATTTCTCATGTAATTCTTCAGTTTTATCAGAAAATGTTTGCAATTCCCCTTTTATTTAGTAATTTCTTATATGTCTACCATTTTATCTGCATTATTTTTCATGATAATCTTCAATTTTAATATGTCTTTCTACATATTTCCTCTATTTTATCAGAAATGTTTTTGATGTAAATCTTTGATTTTATCACAAATGTTTCTAATTACACCTTCAATTAATTTAGAAAGAGTTTTTTTTACATCAACTATTCTTTATGTAAAATTTTCCATGAAATAGTCAATTTTAAAATGTTTGTTTTATTTCTTGAATCGGGAAGCCCCCAGGACTCAAAGGGATGACTTTAGCTGAAATACCCAACAAAGGGGAGAGAGAACCTGTAAAGACAACTTCCAGCAGATAGGCATGGCCTCCAGTTGAGGGATTGGACAACCCATCCATCTCAAAATTTTTAACCCAGAAATGTTCTTGTCCAAAGAAAGACAGTGACAAAAAATGGAACAGAGCCTGAAGGAAAGGCCATCTAGAGTCTGCTCCACCCAGGGATCCATCCCACCTGCAGAGCCAAACCCTGACACTATTGCTGAAGCACTTGCTTACAGGAGCCTGGCATGACTGTTCCCTGAGAGGTTCTTCCTTCACATGACCAATACAGATGCAGATACTCAAAGCCAATCACAGACAGACCCCAGGGACTCTAATGGGAAGTGCTAGGCAAAGAACAATATCCACTAACTGGACCACCCAGAGCTCGCGGAGACTAAACCAGCAACCAAAGGGTACATGGAAGGATTCAGGGCTGCAAATACATATGTAGCAGAGGATGGCCTTACTTGACACCAATGGGAAGGGAAGCCCTTGGTCATGTGGAGGCTTGACCATCCACAGGTGGATGCTAGAGCTGTGAGGCAGGAGTATGTGACTGGGTGGAGGAGCCCCCTAACAGAAGCAAAGGGGAGAAGAGATGGAATGGGGGGTGGGAAAGGGTAACTGGGGAGGAGGATATCATTTGAAATGTAAATTAATAGAATGATTAATACTAAAAAGGAGTGTTTGCTTTAAAGTAATTCTTTTTTTTTAAATTTTCTATATTCTATGTTTACATTCCAAAGGTTTTCCCCTTTCCCAGTTACCCCCCCCCCCACCATATGTAATTCCTCTCCCCCCTGCTATTCCCCACTCACCCCCCCCCCCCGATTTCTCTGTTCTGGGTCTACAATACTGGATCCAATCTTTACAGCCCCAGGGTCCTCTCCATTCTTCTTCTTGGAAGTCATTTGACTTGCTAATTGTGTCTTGAGTATTTGGGGTTTCTGTGCTCATTAATATCCACTTATGAGTGATTGCATTTCATGTGTATTCTTTTGTGATTGGGTTAGCTCACTTAGGATGATATTTTCCAGATCTAACCATTTACCTACAAATTGCATGAGTTCATTATTTTTAATTGCTGAGTAGTACTCCATTGTATAAATATACCACATTTTCTGTATCCATTCCTCTTTTGAGGGATATCTGGGCTCCTTCCAATTTCTGGCTATTATAAACAAGGCTGCTATAAACATAGTGGAGCATGTGTCTTTATTGAATGCAGAGGAATCCTCTGGGTATATGCCCAGGAGTGGTATGCCAGGGTCCTCTGGAAGTGACATGCCCAATTTTCTGAGGAACCGCCACACTGATCTCTAGAGTGGTTTTACCATTTTGCAATCCCACCAACAGTGGAGGAGTGTTCCTCTTTCTCCACATCCTCGCCAGCACTTGTTGTCTCTTGAGTTTTTAATCTTAGCCATTCTGACTGGAGTGAGGTGGAATCTCAGGGTTGTTTTGATTTGCATTTCCCTGATGACTAATGATGTTGAACATCTCTTAAGGTGTTTCTCGGCCATCCGAATTTCTTCTGGTGAAAATTCTTTGTTTAGCTCTGTACCCCATTTTTTGATAGGGTTATTTGGTTCTTTGGGGTCTAACTTCTTGAGTTCTTTGTATATATTGGATATTAGCCCTCTGTCGGATGAGTGGTTGGTGAAGATCATTTCCCACTTTGTTGGTTGTCGTTTTGTCCTTCTGTCAGTGTCCTTTGCCTTACAGAAACTTTGTAATTTTATGAGGTCCCATTTGTCAATTCTTGATCTTAGAGCATAAGCTATTGGTGTTCTGTTCAGGAACTTTCCCCCTGTGCCCATGTCCTCCAGAGTCTTCCCAAGTTTCTTTTCTAATAGTTTCAGTGTGTCTGGTTTTATGTGGAGGTCCTTAATCCACTTGGAGTTGATCTTAGTACAAGGAGATAAGAGTGGGTCAATTCACATTCTTCTGCATGTTGACCTCCAGTTGAACCAGCACCATTTGTTGAAAAGGCTATCTTTTTTCCACTGGATGGTTGTGGCTCCTTTATCAAAGATCAAGTGACCATAAGTCTGTGGGTTAATTTCTGGGTCTTCAATCCTAGTCCATTGATCTACCTGCCTGTTGCTGTACCAATACCATGCAGTTTTTAACACAATTGCTCTGTAGTACTGCTTGAGATCAGGGATATTGATTCCCCCAGAAGTCCTTTTATTGTTGAGAATAGTTTTAGCTATCCTGGGTTTTTTGTTGCTCCAGATGAATTTGAGAATTGCTCTTTCTAGATCTATGAAGAATTGATTTGGGATTTTGATGGGGATTGCATTGAATCTGTAGATTGCTTTTGGCAAGATGGCCATTTTTACTATATTGATCCTGCCAATCCAGGAGGAAGAAATATTTTTCCATTTTCTGAGGTCTTCTTCGATTTCTTTCTTCAAGGACTTGAAGTTCCTGTCATACAGATCTTTCGCTTGTTTGGTTAGAGTTACGCCAAGGTACTTTATGTTGTTTGTGGCTATTGTGAAGGGTGTTATTTCCCTAACTTCTTTCTCAGCCTGCTTGTCCTTTGAGTACAAGAAGGCGACTGATTTGCTTGAGTTAGTTTTATAACCAGCCACTTTGCTGAAGTTGTTTATCAGCTGTTGAAGTTCTCTGGTGGAGTTTTTTGGATCGCTTAAGTAGACTATCATATCGTGTGCAAATAGTGATAGTTTGACTTCTTCCTTTCCAATTTGTATCCCTTTGACTTCCTTATGTTGTCTAATTGCTCTTGCTAGAACTTCAAGTACTATATTGAAAAGATATGGAGAGAGAGGGCAGCCTTGTCTAGTCCCTGATTTTAGTGGGATTGCTTCATGTTTCTCTCCATTTATTTTGATGTTGGCTACTGGTTTGCTGTAGATTGCTTTTACTATGTTTAGGTATGGGCCTTGAATTCCTGCTCTTTCCAAGACGTTTAGCATGAAAGGATGCTGAATTTTGTCAAATGCTTTTTCAGCATCTAATGAGATGACCATGTGGTTTTTTTTTTTTTTAGTTTGTTTATGTAGTGGATTACATTGATGGATTTCCATATATTGAACCATCCCTGCATCCCTGGAATGAAGCCTACTTGATCATGGTGAATGATCGTTTTGATATGCTCTTGGATTCGGTTGGCAAGAATTTTTGCGTCAATATTCATAAGAGAAATTGGCCTGTAGTTCTCTTTCTTTGTTGGATCTTTTTGTGGTTTAGGTATCAGCGTAATTGTGGTTTCGAAGAACGAGTTGGGCAGTATCCCTTCTGTCTCTATTTTGTGGAATAGTTTGAAGAGTATTGGTGTTAAGTCTTCTTTGAAGGTCTGGTAGAATTCTGCACTAAAACCATCTGGTCCCATACTTTTTTTGGTTGGGAGGCTTTCTATAACCCCTTCTATTTCTTTGGGGGTTATGGGACTGTTTAGCTGATCTACTTGATGCTGATTTAATTTTGGTATTTGGTATCTGTCTAGGAAATTGTCCATTTCCTCCAGATTCTCCAGTTGTTTTGAGTATAGGCTTTTGTAGTAGGATCTGATGATCTTTTGAATTTCCTCAGTTTCTGTTGTTATATCCCCCTTTTCATTTCTAATTTTGTTAATTTGGATACTGTCTCTGTGCCCTTTGGTTAGTCTAGCTAAGGGTTTATCTATCTTGTTGATTTTCTCAAAGAACCAGCTCCTGGTCTTGTTGATTCTTTGTATGGTTCTCTTTGTTTCTATTTGATTGATTTCAGCCCTGAGTTTGATGATTTCTTGTCTTCTACTCCTCCTGGGTGAATTAACTTGTTTTTCTTCCAGGGCTTTAAGGTGTGCCATTAAGCTGCTAGTATATGCTCTCTCCAGTTTCTTTTTGGATGCACTTAGAGCTATGAATTTTCCTCTTAGCACTGCTTTCATTGTGTCCCATAGATTTGGGTAGGTTGTACCTTCATTTTCATTGAATTCTAAAAAGTCTTTGATTTCTTTTTTTATTTTTTCCTTGACCAAGGTGTCATTGAGTAGAGTGTTGTTCAGTTTCCATGTGTATGTGGGCTTTCTGTTGTTTTTGTTGTTATTGAAGACCACTCTTACTCCATGGTGATCTGATAGGAGGCATGGGATTAGCTCGATCTTCTTGTATTTGTTGACATCTGTCTTGTGACCAATTATATGGTCTATTTTGGAGAAGGTACCATGTGGAGCTGAGAAAAAGGTATATTCTTTAGCTTTAGGATGAAATGTTCTATATATATCTGTTAAATCCAATTGGTCCAGAGTTTCAATTAGTTTCACTGTGTCCCTGTTTAGTTTCTGCTTTCCTGATCGGTCCATTGAGGAGAGTGGAGTGTTGAAGTCACCCACAATTATTGTATTAGGTGTAATGTGTGCTTTAAGCTTTAGTAAGGTTTCTTTTACGAATGAGGGTGCCCTTGCATTTGGAGCGTAGATGTTCAGTATTGAGAGCTCTTCTTGGTGGATTTTCCCTTTGGCCAGCAAGAAGTGACCTTCTGAGTCTCTTTTGAGATGATTTTAGGTTGGAAGTCAATTTTATCTGATATTAGAATGGCTACTCCAGCTTGTTTTCTGAGACCATTTGCTTGTAAAATTGTCTTCCAGCCTTTTACTCTAAGGCAGTGTTTGTCTTTGACACTGAGATGTGTTTCCTGTATGCAGCAAAATGTAGGGTCCTGTTTCCGTATCCAGTCTGTGAGTCTGTGTCTTTTTATTCGGGAATTGAGTCCATTGATATTAAGAGATATTAAGGAATAGTAATTATTACTTCCTGACATTTTGGGCGTTTTTTTTTTTTTTTTTTTTTTTTTTTTTTTTTTTTTTTTTGTATTTGAGTGGTTCTCTTCTTTTGGGTTGAATGAGATGGGGTTTCTATCTTGTTTCTTCTGGGGTGTTGTTTCCCCCCTCGTGTTGGTATTTTTCCCCTATTATCCTTTGTAGGACTGGGTTTGTAGATAAGTATCGTGCGAATTTGGTTTTGTCGTGGAATACCTTGGTTTCCCCATCTATGGTGATTGAGAGTTTTGCTGGGTATAGTAGTTTTGGCTGAAGTTTGTGTTCTCTTAGGGTCTGCATGAGGTCTGCCCAGGATCTTCTAGCTTTCATGGTCTCAGGTGAAAAGTCTGCTGTAATTCTGATAGGTCTTCCTTTATATGTTATTTGTCCTTTTTCTCTTGCTGCCTTTAATATTCTTTCTTTGTTTAGTACATTTGGGGTTTTGATTATTATGTGACGGGAAGTATTTCTGTTCTGGTCCAGTCTATTTGGGGTTCTATATGCTTCTTGTATATTCATGGGTATCTCTTTCTTTAGGTTGGGGAAGTTATCTTCCATAATTTTGTAGAAGATATTTGCTGGCCCTTTAAGTTGTAGATCTTCATTCTCATCTATCCCTATAATCCTTAGGTTTGGTCTTCTCATTGTGTCCTGGATTTCCTGAATGTTTTGGGTTACCAGCTTTTTGCATTTTGCATTTTCTTTAATTGTTGAATCCATGGTTCCTATGGTATCTTCAGCATCTGAGATTCTGTCTTCTATCTCTTGTATTCTATTGTTGATATTTGCATCTATGACTCCTGATTTCTTCCCCAGGTTTTCTATCTCCAACGTTGTCTCCCTTTGCGATTTCTTAGTTGTTTCTACTTCTGCTTTTAGATTCTGTATGGTTTTGCTCAGATCTTTCAGTTGCTTGTTTGTGTTTTCCTGTAATTCTTTAAGGGATTTTTGTGTTTCCTCTTTTATGACTTCTGCTTGATGACCCATGTTCTCTTGTATTTCTTTAAGTGATTTTTGTTTCTCCCCCTTATTGGGATTCATTTTTTGCTCTATATTCTCCTAGATTTCTTTAAGTGATTTTTGTGTCTGCCTTGTGTGGGCTTCCAGTTTTTGATCTATTTTCTCCTCTATTACTTTAAGAAATTTATCTAAGTGATCCTCAATCTGCATCTTTACCAGTGATTTTAGATCTGAGTCTTGTTTTTCTGGTGTGTTGAGATATCCAGGATTTAATTGTGTTTGCCTTGTAAGCTTTTGATCTATTTTCTCATGTATTACTTTAAGAGATTTATCTAAGTGTTCCTCTATCAGCAACCTGACCAGTGATTTTAGATCTGAGTCTTGTTTTTCTCGTGTTTCGGGGTATCTAAGATTTATTGCTGTCGGGGAACTGGGTTCGGATGCCGCCATACTGCTTTGATTTCTATTAGTAACGATCTTATGTTTGCCTTTTGCCATCTGGTTAACTCTGGTGTTTGTTGGTCCTGTAGTTACTAGCTGGTGCTTGACCCTCCTGTGGGCTCGAAAGACTATTTTCCAGCGTCTGGGACACCTGAACTACTGCCCTGTAGGGCTCCTGCTCACAGATTGCTGACAGGTGGCCTGAGTCTCCCGAGGTCTTAAACTCAGAATATCCCAGGTACTTGGTTCTGCCTGTTGGGCAGCTGCTTTGCACTGCTCCTGCTCAGGGTTTGCTGTCTGGTATCCTGTTTCCCCAGGGGTCTTAAGGTTGGGATATCTCGGTTATCTGGTTCAGCCGGCTGGGTCTGAGCACCTGGCAAGCTGGTTGTGTCTGGCTTCCCCGCCACCGGCTGGATGGAATGCTACAGGCAAGATGGCGCTGCCTGCAGGTGGTTCAGGATCTGACCTGTGAGCACAGAGCGCAGGCACAGCTGCTGTACCCCAAACCACTACTCTGTGCACAGCTCCCGCTCCAGACCTGAGTCCCCAAAGGTCTTAAACTCGGGCTGTCTCGGGTACCTGGTTCTGCCGGCAGGGTCTGAGCACCTGGCAAACTGGCTGGGTCTGGCTTCCCTGCCACCTGGCTGGATGGGAAGCTGCAGGCAAGATGGCGCTGCCTGCAGGGGGTTCGGGGTCTGGCCTGGGATCGCAGAGTGCAGGCACGGCCGCTGTACCCCAAACCACTACTCTGTGCGCAGCTCCCGCTCCAGACCTGAGTCCCCGAAGGTCTTAAACTCGGGCTGTCTCGGGTACCTGGTTCTGCCGGCAGGGTCTGAGCACCTGGCAAGCTGGCTGGGTCTGGCTTCCCTGCCACCGGCTGGATGGGAAGCTGCAGGCAAGATGGCGCTGCCTGCAGGGGGTTCGGGGTCTGGCCTGCGAGCGCAGAGCGCAGGCACGGCCGCTGTACCCCAAACCGCTACTCTGTGCACAGCTCCTGCTCCAGACCTGAGTCCCTGGAGGTCTTAAACTCGGGCTGTCTCGGGTACCTGGTTCCGCTGGCAGGGTCTGAGCACCTGGCAAGCTGGCTGGGTCTCAAGTACATTCTTACACATACCATTTGCTATGAAATACAGAGTATACATTCTCATGAAAGCTGTTTAAAAGTTGTTTGCAATTATACATTTAAAATGCATAGAAATAAAATTTGTATACCTATATTTTGGGAGTAGGTAAGGAAATGTTTAGTTGCAAATGTTCTTCACTATACGACCCCTGACACTCAGGTATTACCTGTTTTATTCTACAACCTGATGATCCCAACTCGTTTCACAGAATGTTCCTTTGATTTTCATCCTTATGAGTCAAATACTTAAATAGAGATAGATTAATAGTTTGAAATTTCCTGTTTTTGCTAAAATTAAGGGGGAGTACTAGGCAATAATTGCTCCCTTAATTTTTTCCAAATTATCTGACTACACTACTGTACTGTTGTTCATTATGAAAGTATGTATTAAGTGTGGCTGTGTATCATGCAAGTGTGTCAGGTTGAGTACTTTAGGCATACATCAATTAGTGGTATAGCTGGAGTATAGGGTATGTTTATTGTTAGCTTTTTGAGGATTCTCCAATCTGATTTTCAGAGTCACTACACCAGTTTGCAATTCTACTAATAGTGAATAAGGGCATCCCTTTCTCCAAATCCTCTCCAGGATTTGTTTTTGTCTGTTTTGTTTTGTTTTGCTTTGCTTTTCTTAGTGGGTGAGGTGGTCTCAGTTGTTTTGATTTGCATTTCCCTAATTTCATCATTTGATCAGGAATGATAATGCTCAAATGGCAGAACATACATAGTTCAAAATAGCTTGTATTTTGAAGGGCAGTCCATGTGCATAGTGGAAGTTAGCTGTTTAAAGTGTAAATCATCATTAGTTTATTGTCTTAGGTTTATAGAGAGCCTCAAATATTTCATGTTTTAGTAGTAATGATAATATTTAGCACTCATCACCGAGGTTTTAATTCTCTACCATGTGAAATAAAACAGTATTTGATTCGGAGTTGGGTAGTAGCCCATTGCTTTTGAATAACTTGCTCTGCTGGAAAAGATATGCCTAAAGAATGAGGGATGGAGGTTTAGAAGGATACAGAAGATGGCTTGAAGGATTTCTTATTGGTAACATTACAAAAATACCTAATGATGATAGTAGATAATGAATCACTAAATGACTAAATAATTATTGAATATGTAAGTGAAAACAATGTAAAATTCTCTTTTCCTACAAATGGTTGATTAGTGCTTCATAGTAAAAGAGAGGAAATGAGCAACTTAGAAATTAATTATCTCAAAGATTATAATGTGTAAGTTCAAAAATTGTCATTCATATTTACTTCAGTTCTGTTGTCTCTCTCTTGCTCTGGCCTGGAAAATAGTGTCTAAAAATACTGTAAAGTACATAGCCTGACAGATGTCTCTCATACCAAAAAATAATATATAAGCATGAATATAATTCTGATCTTTATTGTATAGTATTGACACATGTACATATAAACTATCCTTGGTAATGCACTGCTTAAAAAATCCCCACACCAGTGTCCTTATTATATAAATATAAGAACATTAATCTAGACAATACTAGACTTATGCCACTTAAAATAGAAAATCAGATAACATGGCCCTATTTCTTTCCTGACAATTTTATCTCAAAGGAATGAACAAAATCTGAGGGAACTGTTCTTGTGAACAATTCTCACATAGGAATGAAAGTTCTTCTGGGTCAATGCAAGTGATGGAAGCAACCAGAGATATTAATCATGTCATTAAAGTTTCTGGTGCAGCTGTGAGAGGCATCATTCGCCATTGTTGGGCCTGCTCACTAAATTGAAAAAGGAATAGTGTGAAATCTTTGAAGTAATTTTCATCTTTTTCCCTCATAGAAAATATATAAAGCTAAATACAAGATTTATGTTATTTTGCCTTAAAATTTGTCATGCTTCCTGTCATCTACAAGACAAAATATGAAATTCTTATCTCAGCCAAATGTTTCCTGTGATCTTAATCTCTCATTCATCCCAAGTAAAGCATATAAGAGATCATAGAAACAGACTACACATATACAAGCACAGGACTTTTGTGTTTGTAAACTTTGAAATGAGTCTTGTACTGTGATAGCTCAGAAATTTCTTCTGCCTGAAAGGTATCCCTACTTATTTGACTGACAAAATTTATTTTTCTTAAAAAAAATCAATTATTTCTCTTTGCAGTATTCATTAACCTCTTCCAAAATTCAAACAGATGTATCATCTTTGCTACCACTAGAGCATGTTCTTGATACAGATACAGGAATTTCAGAAGCTTGTTTGCTTCACAGATTTTTAAAATTTAGTATATACACTTTCTTGCAATAGTAACAACTGATTTGTAGGACCTTTGCTTATGTTAGGTAAAACGCTTTATGACTCTGCTTTGTGCTTACCATACACATCTCTCACAACATGGGATTGTAAACACTTAGGACTTTTGTTTTTCTTATTGTTTTCCATTGATGTCCCAAGAATACATTGTAGCAAAGAAGGATGTTTGCTATTCATGAAAACTAAAATTAAAGCTTATACCATGCCCATATGATTATGAAAATGTAAATTATAATGGACAAAGGACAGCAACTGATAATTTACCCTTTATCAGTTGTTATTATTCAAATACTAATGTTACATAATCAGAAATGTCATGAAGAAGGGAGCAGAATCTAGCTTTAATATGCATCTTGAAACATTTCTGTAACATGTTTTTATATTTTACATTTTCATTTACTATTTATTTATTTTGTTTTTTCTATTTTTTATTCAATATATTCTTTATTTACATTTCAGATGATTTCCCCTTTCTAGGATCCCTCCTCCCCAAAAGTTCCATAAACCCTCTTCCCTCCCCCTGTTTCCCAATCAACCCCTTCCCTGTCCTGGTATTCCCTGACACTGTTGCACTGAGCCTTTCTAGGACCAGGGACCTCTCCTTCCTTTTTCTTGGGCATCATTTGATATGTGAATTGTTTGCTGGGTATCACAAGCTTCTGGGCTAATATCCACATATCAGTGACTGCATTCCATGTGTGTTATTTTGTGATTAGGTCACCTCACTCAGAATGACATTCTCCATTTCCACCCACTTGCCTAAGAATTTCATGAATTCATTGTTTTTAATAGCCGAGTAGTATTCCATTGTGTAAATATACCACATTTTCTGTATCCATTCCTCCATTGAGGGACATCTGGGTTCTTTTCAGTTTCTGGCTATTATAAATAGGACTGCTATGAACATAGTGGAGCATGTATCCTTATTACATGCTGGGGATTCCTCTGGGTATATGCCCAGGAGTGATATAGTGGGGTCCTCTAGTAGTATTATGTCCAGTTTTCTGAGGAACGCCAGACTGATTTCCAGAGTGGTTGTACCAGCTTGCAACCCCACCAGCAGTGGAGGAGTGCTCCTCTTTCTCCACATCCTTGCCAGAACCTGTTTTCTCCTGGTCTTAGCCATTCTGACTGGTGTGAGGTGAAATCTCAGGGTTGTTTTGATTTGCATTTCCCTGATGATTAAGGACGTTGAACATTTTTTTTAGGTGCTTCTTAGCCATTCGATATTCCTCAGGTGAAAATTCTTTGTTTAGCTCTGTACTCCATTTTTTAATAGGGTTATTTGGCTCTCTGGAGTCTATGTTCTTGAGTTCCTTGTATATCTTAGATATTAGCCCTCTGTTAGATGTGGGGTTGGTGAAGATCTTTTCCCAATTTGTTGATTGCTGTTTTGTTCTTTTGACAGTGTCCTTTGCCTTATAGAAACTTTGTAATTTTCTGAGGTCCCATTTGTCAATTCTTGATCTTAGAGCACAAGCTATTGGTGTTCTGTTCAGGAAAAGTTCCCCTGTGCCCATGTGCTCAAGGCTCTTCTCCAGTTCCTTTTCTATTAGTTTCAGTGTGTCTGGTTTTATGTGGAGGTTCTTGATCCACTTGGACTTGAGCTTAGTACAAGGAGATAAGAATGGATCAATTTGCATTCTTCTGCATGCTGACCTCCAGTTGAATCAGTGCCATTTGTTGAAAAGGCTATCTTTTCTTTTCCACTTGTGGATGTAGCTCCTTTGTCAAAGATCAAGTTACCATAGGTGTGTGGGTTCATTTCTGGGTCTTCAGTTCTATTCTTTTGATCTACCTGCCTGTCACTGTACCAATACCATGCAGTTTTTAATACTATTGCTCTGCAGTACTGCTTGAGGTTGGGGATACTGATTCCCCCAGAAGCTTGCTTTTTTTTTTTTTTTTTTTTTTACTGTTGAGAATAATTTTACCTATCCCAGGTTTTTTGTTATTCCAGATGAATTTGAGAATTGCTCTTTCTAACTCTTTGAAGAGTTGAGTTGGGATTTTGGTGGGGATTGCATTGAATCTGTATAATGCTTTTGGCAAGATGGCCATTTTTACTATATTAACCCTGCCAATCCAAGAGCATGGAAGATTTTTCCATCATCTGAGGTCTTCTTGGAATTCTTTCTTCAAAGACTTGAAGTTCCTATCATACAGATCTTTCACTTGTTTGGTTAGAGTCACACCAAGATACTTTATATTTTTTTTAAAATTATATTTTCTATATTCTATGTTTACATTCCAAAGGCTTTCCCCTTTCCCAGTCCCCCCCCCACCATACGTCCCATAATTCCTCTCCCCCCCAACTATTCCCCAATCATTCCCCCTCTCCCCACAGTTTCTCTACAAAACTGGATCCAATCTTTACAGGCCCAGGGTCCTCTCCTTTCTTCTTCTTGGGAATCATTTGACTTGCTAATTGTGCCTTGGGTATTTAGGGCTTCTGGGATCATTAATATCCACTTATCAGTGATTGCATTTCATGTGTATTCTTTTGTGATTGGGTTAACTCACTCAGGATGATATTTTCCAGGTCTAACCATTTACCTACAAATTGCATGAATTCATTATTTTTAATTGCTGAGTAGTATTCCATTGTATAAATATACCACATTTTCTGTATCCATTCCTCCTTTGAGGGATATTTGGGCTCCTTCCAATTTCTGGCTATTAGAAACAAGGCTGCTATAAACATAGTGGAGCATGTGTCTTTATTGTATGCAGGGGAATCCTCTGGGTATATGCCCAGGAGTGGTATGCCAGGGTCCTCTGGAAGGGACATGCCCAATTTTCTGAGGAACCGCCAAACTGATTTCCAGAGAGGTTTTACCATTTTGCAATCCCACCAACAGTGGAGGAGTGTTCCTCTTTCTCCACATCCTCACCAGCACTTGTTGTCTCTTGAGTTTTTAATCTTAGCCATTCTGACTGGTGTGAGGTGGAATCTCGGGGTTGTTTTGATTTGCATTTCCCTGATGACTAATGATGTTGAACATCTCTTAAGGTGTTTCTCGGCCATCCGAATTTCTTCTGGTGAAAATTCTTTGTTTATCTCTGTACCCCATTTTTTGATAGGGTTATTTGGTTCTTTGGGGTCTAACTTCTTGAGTTCTTTGTATATATTGGATATTAGCCCTCTGTCGGATGTGGGGTTGGTGAAGATCTTTTCCTACTTTGTTGGTTGTCGTTTTGTCCTTCTGACAGTGTCCTTTGCCTTACAGAAACTTTGTAATTTTATGAGGTCCTATTTGTCAATTCTTGATCTTAGAGCATAAGCTATTGGTGTTCTGTTCAGGAACTTTCCCCCTGTGCCTATGTCCTTCAGGGTCTTCCCAAGTTTCTTTTCTAATAGTTTCAGTGTGTCTGGTTTTATGTGGAGGTCCTTGATCCACTTGGAGTTGATCTTAGTGCAAAGAGATAAGAGTGGTTCAATTCGCATTCTTCTGCATGTTGACCTCCAGTTGAACCAGCACCATTTGTTGAAAAGGCTATCTTTATTCCACTGGATGGTTGTGGCTCCTTTATCAAAGATCAAGTGACCATAAGTCTGTGGGTTAATTTCTGGGTCTTCAATCCTATTCCATTGATCCACTTGCCTGTTGCTGTACCAATACCATGCAGTTTTTAACACAATTGCTCTGTAGTACTGTTTAAGGTCAGGGATATTGATTCCCCCAGAAGTCCTTTTATTGTTGAGAATAGTTTTAGCTATCCTGGGTTTTTGATCTTTGTCATTACGATTGGTGTAAGGTGGAATCTTAGGGTTGTTTTGATTTGAATTTCCCTGATGACTAAGGACTTTGAACATTTCTTTAAGTGCTTCTCAGCCATTTGAGATTCCTCTGTTGTAAATTATCTCTTTTTGTTCTATACCCCATTTTTGATTGTTTTGTTTGGTTTTCTTAAGTTCCTTATACAATATGGATATTAGCTCTCTATCAGATGTGGGGTTAGTGAAGATTTTTTTCCCCAGTATGTCAGTTGCCTATTTGTCCTATTGACTATGTCCTTTGCCATACTGAAACTTTTCCATTTCATGAGGTCCATTTCTCAATTTTTCATCTTTGAGTCTGAGCCATTGGATATCCTCCCCTCTACCCCATTTCAATGAGTTCTAGCCTCTTTCCCTATTTCTCTTCAATTTGATTCAGTTTATCTGGTTTAATGCTGAGGTTCATGATACACTTGTACTTGAGCTTTGTGCAAGGTTATAAATATCGACCTATTTTCACACACACATATTTTTCTACATAAAGACAGTCAGTTAGATCAGCAGAATTTATTGAAGATACTTTCTTTTTTTTTCATTGCATATTTTTGGCTTCTTTGTCAAAGATCAAGTGTCTATACATGTATGGGCTTGTTTCTGGGTCTTCAGTTGTATTCTGTTAATTGTCCCGTTTGTCTCTGTACCAATACCATGAAGTTTTTATCATTATTGTTCTGTAGTACAGCTTGAGGTCAGGGATGGTGATTGACCTAGAATTTCTTCTATTGTTAAGAATCGTTTTGGCTGTCCTGTTTTGTTTTGTTTTTTTCCCATATGAAATTGATTATTGGTCGTTCCATGTCTTTCAAAAATCATGTTGGAATTCTAATGGAGATTGCATAGAGCCATTTTTATTATGTTAATTCTACCGATCCATGAACATGGGATGTCTTCCTTCATTTTTTTGTTTTTTTGTTTGTTTTGTTTTATCACTTTATTGTTGTTCCCAATAAGGGAGGGCCCTTTCCTCCCTTCTTGGGAATCATCTGATTAGCTAATTGTGTCTTGAGTATTCAGAGCTTCTGGGCTAATTAATATCCACTTATTAGTGATTACATTTCATGTGTATTCGTTTGTGATGTGGATAGCTCATTTAGGATGATATTTTCCATTTCCAACCATTTGCACACAAATTTCATGAATTCATTGTTTTTAATTGCTGAGTAGTATTCCATTGTTCCTTTTTTTGCAAAGACTCTTGTCATACAGATCTTTCACTTGCTTGGTTAGAGTTACCATAAGATATTTTGCATTATTTGTGACTATTGTGTAGGTTGTTGTTTCCCTAATTTCATCAGCCTGTTTATCAATTGTATAAAGGTAGGCTACTGATTTAATTGAGTTAATTTTATATCTAGCCACTTTACTGTAGTTGTTTATCAGCTGTAGAAGTTCTCTGGAAGAATTTTTGGGATTGCTTATATATACAATCCTATCATCTGCAAATAATGAAACATTGACTTCTTCTTTACCAATTTTTATCATCTTGATCTCCTTTTGTTTTCTTATTGCTCTAGATAGAACTTCAAATACTATATTGAGTAAATATGGGGAGAGTTTGGATCCTTGTCTTGTCTCTTATTGTAGTGGAATTGTTTTCTTTGACTGTTGAATCAATGGTTCCTATGGTATCTTCGGCTTCTGATATTCTGTGTTCTATCTCTTGTATTCTATTGTTGATATTTGCATCTATGGCCCCTGATTTCTTCCCAAGGTTTTCTATCTCCAATGTTGTCTCCCTCTGCGATTTCTTAGTTGTTTCTACTTCTGTTTTTAGTACCTGGATGGATATGCTCAGATCTTTCGCTTGCTTGATTGTGTTTTCATGTATTTCTTTAATAGATTTTTGTGTTTCCTCTTTCATAGTTTCTACTTGTTGGCCCACGTTCTTCTGTATTTCTTTAAGTGATTTTTGTCTTTCTTCCTTATTGTCTTCTTCTTTTTGATCCATCTTCTCCTGCATTTCTTGAAGTGATTTTTGTATTTGCCTTGTAAAGGCTTCTAACTTTTGTTCCATTTTCTCCTCTATTTCTTTACGAGATTTTTCTATGTGTTCAGCTACCAGCATCCTGACCAGTGATTTTATATCCAAGTCTTGTTTTTCTGGTGTGTTGGGGTATCCGGGGCTTCCTGTTGTTGGCGAACTGGGTTCAGATGCTGTCATGTTGCCTTGATTTCTGTCAGTAACGTTCCTTCGTTTTCCTTTTGCCATCTGGTTATTTCTGATGTTAGTTGGCCTTGTTGTCACTGGCTGGTGTTTGAATCTCCTGTGAGGCTGGGCTCACCTGTTGTTTCTCTACTGGTGGTTATGCGTGACTGCTCCTCAAAGGGATCACGAGCTGGCTGCCACCTGTGCGATGGTAGCCCCTGATGGAGTCTGTCTACCTGGGCCTCTCCAGCTGTGTCCTGGTTGCAATATGGAGGCCTGCTGCTAGCTCTGGTCCAGGGGCCCGGGAGCTGGCTGCCACCGGCTGCCTAGATGCACAGCCTGAGGTCGCGGGGAAGTCCAGCAGAGCCTTGGTGGGCGGGGCTGGGCCTGCCTGGTGTCAAGAGCCTAGCAGATCCCCCAGCACGGTAGCCTCGAATGGAATCTGTCTAACTGGGCCTTTCCAGCTGTGTCCTGGTTGCAATATGGAGGCCCGCCGCTATGGGCCTTGAATTCATGATCTCTCCAATACTTTTAACATGATGGGCTTCTGTATTTTGTCAAATACTTTTTCAGCATCTAATTAGATGCTCATGTGATTTTATTCTATGAGTTTATGCAGTGGATTATGTTAATGAATTTTTGTATATTTAACCAACCTTGCCTCCTTGGAGTGAAGCCTACATGGTCATGGTGAATGATGGCTTTGATATGTTTTTGGATTTGGTTTGTTAGACTTTTCTTGAGTATTTTTGCATCAATATTCATAAGGAAAATTGGTCTGAAGTTCTCTCTTTTTGAGTCTTATGTGGTTTAGGTATCACAGTAATTGTGGCATCATAGAATGAATTAGGTGGGGTTACTTCTGTTTCTATTTTATGGAATATTTTGAGGAGTGTTGGCATTAACTCTTTGAAGGTCTGGTAAAGTTCTGCACTGAAGTCTTCTGGCCATGTGCTTTTTTTTTTTTTTTGGTTGAGATGTTTTGAATGACTTCTATTTCCTTCAGGGCTATAGTTATCTTTGGACAGTTTACCTGCTCTTGATTTAACATTGGTATCTGGCATCTGTCTAGGAAATCAATCATTTCATCTGGATTTTCCAGTTTTCTTGACTACTTTTGTCATTTGTAGTAGGATATTATGACATTTTGAACTTCCTCAGTTTTGTTGTTAAGTCTCCCTATTCATTTCTGATATTTTTAATTTGGAAACTGTCTCAGGGCCATTTCGTTATGTTGGCTAGGGGTTTATCTATCTTGTTGATTTTCTCCAAGAATCAGTCTTTGGTTTTGTTGATTCTTTGTGTTGTTTTCTTTGTTTCTATTTGGATGATTTTAGCCCTACTCTTGGGTGTCTTTGCTTCCTTTTGTTTTAGAGTGCTCAGCTGTGATGTTAAGTTGCAAGTGTAGGATCTCTAAAGTTTTTTTTACCAGGGCACTTATTGGTATGAATTTTACTCTTAGCACTGCTTTCATTTTGTCCTATAAGTTTAGATATTCTGTGCTATCATTTTCACTGAATTCCAGGAAGTCTTTAACTTCCTTACTTCTTTCCTGATCAGTTTATCATTGAGTAGAGAGTTGTTCAGCTTCCATGGATATGTGGGAATTCTGCTGCTTTTGCTGTTATTGAAGTCTTAGTCCATGGTTATCTGATAGGATGCATGGGTTTATTTTCATCCTCATATATGTGATGAGGTCTGTTTTGTAACTGACTATAATGTCAATTCTGGAGAAGGTACCATAAAGTGCTAAGAAGAAGAAGAAGAAGAAGAAGAAGAAGAAGAAGAAGAAGAAGAAGAAGAAGGTATATTCTATTAAGATTAAATGTTCTGTTGATATATTTTAAATTCATTTGGTTCATAACTTCTATTAGTTTCACTGTGTCTCTGTTCAGTTTCTGTTTCAAAGACCTGTCCATTAATTAGAATGTGGTGTTGAAGTCTCCCACTATTATAGTTTGGGGTTCAATATCAGTTTTGAGGTTTAGGAATGTTTCAGTTATGAATGTTTGTGCCCTTGCATTTGGGACATAGATGTTAAAAATTGATAGTTTCGATAGTCTCTCCAGTGACTGGGCAGGTGGGTACAGCCAAGAGCGCAATATAGGAAAGAAAATGTTTGCTGAGATTTGATTACAGGACAAAATTCTGATAAGGGTAGAACTGAATCTAGAAAGGGCCCTATGTCAGGGAAAGTTTCTCTTCAGAAAATTCTGAAACCCCTGTTTTCTCTCTCTTTGTTAATTGAGAGACTTTCTGGGTATAGTAGCCTGGATTGGCATTTGTGTTCCCTTAGGGATCTGTATGACATCTGCTCAGGATCTTCTGGCTCTCAGTCTTTGGGGAGAAATCTGGTGTAATTCTGATAGATCTACCTTTATTTGTTACTTGACTTTTTCCTCTTACTGCTTTTAATATTCTTTCTTTGATTAGTGCATTTGGTGTTTTAATTATTATGTGACAGGAGGAATTTCTTTTTTGGCCCAGTACATTTGGAGTTCTGTAGGCTTCTTGTATGTTCATGGGCATCTCTTTCTTTAGGTTAGGTAAGTTTTCTTCTATAATTTTGTTGAAGACATTTACTGACCCTTTAAGTTGGAAATCTTCACTCTCTTCTATACCTATAATCCTTAGGTTTGGTCTTCTCGTTGTGTCCTGGATTTCCTGAATGTTTTGAGTCAGAAACTTTTTGCACTTTGCATTTTCTTTGACTGTTGTGTCAATGCTTTCTATGGTATCTTCTCCATCGGATATTCTCTCTTCTATCTCTTGTATTCTGTTGTTGATGCTTGCATCCCTGACTCCTGCCTTCTTTCCTAGGTTTTCTATGTCTAGAGTTGTTTCTCTTTGTGATTTCTTTATTGTTTATACCTCCATTTTTAGATCCTGGATGGTTTTGTTAAATTACTTCACTTGTTTTGTTGTGTTTTCCTGTAATTCTTTAAAGGCTTTTACCTGTTTATCTGTGTTCTCCTCTATTTCTTTAAGCGCATTATTAATGTCCTCTTGAAGCCCTCTATCAGTATGATGAGCTGTGATTTTAAATCCAAATTTTGCTTTTCTGGTGTGTTGGGGTATCTAGGACTTGCTGTTGTGGGAGAATTGGATTCAGATTGTCACATGTTGCCTTGGTTTCTGTTGGCAACGTTCCTACATTTGCCTTTTGCCATCTGGTTATCTCTGGTGTTAGTTGGTCTTGCTGTCTCTGGCTGGCACTTTTCCCTCCTGTGGGACAGGTGTGCAAGCCTGTTTCAGCACCCCTGGGTGACTGGCTCTCCCCTGGCACAGAGTGCTGTGGCAATGCCCAGCTCCTGGTTGCAGGTGGAGCCCAGACTGACCCTGTTCCCAGCAGCTCTGCCACTCCTGTGTTCCCTGAGCTCCTGGTTGTACCAGCCTGCTCAGTAGTCAGAGATAAGATGGTGGCCTCACTTCTAAATCCGGGAGTTAAATCACTCTTTGGAGAGTAGTTCTCCCCTGGCAGGATCAGTGCACAGACAGCTGTGGCACTGCCCAGCTCCTGGGTGCACTTGGGGCCCTGGCAGACCCTGTCTCATCTGTTCTGGCACTCTGGTATTCCCTGCTCTCCTGGCAGTACCCACCCACTCAGTCTCTGGAGAGAAGAGTTACATTGAAGTTTCTTATTGCTGCAAAGGAATATGATGGTAGGAAATCATCAAGTTTTATAGATTCCAGTTTAATTTCATATAGCTCTGCACATATTTATTGCTGTTTTCTTTTCCCTATATACCTTATGAAAGAATAGGGAACATATCCTTAATAAGCAGTGTATGATATTCTGCTTCACTTTTTAGACACTTAACCTGTTTTAGGTTCTCACAATTGGAAAATAAACATTTACAATGGAAAAGTCAGAGGTGTTCTGAGAATCCCACTTATGTGAATACATTAAGACATAAAGGCATAAAAATATAAAGACACAGTCAGTAAGTCAAAATTAAAAAGAAACATTTGAGCTATATCAGCTAGTTCTTATTCTGGTAGCTAGTATTCAAGTAGTGGGGTAAATGGAAAAGTAGTCAGAAAGCTAGACTTTAAAATATATAAAGTACAATGTAATTATTTACTCTAGAAATCAATAGTTAAAAATGTTTAACAGGTCCCTCAGTGATATTTTCAGCTTTCAAAATTATAGTGTAATGTTTTTCAAAACATTTCTAAGGGAAATAGGTAATTTACATTTACATTTTGAGTGTAAATTTATGCTTTGTATGCTTCTAACTCTCTAAATGGGTCACTCCATGCAAAATGGCTAATATGTTATGCAAACTTTTATTTTGGTATTAGAAATATAGTAAATTGTCCCCCAAACAGGTTATAATTTCTTTAAATATTATTAGAAGATAACTATTTCTATTGCTATAAACTGACCTTTATTTTCATAATACAAGAAATTCATTTTGAAATCAAGGAGGCTTTCAAAGAACAACTCGGCATAACTAATGTTTTCTCAGGAGGACTCTGGATATTTTATACCTTTGGAGGGACAATTTTAGGATAATGAGCTGTGAAATCACAGACATTCATCTCCACCTTGTCTCACAGACAGAAAAGTATTTCCCTCAGGCATTTGATACTGCCAAAGAGATACTGACTAGTCAGTCCTAAAGGAGGTAATATCTTAGAGGTTATTCTTTGCAAAGAAATATCTCACAGCTTTATGATTTCAGTATAAAAATATGAACTATAGCAACAAGATTGAGAGGACAGATTATCCAGCTTCAAAATGTGCATTTTGAACTTACAGAAAAACACATGGCAAAGCAATAACAAAGTAATATGATTATCACCAGATCTTTGATGTTAATCTCTTATACTGGGCTAAAATTATTTAATGAAACTTTTATTCTTATTTTTTCAATTCATTTTTAATGCAGGATTTCACTTTCCTCAGAATTAGTTGTAGCTTCCTTATATCTCAATTACTTAGCCACTATTCTGTTTGTTTGACAAATTCATAATCACTTTTCATTTATATACATGCTATAAAGAAGCAATATCCTGTGGTTGCTTGTTTGCCAGGCATTTGACCTATACAATATTACCTTTCCATTTCTCTGTGTTCATCTCCAACAGGCTGCAACTGAGATTTTATAGCTCATCTGCCTTGTGGTTTTTCTTTCTATCTCTAGTAACATTGTCCTGTGCTTCCTTCAATTTGAGTCCATTAAATCTGTTATTGAAACCAAGAAGCCCAATGGAAAAACTTACTGCTCCTTATAACATGTAAGTATATGAATTGCTTTTATCAAATGCATTCATTAAATCCATACACTTTGTCTCTACCTAGTCTCTTAAACTATTTCTTGTGTAATTTTGGACACTTGCCCTACAAGACTCTTTCTTAGATTCCTCAGTGTTGTTCTAGATAAAAATAGTGTATTGCTCTTACACGTTGCATAATTCCACTGTGCACATTTAAAAGAAATGCTTATTATTTTTATGTGTATCATTGTTTTGCTGTATTCTGAATATATTGTTTTACACTTTGTCAATGTCTACATAGGCCAGAAAAGGAGTTTGATTCCCTGTGAGTAAATTATTGTGTTTACTGTAATTATTATGATGATTTTTTTGAACTTCAACTTTGGGTATTAGGAAATGAATCCAGATCCTCTGAAAGATCAGCCAGTACTCTTAACATAATTGTTACCTCCCTGATATTTCCAATTTCCTATTTTTCACTTTATAGCACTGTATTATATTTCTTTTTTTTATTTTTTCTATATTCTTTGTTTACATTCCACATGATTTCCCAGTTCCCCCCTCCCCAAAAGTCCCATAAGCCCTCTTCCCTCCGCTCATTCCCTGATCAACCCACTCCCACTTCTCTGTCCTGGCAATCCCCTGCATTGCTGCATCAAGCCTTTCCAGGACCAGGGCCCTTTCCTTCCTTCTTCTTGGGAATCCTTTGATATGTTAATTGTGTCTTGGGTATTCAGAGCTTCTGGGCTAAAATCCACTTATCAGTGACTACATTCCATGTGTATTCTTTTGTGATTGGGTTGCCTCACTTAGGATGATATTTTCCAGTTCCAACCATTTGCGTAAGAATTTCGTGAATTTATTGTTTTTAATTGCTGAGTAGTATTCCATTGTGTAAATATACCACATTTTCTGTATCCATTCCTCCATTGAAGGACATCTGGGTTCTTTCCAGCTTCTGGCCATTATAAATAAGGCTGCTATGAACATAGTGAAGCATGTGTCCTTAATGCATGCCGGGGAATCCTCTGGGTATATGCCTAAGAGTGGTATGACAGGGTCCTCCAGAAGTGTCATGCCCAGTTTTCTGAGGAACCGCCAGACTGATTTCCAGAGTTGTTGTACCATCTTGCAATCCCACCAGCAGTGGAGGAGTGTTCCTCTTACTCCACATCCTCGCCAACACCTGCTGCCTTCTGAGTTTTTAATCTTAGCCATTCTGACTGGTGTGAGGTGAAATCTCAGGGTTGTTTTGATTTTCATTTCCCTAATGATTAATGATGTTGAACATTTCTTAAGGTGCTTCTCAGCAATTCAGAATTCTTCAGGTGAAAGTTTGTTTAGGTCTGTACCCCATTTTTAAATTCGATATATTCTTTATTTACATTTCAAATGATTTTCCCTTTCCTGGATCCTCCCTCTCCAAAAGTCCCATAAGCCCTCTTCCCTCACTCCTGTTCCCCTATCCACCCCTTCACACTTCCCTGTTCTGGTATTCCCCTACACTGCTGTACTGAGCCTTTCCAGAACCAGGGGCCACTCCTTCCTTCTCCTTGGACATCATTTGATATGTGGATTGTGTCTTGGGTATTCCAAGCTTCTAGGCTAATACCTGCTTATCAGTGAGTGCATACCATGAGTGTTCTTTTAAGACTGGGTTATCTCACTTAGGTTAATGTTCTCCAGCTCCATCCCTTTGCCTAATTTCATAAATTCATTGTTTCTAATGGTGAACAGTACTTCATTGTATATATATACCACATTTTTTTTTTTGTATCCATTCCTCCGTTGAGGAACATCTGGGTTCTTTCCAGGTTCTGGCTATTATAAATAGGGCTGCTATGAACATAGTGGAACATGTATCCTTATTACATGCTGGGGAATCCTCTGAGTATATGCCCAGGAGTGGTTTGGCAGGGTCCTCCGGAAGTGTCATGCTCAGTTTTCTGAGGAGCTGTCAGACTGATTTCCAGAGTAGTTGTACCAGCTTGCAATCCCACCAACAGTGGAGGAATGTTCCTCTTTTACTTGCTGTCTTCTGAGTTTTGAATCTTAGCCATTCTGACTGGTATGAGGTGAAATCTCAGGGTTGTTTTGATTTTCATTTCCCTAATGACTAATGATGTTGAACATTTCTTAAGGTGCTTCTCAGCCATCTAAAGTTCTTCAGGTGAAAAGTCTTTGTTTAGCTCTGTACCCCATTTTTAAATAGGGTTATTTGTTTTTCTGGGGTCTAGCTTCTTGAGTTCTTTGTATATCTTGGATATTAGCCCTCTGTTGGATGTAGGGTTGGTGAAGATTTTTTCCCAATTTATTGGTTGCTGTTTTGTCCTTTTGATGGTGTCCTTTGCCTTACAGAAACTCTATAATTTTCTGAGGTCCCATTTGTCAATTCTTGATCTTAGAGCATAAGCTATTGGTGTTCTGTTCAGGAACTTTTCCCCTGTGCTGATGTCCTCAAGGGTCTTCCCCGGTTTTTTTTCTATTAGTTTCAGTGTGTCTGGTTTTATGTGGAGGTCCTTAGTCCAGTAGCCTTCCTATACTCAAAGGATTAGCAGGCTGAGAAAGAAGTTTGAGAAATGACACCCTTCACAATAGCCATAAACAATATAAAGTATTTGGTGTGACTCTAACCAAACAAGTGAAAGATCTCTATGACAAAAACTTCAGGTCCCTGTAGAAGGAAATTGAAGAAGACCTCAGAAAGTGGAAAAATTTTCCATGCTCGTGGATTGGCAGGATTAATATAGCAAAAATGGTCATCTTGCCAAAAGCAATATACAGATTCATTATAATACCCATCAAAATCTCAACTCAGTTCTTTATAGAGTTAGAAAGAACAATTCTCAAATTCATCTGGAATAACCAAAAACCCAGGATAGCTAAAACTATTTTCAACAGTAAAACAATTTCTGGGGGAATCAGTATTCCAGACCTCAAGCAATACTACAGAGCAATAGTGTTAAAAACTGCATGGTATTGGTACAGTGACAGGCAGGTAGATCAATGGAATAGGATTGAAGTCCCAGAAATGAACCCACACACCTATGGTCACTTGATCTTTGACAAAGGAGCTAAAACCATCTAATGGAAAAAAGATAGCCTTTTCAACAAATGGTACTGGTTCAATTGGAGGTCAGCATTCAGAAGAATGCAAATCGATCCATTCTTATCTCCTCATACTATATGTATTCTTTTATCTTTTTAAAAAATAACATGGTTGGGCTGTGGTGGTGCGCACCTTTTATCCCATCACTTGGGAGGCAGAGAGAGGCCTGTGGATTTCTGAGTTTGAGGGCAGCCTTGTCTACAGATTGAGTTCCAGGACAGCCAGGGCTACACAGAGAAAGCCTGTCTCAAAAAACATAATAATAATAATAATAATAATAATAATAATAATAATAAAGCACATAGACATGCAGGACAGTGGTGGTGCATACTTTTAATCCCAGCACTTGGGAGGCAGAGGCAGGCAGATTTCTGAGTTTGAGGCCAGTCTGGTCTACAGAGTGAGTTCCAGGACTGCCAGGGTTATACAGAGAAACCCTGTCACAAACAAACAAACAAACAAACAAATTCCTCAAAATATGCACATAGGCAAGTTTTTCATCATACATATTTTGATCATACTTTTTCCTATACGAGTCCTCCCAACACTCCTCACTTCCCTACTCACTCAAACTTATATACTTCTTTCTCTCTTTCAAGAAACAAAGCAAAGCAAAACGAAAAACTAAGATAATATCAAAAGAAAACAAAACAAATAGCTGTCCTCCCCCAAATACCACCCCCTCAAACAACAACAGCAATAAAAATAACAAATATGTAGTTCACTTGTGTTGGCTAACTACTCCTGGGCATGGAACCTGCCCTGGAATATCGTTGTTCAGTATGTCCTATATCCCTCCATTGGAGAAAATTGATCTTTCCTTTTTAAAGAAGGCATCCATTGCAATTATCTTCTTGATTGTGAGTGGGACTTTGTTTTCACTCTTCCTTCTCAGTACTGGGATTTTGTCTGGTTTGAACTTGTGCTGGTTTGGGATATGCCATCATATTCTCTGTGAGTTCTTGTATATATTACCCCTACTGAGTCTTGAAGATCCTGTTCCCTTGGAATCAGCCAGTTCTGGATCATATCTTTCTGTTTCTTCCTCATAACTGTGCATTAAGACGAGGAATTTCATAAAGATATCCTATTTAGGGCTGAGTAGCCTAAAGTCTTTTACTTTCTCTACATTGCCCAGTGGGGTTCTCCATGTTAATTACCATCTCCTGCAAAAATAGGGTTCTCTAATGAGTGTTGAACCATACACTCACCTGAATCCTAGCTAAGTGTAGAGACTGTGAGTCTTGGAAGAGATAGATGTGCTTTGCAGATTGGTGGAGAATCACAAAGAAATGGAGAATATGAGGAAAACCTGAGGGGTTCCACCAGGGATTACCTAGAGGGACTCTGGGTGGGCACCAAGAGACAGAATCCCAAAAGTGGCAATGACTTTTTAGGAAAAGGTTATACCATTACCCAATCTGGGCTGGCAAATGTTTGTGTGCATTATTTAAGCTACATTTTCATCTTCATGAAGAAAGAATCAGCAAAATCAAACATACTATTCATTCAATTCCCTACTAAGACTAGAGTCTAAACCCAAGAGTGTGTCTGCTGAGTCATGTTTTGTATGAACACTTATTTTTAACATCCTTACGAGTAAGCTGAGGGCTGTAAAGAACAACTGATGCACGTCCTATGAGAGCAAAAAGCCATTTCCCCCACAGCACTGAAAAATCTATGCAAGTGAGATCTTTTTAGGAATGTGACAACTGCATGCCTTTGTTTAGAAAATAATTTTGTACATGATTTCTTTAAAGTATTCAAGTTTATTTCTCTCTATTTTAGGAATCATTATTAATTTTTTATCAAAAATATCAGCTTGAAGGCAAAAGAAATTCACATTATCTTGTCCTTATAGAAATTAGATTCTGATCCTTTTCTAAATCTTACTGTCCCTGTGATTTGCTTCTTCTCTCAAGCATTACCATTCAGTTTTAGTAATTATGTTGTCTTTTCAGTTGTATTACAAAAAGAACAGGCTTATATATTATAATATTAAATGATACAGAAATTTTTTTATTTTCTGCCCTAGTTCAAGTATTTATTATACCATTATATATGCACTACACTAACCATAGACTATTGAATTGTTGAACTCCCAAGTATACTGTTTCCATGGTAACAGTCACTGTGCCATCCCTTGGAATTTAAATTACCATATGAAATGGTGGATATATTTAAGGTTTATTGTAAATTATATCTCTAACCATTAGTGAAGTACATGAACTTCAAGCTATTAAAAAAAGAGATAGGGGTTATTATTCCCTTAATGGAATAGCATTTCAGAAGTCTGCTCTTATTGCCAAGCCCTGCAGCAAATTGAAGCAAACACTATAGCATGGGCATGTCCACACTTCTAAATTAGAATTCAGAGAAGTATAAACTTTTCTTTGACTTTTCTCAACCTCTTTTCAGGTACCAGCCAAAAGCTTGGTTTGCTTTCCCTGACATTATCCCTCTGCTATGTGGCTGCTTGCTAACCTCTGTGCAAGTGGCATAGCTTTTCCTCTTCTCCATTTCTCTTCTGGCAAGAGAAGAATGTGAAGATTTAGAGCTCGCCTCCCCTGCAGCTTTTAGCTTAAGCCTAACAAACTTGTTCATAAGCATCTTTTAAAGACCACTTCTAAATTCCTTTATTAATAAAATGAAGAATCACTAAATGATACCTCAATTTTCTTGGTAACAAAAGATTGTCTAAAATGAAAAATTCTTTTACGTTAAATGCATATTCTTTAGAGTTTCTGCTGCCTGTTAAGAAACCTTTTATGAATTATTTTTCAGAAAATAATAGAATTCATATTTAGATATCTAGAACTTTGTTAATTAAATATTATTACTAGGATCTGGTCGAGCCTCTTCACAATATGGGTACTGGATAATATGGGAGATGGCACACACTTCCTTTCCCCCTGCTTGAATTTCTTAGTCTTATTAACAAAATAAATTATGAATGGATTCACACATAAACTCATGGACAATTTCATTAGACTTTAAGAGAAAAATACCTAGGAGGTAAGCAATCTGTGAATTTCATCAGCTGCCCAGAAGAGCATGGAATATTGAAGAAAACAGTCACCCCTTTGACTTACCCCAGGGACTCTGACCTTAGTTAATAAGGCATCTCTAGTTTTTCTGTATCTTACATTTTCAGGAAACACAGAAGGGATAAAAGTCTACAGGAGACAAAAGCATTGCAAAAGGGCAACATTTTGAACTTAATCTTCACTTAAATTCTCATAGCAGGTAAGCATTATAAGGCAAGGCACCCACAGTTACTGCAATGTTCTAGGATGGAAAGGAAGATGTGTTACTGTCTCACTTCTTGTTCCAAAAACATGGTATTTTTCATTCATACATTTTCTTTCAATGCATTTTGAATTTCCATATTTTTTGGAGGTATTATTATTGGTCCTAATGTTATCAGGTGTGTAGGCTTGCATATGGAGATATTAATTAGTGTGTTTGCTTATTTATTAGTTAAAATGAAAACAAATACCCAAAATAGTCAGGAAAGAAAGAAAGAAAGAAAGAAAGGAAGGAAGGAAGGAAGGAAGGAAGGAAGAAAGAAAGAAAGAAAGAAAGAAAGAAAGAAGAAAGAAAGATAGACTCAACAACTACTTAATCTGCTTTGGGTGTGATAGGTTTTCCATTTCTCATCAATAGTCAAGTTGTTTTTGTTTTGTTTGTTTGTTTTTCTTTTAAAAGTACCTTGTCCACAACACACATACATTTTAAAATAATGCCACACCTGTTTGTTTTGCTTTTCTTTGTTTACAAAAACAAAGAAACAAAATCTATAAACTGGTAGAAATATTTGCAAGTATCCTTTAAGCAGCTGTAAGTTTTCAGTAATATTTTAAGTTTTACTACCCTTATGAATACAACAACTTTTAATCAAAATATCTTGCTAGAAATGTGTGTGTGTGTCTGTCTGTCTGTCTCTGTCTCTGTCTGTCTGTCTGTCTGTCTGTCTCTCTCACTCTCTCTCTCTCTCTCTCTCTCTCTCTCTCTCTCTGTGTGTGTGTGTGTGTGTGTGTGTGTTTTACTGATCTTAGAAAGGAGAATGTAACATTTGCAGAAGACCTTAAAACAGCTTTGAGTGACCAAGCCCGCTCAGTCAGTCAACAGGTTTTCCAGAGTAGGAGTGAGGATTGAAAAGAAAGAGACAACTAGACAAAACTGCAGTATGGCCCCAGTTCATTCGGAGATTGAAGAGCAGATTTAATAATTTTCAATCACCTTTTATATCAGTTTAATTACATGTAGGAATTAAGGTCAATAGTAGTATAATAAGGAATAAGCAAGACAGTAAACACAAAATTGTCGAGGCAGTAAGTAAAGTCCCACATCACTTCAGTAACAGTTGTTTCCAAGGGTGTGTAAGGATGACCAAAATACCTGAGCCTACTTCCTTGTCCAAGTCCAAAATCTTGCCTGAAGCTTGTTCCTCTCTTTCACCCTAAGATAAGAATTCCTGCCTTAATCTACTTTCCTATTATGCCTCAATGTCAGATTCCTGCTCAAGGAATCTGTGCTTCCCAGTGCTTAGCCAGTGTCAAGTTCCTGTCAGGCAGCATGGCACCCCAGTAAGGCTCTCCACATTTGAGTCAGAAATTACTCTTAATTTTGGATTAGTATGCTTATAAGCTGCAGAGCAATGTTTGCAAGATAATCACTCCTAAGCAAAGTAAGCATTGACTATGGTTAGAACTGACTATTTAATAAGCTGTAAATCAGTGCTGTAGTGGACAGATTCTGTTTGTATTCTAATGCTAATATTGGGCCCCTAAGACTGGTTGCCCCAGAGATGAGAGAGTCACACAATAGATGGTAAGTGAACCTGACTCGTAATTATTTCTGATTGGTAAATAAAGATGCCAACTGTCAATAATTGGGCAGAAGACACATCGGTGGGGTTTAAGTTTCTCAGACTTGGGGTTGGAGAAGAATTGTGAGGAGAGGAAGAAAATGTGAAAAGAGGAAGAAGCTACCAGGGGTTAAGATTCAAGAGAACATGTTCCTGAGGGCTGACTAATTGGAGTTAAGAGCAGACCAGGTGTTTGATTTGAAGATCTCCATCGGAAATTTTGAGTTGTTGCTTTCTGTCTCTCCAATAGTAATAATAAAACTGAAATTCTTGATGGCTACTTGGATATGACATGGAAACTTTTGATTCTGGGTAATTATTTACTCATTGCTCTCATTGTCTTTCTGTTTTGCATCATTCACTCAAGCAACAGATCTACAGGGCACCTGTACAGAACAAGAATAAACACTTTGACTTTATTTTCTAAGCAATCCAGTATAATACTTATCTACACAATATTTAAACTGAATCAGGTATTAGAAAAAAATCTAGAGTGGCTTTGACAATGAGGGACTGTGATGGTTTGTATATGCTTAGCCCAGGGAATAGTGTTGCCAGCAGATGAGGCCTTGTTGGAGTAGGTGTCGCCTTGTGAGTATGGCTTTAATACCCTTGTCTTACCTGTCTGGGAGTCATTATTTGACTAGCAGCCTTCAGATGAAGATGTAGAACTCTCAGCAACTCTTGTACCATGCTTGCCTGGAAGCTGCCACACTCCTGCCTTGATGATATTGGACAGAACCTCTTACCTTGTAAGCCAGCCTCTAATATATGTTGTCCTTCTGAGATGGCTCAGTGGTTAAGAGCACTGACTGTTCTTCCGAAGGTCCTGAGTTCAAATCCCACGTGGTGGCTCACAACCATCTCTAATGAGATCTGATGCCCTCTTCTGGTGTGTCTGAAGACAGCTACAGCGTACTTACATACAATAATAAATAAATCTTTAAAAAAAAAAAAGAGTTGCCAAGGTCGTGCTGTCTGTTCACAGCAGTAAAACCCAACTAAGACAGAAGTTGGTACCAGGGACTGGGGTACTGCTGTAATAGGTTTGACCATGCTTTTATTTGGAACAATGTGGATTTTGGGACTGAATTTGGAAAGTGGTAGAATGCTTTAAATGGGACTTAATGGCCTATATTAGTAAGAATATGAAAGACTTTGTTGTAAAGACTGGTTTGAACTATAGAGATCTGGCTCCAGAGGGTTCAGGTGAAGAAGAATTTCAGTATGTGACTTAGAGACTATTTTTGGGGTATTTTGGTGAAGAACTTGGCTGCTTTTTGCCCTTGTCTGAAGAGTCTACTTGAGGCTAGAGTAAAGAGATTTATATTAATTGCATTGACGAAGTCTCAAAAATGCTCAGCAAAGACTTTGTTCTTATGAAGAGCATTTTGAACAAGCATAGTAAGTTTAGAAAGGAAAACTATAAAATATATTGTTCAAGTATTAAAGGAGCAACCAAGAAGTGAAATGGAATTGAATCCTATGTTCTAGGAAATGACAAATTAAAAGATTTTGGGGCAGGATTCCATCGAGGTAAGTTTAGATTTAGATATGGTGGATCTAAACTTTAATCCCAGAAGACAAAGCCAAACAGATCTCTAAATTCAAGGCCAGCCTGGGACAAAGTAGGTTGTAGATGAATAAAAGCTTAAATCCAAGCATGGCAGTACATGCCTTTAATCCCAGCATTACAGGAGACAGCCATGAAGATTTCTGAGTTCAAGGTAAATCTACAGATCAAATTCCAAGAAAGGCAAGCTTAGGCAGTGTAGGAGTTGAAAAACAGAAAGCTCGTAATATAATGGGGGGGGGTCATGTTCCAGCCCCGGCAAGCAGCATAACACAGCAGTTTTAACCATGTAGCACTGTCTTTACAGCAAACAATAGAAGGGACTACTGGGACAATTGGTACTGGTAAGCTGGAGCTAGGAAATTAGTGGTGATTAAGAAGAGACCAGCATCACTGAGGTGGAATCTTCTGGGAAGTGTTTTCTGAGAGTACAAAGAAGCTGTGTTCAACCCAGAGGTAGCTAAGGTTGTACATCATGCTGCATCTGTATTTGGTAATGTGTAAAAGTCACCCAGGTGGTACTGGTTTTGAAGGCATGGAGGGATCATGAAGAACCGCTGAGGCTTGGTACTGTGAGAGGCCATGGAAGGCCATTGGTGAAGGTGCAGCCTCAGTATAGTTGATGGCTCAGGACTCAAGGGGCTTGGCACTATGAAGAGAGACTGAGAGGCTATTGGTGAAGCCTAATTGCAGCAGAAGACAGACCCCAGTGTATTGGAGATGTCAGTAAAATGGGAGACAGCGGTGGCAGTGGAGTGGATCAACCTAATGTTAGGGTGCTATAGAGGGCAGAGATGGAGAAGTGACACCAGCCCTATGCAGGAGTCTAGAAGATCATGTGTGGATCTCAGACACTGAAACAAGATGCTATAACATTGAAGTTGCCTTGGAGACCCCAAGATTTTTGAGATGCCAGAGCTCTGGGTTATCTACTGAGTAAAGCATCTAACAGGGAGTGGAACCAGCCCAGAAGAAAGAAGTTTGTTACAGTCAATAAAGATGAAAAAGGAGTTGGTGATTTGAAAACTGACACCAGACATGGAGGTGCAGAGTTCGGAGTTTGCCTAGCTGGTTTCCTATCTTTTTTTTTTTTTAATTTTATTTTCTATATTTTATGTTTACATTCCAAAGGCTTTCCCCTTTCCCAGTCCCCACCCACCATAGTTCCCATAGTTCCTCTCCCCCCCAACTGTTCCCCAATCATTCCCCCTCCCCCCTCGGTTTCTTTACTAAACTGGATGCAATCTTTACAGGCCCAGGGTCCTCTCCTTTCTTCTTCTTGGGAATCGTTTGACTTGCTATTTGTGTCTTGAGTATTTAGGGCTTCTGGGCTCATTAATATCCACTTATCAGTGATTGCATTTCATGTGCATTCTTTTGTGATTGGGTTAATTCACTCAGGATGATATTTTCCAGGTCTAACCATTTACCTACAAATTGCGTGAATTCATTATTTTTAATTGCTGAGTAGTATTCCATTGTATAAATATACCACATTTTCTGTATCCATTCCTCCTTTGAGGGATATTTGGGCTCCTTCCAATTTCTGGCTATTATAAACAAGGCTGCTATAAACATAGTGGAGCATGTGTCCTTATTGCATGCAGGGGAATCCTCTGGGTATATGCCCAGGAGTGGTATGCCAGGGTCCTCTGGAAGTGACATGCCCAATTTTCTGAGGAACCGCCAAACTGATTTCCAGAGCGGTTTTACCATTTTGCAATCCCACCAACAGTGGAGGAGTATTCCTCTTTCTCCACATCCTCGCCAGCACTTGTTGTCTCTTGAGTTTTTAATCTTAGCCATTCTGACTGGTGTGAGGTGGAATCTCAGGGTTGTTTTGATTTGCATTTCCCTGATGACTAATGATGTTGAACATCTTTTAAGGTGTTTCTCGGCCATCCGAATTTCTTCTGGTGAAAATTCTTTGTTTAGCTCTGTGCCCCATTTTTTGATAGGGTTATTTGTTTCTTTGCGGTCTAACTTCTTGAGTTCTTTGTATATATTGGATATTAGCCCTCTGTCGGATGTGGAGTTGGTGAAGATCTTTTCCCACTTTGTTGGTTGCCGTTTTGTCCTTCTGACAGTGTCCTTTGCTTTGCAGAAACTTTGTAATTTTATGAGGTCCCATTTGTCGATTCTTGATCTTAGAGCATAAGCTATTGGTGTTCTGTTCAGGAACTTTTCCCCTGTGCCCAAGTCCTCCAGGGTCTTCCCAAGTTTCTTTTCTAATAGTTTCAGTGTGTCTGGTTTTATGTGGAGGTCCTTGATCCACTTGGAGTTGATCTTAGTGCAAAGAGATAAGAGTGGGTCAATTCGCATTCTTCTGCATGTTGACCTCCAGTTGAACCAGCACCATTTGTTGAAAAGGCTATCTTTATTCCACCGGATGGTTGTGGATCCTTTATCAAAGATCAAGTGACCATAAGTCTGTGGGTTAATTTCTGGGTCTTCAATCCAGTTCCATTGATCTGCTTGCCTGTTGCTATACCAATACCATGCAGTTTTTAACACAATTGCTCTGTAGTACTGCTTGAGGTCAGGGATATTGATTCCCCCAGAAGTCCTTTTATTGTTGAGAATAGTTTTAGCTATCCTGGGTTTTTTGTTGCTCCAGATGAATTTGAGAATTGCTCTTTCTAGATCTATGAAGAATTGAGTTGGGATTTTCATGGGGATTGCATTGAATCTGTATATTGCTTTTGGCAAGATGGCCATTTTTACTATATTGATCCTGCCAATCTAGGAGCAAGAAATAATTTTCCATCTTCTGAGGTCTTCTTCGATTTCTTTCTTCAAGGACTTGAAGTTCCTGTTGTACAGATCTTTCGCTTGTTTGGTTAGAGTTACGCCGAGATACTTTATGTTGTTTGTGGCTATTGTGAAGGGTGTTATTTCCCTAATTTCTTTCTCTGCCTGCTTGTCCTTTGAGTACAAGAAGGCCACTGACTTGCTTGAGTTAATTTTATAACCTGCCACTTTGCTGAAGTTGTTTATCAGCTGTAGAAGTTCTCTGGTGGAGTTTTTTGGGTCGCTTAGGTAAACTATCATATCGTCTGCAAATAATGATAGTTTCACTTCTTCCTTTCCAATTTGTATCCCTTTGACTTCCTTATGTTGTCTAATTGCTCTTGCTAGAACTTCAAGTACTATATTGAAAAGATATGGAGAGAGAGGGCAGCCTTGTCTAGTCCCTGATTTTAGTGGGAATGCTTCAAGTTTCTCTCCATTTATTTTGATGTTGGCTACTGGTTTGCTGTAGATTGCTTTTACTATGTTTAGGTATGGGCCTTGAATTCCTGCTCTTTCCAAGACTTTTAGCATGAAAGGATGCTGAATTTTGTCGAATGCTTTTTCAGCATCTAATGAGATGACCATGTGGTTTTTTTCTTTCAGTTTGTTTATGTAGTGGATTACATTGATGGATTTCCGTATATTGAACCATCCCTGCATCCCTGGGATGAAGCCTACTTGATCATGGTGGATGATCGTTTTGATGTGCTCTTGGATTCGGTTAGCAAGAATTTTATTTATTATTTTTGCATCTATATTCATAAGAGAAATTGGCCTATAGTTCTCTTTCTTTGTTGGATCTTTTTGTGGTTTAGGTATTAGCGTAATTGTGGCTTCGAAGAATGAGTTGGGCAGTGTCCCTTCTGTCTCTATTTTGTGGAATAGTTTGAAAAGTATTGGTGTTAAGTCTTCTTTGAAGGTCTGGTAGAATTCTGCACTAAAACCATCTGGTCCTGTACTTTTTTTTGTTGGGAGGCTTTCTATAACCCCTTCTATTTCTTTAGGGGTTATGGGACTATTTAGCTGATCTACTTGATGCTGATTTAATTTTGGTATTTGGTATCTGTCTAGGAAATTGTCCATTTCCTCCAGATTCTCCAGTTGTTTTGAGTATAGACCTTTGTAGTAGGATCTGATGATGTTTTGAATTTCCTCAGTTTCTGTTGTTATGTCTCCCTTTTCATTTCTAATTTTGTTAATTTGTGTACTGTCTCTGTGTCCTTTGGTTAGTCTGGCTAAGGGTTTATCTATCTTGTTGATTTTCTCAAAGAACCAGCTCCTGGTCTTGTTGATTCTTTGTATGGTTCTCTTTGTTTCTATTTGATTGATTTCAGCCCTGAGTTTGATGATTTCTTGTCTTCTACTCCTCCTGGGTGAATTAACTTGTTTTTCTTCCAGGGCTTTAAGGTGTGCCATTAAGTTGCTAGTGTATGCTCTCTCCAGTTTCTTTTTAGATGCACTTAGAGCTATGAGTTTTCCTCTTAGCACTGCTTTCATTGTGTCCCATAGATTTGGGTAGATTGTACCTTCATTTTCATTGAATTCTAAAAAGTCTTTGATTTCTTTTTTTATTTCTTCCTTGACCAAGGTGTCATTGAGTAGAGTATTGTTCAGTTTCCATGTGTATGTGGGCTTTCTGGTGTTTTTGTTGCTATTGAAGACCACTCTTACTCCATGGTGATCTGATAGGAGGCATAGGATTAGCTCGATCTTCTTGTATTTGTTGACATTTGTTTTGTGACCAATTATATGGTCTATTTTGGAGAAGGTACCATGTGGAGCTGAGAAAAAGGTATATTCTTTAGCTTTAGGATGAAATGTTCTATATATATCTGTTAAATCCAATTGGTCCAGAGTTTCAATTAGTTTCACTGTGTCCCTGTTTAGTTTCTGCTTTCCTGATCGGTCCATTGTGGAGAGTGGAGTGTTGAAGTCACCCACAATTATTGTGTTAGGTGTAATGTGTGCTTTAAGCTTTAGTAAGGTTTCTTTTACGAATGAGGGTGCCCTTGCATTTAGAGCATAGATGTTCAGTATTGAGAGCTCTTCTTGGTGGATTTTCCCTTTGGCCAGCAAGAAGTGACCTTCTGAGTCTCTTTTGATGATTTTAGGTTTGAAGTCAATTTTATCTGATATTAGAATGGCTACTCCAGCTTGTTTCCTGAGACCATTTGCCTGTAAAATTGTCTTCCAGCCTTTTACTCTAAGGCAGTGTTTGTCTTTGACACTGAGATGTGTTTCCTGTATGCAGCAAAATGTAGGGTCCTGTTTCCATATCCAGTCTGTTAATCTATGTCTTTTTATTGGGGAATTGAGTCCATTGATTTTAAGAGATATTAAGGAATAGTAATTATTTCCTCCAGACATTTTTGAAATTATATTCATTTTTTTATATTCGAGAGGTTACCTTCTTTTGGGTTTGATGAGAGGAGGTTTCTATCTTGTTTCTTCCCGGGTGTAGTTTCCGTCCTTGTCTTGGTGTTTTCTCCCTATTATCCTTTGTAGGGCTGGATTTGTGGAAAGATATCGTGCAAATTTGGTTTTGTCATGGAATACCTTGATGTCTCCATCTATGGCGATTGAGAGCTTTGCTGGGTAAAGTAGTTTTGGCAGAAGTTTGTGTTCTCTTAGAGTTTGCATTATATCTGCCCAGGATCTTCTAGCTTTCATGGTCTCAGGTGAGAAGTCTGGTGTTATTCTGATAGGTCTTCCTTTATAAGTTACTTGGCCTTTTTCTCTTGCTGCCTTTAATATTCTTTCTTTGTTTAGTACATTTGGAGTTTTGATTATTATGTGACGGGATGTATTTCTGTTCTGATCCAGTCTGTTTGGGGTTCTATATGCTTCTTGTATATTCATGGGCATCTCTCTCTTTAGGTTGGGGAAGTTTTCTTCCATAATTTTGTAGAAGATATTTGCTGGCCCTTTAACTTGTACATCTTCATTCTCGTCTATACCTATAATCCTTAGGTTTGGTCTTCTCATTGTGTCCTGGATTTCCTGGATGTTTTGGGTTACAGCCTTTTTGCATTTAGTATTTTCTTTGACTGTTGAATCAATGGTTCCTATGGTATCTTCGGCTTCTGATATTCTGTCTTCTATCTCTTGTATTCTATTGTTGATATTTGCATCTATGGCCCCTGATTTCTTCCCAAGGTTTTCTATCTCCAATGTTGTCTCCCTCTGCGATTTCTTAGTTGTTTCTACTTCTGTTTTTAGTATCTGGATGGATGTGCTCAGATCTTTCGCTTGCTTGATTGTGTTTTCATGTATTTCTTTAATAGATTTTTGTGTTTCCTCTTTCATAGCTTCTACTTGTTGGCCCACGTTCTTCTGTATTTCTTTAAGTGATTTTTGTCTTTCCTCCTTATTGTCTTCTTCTTTTTGATCCATCTTCTCCTGCATTTCTTGAAGTGATTTTTGTATTTGCCTTGTAAAGGCTTCTAACTTTTGATCCATTTTCTCTTCTATTTCTTTACGAGATTTTTCTATGTGTTCAGCTACCAGCATCCTGACCAGTGATTTTATATCCAAGTCTTGTTTTTCTGGTGTTTTGGGGTATCCAGGGCTTCCTGTTGTTGGCGAACTGGGTTCAGATGCTGTCATGTTGCCTTGATTTCTGTTAGTGACATTCCTTCGTTTACCTTTTGCCATCTGGTTATTTCTGGTGTTAGTTGATCTTGTTGTCACTGGCTGGTGTTTGAATCTCCTGTGAGGCTGGGCTTACCTGTTGTTTCTCTACTGGTGGTTATGCGTGATTGCTGCTCAAGGGGATCACGAGCTGGCTGCCACCCGCTGACTATGTGCACGGCCCGAGGTCTCCAGGAAGTGTGGGGGAGTGCAGCAGAGCCTCGGCAGGCGCTGCTGGGCCTGCCTAGTAGCGAGAGCCTAGCAGATCCCCCCCACGTGGTAGCCCCTGATGGAATCTGTCTACCTGTGCCTTTCCAGCTGTGTTCTGGTTGCAATATGGAGGCCTGCAGCTATCGCTGGTCCGGGGTCCTGCGGAGCTGGGTGGTTCCGGCTGCCTCGGTGCACGTCCTAAGCTCGCAGGGACGTGCTGCAGAGCCTAGGCGCCTGGGCCCGCCTCTGGGCGAGAGCTTAGCAGCTCTCCCTGCTCTAGCCCCAGACGGAGTCTCTACCTTCACCTTTCCAGCTGTGTCCTGGTTGCAATATGGTGGCCTGCCGCTATCGCTGGTCCTCACTCTTCTTAATAAACAAGAATTGTTGCTTATCCTGGTTCCGCGGGCAGGGTCTGAGCACCTGGCAAGCTGGCTAGGTCTGGCTTCCCTGCTACCGGCTGGATGGGAAGCAGCAGGCCGCTGGTTTCCTATCTTGATTCAGTGATTACAGTTAAGTGATTGGATGAATCTCAGAAAAGACTTTGAACTTTTGACTTTTGACATTGTTGATACTTCTATAGATTATTGGGACTTTGGAAGTTGGACTAAATGTGCTTTACAAGTTATGCTATAGCAAGATATGGCCCCCATAGTCTTATGTGTTTGAACAAGCCTATGGGGGACAGAGAGTGGAATATGATGGTTTGTATATGCTTGGCTCAGGAAGTGGTTCTGTTGGGAGGTGTGACCTTGTTGGAGTAGGTGTGGGCCTGTGAGTATGGGCTTTAATACCCTTGTTTAGCTGCCTGGGAGCCAGCATTATGCTCTTAGCCTTCAGATGAAGATGTAGAATTCTCAGCTCCTCTTGCAACATGCCTGCCTAGATGCTGCCACACTTCTGTCCTGATGATAATTGACTGAACCTCTGAACTTGTAAGCCAGCCACAATTAAATGTTATCCTTATGAGATTTGCCTTGGTCATAGAGTCTGTTTACAGCTGTATAAGTCTCACTAAGACAGGCATCTGCATCGGTTACAGGAGTACTATATCATTTACAAACCAAAGGTGAGCATCCACATATTTCTGTAGCCTAGATGCTAATCTGAAATTTTCACACACGCACATATAAAATTGTGTGTGTGTGTGTGTGTGTGTGTGTGTGTGAGGCCCAAAATATGTGTCTCTGCTTAAGAGCTCACTGTACTTTTCTAGAGGAGATAGTCCCAGTTCCCAACACTCACACTGAGGATTCAGGTACAGTTAACAGAACCTACACTGAACATTCAACATCAGTTCCCAGCATCCAAACTGACAGCTCTCAATTGCCTATAACTCTATCCCTGGGGGGGATTCAGTATTTTCTTTCAATCTCCAAAAGCACTTGTACATGTGTGGTATATATTCATACAAACATATACACTTATAAATAATTAGTTAAAATCATACTGAAGTATTTTAAAATATGCTTACATGTAGATTGCCGTGCCTTGCCTTCCCTTCTAAAGGACTGGTTAGATTTTTTTTTTTTTTTACAATTGTTCATGTATGCTCAGATTATAGGTCAATTGAAAGGTTGTCTTTGGATCTTTAGAGCCTTATGATGACTGTCAGAACACTGCCTATGAATGGAGTCTTGGGAGGTGAAATCTGTGGGCTTGTGAGATGACTCCAAGAAAACAAGACTCCTAGGATTACTGAATCAGACTGAGTTTACTTCAGTTACTCATTGTTGCGTGTTGCAGAATTTTCCCTGTCTAATCACGCTAGGGCAGTGGGAGGCCTGTGAGTGGACATGGGAAAAGGAGATGAAGCTAAGAGTGGCAGAGACAGGGAGAGTCTCAGGGTAGGGAGAGGACCCAGACGGCTGCTGACGTGTACCTGCATGGTGTTTTCCAGTCACAAGTAGCTATGATTTCAACAGGTTAGAAATATTGGGATAAAACTTTTATCATTATCAATTGGCTCTGAAATTACTGTATTGGCATCTTGTAAATTGAGATTTTATTGTTACATAAATCTGATTGGTTAATTAAGCTTTAAGAGTCATGGTTTTACCAGATTACTGGGTATTGTGTTATTCAACTGCAAAGTTGGTGGTTCCATTTAGTTATTAGAATGTGGGATCACTGACTATATGGGTTTTTAGGGTTTTGGAGGATGAAATAGTGGCTCTAGGGACAAGCAAGAGCTAGGAATGCAGTGATAGGTACAGTGGGGGCTAGCTGGGGAGATTAGCTTGGCGAGAACATGCCAGTGCCAACACTAGTGTGGGAACATGCCAGTTCATTTTCTATTATTTTTCTACAAGACTTGCTTGCTGTTGTTATTCAACCATATACTGAACTATACATGTCACTATGGAAAAAACATGGCTTTGACATATGTGGCTTGCCATTTTGATTATATACAGCCTGTTCTCATGGGAACCTTACTCATGTGCACTTTTATAACCCTCAGAGTATAACATTTATTCTGATGTTCTGTATAAAGCTGGCTCCAGCATAAGACTTTACCCTGCCTCATTTATTTGCTTTATTCTCCTAGGTCCAACTACCTCTAGAGCAAGGATTAGCGGTATTCAAACAGTGATGTGCAGTGGGCTATTTGACAAAAGAGTGGATCTTCACAGTAGCAATGGGGCAGAAGCCAGGGAAGACCTTCACTTAACGTTGAACTTGTGCATTATTTTTTACACTTGATCTTAGCCAAAAGGCCGAAAAGCGATTGTGCATTATTTTTTAAGGAAAGAAGCACAAGTATTAAAATCTCAAAAAAAATAGATTGATTGCAAATTGTTTATGGTTATAGTCCCTGAATTTCAGAAGAAGGAACTTTAGATAAAGTATGGGACAGAGTCTAGAAGAATATTGAGAAGGCATATAAACCAGGGGAAAGATGACTGTTCAATTTTGAATCACTTGAGCATTATTCCAGACTTTTATTAAAGAGACAACTAATTCCTTGAATGAATATAAACTGGTTGTTCAAAGCTTAAAACTGGTAAAAGAGCAAAAAATAAAAAAGTAAATAAAAAAGCGTTGTCCCTGTGCAAGCAAAAGTAAAAACAGTGCTACTTGTGCAAGCAGTGACCACCCTTTCAGCAGCCTTACTGAAGCCTCTGTTCAATATGTATCCTCTATTGCCTGAAGTTAACTCTGCAGCATGGAGTGAAATGTTTTATTAAAAACTTAATCTTGAATACTCACCATTTTTTAATTAGTACATAGGAGAGCCTATGGGAATGCGGGGCAACTAAGTTTTCAACCTTGGCAAGCTAGTGCATGGCAGGGAAAAGGAAATGGTTTATCAATTTCTCCCCAAACCCATGAACTGTGCTCAGCATTTTCAGTGAACTATTAGCAAATTGAAATGTTTATCAGCAATTAGACATGAATGTAATGAAAGATTTTAAAATGGTTTGTGATTTCTATGGATTTACTATTCCATTTTGCTATGAATATTATTCTGGTTGGAGCAATAATGAACAATGGTTGCCATATGGTTTTCATATAATTTCTTAAAGATTCTTAGTCCTTCCTAATTACTTCAGTGGCAAATGTTCCTTGCAGATGAATCCTATGAAGAAGTTTGGCAATTAGGAATGAGGAATGATACTAGAAATGTCATGAATGAAGTGCTGACAGGGAGTGGTAGGTGGATACCAACAGATTATCAGCAACATTGTATACCTCCTAAAACCCTCCACATGATAGGGATGTAGTTATGGGTACTTGAATGAACTTGATATGGGGTGTGACTTAGGGTGCAGTTATATAAATATTATGCAAGGTCCCTCTGAGCCTTATATTAATTTCATAGGAAGACTCAAAGGTGTTATTGAGAAATAAGTAAAGGGGAAAATTCATGAGTTACTACTAAAACAGCTGGCTTTTGATAATGCCAACGAAGAATGAAGATTGCTAAGGAGTAGTCCAACTACAGAGAGAGACAGAAAATATTATGGACCTTGTGAAGTGACCTAGAAATGTGGAGACCTACAAACATAGAACAAATCTAGCTGCTTTTAAAACCTATGCTGTAGAAAATGTTAACAAAGTGTTTTAATTCCACCCAACCTGGACACTTTTAAAAACGTTTTAAATTACCCTAAAAACATATGGATGCTCAGAATCAATGGACTATGGGCTAACCTCCAAATACAAGAAAGGAACCATTTGGTTAAGGAAGGAGAATCTGGATATGATAGGGATAGCAATACACTCCCCAAAACAATAACAGTACAAATCAACAACAGGGCAACAGATTGAGCTCCTCCCACAGGCCCCTTAAAACTAAAACATGTAAATCATTTGTATCAATATCAGATTATAATCAGTCAATTCTTTTCTTAGAAGCTACAATTCAAGGAACTGCTCTTATTGATCTTATTACTTTCCCTAAAGATAGTCATTTCCATTGTTCAATATCTTTCTAATTTACACATAGAATATTGGAAAACTGTATTCTCTGGAACAGTTGAGCATTTATTGGGTCAGAAGAGTTTATTCATGATGGGAATCATAGTCATACAGGAGCCATTGATAAAGACTATACATAAGAAATTGTAGGCATGATCACAGTGCCACTGACTGGCAATTTAAAGCAGAAGAAAACCATTAGAGTTATTATTATTGCCTTATGTAGACACTTCATGGAAAATGTGCATTGTGAGGGAGGATTTGGCAGTAGAGATAAATTGTAGCTTCAAATTCTTTGTTGATGGAAAATGTAAAGATATTATTGGATTTAAAAACAAAGGGAACATTTTTATAGAATTAATTTATTCAGCAGCTGATGTCTTTATTAAAACCATAGGATAATGGCTCTCTCAATGCCCTCTTATTGAAATAAATTCAACTCTAAAAGGTTTGGGAACTATGCCTCAAAGGAGATAAAAGGAGGTGCTATAAAGTTATAATGCATTGGTCCAGAAAGGATAATGCCAGCCCTATATGTTACTCACATTCTACCTCATCTTTTAGGAAGAAATTTTGTAAAACCAATTCACACAGAGATCTATATTCCCAGATTCTAATGCTACTTGCTCTTCACAAGCACAATGGCTTATGGAAAAGATAGACTATCCAAACAGAAGAGGGTTAGGGAAGGAAAGAGTTGCAAAGTATTATTGGAGTATGTTGCTACAAGAACAAAATCATAAACATAGATTGCATTTTTATAGGGACCATTAAAGAATATCATGTATAAAAATTACACAGAAACCTAGTAAGCCTACCTGGATATCTCAGAGCCCTCCTTCTAAAGAAAATTTATAGACTCTTCATCAGTTAATCAGAAAAGAGGTGGACAATAGGCACATATAACACTCCCTTTCTCCCTGAAATTATCCTGATTTTCTAATTAAAAAGAAATCTGGTAAATAGAGACTGTTGATTAATTAACATACAGAATGTTGATGACATTATTAATGACACCATGTGGCCAATGGAAGCTTTACACCCTAATTCACATATACGTACAGGAGTTTCTATAGATTGGTCTTCAATAGTTTTGGATTTAAAAGATAACTTTTGGACTATACATATTCATCCTGTTGATAAGTTTCATGTCACCATTTTCTATCCTTCACTCAATCATAAAGAACCTCAGCTGTGGTATCAATGGACTGTATTACCTCAAGGCATGACAAGCTCCCATACTAAATGTTAATACTATGAAGGACAGGCTTTAGACCCTGTGAGACAGTTCTTCCCTCAGGCTTGCATTATTTATTGTATGATATCCTTTTAGCCACCTCATACATGACATGATTCAGGATATGCTACATAAAAATGAGCTCATTATTGCACTAGAAAGGGCACTGCAATATTTGGGCAGCTAGTTACTAAGACAACTATTAAACCACCAAAACATGTCCATTAGATAAAAGAATTTTAAAACATTTAATGACCTTCAGAAATTATTAGGAAACATTGATTGACTATGACCTACATTAAGAATACCCATTCATAGCCGGGCGGTGGTGGCACACGCCTGTAATCCCAGCACTTGGGAGGCAGAGGCAGGCGGATTTCTGAGTTTGAGGCCAGCCTGGTCTATAGAGTGAGTTCCAGGACAGCCAGGGCTACACAGAGAAACCCTGTCTCAAAAAAAAAAACCAAATAAAAAAAATACCCATTCATGTACTAACTAATCTATTTGAAATTCTAGAAGAAGAGTTGGCATTGGATAATCTTCATATTTTATCTTGAAAGCTCCCCCAACCCCCCCCAAACCCCTACATCTATCTGGATCCAGACTAAAAGAGACATCAGCATATTGCGTGGATCCTTCACTGGCTTTAAACTTACTTATTTTCCCATTAAATAATATCCTACAGGTATTATACCACAAGCAAATAAACCTTTGGAATGAATTTATTTACACTTTTATAGGCATAAAATACTAACTACTTAACTACTCTTCTTGCTCAATTAGGAAATCAAGGTAGAACCTGATGTCAACTATTACATGGACTTGATCCTTGCTAACCCTTAACTAACAATCAGTTTTAAGAGTTTTACAGATCTCTATGTATTTTCAAATTTCATTCACAGATTACAATTGAAAGATAGGAAATTATCTAGCTGACAGGCTGTGGGATTTTCTCATACATACTGAAGTTGTGATTGTAAAAGTTGTCTAATCTTTTTCTATTCCACAGGTAGTTACTTATTTTACTGATGGTTCATCTAAGGATATAGAATGGATTCATTGTCCAATTGATGATCATAAACCTATTACGACTTCTTTTTCCACAGCTCTACAGGTGGAACTCGTTGCTGTGCTTACTCTATAATGGTTAATTCATAAGTCCTCAAATATTGTTTCAAACTATCCTTATTTTGTAGTATTATTTCCTGTAATAGACACTGTTTTAATTTCCTCTTTAATACAGAAATTACAACATCTGGTTAAAATATGCACATATCCTTTGTTTATGACTCATATTCATGCATACTATAACCTTCCTGGTTTGACTGCAGAAGAAACTAAGCAAGGTAATACTTTAACTTGTCCCATTTTTATTTCTCCAGAACAGAAGCAACAATAACTGCACAATAATGTTAATAGACTTCGTGTATAATACCATATCCTGCTTAGACAAGTGAGACAAAATGTGCAAAAAAATATGACCTATTTGTGTTCCCTTACACTGTCATGCTCGCTATGCCACCCCCTCCTGCTTCCCTGTCCTGGCATTTCCCTACACTGAGGTATCAAGCCTTTACAGGACCAAGGGCCTCGCCTATCACATGTTTGACAAGGCCATCCTCTATTGCATATGCAGCTGGAGCCATGGGTCCTTCTATGTGTCGTCTTTGGTTGGTGGTTTAGTCCCTGGAAGCTCTGGAGGTACTGGTTGGTTCATACTGTTGCTCCTCCTATGGGGCTACAAAGTCCTTCAGCTCCTTGGGTCCTTTCTCTAGCTCCTCCATTGGGGACCCTGTGCTCAGTCCAATGAGCACTGCTTCATTGGCTGTGAGCATCCACCTCTGTATTTGTCAGGCATTGGCAGAGGTCCTCAGGAGATGGCTATATCAGGCTCCTGTCAGCAAGCACTTGTTGGCATCCATAATAGTGTTTGGGTTTGGAAACTGTATATAGGATGGACCCCCAGGTGGGGAAGTCTCTGGATGGCCTTTCCTTCAGTCTCTGCTCCATACATTGTCTCTGTATCTCCTTCCATGGGTATTTTGATCCCCCTTCTAAGAAGGACCAAAGTAACCACACTTTGGTCTTCCTTCTTCTTGAGCTTCATGTGGTCTGTGTATTGCGTCTTGGGTATTCCAAGTTTCTGGGCTAATGTCCATTTATCACTGAGTGCATACCATGTATGTTCTTTTGTGACTGTGTTGCCATACTCAGGATGATATTTTCTAGTTCCTTCCATTTGCCCAAGAATTTCATGAATTCATTGCTTTTAATAGCTGAGTAGTAATCCATTGTATAAAGGTACCATTTCTGTATCCATTCCTCTGTTGAAGCACAACTGGGTCGATTCCAGCTTCTGAATATTCCATTTGGGGCCCTGGGCACCATCCAAATGGATGGCAGTAAGTATCTGCATCTGTCTTAATCAGATGCTAGCAGAGCATCTCAGAGAATAGCCACACTAGGCTCCTGTCTGGCAGCACTTCTTGGCATCATTAATAGTGTTGTGGTCTGATGTCTGAAGATGGGATGGATCCCAAGGTGGGGCAGACTCTGAATGGCCTTTCCTTCTGTCTCTGCTCCATTTTTTTTGTTTTTGTTTTTTTAATTTTCAAGGAATTTGTGTCTTTTTTTCTTTTCTTTTCTTTTCTTTTCTTTTCTTTTCTTTTCTTTTCTTTTTTCCCTTTTTTCTTTTCTATATTCTTTGTTTACATTCTGAGGGCTTTCCCCTTTCCCAGTTCTCCCCTCACCATATGTCCCATATGTCCTCCCCCCCTCCCCTCCTCCCCCCCCCGCCTATTCCCTAATCACCACCCCACCATTTCTCTGCTCTATTCTGGTACTCTCCTACAAAACTTGATCCAGTCCTTTCAGGACCAGGGTCCTCTCCTTCCTTCTTCTTGGGAATCATTTGACTTGCTAATTGTGCCTTGAGTATTCAGAGCTTGTGGGCTCATTGGCGGTTCCTCAGAAAACTGGACATGATACTTCCAGAGGACCCAGCCATACCACTTCTGGGAATATATCCAGAAGATTCCCAAGCATGCAATAAAGATGCATGCTCTACTATGTTCATAGCAGCCTTATTTATAATAGCCAGAAGCTGGAAAGAACCCAGATGTCCCTCAACAGAAGAATGGATAAAAAAAATGTGGTATATATATATATATATATATATATATATATATATACACACACACACACACACACAATGGAATACTATTCAGCCATTAGAAACAATGAATTCATGAAATTCTTAGAGAAATGGATGGAGCTGGAGAACATCATACTAAGTGAGGTAACCCAGTCTCAAAAGAATACCCATGGTATGCAGTCACCGATAAGTGAATATTAGCCTAGAATCTTGGGACACCAAAGACACAATTCACATACCAAATGATATCTGACAAGAAGAAAGGAGTGGGCACTGGTGCTGGAAAGGATCAAAGCATCAGTGTGGGGGAATACCAGAACAGGGAAGTGGGAAGGGGTGGATGAGGGAGCAGGGGGAGGGAAAATGGCATGTGGGACCTTTGGGGGGGTGGGGAACCAGAAAAAGGGAAATGAAATGTAAATATAGAATATATCCAATAAAAAATATCCACTTATCAGTGATTGCATTTCATGTGTATTCTTTTGTGATTGGGTTAACTCACTCAGGATGATATTTTCCAGATCCAATCATTTGCCTACAAATTGCATGAATTCATTATTTTTAATTGCTGAGTAGTATTCCACTGTATAAATATACACCATTTTCTGTATCTATTCTTCGTTTGAGGGACATCTGGGCTCCTTCCAACTTCTGGCTATTATAAATAAGGCTGCTGTGAACATAGTGGAGCATGTGTGTTTATTGTATGCAGGGAAATCTGGGTATGTGCCCAGGAGTGGTATGACAGGGTCCTCTGGAAGTGGCATGCCCAATTTTCTGAGGAACGGCCAGCAAAAAATGGGGTACAGAGCTAAACAAAGAATTTTCACCAGAAGAAATTTGGATGGCTGCGAAACACCTTAAGAGATGTTCAACATCATTAGTCATCAGGGAAATGCAAATCAAAACAATCCTGAGATTACACCTCACACCAGTCAGAATGGCTAAGATTAAAAACTCAAAGGACAAAACGACAACCAACAAAGTGGGAAAAGATCTTCACCAACCCCACATCCGACAGAGGGCTAATATCCAATATATACAAAGAACTCAAGAAGTTAGACCCCAAAGAACCAAATAACCCTATCAAAAAATGGGGCACAGAGCTAAACAAAGAATTTTCACCAGAAGAAATTTGGATGGCCGAGAAACACCTTAAGAGATGTTCAACATCATTAGTCATTAGGGAAATGCAAATCAAAACAACCCTGAGATTCCACCTCTCACCAGTCAGAATGGCTAAGATTAAAAACTCAAGAGACAACAAGTGCTGGCGAGGATTCCTCCACTGTTGGTGGGGTTGCAAAATGGTAAAACCGCTCTGGAAATCAGTTTGGCGGTTCCTCAGAAAATTGGGCATGTCACTTCCAGAGGACCCTGTCATACCACTCCTGGGCATATACCCAGAGGATTCCCCTGCATACAATAAAGACACATGCTCCACTATGTTTATAGCAGCCTTGTTTATAATAGCCAGAAATTGGAAGGAGCCCAAATATCCCTCAAAGGAGGAATGGATACAGAAAATGTGGTATATTTATACAATGGAATACTACTCAGCAATTAAAAATAATGAATTCATGCAATTTGTAGGTAAATGGTTAGACCTGGAAAATATCATCCTGAGTGAGCTAACCCAATCACAAAAGAATACACATGAAATGCAATCACTGATAAGTGGATATTAATGACCCCAGAAGCCCTAAATACTCAAGACACAATTAACAAGTCAAATGATTCCCAAGAAGAAGAAAGGAGAGGACCCTGGGCCTGTAAAGATTGGATCCAGTTTTGTAGAGAAACAGTGGGGGGAGGGGGAATGATTGGGGAATAGTTGGGGGGAGAGGAATTATGGGACATAGGGAGGGGGGAACTGGGAAAGGGGAAAGCCTTTGGAATGTAAACATAGAATATAGAAAATAAAAAAAAAAAAAACCTCAAAAGACAACAGGTGCTGGCGAGGATGTGGAGAAAGAGGAACACTCCTACACTGTTGGTGGGACTACAAGATGGTACAACCGCTCTGGAAATCAGTCTGGCGGTTCCTCTGCTCCATTTTTTTGTCCCTGTGTTTCATTTAGACAGGAACAATTCTGGGTTAAAATTTTTGACATGGGAAGGTGGCCCCATATCTAAATTGGGTGTCTGGGACTTTTTAGTGGTTCCCTCCATTCCAAAATCCCCAATGCTACATATTTCTATTCATTTTCATGACCCTCTGGAATTCTCTCCTGTCTCTTCCCACACCTGACTCTGCCTCCCTTTTCACACTCTCTCCTCTCTCCCTCCCAGAACCCTCCTTCCCACTACCTTCTGGGATAATTTTGTTCCCTGTTTTAAGTAGGATTCATTCCTACTTGAAGCATTCATGCTTTGGCCTTCCTTGTTCTTAAGCTTCATATGGTCTGTGAGTTGTAACATGGGTATTTTAAGCTTTTGGGGTAATATGCATTTATCAGTGAGTACATACCATGTATGTCCTTTTGTGTCTGGGTTACCTTACTCAGAGTGACATTTTTAAATTCCATCCATTTCCCTGGAAATTTTATGAATCATTATTTAATTTAATTAATTAATTAATTTTGCTTTTGGAGGTAGCTTTATTTGTTCTCATTCAATTTTTTTTATTTTCTATATTTTTGTTTACATTCCAACTGATGTCTCCTTTCCTGGTTCCCCCCTCCCCATAAGACCCTTAAGCCCTATTCCCTCCTCTGGTTTCCCAATCACCCCCTCACACTTCTTTGTCCTGGTATTCCCCTACATTGTTGCACCAAGTCTTTCCAAGACCAGGGCCTTCTCCTTCCTTCTTCTTGGGAATGATTTGATCAAATCATCATTTTTAATAGCTGAGTAGAATTGTATTGTGTAATGTACCACATTTCTGTATCCTTTTTTCCATTGATAGACATCTGGGTTGTTTCCAAATTCTGGATATTATAAATAAGGCTGCTATAAACACAGTAGAGCATGTGTCCTTGTTACATGTTGGAGCATCTTTTGGGTATATACCAAGTATGTGCTGGGTCTTCAGACTGAACTATTTCCAGTTATCAGAGGAACCACCAAATTGCTTTCCAAAGTGGTTTTAGCAACTTGCAACCCCACCAGTAATAGAGGAGTGTTCTTTTTCCACATCCTCTCCAGCATCTGCTGTCACTTGAATTTTTGAACTTAGTCATTCTGGTTGGTATGAGGTAGAATTTCAGTGTCATTTCTTTTTTTTTTCTTTTATAAAGGAAAAGTTTTTATTATAATTTTTATTCTTGAGAATTTCATACATGAGTAAATTGAAATATAATAATATTCATACCCCATTTCCTCTGCCAATTTTCCCTTACCCTCTGACACATCCCCCTTTCCAGTTTCATGTCTCTTGTTTTTGAAAACTTTCTAAGTCCAAACAAATTTGCCTTATATTTATGAGCATCAGTAACAGTTTTCTTTCTTTTTGTCTTTCTTTTAATTGAATATCATCTTCATTTACATTGCCAATGGTAAAACCTTTCCCGATTTCCCCCCTTCTCCAAAGGCCCCCAACCCCTCCTCCCACCCCCTGCCTCCACATATATGCCCCTCCACCCAACACACTCCCACCTCTGCCTCTCGATTTCCCTTTGTTGGGACCTCTATTGAGCCTTTACCTGACCAAAGACCACTTTTCCCACTGATAACCAACAAGGCCTTCCTCTGCCACATTTTTGGCTGGAACCATGTGTACCCCCTGGTTGATGGTTCAGTCCCTGGGAGTCCTGGGGCTTCTGGGCGGCTGAGATCATAGTTCTTCCCATGGGACTATAAACCCCTTCAGCTCCTCCGACCACCTTCCAGCTCCTCCATTGGGGACCCGATGCCCAGTCCAACAGTTGACTGATAGTATCTGCCTCTGTATTTGTAAGGCTCTGGCAGGGCCCCTCCAGAGACAACCATGTCATGCTCCTTTTGGTATACACTTCTTGTAGTCCATAGTAGTGTTGGGGTTTGGTGACTGTTTATAGGATGAATCCCTCTTCCCTCTGCCCGTTCCCCAATCAATCCCCCTCCCACTTCTCTGTCCTGGTAATCCCCTACATTGCTGCATCAAGCATTTCCAGGACCAGGGCCCTCTCCTTCCTTCCTCTTGGGAATGATTTGATATGTGAATTGTGTCTTGGCCATTTTGAGCTTCTGGGCTAATATCCACTTATTAGTGACTGTATTCCAAGTGTGTTCTTTTGTGATTGGGTTACCTCACTCAGGATGACACTTTCTAGTTGCATCCATTTGCCTAAGAATTTAATGAATTCATTGTTTTAATAGCCGAATAGTACTCCATTGTGTATATACACCACAGTTTCTGTATCAAATGTTGAAGGACATCTGGGTTCTTTCCAGCTTCTGGCTATTATAAATAAGGCAGCTATGAACATAGTGGAGCATGTGTCCTTATTACATGTAGGAGCATCTTCTGGGTATTTGCCCAGGAGTGGTATAGCTAGATTCTCAGGTAGTACTATGTTTAATTTTCTGAGGAACTGCCAGACTGATTTCCAGAGTGTTTTTACCAGCTTGCAATCCCACCAGCAATGAAGAAGTGTTCCTTTCCCCTCACATGCTCTCCAATGTCTGCTGTTCCCTGTTTTTCATCTTAGCCATTCTGGTGTGAGGTAGAATCACAGTGTTGTTTTGGTTTGCATTTCCCTGATAACTAAGGATGCTGAACATTTCCTTAGGTGCTTTAGAGCCATTCGTGTTTCCTCAGTTGAGAATTCCCTGTTTAGCTCTGTACCCCATTTTTTAATAGGGTTATTTGATTCTCTGGAGACTAACTTCTTGAGTTCTTTGTCTATATTGGGTATTAGCCCTCCATCTGATGTAGGGTTAGTAAAGATCTTTTCCCAATTTGTTGGTTGTCATTTTGTCCTACTGACTGTGTCCTTTGCCTTACAGAAGATTTGCAGTTTTATGAGGTCCCATTTGTCCATCCTTGTTCTTAGAGCATAAGCCACTGGTGTTCTGTTCAGGAACTTTCCCCCTGTGCCCATGAGCTCAAGATTCATGCCCACTTGCTCCTCTATAAGCTCAGTGTGTCTGGTTTTATGTGTAGATCCTTGATCCACTTGGACTTGAGCTTTGTAAAAGGAGATAAGAATGGGTTGATAGAATTGAAGACTCAGAAAAGAAATCACACATGTACAGTCACTTGATATTTGACAAAGGAGCTAAAAGGTCCAGTGGAAAAAAACATTTTTTAACAAATAGTGTTGGATCAACTGGAGGTTTGCATGCAGTTTTCTTTTTTTATTTGATAAATTCTTTATTTGCAATTCAAATGTTGTCCCCTTTTTTGGTTGCTCCCACCTGAAAATCCCCTAACCTATCTCTCCTCCCCCTGCTCACCAATCCACCCACTCCAGCTTCCCTGTCCTGGTATTCCCTTATATTGAGGCATTTAGCCTTCTCAGTTCCAAGGGCCTCTCCTCCCTTTGATGTTCAAGAAGGCCACCCTCTACTGCTTATGCATCTGGAGCCATGGGTCCCTCCATGTGTACTCTTTGGTTAGTGATGTAGTCCCTGGGAGCTCTTGGGGTACTGGGTGGTTCATATTGTTGTTCCTCCTATGGCACTGCAAACCTCTTCAGTTCCTTGGATCATTTTTCTAGCTCCTTCATTGGGGAGGTTGATGTTTTTGTCCCTGAGAGCTCTGGGAGTACTAGGTGGCTCATATCTTTCTTCTATAGCAATGCAAACCCCTTCAGCTCCTTGGGTCCTTTCTCTAGCTCCCCTATTGGGGAGCCTGTGCTCAGTTCAATAGCTGGCTGAGAGTGTCCTCCTCTGTATTTGTCATGCCCTAGCACAGCCTCCCAGCTATATCTGGCTCCAGTCAGCAAGTACTTGTGTGCATCGATAATAGTGTCTGGGTTTTGTAACTGTATATGGGATGGATCACTAGGTGGGCTAGTCTCTGGATGGTCATTCCCTCAGTCACTGCTCCACACTTTGTCTCTGTATCTTCTTCTGTGGGTAATTTGTTCTCCCTTCTAAGAAGGACCAGAGTATCCATACTTTGTCTTCCTTCTTCTTGGGCATCATTTGATATGGGAATTGTGTCTTGGGTATTTCAAGCTTCTGGGCTAATATTCACTTATCAGTGAGTGCATACCATGTGTGTTCTTTTGTGATTGTGTTACCTCACTCAGGATGATATTTTCCAGTTCCACCCATTTGCCTAAGAATTTCATGAATTCATTGTTTTTAATAGCTGGGTAGTATTCTATTGTGTAAATATATCACATTTTCTGTATCCATTAATCCCTTGAGTGTCATCTGGGTTCTTTCCAGCTTCTGGCTATTATAAATAGGGTTGCTATGAACATAATGGAGCATGTGTCCTTATTTCATGTTGGGGAATACTCTGGGTATATGTTCAGGAGTGGTATAACAGGGTCCTCTGATAGTATCATGCCCAGTTTTCTGAGGAAATGCCAGACGAATTTCCAGAGTGGTTGTACCAACTTACAATCCCACCAGCAGTGAAGGAGTGTTCCTCTTTCTCTACATTCTCTCCAGCACCTGCTTTCTCCTGAGTTTTTGATCTTAGCCATTTTGACTGGTGAAATCTCTGGGTTGTTTTGATTTGTGTTTCCCTGATTACTAAGGATGTTGAACATTTCTTTAGGTGCTTCTCAGCCATTCGATATTCCTCAGTTGAAAGTTCTTTGTTTAGCTCTGTACCCCATTTTTAAATAGGGTCATTTGGCTCTGTGAACTCTAACTTCTTGAGTTCTTTGGGTATATTGGATATTATCCTTCTGTCAGATGTAGGGTTGGTAAAGATCTTTTTCCAATTTGTTGGTTGCCCTTTTGTCCTATTGACAATTTCCTATGCTTTACAGAGACTTTGTAATTTTATGAGGTCCTATTTGTCAATTCTTGGTCTTAGGCCATAAGCTATTGGTGTTCTGTTCAAGAAAGTTTCCCCTGTGTCCATGTGCTCAAGGCTCTTCCTCTGTTTCTTTTCTATTAGTTTCAGTGTGTCTGGGTTTATGTGGAGGTCCTTGATCCACTTGGAGTTGAGCTTTGTACAGGAGGAAAGAATGGATTGATTTGCATTCTGCTACATGATAACCACCAGTTGAACCAGCCCCATTTGTTGAAAAGGCTATTTTTTTCCACTGGATGATTTTTAGCTCCTTTGTCAAAGATCAAGTGACCATAGGTGTGTGGGTTCATTTTGGGTCTTCAATTCTATTCCATTGATCTTCCTGCCTGTCTCTGTACCAATACCATCCAGTTTTTATCACTATTGTTCTGTAGGAGAGCTTGAGGTCAGGGATGATGAATCCCTCAGAAGATCTTTTGTTGTGGAGAATAATCTTTGCCATCCTAGGTTTTTGTTATTCCAAATGAATTTGCAGATTGTTCTTTCTAGCTCTATGAAGAATTGATTTGGAATTTTGAAGGAGATTGCATTGAATGTGTAGATTGCTTTTGGCAAGATGATCATAATCCTGCCAATACATGACCATGGGTGGTTTTTCCATCTTCTGAGATCTTCCGATTTCTTTCTTCAGAGGCTTCAAGTTCTTGTAATACAGATCTTTCACTTGCTTGGTTACAGTCACACCAAGGTATGTAATATTATATATGACTATTGTGAAGGATGTCATTTCCCTAATTTCTTTCTCAGCTTGTTTATCCTTTGAGTATAGGAAGGTTAATGATTTGTTTGAGTTAATTTTATATCCAGCCACTTTGCTGAAGTTGTTTATCAGTTTTAGGAGTTCTCTGGTGGAATTTTTGAGGTCACATAAGTATAAGATCATATCATCTACAAAACTGATATTTTGACGTTTTCTTTTCCAATTTGTATCCCTTTGACCCTCTTTTGTTGTCTAATTGCTCTATCTAGAACTTCAAGTACTATATTGAATAGATAGGGAGAGAGTGGGCAGTCTTGTCTGGTCCCTGATTTTAGTGGGATAGCTTTAAGTTTCTCTCCATTTAGTTTGATGTTGGCTACTGGTATGATGTATATTGATTTGACTATGCTTAGCTATGGGCCTTGAATTCCTGTTCTTTTCAAGACTTTTAACATCAAGAGATGCTGAATTTTTGTTTTTACTGTCATAAAACTTTAATTGATTTTTTATTGGATATATTCTATATTTACATTTTATTTCCCTTTTTCTGGTTCCCCATCCCCCAAAGTTCTGACATGCCCTTTTCCCTCCCCCTGTCCCCCCATCCACCCCTTCCCAATTTCCTGTTCTGGTATTCCCCTACACTGATGCTTTGATCCTTTCCAGCCCCAGTGTTCACTCCTTCTTCCTTGTCAGATATCATTTGATATGTGGATTGTGTCTTTGGTGTCCCAAGAGTCTAGGCTAATATCACTTATCAGTGAGTGCATACCATGGGTATTCTTTTGAGACTGGGTTACCTCACTTAGTATGATGTTCTCCAGCTCTATCCATTTCTCTAAGAATTTCATGAATTCATTGTTTCTAATGGCCGAGTAGTACTCCATTGTGTATATATATCACATGTTTTTGTATCCATTCTTCTGTTGAGCATCCTTCTTGAGCATCTAATGAAATGATCAGGCCCAGAGCCAGAGCAGGTCAGTGGGAGGTCTGTGCACCTACAGCTTGGCGACTGTTGCTGACCACTGGGGACCGGCTCGCTGGGCTTGCAGCGAGGCCGCCATCTTGCCTCGGGTCACTGCGGACTGCTGGTGGCTGGGGTCAGGTGTGTGGACTGAGGCCTAGCCCAGCATCAACTACCCTGTCAGGCTCTTGCCTGTGCCCAGAGCCAGAGCAGGTCAGCGGGAGTTCTATGCACCTACAGCTAGGAGGTGGTTGCAGACCGCTGGAGACCAGCTTGCTGGGCTTGCAGCGAGGCCGCCATCTTGCCTCAGGTCACTGCAGACTGCTGGTTGCTGGGGTCAGGTGCATGGACAGAGACCTAGCCTAGCATAGACTACCCTGTCAGGCTCTTGCCTGAGCAAAGAGCCAGAGGAGCTCGGCAGGAGGTCTGTGCCCTTACAGCTCGGCAGCTGTCACTGACCACTGGGGGTCGGCAGCAGTGAGGCTGCCATCTTGCCTCAGGTCACGGTGGACTGCTGGCTGCTGGAATCAGGTGCGTGGGCAGAGACCTAGTCTAGCATTGACTACCCTGTCACGCTCTTGCCTGCACCCAGAGCCAGATCAGTTTGGTGGGTGGTCTCTGCACTGACCAGCGTGGGCAACAACCAGCAGCTCATGGGTCTGTGCCTTGAGTACAGCCAGAGGCCAACATCTTGCCTCAGGACACCATAGTCAGCTAACCAGAGACCTGTGGAATGAGAGCGCCACCATCTAGGTTCCAGCAGTCCAACCAGGGAACCTCCGGTCCTGCAGGGAATCCCGCAGTTAGACAGAGCCCCGAGATCTGCCACCATCTTGGAGTTGGTGGCCTGAAAAGGTCACCATAGAGAACCAACAGAGGAGCCCAGGTCACCATAAAGATCTAACAGACAAGCCCAGATGGGTAGAACAAAAGAGATCTGATTCTTAAGAGCTCGCAACTAGACAGGACAGGAGGAGACGGCAGGAGGCCAATTGCAGGTTCAGCAACAAGACTGGGAAAGACTTGGGTCCGGCCCAGCAGAGCTGAAGAGGTAAATCGGAGCCCAGTAGCAGAAACCTCCCGGTCTCCACCTCGGGAGCATAGACGCCTTCTATGACAGTAGCGCCAAAGGCCAGGGTCACAGGAGCTTCAAACTCCAACCAGTAACAATAAGACCAACTAACTCCAGAGATAAACAGATGGCAAAAGGCAAACGTAGGAATGTTACTAACTGAAATCAAGGCAATATGGCAGCATCTGAACCCAATTCACCAACCAGAGCAAGTCCTGGATACCCCAACACACCAGAAAAACAAGAGTTGGATATAAAAGCACTGGTCATGATGCTGCTAGAGGAACACAAAAATGACATAAACAAATCACTTAAAGAAATGCAGGGGAACATGAATAGGGTAGAAGCCCTTACAATGAAAACACAAAAATCACTTAAAGAATTTCAGGAGAATATGGATCAACAGACACAAGCCAATAAGGAGGAAATGAGAAAATCACTTATAGAAATGCAGGAGAAATTGAGTCAACAGACAGAAGTCATGAAAGAGGAAACACAAAAATCTCTTAAAGAATTGCAAGAAAACACAAATAAACAAGTGAAGGAACTGAACAAAACCATCCAAGATCTGAACACAGAGGTAGAAACAACTAAGAAATCACAAAGGGAGACAGGTTTGGAGATAGAAAACCTTGGGAAGAAATAAGGGGTCGTAAATGCAAATATCAACAACAGAATACAAGAGATAGAGGTAAGAATTTCTTTTTTTTTTCTTTATTTTTTTTATTTAATTTTTTTATTTTCTATATTCTATGTTTACATTCCAAAGGCTTTCTCCTTTCCCAGTTCCCACCCACCATAGTTCCCATAGTTCCTCTCCCCCCCCCCAACTGTTCCCCAATCATTCCCCCTCCCCCCTCGGTTTCTTTACTAAACTGGATGCAATCTTTACAGGCCCAGGGTCTTCTCCTTTCTTCTTCTTGGGAATCATTTGACTTGCTGTTTGTGTCTTGAGTATTTAGGGCTTCTGGGCTCGTTAATATCCACTTATCAGTGATTGCATTTCATGTGCATTCTTTCGTGATTGGGTTAATTCACTCAGGATGATATTTTCCAGGTCTAACCATTTACCTACAAATTGCATGAATTCATTATTTTTAATTGCTGAGTAGTATTCCATTGTATAAATATACCACATTTTCTGTATCCATTCCTCCTTTGAGGGATATTTGGGCTCCTTCCAGTTTCTGGCTATTATAAACAAGGCTGCTATAAACATAGTGGAGCATGTGTCCTTATTGCATGCAGGGGAATCCTCTGGGTATATGCCAAGGAGTGGTATGCCAGGGTCCTCTGGCAGTGACATGCCCAATTTTCTGAGGAACCGCCAAACTGATTTCCAGAGTGGTTTTACCATTTTGCAATCCCACCAACAGTGGAGGAGTGTTCCTCTTCTCCACATCCTCGCCAGCACTTGTTGTCTCTTGAGTTTTTAATCTTAGCCATTCTGACTGGTGTGAGGTGGAATCTCAGGGTTGTTTTGATTTGCATTTCCCTGATGACTAATGATGTTGAACATCTTTTAAGGTGTTTCTCGGCCATCCGAATTTCTTCTGGTGAAAATTCTTTGTTTAGCTCTGTGCCCCATTTTTTGATAGGGTTATTTGTTTCTTTGCGGTCTAACTTCTTGAGTTCTTTGTATATATTGGATATTAGCCCTCTGTCGGATGTGGGGTTGGTGAAGATCTTTTCCCACTTTGTTGGTTGCCGTTTTGTCCTTCTGACAGTGTCCTTTGCTTTGCAGAAACTTTGTAATTTTATGAGGTCCCATTTGTCGATTCTTGATCTTAGAGCATAAGCTATTGGTGTTCTGTTCAGGAACTTTTCCCCTGTGCCCAAGTCCTCCAGGGTCTTCCCAAGTTTCTTTTCTAATAGTTTCAGTGTGTCTGGTTTTATGTGGAGGTCCTTGATCCACTTGGAGTTGATCTTAGTGCAAAGAGATAAGAGTGGGTCAATTCGCATTCTTCTGCATGTTGACCTCCAGTTGAACCAGCACCATTTGTTGAAAAGGCTATCTTTATTCCACCGGATGGTTGAGGCTCCTTTATCAAAGATCAAGTGACCATAAGTCTGTGGGTTCATTTCTGGGTCTTCAATCCTGTTCCATTGATCTGCTTGCCTGTTGCTATACCAATACCATGCAGTTTTTAACACAATTGCTCTGTAGTACTGTTTGAGGTCAGGGATATTGATTCCCCCAGAAGTCCTTTTATTGTTGAGAATAGTTTTAGCTATCCTGGGTTTTTTGTTGCTCCAGATGAATTTGAGAATTGCTCTTTCAAGATCTATGAAGAATTGAGTTGGGATTTTGATGGGGATCGCATTGAATCTGTAGATTGCTTTTGGCAAGATGGCCATTTTTACTATATTGATCCTGCCAATCCAGGAGCAAGAAATATTTTTCCATCTTCTGAGGTCTTCTTCGATTTCTTTCTTCAAGGACTTGAAGTTCCTGTTGTACAGATCTTTCGCTTGTTTGGTTAGAGTTACGCCAAGATACTTTATGTTGTTTGTGGCTATTGTGAAGGGTGTTATTTCCCAAATTTCTTTCTCTGCCTGCTTGTCCTTTGAGTACAAGAAGGCCACTGACTTGCTTGAGTTAATTTTATATCCTGCCACTTTGCTGAAGTTGTTTATCAGCTGTAGAAGTTCTCTGGTGGAGTTTTTTGGGTCACTTAGGTAAACTATCATATCGTCTGCAAATAATGATAGTTTTACTTCTTCCTTTCCAATTTGTATCCCTTTGACTTCTTTATGTTGTCTAATTGCTCTTGCTAGAACTTCAAGTACTATATTGAAAAGATATGGAGAGGGCAGCCTTGTCTAGTCCCTGATTTTAGTGGGAATGCTTCAAGTTTCTCTCCATTTATTTTGATGTTGGCTACTGGTTTGCTGTAGATTGCTTTTACTATGTTTAGGTATGGGCCTTGAATTCCTGCTCTTTCCAAGACTTTTAGCATGAAAGGATGCTGAATTTTGTCGAATGCTTTTTCAACATCTAATGAGATGACCATGTGGTTTTTTTCTTTCAGTTTGTTTATGTAGTGGATTACATTGATGGATTTCCATATATTGAACCATCCCTGCATCCCTGGGATGAAGCCTACTTGATCATGGTGGATGATCGTTTTGATGTGCTCTTGGATTCGGTTAGCAATAATTTTATTTAGTATTTTTGCATCTATATTCATAAGAGAAATTGGCCTATAGTTCTCTTTCTTTGTTGGATCTTTTTGTGGTTTAGGTATTAGCGTAATTGTGGCTTCGAAGAATGAGTTGGGCAGTGTCCCTTCTGTCTCTATTTTGTGGAATAGTTTGAAAAGTATTGGTGTTAAGTCTTCTTTGAAGGTCTGGTAGAATTCTGCACTAAAACCATCTGGTCCCGTACTTTTTTTGGTTGGGAGGCTTTCTATAACCCCTTCTATTTCTTTAGGGGTTATGGGATTATTTAGCTGATCTACTTGATGCTGATTTAATTTTGGTATTTGATATCTGTCTAGGAAATTGTCCATTTCCTCCAGATTCTCCAGTTGTTTTGAGTATAGACCTTTGTAGTAGGATCTGATGATCTTTTGAATTTCCTCAGTTTCTGTTGTTATGTCTCCCTTTTCATTTCTAATTTTGTTAATTTGTATACTGTCTCTGTGTCCTTTGGTTAGTCTGGCTAAGGGTTTATCTATCTTGTTGATTTTCTCAAAGAACCAGCTCCTGGTCTTGTTGAATCTTTGTATGGTTCTCTTTGTTTCTATTTGATTGATTTCAGCCCTGAGTTTGATGATTTCTTGTCTTCTACTCCTCCTGGGTGAATTAACTTGTTTTTCTTCCAGGGCTTTAAGGTGTGCCATTAAGCTGCTAGTATATGCTCTCTCCAGTTTCTTTTTGGATGCACTTAGAGCTATGAATTTTCCTCTTAGCACTGCTTTCATTGTGTCCCATAGATTTGGGTAGGTTGTACCTTCATTTTCATTGAATTCTAAAAAGTCTTTGATTTCTTTTTTTATTTCTTCCTTGACCAAGGTGTCATTGAGTAGAGTGTTGTTCAGTTTCCATGTGTATGTGGGCTTTCTGTTGTTTTTGTTGTTATTGAAGACCACTCTTACTCCATGGTGATCTGATAGGAGGCATGGGATTAGCTCGATCTTCTTGTATTTGTTGACATCTGTCTTGTGACCAATTATATGGTCTATTTTGGAGAAGGTACCATGTGGAGCTGAGAAAAAGGTATATTCTTTGGCTTTAGGATGAAATGTTCTATATATATCTGTTAAATCCAATTGGTCCAGAGTTTCTATTAGTTTCACTGTGTCCCTGTTTAGTTTCTGCTTTCCTGATCGGTCCATTGAGGAGAGTGGAGTGTTGAAGTCACCCACAATTATTGTGTTAGGTGTAATGTGTGCTTTAAGCTTTAGTAAGGTTTCTTTTACGAATGAGGGTGCCCTTGCATTTGGAGCATAGATGTTCAGTATTGAGAGCTCTTCTTGGTGGATTTTCCCTTTGGCCAGCAAGAAGTGACCTTCTGAGTCTCTTTGGATGATTTTAGGTTGGAAGTCAATTTTATCTGATATTAGAATGGCTACTCCAGCTTGTTTCCTGAGACCATTTGCTTGTAAAATTGTCTTCCAGCCTTTTACTCTAAGGCAGTGTTTGTCTTTAACACTGAGATGTGTTTCCTGTATGCAGCAAAATGTAGGGTCCTGTTTCCGTATCCAGTCTGTTAATCTATGTCTTTTTATTGGGGAATTGAGTCCATTGATGTTAAGAGATATTAAGGAATAGTAATTATTTCCTCCAGACATTTTTGAAATTATATTTATTTATTTTATTTATTTTTTTATATTCGAGAGGTTACCTTCTTTTGGGTTTGATGAGAGGAGGTTTTTATCTTGCTTTTTCCCGGGTGTAGTTTCCGTCCTTGTCTTGGTGTTTTCCCCCTATTATCCTTTGTAGGGCTGGATTTGTGGAAAGATATCGTGCAAATTTGGTTTTGTCATGGAATACCTTGTTGTCTCCATCTATGGCGATTGAGAGCTTTGCTGGGTAAAATAGTTTTGGCTGAAGTTTGTGTTCTCTTAGAGTTTGCATTATATCTGCCCAGGATCTTCTAGCTTTCATGGTCTCAGATGAGAAGTCTGGTGTTATTCTGATAGGTCTTCCTTTATAAGTTACTTGGCCTTTTTCTCTTGCTGCCTTTAATATTCTTTCTTTGTTTAGTACATTTGGAGTTTTGATTATTATGTGACGGGATGTATTTCTGTTCTGATCCAGTCTGTTTGGGGTTCTGTATGCTTCTTGTATATTCATGGGCATCTCTCTCTTTAGGTTGGGGAAGTTTTCTTCCATAATTTCGTAGAAGATATTTGCTGGCCCTTTAACTTGTATATCTTCATTCTCGTCTATACCTATAATCCTTAGGTTTGGTCTTCTCATTGTGTCCTGGATTTCCTGGATGTTTTGGGTTACAGCCTTTTTGCATTTAGTATTTTCTTTGACTGTTGAATCAATGGTTCCTATGGTATCTTCAGCTTCTGATATTCTGTCTTCTATCTCTTGTATTCTATTGTTGATATTTGCATCTATGGCTCCTGATTTCTTCCCAAGGTTTTCTATCTCCAATGTTGTCTCCCTCTGTGATATCTTAGTTGTTTCTACTTCTGTTTTTAGTACCTGGATGGATGTGCTCAGATCTTTCGCTTGCTTGATTGTGTTTTCATGTATTTCTTTAATAGATTTTTGTGTTTCCTCTTTCATAGCTTCTACTTGTTGGCCCACGTTCTTTTGTATTTCTTTAAGTGATTTTTGCCTTTCTTCCTTATTGTCTTCTTCTTTTTGATCCATCTTCTCCTGCATTTCTTGAAGTGATTTTTGTATTTGCCTTGTAAAAGCTTCTAACTTTTGATCCATTTTCTCTTCTATTTCTTTACGAGATTTTTCTATGTGTTCAGCTACCAGCATCCTGACCAGTGATTTTATATCCAAGTCTTGTTTTTCTGGTGTTTTGGGGTATCCAGGGCTTCCTGTTGTTGGCGAACTGGGTTCAGATGCTGTCATGTTGCCTTGATTTCTGTTAGTGACATTCCTTCGTTTACCTTTTGCCATCTGGTTATTTCTGGTGTTAGTTGACCTTATTGTCACTGGCTGGTGTTTGAATCTCCTGTGAGGCTGGGCTTACCTGTTGTTTCTGTGCTGGTGGTTATGCGTGATTGCTGCTCAATGGGGTCACGAGCTGACTGCCACCCGCTGACTTTGTGCACGGCCTGAGGTCTCTGGGAAGTGTGGGGGAGTGTAGCAGAGCCTCAGCAGGCGCTGATGGGCCTGCCTAGTAGCGATAGCCTAGCAGATCCCCTCACGTGGTAGTCCCTGATGGAATCTGTCTACCTGTGCCTTTCCAGCTGTGTTCTGGTTGCAATATGGAGGCCTGCCGCTATCGCTGGTCTGGGGTCCTGGGGAACTGGGTGGTTCTGGCTGCCTCGGTGCACGGCCTAAGCTTGCAGGGACTGCTGCAGAGCCTAGGCGCCTGGGCCCGCCTGTGGGCGAGAGCTTAGCAGCTCTCCCTGCTCTAGCCCCAGACTGAGTCTCTACCTGCACCTTTCCAGCTGTGTCCTGGTTGCAATATGGAGGCCTGCTGCTATCGCTGGTCCTCACTCTTCTTAATAAACAAGAATTGTTGCTTATCCTGGTTCCGCCGGCAGGGTCTGAGCACCTGGCAAGCTGGCTAGGTCTGACTTCCCTGCTACCGGCTGGATGGGAATCTGCAGGCAAGATGGCGCTGCCTGCAGGGGGTTCGGGGTCTGGCCTGCAAGCGCAGAGCGCAGGCACGGCCGCTGTACTCCAAACCACTAGTCTGTGCGCAGTGCCTGCCCCAGACCTGAGTCCCCGGCGGTCTTAAACTCAGGCTGTCTCTGGTACCTGGTTCCACCGGCAGAGTCTGAGCACCTGGCAAGCTGGCTAGGTGTGGCTTCCCTGCTACCAGCTGGATGGGAAGCTGCCGGCAGGGGGTTCGGGGTCTGGCCTGCAAGCGCAGAGCGCAGGCACGGCCGCTGTACTCCAAACCACTAGTCTGTGCGCAGTGCCTGCCCCAGACCTGAGTCCCCGGCGGTCTTAAACTCGGGCTGTCTCTGGTACCTGGTTCCGCAGGCAGGGTCTGAGCACCTGGCAAGCTGGCTAGGTGTGGCTTCCCTGCTACCAGGGAAGGTTGGTTGGATGGGAAGCTGCCGGCAAGATGGCCGAGGTAAGAATTTCAGATGCTGAAGATACCTTAGTAACCATTGACTCCACAGTCAAAGAAAATACAAAATGCAAAGGATTGTAAACCAAAACATCCAGGAGATCCAGGATACAATTAGAAGGCCAAACCTAAGGATTATAGGGATAGATGAGAGTGAAGATCTACAATTTAAAGGGCCAGCAAATATCTTCAAAAAAATTATGGAAGAAAACTTCCCTAACGTAAAGAGAGAGATGCCTATGAATATACAAGAAGCTTACAGAACTGCAAACAGACTGGACCAGAACAGAAATAACTCCCATCACATAATAATCAAAACCCCAAATGTACTAAACAAAGAAAGAATATTAAAGTCAGTAAAAGAAAAAGGCCAAGTAACGTATAAAGGAAGACCTATCAGAAGCACACCAGACTTTTCTTCAGAGACCATGAAAGCTAGAAGATCCTGGGCAGATCTCATGCAGACTCTAAGAGAACACAATTGTCAGCCAAAACTACTATACCCAGTAAAACTCTCAATCAACATAGATGGAGAAATCAAAATATTCCACGACAAGACCAAATTTACACAATATCTTTTCACTAACTTAGCTCTACAAAGGATAATTGGAGGAAAACTCCAATACAAGGAGGGAAACTAGACCCTAGAAAAAGCAAGATCATAACCTTCTTCCATCAAACTCAAAAGAAGATAACCACTCAAAAACAAAAATAACATCAAAAATGACAGGAAGAAACAATCACTATTCCTTAATATCTCTTAACATCAATGGACTCAATTCCTCAATAAAAAGGCATAGACTAACAGACTGGATACGGAAATAGGATCCTACATTTTGCTGCATACAGGAAACACATTTCAGGGTCAAAGACAAACACTACCTTAGAGTAAAAGGCTTGAAGACAATTTTGCAAGCAAACGGTCTCAGGAAGCGAGCTGGAATAGCCATACTAATATCAGATAAAATTGACTTTCAACCTAACGTCATCAAAAGACACGCAGAAGGTCACTTCTTGCTGGTCAAAGGAAAAATCCACCAAGAAGAACTCACAATTCTAAACATCTATGCTCCAAATGCAAGGGTACCCTCATTCGTAAAAGAAACTTTACTAAACCTCAAAGCACACATTGCACCTAACACAATAATTGTGAGGGACCTCAACACTCCACTATCCTCAATGGACCGATCAGGAAAACAGAAACTAAACAGGGACACAGGGAAACTCATTGAAACTTTGGACCAATTGGATGTAACAGATATATATATAGAACCTTTCATCCTAAAGCAAGACTATACCTTTTTCTCAGCACCTCATGGTACCTTCTCCAAAATCTATATAATTGGTCACAAGAGAGACCTCCACAAATATAAAAGATCGAACTAATCCCATGCCTCCTATCAGATCACCATGGAGTTACAGTGTTCTTCAAAAGCAACAAAAACAACAGAAAATCCTCATACACATGGAGGCTGAACAATATTCTATTCAATGATACCTTAGTCAAGGAGGAAATAAAGAAAGAAATCAAAGCCTTTTTAGAATTTAATGAAAATGAAAGAACAACATACCCAAATCTATGGGAAACAATGAAAGCAGTGCTAAGAGGAAAACTCATAGCCCTGAGTGCCTCCAAAAAGAAACAGTAGAAAGCATATACTAGCAACTTAATGGCACACCTGAAAGCTCTGGAACATAAAGAAGCTATTTCACCCAGGAGGAGTAGAAGACAGGAAATCATCAAACTCAGGGCTGAAATCAATCAAGTTGAAACAAAGAGAACCTTACAAAGAATCAACAAAACCAGGAGCTGGTTCTTTGAGAAAATTAACAAGATAGATAACTTCTTAGCCAGACTTAGCAAAGGGCACAGAGACCGTATTCAAATCAACAAAATTAGAAATGAAAAGGAAGATATAACAATAGAACTGAGGAAATTCAAAAAATCATCAGATCCTACTACAAAAGTCTATACTCAACACAACTGGAGAATCTGGAGGAAATGAACAATTTCCTAGACAGATACCAAATACCAAAATTAAATCAGGATCAAATAGATGGTCTAAACAGTCCCATAACCCCCAAAGAAGTAGAAGGGGTCATAGAAAGTCTTCCAACCAAAAAAAGTACAGGACCAGATGGTTTTATGGCAGAATTCTCTCAGACCTTCAAAGAAGACCTAATACCAATACTCTTCGAACTATTCCACAAAATAGAAACAGAAGGAACACTACCCAACTCATTCTATGAAGCCATAATTACCCTGATACCAAAACCACACAAAGATCCAACTAAGAAAGAGAACTTCAGACCAAACTCCCTTATGAACATTGATGCAAAAATACTCAATAAAATTCTTTCCAACCGAATCCAAGAACACATCAAACTGATCATTCACCATGATCAAGATGGCTTCATCCCAGGGATGCAGGGATGGTTCAATATATGGAAATCCATCAATGTAATCCACTACATAAACAAACTCAAAGAAAAAAACCACATGGTCATCTCATTGGATGTTGAAAAGCATTTGACAAAATTCAGCATCCTTTCATGCTAAAAGTCTCGGAAAGAACAGGAATTTAAGGCCCATATCTAAACATAGTAAAAGCAATTTACAGCAGACTGGTAGCCAACATCAAAGTAAACGAGGAGAAACTTGAAGCAATCCCACTAAAATCAGGGACTAGACAAGGCTGCCCCCTCTCACCACATCTCTTCAATATAGTTGAATTTAGGTACTAGCTAGAGCAATTCGACAACATAAGTAAGTCAAAGGGATACAAATTGGAAAGGAAGAAGTCAAACTATCACTATTCGCAAATGATATGATGGTATACTTAAGTGACCCAAAAAACTCCACCAGAGAACTTCTACAACTGATAAACAACTTCAGCAAAGTGGCTGGTTATAAAATCAACTCAAGCAAATCAGTAGCCTTCCTATACTCAAAAGATAAGCAGGCTGAGAAAGAAATTAGGGAAATGACGCCCTTCACAATAGCCACAAACAATATAAAGTATCTTGGTGTGATTCTAACCAAACAAGTGAAAGCTTTTTATGACAACAACTTCAGGTCTCTGAAGAAGGAAATTGAAGAAGACCTCAGAAAATGGAAAAATCTTCCATGCTTGTGGGTTGGCAGGATTAATATAGTTAAAATGGCAATCTTGCTAAAAGATGGGGATTCAACACAATCCCCATCTAAATCCCAACTCAGTTCTTCATAGAGTTAGAAAGAGCAATTCTCAAATTCATCTGGAATAACAACAACAACAAAAAACCCCAGGATAGCTAAAACTATTATTAACAGTAAAAGAACTTCTGGGGGAATCAATATCCCGGACTTCAAGCAATACTACAGAGCAGTAGTGTTAATAACTGCATGGTATTGGTACAGTGACAGGGAGGTGGATCAATGGAATAAGATTGAAGACCCAGAATTGAACCCACACATCTATGGCCAATTGATCTTTGCAAAGGAGCTGAAAACATCCAGTGTAAAAAAGATAGCCCTTTAAACAAATGGTGCTGGCTCAACTGGAGGTCAACATGCAGAAGAATGAGAATTGATCCACTCTTATCTCCTTGCACTAAGCTCAACTCCAAGTGGATCAAGGACCTCCACCTAAAACCAGACACACTGAAACCAATAAAAAAGAAACTGGGGAAGACCCTTGAGGACATTGGCTCAGGGGGAAAATTCCTGAACAGAACACCAATTGCTTATGCTCTAAGATCAAGAATAGACAAATGGGACCTCATAAAATTACAAAGTTTCTGTAAGGCAAAAGACACTGTCAAAAAGACAAATCGGCAACCAACAAATTGGGAAAAGATCTTCACCAACCCCACATCTGACAGAGGGCTAATATCCAATGTATACAAAGAACTCAAGAAGTTAACCCCAGAAAACCAAATAACCCTATCTAAAAATGGGGTACAGAGCTAAACAAAGACTTTTCACTTGAAGAATTTTGGATGGCTCAGAAACACCTTAAGAAATGTTCAACATCATTAGTCATTAGAGAAATGCAAGTCAGAACAACCCTGAGATTTCACCTCACACCAGTCAGAATGGCTAAGATTAAAAACTCAGGAGACATCAGGTGTTGGTGAGGATGTGGAGAAAGAGGAACACTCCTCCACTGCTGGTGGGACTGCAAGCTGGTAACAACCACTTTGGAAATCAGTCTGGTGGTTCCTCAGAAAACTGGACATGATACTTCCGGAGGACCAAGCCATACTACTCCTAGGAATATACCCAGAAGATTACCCAGCATGCAATAAGGATACATGCTCCACTCTGTTCATAGCAGCCTTATTTATAATAGCCCGAAGCTGGAAAGAACCCAGATGTCCCTCAGCAGAGGAATGGATACAAAAAATGTGGTATATATACACAGTGGAGTACTTATTCAACCATTAGAAACAATGAATTCATGGAATTCTTAGAGAAATGGATAGAGCTGGAGAACATCATACTAAGTGAGGTAACCCAGTCTCAAAAGAATATCCATGGTATGCACTCACTGATAAGTGGGTATTAGCCTGGACTCTTGGTACACCAAAGACACAATCCACATATCAAATGATATCTGCCAAGAAGGAAGGAGTGGACAGTGGTGCTGGAAATGATCAAAGCATCAGTGTAGGGGAATACCAGAAGATGGAATTGGGAAGGGGTTGTTGGGGGAACAGGGAGAGGGAAAAGGGTATGTGAGACCTTTAGAGGATGGGGAACCAGAGAAAGGGAAATGAAATGTAAATATAGAATATATCCAAAAAATAAATAAAAGAAAAACGGAAAAAAAGAGAAATGATCAAGTGGCTATTTTCTTTGAGTTTGTTTATGTAGTGGAGTACATTCATGGATTTCCATATACTAAACCATCCCTGCATCACAGGGATGAAACCTATTGATTATGGCGAATTATTGTTTTGACATATTGTTGGATTTGTTTGACCAGAATTTTATTGAGTATTTTTGCATCAACATTCATAAAGGAAATTGGTCTGGCGTTCTCTTTCCTTGTTTGTTTTAGTTTTATTTAGGTAATAACTATGAAGTTATTTTGGCTTCATAGAATGAACTGCATAGTTTTCCTTGTGTTTCTATTTTGTGAAATAGTTTGAAGAGTATGAGTATTAGGTCTTCTTTGAAGACCTGATAGAGTTCCCCACTAAACCCATCTGGTCCTGGATCTTTTTTGGTTGGGAAACTGTTAATGACTGCTTCTAGGTCCTCAGGACTTATGGGATTATTTAGATTATTTATCTGATCCTGTTTTTACATTAGCACCTTGTTTGTGTCTAGACAATTTTCCATTTCATCCAGATTTTCCAATTTTGTTAAGTATAAGCTCAGATGATTTTTTTGAATTTCCCCAGTTTCTGTTGTTATGTCTCCCTTTTCATTTCTGATTTTATGAATTTGGGTAGTGCCTCTGTGCCCTCTGCTTAGTTTGTCTAAAGGTTAATCTTTCTTGTTTGTTTTTTCAAAGGCCAGCTCTTGGTTTGGTTGATTCTTTGTATAGATTCTTTTGTTTCTACTTGGTGGATTTTAGCCCTGCGTTTAATTATTTTCTGTCGTCCCCTCCTCTTGGGTGTATTTGCTTCTTTTTGTCCTAGGGCTTTCAGGTGTGTTTTCAAATAGCTAATGTAGGCTGTCTTCTTCATTTTTTTGAGGAAGTTAGAACTATAAGTTTTCTAATATAACACTATACATACCAAACATTAGTGTCTTGCCATATTGAAAACATTGTTGACTACATTACAGACTTCAATAAAAATCTTTTCTGAAATTTCCAGTGAAACTAATTACATTTATAGAAAAATCTTTTTCTAATTTGAAGTCAAATCTCCATTCCTAAGAACCTAAATTTCTTCATAAAGAGAACCGGAAATTCTACTTAGTACTTGAAGGATTTGTCATAAACACACCTAGAATTTCTTTAGATTATAATCAAACCTGAATGATGCACTTACTTACTTTTAGTTCAAAATTTAATGATTTTAGTAACATACTATACTATATATTAATGAGTTTGTTTATACCTACATCTACTCCATCTAGAAGTTAATGCAGAGCAGGAAAGATGTGATTCTGTAGAATCAGAGTCACAGGCTCACCATGAATCTGGGCAACAGTAGAATATTTGAGATGAATTTTGTGGATGGTCTGATATTGATTGTGTATATTGATGGGGTTTCAGAACCTAAAACCTATGAATCATACCAATGAGTTTTTGCACATTTCTATGAGCCCAAAATATATACTGTCTGACACACTGCAGTTTCCAAAGTCACTAAGATGATCAAATATGCAATGGAGGTGTGGATAAGATGGAGGATTTGAGGAGTGCATGGGCAGTAGAGAGAGGTAAAACTAAAAATGCAACAACTGTGACAGGTGTGACAGGAGGCTCTGATAAAGGAACATGTCATTACCTAGAAGAGTAGGCAGGGTGGTGTGCAGCAGCCTGGAGCTTGCACAGTCTTAGTCCCTCAAAAAAGTTGCCCTGTTGATCCAGAGTGAACAGCTGAACAGAGTGGTGTGATGAAGAATGATTTGTACTCTGGATTGGACTTTTGTAGTAGTACTGATGATTGCAGATGGATATTTCAGAAAGGAGGACATAGAAGGCTTCTGTGACATTCCCTAGCACATCTCCCCAAAAGTAACGCATAAAAAGTCATTAAAGAGAGCTCTTAAAATTTGTGATAACTATATAGTTCTCCACAACAGATTCCTTCTTGGTGGCAGCACTGGTAGAAAAGGATTCGCTTTTCTCTAAAACATTGGCCACTGGAAGTTTGACCAGGTTTTAGTGAATTTATGACAGGCATGCTGGGGTGAGAAGTCAGCCAGAGGGTCATGAGGGGTGGGCAGAGCAGAACCGAGATGATTGACACATGTTAACCCTGCCCACCTCCCATCACCCCTGTGATTGACAGCAGCTCCCAGGGGGCAGGCACTGAGGGGAAAATTGACTCATAGGTGACCTCTGGACACATGTGACCCTGTGACCTCCTGACCCCTTCATCCTGATACACACACATACTGCCATGATCTACATCCAGGTCCTGGAGTCAGGGAAGTGCCATTACCAGTCTCCTTGACTTACCAGATGTTTACTGAAACATCACCACTGAGAAGATAAATTATTTCTTTGTGAACATAACAGTCACTCATATAGATAAATGCCAGGACATAAAACATGTATATAAATTTCAGCTGATTACAGTTATATGTCTTACATTCTGTGACTGAAAATTATAAGATAGACATACATAACAAAAATTATATTTCCAATATTTTGGAGTATATTTTTGGAGTCACACATCTTCACTTGTCAAAATATCCCAAGAAAAATAAATTATTTTTAACAAAATGGTAATATAATGCATTATATAACACATCATTGGATGCAACTAATGTTTTGTTTAGCTAAAAGCATAAAAACTTAAGGTACATAATGACAAGCCCTAAGGTCAGTCAGTGTTCAAAGGAAAGCAAGAAAATAGTACCAGCGTAAAGATTAGACTAGGTCTCAATCAAATATGCAACAGAAAAAAAGGTAAAAGCAGTTGTAAAGTGTTGTGAGGGACTGTCATGAATTGTTACGTACTTGTGACTGAGGCAGGCAGGAAGCCTCTGACCCAGAAGTTAGGTTATACTAGTTTTTATTCATAAGCATTAACAAGCAAATAGAAAGCGAAATGCAATCACATTCATTCACCCACGCATTTCACTACGTGGTTTCGGGTCCAGCTGGACCTCGAGGAGTCAGGAACTGGTGTGCTGCTGGTCCTTGGGAAACGAGCTGATCTCAGCATTTTGCTCAAAGCAGGACTAATAACACTCTTGGAAGCTTGTGGTAGCTAAAAGAAACAATTAGGCCTCATTTCCATATTTTGAATTATATGGGATGTGAGAAATTAAATACAAGTTCACATTACAAAACAATTCCAAAATCCTATATCATTGGTGCTAGAAGATATCAAGAACAGTTTAGTTCAGATTCCAGCAGGTCTCTGTTGGGCCCTGGGAGAACAAACGAGTTGCAGTTGTCAGGGTATTTAAGCCGATTTCCACCAATCATCACTCAGGCATTCATGCATTACTTCATCATGGGCATTTGGCTTTATCACCTCTATGCATACATACACTCCAGAGTTGGTTTCTATGGAGACATTTTAGCCAATCAAAATTGAAGTGTTCACTTTAGTTAGGGCTTGTGAAACTAATTTCATGATCCTAGGCATTTCCGTCAAGAATAATCTAAGCTCAGATATTTTTTTGTTGAATTAAGTTATGTTAATTTCATGCAAGCTATTTCATAACAGACGAAAACAAGTATTTCTTATGTTATCTCTGAATAGCTCAACCTGAAACCTGCTTAAGGCATTGCAAAACATAAAACTATAGTATAATACCCCTCATTTCATTCATGCATCATATACTGACTGTATTACCATGCAGAATTCTGACTAATTGAGAGATCAGATTGCAGCAGATGCAGAGTTAGGTGGATACACACACACACAGACACACACACACGCACACACACACACACACACACACACACACATCCAATAGAGTCTTAAAATAGTGTATATACACTTGTTACCAAACTCATTATTATGCATCAAAAATAAAGTTTAATAAAGAACAGTTTTGAAGAAAATCAATATAAACTAACATAAAATTCTGTCATGCCAGGCGTTGGTGGTGCACGCTTTTAATCCCAGCACTTGGGAGGCAGAGGCAGGCGGATTTCTGAGTTCGAGGCCACCCTGGTCTACAGAGTGAGTTCCAGGACAGCCAGGGCTACACAGAGAAACTCTGCCTTGAAAAAAAATAACCAAAAAAAAAAAAATTCTGCCATGAATCTGTCTATACCTGGGGATTTTTAGTTGAGAGATTTTAGTCTCCTGATTTCTTACAGAACTTTTTATATTATAGTAGTTAGTATAATTTGCCCAATTCTATTTTTAAATTTTATCTTAATTTATTATTACTCTTAGACACTTTGATTTTCTAACTATATATAGAGAAGGGACGCAGATTTGTGTAGGAGAAGAGGTGGTAACAATCTAGATTTGGGAGAGAATAAATTGCAATCAGAATATGTTATATGAACAAAATTTATTTTCAATAAAAAATTCAGACTAGAGGCAGAACAGGGAGTTTACCATCAAATCTCTAGGATCTTAGCATGAGTGTGGAATTTTTGCAGCTGTCCACTCTTTGGCTTGTTTGCGAAAATAAACATTTGGTATAAAAATAGAAATTTCAATACAGTAGATCTGGGTTAATTCAGAACTTAACAAACTAAAATAAAATACAAACAAACCAAAACTAAGACTGTTCTGTAATAACTGCTTGATATTAGTGGAATAATTACCTATGTAGATGCTTAGAGAAAAATGATCAAAAACTGATAAAAATTATGTTAAAATAAAAGATTAAATACAAAAAATTAAAATGAAGGAATGGATAACTAGAAGCTCGTAACACCAATTATTTCAGGAAGGGAATAAGATCTAGCTAGAAACAGCAGATTAGGAGAACCTTCTCTGGTTTTATTGTCTATATTTTTTATTTTTGTGCTATTTTATGGTAAGTTGGAATTTATTGTTTTCATTGCAGTATGTACTATTTTTATTGTTAATATCACTTTTATATTTTAGTGCTAAAAAAGAAATAGGGCAAAGCTGATGCATTCCTATCTGCTGGCTCTACAACCTTCCCTATTTCCATTAAAACATTATCCATCTAAACACTGTCTCCTCCTTAGTATGGTTTAAATCATTCACAGAAACCAAGAAAAATAGCCCTGTTAATTCAGACTGACTACTGGCTGTGCATATAACAGCAGTCAGGCTGGATAATTGACTTTCCTGACAATACATTAGCAAATGGAAATTGGATCTTTTGTAGTATAGGTGACTCATTTCTTCAGCTTAGCCATTATACCATTCTGAAGGACACTCCTTAATAAAAGAACCATATTTAATTTTAGAAACTGCAAACAACTAAATACTATGAAATTCAAAATTGGCCAATTTGTGATATGCTTGATTTTTTTTCTTGTTAGATAATGTGGTTTAGATAAACAGTCCCTTATCACTACAGAAAAAGATTTCAACTAAATAAGATAGTTGTGTCACATTGGACTTCACACTTAAATTATTCAAAGTAGACAATAATTGCAAGTAATTGTTCAAAGGAGTGTTACAATTATGTCAACAATTCAAACAACTTGCTTTGTAGATGTACTACAACTTGCTATAGACTGGCTCCGAAAAGTCAATTTGGACATAGCTGAAGAAATCTTTCCTGGCAGAGAAGAAAGAAACTAATATAGATCATGTAAAATAACAGAGTTATCTAAATATAAACAAAAATTGTAAGTTTTAGAAAACTTCAGGGTATTACAGCAACTTTCAAAATAGTCTCACTTTATTCTAGAAAGATTAAGTATGATGTACAGGTGTCCTTTAGGGCTAAGACCTTGGTACTCACGATCACCCTACAAATTTTGTTGTACTAGCTGCGTTTAGACCAAGATTTAGGCTTTCCATTGAATATTTCTACCTATATTACACCCACCAGACAGAAGAATTCCCTAGAAGTATCTTCTCAAATTTCTGCTAAGAACAACAAACTCCTTCCTTTCTGATGTGATATTATATAAAAACAAAACAACCTTATTAGTCATTAAAGTTTTTTAGCATAATAGTTTCACATTTCATGTAGCTTTTGCTACCCCACCTTAACTCCAGGAACCTGCTACCAGCCCCCACCCAGCTTCCTTTGAATCCATGGATAAAAGACAAACTCACAGCTGTTCAATTTTAAATTGCCTTCTGACACAATTGCTGGGTGCTATTTCACACATGGAAAAGTCTGCCCTTATTTTAATATTTTTGTCTTTGTACCTCCCACCTGCCCTAAACTTTAGTTTTTCAGGTATATATAGTCCCAGTTAAACAGCTCCCACCTCCTGCCTGTAGGAGTAGCCATGGCTGCCATTCCTCCAAATATCTCACATGGCTGGTCAACTTTTCTCCATTACAGCAAACTCTCCTCTCGTTCTTTGTGTCTGTGTTTGCCTCCAGGGACATGGAAGTCTCACCTATCACTTCTTCCCAGCAAGTAGCCCCATGGCTTTTTAACTGACAGATCAAGAACCAATTGGGATACAGGATTTTAGCATCAGAACCACCCTTACAGTTTCAAGAAAGGAGGATTTCCTCCCATCCACCATGCCCCAGTGCAGATGTATATCTATTTCCATCACTTTTCAGCATCACTGGAGAAGAAAACATGAATAGGACCCATTAAAAAGAATTTAAAGCCTCTCTCGGAGGGAAGCCACGGTAGGTCCTATCTACTAGCACAACATGACTTCAGCAATAGTGTCATGGTTTGGTACCCACCATGGAATGGCTCCCAAGTTGGACTGGTCACTGGATGGTCTTTTCTTCAGTCTCTGCTCCATTTTTGTTCCTGCATTTTTTTTTTTAGACAGGAACAGTTCTGGGTCAAAAATTTTGCAGGTAATTTGGTGACTCCATCCCTCCACTAGAAGCCCCGTCTCTCTACTGGAGGTAGTCCCTTCAGGTTCTATCTCCCTACTGTTGTACATTTTGGATAAGTCCTAATGAGTCCTGGGCACCTCTCATATCCCATCTCTCTGGGACTTTCCACAGCTTCACACCGCCCCTACCATGCCAAAGCTGCATATTTCTGTTCATTCATTCTCCTGACACTGGGGGCTTCCGTCCTATCTCTCCCCAAACCTCATCCTCTTCCCCCTTTCCCTTCCTCCTTATCTCTCCTACCTAGATCTCTCCCTCTATGAGGGACTCTCCTAGCAGCTGACTGAGACAGATGCAGATACAGCCAACCATTGGACTGAGGTCGGGGACCCTTATGTAAGAGTTGTGAGGAGGATTGATGGAGGAAAAGAGGGTGGCAACTTCATAGGCAAAATAATAGTATCAACTAACCTGGACCTCTGGGAGCTTCCAGAGACTAATCCCCGACCAAAGAGCATACATGGGCTAGTACATGGCCCTGGCACATATGTAGCAGAGGATTGCCTTGTTTGACCTCAGTGGAAGAGGATACACCTAATCTTGTAGAGACTTGATATCCCAGATAAGGGACTTGAAAGTGGGGGTGATATGGAAGTGCAGGGATTGTTGAGCAGAGGCAGAGAGGAGGGGGGGAGTGGGATAAAGAACTCTTAGAGGGGGTCCAGTAAGCTAGACAACATTTGGATGTAAATAAATAAAACAATTTTAAAAATCTTCTGTCAAATTTTGAGCTCAGAGGAGTAAGGACATGGGCTTATAGACCCACAGGAGGAACAAACTCCAGCCAGAGAAAACAATACCAACTAGCACCAGAGATAACCAGATGGCAAAAGGCAAGCACAAGCACCCCATCAACAGAAAACAAGGCCACATGACAACATCAGAACCCAGTTCTCCCAACACAGCAAGTTCCAATACCCCAACATACTGGAAAAGCAAGAGTTGGATTTAAAATCTTATTTCATGATGCTGATAGAGAGCTTCAGGAAAGACTTAACTCCCTTAAAAATACAGGAGAATATCTGTCAACAGGTAAAAGCCTTTAAAGAAGAAACACAAAAATCCCTTAAAGAAATACAGGAGACCATGGGTCAACAGGCAGAAGCCTTTAAAGAAGAAATACAAAAATTCCTTAAAGAATTACAGGAAAACACAAACAATCAAGTGAAGGAACTGAACAAAACCATCCAAGATCTAAAAGTGGAAGTAGAAACAATGAAGAAATCACAAAGTGAGACATCTCTGGAGATAGAAAACCTTGGAAAGAATTCAGGAGTCATAGATGCAAGCACCAACAATAGAATACAAGAGATAGAAGAAAGAACCTCAGGTGCTCAAGATACCATAGAAAACATTGACTCAACATTCAAAGAAAATGCAAAATGCATAAAGCTGGTAACCCAAAACATCCAGGAACTCCAGGACACATTGAGAAGACCAAAACTAAGGATTATAGGTATAGACTAGAGCGAGGATTTACATCTTAAAGACCCAGTAAATATCTTCAACAAAATTGTTGAAGAAAACTTCCCTAACCTAGAGAAAGAGATGTCCATGAACATACAAGAAGCCTTCAGAACTCCAAGTAGACTGGACCAGAACAGAAAGTCCTCTAAGCACATAATAGTCAAAACATCAAACTCACTAAACAAAGAATATTCAAAGCAGTAAGGGAAAAAGGTCAAGTAACTTATAAAGTCAGACCTATCAGAATTACACCAGACTTCTCACCAGAGGCAATGAAAGCTAGAAGATCCTGAGCAGGCCCCACACAGTCCCTGAGAGAACACAAATGCCAGCCCAGGCTACTATACACAGCAAAACTCTCAATCATCATAAATGGAGAAACCAAGATATTCTGTGTTAAAACCAAATCTACCCAGTATTTGGCCACAAATCCAGTCCTAGAAAGGATATTTGATGGAAAAATGCCAACACAAGGAGGGAAACTACACTCTAGAAAAAGCAAGAAAGTAATCTTCTTCCAACAAACCTAAAAGAAGATACCCACACAAACATAAAAATAACATCAAATATAACAGGAAGCAATAATCACTGTTTATAATATCTCTTAACAACAATGGACTCAACTCCCCAATAAAAAGACATAGACTAATGAAATATTTCTCATGTAAATCTTCAATTTTATCAGAAAATGTTTGTAATCCCCTTTTAATTTAGTATTTTTTTATGTCTACTATTTTATCTCATTATTTTTCATGATAATCTTCAATTTTAATATCTTTCTATATATTTCCTCTATTTTATCAGAAATGTTTCCAATGTAAATCTTTGATTTTATCACAAATGTTTCTAATTCTACCTCCAACTAGTTTAGAAAGAGTTTTTATGTCTACCATTTTATATGTAAAATTTTCCATGAAATAGTCAATTTTAACGTGTTTGTCTACATATTTCTTGAATTTTACCAGTAATATTTTCCATGCAAATCTTGAATTTTATCTGAAAATGTTTATAATTCCACTTTCAATCAACTTCAAATTATTTTTGTGCCTAATTTTATCTGTATAATTTTCCATGATAATCTTCAATTTTAACATGTTTTTCTATATATTTCTTCAATTTTATCAGAAATATTTTCCATGTAGATCTTCAATTCTATTATAAAATGTTTCTATTCCATATTTCAATTAATTTAGCAATGTTTTTCATGTCTACCACTTTACTCTTTAATTTTCCAAGAAAATTGTCAATTTTAACGTGTTTATCTGAAATATTTTCCATGTAAATCTTTAATTTTATCATAAAGTATTTTTACTTCCCTTTTCAATAAAAAATAAAAAATAAAAAAATAAAATAGTCTTCTGAATATGAAAAAAATCTTCTGTCAAATAAAGGGTCCAGAAAATAAATAATTTAAGGAGAAATATGCTACTTCACTTTAGAAATTAATTTGACTAAATGAGCTCTCTAGAGCCACCTTTCTCATGCCAGGGGTTTGAGGGAAGTTCCTCAAGTTCTTTTAATAAATCTGCTCAGTAACATTATGCGTAAGAGGTCCTTGATTAAATATTAAGCCATGATGTTAAACATTGTTACATTATTGAGGAAAAAATTCCATCGTTAGTTTTGGTCTAGTAGGTAGAAGCAAGAAAGCTGTTGTTCTGCGACTGCCTCCCAATTTTCCTGTTCACATCTACTAGTGAAAGGGGAAATACATAGGGGCTAATTGTAACAAATTGTCTTTTGGATAATGATTACCGATTCTGCCTGAAAATTATGCACATACAATAAGCCAAATATCGGTATTCTGTAGTAATTAATTTAATCACTCTTTGGAATAAGGAATAAATAATTCATCAGGTTCTTTCGCAAAATGCTTTAGCAGCAATTTCAAGAAAGGAGCACCTTGTCACCTTCTGAACACAATAAACATAATCAGAGATTTTTTTTTTTTTTTTTTTTTTTTTTTTTTTTTTTAGGAAAATAGCCATCATGTTCCTGTCCAGAGAAGCCAAGAAGCTGCTGACCTCTTTAAGAGTGACTTGTATAGACAATCAACCAATCAGCCCCTGGCAGGCCTTCTCCAGCTGTGCTAGACTCCTAGCTACAGGCACAGGGCTCCAAATACAGTTTATAAGTTTTTGTTGGGTCAATTGAGACTGCCCTTTGTGTGTGTGTGTGTAAAACTAAAAGGGTGAATGACCAGAAGATAAGATTTTAACCATTTTTTTTCACTTGAACATGAAACACAAGCAACAATTAAGCAACCAAACAAAACCACAGACATAAACGGACAGACATGGACAGCTTGGAGCACTAAAGACAGACAGTAGACGGAGAGGGAAGAGAGCTAGATGTCCCAAACAGAGCCAGATATCCTACCTAAGGGACCTAGAACCTGCAGTGGGAGCCAGAGAGGAAGCAGGGCACCTCCTGACCTCCTCCTGTCTCTAGCTTCATTCATTTCTGGAGTGCTTGAGCTACCTTGCAATCACAAAAGCAATGGAGGAGTGTTCCTCTTTCTCTATATCCTCCTCAGCATCTGCTGTTGTCCGATTTTTTTTTTTTTAAATTCTGATTGGTGTAAAGTGGAGTCTCAGGATCATTTTAATTTGCATTTTCCTGATGACTAAGGATGTTGACCATTTCTTGAGAGGCTTCTGGGTCATTAAATATTCCTCAGTTAATCTTTGTACACCATTTTAAAAATTGGGTTATTTGGTTTTTTTTTTTTTTTTTGGAGTCTAATTTCTTGAGTTCTTTGTATATTTTGGATATTAGCCCTCTAATGGATATAGGGTTAGTGAAGATTTTTTTCCCAATCTGTAGGTTGCCATTTTGTTCAATTGACATGTTCTTTGCCTTCTAGAAGCTTTTCAATTTAATGAGGTCCAATTTGTGAATTGAGCCAGAACCATTGGTGTGATGTTCAAGAAATTTGTCCTGTGCCAATGTGGTCAAGACTGTCTCCCCCATTCTTTTCTATTAGATTCAAGGTATCTTGTTTTATGTGGAGGTCCTTGAGCTACTTTTACTTGAACTTTGTACAAGGAGGTGAAAATGGTTCAATTTCTGTTCTTCTACATGCAGACAATCAGTTAGTGCAGAACAAATTTTTGAAGATGCTTTTTTTCTCCATTATATGGATTTGGTTTCTTTGTCAAAGTTCAAGTCACCACAGTTTTGTGGGTTTATTTCTCATTCTTCAATAATATTTCTTTGATTAACCCATCTGTCTCTATGCAAATACCATGCAGTTTTTATCACTACTGCTTTGCAGTACAGCTTGGTCAGGGATGGTGATTTCCCCAGAAGTTCATTTATTGTTGAGAATTGTTTTCACTATCCTGAGTTTTTCGTTTTTCCATATGAAGTTGAGGATTGCTTTTCCTATCTCTGTGAAGAATTGAGTTGGAATTTTGATGGGAATTGCATTTATATATTTTGATTATTAGCCAGCTCAACAGGCAGTCCCAAGGCCTAACACTATTACTGAGGCTACGGAGAGCTAACAAAAAGGGACCCAGCATGACTGTACTCTGGAAGACCCAACAAACAGCTGAAAGAGTCAGATGTAGATATTTGTTCCTAACCAAGGATATAAGTGGCTGACCCCCTGTTACTGAATTAGGGAAGACTGAAAGAAGCCGAGGAGGAGGGTGACCCTCTAGGAGGACCTGCAGTCTCAATTAATCTGGACCCTCAATATCTCTGAAACACTGGACCACCAAACAGGCAGCATATTCCAGCTGATAGGAGGCCCCCAACACACATACAATAAAGAACTGCCGAGTCTGTGTTCATTAAGAGATGATGCACCTAACTCTCAAGAGACTGAAGGTCCCAGGGAGTTTAGAGGTCAGGTAGGGTGGGGGATGAGGACATCCATGTAGAGACAGGGAGGTGGAGAGGAGGCATGGGATGTGGAACAGTCAGAGGGTGGATGGGGCAGGGTTGTGTAAACTATGGAGTGTAAAAAAATAAATAATTATTAAAAAAGAGTGTCAGGAAAGTTTTTAACTAGAAAGCATGTCCTTTATCTGAGATTCCCAGAGACCATGATCTTACAATTTGATTCACACACACATATATGTATGTGTACATATATATGTGTATACATATACATATGTATATACATACATATATATGCTAAAGCCAAATTAAATTATCCCTGACTTTGAGGTAAAATGGACAATTATTGTTTTATTTGGATATACAACACCTACACGATCTATTTGCTGTATGAGATATTTTTTTTTTAATTTTTTTTTTCTGGTGTGCTGGGGTATCCAGGACTTGCTGTGGTTGGCCAGTTGGGTTCAGATGGTGCCATATTGCTTTGATTTCTGTTAATAACATTCCTACATTTGCCTTTTGCCATCTGTTTATCTCTGGAGTTAGTTGGTCTTATTGTAGATGGCAGCCCCGCTGAAAGCACAGCGCCTGTCCCCAGGGGACAGTGACCGTTGCTGAGCTGTCGGTTCCTGGATCTGCTGATCTGTTCTGGCTCTGGGTGCGGGCCAGAGCCTGGCAGTGTTGTCTGTGCTAGAGTAAGCTAGGTCTCAGTCCAACCCCCTGACTCCAGCTGCTAGAATTCTGCGCCGTTTAAGATCATAATTTCTCCCTTCTTTTTTTCTTTTTTAAAACCATCTTATATGTCCCACTCTCCTTGAAATTCACTCTTTCTCCTTAAAATTTTAAAGTAATTGTTATTTTGGCATATATATCAAGAGCATACACACAACAGTTTTATGAGTATGGAATATCATTCCATTTTCTGATATCCTCCCCAATTTCTTTCTTCAAATACTTGAAGTTATTCTCATACAAGTTTTCCTTTACTTGGTTTGAGTTACCCCAAGCTATTTCATATTATTTTTTTGGTTATTTTGAAGTGTTGTTTACTTATTTTCTTGCTTTTATAATTTGTATATAGGAAGGCTATGGTTTTTTCCAGTTAATTTTGTGTACAGCACTTTGCTGAAGGTATTTATCTGCTGTAGGAGCTCCATGGTAGAATTTTAGGGGTCAATTTTATATACTAGCATATCATCTTCAAAAGTTGATACTTTGAATTCTTCCTTTCTAATTTGCATGTCTTATGATCTCTTTTAGTTTTCTTATTGGTGCATATAACATTTCAAGTAGTATCTTGAATAGATATGGAGCAAGTAGACCACCTTGTTTTATCTTTGTTTTTGCTGGAACTGCCTTTCATTTCTGGCCATTTAATTTGATGTTGACTCTCAGCCTGGTGTATCTTGCTTCTATTGTTCTCAGGTGTGTGCCCTCTATCCCTGATCTCTCCAAGACTCTTCATAATGAGATGTTGGATTTTTTTTAAAGGTTTTGTTTCAGCCTCAAATGAAGCGATCATTTTTTTTCCAGTTTGTTTACATGGTGAATTACACTGATGGATTTTCATTTGTTGAGCTATCTCTGCATCTCTGATATGAAGCCTACTTGGTCATGGAAGATGATGTTTTTGATGTGTTCCTGAATTCAGTTTACATTTTATTGAGTATTTTTTGCATCAAGATTCAAAAAAGAGATTGGTCTGAAATTCTCTTTATTTATTGAGTCTTTATGTGATTTAATGAAACTGACCTGCCTTAGCTTGGTCAAGGTCCTGAGGAAGGGATGTTTGGAACCAGTGGGAAAAATGACTCGAAGTCAATGATGGGGTACAAGCTGGCAGTTCTGTGGTTTGCTCCAGATGGCTTTTTAAACAACAGTCTGTTCAAGACAGTTCTCTTCTGGAGATAGCTTTGTGTTTAAGATAGTGCTCTGCTTAAGACAGCTCTCTGCTTGAGCTAGGTCTCTCAATAGTTCTTGAGTTTTCCTATCGAAGTCCCAAACCCTGCTAGAAAAATTCTTAAGGATCTATGGTAGTGTTTTCTTTCTTTCTTTCTTTCTTTTTTGTTGTTGTTTTTTTTCCAACCAAATTCAGAAAACCTGCTAGAAAAGTTCTTGGGTTTTCTGACCAAACTCAAATTACAAAACAAACACACACACAAACAGAAACAACTGCAATAGCTCTCCAGACAGATAATCTCTTGCAGACCAAAGCCCAGTCTTTTATTTACATATCAATTTAGTCATATACTCAAGGTTTCCTTTTGATTATTCCTTAAATCGGCATTTTATGACCTTAACCCTTTAATTCTTAGAAAACGAAAGCAAGGACATTTGTTTAACCTTCCAATAGAATTCAGAGATCTGTCTGAACAAATAATAAGCTAACTGTCTGAGATCTCATTTTGAGATCATCACTTCTACTGTGCCTGGACTTAAATTTACTCTGTTCCAGGCTGATCTTGAATTCAGAAATCTGCCTGTCTTTGTAAGCCCAAACATGATACTTAGGTTGGTGGGATTCTTCACTTTCTGGTTCTCTTTTTAAACCATGAGCCTTATATCTTAACTATTTCTTTCTGTTTATTGACTCATTAGTTTTCTCTGTTCTTTTGGGTCAGTGAAGCCCCAAATAACATTCATATCGCCTTCTTGTATTTTACATAGCTGAGAAAACCTGTTTATATATTCTTGGATTCATGCTATCAGTGTTCTTTCTCACAGCTTGCAGGGCAGTCCTGAAGGCCTCAGCATCCCAGAGACACATTCTTGTTTCATGGAATCATGCTGTTCCTGATTATCATGGAGTCATTAACTTTGGCAGAGAAGATATTCCCCTGAAGAAGCAACATAAAGTAAAATATATAGAGTATTTACAAACAAACCTTATGCCTAACAATTGCCAATACTTCTGGAAGCCTGCATGCTGCCTTGTCGTCTTGCTTCAGGGGCAGAAACTGTTTATGTGTCCCTTCAGGACGCCGGACTCAGCAGTTCAGGAATCAACATGACAGAAGCCTCATAAAATGAATTTGGCAATGTTCCTTCTGTTTCTATTTTGTGGAATATTTTGAGCAGTATTAGAGTTAGCTCTTCTTTGAAAGTCTGGTAGAATTCTGCATTAAAATCATTTAGCCCTGAGCATTTTTTTGGTTGGGAGGTTTAAAATGACTACACCTCTTTCCTCAGAGGTTATAGCCCCATGTAAATTATTTACTTGATCTGGAGTTAACTTTCATATGTGGAAATCATCCATTTCCTCTATATTGTGCAATTTTATGTAGTATGGGTTTTTGAAATAAGACCTGTTGATTCTTTGGATTTCCTTGCTTTCTGTTGTTATCTTCCCCTTTTCATTTCTGACTATGTTAATTTTGATTCGTATTCTCTGCCTTTCAGTTAGTTTGGTTCAAAATTTGTCTACCTTGTTGATTTTCTTAAAGAACCAAATCTTATTTTGTTAATTGTTTTATTGTTCTTTCTTTCTAGTTCATTGATTTCAGCCCCGAGTTTGATTATTTCTTGCTGTCTAATCTTCTTGGGTGTGTTTGCTTCTCTTTTTTTCTAGAGCTTTCATGTGCCCAGTTTAAGTGACTAGTATGCGATCTAACTAACTTCCTTATGAAGGCACACAGTTTTATAAAAGTCACTCTTATCACTGCTTTCTTTGTGTTCTATAACTTTCAGCATGTTGTCCATTCATTTTCATTGAATTCTAAAATGTCTTTGAATTTTTTCTTTATTTCTTCCTTGACCCAGTGGTCATTGAATAGCTAGTTGTTCCCTTTCCAAAGGTATGTAGGCTTTCTGTTTTTTTCTCTTGTAGAAGTCCAGCTCTAATCCATGGTGTATTGATAAGATATAAGGGGTTATTTGAATTTTCTTGTATCTGTTGAGACTTTGTGTCTAAGCACATGCTCAGTCTTGGAGAAGGTTCCATAAGTTGCTGAGAAAATGACATTATTTTGTGTTTGGGTGAAATGTCCTGTAGATATCAGTTAGGTCCATTTGATTAATAACCTCTGGTAGTTTCACTGTTTTTCAGCTTAGTTTCTTTCTGGAAGAGCTGTCCATTTGGTGAAAATGGAATTTTGAAGTCTCCCACTATTAATGTGTGATTTGAGCTTTAGTAATGTGCTAGTGTCATATAGCTCTGGCTGTTGTTGATTATTTTTACTCTGGTCTGAGCCATCTGGGAATTGGAGTTGTACGTTTAGATGCTAAGTTTTGAGAGTTTTTAGAGTTTATTTTTGTTGGGTGGATATTTTCCCTCTAGTTTCTGTGTCTTCCCTTACTAGTGGCCTGAGTGGCCTGGAGTTCTGGTGGCTAGCTTGTCTTCAGGTCCAGTTATGTATCTTTCCTGGAATTTTCATAGCTTGTGTGCTTGGGACACTATGCTTCCCTGTGGTATGAGTTGCACCATTGTTGCCTGGGATCTCTGATGCTGGCAGAAATCCAGGAAAGGAGATTAGTGTATGGGCTAGAAATTGTGGTCTAGTAGGTAGGGTGAAATTTAAAGCTGATGGATGATGGGTTTTAGGAGTATATGGCAGGCAAGGACTTGGGGCAGGATTTTATCTTGTTTTTCCTTATAAGTATAAGCCTACTGGACTGCAGAGTTGTATGGTGGGAAAAAGAGCACAGGATATAGTGTGCAATATACCACTCTTGGGGGGTACTCTCAGAAGAGTTTGTGGACAGGAACTTGGTTTGTAGGGACTCACCTGGTGTCCCAGGATCTGTCAGGCCTCTGGGAAAACAAGAAGAGTTGAGGGCAGAAAATGGGGCACAAGGTATGGGATGCAATTTATGGCTGAAAGGGTTGCTTTCAGGGGAGTTGGCAGGCAAGGGCTTGAGAGACAAGATATTTACCTGGTGTCCCTAGGTCTAGAAGACCTCTAGAAAAGCAGGCATAGTTTGGGGGCTGGAAGTGGAGGAGAAGGTATGAGGTACAGTTTACTTCAGTTGGGTATGCTTTCAGGTGAGTTATAAGGCAGGGACTTGGAGGGGAGAAGGGCTGATTTCCTGTTCCTGGTGACAACAAATTTTTAAGGTAAGAAATGGAGCACAGAGTAAGGGTACATTTTTATTGCTGTTGGGTGTGCTTTCTGCCCAATTTTAGAGACTAATTTTAGAGCATTCTAATGTGTAACTAGTATTAAAACTGCTGCCTTAAGTCTTAATTTCTCAGGCTTAATTTTCAGATAAACTGCAAATAAGTCAGAGGTAGGTTCTAAACCATTAGTGGATGCTAATCTGACTCAGAACCAAAATAGGCCACACAGTCTGAAGAAAGGTATCTCATACAATATACCTCACTGAGGCTCTGCTAGTCAGCAATGCCTAATTACTAATAAAATGTATTAGTAGAGAAAAGATTCTTGTTAAATTATAGAAAAGGACTATAAATTGTCCCTGCATAAGAACCTCAGGTAGAAAGTCACCAGTTAAAAACTTATGCTTAGCTACCTTTGTATCAGAATACAAAGCAGGAGGGCCAATTGAGAAACAGCACAAAAATGTACAAGCAGAGACAGGGAAACAGTCCCTGTTTCATTGATATATGAGAAGTGATGTATGTCAGTCAAAATGTAATTTAGTAGGCAGAATTTTGAAGCCATACCTGGCAATTGTCCTTGGTGGCTTTGCTGGGAGTGCAATGAGATTTAGAAGAGAAATGTGCTCCAAAATGAAAGTTTTTAGAATAGGCTAAAGTTTGGGGTAATTACTGAAAGACTAAAAATATAACTTGACCACAACATCCACAAATATAAACAAAGCTCTTCAAGGATGAAAGACAATGGATTTATAGAGGCATCATACAATTTTAATGTGTCTTTAGATAGTGAATTGCCTTACTCAGTTCAATGATGAATACACTGAAGAATGTGCTTTTATGGATAAGAAGAAATAGAATATTAAAGTTCATAATACATTTCACAACTGATTTCATCGTGAAGTAATAAATAGTAAATAAATTATATTTTCCTATGTTCCCTTAGGAATTTAAACCTAGTAAGGTAGACTAACTATGTGGATCAGCCTTACTATTGATTGGAATATATGCAAGTATTTTTAAATTACTGTAAAATAATTAGGGAAATTGAGCACAATAAGAAGGTAAGTCAATATATATATATATGTATATATATATATATGTATATATATATATATGAGATTTCTAAGAATAAATAATATTTTTAAAGAAAAGATACATTTAAATCACTAAAATCTGATACAATATTGTTAGAATCAAACTTCTCATTGATAGATGTGAAGAAGACAAGCTTCAGACTGCTTCTACAGTTCCAAGGGTATACAGCCTATTTGAGGAGCAAACAGAGCTCTAATTGCAAAACTTTCTTGAGTTACAGTCCATGAAAATGCATGAATCTCACACAAATAAATTTTAATATGTACTTTTCAAACTAGACAAAAAAATAGTTAGTGGGAAGTTAAATGTCAATAGATGGTAAAAATGTGATGTGACTCACAATCTTAAAATAGTTTGAAAAGAAAGTTCCATTCTGAAATAAGACAAGAGATTTTTAGAGAGATAAAAGATTAAAGCAACCATTAGTTTTCAATAGTTTCCTCTTGGAAAATAAGGAACACTATAAAAGTTATAAACTGATTAAAAATCATAAAGTTTAGACTATTACAAACTAAAAGGTTTGTTAAAATAATTTAAAGATAAAATTATGTTCTGACAAGCGCCTTACCTCCCTTTGCTTTCCTTAGGCACAGTCATGTGTACTTTTCCCTGTCTTGGGCACAAATGTTCAACTCTATGGAACAGGAAGCCATTAAGAAACATCAATCACCTGGGAATGAATCCTGAGGTGAATGTACATCTTGGTTGGGCTCCATGATGGATTAATTCCTCTTTATTTATTTTTTATATCTGCTTGAAGCCAAAGTATACATTCTCTAAAACAAATACTAAATACACACCTAAGAAGAGCATGCATTTCCTGTGGCCAATATTAGCCTCATGTTGAATAAATGAAATGAAATTTAAAAAGAGACATAAAATTCCTCTACATAATTTAAAATCTATAATCAGCTATAATTTTTGTAGGCTTTCATTAGCAGATGTGTTTAGCTATGATAATGTTTTCAAATATTGAGAGGATAGAACAAAACTTAACAAAAGATTATGGAGGGATTGGACAAGCTGTGAACATATCCAAGAGAATAAAGTGTCCCTTAAATTGATTCTAATATGATTGAGCTTATGAGTCAGTTACCATAACTTCTCCTTAGGAAATATGGAAGTGTCACAACTGTGTTTAGATAATTTACTCTATATTACTAATGAATAATACTATGTAACACTCAAGCCAAAATCTATCATTAGTAAACTTTTTTTCAAATTCATTATGGCAGATGAGTTTTTTCTTCTCTACGCCATATTCTTAGAATTCTTGTTAAAAAATTTCAATACAAATTAGTGATGCTATTCCTGAACTTTTCTTTATTTTCATATGTAGTACTAAATGAGAGATAAATATGTTTGCTTTCATTCTAGATTACCAAGCAAACATCTGCTACATATGTATCTGGGTCCTTGGTACCAGATACATAAGCAGCAGAGAATGGCCTTACCTGATAGCAATGGGAGGGAAGGCCCTTGGTCCCTGGGTTGTTTGATGCCTCAGCATAGGGGGATGCTGAAGTGGTGGGGCAGGAGTGTATGGATGGGTGGAGGAGTACCCTTATACAGGCAAAGGGGAGGGGAGAGTGAGGATGTGGAATGGGCTGTTGGTGGAGTGGTAACTGGGAAGGAGGATATCATGGCATGGGAGGGTTGTTTGAGGGGGTAACCAAGAAGTGGGTTATCATTTGAGATGTAAACGAATGGAATGATTACTAAAAAAGAAAAGAAAAAATAAATTTAAAAATGTAAATAAATAAAATAACCAATTTAAACCATGAGCTTAAGCTAAGAAATCAAAATCTATTATTTTAACACCTTCTAAATGGTTGGTTCTGTCTTTCAGAATTTTAATCTTTTATTATGTGAATGTCAAGAAGCCATATATCCTCTCAGAACTCCATTGTTTCCTTCCCTGGGATCATTCTGTGACCATCATTAGGTTTGTCTGCTTCAGTGAGTTTCTTAGAGATGCTACAGGACTGAACTGAGAAGTGCTCTTTGTTCCTTTTCATGTTTATCTCATTATTGCTCAAACCCTGAATTTCTGACTCTTTTGTTAAGAGTTTGAAAATTCCCCAGCGACAACCAAAATGAAAAGATAGTCCTTATAATAGACCCTTGAAATTCATACCCGTTTTTCCCCTTGCTCTGCTATCATTCAGAGTGCTGGCTTCTGGCAGTCACTGACATCAGTCACTGGGTATCCCTTAAAACTGTTAACCTCTGTCTTTTTTTTTTTTAATTTTTATTTTCTATATTCTATGTTTACATTCCAAAGGCTTTCCCCTTTCCCAGTTACCCCCCACCATATGTCCCATAATTCCTCTCCCCCCCTGCTATTCCCCACTCATTCCCCCCCCCCCACGGTTTCTCTGTTCTGGGTCTACAATACTGGATCCAATCTTTACAGGCCCAGGGTCCTCTCCTTTCTTCTTCTTGGGAGTCATTTGACTTGCTAATTGTGCTTTGAGTATTTAGGGCTTCTGGGCTCATTAATATCCACTTATTAGTGATTGCATTTCATGTGTATTCTTTTGTGATTGGGTTAGCTCACTTAGGATGATATTTTCCAGATCTAACAATTTACCTACAAATTGCATGAGTTCATTATTTTTAATTGCTGAGTAGTATTCCATTGTATAAATATACCACATTTTCTGTATCCATTCCTCTTTTGAGGGATATCTGGGCTCCTTCCAATTTCTGGCTATTATAAACAAGGCTGCTATAAACATAGTGGAGCATGTGTCTTTATTGTATGCAGAGGAATCCTTTGGGTATATGCCCAGGAGTGGTATGCCAGGGTCTTCTGGAGGTGACATGCCTAAAAACACATCTCTATTTTCATTCACTCCTTCTCCTTCCTCCTTCTAGCACATTTCATGTTTCTTCTTTTTTACCCTGACAATTTCCCCTCCCCACACTCAAGTTCATAGCCTCTTTCCTTTTATAGTCATCTCTCTTTTATTGAAAGATTTATTTTATTTGACTTTTTACAATAACTTAAAAGATCTAAATATAATAAATGCATAATAATCTCATAATAATATTTCTTAATGTCTTACCTATCACACATATTATTATAACTAAGAGATTATAACTTACTAATATTGAATGTTATGAACTCAACATGATGGTCATGATTCAATTACCCACTCATGTTCTTATCTACAAAAAATATGATTCAATACATTTTCCTAACATAAGGGAATAAAGCTTATATAACAACATATTTTAGTATATAGATTTTAATATATTTTATTAGTTATACATACAGTTATAGGTTTCAATGTCATTTTTATGAACATGTCTCACTATATTTTGTTCTTATTCATCCTTCTTCTCCAGTGATGTCTTTCCAATCTTTCTTGTCCTCTTATACACTATCCATTCTTTTTTCCCACCTTCCTCTTTCTTTAGATCTCTTTCCCTGCTCTCATCCATTGACCCCTTTCTACTCCTATTCCATGTATATATAATAAAAATATGCAGCATGGGTCCTTTCATATATTTTACTATACCTTTCATGATTTCATATTTGCTTTTGGACTGGATAAAATTCCACTGTATATATAGTATACATTTTTTATCCATTCATTTGTTAATCAATCTCATTTAGTCTGATTTTATTCTTTACCTATTACAAATAGTGCATCTCTAACAGTGAATATGCAAGTATCACTTTGGTATGGTTATATAGAGTTCTTCTTGTATACAGCTTGAGTGGTACGGGCAAGTTGTGTGGTAGTTCGAATTTTAGTTTATTCAAAAACCTGCACATTGACTCCCACAGCTGTAGCAGCAGTTAATATTCCCACTAGCAAAGTTTCAAACGTGTATCATGGACTTTTTAGCATTCTGGCCTCTATCTTCTTAGTAGCTATTCTTACTACTATGAAAGGTATTATCAAAACCAATTTGAATGTGCATTTTCCTAGTTAATAAGGCTGCTGCATGCCTTTACAAATATTTATTGAATATTTGTATTTTTTCTTCTGAGATATGTCTATTCAATCCATTAGTCTTTTGTTGATTAGATGATTTTGTTTTCAGGTATTTAATATTTTTTCACAGAGGCAAGGTATTAATCTACTATCTAATATGTAATTGATATTTTCTCTCTTTCAGAATAATGTTTTTGCTATATAGAATTTACTTTTATGCAATTCCAATTGTAAGTTTTGAGAGTTATTTTTATACAATTAGAATCATTTTCAGAAAGTCTTTTCCTATGCCCATATCTTGATATTATGTTTATTTTTATTTTATTTCTAGCTTAATTTCATGATAATCTGATAAATGACAATAAGTTTTTAAAATTACAATTATGCAGACTAGAATGTAGTCTAGAGGAAACAATTTATGGACCATTGTAAAGAAAGTGTGCTCAATAATAGTTGGATGGAATATTCTAAATGTTTGTTCAGTTGATTGGATCTGTGTTATAGTTTAATTCTGAAAACTTTTTGTTGATTTTTAGTCTGGATGACATATCTAAAAATGAGGGTGGCAGGTTATTCCAGTGAAAGGACTTGTATGAGGAAGCATCTGATCTGATACTCCAGTTACCATTGGTTTCATTAAAGTGAGAATCATGAACTAGTGACATGGCTCCATGGATAAAGTCCTCAACTGAATACCCGAGAACATGAGATCAATCTGTGGAATGCCCATGGTGGATGGAGAGGACCAACCCTAACATGCTGTCCTCTGACTCCTATTTTATGTTTCTATTTGCTTCATAGATCTATCGTTTGACTTGTAGTCTATGGTACCTTTGCCAATGAGGTGTATTTCTTGGAGAGTACAGGTACTTAGATGTTCTTTCAAATCCAGCCAAGCAGTCTACATTTTTTTTTTAAAAGATACATTAAGGCTGATAGCTTTTTAGGTTATTATTAAGAGATGTTTACTAACTCATGCAGTTTTGTTGGTTGTTTTACTGGTTGATTAGATCATTGCTTTTGTTTTGTTTTGTTATTTTTTCCTATTAGTACTAGGGGTTTGCTAACTTATTATCATTAATATTTTAGAGTTCTTCTCAGCTATTCTTTATCTACTCTTCTGTTGAAATTTCTTTTCTTTGGTCTCATGGTTCAGACTGTTTTTTCACCTTATCTATATAGTATTGCTTTAAATATTTTTTGCAATAGAGTTTGGTGGTCCTGAACAGCCCCAGATTTTACTTTTCTTTTTTCTTTTTTTAAAAGTATTTTCTTTTTTTCAGTCTCTCTCTCTCTGTCTCTCTCTGTCTCTGTCTCTGTCTCTCTCTCTTTTGGTTTTTCAAGACAGGGTTTCTCTGTGTAGCCCTGGCTGTCCTGGAACTCGCTCTGTAGACCAGACTGGCCTCGAACTAAAAAACCTGCCTGCCTCTGCCTCCCAAGTGCTGGGATTAAAGGTGTGCATCACCACCGCCCGACATTTTCTTTTCTTTTTTAAAAAGATTTATTTATTATTATATCTAAGTACACTGTTGCTGTCTTCAGACACACCAGAAGAGGGTGTCATCCATCTCATTATGGATGGTTGTGAGTCACCATGTGGTTGCTGGGATTTGAACTCAGGACCTTCGGAAGAGCAGTTGGTGCTCTTAACCACTGAGCCATCTCTCTAGCCCCTAGATTTTACTTTTCTGGAAATAACCTATGTCTGCCAATTCTGAAAGACAGTTATGCTCATTTTAGCACTTTTTTTTTTTTTGGGCAAAATTATTACATATGTTTTTATTTCTCCTCATCAACTTCTTTTTTTTTTTTAATTTTTATTTTCTATGTTCTATGTTTACATTCAAAAGGCTTTCCCCTTTCCCAGTTCCCACCCACCATAGTTCCCATAGTTCCTCTCCCCCCCAACTGTTCCCCAATCATTCCCCCTCCCCCCTCGGTTTCTTTACTAAACTGGATGCAATCTTTACAGGCCCAGGGTCCTCTCCTTTCTTCTTCTTGGGAATCATTTGACTTGCTATTTGTGTCTTGAGTATTTAGTGCTTCTGGGCTCATTAATATCCACTTATCAGTGATTGCATTTCATGTGCATTCTTTTGTGATTGGGTTAATTCACTCAGGATGATATTTTCCAGGTCTAACCATTTACCTACAAATTGCATGAATTCATTATTTTTAATTGCTGAGTAGTATTCCATTGTATAGATATACCACATTTTCTGTATCCATTCCTCCTTTGAGGGATATTTGGGCTCCTTCCAATTTCTGGCTATTATAAACAAGGCTGCTATAAACATAGTGGAGCATGTGTCCTTATTGCATGCAGGGGAATCCTCTGGGTATATGCCCAGGAGTGGTATGCCAGGGTCCTCTGGAAGTGACATGCCCAATTTTCTGAGGAACCGCCAAACTGATTTCCAGAGTGGTTTTACCATTTTGCAATCCCACCAACAGTGGAGGAGTGTTCCTCTTTCTCCACATCCTCGCCAGCACTTGTTGTCTCTTGAGTTTTTAATCTTAGCCATTCTGACTGGTGTGAGGTGGAATCTCAGGGTTGTTTTGATTTGCATTTCCCTGATGACTAATGATGTTGAACATCTTTTAAGGTGTTTCTCGGCCATCCGAATTTCTTCTGGTGAAAATTCTTTGTTTAGCTCTGTGCCCCATTTTTTGATAGGGTTATTTGGTTCTTTGCGGTCTAACTTCTTGAGTTCTTTGTATATATTGGATATTAGCCCTCTGTCGGATGTGGAGTTGGTGAAGATCTTTTCCCACTTTGTTGGTTGCCGTTTTGTCCTTCTGACAGTGTCCTTTGCTTTGCAGAAACTTTGTAATTTTATGAGGTCCCATTTGTCGATTCTTGATCTTAGAGCATAAGCTGTTGGTGTTCTGTTCAGGAACTTTTCCCCTGTGCCCAAGTCCTCCAGGGTCTTCCCAAGTTTCTTTTCTAGTAGTTTCAGTGTGTCTGGTTTTATGTGTAGGTCCTTGATCCACTTGGAGTTGATCTTAGTGCAAAGAGATAAGAGTGGGTCAATTCGCATTCTTCTGCATGTTGACCTCCAGTTGAACCAGCACCATTTGTTGAAAAGGCTATGTTTATTCCACCGGATGGTTGTGGCTCCTTTATCAAAGATCAAGTGACCATAAGTCTGTGGGTTAATTTCTGGGTCTTCAATCCTGTTCCATTGATCTGCTTGCCTGTTGCTATACCAATACCATGCAGTTTTTAACACAATTGCTCTGTAGTACTGCTTGAGGTCAGGGATATTGATTCCCCCAGAAGTCCTTTTATTGTTGAGAATAGTTTTTGCTATCCTGGGTTTTTTGTTGCTCCAGATGAATTTGAGAATCGCTCTTTCTAGATCTATGAAGAATTGAGTTGGGATTTTGATGGGGATCGCGTTGAATCTGTATATTGCTTTTGGCAAGATGGCCATTTTTACTATATTGATTCTGCCAATCCAGGAGCAAGAGATATTTTTCCATCTTCTGAGGTCTTCTTCAATTTCTTTCTTCAAGGACTTGAAGTTCCTGTTGTACAGCATTTTAGCACTTTTTGTTAGCACTTATTTAGTTTTAGGATTTGAAATACAGCATTCCAGGCTTTCCTGATTTTGAGAGTCGCTGATATGAGATCTGATGTTACTATGTTTATTCCACTGTGAGTTAGCATATTTTGCTTATAGCTTTTGGCAGTTTCAACTTTACATTTTGATTTCTTGAAATAGTATACTCTAGAGATATTCTTCTCTGTTCATGTCTAGCTGGGACTCTAAATGTCTATTAGGTTTGAATGTTTACTTCTTTCTTCAGTCTGAGAACTTTTCAGCTTTAAGTTTACCACATAGAGTTTTATAGACCTTTAGTCATTCTCTGCTTCTTCTGTACCAAAGATGTGATACTTCTATATATTGATAATCTCCCTAAGTTCTTGAAGTTGTGCTACCTTTTTAAAAAATAATTTGTTAATTTAGCCTTGTCTTCCATCCCTATGTTCTCTCTTCTACTTGCCTGATGGTACTTATTACTGTGGAATTTATTAGCTTGATTAGGTTTTCATTTGAAGGTTTTATTCTTTGTTCATACCTGTTATGTGATCCCAATGACTTTTATAAAATGTTCTTTCATATTTTTAATTTAAATTTTAATTCCATATTAGTGATCTTTGAATTTTCTTTAATAATTTTATTATTTCCATGTGGAGATATTTCCTCATTCATTAGGACAATATATATATCAACTGATAACATTGAAAGTAGATTTTGAAATATTTTTCTGGCATTTTGGACGTCCATTATCTTTGGTTTTGGTTCATAGGGAACATGAGCTTTGAGAGGTGCTGTGCTGCTGTATTTTCTCATAGTTTTCATTTATTAATATACCATAAATACATATACTGCCCCCCAACTCATACACACAAACAAAATAGTAAAGCTAGCTGAAGACCAGGAAACCCTTGTATCTGCTTTCTGATCTGTCGAGCTGTGAAGAAGCAACATCCTGCCTCCACAGATAGTAGCTGGCCCTGCCATTGTGCATTCTTAGCCATGATAAATCATATCTCTTGAATTTTTACAAAAAAGTCCTTTTCTTGAATAAGTTACTTTTTGTTGGGTATATAGTCAATAGCAAAGAGTAAAATAATATATTAAGGTCAATATGGGCTTATTATCTATTGTCTTCACATTAGCAACTTAAAAGTATATTATTAGTTAATTAGACTGTAAAATATATAAGATATATGGCTCATTTGCAAGTATCTTTGAATTTATGAATATTATTTGTAAGATTCCCATATTTTTCAAGATTACCTCTACAAATTATAATTCTTTTCATAGCTTTTTAAAAAAATTTTGTTCCTCAGGTACATATATTAGCATAGGGGAAAACAATAGGTCAAAGTATAAAGCATAATTCTCAATGGAAAATTTATCCATGAAGACATTCATTACATTTTCTACAAACCTCCTGGGTTTTAATTTTACTGCCATTAAATAAGCGAATGGCTTTTGAAATAAGAACGAGCATCGGACCTTTGATTTGTATAACTAATAATCAAACTAAATCTCAAGAAATACTTGAAAAGTATAGTAATATGACATAGCTTAGTAATTTTTCTTACCATACACACAAAAAATGATTTAAGAACAAAAGAAATCAATTGTGTAGAAAGTGAGGAATAGGTATCTTAATTGTAGAATCATTGTCCAACACTGCCTGATTTAGAAACAGTCCATAGAATTTGCTGCTTATTTGCACTGACACTCTCTGTGCCTTTATTTTTTCACAGAAAAATCACTTTTTTTTGCATAAAGACATGTAAACTAATAACAATAGCCAATTATAATGAATAATATTATGTAAAAAATGGCTCCACTCCACTACATCTGGGAGAGACCTGTAAGCCTAATCCAAGAATAATTTTCTGTTTTTGAAGACACTGAGGTTACAATACTCTTTTTTTTTATTTTTTTATTTTATTTTCTATATTCTATGTTTACATTCCAAAGGCTTTCCCCTTTCCCAGTTCCCACCCACCATAGTTCCCATAGTTCCTCTCCCCCCCAATCTGTTCCCCAATAATTCCCCCTCCCCCTCGGTTTCTTTACTAAACTGGATGCAATCTTTACAGGCCCAGGGTCCTCTCCTTTCTTCTTCTTGGGAATCATTTGACTTGCTATTTGTGTCTTGAGTATTTAGGGCTTCTGGGCTCATTAATATCCACTTATCAGTGATTGCATTTCATGTGCATTCTTTTGTAATTGGGTTAATTCACTCAGGATGATATTTTCCAGGTCTAACCATTTACCTACAAATTGCATGAATTCATTATTTTTAATTGCTGAGTAGTATTCCATTGTATAAATATACCACATTTTCTATATCCATTCCTCCTTTGAGGGATATTTGGGCTCCTTCCAATTTCTGGCGATTATAAACAAGGCTGCTATAAACATAGTGGAGCATGTGTCCTTATTGCATGCAGGGGAATCCTCTGGGTATATGCCCAGGAGTGGTATGCCAGGGTCCTCTGGAAGTGACATGCCCAATTTTCTGAGGAACCACCAAACTGATTTCCAGAGCGGTTTTACCATTTTGCAATCCCACCAACAGTGGAGGAGTGTTCATCTTTCTCCACATCCTCGCCAGCACTTGTTGTCTCTTGAGTTTTTAATCTTAGCCATTCTGACTGGAGTGAGGTGGAATCTCAGGGTTGTTTTGATTTGCATTTCCCTGATGACTAATGATGTTGAACATCTTTTAAGGTGTTTCTCGGCCATCCGAATTTCTTCTGGTGAAAATTCTTTGTTTAGCTCTGTGCCCCATTTTTTGATAGGGTTATTTGTTTCTTTGCGGTCTAACTTCTTGAGTTCTTTGTATATATTGGATATTAGCCCTCTGTCGGATGTGGAGTTGGTGAAGATCTTTTCCCACTTTGTTGGTTGCCGTTTTGTCCTTCTGACAGTGTCCTTTGCTTTGCAGAAACTTTGTAATTTTATGAGGTCCCATTTGTCGATTCTTGATCTTAGAGCATAAGCTATTGGTGTTCTGTTCAGGAACTTTTCCCCTGTGCCCAAGTCCTCCAGGGTCTTCCCAAGTTTCTTTTCTAATAGTTTCAGTGTGTCTAGTTTTATGTGTAGGTCCTTGATCCACTTGGAGTTGATCTTAGTGCAAAGAGATAAGATTGGATCAATTCGCATTCTTCTGCATGTTGACTTCCAGTTGAACCAGCACCATTTGTTTAAAAGGCTATCTTTATTCCACCGGATGGTTGTGGCTCCTTTATCAAAGATCAAGTGACCATAAGTCTGTGGGTTAACCTCTGGGTCTTCAATCCTGTTCCATTGATCTGCTTGCCTGTTGCTATAACAATACCATGCAGTTTTTAACACAATTGCTCTGTAGTACTGCTTGAGGTCAGGGATATTGATTCCCCCAGAAGTCCTTTTATTGTTGAGAATAGTTTTAGCTATCCTGGGTTTTTTGTTGCTCCAGATGAATTTGAGAATTGCTCTTTCTAGATCTATGAAGAATTGAGTTGGGATTTTAATGGGGATCACATTGAATCTGTATATTGCTTTTGGCAAGATGGCCATTTTTACTATATTGATCCTGCCAATCCAGGAGCAAGAAATATTTTTCCATCTTCTGAGGTCTTCTTCGATTTCTTTCTTCAAGGACTTGAAGTTCCTGTTGTACAGATCTTTCGCTTGTTTGGTTAGTTACGCCAAGATACTTTATGTTGTTTGTGGCTATTGTGAAGGGTGTTATTTCCCTAATTTCTTTCTCTGCCTGCTTGTCCTTTGAGTACAAGAAGGCCACTGACTTGCTTGAGTTAATTTTATAACCTGCCACTTTGCTGAAGTTGTTTATCAGCTGTAGAAGTTCTCTGGTGGAGTTTTTTGGGTCGCTTAGGTAAACTATCATATCGTCTGCAAATAATGATAGTTTCACTTCTTCCTTTCCAATTTGTATCCCTTTGACTTCCTTATGTTGTCTAATTGCTCTTGCTAGAACTTCAAGTACTATATTGAAAAGATATGGAGAGAGAGGGCAGCCTTGTCTAGTCCCTGATTTTAGTGGGAATGCTTCAAGTTTCTCTCCATTTATTTTGATGTTGGCTACTGGTTTGCTGTAGATTGCTTTTACTATGTTTAGGTATGGGCCTTGAATTCCTGCTCTTTCCAAGACTTTTAGCATGAAAGGATGCTGAATTTTGTCGAATGCTTTTTCAGCATCTAATGAGATGACCATGTGGTTTTTTTCTTTCAGTTTGTTTATGTAGTGGATTACATTGATGGATTTCCATATATTGAACCATCCCTGCATCCCTGGGATGAAGCCTACTTGATCATGGTGGATGATCGTTTTGATGTGCTCTTGGATTCGGTTAGCAAGAATTTTATTTAGTATTTTTGCATCTATATTCATAAGAGAAATTGGCCTGTAGTTCTCTTTCTTTGTTGGATCTTTTTGTGGTTTAGGTATTAGCGTAATTGTGGCTTCGAAGAATGAGTTGGGCAGTGTCCCTTCTGTCTCTATTTTGTGGAATAGTTTGGAGAGTATTGGTGTTAAGTCTTCTTTGAAGGTCTGGTAGAATTCTGCACTAAAACCATCTGGTCCCGTACTTTTTTTGGTTGGGAGGCTTTCTATAACCCCTTCTATTTCTTTAGGGGTTATGGGACTATTTAGCTGATCTACTTGATGCTGATTTAATTTTGGTATTTGATATCTGTCTAGGAAATTGTCCATTTCCTCCAGGTTCTCCAGTTGTTTTGAGTATAGACCTTTGTAGTAGGATCTGATGATGTTTTGAATTTCCTCAGTTTCTGTTGTTATGTCTCCCTTTTCATTTCTAATTTTGTTAATTTGTATACTGTCTCTGTGTCCTTTGGTTAGTCTGGCTAAGGGTTTATCTATCTTGTTGATTTTCTCAAAGAACCAGCTCCTGGTCTTGTTGATTCTTTGTATGGTTCTCTTTGTTTCTATTTGATTGATTTCAGCCCTGAGTTTGATGATTTCTTGTCTTCTACTCCTCCTGGGTGAATTAACTTGTTTTTCTTCCAGGGCTTTAAGGTGTGCCATTAAGCTGCTAGTATATGCTCTCTCCAGTTTCTTTTTGGATGCACTTAGAGCTATGAGTTTTCCTCTTAGCACTGCTTTCATTGTGTCCCATAGATTTGGGTAGGTTGTACCTTCATTTTCATTGAATTCTAAAAAGTCTTTGATTTCTTTTTTTATTTCTTCCTTGACCAAGGTGTCATTGAGTAGAGTATTGTTCAGTTTCCATGTGTATGTGGGCTTTCTGTTGTTTTTGTTGTTATTGAAGACCACTCTTACTCCATGGTGATCTGATAGAAGGCATGGGATTAGCTCAATCTTCTTGTATTTGTTGACATCTGTCTTGTGACCAATTATATGGTCTATTTTGGAGAAGGTCCCATGTGGAGCTGAGAAAAAGGTATATTCTTTAGCTTTAGGATGAAATGTCCTATATATATCTGTTAAATCCAATTGGTCCAGAGTTTCAATTAATTTCACTGTGTCCCTGTTTAGTTTCTGCTTTCCTGATCGGTCCATTGAGGAGAGTGGAGTGTTGAAGTCACCCACAATTATTGTGTTAGGTATAATGTGTGCTTTAAGCTTTAGTAAGGTTTCTTTTACGAATGAGGCTGCCCTTGCATTTGGAGCATAGATGTTCAGTATTGAGAGCTCTTCTTGGTGGATTTTTCCTTTGGCCAGCAAGAAGTGACCTTCTGAGTCTCTTTTGATGATTTTAGGTTGGAAGTCAATTTTATCTGATATTAGAATGGCTACTCCAGCTTGTTTCCTGAGACCATTTGCTTGTAAAATTGTCTTCCAGCCTTTTACTCTAAGGCAGTGTTTGTCTTTGACACTGAGATGTGTTTCCTGTATGCAGCAAAATGTAGGGTCCTGTTTCCGTATCCAGTCTGTTAATCTATGTCTTTTTATTGGGGAATTGAGTCCATTGATGTTAAGAGATATTAAGGAATAGTAATTATTTCCTCCAGACATTTTTGAAATTATATTTATTTATTTTATTTATTTTTTATATTCGAGAGGTTACCTTCTTTTGGGTTTGATGAGAGGAGGTTTCTATCTTGCTTCTTCCCGGGTGTAGTTTCTGTCCTTGTCTTGGTGTTTTCCCCCTATTATCCTTTGTAGGGCTGGATTTGTGGAAAGATATCGTGAAAATTTGGTTTTGTCATGGAATACCTTGATGTCTCCATCTATGGTGATTGAGAGCTTTGCTGGGTAAAGTAGTTTTGGCTGAAGTTTGTGTTCTCTTAGAGTTTGCATGATATCTGCCCAGGATCTTCTAGCTTTCATGGTGTCAGGTGAGAAGTCTGGTGTTATTCTGATAGGTCTTCCTTTATAAGTTACTTGGCCTTTTTCTCTTGCTGCCTTTAATATTCTTTCTTTGTTTATTACATTTGGAGTTTTGATTATTATGTGATGGGATGTATTTCTGTTCTGAACCAGTCTGTTTGGGGTTCTGTATGCTTCTTGTATATTCATGGGCATCTCTCTCTTTAGGTTGGGGAAGTTTTCTTCCATAATTTTGTAGAAGATATTTGCTGGCCCTTTAACTTGTACATCTTCATTCTCGTCTATACCTATAATCCTTAGGTTTGGTCTTCTCATTGTGTCCTGGATTTCCTGGATGTTTTGGGTTACAGCCTTTTTGCATTTGGTATTTTCTTTGACTGTTGAATCAATGGTTCCTATGGTATCTTCGGCTTCTGATATTCTGTCTTCTATCTCTTGTATTCTATTGTTGATATTTGCATCTATGGCTCCTGATTTCTTCCCAAGGTTTTCTATCTCCAATGTTGTCTCCCTCTGCGATTTCTTAGTTGTTTCTACTTCTGTTTTTAGTGCCTGGATGGATGTGCTCAGATCTTTCGCTTGCTTGATTGTGTTTTCATGTATTTCTTTAATAGATTTTTGTGTTTCCTCTTTCATAGCTTCTACTTGTTGGCCCACGTTCTTCTGTATTTCTTTAAGTGATTTTTGTCTTTCCTCCTTATTGTCTTCTTCTTTTTGATCCATCTTCTCCTGCATTTCTTGAAGTGATTTTTGTATTTGCCTTGTAAAGGCTTCTAACTTTTGATCCATTTTCTCCTCTATTTCTTTACGAGATTTTTCTATGTGTTCAGCTACCAGCATCCTGACCAGTGATTTTATATCCAAGTCTTGTTTTTCTGGTGTTTTGGGGTATCCAGGGCTTCCTGTTGTTGGCGAACTGGGTTCAGATGTTGTCATGTTGTCTTGATTTCTGTTGGTGACATTCCTTCGTTTACCTTTTGCCATCTGGTTATTTCTGGTGTTAGTTGACCTTGTTGTCACTGGCTGGTGTTTGAATCTCCTATGAGGCTGGGCTTACCTGTTGTTTCTCTACTGGTGGTTATGCGTGATTGCTGCTCAACGGGATCACGAGCTGGCTGCCACCCGCTGACTTTGTGCACGGCCTGAGGTCTCCGGGAAGTGTGGGGGAGTGCAGCAGAGCCTCGGCAGGTGCTGCTGGGCCTGCCTAGTAGCGAGAGCCTAGCAGATCCCCCCACGTGGTAGCCCCTGATGGAATCTGTCTACCTGTTCCTTTCCAGCTGTGTTCTGGTTGCAGTATGGAGGCCTGCCGCTATCGCTGGTCCGGGCTCCTGGGGAGCTGGGTGGTTCTGGCTGCCTCGGTGCACGGCCTAAGCTCGCAGGGACGTGCTGCAGAGCCTAGGTGCCTGGGCCCGCCTGTGGGCGAGATCTTAGCAGCTCTCCCTGCTCTAGCCCCAGGCGGAGTCTCTATCTGCACCTTTCCAGCTGTGTCCTGGTTGCAATATGGAGGCCTGCAGCTATAGCTGGTCCTCACTCTTCTTAATAAACAAGAATTGTTGCTTATCCTGGTTCCGTGGGCAGGGTCTGAGCACCTGGCAAGCTGGCTAGGTCTGGCTGACCTGCTACCGGCTGGATGGGAAGCTGCAGACAAGATGGCGCTGCCTGCAGGGGGTTCGGGTCTGGCCTGCTAGCGCAGAGCGCAGGCACGGCCGCTGTACTCCAAACCGCTAGGCTGTGCGCAGTTCCTGCCCCAGACCTGAGTCCCCGGAGGTCTTAAACTCGGGCTGTCTCTGGTACCTGGTTCCGCTGGCAGGGTCTGAGCACCTGGCAGGCTGGCTACGTATGGCTGACCTGCTACCGGCTGGATGGGAAGCTGCCTCTGTGCCTTTTTCTTACCAGTTACTCCAAACATACACACCCACACACACACACACACACACACCCACACCCACCCACACACACACACACACACACACACACACAAGCATGTTCTGGCTTCTTTTTGAGACACAAATTATAAACTAACGTAATAGCTCAGAGTTTCCATAAATACAAAGAATTGTAATAATATTTTTATTTTGTTTTGTTTTGTTTTATTTGCCTCTTTGTTTTGAGAGAGAGAGAGAGAGAGAGAGAGAGAGAGAAGTGGAGTCATCAAGTAGGCTTCATCCCAGGGATGCAAGGATGGAAATCCATTAATGTAATCAACTACATAAAAAAAACTCAAAGGAAAAAAAAAACACATGATCATTTCATTAGATTGTGAGAAAACATGAAAACATTTGAGAAAATCCAACATGCCTTCATGATAAAAATCTTGGAAAGATCAGGCATTCAAGGCTCATACCTAAACATAGCAAAAGCAATATACAGAAAACCAGTAGCTAACATCAAATTAAATGGAGAGAAACTTGAAGCAATCCCACTGAAATACGGACTATACAAGGCTGTCCACTCTCTCCATACCTGTTCAATATAGTACTTGAAATCCTAGTCAGAGAAATTAGACAACAAAAGGATGTCAAAGGTATACAATTTGAAAAGGAAGAAGTCAATGTATCACTATTTGCAGATGATAAGATGGTATACTTAAGTGACTCCAAAAAATTCCACCAGAGAACTACTAAACCTGATAAACAGTTTCAGCAAAGTATCTTTATATAAAATTAACTCAAACAAATCAGTAGTCTTACTGTATTATTCAGTGTTCTCTAGAGTCATAGAATGTATGGGTAGTCTCTATATAGTTGGGGAATTTGTTGATGACTTACAGTCTGTAGTCCAATTCCCCAACAATGGTCCACAGTAGCTGTGGATGGAAGTCCAAGAATCTAGCCGATGCTCAGTCCCATTAAGGCATGCAGGCAAAGAAGAGTGAGTGAGTCTTCCTTCTTCCAATGTCCTTTTGTAGGTCTTAGGCAGAGGGTATGGCGAAGATTAAAGGTGTGTGCTTCCTATCCCCACAATTCTAGGTTCTTCTGGACTGGAAGTTTTGGTTCCAGATAGGGGAGTGTTCCTACCAGGAGCCACAGCAAACATTCCATTGAACTGGGAGCTCAGACTTCCCCCTGGTCATTTTGGGCTTCTACTGCCCTTAAACCAACAAACTAAGAAAGGAATAACAGTATTAGGAAAGGTGATAGATCCAGGTTACCGTGGGGAAATTGGATTGCCTCTCCACAATGGAAGTAAACAGGACTATGTCTGGAGTGCAGGAGATCCCTTAGGGCATCACTTAGTACTACCATGTCCTGTGATTAAACTCAATGAAAAATTATGACAGCCTAATTCAAGTAGGATGGCAAAGGATATAGACCCACCAGGAATGAAGGTAGGGTCAATCCTCCAGGAAAAGAACCAAGACCTGCTGAGGTGCTCGCCGAGGGTGAAGGAAATACAGAATGGGTAGTAGAGGAAGGTAGTTATAAATACCAGCTAAGGCCAAGTAACCAGCTGAAGCAAACATTTTCCTAGAGGGCCACTAGGAGTGATAGTGAGTGGGACTTTTCCCTTTTCACTCCTTGATTCCTAGACCCATAGATCCTGGCTATGGGAGAAACTGTACCATATATTGGATGCTGATTCAAAGCATATACTGAATTCTGAAGAACTCTGCCGCAGCACTCCATGCTGTTGCCACCTAATTGGCGCTGTAACTGTGTCTTCAAAAGCCATTCCATCTTTCTATCAGGCCTTCTGCTTCAGGATGATGGGGAACATTGTAAGACCAGTGGATTTCATGATCATGGGCCCATTGTCATACTTCTCTGGCTATGAAATGAGTTCCTCAGTCCGAAGCAGTACTATGTGGAATACCATGATGGTAGATAAGGCATTCTGTGAATCCTCGTTTGGTGGTTTTGGCAGAAGCATTATGTGCAGGAGAGGCAAATCCATAACCAGAGTAAGTATCTACTCTAAAAAGAAAAAAGCATTGTCCTTTCCATGGGGAAGTGATCCAGTGTAGTCAATCTGCCACCAGGTTGCTGGCTGGTCACCTTAAGGAATGGTGCCATATCTGGGGCTCAGTGTTAGTTTCTGCTGTAGGCAGATCTGGCATTCAGCAGTAGCTGTAGTCAAGTCATCCTTGGTGAGTGGAAGTCCATGTTGCTGAGCCCAAGCATAACCTCCATCTAGGCTACCATGGCCATTTTGTTCATGTGCCCATTGGGTAATGACAGGGATGGCTGGGGAAAGAGGCCAACTGTCCACAGAACAGGTTATCTTATCCACTTGATTATTGAATAGCTTCTCAGCTGAAGCCATCTTTTGGTAAGATTTTACATGGGATATACATATCTTTACATTCTTTGCCCATTTGGAGAGATCTATCCACATACTCCAGATGTCTTTCTCACCAATTTTCCAATCGTGATCTTTCCACATCCCTGACCATCCAGCCAATCCATTTTACTACAGCCTATGAGTCAGTAAAGAATCATACACCTGGCCATTTCTTCTTCCATCTGAAGTGTAATACTATGTGTTCTGCCCACTGTGAAGATTTTCCTTCACCTGTATCTTTCAGGGTTGTCCCAGAAAGGGGTTTTAATGCTGCAGCTGTCCACTTCTGGGTGGTGCCTGAATAATGTGCAGAGCCATCAGTAAACCAGATCCTAGTCTTCTCTTCTTCAATCTGCCTATCATGGGGAACATCCTATGAGGCTATAGGTGCATGCTTGGCAGCAGATGGCATTGTAAATAGGAGTAGAAACCATAGGCATTTGAGCAACTTCTTCATGTAACTTGCTTGTGCCTTCAGGACCTGCTTTGGTCCAATCACATATATACCATTTCCATTTGGTAATAGACTGCTGCTGTGCATGTCCTACTTCATGACTTGGAGGGTCTGATAACACCCAACTCATGATGGGGAGTTCAAGTCTTATAGTAACTTGATGTCCTATTGTCAACCATTCAGTTTCCACTAAGGGCCAATAGCAGGCCAGGAGCTGTTTTTCAAAGGGAGAGAGGTCATCTGCAGACAATGGTAGAGCTTGCTCCAAAATCCCAAAGGTCTCTTCTGTGATTCTCCTACAGGAGCCTGCCAGAGGCTCCAAACAGCATCTCTATCTGCCACTGACACCTCAAGTACCCTTGGGTCTGCTGGATCATGTGGTCCAAGCGGTAGAATGTCCTGTGTAGGACTCCAGCAGAAGTTGTGGCCCAGATTAACAGTGTATACCACACCCCTGGATTTAGGACTTGCTTTGTCACGGATGACCTTGAATTTAGAGATTTCCTTCTCTTAGTCTTCTGGGATTCATAGCCACTATGACTCAAGATCTCCTTACGAAGATCCAGGTCAGAAACTTGCATCTTCATAGCAGCCTGGACCTGTTGAGTCTTTTCCTATTCCAGGCCCTACACAAAGCTATCGGCTTTCTGAGTCACTTGGTAAACAGGCCTGAGTAACACACCTAAGTGAGGAATGTGCTGTCCCCAGAATCCAAATAGACCCACTAAACATTGTGCTTCTTTCTTGGTGGTGGGAGAGGCCAGGTGCAATAACTTATCTTTCACCTTAGAAGGAATAGCTCTGCATACTGCACAACAATGTACTCCTAAGAATTTCACTGAGGTCCTTGAATTTTAGTTGGATTTATTTCCCATCCTCTGATATGCATATGTGTTACCAATGAATCCAAAGTGTTTGCTACTTCCTGCTCACTTCATCCAATCAGCATAATATCATCAATATAGTGCACCAATGTGATATTTTGTGGAAGAGACAAACAATCAAGATCCCTTCTAACTAAGTTATGATACAGGGCAGGAGAGTTAATATATCCTTGAGGTAAAACTGTAAAGGAATACTGTTGGCCTTGCCAACTGAAAGCAGATTGCTTCTGGTGGTCCTTATGGAAAGGTATTGAGAAGAAGGCATTTACCAGATCAATAGCTGCATACCAGGTACCAGGAGATGTGTTAATTTGCTCAAATAACGAAACGACATCTGGTACAGCAGCTGCAATTGGAGTTACTATCTGATTTAATTTTCGATAGTCAACTGTCATTCTCCATGATACATCTGTTTTCTGCACTGGCCAGACAGATGAGTTAAATGGAGATGTGGTGGGAACCAGCAAAACTGCATCTTTCAAGTCCTTGATAGGGGCCATGATTTCTGTAATTCCTCCAGGAATATGATTCTGTTTTTGATTCACATTTTCCTTGGTAGAGGCAACTCTAAAGGCTTCCATTTAGCCTTTCCAACCATAATAGACCTCCCTCCACAGGTCAGGGAAATAATGTGAGAATTCTGCCAATTTCTGAGTATATCTATTCCAATTATACATTCTGGAACTGGGGAAATAACTACAGTATGTGTTCAGGGACCTACTGGACCTATTGTGAGTCAAATATCAGTCAAAACTCCATTAATCACCTGTCCTCCCTAAGCCCCTACTCTAACTGGAGTGCCACAATGTTTCTTGGGATCTCCTGGGATCAGTGTCAATTCAGAACCAGCATCCAACAGATCCTGGAAAGTCTGATTGTTTTCTTTCCTCCAGTGTACATTTACCCTTGTAAAAGGCAGTAGGTCCCTCCAGGGAAGAACTGGAAAAAGGTAACAGCAATATTTTAAGTTGTCTTATCAAGATCCTTCCTCAGGAAAAACTGGCCACCCCTTCATTCAAGGGGTACTGGGTCTACAAACTGGCTCAAGTCTGAAAATTGATTCACTGGCTGAGATTGCCTTTTTCCAATACCCAATGTAGACTTCCTTTCATTTCTTTGAGAATTTTTCTGCTTATACAGATCAAATAGATAGGCAATAGGCTTTCTATCTATTTCATGCCTGGAAACACCAAGACTGATTAGCCAGTATCACAGGTCCGAACAAGTAATGCCATAATAAATTTCATCTCTCCTGTGCTGACAATTATGGGTTATGTCTATAAACATTGTTTTGTCTAATATGTCCATTATAATAACTATGATTGCTTGTCTCTGGCAATTCAATGCTGTCACCTGGCCCTTGTTTCCTCGGGACCCAATTAAACCCATTGCATTTAATTCCTTTAATTGACCAGCAGCATCTCCAACCCTAAGTGCTAGCACAAGGAAAAGGACAAGAACGAAACTCTTCAAATGTACTGGTGCCCCTCTCACAAGTTTGCATCTTATAGGACTGGTGAAGGGCATATCTTCTGGACCTTCCCATTGTGGAGGATTAGGCTTTACACAATGTGTCCACTCTTGCATTGCAGTTTACCTGAGCCGTAAAATCCCTTCATCAACACTAAACCAAGGGTTATCAGGCATCTCCAACTCTTTTTCAATAGGCCATCTTTTAAGAAACACTTTAGTCAACCAATCAAACTTCTGTCATCTTTAACTGTGAAAGCTTCCATATTAAACCTAGAATTTCCACTTAGAGGGCCCATGTCAATAAACTCAGCCTGATCTAGTTTATGTTCCTTCAACCATTATCCCACACCCTTAAATCAATTCCACACATATTCCCCAGACTTCTGCTTGAATGAACCAGCGAATTCATTAAGCTCCTTAATAGTATAGTGTATTTCCTTGTGGATTACATGTTCTACCTTCCCTCTAGGGGTCTGTTTTGCCTTGAATCTGGTCTAGACAAAACTATTGTTGGGCCTTGAGAAATATCAATATTGTCTTGTCTGGCATTTTCTTCAGAGAAAGTCACTCCTGGTTTGTCAGACTCTGAGGGATTAATTTCCTCATGTGAAAAAGCCATTATTTCAAGGGGTAAGACTGAAGGTTCTCTGGTGGGGTAAACCCTTCAGAATCTGAAGATTCAAAATCCTTACTTTCAACAGGGTCCTCCCACACATCTCTATCCAGAGTTATAGGATCAATTCTTTGCCAATGAATGGATTGGCAAAGCAGTTACTTTAACTGCTGACACCCTCTGAGGCTGAGACTTGAATATTCACTGTAATTCAATCAACCTTATAATGAGGACTTCAGATGCAAGTAACCAATCTAAAAGTTTCTAGGTGTTTCCTTGAAGAGAATCTTTTCTCCAGCTATGATAGAGTTCAAGTTGCAGAAAATCAAACTATGCCTCAAGATCTCCATGCCAAGATCTAGGTCAGAAACTTATATCTCCAAGCCTCCAGATTTGAATCACAGATGAGCCTTCAAATTCTGGATTATAGTTCATTCTGGATATAGTCAAGTTGACAACCAGGAATACACACTACAAATCCACTGATATTGAAAGATATTGTTAATTCCTACTATTTTGATATTGTTGGTGGACTTGGTTTTGGTAATGCATGCATGATCTTGTACATGCACATGTTTCCCTTCTTTGGGTTTCGTTCATGTGAGATTATTTATTTCCTGTGATTTTATGGTTATAGTTAACTTCCCTGGTTTGGAGATTTCTTTCTAGTAATTTCTGTAGGGCTGTATTTGTGGTTAGATATTGTTTAAATTTTTCTTTATCTGAAATATCTTGTTTTATCCGTGTATGGTAATTGAAAGTTTTGTTGGATAAAGTAGTCTGGAATGACTCATATGGTTACTTAGACTCTATAAGGCAACACCTCAGGCCCTTCTGGCTTTTAGTCTCTCTTGAGAAGTCAGGTGTAATTCTAATAGGTGTGCCTTTGTATGTTACTTGGCATCTTCCCCTTGAAGCTTTTAATATTTTTCTTTGTTCTATACATTTAGTGTTTTGATTAGTATATGGTGGGGCATTTTCACTTCTTGTCCAATATATTTTTGTGTTCTATAAGTTTTTTTGCATGTTTATAGGCATCTACTTCTTTGGCTTAGGAAAATTTTGTTCTAAGATTTTGCTCAATGTATTTTCTGGGTTTTTGAGTTGAGGTTCTTCTCGTTCTATTTTTATTATTTTAAGGTTAGGTCTTTTCCTACTGTCCCAGATTTCCTGTATGTTTTGTGATAGGACTTTTTTTTTTTAAGATTTAACATGTTCTATTTCTTCTATTGTTTCTTCAACACCAGTGATTCTCTTTTCCATTTTTTGTTTTCTGTTGATGATGCTTGAGTTAGTACTATGTGTTCACTTACCTATTTCTAGAGTCCCATTAGTTTGTGTTTTCTTTATTATTTTTTATTTCCATTTCAGGTCTTAAACAGTTTCCTTCACCTGTTTGTTTTTTTCTTAGGGTTTTGGGGCATTCTTTATGAGATTTATTGATTCCTTCCCCTTTTCCTTGTCTTTCTCTCCATTTCATTGAGATTTTTTTCCCATTTCTTCTTTGATGACCTTTATCATCTTCATAATCTTGGTTTTTAATCTTTCTTTCCTTGTCCTACAGATTCATTGGAATATTCAGGTCTGGATGTCATAGGATTCCTGGACTCTGATTATGACACACTGCTTTGGCTATTGTTGACTGTTTTTACACTGGTGTTTAATGCCGCAAGCTGCAGCCCCTCGTGGGAGTTCAGTTGCAGGCAAATCAGGAAGGTACAATTCAGTGAAAAATGATGACACACAGACAGGTTTCTTTACATTGCAGAAAAGTGTGTGTATTCTCTAGAAAGGAGCCCTTTTTGAGAGCCCTGGGTTCTGACAGTTACATATTAAAAGATGCAGCTAGCCAAGCAAGAACAATCAGCATAACCATACTGCACAAAGGAATGCCAAATCAGCCAGGCAAAGCGCATCACGTGAAACAAGTTTAGAAACTCAAACATAGACAATAACATTCTTAGTCTAATTGAGTCTTTATGAATAAGCTCTATCTAACATCTAGCTTTTTTTCTGTAAAACTTAAAGTCTCCTATATCTTGTATATATCAGACAAGCCAAATCCTGAAATTTTTCCTTAGGGTTCACATAGACTCATTAATATTTCATGAGCTGAAGTTTGAGCTACACCTCAGGTGACTCCTAGATGTTTTGTGACTTTCCAGATGACTGGCAAAGTCTGGCGTTAGAAAGACAAAAGGCAGTAGCTCTTGCAAGCCTCCATTGAGGAAGCTCTGAGCTTAGCGCCGACTCAAATGCCAATATTCTAGTCTGAGCCAGACCAGACTCAAACCTAAGTATTCTGCAAAGACTCATCAAAACAACAACAACAACAACAACAACAACAACAACAACAAACTCCTGCACTCCTATGATTCCTGGAAGATTCTCCACTTGCAGTGTCATACTTTCCATGGAACTCCTGTCTCAAACTAAATATGGTTGAAGCAAAGCATCACGGTTCCAAAGGAGGTTATTGGCCAGAACTAAAACTTCAAAGAGTGAGTTACAAATTATTCTCTCAAATCTACACAGTCTTGGCTACCAGGAATAAGCAAAATTAGAAAGGAAAATAAATTGCCAAATGAAAAATTACGGCTTCTATGTTGTGGGAACTCTGCAAACCCTAAGAAGCATTTTTCCTCCTCAGTTCTACAGAATATTATTTTACAGAAACGATTAGGGCTATCGCAGCAGTTTAAGCATCTGGGTTTGGAATGGTTGGAGGCCTAGGTACTGATTGCAAAGTTTTTCTTTGTTGAATGTGTGTTTTGCTCCTTGGTTTCTCCAACTTCTCTGTCCTGGTAATCCCCTACATTGCTGCATCAAGCCTTTCCAGGACCAGGGCCCTCTCCTTCCTTCTTCTTGGGAATCACTTGATATGTTAATTGTGTCTTGGATATTCAGAGCTTCTGGGCTAATATCCACTTCTCAGTGACTGCATTCCATGTGTGTTCTTTTGTGAATAAGTTATCTCACTTAGTATGATATTTTCCAGTTCCAACCATTTGCCTAAGAATTTCATGAATTCGTTGTTTTTAGTTGTTAAGTAGTATTCCATTGTGTAAATATAACACATTTTCTGTATCCATTCCTCCATTGAGGGACATCTGGGTTCCTTTCTAGCTTCAGGCTATTATAAATAAGGCTGTTATGAACATAGTGGAGCATGTGTACTTATTGCATGCTGGAGAATCCTCTGGATATATGCCCAGGAGTGGTATAGCAGGGTCCTCCGGAAGTGTCATGCCTAGTTTTCTGAAGAACTGCAAGACTGATTTCCAGAGTGGTTGTACCAGCTTGTACTCCCACCAACAGTGGAGGAGTGTTCCTCTTTCTCCACATTCTTGCCAACACCTGCTGTTTCCTGAGTTTTTAATCTTAGTCATTCTGACTGGTGTGGGGTGAAATCTCAGGGTTGTTTTGATTTGCATTTCTCTAATGACTAATGATGTTGAACATTTCTTAAGGTGCTTCTCAGCCATTTGAAATTCTTCAGGTGAAAATTCTTTGTTTAGCTCTGTATCCCATTATTTTAATAGGGTTATTTGGCTCTCTGGAGTCTACCTTCTTGAGTTCTTTGCATATATTGGATATTAGCCCTCTGTTGGATGTAGGGTTAGTGAAGATCTTTTCCCAATTTGTTGATTGCAATCCAAGAACACATCAAAATGATATTCACCATGATCAAGTAGGCTTCATCCCATGGATTAAGGGATGGTTCAATAAACAGAAATCCATCAATGCAACCCACTACATAAACAAACTCAAAGAAAAAAACCACATGGTCAATTCATTAGATGCTGAAAAAGAATTTGACAAAATCCAGCATCCTTTCATGCTAAAAGTCTTGTAAAGAACAGGATTTCAAGGCCCATACCTAAACATAGTAAAAGCCATATACAGCAAACCGTTAGCCAACATCAAACTAAATGGAGAGAAACTTGAAGCAATCCCACTAAAATCAGGGATCCCCCTCTCTCCATATCTTTTCAATATAGTACTTGGAGTTCTAGCTAGAGCAATTAGACAACATAAGGAGGTCAAAGGGATACAAATTGGAAAGGAAGAAAATTGATTTTAAATAACATATTAAAAACAGATACCTAATACAGTTTCTCCATCAAATATATCTCCCTGTGGCTCAAGCAAGTCTGGCAAACAGGATACAGAAAGATTCTAAGAGCCAGATGGGATGAAAGACACCAATGAAACAAGCATTTCCAAACACACCAAGAATGATTTACACATGAACTCACAGAGATGGGGACAGCATGCACATACTCTTTAAAGATCTGTACCACATAGGGTCCTAGAGCTTAAAGGAGAAATAGACCCCAAACCCCAGGTCTAACCAAGAATCTATCATGAGCTGATAACCATTTTCTCCAAGGGAGTTTTATCATGGGGATACAAACTACTCCTAAAGGTAGGCCCCATGCTCAGCCATATATGGACAACAAAAATAAACTCAGTGGAATATTTGGAGAATTTTTTAATATCACTTTTGGGGGGCTATTCTTCTTAGTTTGTTTTGTTTTTAACCTTACAGTCCTTTGCATTTATATGCGGGTTTCTGGTTTTGTGATTCTATGAGATTCCTCTGTGTGTGAACATGTATGCTCTATATTTGTATATATTTTTCTTTGGCTCTTTCTTCAGCTTTTTTTATTTCTATTCCAATTCGTTTTTTGGCATTACTTTCATTTTTATTGTTTAGAGACATATTTGTTTTCTCATGAAAGACAGAAAGGGTGTGAATTTGGACCACAGGGAAGGTTGGGAAGACTGGAGAAGTTAGAGGATAGGAAACTGTAATCAGAATGTATCATTTAAAACAATCTATTTTCAATAATTTAAAAGTAGAGCAAGACCAATAGATATTGCAGATAGATTGTAAATATATAACCACACAGCAGAATCTCATTTTAGTTATCATACTATACATAGCTTGGAATCAAAACTACAGGAATACTCAGGAGGAGGGGCAGGTAGATTCTTATAAGTTCAAGGCCAGCCTGTTCTACATAATGATTTGAGGCCAACCACAAGCTATATAGAGAAACCCTGTCTCAAAGCATACTCACTGACCCTTTCTAGTGGTTGGAAAGTCTGAAACCAAAGTGATAGGTCCTATTATCTGGAAGAGAATGGTTCTGTTGTGTTCTCACATGTTAGAAAGACAGAGGGCAAAGGTCAGTGAGTATATTCCTGGCCTGTCAAGACAGAGGAGAAAGAATTGTGGGTGCAAGTTATCTTCCGGCATTAATCATTCTGTCCGCATGACCTAAACTTTTGAACACTATTAGATTGTTTTATAAAGTTTGCATCTTGAATGCTAATGTATATGTACTTATAACTGCTGTTGTTTTTATTAAATTCAATATTTTACCAATATATTATGTTCCTAGAAGTTGAATGTTTGCTCTGAAATTATCATCTCACTAGCTACTTACTCCTGCTCTTTTTGGCAAGGTGATGGTGGGTTTTTGTTGTTTGTTTCCTTGTTTTGAGACAGGGTTACAATATACAGCATTACAATATATAGTAACAGACCAAGCCTTAACAATTAATTCCTTAAATTTGTAAAAGTAACTAGATACCAACACAGAGCTGATATTGTAAAACTAGTTTGAAAAATTATAATCAAGGATACTTTCCAGATATTATCAAAGAAGTGTTGTATGGTTGGAAAGATCACACAGTAAACAGAGTGTCTGCCTATGTAAGCTTGGAGAACTGCCTGGTACAGTAGAACACACATGTCTAAGTCAGGGTTTCTAGTCCTGCACAGACATCATGACCAAGAAGCAAGTTGGGGAGGAAAGCATTTATCTTGCTTATATTTCCACACTGCTATTCATCAGTCATCAAAGGAACTCAGGACTGGAACTCAAGTAGGTCAGAAAGCAGGAGCTGATGCATAGACCATAGAGGGATGTTTTTTACTGACTTGCTTCCCTTGGGTTGCTCAGCCTGCTTTCGTACAGAACCAAAGACTATCAGCCCAGGAATGGCACCAGCCACGATGGGTCCCCCTCTCCCCTTGATCACTAATTGAAAAAAATGCCTCATGGAGGCATATACTCATCTGAAACTCCTTTCTCTGTGATAACTCCAGCTTGTGTCAAGTTGACAGTTAAAACCAGCCAGTACAACACATAAAATTCAGGTGTGGTAGAATATCTCAGTATTACCAAATCTGGATAAGAGATGGGACAGGAAGTTCCTGGGGTTCACTAGCCTGCCTATCCAGCAGAAACAGTGCATTCCAAATTTAGTGATAGATCCTCTTCCCCCCCAAAAAAATGAAATGAAAGAGTGATAGGTACAGATATTGTTATGGTGTATTCATCAGAACTCACATAAAATATGTTTGTGTCTTGCTCAGATATGGGTTTAAGACAATAGAAAGATTTGATTAGCCAGCTGGTGACCATACTTGCTATTTGAGATCCCAGTTTATCCCTGAAATATTCTCAGGGTGATGTTTTAATCACAATAAAGCCATGTTCTTGGTTGACATATTTCAGTTAAGAAGAAGATTTAGACAAAAGTGAAACTGCAGAAGCCAAAAAATCAAGGTTAGTACATTTTGAGGCTTTCCCAAAACTATATAGACTTTGATGGATTAGACCTTTATTTTAATTTTGGCACATGGGGTTGTCTGCATGCTGCCTTTTACAGCCTGATTGTTAATTCCATCAATGAAGTCAGTTGTGCTAAGTACTGAGAGCCAACTAAGTTCTGGGTCTTGTTATATTCCTCACTGGTCTTAGTGAATGAGCCAAATCATGAACTCATCTTGTTTTAGCGTTAGATGCCAGGTCTTTGAACTGGATAGGAACTGCACAGGAAGACCAACAGACTCAACGAACCTGACCCTTAGGGCTCTCAGAATCTAAACCACCAAGCAAAGAACACACACAGACTGAACCTAGGCTTCCCCACACATGTGTAGCAGATGTGAATTTTGGTTTTCATGTGAATTCTAAACAACTGGAATGGCAGCTTTCACAAAAGTGTTGCCTGTAGGTGGAATAAGTTTTAGGTGGTTTGCCTGGTCTAGCTAGCCTTAATGGGAGAAGAAGCACCTAAATTTGCCAAGAATTGAAGTGCCAGGGTTCAGGGGGGTGTTCTCCAGGAGGGGCTCAGAGAAGGAGGGGATGGTGGATGCCAGGTCTTAATGTGAATCTAATCAGAAGGAGAATTAAAGGCTCAGCCATTTCTGAGAATAAAATAGTCAGCCAGAGGAACCAAAAGAATCAAGTATTTCTTCAACAATGACATGATTTATTTAAATTAGTCCTGATAAATTAGCATAGAAACAATAGGATTTCCCCTTAAGCGTTTCATAGTTTCTTTTGTCTCGCATAAGTATAAGCTTCTCCAATTTTATAGTGCCCTGAAAAACTGAAACTTTTAATACCTCTGAGTCCTGATCAACCTATCTACTTGATTTGGAAAGTGTCAAAGAGATACATTTACTCAAGTCATTAGTACAGGCCTACAAACCACTCTTAGAGGCCAGGTAATATTGTTGTTATCTGTATGAATTAACTCATAAGGCAGAACAGCAGGAATTAGCTTAAGGGGAAGTGCCTAGGTTAAAAATTTTGGATATTAGACAAGTTTTAGACCCTCATAAACCCTCTAACATTAATTTGGATGGCCTCAGTCAAACTGAAGTTTGTCAGTCAATGGGCTGAAAGTCTGGTTAGTTTCTATTCCCTATGGTGTACAGAGGCTGGGTGTTAAAGCATATCTAACAACCTTGGCGGATTTTTCAGGATTAATTCTACCCTCCACAGACTGTTCCTGTTGTGTAGATTCTCTGAGGTTTTAGGTTTTCCAAAGGCCAGAATCATATATATATATATATATATATATATATATATATATATATATACATATATATATATATATATATACATACATACATATATATATATATATATATACACACACACACACACACACACACACACACACACACACATACATATTAATTAGAAAAATGTCTGTTTTACTAACCCAAGTATTGCAATGGGAAATTCCTTGTTCCTCATAATTAGGGGACCCAGTCACAGGATTGTAAATTCTTTACTCAATCTCAAAAGATAAGCCAACCCTATATCTTTTCTTTCCCAAGTACAAGACATTAACAGTGAGCCTAATAAAGTAAAGGTCAAGATAAATAAGGGTTTCTACTCTATAGTCATATTAGCTAATACCCTCCATGTATATGTTTTCCTCAGTTTCCAGATCCAGGCTGAAAAGTGAGGGTTAGACTGTAACCCTGTTAAGTACTAGGAGGAGGTAGAGGGGCAGCATCGTGTTAAAGGACCTGGGACCCAATGAGTTTTTAGTTTCCATGGGTCCATAGTCTTTAGACAGTCCATTTGGAGCAGCATTTGTAGCTTTTACTTTCTTGACCTAGGTGAAGTAGATCCATGGAGAATTGCCAGTTATTTTTACAGCCACAGAAAGAAAGTTATCCACTAGATAGTCTTTTTTCAAATTTCAGTGTCCCTCTAGCTATCAGCCTTACTTAATAGCATCATTGGAATAGAAAAAGAAGAAACTGCTTGGGGACTAAGAGTTTGACTGGGTCTCTCAAATAGTGCAGTGAATAGACTTTATGAGTGAGTTGAGTGTTTATAGTGACTGGAGAAAGCACTAGTCAATAAAGGCAAACAGAACTGATGAAGACACATAGAAAGCCACACAGAGACAGGTTCACACATGGAGACAAAACAAGCAGAACAAGTAACAAGCAGAAGTGAGCAACACATCTTCATACACATGAATTAGATAGAAACATCCAGTAACATCTCACATAGTTTGCAGACAGGATCATCATCAGCATCTGACTGCTCTTATGCATCCAAATAGAAATTGCCTTAACCAGACTTACCTCAAAAGGTGAAAGACCAGACAACTTTCTAATTTTTTTTCATTTTGGGGTGGCTATATCAGACCCCTATGAAGAGTAAAGCAGCAATTGATCAAAGGGAGTCCTGAAAACCTGAACATCTCATGTTTCACACCCTGTAGGAGTCACCTGACCCTTACAGTCTTCCTAATTCCACGTGGCTCTGAGATCCTCAGTGTCTCAAGGTCTGGTCTCTATAATCTTGTTGGAGCCTACAGAAACATTGTGGGGGTACTCACCAAAGAAGGTCATTTGGACATGGGTTTAACAAACAATTCCAGAGTAGCTAAAATAATCCTTGACAATAAGAGAACATCTAGATGTATCACCATGCATGATCTCAAGCAATAGAAATTAAAAAAACAAAACAAAACAAAACTGTATGGTGGTGCAGAAACAGATAGATTGACTAATGGAATCGAATCAAAGACACAGAAAGAAACACCTCCAACATCACATGATACACATTAGCATTCCAAAACTTCATAGTGGGGAAATACTGGAATGAAGCAAGACCAAAAGCAAGCTGGACAAAGTCCAAACTCAGCATCTCCTTGTTTAATGTTCAGCTACTTTCTGCTTTGTTGACTGCAGCACAATTTTCTTTGGGTTCCACTCACTGTTACCAGCTTTCCTCATCAGGTATACCACAGCTCTGGCATCTGGAACATCTTGGAGTTTCCAAGGCAACTTCAACATTTCAGCTTCTTGTTCCAGTGTCTGGGCTCTTCCAGATGGCTTGGGACACACCTTGAGTTCTGCACACTGTACTACTTTAGGCTCTGGTTGACTCCACTCCACTGCCACTGCTATTCTTGGTGATCATCCCATGGTATTGGCCTCCTGAGGGCTTCTGCTACAACTAGGCCTCACCGATAGCCTCTTGCAGTTTCTCTTCATGGTGCCAAAGCCTCATCTTCTTTGCATTACCATTCTAGTCCTGGGCTGTCAACTGCAACTGAGGCTACACCTTCACTAGGCCTTTCCTGGACTCTCACAGTGCCAAGCCTCTGCTGCTCCTGATACCTCCATCATGTCTAAAACCCCAGTACCTTCTGAGTGAGTATATACTCTACCAAGTTCAACTGCAGCACATAGTACAACCTTGGCTGTCTGTGGAGCTTCATTGTTCTCTCTTAAACCATGTCACCAGAGACACTTTTTCCAGTAGTCATTCTGTTCTTGACTCTAAAGCCAGAGTCACCTGGTTGAAACTGCTGAGTTCTGCTGCTTACTGGATGTGGAACATGGCTCCCTTGTTCATTATCACCAGCTCCCCCCACCCCCAACTCCTCTTTGAATTCATTATCCAGGGACTTGAAGTTCTTGTCAGACAGACCTTTCACTTGCTTGGTTAGTTTCACCCAAGGTATTTGATATTATTTGTGACGATTGTGAAGGGTGTTGTTTCCCTAATTTCTTTCTCAGCCTGTTTATCCTTTGAGTAGAGGAAGGCTACTGATTTGTTTGAGTTAATTTTATGTCCAGCCACTTTGCTGAAGTTGTTTATCAGCTGTAGGAGTTCTCTGGTGGAGTTTTTTGGGTCACTTAAGTATACTATCATATCATCTGCAATTAGTGATATTTTGACTTCCTTCTTTTCAATTTGTATCCCTTTGATCTCCTTTTGTTTTCTAATTGCTGTGTCTAGGACTTTGAGTACTATACTGAATAGGCAGGGAGAGTGGGCAGCTTTGTCTAGTCCCTGATTTTAGTGGGATTGCTTTAGTGGGATTTAGTTTGATGTTGGCTACAGGTTTGTTGTATATTGCTTTTATTATGTTTAGGTATGGGCCTTGAATTCCTGATCTTTCCAAGACTTTTAACATGAAGGGATTTTGAATTTTGTCAAATGCTTTTTCAGCATCTAATAAAATGATCATGTGTAGTTTTTTTCTTTGAATTTGTTTTTATAGATTACATTGATAGATTTCTGTATATTGGACCATCCCTGAATCCTTGGGATAAAGCCTACTTGATCATGGTGAAAGATCATTTTGATATGTTCTTGGATTTGGTTTGCAAGATTTTATTGAGTAATTTTGCATCTATATTAATGAGGGAAATTGCTCTGAATTTCTCCTTCATTGTTGGGTCTTCGTGTGGTTTAGATATCAGTGTAACTGTGGCTTCATAGAACTTATTGGATAGTGTTCTTTCTGTTTCTATTTTATGGAATAGTTTGAGAAGTATTGGTATGAAGTCTTCTTTGAAGGTCTGATAGAATTCTGTACCAAAACCATCTGGTCCTGAGATGTTTTGTTTGGTAGACTTTTACTGATTTCTTGTATTTCTTTAGGGGTTATGGGACTGTTTAAATGGTTTATCTGATCCTCATTTAACTTGGTTCCTTGGTATCTGTCTAGAAAATCATTTATTTTACCTAGTTTTGCAGTTTTGTTGAGTATAGGCTTTTGCAGTATGATCTGATGATTTGTGAATTTCCCCAGTTTCTGTTGTTATGTCTCCCTTTTCATTTCTGATTTTGTTAATTTGAATACTGTCTTTGTGCTATATGGTTAGTTTGGCTAGGAGTTATCTATCTTGTTGATTTTCTCAAAAACAACAAAACAAAACAAAACAAAACAAAACAAAAACAGCTCCTGGTTTTGTGGATTCTTTGTATTGTTCTTTTTGTTTCTACTTGGTTAATTTCAGCCCTGAATTTGATTGTTTCCTTGTGTCTACTCATCTTGGGTGTATTTGCTTCTTTTCGTTCTAGAGCTTTCAGGTGATCTGTCAAGCTGCTAGTGTATGCTCTCTCTAGTTTCCTTTTGGAGGCACTCAGACCTATGAGTTTTCCTCTTAGCACTTCTTTCATTGTGTCCTATAAGTTTGGGTATGCTGTGCCTTCATTTTTACCAAATTCTAAAATGTCTTTAATTTCCTCATTTCTTTCTTGACTAAGTTATCATTGAGTAAAGCATTGTTCAGCTTCCATGTACATGTGAGCTTTCTGTTGTGTTTTGTTGTTGTTGTTGTTGTTATTGAAGGCTAGCCTTAGTCTATGATGATTTGATAGGATGCATGAGATTATTTCAATCTTATTGTATATGTTGAGACCTGTTTTGTGACAGATTATATGTTCAGTTTTGGAGAAGGTACCATGTATGCTATTAACTAAAGTACAATTTCAGTTCCTTGCCCACAGCTAAACATTGGACAGAGGTCAAGGACTTTTCTGGCAGAGTTGAGGGAAGGATTAAAGGCACTGAAAAGGGTAGGAACTCTTTAGGTAGATCAACAGAGTCAACTAGCCTGGACCCTTGGGAGCTCTCTGAGACTGAACCACTGTCATGTCAACCTCAGAAGAATCTGTGTGACAAGTTCCACAGACTGAAGTGTTAGACTTTAAAAGAAGGACTTCTTCTGGAACTGGTTGTGGAACTCCGGTTGTTGAACTTTCTCACAGAGATTTATCTGTTTTGTTTTCTTTTCTTTCTTTTCTTAGTTACATGTTCCTGGTAGTCTAGGTCAAGATCTTAAGCAAGAATAATGGGTATGATACCATCCCTTCAGATGAGGTCACTAACATGACCTTATCCCTGGGGAAACCAACGCTTTACTTTATAAATCATTTACAAGATTATATAAAAGTATTTTGATAGATAAAAACTTCCCCAACAATAAAATTTTATATGGCTACACATGTGTCATCAGAGGTGGGGTTTGGTAAATAGTAAAGAGCTCCTTAAATTAAAAAAAAAGTTTAAATTTATGTGTTCAAGATTTATAAAAAAACCAGGCATTAGATGTTAAATAATAGTTGAACATAAAGATTTATTAACTTGCTCTTGGAAATTTGTCATTAGCTTTGGATGACTGCCCCACTGAATATATCCTTTCAGAGTTGTTATATTTAGATGATTTTTTATTAATAATGATGTTACTTGTTCTGTTTGTGATTCACTGAATATATCTTTTCAGAGTTGCTGTACTTAAATGATTTATATTAATAATGATGTAACCTGTTCTGCTTGTGATTCACTAAGTATATATTTTCACAGTTGTAATGCTTAGATTATTTTTGTGATTTACTGTGCCAAATGATAATGTTGCTATTGGTGATTGCTTCACTGAACACAGTTTCTAAGAGTTGTAATGTTTGTTCTTTTAATATATAAGAACCCTTGCTTGAGAGGTACAAAATACACTCAGATTCAAACTGCCTCTTTGTTTGTTTCTGTTTGTCATTGCCAAATCCTTACCTACCTAGACTTTGAAGACCCTCATCCCAGGGACCCCTATACCTGACTAGAGTGGTCCATGACAAACCACCAACCAAAGAACATACAGGGCTGGTCTAAGGCCTCCAGCACATATGCAGCAGATGTGCAGCTCATACTCCATGTGGGTCCCCCAACAACTGGAGCAGGGACTGTTTCTAAATCTGTTGCCCTACAGTGGAATCAATTCCTCAATAAGTATGCCTTGTTTGGCCTCAGTGGGAGAGGATGTACCTAACCCTGCAGAAACTTGATTTGCCAGAGTTCCCAACCTCTCAGAGAAGTGAAGGAGGATGGCAGAGGTATTCTGTGATGAGGGACTGGGAGGGGACACTGATTAGGGTGTAAAAAAAATTAAATGATGACATAACCCAGAAGTTTAAAATAATTGATTTAAACATAAAAATAAACAATTGACTATCTTAAAAATTCTGATGCTGACGGGGCCAGTGAGATGGCTCAGTGTGTGAAAGTTGCCAAGCCTCATGATTTGAACTTGATCCTTAAAGCCCACATGGCAGAAGGACAAATCTGACTCCTGTACCTTGTCCTCTGCTTTCCCCATATATATGGTGGTATGTGTGCACCTCTTTTAAATAAATGCAATAACACATTAGAGCTAAAATAAAATTCTGACTCATTTACAGTCTTTTTGCCAGCTATTATTTATATCTTATATATTTCTCCAATATTCATTGTAGGTCAAGATACTTTGATTTTTATCAATCGTTAACAATAAACCCAAATACACAAATTTTTTGTCATCCATAATCAGGAAAAAATTCTGTTGCTGACACTTTGAAATTAGCATTTCTCTTTTTCTGTTGTTTTATGTCTTGCATTTGTCTCTCATAATCATGAACACCAACTGTGATATTTTGCATAAAATACATGTATAGTAAGCATTTTTGAATTCAAAGGAAGCACCTGAAAAAATTAAATTGATATATTCTTCTTAGTTTTGAAATTACAGCTAGCATTTTTATCTTTAACATATAGGCTCAAGTAAGTACTTGAGAAGTATCAAGGATTTTAATATTTGAAGGTAATGTGGCTCTGAAAAGAGAAGCATGTCCTAGGGTTCACATTGGCACTTGTTGGCTGAGTGTAAAGGTGCCAGATGGTATTTTTCTACTCACTGTCCCAGTCCAGATTTACATGTGGATCTTTTAAATTTAGCCAAACAGGTAGGGGACTGATTGCCAACAGTTTGGATCCTATAGTATGTTGAGACAGGTGCAACTTGTTTTAAAAGTTAAATCAGTTTCAGTCACTTCACCAGGAGTTTAGTTTGAAGACATCCCATTATGCCTAGCACTACTATCATCACTGATTAAAGAGAGAGAGAGAGAGAGATCCCACTGAAAAGTCTGGTTACAGTTTTGGGTCTCTCTGAGAAGATGGTCACTGGGATGGATGGCCACAACATTGATATTCTGGGTATGTTGTTGCAGAGGACAATAATTTTAGCTTATATATACTTTTTCCTTAGGATTCAAAGTATAGAACTAAAAATCTTAAAAATCAACAAGATGCCTCTGAATCCTGATATTATGTTTCATATATCTAACTTAATTTAACATAACAGCGGTTATGTCATATACATGGTATTTTTTTTGTTTTTGTTTTTGTTTTTTCGAGACAGGGTTTCTCTGTGTAGTTTGGGCTGTCCTGAAACTCACTTTGTAGACCAGGCTGGCCTCGAACTCACAAATCCACCTGCCTCTGCCTCTCAAGTGCTGGGATTAAAGGCATGTGCCACCACCGTCCGGCTATACATGGTATTTTTTTTTAACAAGATAAATCAAATGGTTCAGTAATGACTTCTTGCAGAATATAAAACATACATTAGTATGTCTCTAGTATAGTGGTTTTCAACCTTACTAATATTGTAACTCTTTAATACAGTTCCGTTTATGGTCACCCCAACCATAAAATTATTATTGTTCCTATTTCATAACTGTAATTTTGCTACTGTTATGAGTCATGATATAAATATATGTGTTTCCAAAGTGGTCTTAGGGAACCCCTGTGAAAGGGTCATTCAACATCCCCAAGGAGGTCATGACCCACAGGTTTAGTACCACTGCTCTAAAATATAAAGTCAGGCTGAGGATATGGCATTTAGAAGAATTTGGTGATGATCATTTTATGAGAACATAAACAAAACCAGACTGATTCATAGTCTGAAAATATTTGGATATATAAGAGTTGAACTGTAAACTTCTGAGAATTGAGAGTAAATGATCCATCCATTCATTTTATTTAAACAAGATTAGAATGTTGTTGTCAAAGATGAAGTGTAACTAAAGAGGAACTTCATTGTCTTTGAAACTACTATATTCTTAATCATTGAAATAATTTATTTGAATGTAAGAGAAATGATCTTTAGAGTTATCATAAAATATTCAAGGAAAATACCTGTTCGGTTTTAATAGTTTTCCATTTAAGTGGTATCTTGGTGCAAAGTTATCATGTGAAACATCTCATATCTTACATTATATTTCACAGATGTTGCAATAAACAGTCAACATTAATTCACAGTGCATTTAATATACAAGAATAATGCATATGACAATAAATATTCTCTAGTGATAAAATTTAAATTAGATTTTTTTCTAAACAATGCATCAGGGAATCATATGGGTTTAAATTTATTTCAGTGTGTATAAGTGTTTGCCTATATACATGTCTGTGTACTACTTATACATTTGTTATCCACACAATCTAGAAAATGAATTATATTCTCGGAAACTGGAGTTACAAATGGTTTTGAATTGCCATGTGGGTGCTGGGAATCCAACATGGCTCCTCTGGAAGAGCATCACATGCTTTTAATCACTGAGCAATCCTTCCATAAAATTCTCGACTTCTATGTTTTAACACAAACACTGGAATAATCAAAGAGAAGAACTAGATTTCTTCTTTCTCACCTGCTGTCCCATCTTTCTCCTTTTTTGTCTTTTTTTAAAAAACAAACTGTGTAATTGCTATCCTAGCTTTAAAACATCCTAATAAAAGAGTACTCTAGCTCAGAAAGACTATGCTCGCTCATTTTCTTTTTTTTTTTAATGTAGAGGCATATTTTAATTTGGGAAGTACTTAAATTATGTAAATCATATATATGAAATATGTTTAATCTACTTATTTATTTATTTATTTATATTTCCTTTTTCCCCCCTTTTTTATTGGATATATTCTATATTTACAATTCATTTCCCTTTTTCTGGTTCCCCAACCCCAACGGTCCCACCTGCCCTTTTCCCTCCCCCTGCTCCCTCATCTACCCCCTCCCACCTCACTGTTCTTGTACTCCCCCACAATGATGTTTTGGTCTATTCTAGCACCAGTGTCCACTCCTTTCTTCTTGTGAGATATCACTTGGTATGTGATTTATGTCTTTGGTGTTCCAAGCTTCTAGGCTAAGAACCACTTATCAGTGACTGCATACCATGGGTATTCTTTTGAGACTGGGTCACCTCACTTAGGATGATGTTCTCCAGCTCTATCCATTTCTCTAAGAATTCCATGAATTCATTGTTTCTAATGGCTGAATAGTACTCCATTGTGTATATATACCACATTTTTTTGTATCCGTTCCTCTGTTGAGGGACATCTGGGTTCTTTCTAGATTCTGGCTACTATATATAAGGCTGCTATGAACATAGTGGAGCATGTATCCTTATTGCATGCTGGGGAATCTTCTGGGCATATGCCCAGGAGTGGTATGGCTGGGTCCTCCGGAAGTATCACGTCCAGTTTTCTGAGTAAGCTCCATACTGATTTCCAGAGTGGTTGTACCAGCTTGCATTCCCACCAGCAGTGGAGGAGTGTTCCTCTTTCTCCACATCCTCGCCAACACCTGATGTCTTCTGAGTTTTTAATCTTAGCCATTCTGACTGGTGTGAGGTGAAATCTCAGGGTTGTTTTGATTTGCATTTCCCTAATGACTAATGATGTTGAACATTTTTTAAGGTGTTTCTCAGCCATCCAAATTTCTTCAGGTGAAAAGTCTCTGTTTAGCTCTGTACCCCATTTTTGGATAGGGTTATTTGGTTTTCTGGGGTCTAACCTCTTGAGTTCTTTGTATTGGATATTAGCCCTCTGTCGGATGTGGGGTTGGTGAAGATCTTTTCCCAATTTGTTGGTTGCCGATTTATCCTTTTGACAGGGTCTTTAGCCTTACAGAAACTTTGTAATTTTATGAGGTCCCATTTGTCTATTCTTGCTCTTAGACTATAAGCAATTGATGTTCTGTTCAGGAATTTTTCCCTTGAGCCAATGTCCTCAAGGGTCTTCCCCAGTTTCTTTTCTATTAGTTTTAGTGTGTCTGGTTTTATGTGGAGGTCCTTGATCCACTTGGAGTTGAGTTTAGTGCAAGGAGATAAGAGTGGATCAATTCTCATTCTTCTGCATGTTGGCCTCCAGTTGAGCCAGCACCATCTGTTGAAAAGGCTATCTTTTTTCCACTGGATGTTTTCAGCTCCTTTGTTGAAGATCAATTGGCCATAGATGTGCGGGTTCCATTCTGGGTCTTCGATCTTATTCCATTGATCCGTCTCCCTGTCACTGAACCAATACCATGCAGTTTTTAATACCACTGCTCTGTAATATTGCTTGAGGTCCGGGATATTGATTCCCCGAGAAGTTCTTTTGCTGTTGATGATAGTTTTAGCTATCCTGGGTTTTTTGTTATTCCAGATGAATTTGAGAATTGCTCTTTCTAACTCTATGAAGAACTGAGTTTGGCTTTTGATGGGGATTGCGTTGAATCTGTATATTGCTTTGGGCAAGATTGCCATTTCGACTATATTAGTCCTGCAAACCCACGAGCATGGAAGATTTTCCCATTTTCTGATGTCTTTTTCAATTTCCCTCTTCAGAGACCTGAAGTTTTTGTCATATAAATCTTTCACATGTTTGGTTAGCGTCACTCCAAGATAGTTTATATCATTTGTGGCTATTGTGAAGGGTGTCATTTCCCTAATTTCTTTCTCGGCCTGCTTATCCTTCGCCTATAGGAAGGCTACTGATTTGCTTGAGTTGATTTTATAACCATCCACTTTGCTGAAGTTGTTTATCAGTTGCAGGAGTTCTCTGGTGGAGGTTTTTGGGTCACTTAAGTATACTATCATATCATCTATGAATAGTGATAGTTTGACTTCTTCCTTTCTGATTTGTATCCCTTTGACTTCCCTCTGTTGTCAAATTGCTCTAACTAGTACCTCAAGTACTATATTGAAGAGATATGGTGAGAGGGGGCAGCCTTGTCTAGTCCCTGATTTTAGTGGGATTGCTTCAAGTTTTTCTCCATTTACCTTGATGTTGGCTACTGGTCTGCTGTATATTGCTTTTACTATGTTTAGATATGGGCCTTGAATTCCTGCTCTTTCCAAGACCTTTAGCATGAAAGGATGCTGAATTTTGTCAAATGCTTTTTCAGCATCCAATGAGATGACCATGTGGTTTTTTTCTTTGAGTTTGTTTATGTAGTGGATTACGTTGATGGATTTCTGTATATTGAACCATCCCTGCATCCCTGGGATGAAGCCAACTTGATCATGGTGAATGATGGTTTTGATGTGTTCTTGGATTCGGTTGGCAAGTATTTTGTTTAGTATTTTTGCATCGATATTCATAAGAGAAATTGGCCCGTCGTTCTCTTTCTTAGTTGGATCTTTGTGTGGTTTGGTATCAGTGTAATTGTGGCTTCATAGAATGAGTTGGGTAGTGTTCCTTCTGTTTCTATTTTATGGAATAGTTTGAAGAGTATCAGTATCAGGACTTCTTTGAAGGTCTGATAGAATTCTGCACTAAAACCATCTGGTCCTGTGCTTTTTTTGGTTGGAAGACTGTCTATGACCCCTTCTATTTCTTTGGGGGTTATGGGTCTGTTTAGACGATCTATTTGATCCTGATTTAATTTTGGTATTTGGTAACTGTCGAGGAAATTGTCCATTTTCTCCAGATTCTCCAGTTGTGTTGAGTATAGGTTTTTGTAGTAGGATCTGATGATTTTTTGAATTTCCTCAGTTTCTGTTGTTATATCTCCCTTTTCATTTCTAATTTTGTTAATTTGAATACTGTCTCTGTGCCCTTTGGTAAGTCTGGCTAGGGGTTTATCTATCTTGTTGATTTTCTCAAAGAACCAGCTCCTGGTTTTGTTGATTCTTTGTATGGTTCCCTTTGTTTCAACTTGATTGATTTCAGCCCTGAGTTTGATGATTTCCTGTCTTCTACTCCTCCTGGGTGAAATAGCTTCTTTTTGTTCCAGAGCTTTTAGGTGTGCTGTTTAGTTGCTAGTATATGCTCTCTCTCCTGATTCTTTTTGGAGGCACTCAGGGATATGAATTTTCCTCTTTGCACTGCTTTCATTGTATCCCATAGATTTGGGTACATTGTGCCTTCATTTTCATTAAATTCTAAGAAATCTTTGATTTATTTCTTTATTTCTTCCTGGACTAAGGTATTATTGAGTAGAATATTGTTCAGCCTCCACGTGTATGAGGATTTTCTGTTGTTTTTGTTGCTATTGAAGAACACTCTTACTCCATGGTGATCTGATAAGAGGCATGGGATTAGTTCGATCTTTTTATATTTGTTGAGATCTGTCTTCTGTCCAATTATATGGTCGATTTTGGAGAAGGTATCATGAGGTGCTGAGAAAAAGGTATAGTCTTTTGCTTTAGGGTGAAATGTTCTATATATATCTGTTAAATCCAATTGGTCCAAAGTTTCGATGAGTTTCTCCATGTCCCTGTTTAGTTTCTGTTTTCCTGGTCGGTCCACTGTGGATAGTGGAGTATTGAGATCCCCCACAATCATTGTGTTATGTGCAATGCGTGCTTTGAGCTTTAGTAAAGTTTCTTTTACGAATGAGGGTGCCCTTACATTTGGAGCATAGATGCTTAGAATTGTGAGTTCTTCTTGGTGGATTCTTCCTTTGACTAGCAAGAAGTGACCTTCTGTGTCTCTTTTGATGACTTTGGGTTGAAAGTCAATTTTATCTGATATTAAAGTGGCTATTCCAGCTTGCTTCCTGTGACCATTTGCTTGCAAAATTGTCTTCCATCCTTTTACTCTAAGGTAGTGTTTGTCTTTGACTCTGAGGTGTGTTTTGTGTAAGCAGCAAAATGTAGGGTCCTGTTTCCGTATCCAGTCTGTTAGTCTATGTCTTTTTATTGGGGAATTGAGTCCATTGATGTTAAGAGATATTAAGGAATAGAGATTATTACTTCCTGACATTTTTGATGTTATTTTTGTTTTTGAGTAGTTATCTTCCTTTGAGTTTGATGGAAGAAGGTTATTGTCTTGCTTTTTCTTGGGTGCAGTTTCCTTCCTTGTATTGGAGTTTTCCTCCTATTATCCTTTGTAGAGCTGGGTTAGTGGAAAGATATTGTGTAAATTTGGTCCTGTCATGGAATATTTTGATTTCTCCATCTATGTCGATTGAGAGTTTTGCTGGGTATAGTAGTCTTGGCTGACATTTGTGTTCTCTTAGGGTCTGCATGAGGTCTGCCCAGGATCTTCTAGCTTTCATGGTTTCTGGAGAGAAGTCTGGTGTGATTCTGATAGGTCTTCCTTTATATGTTACTTGGCCTTTTTCTCTTACTGCCTTTAATATTCTTTCTTTGTTTAGTACATTTGGGGTTTTGATTATTATGTGACAGGAGGTGTTTCTGTTCTGGTCCAGTCTGTTTGGAGTTCTGTAGGCTTCTTGTATATTCATGGACATCTCTCTCTTTAAGTTATGGAAGTTTTCTTCCATAATTTTTTGAAGATATTTTCTGGCCCTTTAAATTGTAGATCTTCACTCTCATCTCTCCCTATAATTCGTAGGTTTGGTCTTCTCATTGTGTCCTGTATTTCCTGGATGTTTTGGGTTACAAGCCTTTTGGATTTTGCATTTTCCTTGACTGTGGAGTCAATGGTTACTATGTTATCTTCAGCATCTGAGATTCTTATCTCTATCTCTTGTATTCTGTTGTTGATGTTTGCATCTACTATCCCTGATTTCTTCCCAAGGTTTTCTATCTCCAAAGTTGCCTCCTTTTGTGATTTCTTAGTTGTTTCTACCTCTGTGTTCAGATCTTGGATGGTTTTGCTCAGTTCCTTCATTTGTTTGTTTTTGTTTTCATGTAATTCTTTAATATATTTTTGTGCTCCCTCTTTCATGACTTCTGCCTGTTGTTTCAAGTTCTCCTGCATTTCTTTAACTGATTTTCTCATTTCCTCTTTATTTTTTCTGTCTGATGGCCCATATTCTCCTGGAGTTCTTTAAGTGTTTTTTGTGTTTGGATTGTAAGAGCTTCTACCCTATTGATGTTCCCCTGCATTTCTTTAAGAGATTTGTTTATGTCTTTTTTGTGTTCTTCTAGGAGCATCATGACCTGTGCTTTTATATCTAACTCTTGTTTATCTGTTGTGCTGGGGTATTCAGGACTTGGTGTGGTTGGCGAATTGGGTTCAGATAGTGCCATATTGCCTTGAGTTTTGTTAATAACGTTCCTATGTTTGCCTTTTGCCATCTGTTTATCTCTGGAGTTAGTTGGTCTTATTGTAGATGGCAGCCCCGCTGAAAGCACAGCGCGCCTGTCCACAGGGGACAGTGACCTTTGCTGAGCTGTTGGTTCCCGGATCTGCTGATCTATCTGGCTCTGGGTTCAGGCCAGAGCCTGGTGGTGTTGTCTGTGCTAGACTAAGCTAGCTCTCAGACCAAGCCCCTGACTCCAGCTGCTAGAATTCCGTGCTGTGTCCCGAGGAAAGATGGCCCCTCGCTGCCAGCCTGCCTGGAGAGTCGGCCCTCAGCTGAGCTGTCTGTGCCCAGATCTCCTGCAGAGCTAAGCTAAGCTATATCTCTGTCCACGCACCTGACTCCAGCCGCTTGCTGTGCCCGCCGTTCATGCAGTGTCCCGAGGCAAGATCGCTTGCTCATTTTCTAAACAGGATGATATGTGATCAGCAATCAATGCTCTTTGTTTTGATAATTGGTCCTCAGAAATTCCACAAACATGATGAGCTCTGCACTGAGGAGCAAACTGTTTATCTCATGAATATAGATTCATTTATATTAAGAGTTTCTTCACTCTTGAACACTTATTTTGCAGATAACATGTCAGACTATTCTCTGAGATTCTACAGAACACACAATAGACTCTGCATCCTTTCCTCTCAAAAGTTCACCAAGTCACAAAAGATAGCAGCTGTATTAATGAAGACATGTGCATGAGAAAACTAACAAAGTTTGAATTTGGAGAACATTTAAAGCATCGAATTAAAAACATAATGGCATAAATTTTATTTTTTACACCATTTTCTTTTTACTTTAAACAATTACACATCACTTTTTATAACATCTGACCTGAAACAGAACGTTTCAGATGGATATTGTGATAATAGGCATGTAGAACAGAAAGAACCCAGGGAGTAGAGCCAGAGTCATGGGACACATAGAGTGGGATAATTTTGTTTCATGGAATTCACTTCAGCATTATGAAAGCTAAGGGTGACTTACTAATGATGAAAGGAAAGAAAACCCTGAATCAATCTATCTATCTATCTATCTATCTATCTATCTATCTATCTATCTATCTATCTCAAGCTTTATAACCATCACAGAATATTAACATTGCTCTGTTTGTTTATGCACACCTTTTATGCATGCATACCTCACATAGGAGAACTAGTTTGAGTTTCACTTATACTTTCTAAACTTCCAAATACATTTAAAACTCGTAAGCTAACTAAACACAAAGAATAAAAGGATGTACTTTTTAAGTGACAAGGAATGCAAAATATTCTAAATTGCTTTAAAGGATATTATGTTCAATTTCTGCTTCTACTTTAAGGTATTGTCTAAACTTGAGTAAGAGTCCAGCATTCTCTGTGCTTTAGTATTTTGCCTTTAAAAAGGCTTGCTTATTTCCATGCCATCCTTTAGTAACATAGGGGGAAAGGCATTAAATTCAACGTCAAATCACATCAGGATGATGTGGAGCAAGTATCTCCCTCTGAGTAACAGCATTTCATGGTTTGCAATACTGGAAGCTTATCACAAGCATCGAAAGATGTAGTACAACCAATTTAAGCTTATCCACGGCTAGCTTACAAATAAATGAGTCTCAGACTAAGGTTGTTTTATTTGGCTTTGAAAATTAGTGGAGGGTAACCTCTAATTTACTCTTCTAACTGTTGGCCTAGCTACCTCCCCAGTGGTGAACCCTAGATACTTGCTGTTTCTACTGGCCGTGTACTCATCCATCTCCCTTCCTCTCTCCTCTCCTTCCTCTTTTTGTCCTTGGTCTCTCTTCCTCTAACACAATCACTCCAAAACCACTCCCTTTATTCCAGCCAGTAATTAGCTGTAGGCAATTTTATTTAACAAATAGTTTTAAATCAAGGAACAAGGTTTGCACAGCAAAAGCTTATACACTTGAGAAATCTCTAGTAGTCCTAGACCTTCGGGTGTAGAATTTAGTATTACAATATATAGCAATAGACCAAACCTCAAGGCAAAGAACTCTAACAATGTTGATATCCGATGCCCATACATGTTGTTCTAATTCTAGCATATTTACAAGCACTGATTTGTAACAATGAACACATTTTACGGTTGACTTTTCTGGATAAGAGAACTAGTAAGGAACAAGTGAAAGTTTATAATAGTAAGACCCAGAACACAGATTTTTAGATGAACAAATTACAGAAAATTAGATTAAAAACTATCCTTAGACTGCACTTTCTTTTTATCATGGAGTTGATAAGTGATATTTCTAAGCCAAATATGTTGGAAAGGAATCCTATTTCAAGTGGATCAATGGAAAGATTGGGCTCTCCTGAGAAACTGTACCAGATGTGCCAATGACATCCAGTTCCACATCTGATCAGAGATTGGGGAATAGAAAGTCACAGCATGCTCAGTACCAGACAACACTACCCAGGTGGCTTGCCCTACTTGAGTGTCATCTAACTTAGATCCTCTCCATACTTCTTGGAAAAGTTAGTAAGTGCATCAAAAAGGCCAACGTCAATAATAAGATCATTTTCCTTTGACGTAAGGAAAGGTAGTTTGTAAGTTTTTGCTCAATACATGTTTTACAATTGCCTTTTGATTGCTCTCTTAGTGGGGTTTTGATTCTCAGTTCATCTAAGTTAAAATAATGTCATTAGTGTTTGATATTTATATCCCTGAGATAGAAACAGACAACCTAGTGCATGAATAGTCATTGATTTACTTACCAAAATGTAGTCTTAAAACATTATATGTCAAAGGATATGTGAAATATGAGTTATAATGGAGGAAAATGGTGCAGGGAAGGGAGCCAACAATGTTTTTCTCTTAAATATACATTGACTACAATTATAACAATTATGTAAATTGTTCTTTGTAATGTACAGTTATAAAATCCAGTGAATCCTAACTTAAAGAATTTACAATTCTGTACCTCAATTAGGTTTAATTTTAACTTGCAATAACATCTGAAAACTATCCTTTTAAATATATGACATGTTCTTTAATGCTAAACAACTTAAGTTCAATTATGAGTCTGAAACTAGTCTTCAAACCCATCAAAGATTTGAGAAGGAATTAAATATTTACCTATGTAGGAAGCACAAAAACATAGCTTCCAGAACTTATATAATTTGTAAAGACAGCTGCCTGCCTGGACAGGTCCCAATATTCCTTATAATGTTGGAACATCTTTTTTCATCTTCTTGGCCCAGAACTGTCTGACAGACTTTAACTGAAGCAAGAATTATGAAGAACTAGCTTTTCCTGTTTACGCAGAGCTTAACAGTTGACTGTCCTGCATCTGTTTGTCCTTTTTTTGTACAGCATTTTGTCTATATGTGAAATTATGGCAATTCTTGCCCTGAGGCTAGCTTCCCACAATTGGAGCAACTGCATAGGGAGGTAAAGATGCTCAATATCTTCTTTAACGTGGAATGGGGTACTGTCCAAAGCAGACATTTCTCCTAGTCCAAAGATTTTTAAATAATGTAATGACTTCAAATGCCATATTCTGTGGATCTCTGATGACCAATTATCTATATGTTGTATAACTTAGTTGTTAAACATCAATTACTCTTAGTTGTTTACTATTTGAATAATATTGAAAACATTTTATTGTAATTAAATCAGGATCTAATATTACCAAGAATTTACCATCTGACATTTAACTTGTATTACTTAATCATCCTAAATAGTTTGTAATAGGAGCTAGTAGAAGGGCTGTGTCTAAGCCTGGTTTCTTAAACGAGTTGCATACGTATAAAGCCTAAGAGTAACAAAATTAATTTTAAATTTTGTATCTATATACAAAGATTTATGCCAATGCAAAACTTAAACTTAAATTTGTAACAATATATAAATTGTGTACCAATGTAAGCAAATATAGAACTTGAGTACTGCATCAAAATGTAAAAATTTCTACCAATCTAAGATTATATCTATAAAATGTTTTGCTTAAGAGTAAAGTTAGTAATCCATGCCCACATATCTAATTTCTTATACTATTACTCTATTCCTATTTTTCAACCCCCTTCACTTTATCTAAGAAAGAAAGGATATAGAAAAGAAAGGAAAGATAGAAATATCTGATTTTAGGCTATTTTCCTCCTTATCCAAAATTATGACCATTTCTAAATTATCCCTTAAATGACAACTTATCTATTTACAATAAAATAACCATAACCCAAACCCAAGGAATCAGGATGATGAATATAACTTCTTCCTCCAGAATTGGGGTGATGAATGTTTTTAAATGGGTGTGCAGGGATAGGAAAATTAGAAAATTTGGTTATACTTAAGAAAACTAGCTGTAGCATTTGCTATTCAGTTTCTGTATACTTTGAATGTTTGGGGCTTAACTGAAGTGCTGACTGGATCTGTCTGAAAGGCTGAATAACCAAGGTCATTGGGTATCAGTGCTATTCCTGAAACTGCTCCAGGAGCAAGTCTCTGGAAACAGCATCAGGTCAGGCAGAAAGCTGGAACAGCAGGTCATCTCAGTATCCCCAAGGATAAATCTTATCAGAGCTGCATCTTGATGTTTCATTCTGCAATATATGAATCTTACAACCAAATTTTTAGTTCTATGAATATATTTATATGAATTGTGCAAGGTGCACCAATCAGTTAAGGGATTTTTGCTCCTGGTTTGAGCAGTCTTTTATATGGGTTAATTTTATCAATAGCCAATTGTAATAAATCTTCATTCATGTCATATGAAGGATGGCATAGTGAATTTTAAGGATTCTGCAACTAACAAGATTTATTGGTTAATTAAATGTGGTATATTTACCCGATAGTGTACTATTCAGCTATTAAGAAAAATGAATCTATGAAATTCTTAGGCAAATGGATGGAACTAGAAAACATCATTCTGAGTGAGGTAACCAAATCACAAAAGAACGCACATGGTATGCACTCACTGATAAGTGGATATTAGCCCCAAAGCTCTGAATAACCAAGATACAATCCACAGACCACATGAAGCTCAAGAAGGAAGACCAAATTATGGGTGTTTTGGTTCTTTTGAGAAGGGTAACAAAATACTCACAGGAGCAAATAGATAAAGTATAGAGAAGAGACTGAAGGAAAGGCCATCCAGAGACTGTACCACCTGGGGATTCATCCCATATACACTCATCAAAACACAACACTATTGTATCGATGCCAAGAAATGCATGCTGAAAGGAACCTGATATGACTGTTTCCTGAAAGACCCTGCCAGAGCCTTACAAATACAGAGGTAGATGCTCGCAGCCAACCATTGGACCGAGGTTTGGGTCCCCAATGGAGGAGTTAGAGAAAAGACTAAAGGACTTCTTAATTTTTGAATGACTCGCTCATCCATTCCTATCTTATTCCTGCTCTGTGGCTTGTCTTATCCCAGCAGGAGCTCAGGGACTCAGGAGAGTTCAAGAGGACCATACAGATTGCTCCACTGAGAAACCAATTCTCCCCACTTCCTAATCTTAAACGAAAGGCATGTGTATTCTATTTGGGAATTGCCAATTAATTTTTAAAAGTGATTTCTTGCCAGACATGTTAGACAACATCTATAGAACTAAATTTTAATAAATTCTGTGTGCAGGTTTGTTATCCACCTCAAAGGTTTATGCTCCTAAATGAAAGATACATACACAACCTATGTATTTTAATATGCCCTAAACAGCACAATAGCTAACCCATTCTCTAACTTCCATGCTGCTAATCTCCTCCCACTGATAATCCTGAGTTATTACTTGTGAAATTCTATGGTCTATCTTGGTTGTTCTAAACCCAGGAGGACAGCCTTCTAGGCCATGCTCTACCAGATCTTTCACATGGCATCTATACCCCTCTGTCCTCCACTCTTCTCAGACATACTGTCTTTCCCAAGCCCAGAAATCCTAAAATCCTACCTCGATCTGTCCTCCCCAACTACTGGCTGTTGGTATCTTTATTTACCAATCAGAAACAATGGGTTCAGGTTCCCCAAAACGTCATGCAGACCCTCTCATGCATGCAGATTTTTGTGGAAGATAATTAGCATTCATAATAGAAGCAGCTATAATATATAGTATGTAGTATACAATATATAAAACATTATAACACATATAATATATAACACATATATGGTAATTATGTAAATACAATATGAAATATATAATATATGGCACATAATATATACATATAATATATAACATGTACAACATATAATATATCATATAATGTATGAAATATAACATATGTGTGGTATATGACATATGATACAGAGATATGAAATATGAACACCCTCATAGAAGCAGGGAGAGGGAAGATGGGATAGAGGATAACTAGGAAAGGGAATAACATTTAAAATGTAAATAAATATAATATACAATGGAAAAAAAGAAGCATAAACTTTTCTGAGGAAAAAAAGAACAGCTTGTCACATTTCTGCCTTTAAAGAGCACTTCAGTCCTGTGAACAAATATGTATTTAAAAAGTTCTGGGGTAACAGAAGGCCACACAGTCAATACATTGCATGGCACTTGTTTGTTCTCAAATTCTCAAAAAGTTGCTTATGAGAAAGAAGCCATAAATTTCAGATTATTATATTTCAAATATGTATGTACTAAAAAGGGTGAAAGAAATATTTTTCAGTTTCAAACCATTGCTCTTTTAAGCAAAGAGGTAAGCTACTCACCCAGCTGACTAAAACTCTAGTAAAAAGTTCTTTACTCATATCTTCCTTGTTAAGATAAATGAAAATATGAGCCAATGTTAATGCTGTATGTATCCTGAGAAAGCTATTGCTTAGAGTTCATAACTGCTTATTGATAGCAGCTGAGTTCACAGGGCCTGGATAGAGATACAGAAGAAGAATTCAAAGAATTCCACCCAGCCTTGGCCACATAAGGACACACTAACTTAAATTCTTCCTTTCTGGAAAACATATTGCAAGTTTACAAATAACATCTTTGAATTGTTATTCTAAATGAAAATAGTATTTTGAATATTTTATATCGAAAAATGTTGACCAGGATATACTTCTTCACATTATATTTAAAAATATTTCCCAGACCATTAAAATTAGAAGCTATTTAAAGTTATATAATTGTTGACTATCTTCTTTCCTGAGCTGTTTTAACCATATTTATTATTTGAATACAAATTCCAATAAAATATAATTGCATGTTTTTCCTCCTTGGAATAATTTTTAAGTTCATTATAAGAATCATGGATTTTTTTTTTACAAAAACCCTACTTACATTCATATTATCATTTTTATTCTGAAGTTTTTAATGAAAACAGTTTTTTCATGCAATCTGTTCTAATTATGTCCCTCATTCCCTAACATCTTTGAGTATTCCAAATTCTTTCCTCTTCCCTACTCACAAATAGACACCCTTTCTCTCTCATTAGGATAAAATCAGGCTTCTGAAATATACCAATAATAAAACAAAATAAGGTAAAACAAAAAACTCAGAATTAGACATAAACAACAGGAAAAAAAAGAGCCAAAAAAGCTCAAGGATCACACATGTATTCAATTGAACACAAATTCTCACAGGCTGAAATTCCATAAAAACACAAAGCCAGAAACCTTAATATAGGAACAAAAGACTTGTAAGGTTTGAAAAATAAAAAAATGTTAAACTCCGACAAAGCATTATGAGATAAATAATCTTGAAAAATTCATTTTGTGCTGACCATCTATTGCTAGGTATGGGTTTTGCCCTACAATAGTTTGTATCCCTAGGAAGATTCCCCTGGAGAAAACTAAATTTTCTTTTATGAGAGGTTATCAGATGGAGATAGCTTGTGAGTTTGGGAGAGGGGCTTGAGTCTACTTCACTTCTCAGTACTAGGAACCCCATCTGGCTTAGACCAATTGCAGACCCCATGCATACTGCCTCAGTCTCTGTGAAATCATATGTACTTCTAGAAGACTTTGTTCCCATGGTTTTTGCCATGATGTTTTGCTTTTTCTGTCTTTTTGTCTCTTCTTCCATAACACTTACTCAGTTTTGAGGGACTGATATGATAGAGATATGCTGTTTAGATCTAAGTGTTCGAAGGTCTCTCTCACTGCCTGTATACTGTCTAGCTGGGTCTCTGTATTTGCTCTCATCTAATACAGAAGGAAGCTTCTCTGGTAATAGCTGAGCAATACACTGATATATGAGTATAAAAATATCACCAAGAGTCTTCAATTTCCTTCTTTAGAGACCTGAAGTTTTTGTCATATAAATCTTTCACTTGTTTAGTTAGAGTCACACCAAGATACTTTATATTGTTTGTGGCTATTGTGAAGGGTTCATTTCCCTAATTTCTTTCTCAGCCTGCTTATCCTTTGAGTATAGGAAGACTACTGATTTGCTTGAGTTGATTTTATAACCAGCCACTTTGCTGAAGTTGTTTATCAGTTGTAGGATTTCTCTGGTGGAGCTTTTTGGGTCACTTAAGTATACTATCATATCATCTGCAAAAAGTGATAGTTTGAATTCTTCCTTTCCAATTTTTATCCCTTTGACTTTCTTATGTTGTTGAATTGCTCTAGCTAGTACCTCAAGTACGATACTGAAAAGATATGGTGAGAGGGGGCAGCCTTGTCTAGCTGTAAATTGCTTTTACTATGTTTAGGTATGGGCCTTGAATTCCTGTTCTTTCCAAGACTTTTAGCATGAAAGGATGCTGAATTTTGTCAAATGCTTTTTCAGCATCCAATGAGATGTCCATGTGGTTTTTTTTCTTTGAATTTGTTTATGTAGTGGATTACATTGATGGATTTTCATATATTGAACCATCCATGCATCCCTGGGATGAAGCCAAATTGATCGTGGTGAAGGATCGTTTTGATGTGTTCTTGGATTCAGTTGGCAAGAATTTTATTGAGTATTTTTGCATCGATGTTCATAACGGAAATTGGTCTGAAGTTCTCTTTCTTAGTTGGATCTTTGTGTGGTTTTGGTATCTTCCATCAACCTCAATAGTAGATAACCCCTGAAAAACAAAAATAACATCAAAAATGATAGGAAGAAATAATCACTGTTCCTTAATATCTCTTAACATCAATTCCCCAATAAAAAGACATAGACTAACAGACTGGCTACAGAAACAAGACCCTACATTTTGCTGCATACAAGGTTACTATGCTGCTTTTTCTAGGGTGTAGTTTCTCTCCTTGTATTGGAGTTTTCCTTCTATTATCCTTTGTAGAGCTGGGTTAGTGGAAAGATGTTGTGTAAATTTGGTCTTGTCATGGAATATTTTGATTGAGAGTTTTGCTGGGTATAGTAGTCTTGGTTGACATTTGTGTTCTCTTTGAGTCTGCATGAGATCAGCCCAGGATCTTCTAGCTTTCATGGTCTCTGTAGCGAAGTCTGGTGTGATTCTGATAGGTCTTTCTTTATGTTACTTGGCCTTTTTCTCTTACTGCCTTTAATATTCTTTTTTTGTTTAGTATGTTTGGGGTTTTGATTATTTTGTGACAGGAGGTATTTCTGTTCTGGTCCAGTCTGTTTGGAGTTCTGTATGCTTCTTGTATATTCATGGGCATCTCTCTCTTTAGGCTAGGGAAGTTTTCTTCAATAATTTTGTTGAAGATATGTGCTGGCCCTTTAAATTGTAGATCTTCACACTCATCTATCCCTATAATCCTTAAATTTGGTCTTCTCATTGTGTCCTGTATTTCCTGGATGTTTTGGGTTACAAGCCTTTTGCATTTTGCATTTTATTTGACTGTGGAGTCAATGGTTTCCATGGTGTCTTCAGCATCTGAGATTCTTTCTTCTATAACTTATATTCTGTTGTTGATATTTGCATCCTTGACCCTGATTTCTTCCCAAGGTTTTCTATCTCCAAAGTTGTCTCTCTTTGTGATTTCTTAGTTGTTTCTCCCTCTGTGTTTAGATCTTGGATGGTTTTGCTCAGTTCTTTCACTTGTTTGTGTTTTCTTGCAATTCTTTAAGAGATTTTTTTGTTTCCTCTTTCATGACTTCTGCCTGTTGACTCAATTTCTCCTGCATTACTTTAAGTGATTTTTTTCATTTCCTCTTTATTGGCTTCTGTTTGTTGATTCATATTCTCCTGGAATTCTTTAAGTGATTTTTTTATGTTTGCATTGTAAGGATTTCAACCCTATTCATGTTCCCCTGCATTTATTTTTTATTTTCTATATTCTATGTTTACATTCCAAAGGCTTTCCCCTTTCCCAGTTCCCCCTCCCTATGTCCCATAGTTCCTCTCCCCCCAACTATTCCCCAATCATTCCCCCTACCCCCACAGTTTCTCTACAAAACTGGATCCAATCTTTCCAGGCCCAGGGTCCTCTCCTTTCTTCTTGGGAATCATTTGACTTGCTAATTGTGCCTTGAGTATTTAGGGCTTCTGGGCTCATTAATATCCACTTATCAGTGATTGCAATCCATGTGTATTCTTTTGTGATTGGGTTAGCTCACTCAGGATGATATTTTCCAGGTCTAACCATTTACCTACAAATTGCATGAATTCATGATTTTTAATTGCTGAGTAGTATTCCATTGTATAAATATACCACATTTTCTGTATCCATTCCTCCTTTGGGGGATATTTGGGCTCCTTCCAACTTCTGGCTATTATAAACAAGGCTGCTATAAACATAGTGGAGCATGTGTCTTTATTGTATGCAGGGGAATCCTCTGGGTATATGCCCAGGAGTGGTATGCCAGGGTCCTCTGGAAGGAACATGCCCATTTCTGAGGAACCGCCACACTGATTTCCAGAGCGGTTTTACCATTTTGCAATCCCACCAACAGTGGAGGAGTGTTCCTCTTTCTCCACATCCTCGCCAGCATTTGTCGTCTCTTGAGTTTTTAATCTTAGCCATTCTGACTGGTGTGAGGTAGAATCTCAGGGTTGTTTTGATTTGCATTTCTCTGATGACTAACGATGTTGAACATTTTTTAAGGTGTTTCTCAGCCATCTGAATTTCTTCTGGTGAAAATTCTTTGTTTAGCTCTGTGCCCCATTTTTTGATAGGGTTATTTGGTTCTTTGGGGTCTAACTTCTTGAGTTCTTTGTATATATTGGATATTAGCCCTCTGTCGGATGTGGGGTTGGTGAAGATCTTTCCCCACTTTGTTGGTTGCCGTTTTGTCCTTCTGACAGTGTCCTTTGCCTTGCAGAAACTTTGTAATTTTATGAGGTCCCATTTGTCAATTCTTGATCTTAGTGCATAAGCTATTGGTGTTCTGTTCAGGAACTTTCCCCCTGTGCCTATGTGCTCAAGGGTCTTCCCAAGTTTCTTTCCTAATAGTTTCAGTGTGTCTGGTTTTATGTGGAGGTCCTTGATCCACTTGGAGTTGATATTAGTGCAAGGAGGTAAGAGTGGGTCAATTCGCATTCTTCTGCATGTTGACCTCCAGTTGAACCAGCACCATTTGTTGAAAAGACTATCTTTTTTCCACTGGATGGTTGTGGCTCCTTTATCAAAGATCAAGTGACCATAAGTCTGTGGGTTAATTTCTGTGTCTTCAATCCTATTCCATTGATCCACTTGCCTGTTGCTGTACCAATACCATGCAGTTTTTAACACAATTGCTCTGTAGTACTGTTTAAGGTCAGGGATATTGATTCCCCCAGAAGTCCTTTTATTGTTGAGAATAGTTTTAGCTATCCTGGGTTTTTTGGTGCTCCAGATGAATTTGAGAATTGCTCTTTCTAGATCTATAAAGAATTGAGTTGGGATTTTGATGGGGATTGCATTGAATCTGTATATTGCTTTTGGTAAGATGGCCATTTTTACTATATTGATCCTGCCAATCCAGGAGCAAGAAATATTTTTCCATCTTCTGAGGTCTTCTTCGATTTCTTTCTTCAAGGACTTGAAGTTCCTGTCATACAGATCTTTTGCTTGTTTGGTTAGAGTTACGCCAAGGTATTTTATGTTGTTTGTGGCTATTGTGAAGGGTGTTATTTCCCTAACTTCTTTCTCAGCCTGCTTGTCCTTTGAGTACAAGAAGGCTACTGATTTGCTTGAGTTAATTTTATAACCAGCCACTTTGCTGAAGTTGTTTATCAGCTGTAGAAGTTATCTGGTGGAATTTTTTGGGTCACTTAAGTAAACTATCATATCATCTGCAAATAATGATAATTTGACTTCTTCCTTTCCAATTTGTATCCCTTTGACTTCCTTATGTTGTCTAATTGCTCTTGCTAGAACTTCAAGTACTATATTGAAAAGATGTGGAGAGAGAGGGCAGCCTTGTCTAGTCCCTGATTTTAGTGGGAATGCTTCAAGTTTCTCTCCATTTATTTTGATGTTGGCTACTGGTTTGCTGTAGATTGCTTTTACTATGTTTAGGTATGGGCCTTGAATTCCTGCTCTTTCCATGACTTTTAGCATGAAAGGTTGCTGAATTTTGTCGAATGCTTTTTCAGCATCTAATGAGATGACCATGTGGTTTTTTCTTTTAGTTTGTTTATGTAGTGGATTACATTGATGGATTTCCGTATGTTGAACCATCCCTGCATCCCTGGGATGAAGCCTACTTGATCATGGTGGATGATCGTTTTGATGTGCTCTTGGATTTGGTTGGCAAGAATTTTATTTAGTATTTTTGCATCGATATTCATAAGAGAAATTGGTCTGTAGTTCTCTTTCTTTGTTGTTTCTTTTTGTGGTTTAGGTATTAGCGTAATTGTGGCTTCAAAGAATGAGTTGGGCAGTATCACTTCTGTCTCTATTTTGTGGAATAGTTTGAAAAGTATTGGTCTTAAGTCTTCTTTGAAGGTCTGGTAGAATTCTGCACTAAAACCATCTGGTCCCGTACTTTTCTTGGTTGGGAGGCTTTCTATAACCCCTTCTATTTCTTTAGGGGTTATGGGACTATTTATCTGCTCTATTTGATGCTGATTTAATTTTGGTATTTGGTATCTGTCTAGGAAATTGTCCATTTCCTCTAGATTCTCCAGTTGTTTTGAGTATAGACCTTTGTAGTAGGATCTGATGATCTTTTGAATTTCCTCAGTTTCTGTTGTTATGTCTCCCTTTTCATTTCTTATTTTGTTAATTTGGATGCTGTCTCTGTGTCCTTTGGTTAGTCCGGCTAGGGGTTTATCTATCTTGTTGATTTTCTCAAAGAACCAACTCGTGGTCTTGTTGATTCTTTGTATGGTTCTCTTTGTTTCTATTTGATTGATTTCAGCCCTGAGTTTGATGATTTCTTGTCTTTTGCTCCTGCTGGGTGAATTAACTTGTTTTTCTTCCAGGGCTTTAAGGTGTGCCGTTAAGGTGCTAGTGTATGCTCTCTCCAGTTTCTTTTTGGATGCACTTAGAGCTATGAGTTTTCCTCTTAGCACTGCTTTCATTGTGTCCCATAGATTTGGGTAGGTTGTACCTTCATTTTCATTGAATTCTAAAAAGTCTTTGATTTCTTTTTTTATTTCTTCCTTGACCAAAGTGTCATTGAGTAGAGTATTGTTCAGTTTCCATGTGTATGTGGGCTTTCTGTTGTTTTTGTTGCTATTGAAGACCACTCTTACTCCATGGTGATCTGATAGGAGGCATGGGATTAGCTCGATCTTCTTGTATTTGTTGACATCTATTTTGTGACCAATTATATGGTCTATTTTGGAGAAGGTACCATGTGGAGCTGAGAAAAAGGTATATTCTTTAGCTTTAGGATGAAAATGTTCTATATATATCTGTTAAATCCAATTGGTCCAGAGTTTCAATTAGTTTCACTGTGTCCCTGTTTAGTTTCTGCTTTCCTGATCGGTCCATTGAGGAGAGTGGAGTGTTGAAGTCACCCACAATTATTGTATTAGGTGTAATGTGTGCTTTAAGCTTTAGTAAGGTTTCTTTTACGAATGATGGTGCCCTTGCATTTGGAGCATAGATGTTCAGTATTGAGAGCTCTTCTTGGTGGATTTTCCCTTTGGCCAGCAAGAAGTGACCTTCTGAGTCTCTTTTGATGATTTTAGGTTGGAAGTCAATTTTATCTGATATTAGAATGACTACTCCAGCTTGTTTCCTGAGACCATTTGCTTGTAAAATTGTCTTCCAGCCTTTTACTCTAAGGCAGTGTTTGTCTTTAACACTGAGATGTGTTTCCTGTATGCAGCAAAATGTAGGGTCCTGTTTCTTTATCCAGTCTGTTAATCTATGTCTTTTTATTGGGGAATTGAGTCCATTGAAAAATATGGAACACTTCACGAATTTGCGTGTCATCCTTGCGCAGGGGCCATGCTAATCTTCTCTGTATCGTTCCAATTTTAGTACATGTGCTGCCGAAGCGAGTACCCCCTGCATTTCTTTAAGAGATTTGTTTATGTCTTTTTTGTGTTCCTCTAGGAGCATCATGACCAGAGTTTTTAAATCCAACTCTTGTTTTTCTGGTGTCTTGGGGTATCCAGGACTTGTTGTGGTTGGCGAATTGGGTCTAGGTGCTGCCATACTGCCTTGATTTCTGTTAGTAACATTCGTACATTTGCCTTTTGCCATCTGTTTATCACTGGAGTTAGTTGGTCTTGTTGTTACTGGTTGGTGTTTGAAGCTCCTTTGACCCTGGCATTTGGTGATGCTGTCATAGAGAGTTTCCTTGCTCCTGAGGTGGAGACTGGAAGGTTTCTGCTACTGGGCTCAGAATTACCTCCTCAGCTCTGCTGGGCCGGATCCAAGTCTTCCCCAGGCTTGCTGCTGGACCTGTAATTGGCCTCTCGCGGTATCCTCCTGGCCTGTCTAGTTGCCAGCTCTTAAGAATCAGATCTTTTTTTCCACCAATCCGGGCTTGTCTGTTAGATCTTTATGGTGACCTGGGCTCCTCTCTTGGTTCTATATAGTGACCTGTTCAGGCCACCAGCTCCAAGATGGTGGCGGATCTCAGGGCTCTGTCTAACCGTGGGATTCCCTGCAGGACTGGAGGTTTCCTGTTTGGACTGCTGGAGCCAAGATGGTGGCAGTCTCAGTCCACAGGGCTCTGTCTGGTTAGCTGTCTGTGGTGTCCTGAGAAAAGATGTCCACCTCTGGCTGTACTCCAGGCACAGACCCACGAGCAGGTTGGTGCCAGTGTGGGTCGGCGCAGAGACCGCCCACCAAGTTGATCTGGCTCTGGGTGCACTGCCAAGCTGTTGGTGCACAGACCTCCCACCAAGCTGCTCTGGCCCTGGGTGCAGGCAAGAGCCTGAAGGGGTAGTCAAAGCTAGGCTAGGTCTCTGTTCACGCACCTGACCCCAGCCGCCAGCTGTCTGCAGTGACCCAAGGCAAGATGGCAGCCTAGCTGCAAGTCCAGAGAGCAGGCCCCCAGTGGTTGGAGACAGCCGCAGACCTGTTAGTGCACAGACCTCCCGCCGAGCTGCTCTGGCTCTGGGCTCAGGCAAGAGTCTGATGGGGTAGTCGATGCTAGGCTAGGTCTCTTTCCATGCACCTGACCCCAGCTGCCAGCTGTCTGCAGTGACTGGAGGCAGGATGGCGGCCTCACTGCAAGCCTTAGGTGTAGCTTTTAAAGAACAACATTACCAATATTGAATAATTTTCCTAATTCTGATGTTTTATTACAGAATTTACTGACATTAATATAATACCATATGAGATTTCGCTAATTCCATTAGTTGTCTCAAAACCCAATGGCAAAGCAGTATGCAGAATTTATAAGTTAGCAGCTGAATTACAGTTCATAAACTTGTATCTCAATTTACCATGAAAAATTTTAAGCCACTTTGTATTGAGCAGCATGAAGTAAAATAATTTTCATAGGTAAAACTGAACCAAGTTTTTAATGGGAATTCTTAAATATAAGAAACTGATTATTTTAAAAAAATAATAAAGCAATATCAGAACAGTTCCCATTAGGTTGCTGTTTTGGTTGTTCAATATGTTTAATATTGTCATCTGAACATAGATGTTGTAGAAAAGCAATACTAAATATATTAAAAATAAATATATATGACCAGCTATATTTATATATAACAATAATTAAGAAGATCTCATGGATTTAAAGGGAGTGAGGAGGATAGGTAGGCGTTAGAGTGGAGAAAGCATTAGGTGTAAATGATGTAAATACTGTACTCATGTATAAAATTCTCAATATAATAAATAGAGAAAATATGCCATCCTGGCAAAGTGGTGCAACCCTTTAATCCCAACATGTGGGAGGGAGAAGCTGGCAAGTATTTGTCAATTTGAGGCAAGCCTGGTCTAAATAGTGAGTTCTATGACAGTCAGAGCTACAGAGTGAGAACCTATCTTGAATAAATAAAACAAAACAAAAAAAACACCCAACAAACCCAAACCAAAACAAAAACTGGAGAAAGAACTAACAGATAAATAAGGAATGCTATGAGTGGGAGACATGGCCTTTTCAAAGGAAAAGAACACCAATTGGTTATTCAGTAACAAATGGTAGGCCCTGAAATCATATATGTAACATAATACAGATTAGAGAGATTTTATTCATGTATTTAGCTATAAAGATGAGTATGTGCACATACACAATACATATTTAACAATAGGGTTATGAGTTTGAAAGAGAACAAGCAGCAGTATATTGAGCTTTTAGGAAAAGAAAAGGAAGGAAGAAAATTGTATAATTATATGATAATCTCTTCATTAATGGAAGTCAGGAATAGGAACTCAAAGAGGGCAGAACCTGGATGAAGGAACTGATGCAGAGGCCAGGGAGGAGTACTGCTCACTGGCTTGCTTACATGGCTTGCTCAGCCTGCTTTCTTCTAAAACCCAGAACGACCAGTCCAGACATGATTCCACTTACAGTGTTTGGGGCCTTTGCCCATTGATTAATAACTGAGAAAATTCCTCACATCTGAATCTCATGAAGGCATTTCCTCAACTGAGGCTCCTTTCTCTCTGAAGACTCTAGTTTGTGCCAAATTGACACAAAACCAGTCAGTACAACTGGTCCCTTGTTAACTTGATCCATAAGCATGTCACTAATAAGCCACAACCCTTTTTATTCATCCCTCATTAAAAACATAAATAACTTTAGAAGTCCTACAGTCTACAAATTCAAACACATTGAAATTTCAGTCTCTTTAAAATACTCGAATTTCTTATAAAATATCCAATTTCTTTTAAAATAGTCTAAAATTTGATTTCTCAATTGTGGGGTACATTAAAATAAAAATAAATAAATAAAACAAATAGTTTCTTACTTCAAGAATGAAAAATCAGGGCACAATCACAGTCAAAGCAAAGCAAAATTAAACTCCCATCACCAGTGTCTGGGATCCACTCACGATCTTCGGTATTGCTCCAAAGGGTTTGGGTCACTTCTCTAGCTCTTCCCTCTGTAGCACACTCAGTTTGCATTCTATGCTCTGGCTAGCTCTACTCCACTACTGTTGCTGTTTTTGATGGTCATCCTATGGTTCTTGGATCTCCAAAACTGCTAGGGTTCTTTGTTGCAACTGGGCTTCACTTTCACCAATAGCCTTTCATAGTCTCTCTTCCTGGTTCCAAGCCTCAACTTCTCTGCATGACCTCTTAAATATGGAGCTACCAACTATCACAGAAGTTGCACCTTCACCAGTGGCCTATCCTGGCCTCTCATGGTGCCAAGCCTCAGCTGCTCCTGTTATAGAGGCAGCCGGTGTTATACCTCATACTGGCATCCAGGATTTGTAATGTGTAAGAGTCACACAGTAGTTCTAGTTTTGAAGGAAAGAAAATGTCATGGTGAGCAGCTGCAGGTAGGACGGAAGATCAATGGAATAGAATTGAAGGCCCAGAAAAGAACCCACACATGTATGGTCACTTGATATTTGGCAAAGGAGCTAAAATATACGGTGGAAAAAAAACAGCATTTTTAACAAATGTGCTGGATCAACTGGAGATCTGCATGCAGAAAAATGCAAAGTGACCCATTCTTATCTCCTTGCACAAAGCTCAAGTCCAAGTGGATCAAGGATCTACACATAAAACCAGATACACTGAAGCTTATAGAGGAGAAAGTGGGGATGAATCTTGAACACGTGGGTACAAGGGAAAAGTTCCTGCAGAGAACACCAAATGGCTTATGCTCTAAGAACAAGAATCGACAAATGGGACCTCATAAAACTGCAAAGCTTCTGTAAGGCAAAGGACACAATCAATAGAACAAAATGGCAACCAATAAATTGGGAAAAGATCTTTACTAACCCTACATCCGATAGAGGGCTAATATCCAATGTATACAAAGAACTCAAGAAGTTAGACTCTAGTCAAATAACCCTATTAAAAATGGGGTATAGAGTTAAACAGGGAATTCTCAACTGAGGAAATTCGAATGGCTCTAAAGCACCTAAAGAAATGTTCAGCATCCTTAGTTATCAGGGAAATGCAAATCAAAACAACACTGAGATTCTACCTTACACCAGTCAGAATGGCTAAGGTGAAAAACTCAGTTGACAGCAGATGCTGGAGAGGATGTGGGGAAAAAGGAACACTGAATGGTATTAGTACAACCACAGGCAAGTAGATCAATGGAATAGAATTGAAGACCCAGAAATGAATCCACAGAGTTATGGTCACTTGATCTTTGATAAAGGAGCTACAACCATCCAGTGGAAAAAAGATAGCCTTTTCAACAAGTGGTGTTGGTTCAACTGGAGGTCAATATGCAGAAGAATGCAAATTGACCCACTCTTATCACCATGTACTAAGATCAACTCCAAGTGGATCAAGGACATAAAGCCAGACACACTGAAACTAATAGAAAAGAAACTGGGGAAGACCCTGGAGGACATAGGCACAGGGGGAAAGTTCCTGAACAGAACACCAATAACTTATGCTCTAAGATCAGGAATTGACAAATGGGACCTCATAAAATTACAAAATTTCTGTAAGGCAAAAGACACTGTCAGAAGAACAAAACAACAACCAACAAATTAGGAAAAGATCTTAACCAACCCCACATCCAACAGAGAGCTAATATCCAATATATACAAAGAACTCAAGAAGTTAGACCCCAAAGAACCAAATAACCCTATTAAAAATGGGATACAGAGCTAAACAAGGAATTTTTCACCAGAAGAAATTCGGTGAAGAGATGTTCAACATCATTAGTCATCAGGGAAATGCAAATCAAAACAACCCTGAGATTCCACCCCACACCAGTCAGAATGGCTAAGATTAAAAACTCAAGAGACAACAGGTGCTGGAGAGGATGTGGAGAAAGAGGAACACTCCTCCACTGCTGGTGGGAATGCAAAATGGTACAACCGCTCTGGAAATCAGTGTGGCGGTTCCTCAGAAAATTCGGCATGACACTTCCAAAGGACCCTGTCATACCACTCCTGGGCATATACCCAGAGGATTTCCCTGTATGCAATAAAGATACATGCTCCACTATGTTCATAGCAACCTTATTTATAATAGCCAGAAGCTGGAAGGAGCCCAGATGTCCCTCAAAGGAGGAATGGATACAGAAAATGTGATATATTTATAAAATGGAATACTACTCAGCAATTAAAAATAATGAATTCATGCAATTTGTAGGCAAATGGTTGGATCTGGAAAATATCATCCTAAGTGAGTTAACCCAATCACAAAAGAATACTCATGAAATGCAATCACTGATAAGTGGATATTAATGAGCCCAGAAGCTATGAATACTCAAGGCACAATTAGCAAATCAAAAGATTCCCAAATAGAAGGAATGAAAGGACACTGGTCCAGAAAGACTGGTTCCAGTCTTGCAGGAGAGTACCAGAACTGAGAAAGGGTTGGGGGGTGATTGGGGAATGCAAGGGGGGTTTTTGGGGGAGCGGCAGGGTGAGGACTTATGGAACACATGGTGAGGGGGGAAGTGGGAAAGGGGAAAGCCTTTGGAATGTAAATAAAGAATATAGAAAATAAAATTAAAAAATTAAATTATTAAAGAAAAGATAAAATTACTATTGCATAAAAAGAAAAAAAAAGAATAGACAAATGGGACCTCAAAAAATTACAAAGTTTCTGTAAGGCAAAAGACACTGTCAAAAGGACAAATTGGCAACCAACAAATTGGGAAATGATCTTCACCAACCCTATGTCTAACAGAGGGCTAATATCCAATGTATACAAAGAACTCAAGAAGTTAGACCCCAAAGAACCAAATAACCCTATCAAAAATGGGGTACAGAGTTAACAAAGAATTCTCACCAGAAGAAATTCGGATGGCTGAGAAGCACCTTAAGAGATGTTCAACATCATTAGTCATCAGGGAAATGCAAATCAAAACAACCCTGAGATTCCACCTCACACCAGTCAGAATGGCTAAGCTTAAAAACTCAGGAAACAGCAGGTGTTGGCAAGGATGTGGAGAAAGAGGAACACTCCTCCACTGCTAGTGGGATTGCAAGCTGGTACAACCATTCTGGAAATCAATCTGGCGGTTCCTCAGAAAACGACACGATACTTCCGGAGGATACTGCCATACCACTCCTGGACATATAACCAGAAGATTTCCCAGCATGCAATAAGGATACATGCTCCACTATGTTCATAGCAACCTTATTTATAATAGCCAGAAGCTGGAAAGAACCCAAATGTCCCTCAATGGAGGAATGGATACAAAAAATGTGGTATATATACACAATGGTGTACTATTCAACCATTAGAAACAATGAATTCATGAAATTCTTAGAGAAATGGATGGAGTTGGAGAACATCATACTAAGTGAGGTAACCCAGTCTCAAAAGAATACCCATGGTAAGCAGTCACTGTTAAGTAGATATTAACCTAGAATCTTGGGACACCAAAGACACAATCCACATACCAAATGTTGTCCTCACAAGAAGGAAGGAGTGGACCCTGGTTCTGGAAAGACTCAATGCATCAGTGTAGGGGAATACCAGAACAGGGAAGTAGGAAGGGGTTGATGGGGGAACAGGGAAAAGGGCATATGGGACCTTTGGGGGTTGGGGAACCAGGAAAAGGGAAATGAAATGTAAATAAAGAATATATCCAATAAAAAAACAAATGTTTTGCATGTAAATCTCTGATTTTATCACAAAATGTTTTTAATTCCACCTTCAATTAATTTAAAAGGTTTTAAATTAATTTTATCCATATAATTTTCCATGAAATAGTCAATTTTAACATTTTTGTATATGTTTCTTGAATTTTAACAGAAATATTTTCCATGTAAATCTTCAATTTTATCTAAAAATATTTCTAATTCCACTTTCCATCAACTTCAAATTATTTTTGCGATTACAGTTTTATCCGTATAATTTTCCATGATAATCTTCAATTTTAACATGTTTTCTATATATTTCTTCAATTATATCAGAAATATTTTCCATGTAAATCCTCAACTTTATCTGAAAATGTTCATAATTCAACTGTCAATCAACTTAGAAATACTTTTATTCCTACCATTATTATATCTCTATAAAATTTTCCATGATAATCTTCAATTTTAAAATGTTTCTGTACATTTTTCTACAATTTTATCAGAAATATTTTGACATAAGTCTTCAATTCAATTATAAAATGTTTCTACTTCCTTTTTCAATTAATTTAGCAATGTTTTTATGTCTTCCACTTTACTCTTTAATATTCCATAAAAATGAAATTTTAATGTGTTTTTCTTTATATCTCTTCTATTTTATCAGAAATATTTTCCATGTAAATCTTCAACTTCATCATAAAATGTTTTACATCGTTTCTCGGTAACAGAACTTGGTTTTCAAAAAGAAAAAGAAAAAAAAGAGAGAGTAATCTTCTTTCAACAAACCCAAATTAAAATAGCCACACAATCATAAATATAACATAAAAAATAACATAAAGCGACAACCACTGTTCCTTAATATCTCTTAATAGCAGTGGAATCAATTCCCTAATAAAAATACATATAATAACTGACTGGATATGAAAAAGAGGAATTACTTTGGAGTCTTTAGAACACTTAGCACCTTTCATATCATTTTCATGTACTTATCCCTCTAGTTATCCTATTCTGCAATCCAAGCTTGGGCTTTAACTTGTTACTGATGGATAAATGTAATTTCTTCTGCTTTCCCACAATTACTGACTTACTGAGGGTTGGGTGAGAGGGTGGAGAAATCTGCATCACCCTGAAGAATGAGACTTTAACGTGACATTTTGAAAGGTTTAGAAATGGAAATAGATAACTTTTCTTGAAGGAAAAGTCAAATGTAGATGTCAGATTATCTCATTGATTCCTATTGGCAAGCATCCTAAGAACATAATGATTAGATTTAGGAAGCAGCAGCATGATGAATGATTGAATCGTGTAATAGAAAGAACTCACAATCTTTATTTGTCAACTCTAAATCAAACAATCAGCCTGATTTCTCTATGACTGTATTAACAAATGCAGTCTTATTACTAAGAAAATTTGTGGGTTTTTTGCTTTGTTTTGTTGTTTGTTTTTGTTGTTGTTGTTACTTAAGGCTGAATTGTGATGACTGAAACTTGGATAGCTAGTTAAAAAGACAATACATTGAACAACTGTGAATAGTCAAGGTCAGGGCACTATTAACAAACACAAAAGAAAAAGCTGCATTAGAATGGAGCTGGACACTATCAGCAAACAAGTTAGGACAGCAAACGAGTAAGGTTCAAGGGGGAAAGAAGGACAGGTTGAATAGAATTAAAAGGTGTAAGGTTCTTAGCCTGCAGTATATTATTATAATTTATGACACAAAAATTTTCTAGTAACCTTGGATATAAGATAAATGTGTATGTTCTTGGAAGAGCATGAAACTAGAACACCAAATGATATTGCCAAATGGCTGATGAGGCATAAAAATAGTTTCTCTTAGAAAAGGCTTCAGAGAAAATAATTTCTGTGATGATTTGAATAAATGCATCCTCATAGATCCATAGGTATTGGTACTATTAGAAGGTGGGGACTTAAGAGCTTTTAATTGCTCAAGCCACAACCAATACGGCATTTTTTTTCTCCCCTGCTACTTGATGATAAGGATGTAGAACTCTTAGAGTCCTCTTCAGACCCATATCTGCTTGCAAGCTTTTATGGTTTCTACCATGTTCATAACAGACTATGTGTCTGAAACTAAGCCAGTCCCAAATAATTGTTTTCCAGTTTAAGAATTGCTATGGACTGCAGACAGCTGGCAGCTGGGCCCAGGCTATTGTGAAGGGTATCATTTCCCTAATTTCTTTCTCAGCCTGCTTATCCTTTGAGTATAGGAAGGCTACTGATTTGCTTGAGTTGATTTTTTTTATTGGATATATTCTATAATTACATTTCATTTTCCTTTTTTTGTTTCCCCACCCCCCTAAGGTCCCACATGCCCTTTTCCCTCCCCCTGCTCCCTCATCCACCCCTTCCCACTTCCCTGTTCTGGTATTTCCCTACACTGATGCTTTGATCCTTTCCAGCAGTAGTGTCCATTCCTTTCTTCTTGTCAGACATCATTTGGTATGTGAATTGTGTCTTTGGTGTCCCAGGATTCTAGGCTAATATCCACTTATCAGTGACTGCATACCATGGATATTCTTTTGAGACTGGGTTACCTCACTTAGTATGATGTTTTCCAGCTCCATCCATTTCTCTAAGAATTTCATGAATTCATTGTTTCTAATGGCTGAATAGTATTCCATTGTGTATATATACCACATTTTTTGTATCCATTCCTCCGTTGAGGGACATCTGGGTTCTTTCCAGCTTCTGGCTATTATAAATAAGGCTGCTATGAACATAGTGGAGCATGTATCCTTATTGCACGCTGGGGAGTCTTCTGGGTATATTCTCAGGAGTGGTATGGCTGGATCCTCCGGAAGTATCATGTCCAGTTTTCTGAGGAACCGCCAGACTGATTTCCAGAGTGGTTGTACCAGCTTGCAGTCCCACCAGCAGTGGAGGAGTGTTCCTCTTTCTCTACATCCTCGCCATCACCTGATGTCTTCAGAGTTTTTAATCCTAGCCATTCTGACAGGTGTGAGGTGAAATCTCAGGGTTGTTTTGATTTGCATTTCTCTAATGACTAATGATGTTGAACATTTTTTAAGGTGTTTCTCAGCCATCCGAATTTCTTCAGGTGAAAAGTCTTTGTTTAGCTCTGTACCCCATTTTTGTATAGGGTTATTTGGTTTTCTGGGGTCTAACTTCTTGAGTTCTTTGTATACATTGGATATTAGCCCTCTGTCGGATGTGGGGTTGGTGAAGATCTTTTCCCAATTTGCTGGTTGCCGATTTGTCCTTTTGACAGTGTCTTTTGCCTTACAGAAACTTTGTAACTTTATGAGATCCCATTTGTCTATTCTTGATCTTAGAGCATAAGCAATTGGTGTTCTGTTCAGGAATTTTCCTCCTGAGCCAATGTCCTCAAGGGTCTTCCCCAGTTTCTTTTCTAATAGTTTTAGTGTGTCTGGTTTTATGTTGAGTTGATTTTATAACCAGCCACTTTGCTGAAGTTGTTTATCAGCTGTAGGAGTTCTCTGGTGGAGGTTTTTTTTTTTTGGGGGGGGGTCACTTAAGTATACTATCACATCATCTGCAAATAATGATAGTTTGACTTCTTCCTTTCCAGTTTGTATCCCTTTGACTTCCTTATGTTGCCTAATTGCTCTCCCTAGAACTTCAAGTACTATATTGAAAAGATATGGAGAGGGCAGCCTTGTCTAGTCCCTGATTTTAGTGGGATTGCTTCAAGTTTCTCTCCATTCAGTTTGATGTTGTCTTTTGGTTTGCTGTATATCGCTTTTATTATCTTTAGGTATTGGCCTTGAATTCCTGTTCTTTCCAGGACTTTTAGCATGAAAGAATGCTGCATTTTGTCAAATGCTTTTTCAGCATCTAATGAGATGACCATGTGGTTTTTTTTCTTTGAGTTTGTTTATGTAGTGGATTATATTGATGGATTTTCGTATATTGAACCATCCCTGCATCCCTGGGATGAAGCCTACTTGCTCATGGTGAATGATCGTTTTGATGTGCTTTTGGATTCGGTTGGCAAGGATTTTATTTAGTATTTTTGCATCGATATTCATAAGGGAAATTGGCCTATAGTTCTCTTTCTTTGTTGGATCTTTGTGTGGTTTTGGTATCAGCGTAATTGTGGCTTTGTATAATGAGTTGGGTAGTGTTCCTTTTGTTTCTATTTTGTGGAATAGTTTGAAGAGTATTGATGTTAGGTCTTCTTTGAAAGTCTGATAAAATTCTGCACTAAAACCATCTGGTCCCGTACTTTTTTTGGTTGGGAGACTTTCTATAATCCCTTCTATTTCTCTAGCGGTTATGGGACTGTTTCGCTGATGCAATTGATCCTGATTTAATTTTGGTATTTGGTATCTGTCTAGGAAATTGTCCATTTCCTCCAGATTCTCCAGTTGTGTTGAGTATAGGCTTTTGTAGTAGGATCTGATGATTTTGTGAATTTCCTCAGTTTCTGTTGTTATATCCCCTTTTTCATTTCTAATTTTGTTAATTTGGATACTGTCTCTGTGCCCATTGGTTAGTCTGGCTAAGGGTTTATCTATCTTGTTGATTTTCTCAAAGAACCAGCTCCTGGTTTTGTTGATTCTTTGTATGGTTCTCTTTGTTTCTACTTGATTGATTTTAGCCCTTAGTTTGATGATTTCCTGTCTTCTACTCCTCCTGGGTGAATTAGCGTTTTTTTTGTTTGTTTTGTTTTGTTTTGTTTTTTTTTGGTTTTTTTTTTTGTTTTGTTTTGTTCCAGGGCTTTCAGGTGTGCTGTTAAGCTGCTAGTGTATGCTGTCTCCAGTTTCTTTTTGGAGGCACTCAGTACAATGAGTTTTCCTCTTAGCACTGCTTTCATTGTATCCCCATAGATTTGGATAGGTTGTACCTTCATTTTCATTGAAGTCTAAAAAGTCTTTGATTTCTTTCTTTATTTCTTCTTTGACCAAGGTGTCATTGAGTATTGATCAGTTTCCATGTGTATGTGGGCTTTCTGTTGTTTTTCTTGCTATTGAAAACCACTTTTACTCCATAGTGATCTGATAGGAGGCATGGGATTAGTTTGATTTTGTATTTGTTGACATCTGTCTTGTGACCAATTATATGATCGATTTTGGAGAAGGTACAATGTGGTGCTGAGAAAAAGGTATATTCTTTTGCTATGGGATGAAATGTTCTATATACATCTGTTAAATCCAATTGGTCCAAAGCTTCATTTTCTTTCACTGTGTACCTGTTTAGTTTCTGGTTTCCTGATCGGTCCATTGAGGATAGTGGAGTGTTGAAGTAACCCACAAGTATTGTGTTAGGTGTAATGTGTGCTTTAAGCTCTAGTAGAGTTTTTTTAATGAATGAGGGTGCTCTTGCATTTGGAGCATAGATGTTCAGTATTGAGAGTTCTTCTTGGTGAATTTTTCCTTTGACCAGCAATAAGTGATCTGCGTCTCTTTTGATGTCTTTAGGTTGGAAGTCAATTTTATCTGATATTAGAATGGCTACTCTGGCTTGTTTCCTGAGACCATTTGCTTGTAAAATTGTCTTCCAGCCTTTTACTCTAAGGTAGTGTTTGTCTTTGACACTGAGATGTGTTTCCTGTATGCAGCAAAATGTAGGGTCCTGTTTCCATATCCAGTCTGTTAATCTATGTCTTTTTATTGGGGAATTGAGTCCATTGATGTTAAGAGATATTAAGGAATAGTAATTATTACTTCCTGACATTTTGACTTTTTTTTGTATGTTAGAAAGTTTATCTTCTTTTGTGTTTGATGAGAGGGGGTTTCTATCTTGATTCTTCTTGGGTGTGGTTTCCCTTTTTGTGTTGTTGTTCTTCCCTATTATCCTTTGTAGGGCTGGGTTTATGGAAAGATAATGTGCAAATTTGGTTTTGTCATGGAATACCTTGGTTCCTCCATCTATGATGATGGAAAGTTTTGCTGGGTATAGTAGTTTTCGCTGAAATTTGTGTTCCTTTAGAGTCTGCATGATATCTGTCCAGGATCTTCTAGCTTTCATGGTCTCAGGTGAGAAGTCTGGTGTAATCCTGATAGGTCTTCCTCTATATGTTACTTGGCCTTTTTCTCTTACTGCCCTTAATATTCTTTCTTTGTTTAGTACATTTGGGGTTTTGATTATTATGTGATGGGAGGTATTTCTGTTCTGGTCCAGTCTGTTTGGAGTTCTGTAGGCTTCTTACATATTCATGGGCATCTCTCTCTTTAGGTTGGGGAAGTTTTCTTCCATAATTTTGTAGAAGATATTTGCTGGCCCTTTAAGTTGCAGATTTTCATTCTCATCTATCCCTATAATCCTTAGGTTTGGTCTTCTCATTGTGTCCTGGATTTCCTGGATGTTTTGGGTTACAAGCTTTTTCCATTTTGTATTTTCTTGGACTGTTGATTCAATGGTTTCTATGGTATCTTCAGCATCTGAGATTCTTCTATCTCTTGTATTCTGTTGTTGATATTTGCATCTATGGCCCCTGATTACTTCCCAAGGTTTTCTATCTCCAAAGTTGTCTCCCTTTGCGATTTCTTAGTTGTTTCTACTTCTGATTTTAGATCCTGGATGGTTTTGCTCAGATCATCCACTTGCTTGTTTGTATTTTCATGTATTTCTTTAAGAGTTTTTTGTGTTTCCTCTTTCATGACTTCTACTTGTTTGCCCACATTCTCTTTTATTTCTTTAAGTGATTTTTGTACTTCCTCCTTATTGGCTTCTAATTTTTGATCCATATTGTCCTGAATTTAAGTGATTTTTGTGTTTGCCTTGTAAGGGCTTCTAATTTTTGATCCATTTTATCCTGTATTTCTTTAAGAGATTTATCTATGTGTTCCACTATCAGCATCCTGACCAGTGATTTTAGATCCAAATCTTGTTTTTCTGGTGCTTTGGGGTATCCAGGACTTACTGCTGTCGGGGAACTGCGTTCGGATGCTGCCATATTGCCTTGATTTCTGTTAGTAACATTCCTATGTTTGCCTTTTGCCATCTGGTTATCTCTGGCCTTAGATGCTCTTGTAGTCACTAGCTGGTGCTTGAACCTCCTGTGGGCTTGAAAGGCTATTTCTCCACCACTGGATGACTGGGTTTCCCCTGGCACAGATTGCTGATGTGTTGTTCTCCTCTTGGGCGCTGTTGGAACCCTGGTGTATCTTGCTCTAAGCAATGTTATATTTGGTTATCTCTGTGGACCTGATGCTGCTTGTTTTCTCTAGTTCTGTTTGCTTAGTTCAGTCAGCAGCAAGGATGCCGTCTGTGGCCTTAGGGAGTGGGGAGTGCGGAGTGCAGTGAGTCCCAGAGGGCCGGGAACCCACCCTGCTGGAACACAGCAACTGCTGCTCTGTCAAGCTCCCATTCTTAGATGACTGACTGGCGACGTGGGTCCCCCGAGATCTTAAGCTTAGGGTATCTCGGGTATCTGGTTCTGCCAGCTCGGTCTAAGCACCAGCCACCAAGATGGCCGCGGTTGAGCAGAGTGCAGGGTTCCTCTCAGAGTGCAGAGTCCATGCATGGTTGGGGCCAGGAACCCTGCTCTGCCTGGTTCGCAGCCAGGCGTTCTTGAGCCCCCAATGATCCCAAGTTCTGGATATCACGGGTACCTTGGCTCAGTTCTCCTTAGTCTGTACCTCTGCAAGAATGCAGGTGGTGGCTGCTGGATGTGGTGAGTGTGGCTTGCAGAGTCTCCTGCAGGGCAGGGAGCCCACGTCCTGCTGGATCACAGGACCACTGCTCTGCCAAGCTCCCATTCTTAGATGACTGGCTGGTGGCCTGGGTCCCCCGAGATCTTAAGCCTGGGGTATCTTGGGTATCTGGTTCTGCCCACTCAGTCTAAGCACCTGCCAACAAGATGGCTGTAGTTGAGCAGAGTGCAGAGTTCCCCTCAGAGCACAGAGCCCATGCCTGGTTGGGGCCAGGAACCCTGCTCTGCCTGGTTCGCTGCCAGGCATTCTTGAGCCCCCAAAGATCCCAAGTTTTGGATATCATGGGTACCTGGATCAGCTCTCCTTAGTCTGGACCACTGCAAGGATGCTGGTGGTGGCTGCTGGATGTGGCCCATTTGTCTATTCTTGGTCTTCTTGCATAAGCTATTGGTGTTCTGTTCAGGAACATTCCCCCCTGAGCCAATGTCCTCAAGGGTCTTCCCCAGTTTCTTTTCTATTAATTTTAGTGTGTCTGGTTTTATGTGGAAGTCCTTGATCCACTTGGATTTGAGCTTAGTACAAGGAGATAAGAGTGGATCAATTCTCATTCTTTTGCATGTTGACCTCCAGTTGAGCTAGCACCATTTGTGAAAAGGCTATCTTTTTTCCACTGAATGTTTTCACCTCCTTTGTGGAAGATCAATTGGTCATAGATATGTGGGTTCAATTCTGGGTCTTCAATCCTATTCCATTGATCCACCTCCCTGTCACTGTACCAATACTATGCAGTTTTTAACACTACTGCTCTGTAGTATTTCTTGAGGTCCAGGATACTGATTGTGCCAGAAGCTCTTTTACTGCTGATGATAGTGTTAGCTATCCTGGGTTTTTTGTTATTCCAGTGAATTTGAGAATTGCTCTTTCTATCTCTATGAAGAACTGAGTTGGGATTTTGCCACACGAATCTCATAAACCCTGCATGATTTCCACGATTAAACTGCATTCGGTGGACATTGTGTGATAATCTTTACAGGTAAAAGCCTTGTCTGTGACAAGGCTGTCTGCTGAGGAACTCGATTGTGGAACTTTTGCTCAGAGTTGCTGAGCTGAATTTCTCATGGCAAGCCTTGCCTGTGTGACTCTTCTCTAACCAGTTTCTTCATTTACAAAATGTTCTTGGTAGCCAGAGCTGTGAGCACCCAGGTGTTAAAACAAACAGAATCCATTCATTGAATGGCAGCACTGGCCATGATTTATCTCCTAGAGATCCATTGCTTTGCCTTTTGATCATTTATACAATTATTACCTAAATACATTAAAGAATTAACCTCCCAACAATATATATAATTGTATGGCTAGGTGGCTTTGGCACCCTGACATGGAAAGCATCAGTTAAATAAAGTTTCAAAGTGAGCTTAAAAGAGTCTCACAGAGAAATGGTGTGCGTGTGTGTGTGGGTGATTGGGGAATAGTTGGGGGAGGAGAGGACTTATAGGACATATGGTGGGGGGGGGAATTGGGAAAGGGGAAAGCCTTTGGAATGTAAACAAAGAATATAGAAAATAAAATTAAAAAAAAAGTCTCACAAAAAGAAAGCAGGATGTTAAGGACTATACATAAACAAAAGACCTAGTGATATAACAAAGCGTTCCCAAGGACTCTTGAACTACTAGTTTATGATTAACTACAGAGGGACATGATGGCTTTGTATGTATTCTCTAAAGTTCATACCTGATTGATTTTGTATTTCCTTGTGCCAGATGATCATGGTAACCATTCTTTGTAATCACTTCATTGGATACATTTCTCTTCAGTAATGTAATACCAACTTATGTGTATAAAAGTTCCTGCCTCAAAACAGCAAAGTGCATTCAGACTCAACCTACATCTGTTGTGTCTGTCTGTCATTCATCGGACCAGTGCCTTCCTGCATACCAAAGACCTTGGTTCCCCCATGGGTGTGTGTCCCGACTGAGTCGGTCTGTGGCAGGATTTTGATGGGGATTGAGTTGAATCTGTATATTGCTTTTAGCAAGAATGCCATTTTAACTATATTAGTCCTGCCAACCCACGAGTATGGAAGATTTTTCCATTTTCTGAGGTCTTCTTCCATTTCCTTCTTCAGAGACCTGAAGTTTTTGTCATATAAATCTTTCACTTGTTTGGTTAGAGTCACACCAAGATACTTTATATTGTTTGTGGCTATTGTGAAGGGTTCATTTCCCTAATTTCTTTCTCAGCCTGCTTATCCTTTGAGTATAGGAAGGCTACTGATTTGCTTGAGTTGATTTTATAACCAGCCACTTTGCTGAAGTTGTTTATCAGTTGTAGGATTTCTCTGGTGGAGTTTTTTGGGTCACTTAAGTATACTATCATATCCTCTGCGAATAGTGATAGTTTGACTTCTTCCTTTTCAATTTGTATCCCTTTGACCTCCTTATGTTGTCAAATTTCTCTAGCTAGTACCTTAAGTACTATATTGAAGAGATATGGTGAGAGGGGCAGCCTTGTCTAGTCCCTGATTTTAGTGGGATTGCTTCAAGTTTCTCTTCGTTTACTTTGATGTTGGCTACCAGTCTGCTGTAAATTGCTTTTACTATGTTTAGATATGGGCCTTGAATTCCTGTTCTTTCCAAGACCTTTAGCATGAAAGGATGATGAATTTTATCAAATGATTTTTCAGCATCCAATGAGATGACCATGTGGTTTTTTCTTTGAGTTTGTTTATGTATTGGATTACATTGATGGATATCCATATATTGAACCATCCCTGCATCCCTGGGATGATGCCTACTTGATCATGATGAGTGATCGTTTTGATGTGTTCTTGGATTCGGATGGCAAGAATTTTATTGAGTATTTTTGCATCGATGTTCAAAAGGGAGATTAGTCTGAAATTCTCTTTTTTAGTTGGATCTTTGTGTGGTTTTGGTATCAGGGTAATTGTGGCTTTGTAGAATGAGTTGGGTAGTGTTCCTTCTGTTTCTATTTTGTGGAATAGTTTGAAGAGTATTGGTATTAGGTCTTCTTTGAAGGTCTGATAGAATTCTGCTCTAAAACCATCTGGTCCTGTGCTTATTTTGGTTGGAAGACTTTCTATGACCTCTTGTATTTCTTTGGGGTTATAGGACTGTTTACGCAATCTATTTGATCCTGGTATTTGGTATGTGTCTAGGAAATTGTTCATTTCCTCCAGATTCTCCAGTTGTGTTGAGTATAGGCTTTTATAGTAGAATCTGATGATGTTTTGAATTTTCTGAGTTTCTGTTGTTATATCTCCCTTTTCATTTCTAATTTTGTGAATTTGAATATTGTCTCTGTGCCCTTTGTTAAGTCTGGCTAAGGGTTTATCTATCTTGTTGATTTTCTCAAAGAACCAGCTCCTGGTTTTGTTGATTCTTTGTATGGTTCACTTTGTTTCAACTTGATTGATTTCAGCCCTGAGTTTGATGATTTCCTGTCTTCTACTCCTTCTGGGTGAAATAGCTTCTTTTTTTCCAGAGCTTTCAGGTGTGCCATTAAGTTGCTAGTATATGCTCTCTCCTGTTTCTTTTTGAACTTTCACCTCTTGTGGATAGATATCCTGGACCCTCACAAAGCACTATTTGGGAATTCTCAGATTGTTTCTTTGTTAAAGGACAAAGTCAGTAGCATAAATCACTAAGTGCATTTGATTATTAATTCCTATGAGAATTAGGTTAAAGTTTCTCCCTTATTGATTCAGAAAAAAAATCTATATTTCTAAATATCAAGACTGCCATTATCATAGTTGCTATTTATTTATAAAATGGACAAATCCCAACATGATTCTACTTCAGAACAATACTTTTATTCTTTGCATAAAGATAGATTCCAGGATTTACTATTTTTTCAAGGGACTTAAAAGATACTCATTTATATTAAAAATCTAGACTAGAATGTTTATCTGGGAAATTTTTGTGAAAAAAGTTCTTCTTGGCAAACTTCATTTAGAACCATTTTCTAAGCTTCACTGCACCATAGTTGGGTCTCCTCTTCTTATGCTTTCATTTGTTTAAATTTGTTGTTGTTCATGCATGATCAGACTGAATCTGATAAGACTCATTTACATCTTGAATTATTTATATTTTAGAGCCTTGACATTTTGATAAATCGTTTAAAGACCACCTATATTTTCCTGCACTATATACATTGTCATCATTTTCTTACTGATGAGATGTGAAGAAAAGAGAAAATCAAGGTGATGTCTTCCACTTAATCAGACCAGGCTAACTTCAAGGACATTGCCATTGTAGAAGAGTCATTTGGGAGAGCTCATATAATGTATTAACCTAAGATATCTAAATTGGATTATTAGGAAATACCAATTCTTCATTTTAAGACATCCATTGTGATACAATAATAAAATAGGCAGCAGAACTGTTACATTTTGGAAAAGTCGGCTCTCAACTGTTGTTGGTTTCAGCATGTGCTCAGAACTTTTGCTCTAATCAAGTCACTCCAGCCTCTAATTAAAGGTAGAACCATTAGTAAATTTCAGAGGGCAAGAAAGTTTGGTTGTCATTGTATAGAGTATGGGTTTGCTATTAATAGAGTCCATATAGAAAATAATGAGATAAAGAGCATTAGTGCCACATTTTCCATCTGTTTTCATATATCAGGTAACATTAATCAGAGCTGACACCTTTTACTACAACCGTTTTTTTCTAACATAGTGATTGAAAATACCCTTAAAATGCAATTACTTTGAGTGATATAATACCTAAGACAGATTGCTTACCAACCATTTAAGCCAATAGAATGAGGGAAGATGGGTTGCTATACTGAAATGTGAAAACATAAAAAAACTGACAAAAAGAAAGCATCACAAGCTAACTACCGAAACCTCAAACAACCCATTCAAAAACTGTGGAGTAGAACTAAACTGAGAATTCACAACAGATGAATATCAAATGACTGAGAAGCACTGAAAGAAATGTTCAAAGTCCTTATTGATCAGAGAAATGAAAATCAAAAGAATCCTGAGACTTGACTTTACACAAATTGGAATTGCTAAGTTCAAAACCTCAGGTGACAACACATGTTGGTGAGGACGTGGAGAAAGAGGAATACTCTTCCAATGCTGATATGATTGCAAACTGGAACAACACCTCTAGAAATGAATCTGGAGTTTCCTCAGAAAGTTGGAAATAGATCTACCTGAAGACTCAACAATACCACTCTTGGCAATATACCCAAATGATGCCCCACCATGCCACAGGGGCACATGTTCCACTATGTTCATAGAGGGCTTGTTTGTGATATCCAGAAGCTGTAAATGACCCAGATGTCCCATGACAGAATAATGGATACAGAACATGTGGTTCATTTACACAATGGAATACTACTCAGCTTTTAAGAATGAGGACATGCTGAGACTTGCAGGCAAATGGATGGAACTATAAAATATCGTCCTGAGTGAGGTAACTCAGACCCAAAAGACATGCATGGTATGTATGCACTAATAAGTGGATATTAGATAAAATATGGTACGGAATGTCCAAGACACAGCTCACTGAACTCAAAAATATCAACGCGTTGAAGGGCCCAAACTAGGATGCTCCAGTACTATTTGGAAGGGAGAAGAAAGCAAATGTAAGTGTAGAGAGAGGGAAGGACCTGGGGTAAGTGGAGTGGGGGAGAGGGGAGCCTGATCTTGTATTGGGTGAGGGAAAAGGACTGAAGCCCAGAGGGCCAACAGAAAGAATGGAAACAGGCAACCTCAGGATAGGAGGTCATGGTCCCTCCAGAATACACCAGAGATCTAGAGTATGAGAGAATGTTGGTACTCAAAGGGAGGAACCTTGGATGAAATGCCCGACAGTGGGGAGAGGGAATTTTTAGAGCCCACATCCAGCAGATGATAGGGCATCAAGTGAGAGAGGGGGTTGCCATCCCACAGTCAAAATTCTGACACATAATTGTTCCTCTTTGAAAGAACTTCAGGGATGGAAATGCAGAGAAGCATGAGGAAAAGTAGGTCCAGTGACAGACCCAAAGTGGGATCCAGCTCAATGGGAGGTCCCAAGGTCTGACACTATTACAGAGGCTATGGAGTGCTCAGAAAAAGGGACCTATCATGACTGCCTTCCGAAAGACCCAACAAGCAGCTGAAAGATGCAGAATGCATATATTTGCACCCAACCAATGAAAAGAAGCTTCTTACCCCTGTGGTTGAGTTGGGGAAAGGTAGTAGCAGCCTGTGAAGGAGGGTGACCCTATAGGAGGACCAGCAGTCTCAATTAATCTGGACCACTGAGATATCTCAACCATTGGGCCACCAACTGGTCAGCATATACCAGTTGATATGAGGCTGCCAACACCTATAGGACTGCTGGGTCTGGGTTCAGTCAGAGAAGGTGCACCTAACCCTCAAGAGACTGAAGGCTCCAGGGAGTTTAGATGTCTGTTGGGGTTGGGATATACTCTTAGTGCCAGGGTGACAAGGGGGAGGTTGAATGGGGAACTGGGAGAAGAATGAAGTCTGGAGTGTAAAAAACAAACAAATAAATATTAAATAGAAAATGTTATTGCAGATTCTAAATAAAGAGGACTTCAAGGGAGAAAGGCAAGAAAGCATCAGAAAAGAGTAAAATATAACATATTACTCCCTTTAAAAAGTGTACATCTATGAGCAACATTATATAGACTGCACAGGTTTTATTTATATATTTAGAAATATTCATATACACACATATGAATATAGGCATGTATGCATGCATGCATGTATATAACAATAATTATAGAAACTTGAATTTGAAAGAGAGAAGGGGTGAATTCCTGGGTGGTTAGGAGGAGAAAGGAAATGGAAAATGATGTAATAATAATCTCAAAAAATATCAAAGTTATTTTTTAAATAAACTACAGTTTAAACATTGTAGTAATAGTATAAAATAGGGAAATAGGAGTAAAATAGCATAAAGTCACAAAAATGAGATCTTGGTAAAGTTAATCAAGTGAGAAAGAATATGAAAAATAAATGTTAGAGAACCAGTGACATTATTGCTTTATGTGTCAAGCAAAAATAAATGAGACAATTCAGACTCTCAAACAAGCAAGGAACAATTAATACCTTTCTTTTCACAACATTATACACTCACATCTATATCTCTACTGCATGTAATTACATATGTCATAATAAAAGAGATCTGTTTTCTTGGTGGACTAAAGGAATTGTAAACCCTGAATGTGAGCAGAATATAGGCCACTCATTTGGAACTGGCTGCGTTGTTCTTCATGATGATGTCAGAACTTCTCAACCTCAGCACTGTGACTTGCAGTGCCAGATCCCTATTCATCCTTAAAAGATCTCTTCATCTTTCATTATAAACAGGAAGCAGCAAGTAGAAATACATCCGAAATCTACCAACCAATCCATGAATGTTGCTGCCCCTGTCTCCATCCTTTCTTTCCACTCTATAGGAGAAATTGTCCTAGTTCTTATCTAGAGATGATTATTGAACATTATATTTTGATTTTGCCCCTATTGTTGGCAAGTTAAATGTGCTTATTATTTATTCTCTAATTTAAGAATGACCAAATCTTTCTCTCTTCAAAAATGCCATAGATTCCTTTTTATTCTGAAGTTTTTATATTTTCTCAAAAAAAGCATGACAGTTCTAATCAAAGAAACACCCTTCATTCACATATAATTAAAAATATTACAGAATGATGTAACTAAATATGAAAAGTAAGTTGGCCTAGGCAAAGTGATGTGTCCCTTCCAAAATCTTCAAATTAGAGGAAGCAATCTTCTATCTTCCCGTTCCTTTGGCCTAGAAGACATTCAGATACTTCAGCATAGACTAACTGGCAGAGATACAAACCTAAACTGTGCTGGAATCCTTGCAGCATGTCTTTGTACTATCAGAATGTAAATGCTTTGGTATAGCTTAGGTTAGATATTCTTTTTTTTTAAGTATTTCTTTTTTTAAAATTTTCTATATTCTTTGTTTACATTCCAAAGGCTTTCCCCTTTCCAGTTTCCCCCTCACCATATGTCCTGTAAGTCTACTTCCCCCTCACCCTGCACCCCGCCTATTCCCCAATCATCCCCCATCCCCGCCAACATTTCTCTGTTCTGGTAGTCTCCTACAAAACTGGATCCAGTCTTTTCAGGACCACGGTCCTCTCCTTCCTTCTTCTTGGGAATATTTTCACTTGCTAATTATGCCTTGAGTATTCGGAGCTTCTGGGGTCATTAATATCCACTTATCAGTGATTGCATTTCATGTGTATTCTTTTGTGATTGGGTTATCTCACTTAGGATGATATTTTCCAGATCCAACCATTTGCTACAAATTGTATGAATTCATTATTTTTAATTGCTGAGTAGTATTCCATTATATAAATATACCACATTTTCTGTATCCATTCCTCTTTTTAGGGACATCTGGGCTCCTTCCAACTTCTGGTTATTATAAATAAGGCTGCTATGAACATAGTGGAGCATGTGTCTTTATTGTATGCAGGGGAATCCTCTGGGTATATGCCCAGGAGTGGTATGACAGGGTCCTCTGGAGGTCTCAAGCACAATTTTCTGAGGAACTGCCAGACTGATTTCCAGAATGGTTGTACCAGCTTGCAACCCCACCAGTAGTGGAGGAGTGTTCCTCTTTCCAACATCCTCTCCAGCACCTGTTGTCTCTTGAGTTTTTAATCTTAGCCATTCTGACTGGTGTGAGGTGGAATCTCAGGGTTGTTTTGATTTGCATTTCCCTGATGACTAATGATGTTGAACATCTCTTAAGGTGCTTCTCAGCCATCCGCATTTCTTCTAGTGAAAATTCTTTGTTTAGCTCTATACCCCATTTTTGATAGGGTTATTTGGTTCTTTGGGGTCTAACTCCTTGAGTTCTTTGTATATATTGGATATTAGCCCTCTGTCAAATGTGCGGTTGGTGAAGATCTTTTCCCAATTTGTTGGTTGCCAATTTGTCCTTCTGACAGTGTCCTTTGCCTTACAGAAACTTTGTAATTTTATGAGGTCCCATTTGTCAATTCTTAGAGCATAAGCTATTAGTGTTCTGTTCAGAAACTTTCCCCCCATGCCCATGTCCTCTAGGGTCTTCCCCAGTTTCTTTTCTATTAGTTTCAGAGTGTCTGGTTTTATGTGGAGGTCCTTGATCCCCTTGGAGTTGATCATAATATAAGGAGATAAGAGTGGGTCTCAAACTGTTCCACAAAATAAAAACAGAAGGAACACTGCCCAACTTGTTCTACAAAGCCACAATTACGCTGATACCAAAACCACACAAAGATCCTACAAAGAAAGAGAAATACAGGCCAATTGATGCAAAAATACTAAATAAAATTCTTGCCAACCGAATCCAAGAGCACATCAAAAGGATCATTTACCATGATCAAGTAGGCATCATCCCAGGGATGCAGGGATGGTTCACTATCTGGAAATCCATCAATGTAATCCACTACATAAACAAACTAAAAGAAAAAACCACATGGATATCTCATTAGATGCTGAAAAAGCATTTGACAAAATTCAGCATCCTTTCATGCTAAAAGTCCCGGAAAGAACAGGAATTCAAGGCCCATACCTAAGTATAGTAAAAGTAATATACAGCAAACCAGTAGCCAACATGAAAATAAATGGAGAGAAACTTGAAGCAATTGCACTAAAATCAGGGACTAGACAAGGCTGCCCTCTCTCTCCATATCTTTTCAATATAGTACTTGAAGATCTAGCCAGAGCAATTAGACAACATAAGGAAGTCAAAGGGATACAAATTGGAAAGGAAGAAGTCAAACTATCACTATTTGCAGATGATATGATAGTATACTTAAGCGACCAAAAAAAACTCCACCAGAGAACTCTCACAGCTGATAAACAACTTCAGCAAAGTGGCTGGTTACAAAATCAACTCAAGCAAGTCAGTAGCCTTCCTGTACTCAAAGGACAAGCAGGCTGAGAAAGAAGTTAGGGAAATGACACCCTTCACAATAGTTAACAAACAATATAAAGTATCTTGGCATGACTCTAACCAAACAAGTGAAAGATCTGTATGACAGGAACTTCAAGTCCTTGAAGAAAGAAATCGAAGAAGACCTCAGGAAATGGAAAAATATTTCATGCTCTTGGATTGGCAGGATCAATATAGTAAAAATGGCCATCTTGCCAAAAGTAATCTACAGATTCAGTGCAATCCCCATCAAAATCCCAAATCAATTCTTCATAGATCTAGAAAGAGCAATTCTCAAATTCATCTCGAGTAACAAAAAACCCAGCATAGCTAAAACTATTCTCAACAATAAAGGGACTTCTGGGAGAATCAATATCCCTGACCTCAAGCAGTAATACAGAGCAATTGTGTTAAAAAACTGCATGGTATTGGTACAGCGACAGGCAAGTAGATAAATGGAAAAGAATTGAAGACCCAGAAATGAACCCACAGACTTATGGTCACTTGATCTTTGATAAAGGAGCTACAACCATCCAGTGAAAAAAAGATAGCCTTTTCAACAAATGGTGCTGGTTCAACTGGAGGTCAACATGCAGAAGAATGCGAATTGACCCACTCTTATCTCCTTGTACCAAGATCAACTCCAAGTAGATCAAGGACCTCCACATAAAACCAGACACACTGAAACTAATAGAAATTCTTTTAACAACAGTAACTTCTAGTATACCTTAGCTGGTATAAATTACAGTTTAAGATTTGCAAATCTGTTTTCTTAGGTAAGCTTCAAAAACGTATATTCTGTAACCTCATTGCTGTATCTCAAAGTCATACAGGTCAGAAAATTGAAAATATAAATTTAATTTTCATTTTTAAATTTCATTTTCACTAGTTTTTTAGACTCTTCATCCCTTGCTGCTGTAATACAGAGCATTCAGTTCCTCCCTTGTGATTTTGTATTTCAAACTACTTGAAATCTCTCCCCACTTAAACATGATCTATCATCACTCTTCTGAAATTCCTAGTACCTGGAGAATGATCCCAAAAGGTCCATGTAAGGCAGTGTTTTGTGTTCCTCAGACTTTTATCAGGACATGTCCATATTCTCCCCTAGCTCCAATTCCTGTTTTTCTGTTGCTTCTTTGCCCTTCTTGGATGTACTTACAAGTCTTTGCTAGTACTGTTTCCTAAAATGAATTTTTCTTCAAAATGTAAGCTGTCTACACATACATTTTGCTCCTCTCTGATTCAACATTGCTCCTAAGGGAAGTTAAATATTTATTGAACTCCTAGCCTGGTGTTAATGTGTGTATGAGATAGTACACTTACTATCACTACAGTTTTTAATAATGTGAAGTGACCACACATTCACTTTTCCCAGAATATACTGAATCATTACATTTCCACACTTAGTGGGCCAGCACTGGAGGAATCAGGCTCAGTCCTTTGAACACATACTTTGATACTTGCTGGACATTTTTGACTTAATGACTTAAAATGAACTGTTGTGCCAAACCTGAAGGAAGATTTTTTTAAAAACATTACATGTTGCATGTAATTTAAAATCATGCTTCTGCCTTTTCTGGAAGCACAGCCCTCATTCCTGGCTTAGCTCTGAGATTGGCTGCTGGAGGCCCTACTTGCCTGTTCCTCCTGGCTTAGTTCTGCTAATAGTCAGCTACTGCCTTTTTGGGGAGCTGCAATCATGCTTTTTTCTATATTAAAACTTGCCAGATAGCACAATTATAGGGTGTGGAATCTTCTGCTCTAAACTTATCAGCTAAACTGTATCAGTTAGCCTATATTAGCCAGACTTCACCAGTGATAATGGCAAATGCCACCAGTTCTAACTATGCCAAGATCTCACATGGTTATTGTGTGCTTCTCTTCCCAAAGCCACTCTTCTTTCCTCAAGTTCTTTTTCCTCCTGAGACACAGAAGTCCACTTTTACCTTTCACCCAGCAATTAGCTCCAGTCTTCTTTATTGACACAATCAAGAACTAATTAGGGAATCAGCACCTCCCTCTACATCTTACCTTTTCTGTCCAATAAAAATAAATAAAAACAAAAAAAAAAAACAAAAAACTTTTCTACCACATATAAATTTAGCAAAACCATAATAATTAAGTAAATTGCACGATATGTGGTACAAATGCCATTTAATCCATCAATTTGACAATTAGACAAAATACTCTATCATATTTTCTAACTGAAACAATGATAATTCTATCCCTGGATTATGTTTAGATTTTTGGCCTGTAACTGTCACTCAAAAATCATGTCTTCTGTTCTATAAACTCTCTGTAACAACTTGAGTTTCATTATGAAACTAAAACTAGTCTTGAACACCATCAGAAATCCAATAACAAATAATATTACCTGAAAATAAAGGAAACACAAAACATAGGTTCTGAAATTTACCCACTTTGTAGAGATAGTGACTACCTTGACAGTCTCCCATTCTTCAAAACCTAGGAGCATCTCTTTGGCCTTCTGGGCAAGAATCATCTATCTGACAGACTTATCATATAGAATTATTTGAAGGGCCACTTACCCTGTTTTGGCAAAGCCAATAGTTGACTATTCTGAAAAATGTGTCCTTCTCTGGATAGTACTGTTTGTAGATAAAATGGGCAATTTCAGCCCAGTGGATGCTGTGCCAAGATAAGCATCTTTGCCTGGAGGGGATGATGTTCAATATCTTGTTTGAATGAAGAAAGGGGTGCTTCCAGAGTAGGTATGTCTACTGTAATTAAATAACATTGGATGTCACATTCTATGGATTGCTGATGTTTTTGAAGACTATTTATATTAGGAAATCTGAACTGTTAAACTTTGACTCCCATAAACTATTTTTAATTAAGACATCTAGAAAATAACCTTTTATAATTAACTCAGAATCACGAGTTTACTATCTGGCCCTTGTATTGCTCAATCTTCTGAAAACAGTTTGTAAGAGCAGTCATAGAAAGACTGGGTCTAAGCTTTGTATTCTTGAATGAGTTGTAGAGACACAATGACTGTCTAAGAGTAACACTATTAATCACAATTTTTGTATCAATATAAGAATTTTATATCAATGAAAACCTTAAATTTGTATCAAAATATATTATGTACCATTGTAAAAAACTTGAACTTTGCATCAATTATAAAGATATCTATGGCTATACAATCAATACCACCCTATTTTGACCCTGTAAAAAATTATGACCATTCCCAAAATTTCTATAATTTGTAAAAATAACCATTACCAGACACTTAAATCCAGAGAATTGGGCTGATGACTCCCTATAACTTCTGGATGAACAGGGGCTATGAAAATCTTTAAAGGGGAGAGGATGGGTAGGAAAATTAGGAGATTTGGTTAGGATTAAAACAAGCCAACAGTTGTTATTCACTCTCTGATGCCTAGAAGGCTTAGGGCTTGACTGAAGTTCTGACTGGATACCTCTGAAAGGTTAAATGAAGCAAGACACCCTGGAATCCTATGATATAGGGTTTCCAAGCAGGGCAGTTCAGTATGTCTGAGAATGAATCTGGCCAAAGCTGAACACTCTGCAATATGCAAATCTCAAAATTTAAGTGCCATCAAGATAACTGCATGGATTGTGTTAGTTTGTGCAGGGTGCACAGATAAGTTAAGGATGAAACTTTGCTCCTTATTTAAGCATGTGAAAGACAGCTGTCTCTTTTTATGAATCAATTTTAATAATAATCAAGTATAAGTTCTCACTTATGCCATGTGAAAGATGGTACAAAGAATATTTACCTGTCCTATTTTATTCTCTTGAATTTTTCTAGTTCTGCAGGGGCTATCTCCCTCTGTCATATCTGACCCATATAACTCTGGAAGGGGTCTAGAGCCTATTCTCCTTTTCTGTCAACACAAATCTAGAGCCTTAGCCCTAAAATAGCAAGTCCTTGAGCCAGTAAACAGGAAAAAATCTTTAGCTTAACTTTTCTCACAGAGGAATAATCATTTAACCAAAAACTCAAAATCACACCCATTTTGACAATCAAAACAATTCAAAACAAATGAGGAAAACTAAACAAATAATGTATGAGCCTACTCTTAGACTTCCTATCTGTCATACCAGGAGTATTTAACCCAGATTTCCTGTGGAGCTTACGTTAGAAGAATTTGAGATACCCTTCAAGACATCTTTATATCTCCCTAAAGCACTATCTTTTGATTACTGGATAACTTCTTTGTTTAAGGTTCTCACACTTGAGCAACCATGAGACTCCTCCTATCTTAGAAACCATCTCTCTCTTCTTTCTAGACCTGCTTAATGTGTGCATGATCAATCAGAGAATTTCTAAATTAATAGTAGATTCTCAAATATCACGTGGGATGCCAACTGTTTTGTGTAAATTCTGTTATATTTTCTTGGGGTTAAAGATGTGGTAAATGACGCTGTACATATATACTGAATTGCACTCACTCTCCAGCTTATTTAGTAAAGAGAAGCATCCTGATATACATATTTCTACTGAATTCTAAACATAATTCCACCTCTACCAACAAAATAGTAGGAAGAAACAAGCACTATTCCTTAATATGTCTTACATCAGTGGAATCAATTTACTAATAAAATGACATAAAGTAACAGACTGGTTATGCAAACAGGTCCGAGCATTTTGATGCATAAAGAAAACACACCTTAGTGTCAAAGACAAATGCTACCTCAGAGTAAAGGGGTGGAAAACAATTTCAAAAGCAAATGGTCCCAAGATAATAGAATGGAATAGCCATTCTATTATTTAATAAAATAGACTTTTAACCAAAAGTTACCAAAAAGGATAAGGAATGACGCTTCATACTCATCAAAAGAAAAATCTACCAAGAAGAACTCTCAATTCTGAACATCTAATGCTCTAAATGCAAGGGAAACCACATTCATAACAGAAATTTTACTAAAGCTCAAAGCTCACATTTCACCTCACAAAATTATAGTGGGAGACTTCAACATCCCACTCTAATCAATGGACAGATCATGGAAACACAAACTAAACAGAGACACATTTAAACTAACAAAATTTACAGACCAAATGGATTTAATAGATATCTATAGAATATATCATCCTAAAACCAAAGAATATTATGTTTTAAGCACCTCATGGTACCTTCTTCGAAACTGACCATATAATTGTTCAAAAAAGGGCCTCAGTAGATACAAGAAGATTGAAATAATCCCATGCATCCTATCAAATAAGCACAGAATAAGGCTGGCCTTTAATAGCAATAAAGCCAGCCAAGAGCCCACATACACATGGAAGCTGAACAATGTCCTACTAAATGATAACATAGTCAAAGAAGAAAAAAGGAAAGAAATTGAAGACTTTTTTGAATTTAATGAAAATGAAGGCACAACATACCCCAAACCCATTACACTGGAAAAAGGCAAGATTTGGATCTAAAATCACTTCTCATCATGATGATAGAGTACTTTAAGAAGGACATAAAAAACTCCCTTAAGGAAATACAGGAAAACACAGGTAAACAGGTGGAATCTTTTAAAAAGGAAACACAAAAATCCCTTAAAGAATTATACAAAAACACAATCAAACAGGTGAAGGAAATGAATAAAACGATCCAAGATCTAAAAATGGAAATAAAAGCAATAAAGAAATCACAAAGATAGACAACCCTGGAGTTAGAAAACCTAGGAAAGAGATCAGGAGACATTTATGCAAGTGGCACCATCAGAATGCAAGAGATAGAAGAGAGAAACTCAGGTGCAGAAGATACCATAGGAAACATTGATACAACAGTCACAAAATGCAAAATACAAAAACCTCCTAACCCAAAATATCCAGGAAACCCAGGACACAATGAGAAGACTAAACCGAAGAATAATAGGTATAGATGAGAGTGAAGATTCCCAGATTAAAGGGCCAGTAGATATTTTCAACAAAATTATAGAAGAATATAGACAGATCATGGAAACAGAAACTAAACAGAGAAACAGTGAAACTAACAGGAGTTATGAACCAAATGGGTTTAACAGACACCTACAGAACATTAAAACATAAAAGAAAAGAATATACCTGCTTCTCAGCTCCTCACAATACCTTTTTTAAAACTGGCCATATAATTGGTCACAAAACAGGCCTCAACAGATACAAGAAGATTGAAATAATCCCATGTATCCTATCAGATCATCACAATTTAAGGCTGTTCTTAAATTCCAGCAAAAACAATGGAAAGCACACATACACATGGAAGCTGAATAAAGCTCTAAATGATAACTTGGTTAATGAAGAAATAAATAAAGAAATTAAAGACTTCTTAGAATTAGGGCCCTGGTCCTGGAAAGGATTGATGCAGCATTGTAGGGGATTACCAGGACAGAGAAATGGGAGGGGGGTGATTGGGAAAAGGGTGAAGGGAAGAAGGCTTATGGGACTTATGGGGAGGGGGAAACCGGGAAAGGGGAAATCATTTATAGTGTAAACAAAGAATATAGAAAAAAAGAATTTCCCACCACCATCTTTGCTGCTGTTCAGACAGGACAAATGGACCCAGGTACCCAAGATATCCCGAGTTTAAGATCTCTGGGGTTGCAGGCCACCAGGCTGCGACCTGTGCACAGGATCTGAGCAGAGCTGCTGTTCATCTGTGTGCCAGCCAGGCATGGGTCCTGTGCCCTGTGGGGTGTACTGCACTTCCCGATGCCATCTTTGCTTCTGCTCAGGCAGGACAAGTGGCCCCAGGTACCAGAGATAATCCCAGTTTAAGATCTCTGGGGACACAGGCCACCAGGCTGCAACCTGCACACAGGACTGTCTGTGTGCCAGCCAGGCGTGGGTCTTGTGCCCTGCAGGGTGGCCAGCACTTGGAGGGGCTCCCACCCACCCTCTTTGCTCCCTGACAGAGCAAACAAACAGCATCAGGTCCACAGAGACAACCAAGTATAACATTGCTTGGAGCAAGATACACCAGGGTTCCAACAGCATTCAAGAGGAGGGCAACACATCAGCAATCTGTGCCAGGGGAAATGCAGTCATCCAGTGGTGGGGAAATAGCCTTATGGGCTCATAGGGGGTTCAAGCAACAGCCAGTGACTACAGGACCAACTAACACCAGAGATAACCAGATGGCAAAAGGCAAATGTAGGAACATTACTAACAGAAATCAAGAAAATATGGCAGCATCCACATGCAATTCTCTGATAGCAGTAAGTCCTGGATACCCCAACACACCAGAAAAAAAAAGATTTAGATCTAAAATCACTGGTCATGATGCTGTTGGAGGAACACAAGAAGGACATAAATAAATCTCTTAAAGAAATACAGGAGAAAATGGATCAAATGTTAGAAGCCCTTATAAGGGAAACACAAAAATCATTTAAAGAAATTCAGGAGAATATGGGTCAAAAGATAAAAGCCAATAAGGAAGAAATGCAAAAATCACTTAAAGAAATACAGGAGAACATGGGTCAACAGGCAGAAGTCATGAAAGAGGAAACACAAAAATCTCTTAAAGAATTACATGAAAACACAAACAAGCAAGTGAAAGATCTGAGCAAAATCAACCAGGATCTAAAAACAGAAGTAGAAACAACTAAGAAATCACAAAGGGAGACAACTTTGGAGATAGAAAACCTTGGGAAGAAATCAGGGGCCTTAGATGGAAATATCAACAACAGAATACAAGAGATAGAAGAAAGAATCTCAGATGCTGAAGATACCATAGAAACCATTGACTCAACAGTCAAAGAAAATGCAAAATGCAAAAAGCTTGTAACCCAAAACATCCAGGAAATCCATGACACAAAATGAGAAGACCAAACCTAAGGGTTATAGGTATAGATGAGAGTGAAGATTTACAACTTAAAGGGCCAGCAAATATCTTCAACAAAATTATGGAAGAAACCTTCCCTAACTTAAAGAGAGAGATGCACATGAATATACAAGAATTCTACAGAACTGCAAACAGACTGGACCAGAACAGAAATACATCCCGTCACATAATAATCAAAACCCCAAATGTACTAAACAAAGAAAGAATATTAAAGGCAGCAAGAGGAAAAAGGCCAAGTAACATATAAAGGAAGACCTATCAGAATTACAACAGACTTCTCACAAGAGACTATGAAAACTAGAAGATCCTGGGCAGATCTCATGCAGACTCTAAGAGAACACAAATTACAGCCAAAACTACTATACCCAGCAAAACTCTCAATCGCCATAGATGGAGAAACCAAGATATTCCATGAAAAAATCAATTTTGCATGATATCGTTCCACAAACCCAACCCTACAAAGGATAATAGGGGGAAAACTCCAATACAAGGAAGGAAACTCCACCCTGGGAGAAGCAAGGTGGGTTCTCATCAAACCCAAAAGAAGATAACCACTCAAATATAAAAAATAACTCCAAAAATGACAGGAAGTAATAACTACTATTCCTTAATATGTCTTAACATCAATGGACTCAATTCCCCAATAAAAAGACATAGACTAACAGCCTGGATACAGAAACAGGACCCTACATTTTTCTGCATACAGGAAACACATCTCAGTGTCAAAGACAAATACTACCTTAGAGTAAAAGGCTGGAAGACAATTTTACAAGCAAATGGTCTCAGAAAACAAGTCGGAGTAGCCATTCTAATATCAGATAAAATTGACTTTCAACCTAAAGTCATGAAAAAAGACTCGGAGGGACACTTCTTGGTGGTCAAGGGAAAAATCCACCAAGAAGAACTCTCAATTCTGAACATCTATGCTCCAAATACAAGGGCACCCTCACTGGTAAAAGAAACTTTACTAAAGCCCAAAGCACACATTGCACCTAAGTCAATAATTGTGGTGACCTCAACAAATATAAGAAGATCAAACTAATCCCATGCTTTCTATCAGATCACTATGGAGTAAAAGTGGTCTTCAATAGCAACAAAAGCAACAGAAAGTCCACATACACATGGAAACTGAACAATACTCTACTCAATGATACCTTGGTCAAGGAAGAAATAAATAAAGAAATCAAAGAGTTTTAAGAATTTAATCAAAATGGAGGTACAACTTACCCATATCTATGGGAAACAATGAAAGCAGTTCTAAGAGGAAAATTCATAGCCCTGAGTGCCTCCAAAAAGAAAATGGAGAGAGCATACACTAACAGTTTAATGGCACACCTGAAAGCCCTGGAACAAAAAGAAGCTAATTCACCAAGGAGGAGTAGAAGACAGGAAATCATCAAATTCAGGGCTGAAATCAATCAAGTAGAAACAAAGAGAACTATATAAAGAATCAACAAAACCAGGAGCTGGTTCTTTGAGAAAATAAACAAGATAGATAAACCCTTAGCCAGACTCACCAAAGGGCACAGAGACAATATTCAAATTAACAAAATTAGAAATGAAAAGGGAAATATAACAACAGAAATTGAGGAAATTCAAAAAATTATCAGATCCTACTACCAAAGCCTATACTCAACTGGAGAATCTGGGGGAAATGGACAATTTCCTAGACAGATACCAAATACCAAATTAAATCAGGATCAAATAGATCATCTAAACAGTCCCATAACCCCCAAGGAAATAGAAGGGGTCATAGAAATCTCCCATCCAAAAAAGCACATGACCAGATTGTTTTAGTGTAGAATTCTATCAGACCATCAAAGAAGACCTCATACTATAATACTCTTCAAACTATTCCACAAAATAGAAACAGAAGGAACACAACCCAACTCATTCTACAAAGCCACAATTACCCTGATACCAAAATCACACAAAGATCCAACAAAGAAAGAGAACTTCAGGCCAATTTCCCTTATGAATATCGATGCAAAAAAACTAAATAAAATTCTTGCCAACCAAATTCAAGAACACATCAAAACGATCATTCAACATTATCAAGTAGGCTTCATCCTAGGGATGCAGGGATGGTTCAATATATAGAAATCCATCAATGCAATCCACTAGATAAACAAACTCAAAGAAAAAAAACACATGGTCATTTCATTAGATGCTGAAAGAGCATTTGCCAAAATTCAGCGTCCTTACACGCTTAAAGTCTTCTAAAGAACAGGAATTCAAGGCCCATACCTAAACATAGTAAAAGCAATATACAGCAAACCAGTAGCCAACATCAAACTAAATGGAGAGAAACTTGAAATAATTTCACTAAAACCAGTGACTAGACAAGGCTATCCTCTCTCTACATATCTTTTCAATATAGTACTTGAAGATCTAGCCAGAGCAATTAGACAGCATAAGGAGGTCAAAGGGATACAAATTGGAAAGGAAGAAGTCAAACTATCACTATTTGCAGATGACATAATAGTATACTTAAGTGACCCAAAAAATAACTCCATCAGAGAACTCCTACAGCTGATAAACAACTTCGGCAAACTGGCTGGTTATAAAATAAACTCAAGCAAATCAGTAGCCTTCCTATACTCAAAGGATAAGCAGGCTGAGAAAGAAGTTAGGGAAATAACACCCTTCACAATAGCCACAAACAATATAAAGTATCTTGGTGTGACTCTAACCAGAGAATGATCTGTATGACAGGAACTTCAAGTCTTTGAAGAAAGAAATTGAAGAAGACCTCAGAAGATAGAAAAATCTTCCATGCTCTTGGATTGGCAGGATTAATTTACTAAAAATGGTATCTTGCCAAAAGCAATCTAGAGATTCAATGCAATCCCCATCAAAATCCCAAACCAATTCTTCATAGATTTAGAAAGAACAATTCTCAAAATCATCTGGAATAACAAAATACCCAGGATAGGTAAAACTATTCTTAACAATAAAAGAACTTCTGGGGGAATCAATATCCCTGACTCTTATCTCCTTGTACTAAGATCAACTCCAAGTGGATCAAGGACCTCCACATAAAACCAGACACACTGAAACTAATAGAAAAGAAACTGGGGAAGACCCTTGAGGACATGGGCACAGGGGGGAAGTTCTTGAACAGAACACCAATAGCTTATGCTCTAAGATCAAGAATTGACAAATGAGACCTCATAAAATTACCAAGTTTCTGTAAGGCAAAGGACACTGTCAGAAGCCAACTAATTTGGAAAAGTTCTTCACCAACCCCACATCTGACAGAGGGCTAATATCCAATACATAGAAAAAAATCAAGAAGTTAAACACTAGAGAACCAAATAACCCTATTAAAAATGGGGTACAGAGCTAAACAACAAAATTTCACCTGAAGAAATTTGGATGGCTGTGAAGCACCTTAAGAAATGTTCAACATCATTAGTCATTAGGGAAATGCAAATCAAAACAATCCTGAGATTTCACCTCACACCAGTCAGAATAGCTAAGATTAAAAACTCAGGATACAACAGGTGTTGGCAAGGATGTGGAAAAAGACGAACACTCCTCCACTGCTTGCGGGATTGCAAGATGGTATAACCACTCTGGAAATTAGTCTGACTGTTCCTCAGGAGGCAGGAGTGGGTAGGTGGAAGGGGAGCACCCTCACAGAGGCAGGGGAACGGGGATGGGATAGGGGTTTCTTGGTAGGGAGACCTGGAAAGGGAATAATATTTGAAATGTAAATAAATAATATACCCAATAAAAGAAAAGAAAAGGAAAGAAACAAAGGAAGGAAGGAAGGAAGGAAGAAAGGATGGAAGAAAAGAAAGAAAGAAAGAAAGAAAGAAAGAAAGAAAGAAAAATACCCGAGGAGAAGAAATAAATTGAAATAGCAAACATCTGAGTGAAACAAACTCTTTTTTTAGAGACCTGAATTTTTTCTTCAGTCAATCAGAAATTTAAAAGTGCAAGTAAGCACAAAGGAGTTGGGGGCTTATAGTTATAGTTTAGCTCTTGCAAATAGAGGATAGTGGTTGCTCTGGTGATATTGATGTTTTATCCCATCTACCTGGCCTCCTTACCCTGCCCACTCCTGCCTCCTCACCCTGGCATCCTACACTGTAACATCAAACCCCCTCAGGCACAAGGGTTACTCTTCCCACTGATGTCCAACAAGGCCAACCTCTGCCACAAATACAGCCAGAGAAATGGGTCCCTCCATGTGTACTCTTTGGTTGGTGGCCCAGTGCAAGTTGACACTTGCTCCCCGTATGTGGCTGCAAACCCCCTCGGCTCTTCCAGAGCCATACGTCTGGACATATAAACTCTATCCATGAAATATGAAGGGACTTGTTTTTGTCTCTAGTATTTTATACCTTCTGCTTTTGCATATGCATCGGCCCCACCATGTAATCAATATAGAAAATACCATTACACCGATGTTGCACTTGTGCTATATATGATCACACTATGTTGGAAAGATACAGCAGTTCTTATTTAAGGAAATCCTCTCTGGATTTTATCATTAAGGACTTATTTATAAAAGTATTTTGGAAAAATCTTCAAAGTTTTACTAAGACTTTATTCAACATAGTTACAAGTGTTCATATTGAGCACATCTAACTTCCCTTATTATTTAATGTAATTCAAAAGTTACTAAAAATCATAGTACGGGGGCTCCCCCACCATTGCTTGGGCAGGAAACCGCCAGGCGTGGACCAGGAGGGAGAGTCCGGGCGGATCGCTGGAACACCTCCACGGAGAGCTGCATGCCCCGCGGTTCTCCCAGGCTCCTACACCGAAGGTCTCCAGCTTGCTCCTGTGGCACCAGGCAGAGAGGGGCAGGTAACCAGGCCTAACTGGGGCCTGCCATTGCTCGGGCGGGAAACTGCCAGGCGTGGGCCAGGAGCCAGAGTTGGGGTTCTCCCCCGGTTCTTCCAGGACTCTAAAAAGACCTTCTCCCCAGAGCTAGAGGACCTCAACAGGAGATCTGTGTACCTACAGCCTAGTGGCTGGTTGCTGACCACTGGAGACCAGCTCGCCAGGCTTGCAGTGAGACTGCCATCTTGCCTCGGGACACCGCGGACTGCTGGCACCTGGGGACAGCAAGGCTGTCATCTTGCCTCAGGTCACTGCTGACCACTGGCAGCTGGGGTCAGGAGCACAGATACCCTCTACTACAGCAGCGCCAAAGGCCAGGCTCGCAGGAGGTTCAAACTCTAACCAGTAACAATAAGACCAACTAACTCCAGAGATAAACAGATGGCAAAAGGCAAACGTAGGAACGTTACTAACAGAAATCAAGGCATTATGGCACCATCTGAACCCAATTCGCCAACCACAGCAAGTCCTGGATACCCCAACACACCAGAAAAACAAGAGTTGGATATAAAAGCACTGGTAATGATGCTGCTAGAGGAACACAAAAAAGACATAAACAAATCTCTTAAAGAAATGCAGGGGAACATCAATAGGGTAGAAGCTCTTACAATGCAAACACAAAAATCACTTAAAGAACTCCAGGAGAATATGGACCAACAGACAGAAGCCAAAAAAGGGGAAATGAGAAAATCACTTAAAGAAATGCAGGAAAACTTGAACCAACAGGCAGAAGTCATGAAAGAGGAAACACAAAAATCTCTTAAAGAAATGCAAGAAAACACAAACAACAAATGAAGGAACTGAGCAAAACCATCCAAGAGCTGAACACAGAGGTAGAAACAACTAAGAAATCACAAAAGGAGGCAACTTTGGAGATAGAAAACCTTGGGAAGAAATCAAGGGTCGTAGATGCAAATATCAACAACAGAATACAAGAGATAGAGGTAAGAATCTCAGATGCTGAAGATACCACAATCAAAGAAAATGCAAAATGCAAAAGGCTTGAAACCCAAAACATCCAGGAAATCCAGGATACCATGAGAAGACCAAACCTAAGTATTATAGGAATAGATGAGAGTGAAGATCTACAATTTAAAGGGCCAGAAAATATCTTCAACAAAATTATGGAAGAAAACTCCCCCAACCTAAAGAGAAAGATGCCCATGAATATACAAGAAGCCTACAGAACTCCAAACAGACTGGACCAGAACAGAAATACCTCCCGTCACATAATAATCAAAACCCCAAATGTACTAAACAAAGAAAGAATATTAAAGGCAGTAAGAGAAAAAGGTCAAGTAACATATAAAGGAAGACCTATCAGAATCACACCAGACTTCTCTCCAGAAACCATGAAAGCTAGAAGATCCTGGCCAGACCTCATGCAGAACCTAAGAGAACACAAATGTCAGCTAAGACTACTATACCCAGCAAAACTCTCAATCAACATACATGGAGAAATCAAAATATTTCATGACAGGACCAAATTTACACAATATCTTTCCACTAACCCAGCTCTACAAAGGATAATAGGAGGAAAACTCCAATACAAGGAGGGAAACTGCACCCAAGAAAAAGAAAGATAGTAACCTTCTTCCATCAAACTCAAAGGAAGATAACTACTCAAAAACAAAAATAACATCAAAAATGACAGGAAGAAATAATCACTATTCCTTAATATCTCTTAACATCAATGAACTCAATTCCCCAATAAAAAGACATAGACTAACAGACTGGATACAGAAACAGGACCCTACATTTTGCTGCATACAGGAAACACAACTCAGAGTCAAAGACAAACACTCCCTTAGAGTAAAAGGCTGGAAGACAATTTTGCAAGCAAATGGTCGCAGGAAGAGAGCTGGAATAGCCATTCTAATATCAGATAAAATTGACTTTCAACCCAAAGTCATCAAAAGAGACACAGAAGGTCACTTCTTGCTAGTCAAAGGAAGAATCCACCAAGAAGAACTCACAATTCTAAACATCTACGCTCCAAATGCAAGAGCACCCTCATTCATGAAAGAAACTTTACTAAAGCTCAAAGCACACATTGTACCTAACACAATAATTGTGGGGGACCTCAACACTCCACTATCCTCAATGGATCAATCAGGAAAACAAAAACTAAACAGGGACTCAGGGTAACTCATTGAAACGTTGGACCAATTGGATTTAACAGATATATATAGAACATTTCATCCTAAAGCAAAAGACTATACCTTTTTCTCAGCACCTCATGGTACCTTCTCCAAAATTGACCATATAATTGGTCACAAGACAGACCTCAACAAATATAAAAGATCAAACTAATCCCATGCCTCCTATCGGATCACCATGGAGTAAGAGTGTTCTTCAATAGCAACAAACAAAAACAACACAAAATCCTCATACACGTGGAGGCTGAACAATATTCTACTCAATGATACCTTAGTCCAGGAAGAAATAAAGAAAGAAATTAAAGATTTTTTAGAATTTAATGAAAATGAAGGCACAACATACCCAAATCTATGGGACACAATGAAAGCAGTGCTAAGAGGAAAACTCATAGCAATGAGTGTCTCCAAAAAAGAAACAGGAGAGAACATATACTAGCAACTTAATGGCTCACCTGAAAGCTCTAGAACAAAAAGAAGCTACTTCACCCAGGAGGGGTAGAAGACAGGAAATCATCAAACTCAGGGCTGAAATCAGTCAAGTTGCAACAAATAGAACCATACAAAGAATCAACAAAACCAGGAGCTGGTTCTTTGAGAAAATCAACAAGATAGATAAACCCCTAGCCAGACTTACCAAAGGGCACAGAGACAGTATTCAAATTAACAAAATTAGAAATTAAAAGGGAGATATAACAACAGAAACTGTGGAAATTCAAAAAATCATCAGATCCTAGTACAAAAGCCTATACTCAACACAACTGAAGAATCTGGAGGAAATGGACAATTTCCTAGACAGATACCAAACACCAAAATTAAATCAGGATCAAATAGATTGCCTAAACAGTCCCATAACCCCCAAAGAAATAGAAGAGGTTATAGAAAGTCTTCCAACCAAAAAAAGCACAGGACCAGATGGGTTTAGTGCAGAATTCTATCAGACCTTCAAAGAAGTCCTGATACCGATACTCTTCAAACTATTCCACAAAATAGAAACAGAAGGAACACTACCCAACTCATTCTATGAAACCACAATTACCCTGATACCAAAACCACACAAAGATCCAACTAAGAAAGAGAACTACAGGCCAATTTCTCTTATGAATATCGATGCAAAAATACTAAATAAAATACTTGCCAACCGAATCCAAGAACACATCAAAACAATCATTCACCATGATCAAGTTGGCTTCATCCCAGGGATTCAGGGATGGTTCAATATATGAAAATCCATGAACATAATCCACTACATAAACAAACTCAAAGAAAAAAGGCCACATGGTCATCTCATTGGATGCTGAAAAAGCATTTGACAAAATTCAGCATTCTTTCATGCTAAAATTTTTGGAAAGAACAGGAATTCAAGGCCCATATCTAAACATAGTAAAAGCAATTTACAGCAGACCAGTAGCCAACATCAAAGCAAACAGAGAGAAACGTGAAGCAATCCCACTAAAATCAGGGACTAGACAAGGCTGCCCCCTCTCACCATATCTCTTCAATATAGTACTTGAGGTACTAGCTAGAGCAATTCGACAACATAAGGAAGTCAAAGGGATACAAATCAGAAAGGAAGAAGTCAAACTATCACTATTCGCAGATGATATGATAGTATACTTAAGCGACCCAAAAAACTCCACCAGAGAACTCCTACAACTGATAAACAACTTCAGCAAAGTGGCTGGTTATAAAAATCAACTCAAGCAAATAGGTAGTCTTCCTATATGGAAAGGATAAGCAGACCGAGAAAGAAATTCGGGAAATGACACCCTTCACAATAGCCACAAACAATATAAAGTATCTTGGTGTGACTCTAACCAAGTAAGTGAAAGATTTATATGACAAAAACTTCAGGTCTCTGAAGAAGAAATTGAAGAAGACATCAGAAAGTGGAAAAATCTTCCATGCTCGTGGGTTGGCAGGATTAATATAGTTAAAATGGCAATCTTGCCAAAAGCAATATACAGATTCAACGCAATCCCCATCAAAATTCCAACTCAGTTCTTTATAGAGTTAGAAAGAGCAATTCTCAAATTCATCTGGAATAACAAAAAAACCAGGATAGCTAAAACGATCATCAACAGTAAAAGAACTTCTGGGGGAATCAATATCCTGGACTTCAAGCAATACTACAGAGCAGTAGTGTTAAAAACTGCATGCTATTGGTACAGTGACAGGGAGGCAGATCAATGGAATAGGATCAAAGACCCAGAATTGAACTCACACATCTATGACCAATTGATCTTCGACAAAGGAGCTGAAAACATCCAGTGGAAAAAAGATAGCCTTTTCAACAAATGGTGCTGGCTCTACTGGAGGTCAACGTGCAGAAGAATCAGAATTGATCCACTCTTATCTCCTTGCACTAAGCTCAACTCCAAGTGGATTGCCACGGACCGACTCAGTCGGAACACACGTGGGGGAATCAGGGTCTTTGGTATGCAGGAAGGCACTGGTCGCGGCGTGAAATGACAGACAGACACACACAAGATCTGAATGCGTCTGAATGCACTTTACTGTTCTGAGGCAGGAACTTTTATACCCACTCAAGTTGGTATTACATTACTAAAGAAAAAATGTATCCAGTGAAATGTTTACAAAGAATGGTTACCATGAGTATCTGGCACAAGGAAATACAAAATGAATCAGGCATGAACGTCAGAGATTACACACAAGGTTATCGCGTCCCTCTGTAGTCAATGATAAATTAGTAATTCAAGAGTCAGAGATTACACACAAGGTCATCGCGTCCCTCTGTAGTCAATAATAAATTAGTAATTCAAGAGTCAGAGATTACACCATGCCCGCTATCTTCTTGTGAGACTCCCTCAGGCTTACTTTGAAACTTTACTTAACTGAAGGTTTCCATGTCAGAGTGCCAAAGCCAGCTAACCATACAAATAATATAAATTGTTGGGAGGTTAATTCTTTAATGTATCTAGGTAATAACTGTACAGCTGATTAAAAGCAAAGCAATGGATCTCTAGAAGATAAATCATGGCCAGTGCTGTAGCTCAAAGAATAAACTCCCAGTGAATCATCATGCCTGGATGCTCGCACCTCCGGCTGGCAGGGACATCTTGTAAGTAAAAGAACAGGTCAGATAAAGGGTCACACAGCTTGCCATGAGAAATTTCAGCTCAGCCCTATCTGCAGCCAAGGAGGCCCACAGCGGCATTCACCTTGAACAGCCCTGCCAAACAAGGCTTTTCCCAGTAAATATCACACAGCTTCTGCCTGGTGCAGCTTGGCTGCGTGAAATTACGGTGTTCAAGAAATGCGTGTGATAGTGGATCAAGGACCTCCACATAAAACCAGACACACTAAAACTAATAGAAAAGAAACTGGGGAAGACCCTTGAGGACATTGGCTTAGGGGGAAAGTTCCTGAACAGAACACCAATTGCTTATGCTCTAAGAGCAAGAATAGACAAATGGGACCTCATAAAATTACAAAGTTTCTGTAAGGCAAAAGACACTGTCAAAAGGACATATTGGCAACCAACCAATTGGGAAAAATTCTTTACCAACCCCACATCCGACAGAGGGCTAATATCTAATGTATACAAAGAACTCAAGAAGTTAGACCCCAGAAAACCAAATAACCATATCCAAAAGTGGGGTACAGAGCTAAACAAAGACTTTTCACCTGAAGAAATTCAGATGGGTGAGAAATACCTTAAAAAATGTTCAACATCCTTAGTCTTTAGAGAAATGCAAATCAAAACAACACTGAGATTCTACCTCACACCAGTCAGAATAGCTAAGATCAAAAACTCAGAAGACATCAGGTATTGGAGAGGTTCTGGAGAAAGAGGAACACTCCTCCACTGCTGGTGGGACTGCAAGCTGGTACAATCACTCTGGAAATCAGTCTTGCAGTTCCTGATAAGTGGATATTAGCCTAGAATCTTGGAACACCAAAGACACAAATCACGTACCAAATAATGTCTGACAAGAAAAAAGGAGTGGACACTGGTGTTGGAAAGATCAAAGCATCAGTGTAGGGGAATACAAGAACATGGAAGAGAGAAAGGGTGGAAGAGGGAGCAGGTGGAGGGAAAAGAGCATGTGGGACCTTTGGGGGTAGGGAACCAGAAAAAGGGGAATGAGTTGTAAATATAGAATATATCCAATAAAAAAAGATACAAAAGAGAACCATCCGGCGGCGGCGGCAGAACCAGGTACCCGACACAGCCCGAGCTTAAGACCTTCGGGGACTCAGGCCTGGAGTGGGAATTGGGCACAGAATAGTGGGTGCACTCTGCACTCGCGCGCGGGGCGGACCCTGAGCTCCCTGCAGGCAGCTGCCATATTGCCTGCAGCTTCCCGCCCAGCTGGCGGTGGGGAAGCCGGAGGGTCACCCAGCGTCCCAGGTGCTCAGAACCATCCGGCGGCGGCGGCAGAACCAGGTACCCGACACAGCCCGAGCTTAAGACCTTCGGGGACTCAGGCCTGGAGTGGGAATTGGGCACAGAATAGCGGGTGCACTCTGCACTCGCGCGCGGGGCGGACCCTGAGCTCCCTGCAGGCAGCTGCCATATTGCCTGCAGCTTCCCGCCCAGCTGGCGGTGGGGAAGCCGGAGGGTCACCCAGCGTCCCAGGTGCTCAGAACCATCCGGCGGCGGCGGCAGAACCAGGTACCCGACACAGCCCAAGCTTAAGACCTTCGGGGACTCAGGCCTGGAGTGGGAGTTGGGCACAGAATAGCGGGTGCACTCTGCACTCGCGCGGCGGACCCCGAGCTCCCTGCAGGCAGCTGCCATATTGCCTGCAGCTTCCCGCCCAGCTGGTGGTGGGGAAGCCGGAGGGTCACCCAGCGTCCCAGGTGCTCAGAACCATCCGGCGGCGGCGGCAGAACCAGGTACCCGACACAGCCCGAGCTTAAGACCTTCGGGGACTCAGGCCTGGAGTGGGAATTGGGCACAGAATAGCGGGTGCACTCTGCACTCGCGCGCGGGGCGGACCCCGAGCTCCCTGCAGGCAGCTGCCATATTGCCTGCAGCTTCCCGCCCAGCTGGCGGTGGGGAAGCCGGAGGGTCACCCAGCGTCCCAGGTGCTCAGAACCATCCGGCGGCGGCGGCAGAACCAGGTACCCGACACAGCCCGAGCTTAAGACCTTCGGGGACTCAGGCCTGGAGTGGGAATTGGGCACAGAATAGCGGGTGCACTCTGCACTCGCGCGCGGGGCGGACCCTGAGCTCCCTGCAGGCAGCTGCCATATTGCCTGCAGCTTCCCGTCCAGCTGGTGGTGAGGAAGCCAGAGTCAGCCAGTGTGCCAGGTACCCAGACCCAGCCGGAGGCCGAACCAGCCTCCCATCCAGCCAGTGGCAGGGAAGCTGGAAACCGGACCCAGCCAGCTTCCCAGCAGCTTGGGACCAGCAGGCAGAACCAGATAACTGAGATATCCCAACTTTAAGACCCCTGGGGAAACAGGATATCAGACAGCGAACCCTGAGCAGGAGCAGTGCAGAGCAGCCGCCCAACAGGCGGAACCAAATACCTGGGATATCCTGAGGTTAAGACCTCGGGGGACTCAGGCCACCTGTCAGCAATCTGTGAGCAAGAGCCCCGCAGGACAGTGATTCAGGTATCCCAGTCACTGGGAAATAGCCTTACAACCCCACAGGAGGCTCAAGCACCAGCTAGTATCTACAGGACCAACTAACACCAGAGTTAACCAGATGGCAAAAGGCAAACGTAAGATCGCTACTAACAAAAATCAAGGCAATATGGCGGCATCCGAACCCAGTTCCCCAACAGCAATAAATATTGGATACCCCGAAACACCAGAAAAACAAGACTCAGATCTAAAATCACTGGTCAGGATGCTGATAGAGGAACACTTAGATAAATCTCTTAAAGTAATACATGAGAAAATAGATCAAAAGCTAGAAGCCATTGCAAGACAAACACAATTAAATCCCAGATATCTCAACACACCAGAAAAACAAGACTCAGATCTAAAATCACTGGTAAAGATGCAGATTGAGGATCACTTAGATAAATTTCTTAAAGTAATAGAGGAGAAAATAGATCAAAAACTAGAAGCCCATACAAGGCAGACACAAAAATCACTTAAAGAAATCCAGGAGAATATAGAGCAAAAAGTGAATCCCAATAAGGGGGAGAAACAAAAATCACCCAAAGAAATACAAGAGAACATGGGTCAACGAGTAGAAGTCATAAAGGAGGAAACACAAAAATCCCTTAAAGAATTACAGGAAAACACAAACAAGCAACTGAAAGATCTGAGCAAAACCATACAAAATCTAAAAACAGAAGTAGAAACAACTAAGCAATCGCAAAGGGAGACAATGTTGGAAATAGAAAACCTTGGGAAGAAATCAGGAGTCATAGATGCAAATATCAACAATAGAATACAAGAGATAGAAGACAGAATCTCAGATGCTGAAGATACCATAGGAACCATGGATTCAACAATTAAAGAAAATGCAAAATGCAAAAAGCTGGTAACCCAAAACATTCAGGAAATCCAGGACACAATGAGAAGACCAAACCTAAGGATTATAGGGATAGATGAGAATGAAGATCTACAACTTAAAGGGCCAGCAAATATCTTCTACAAAATTATGGAAGAAAATTTCCCCAACCTAAAGAGAGAGATGCCCATGAATATACAAGAAGCCTTTAGAACCCCAAATAGACTGGACCAGAACAGAAATACTTCCCGTCACATAATAGTCAAAACCCCAAATGTACTAAACAAAGAAAGAATATTAAAGGCAGTAAGAGAAAAAGGACAAGTAACATATAAAGGAAGACCTATCAGAATTACACCAGACTTCTCACCTGAGACCATGAAAGCTAGAAGATCCTGGGCAGACCTTATGCAGACCCTAAGAGAACACAAACTTCAGCCAAGACTACTATACCCAGCGAAACTCTCAATTGCCATAGATGGGGAAACCAAGATATTCCACGACAAAACCAAATTTGCAAGATACTTATCTACAAACCCAGCCCTACAAAGGATAATAGGGGAAAAATACCAACACAAGGGGGGAAACAACACCCCAGAAGAAACAAGATAGAAACCCCATCTCATCCAACCCAAAAGAAGAGAACCACTCAAATACAAATAATAATAACAATTCCCAAAATGTCAGGAAGTAATAATTACTATTCCTTAATATCTCTTAATATCAATGGACTCAATTCCCCAATCAAAAGACACAGACTAACAGACTGGATACGGAAACAGGACCCTACATTTTGCTGCATACAGGAAACACATCTCAGTGTCAAAGACAAACACCTCCTTAGAGTAAAAGGCTGGAAGACAGTTCTACAAGCAAATGGTCCCAGGAAACAAGCTGGAGTAGCCATTCTAATATCAGATAAAATCGACTTTCAACCTAAAGTCATCAAAAGAGACACAGAAGGTCACTTCCTGCTTGTCAAAGGGAAAATCCACCAAGAAGAATTCTCAATACTGAACATCTATGCACCAAATGCAAGGGCACCCTCATTCGTAAAAGAAACTTTACTAAAGCTTAAAGCACACATCGCACCTAACACAATGATTGTAGGTGACTTCAACACTCCACTCTCCTCAATGGACCGATCAGGAAAGCAGAAACTAAACAGGGACACAGTGAAACTAATTGAAGCTTTGGACCAATTGGATTTAACAGATATATATAGAACATTCCATCCTAAAACAAAAGAGTATACCTTTTTCTCAGCACCGCACGGTACCTTCTCAAAAATTGATCATATAATTGGTCACAAGACAGACCTCAACAAATACAAGAAGACCGAACTAATCCCATGTCTCCTATCGGATCACTATGGAGTAAAAGTGGTCTTCAATAGCAAGAAGAACTACAGAAAGCCCACATACACATGGAAACTGAACAATACTCTACTCAATGACACCCTGGTCAAGGAAGAAATAAAGAAAGAAATCAAAGACTTTTTAGACTTCAATGAAAATGAAGGTACGACCTACCCAAATCTCTGGGATACAATGAAAGCAGTGCTAAGAGGAAAACTCATAGCCCTGAGTGCCTCCAAAAAGAAACTGGAAAGAGCATACACTAGCAACTTAACAGCACACCTGAAGGCGCTGGAACAAAAAGAAGCTAACTCACCCAGGAGGAGTAGAAGAGAGGAAATCATCAAACTAAGGGCTGAAATCAATCAAGCAGAAACAAAGAGAACCATACAAAGAATCAACAAAACCAAGAGCTGGTTCTTCGAGAAAATCAACAAGATAGATAAGCCCTTAGCTAGACTAACCAAAGGGCACAGAGATAGTATCCAAATTAACAAAATTAAAAATGAAAAGGGGGATATAACAACAGAAACAGAGGAAATTCAAAAGATCATCAGATCCTACTACAAAGGCCTATACTCAAAACAACTGGAGAATCTGGAGGAAATGGACAATTTCCTAGACAGATACCAAATACCAAAATTAAATCAGCATCAAGTAGACCAGCTAAACAGTCCCATAACCCTTAAAGAAATAGAAGGGGTTATAGAAAGCCTCCCAACCAAAAAAAGTACGGGACCAGATGGTTTTAGTGCAGAATTCTACCAGACCTTCAAAGAAGACTTAACACCAATACTCTTCAAACTATTCCACAAAATAGAGACAGAAGGGACACTGCCCAACTCATTCTTCGAAACCACAATTACGCTGATACCTAAACCACAAAAAGATCCAACAAAGAAAGAGAACTACAGGCCAATTTCTCTTATGAATATAGATGCAAAAATACTAAATAAAATCCTTGCCAACCGAATCCAAGAGCATATCAAAACGATCATTCACCATGATCAAGTAGGCTTCATTCCAGGAATGCAGGGATGGTTCAATATACGGAAATCCATCAATGTAATCCACTACATAAACAAACTAAAAGAAAAAAACCACATGGTCATCTCATTAGATGCTGAAAAAGCATTTGACAAAATTCAGCATCCTTTCATGCTAAAAGTCTTGGAAAGAGCAGGAATTCAAGGCCCATACCTAAACATAGTAAAAGCAATCTACAGCAAACCAGTAGCCAACATCAAAATAAATGGAGAGAAACTTGAAGCAATTCCACTAAAATCAGGGACTAGACAAGGCTGTCCTCTCTCTCCATATCTTTTCAATATAGTACTTGAAGTTCTAGCGAGAGCAATCAGACAACATAAGGAAGTCAAAGGGATACAAATTGGAAAGGAAGAAGTCAAAGTATCATTATTTGCAGATGATATGATAGTCTACTTAAGCGATCCAAAAAACTCCACCAGAGAACTTCTACAGCTGATAAACAACTTCAGCAACGTGGCTGGTTATAAAATTAACTCAAGCAAATCAGTAGCCTTCTTGTACTCAAAGGACAAGCAGGCTGAGAAAGAAGTTAGGGAAATAACACCCTTCACAATAGCCACAAACAACATAAAGTACCTTGGCGTAACTCTAACCAAACAAGTGAAAGATCTGTATGACAGGAACTTCAAGTCCCTGAAGAAAGAAATCGAAGAAGACCTCAGGAGATGGAAAAATATTTCTTGCTCCTGGATTGGCAGGATCAATATAGTAAAAATGGCCATCTTGCCAAAAGCAATCTACAGATTCAATGCAATCCCCATCAAAATCCCAAATCAATTCTTCATAGATCTAGAAAGAGCAATTCTCAAATTCATCTGGAGCAACAAAAAACCCAGGATAGCTAAAACTATTCTCAACAATAAAAGGACTTCTGGGGGAATCAATATCCCTGACCTCAAGCAGTACTACAGAGCAATTGTGTTAAAAACTGCATGGTATTGGTACAGCAACAGGCAGGTAGATCAATGGAATAGGATTGAAGACCCAGAAATTAACCCACAGACTTATGGTCACTTGATCTTTGATAAAGGAGCCACAACCATCCGGTGGAAAAAAGATAGCCTTTTCAACAAATGGTGCTGGTTCAACTGGAGGTCAACATGCAGAAGAATGCGAATTGACCCACTCTTATCTCCTTGTACTAAGATCAACTCCAAGTGGATCAAGGACCTCCACATAAAACCAGACACACTGAAACTATTAGAAAAGAAACTTGGGAAGACCCTGGAGGACTTGGGCACAGGGGAAAAGTTCCTGAACAGAACACCAATAGCTTATGCTCTAAGATCAAGAATCGACAAATGGGACCTCATAAAATTACAAAGTTTCTGCAAAGCAAAGGACACTGTCAGAAGGACAAAACGGCAACCAACAAAGTGGGAAAAGATCTTCACCAACCCCACATCCGACAGAGGGCTAATATCCAATATATACAAAGAACTCAAGAAGTTAGACCGCAAAGAACCAAATAACCCTATCAAAAAATGGGGCACAGAGCTAAACAAAGAATTCTCACCAGAAGAAATTCGGATGGCCGAGAAACACCTTAAAAGATGTTCAACATCATTAGTCATCAGGGAAATGCAAATCAAAACAACCCTGAGATTCCACCTCACACCAGTCAGAATGGCTAAGATTAAAAACTCAAGAGACAACAAGTGCTGGCGAGGATGTGGAGAAAGAGGAACACTCCTCCACTGTTGGTGGGATTGCAAAATGGTAAAACCGCTCTGGAAATCAGTTTGGCGGTTCCTCAGAAAATTGGGCATGTTACTTCCAGAGGACCCTGGCATACCACTCCTGGGCATATACCCAGAGGATTCCCCTGCATGCAATAAGGACACATGCTCCACTATGTTTATAGCAGCCTTGTTTATAATAGCCAGAAATTGGAAGCAGCCCAAATATCCCTCAAAGGAGGAATGGATACAGAAAATGTGGTATATTTATACAATGGAATACTACACAGCAATTAAAAATAATGAATTCATGCAATTTGTAGGTAAATGGTTAGACCTGGAAAATATCATCCTGAGTGAATTAACCCAATCACAAAAGAATGCACCTGAAATGCAATCACTGATAAGTGGATATTAATGAGCCCAGAAGCCCTAAATACTCAAGACACAAATAGCAAGTCAAATGATTCCCAAGAAGAAGAAAGGAGAGGACCCTGGGCCTGTAAAGATTGCTTCCAGTTTAGTAAAGAAACCGAGGGGGGAGGGGGAATTATTGGGGAACAGATGGGGGGGAGAGGAACTATGGGAACTATGGTGGGTGGGAACTGGGAAAGGGGAAAGCCTTTGGAATGTAAACATAGAATATAGAAAATAAAATTTAAAAAAAAAAAAAAAAAAAAAAAGAGAGAGAAAAAAAAAAAAAGATACAAAAATAAAATTAAAGAGATGACCTTATGGGAAAATAAATAATTAAAAAAAATCATAGTACCTTCTAAAATGTCATAGGAAAATGTCCTTTGAGAGCTATCTCTGCAGTCAAGGTAGTTTATTTATGTTTCACAAGTAGGTCCTCTGAGGATCTCAAAAGTTTGAATTGTTCTATTTGATCAATATCTGAACATCACAGTTTTTCTGGTATTGAAAAGAAGCCCTATTTCTTCAGGGAAAGCAGTTAGATAGAATATATTCATGACTGCTCAACACTGAGACTGAGAAAGTAATAGAGGGAGGGTCTGGAGATAAACTACACAAATGTAAAGGGGCGCTTCAGTGACAACAGTAGAGTACTCACACTTATCTGACTAATTGTACATAGACTGAGAATTTCAGGAGGCATAGTGCAACCAAAATTCCCCTCAAGTTAAGGATACATTGACTTTGAAGAATCCATGGTCTTTAGTGATACTTATATTTTACATTCTTGAATAATTCCATGTTTCATTCTAAAAAATGCCAATGAAATACCAATACCAAATACCAAATACCAAATTCCAAATAAAACCAATGAAAGACTAGTGGTTTGCAAAAGAGTGCAAATTCAGATGTGCAATTTTCTGTGTCCTACATATCTTTGCTATTTTAAATCTCTGGAGTCCACTTGAAATTTTCATATTTATTAATGTATTAGAGAATTTTGCAAAGTTTTCTAAAGTATCTATCAACTAAAAATTTCATGGCTGTGTGTCACCATAACCACCAGAGATATACTTGAAGGTGAGATAAAAAAATTGATCTTGTCTAGGGGTGTACTCAAGAGCTTCTAGACCTTAGAAGTAAGTGGCTAGATTGCCAATCAAAAGTATAGCTAGTTAATCAACCAGGGAATTCAGGATGTCAAAAGTAGTTTCAAGCTACAAAACCCAACTTATTCTGTGAAACAGTTTCACTTTTTTCTGTTCATCCATCCTACCTGAGTTGTCAGCAGATGTCACTCAGCTTATGTAAGCTTCATATGCTGCAGTGCTTTGAATAGATTGATGTTAAGAAAAAATTCAAAGTAGATAAATGCTCTGTGAACTCAACCAATATGCATATATATACACCAATTTACTGAAGCTGAGAGTAGATCTTGTGGATTTATTATAAATGGTTATGAGCCACCATGTACTTGCTGGAATTTGAAATCAGAACCTTCGGAAGAATACTCAGTGCTCTTAACCACTGAGCCATCTTTACAGCCTAGAAGTACTGTTTTTATGTTAGAGTTTATTCAGTTTGAAACTATACTACAAATAGATAGGAAATTCACTATTGCTGTTCATATAAAAATTTTACCAACTTATTATATCCCGTTATAAGCCTTTGGAATGTAAACATAGAATATAGAAAATAAAAATTAAATAAAAAAAACTTCCTCAGAGAATTATATTGTTTAAATTAACTGAAATAACATTTTCAGACTTAATATTTTGTAACAACTTTGGCTTATAACAAAGTTAAGCAAGGGATACTGAGCTTTCCATACATTGCATGACCAAACACATAGATACTCTTTTTTCCGCATCAGTAGCTTCTTCAGTTGAAGATGTCACAACTGATGAACTCACATAAGTATTTCAACTTCACCCAAATCCCATAGTTTTAATTAGGACTTTGTATTTGTGATTATTAATATTTATTATCAGCTTCACAGGATTTTTTTTATCGATTTACCTCTGGTTATATCTGTGAGAGTTTCTAGACTGGCTTAAGTGGAATGGAAAGGGTGACCTTAGATGTGGATGGCAACAGTGCATTCTTATCTCTCCTTCCTATGTGGTCTGAAGGAGAATGGCCCCTATAGGTTCATATGCTTGCATTATTGACCCACATTTGGTAGGACTGTTGGAGACAGACTAGGAGCTGTGGCCTTGTTGGGAGAAGTGTGTCTGAAACCTCAAAGCCCATGTTTGATGAAGCCTCATTCTCTCTCTCTCTGTCTGTTGCCTAGAGATCAATATGTAAACTCATAGTTACTGCTCCAATATTATGGTTTCTGCTTTCTGCTATTAGGTTTATAAACTAACCCTTTAAAACTGTAAGCAAGTCACAAGTTAATTGCTTTCTCTTATTAGAATTGCCTAGATCATGGGGTCATTTCATGGGAGTAGAACAGTGAACAAGAAACTCAATTATTTATTTTATAAGTTGTCTTGTCATGGTATTTTGTCATAGTAATATAAAAATAATTAAAACACTTCCTAACTGAAGATGCAACGTGTTCAGATGCCTCACACTACTGACACCATGACTTTCTATCTGTAATGGACTGTATTCTCAAACTGTGAGTTAGAAAAAAACTGTTAAAGCCTTTAGTTGCTTTTATTGGAAATTCCTCATTTCCATAGATGAAAGAATAAAACAAATAGCAAAAGTACTTTTATACATTTTCAGATTTGAAAATTTGTGGTGTGCATACAGTGCTGTATCATAAAGAATAGTTTTGTTGTCCGAAAATTTATCTGCACCTTTTCTTTTCATCTTCCCTCCTTCCGACCTAGCATGTATTGATCCATTCTCCAGAGGTGCCTTTTCTAGAAAAGTATACATCCAGCATTTCAGGCTGAGTTTTTTCACTTAAGGTAATGGAAGTTTCATTTATATATTTTCTTAGCTTAGTGGTTTATTTATTAAATTACTGAACATCCCTTTGCCTAAATATAGCATAGGTACTCACAGTATGGATGAGAACATCTTTGTTGCTTTTCTATATGTACAATTTAAAAACAACTGTAGTAATTATGTGTAAGAAATGGCAAAATTGTCTTTTAATGTAGTAGAAAATGTTGCATCCATACCAGCAATGGCTGAGAATTTCTGTACCTAAATGATGCTTTCAATGGTTGCCAATATCACCCTCTGAACTTTGCATTGGCATCTGAATGTAATAGGAATGTACATTTTTATCATGTTATACAAAACAGAGAATCTTTGACTATGTACATATATCAAAAAATCCTTATTATGATATATCTAAAAGGACTCAGATGGATTTTTTCTTTGTTTGCTTGTTCTATGGCTTTGATGTCTTGTTTTGCCATTTTTAAAAATTTTTGGAGATCTTTGTTTGATTACATAATTTCTTCCTTCCATTTCTTCCCTTCAAACTCTCCATTTACAACTCATTGCTCCTTTTCAAATTCATGAAATATTTTTTGTCATTAAAATTTGTTACGTTGATTTTGTTACATGTTTTCATTAAATTTTGTTACTATGGTTTAGTAAAGTGGTGGCTTCAAGTTTTCCTCCAATATCCATGATTTCACTAGCCATGGGTGGTTGGCAAGCTCTCTAGTATAAGAAATGACATCTCTCTTGATGAGTAGATATTCAGTCTAATTAGTTCTTGGGAAGAAGCATTCATAACATATCATCTCAGGGGCCTTGAGGATCTGTTTCTAAACTGCAGTGTTTTCAGCAATGAGGAATTACCATATACTTCTGGGGACAACAAGGTGCAACAACAATAGTCCATGTCTTGGGAGTCTCTAGGAAAGTAGATATCAAGAACTCAAAAGAAGACTTTTTATCTCCGGTGTTAGGATTTTTGTCAAATAGTCCTTGGCACTTGGAGAAAGAATTGTCATACCAGATGGAAAGGTCATTTATATGTTTATACAAAGATGACATTAAGGTGAATACTTAAAAGAATGATTTTTATGACTTTATTAGACATCCTTACTGTCATTTTACCTTCCTCTTTCCTTTTTCTGAATTTATACCCCCTTTCCTCCATAATTAGAAACACCCCATTTTCCCAGTCAAATCACTTATTACCTGCTATTATCATTTGCAAAGAATCCTTTACTAGATAGAACTTTGCAAACAGATTCATCGAGTTTGTTGTTTTTCCTTTCCTAACAATGACATATTTGAAATATTAATAAAGTCCAGTTTATCAATACGTTCTTTTAAAGGTTGTTTTCATGGTATTTTATTTGAACAGTTGTTACCAAACCAAAAGGCATACAGACTTTACTTTGATTATCTTCTAGAAGGATTATAGTATTATTATAGTCTCTCTCCCTATCCTCCCTCTTGTGCCTTGTGCCTTGTGTGTGTGTGTGTGTGTGTGTATGAGTATGTGTGTGTGTGTGTGTGTGTGTGTGTGAGAGAGAGAGAGAGAGAGAGAGAGAGAGAGAGAGAGAGAGAAGGAGATAATAACTGTTGAAGAGAAAACACTAACCTTTGTTTTTTTGTCACAGATGGGTGGTTATATTTTGTGGTTTTCACTGATCCATTAATGTATTTAATGGTTGTCATGCTGTCTTGATGCAGTAGTTATATGATTAAGTATTGAAGTTTTGTAGTGTCTATCTTCTACTTTGGTTAATTTTCTGAAATATATTCTTAACATTTATAGGGTTATTGGTTTCTAGTACTCCAGGTTAAGCATTGGCATAATTAGTTAACTCTACAAAATAATTTCTTGGGATTTTGTTTGGAAATGCATTAAGCCTGTGAATCAAATTGGAGCAAATATTTTTAGTATTATTAACTCTTGTTAGCCATATGAGGATATTAATTTATGATAAAATAAATTCGTATTTATTCAATTCTTTTATGCCTTTCATCAAAATTTTATGTGTTTTTTTAAATTTGTCTCATCTTATTTTCTTAAACTTTGAGCTCACTTCATTATGAGAGAACATACTAACATAGTGGTATTTAAGCTTAATTTCAAATTTTAGTTGGTTATTGAAGATATATAGAATATTGGTTGACTTTTTGCAAATTTCCTAGTTGGAATGGTTGAAACTAAAACATATGAATCTAGAAATGGAACTCCGAAGAAATGTAACATGAAGATAAAAGGGAAGAGAATGGCTACTAATATTCCTGATTAATGATCAAAGTAAAGGTATTTTTATCTGTTGATCTATTAATCCCATTTGTGAAGTTTTCACATAAACTTCAGGATAAGAGGACCTCTTTGTGAAAAGAGTTTTCTCTTTGCTCTTATAAACCTGTTATTACTACTGCTAAAGCTCACCCTTTTTTATTTGTTACAAATTAATTTTGTTATTTCGCACTTCAATTTTTAACATCCATTTCAAGTATCTAGTAGTGAATGTTTTGATGAAATCATAACATATCTAAAACTATTTTAAATCTCAAGTAATTCTTTCCTATATTTAAAATATAAATGTGTGTGTGCATATTCACTTGAAGGGGTGATTTGCATCTAGGTAGTTTTTAAGGGAAAATGTTTTTAAATTTTAAATTCATTATTACTCAATTTTTATTAGTATACATTAATGCATCTGGGAAAATGTACGTTTAAAAAGTACTTTAAAATACTTCTCACAACAGTCTGTTTCTTACTTGTTACCGGACAAGCACAGTTTTCCTGTGTTTTATTGTTTAGGTTTCAGGCTTGGGTGGGGTTCCTTGTATTGTATGTGGTTTTATAAGAGTAGAGTGTAGTGCCATTTTTTATGCCATTCTTTTAAGTTGAAAGTAAGAATTCCAAATATTTAGCTAGATTTTGAAGGCAAGTCTAGCATAATATTTCTTATATAGTCAAACTTCAGCCTTAATATATCTGAGCAATCAAACTTACTGAGGTATGTTCCTCCTTATTTTGAGTTAAATTGTTATATTGATGATGCAACGATTTTGAGCTGTTTTCACTATGGCAAAATACCTTCAGTTTTCCTGTCATTGTCTATCTGAAAAGGCAGTCTCCTCTTGATTATGATCAGTCTCTTCAGACAGCACATCCTGGCATGACTTCATGTAGGGTGGACTCTTCTCCCATATAGTGATCTGGGTAACATCACAGCAGTCCTTTTCTGGAAGATTTAAATAAACAAAACACCTGTGGTAAGGATATTCTTATACGTTAAAGGGAATTGATGAAATTGGGTTTTTTCAAAGGCTACTGATGGCATATCCAGCTGTAGCCAATTAATATTATTGGGTGACCACCCTCTTTACTCATTCTGATTATCACTTTGCTGCCGCTATAGCTCATTCCTCTTACACCCCTTACCTAGGATCGTATCTCAGCTGCCTCCTGGCGCCCTTCTTCTGCTCACACTGTCCATGCCATCCATCATGATACCTGACAGAAGACTCTGTGGACAACACAGACCTGACAGCACTGCTAACTGTTGTATCTCAAGCACTTAAAATAGACTTCTTCCTCACTCCCCAAATATCCTTTCTTGGCATCCACAGTTATGGTATCCTCCCCACAATCATTCCAGAGTTTAGAGAGAATGGTAAACCTCTCACGTTTCTACACCTGCCTAGTATATCGAGGAGCTGAGATTGTAGCATCCTTCTGTCAGCTTCCAAGACATGACTTTGGGTCTAAACTCTTATTATTCTCCATTATCACTGTAATGTCATTTCCTCATTTTTTTCCTGAGAGATTATAATTTTAAAGAATGCACTGATAAGAGTGGTATAAAAAGAAAAGGTCTAAGGCCTGAAGCATCAGAAATGCTGTTCTCTTTTATTTTTGAAAGTTAAAGTCACAAATCCACAGTGCCATCAGAGCCACATCTCTGACTGTCAGCCTCTGGTGTGTTTCCCTAACTAGCTGTTATATCCTGATGTGCACTTGTGTAACTCTAATATATGCTTTAGTGTTATATAATGATCTTTCACAGTGGAAAGCCTGAGCCTGAGCCTACATTTGTCCTCTTTTCCCATGATCTGAAGAAGTAAGATAGAGGTAGACTCACAGGGTTGCTGCACACATGTAATTTGAATCACAACTGAAGAGCTTGGGAAACCCAATCTTGTTTAAAAGAAGCGCTAGGAAATTAGCCTAGCCCTTTCCTAGAGGGAGATGTTACTGCAGTCTAATGAGATGAGTTTCTGATAAGAACATTATCTCTCCTCAGATGTTTGTTTCCTAAAAGAATGTCCTTGAAAAATGGGTCAGACCAAAAGACATGCAGAAAAGGCAGTAGAGATTATCTCCCAACAACGGGTGACTTCTTTTTTATTAGTTCTCTCTTCACTTCAAATTTATTTTGTCCTCCTTTATAGAATAATAAACAAAAGCAGTAACCACAATCAACACCCTCCCCCCAGAATAACAAACTGTAGAATACTCAGTGATTGGATGGATTTCTCTGCATACATGCAGACACTAAACACTTTGACAAAAATATTTATTTCTCAGTATTTTGAGAGGACAGAATTTTTTTATGTTTCATGAATGACTGTATGTGATTTTTTAGTAGTGATAGTAGTATTGAAAGAGTCTCATACTATAGCCCTGGCTGGTCTCAAGTTCACTGCAACCATACTGTCTGACTCCTGAAAGCTGTGTGTCACCATGCAATTTTTATCATACCCCAAATAAGTATAAAATACAGATAATAAAAACTGTGTTTTTCTGGTTGAGCTTGAGAAAATAGTAAATGAATTAATATTTTCAAGGCACTTTCCATAGGACTTAATGTTTGTTGCCTGATTACTAAGTCATAGATTCTATAGTACAGATAACAAAACAAACTAAATGCTCTAGACAATGACAGCACAGATGAGTAGCCAGTCTTGGATTTGGACATGATGCATGTAAATCCAGAATCCACTCTAGAATGGCATGATGTGTCACACATTGTATTTTCTTATCTTCCTCTTGCTGCTGTTATACGTGTATGTTCACTGTGGCCCATTCCTCTCACAGTCCTCTGTTCTGAGTACTGGCTTCTTTTCCTTCCCAATTCCTATAATGCTCTGTAAACTTTTCGATCCCAAGTCAAATTTTCTATTTCCACTTCTATCCATGGGGCATCTCAGAGAGAACACAAATCATGCTTAGTGCTGAAGCACCTTTTGTTTCCCATCAGTGATTTTTAAGATGATCACTGCAACCTCAATCTGGCTTATGTCTATAGAGTTAGAAGCTGAACCTTAATGAGGTAGACTGAAATAGAATCGAAACAAATGAACATTAGAGTTTGGATACTTTGCATAGGAGGGAGGTGAGTGTGAAGGTGCTACATGAATCCCAAAGTAGCCTCTCTAAGGTCTGCAAGACCTCCTCAGTAAAATTGCATATAGGAATCTGTCAGACCCTCTTCATTTTGGAATTTAGATTTCCAATTTAAATCAATTTTCCTTCTCTCCTTCCTTCTTTCTCTTTCTTTCCCCCTCTCTTTCTTTCCTTCATTTCTTCTTTCCTTCCTTCATTTCTTCTTTCCTCTTCTAAAATTCTCTTTCATGTGGTGTGCCTTTAAATTGCTACCAAACACTTTGGAAACCTCCTATTCTGTCTCTCACATGCTGCCCAGGACCCCTTTTCTGGTGGGTAGGAAGTCCAGCCTCCCACAGATTACTGTGACTTGCAAATTTCATCATTCTTAATAAGACCAAGAAGCATGTACTCAGATTCTGATACAATTGCTATGTTATAGCAGAGCATCATTTAATCTAAGATAAATCCACACTCTTCCCCATCTAGGATACAAGCACATAAAAATGCTATATTTGTATTTTTAGTAAATTCATTTCCCTGGAATGATCATTTCAATGTGGTTTATTTTCTGAAAGTATCTTTGTAATGCATTTTCTTCAGAATTTCCAGGCTAAAGCTCCTTCCTCAGCTTGCTCATGCACCACCACTCCTGGATCTGTCCTCTTACATAATAACTATCCTTTAAAAACACATTTCCTTTATTTCATTAAAAATATTTAGGAATCATTAAGTCTCTGTGACAATTTGATTTTTTTCAAATGTAAATATAACCATTGATGATCTAACAGGGCATATTGTCTGCTGAAGAGTTAACAAAATAGAAAACTTATGAGGCTCTATAGTGGTTAAAAATCATCTGCTGAGTAATGAAGGTGTATTGCCAAGCCCTTCAAGTGTACTGTTAAACCTCAGAGTCTGATTATATTTGCAAAATGAGTTTCCAAAGATTTAGTTAAAGCAAAACAAAGTGATTCTGGAAGAACTCAATAATATGACTGATGTACTTGTAAGAGGAAATAAGGAGAAGCACAGCTGAAAAGGAAGATAACACAAATAAAAGATCGCTACAGGGCAGGGAGAAATTGAAAATACCTGCAACTATGTTTGCTACTACAGGTTTCCTACCTTTCAAAGTAAACATTGTTAATCAAGTTACATGTTGTATCAGTGAACCCCCAAAGAATAATGGTAGAGATCTCTTTCTATGTATAGTGAACTTTTCCATCACACACATCAATAGAGAAAGCCCATCTTCAGGGTACATTGCCTCACCAATGCCACTAGTTCTTCATAGAGGAAATACACACACACACACACACACACACACACACACACACACACACTGTTTGTAAAAGTATACAGAAAGGTCTGTGATTTCTTACTCCATTCAGTATCAAGACTTCATATATTTTCTACTAAGATTATCTGAATTCCTATTATATAGAAAAGAACAAGTATTCATATTAAAAAATAATCCTAAGAGATAGGAATGGTGACATTTACCTGTAATATATGTATTCTAGAAATTGAGTCAGGAGGATCACATATTCTAGGCCACCCTGGGTTAGACAACATGACTGTAACTTAAAAAAGAAGTTTATAAACCTGTAACTGCACACAAACTGGGTCTCAATCATCTCCAGAAGATACCGAATTTCACTCTCTTTCCCTATTGAAAGCTTGTATATCAAGAAATGAACCTATGCTAGGGAGATGGAGGTAGAGAGTGTGAAGGCTCATGTCACATGACCTAGTAAACAAAGTTTGATCCATTGTGTAACTTTAATTTTTTTCTTTTATGTTTTTTTTTTACTGGATATTTTCTTTATTTACATTTCAAATGTTATCCCCTTTCCCAGTTCCCCTGTCCCGGAAACCCCGTATTCCATCTTCCCTCTGCCTTCTTCTATGAGGATGTTCCTCCACCCACCTCCCCACCCACCTTCCACCTCCCCAGCCTTGATTTCCCTACACTGGAGTATCTATCGAGCCTTCATAGGACCAGGGAGCTCTTTTCCCATTGATGCCCAACAAGGCAATTCTCTGATACATATGCAGCTACAGCCAGGTGTATTCCTTGGTTGATGGTTTAGGAGCTCTAGGGGGTATGGTTGGGTGCCATTGCTGTTCTTCCTATGAGATTGCAAACCCCTTTAGCTCCTTCAGTTCTCTCTTAATTCCTCCATTGGGGACCCTGCACTCAGTCCAATGATTTCCTGCGAGCATCTGCCTCTGTATTTGTAAGGCTCTGGCAGAGCCTCTCAGAAAGCAGGCATATCAGGCTCCTATATCCAATAAAGGACTAATATCTAATATATACATAGAACTCAAGAAGTTAGACTCTAGAAAACCAAATAACCCTATTAAAAGTGGGTTCAGAGCTAAACAGAGAATTCTCAACTGAGAAAACTCGAATGGCTGTGAAGCACCTAAAGAAATGTTCAATATCCTTAGTTATCATGGAAATACAAACCAAAACAACCCTGAAATTCCACCTAACACTAGTCAGGATGGCTAATATCAGAAACTCAGGTGATAGCAGATGCTGGCATGGATGTGGAGAAAGAGGAATACTCCTCCATTGCTGGTGGGATTGAAAGTTGGTAAAACCACTCTGGAAATCAGTTTGTGGTTCCTCAAAAAAATTGGACATAGTACTACCAGAGGACCCAGTTATACCATTCCTGGGCATATACCCAGAAGATTCTCCAACCTGCAATAAGGACACATGCTCCACTATGTTCCTAGCAGCCTCATTTATAATAGTTAGAAGCTGGAAACAACCCTGTTGTACCTCAACAGAAGAATGATACAGAAAATGTGCTACATTTACACAATGGAATACTACTCAGCTATTTAAAACAATGAATTAATGGAATTCTTAGGCAAATCGATGGAACTAGAAAATATCATCCTGAGTAAGGTAACTTAATCACAAAAGACCATACATGTATGCACTTACTGATAAGTGGATATTAGCCCCAAAGCTCTGAATACCCAAGATATAATTCACAGACCACATGAATCTCAAGAAGAAAGACCAAAGTGGTCCTTCTTAAAAGGGTACAAAATACCCATGGGAGGAAATATAGAATCAAAGTATGGATCAGATAATGAAGGAAAGACTATCCAGAGACTGCCCCACATTGGGATCCACCTCCTAAACAGTTACCAAACCCAGACACTATTGAGGATGCCAACAAGTTCTAGCTGACAGGAGCTTGATATAACTATCTCCTGAGATGCCTTGTCAGTGACTGACAAATACAGAGGGGGATGCTATCAGCCAACCATTGAACTAAGCATAGGATCTCCAATGGAGGAGCTAGAGAAAGGACCCAAGGAAATGAAGGGTTTTTAGCCCCATAGGAGGAACAAAGATATGGACCAACCAGTACCCCCAGAGCTCCCAGGTACTAAACCACCAACCAAAGAGTATACATGGAGGGATCCATGGCTCCAGCCCTTATATGTAGCAAATGATGGCCTGGTCGGACATCAATGAGAGGAGAGGCCCTTGGGCCCGTGAAGGCTTATTTCCCCAGTGTAAGAAAATGCCAGGTCCTCTTCTGGAGTGTCTGAAGACAGCTACAGTGTACTTACATATACTAAATAAAATAGATCTCTAAAAAAAAAAAAAAGTTAGTGGCCGGGCGGTGGTGGCACACGCCTGTAATCCCAGCACTTGGGAGGCAGAGGCAGGCGGATTTCTGAGTTCAAGGCCAGCCTGGTCTACAGAGTGAGTTCCAGGACAGCCAGAGCTACACAGAGAAACCCTGTCTCGAAAAAACAAAAAAACAAAAAAACAAAAAAACAAACAAAAAAAAATGCCGGGCGGTGGTGGCGCACGCCTTTAATCCCAGCACTTGGGAGGCAGAGGCAGGCGGATTTCTGAGTTCGAGGCCAGCCTGGTCTACCGAGTGAGTTCCAGGACAGCCGGAGCTACACAGAGAAACCCTGTCTCGAAAAACCAAAAAAAAAAAAAAAAAAAAAAAAAGAAAATGCCAGGTCATGGAAGTGGGAGTGGGTGGGTTAGGAATCAGTGGGAGGGGGGATGGGATAGGCGGAGGGGAAATGTGAAAAGGGGTAACATTTGAACTGTAAATGAAGAAAATATCTAAAAAAAAAAAGAGAGAGAAAATGTGCCGATGAACTGATTTATAGCGAATAAATTATGTCTAAATGAGAAATACAGAAAATATTAATTTCAAACACAAATTAAAAATAATTCGAGAGGACAGAGAGCTAGCTCAATATATAAAGCAGCTCCCAAACCAGATGACCCGAGTCTGTCTTCAGGGACCCTACAATGAGAACCAGTACTCACAAATTTTCTTTTCACTACACTCTTGGCTGAGGGGTGTGTGTGTGTGTGTGTGTGTGTGTGTGAGTGTGTGTGTGTGTGTGTGTGTGTGTGTGTTATGCAAAGGAAGTAAAAACGTGTAAAAAATGTGTAAGCAAGTTGCATTGTTTCCCACCCAAGTAAGCAGAACTAATTAGCTGGTTCCCCTGTGTAGCGTGAAGTCTGACAGTACCTCCACTATCTGTCTCTCAAATTATTTTCTACCCATAGTTTTCCATGAATTTACATTCAATATTTTATTAGTATTTAAATAAATAAAAGTATATCATATGCCAAAAAACTGTAGGTGGAGAATTTTATTTGTCCTTTCAGTCATCCATGAATAGTTCTCTATACCAAATGAAAACACATGATTACTAAGCTAAAATCATTTTTATAGGAAGCTGGGGATTTAGATTCTAAGCCCTAGTTTGTCTGGTTGCAGATACATACTTTATGTGGCACAACCTTCTACATAATTTGTCTAGAGATTTTCCTTCCAAGTGACAATAATAAGAGAGGGAGTGAAGTCATGTCTCAAAAATTTATAAAAATAAGTGAGGGGAGCATGAATGAGCAGTGGCTGGCACTCAGCAAATGTGTTGATATACTTTGATAATAAATGAATTTTGTCTGCCATTTGATTGTTAAAATTGAGTGCATAATGTAAAAGAATCCTTTTCTTTTAATTTAAATATAAGGGAAGGACACTTAATGTCAAGGATTGACACAGAATGATCTCAGCTAATCAATGTTATATTGAGATCTGTTTCTCTGAATTTTCATCTACAAAGTTCCCCCATGCTGTTGCAAAAATTATCATAAACTTAGTGGTTTAAAACATCGGGAGTTTATTATCTTCCAGCTTTTGCCATTAGGATGTCATTGGATCTCAATAGGTTATCAAGAAGCCAACAGGGATTCACTGCCTGTGGATATTTCCAAAAGACCCCGTGTTTTCCAGGTAGAGACCACCCTCATTGTGTGGTCCTTTTTCTCTACTTTCAGAGCCAGCAATGTTAGCCAAATCTTTCTCACACTGCTGTCTCTATGCTTCCCTGCTCTATTGCCAGCCTGTTCCATTATGAAGACCTTTGTGATTACACTGGATCCACACACATCATTCAGACTACTCTCCCCATCTCAGGTTTAGTCCCTGGCTACCACAATTATATCTGTAACTACTTCCTTTGTGAGTTACACTCTATTCTTGTAATCTAAGATTCAGAATTAAGATTTCTGGTAACCACTACTCTACCTACCACATAAAAGATATGTGTAAAAGATATGCATAAAAGGTATAAACTGTAACATGTAGGATACTGTGAAGAATGTAGATTTATAAAATCTTTTAAAAAGCAAACAGTAAAGTGTTGGGGGATAGACATAGGGATACAAATGGGTATAAGATGCATCACGCGAGAACCATCCGGCGGCGGCGGCAGAACCAGGTACCCGAGACAGCCCAAGCTTAAGACCTTCGGGGACTCAGGCCTGGAGTGGGAATTGGGCACAGAATAGCGGGTGCACTCTGCACTCGCGCGCGGGGCGGACCCCGAGCTCCCTGCAGGCAGCTGCCATATTGCCTGCAGCTTCCCGCCCAGCTGGTGGTGGGGAAGCCGGAGGGTCACCCAGCGTGCCAGGTGCTCAGAACCATCCGGCAGCGGCGGCAGAACCAGGTACCCGAGACAGCCCAAGCTTAAGACCTTCGGGGACTCAGGCCTGGAGTGGGAGTTGGGCACAGAATAGCGGGTGCACTCTGCACTCGCGCGGCGGGGACCCTGAGCTCCCTGCAGGCAGCTGCCATATTGCCTGCAGCTTCCCGCCCAGCTGGTGGTGGGGAAGCCGGAGGGTCACCCAGCGTGCCAGGTGCTCAGAACCATCCGGCAGCGGCGGCAGAACCAGGTACCCGAGACAGCCCAAGCTTAAGACCTTCGGGGACTCAGGCCTGGAGTGGGAGTTGGGCACAGAATAGCGGGTGCACTCTGCACTCGCGCGGCGGGGACCCTGAGCTCCCTGCAGGCAGCTGCCATATTGCCTGCAGCTTCCCGCCCAGCTGGTGGTGGGGAAGCCGGAGGGTCACCCAGCGTGCCAGGTGCTCAGAACCATCCGGCGGCGGCGGCAGAACCAGGTACCCGAGACAGCCCAAGCTTAAGACCTTCTGGGACTCAGGCCTGGAGTGGGAGTTGGGCACAGAATAGCAGGTGCACTCTGCACTCGCGCGCGGGGCGGACCCCGAGCTCCCTGCAGGCAGCTGCCATATTGCCTGCAGCTTCCCGTCCAGCTGGTGGTGAGGAAGCCAGAGTCAGCCAGTGTGCCAGGTACCCAGACCCAGCCGGAGGCCGAACCAGCCTCCCATCCAGCCAGTGGCAGGGAAGCTGGAAACCGGACCCAGCCAGCTTCCCAGCAGCTTGGGACCAGCAGGCGGAACCAGATAACTGAGATATCCCAACTTTAAGACCCCTGGGGAAACAGGATATCAGACAGCGAACCCTGAGCAGGAGCAGTGCAGAGCAGCCGCCCAACAGGCGGAACCAAATACCTGGGATATCCTGAGGTTAAGACCTCGGGGGACTCAGGCCACCTGTCAGCAATCTGTGAGCAAGACCCCCGCAGGACAGTGATTCAGGTATCCCAGTCACTGGGAAATAGCCTTACAACCCCACAGGAGGGTCAAGCACCAGCTAGTATCTGCAGGACCAACTAACACCAGAGTTAACCAGATGGCAAAAGGCAAACGTAAGATCGATACTAACAAAAATCAAGGCAATATGGCGGCATCCGAACCCAGTTCCCCAACAGCAATAAATATTGGATACCCTGAAACACCAGAAAAACAAGACTCAGATCTAAAATCACTGGTCAGGATGCTGATAGAGGAACACTTAGATAAATCTCTTAAAGTAATACATGAGAAAATAGATCAAAAGCTAGAAGCCATTGCAAGACAAACACAATTAAATCCCAGATATCTCAACACACCAGAAAAACAAGACTCAGACCTAAAATCACTGGTAAAGATGCAGATTGAGGATCACTTAGATAAATTTCTTAAAGTAATAGAGGAGAAAATAGATCAAAAACTAGAAGCCCATACAAGGCAGACACAAAAATCACTTAAAGAAATCCAGGAGAATATAGAGCAAAAATGAATCCCAATAAGGGGGAGAAACAAAAATCACCTAAAGAAATACAAGAGAACATGGGTCAACGAGTAGAAGTCATAAAGGAGGAAACACAAAAATCCCTTAAAGAACTACAGGAAAACACAAACAAGCAACTGAAAGATCTGAGCAAAACCATACAAAATCTAAAAACAGAAGTAGAAACAACTAAGCAATCGCAAAGGGAGACAATGTTGGAGATAGAAAACCTTGGGAAGAAATCAGGAGTCATAGATGCAAATATCAACAATAGAATACAAGAGATAGAAGACAGAATCTCAGATGCTGAAGATACCATAGGAACCATGGATTCAACAATTAAAGAAAATGCAAAATGCAAAAAGCTGGTAACCCAAAACATTCAGGAAATCCAGGACACAATGAGAAGACCAAACCTAAGGATTATAGGGATAGATGAGAATGAAGATCTACAACTTAAAGGGCCAGCAAATATCTTCTACAAAATTATGGAAGAAAATTTCCCCAACCTAAAGAGAGAGATGCCCATGAATATACAAGAAGCCTATAGAACCCCAAATAGACTGGACCAGAACAGAAATACTTCCCGTCACATAATAGTCAAAACCCCAAATGTACTAAACAAAGAAAGAATATTAAAGGCAGTAAGAGAAAAAGGACAAGTAACATATAAAGGAAGACCTATCAGAATTACACCAGACTTCTCACCTGAGACCATGAAAGCTAGAAGATCCTGGGCAGACCTTATGCAGACCCTAAGAGAACACAAACTTCAGCCAAGACTACTATACCCAGCGAAACTCTCAATTGCCATAGATGGGGAAACCAAGATATTCCACGACAAAACCAAATTTGCAAGATACTTATCTACAAACCCAGCCCTACAAAGGATAATAGGGGAAAAATACCAACACAAGGGGGGAAACAACACCCCAGAAGAAACAAGATAGAAACCCCATCTCATCCAACCCAAAAGAAGAGAACCACTCAAATACAAATAATAATAACAATTCCCAAAATGTCAGGAAGTAATAATTACTATTCCTTAATATCTCTTAATATCAATGGACTCAATTCCCCAATCAAAAGACACAGACTAACAGACTGGATACGGAAACAGGACCCTACATTTTGCTGCATACAGGAAACACATCTCAGTGTCAAAGACAAACACCACCTTAGAGTAAAAGGCTGGAAGACAGTTCTACAAGCAAATGGTCCCAGGAAACAAGCTGGAGTAGCCATTCTAATATCAGATAAAATCGACTTTCAACCTAAAGTCATCAAAAGAGACACAGAAGGTCACTTCCTGCTTGTCAAAGGGAAAATCCACCAAGAAGAATTCTCAATACTGAACATCTATGCACCAAATGCAAGGGCACCCTCATTCGTAAAAGAAACTTTACTAAAGCTTAAAGCACACATCGCACCTAACACAATGATTGTAGGTGACTTCAACACTCCACTCTCCTCAATGGACCGATCAGGAAAGCAGAAACTAAACAGGGACACAGTGAAACTAATTGAAGCTTTGGACCAATTGGATTTAACAGATATATATAGAACATTCCATCCTAAAACAAAAGAGTATACCTTTTTCTCAGCACCGCACGGTACCTTCTCAAAAATTGATCATATAATTGGTCACAAGACAGACCTCAACAAATACAAGAAGACCGAACTAATCCCATGTTTCCTATCGGATCACTATGGAGTAAAAGTGGTCTTCAATAGCAAGAAGAACTACAGAAAGCCCACATACACATGGAAACTGAACAATACTCTACTCAATGACACCCTGGTCAAGGAAGAAATAAAGAAAGAAATCAAAGACTTTTTTGACTTCAATGAAAATGAAGGTACGACCTACCCAAATCTCTGGGATACAATGAAAGCAGTGCTAAGAGGAAAACTCATAGCCCTGAGTGCCTCCAAAAAGAAACTGGAAAGAGCATACACTAGCAACTTAACAGCACACCTGAAGGCGCTGGAACAAAAAGAAGCTAACTCACCCAGGAGGAGTAGAAGAGAGGAAATCATCAAACTAAGGGCTGAAATCAATCAAGCAGAAACAAAGAGAACCATACAAAGAATCAACAAAACCAAGAGCTGGTTCTTCGAGAAAATCAACAAGATAGATAAACCCTTAGCTAGACTAACCAAAGGGCACAGAGATAGTATCCAAATTAAAAAAATTAAAAATGAAAAGGGGGATATAACAACAGAAACAGAGGAAATTCAAAAGATCATCAGATCCTACTACAAAGGCCTATACTCAAAACAACTGGAGAATCTGGAGGAAATGGACAATTTCCTAGACAGATACCAAATACCAAAATTAAATCAGCATCAAGTAGACCAGCTAAACAGTCCCATAACCCTTAAAGAAATAGAAGGGGTTATAGAAAGCCTCCCAACCAAAAAAAGTACGGGACCAGATGGTTTTAGTGCAGAATTCTACCAGACCTTCAAAGAAGACTTAACACCAATACTCTTCAAACTATTCCACAAAATAGAGACAGAAGGGACACTGCCCAACTCGTTCTTCGAAACCACAATTACGCTGATACCTAAACCACAAAAAGATCCAACAAAGAAAGAGAACTACAGGCCAATTTCTCTTATGAATATAGATGCAAAAATACTAAATAAAATTCTTGCCAACCGAATCCAAGAGCATATCAAAACGATCATTCACCATGATCAAGTAGGCTTCATTCCAGGAATGCAGGGATGGTTCAATATACGGAAATCCATCAATGTAATCCACTACATAAACAAACTGAAAGAAAAAAACCACATGGTCATCTCATTAGATGCTGAAAAAGCATTTGACAAAATTCAGCATCCTTTCATGCTAAAAGTCTTGGAAAGAGCAGGAATTCAAGGCCCATACCTAAACATAGTAAAAGCAATCTACAGCAAACCAGTAGCCAACATCAAAATAAATGGAGAGAAACTTGAAGCAATTCCACTAAAATCAGGGACTAGACAAGGCTGTCCTCTCTCTCCATATCTTTTCAATATAGTACTTGAAGTTCTAGCGAGAGCAATCAGACAACATAAGGAAGTCAAAGGGATACAAATTGGAAAGGAAGAAGTCAAAGTATCATTATTTGCAGATGATATGATAGTCTACTTAAGCGATCCAAAAAACTCCACCAGAGAACTTCTACAGCTGATAAACAACTTCAGCAAAGTGGCTGGTTATAAAATTAACTCAAGCAAATCAGTAGCCTTCTTGTCCTCAAAGGACAAGCAGGCTGAGAAAGAAGTTAGGGAAATAACACCCTTCACAATAGCCACAAACAACATAAAGTACCTTGGCGTAACCCTAACCAAACAAGTGAAAGATCTGTATGACAGGAACTTCAAGTCCCTGAAGAAAGAAATCGAAGAAGACCTCAGGAGATGGAAAAATATTTCTTGCTCCTGGATTGGCAGGATCAATATAGTAAAAATGGCCATCTTGCCAAAAGCAATCTACAGATTCAATGCAATCCCCATCAAAATCCCAAATCAATTCTTCATAGATCTAGAAAGAGCAATTCTCAAATTCATCTGGAGCAACAAAAAACCCAGGATAGCTAAAACTATTCTCAACAATAAAAGGACTTCTGGGGGAATCAATATCCCTGACCTCAAGCAGTACTACAGAGCAATTGTGTTAAAAACTGCATGGTATTGGTACAGCAACAGGCAGGTAGATCAATGGAATAGGATTGAAGACCCAGAAATTAACCCACAGACTTATGGTCACTTGATCTTTGATAAAGGAGCCACAACCATCCAGTGGAAAAAAGATAGCCTTTTCAACAAATGGTGCTGGTTCAACTGGAGGTCAACATGCAGAAGAATGCGAATTGACCCACTCTTATCTCCTTGTACTAAGATCAACTCCAAGTGGATCAAGGACCTCCACATAAAACCAGACACACTGAAACTATTAGAAAAGAAACTTGGGAAGACCCTGGAAGACATGGGCACAGGGGTAAAGTTCCTGAACAGAACACCAATAGCTTATGCTCTAAGATCAAGAATGGACAAATGGGACCCCATAAAATTACAAAGTTTCTGTAAGGCAAAGGACACTGTCAGAAAGACAAAACGGCAACCAACAACGTGGGAAATGATCTTCACCAACCCCACATCCGACAGAGGGCTAATATCCAATATATACAAAGAACTCAAGAAGTTAGACCCCAAAGAACCAAATAACACTATCAAAAAATGGGGCACAGAGCTAAACAAAGAATTTTCACCAGAAGAAATTCGGATGGCCGAGAAACACCTTAAGAGATGTTCAACATCATTAGTCATCAGGGAAATGCAAATCAAAACAACCCTGAGATTCCACCTCACTCCAGTCAGAATGGCTAAGATTAAAAACTCGAGAGACAACAAGTGCTGGCGAGGATGTGGAGAAAGAGGAACACTCCTCCACTGTTGGTGGGATTGCAAAATGGTAAAACCACTCTGGAAATCAGTGTGGCGGTTCCTCAGAAAATTGGGCATGCCACTCCCAGAGGACCCTGGCATACCACTCCTGGGCATATACCCAGAGGATTCCCCTGCATACAACAAAGACACATGCTCCACTATGTTTATAGCAGCCTTGTTTATAATAGCCAGAAATTGGAAGGAGCCCAGATATCCCTCAAAGGAGGAATGGATACAGAAAATGTGGTATATTTATACAATGGAGTACTACTCAGCAATTAAAAATAATGAATTCATGCAATTTGTAGGTAAATGGTTAGATCTGGAAACTATCATCCTAAGTGAGCTAACCCAATCACAAAAGAATACACACGAAATGCAATCACTGATAAGTGGATATTAATGAGCCCAGAAGCCCTAAATACTCAAGGCACAATTAGCAAGTCAAATGACTCTCAAGAAGAAAAAAATGAGAGGACCCTGGGCCTGTAAAGATTGGATCCAGTATTGTAGACCCAGAACAGAGAAATCGTGGGGGGGGGGAAGAGTGGGGAATAGCATGGGGGGGGAGAGGAATTATGGGACATATGGTGGGGGGTACCTGGGAAAGGGGAAAGCCTTTGGAATGTAAACAAAAAATATAGAAAATAAAAAAAATGATAAAAAAAAAGAATAAAAAAGAAGATATATTCCACAGGAAAAAAAAATTAAATAAAAAAACTGAAATAAAAAAAATATTTCATTTTCTTGACCAGAACTAATAGCTTTTCCTTAATCCTGCTGTGACAGGTCTTCATATTTTATATTAATAATAAATGAAACCAGGAAAGTGAGCTATTTTCAAAATACCTAAACCTACATGGAACTAAGATTTCTTTAATTAATAAAAAGAAATTTTCATTTTTTTCTTCAAAAAAAAAAGATGCATCACGCCTTTCTCTTGTCTAGTATACACAAAAACATCTTTCTTAATAAAAGCTAGAGTGGAGGAAAAGCAACATTATTGATCCCTATTTAAAGTACTGCCAACTCAGGAGAAAGAAGGTCCAGACTTATTATGAAATACAAATGCTAACCTTGATCTTTCTACATTAATGATACTGAAAGAATGATTAAATCTTTGTCAACTAACCCAAACAAAAATACTAGGCAATGTTGCAAAACCGTAGCCTGATTAAGATGGGAGGATCTATCTAACATAAGAAAGTGACCTGTTCAGGTATGAGATGATAATAGTCTCAGATGTTCCTGAGAAGGAGAGCTCTAGATCTTATGCACATGTATATTTATTTATGTATTATGAGATTACATGCCCAGGATGATCTCCTGCTCAGGGATTACCTGCTTCTCAAGGCTCCCAGACTCTGGTATCACAAACACGTGCCATCGACCTAACCAAAAGTTTCTACAAACCATGTGACAAGTAAGTTAGTTTTACTTAATCTCCAGAAAGGAAGGAGGACACATTACATTAGAAAAATACACTTAAATATGTTTAGAATTTATATTATTACCTCAAATGATGCAAAGTGAACTATCGATACAGTTTTTAAAACAGTATCAATACTATCTACGTTCTAGAAGTGGGCTGGCAAGAAGGATCAGCAAATGAAGATGATTGCGGCCAAACTGATGACCTGAGTTTGATTTCCAGATCACAGTACACAATTTAACCCTAGAGGTTGTCCTCTGATCTGTACATGTGTGCTGTGGCATAGAAGTGACCCACCCATATGTATACCCACCCACAAAACTTTCAAGCCAAAATTTATCCTGTCTACAAGTAATGTAGGCATGGAGGAGGGAGAAGAGACTGAGGGAACGGCCAACCAATAGCAGGCTCAACTTGAGACCTATTCCATGGGCAAGCACCAATCGGTATCACTATTTTTTTTTTCGAGACAGGGTTTCTCTGTGTAGCCTTGGCTGTCCTGGAACTCACTTTGTAGACCAGGCTGGCCTCGAACTTAGAAATCCGTCTGCCTCTGTCTCTTAAGTGCTGGGATTACAGGCGTGTGCCACCACCACCTGGCCCGGTATCACTATTAATAATACTCTGTTATGTTTGTAGACAGGAGCATGTTGTCCTCTGAGAGACTTCACCCAGCAGCTGACTTAGACACAGACAACCACAGCCAAACATTAAATGGAGTCTGGTGATTCTTATGGAAGAATAGGAGGAAGGAATGCAACACTGAAGGGGATAGGAACTCCATCGGAAGAGCAACAGAGTCAACTAACCTGGACCCTTGAGACTCTGAGAGTCAAAACCAACAGCCAAAGAATATATATGAGCTGGACCTAGGCCTCCCTGCTTATATGTAGCAGATGTGCCGCTCTGCCTTTATGTGGGTCCTGAACTATTGGGACGGGAGCTATCCCTAAAGCTGTTGCCATATATGGAATATGTTCTACTATCTGCTCTGCCTTATCTGGCCTCAGTGGAAGAGGAAGTACCTAACCTCTCAGATATTTGAAGTGTCAGGGTGGAGGATGAATGGGGGAGGGGCACCCACTCAGAGGAGAAGGGGAGAGGAGATGAGGGAAGGACTGGGCGGGTGACCAGGAGAGGGACATAGAGTGGGATGTAAAGTAAGTAAAATAAAATTTTTTAAAATGAGAAGTATTAAAAATTAATAAGGTAAATTTTTCAAGAAACTTAAATGTCCATGGGTGAAATAATAAATACCATCACACATAACTTTGTAACACAGTAAACTTTGCCATACTTTTATCTATCAATATGCTTATGCTATTATTTAAATACTAATCCTAAAAATATAAATTACAGATGTTTCTTTTATCATGTACTACATTAAAATACATTATAACTTACATATATTATCATATAATATCAGTAAGATAAATGTATTTTATGTGAGAGTAATAAATGCCAAATACAGAACTGAAAAAGAGATAGCAAATATTGTCAAACTGCTGAGAAGTTAGAGAAAGTAAATTAGTTTAACACCTGTTTAAATAAAAGCTAAGAATGAAAAAAGGATCAGAGTGACTATATGGAAATTTTCAAACACAGCAAACCTTTGAAAAGAAATCTAGCATAATATTAATATTTGTCAAAACTGTGAGATCAATATTCAACTATTTTGATATATTTGGGATAATTCTCTGTGTCTGTGATCTAATAAAGTTCACAAAGGATGTCACTTTTGGTACTGCCCATTTTCTGGAGGCTCCAGGTTTGCAAAGTAGGTCGATATGGCATTTCTAGACAGGGAAATATATCAGCCACAACCCCATCACTGCTAAGCCCATGGCACATCCCAGCTTGGCTCTTCTTGTTGAAACTGCTAGATCAGAGGCGGTACCCACTCCTGGCCACATGTGCTGCTAAGCCAACTCTCTCTCTCTCTCTCTCTCTCTCTCTCTCTCTCTCTCTCTCTCTCTCTCTCTCTCTGTCTCACACACACACACACACACACACACACACACACACACACACATCTGTCCTCTCTCCCTCCCATTACTGATTTCTATGCCAGTTATCCATCAAGGTGAATTACTTGAAGTATTTATAACTTATTCTCTCAGTTTCAGTTTTGTATTTGTTCACTTGATTTGATTTATATATATATATATATATATATATATATATATATATATATATATATATATTTTTTTTTTTTTTTTCCGAGACAGGGTTTCTCTGTATAGCCCTGACTGTCCTGGAACTCACTCTGTAGACCAGGCTGACCTTGAGCTCAGAAATCCGCCTGCCTCTGCCTCCCAAGTGCTGGGATTACAGGAGTGTACCACCACTGCCTGGCCTTGATTTATATTTGGATGAGATTTTTGGGGGAGAGTCGGGGGAGGAGCTGGATTACTTTTACTTTGGTTTTATGTAAAAAGCCCCTGCTTCATATCCCAGGTTGGCTACAGACTCTTGATCCTCCTGCCTCAACTCTGGAGTTCTCAGTTTGCAGGCATGCATCATCACACCTGACTTATTTCCTTTCAAAGAAAAAGGGTAGGAATGGGTGGGTAGGTGGGGGAGCACCCTCATAGAAGCAGGGGGAGAGAGGATAGTATAAGGGGTTTCCAGAGGGGAAACCTGGAAAGGGAATTACATTTGAAATATAAATAAAGAAAATATCCAAGAAAAGAAAAAAAAAAAAACAAGAAAGAAGTAAGAGCAAGTCTATACAAGGTTCTGTTCCTAGTACCCACATTACCAGGACCATCTGTAATGCCAATTCTGGAGGCCTGGCTCCCTCTTTTTGTGGGAAACAGACCTGCACCTGTGCACATACATCCATGCAGGCAACAATGTCAGACACAAAATAATCAAAGGGAATATTTTTTTTAAAAAAAATAAAGGTATCAGATATGGCGTTGTTCTGATGTAATTTCAAAACTGTGGAGACTGAAGCAAGAGGATTATCATGAGTACAAGGCCAGCCTGGGCTATATAATGTGTACTAGTCCAGAAAAGTGTACATAGAAAGACTCTGTCTAAATAAGCAATAAAAATAAATAAACATTAAAGGAGTAGCTTTATTATGAAAGAGTAGCAACACCAAATCCTTGTATTACTTAAATATATATCAGTAATTGAGTCATTGTAATGGCTTTCTTACAAACAAGTACAATCTGCTCCAATATAATGCAGTGTATGGGCAACCTTAAATGGAAATACTGATTTTCTACTAATTTTCTAACTAAGATGCTTTCCAACATGATTCACTCATACTGAAATGCTCTCTCTCTCTCTCTCTCTCTCTCTCTCTCTCTCTCTCAAAAAGTATGATTAGGTTGATATTTTGATATTCTACCTTAACTTTCCAAGTCATTTTAATTAAAGATAGATGCTTTTTATTTTTGTAAAAACTGGAAGTGAAGTGAATTTTGCTTCCACAGCTCAGTTTCCTGCATCAGTGAGCAGTTGTTTGACCGATCTGGCCTGTACTTCATTACAGTTCTATTTTACCTGTATCCAAATCTACAGAAAGTCTTTTAATCATTCTAAATAAGTCATTTGAATGCTTTTATTTTTCATATAATACCATCTAAAATGCAGAACAATAATGACAAGAGGGAGATATCAGGTGTCACTCCCTTCCACACTCTTTAAATGGTAGATGGTAAAATCTGGCAATACTTCTGCCACACTGCCTCAACCTTCATTCTGTAGCTTATAAACCATCAATATCTGACAAAGATTGGTGTCTGAGTGGTTCGTGCTATGAATCCTAAAGCCCAACACCCCCACCCCATTTTCTGAGACAGGTTTTTTCTTTGAACCTGGAGCTGACTGATCCACTTATGCTATCTAGACAATGAGCTCCAGAGACACAGCTTCCTCTGGCTTAAAAACAAGCTCCACGGTGCCTGACTCTTACATGGGTGTGGGCATCCATACTAAATTCCTCATGCTAAAACAGTAAGCAATTTACCACGCTGGCAGTCTCCCTGGCCCCTGAATTCTCCAGACTTTTTAATGAAAAAAAAAAAAAAGAAAACAAAAAAGAATCTATAGGAACCAGAGGAGGAGGAACAGAAATTCACAGAGCTGCCACTGCTCACCTTGGTTATTGGATCAGTTCCCTTGCGGTGGAGAGAGTAGGGAGGCATTGCAGCATCAAGCAGGTGACACGTCTTAGTTTGAAATCACCAATTTAGAGTTTCAACTTCAACTTCTTTTTTTATCTTTTATAACGATTGCTAATCAAGGATAATTACCCAGATGATAGCTCCTAACTGAAGAGCTGAGCGACAGAAGACAGCTGTAACTGGGATAGCAGGGCTTCTCAAACTACCGTGCCCACAAATTACCTGAGTACTATGAGGTACTATGAACTATAAGTCAGCAGGTCTGAAGCTAAGACAAGTGTCTATATTTCTGAGAAACACCAGCACATGCCACGTAGCTGACCTCTGAACTTTGGCTCACAGCCTTGAGTAGCTGGATTGGAACTGAAATGCTCTAGGATTTTTTTTGTTTTTGTTTTTGTTTTTGTTTTTGTTATGTTCAACTATGGCTTGTGGCTTCAGTTTATTTTGTTTTCACTATATTTTATATGTATACACATATATATGTATACATATAAATATGTGTGTACTTATATATTTATATGTATATATATGCAAAAGTTTCAATAAAGGTAAGAAAAGGAAAATACATATTTATTTTCTATGATACTAATCTACCATCCAGTTAAACTTAATGAAAGTAAAAGAAGTTAAGGGACCAAAAGATGTTTTCTCAAATAGTCATTTAAGAAAAATTTAGTATAGAAAGAGATAAGAAACATCACTGTGCCAAAAGAAAGCTTACTCTATTAGATGATATATTTTCTTTTTTTGTTCTTTTTTATTTGTTTTTATTCGATATATTCTTTATTTGCATTTCAAATGATCTCCCCTTTCCTGGATGCCCTATCACCTAAAGTCCCATAAGCCATTTCCCTCCCCCTGTTCCCCAATCTACCCCTTCCCACTTCCCTGTCCTAGTATTCCCCTACACTGCTGCACTGAGTCTTTCCAGGACCAGGGGCCTCTCTTTCCATCTTCTTGGGGTTTATTTGATATGTGAACTGTGTCTTGGGTATTCATTCCAAGCTTCTAGGCTAATATCCACATATCAGTGGGTGCATTCCTTGTGTGTTATTTTGTGATTGGGTTACCTCACTTAGGATGATATTCTCCAGTTCCATCCATTTGTCTAAGAATTTCATGAATTCATTGTTTTTAATGGCTGAATAGTACTCCATTATATATACCACATTTTCTGTATCCATTCCTCCTCTGAGCGACATCTGGGTTCTTTCCAGCTTCTGGCTATTATAAATAGGGCTGGTATAAACATAGTGGAGCATGTATCCTTATTACATGCTGGGGAATCCTCTGAGTATATGCCCAAGAGTGGTATAGCAGGGTCCTCGAGTAGTATCATGCCCAGTTTTCTGAGGAACAGCCAGACTAATTTCAAGAGTGGTTGTACCAGCAGTGGAGGAGTGTTCCTCTTTCTGCACATCTTCGCCAGCACCTTTTTTCTCCTGAATTTTTGATCTTAGTCATTCTGACTGGTGTGAGGTAAAATCCCAGGGTTGTTTTGATTTGCATTTCCCTGATGACTAAGGATGTTGAACATTTCTTTAGGTGCTTCTCAGCCATTTGATATTCCTCAGGTGAACATTCTTTGTTTAGTTCTGTACCCAATTTTTAATAGGGTTATTAAACCAGCACCTTTTGTTGAAAAGGCTATCTTTTTTCCACTGGATGTTTTCAGCTCCTTTGTAGAAGATCCTGTGAACATAGGTGTGTGTGTTCATTTCTGGGTCTTCAGCCCTATTCCATTGATCCACCTGACTGTAACTGTACCAATACCATGAAGTTTTTAACACTATTGCTCTGTAGTGCTGCTTGAGGTTGAGGATACTGATTTCCCCAGAAGTCCTTTTACTGTTGATGATAGTTTTAGCTATCCTGGGTTTTGTGTTATTCCAGATGAATTTGAGAATTGCTCTTTCCAACTCTATGAAGAATTGAGTTGCGATTTTTATGGGGATTGCATTGAATCTGTATATTGCTTTTGGCAAGATGGCCATTTTTACTATATTAATCCTGCCAATCCACGAGCATGGAAAAATTTTCCAACTTCTGAGGTCCTCATCAATTTCTTTCTTCAGAAACTTGAAGTTCCTGTTATACAGATCTTTCACTTGTTTGGTTAGAGTCACACCAAGATACTTCATATCATTTGTGGGTTAATGGTGTCATTTCCCTAATTTCTTTTTCAGTCTGTTTATTCTTTGAGTATAGAAAGGCTACTGATTTGCTTGAGTTAATTTTATATCCAGCCACTTTGATGAAAATTTTCAGCTATAGGAGTTCTCTGGTGGAATTTTTTGGGTCCCTTAAGTATACTATTATATCACTTGCAAATAGTGATAATTTGAATTCTTCCTTTCCAATTTGTATCCCTTTGACCTCCTTATGTTGTCTAATTGCTCTAGCTAGAACTTCAAGTACTATACTGAATAAATATGGAGAAAGAGGGCAGTCTTGTGTAGTCCCTGATTTCAGTGGGATTGTTTCAAATTTCTCTCCATTTAGTTTGATGTTGGCTACTGGTTTGCTGCATATTGCTTTTATTATGTTTAGGTATGGGCCTTGAATTCCTATTCTTTCCAAGACCTTTAACATGAAAGGATGCTGAATTTTGTCAAATGCTTTTTCAGCATCTAATGGGATGACCATATGGTTTTTTCGTTTTAGTTTGTTTATGTAGTGGATTGCATTAATGGATTTCTATATATTGAAACAACCCTGCATCCCTGGGATGAAGCCTACTTTATCATGGTGAATAATCATTTTGATGTGTTGTTAGATTCGGTTGGCAAGAATTTTATTGAGTATTTTTGCATTGATATTCATAAGGGAAATTGGCCTAAGGTTCTCCTTTTTTGTTGGATCTTTGTGTGGTTTTGGTATCAGCGAAATTTTGGCTTCATGGAATGAGTTCAGTAATGTTCCTTCTGTTTCTATTTTGTGGAATAGTTTGAAGAGTATTGTTATTAAGTCTCCTTTGAAGGTCTAATAGAATTCTGCCCTAAAACCATCTGGTGCTGTGCTTTTTTTTGTTTGGGAGACTGTCAATGACCACTTTTATTTCTTTAGGGGTTATGGAACCCTTTAGATGGTCTATCTGATCCTGATTAAATTTTGGTAGTTGGTATATGTCTAGGAAATTGTCAATTTCATCCAGATTTTCCAGCTGGGTTGAGTATAGGCTTTTGTAGTAGGATATGATAATTTTTTGAATTTCCTCAGTTTCTGTTGTTATTTATTCCTTTTCATTTCTGATTTTGTTAATTTGGATACTGTCTCTGTGCCCTCTGGTTAGTCTGGCTAAAGGTTGATCTATCTTATTGATTTTCTCAAAGAACCAGCTCCTGGTTTTGTTCTTTGTATAGATTTTTTGTTTCAACTTGGTTGATTTTAACCCTAAGTTTGATAATATTCTGCCTTCTACTCCTCTTGGGTGTATTAGCTTCTTTCTGTTCTAATGCCTTCAGGTGTGCTGTTAAGCTGCTTGTGTATGCTCTCTCCAGCTAAATTTTGAAGGTACTCAGGGCTATGAGTTTTCTTCATAGCACTGCTTTCATTGTGTCCCATAAGTTTGGGTATGTTGTGCCTTCATATTCATTAAATTCTAAAAAAATCTTTGATTTTTTTCCTTATTTCTTCCTTGACCAATGTATCATTGAGTAGAGCATTGTTCAGCTTCCATGTATATGTGGGCGTTTTGTTGTTTTTGTTGATATTGAAGACCACCCTTATTCAATAGTGATCTGATAAGAAGCATGGAATTAGTTAGATCATCTTATATCTGTTGAGGTCTCTTTTGTGACCAATTATATGGTAAATTTTGGAGAAGGTACCATGAGGTGCTGAGAAGAAGGTATATTGTTTTGATTTAGGATGAAATGTTCTATAGATGTCTATTAAGTCCATTTGGTCCAAAATTTCTGTTAGTTTCACTGTGACTCCATTTAGTATGTGTATCCTTGATCTGTCCATTGAAGAGAGTGGGGTGTTTAAGTCCCCCACAATTATTGTGTGGGGTGTGATGTGTGCTTTAAGCTTTAGTAAGGTTTCCTTTACGAATGCAGGCGCCCTTGTATTTGGGAGATAGATTTCAAAATTGAGAGTTGTTCCTCGTATGTTTCCCTTGATAAGTATAAACTGTCCTTCTGTTTCTTTTTTGATGACTTTTGGTTGAAAGTCTATTTTTATTGGATATTAGAATGGCTACTCCAGCTTGTTTCCTGGGACCATTTTCTTGGAAAACTGTTTTTGAATCTTTTACTCCAAGATAGTGTTTGTCTTTGACACTGAGATGTATTTCCTGTATGAAGCAAAATGTTGGGTCTTGTTTACAATTCCAGTCTGTTAGTCTATGTCTTTTTATTGGGGAATTAAGTCCATTGATGTTAAGAGATATTAAGGAATAGTGATTGTTGCTTCCTCCTATTTTTGATGTAATTTTTATGTTTATGTGGTTATCTTTTTTTGGGTTTGTTGAAAGAAGATTAATTTCTTGCTTTTTCTAGTGTGTAGTTTCCCTGCTTTAGTTGGTGTTTTCCATTCATTATTCTTTGAAAGGCTGGATTTGTGGAAAGATACTGTGTAAATTTGTTTTTGTCATGAAATACCTTGGTTTCTCCATCTATGGTAATTGAGAGATTTGCTGGATATAGCAGTCTGGGTTGGCATTTGTGTTCCCTTAGGGTCTGCATGATATCAACCCAGGCTCTTCTGGCTTTCATAGTCTCTGTTGAGAAGTCCAGTGCAATTCTTATAGGCCTACTTTTATGTTTCTTGACCTTTTTCCCTTACTGCTTTTAATATTCTTTCTTTATTTAATGCATTTGGTGTACAAATTATTATGTGACAGGAGGAATTTCTTTTCTGGTCAAATCTATGTGGAGTTTTGTAGGCTTCTTGCATATTCATGGGCATCTCTTTCTTTAGGTTAGGGAAGTTTTCTTCTATAATTTTGTTGAAGACATTTACTGGCTCTTTAAGTTGGAAATATTGACTCTTCTATACCTATAATCCTTAGGTTTGGTCTTCTCATTTTGTCCTGGATTTCCTGGATGTTTTGGGTCAGGAGCTTTTTGCATTTTTCATTTTCTTTAACTGTTGTATCAATGCTTTCTATGGTATCTTCTGCAGCTGAGATTATCTCTTCTATCTCTTGTATTCTGTTGTTGATGCTTGGATCCATAACTCCTGACTTTTTTCCTAGGTTTTCTATGTCTCAAGTTGTTTCCCTTTGTGATTTCATAATTGTTTCTTCCTCCTTCTTTAGCTCCTGGATGGCTTTGTTTCATTCCTTCACCTGTTTTGTTGTGTTTTCACTTAGTTCTTCAAGGGCTTCTCCCTGTTTACTTGTGTTTTCCTGTATTTCTTTAAGGGAGTTATTTATGTCCTTCTTGAAGCCTTCTATGAAGCCTTCCATCAGCATCATGACCTGTGATTTTAAATCCACATCTTGCTTTCCTGGTGTGTTGGGTATACAGGACTTGCTGTTGTAGGAGAATTGAGTTCGGGTGATTCTATATTACCTTGATTACTATTAGCAATGTTCCTAAGTTTGCCTTTTGCCATATGGTTTTCTCTGGTGTTAGTTGGTCCTGCTGTCACTGACTGGTGCTTGCCCCTGCTGTGTGCCTGCAGGCCTCTCAGCAACCCTGGGTGATCTGCTTTCCCCTGGCACAAATTGCTGTGGTGCTACTGAGTTCCTGGGTGCAGGTGGAGTCCTGGTGGTGTCCCAAGCAATCCTCTACTCTGGTGATCCCTGCCTATCAATCTGCTCCACAGTCATAGGAGCAAAGATGGCAGTCAAGACCCACTCTCTTATAGTTATATCTAGGTATGTAGCTCTGTGGCCCCTATCAACTCTGGATGCAGGCCATGCTGGTTGTCTCCTCCACGCAGCTAGGAGTATAGTTGGCTTCCTGAGCCACTTAGAGATGGCAAGCTGTGGCAGAGGATGTTACTGATCCGGAGGCCAAAACCAGAAGGCTCTTGCCAGAAGCCTCGGGACAGGATCCTCTGATCTGCAGGGCCGGTCTCACCTGTGCAGGCTGTCTCCTCCACACTGGCTGCTGGGTGGATATCTGTCTTCCAGTGCCACTTGGAGATGGCGCTCTATGGCAGGGGATGTTCCCAATCCAGAAGTCAAATGATATATATATAGTTTGAGCATCCTTTTTTTAAATTTTTATTTTCTATATTCTATGTTTACATTCCAAAGGCTTTCCCCTTTCCCAGTTCCCCCCTCCCTACGTCCCATAATTCCTCTCCCCCCCAACTATTCCCCAATCATTCCCCCTCCCCCCACGGTTTCTCTACAAAACTAGATCCAATCTTTACAGGCCCAGGGTCCTCTCCTTTCTTCTTCTTGGGAATCATTTGACTTGCTAATTGTGCCTTGAGTATTTAGGGCTTCTGGGCTCATTAATATCCACTTATCAGTGATTGCATTTCATGTGTATTCTTTTGTGATTGGGTTAACTCACTCAGGATGATATTTTCCAGGTCTAACCATTTACCTACAAATTGCATGAATTCATTATTTTTAATTGCTGAGTAGTATTCCATTGTATAAATATACCACATTTTCTGTATCCATTCCTCCTTTGAGGGATATTTGGGCTCCTTCCAACTTCTGGCTATTATAAACAAGGCTGCTATAAACATAGTGGAGCATGTGTCTTTATTGTATGCAGGGGAATCCTCTGGGTATATGCCCAGGAGTGGTATGCCAGGGTCCTCTGGAAGTGACATGCCCAATTTTCTGAGGAACTGCCACACTGATTTCCAGAGCGGTTTTACCATTTTGCAATCCCACCAACAGTGGAGGAGTGTTCCTCTTTCTCCACATCCTCGCCAGCACTTGTTGTCTCTTGAGTTTTTAATCTTAGCCATTCTGACTGCTGTGAGGTGGAATCTCAGGGTTGTTTTGATTTGCATTGCCCTGATGACTAATGATGTTGAACATCTCTTAAGAATTTCTTCTGGTGAAAATTCTTTGTTTAGCTCTGTACCCCATTTTTTGAAAGGGTTATTTGGTTCTTTGGGGTCTAACTTCTTGAGTTCTTCGTATATATTGGATATTAGCCCTCTGTCGGATGTGGGGTTGGTGCAGATCTTTTCCTACTTTGTTGGTTGCCGTTTTGTCCTTCTGACAGTGTCCTTTGCCTTGCAGAAACTTTGTAATTTTATGAGGTCCCATTTGTCAATTCTTGATCTTAGTACTAAGCTATTGGTGTTCTGTTCAGGAACTTTCCCCCTGTGCCCATGTCCTCCAGGGTCTTCCCCAGTTTCTTTTCTAATAGTTTCAGTGTGTCTGGTTTTATGTGGAGGTCCTTGATCCACTTGGAGTTGATCTTAGTGCAAAGAGATAAGAGTGGGTCAATTCGCATTCTTCTGCATCTTGACCTCCAGTTGAACCAGCACCATTTGTTGAAAAGGCTATCTTTTTTCCACTGGATGGTTGTGGCTCCTTTATCAAAGATCAAATGACCATAAGTCTGTGGGTTAATTTCTGGGTCTTCAATACTATTCCATTGATCTACTTGCCTGTTGCTGTACCAATACCATGCAGTTTTTAACACAATTGCTCTGTAGTACTGCTTGAGGTCAGGGATATTGATTCCCCCAGAAGTCCTTTTATTGTTGAGAATAGTTTTAGCTATCCTGGGTTTTTTGTTGCTCCAGATGAATTTGAGAATTGCTCTTTCTAGATCTATGAAGAATTGAGTTGGGATTTTGATGGGGATCACATTGAATCTGTATATTGCTTTTGGCAATCAAATGATATATTTTCACTTAAGGTGTTTACAATAAATTGTGAAATACTAAATTAATTAGGCCCTATTTAGCTAGTCATTTGAAGAAATATAATAAATTTGTTTTGTCTATAAAAAATGAATAAATAAAATGAAATTCATTAGTTGAATTGGAATTCTAAGTCACATAAGTTAATTAAATTCTTATATAGCACTAACATAAAAACATTACTAGCATTTAGCTTTAAATCCTCAATAATAGATGCTAGAAGAATATAGAAATTTGATCTTTTCATAAAAATCTTTATTTCTTAAACTTTCGTATCCCTTACCTTCTTCAAATTTCCCCTAGCATCCCTTATCTAGTGTTTCTCCCAGTTTCATGGGGATTTGATAGTTATTAATAGCCCCCGAGTCCAATCAGTGCTGCTAATAATCACATGGGTGTACACCTACCTACTGGAACACAAGCAACCTACCAGTCACCCAAATATTACAAACATTTAGCTTCAAAGGAGAGCGGCTCTTCTTCAGCACACATCAATCCCCAAATCTCCTTCAAAAGGGTGGGGCATCATAGGCCCCTCATCCATCTGAAATTTTAACTGGCTTCATCTTGTATAGGTAACTACAGCTGCTATGAATTGATGTGTATAACAGCTATGTGTTATCTAGAAACCTGCATGAGTTGGGTGCTATCAGACCCTCCAAGTCATAAAGTAGGACATGAATAGCAACAGTCTGTTATCAAATGGAAGTGGTATATAAATGATCCAGTCAGGGCAAGTCCTCAAGGCACAAGCAAATTAAATGAAGAAGTTGCTTAAATGCCTATTGTTTCTACTCCTGTTACAATGCTATCTCCTGCCAAGCATGCACCTATAGCCTCATGGGGTGTTCCCTATGATCAGCTAACTGAAGAAGAGAAGACTAAGTCCTAGTTTACTTATGACTCTGCACGTTATGCAGACACCACCCAGAAGTGGACAGCTGCAGCATTACAACCCCTTTCCAGGACAACCGTGAAAGATACAGGTGAAGGAAAATCTTCACAGTCGCAGAACTTTGAGCAGTACACATGGTATTACAGTTTGTTTGGAAGAAGAAATGTCCAGATGTATGATTGTTCACTGACTCATGGGCTGTAGACAATAAATTGGCTGGATGGTCAGAGACATGTAAAGATCGTGATTGGAAAATTGGTGAAAAAGACATCTGTGGAAGAAGTATGTGGGTAGATATCTCCACATGAGCAAAGACTATGAAGATATGTATGTCCCATGTAAATACTCACCAAAATGTGACTTCAGCTGAGGAGTTCAATAATCATGTGGATAGGATGACCCATTCTGTGAACAGTGAGTCTCTTTCTCCAGCCATCCCTGTCATTGCCAAATGGGCACATGAACAAAGTGACCATGGTGGCCGAGGTGGAGGTTATTCTTGGACGCAACAACACAGATTTCCACTCACCAAGGGAGACCTGGCTACAGCTGCTGCTGAATGCCAGATCTGCAGAGAGCAGAAACCAACACTGAGTTCAAGATATGGCAGCATTCCTCGAGGTGACCAGCCAGCAACCTGGTGACAGGTTGACTACATTGGACCACTTCTTCCATGGAAAGGGCATTATTTTGTTCTTACTGACTTACTTATTCTGACTATGGATTTACCTTTCCTGCTTGTAATGCTTATACCAAAACAACCATCTGTGGACTTACAGAATGCCTTATCTATCATCATGGTATTCCACACAGAATAGCTTCTGACCAAGGAACTCATTTCATAGCCAGAGAATTGTGACAGGGGGTCCACAATCATGGAATTCACTGGTCTTACCATGCTCCCCATCATCCTGAAGAAGTTGGTCTGATAGAAAAATGGAATGGTCTTTTGAAGACAGTTACAGTGCCAATTAGGTAGCAACAGCATGGAGGGCTGGGACAGAGTCCTTCAGAAAGCAGTATATGCTTTGAATCAGTGTCCAATATAAGTACAGTTTTTCCCATAGCCAGGATCCATGGGTCCAGGAATCAAGGGGTAGAAAGGGGAATAGTTCCACTCACAATCACTCCTATTGACCCTCTAGGAAAATTTTTGCTTCCTGTCTGCACAACTCTAGGTTCTGCTGGCCTGGAAGTTTTGGTTACAGAGGAGGCAGCTGTCCTAGCAGGAGCCACAACAAACATTCAATCGAACTGGAAGCTCAGACTTCCCCCTGGTCATTTTGTGCTTCTAATGTCCTTAAACCAGCAGGGTAAGAAAGAAATAACATGTGAAAGACCCAGATTACCATGGGGAAATTGGATTGCCTCTCCACAATGGAGGTAAGCAGGATTATGTCTGGAGTGCAGGAGATCCCTTAAGGCATCTCTTGGCACTACCATGTCCTGTGATTAAAGTCAATGGGAAACTACAACAGCCTATTCCAAGCAGGATGAAAAAGGACACAAACTCATCAGGAATGAAGTTATGGGTCAATCCTCCAGGAAAGGAGACAAGACCTGCTAAGGTGCTTGGTGAGGGTAAAGAAAATACAGAATGGGTAGTAGTGGAAGATTATTATAAATACCAGCTAAGGCCATGTAACCAGTTTCAGAAATGAGAATTATAAAGTAGTATGAATGCTTCTGTTTTCTTTTGTTAAGAATACATTTGTCTTTCTTCCAATTTCTTTAATGTCAATTGGTATTTAAGTTGAGACACTAAAGGAATGATCCTAAGAGACATTGCCCTATTGTAAATTTACAAATGCATTTTTGATTTTATGAGGAATAGTTATGTTAGGTGTATTCATGATGCTGTTATTGTTCCATATGGACATGAGATATTATTTGTATCAAGTTGACAAGGGGTGGATTATAGTGACTATTCCTGGTTGTCAACTCGACTATATCTGGAATGAACTAAACAATCCAGAATTGGAAGGCTCACCTGTGACCCTATCCTGGAAGCTGGTAGATACAAGTTTCTGACCTGGATCTTGGCATGGAGATCTTGAGGCATTGTGACTATGAATCCCAGAAGATTAGGACAGAGAGATCTCTGAGTTCAAGGTCATCTGGGACAAAGCAAGTCCCAGATCCAGAGGTGGTGGCACACACCTTTAATCTGGACCACACCTTCTGCTGGAGACCTATATAAGGACATTCAAAGAAGGAAGACTCACTCATTCTTCTTTGCCTGCTTGCCTTGTGGTACTGAACATATGCTTGATCTTTGGACTTCCATTCACAGCTGCTGATGACCATTGTTGGTGAGTTGGACTACAGACTGTAGGTCATCAACAAATTCCCTTACTATATAGAGAGTACCCATAAGTTCTGTGACTCTAGAGATCCCTGACTAATACACAGTGCTAAGAAGAAAATTCATAGCACTATGTCCTTGTAAAGAAATTAGAGAGAGACTGCACTCACAATTTAACAGCACACATAAAAGCCCTAGAATAAAAAGGAGCAAAGACACCCAAGCGGAATAGACTGCAGGAAATAATCAAACCCAGTGCTGACATCAAACAAATAGAAACAAAGAAAGAGAACCATACAAAGAATAAAAAAAAAAAAAAAAAAAGCAAAATCTGGTTCTTTGAGAAAATCAACAATATAGAAAAACCCCTACCCAAGAAAAGTAAAGGACATGGAGAAAGTATCCAAATTAACAAAATCAGCAATGAAAAAGGAGATAAAGGGGAGATATAAGAACAGAAACTGAAGAAATTCAAAATATAGTCAGATCCTAATACAAAAGCTTATGGTCAACAAAACTGGAAATACTAGATGAAATGAATTATTTTCTAGACACATACCATATACAGAAGTTAAATCAAGAGCAGGTTAGATGTCTAAATAGGACCATATCCCCTAAGGAAATAGAAGTCATTAAAAAACACTCAAACAGGAAAAGGCCAAGGCCAGATGGCTTTAGTGTAGAATTCTACCAGATGTTCAAAGAAGAGCTAAAACCAACACTCCTCAAATTATTTCATAAAATAGAAAGAGAAGCAACACTGCCTAATTCATTCTATAAAGCCACAATTACTCTGTTTCCTAACAAAGACCTAACAAAGAAAGAGAACTTCAGACCAATTTCCCTTATGAATATTAATGCAAAACTACTCAATAAAATTTTAGCAAACTGAATCCAAGAGCACATCAAAACCATCGTTCACCATGATTAAGTAGTCTTCATCCCAGGGATGCAAGGTTGGTTCAATATACAAAAGTACATTAACTTAATCCACTATGTAAACAAACTCAAAGAAAAAGATCACATGATCATCATATTAGATGCCGAAAAACATTTTTCAAATTACAACAGCCCCTCATGTTAAAAGTATTGGAGAGATCAAGAATTCAAGGTACATACTTCTACATAATAAAAACAATAAACGGCAAACCCAACAGCCAATGTCAAATTAAATGGAAAGATACTTGAAGCAATCCCACTAAAATCAGGGACAGGACAAGGATGCCTAACTCTCCCCATATCTATTCAATATAGTACTCAAAGTTCTAGCCAGAGCAATAAGGCAGAAAAGGGGGATATAAATTGGCAAAGACGTCAAGTTATCACAATTTGCAGATGATATAATTGTAAACATAAGTGACCACCTACATTCTGCCAGAGAACTACAGCCGAAAAGAGGCTGTATATAAAAATTAAACAAAACAGTAGACTTTGTTTCTACAAATGATAACCTTGCTGAGGAAGAAAATAGGAAAGCAACACCCTTCACAATAGTCACAGATATAAAATATCTTGTGGTAACTTTAACCAAACAAGAAAATGATCAGTTTGACAAGAACTTCAAGTCTCTTAAGAAAGAATTGAAGATACTTCAGAAAAATATTGAGATCTCCCATATTCATGGTTTGTTAGGATTAACATAGTAAAAATGGCCTTCCTACAAAAAGCAATCTACAGATTAAATACAATCCCATTAAAATTCCAACAAAATTCTTCAAGGAATTTTCAATTTCACGTGGAAAAACAAAAATCCCAGGATAGTGGAAACAATTTTTAACAATAGAAGATCATCTGGGGGAATAGACATCCCTGACCTCAAACAATACTACAGAGCAATAGTGATAAACGCTGCATGGTACTGGTAGAGAGACAGGTTCTTCAGTGGAATAGAATTAAAGACCCAGAAATATAACCTCACATTTAGGGACACTTGATATTTGACAAAGACGCCAAAAATATGCAATGGGAAAAAGAAAGCATATTCAGTAAATGGTGCTAGTCCAACTGGCAGTCAGTATGTAGAAAAATGAAAACAGGCCCACCTTGCAGAAAGCTCAAGTCCAAGGGATAAAGGACCTCCACACAAAACCATATACACTGAATCTGAGAGATGAGAAATTGGAGAAGACAATCAAACTCATTGCTGGGGTAGAAGTTGGGGTGGGAGGGGATTTTCTAAACCAAAATCCAATGGCTCTGGCTCTAAGAGCAAGAGTTGACAAATGGGACCTCATGAAACTGAAAGGCTTCTGTAAGGCAAAGGATATAGTTAATAGCACAAATCCACAATCTACAGATTGGGGAAAAAACTTCACTAACCCCATATCCAACAGATGGCTAATATCCAAAATATATAAAGAATTCAAGAAGCTAACCTCCACAAAACAAACAACCCAACAAAAAATGGGGTATAGAACTAAACAAAATTCACAACAGAGGAATCACTAACTTCTTAATAGTTCTTTAAGAAGCACTTAAAGAACTGTACAAAGTCTTTATTCATCATCAGGGAAATGCAAACCAAAACAATCCTGAGATTCCACCTCATACCAAGAAGAATGGCTAAGATCATAAGCTCAGGTGACAGCACATGTTGGCAACACTGTGGAGGAAGAACAAACCTCCATTGCTGATGGAATTGCAAACTGGTACAACCACTGCAGAAATCGATCTGTATCTTTCTCAAAAACTTGGAAATACTTCTACTTGAAGACCCAGTTATACCACTCTCGAGCATATACCCAAAAGATGCCCTACCATGCAACATGGGCACGTGCTCCACTATGTTCATAACAGCCTTATTCGTGATAGCCTCAAGTTGGAAGCAACCCAGATGTTTTTCATTTACACAATGGAATACTATTAAGTGATTAAGAATGAGGACATCACCACAATATCAGCATATGTAATCTTAATGTTCCCTAGTTTATTAAATATAATATATAATTGAAAGAGCACATTTCTATATCAAAATATGTCATAGGCTGCCAATAAAATGACTAATTTTACTTGAAATTTAATACCCCAAGTCTTTAATATATTGTACTTAATTTACAAACATTAACAAATATACTTTTTTATTAAAAACGTTTTACAGGAAAATGGATGGAACTAGAAAATATCATCTTGAGTGAGGTAACTCAGACCCCAAAGGATATGTATGGTATATACTCACTAATTAGTGAATATTGGCCAAAAAAGTACAGAACAACCAGGATATCATCCACAGAACTCAAGAACATTAACTAACAGGTTCAAGTAAGGATGCTTCATTCCAACTTAAGAGGAAGAAGAAAGCAATCATGGGGGAGCAGAGGGAGGGAGGGATTTGGGTGGGAAAAGGGGAAGGGGAAGGTGAAAAGGGGGACATGATCAGGTATTGATTTGGTGGGGGGAGAACAGGACTTAAGCCCTGAGGGCCAGGAGAATGAATAGAAACAGGTAACCTTGGGAGGTGGGAGGTGGGGGCACACTCTAGAAAGTACCAGAGACCTGGGAGGTGAAAGACTCTCAGTAATCACAGGGAGGGACCAACAGTGGGGAGAGGGAAGATGTAGAGTCCACCTCCAGTAGTAAGACAGGAAATCAAATAGAGGGGTGTGGTTGTCATCCCACAGTCAAAAACTCTGACCCAGAATTGTTCCTGTCTGAAAGAACTGCAGGGACAAAATGGAGAAGAGAAAAAGGGAAAGGAGATCCAGTGACCAGCCCAACTTGGGATCCATCTCAAGGGGAGGCTCTAAGACCTGACATTATTACTGATGCTATAGTGAGCTTACAGACAGGAGCCTAGCATGGCTGCCCTCTGAGAGCAACTGATACGCCCAACCAATGGACTGCAGTCAGGGACCCCTGCAGTTGAATTTGGGAAGGGCTAGAAGAAGTTGACCAGGAGGGAGACCCTATAGGAAGACAAACAGTCTCATCTAATCTGGACCCCTGGGATCTCTCAGACACTGAGCCACCAACCAAGAATAGGAGATGGTTCAAGGTCTCAACACATATACAAGAGAGGACTAGCTGTTCTGGCCTCAGTGAGAGAAGATGCACCTAATCCTCAAGAGACTTGAGGTCCCAGGTAGTGGTGACTCCTGGCAGGGTGCCCTGGGGTGGGAGTAGACTGGGGGGGTGGGTGGGGACATCCCTTTGGAGATGGAGGTGGAGGAGTATGATGAGGAGGGTGGACTGGGTGGGGGATGATGATTGTACTGTAAAAAAGATTTAAAATAATTAAAATAAATAAAATATAAAATGAAAATTGAGTTATATTGTATGATCTCTACAAATAAATATCAAATTATATATCAATATCAAATAAATGTAAATCATAGCTAATGGGATTTGAAATGCTAACACTTTCACTCACAGTAGAGAAGCATTACACAGACTTAATATAATGATAAACACTAAATTTTTTTAAATCTCCCAAAACCTATAATATCAGCATTTGTACAGGAAAGTCGGGGGAATTTCTGAGTTCCAGGCTAGCCTGGTCTATATAGAAACATTGTCTCAACACACTGCTCAATAAAAAAGACTCACAAGTTTCCTACACCTCAGGTTTCTCCCTTGATCCTTTAAGTCTCCTTGACAATTGTATGTATTCCCCCTGTATCTTCCCTAGTAGGAGACTCTTTATTTTTTCTATATTCTTTGTTTATATTCCAAATGATTTCCCCTTTCCCTGTTCCTTCCTCCCCATAAGTTCCATAAGCCCTCTTCCCTCTGCCCATTTCCCAAGCATCCCCTCCCATTTCTCTCTCCTGGTAATCCCCTACAAAACTGGATCAAGCCTTTCTAAGACCAGGGCCCTCTCCTTCCTTCTTCTTGGGAACCATTTGCTATGTGGATTGTGTCTTGAGTATTCAGAGCTTCTGGGCTAATTAATATCCACTCATCAGTGACTGCATTCTGTATGTATTCTTTTGTGGTTGGGTTATCTCACTTAGATTGGGTTTTCCAGTTCCAACCATTTGCCTACAAATTTCATGAATTCATTGTTTTTAATTGCTGAGTAAACACTAAACTCTTATAGCACACAATTCTTTATAAATTGTATACCCTGACAAGTCAGAATATATGATCATGCAAAAACAGTATTTTGATTAAAAGAAAAACTTTTATAAATAATGTCTTCCAGTCTGTTCTCCAACACATTTCACTAATAGCAACAGATGTTAAGGCTAACAAAAAAATATAAAATATGAGTGTAGTTTTAATTATCTGGTTCTAGTTTTATACTATTTGGTTTTGTAGTTTTATACTACAGAAAACAAAAATCATTACATTTATAGTCATAAGAATGACTTCAATTACATTTTTTGGGTCTATAATTATCAGTTGCCCATGACCTCCTTAGATTTTTAAAACATCTCAGAAGATGATCAGAAATCTCAACATAGTATCAATTTTAAAATGTATGAATATTTTAAAAGGATAAACATTTAACACATTTTAAGTTTCTGTTAATTTCAGTATAAAGTTTATATTCACCACAATATCAGCACATGTAATCTTAATGTTCCACAGTTTATTGAATATAATATATACGTGAAAGTGCATATTTCTATATTAAAATATGTCATAGGCTGCCAATGAAATGACTAATTTTACTTGAAATTTAATACCCCAAGTGTTTAATACATTGTATTTAATTTGCAAGCACTAATAAATGTACTTTTTTATTAAAAACAACAGAATTTTGAATATTAATAAAAAAGCTTTATATCATAGTTCTTCGATAACTCTCACAAATAAGAAAAATGAAGCAAACTATATTAGGCTCCATTAATCAAATTTCTCAAAATCCATGACAACAGTCTCCAAAGCATCTGAGTAAGACCTGTTATACGGGGAACAAATATGAAGGTGGCCACAACATTCTCTGCTGGTAGAATGCAAGCCAGAAATATTAGAATGACTTCTTTAAGACACTAAAAGAAAAATGTGATCAATTTATAACTCTATCCAAAGAACCTATGCTTCAAAAGTGAAGGTAAAAACACTTTCAAACATATAACTGATTAAAGTTATTCAAACATATAAACATATAAAGAAGATTCACTTCAGCTGGCAAAAAATATGCTGAAGTTCTTGAGACAAAGAATATAAAACTATATAGAAATCTAACTCTATGTGACTAAAAAAATAGTAATAGAAGTGTAACTGTGAGTAAATTAAAGACTTTTATTCTAGCTATTTAAAATTTTCAAAATGTATTTCATTGTTCAAAATGCAAATCATAACAATGGCTAGTGAGGTTTACAACATATGTAGCAATATAATGTATCACAAGAGTAAGCAGTTCTTATATAAATGTTACATCACATAGTACACAGTACATCTGAAGGTAGACTGGGATGTCTTAGATGTCCCAACTGTAAACCATGAGGCGAGAGCCAGCCATCTAGGGGTTAAAACTAAAGAAGAAAGCATTAAAGCCATCCAATAGAAAATCAAGAAGCAGGGAAGGCAGTACAGGTAGAACATGAGAACTCTGGATCTGCCATGAAACACTGAGCAGATGCTTAACGTTGTCTACAGTAAGGAGACGAAGCTGGAAGCATTTTTAAGAGGGTATATCAGTGCTTTTGAGAGACTTCCTGATCCTTGCCCTGGGCAGGATGTGAGATTCTTTGTGGCTGCCTTTTAAATATACTTCAAGGAAAGATTTGGTGCATCTTTTCTCTGAACATCTGGTAAGCGTAGAGAAATACCAACAATTTTAATACCTATGTCCTGCCTATTTACATAGTAGGCTGGAATAAAGAACAATATGAAATATCTGTCAACATGCAAAGCATGGGCAACAGCAGTGGTTCTCAACCTTCCTAACGCTAAGACCTTTTAATACAGTTACTCATGTTGTGGTTTTCCCCAACCATAAAATTATTTTTGTTACTACTTTATGACTGCAAATTTTTTACTGTTATGAATCATAATATAAATATCTGTGTTTTCACATAGTCATAGGCTACCTCTAAGAAAGGATGATTCAACACCCCCAATAGGGGTCACAACCATAGATTGAGAACTGCTACTTTAGAGCCTGGTCTTGTGTTCCAAACAAATAAAAAAATCAAACAAAACTAAAGGTGAAATCTAGATTGCTTGCAGGGTAGCATGTATGAGAAAGATACATTAAGGTCAGAACTAGTATGGGCTTGGGAAAGAATTAAAAACAGGATAGCAAAGCTCTGAAGATTGAGCTACTAGCCAAGTAGTAAGCAATTCTATCAGCATAGACTAATGATTTGTTAAAAAAGGAGTAAACCATAACCCACAGAAATGGAACATGTAGGTTTATTATTTTTTTTATTTCTCGTGTTTGTGTTATGCCCAGAGTTTGATGATGGCCGATAGCTTACCAGTAAGGCTACCTGAGCCATCACCCCACATCTCACAGATAGGCAGGATCATATACACTGCTTGTATATACACATCTCCTACAGGATCCGCTCCATGTCTCTTTCTAATTCTAGACCACTAAGTAGGATTAAATTAATATCACTCCATTAGAGGTATGCCAGACCTACTAAAGGAAAAGTATATTGTTCCCTAAAATAGCTGGGAACAGCCCCAGACAATATGTCATGAAAGAACCACAATACTATGTTTGGGATTGGATTTTTAATAGACTATAGATAAATATGGGAGTATTTCTTTTGGGAGTATGACTTATTCTGCAAAAACATCCATAAGACAGTGTTATTTAAAAAAATAGCTCATAGATCATAAAAACCAGCAATTTACATGTGTGCAGTAGAATCACCTGAATGATGCATTTGGTGACAGATGAAATACTCAAAATATTAACAGAAGAGGGCTTTTTAATGTGGTGATATAAGACTGAAATGCTATCTCATGACTTTTCTGGGTGAAAGGCTTGAAGACATACCATTATGAAAGCAACAAGAGTTAGATTAATAAAAAGAATACAAACACCATAAGAAATTCAATGGTAGCCCTACTGGTGCTTGAACTAATTGTTAGAACACCATGAATGAACTGGAAACCCTATCAACAATAGATGAGGTAGGCTCCTACAAGTGCACATAACAGATTACAATGTCTAACTTACAAAAGCTTGGCAAACAGCAAGAAGAAAATTACAAAGACAAAGACATTATTTATTCTGTGCAGTCGTAAGTATCCAAGGACAAATGAGTGGGAAGTTGTGGTGTACAGGGTACATGTAGATTCCCTTTAAGGAAAACAAATTGTTTCTCTGTTTCCAAAAGCAGGCAAAATCAGGCCCTCAGCTGTAAGTTTTCTCTAGGAATTCCCTTAACTAGGAGAATGTGTTAAACTCATGATAATACCTTTGAGTGCAGCTTTTATGTAATTACATTCCAAATGAGCAATCTGCAGTCAAGGGCTCACCCCAAAACTAACTGAGCAGAAATTTTGGGTGGAATGAAAATTGTATCATACTTTTTTTCCACTGTCCAGGAATGCATGATCTGTGGATACAAAGTTCTTTCTCTCCGGAATGTACTAACTTTAATTTCCATTTTGATTTCTTTTCAAAGAGTCAAGTTGTCCAGTTGTGACAGTGCTCTGGTCACTACCTCATATGCAGTGAGAAGAATATGGCAATTTTTTTTGGAACAGCCTGCACACAGTAGAATGGCAAAAATTTTGGTTTAGTTCTTTACTAAAACAGTATGTCTGAGGAAGAACTTTCTGAGGCACGGATAAGAAGTAACTTCCCTGGAAATAATATGTTCCTTTGCACTAAAACACTCTGCATGTAAATTAGACTACAGATGCTGTTGAAATCTTAAACAGGATTAAAGGGGGAGGGTGACCAAAAAGCACTAGCATAAACTGAATGTGAATGAGAATGAGACTTAAAGATAGCATAAGTGCATTTTAGGAAGCAGTCATTTCAGGAAAAAGCAAGTATAAAAATTTAAGTATTTTGTGTGTATGTGTGTGTGTGTGTGTGTGTGTGTGTGTGTGTATGAGAAAGAGAGAGAGAGAGAGAGAGAGAGAGAGAGAGAGAGAGAGAGAGAGAGAGAATGGTTAGAATGGTTTTGGTTTTGTTGCTTTCTGAAGTGGAGAAGGCATAGGCAATGGGACAGGTCTCACTGTATAGCCCAGCTGGATTCAAACTATCATATTCCTCCTGTATTAGACTTCCCAGTGTTGAGATGACAGGTATGAGCCACCAAAATGAGGTAAATGGACATTAAAGCTATCTTATCAGTTACTAGTAGAAAAATGACAGAAGATTTGTGTCAAATCTTATTGAGTGGAAACTCTTAAATCACCGAAAAGACATATAAGCTTCCTAATAGAAAACAGTAAAATGCTCCTGAAGAAAAAGACACCCAGTGTCTGACATCTTACCTGATAGGAAAAAAATAGGTTAGTACTCAAGAACACTGAGAAGAAAAGCATAGCAATCAAAGGATCATATCATCACAGTACACACCAGTCTGCTGGCAAAAAGAAAGATAGTTGCTGATAGTCACGGATTCGGAGGATTTATCACTCACATTCATCATTTGGAAACAAGTGTAAAGAAAAATGTGATAATTAAGTCATAGGTTTACTACAGCTGAAAACTCGAGATAAGGAAAAGACAAAGAAAGCAAAGGTTAATAACCAAAGTAGTCCTAAATCTAAATTAAGAAATATAGAATATATGTTCCTAATAAAAATAAAATCTGATAGCAAGTGGGTATGCTATAAAAATATACATATTACTCATGAAGAATTAAACAGTTAAGCTCCCTAATGAAACTCAAGAATATAATTAAAAGCTTAAAGAAGGACAAAGCAAAGAATGAATGTCCTGGTGGCACAGGAGGCAGTGAGTAAACAGAGAGGAAGTCCATAGCACCTGTTTGTCGGACTGTTGACCAGTCATATTTGTCTACGTGACGGGGGGGGGTGACTTACTATTCTGACCGTAGTTGGAATTATGGTTTGAATATGAAATATTCAACACTAAGTGCTGTGGCTTTAGTTGGAATTTTGTTTTGCATGTGAAATGTTCCCAACAGGATCATGTGTTCAAGACTCCACTTAACCAGTAGAGATCTTGGAAGTCATTAGGGAAATGCAAATCAACACAACCCTCAGATTTCACCTCACTCTGGGGGCATTCCTTTGAAGAATGTTTATTCACATTGTTTTCTGTCATCATCTGTGACTAATGTTCCATTTTACCATGTATATGTTCAGAAATAACAGAGCCAAGATCATCATGGATGAAAATCCATTAAACCATGAACCCAAACCTTTCCTTCTTCCTCTTAATATTCTTTTGCTAATAGCTTGTCTATTGCTATGAAAAATGCCATAACCCCACAGAAAGAAGAGCTTATTTCGGTTCACAGTTCCAGAGAAGCAAATAGCAGGCTTGGTGGCCAGGGCAAAAAGCACAGAACCCATGTCCTTAACCAAAAACACAAGGAGAGAGTGAATTGAAAGCGAGGTGAAGTTTTAAGCTCTCAAAGCCTGATATCTACACTTATTTCCTCTAGCAAGGCTATACCTACTAAACTTCCCCCAAAGTCCCAACTGCTGGATCAAGAGTTTAAACAGTCATGGATATGTTGGAGCTGGGACAGCATTTCTCATTCAAACTACCACAGTGTTTGTGTCATTTATTTTATCATAGTAATGTAAAATGACTAACAAAGTGTTCTCTTTATGGAACCAAGAGTAGAGTATTCCTGTGACAACCTGACCATGTTTTGGGGAGGATTGTGGAAGGACTTTGGAACTTTAGGCTAGAACATCCAATCGGTGTTAAGAGCTCTGTGGGGTCTTGTATAGGAGCTTGGAAGATAATGTTGAGAACAGTGCAGAAGATGGAGGCCTGGCTTATGAAATTTCAGAGGGAAGATTAAAGACTCTTATCAGGGCCATTGCTGTTTAGATTGTGAAGATCCTGTGGTTTTGGTTAGCTGGGGCTGAAGAATCAGCTTTGATTAACAAGATACCAGAATCATTAAAGCAAACCTTTGTGATAATGGGACTATTGATGCTGGTTAGCAAGAGCTAAGAAATTAGCAGTCATTAAGAGGAGACCACCAGCCAGGCAGTGGTGTTGCATTCCTTTAATCCTAGCACTTATGAGGTACAGGCAGGCAGATTTCAGAGTTCGAGGCCAGCCTGGTCTGCAGTGTGAGTTTCAGGACAGCCAGGGTTATCAGAGAAACCCTGTCTTGGGGTAGGGGCGATAGAAAAGGATGGTGAGGTGAAATCTTTTGTCACTTTAAAGGCAATTATAACTCCTCCCTCAGGTTTCAGGGAACCCTACATTAAAGGAAAGAGAAAGATTATAATAGTCAGAGGGGATAGAAAACATCAAGAAAACAAGGCCTTAAACAGCAGGACCGAAGCACTTATGAACTCACAGAGACTGGCAGCATGCACAGGGCCCAAATGGGTTTGCACTAGATGGGGTCCTAGTTCTGAGGGGAAAAATGGACACAAGAACCCATCCTTAACCCAGAAGTTATCTCTAATTGATAACCACTCACAAATAAAAAAATTCATTTTCTCCAACAGAATCTCAATAAACATATAAATTCTTCTTAAGACCAGGCCCTGTGACTAGCAGTAGATAGACAACACAAACATAATGGATTCTTTAGAGGTCCTTTGTCTCAGAATGTTTTGTCAGGGTATTTCTCTTTTGCTTTACCTTATGGGTTCTTTAAATCCATATTATGGCTTCCTATTTTGTGCATTTAAGGTAGGCTTGTGTCCAAGAAGGACATCTGGGTTCTTTCCAGGTTCTGGCTATTATAAATAAGGCTGCTATGTACATAGTGGAGCATGTGTCCTTATTACTAGTTGGAACAACTTCTGGGTATATGCCCAGGAGTGGTACAGCTGGGTCCTTAGGTAGTTCTATGTTCAATTTTCAGGTATAAACATGTATGCCTTTGAGTCTAGATGTCTTTTTGTGCATTTTATTGGGCTGTTTCTACTGTCTGTTTGTTTTGTCCTATTTCAATTTTTTATTATTATTTTTATCTTATTTTATTTTTTATTTTTCTTTATATGCCTGTTTGTTTACTATGAAGAGACAGAAAGGGTGTGGATTTGAATGTGAGGGGAGGTGGTGAGAATTTTAGAGTTGGGGAAAGGGAAACTACAATAAGAATATGTTATATAGAAAAATTATTTTCAATAAAAGAAAAATAAGAAATTATAGTAACGTTCTTTCTGGAGTAATACTTTTTAAATATGAGCATAATTCCTTTTTTTCATTTTTTTATTTTCTATATTCTTTGTTTACATTCCAAATGCTGTCCCCTTTTCTGGCTCCCCCATTCCCATAAGTCCCATAAGCCCTCTTCCCTCCGGCCATTCTCCAATCACCTCCTCCCATTTCTCTCTCTTGGTACTCCCCTAAAAACTGAATCAAGCATTTCCAGGTCCAGGGTCCTCTCCTTCCTTCTTCTTGGGAATCACTTGATATGTGAATTGTGTCTTGAGTATTCAGAGCTTCTGGGCTAATTAATATCCACTCATCAGTGACTGCATTCCATGTGTATTCTTTTGTGATTGGGTTACCTTACTTAGGATCATATTTTCCAGTTCCAACCATTTGCCTACAAATTTCATGAATTCATTATTTTTAATTGCTGAGTATTATTCCATTGTGTAAATATACCACATTTTCTATATTCCTCCATTGACGGACATCTGGGTTCTTTCCAGCTTCTGGCTATTATAAATAAGGCTACTATGAACATAGTGGAGCATGTGTCCTTATTGCATGCCGGGGAATCCTCTGGGTATATGCCCAGGAGTGGTATAATATGGTCTTCTGGACATGTCATGCCCAGTTTTCTGAGGAACTACCAGACTGATTTCCAAAGTGGTTATACCAGCTTGCCATCCCACCAGCAGTGGAGGAGTGTTCCTCTTTCTCCACATCCTCGCCAATACCTGCTGTCTCCTGAGGTTTTTTTTTTTTTCAATTCAATATATTCTTTATTTACATTTCAAATGATTTCCCCTTTCCTGGATCCCTCCTCTCCGAAAGTCCCATAAGTCCTCTTCCCTCCCCCTGTTCCCCCATCTACCCCTTCCCATTTTCCTGTTCTGAAATTCCCCTACACTGCTGCACCGAGCCTTTCCAGAACCAGGGGTCACTCCTTCCTTCTTCTTGGACATCATTTGATATGTGGATTGTGTCTTGGGTATTCCAAGCTTCTAGGCTAATATCTGCTTATCAGTGAGTGTATACCATGAGTGTTCTTTTGAGACTGTGTTACCTCACTTAGGATGATGTTCTCCCACTCCATCCATTTGTCTAAGAATTCCATGAATTCATTGTATCTAATGGCTGAATAGTACTCCACTCTGTATATATACCACATTTTTTGTATCCATTCATCCATTGAGGGACATCTGGGTTCTTTCCAGCTTCTGGCTATTATAAATAGGGCTACTATGAACATAGTGGAGCGTGTATCCATATCACATGCTGGGGAATACTCTGGGTATATGCCTAGGAGTGGTATAGCAGGGTCCTCCGGAAGTGTCATGCCCAGTTTTCTGAGGAATCACCAGACTGATTTCCAGAGTGGTTGTACCAACTTTCAATCCCACCAGCAGTGGAGAAGTGTTCCTCTTTCTCCACATCCTTGCCAACACCTGTTGTCTCCTGAGTTTTTAATCTTAGTCATTCTGACTGGTGTGAGATGAAATCTCAGGGTTGTTTTGATTTGTATTTCTCTAATGACTAATGATGTTGAATATTTCTTAAGATGCTTCTCAGCCATCCAAAGTTCTTCAGGTGAAAAGTCTTTGTTTAGCTCTGTACCCCATTTTTTAATAAGGTTATTCAGTTTTCTGTGGTCTAACTTCTTCTTTGTATATACTAGCCCTCTGTGGGATGTAGGATTGGTGAAGATCTTTTCCCAATTTGTTGGTTGCCAATTTGTCCTTCTGACTGTGTTGTTTGCCTTACTGAAACTTTGCAATTTTATGAGGTCCCATTTGTTAATTCTTGATCTTAGAGCATAAGCTATTGGTGTTCTGTTCAGGAACTTTCCTCCGGTGCCCATATACTCAAGGGTCTTCCCCAGTTTCCTTTCTATTAGTTTCAGTGTGTCTGGTTTTATGTGGAGGTCCTTGATCCACTTGGAGTTGAGCTTAGAAAAAGGAGATAAGAATGGATCAATTTGCATTCTTCTGCATGCTGACCTCCAATTGAACCAGCACCATTTGTCGAAAAGACTATCTTTTTTCCACTGGATGGTTTCAGGTCCTTTGTCAAAGATCAAGTGACCATTGGTGTATGGATTCATTTCTGGGTCTTCAATCCTATGACATTGATCTACCTGCCTGCTACTGTACCAATACCATGCAGTTTTTAACACTATTGCTTTTTAGTTCTGCTTGAGGTCTGGGACAATGATTCCCCCGGAAGTTCTTTTACTGTTGAAAATAGTTTTAGCTATCCTTGGTTTTTTGTTATTCCAGATGAATTTGAGAATTGCTCTTTCTAACTCTATGAAGAATAATGCTATCCACTACATAAACAAACTCAAAGAAAAAAAAACACATGGTCATTTCATTAGATGCTGAAAAGCATTTGTCAAAATTCAGCATCCTTCCATGCTAAAAGTCTTGGAAAGAACAGGAATTCAAGGCCCATACCTAAACATAGTAAAAGCAATATACAGCAAACTGGTAGCCAACATCAAAATAAATGGAGAGAAACTTGAAGCAATCCCACTCAAATCAGGGACTAGACAAGGCTGAGCCCTCTCTCCATATCTTCAATATAGTACTTGAAGTTCTAGCTAGAGCAATTCAACATCATAAGGAGGTCAAAGGGATACAAATTGGAAAGGAAGAAGTCAAACTATAACTATTTGCAGATATGATAGCATGCTTAAGTGACCTAAAAAACTCCACCAGAGAACTCCTCCAGCTGATAAACAACTTCAGTAAAGTGGCTGGTTATAAAATCAAGTCAAGCAATGCAGTAGCCTTCCTATACTCAAAGGATAAACAGACTGAAAAAGAAATTAGGGAAATGACACCCTTCACAATAGCCACAAACAATATAAAGTATCTTGGGGTTACACTAACCAAACAAGTGAAAACCTGTGTGACAAGAGCTTCAGGTGTCTGGAGACCTCAGAAAATGGAAAAAATCTTCCATGCTCGTGGATTGATGGGAGTAATATAGTAAAAATGACCATTTTGCCAAAAGCAGTATACAGAATCAATGCAATCCCCATCAAAATCTAGGTTAGATTTTTAATATAAATGAGAACCTTTTAAGTCCCTTGAAAAATAGCAAATCCTGGGAACTATCTTTATGCAAACATTAAAAGTATCATTCTGAAGTAGAATCATGATAAGATTTGTCCTTTTTATAATTAAATAGCAACTATGATAATGGCAGTCTTGATATTTAGAAATATAGATTTTTTTCAATCGATAACAGAGAAACTTTAACCTAATTCTCATATGAATTAATAATCAAATGCACTTAGTGATTTTTTGTTACTGTCTTTGCCCTTTAGTGAAGAAACAATCTGAGCAATTCTCAAACATTGTTGTGAGGACTCAGGATATTCACAAGAGGTGAAGTTAAGGTGACCTTAAGAAGGTTCCTGGGAAGACAAGGAGCCATCGATAGCTTCTACCTTTGATAGAAGAGGAGCCCTGCTCTTCCTGTTTTTTTGCACTGCCTATTTCCACCCCTTTTATTTATTTATTTATTTATTTATTTATTTATTTGGCTAGAACAGGCAGGTTTCTCTGCAGGAGTCATGATAGGCAGGAAACTGATCCTTGAGGAGGTGAGAATAAAAACTAGATTCAGGGTTCAGGAGCTGATCTTGTTCCATAGCATTCCACACCCAAATACCACCTGGAGAGAACAGGTCTCCCAAGAGTGTGGACATGCCTGTGAACACAGGCAAGACAACCACTTCTACTCAGAGGGACCTGCCCAGAGCCCTCAGGACACAGGAAGCAAGGCACAGTCTGGGACAGAATCCTTCTGATTTCCATCTGAGCCATGAGCTGATCCTGTTCCATAGCACTCCATACCCAAATACTGTTGAGAGAGAGCTGCTCTCCCAGGAGTGTTGACACACCTGTCAACAGAGGTAAGACCAGAACTTGTGTTCAAATTCCTGGCCCAAGACAGACTCACCCAGAGCCATCAGGACACAGGAACCTAGGAACAGGATTCTTTCACCTTCCATCTGCACCCCAGAGCTGACACTCTGCCACAGCTCCCCATACTCAAACTCCTCCCAGAGAGAACTGGTATCCCAGGCATACCGGCACACAGGCTTGCAGGAGGGCCAAGCCACATTCAGATACAACAAGAACACCTAACACCAGAGATAACCAGATGGCAAGAGGCAATGTCAAGAACATAAGCAACAGAAACTAAGGCTATTTATTTTTAATTTCTGAGTAGTGGAAAATATCATCCTAAGTGAGTTAACCCAATCACAAAAGAATACACATGAAATGCAATCACTGATAAGTGGATATTAATGAGCCCAGAAGCTCTGAATACTCAAGGCACAATTAGCAAATCAAAAGATTCCCAAGAAGAAGGAATGAGAGGACACTGGTGCAGAAAAGACTGGTTTCAGTCTTGCAGGAGAGTACAAGAAAAGAGAAAGTGTTGGGAGGTGATTGGGGAATGCACAGGGGGCAGGGGGAGACTTATGGGACACATGGTGAGGGGGGGAACTGGGAAAGGGGAAAGCCTTTGGAATGTAAACAAAGAATATAGAAAATAAAATTAAAAAAAAGAATTACAGGAAAACACAAATAGGTGAAGGAAATGAACAAAACCATCCATGATCTATAAATGGAAATCAAAACAATAAAGAAATCATGAAGGGTGACAATCCTGCAGATAGAATACCTAGGAAAGAGATCAGGAGTCATAGATGCAAGCATCAACAACAGAATTCAAGAGATAGAAGAGAGAATCTTAGGTGCAGAAGATACCATAGAAACCATTGACACAACAGTCAAAGAAAATGCAAAATGCAAAAAGTTCCTTAACCTAAAACATTCAGGATATCCAGCACACAAGAAGACCAAAGCTCAGGATAATAAGCATAGAATAGGGAAGATTCTCAAGTTAAAGGGCCAGTAAATAACTACAACAAAATTATAGAAGAAAACTTCCCTAACCTAAAGAAAGAGCTGCCCATAAACATACAAGAAGCCTATAGAACTCCCAATAGACTGGACCAGAAGAGAAATTCCTCCAATCACATAATAATCAAAACACCAAATGCACAAAACAAAGAAAGAATATTAAAAGCAGCAAGGGAAAAATGTCAAGTAATATATAATGGCAGACCTATCAAAATTATACCAGACTTTTTACAAGAGGTTATGAAAGCTAGGACATCCTGGGAAGATGTCATATGGACCTTAAGAGAACACAAATGCCAGCCCAGGCTACTATATCCAGGAAAACTACCATCAATTACCATAGATGGAGAAACCAAGACATTCCAGGACAAAAACCAAATTTTCACAATATCTTTCCACAAATTCAGCCATACAAAGGATAATTGATGGAAAATGCCAACACAAGGATAGAAACTACATCCTAGAAAATGCACGTAATCTTCTTTCAAAAAAATGCAAAAGAAGATAGCCACACAATCATAAAAATAACATCAAAAATAACTGAAAGCAACAATCACTATTTCTTTTTTTTCTTTTTTTCTTCTTTCATTCATTATTTCATCATTTTTTTTATTGTATATATTCTGTATTTACAATTCATTTCCCTTTTTCTGGTTCCCCACCCCCAAAGGTCCCACATGTCCTTTTCCCTCCCCCTGCTCCCGCATCCACCCCCTCCCACCTTACTGTTCTTGTACTCTCCCACAATGATGTTTTGGTCCATTCTAGCACCAGTGTCCACTCCTTTCTTCTTGTGAGACATCACTTGATATGTGATTTGTGTCTTTGGTGTTCCAAGCTTCTAGCCTAAAACTCTAGAACAAAAAGTAGCAAATACACCCAAGAGGAGTAGATGGCAGGAAATCATCAAACTCAGGGCCAAAATCAATCAAGTAGGAAAAAAAAACTATTCAAAAAATCAAGGAACTGATTCTTTGAGAAAATCAACAAATAGATAGACCCTTAGCCAGACTAACCAGAGGGCACAGAAACAATATTCAAAATAACTAAATAAGAAAAGGAAGACATACCATCAGAAACCAAGGAAATTCAAAATATCATCATATCCTACTACAAAAGCCTATTATCAACAAAACTGGAAAAACTAGATGTAATGGATCATTTTCTAGTCAGATACTAGTTACCAAACATAAATCAGGATCTGATAAACCATCTAAACATTACCATAATCTCTAAAGAAATAGAAGCAGTCATTGAAAGTCCCTCATCCAAAACAACAACAACAACAACAACAACAAAACCAACCAACCAACCCACCAAACAAACAAACAAACAAACAAAAAACAACTCAGGACCAGATGGGTTTAGTGGAGAATTCTATTAGACTTTCAAAAAGGACCTAATACCAATACTCTTCAAACTATTCCACATATAGAAATATAAGGAACACTGCCCAATTCATTCTATGAGGCCACAGTTATGGTGTGTATTATCCCTTGGAGATGGAACTGTTTCTGTCTAATCAGGAACCTATCACTATTTCCTTTCATAGAGGACTTCATAAGTGATTTTTCTTCTACTTCTATTTCTTCTAGTTCTATCATTTTATATTCCAAATTTCTTTTTTTAAGATTTATTTATTTGATGTATGTGAGTACACTGTTGCTGTCTTCAGACACACACCAGAAGAGGGCATCAGATGCCAATCACAGATGGTTGTGAGCCATCATGTGGTTGCTGGGAATTGAACTCAGAACCTCAGGAAGAGCACTCACTGCTCTTAACCACTTTTCTATCTCTCTAGCCCTGCAAATAGTTTTTAAAAACTTGTTGAGTTCATATTACTTTTAGCTTCAGAAGATATTATGTATATTTAAGAGGCATTTAACTATTATAAATTCTTTTGATGACTTAAAAATGTCAATACTGAGTCATATATTTTAAAATTAATTGTATTCATCAAACAAACAAACAAACAAATAATTAAATAAATAAATACAACTAGATTCAGGCTGACTTAGGTGGCCTGGATGAAACTTCAGGATTCTGATGACAGGTGACTTATTGCCAGCATATTTGAACACTACAATTTGGAAATTTTTTTCCTGGTGTAATTCAGTTCCTGGAGCAAAAGAAGACATAACTATATCAAAATTCAACTTTAAAAAAAAAGGAGTAATGCTGTTTGGAGTCTTTAGAACACTTAGCACCTTTCATATCATTTTCATGTACTTATCCCTCTAGTTATCCTATTCTGTGATCCAAGCTTGGGTTTTAACTTGTTACTGATGGATCAAAGTAATTTCTTCTGCTTTCCCACAATTACTGACTTACTGAGGGTTGGGTGAGAGGATGGAGAAATCTATGCATCATCCTGAAGAATGAGACTTTAACGTGACATTTTGAAAGGTTTGGAAATGGAAATAGATAACTTTTCTTGAAGGAGAAGTCAAGTGCAGATGTCAGAGAGAAAGTATCTCATTGATTCCTACTGGCAGACATCCTAAGAGCATAATGATTAGATATAGGATAGCAGCAATGTGATGAATGATTGAATCGAGTAATAGAAAGAACTCAAGATCTTTATTTGTCAACTCTAAATCAATCAGTCTGATTTCTCTATGACTGTATTAACTAATGCAGTCTTATTACTTAAGAAAATTTGTGAGTTTTTTGTTTTGTCTTGTTTGGTTTTTTGTTGTTGTTGTTACTTGAAGCTGAATTGTGATGACTGAAACAGGGATAGCTAGTAAAAGATAATACAGAGAACAGCTTTGAATAGTCAAGGTCAGAGTGCTACCAGCAAATACAAAACAAAAAACCTGCATTAGAATGGAGCTGGACACTAGCAATAAAGAAGTTATGACAGCAAATGGGTAAGGTTCAAGGGGAAAAGAAGGACAGGTTGAATAGAATTAAAAGGTATAAGGTTCTTAGACTGCAGCATATTATTATAATTTATGACACAAAAAATAAATTTTCTAGTGACCTTTGATATAAGATAAATGTGTATGTTATTGGCAGAGCAGGAAAGTAGAGTACCAGTTGACTTTGCCAAATGGCTGATGATGCGTAAAAAAGTTTCTTTTAGAAAAGGCTTCAGAGAAAATAATTTCTGTGATGATTTGAATGAAACCACCCCCTTAGATCCATAGGTATTGGGACTATTAAAAGGTGGGAACTTAAGAGTTTTCAATTGCTCAAGCCACAACCAGTAGGGCATTTTTTTCTCTCCTGCTACTTGCTGATAAGGATGTAGAACTCTTAGGTCCCTCTTCAGCCCCATGTCTGCTTGCATGCTTCTATGATTCCCACCATGTTTATAATAGACTATGTCTCTGAAACTAAGCCAGTCCCAATTAATTGTTTTTCTGTATATGAATTGCTATGGTCATGGTAGCTCTTCATAGCAATAAAACCCTAAGAAAGACAATTCCCGAGGAAGATTTACTTCAATATGGGTCAAGAACTTGCAAAATAGGAATTGTTTCAAGATTAGATTAAATTTGCAGAAAATCTAAGCAAGTCGGAAATATGACTTCTGAGAGTGCAGAGTGTGAAAGATTTCCAGAGTTAGCATTTCTTGTAGGCTTTATTTCACAGTTATCTGGCAACAATCAGGTATACCTGACAGTATAAAAGGAGTTGTTTGCCTCCTCCTCACTCTTATTCTCTTCCCCTCTTCCCCCTCTGTCCCTTCTCTCCCAATTCCACCGCCCTTCATGTGTTCATGTGTTCATGGCCAGCTTCTGCTCCTCTTCTCTCTCTGTCTCTCTCTCTCTTCTCCCTTTCTCTGCCTTCTTCTGTCTCTAATGCTTCTCCAACTCCCCTCCCCATGGCCCAAATAAACTCTATTATATACTATACTTGTCATATGGCTGGTACCTCAGAGGGAAGGGATGCTTCAGCATGGGCACACAGAGGCACCATCTTCTCCCACAGCATTCCGAGCCTCTACCCTTGCCTCCTCCTCCTCCTCCTCCTCCTCCTCCTCCTCCTCCTCCTCCTCCTCCTCCTCCTCCTCCTTCTCCTCCTCCTCCTCCTCCTCCTCCTCCTCCTCCTCCTCCTTCTCTTTCTCCTTTTTTTAAATAAATCACAATATCCAGGAAGCATTGTAATTGGATATGTTGAAGAAGACCCCTTTGAAGTATTTGTCATCAAAAGTCTGTAGGTTTGGGTGAGAAATTGCAGACAGGAGAATGGGCTTGACTGATATCTTCTGTAGAAGCTTCTAGTAAGGAGATGTTCACACAAACTCCACTGGGATCTACCACTTCCAGACTGCAGGTAAATTGATATGCAGGTAGCATCTTCCATTCCTCAAGGTACCCTTTCCAATCCTATCAAATCTCAATACCCCCACACCATGTGGACACAGCCTCTACTTTCCCAAGAGAGACTATGGCCATTATTCAGTTGTTCCTATTAAAAGATTATTACTGCTTCTGCAGAAGTCTATGTTTTCTTTTATTTCCCAGTCACCATTTTAAATCCCCAATCTAATACTCTCCCCATTTCTTCCATTCTACTCCACAATCATGGGGAGCACTGACAAATATTAAAAAAAATCTGAGTCTTTGGAAAATGTATCTGAATAGAACCTATTATGTAGAAGTGTCAGTTCAGGGCAAGCTGAAGTTTACTTTGTCTTAGAGATATAAAAGTCTCCAGAAAAAGATCTTTTCAAAGAGAAATATATGAGAAGATTGTTACATGAAACTCAAAGACATTTTTCAGCTGTATAATTATATAACTGTATAGCTTCATGTTAATATGAAGTTCTCTCCTTTTCAATTCAAGGCGAACCTCATTTGTTGAGTAAATCCAGGTTGATTATGCACTGAAAGAAAAAAAGATAACTTCTTACATTCTGGAAGGCCAGCTTCACTAAAGATTTAAAAATTCATGGTAATAGAGTTGGAATGTATTCTTCTCTCAAAAGATCATGTTTTAGAATGCTAGTGTAGCATTTTGGTGTAGCAGTATGGATAGGTGGGGAATGCTGAAGACATGAGACTGTGGCGGGGAGTGAACATCACTGGCAATATAGCCTCAGAAGGAATTCCCATGGGACTGTGCCTAGTTTTCATAATAAAATTCCTATAAAACAAACTCCTGCCCTTTGATTCTTACCCTGATATACTGTTTTGGAAGATGATATCTCACTCTCAGGTATTCACCTCTGCATATGCCAGTTGCAGTAATGTAGTCCACCGGGAGGCAGTGCCAAGAGTCAACGTTACACTATTAAGTCTTAGCCTCCAAAATTACAATCTAATTTATTCGCAAAGCTCCTATATTTGAATATTTCTTCATAATACAAAAAAAGATAAATACATAAAATCAAAATTTGATTATTTTTCAAAAAATGTTTACATTTTATTGTATATAAAAGGTGAAATGACTATGAATTTCTGTAACTAAAGGATATATGTTTTATGAGTTAAATTATGTAAGAAATTTTATATTAGAAAATTTGAAGGTATTATTTTTTACAGGTTTTAAAATTGCTTTCTAATTAAGGGGGATATTTGTCATAATCGAGGAGAAGTTACAAATTTGAAATATTGGTGGAAAAATTTCTCTTTTGCTATGTTCTATTGTCTGCTTATAATTGTTATGTTTCTCTCATTTCTTAAAACATCATTTATCTGTAACTATATTATATGTTTCTATCAATGTCTTGAAGCTCAGTTTAATTTTTTGTTTTCATGAAGACATTCATGCCTAATTCTACTTTTAGTGGCTGGGCTTTCCCTATAAATCCTAATATATGTTGACAAAACATGCTTATAAAAACAACCTAGTAATTTAGACACACAAACATAATGGATGCACATGTGATTACATACATATAATTAATATTTAGTGTTTTCTCAAAAACTCCTAACACAGTGTTTTAGTTAGGGTTTTACTGCTGTGAACAGATACCATGACCAATGCAAGTTTTATAAAAGACAACATTTAATTGGGGTTGGCTTACAGGCTCAGAGGTTCAGTCCATTTTCATAAAGGCAGAAACATGGCAGCATCCAAGCAGGCATGGTGCAAGAGGAACTGAGAGTTCTACACCTTCATCTGAAGGCTGCTAGTGGAAGACTGACTTCCAGGCAACTAGGGTGAGGGTTTTAAGCCCACACCCACAATGACACACCTACTCCAACAAGGCTATACCTCCTAATAGTGCCACTCCCTGGGAAAAGCATATACAAACCATAATACACAGTGATTGTATGTATACTTGTTAAGCAATTTTGGGTTTACTCTGTATTTCTTCCTGATAGGTGTTTTGAAGTTACATGTATAAGAGTTCTAATAATCTAGAAGCCCCAAGAGGGAAGGTCCAGAGTCATTCCTCATTAATATTTTCATTTATATTTGATATATGTTGGTCCTTATTCAGCTTTAGGATTTCTTTTTCCTTTCTTTTTTCTCTTCTCTTTTCTTTTTTCTCTTCTCTTTTCTTTGTTTCTCTCCTCTCCTCTCCTCTCCTCTCCTCTCCTCTCCTCTCCTCTCCTCTCCTCTCCTCTCCTCTCCTCTCCTCTCCTCTCCTCTCCTCTCCTCTTCTCTTCTTTTCTCTTCTATTTTCTCTTTTTAACCAATAGTGGCAAGTACACCTGGCACTTAATAAGTGATTCTCTGATCAAATAAGTCTAACTCGAGTCAATTTTAGCTGGGTTCATGGAATTTGTCTTCTCAAGATAAGTAGATATTTCAAGGTCTGTACACTCATATTATTCCAAAATGGTTAGCAACAAATCCTCTTGAAAAATATTTTACGTATTTCTTAAAATGAAATATTGGGACTTGAAGCTTTTCTTTTATATTCCGTTTGACAGCAATTAATTGCCATATCATTTTGGAAATTAAAATTAGCTTAAAATACTTATGTGGAGTTTTTGAAAATATTATTTAAAAACATGTAAAAAATTAGTGCTTATATTACTAGTGATTATGAGTTGAAATCTGTGAAGAAAAATCTTAGGGTTTTAATTAGATAAATAACTGAATTCTTAGAGTATATCTTCAGCATGTGATGTATTTGCTGTTGGCAGAGGCACATCATAGCATCAAAAAGAAGTTGGATCTTGATTTGCAATTAGCTTCTTTTTTTAATTTTTTTCTTGGATATATACTATATTTACATTTCATTTCCCTTTTTCTGGTTCCCCACCCCCCAAAGGTTCCACATGCCCTTTTCCCTCCCCATGTTCCCCCATACACCACTTCCTTGTTCTTTTATTCCCCTACACTGATCCTTTGAGCCTTTGCAGAACCAGGGTCTACTCCTTCCTTCTTGTCAGACATCATTTGGTATTTGGATTGTGTCATTGGTTTCCCAAGATTCTAGGATAATATCCACTTATCAGTGAGTGCATACCATGGGTATTCTTTTGAGACTGGGTTACCTCACTTAGTATGATGTTCTCCAGCTCCATCCATTTCTCTAAGAATTTCATGAATTCATTGTTTCTAATGGCTGTGTGTATATAACATATTTTTTGTATCCATTCTTCATTGAGGGACATCTGGGTTCTTTCCAGGTTCTGGCTATTATAAATAAGGCTGCTATGAACATAGTGGAGCATGTATCCTTATTGCATGCTGGGGAATCTTCTGGGTATATGCCCAGGAGAGGTATGGCTGGGTCCTCCGGAAGTATCGTGTCCAGTTCTCTGAGGAACCGCCAGACTGATTTCCAGAGTGGTTGTACCAGATTGCAATCCCACCAGCAGTGAAGGAGTGTTCCTCTTTCTCCACATCCTCGCCAACACCTTCTGTTTCCTGTGTTTTTAATCTTAGCCATTCTGACTGATGTGAGGTGAAATCTCAGGGTTGTTTTGATTTGCATTTCTCTAATGACTAATGATGTTAAACATTTTTTAAGGTGTTTCTCAGCGATCTGAAGTTCTTCAGGTGAAAAGTCTTTGTTTAGCTCTGTCCCCCATTTTTGTATAGGGTTAATTGCTTTTCTGTGGTCTAACTTCTTGTGTTCTTTGTATTGGATATTAGCCCTCTGTCAGATGTAGGGTTAGTGAAGCTCTTTTCCCAGTTTGTTGGTTGCTGATTTGTCCTTTTGACCATGTCTTTTGCCTTATAGAAACTTTGTAATTTTATGAGGTCCCATTTGTCTATTCTTGATCTTAGAGCATAAGCAATTGGTGTTCTGTTCAGGAACTTTCCCCTTGAGCCAATGTCCTCAAGGGTCTTCCCCAGTTTCTTTTCTATTAATTTGAGTGTGTCTGGTTTATATGTGGAGGTCCTTGATCCACTTGAAGTTGAGCTTAGTACAAGGAGATAAGAGTGGATCAATTCTCATTCTTCTGCATGTTGACCTCCAGTTGAGCCAGCACCATTTGTTGAAAAGGCTATCTTTTTTCCACTGGATGTTTTCAGCTCCTTAGTCGAATATCAATTGGCCATAGATGTGTGGGTTCAATTCTGGGTCTTCAATCCTATTCCATTGATCCACCTTCCTGTAACTGTACCAATACCATGCAGTTTTTAACACTACTGCTCTGTAGTATCGCTTCAGGTCTGGGATACTGATTCCCCCAGAAGTTCTTTTACTGTTGATGATAGTTTTAGCTATCCTGGGTTTTTTGTTATTCCAGATGAATTTGAGAATTGCTCTTTCTAACTTTATGAAGAACTGAGTTGGGCTTTTGATGGGGATTGCGTTGAATCTGTATATTGCTTTTGGCAAGATTGCCATTTTAATTATATTAATCCTGCCAACCCACGAGCATGGAAGGTTTTTCCATTTTCTGAGGTCTTCTTCCATTTCCTTCTTCAGAGTCCTGAAGAAATATTGCATGACAATACCAAATTTACACAATATCTTTCCACTAACCCAGCTCTACAAAGGATAATAGGAGAAAAACTCCAATACAAGGAGGGAAACTATACCCTGGAAAAAGCAAGATAGTAACCTTCTTCCATCAAACTCAAAAGAAGATAACCACTCAAAAACAAAAATAACATCAAAAATGACAGGAAGAAATAATCACTATTCCTTTATATCTCTTAACCTCAATGGACTCAATTCCACAGTAAAAAGACATACTGGATACGGAAACAGAACCCTACATTTTGCTGCATACAGGAAACACACCTAAGGGTCAAAGACAAACACTACCTTAGAGTAAAAGGCTGGAAGACAATTTTACAAGCAAATGGTCTCAGGAAGCAAGCTGGAATAGCCATTCTAATATCAGATAAAATTGACTTTCAACCTAAAGTCATCAAAAGAGACACAGGAGGTCACTTCTTGCTAGTCAAAGAAAAACCCACGAAGAAGAACTCACAATTCTAAACATCTGTGCTCCAAATGCAAGGGCACCCTCATTCATAAAAGAAACTTTACTAAAGCTCAAAGCACACATTGAACCTAACACAATAATTGTGGGGGACCTCAACATCCACTATCCTCAATGGACTGGTCAGGAAAACAGAAACTAAACAGGGACACAGGGAAACTCATTGAAACTTTGGACTAACTGGATTTAACAGATATATATAGAATATTTCATCCTAAAGCAAAAGACTATGTCTTTTTCTCAGCACCTCATGGTACCTTCTCTAAAATCGATCATATAATTGTTCACAAGACAGACCTTAACAAATATAAGAAGATCGAAGTAATCCCATGCCTCCTATTGGATCACCATGGAGTAAGAGTGGTCTTCAATAGTAAAAAAAAAAAAAAAAAAAAAAAAAAAAAAACAGAAAAACCTTATACACATGTAGGCTGAACAATATTCTATTTAATGATACCTTAATCAAGGAAGAAAGAAAGAAATCAAAGACTTTTTAGGATTTAATGAAAATGAAGGCACAACATACCCAAATCTATGGGACCCAATGAAAGCAGTGCTAAGAGGAAAACTCATAGCCCTGAATGCCTCCAAAAAGAAACAGGAGAGAACATATACTAGCAGCTTAATGGCACACCTGTAAGCTCTGGAACAAAAAGAAACTAATTCATCCAGGAGGAATAGAAGGCTGGAAATCATCAAACTAAGGCTCAAATCAATCAAGTTGAAACAAAGAGAACCATAGAAAGAATCAACAAAATCAGGAGCTGGTTCTTTGAGAAAATCAACAAGATAGAAAAACCCTTAGCCAGACTTACCAAAGGGCACAGAGACAGTATTCAAATTAACAAAATGAGAAATGAAAAGGGAGATATAACAACAGAAATTGAGGAAATTCAAAAAAATTATCAGATCCTACTACCAAAACCTATACTCAATACAACTGGAGAATCTAGAGGAAATGGACAATTTCCTCGACAGATACCAAATACCAAAATTAAATCAGGATCAAATAGATCATCTAAACAGTCCCATAACCCCCAAAGAAATAGAAGGGGTCATAGAAAGTCTTGCAACCAATAAAAGCACAGGACCAGATGGTTTTTGTGCAGAATTCTATTAGAACTTCAAAGAAGACCTAATACCAATACTCTTCAAACTATTCCACAAAATATAAACAGAAGGAACACTGCCCAACTCATTCTACAAAGCCACAATCACCCTGATACCAAAACTACACAAAGATCCAACTAAGACAGAGAACTTCAGACCAATCTTCCGTATGAACATAGATGCAAAAATACTCAAGAAAATTCTTGAGAACCAAATCCAAGAACACATCAAAATAATCATTCACCATGATCAAGTTGGCTTCATCCCAGGGATGCAGGGATGGTTCAATATATGAAATGCTGAAAAAGCATTTGACAAAATTCAGCATCCTTTCATGCTAAAAGTCTTGGAAAGAACAGGAATTCAAGGCCCATACCTAAACATAGTAAAATCAATTTAAAGCAGCCCATTAGCCAACATCAAAGTAAATGGAGAGAAAATTGAAGCAATCCCACTAAAATCAGGGACTAGACAAGGCTGCCCCCTCTCTCCATATCTTTTGAATATAGTACTTGAGGTACTAGCTAGAGCAATTCAACAACATAAGGAAGTCACAGGGATACAAATTGGAAAGGAAGAAGTCAAACTATCACTATTCGCAGATGATATGATAGGATACTTAAGTGACCCAAAATAATCCACCAGAGAACTCCTACAGCTGATAAACAACTTCAGCAAAGTGGCTAGTTATAAAATCAACTCAAACAAATTTCCTATACTCAATGGATAAGCAGGCTGAGAAAGAAATCAGGGAAATGACACCCTTCCCAATAGCCACAAACAATATAAAGTATCTTTGTGTGACTCTAATCAAACAAGTGAAAGATTTATATGGCAATTAGCTTCCATATACCTTGAGGCCATGCAATTCTTCTTAGCAGAGAGAATCAGTATCTGGCTTCATGTAGTGATTGTCTTCTATTTGTGTAATTAATATCTTATGCAGTTCAACAAAATACATTTAATCTTATCTGTTATGTTCATGTTACCCTCTCAGGAAGAACAAAGCTGCACCATAGCTTTTTATATAAAATAAATCATAAACAATGTAAAAAGACCATCATTTATAATTAGAAAATAAAATGTTTTAATGACTGAGTGGTTATTTTAACTTGCTGAGTTGTGGTGAAGGCTTTCCCCTATATATTTTGTGTAAAGTGTAAAGGGAGGAGAATGTTCATTACTGCCACTATTGTTTGTGCTTTATTCCAGGTGTTTTGTGCCCTTTAAAATAAGACCTATTGACTTATTGCCTTTTTTATTAGATATATTTTTATTTACATTTCAAAGTTTGCTCCCTTTCCCTTCCCCCTCCCCCAATCCCCCTAAGATATCCCCCAACCCCCAAGTTATCTTTGAGTAGAACATTGTTCAGTTTCCATGTGTATGTGTGTTTTCCATTGTTTTTGTTGTAATTTAAGACCAGCCTTAGACCATGTGGATCTGATAGGTTGCATGGGATTATTCCCATCTTCTTATATCTGTTGACGTCTGTTTTGTGAAGACAGGTACCATGGAGTGCTGAGAAGAAGGTGTATTCTTTTGCTTTAGAATGAAATGTTCTATAAATATCTGTTATATACATTAGGTTCATAGCTCCTGTTAGTTTCACTGTGTCTCTGTTCAGTTTCTGTTTCCCTGAACAGTATTCCCATTGCTGAGTGTGGGGTGTTGAAGTCTTCCACTATTACTATGTGGTACTATGTGTGCTTTGAGCTTTAGCAGTTTCTTTTATGAATGCTCCCTTACATTTGGGGCATAGATGTTCAGCATTGAGAATTCATCTTTGTAGATTTTTCCTATTACCTGCATGAAGTGTCCTTCCTTGTCTTTTTTGACAACTTTAGGTTGAAAGTCGATTTTATTTGATATTAGAATGGCTACTCCAGTTTGTTTCTTGGGACCATTTTCTTGGAAAATTGTTTTCCAATCTTTTACTCTGAGGTTGTGTCTGCCTTTATCACTTAGGTGTGTTTCTATATGCAGCAAAATGCTGAGTCCTGTTTACATATCAAGTCTGTTACTCCATGTCTTTTTATTGGGGAATTGAATCCATTGACATTAAGAGATATTAAAGAAAAGTGATTCTTGCTTCCTGTTATTTTTGTTGTTATAAGTATAATTATGTGTGTGTGGCTACCTTCTTTTGGGTTTGTTGAAAATTTTCCTTCTTGCGTATTCTAGGGTGTAGTTTCCCTCCTTGTGTTAGTTTTTTCGATTTATTATCTTTTGTAAAGCTGGTTTGGTAGAAAGATATTGTGTAAATTTGGTTTTGTCATTGACTATCTTATTTTCTCCATCTATGGTAATTGAGAGTTTTGCTGTGTATAGTAACCTGGGCTGGCATTTATGTTCTCTTAGGGTTTTTATGACATCTGCCCAGGATCTTCTAGCTTTCATAGTTTCTAGTGAGAAGCCTGGTGTAATTCTGATAGGTCTGCCTTTATATGTTACTTGACCATTTTCCTTTACTGGAGGAACAGTAAGAAGAAGAGGTAGATGAAGATGAGGAAGAAGCAAAGGAGGAGGAGGAAGAAGATGAAGAAGGAGGAGGAGGAAGACGAGGAAGAAGAAGAAGAAGAAGAAGAAGAAGAAGAAGAAGAAGAAGAAGAAGAAATGAATGACCAACCAAGAAGCCATGAAAACCAAACCAGTAAGCAGATGTCCTTCATGACGTCTGCTTCAGTTCCTGCCTGAAAGTTCCTGCTTAAAGCTCCTGTTCTGACTTCCCTTTATGATAGAAAATCCAGGCTGGTTTTGGTCATTGATTTTGGCACAGCAATAAGAAGGAAACTAGGGCTTCACCATATAGTCTCTCCTATTACCATCCAGCATTCCCAACTGCAGCCTAAGAAACAACATGTCCATCAGGTTGTACACTAAAAATGTGATATAAAATAAACACATTTTTCTTTTTTTTAATTTTTATATTCTATATGCTATGTTTACATTCCAAAGGCTTTCCCCTTTCCCAGGTACCCCCCACCATAAGTCCCATAATTCCTTCCCCCCCAACTATTTCCCAATCATCCCCCCGCCACGATTTCTCTGTTCTGGGTCTACAAAACTGGAGCCAATCTTTTCAGGCCCAGAGTCCTCTCCTTTCTTCTTCTTGGGAATCATTTGACTTGCTAATTGTGTCTTGAGTATTTAGGGCTTCTGGGCTCATTAATATCCACTTATCAGTGATTGCATTTCTTTTGTATTCTTTTGTGATTGTGTTTACTCACTTAGGATGATATTTTCCAGATCTAACCATTTACCTACAAATTGCATGAATTCATTATTTTTCATTGCTGAGTAGTATTCCATTGTATAAATATACCACATTTTCTGTATCCATATCTCCTTTGAGGGATATTTGGGCTCCTTCCAATTTCTGGCTATTATAAACAAGGCTGCTATAAACATAGTGGAGCATGTTTCTTTATTGTATGGAGGAGAATCCTCTGGGTATATGCCAAGGAATGGTATGCCAGGGTCCTCTGGAAGTGGTATGCCCAATTTTCTGAGGAACTGCCAAACTGATTTCCAGAGCGGTTTTATCATTTCACAATCCCACCAACAGTGGAGGAGTGTTCCTCTTTCTCTACATCCTCGCCAGCACTTGTTGTCTCTTGAGTTTTTAATCTTAGCCATTCTGACTGGTGTGAGGTGGAATCTCAGGGTTGTTTTGATTTGCATTTCCCTTATGACTAATGATGTTGAACATCTCTTAAAGTGTTTCTCGGCCATCTGAATTTCGGCTGGTGAAAATTCTTTGTTTAGCTCTGTGCCCCATTTTTTGATAGGGTTATTTGGTTCTTTGGCGTCTAACTTCTTGAGTTCTTTGTATATATTGGATATTAGCCCTCTGTCAGATGTGGGGTAGGTGAAGATCTTTTCCCACTTTGTTGGTTGCCATTTTGTCCTTCTGACAGTGTCCTTTGCCTTACAGAAACTTTGTAATTTTATGAGGTCCCATTTGTCAATTCTTGATCTTAGAGCATAAGCTATTGGTGTTCTGTTCAGGAACTTTCCCCCTGTGCCCATGTCCTCCAGGGTCTTCCCAAGTTTCTTTTCTAATAGTTTCAGTGTGTCTGGTTTTATGTGGAGGTCCTTGATCCACTTGGAGTTGAGCTTAGTGCAAGGAGATAAGGGTGGGTCGATTCGCATTCTTCTGCATGTTGACCTCCAGTTGAGCCAGCACCATTTGTTGAAAAGGCTATCTTTTTTCCACTGGATGGTTGTGGCTCCTTTATCAAAGATTAAGTGACCATAAGTTTCTGGTTTAATTTCTGGGTTTTCAATCCTATTCCATTGATCTACTTGCCTGTTGCTGTACCAATACCATGTAGTTTTTAACACAATTGCTCTGTAGTACTGCTTGAGGTCAGGGATATTGATTCCCCCAGAAGTCCTTTTATTGTTGAGAATAGTTTTAGCTATCCTGGGTTTTTTGTTGCTCCAGATGAATTTGAGAATTGCTCTTTCTAGATCTATGAAGAATTGAATTGGGATTTTGATGGGGATCGCATTGAATCTGTAGATTGCTTTTGGCAAGATGGCCATTTTTACTATATTGATCCTGTCAATGCAGGAACAAGAAATATTTTTCCATCTTCTGAGGTCTTCTTCGATTTCTTTCTTCAAGAACTTGATGTTCCTGTCATACAGATCTTTCACTTGTTTGGTTAGAGTTACGCCAAGGTACTTCATGCTGTTTGTGGCTATTGTGAAGGGTGTTAGTTCCCTAACTTCTTTCTCATCCTGCTTGTCCTTTGAGTACAAGAAGGCTACTGATTTGCTTGAGTTAATTTTATAACCAGCCACTTTGCTGAAGTTGTTTATCAGCTGTCGAAGTTCTCTGGTCGAGTTTTTCGGGTCGCTTAAGTAAACTATCATATCCTCTGCAAATAATGATACTTTGACTTCTTCCTTTCCAATTTGTATCCCTTTGACTTCCTTATGTTGTCTAATTGCTCTTGCTAGAACTTCAAGTACTATATTGAAAAGATATGGAGAGAGAGGGTAGCCTTGTCTAGTCCCTAATTTTAGTGGGATTGCTTCAAGTTTCTCTCCATTTATTTTGATGTTGGCTACTGGTTTGCTGTAGATTGCTTTTGCTATGTATAGGTATGGGCCTTGAATTCCTGCTCTTTCCAAGACTTTTAGCATTAAAGGATGCTGAATTTTGTCAAATGCTTTTTCAGCATCTAATGACATGACCATGTGGTTATTTTCTTTGAGTTTGTTTATGTAGTGGATTATGTTGATGGATTTCCGTATATTGAAACATCCCTACATCCCTGGGATGAAGCCTACTTGATCATGGTGAATGATCGTTTTGATGTGTTCTTGGATTCGGTTGGTAAGAATTTTATGTCGTATTTTTGCATCGATATTCATAAGGGAAATCGGCCTGTAGTTCTCTTTCTTTGTTGGATCTTTTTGTGGTTTAGGTATCAGCGTAATTGTGGCTTTGAAGAACGAGTTGTGCAGTGTCCCTTCTGTCTCTATTTTGTGAAATAGTTTGAAGAGTATTGGTGTTAAGTCTTCTTTGAAGGTCTGGTAGAATTCTGCACTAAAACCATCTGGTCCCGTACTTTTTTTGGTTGGAAGGCTTTCTATAAACTCTTCTATTTCTTTAGGGGTTATGGGACTATTTAGCTGATCTAATTGATGCTGATTTAATTTTGGTATTTGGTATCTGTCTAGGAAATTGTCCATTTCCTCCAGATTCTCCTGTTTTTTTGAGTATAGACCTTTGTAGTAGGATCTGATGATCTTTTGAATTTACTCAGTTTCTGTAGTTATGTCCCCCTTTTCATTTCTAAATTTGTTAATTTGTATACTGTCTCTGTGTCCTTTGGTTAGTCTGGCTAAGGGTTTATCTATCTTGTTATTTTTCTCAAAGAACCAGCTTCTGGTTTTGTTGATTCTTTGTATGGTTCTCTTTGTTTCTACTTGATTGATTTCAGCCCTGAGTTTGATGATTTCCTGTCTTCTACTCCTCCTGGATGAATTAACTTCTTTTTCTTCCAGGGCTTTGAGGTGTGCAGTTAAGCTGCTAGTGTATGCTCTCTCCAGTTTCTTTTTGGATGCACTTAGAGCTATGAGTTTTCCTCTTAGCACTGCTTTCATTGTGTCCCATAGATTTGGGTAGGTTCTACCTTCATTTTCATTGCATTCAAAAAAGTCTTTGATTTCTTTTTTTATTTCTTCCTTGACCAAGGTGTCATTGAGTAGAGTATTGTTCAGTTTCCATGTGTATGTGGGCTTTCTGTTGTTTTTGTTGCTATTGAAGACCACTCTTACTCCATAGTGATCTGATAGGAGGCATGGGATTAGCTCGATCTTGTATTTGTTGACATTTGTCTTGTGAGCAATTATGTGATCAATTTTGGAGAAGGTACCATATGGTGCTGAGAAAAAGGTATATTCTTTAGCTTTAGAATGAAATATTCTATATATATCTGTGAAATCCAATTAGTCCAAAGTTTCAATTAGTTTAACTGTGTCCCTGTTTAGTTTCTGCTTTCCTGATCAGTCCATTGAAGATAGTGGAGTGTTGAAGTCACCCACAATTACTGTGTTAGGTGTAATGTGTGCTTTAGGCTTTAGTAAGGTTTCTTTTATGAATGAGGGTGCCCTTGCATTTGGAGCATAGATGTTCAGTATTGAGAGCTCTTCTTGGTGGATTTTCCCTTTGACCAGCAAGAAGTGACCTTCTGATTCTCTTTTGATGACTTTAGGTTGGAAGTCAATTTTATCTGATATTAGAATGGCTACTCTAGCTTGTTTCCTGAGACCATTTGCTTGTAAAATTTTCTTCCAGCATTTTACTCTAAGGCAGTGTTTGTCTTTAACACTGAGATGTGTTTCCTGTAATCAGCAAAATGTAGGGTCCTGTTTCTGTATCCAGTCTGTTAATCTATGTCTTTTTATTGGGGGAATTGAGTCCATTGATGTTAAGAGATATTAAGGAATAGTAATTATTACCTCCTGACATTTTTGAAATTATTTTTTTATATTTGAGAGGTTATCTTCTTTTGGGTTTGATGAGAGGAGGTTTCTATCTTGCTTCTTCCAGGGTGTAGTTTCCTTCCTTGTCTTGTTGCTTTCCCCCTATTATCCTTTGTAGGACTGCATTTGTGGAAAGATAATGTGCAAATTTGGTTTTGTCATGGAATACCTTGTTGTCTCCATCTATGGCAATTGATAGTTTTGCTGGGTAAAGTAGTTTTGGCTGAAATTTATGTTCTCTTAGAGTTTGCATGATATCTGCCCAGGATCTTCTAGCTTTCATGGTCTCAGGTGAGAAGTCTGGTGTAATCCTGATAGGTCTTCCTCTATATGTTACTTGGCCTTTTTCTCTTACTGCCTTTAATATTCTTTCTTTGTTTAGTACACTTAGAGTTTTGATTATTATGTGACGGGATGTATTTCTGTTCTGGTCCAGTCTGTTTGGAGTTCTATTGGCTTCTTGTATATTCATGGGCATCTCTCTCTTTAGGCTGGGGAAGTTCTCTTCCATAATTTTGTAGAAGATATTTGCTGGCTCTTTAACTTGTAAATCTTCACTCTTGTCTATACCTATAATCCTTAGGTTTCGTCTTCTCATTGTGTCCTGGATTTCATCGATGTTTTGGGTTACAATCTTTTTGCATTTAGTATTTTCTTTGACTGTTGAATCAATGGTTCCTATGGTATCTTCGGCTTCTGAGATTCTGTCTTCTATCTCTTGTATTCTATTGTTGATATTTGCATCTACGACCCCTGATTTCCTCCCAAGGTTTTCTATCTCCAATGTTGTCTCCCTCTGAGATTTCTTAGTTATTTCTACTTCTGTTTTTAGAACCTGGATGGATATACTCAGATCTTTTGCTTGCTTGACTGTGTTTTCATGTATTTCTTTAAGAGATTTTTGTGTTTCCTCTTTCATAGCTTGTACTCGTTGACTCATGTTCTTCTGTATTTCTTTAAGTGATTTTTGTCTTTTCCCCTTATTGGCTTCTGCTTTTTGATCCATATTCTCCTGAATTTCTTTAAGTGATTTTTGTGCTTGCCTTGTAAAGGCTTCTAACTTTTGATCCATTTTCTCCTCTATTTCTTTAAGAGATTTATCTATGTATTCTGCTACCAGCATCCTGACCAGTGATTTTAGATCCAAGTCTTGTTTTTCTGGTGTGTTGTGGTATCCATGGCTTCCTGTTGTTGGTGAACTGGGTTCAGATGCTGTCATGCTGCCTTGATTTCTGTTAGTAATGTTCCTTCGTTTTCCTTATGCCATCTGGTTATTTCTGGTGTTAGTTGGCCTTGTTGTCACTGGCTCGTGTTTGAACCTCCCACAAGGCTGGGCTTACCTGTTGTTTCTCTACTGGTGACTATGCTGCAAGATAGAGACTGCCTCTGCGAGTGCTGAGGGGACCTCAGGGAGGGCTGTTCCCAACTGAGTTGGTGCAAGGCCGGAGGGTGTGGAGATGTCTCTCCAGCTGCCGCCTTTGCCCTGGTTAGTTGGGTGAGCCTGGAGGATCCTCCCGAGTGCTGGTAGCCCCTGATTGAATCTGTTTACCTGGGCGTCTCCAGCTGTGTCCTGGTAGCAACATGGAGTCCTATCAAGGGGCCATTGGCAGGCTGCTCCCAGCTACCCTGGTGCAAGGCCGGAGGGCGTGGAGAAGTCCCGCAGAGCCTCTGCTCTGGGCCTGCCTGGTGGTGAGAGCCTGGCAGATCCACCTGCGCGATGGTAGCCCTGGCTGGATTCCGTCCACCTGGGCCTCCCCAGCCCTGTCCTGGCAGCAATATGGAGGCCCACCAAGACCACCGCTCCAAGGGACTGCGAGCTGGCTGCTCCCAGGTGCCTTGGTGCAAGGCCGGAGGGCATGCAGAAGTCCTGCAGAGCCTCAGCACTGGGCCTGCCTGGTGGCGAGAGCCTGATGGATCCACCCGCGCGATGGTAGCCCCGGCTGGAGTCTGTCCACCTGGGCCTCTCTAGCCCTGTCCTGGTAGCAATATGGAGGCTTACTGCGACCACTGTTCTAAGGGACCGCGAGCTGGCTGCTCCCAGCTGCCTTGGTGCAAGGCCGGAGGGCGTGGAGGAATCCTGCAGATCCTCGGTCCTGGGCCTGGCTGGTGGCGAGAGCTTGGTGGATCCACCCACGCGATGGTAGCCCTGGCTGGAGTCTGTCCACCCGGGCCTCTCCAGCCCTGTCCTGGTAGCAATATCCACATTTTTCTTAAGTAGTTACTTATATCAATTTCAGGATGTAAATCAGTCATAGAGTCCATGCTGAAAATAAATGGGTAGAGCCCATATTTAGCATATCTGAGACCCTTAGCTTAATCCTCAAATAATTAAATTAGTTAAGTATATTATTTCAAGTACTTTTTAAAATTTGAAGAAAGTGAACACAATTATCCTTAAATAGAGTATATTTCAGAACATGTCTGTGTAAGCTAGTGCTAATTGTTAGCTTGATAGAATATAGAGTGTCTTGAGTAAGAACATTTGGCCATGCCTAGGGTTGATTATCTTAACTATATTGATTAAATAAGAACCACTTGTCTTAACTCTGAGACCATTCCCTAGGCAAGGGATTTTGGACCATATAGAATGGAGTAAGGAAATTGATGCATTCATCTCTCTTCCTGATTTGAGATGCAATATGTCTAGCTGCTTCAAACTGATTGACTTTCCTACCAAAATGAGGGTATCTTGAATTGTCAGCTAAAATGAGCTCTTTCTCCCTTAGGTTGTTTTGACATGCTATTTTGCACATTAATGGGAAAAAAACTAAGAAAATGAGCAAAAAGTTGTTTCATTCAAATGAGCCTTTTGCACAAGTTAAATTCCTATGCTGGTTGCTGTAAAAGATTTTCAATTGGTTATGTCAAGCCAGCATGCCCTGTTTCTTCAATAGAAGTTTCCATTCTTGTACTCTAAAAGGCAACACTAAGCCTGAACGCCAATATCCCTGTAGATTTAAAGGCCCTAGTCTAAGGAGATGATCATACTATAAATTTTAAAAAGTTTAGCTTTTTAAAGTATGTACTGTTGTATCGCAGTACTTGGGAGGGAAAGGCAGGAGATCTCTGTAAGTTCCAGGACATCTTGGTGTACATAGTAAACCAGGGCTACATAGGGAGATCCCGTCTTTTAAAGAATGCTCCCCCAAAGTTGCTATTTATTTATTAATAGAATTCTTATGCTTCTTTGTTGTTGTTCTATAATGTGGCTTATCTACTAGATCTATTAATCAAAACAAGATGTTTCACTCAGGTGGGTTTTAAGCAAGAGGGCAGTTTTCAGCTTTGAGTGTGGTCTACTTGGCTACTTCCTTCTGACACTGCTACTATTTATTTTTCTCTACTGCACATTCAACTTTATTTTAGTTCTTGTGTGCAAACTTCCAGAGAAGATGTGAAAGCTCATTAACAATAAAATATTTACTAAAAGATGCATTCTATTTTGGTAGTCTAGTATACAAAGAAAATTGGAAGGATATTTCTAACTTTTCAGATTTTGCTATTTACAATATGAAGAAGGAAAACCCAAAACAATGAAGAGATATAGAGCTCCTTGAGAGTTTGATATCTACATGAAATAATACCTTTGAAATAATTGTGCATACTGTCTTCCCATGTGCAGTATATATTTCCTTATTTATGATAAGATAAATTTATGCCTTCAGTATCTATCTTACTTTCATTTTAGATTTACTGTATTAGGTGGTATTAAAGTGAAACAAATAAAATGTCTACTTTCAGGAGTTATGTTATTATGGAGATAATATCAACATAAAGTATAACATGTGCAAAGATGGTATGTAAAGTCTTAGTAAAGAAGAGGATGAATTTTGCATCAGAAACGTGAGAAAATAAAAATATAGGTCATTATAACTGCCATAAATTTATCATTGATCAATGTGTCAAACCTGTTGCCATACAATTTTTGCCAATATATAAAACACCCTAAGCGTATGATATATCTAAGGCATATAAGTCATATACAGGGAAGATTGATAGGAAGGAGTTGAAAGTTTGAATCCATATAACATCATTATTCTCCTATTTGGATTTAGATTGGCATTCTTTTAGATTTAGTAAATAGAAAATGCATATAAACATCATTTTATGTGATGAAAGAATGTATCATATAACTGAATCTAGATACTATTTCTAGATGACAACATTTATCTAATGCACAAATGTAATATTATTGCACATAAAATTGTTGGGGATTTAGGTGATGTGTCAAAGAACTTAAAGAAATTGGCTTGCAAGGTTCCTATAATGCTCTGAAACTATGTTGGCTTGAGAGATAATGATATCCCTGATATACTAGCAAGCATAGTCACCGGTGGAGTTCAAGTGACACTGTGGAGCTACTTCCATGAAGAACCTCTCTGACCTCCAGTTCTATATTGTCCTCTTGACTTCATGCTATTTGCATATCAGATGCAGATCTAAACTTCTAGAAGATTATGGATCATGCATTAGGAATTATTCTTTTTCAAAGCTAATAATCATATTAATTTACTTCTTAAAATGTTTAAAATATCATTTCCTTTTTCATTACTCAAAAGAAATCTGAGTAATAATGTTTATACTTATGATGATTTTTCTTACAACAATCCAACTCCCTTCTTAAATATTAACTTTTTGTTGGTGATTTGTGAATTTTCTATCATGCACCCCTTCTGACTCATCTCCTTGTCCCTGTATCTGCCCTCTGCCCTTGCAACCTTCCCCTAAAGAAAATGAAGAGCAAAACATAAATAAATAACCAAAATATTAAAAAAATCTCATTGTGGAAGCTCTAGTGTCACTATGTGTCTCACAGTATACATTTTTGCCCAAATATCTTTACTCACAAACATTCATTGCAATGAGTCATTGGTCTGTTTTGGGGCGTCTAGCTTCTGCTGTGCTATCAATAATGGACCATCACTGGGACTCCTCTCAGATACACTGTTGTTGTCCTCTCTCCTGGAGATCCTAGAGCTTTGGATAAGCAGGACAAGCCCCTACATGGGCTCTAGAAGTCCATAGATGGAGTAGGACAACTCAAAGCCCTGGGTCTGGGCCTGGGTGGTTGCTGAGTTGGTCAGCCTACTAACTCTCACTCACCCACAACACCATGGTGAGTTCTCCAGCACTGCCCTGGCTAGCTCACCCAATGCTGCAGACAGCAATTGAATGGACATCTCTCATACTCTTGATGCCCTTAAGGCCACCTTTCCCATACTCATGCCACCAGAATCAATTCTACTGTGCTGCTCAGTAGAGGTTTCAGGGCCACTTTCCCAAGTAGTGCTGCAGCCAGTGGGGGGGGGGGTGCATAGCTCTTAGACGTCAACCTATCCCAGGCAGCAGCACAGACCAGGGTCATCTGCATGGCCTTTAGTGGTAATATAAGCTGTGGACTTGACACAGATCACTGCTGCTACATGGCCAAGGACCCAGACATGAGCCTCAGTGGCATCAAGGGCTGGGACTTCACCATTGCCTCTGGTAGCAGGGTAGGCTACTTAAATCAGGATTCTTCACTCCATTCTCATTTCTCCAGTTCCTCTCTTTATAATGCTCCAAACATCCTAGTTCTCTTTTTTGTCCTTCTTTCCACCTCATACTTGCACATAGTAATGTCTCCTACCGAAGGTGGGATATGTGGCAGGCGGGCCTATTGGTATCTTCTCCCACCTGCACCCTTCCAAAAGTATTTAAAAAATAAATGTCAAAGGACTCGTTTGTTTTATATATTTTAGCACTAACATTTACAATCTAAAAATTTGTCAAACAATGTAATTTTTAAAGCCTTGTCAACGTAATTAGCTTGCAAATACTTTAAGCACATGTACTCGTGATTATAGATATGAACACACATGCATGAGCATATGTGTATGAAGGAGTGTGAATGTTTGCATGTAAATGTTTTTGTGTCAGTGTGTTTGCATATGTTTGTGTGTGTGTTCATCTACACACATACATGTGCTTGTGTGTGCATGTGTTTGCATGCCTTTTAAATAGCTTTAAGGGAAAAATAGTTTTTTATTTTGGTGAACTAAAATCGAATTAAAATGAACATTTAATCTTATTAAATGAAAAAAGAAAGGCATAAAAGAAGAAAGAAAAAGAAATAAAAAAATGAGAACTATGAATTATTAAGAATAGACCTGAAAAGCAAAAAACAAAACTAAAAGTAAAATCATACGTACTACAACTTAATGCCATATACATGATGGATCAACAGCAAATTAAAGGAAATTTATTCAGAGACAAAGGATACCAAAACTATAAGAGTATTTAAACTGATGTTTCAGATATAAGTGGGCCAATTACCAGCTTTGGCATCCGTGGTATGGATAAACCAAGGCAGGCAGCTGCTGAAGGTCAGCACTTAGAGCCACTCGACAAGGTTGGTCCAGGTACCAAGAAGGGCTGCTGTCAATGGCAGACAGGGATTAGAGAAATTGCTTGCTGACATTTCTGTAATGGAACAAAGCTTAATTTATATGGCCTGGCACTCCCTGTGGCCAGCGGAAAAACTCTGAACTCTTTTAACTCCTTAGGGACAGCAATAAAGAAAAGGAAAGAGAGAAAGTTCACATGTGTACACATACATACACACTGAGTAAATGAAGCAAGAGGCAGACTCTGATAACTTCATACATATAAATACATACATACATATATATATGCATATATATATATATATATATATATATATATATACACATACATGAATGGTTAGAGCAAAGCTCCAACAAGCAGGTTCCAAGCATTTCACACACACACACACACACACACACACACACACACACACAAACACACACACATATGTGTGTATATATATATATATATACATATATATATATATATATTCCCAGATCATAAAAGAATAAAATGTCGCTAGCTTAACTAATGAGAGTGTGTTTTCTGAACTTTAAATTGTTCCCTAAGATTTTTCTATATCAGAGACAGTAACAAAAACATCTTAACCTAGCTTCATAAACAGCTATATTTTTCCAAGAGTTTTCTAATGGTGGTGGTGGTGGTCATTGCTGACAATCTACAAGTTCTTTCCTAGGGTGGTGATTGAGTCATTAATCTGCTCCAGCAGCAATGCCTGAAAGAGATCAAGCACTATTGTTGTCAGTGCCAAAGATATTGTGCAGTAAGGGGCTGGAAGCCCCCTTAGAGTTTTCATACAATTCTTAGATCAAGAGGGATGTGAGGGTAACAAGCAGAACAGAATTCCTTAATAGCATGAAGTCCTCAGGACATGAAGTTCTTGGGACTCTGCCTCTTGGAGACACACCCATCTTTGTTGTTCTAACTGGTGAGCTGTACTCCATGAGTTCTAAAGTCATTTGCTGGTCCTTCTGCATGGCCCTCGGCGTAAGTGTTTTGGAGGTTGTGTGTGTGTGTGTGTGTGTGTGTGTGTGTGTGTGGTGTGTGTATGTGCCTGTATGTATTTGTATTCTTATTTGTTAGTGCAAGTATATGCATGCTGTGTATGCGTGGGGAGTCAAAGGCAGCTTTGCTTGAGACAGAGTCTCTTTGTTGCCATTGGATATTTATCTGGCAGCCTGCCTGTCAGTTTCCAGGGATTATTCTGCTTTCCGATCTTGCCATTACACATGAATTCTACTCAGCTCAGCTTCAAGGTATGTCTTAGGAATTTGAACTAGGGTTCTCTTACTTTCGTGCAGCTGACTCTGCCCAATTGATCCATCTCACCAGACTCAATATACACTTACTGTTGTTGTAATTGAAAGAACAGAGACACAAACAATAAAATAATAAATAGACCTTTCTTCTTATATATTTGATAAGCCCTCCAAAATTCAAACAGCAATACAAAGCCTAATTCAAGAAAAGACATATTTTTCTAAAACATAAATAAAGGAAGTGAGAAAGACATAAAATCAGGGAGTAAAGAGAGAGTTGTGAAAACTTTTTTTTTTTGCAGATTAATTGTAAATATTGACTACATTCTTATATGTCTGTAGAGATGAAAGGCAGCAGTCATCCCTGAATGACAGGAGGATGAACAGTGTAGAATAGAGTACCTGAGCACATTCCCACAGATGTGATACTAGTGTATGCAGTGATAAGAAGCCAGCTGAGAAGGATAACATCACTTCCCATTAGCCTTTCACATAAACAATAAAGAAAATTCAGATCCTAGATTTCAATCATACATAAAACTCATTGCAGTTAGACCAAAGCATAGCACTATGAGGAATTCTAAACTCATCAATATACTTAATAAAAAATTTACAAGTAATGCATCAACTTTGGGATATAACTCAAACAACAAATGCTTGGTTAGTATGTTCAAGGTCCTACTTGATTTCCCAGTCCAGCTGCCCAAAGAAAGGCATGAAAATCTTTCCTCTATCATCGTTATATTAGTCTCTTTAAACACATCAAATTCCTTCACTGAAATGTTTTTTTTAACTCTGCCATTGCGGCATTTGCACTCCCGTACCACTTTCAAATCCACCTGCTCTCTTTTGAATTTGAGACCATTGCTATATTTTTGTTTTTTTGTGTGGGGATATATATGTGTGTATGTGGGGTTTGTGTGTGTGTGTGTGTGTGTGTGTGTGTGTGTGTTTCTGCATGTGTCTGTTCACATTCAACCTTCCAAGTTCAATTAGTGTTGCAAGTTTTCATGTTTATGGCTAAGCACTTAGGGGTTGGGTCTCCTTCCTGAAATAAACAAAACAAAAACTGAATCTTCCTTCCTCGGCAGCCTCTGGCTCTTCATCTGAAAGTGAGGCTTTGTGAAATTTCTTTCTATTCATGTTGCATGTCAAGTGGAGGTGGAGTCTTTGCAAGTTTTGTGCATCAACTTCCCTGTCCTATTCACAGACAGTCTGCAGTCCCCCCCCCCAGCAGTCATCATAATTTTCAGGTTTGTAGAAACTCCCTGCCCACTTCTTCCTGAGTCTTCCCTGAGCCTTAGCATGTAGGCAGTGGAATAGACGCCCCATTTGTGTCTAGCCAGCTCATTGTCAATTAGTCTTTGCATCTTGACCAGTTGCATGATTCTATACTAGTTTGCTTTTCTTATATCTTTCATTGTCCACTAATTCTTGATTAAAAACACACATCTTAAGCTTGGCTGATTTTAAATTGGCTGTTAAGTAACATTCTTTTCAATAGTCAATATTTAAGATATAAAAAGGACAGTAATCATTTCCCTAGCCTGTAATCTCAGCACTCGAGGTGCTGAGGCATATTTATCTAACAAAAAGACCAAAAAAAGTGAAACCAATTAAGATAGATGTGTCAATTAGAGTTATAAAATCCCTACATATTACTAATTGTATGTTATGTTTATAGTTTTAAAAATTCTTCTATTTGTTTTTATTATTCATCACTTTAAAGCAATATATATAATATATATGCGTGCATGCATGTGCGTGTGCATGTGCTTGTGCGTGTGCATGTGCGTATGTGTGTGTGCATGTGCATGTGTGTGTGTGTGTGTGTGTGTGTGCGTGCGTGCGTGCGTGCGTGCGTGCGTGCGTGTGTGTGTGTGTGTGTGTGTGTGTATCTTTACAACCCCACATAAAATACCTGCCCCTTCTCCTGGTTACCAACTTCACCAAGTCTTTGTTGTCTTCTCTAAGATTCTTGGCTGTTTTCAGATACTACCTTTGTTAACCGTTGCTGTGAACAAACATTCCAAACATTCCTGCATGGCTTAAAATAACAGCCTCTTAATTGTTATTGAAAAGGACCATAGGTAGGTCAGTGTCTAGGGCACAGTGGGTCAGGCAAGTTTCAGATGCACATTAATGAATGCTGTCTGCTTAGCACAGCAGTTCACAGCATGTGGGTCACAACCCCTTCTGGTGGCATATCAGATACTGCATTACTATTCACAACAGTAGCAAATTACAGTTACGAAGCAGAAACAAAATAATTCTATGATAGGAAAATACCACAACACTAAGAACTGTATTAAAGAATCATAGCACTAGGAAGACAGAACCACTGGCATAGCAAAACAAACTGCTGATGTGTGTGCAAGGTTTTAGGGGCAATTGGGGAGAGTCGGACTTCGTTTACTTACAAGGATTTCTAGATCATCACAACTAAATAGTAAAATTAGCAGTCTTAATATGTGGGAGCCTTCCATGTGTACCCGTATCACATATTCAATTCATGAATCTGTGCTCTACTGCTGAGGCTGGCATGGATAAGCTGGCTTTCATCTTCACATGCCTGAGGTCTTTGTAGGGGTAGCTAGAGATGGACTGACTGGGACGGGCTTGGGGCCTTGTTCTTACTGTTGACTACGATTCTTAGTTTTCTTTTGCATAGTCCAGGTTATTCATCTCTCCACCCAGGGTCACCATATGACCTCCAACCATGTTTTAAACAATGTGTTCCTAGAAGATGGACACTGTTTCTTTTAAACCTGTATTTACATTTTAATGATAGTGGCAAAATTGAAAAAAAAATGTTTGACTGAAAAGCTTGTAATGACATGCTGTTTTTCATAATATGAAATTCACTTTATCTTTGCTGAAATATCAATAAACAACATTAGGATAGTGTTAATTACATCTATCACTGAACTTTTTGAAAATAATAACCATTATTATTGAATTACCTACAAGTATCTACAGGTATAATTCTCTTTAACATTTGCTTCATGAAATAAGAGTCTTACTGTAACCTGTTTTTATAGAAGCCCAAAGAGGAGTGCAGTACTGGTGCATTCCCAAAGCTAAGTATAACTAGTGCATAAAGAAACATCTGTCTGGGAACACAGGCTCCCGGGGAAGGCAGTGCCAATGGAGAGTCAATTTTGTTCTGCACATAGAGGACGAGACATGCCTTCGCCTTTGTGTAGGTGTCTCTCCAGCCACTATTATCCTTAGCGCTGGGAAAAGCCACATCTGCTTTTCTGGGAGTCATAGTCCTATAATAAGCCTTGTGGTGTTAATCAGGGTCGGGGAAAATACCTTTAGATTATCACTCTTCTCTAGCCCAGTTCCCGACATTAGTTCTTACAGTTTTGGATTTTAATAGGCAAAATATAACTTTAGTAATTATTAAGGAAAGCTGGTAACATGGCTGGGAAGTTAAAAGCACAAACCTCCGTTCCAGAAAACCCGGATCGGATTCGCAGTATCTACATGGCAACTGGTAATCATGTGTAACTCAGGTTCTACAGGATCCCATACCCTCTTCTGGCTTCTGAATGCACCTAAAGGCATACCGTGCCCAAATTAACAAGGACCAAAAAAAAGTATACATAAGATAGAAATTAATGAATCTTAGAGAGCCAGTAACAACAAATGAAGTGGTATGATGCTGGTGCTGTATACATTTCAAAATCCTAGCACTATGAAGGTTGAGGCAGAAGGAATGCTACAAATTTGAGGGCAGCCTGTACTAAAAAGAGAGTTGAGGGCTAGCCCATACTCCATAGTGAGCCACTGTCTCAAAACAAAACTCAAAATCAAATCAAAATCCAGCAAAGAAACAGTGTTCTAAGTGAAACCTTTGCTTTTAAAGAAAGACCTGTTGCTTAGAAGCTAAAAGGACTCCTTTAAGCCATTGTTAGTATCATGGGCATCTGAAAACCAGACCAGGACCTCAAAAGCCAGAATGCATGGAACTGTATTACCCAGATACTGAAGGAAGGAAACAGTCCCTAGAGCAACAGATATGAGGAATAAGAAAAGGCAGAATTGTATTTAACTTGATGAACCATTATTGTACAAAATTACCCCCTTTTCTGTAAAAATTGAAAATAAATCAGAAAAAAATGGAAAAAATAATGTTCTTATGACCAAAGACTATAAGTTAAACTTGTTTAGTTGATTCAGAATAAAATATGCTGAAATTTGTAAAATAATTTTCAGACTTTTATTTCTATTTGAATATTTAACAATGGACTCTTTAAAATTTTAACATAAAAATCCATACTAGTTGAAAGAAGTGCTATAATGCTCTTGGGTTTTTAGAATATATAACATGCTTCTGGTCATAAATATTATTTAAGGTGGATTAAACAATACCTTCCTGCCATTAATATAAATGTAAAAAACATGCACTTCATACAGATATATATATTCTTGGTGATTTACTTCATTTGAAGTTTATTCATTTATCTTTGAAATAGTAATATAATTACAACACATCTTCTCCCTTCCCTTTCATCCCTCCAAACCCTCGTATCTCTTTTAAAGTATGGCTTCTGTTTTTTCACTGATTGTTATTGCATGCATAAATGTAAATATATACTCATATATTCCTGAATAAAAACTGTTCACTCCATGCAATATTACTTCTTTATATGTTTTTAAGGCAGACCATTTGGCAGCAGACAAACTATTGGTATGTTCTTCCTTAGGAAAGAACACATCTTCTGGCCCCATTTTTCCCCAGTTACCTATAGTTCTATTTGTAGTGTTGAACTATCATGGACTTTTCCATGTTCATTTTGAGAAGTCCGTTGCTATCATATTTCAGCTCATATTTGGGCAGTCATGTTGGTGAAACTTTATAGTACAGCTTTTGAAATCACGGAGAGACTCAGTTTCACAGCGAACTCCCTGTCTGAATGCTCCTTACGATCTTTTCAAATCCCCCTTCTGCAATGTTCCCTGAGCATTAGCTGCTGCTGTTCTTTCCAGATGTGTCAATTGTATAGATTGAGCTCCACAACTGCATTTTGATTGATTATGGTTTTCAGTAATTTTCTCCGTTGCAATGAGAAGTTGTTTTGATGAGAGGTGAAATGTACTCTAATCTATGAATATTGACATGTTTATCAATTGTTGCTGCAAAGAAGTTTTAAATATCCATCTCATAAAAATGTATCACACTGTTTCCAAGTGGTTTTGATGTTTCAGCATTGTGTGCTTCTTCTAAATACCTGGCATATACTTGTGAAAGTGTTTATTTGAATGTTAATTTTTGATTTCACATTGCCTGGTTGAAAAGTGAAAAATTTATCAGCCATAGGAGTTCTCTGGTGGAATTTTTGGGGTCACATAAGCATACTATCATATCATCAGCAAAGAGAGATATTTTGACTTCTTCCTTTCCAATTTGTATCCCTTTGACCCTCTTTTGTTGTCTAATTGTTCTGGCTAGAACTTTGAGTATTATATTAAATAGATAGGGAGAGAGTGTGCAACCTTGTCTAGTCCCTGATTTCTTCAAGTTTCTCTTTATTTCGTTTGATGTTAGCTCCTGGTTTGCTGTGTATTGCTTTTACTATGTTTAGGTATGGACCTTGAATTCTTGATCTTTCTAAGACTTTTAACATGAAGAGGTACTGTATTTTGTCAAATGCTTTTCAGCATCTTATGAAATGAACACATTTTTTCTTTGAGTTTATACTGAATTACATTGATAGATTTCCATATATTGAGCTATCCCTGCATCCTTGAAATGAAGCCTACTTGATTATGGTGAATGATTATTTTGATATGTTCTTGAATTTGGTTTGCAAGAATTTTATTGATATTTTGACATCTATATTCATAAGGTATTTGGTCTGAAGTTCTTTTTCTTTGTTGTATATTTGTGTGGTTTATGTATCAGCATAACTTTGGATTCATAGAAGGAATTGGGTAGTTTCTACTTGTGGAATAGTGTGAAGAGTATAGGTATTTGTTTTTGTTTTTGTTTTTTGTTTTTTGTTTTTTGAGACAGGGTTTCTCAATATAATACTAGCTATCCTGGAACTCAGTCTGTAGACCAGGCTGGCCTTGTACTCAGAAATCTACCTGCCTCTGCCTCCAAAGTGCTGGGATTAAAGGCATGCATCACCACTGCCCTGCTGGTATTAGATATTTTTTGAAGGACTGATAGAATTATGCACTAAAACCATGGGATCTTGGGCTTTTTGTTGGTTGGGAGACTTTTAATGACTGCTTCTATTTCTTTAGGGGTTATGAGATTGTTTAGATAGTTTATCTGATCCTGATTTAACTTTGGTAAGTGGTATCTCTATAAAATCATCTATTTAATATAGATTTTCCAGTTTTGTTGAGTATAGGTTTTTGTAGCATGATATGATGATTTTTTTTAATTTCCCCAGTTTCTGTTGTTATGTCTCCCTTTTTATTTCTGATTTTGCTAATTTAAATACTGTCTCTGTGCCCTCTGGTTAGTTTGGCTCAGGGTTTATCTATCTTGTTGACTTTCTCAAAGAACCAGCTCCTGGTTTTGTTAATTATTTATATAGTTCTCTTTGTATCAAATTGGTTGACTTCAGCCCTGAGTTTGATTATTTCTTGGCATTTACTCCTCTTGGGTGTATTTGCTTTTCTTTTTTGTCTTTTCTCTGTCTATTCAATATAGTACTCGAAGGTCTAGGCAGAGCAATTAGACAGCAAAAGGAGGTCAATGGGATACAAATTGGGAAAGGGGAAGTCAAAATATCACTATTTTCAGATGATATTATAGCATACTTCAGTAACCACAAAAATTCCACCAGAGAATTCCTACAGCCATACAGCGAAAAGACAACTTCAGCAAAATGGCTGGACAGAAAATTAACTCAAACAAATCAGTAGTATTTTTCTACTCAAAAAATAAATAGGCTGAGAAATTAGGGCAAAAATACCCTTCACTATAGTCACAAGTAATATAAAATATCTTGGTGTGATTCTAACCAATCAAGTGAAAGAAAGTCTATGATAATAACCCAGAAGTCCTAAATACTCAAGGCACAATTAGCAAGTCAAATGATTCCCAAGAAGAAGAATGGAGAGGACCCTGGGCCCATAAAGATTGGATCCAGTTTTGTAGAGAAACCGTGGGTGAGGAGGAATGATTGGGGAATAGTTGGGCGGGGAGAGAAATTATGGGACGTAGGGTGTGGGGGGGAACTGGGAAAGGGGAAAGCCTTTGGAATGTAAACATAGAATATAGAAAATAAAAATTAAAAAAAGAAGAACTTTAAGACTCTCAAGAAAAACATCAAAGAAGACCTCAGAAGATGGAAAGATATCCTATGTGCATGAATCTGCAGGATTCACATAGTAAAAATCACCATCTTGCCAAAAGCAATCTACAGATTCAATGCAATCCCCATCAAATTCAAACTCAATACTTCATAGAGATAGAAAGAACAATTTCCAAATTCATCTGGAATAACAAAAACCCAGGATAGCAAAAACTAGTCTCAACAATAAGAGATCTTCTGGGGGAATCACCATCCCTGACCCCAAGCTCTACTACAGAGCAATAGCAATAAAAACAGCATGGTATTGGTACAGAGACAGGCAAGTAGATCGATGGAATAAAATTAAAGATCTAGAATTAAATTCACACACCTATGCTCTTCTAATCTTTGACAAAGAAGCCAAAACTATTCAGTGGAAAAAGACAGCATATTCAATGAATGGTGCTGGCTCAAGTGACAGTCTGCAGGTAGAATAATGCAAATTGATCCATTCTTATCTGCTTGTACAAAGCCCAAGTCCAAGTGGATCAAGGACCACCACATAAAGCCAGAAACACTGAATCTAATCTAATTTCGGCATAGGGGAATTTTTTTCTGAATGGAACACTAATAGCCCAGGTTCTAAGATCAACTATAGACAAATGGGATCTCATAAAATTGGAAAGGTTCTGTAAGGTAAACAACACTACCAATAGGACAAAACGGCAACCTACAGATTGGGAAAAAAATCTTTACCAACCCTATATCTGATTGAGGACTAATATTCAATATATACCAAGAACTAATTCTTATTTCCTTGTGTGATGCTCAAGTCCATGTGGATCAAGGACCTTCACATAAAACCATATATAGTGAAACTAATAGAAGAAAAAGCCTTGAACACAAGGGTACAGGGGGAAATTTCCTAAACAGAACACCAGTGGCTTATGTATGCCCTATGATCAACAAAATAGCAGGGCAATGAGGTAGGAGTGGGTGAAAGGTCACCCAGAGATAGCATTTGAAATGTAAGTACATAATATATCCAATAAAAAATTATATATATAAAAAGAAGTTAGAGTCCAAAGAACCAAATAACCCTATTTAAAAATGGGGAACAGAGCTAAACAGAAATGTACAGAAAATATGGTACATTTAGACAATTGAGTACTACTCAGTACTACTACTCATAGTAGTAGAGGCAGGGCAGATGGGATAGGGGGCACTGGAGGGGAAACCCAGAAAGGAGATAGCATTTGAAATGTAAGTACATAATATATCCAATAAAAAATTATATATATAAAAAGAAGTTAGAGTCCAAAGAACCAAATAACCCTATTTAAAAATGGGGAACAGAGCTAAACAAAGAATTCTCAACTGAGGAATCTCTAATGGCATAGAATCACCTAAAGAAATGTTCAACATCCTTAGTCATGAGGGAAATGCCAATTAAAACGATCCTGAGATTACCCCTCACTCCAGTCAGAATTGCTAACATCAAAAACTCAGGTGATAGAAGACACTAGTGAGGGTGTTGAGAAAGAATAACACTTCTCCATTGCTGGTGAGATTGCAAGCTGGTATAAGCACTCTGGGAATCAGTCTGGTGTTTCCTCAGAAAATTGAACCCAGCTGTACCACTCCTGAGCATATACCCAAAAGATGTTCCAACATATAAGAAGGACATATGTTCCACTATGTTCATAGGAGCCTTATTTATAACAGCCAGAAGCTGGAAACAACTCAGTTGTCCCTCAACATTTGTATCAATGGACACAGAAAATATGGTACATTTAGACAATTGAGTACTACTCAGCTATTAAAAACAACGACTTCATGAAAATCTTAGGCAAATGGATAGAACTATAAAATATCATCCTGAGTGAGCTAACCCTGTTGCAAACACACACACACACACACACACACACGCACGCACGCACGCACGCACGCACGCACGCACGCACGCACGCACGCACGCACACACACACACACACACACACACACACGGTATGTACTCAATAATAAGTGGATATTATGAGAAAAGCTCTGAATATTCACAATACAACTCACAGACCATATGAAGCTCAAGAAAAAGGAAGACCAAAGGCAGATGCTTTAGTCCTACTTAGAAAGGGGAGCAAAACACTAATGGGAGGTAGAGTGAGGGAATGACTTGAGAGGGAGAAAGAAGGGGGAGGGGCCAAGGGGGCAAGATCAAGTGTGGGAGAAGACAGTGAAGCTGTACAGAGGGTCAGGAAATTAAACAGAGGTGTGTAGCAGTGTGGGATGGGGAACTGTGGATAGCCACCATACAGTCCCAGATTCCAGGAAAGCAAGAGGCTCCCAGGATCCAACAGTGATGATTTTAGCTGAAATACTCAACAAAGGGGAGAGAGAATCTATAGAGACCATATACAGAGGTTAGGGTTGGTCTCTGTTTGAGGTATGGGGTTACCAACCTATCTCAAAAAGTTAAACTGCTCCTATCTAAAAAAAAAAAAAAAAAAAAAAAAAAAAAATACCGAGAGGCAAAGAGTGGATCAGACACTGAAGGAAAGGTCACCCAGAGACTGCCCCACCTGGGGATCCATCCCATAAGCAGACACCAAACCCAGACACTATTGCTGATGCCAAGACATGCTTACTGATAGGAGCCTGATAATTGTTGTCTCATGTCTGCCAGAGTCTGACCAATACAGATGCAAATGCTTTCAGCCAACAATTGGACTGAGCAAGGGGATCCCAATGGAGGAGTTAGGGGAAGGACTGAAGGAGAATAAGGGGTTTGTAACCCCATAGGAAGAACAACAATATCAACTCCCCTGAGCTCCCAAGGACTGAATCACCAACCAAAGTATCCACATGGATGGACCTATGGCTCCAGCTGCATATATATCAGTGGATGGCCTTATCTGGCTTCAGTGGCAGGGGAGGCCCTTGGTCCTGTGAAGGCTTGATGCTCTAGCTTATGGGAATGCTAGGGCACTAAGGTGGGAATGGTTGGGTGGGTGGGTAGGGGAGCACCCTTGTAGAAGCAGGGATATAGGGGTTGGGACAGGGGGGTTTGCGGAGGGGAAACCAGGAAGGGGGTAACATTTGAAATGTAAATAAATATAATAACCAATTTAAAATAGAAAAAGCATGTCTGTTGATTGTAAGAGCACAATTGCAGGGAAAAGAAAAAAAAAAGTGGTCCTCCTGAATGTCTTCTAGCTTGTAGAAAAAAAATAATCTTATGAAAATATATTAAATGTAAATTATCTAATAAAAACTACAATAAAAAGTTTAAAAAAACAAAAGTGAAAATTTAAACCCAGAAACTAAATATTTTCTGTATTACTTCATTCCCATTTAATAAATGTGACCTTAAACATTCCCTTCTTATATGTTGCTTTACCTTCCGAAGTTCTTTATTTCTAAAAACTGCAGTATTCATTTGAATGTGATAAATCACATTTGACATAAATTCTATGTTTCCTCAAGTGAACTACATCCCATGCAAGGCAACTTGTATTGTGCCAAGTCCTCTAATCTGGCTGGCAATGTCCTTTAGTTGCTATAGAGCTTGACCGCCCTAACGAAGTATTATTCTTTCCTAGCAAAACATAAACTGGGCAGCGTAGACATATTTGTACTTCCAGCCAAGGGAAAAATGAAGGCCAATGGATCAGAAATTCAAAGTTCTCCTTAACTGAATAGTGAGTTTGAGGACAACTTGTGGAGTCATTTATATTAAAAACAAAAATAAATAAATGAATACAACAAATGAACATCAATTATCACAGAAAACCTAACCTTGCTTTGTTCATTAAAAAGTGATACATTCCAATAAATAGTCATCTAAATAAAGACAGCTTCACAATGTGAACATCCTACAAAATCCTGACTAAAATGTATTGAATATGGGGGTGGAAAATGGCTCAGCAATTAAAACACTTGCTGCTATTTTAGAGAACCCAGGTTTGAGTCCTACAGCCATACAATCCTGTAACCCCAGGGTCAAGAGGTCCAGTGCCCTACTCTGACCAAAATAGGCTCTAGAAAAGCACATGTTTCAAATAAACTCGTGCAAACATATACACATGTTGAATATCTTTAGTTTAGTCCTTTAGGTTTATTCTCAATATTTTAAATGAATGCTTTATTTTTTGTGTATGTGAGTTTGGGCAATCTGTGCCTATGCAATCTACAGCAGGGTATCTGATCCCTCTGGAACTGGACCTTCAAAATATTGTGAGCTGCTATGTGGGTTCTGAGAATGGAAGACCAGGTAGTGTTCTGAACAGCTGAGATACCCATCTCTCCAGCCCCTTTTATTACACATCTGCTTATTGACCTGCTTTCTAAAAGGCAGATTCATTGGAAACATATCTCAACTTCTTCAAAGACTCAGATTTCTTGTTGATTTAGGACAAGGGGAATGACTAGCAGGAGACAGATATAGAAGAAAGGTGAAACCAACTTCCTTTCCTAGTGCATGATCCTGATGACACTGTTTCATCCTATCTGTTATGCTTACTGAAGATTGACATTTCTGTCAGGCATTCTTCTCCACAGTTCTCTCCAATTCTGGTATGGATTTCTTGTCTTTTTTTGAATCATCTAAGCAAGATAATGTCTTCCCAAAGTATTTTTCTATGGACTAACTGTATTTCTTATTAATTTCCCTAACATCTGTTCACATCTTTATAAATAAATAATCTTTGCATTAAATTATTTTCAAACTATCCACCTTGGATAAACAATTTTCTTCTTTTCCAGATTCTCAGTAATGCATGATTTCTGCTGTAGCTTTTTAAAAGGTAGTATGTCTTTATATACAAAGAATCTAATATTGTTATGCAAAAACCAAATGGTCAAACTAGTGCTAGTTTGTTATAATATGATGTAGCTTAATTCCCATTAATCAGAGGTTCTCTGATATGTAACTAATATCTAGAAAATATCTATTCTCTATCAAATATAATCTCTCTTTGACATTGTATCATTCAAATTCCCTGCACATCAATAAACTAGAATTTTTAACAGTGAACTACTGTCTTCCTTTTTGTGCTGCTTAGCTTTATTGACTTTTGTGGCTCTTTGAGCAATTGGCTTCACATCCATAATTTATAATTTTCTTAAGAAATAGAATTATATATTGAAAAAAAATTCCTCTTTAGCTGTAATCTTAAGTATGTAGATAAAACTTGTAGGTCCCTGGACACACTTACATTATTTTAATTTTGTAAAAACTAGCAAAGATTATGAAAATGTACAATGCAGTTGTGTGAGCAGAGCTAGAAAAACTGGGGGTTACAGAATTCCAGATTTCTCCATAGTCATATTATGGCTTTGACTCTTCTTTAGTGTCTGCCATATTTGAATTCTCCATGACATAACATTTCAGTCTAAAAAATGGTAGCCTACTATGATCAGGCTTCAAAGTTTATAGACATAGATGAAAACTTCAAAACTGTAAGATCACATCATTAGACATTTTTCTGGTAGAGCAGATGACTTTATAATTGTCGAAGATTTGCCTTTTCTGGTCCCTCTTGTACTTAGCAGCTCAGATACCTGAGGACATAAAGTTGGATAATAAGAGAACACAATTCCCTTAATTGTTATCCACATATCGAATGCTATATAGTGTCAATAGCCTCTCTAAGCTATTACCAGGATGATTTCTATTTTTGTCAGCAAGATACATTATCCTATGTTAAGATTTTCAGTAGTTTCCATTTCCTTCAAGAAGATCAAATCCTCATTCTGCTTATCCGTATGCAAGGCTGTTTCTTGTTTTTATCTTGTTTTTCCAGGTGACTCAGTTTGTGTGCTATTTGTTCTACCCAAAGTGTTTCTTTCCATCTTTGTGACCAACCATATACCCAATATCCTTTCAAAATGTAGAGCACACTTTGAAAATGTGACTAAGTTCTAAGTTGTTGGCATGTCCTTCCCTGGAACATGAAAGAATGCTTTCCTATTTTAGTCTCTAACCTATGTTATTTATTACATTATTTACGTGGTGAGTTTTCATCTACTGGACTATCAGTGACCAGGCTTATTAATCATCATCTCTCTCATCCCTGCTCAGTGCCTGGTGTTTGAAATCCTCACTTCACTGAATATAGGGGGATTAATAGTAGAGCTTCCCTGCAAATTGATCCTCACCACTCCTGATTCTTAACAGGAGGCAAGTATGGTTCCTTAAGCAGAGTGTTTGATATGTAAACTAAACTTCAAAGGTGACTGTCTACAGAGAAAGAAACATTTATTCTGTACAAAATAATTACAATTAAAAAAACCCTGCAAATCTTATGAAAGAATATAGAAAAGATGTCACTAGAACACTAGAGTAATAATTACTACAGGAGCAATCTGCCAATTCATGTTATGATTATTTGGGGGGAAAGTTTAAGGAGTAACAGAATACTTGCATATTTTTGAAGTATGTCTTACAATCATTAATTCCAAAGGGAAAATATTAAATTTACAGTGGAGAAAACTGGCAGGCACCACCTTGAATCTTGGCATGACCCATACGAATTCTCACCTTACATTCCTATTATTCATGCAACAATGACACTCAAGTTTTATGGTATTTCTTCCTCAGAACTCGTAACTCAGTATATCTGTGAAGAACTGAAGACAAACTAGAGTTGAGAATTCATGTAAAAAAACATCTAGCGATTTATTTTTAGGTCACCAACTGATCATTCTTGTAGTCAGTTTATGTAAAGGATTTGTGTGGTAGTGAGATTGCTTCAGGCAGCTGACTGAACACTGGTCTGTGCAGTCCCATCCTCCGTAACCCAGACAGTTTCCATCAAGCTGATAGCACTTATCTCTGTGTGTTCTCAGACTGCTGTCTCGAGAGACTGTTGACTGAGAACAAGACATGGCCCTGTTCTCACAATCTTTGCACAGATTGCCTTTCACAGAAAAGCCAGAGAATTATTTTAACAGGGAAATGGAAAAATACCAGTGAGTGAAGGTTTTTAGTTGTGATTGGACTCAAAGTCACAGTTTGCATTTTAAAGTGTGATAAAATTTTCCTAAATCGCATAGTGTCAGTCTGAAGCGTGTAGGCATATGTCTTTACTCTGCTTTTCTTTCAGTCCTTTCACCGGGCATGGAAAAATTGTGATATAGAATGCTGTAGAAAACTATGAAATTAGTATTCTAGAAAAAGAGGGCAAACCCCAATTTTCAAATAAACACTTACTTTGCCAAAAAACCTATTAGGGTATTAACATTGTAACTACAAGTAAATCTCTTGTTGGGTATATCCTTGCAATTGGAGTATGGTAGCAATATGCTGTTTAAAAGTATCAGTTTCTCACAGAGATACTGCTTAGTTAAACATCAGTTAAATCTGTTTAGAAATGTCCTTAGAGACAAACCCAGAAGTTTGTTGTCTAGATGGTTGTACATCCTGTCAAAGTGTAATTGGCAAGAATCATCTTGCTGAAACTACAGGCGTGTGGCATCTCCTCCAGCAGCCACAAAAGTCAGTCGACTTTCCTATTCAAGCAAGAGAAGCTGCAAACTGGCCTGAGCCAGAACATTAATTTTCAAATTAATAGAAGGCTGCTCATTTTTTATAAGCATCTATATGCAACATGGTAAATAATCAGTATTTTCAAATGTAACTTTGAAGAAATCCAATGTGCACTGTCTGCTGGTTACACCCTGCCAGTTTTCCATAACCTTTTCCACTTGGCATCTTCCTTCTTATACATCTGATTTTAAATTTTGTTCGGTTTGGTTTAGTGCTGATAAAAACTTTGTTCTAACTTTCTTGGGATCTTTATACCTCCAAGCCATTTCATAAAGAAGTTCAATTTGAAAGTTAGACAAGAAAAATAACTAAGCACTAAGCTAATTTAGAGACTTTAAGTGTCTTAGGACTCTTACTGAGAGGGCAAATACTGGGTTGTAGCTCAGAGAACACAGGAGTCAGCTCTCTAAAGGCAGACAAGTCTCAACATGAAGTTTAGTGAGGAAAGGGTTAAAAGTCCTTTGGAAAGCTAGTAGAACAGCAAATAAACAGCTAAAAAAAAAAAGAACATGCTCTCCAATAGTTGGTAGATTGGAGTTTATAATGTTGATCTCTGAAGCCAGATACTTTCTTTGGTCCTATACATAAGATTTGTTAATTGAAAAAATATGCTGTTTCTTAAGCTAATATATTCTTGGGAGTCTAGTATTCTATGCTAGAATCTTTTACTATTCATTACAATATTTAGTATTTGTAGTTATATGATGGATTAAGTTAATAACTTCCTTATTCTTAAGTGATAGTTATCATATTGATAAGAACATCATGCAAATGACATTGCTTGATTATCCATAATTATTCATGATTATTGATTATTTACAGAAAAACTATGTCTTGTCTTCAGATATGTGTTTTTGTTGTAATTTTCTTCTTTTCTTTAATTTTATTTCTTTCCTTTTGACTTAAGGTTCCATGTATCCCAAGCTTTCCTAATACAAGCTATATACCTAAAGATGATAGTAAGCTTCCCATTTTCCTTACTCTATCTCCTGAGTGCTGGGATTACTTTATGGTGCACGTTAGACAAGTCGTCAATAAAATGAGCTACACACTCAGCCTCTCTGTTACAGTAATTTCAATGTATGCCTTCTTATTTTGATTAAGGAAAATCAAACAAGAAAAAAAAAAAAACCAAAACCAAAACCAAAAACAAAAAACAAAACAAAACCGTGAGCCAAATTCAAACAATCCAAACAGGGTGTCAGGAAAATCATCTAGTATTTCTGACATTCCATCATTACCTTATGTTTCAAACAAGGGAGTTTGATTAGAATACAATGATCTCCAAACCGTTTCTGTTGGAAATTTTGGGAGGCTGCATTTTTCTTGACGGAACAAGTATCAGAAAAGATTCACTCACATAAAATATCCGGAGAGGAATTCTCACTCTGTCTCTTCAAATTACAGCAAAATATGATGGACTGTTTAAGAACCTTTTTTTTTTCTGTCTTCTCTCTCTAACACTAGTCCATTTTAACCCCTGTGCACTTGAATGCTGTGAGTTCTAACACCTAAGTCCTTTCTCCTGTTGTAATTGAGTAGCATGAATGTCCTGGGAAAGAGGAAGAGTAAGAAAGGGGTCTGAAATGGATTCAAGGCCCCTTTGCCTGCCTCTTTGCCCTGGCTTGGACTACAGCATGTTCCAAAGCACATCGATACTATTTGCATGCTAGCCGTGTAAACTGCTTTAAATCTTTTCCCTTTATTCTCACATCCAAACTAGAATTGGGTCAGCTAAATTTTAAGGATTATTTTTCCAGAAATGTTCTTAGCGGTCCTCTCATGCTCCAAGACTCTGTCTCATGAAGAATCATATTCTTTTCCCAGTCAGAAGGCTGCCAGACTCATGAAGAATGGTTTGCTGTGTTTTCCTCCCATCTACACACAACTTCTGTTCTGAATTCTGAGGTAAGTATAGAAAGATTGCTAATAAGCAGAATGTGGCTGTTGAGAAAATTATCCTATTTCTTTGTATGTGTGTCGGGGGGTGAGGCGTGGGGGCAGGGGTTGGAGTAGGGGTGTGTAGGGATGTGAGTCTGCTCCACTATGGGGCACAGGCTCTTGGGGAGTCAGGAAGCAGGAATTACCCCACACTGTAGGCTAGGCTGTTGTTGGACTGTCACAGAACACTGCTCCAGGGGTGGGGAAGCACAGTCTGAGGTGCAGGACAGCTGGAGATGGCTTGGGGTTCCCCAGGCCTGCCATGAGACCTGGCCATCTGGTTCTCAGGCTCTTGGACATTCAGATGTGGCTGGAAGCTGAGGAAGAGCTGAAAACCGAGTGGGGGCAGTGGGGGATGGGGGAAAGGGGGAACTCTGGCTGATTGGGGTGGGGGAGAGTCCTTGGCTTGAGCTTGGCTTGGGCTTGGGTCCTGGTTGGGAGCGCAGAGAGGCCTTCTATGGGAGGTTACATGCTGGCTCCGTAGACAAAGGCCATCTCCACGACTTCCCATAGCAGATCATGATGAGAGGCAGTCCATGGCTTTAAGGCATTTATTGTCTTGGTGGAAAGTGGATGTGTAAAACCACACCCCCTTCTCAGGGTGGGCCTGAGAGTAAATACCTTTTACAGGGAGGAGTGTCTGGGAAGGAAAGCTAAGCCCTCCTGGCCTCAAGGTACCTCATTAAAATGGAGATCTGTCTTGAGCCTGTGGAGGGGCTTGGGGCATTGTCTTTATGTGACCAATGGCCACAATGGGGGGGGGGGGTCAGGCTCTAGCTAGTGACAGAGGGCTGATGCCCAGGCGCAGGCAAAGCTCCTATTGTCCCTTCACGGTCTCGGGAGCTTTTAGCCTAAGCTCAACCAGGGACCATGCTACCTTTCTCAGTCCCACAGGGGGACCAGTAATGTGCAAAGATTCAGACCCAGTTTAAAAGAGAACAAAGAAAAGAGAAAGAAAGAAAGAAAGAAAGAGAAAGAGAAAGAGAAAGAGAAAGAGAAAGGGAAAGAGAAAAAGTCTAGTCCCTGTAGCTGCCTTTTATGCTTGAGGCTGGGGCAGGTCTACCTCACTTACATTTATGCCATTTCTGTGTCACTTTCTCTTTTGATAAACTTCAGAGGTCTTATAAATTAAGAAACAATATGTCTGGGCAGTGGTGGCACATGCCTTTAATTCTAGCATTTAGGAGGCGAAATCCAGAAGCAGGTAGATTTCTGAGTTTGAGGCCAGCCTGATCTACAGAGTGAGTTCCAGAACAGCCAGGGCTATACAGAGAAACCCTGTCTCAAAAATAATAAATAAATAAATAAATAAATAAATAAATTTTAAAAATGGGGGGAGGGGAGGTTTTTGGGACTGGAGAAATGGCTCAGCAGTCAAGAGCACTGACTGTTCTTCCACAGGTCCTGAGTTCAAATCCCAGCAACCACATGGTGGCTCACAACCATCTGTAAGAAGATCTGACACCCTCTTCTGGTGTGTCTTAAGATAGCTACAGTGTACTTACATATAGTAAATAAATCTTAAGAAAGAAAGAAGGAAGGAAAGAGAGAGAAAGGGAGGGAGAGAGGGAAGGAGGGAAGGAGAGAGAATGAGAAAGAAATGAAGAAAGAAAGAAAGAAAGAAAAAGAAATAAGAAAGAAACAAGAAAGAAAGGAAGGAAGGAAGGAAGGAAGGAAGAAAGAAAGAAAAAGAAAGAAAGAAAGAAAGAAAAAGAAAGAAAGAAAGAAAGAAAGAAAGAAAGAAAGAAAGAAAGAAAGGGCATCTCTAGGCAGAAGGAGGTTTAAAAGGAAACCTGGAGCTGTGAAGTGGGCTGGGGCCCGTGTTTTCGCTCTGTCCGAAGTAAGAATGGACAGCTTCTGGCAAAGGATTTCTTTCTCTCCGCAATCCCCAACCTTTCCAGTTCTGCCTTTAAAAGCAGGACAGTTCTGCATTACTGCAGGAAAGCTCACCAACGTCCCTAGGAGACCTGTCGAAGTGCGCGCACAGAGCCAGAGTTTTCTTCTGGCCGAGAGGGGGAGCCCCGCGATCCTAGCCCCAGCAACTGGGAGTTCCGACCCAGCCCCTGCGGTCGCTAGCACCAGTTTGGGCTTCAGCGGATTAGGAGGAGGAGAGGACCCGAGCCCTAAGGTCCGAAGCCCGGTGCCTTTCGAACCTGCACAAAGTTTCCCTGTGGGACACGAACACGCGATCGTGGACCACGGTTCCTGGAGCTCCTGTGCCTGCCCCAGACCAGCGACCCCATCCCTCTACAAGCCAGGGTAGGAAGCGGGACCGTCCCCGGCCCAGCCAGCTACGGCCAGGTGGCGCGGGCGGTTAGCGGGAGGGTGAGGAGGGCGCCGGGCAGCGGCCGCCTCCTGGCAGCGCGGATCCGTACCCGGAGGGCACAGGGAGTCGGCGGGCGCTGAAAAAGGCTGGGACCTGTTGCTGCAGGAGGGGGAAATGGGGGAGGAAGATGGGGCCACCCAGGGACGCCGCATCCTCCCCTCGACCCAAGGAGGAACTTCTCCTGGGTGCTGCGGGGGCTCGCAGGCGTCGGGAGCTAGCGGTGGGGGACACTGGACCATCCCGCTGCGGGTGCGTGGAGCAGAGGTTGCCCAGCAAGAGGAGGCATCGCTGGGTCAAGGAGGCGACCTGAGAGCCAACTTCCTCCAGTTTGGTCTCGCTTTGTTTGGGTCGCTGTAAAAATGCGGGCAGCGGGCGGGAGGCGGCATGGAGCTTGTGACTGGGCCGCAGATACTTTAAAGCCCTACGTGGGTAGGGCCCCCACTCTCGGGCGGGGTCCATGCGGCTGCTCTTGGGCTAGGTGGGTCAGATCCCCGCTTCTGCGGGCGTTACTTCAGTGGGACTCTGGCTTGCCAAGCTTGGTTGCTCTGATCTACCTCCCGGTGGTAGCCAAGAAGACAGCCCAGCTGGCTCTCTATCCTGGGGCTGCTGGACTGATTTCCCTATTTTCAGGAGGGAACTCTGGGCAGTCTAGTTTTCTTGGAATGTGTTTACAATGTAGAATGGGACTTGAACAGGAAGCTGGACGCTGCAGCTAGAAATAGCATGCCAAGGTAGAGTGAGGAAGATACAGCTGCTGTTGGGCAAACTCCCAACTGTGGGCTGACATTCAAGGACTCCCCCCCCCCCACACACACACCTTTAGTTTTTTGTTTTTGTTTTCTTTTTTTTTTTTTTTTTTTTTGATGGAGCTTGTCTTTGTAAATAGCCATTTAGGTGCGTTATTTCAGTCCGTTAGTTTGACAACATAATATCAATTAGGAAGTTTTAATAACTTCGTATTGTGCCTGCTTTTAAAAATGCTGCACCAACATTTAAGAATGAAAACTTTGTAGACTATTTCAATTCTAGTTACTCTATTAATTCTCGGACTTGCAGAGGTCATGGCACTGATGATTTTATGTAGTCCATATGGATGAGCAGGTCGTAAAAGTGCATGGATTAGAAAAGAGAGTAAATGATGAGAGGTGGGAAGTCCTGAAAGGAATTGAAATTTTTTTCAGATTTGCAAATCACCCGCTTGCCCTGCCAGCCTTTCCCTCCTTCTTCCTCATAAGTAAATAGCTAGAAATTGCTAGAAAACCCACTGATTGGGAGAGTTCGGACACTGGTGTCTGCAAGCTTTTCTAGAAACAACGGTGAGGCTAAGGTACTGCTCCATTGCATAATTAATCTCTCTCTTTGAGCTGTCCAGGAGCATTTTCCAAGTTTTTAAGACTGACAAGAAAAGAATAGACGAATCTGGCAGGCAGCCAAACTAGACTGAACTCAGTAGCCGGGCCTGAAAGAGACTGGGGAAGTTGCAGGGCATAGTTTGAATGGCTTGGTGGTGGCACTGTGGGGCTTCAATAGGGGGGTGCCTTTTGAAATGAAAACTTTAAATGACTAAGAGTCTTTTTGGGAAAAAAAAATGAAAACAAGAACAATTAACTAAGCATAGAATGCAGTTGAGTATCAAGGAGAGTTAAGAAGGCCCAGAGGGAAGGGTGATCCTTCTCATCCTTGCTCTGAACTAGCAACACTTTGCATGTGCTTACCCTGTTGGTAGGTCCCCTGCAGATGCACTCTGTTAGCTGCAACTTCTTTGTTTTCATGGCCAGGAAGAAGGAAAGACCAGCACTGAGCAGATGGTTTTCCATCTAAATGGATTCATTCAATTGTTTTCAGATAGCTTGGATTTGGGATCATAGAATTAAAGGGGAAACATTCATCTAGTATTTCTTTCTTGTGTTGCAGAAGCGACCGCGTAATAAACAAATCTTCCTCTTTTACCTGAAGAAGGACAAATCAGGGTGCAAACTGAGTGCTTCTTTCTCAACTTTCAGGCCAGCCAGCCACTCTCAGCTTTATCTGGAGTGCAGATCCTTTTCTGTATTACCTTTGCTCCTGTTACATCTGCCTCGCATTTCGCTCCTCAGTGAGGTGGGTGAGGTGGATGAGGTGGGCTTGGGAGGTAACCGCTAAAAAACAAACGTGGGTTCTATTCCTTCTGAATGTTGGAGTTTGAGGCTGTAAATGTCACTCTTCTCTGAGACTGAATTTATGAATCGCCTGCCTGGAGCAGTGTCTTTCTTTACTGTGACTTTAGTTTTTCCACTTGCAAAATAAACTTTCCTTTACACAATCCCAAGGCCACTGAAGAGAGGAAGTGATGTGAAAAGCTTTTTTAAAGGTCATGACTTTTCTCACTGAGTTTATGAGAATAAAATTGAATTGTTTATATCTGTTATACATACACAATAATCTTTCTATGAACTTACATTTTACCTTTTATTCGTAGCTGTAGTTTAATCATAATTTTTTTATTTTTTTACATTTTTAATGTTTTTTAGGACTGCATTGATATCATTTCTACTCCTCCCTTTCTGATTAAACACCTCCTGCCCTTTTCTTCTCACCTCTCAAATTAATATATATATATATATATATATATATATATATATAAATTTGATATATTTCACATTATATATAATATATTATATGTTATATATTATATTATATAATATGTAATATATATATAGCATATATAATATAATATATATAATATATATCACAATCATGCACACATACATACACACACACACACACACACACACATATACCTTACTACTTTCATTTACTGCTACTGGTATGTCTAGGATGACCACTTGGGATAAAGTAACATGTCAGGAATCCAGTCCCTGGAGGAAACTGTTCTTTCATCTTTCAAAGCCACTGATTGCCTGTAGCTCTTTATGGAGGGATGGGACCTTGTGAAAGATACACATCTCTGTTGGTATATCAGCGAGTGTTGTCATTATGTTGATCTTGTTAGGTGACTATGTTGTTGAGATTTCACGAGTAAGGTTTCTCTATCATGTCTGAGTTCCCTATCTAGCAGCAATTGTCCTTGTCCTTCCTCTTCTAACACAATTTTCCTGAGCTTTAGGTGTATGGATTATGCTTGAGATGTATTTGGGTCTAGGTCCCTCATGTCATTTAGTCTCACCACTTTGAACAACTTTATCTGTTGAAAAAAAAAAAACCTTCTTGAATGAGGCATGAGAGCTGCTCTTATCAAAGGCACAAGTGTGAGAGCTGCAAGCCAAGAGCCAACGCTAAGACTGGGAAGGGTCTCGGGCCTAGGAATGCACAGAGTCTGAAGCCCAGGACTTTGCAATGTCTCAGGCCTAGGAGTGTTCAATGTCTCAGGCCTAGGAGTGTTCAATATTTCAGGTTGAGGAGTGTGCAATATCTCAGGTTGAGAAGTGTAGAATATCTCAGGTCTAGACGTGTGCAATGTCTAGGACCAGCTTGGTTTTCAGATTTTCATTGCTGAGTATGTTGAGTGAGATGTTGTTACGTTGAAGGCTGGGTTATTTTGTTAAGCAGAAGAGAATAACTCATTGGTTTTTTATTTATTTTTATATTCAAAACCAGTTAATTTCAAAGCCTAGCTTATATTTTTCTTCGTGAAATGTTAGCAAGCATGTTCGCAAAATTGCATTTATTTAATTGTTTATCAATTTGTATATTTATTTTTGGTGCTTTTGAGGTGGTGCCTCATTACTCACTATTTATGTAGCCAAGGCTGGTATACACTGGAACAAGAGGCAATCTACCATCCTCATTCCATCCTTTGAGTTTGGGAATTCCAGGAATGAGCCTCCTTGCTAACCTGTCTTTCTTAGAAGCAACATTTGAGAGACTAAAATACATTTGTAATGTTGAAACTAACTAGTGATAACCACAACACTTTTCATATGGATTCTATGCTAGATTTTGGAGCCACTGGCGGGTTGACTCATTTAGGATTTGTTATGTGCCAAATATGAGCCTTGGTTCTCCGTCAAGATTTTAGCACTGATCTCAGCTTCACTGATCTGTATGTGTTAATTCATTTATCGTCGGTATAAACATCTGTAAGTTGTGAACTTGTTAGCTGGTGATATGTGATACTTGTGAAATATTTAACTTTTAGTTTAAGTAGTAGATAATATATCAACAGTGAAGCATATTACCTTTAGGTTCTTTGTATTATTCATGAAAATAGGACCATTTGGCAAAGAAAACAGAATAAACATGATACATATTTTAAAGACAAAAGCTCTGTGAAATGTTTAGTTATAGTCTTTGTTATTAGATTTCACATCACAAATAATGGATGTATCAAAAGCAAGTAGTCTAAATTGTTGATATAGTAGTCAGAATATCCATACTTTTGGTTTAACAACCAAGTCAATTTTTAAGGATATATTAAGTTAATGTTAATATAAAATGTCTGATTTTTTTTGTCTTTTAAAATCCTTTTCCCCTCTGTAGAATGGGAATGATGTCTTTTTGATGTAGAATTTACCTAGCAGATTGATTTGTTTGTGATTCTAGTTGCAATATTATGCGTTGTCCTCTAAAATCTCTAAAGGATAGAAAAAGTTATTCCTTTGAACATAATAATGAATTCACGATAGTTCCAGAATCCAATTGCATGGATTCCGTGAGCCCTGGTCCCTAAATGTATGAAAGGCTGGTGGATCTAAAAGTGTTTGTGTTAATGCATTTATAGATCAAGAAACTTATATTTGTTCCTATGGGAAACTAAATATATTCAAATTGGAGGAAGAAAATGGCATAAACTTTTAATATATCAATTTCTCTGCTTCCAGACAGCAAAGATATTAAATTGAATCATACCTTGATTTTTAAAGAGAATAACCGAACATTATTCTTCCTAAGTAAGCCTCTCTGCTTTCACAGTGCTATTTGCTAATTTTGCATTTGTTTTGTGCTTAGGAAATGGTTTTATCCTCTCTTGTGATGGTAACCATGCATGATTTTTGATTTTTAAATAAGAACACAGTTAATTGGCTCACATAGTATGTAGGAGAATAAATGCCAATTTTCTGTTTTCATTGAAGTGGTATATTTGTGGTAATTTTGAAATTTGGTTTTAAAGGTACAATATTCTATGCTTAGAATAATTTAGGAAGACTGCTTCATCTCACATAATATGAATAAGCGATGAGCTTAGGTGGCAACTGGATCTCCAGTGTTCTGTACTATGTTGCAAAGATAAATAAAAAGTTTAAGAGCTTGAGTAACCTTATATTTATTTTTTAGTCTTCACCTAAGAAAACACCTGGGCATAACAATTCTGATCTTTCTTTTACCTTTTTGTTGGGTGAAAATATTACATAAATATACCCCTGTATGTATCATCTCATGCCTTCTGACAAAAGAGGTTTAGACTAGATTATATAAGGTTCCATTTCTTAGGTGCCTACACTTTCTCCTGTGTGTGCATTTCTAATTATGATATATATATATATATATATATATATATATATATATATATATTCTTGAATGTTTCTGTAATTGTGCTGGATATGTCTTTCTGTAGGAGTAAAGAAACTTCAGTTAATTTTGTTTTCTCGACTGAGAATTGAACCTCTAATTCTTGTGAATCCTCAGCAAGCATTTTATAGCTGAAGTATTCTCCCACACCTAATGCATGTATATATGCATGTTTGTGTGCATGTATGTATGCACGTACATACATATACATATTCATATTGAGACAAAGGCTTACTATGAAGCCATAGTTGGGCTGGAACTCTATGTGGACCAAAAGCTGGCGTTAAACTTACAGAGATCTTCCTGTCTCTCCCTTCTGAGTGCTAGGATAAAAGGCCTGCAACACCACACCCAGCACTAATTGATATTTCTAACAATATTTATCTATCTATCTATCTATCTATCTATCTATCTATCTATCTATCTATTTATTTATTTTCTGTGTAGTTATATGTGCCTATATGACTCTATGTGTATAACTTGTGTATAGTTGCCCTTAAAGACAAGAGGGTGTCAGATGGCCTGAAACTGGAGTTTCAGGCAGTTATGACCAGGGGACTGAACTCAGATTCTCAACAAAAGCAGGAAATGTTCCTAACTACTGACCCTTCTTTATAGTTTCTGAATTAATATTATGGAATCTAGTTTTAATACTTAATTTAAAAGTGTGTATGTGAGACAGACAGAGAGAGAGAGAGAGAGAGAGAGAGAGAGAGAGAGAGAGAGAGAGAGGACTCAGGCAAGAAGAGTTCACTTCATGGATTATTATTTTTTCATTTTCTCAGATGGTGACCTAGAAACCTCTTGTAATCTCTTCAAGTTAGAAATGGGCAGAAATGAACTTTCTAATTGTAAGAAAGCAATTTCTTTTTTAGAATGCAGGTAGCACTGATACATTTATGTTACTATGAAATAATAATTGTGTATAAATACAGTATACTACTGTAGCAATGAATATTAAAAGTTGGATTTTCACCCTTGTTAGACCATTTATGTTCTGGGATGAAAGACACACATGGTCTTGTATTTTAAAATATGCCTTAGGCAACACAATGCCTGGGCAACTGCCTACCCTTCATTCTGTTAGAGTCTACCTTCCTACCCTTTAACCCTGAGTTATTACTTACTAAGTTTCATCTGGGCTGCTCTTAGGACCACATTGTTATGGTTCAGCAAACACATGGTGGCATTCCTTTCTCCTTCTAGCCTGTATCAATCTCTCTCTCTCTCTCTCTCTCTCTCTCTCTCTCTCTCTCTCTCTCTCTCTCTTTCTCTCTCTAGCCCAGGAAACATAAACCCTACCCATGTCTCTTTTCCGAAGCAATTGGCTGTTGGCTTCTTTTTCATGAATTAGAATTAACTTGGGGTCAGGGTCTCTGGGCTACATACAGACTCTAGGTTTTGTGGGCCCACACTTAACATTACAATAGACAGTAAAAGACAAAACCTCAAATACTATGTATTATATTTCAGTAATGTTATATATTATATATATTTTAGTAATGTTGAGAGATGTTAAAGCTGATTAAGTTTCCTAAAACTTTGTCCATGATTACCCAAAAAATTTTGACGTAATAATAAAGTTTTTATTAGATCTAACCAACAAAATTAAGATTGACATGAGCTTTGGTCTTATTGTGAGGCATGGTGCTTTTGAGGCCAGCCAGAGGTATCTAGTAAAACCTGTTTCAATAGAGTAAACATAACGAAACAGTAAACAAATATCAGATAGTTAATGGAACTTGAAAATATCATCCTGAGTGAGGTAACTCAGTCACAAAAGGACACACATGGTGTGTACTCACTGATAAGCCCAAAAGTTCAGAATACCCAAGATTCAATTCACAGACCATATGAAGCCTAAGAAAAGGAAAACCAAAGTGTGGATGTTTCAGTGCTTCTTAGAAGGATGAACAAAATACTCACAGGAGGAAATATGGAGACAAAGTGTGGAGCAGAGACTGAAGGAAAGGCCAACCAAAGACTGCCCCACCTGGGGTTCCATCCCCTACACAGCCACCAAACCTGGATGCTATTATGGATGTCAGGAAGTGCTTGCTGATGGAAGCCTGATATGGCTGTCTCCATAGAGGCTCTGCCATAGTCTGACAAATACAGGAGTGGATGCTCGAAGCTAACCATTGGAGTGAGGGGATCCTCAGTGGAGGAGTTGGAGAAGGGACTGAAGTAGCTAAGGGGTTTGCAGCACCATGGAGGGAGCAACAGTGTCAACAGACCAGTCTGCCCCTCCCCCAGTCCCCAGATCTCTCAGGGACTGGATCACCAACCAAAGAATACACATGGAGGGACTCATGGTGCTGGGCGCAAATGTGGCAGAGGATGATCTTGTTGGACATTAGTGGGAGGTGAGGCCCTTGGGCCTGAGGGTGTTCCATGCACCAGTGTAGGGGAATGCCAGGGCTGGAAGATGGGAGTGGGTGGGTAGGCGGGGGAGCACCCCCATAGAAGCAGGAGGAGGGGAGATAGGATAGGGGGTTTCCTAAGGAGACCTGGAAAGGGGAAAACATTTGAAATGTAAAGAAATTATCCAATAAAAAGAATAAAGAAAAAAAAAAAAAGAAAGAAAACATAAAGAGAGGCAGAAAACAGCTGGGGAAAAAAGAGAAGGATTTGGATAGTGTGGTGAGGTTAAATATACCTGTGATCTTAGCATTTGATAGGTATAGGCAGGCAGATTGTGAGTTGAAGCCTATCCTTGGCTATATGACCTTATCTCAAAAAATTAAAAGGACAAAAGAATTTTATTCTTTTCTGCACATTTTCAAACGCATAGGCATGACTTCACTAAATGATGGCGAGCTTTCCAGTTTCACTTGTTTTGTATTTGAGAAGGTGATAGCTTACTCCATACAGCATTTTAGACTATTCAAACAAAGCTAGTGGAACATATGTCTTGTGTAGCAAATATGCAAATTTGGGGTAATTAGTTCACATTCAAAAGGATAAGTGTAGTTTTAGCTTCTGGATTTATCTCAAAGCTATTTAGATAATGAAAAAGGTAGGGTAATTTATAGTGAAAATTTAACAATAAACGGGTCCATTCACTGAGACATAAAGCTAGATGTGTTAAAATGGACTTGCAGGTATTAATAAGAGCTTAAGGGGTCAAATACATGCTAAGGCTTATACTTTAGTTCATTTTTGCTCTGAGGAGCATTTTTGCCAACAGAGTTTAGATTGCTGGCTGAACGTCCTTATCTCCTTTGAAGATGTCTGCCCTCGTAATTATAAATACGTCTTTCAATATACGTGCTGATTATTCCTGGTAGCACAAATAATTACAGAGAAAGTCTGACTTACTATGAAAAACAACTGTATAATGGAATTACTTTCAAAGTAATTTATTTATTTATTACTGTGCTATCTACAGTAATTGAGTGTAATTAGTAAGAAGATGTTTTATGCAGAGCACTCTCTCAAAGTACAATTTAATGAAACATTGAAAAGTTAAATTTGAGTAGACATCTTTTATTTGAAATGATACAGTCACTACCTTTGATGGAAATTAATACTGCAAATGTATTAAGTAGAATTACTATATTGCAAGGGTAGCTATTGTTTCAAATTTGTATAAGCTACAATTTCTCCTTTAATGAATGAATGAGTGGGGTTGTAAATATAAATTCAAAAATTTTAATAGTAAACAAGTAAGGAATCTCATGCTGTTAATATCATCTTTTATCATTGTGAAGGAAGAACTGGTCTTACATTTATAACATGGGTTTACCACAGGCTTGATTACTTACACTAAGCAGTCTTAAAAAATTTATGATCAGTTAAAAAATTCCTAGAGTAGTGAAAAAAGCTTTAAAGAACTGTCTTAGGTGAGACACAATAAATTATGAATGTTTGTGTTTGACTCAATGATTTTCAATAACATTGCAACTTTGCAAAACTTGCCCTTTCTCATTTTGGAAACTATGTTTAAACTATGAATCTGCAGAGACATGGACTCTGATGTGATTTAATTTATTGAAAACCACATATTCTTTTTGTAGTTGTGTGCATAACAGTGAGAGACAGACCTTGATACAGGACTTGCTACTTTACAGTGGAGAGGATGCTGAGGGAGAAGGGACAAGAGCAATCAGCAGCTCAGGAAGAGAGTGTGTGGACATGTTTCTCATACAGTCGCCCTGTTTCAGATGAGCCTAGGGAGACTTAGAAGCCTGAAGCCATGAGGACGAGCTAGCAGCCCATAGAAAACTTTCTCTCCATCTCTATGTGTGTGATGGTGATCATTAATTACATGTAAGACTTAAGGATTTTAACCATATCAGTTTTTAAAAATCACTATGATATTTACCATTTTCTTCCTATTTCTCTAGATCCAAACAATATATAATTGGAGAAAGCTGTACTTTTTATTAAACTTTTATGTTTAAGTTGGAAATATGTAAATAGTATTGATCTTTGTCAGAGCATGAATTGTGTTTGGAAAAATTATGGTCCAGCTAGCATTTTTTTTTTAATGGAAACCTTTCACATCTCTTGTTTCAAGTATAGAATGTTAAATAGTTCTTAAATTGTTTTTATGGTCCTGAACACACAGACCAATTCTAAACATTTTAAAAACATGAGTTACAAAAATTATTTCATAAGCCGGGCAGTGGTGGTGCACGCCTGTAATCCCAGCACTTGGGAGGCAGAGGTAGATTTCTGAGTTCGAGGCCAGCCTGGTCTACAGAGTGAGTTCCAGGACAGCCAGGGCTATACAGAGAAACCCTGTCTTAAAAAAAAAAACCCAAAAATTTTCATAATAAATTTATTTATTATGTTTTTAATTTATTTAAGAAGACATAGTTGTTTAAATTATGTACATTATTTTTTACTGATGAAAAATTTAGAATTTTTGGAATTAAAAATGAAGACAACATATAGTATTGCTGTATTACAAAATGTTCCTATAATTAGAAGATAATGATGTAATCTATTGCTCATTTGTGGTCCTTTTCTTCTTTCTTTTTGCTTTGCTTGGTACTGCATCTACTTTAAGTTTTTAAAATTTTATTGAAGTTTTATATACTTGAACTGAATGGATTATTTACTTTTTAAATGTATGGAAGAAGATGGCCTTTAACAATATTCATTTTAGAAAAATATAACTTCATATAGTCCTCAGGTTGTAGATCTGTCCTACCTTCAAGACCAAAGGATGGGGGGTGTTGGGACTCAGAACAGTTTCCCAGGCTCTGAAATCTGGCATCCTTGAACTAAAGGAACATAAAAGCCTGCTCTCCTGGCCTCCTGCACCTATCTTTTTATTTTCTGAAACTGAAGGAGTGCCTTCACCTGGAGCTGTCTTCCCAGTGGGAAGGCAATTATGAATTCTCATTAACTTGGAAAGATTAATCACTGGGGGAAAAGAGACTGTGTCCAGGATGCTCCATCTATTCAGGCATCATCTAATTTTCTGAAAGCAATGCTGAGACATTACCTCACATACTTTGTGGACCTCATAAGATCACCCCTGTGTCTCTGTATACCTCCTTCTGTCCTCCCAGGGCTTGTCAGTATGAGACTCCTACCCTGTTCAAGCCTATGTTTTTTCATGTAGCAACTAAAGTTATTTAGGCTTCAATCATTTGACTTTTGGAAACTGTATTTTACTTACATTTCTTACATTCTGATTCCCCTTAGACAACAGATGCATCAACAAATGGGTGTATCCTTTTCCTATTACATATGTGTATTGTCAGTTTTTTTTATGTTTGATATAATTTTTAATTACTTAAAACTGAAAATTGGGTAATTACTAAGTGAAGCCTTATTTTTGTAAAGAACAATGCTGGAAATAATAATTTAATTGTTAAATTATATACTTGTCTCATAATAGTTTTAGGAAGAAGCACAGCTGCTCCAACAGGCATCTGCTCCAATATGACAACTGAAGAAACAAGGATTAGTGAGCAGAGAGGGGAGAGATCTAATCAATGTGGCCACAGAGAGAGACAGATAAAGAAGTTCAGTAAACCCCAAGTTCATCTTTAGGGTATCCACATAAGTTTTAAGTTTATGTAGAGGAGCAGGGTCAGTGGTATGAGTAATTAAGCATTCGTGACCAAGGTGTGGTCTTGATTACTGTCTCAGTTCTGCCTGGAGGTTCCACAAGGTGTTCCAAACAGGTCCTTATTACCGTCCTATGGACAGGATCAGTCTGGTTCCTTTGGCTGCTTTCTTCACTTTAGGGTGTAGCCTCATTCTGATGTATAATTTTACTCAGCTGTTTGCTGGTCTGCTGGGTGAGGTTTTGCTTTTCCCGGAATCTATGGTGATTGCAGGGTTAGGGCTTTGTTTGCCTCTGTGTCTTCAGCCTTGAAGGGGATAGTTTAGATTTCTAGATAAGACACTCCTTGATTTCTTAACGTGTCTGGTGTAGAAGTAAGCAGGTGACTAAAGGTCAGAGAGACCCACACTACATGAAAGCAGATATGCCAGACTTATTCTTTCCTTGTTACCCTTTGCCCCCAAATGAGAAGTTGGTGTTTTGCAAAGAAAATGGTTTCCTAGTGCTTATTATGCAATGCGTTCTGTAGACACTTTACAGAGAGTCTAATTCATCTATAAAAACATAACCAATACCACTACATCCCTATTGTAGCAAACATATTAGTCATTTGATTAACCAAATGTAAACTGAAATGGAAAAGTTAAGGAGGAGTATGCAAAGTGAGGAATAGTCTTAGTAGGCTCAGAGTAATTCTATAAAAAAATGAATTAATTTGAAATATAAACTCATAATCTATTCACAAAATTATACCACCATTTACTGTTTGTATGGTATCCTTTTTAGACTCATAATATTAAATATACATAAAAATTAAACCAATCTTACCTTCTTGTTTGGGAAATTTAAAATTCTCTGATATTAGTACCAACTTGTAAGTATGTAACACAAATCACATGGGAATAAAATTAAAGGCAATTGTGAATTGCAGATCTATTCACAGAGGTATATATTAAAGTTTTACCTAAAAAGAAATGACACGGATTTCCTTCACTGGACTCTTGTCAGGTGCTTCTGAGCTTTGGCCTCTGGGATCTTTGTTACATTGTCCAAATTCAGCAAGAATATTGCTGGCTCAGGGTAGCAGTCTCATTGTTGGATCACATTGAATTATATAACGGGATTTCTTACTGCTACATCTCCAAGATGATGTCCGGATTACTCTGCATTTAGGAAGACTCCTGTGAGATGAGGTTAGACACAATTTCCATAACTGGTAACTGGGATGCTTCCATGGTATTTGTCTTTCCATTGCTCCCCCTCCTGCTAATTCCCAGTTTTCTTCTTTGGAGTTTGAGCCCAATGTTTCTTTCTTCACACTGCAAAACAATTCATTGTACCTCTTGTGACCCATTTTTTAAAAATAAAAACTTTTTACAGGAAATCTTAAAATTTTAAAATCTACTTTTAAAAATCTAATGCATGTGTTTAAGTTACTTCCTCTTCTTCTGTAAGGGTCCGAAAATCATTGAAGGAAGACCCCCAGACTCAGCGAGGATGCAAAACAAAGAACATTTATTCTGCAGAAATGACCAGCATGCCGCCGTCAACCATTTTTGAAATGCTGACCCCAGACGAAGGCTTGCAGGCCTTCTTATAGGGAACTGGTAGAACTCTCTAGAAGGATTAGATAATCTAAAATTTTATCAGTGCGTGTTAGGGGGAACACATGGTCAGTGGTCTGCATTCCTATGTCATGAACCTTTAGCCATAGGATGAAATAGGGGCTGCCCAGAGCGAATGGTCCATTCCAAGATAAGATATTTCACCATTTTTGTGGTTATATCCAGGCTGTTCTTTGGGAGGGGATTTATGGTCTTGTTCTGGATTTTATGGTCTATTCCTGAAGCTGATACCTCACAACCTTTTTTGAAATTAGACTGGTCCTTAAATGGAGACAAATGGAGTTTATACTGTCTTTTCACTTCCAACTGCCCCACATGTCTTTCATATTAATACATGTATGTCATCCATAGAGATCGTATAGATCAGAAGACAACTTTGTCAAGTTGGTTCTCTCCCTCCACCTTTATGGGTGATCTGGGTATTGACTCAGTTTATCAGGCTTTCACAACGAGTTTGCCCACTGCTCCATCTCCCATCTCACTGACATATTTTATATGTTATGAATAATCTTTTTTTAACTGTAGTTTTTCATTCTTCTAACTACAAACATTAGTAATTTAACTTTTGGTTTCTTGACTTAGTAGTTTTGATTTTTGTTTTTTGTGTATGCTACTTGTGCTCCAGTACCAGTGATGGCCAGAAGTTTCCATCAGATAGAGTGTAGCAATTGTGAGCAACAAATTATGTGGTTTCTGAGAACAGAACTCAGGGCCTTTGGAAATTCAGTATGTACTTTATAGCTGCTGATCTACCTCACTTGACTTAGGTTTTTTGATTACTTACATAGAACTATGTATTGGTTTTATAACATACTTTCTCAAAGTAAGAAAACACGACTTTTGGTTCTCTTACTCTATAAGTAGGATTCACCCAAAGCTGAGAATTGGCAAGCATAAGAATAAAATATATTTTATTATATCAGTGTCCTTCCAAGTCAAAACAGTTACCTAAATACTTTAAGCAGGAACTTATAAATAACCTAACAGGCTCAAATCAGAGATAAGAGTCACAATGTGCAGGCTTGTTGGGAATAAATGAGTGTGAGAAACAGAAGAAAGGAGGTGTGGGTGATACAGAGTAGGGAAAACAGTGGGTGAGACTGTGGCTGGCAGCAATACAGATATTGAAAACCTGCTGTAAACAGATGTGGTAATCAAAACAAATTCAAGACTAACTTAGTAGTATGGACACTAGAAACATGTAGGTTGGAGAGAGACATAGCTAATAACCCGAATAAAAGGAAAATGAGAAAGACATTAGAGAGGTTACTGATGCAAGCATTTAATGTGCTGGGATTTCCTGCAGTATGAGGTGTTCATTTTAATGATTTGCAAAAGAATGCAATAAATATGCTTAAGATGTTTCACCCATGAGATCATGACCTTCACTCCAAGCAACTAAGCAAGCAACAAAGCTTCCCTCACACTGAGAAGCTTGATCTCGGGAACCCAGAATAAAAAATGCTAAAATTCTCAGGATTTTTTGTTCCTTTATACATAATGGATGTTTTGGGGCCTTCATCTATGATTACAGAATGGATGTGTACTCTGCTGACCTTGTTTTCTGTTTTAAAAGGATTCTTGTGATTTTTTTAAAAGGAGAAACTACCAGTTGATATGAATTGAGAGGTTTCAGTCCCTGGTTCAGTAACTGCATTCAATTTAGTCCTGTGGCAAGGCCAGCACATTATGGCACATGTATGTTACAGAGGAAAGCTTCTGAATGCATGGCGGCTAGGGAAGGCGGGAATGGGGAGAGAGAGAGAGAGAGAGAGAGAGAGAGAGAGAGAGAGGAGAGAGCGAGAAAGATAAAGGCCTGTGAGAACATGCCTTCAGTGACCTATTTTTTCCAATTAGGCAAATTTCTTAATAACCCATTTAGCTGTGAGTGGACCAGATCCATTATAATCAAATCTCTTCTCCATAGCTCAGTAAACACATTTGAGAGACACTTCCAAACCAAAATAGGCTAAGAAATGGAGAAAGCTATACTCATCAGCATAGACATGCATCATCTACTTTTGTCCTCCTGAACAAAAGGAAGAATGGAAAGGAAGAAAGGCTTATTATTAATTCCAGGAGGCACAAGAAACAGTTCATTAGGTGCTCACAGACAGTGGTGATTTCAAAGAAAATGGCTCCTATAAACTCATATGGAGTGGTACTAATTGGAGGTGTGACCTTGATGGAATAGGTGTGGCACTGTTGTTGAAGGACCTTGTCTCAGTTCACTTTCTCTTGCCTGCTCATCTGGATGTAGAACTCTCTGCTATCTCTCCAGCACCATGTCTGCCTTCATGACACCATGCTTCCTGCCATGTTGATAATGAATAAAACCTCTGAACTGTAAGCCAGTTTCAGTTAAATGTTTTCCTTTATAAAGGTTGCAGTGGTCTTGGTGTCTCTTCATAGCAAAAAAACAAAAAACAAAACAAAAAACAAAAAACCAAACCCCCCCCAAAAAACCCAAACAAACAAATAAAAAAAAACCTTAACTAAGACAGAAGTCACAGGTCAACTATAATCATGATGTCCAATTCACCTGCCCTGTTCTGTTCTCCCATATGTATCCATGCTCATAACTCAGGAACCTAAAGAATTCATGAAGATTCAGGATCCATACCAAGGACCCAATATCTCCATGCTTCCTAACTCATATACCATTATTGTCATTGTAAACATTCACATTTGTTTTTAAATTGACTTAGGATTAATTTTTGAGAATACTCATCCAGTGTTTTCATACTCATGAATTTTCTCCTGTCATTTCTAGGCAGGAGAAATGTCTAACAAAGACATTTCTATGCCTTTGTTACTTCAAACAGTTAAATGCCAGACATCAAATATGCTGAAGACAACCTCTGACATCTTTACTATGTCTGCTTCATGTTATGTCTTGAAATGAATCTCTCCGATAGGCTGTGTTTTGAACACTTGCTGTACAGTTTATTTGGAAGGCTACTAGGCCTTTTGGGGTAAGGACCAGCTTTCAGAAGAAGGTAGGTCAGGTCTTTGAAGATTACAGGCACTTTTGATTCCTGCCTATGTTTTCTGCTTCTTTATCCAAATCATGTAAATAAGCCTCAGCTCCTCTGCCGTGTCTGGGCTCCTCTCCTGTATCTTCCCTGCAATGATTCACTGAATCATGTGAAACCATCAACCAAAAATAAGCTTTTCTCCCTTTATGCTTTTTCTTCAGTTCAGGAGGACAAAAGTAGCTGATGCATGCCATCTAAACAGAAAATGAATATCAGAAAAGCACATATTATTTGGTTATTTCATTTGTAAGAACTATTATGATTTTTAATTAGTCAACAACTGACTGATTCTTGAGGAAGGGAGAACACTATAAACTGAGGTCACTTTGGCCAGCCAAGGCCTCTGATTGGTCTCTAGCTCACTTTATTCAAGCAGTGGCTTGGTGTTTTATCTAACATTTTGTTTCTATTTATTAGAAGCTGAAAATATGGACCTTAGGACACCATCCTCTTGCTGCATTCATTAGCATTCGTGTGTGCTGGGCTGGGGTTATGGGAACAGGCTGTATCTCTCTTTTTCTCACAACTGCACATGCATTAAAGAAAATTAGGCCTTGTAGATAAAATTTGATTTTAAGTTTGGTATTTAAAACATGTTATTTCCATCAAAGACTAAAGAAAATCCTCCTTTAGTTTTGTAAATCTTAAAAGGAAAAAAGGATCACCACAGAAACATCTTGAGAAAGGATTTCTCTTTTGTATTAAAATGAAAATGAAAATCTTATAGAAAACAGATTTTGAGAATCAATCCATAACATGTTTATTTAGATTAATTTGATAGGCAGTTAATTAATTAATTAATTGAGGAGAGGTTTCAGCTTGTCATTCAGTCTGCCTTAGGTCTCAGTATATGGTATGTGTTGTCCTAGAACATATAGTGCATATCCTGCTTCAGCACCGTGAGTCCTGAAGTTACAATCCTGTATCAGCATTCCCAGCTACTCTCCACTCCTGCTGCTTTAATATTTTTCCAAGAACCCCACCCTGGTTAAAGTATGAAAAGAATCACGTACATCAAGAAAGCAAAAGCTCACAAGTAGAAATGCACTGGCCCTGTTGCATGTTTCTGACACCTTTACATCTATAGAATGCAAGAAAATATGAAAGGAAGTGTGTCATCTTCGTGGTGTTCCAGAATGCCTACAGTGTGTTATTAAAAATGTACCGACCTCTAAGCAATGCCGTCTCCTGCCAGGTGTTCCCTTGTGCGTTCTAGCTGGGCTTCATTACTGGCTGCATAAGGAATCCTGTGGGTGCTGATTTTGCTAAGTCAGACATACCTAGGTCTGAACTTTCTTGTTCAAGTATAAACTGAATATAATGATATGATGTGAATATCATGTATCTCTCTAGCACATGTAAAAATGAGTAAAATTCATGGTTATAGAACATTATACAACTTATCCAAACTTTCTGTGCTTCAAATTCTTTTAGTAAAGAAAGAGACAATGTAACTTGCTTCATAGGTTTGCCAAAGGAATTAATGATTTACTCTGAAGAAGAAGCCCCTGGGAAGACTCCGAGCTAAACACTGAACTCAGAAAAAAATAGTAATTAATTGACTTTGAACTAAAATTTAATAACAATTATAAGTACCTTTTCATAAAACAAACAGAAATTTTGCATAGCAAAAGTGATTGAGCCAAATGTGGGACATTCTTTGAACTAAATTTTACTGGACTATATGACCTTATGGTTTTGTGGAAGTAGGAAGGAGGCAGGTGGAGGTTGGGAAGCAAGCAGGACATAAGTAAGCTGTGACAAACAGAGGCAGAAGGATAAAGGCACAGCACACATAGTCTTCTTCTATATAGTAACAATTGAAAGAAGAAAATATGTATAAGACAAAATTTAATTTTCAAATTTAAAATGCAATCCCTCTCATGTAGACAGAAATCTTCCTACTTATTTTTTTTTTTTGAGACAGGGTTTCTCTGTGTAGTCCTGACTGTCCTGGAACTCACTCTGTAGACCAGGCTGGCCTCGAACTCAGAAATCTGCCTGCCTCTGCCTCCTAAGTGCTGGGATTACAGGCATGTGCCACCATGCCCAGCCTCCTACTTATTTTTTATGGTTTCTTTTTAATAGTTATTTTTGAGATATAATCAATCTTTCTTCATTTTCCTCCCTCCAAATACCCACAATAACCTTTTTTTTCTTTAATTTCTCTTAAATATGTATGTGGGATATTATATATGTATATATATGTATATATACTACATATATACATACATATACTACATATATACATACATATTCTGCATATGAATACACACACATATATATATTTGTGTGTATGTGTATGTGTATGTGTATATGTATGTGTATGTGTACTCTTTCCCAGAGATGACTATTTCTCCAGTTTTCAGCATTACTTAGTTGTTCACTGTTCTTTATTTGGGTTGAGGACTACAAAGCTTTCCACCATCCACATTAGCATGTCTATTGGTGTTATCCTTGTTCACTTTATTTTTAGGTAGTCATGCTGGTGAGAATTGAGTGTTGTTGAGAGTCTGGTCCCAGGCATCAAATATGCTGAAGACAACCTCTGACAACTTTACCATGTCTGTTTCATGTTATATCTTGAAATGCATCTCCCCTATAGGCTGTATTTTGAACACTTGCTGTACAGCTTATTTGGAAGACTACTAGTCCTTTTGGGGTAGGGTCTGGCCTTCAGAAGAAGGTGAGTAGGTCAGGCCTTTGAAGATTACAGGTACTTCTCTGATTTTGATCTTCTGGCTCTTACAATAATTTCTTCCTCTGTTCTGAAGTGATTCCTGAGCCTTAGGTGCAGCTCTGCTCTAGATATATCAGGAAACAGACAGTCTCTCTCTCTCTCTCTCTCTCTCTCTCTCTCTCTCTCTCTCTCTCTCTCTCTCTCTCTCTCTCCCCTTCTTTCTTTGTTACCTACTGAGCGTCATTATAGTTGTTTGCATATACATGGGTGAGAGTTTGCTCACAGAAGCATGAGAGCCATCCTAAGTGTCTACAGCACTGAATAAACTGTCTGCCTTCTGACATCTACCTTTAGCTTCCTATCGATTCTCAGCAAAGTATCAATTGATCATTATTAGCCTATTAATCTGAAGGGATGGTTGCAGAGACAATGTTTTTTCAAATATACTACTGTAAATGGAATACTATTAGAATATAAGATATCCTGGTCTGATGATGCTCTTTTAAAGCATAACTCACCATTACTTCATTTGCATGCCATTGCTAGGATGATGACACGGCGTACTTTGTATGTTTCAAATTATTTGATTACAATGTATTTTTCCATGTTCAGGTGCCACCTGTCAAATATTTGTGTCCTGAAAAGTACCACTTGTTAATGAAGTACAAGAAATGAGGAGTAAATGGTTTTTTTTGATTTATTTGTTGTGCCATTTTAATTAATAACTCCCTGAAAGGGGGCAGAGAACACTGATTTTGTTCATCATTTCTACTGATATGATTTGACTGTATGACTCAGCTGCATAACATGATTTTTAAAGATGTGTACATTTATAATATTTTTAAATGAGGTAAATGAAATATAAATTAGTACACACATGTGCTAATTATTATATTGTTTGTTATCTAATACTAATATCTTTACAGTATATGTAATATATTTATTATATGTTATTTTAATGTTTTTGTCTTATGGTGTACATACAATGAATGGATGATGTTAGCTGAATAAAGACATGCTGTTTTAGCTATAGCACTACAATGTTGTAAGGGAACTGATTTTTTGCTCACCATCGTTATCAATTCCAGCTTTACATTGTTCAGTATTTTCAAGTTGGCACCTAATTCTTAGAAACTTCCAAAATTTCACTTGGCTAATTATTATATATTGCCACAATGAGTGGGAAAACTTCATATCATTTTAGTTTTGGTTATACAAAATAACTGTTTCTGTTCTAATTTATATTTGTGCCATAGAATTATATGTTAATGAATGAGGAAAATAAATCACAATCCATCAAAGTACAATCATTCTGCTTCAGAGTTACAAAAGAGAAACATAGATAAAATTCAAAATCTTTAAGTATTTACTGACCATTGCTTTGTATCATTTATAATTCATCCTGATTCCTTTAAGTTGGAAATATGAACAGAAACTGTCTCAATGGTTGTAGAAATCTTTTACAAACATCAAGAAAATTTGTAAATTCCTAAAAATGCCCTAACTACGCTGAAGGTATCAGTTAATTTACAGAAATATATCAGAAGGAAAGTCTCAATTTTTATTGAAGAGAGGGTTTTGTGGATCAGAATCCTTGTTCTGCAAATGTATGGAAATGACTTCAAATCCTAGCACTCACATAAAAAGCCGAGCTGGGAAGCATGTGCCTGTAACCCAAAAACTGGAAGTGGAGATTGATAGATTCCCGGTCCTGATGGGCCAGCCAGTGTACCTGAAATGGTGCGCTACCAGCTTAGTTAAAGACCCTAGTCTCATGGCAGTACGGCAGAGAGCATAGAGATAAATACCTAATACCCTTTTTTTCCCCTTCCTGTGCATGCTTATGGGATGGCAGTCCTTGCATGCACCAAACACACACACACACACACACACACACACACACACACACAGAGCAAATTCAATTTTAAAAAAAGTGTGATAAAATTCCAAGTATTTGCAATGATGTGCACAAAGTATTCATTTGCTCTTGTTTCGTTGCTAATTTTCTGTATGGAAATAAATGTCAATGTACGGGTGATTTAAATACATTATGTATTATTGTATTATATTATATTTATTATTATATAATAAGTGAGCATGAGAAAGGGTTCAGTAGATAAAAGCATTTGCTGCATGAGCCTAGTGACTTGATACTGATTCCTGGAACCCACACAAGGAGTAAGAAATAACTCCATAAGATTGTTCTCTGGCCTCTATCCATGCTCCATGTCACGCACACACACACTGACTTACTTCAACTTATATAATCAACCAAACAACAAACCAATAACCTGTGGTGCAAATTTCAAGATTCCTTGGCAAGATTCCTTTTTTTTTTTCCGGACTTTTACGGATTGGGGAATGATTAATGGTATTATCATGAGGTTCAAACTCTTTATATTGAACAAAAAGCAATTTTTTACATGTTAATAGATTAAAGCAAGCTTTTTGCCTTGTAAAAAAGGCATTTCTTGCAAAAAAGAAAACCAACTAAGTCGTACATACTGATGCATCTCCATCATAAAAATGACTGAGACAGAAGAAAAAGAAACAAAAGATTGTTTACTCCTGCCCTTCCCACACTATGCCTCTTGGAAGTAACAACTGCTATTTGTTCAGTATGTTTCATTTTAGTGCAAAATTCTAGTCATTTCTAAATGGGCAGTCTGTCAAAAATATTTTTGTAATTGGGGTCACAATGCACATTCCTCTAGCTCAGTTGGAGGAGATCAACATTCTTTGCAATTAAAGAGATTTGCTGATATGGTCCAAAGGTCACATTTTATTGTTGTCTCAGATCCACCCAAGTAGTTCCAACCACTGCCTAGTGTGGTGCCACTAAGTTACTCTCACATTTCTTCACAGCCCTTGTGAGGAACAGGGACATTGCCTGCAAGAGTATCAGCTACTTCTTTAAAGTCATTTTGTGTTTTAAGCAAGAAATATTGCTTCTGAAGAATGGGAATCTTTTTCTATGATAGATGTTCACAGACTTCGCCTATGCTCTTTTGGTTTCATGATTATGACTACAGATATTCCCATATTACGTTTTCCTATCAACCATGGAGTAAATATTAGACACTGTCAAGTTCTTTTACTAATAATATTAACTTTTCTTTTTTGTATTGGATATATTCTTTATTTACATTTCATTTCCCTTTTCCTGGTTCCCCGTCCGCCAATGACTTTTCTTTAGCTTTTGTGTCCTTCCTGCTTTCTGTCTTTACCACTCACATTTTGCACCAGGTTTGGTGGTGATAAGTGTAGGATCTCTTTGTTGTCTAGGGAGAAATTTTGTGCATTGTAAGACATTTTGAAATAGCTCTGGGCTCTGCTTGCTCAATCCTAAGAGAAACTGCCCAGTTGACACAATGCAGAATGTCGCCTGAAGTTCTCAAATACTTTAAATCAGCATTGCCAGATGTTCTAGGAGTATCTTGTATTTCCTGGTGGGAGCTGAACATGGAGCAGTTACTCAGATAAAGAATTCACAATATTTTTCTCAAAAGTATTTTTCTGGACCAGGTCATAATGTACTACAAAGTGTAGTTAAAATTGTCTTAAATACAAGTCTGAATTCCATTTATACATAGTTGACAGAGATTTAAAAACAAAATGTTTTTCATGAAAAAGCACTAACTCTTAAAAATGTCCACATTTGCATACGAAAATATGAGTAACCCCAAATCCAGAACTAAGGTATTTATGTCTCCATAGAAGTTCATGTAAAATTATATTTCTTTGTAATTTATAAAATACATATTAAGCTAAAGCTAATATTCATGCAACTTCCACTTTTTTATTTTATTTTTTTACAGTATACTCTTTACCCCCATCCTGGCTTGCTGTCCCACGGTTCCTCATCCTATTCCTTTCGCTTCTCCCTGTCTCTAAGAGGATGTCCCCACACTCTGCCAGGCCTCCCTACTTCCTGGGGCCTCAAGTCTATAGAGGATTAGGTGCATCTTCACTTACTGAGACCAGGCTAGGCAGGCCTCTGCCGAATATGTGTCAGTGTCCTCAAACCATAGTGTATACTGCTCGGTTGGTGGCTCAGTGTCTGAGAGATTTCAGTAATCCTGATTAGTCGAGACTGATGGTCTTCCTATGGGGTGGCACTCCTTATCAGCTTCTTCCAGCCTTTCCTTATTCAACCACAGTGGTCGCCAACTTAAGTCCATTGGTTGAGTCTAAGTGTCTGCATCTTTCTCAATTATCTGTTTGCTGGGCCTCTCAGAAGACAGCCATGCTAGGCTTTTGTCTGTAAGTACACCATAGCATCAGTAACAGTGTCAGGCCTTGGAGCCTCCCTTTAAGATGGATCCCAAGTTGGGTTGGTCATTGGACCTCCTTTCCCTCATTCTCTTCTCCATTTTTGTTCCTGCAGTTTTTTTTGACAGGAACAATTCTGAGTCAGAGTTTTTGATTGTGGGATGGCAACCCCATTGCTCTACTTGGTGCTCTGTACTGGAGGTGGATTCTACAACTTCCCTCTTTCTGCTATTGAGCATTTCATCTAAGGTCCCTCCCTTTGAGTACTGAGAGTCTCTCATATCCCATGTCTCTGGTATTTTCTAGAGGGTCACCCCACCTCCCACCCCACCGCTGAGGTTGCATATTTCCATTCATTCTGCTGGCCCTCAGTGCTTCTCTTTTGTCCCTCCCCAATATCCGATCATATTCTACTTTGCCCCTCCCCTCTTTGACCCAAATTCCTCCCTCCGTCTGTTTCCCATGATTGCTTTCTTCTCCCTCCCAAGGGGGATTGAAGCATCTTCCCTTGGGTACTTCTGCTCATTAACTAACCTTCTTGAGTTCTGCAGATTGTGTCCTAGGTATTCTGAACATTTTTGGCTAATATCCACTTATTAGTGAGTACATATCATGCATGTTGTTTTGGGTCTGAGTTACCTCACTCAGGATGATATTTTGTAGTTCCATCCATTTGCTTGTAAAACACATGATGTCCTTTTTCTTAATAGCTTAATAGTACTCCCTTGTGTAAGTGAACCACATTTATTTTCTGTATCCATTCATCCTTTGTAGGACATTTGGGTTATTTCCAGTTTCTGACTGTCACAAATAAGGTTGCTGTGAACATAGTGTAACATGTGCCCCTGTTGTATGGTGGGGCATCTTTTGGGTATATGTTCAAGAGTGGTATACATGGGTCTTCAGATAGAACTATTCTCAAGTGTCTGAGGAACCTCCAGATTGGTTTCCACAGTGGTTTGCCAGTTTTCAATTACACCAGCAATGAAGGTTTGTTCTTCTTTCTCCACATTCTTCCCAACATGTGCTGTCTCCTGAGTTTTTGATCTTAGCCATTCTGGTTGGTATGAGGTGGAATCTCAGGGTTGTTGTTTTGCTCTGCATTTCCCTGATGACTAAGGACTTTGAACATTTCTTCTTTTTTAAAATTAGATATATTTATTTACATTTGAAATGTTGTCCCCTTTCCCAGTTCCCCTCTTCCCTGAAAACCCCATAAGCCACCCCCCTTCCCCAATCAACCAACCTCCGCTTCCCTGTCTTGGTATTCCTCTACACTACAGTATCTACTCTACAGTCTTTCCAGGACCAAGGGCCTTTCCCCCATTTGGTGTCCAACAAGATCATCCTCTGCTGCTGATGTGTCTGTGGCCATGGGTAACTCCAAGTGTACTCTTTGGTTTAAGTGCCTTTCAGCCATTCAAGATTCCTCTGTTGTGAATTCTCTGTTTAGTTCTATTATCCATTTTTTGATTGTGTTGTTTAATATTTTTTGGAGGTTAGATTCTTGAATTCTTTATATATTATATATCTTTATATATTATGCCCTGTATTGGAAGTGTAGGTTGCCCAGTCTGTAGGTTGCTGATTTGTCCTATGGCTAGGCTATGAACTTTGCCTTTACAGAAGCTTTTCAGTTTCATGATCTATAATCTTGATCTATAGCCTGAGCCATTGGAGTTCTGTTTAGGAAATCTCTCCCATGCCCCACTCCATGCCAATGAGTTTTAGTCTCTTTTCCCCTTTCTCTTCTATTAGATTCAGTGTATCTGGTTTTATGTTGAGTTCCTTGATCCACTTGGACTTGAGCTTTGTGCAAGTTGGCAGATATGGATCTATTTCCACTTTTCTATATACACACTGCCAGTTAGACCAGCACCATTCAGTGAAGGTGCTTTCTTTTTTCCATTATTTATTTTTGGCTTCTTGTCAAAGATCAAGTGTCCATAAGTGTGTGGGTTTATTTCTGAGTCTTTAATTATATTACATTGACCAACCTGTCTGGCTCTGTACCAATTCCATGTGGTTTTTATCATTACTGCTCTGAAGTACAGCTTGAGATCTGGGATGGTGATTCTCCCATAAGTTCTTTTATTTTTGAGAATTGTTTTGCTATCCTGTTTTTTTATTAGAAGTTGAGGATTGCTCTTTCCATGTCCTTGAAGAATTGTGTTGCAATTTTGATGTGGATTGCATTAAATCTGTGGATTGCTTTTGGTAGGATGACCATTTTTACTATATTAATCCTCCAATCCATTAACATGGGAGATCTCTCCATTTTCTGAAGTTTTCTTTGATACCTCAGGACATTTTATATTATTTGCAACTATTGTGAAGGGTGTTGTTTCCCTATTTTCTTTCTCACCCTGTTTATCATTTGTATAAAGGAAGGCTACTGATTTGTTTGAGTTAATTTTCTATCCATCCTCTTCACTGAAGTCTTTTATAGCTGTAGAAACTAAGGCTAGATAGAGTTTAATAATAACAAAAAGAACAGAAAACCCACATACCTATGGAAACTGAATAACTGTCTACTCAATGATAACTTGATCAGAGAAAAAAATAAAGAAATGATATACTTCCTGGATTTCAATGAAAATGACACAGCAAACTTATTGGACACAATGAATGCAGTGCTAAGAGGATAATTCATAGTACTAAATCCCTTGTAAAGAAATTGGAGAGAGACTACACTAGCAACTTACCAACACACCTGAAAGTCCTAGAACAAAAGAACCAAACACATCCAGGAGTAGAAGATGGCAGGAAACAGTCAAACTCAGTGCAAAAATCAACCAAATAGAATCAAAGAGAACATATAAAGAATCAACAAATCGAAAAACTGGTTCTTTGAGAAAATCAACTAGATAAACCCCTAGCCAAATTAACTAAAACATACATCGACAGTATCCAAATTAACAAAATCAGAAATAAAAAGGGAGACATAACAACAGAAACAGTCAAATACTCAGCAAAACTTGAAAATGGATGATTTTTCTAGACAGATACCAAGCACCAAATTTAAATTAAGAGCAGGTAAACTAAACAGGTCCAAATCCCCTAATGCAATAGAAGTCATTAAAAACCTCCCAACCAAGAAAAGCCAGGACCAGATGGCTTTAGAATTCTAGTAGTCCTTCAAACCAACACTCCTCAAACTATCCTATAAGATAAGAAACAGTAGGAACACTACCTAATTCATTCTATTAAGCCATCATTATTCTGATGCCTAAACCACACAAAGACCCAACAAAGAAAGAATTTTAGACCAACTTTGCTTCTGAATATCAATGCAAAAAACAAAATTTTCGCAAACTGAATCCAAGAACACATCAAAATGATCATTCACCATGATCAAGTAGGCTTCATCCCAGGCATGCAAAGTTGGTTCAATTTCCATTTTTTTAAAAAGTGGAAACTCAAAGAATAATCCTGTATTTTCCTTAGCATTTGTTCTTTGATATGCAAGTATACGGAGTTTAAGTAGGATAACATACAGTTGTTTGATTTCTTTTAAGATTTGGGAACCTCCTCGAGGGTCTTTTACTGGGGAACTTTTTATACAGATGGTGTGTATCCTTGAGATGTTACATATGGCTGTTGTTCTGGTGAAAACGACCACCAACAACAAATGGTGTTGACAATGAAGCTGCTTCACAAAGTGTTTCCTGTATTTTACACTTTATGTTCTTATTTCTGCCTTTCATATATATTCATGCTTAATGAATTTCCTGTTGATTTTAAAATAAATTTCTATTATGGACTCTTTTTAAATAGTTGCCTATTTTGAGCAAATCACAGAGGTAAATCACTGCTGTTCCAGAAACAATGCTTAACTTTGAACTAAAAATCTCCATGAAATTCAAGCATTATTTTCATTTTAATTTATCAGTTTTTTCAATACAATGGTTTATAAATCGATAATGTCTGAGTATGCTTTTGTCATTTACTCTCATTTTTAATGAGTATAAGTTTTAAGATATTTGAAAATGGTAAATCTTTTGAAGATAGAAAAATGAAGGTTTTTTTGTTTCCAAATGAACTGAACCCAAGGCATGTTGTATTATCCAGTATTATATTTAATTCTAAGAAAATAGTAAAATTTATTTTTTTCCATTTACTGGAGAGCAAATAAAATTACTAAAAATTAATATCCTGACAATAATACTTATGCTATTAATGCTGGTACATACAGAAAGCTAAGTATGTACAGTATAGCAATACAAGTAATCTCTTTGTACTTATTGCTGTATACCAGTAATATCTGGGTATTGCACATATTTTAATGTTTTTGTTTAAAAAAACATTTCATATCTTAAATACATTTCAATTGGAAATACATCATGATCTCTTTTCTTATGTCCTTATAAATAAATAATGTGGTAAAACCACATTGGTTAAATGTTCGTGAGGAATCACTTATCGTCTTGGAAAGTCTCACTGGCTGCAGAATGAAAGAACAAATTTGTTTGCTATGAAATGTCTCCCTTTGACTCAAAAACGCTTTTGCTTTTAAATAGGATTTTTCTGGAATATTATAAAATTATTCTGCTTTATTATTTTTAAATATTACCCACATTGATCTCTTCTGAATATTAAATATCTTGAAACAACACTCATATAAGATCTTTATGTCTTAGAACTCTTTCTTGAGGCTGGAGAGGAGATTGCTGTTTGTTTTTGAGGGTTACCAAGGGGATGGCAATACAACTTCCTCTTTTTTAGTTATGTGTTTGTTGTTAGTTCATAAACTTCAGTACTGGTACAGGGTTCAGGTGAGGGGGAAAGCTGGTTCTAGCTTGCTTAATTCTAGATCTCCCCAGGAATGCCATTAAAAACAGTTCAAGCATGTAGCTGGGCATACTATTCACGGTGGCTTATGATAATCCAGATTTATGTCTCTTTTAAAAGGTATTTCTATAGTTGAGTCTCATTTTCTTGGAAGGCTGAAGTTCTATGTTATTTCAGCTGTTTCCTGGAGGTTTCTCTTGGACACTAAAATTTTATGGTGGTTGGTAGTAAAGGTCCCATTTATTTAACTGTAGACTAATGCTGAAGAACATTAAAGATAGCCAGCTTCAATTTCCCACTCTTTTGCTGACTCCAGCTTTGACCTTCGGTACCTCTCTACTGGTTGCTTGAAACATCTCAATTTTCCAGTCAGCTTTTGCTGTTCTCTACTTCAATTTCTTGCCAGTCTGATCCTGTTTAATTTTGGACAGAAACTTCTGGAATCTCACCTTTTCTCAAGGCCGCTCTCTCTATTCTATTCCCTCCACCATCTGCCCTGTCCTTTTATTTATTATTCTTGTCCTCTCCACAAACTTGCCATCCTGTGAACTTAGGGAGTTTTATATTTGCTTTGCAATACTCACTTCTCCTTTTGGTAAGTGTTTGAAACATGAATATAAGGCCATTTGGTATATTTGAAGGTTCAGCAGCCATTTTGTTTCCCCATTAAGCACTGTATGTTATCTTTTATTTCTCTGCTTATAGGTACATATTCTCCTTCTTCCAGAAATGCCACTGTAATTCTTTGTGGTTTTATTTATTTTGTTTTACTTCTTATGGTTAGATTACAATTTCTGCTGATAGGTAAGATTTGTGTTAAAGAAAAGATATGTTCTTGTTTCTGATCTTTTTCTTATATCTGCTTCAGGTAGGGACTGTCTTGTGGTATGAATTGTTTTACAGTGTAGGTATTTCATTCATTGCATGCAAATTTGTGCATTAGCAATAACTAAGAGTTAGAATAAATAAGGCTAATTTATGGAGGGATACTATTTTAATACTTAGTTAAACCATATCCTGAAGAATCTCAATTATTTTGCCACCCACAGAAAAATAACTTGCTTATCCAAAAGCACCACCACCCACCAAAAATCATACAGACACAGTGAGGAAGTTTATATGTGGAGATAGAATGTAAAATGCAGGATTTCAAGGGTAGCTGATGATGACTTGTACGTGTGTGTGTGTGTGTGTGTGTGTGTGTGTGTATTTATTTACACATTTAAAACTGAAGATGTTTTCTTGTTTTTCAAGTTTTTATGAGCCCAATTATAGTAGTTATTTAGAGCTAGCTGGGGTCATTTCTGAATTTCAATGCCAATTTCAGGTTTTGAATTGGGAAACTAATATGGCATAGCAGTAGACTACTGTAACCATTCAGCAGTAATGGGCAAACTGGGTTTACCTGAAAGGGAGGCTGGAATTAAGGCAGGGGGATGAGAGAAGAATAAAGCCAAAAGTGCTGATCAAGGCTCAAAGTTTAATTTGCAGTTCTGGGTTTATATACGTAAAGACCCATCCTTAGTCTCAGCTGGGTTCTTGTTTCAAAACAAGCTCAACAGGCAGTCTTGTTTCTAAGGAATACTGTGGATGTGGAATACAGACTTCCACCTGGTCAGAAGACTCCACCCCAGGTGGGCTGGGCAATGGTGGCAAACAAGGTCTGATTGGCCCGCTCAAGGCTGAGAGAAGGGTACAGACTCCATGGCGTTTCAGTCTCTCATTTTTACTTTTTTTGTGAAATATCGTCCGTATATAACATTACTACACAGGGAAACCAACTAGTATGTTGGCAAATAGAACATGCATAGTGGTTTACTGACACAAATAATGGGGTTGTATAATTAAGCTCCTGAAAATAATAAGTTGTTTTACACTTTCCCTGATTCTTTGATGAAAGAGGTAACATACATAGCATAGAAAAGTTTTTAGTACTAGAACTAAAGGTCTAACAGCTTAAGCTTGGGCTGACAAAAATCCCAGTGTCAGAAGAATGCGCTCTCAGGCTGTCATGCACAGGTGCTTGAGGTTGCTCGGCACACATTTCTGCATTTAGTCGGGACCAATGCCATTAATTAAATTTTTAGAAGATGTTCTCATACCTTTAAATAATTTTCCTGAACATTCTGAAACTCAACCTTCTAACAATAACTGCTTGGTGTATGGATAAACCTGTCAGCAAACCTTTCAGTGCCCCGTTTTATGAAGAATACTATTCAAAGGTTCTTTAAAATGACTACAATTTTTTCTCTAAGGCACTGAAGAAAAAAATATAGATCCTCTGTTTGATTACTATAGACATTTAAAATATGATTTCATTTGAGGAGTAGACTCATTTTCATTCTACTGAACTCAATGGCAAATGTGGAAGTAAACACAGAACTAATAAACATGGGTGCTTTGGTTTGTATGTAGTTTTCAAATGCCAGCATAGATACTTAACTATCTTTTTCATGCCATAATTATGCTATGAATGTAACATAATAATGTGTCCTTCCCTTTATGCTTTCTGATCTCATGCACCCATTCCTCAGTCTTGAAAGGATCAGGCATAACAGATAAACATTGGCAGCAGCCCTCCATCCAGTCATATCTCCACTGTTGGAATATTTCTATAATTTCTCCATTGTTATTTGCTGTTGGCACATCATCAACTGACAACTTATATAAGTCATTGTGGAATCAGAGGCCTATGGCCAAATTTGCAAACCCCCAAATTGGAGAAACTTACCCCTTCAATCGACTGCTTTTACATGTGCACAAAAGCATTGGATTTCCCAGCAACCACCTTGCTTTTATTTAATTTTAAGGCCATAGGCAATTGCAGTGAACACACCATCAGGTGATGCTGTATACTATTATGCAAAGACATTTTGTTCCAGTCTATTGTAAAAAAAAGGGGGGGGGGCAACTGAAATCAACTGAAAAGAAGACACTTTGGCATTAGAAGGACCTGTATTTCCAGTATACCTTCTGGGAGAGTGGGAGAGCCAAAGTCCCATTGGTAGTGCTGTGTAGGAATTAAGGACTTTGACTGGTACAGGCATAAGAGTCAAGAAGGCTGGAGTATTTTGCTTTTCATTCTGGATTAATGGTAGGCCAGTATCCTGAGTGGAAGAAGCCTACTATTGATATACAGTTCATGAAAATTATTTAGTATCATGCTTTATGATCTCCAAGAAAACTTTGCATTTGGGCTCTTGACATATTTCATAGCATTGACAGAGAAGTGTCATGTCATAGCCACAACATTGACAAGTAGTAGAACTGGAGCTGTATAGTAATTTCCTCTTTGGGAACAGAGATCCCTGTACCTCTGAGACTCACAGTAAAGATTTTTGTATCTTTACTTTGAGATATTTTTGCTATGCTGGCAGAATAGCTTATGCAGAGTCTATAGATAATTCTCCGTAGAGAAGTGTCTACTGAACCATTAGGAAACCACATACTTTTCAAACAGATATCCACTTTATGGTAAGGATGAACTTTAGGTTTGAATTTATATCCTGAGCTTAGTTTCGTAAAGTAATTGTGTTTCAGGTTGTTTCCCATGGATCCTTGCTTTCTGCCTGTCTAGACTAATGCTTTGTTGCCCACTCCTTTCATTGTTGTTATTTGGTGTGTTCCTCTAGCTGACAGAACAAGGTGACACCAATAAAATCTCTGCCCTCAGTACACTTCCAGAAGGATTGCTTGTTGTTTTCTTAGTTGTTTCCTAGTGTATTGAATTTACACATACTGACTAGTTGCAATGGTGAAGAAGCCTGCTGAGAGTCTTTGCTAAGTATTTGTTAGCTCATTACTTAAACTTGTGGAATCCTCAAGCAGTGTTCCATGTGAGCTCAGGACTTGTTTGTGGTTTTCTGTACCTTTGTTGCATTGTTGAGTGCAATCATAATTGCAATTCACCAAGTCTAAAATCTAAATGACCTTTAAGAATCTAGTCAGTTGTTTATAAGAGTGTTTTATTATTTCATATATCTACTACTGAAGGCTCATTTTTAATTTTCACCAAAATCCTGAAAAAGTAAGTCAAATTATCTTTGCTTTCTAGATAAGAAAACACGACATACAAAAGATTAAAATAGCTTATCTTTGGGATTAGTGAGTTAATTAAGACATCTTATTGCTAAGGCTGACTGACCTTCTGTGCAAAAACCCCTCAATAAATGAAAGTTTTAGCATGGTTGTTTGTGATTTATATTGATGCTGGTTCCTTAATTGAGCCTCAGTATAGCTAAGCGCTATTCTTCTGAGTCTGAAGTCTTTGGTGGTTTTAGATACCTTTAGGAATACAAATGATATGAACAGTAAATGCAGTTTTTTTTCTTCTCCTTCTGTAGCAGAGTTTGTAACTATTTCCAAAAAGCCAGATGTTAGTGGCCTTCTGGACTATATTCCCTTTCCTATGGCCGGTTTTAGCTTACAAAAACCAACCTCAGCTACTCGGGCTGACACTGTGGTTTGTGCCAATGACTGAACAGATAGTGGCCATGATGTGACTCAGCACAGCTCTCCTGGCATGGCTTCAGACTCAGCAGATCAGCAGTCTGCCTGTGTGCAATTTTGGTCTGCGGTGGAGAGGCTTATCTTGAAAGAAAACAAAGCAACATGCCAATGGAAGTCAGTTGATGGCTCCAACTTCTCTGTGTGGTGTTATGTGTCAGGTTTATGAACCATATGGCCAGAGAGCTATTTTATTGTAGGGCCAGTTAGCACACAGACTCATGTCAGATTCCAGATAAATAAGTTTACATTTTGTGCCGAGAGCATTTTTATCAGAGGGTGCTGTGTTTTACAAGTATGCACACGAGAACAAGTTGCCTACTGTACACAATGCAACTGATAGATTCCTCAGGGACCCACAGAGAGGTCTTTCCTGTGTCAATAAAGCACTCTTTGTTTCACAGACATTTGGACCCATTTGGACTGGAATGTTTGAATTAAAAAACAGATGAACAGGCTCTGCTCTGCTGGTGCCTATAAATTGGGGCTATTGCTTTGTGACATGTAATGACTATATCTTGCAAGGAAGAGAAGTGTGTTTGTTTTTCCGATTTCTTTAACAAATGTCTTTGAAATTACGTGCATGCTGAAATTTTGGTGACAGGACTAAGGCAACAAGTGACTCACTGTGAACCTTCCGTTTCAGACTTTAATGTTTCTCAGGTTCTGACCAAAATCTTGGGTTTTGTTCATGTGATTCTGTGTGAATTCACAGTTAAATGTTGTGGGTTCTTTGTGTCTCTGCTCCGCTGCCTGGCATAAGCCCCAGGTTACAAAGTGGTATCACTTGCTGTGGACAATCCTGGAATATGGCTAATAAGATGTTTAGTTGCAGGTACATTTATTATGGATTCAGTTCTTTGTTGTCTTGTGAGTCATCTGAAATACCAATGTTGGAAGTGAAAAATGGAATATGAGCAATTCTATGTGATTGTGAATACTTAATTGGGTGGTGTTTGCTGCACTAATACAGTTTATTTTCTGCAGGGGCTTCCTACTGCTCCTGCTGTTTCCATGTGTGCCTCTGTATCCAGAGGATGAGTGTTCAGAATAGAAACAGAAGATATTCAGTCAGAGGATATGGAGTCAGCTTCAAGTGGGTATGGAAGAAAATTTACCATTGCTGATAGAGGACGACCAGAACTACAGAATTAGAAGAAGCATATCTAGTTTAGCAATTATCCAAAAATATTAATGATTCTCCTGGATTGTTATTATCTTTAGGATAAGTTATTTCAGTTTGTTGTATTTTGCATTTAATGCTCCACCTTCTACCTCTTCCTCTTTGTAATAGCAATCAGGTAACATGATTGCTGCTGGAGATTGAATCTACTTGGGAGAAAAGGAAGAAAGCGCTCCGCTACCTAACCACACTCCCAGCGATATTTCTTCTGTAAATCTCCTTTATACTCATTGTACAAACTTCAAAGTTCATTATACTAACTCTGACCCTGAATAGGTGATTATGAAATAAGGTTCCCGTACTAGACACTTTTCTTCTAGAAATCTGGACATCACTTTCAGGGTTTGTAGTCATAATTTTGTAAATTGTACAGATTTCTTTCAGAGGAAAATAAAATGTTGCTGGATGAAAAAGTAAGGTAGGTCTGCATCTAGAGTGTGTGAATTAAGTTCCTAGAGTTAGGCTAGTGTTAGCTTTATGAGTCTGATATTACAATAGGTAGACATGCATCAAGAGTGACTGAGATTTTTGTTATATGGAACTGGGAATGGGCATGAAAGAGCTTTTTTTTCTAATATAGTTCTAGAGCTTCCTTTGTTGTCCTTATGTTACCTGATTGCTATTACAATGAGGAAATATATTGCTTCCTAATAGATTCTACACCAATGTTAATTCCTCAGTTTGCACAAGTAAATCATAAAATTGACCTTTCCCCTTGTTCTGTTTTATCTTTTCCTTTAATTGCATTAGCTTCAAGCAGTCTAAGAAAATGTAACAGAAGATGCAACACTGTTCTGATTGCCATGCCCAACGGGCAAGCAAATGTCATGCACAGTTTAGAAAATAGAGAAGTTGGCAGTTCTAATAATGCCTATTCTTCACCAAAATTATCTTTATGAACTCCTTGCCCAGAGCATGAAGTGGTCTGTGAGAGGCTTTGGTTGATTTACTCATGGTGAAAACAAGTAGATAGGGTGGATATTAAAATATTTAATATTCTCTTGCTTTTTGTAATATAGCATATATATTATGCCTTTTTTATTCAGTTTTAAAAACAAAATCATAGATAACTGTAGCACAATTTAAATATTAATACAACAAGAAACCTGTGATTGGGCAGGGAAAAGGAAGACCGAGTTAAGAGTTTCAGAGACAGGGACAGGAAGAGAGGAGAAAGAGGAGGAAGGTGAGAAAAGATGGATGGAGAATAGGAGGAACCTTATCCATGTGGCTTTTATAGCCATAGGTAGCTATGAATATCATAAAATAATAGAATGGTTGGGAAAATTTGTCTAATTCAGGTGGGCAGCTTGTATCATTATCAATTGGCTCTGAATTTATTGTGAACTGAGAATTAATTGAGATATATACACTGACTGATAATTATACGCTGACTGATAATTATATGCTTCTAGAGTTTTGATTTACTGTACTGGGCTACAGGGATTTGTGACAACTAACCACAGGGGGTAGATGGCTGTGAAGGTACAAGCAGTTCTGAGACAGGTGAACTGGAGCAGAGAAGACCACCACCTGGGGCTAGCCATGGGGGCAGCGAGACCAAGACTACCAGGACCAGAGAGTAGCACTAGCATGGGATGGTGCGTTCATTTAATATTTCCTGCAACAGATAGCTATGCTTTACATCAAAGATCATGAATCAGCTCATAATTATCTTCTCTACTGCCCAAAGCCAGAGGAGTTTGCTCTTAAGAAAGTACTGTTCATACATCATGTTTAAAACCATATTCAAAAGGAAATTGCCATTCCATCTGCATTATCTCATTCAATAAATTATATTTACTTGACAGATATATGCTGGGTCCCATGTTAAATGTTAGAGAGACCACAAAAACAAGAAGGCAAAAGTCATTGCTCTCTCTGTGTGCTAACATTTTTAATGTAGGAAAAATGGAAGGGAAAAGAGAAGAATAAGAGGTCAGACAGTGATGTGTGTGATAGGAAAGAAATATATTAGCCAAGAAGACTAGTAGGCAATGCATTGTACTTAAATTTTCACCTCCAGATCTGGCCAACAGTCTGGCACCATCTGGTGACTCTCTTGGAAGGCAAACCATTGATCATTGTCTTAAGAGGTCTCCTGGAAAGAGATCTGAGACAGGGAGAAGTGTGAGTTTCAGCTTCTTTCTTTAGCTAGTAGGGCAGCTCCTGACTGCCCTCTTAAAGTTTCCAGCACTTTTCTCAAGGCAGTCTTCCTTATTGTAATCTTTTTTCTAGTTTCTACTATTTTCCTTTCAACATGTCTCTTTAGGATGGATGCTGGCAATACCTTTGCTATTACTACCCCAAGAACAGCATTTTCTCTTTTGGATATATTGCCTTGGGCAATACAGATGCTAGTGTTGATGTGTTCATGAGATGGCTTGGCATTGTTAGTGACACAAGTGAGGCAAAGAGAAACTAATGCCAGTTTATGGAAAGAAATTTTTCTGCAAGAAACTCAAGATAACTCTTTTAGTAGACTGTTGGATGAATAGTATCCAACAGTCTACTGGGCTAGGTGAGGACTGGAATGAAATAAAGTAGGGGAGTGGTTGGAATTTTAGACACATCTAGAAGAATGATATGGTAAAATCATAGAGAGCCTTTCTAGAGTTTATAGCCAGTGTCAGATTGGAAGATTCTAATACATACTTTTGAATTACACCTACTGCTTGGAGAGTATTCTGCATGGTAGCAAAGGTGGAAGGAGGCTCCTGAAGAAGATGATGGCGATCACAGAGGGAGTAAAGAGTGAGGATGCATCATGTCAATTTGAGAATAACGTCTTCCAAAGGTTATAACATGCTAAGAGAACAGCCTGAAATGATGCCAAGTTTAGCAACTTATCTTCTATGTTTTAAGGGCCACTTTTGGTAAAGGGGTTTAGGGAACGTTTAATATTGGTTGTCTTAGCATGACTCACAACTGGCATTTTGAGTGGGAATTTTATGAGAAATATCTATGCTGAAGACATAAATTAGGGATCATTAGTAAGTAGGTGATATTTAAAGTTAAGAGAATTATTGAAATTCTTAAAATTGTTGATTCTTAAACACTTAGTCTGGTACTGTAATTATAATTTTTACTATAAATATATGATGGTTGGGTCAATTCAGTCAACCTTAAGAAACATAGACATGCACATACTTAACACACACACACATACACACACATGCGAGCACACACATGTGTATTTGTGCAGGTGCGCATGTGGACAAACAAGCACCTGGAAATGTGCTTATCTGTTTGAATGTTAATATATCTTTATAAAGTCATAGGTGGTCATACCAAGTATGAATATATCAAAAAATCTGTTGACAAATACTGTTTTTGAGAAGGCATTTTATTTAAATGCTGGGAAGTGAGTGTAATCACTGCTTTTCCTGCCAAGCAGAATTAAATTATAACTCTGAGGAGAGAACATAAGGAGCATTATTGCAGATATCTTCTAAACGGCAGTCTCCTTTTAGAATGCAACTATTTTAAGCCATTTGTTTACAGTGTGGTATATTTATATGTATAAAATTTCAAATATTTAGACCTGTCATTTCTCTTAACTTTCTAGGATTTTTCTAATAAAAGATCATTCGCAATAATGAAGTCTTTATCATCCAAACCACTAGATTTAGTGTCCTCTGGTGAAAGTATCCTACAGCTAACCAGCCATAGGAATTTGCAGCAAAAATTCACCAGTCACTTTGTTTGAAATGAAAAATAAGTTGGAACTCTGATATGTATACTGTCCCACACACTCTCTGTGATGTCACCAGATCTGTCAAAATGGGCCAGGAACTCCAGTGATGCCTGGAGGGAAGTCTGGATCCACCTCTCCCTTTTATCCTCATAACCATCTTCCCAGGTAACTTTCTTTTTGTCTCTGAAGCATAATTTAGTCTGACAATTCCTTAATTATTTGGTCTCAGAATCTCATAGTTCAGCCAGCCCATCTAAATGAGTTCATTTAACATTTGTCCTGATACAGAATGCCCATCACATCCTTGAGAGTAGTTATTAAATCTATTAATCTATTTGCAGAGTGTCAGCAACTCATTAGCTGGGATAGTAGTCCTTTTCATTTCTTTTGTCCAGCCAAATATATTTAAAAACCTCCACTTCTTGTTCATTTTACTGTATTTGTAAACATCATTGTGGTTTAGTGGTTCTCAAAGTTTACTGTATGCAGGGGTTACTTAGAGGGTCATGATGAATGTTGTAGGACTCCCTATTCCAGAGTGATTTTTCTGGATCAGGGATGGGTTCCAACAATGTACATATTTGTGTGTGCATGTGTGTGTGTGTGTGTGTGTGTGTGTGTGTGTGTGTGTGTGAGAGAGAGAGAGAGAGAGAGAGAGAGAGAGAGAGAGATCAATGGTCAACTTCTATTTAACCTCTATTGTTGCTCCTCAGGAGCCTTCTACTTTGTTTCTTGAGATGTCTTTCATAGTCCTGGGTCTTGCCAGTTAATCTAGGTTGGATGCCCAGAAAACACCAGAGATTTTTGTGTCTTGGCTTTCCCAGAGCTGGGGTTACCATAATACAGCACCACACTCCATTTGGAAATCATACTCAAGTCCTCACAGTTGTTCAGGGAGCACTTGCAATATGGATTTGAATGACTGTCACATCATTAATGAATGAAAAATTTAAAGATAGTTTATCACAAATTTGTATCAGAAAAGTCAGTTATAGCCTTCCAACCCTTCAACTGCCCAGTCCTTTCTGCTGGGGTAGACTCTTGGCTGGTCTGTGCCAGTAGAGACTCCACCTCTTGATCCATCTTAGAGAACCCATTGCACTCAGAGCAGTTGGTAAGAACCCCCAAACACACACACCTCTAGAGTCCCAGAGCTGCTTCTGGAGGCCTAGTGGACTTGGACCCATCAGCCACAAAATCCCCCGCCCTCCCAAATACCACTCCCCTTCTGCCCCTTTTCTCCTTCTGCTGCCTGGTCCTTTCTGCTGGGGCAGAGTCTTGGTTGGGCTGCACCAGTGATGGTGTTATATCCAAATCCATCCATGTTCACTCAGAGCAGCTGAGAACCTGCTGCACTCAGAGCAGTTGACCCACCAGTCTGACGGCCTCTCAGGAGATCTTCTGCAGCCAGCACAACAGATCAGCACCTTATCTGCCACTGTGAAGAGTTCCCCATCAGAAGGCCCAACATGTGATCTGTTACAGCCATGGCTGCAGGCCTACCAGGAGACCTGAAGCAACCAAGGGTTAAAAGAGGTAGATTCTAATCAATCACCCAGACCAACAAACACCAGTGATATCCAGATGGTGAAAGGCAGGAACAAGACCATAAGCAACAGAAGCCAATATACAAGGGCATTATCGGAACCTAGTTCTCCTATTACAACAAGCCATGAATACAACAACACACCTGAAAATCAGGAAGCTGACCTAAAAATCCTATCTCATTAAGATAATAGAGTCTTTTAAGGAGGATAGCAATTACTCACTGAAATACAGGAAAACACAGGTAAACAGGTGAAGGACTTGAATAAAGTGATCCAAGGCCTAAAAGTAGAAATAGAAACAATAAAGAAAACACGAATGGAGGCAAACCTGGTAATGGAAAACCTGAGAAAGAGGTCAGAAATTACAGATGTAAGTATCACCAACAGAATACAAGAGAAAGAAGAGAGAATCTCAGGTGTAGAAGATACCATAGAAGAGATAGACACAACAGTCAATGAAAATGCAAAATGCAAAAAGCTTCTGACCCAAAACACAGGAAAACCAGGACACAATGAGAAGATCAAACCTTACTAATGATTTAGTTATAGAAGAGAGCAAAGATTCCCAAATTAAAGGGCCAGTAAATATCTTCAAAAAAATTATAGAAGAAAACTTCCCTTACCTAAAGAAAGAGATACCCATGAACATACAAGAGCTCTACAGAACTCTAAATAGACTGGACCAGAACAGAAATTCTACCCATTACAGCATGATTAAAACTCCAAATGCACTAAACAAAGAAAGAATATTGAAAGCAGTTGGGGAAAAAGGTCAAGTAACATATAAAGGCAGACCCATCAGAACTACACTGGGCAGATGTCATACAGACCTTCAGAGAACATAAATGCCAACCCAGGCCACTATACCCAGCAAAACTTTCAATTACCATAGACGGAAAAAACAAGATATTCTATGACAAAAACAAATTTTCACCATATCTTTGCACAAATCCAGCTCTACAAAAGATAATAGGTGCAAAATACCACTATAAGGAGGTAAACTACACCCTGGAAAAAGCATGAAGATAATGGTTCAACAAACCCCAGAGAAGATAGCCACACAAATATAATTACACTTTAACAACAAAAATAACAGGAAGTAACAATCACTATTTGTTAATATCTTTTAACACCAATGGACTCAATTCCCCAATAAAGAGACATAGAGTGACAGACTGGATATGTAAAGAGGACCCAACATTTTATTGCATGCAAGAAACCCAGCTCAGTGACAAAGACAGTCACTACCTTAGATTCAAATGTTGGATTCAAATTTTCCTAGCAAATGGTCCCAAGAAACAAGCTCGAGTGGCCATTCTTATATTGAATAAAATCGACTTTCAAACAAAAGTTGTCAAAAAAGATAAGGAAGGACACTTCATAATGGCCAAAGGAATAATCTACCAAGACAAACTCTCAATTCTGAACATCTATGCTCCAAATGCAAGGGAACCCATATTCGTAAAAGAAACTTTAATAAAGCTCAAAGCACACATTGTACCCCACACAATAAAAGTGGGAGACTTCAACACCCCATTCTCAGCAATGGACAAATCATGGAAACAGAAACTAACCCAAAAACAGTGAAACTATCAGAAGTTATGAACCAAATGGATCTACTATATATTTATAGGACATTTTATCCTAAAGCAAAAGAATATACCTTCTCAGCACCTCGTGGTACCTTCTCCAAAACTGAACATATAATTGGTCACAAAAACAGGCCTCATTAGATACAGGAATATTGAAATAATTCCATGCATCCTATCAGATCACCATGATCTAAGGCTGGTTTTAAGTTCCAACGAAACCAACAGAGAACGCACATACACCTGGAAGCTGAACAATTTTCTAATCAATGATAACTTAGTCAAGGAAGACATAAAGAAAGAAATTAAAGACTTTAGAATTCAATGAAAATGAGGACACATCATACCAAAACTTATCAGATACAATGAAAGCAGTGCTAAGAGGAAAATCACAGCTCTAAGTGCCTCCGGGGGAAAAAAAAACTGCAGAGAGCTTACACCAGCAGCTTAACAGCACACCTGAAAGCTCTAGAATAAAAAGAATCAAATATACCCAAGATGGGTAGATGGCAGGAAATAATAAAACTCAAGGCTGAAATCAACCAAATTGAAACAAAAAGAATTATACAAAGAATCAACAAAACCAGGAACTGGCTCTTTGAGAAAATCAACAAGAATGACAAACCCTTATGCAGACTAACCAGAGGGCACAGAGGCACTACCCAAATTAACAAAATCAGAAATGACAAGGGAGACATAATAACAGAAACCGTGGAAATGCAAAAAAAAATCATCAGATCTTACTACAAAAGCTTATACTCAGCCAAATTGGAAAATCTGGATGAAATGGACAATTTTCTAGGCACATACCAGGTGCCAAAGTTAAAACAGGATCAAACAAACCATTTAAATTGTCCCATAACCCCTGTGGAAATAGAAGCAGACATTAACAGCCTCCCAATCATAAAAAGCCCAGGGCCACATGGGTTTAGTGGAGAATTCTATTAAACCTTCAAAGAAGAGCTAATACCAATACTCTTCAAACTATTCCACAAAGTAGAAAGACAAGGAACACTACCCAATTCGTTCTATGAAGCCACAATTATGCTTATACCTAAACCAAACAAAGACCAAACAAAGAGAACTTCATATGATTTTCCCTTATGAACATTGATACACAATGTTCATAGTCAATAAAATTCTTACCAACTGAATCCATGAATACATCCAAATGATCATTCACCTCAATCGAGTAGCCTTCATCCCAGAGATGCAGGGATGGTTCAATGTATGGAAACCCATCAGTGAAATGATCATTTCATTAGATGCTAATAAACATTTGACAATATTTAGCATCCCTTCATGTTAAAAGTTTTTGAAAGATCAGGAATTAAAGGCCCATACCTAAACATAGTAAAAGCAATATACCAGTAGCCAACATCAAACTAAATGGAGAGAAAGTTTAAGTGATCCCTCTAAAATTGAAAACCAGACAATGCTGCCCAATCTCTCCCTATCTATTCAGTACAGTACTTGAAGCTCTAGATAGAGCAATTAGACAACAAAGATATACAAATTGGAAAGGAAGATGTCAAAATATCACTATTTGCAGATGAAATGATCATATCCTTAAGTGACCCCAAAAATTCTACCAGAGAACTCCTAAGGCTGATAAACAACTTCAGCAAAGTGACTGGACATAAAATTAACTCAAACAAATCAGTAGCCTTCCTCTACTCAAAGAATAAACAAGCTGAGAAAGAAATTAAAGAAATGACACCCTTCACAATTGTCACAAATATTATTACATACCTTGGTTTGACTCTAACCAAGCAAGTGAAAGATATGTATGATAAGAACTTCAAGCCTCTGAGGAAAGAAATAAAAGAAGATCTCAGAAGATGGAAAGATCTCCCATTCTCATGGATTGGCAGGATTAATACAATAAAAATGGCCATCTTGCTGAAAGCAGTCTACAGATTCAATTCAATCCTCATCAAAATTCCAAATAAATTCTTCATAGAGCTAGAAAGAGCAATCTGCAAATTCACTGGAATAATAAAAAAAAAAAACACAAGATAGGGAAAACTACTCTCAACAACAAAAGAACTTCTGGGGGAATCACCATCCCTGACCTCAAGCTCTAATACAGAACATAGTGATAAAAGTGTCTGGTATTGGTATGTAGAAAGGCAGGAAGATCAATGGAATAGAACTGAAGACCCAGAAATGAACCCACACACCTATGAGCACTTGATATTTGACAAAGGAGCTAAAAACATCCAGTAGAAAAAAGACAGAATTTTCAATAAATGGTGCTAGATCAAATGGAGGTCAGCATGTAGAAAAATACAAGTTGACCCATTCTTATTTCCTTGTACAAAACTCAAGTCCAAGTAGATCAAGGAACTCCACATAAAACCAGATACACTGAAGCTTATAGAGGAGAAAGTGGAGAAAAACCTTGAACATCTGGGCACAGGGAAAAATTTCCTGAACAGAACACCAATGGCTTATGCTCTAAGAATAAGAATCAACAAATGGGACCTCATAAAATTGCAAAGCTTCTGTAAGGCAAAGGACACTGTCAATAGGATAAAACGGCAACCAATAGATTGGGAAAAGATCTTTACCAATCCTACATTGGATAGAGGGCTAATAGCTAATGTATACGAATAACTCAAGAAGTTAGACTCCAGAGAATCAAATAACACTATTAAAAATTGGGTACAGAACTAAACAGAATTTTCAACTAAGGAAACTTGAATGGCTCTGAAGCACCTAAAGAAATGTTCAACATCCCTAGTTATCTCAGAAATGCAAACCAAAACAAGACTCCACCTCACACCAGTCAGGATTGCTAAAATCAAAAACTCAGATGATAGCAGATGCTGGCGAGGGTGTGGAGAAAAGAGGAACATTCCTCCATTGCTGATGGAATTGTTAGCTAGCACAACCATTCTGGAAATCAGTTTGGAGATTCCTCAGAAAATTAGACAGAGTACTACCTGAGTACCCAGCTATACTACTCCTGGGCATATACCCAGACGGTGCTCCAACATGTAATAAGGACACATGCTCCACTATGTTCATAGTAGGCTTATTTATAATAGCCAGAAGCTGGAAAGAACCCAGATGTCCCTCAATAGAGGAATGGATACAGAATCTGGTATATATACACAATGGAGTACTACTCAGCTATTAAAAACAATGATTTCATAAAATTCTTAGGCATATGGATAGATCTAGAAAATATCCCGAGTGAGGTAACCCAGTCACAAAAGAACACAAGTGGTATGCACTCACTGATAAGTGGATATTGGCCCAAAAGCTCAGAATAAACAATGTACAATTCAAAATTCACATGAAGCTCAAGAAGAAGGAAGAACAATGTTTGGATGTTTTGGCTTTTCTGAGAAAGGGAAGAAAATACTCACTGGAGCAATTATGGAGATAAAGTATAGAGCAGAGACTGAAGAAATGTCCATCCAGAGACTGACGTACCTGGGGATTCATTCTATAAGCAGTCACCAAACCCAGACACTATTGTGGATGCCATGAAATGTTTGCTCAAAGGAGCCTGATGTAGCTGCCTCCTGAGAGGCCCTGCCAGAATCTTACAAAAATATAGAGGCAGATGCTAGCAGCCAACCAATGAACTGAGCGTGGAGTCCCCAATTAGAGAAAGGATTAAAGGAGCTGAAGGGGTTTGTAACCTTATAGGAAGAACAACAATATCAACCACCAGATTCCCAGAGCTCCCAGGGACTAAGCCATCAACCAATGGGTACACGTGGCTCCAGCTTCACTTGTAGCAGAGGAATGCCTTGTCAGGCTTGACAGATGCCCTCATGTAGCGAAATCTATGGAGGCTAGGTGGGAATGGGTTGGGTCGAGGGACATCCTCACAGAAGCAGGAGCGTTGGGGATGGGATAGCAGTTTTTTGGGTGGGGGACCTGGAAAGGGAATAATATTTGAGATGTAAATAAAGAGTATATTCAATAAAACAATTCATTGATAAACCACATTCAATTAAAAAAAAGTCAGTTACAAAGTAGTTTGTGGAGCTGGGTATGATGGTCATGCCTTTAGTATAGCAGTCAAGAAGAAGAGATAGGCATGTCTCTTTGAGTTCAAGTGTAGTTTGGTTACACAAGGAGTTCCAGGCCAGGCAGAGCTGTATAGTGAAACTGTCTCAAAAAGAAAAAAAAAACACAACAGCAACATCAAAATATTGTGTACTATATTTCACTTTTAAAATGCTTCAACCTTAGGGTATTTTATGCCCTATGTTAGTGAATTTGGGAATTTAAGTAACTTATTCTTCAGTTCTGTCATGTGGGAACATTACACAAGACAGAAAGGAGGTCGTGGGCAGACTATGAGGCCTGGAGAGTGATGTTATGATAGATACAATGACTGGGAGAGGCCAAAGCTGTAAAAGGGTTGGAATTCTAGGTAATCAAGTGAGTGACATTTTTGGGCAAAGATGCAAAGAGTCTAATTGGTTTAAAAGGAGACAGAATTAGTTTTTGTATTTCTTTCTAATTTGGAGGAGGCAGTAATTCAGCTTAACCTCTTTTAAACATAAACTCCACCTTTTAAAATCACTTAGAGAACCTGCCTTCAACTGATAGAAAAACAAAAAAAAAACAAAACAATATGAAGATCCTTTAGCCTTTAGTCTCTTTTAAAAGCAGACTGAACTCGTTGGGGTTGGAGGAAGGTTTGTGTGTTGGAAGCCAATATCTTTCTTTCTTTTTTTCTAAAATGTCTGGTTTCCTCTTGCTTGAATTTTAATGACAATATGGCCACTGTTTTAGTTTTGTTGGGGGCTTTCCTTTCAGTCTTAGGAGCAACAGTTTGAAACCAGATGATTCTTAGAGAACTCTTCTGAGGAGTCCAGCTGCCTCTCAGCTGTGATCACTCATTGTTCTGAAATAAGGAGCTTATGTTTAACTAGCCACCCTTTAAACTGTCCCTATACAAAGCTGTTTCTGTCCAACATAGACTGGGTACTCCCTTTGCTCGAGGCTCAGCTGCATGGTCTGCTGAATTAATCACAGGATGCTTACATCACACTCTCTAAAGACTTCACCCTAACACTTGAACTCTCTGTTCCTTTTAAATGTCCCCTTGATGGCTAGGAATTGGAGAGCAATCTAGTTCTAGGGGGACAGTGTAGAAAGAATTCTCTTAAAAAACTATTGAAAACAATGGGCATTAAATTGTCGTCATGTCTGTACTGTTTAGAACAAAAAAAATCTAGAACACACAAACAAAAAAAGAATTTGGGGGTGATTAATGAGAGAAATTTGCAATCTGGAATTTATGGTAATCATTGCAAAACTTTTAATTATTTTAAGTAGGATTGAGAGTATTTGTTCCAGGGTCTCAGACATTCACACCTTAGCTGAACTGGCTAGGGATCTAGATCTTAGGGTTCTAGAGCACTAAAGCCCTGACCAGCTACATCTAAACCTGGATTTATGAAAGATTTCCCAGGGAATAACTTGTACTGGCTTTTTAAGTTTTCTGTAATTTTAAAGATATTCCAAGATTTTAAAAAGTTCAAAGGAGAGGAGGATGAAGATTATATTTAGCATACAAAAATCAAAACCTTTATAGAAGTTTAGCTACAAAGAAACTTATTAAAAGAACATCTGCTAAGAGTGAGACAAAAGTGACTTAGGTAGTGCTGTTGGTGTACAGGAAGCAGCGAAGGATGCTATTTGGGGGAATTAGAGATCAGCAAAGCCAAGTAACTAAAGCATTCTGAGCATGGAGGAAGACAGTCTGGTCCCTCTTAGGAAAGTTGCTAATAAAAATGAATTTCAAAAGGAAGAGAGAAGAGTTTAATAAAGAATGTATTTAATATACCTGTGTACATATTTAAAATATAACTTTAAACTCAAATTTGAAAACTAGTGCCAGGCTAGCAGGTGATGAAAGAGGCTTATTTATTTATTTATTTATTTATTTATTTATTTATTTATGTGTATATATATATATATATATTTATATTTATTTATTTTTCAAAGAGAAAGTTGAATGGAAGTCAGTCTTTTCTGGAGTAGTGATTGTAAAGAGCCTTAGACACATCCTTCTCTTCCAGATTCTTCCTTTTTGGAATACCGTGACTGTCCAGATTCATAGGCAGGTGGTATTTAAACTCTGCACAAGATGATTGCAGATTTGTTTTAACCATACTAGCAAAAGTTTCCTGGTCATGTTTGACCCTTTTATAATCCTGTTTAGTCCTCTACCTCTTCACTCTTCAGGTAGGATGCTAAGAATAATTTCATGAAAAGACCTTTGCAAATTATGTCTCTTTGGATCAGGTACATTTCTTCGAGGTCTTGTGGCATCTTAGGTATATCACATTTTGCTGAATTTTCCTTTTGTATATTTACCTTATGAAACAGTAATTTAAGTGTTTTCAGTAGCTTAGTGTATTGCATTGTTTTACTTAATAAATGCTTTAAAATGAAAGAAGTAAAACTAAGACTCTACTTTGGACCCTATCCTCTAGTGACAATGATATCATTGGAGACTGAAGTGTGCTTACAGCTAATACAAGGGAAAAATTTTAGATGATTCAACCTGTGCAAGGCACATATCTGTCACAGAGGAGGTTTTTCAATAAATTTTAGTTATATGAAATTAAAGGTCATTATCATCTTTTCTAGGAGTAGTCTGACTGTTATTTTAAGGAATAGTCCATTAGAATGTCAACAGCATGTAGATTTAGGTATGGGTGAATTTCTTCATAAATTAATAACTACATTGACTTCTAATTATAAAGAATCTGAACATGTCATTTTATAATAAGATCTTTATATTTACCTAGGTCATAGGAAATCCTCTAATATTCTTATGATGCTTATATGAAACTTAGGAGCTGGGATTTGGATTCTGAAATCTATAATTGTGAGACTCATTGTTCATTTCTAAACAGAATTGTCTTTGCTTTGCTCAGCGTGCTCTTCAAGAAGAAAGGAACAGGACACAAAGGCAAAAATAGTCAAGTTTGATTAGATGAAGATAAAACACTTCTTTATTATACATAGATAGCTTTCAAAGGGAGACATATAGATGGCCAAATTTAAATAAAGAAATGTTAGTGTTACTGATCACATGGGAATGAAAACAGAGCCACAGTGTTCCTATTACTTCACAACATTGAGAATAATTATATTTTCTTTTCAAGACACTAAGTGCTGGTGTGAATACAGAAAAGAGGAACTTTGTATAGCATCCTGGCTCAAAGTGAAGCTGCTATGGAAAAGAATGTTAAAATTAAACCTTCACGATCCAGTCTTCCCACTGCTGGGTATATATCCAAAGGGAATGAGCTTAGTACTTTGAAGAAATATTTCGGGTTTCCATAATTATTGAAATACTATTTAAAATAGCCAATAATGCTATCAATCTAAATGTACATGTACCATAGACTACTATTCAGCCATAAAAACATTGTATTAAGTGAAATACAAAATGACAAGTGCCACATGATGTCACTGTAAACAGTTCATTTAATAAAAGTTGAAAGTGTTGTAATATTTATTAGGGGGCAGAAGTAGTGATGGGAAAGGGAAAGGTTGGGAAAGTTTAGTCAATGAGTATTCTGTTACCACTTGATAGGAAGAACCAACTGTGATGTGCTTCTATCAGGATACTGATTCTTTTTTTTTTTAATTTTTATTTTCTATATTCTATGTTTACATTCCAAAGGCTTTCCCCTTTCCCAGTTCCCCCCACCATATGTCCCATAATTCCTCTCCCCCCAACCATTCCCCAGTCATCCCCCCCTCCCCCCACGATTTCTCTGTTCTGGGTCTACAAAACTGGATCCAATCTTTTCAGGCCCAGGGTCCTCTCCTTTCTTCTTCTTGGGAATCATTTGACTTGCTAATTGTGCCTTGAGTATTTAGGGCTTCTGGGCTCATTAATATCCACTTATCAGTGATTGCATTTCATGTGTATTCTTTTGTGATTGGGTTAACTCACTCAGGATGATATTTTCTAGGTCTAACCATTTACCTACAAATTGCATGAATTCATTATTTTTAATTGCTGAGTAGTATTCCATTGTATAAATATACCACATTTTCTGTATCCATTCCTTCTTTGAGGGATATTTGGGCTCCTTCCAACTTCTGGCTATTATAAACAAGGCTGCTATAAACATAGTGGAGCATGTGTCTTTATTGTATGCAGGGGAATCCTCTGGGTATATGCCCAGGAGTGGTATGCCAGGGTCCTCTGGAAGTGAATTGCCCAATTTTCTGAGGAACCGCCAAACTGATTTCCAGAGCGGTTTTTACCATTTTGCAATCCCACCAACAGTGGAGGAGTGTTCCTCTTTCTCCACATCCTCGCCAGCACTTGTTGTCTCTTGAGTTTTTAATCTTAGCCATTCTGACTGGTGTGAGGTGGAATCTCAGGGTTGTTTTAATTTGCATTTCCCTGATGACTAATGAGGATGAACACTGAAACTATTAGAAAAGAAACTGGGGAAGACCCTGGAAGACATGGCCACAGGGGAAAAGTTCCTGAACAGAACACCAATAGCTTATGTTCTAAGATCAAGAATTGACAAATGGGACCTCATAAAATTACAAAGTTTCTGTAAGGCAAAGGACACTGTCAGAAGGACAAAACGGCAACCAAGAAAGTGGGGAAAGATCTTCACCAACCCTACATCTGACAGAGGACTAATATCCAATATATACAAAGAACTCAAGAAGTTAGATCCCAGAAAACCAAATAACCCTATCAAAAAATGGGGTACTGAGCTAAACAAAGAATTTTCACCAGAAGAAATTTGGATGGCCGAGGATACTGATTCTTAAGAAGTAGAGTCAATGCAAGTATGTATGAACAAACTCTAAGATGGGCCTTATTTATTTATTTATTTATTTATTTAATTTTTGTAAAATCTTCACATGGAAATATCACATTGTACATACTATATGTCTAATTTAGTGCTTATATATGTATATATATCTATATTAACAAACAAAACCATTCTAATTAAGTAAAAGAGAAGTAGCACCCTTAAATATCTTGAATCTTTCTGCGAGTTTCTTCATTGGAAATCAGGGAGTGGCCTCGTTTCATTATGGGATCACAAATAAATCACCATAGCAGTCTTCTCTAATCTCTGTATTTCCAAAGAGCCTATTTAGCTACATTAATAACATTCATTGAGCAACACATAGTTTTAAGGTATATTCCACACTGTTCTAGATGCAAACAACATAGTAGTGTGTAGGACTAAAAAGATCCTTGCTTTGCACAGAGCCCACATTTTAGGCAAATTAGTCTAAAGTTAAACAAAGAAAACAAAACAAGTGATCAGTGCCTTGGAGTAAATAGGGCAGCATGCTGGATGATGGAGGATGTGGTTGGTATGTGATGATGGGCAGTCAAGGACGCAGAGGTCTCTGAAGACATATTAGGGATCTGTGGGTACGACCAGCTTTGGATTAAGTTTATAGTGCACAGTTCAAGTCAGAGGGTTGTTTGGAGGCATAAATTGTGAACGTTGGTTAGTCACAGATGACCAGGGATTTGGGATAGAAAGCAGCCAGCGATGGATGAGAGCCTGGCAGCTCCAGACTTGGCATCAGTGGCAGAGACTGCTCCTTCACAGCAATGTGGAGACTCTGAGCACATGACAGTGTTCTTACCACTCTCATACTCTGGCTGTCTTTGATGTTTTTAAATCTCCTTTTCATATCTTTGTTTAGCTTCATGTTTTGTAAAAATCATTCTTTGTCAGCACTTTTCTAGAATAACAGTCCACTGCCCCTGACATTGGTGATGTCATGATATAACCATTTCCATCAACCAGATGCACACAGGAGAGACTTTAATTTAGAAATTAGTAACGAGAGAGAGACATCATGAGCTCCATTTTCCTTAATGCGAGCAGTAGTGGCAGAATTCCCAAAGTAGTGGCTTGCGTCCAGTGACTGCTTTGAAATAACCTTTGCTGACTGTTCTTGATGAAAGCAGCAGTATGGAGGTCATGGGATCAGTGTTGTTCCTTCAGCACTTTTTTTCTGACTGCAGAGCCCAGTATGTTGGCTGCCTTGAGATTTCTATGAATGTCCTATCCTCTGTAAAATGTCTTTTTACTTAATTAACTAGAATTAATTTCTACTGTTTGTATTGAGAACTCTGTGTCAAGGACCTAATCTTAAAAGTAAATTTATTTATTTTTTTAAAAACGGTTTGTAAGCTTCCTCCTTTATCACAACTATAAAGGACAATGCTCTCTTCTCAGCATCCATTAGAAAGACACTAATTACTCAGTTATGTCCTCTATGCTTTTTTTTCCCCTCAAGGAACATGGTGTTGTATGAAGATGCTAGTTTCCAGTGTATCACTGAAGTGGTGTGCTATCCCAGTCTCTGGCTTAGTAAGGGATTAGGGAAAAAGGACATATTTAATTACTAATCATTTTCATTTCCAGAAAACACTTTGGCATCCATGTGACAGTCATTCTTTTGGTAGCATATGTCACCTGCATTCTATGAAACTTACCATTTTGAATCGAAGGCAAAATCTCATAAAATTTATGTGCTCTTTAATAGCTTTACAAAAGTAAAATGAAAGTAATTATACCTGCCCCTATTTGTCCAGTGCTTATAGTAGGTTAATCTTCGAAAGGCTGTTAAAAATGTTTGTGCTTCTCTGGAAGGCTTTATTTCCCATTTCTCCATCTGGCACTATACTCTCTGTTGAAGTTCTGAATTTCTTATAACTTCTGGCAATTTTATTTCCTGAAAGCTATTTTTAGAAGTTGAACTGAATGTATTTTTCTTTCTTCACTGACATGTCAGTTGGGTGAAGTGTTTTCACTATGACTACTAGAGAACTGAAAGACCATCCTCTAATGTTTATGTAAGTGAAAATGTCTCTGGGACATAGTTTCCTTAACTTAGAGATTTCCCATTATGACAAATGGAATTATAGGTGAGTAATGGAACACCCTGTTTTTCTTATTAAAAGGCCTTATGTCCTATGAGGTCAGGATTCATAAAAGGACAACTTATTTAGAATGTTGATTTTAAAACAGATTCTAGATTGAGTGTCTGAAACACCATTAGGGTGCTGCATAGCTTTGGTTTGCCACTGGAGTTTTAGAAGCCTTCTGTGTTAGCCTTGCTCATTAAGTTTTTGGTGACAGATTTGTGAGCATTTGTATGTTCCCACTTATGAATGCCCTCCATGTCTTCATAGGGTGGGGGCAATACTTTGAACAGGAATTCGCATCCTGTGGTATTTTCCGTGTTTTCCTTTCTTTTGTCTAATGCCATAATAAGCATTTTAAAGAATGTGTTACTCAAATTTGAAGCTGTAATTGTTGTCTCTTTCTAGACTCATTAGGAACATTTTAAGGAGTAGTTAATCTTCAAATAGTTGTTGGGGTTTTGTGAGGAGAACATGATGGTTATTTTGTTAATCTGTCTGTAGTGTTTTTGCATAATAAAAACTTAAAAAAGAAAACATTACATGCTAGACTGATATGAGTCTTCAAAAAACTTCCATGGTCTTACCCGTGAAGTTGCAGTGAAAGCCTCATTCATAGAACTGCTACATGGGAATGAATGGTCTGATGCTCCAATGTGCCCTGTTGAGCATAAATGAAAATGTATTTGCTTTAAGTGCCATTAACTTGATTAGCAAAAGAAACATGTTATGCACACCCTATGTAGGGTCATGGAGGCCAAGAGAACTGGTGAAATGCTTTTACAAAGTTGATCTGGATTACAGTTAGCCAATACCTTGGGCCAAGGCTTCTTTTATTTTCTGTACTTGTGAAATGAATAATGACTTTAATTGAATTTAATATAAATTTTAACCATTGTCTAACCAGAGATGTTCACAATAGTGTCTTATATGATACCAGTTTTTCAGGTTAGATTCTTAAATATTAAATTAAACATTTCTGAACAAAGGGTTAAGGCTAGCTTCTTGGAGGGTATCTGGAAATTAATATTTTCTATAGTAACCATTGTGACTATTAATAACATAACACTTTGAATTTTTGTTTACTTGTTATAGGCCAGCAAGTGTGCAAAGTTATAGCACTGATGATCATGTATTTTCTCCTAAGTAAAAGGATGCTTTCATACTTGGTGTATGGAAGATATAGAAAACTTATATAAGAGACTAGTATATTAAATATACTAAATACTTTGTCCAAATGCATATAATTGAGCAATGATATAACTAAAGATAGAGATTTCTTGTGTAGCTCTGAAGTTTATAGTTGTCTTAGACTATACCAATTCTTTGCTACAATTAAATATAAGTTGTTTCCAAACTTTACTGTTTTCTCTGTGCTCTTTTTTTGTTTGCACAAGTGGAATAAATATATTTTTCTACAATATCTCAAAAAGTTTGTTTGAAAGTGGAACACTGTAAGAGAAATATTTAATAACAAATTCTTCATTCTCATTTTTATGGATTGCTATGACAAGTATCACAAATTCAATGTCTTAAAACAACAAAAAATCCTAACAGACAATTAGGAGACCAGAAATTCAAAGGCAGTGATGGGAAGGATTGCTTTCCTTTGGAGGTAGAGAAGGAATTCTGTAACTTTCTCCTAGTTTTATTGGGTGATTACCAGCTGTTGGCATGTCTTACGGCTGGGTAGATGCAGTCCTTGCCTCTGTCTTCACTTGGGTTTCCCCGTATGCTTCTTTCCATCTTAGATATTTCCATGTTCTCACCATAAGCTTGCTAGGCATTGTCTTTGAAGCTCACTGTATATCAGAATGATCTCATGAAATTTTTACCTAAATTAATCATACCTGCAAAGATCTTATTTCCACGAGAGAGCACATTTCCAGGTATCAGAAATTGACAAATAGATATGTGATTTAAGACCACTACTTAAAACAGTTGCATACTGTGAACATTTGGTTTAAATAAATAGTTAAGATACTGTAGTATAAACTCTGGTTTCTGGCTATCTCAATTCACAGATTATATAATTTTAGGCATATTTTAAGAAAAAATGTGTTTAATAAGTAAATGCCAGTGAAATTCTTTAAATATGTTAGTAAACATTAATGTTCATTTTTGCAGATTCAGCATGGAAATATGTAATTATTATATCTCTATTGTTTCTAAGTTATACTACTACAAATACATTATAATTAGTTTATCATTACCAACAAATTTGACATTTTAAATAACTTTTAGGAGAGACATTGGTAAAAAGATATCATGTGTTTCAATCAAGCCTGGGTCTTCTTCCAAAGCACTTGCTGTCATGATATTTAGTGAAGATATAAAGAGCTCAGAAGATCGTCTTTAAGATCTTAAATGATGATTTGCCAGATTTAAGCACACCTAAGCAAGAATGGAGTACAATATAATGGGCTCCAAAATACCTGGCTACTAGAAGCATGTGTAGTAATACATGTTGTTTTCCCCAAATGAAGGTAGAGATAGATGGATCTTTGTAAGTTCCAGAACTTCCATAGCTACATAGAGAGACCCTATCTTATAATAAAACACACCCCCCATCCACAAAATACCTCACTATTATTAGTAGAACTGTGCAGGCTCTGTGTCTTTGGAGAATGGATGAAAAAATGAGAATAAAATATATAGAGAGCTGAGTCCAGCATGTATATCACTAAATGTCACAAAAAGGAAAATTCATGAAGAAACCTGGACATCGGATTTGGAGACCACTTTCAGATTTAAGTAAAGAAGGTAACAAGGTTGATGCGATATACATGCTCATAGAGTAACCAAGCTTTTTTTTTATATACATTTAAATAGTGGTTTTAAAGTTTAAGAGCATGCTATTGAGATGTTTACTAATGAGCTTAATGTAATACAGTTAGAGAGACTGGGGACTTCTTTATAAGGGAATGACATCCAGAGTGAATGGTGGAAAAGATATGTGTCCACTTTTTGTTTTCTCTGATATATTGACACAAATACAGATTTTACTTGAAGTCAAAGACTTTCTTGGATCATGAGTTCCATAGTTGGAATTCTACTGATGCCCTTATGTAGAAAATTCATTCTAGACTATTCCAGGGCAGGCCTCAAAGGAAGAAAGGACTCAGGGACATACATTCTGCAATGTAAGGTTAAATAATTTCTTTGGATTTCAATGATTTCCTCCCAATGTCTTATAGCTTACTTGCACTTACCTTATGTGACAAGGAAAGCGAATGTGTACCTAACCGTGATTTTTATTAGAAGAAGGAATAGGAAATATATGTTTAGTAGTAAGCCATTGAGCAGGATAAGTAGAACTTGAAGACCTTGTCTTAGAATTGTACTTTAATAGAGCTACACTTAAAGGTTGAATATAGTTTGAGAGAAAAAGATTTGTAGGAAATAAGTTTGAACTATCTTCAAATGATAAGATAGTAGATGATAGTACGATAAGAAAAGGAGCATTAGTTTCATGGGTTGTGAAATGAATGAGAAGACATTTCTTGGATAGATTTCAAATTGTTGAAAACATTTCTGCATTTCTATAACAACTGGCATATCTAGCTTGCATAGCTATTATTAGGTGGTCATTCTCATGAAACTGGTATGCAATTACTTAGTGACTAGATGTAGATATAATATTCATAAGTATTGTTTTTATATACATATATATACATATATCCTGTTCTACTTATACAAATTCTGTTCTACCTACATATGTGTCTATACATACATACATAAATATGCATACCTACATCCACAGATGCACACTGATGCTTACATTTTACATTTTAAAAGTACTTATTTCTATTTTATATGTATAGTTGTTCACCATGTGTGTATCTGGTGTTTGCTACCAGAAGAGGATGTCAGGTCTTTTGGAATTAGAATTATGGACAGTTACACACTGTCATTTGGTTATTGGAAACTATAAAATGGTCCTTTATAGGAGCTCATAAATGCTGACATCTCTCCAGTCCCCATATTTACATATTTAAAGATAATATTCTTTAAACAGATATACTTTACAGAATTGAAAGTTATATCTTACAGTCTGTACCACCAGTCAGTAAGAGGCCCAGCCAAATGGTTCAGCCAGTAAGAGCACTTGCAATGTAAGCTTGGGGTCTTGAGTCAGATATCAGGCAGTGATCATTATAAAAGGGGTAGGAAAGAGCTGACTGTACAAAATTTTATGACTACCACACACATTATGGTATATACTCTTGTCAATGCATACACCAAGTGCACAAAAACAGACTATATATAAAAACATAATATATGCTATTATAATAAAAAATAAGGAAACAGAATCTTATTTTCATGATTGACAAAACTCAGCAATGAATGCTTATAAATATCTGTCTCTTCTCACAATGTAGCACTAAATTCTATTTTCTTGATAATAATTTATTTTTGAATTTATAATATAAGTACATTATTTGCCCATCCCTTTCATATTTCTTTATATTTAATTGGCTATTTTATTTATTAACATTTCCAATGCTATCCCCTTTCCTGGTGTCTCTTTTGCAAATACCCTATTCCATCCCTCTCCTTCCTGCTTCTATGAGGAAGTTCTCTAACTCACCCATCCATTCCTGCCTCACCTCCCTAAGATTATTCTATATTGGGGCATTGAGCCTCCACAGGACCAACGGCCTCCCCTCCCATTGATGCCAGATAAGGCCATCCTCTGCTACTTATGCAGCTGGATCCATAGGTCCCTTCATGTATACTCTTTGGGGGTTTGGTTGATTGATATTGTTGTTCTTCATATGGGGTTGCGAATCCCTTCAGCTCCTTCCCTTAACTCCTCCATTGGGGTCCAGTGCTCAGTATGATGCTTGGCTATAAGCATTTGCATCTGTGTTGGTTAGGCTCTGGCAGAGCCTCTCATGGGAGAGCCATACCAGCCTCCTGTCAGTAAGTGTTTCTTGACATCAGGAATAGTATCTGGGTTTGGAGTCTGTAGATGAGATAGATGGTGGGGCAGTTTCTGGATGGCCTTTCCTTCAGTCTCTGCTCCACTCTTTGCCCCTGTATTTTCTTTAGACTAGAACAACTCTGGGTTAATATTTTTGAGATGGGCGTGTGGCCCCATCCTTTAATCAGGGACCATGCCTAACCTCTGGATATGGTCTATACAGCTTCTCTCTCCCCTTTGTTGGGTATTTCAGCTAATGTCATCCATGATGTGTCCTGGGAGCCTCTTGCTTTCCTGGCATCTGGGACTTTCTGGTGGCTACCCATAGTTCCCAATTCCCCACTACTGCACACCTCCCATCAATTTTCTGATCCCCCATATTTTTCCCTTGTCTTCTCCCACACCTTATCCTGCCCCACTTTTTGTCCCTTCTTCCCTCTACCTCCCTTGATTATTTTTTCCCTTCTAAGTAGGACTGAAGCATCCACACTTAGATTTTTCCTTCTTCTTGAGCTTCATATGGTTTATGAATTGTATCGTGGTTATTCCAAGCTTTTTTCCTAACATCCTCTTATCAGTGAGTATATGCCAAGTGTGTTCTTTTGTGACTGGGTTATCTCACTCAGCATGATATTTTTTGGTTCCATCCATTAGCCTAAGAATTTTATGAAGTCGTTGTTTTTAATAGCAGAGTAGTACTCCATTGTGTAAATGTACCACAGTTTCCGTATCCATTCACCTGTTGATGGACATCTGGGTTGTTTCTATCTTCTGGCTATTATAAATAAGGTTGCTATGAAATAGTGGAACATGTTTCCTTGTTCTATGTTGGAGCATCTTTTGGGTATCTGTCCTGGTGTGTTATAGCTGGGTCCAATTTTCTGAGTAATAGCCAGACTGATTTCCAGAGTGCTTGTACCAGCTTGCAATCCCACAAGCAATGGAGGAGTGTTAATCTTTCACCACATCCTTGCCAGCATCTTAGCCATTCTGACTGGTGTGAGGTAGAATTGCAAGGTTGTCTTGATTTTTATTTCCATGATGACTAAAACTGTTGAACATTTCTTCAGGTGCATCTAATCCATTTGAGATTCTTCAGTTGAGAATTTTTTGTTTAGCTCTATACCCCATTTTTCAATAGGGTTATTTGATTTTCTAGAATCTAAGTTCTTGAGTTCTTTGTATATATTGGATATTAGCTTCTATCCAATATAAGATTGGTAAATGTGGGACCTTGTAAGGCATATAGCTTGGTTGAGCAAGGCTTACTCCGGAGACCTAGTAGAACATTCTACAAGGGACGGAACCCATGAGCCATGCTCCTAGACTGCTGAATCCTCAACTCCATAATCTTGTGGCCATCAGTCACATATGACCATGCCCCAGGCCACTAGTGTTCTGGCTGAACTTCATCCCTACAGTCATTTGGCTACCTCCAGGCTTTCCCTGCCCCATGGTTACTTGTTGCCAGATAACCGGCCCACTATAAAAGGGGGCTTCTTGGCCCTTCTCCCTCTCTCTGCCTTCTCTGCTTTCTCTTGCTCCTCTCTGTTTTCTCTTGCCCCACTCTGCCCTCTCTTGTCTCTCTCTTGCCTCTCTCTCCTCTTTCTCCTTGTCTCTCTGTTTCCCCTCTTTCCACATGGTCATAGCCAGCTCCCATCCCTCTATCTTCTCTTTCTCTCTTTCCCTCTGTATCTCCTTTTCTCTTTCTACTTTTTTTAATAAAGAATTGAAACTATGAATTGTCTCTTCTTATCAAAACCTGTCATGTAAGATCATGGAGTAGGCCTCAGTGTTTTTAGTCACCAAGAAAGGACCCAGCCTCTTCTCAGGCAAGCTTCCTCAACAGATGCCCAGGAGGCCCATGCCAGAATGGCACTGCCTTCTGAGCAAGGATCTTCTTCCCTGCTAGCCAGGCAGTCTCCTACTCTACAGATATTCAGAGTCCGCAGTCCTCATCCCCATGCCATGTGCGGGCCTAACCAGTGTCCCCTATGTTGGCTTTTCCAGCCAGTTTTCTCCTATGCAGCCCCCACCACTACCCCCCCCCCAGGTAAAGATATTTTCCCAATATGTAGGTTGCCATTTAGTCCTGATGACAGTGTCCCTTCCCTTACATAAGCTTTTCAATTTTATGAAATACTATTTGTCTATAGTTGGTTTTAGAGCCTGGGTCATTGGTGTTTTGTTCAGAAAAATTTCTCCTAGGCTCATGTGTTCCAGTATCTTTTCCACTGTCTCTTCTATTAGTTTCATTGTATCTGGTTTCATGTATCCACATAAAGTCCTTGATCCACTTGAACTTGAGTTTTGTACAAGGAGATAAGAATGGATCAATTAAGCCGGGCGTTGGTGGCGCACGCCTTTAATCCCAGCACTTGGGAGGCAGAGGCAGGCGGATTTCTGAGTTTGAGGCCAGCCTGGTCTACAGAGTGAGTTCCAGGACAGCCAGAGCTACACAGAGAAACCCTGTCTCGAAAAACAAAACAAAACAAAACAAAACAAAACAAAACAAAAAAAAAGAATGGATCAATTAACATTCTAATACATGCAGACTGCCACTTGAGCCAGCAGCAGCTGTTGTATATGCTAGCTTTGTTCCACTGGGTGGTTTTGGCTTCTTTGTCAAAGATTTGGTGACCATAGGTTTGTGGGTTTAGTTTTGGATCTTCAGTTCTATTCCATTGATCTACCTGCCTGTCTCTGTACCAATACGATGCAGTTTTTATCACTATTGCTGTGTGGTAGAACTTGAGGTCAGGGATGGTGATTCCTCCACAAGTTTTCTTATTTTTGAGACCACTTTTTGCTATCCTGGGTTTTTTGTTGTTTCAAATGAATTTGAGAATTGCTCTTAGTATTTCTGTGAACAATAGAATTGAAATTTTGATGGGGATTGCATTGAATCTGTAGATTGCTTTTGGTAAGATGGCCATTTTTTCTATGTTAATCCTGCCGATCCATGAGAATGAGAGGCCTTTACATCTTCTGAGGTCTTCTTTGAAGTCTTTCTTGTGAGACTTGAAGTTTTTTTCATAGAGATCTTTCACATGCATGGTTAGAGTCACAGCAAAATATTTTATATTACTTGTGACTATTGTGAAGGTTTTCATTTCCCTGATTTCTTATTCAGCCCTTTTAACCTTTGAGTAGAGGAAGGTTACTGATTGTCTTGAGTTAATTTTATATCCAGCCACTTTGCTGAATTTGCTTATAAGGTTTAGGAGTTCTCTGATTGAAAAAAATAATTATTTTTTATATTACCAGTTTGTAGTGTAGAGTCGGTTGTGGAGCATATGAACCCCTCTTCTCCATGAAGTTACTTAAGACCACTTTCTTTAGTCATTGCCATCATATCACTGTCTGGAGCATTTTCCACTGTGCCAGTTGATCTTGCTGGCTCTACAGAACAACTGAAAATGTCTTTCAAGGCTCTTTTTACAATATTGAGTTTTCTTAAGCACACCCAAGAAACATCACTAGAGCCAGGTAACTTGTTCAGTTGTCCAATATACCAAGAGGATGTTGTCTTAGAAGGGAGATAGAATGGCACCCAAGAAGTCAAGAAACAGTATAAAACCTGAAAAAAATGGGCATGTGCTGAGAGATACTAGGTAGAAAACTGACTAAATGCAGGCATCACATTTCAGACTTGGACATATTTGAGTGGTGGATGTATGTTGTGGTTTCAGCCACGTGTGGGAGGCATGAAAATGAAATACACCATGCAGACCTCTTTGAGCAAGAGGCTGCTTGTTAGTTGAAAGAGAGAGGAAAAAGATTTAAGGAAATGCAACGTGTATAGAAAGAAGTTAACAAAGAAAACAAGAGGAGATGAAAAATGTTGTACTTTCATCCTATTCTTTTTTCTTTAAACTGCTTCTCCTCAAATTCTTCCAATATCTTGTTAATAGCAGTAACCTCAGTATTACTTGAATCTATTTAATGTATCACTGTGCTTGATGTTACATAAAAAGAACTATGAGACCTTATTCCTGCTCTCTGGAATTTGCAGTCCAAAGTCATCACAGCAATGTGAATGGGGTCATTTCTGCCTTATTCATGTTCTCTAGCAGATTTATTGTGCCCGTACTTCTATGGAGAACCGTGATTTAATGTTCTTGTCTGAGTGAGTCACATGGATTCAAACTTCACTCTATTCTTGACATTAATAGCAGAAATAATGTCTCTTTTTTGTTCTAGTTCAACTATCATTTAATAAGCCATTCATTGTTTGAGGTGCTATCCTTGACCCAGAGTAGAGTGAAATCCATATGTTATAAGGTGGAGGTCACCTTAAACCCAACTGCAGACTCCCCAGATTGCTGAAACCACCTGAAAATTCAATTAATACCACAAATGCTTATTAGAGTAGTAATTTCCTGTCTGCAGTGCTCATGTGTATACAAGTGTCTGATGAGGAGTAATAGCAGTCTTTAAAAACCAAACAAAATCAAGTTTTATATGTTATTGAAAACATATAAGGGATATGTGATCATTCAATTTTTAAAGATGTTTTGCTGTTAGGGAATGCATCTTTTTTTTTTCCAGCTGATAACATGCTCTTCTAGGAATTATTATTTTTATTCCAACAACACTGCTCCATACACCAAGGAGGTATTATTGGGGGTTTAATAGGAATAATAATATAATAATAATAATAATAATAATAATAATAGATACTTTGTACTGGGCATGGCATTGAGGCACATACCTACCTGTTCTATATGTTATTACTACCCAGAGTTTGTGATTTAGAATATTGAGATGTTAAGACTTGTATTTTAAGGTACATGGCATATTAGTGTCAGAGAAACTCATTACTAAAACACTCAAATGACTGAGTAACTTCTGTGGACACTATACTGTAATAGTAGATATCTCACACAGCTTTTCCTCCTGTTGGTCTTATAGCATTTAATTGAAATAACTACTAAGAACTATTGTATAACATAATAATGTAAACTATTGTATAATATAATAATATAAATACTCCCAAAGCGGTATAAAAGAGACAATGGGTGAAATCAGTGGCTTTAATTAAAATTTGGACAAAAGTTTTATTTGTTTTACTTAACGAATTAAGTATCATCAACTGAAAGGAATTTTGGATCTTATTAACTAAAGTGGGTTTGTGCATTCTTTTTTTTAAGAAATATTCTAGAGGGCAGGAAGTGAAGTTTAATGTAGGATTTGCCATCAAACTTTTAAGGAACACATGATAAACAATAACAGCTGTTTGACAAATGTATTCTTCAGAGAACTTATAACTAATATCCTGAAATTACCTTATCAAGCATATAGCTATTAACAGAGTCATGGACTACTTAGAGTTAACTATAGTTTTCCTAGCTAGGAGCATTTAAGGATTGCTACAATATATGTTTTGAATGTAGTATGTTGAGGGTGCTGTTCAATACTTATGTGGGTCAAAACTGTATTTATCCAAGTGTTGATTACAGATCTATGGTATCTTCAGAGAAAAAGAAAATGTTAAATGCCAGGCTTGAATTCCTAAAGGAACAGGATATCAAAATAGTAAAAGAATGTGGCATTACTGTTAGGGTTAAAATAATTACAGTGTTGGATCCCACTTTGGGCCTGTTATTGGACCTCCTTTTTCTCAAGCTCTTCTCCATGTTTGACCCTGCAGTTCTTTCAGACAAGAACAATTCTGGGTCAGAGATTTTGACTGGGATGGCCGCCCAATCTCTCCACTTGATGCCCTGCCTTTCTACTGGATGTGAACTCTACAAGTTCCCTCTCCTCACTGTAGGGCATTTCATTTAAGGTCCCTCCCCTTGATTCTTGAGAGTCTCTCACCTCCCAGATCTCTGGTATATTCTGAAGGGTCCCCCCAACTCCTACCTCCCAAGTTTGCCTGTTTGTATTCTCTGCTGGCCCTCTGGGCTTCAGTTCTAGCTCTCCCTGCAATGCCTTCTTGCCCTCTCTGTCCCCTTTCCCTCCCTTTCCATCCCATCTGTGACTGCTTTCCTCTTCTTCCCAAGAGGGATTGAGCCATCCTCACTTGAACCCTTCAGCTTGTTAACCTTCTTGAGTTCTGTGGAATGTATCCTGTGTATTCTGTACTTTTTTGGGCTAATATCCACTTATTAGTGAGTACATATCTGACACTATTATTGATACTATGGTATGCTTATGTTGTACCCAGATTGTAAAATCTCCAAAGAGACCACCAGGAATCACAACCTGATGTAAGCACATGAGGGTTTTTATTCAAGCTCGAGTATGGGCCACCAGCCTGCCTGATGGAACAGGAAGGAGAGTGAGCCCCCAGGTCTAAGAGAAGGGGGGTTATAAAGGAAAATAATCACAAGCAGGGATTCCAAGCCTGGCATTACATGAGAGAGTAAAGAAATGCTGTCCTTCAAACCTGATAACATTTGTTCAGCCAGCAGGGCAGAGCCGTTCAGGTGAAAAGGGACCTTTCTGACCTGGGAAAAGTAACTTGTGCTATCAAAAGCTGGGCTATTTTTTACAAACTAGTCACAGCTGTCTGGGAACACTTAATTGTCTCTTTTCCATAGTCCAAGAGAGGGCTTATATCATTTCAAGTATATTGGCTTCTGCTTCCTTCAAGGGCAGGAACCATCTGCACCAAAATGGAGATATGTCGGTTGTTAATCAAAGGGGGTGTGAGTTTCAGTGATGAGGCTAGGGTATGCTGCTTTTTGTCTGTACCCAAGGCTGGCATTTGCCTCACCCCCACCCCCACTCTGGAGGCAGGAGCCGTGGGTCTCTCCATGTATACTCTTTGGTTGGAGGTTTAGTCCCTGGGAGCTCTGGGGATTGGGGGGACTGGTTGGTTGATATTGTTCTTCCTGTGGGGTTGCAAACCCCTTCAGCTCTTTCATTCCTATCTCTAACTCCTCTAGTGGGGACCTGGTGCTCAGTCCAATGGTTGGCTTCCAGCATCTGGCAGAGCCTCTCCAGAGACAGCTATATCATTCTCCTGTCAGCAAGCACTTCTTGGCATCCATTACAGTGTATGTGAATAAATATTTCCTATAGCCATGTATTGCAAAAAATGAAATAATTTAGTGTCATATGAGCTTTAAAGCATATTATTTCATATAAATATGAAAGTATTGAAATGAAATCCATTTTGTACATTGAATATTTAAAAATATCCTATGCAGACATAAACAAAAGTACCAAAAAAAAAAAACCCCACAAAACAAAACGAAAACAAAAAAACAAAAAACAACTTCCCCACAAAAGCAAAACACATGTAGTAATTCTGTGTACCAGTTGTAGGAACATAGTTAAGGCATTGTTCAGCATGAGTCATTCTTTTGCTATGCCCAGGAGTGGGGTCCTCTGGAAGTATCGTGTCCAGTTTTCTGAGGTACAGCCAGACTGATTTCCAGAGTGGTTGAACCAGCTTGCAATCCCACCAGCAGTGGAGGAGTGTTCCTCTTTCTCCTTATCCTCTCCCACACCTGCTCTTTCCTGAGTTTTTAATATTAGCCATTCTGACTGGTGTGAGGTTAAATCTCAGGGTTGTTTTGATTTGCATTTCCCTAATGTCTAATGATGTTGAACATTTCTTAAGCTGTTTCTCAGCCATCCGAAGTTCTTCAGGTGAAAATTCTTTGTTTAGCTCTGTACCCCATTTTTAATAGGGTTATTTGCTTTTCTGAGGTCTAACTTCTTGAGTTCTTTGTATATATTAGATATTAGCCCTCTGTCAGATGTAGGGTTGGTGAAGATCTTTTCCCAATTTGTTGGTTGCCAATTTGTCCTTTTGACACTGTCTTTTGCCTTACAGAAACTTTGTAATTCTACAAAGGTCCCATTTATCTATTCTTGATCTTTGAACATAAGGTATTGGTGTTCTGATCAGTAACTATCAACCAGAGCCAGTGTCCTCAAGGCTCTTCCAGTTTCTTTTCTATTAGTTTCAGTGAGTCGGGTTTTATGTGGAGGTCCTTGATCCACTGAGTTGAGCTTAGTACAAGGAGATAAGAGTGGATCAATTCTCATTCTTCTGCATGCTGACCTCCAGTTGAGCCAGCACCGTTTGTTGAAAAGGCTATCTTTTTTCCACTGGATGTTTTCAGCTCTTTTGTCGAAGATCAAGTGGCCATAGATGTGTGTGGGTTCAATTCTGGGTCTTCAATCCTATTCCATTGATCCACCTCCCTGTCACTGTACCAATACCATGCAGTTTTTTTTAACACTACTCCTCTGTAGTATTGCGTGAGGTCCAGGATACTGATTCTGCCAGAAGTTCTTTTACTGTTGATGATAGTTTTAGCTATCCTGGGTTTTTTGTTATTCCAGATGAATTTGAGAATTGCTCTTTCTAACTCTGTGAAGAACTGAGTTGGGATTTTGATGCGGATTGCATTGAATCTGTATATTACTTCTGGCAAGATTGCCATTTTAACTATATTAATACTGCCAACCCACGAGCATGGAAGATTTTTCCATTTTCTGAGGTCTTCTTCTATTTCCTCCTTCAGAGACCTGAAGATTTTGTCATACAAATCTTTCACTTGTTTGGTTAGAGTCATACCAAGATACTTTATATTGTTTGTGGCTATTGTGAAGGGTGTCATTTCCCTAATGTCTTTCTCAGTCTGCTTATCCTTTGAGTATAGGAAGGCTACTGATTTGCTTGAGTTGAGTTTATAACCAGTCACTTTGCTGAAGTCGTTTATAAGCTGTAGGAGTTCTCTGGTGGAGTTTTTTGGGTCACTTAAGTATACTATCATATCATCTGCGAATAGTGATAGTTTGAGTTCTTCCTTGCCAATTTGTATACCTTTGACTTCCTTATGTTGTCTAATTGCTCTCGCTAGAACTTCAAGTACTACATTAAAAAGATATGGTGAGAGGGGGGCAGTCTTGTTTAGTCCCTGATTTTAGTGGGATTGCTTCAATTTTCTCTCCATTTACTTTGATGTTGGCTACTGGTCTGTTGTAAATTGCTTTTACTATGTTTAGGTAGGGGCCTTGAATTCCTGTTCTTTCCAAGACCTTTAGCATGAAAGGATGTTGAATTTTGTCAAATGCTTTTTCAGCATCCAATGAGATGACTATGTGATTTATTTCTTTGAGTTTGTTTATGTAGTGAACTACATTGATGGATTTCAGTCATCCCTGGGATGAAGCCAACTTGATCATGGTGAATGATCGTTTTGATGTGTTCTTGGATTTGGTTGGCAAGAATTTTATTGATTATTTTTGCATTGATGTTCATAAGGGAAATTGGTCTGAAGTTCTCTTTCTTAGTTGGATCTTTGTGTGGTTTTGGTATCAGGGTAATTGTGGCTTCGTAGAATGAGTTGGGTAGTGTTCCTTCTGTTTCTATTTTGTGGAATAGTTTGAAGAGTATTGGTATTAGGTCTTCTTTGATGGTCTGATAGAATTCTGCACTAAAACCATCTGGTCCTGTGCTTTATTTGGTTGGAAGACTTTTTATGACCCCTTGTATTTCTTTGGGGGTTATGGGACTGTTTAGATGATCTACTTGATCCTGATTTAATTTTGGTATTTGTTATCTGTCTAGGAAATTGTCCATTTCCTCCTGATTCTCCAGTTGTGTTGAGTATAGGCTTTTGTAGTAGGATCTGATGATTTTTTTAATTTCCTCAGCTTCTCTTGTTATATCTCCCTTTTCATTTGTAATTTTGTTAATTTGGATACTGTCTCTGTGCCCTTTGTTTAGTCTGGCTAAGGGTTTATCTATCTTGCTGATTTTCTCAAAGAACCAGCTCCTTGTTTTGTTGATTCTTTGTATGGTTCTCTTTGTTTTAACTTGATTGATTTCAGCTCTGAGTTTGATGATTTCCTGTCTTCTACTCCTCTTGAGTGAAGTAGCTTCTTTTTGTTCCAGAGCTTTCAGGTGTGTCTTTAAGTTGCTAGTAAATGCTCTCTCCTATTTCTTTTTGGAGGCACTCAGGGCTATGAGATTTCCTCTTTGCACTGCTTTCTTTGTGTCCAATAGATTTGGGTATGTTTTATCTTCATTTTCATTAAATTCTAAAAAGTCTTTGTTTCTTTATTTCTTACTTGACTAAGGTATCATTGAGTAGAATATTGTTCAGCCTCCATGTGTATGTGGACTTTCTGTTGCTTATGTTGCTACTCAAGATCACTATTACTCCATGGTGATCCAATAGGAGACATGGGATTAGTTTGATCTTCTTATATTTGTTGAGGTCTGTCTTGTGACCAATTATATGGTCGATTTTGGAGAAGGTACCATGAGGTGCTGAGAAAAGGGTATATTCTTTTTCTTTAGGATGAAATGTTCTATATTTATCTGTTAAAAAGTATTGGTCCAAAGCTTCAATAAGTTTCACTGTGTCCCTGTTTAGTTTCTGCTTTCCTGATCGGTCCCTTGAGGATAGTGGAGTGTTGAGCTCTCACAATTATTGTGTTAGGTGCAATGTGTGCTTTGAGCTTTAGTAAACTTTCTTTTATCAATGAGGGTGCCCTTGCATTTGGAGCATATATGTTCAGAATTGTGAATTCTACTTGGTGGATTTTTCCCTTGACCAGCAAGAAGTGGCCTTCTGTCTCTCTTTTGTTGACTTTAGGTTGAAAGTCAATTTTATCTGATATTAGAATGGCTATTCCAGCTTGCTTCCTGAGACCATTTGCTTGTAAAATTGTTTTCCAGCCTTTTACTTTAAGGTAGTGTTTGTCTTTGACCCTGAGGTGTGTTTCCTGTATGCAGCAAAATGTAGGGTCCTGTTTTCTGTATCCAGTCCGTTAGTCTATGTTTTTATTTGGGAATTGAGTCCATTGATGTTAAAAGATATTAAGGAATAGTGATTATTTCTTCCTGTCATTTTGATCTTATTTTTGTTTTTGAGTGGTTATCTTCATTTGACTTTGATGGGAGAAGGCTACTATCTTTCTTTTTCCAGGGTTTGGTTTCCTTCCTTGTATTGGAGTTTTCCTCCTATTATCCTTTGTAAGGCTGGGTTTGTGGAAAGATAATGTGTAAATTTGGTTTTGTCAGGGAATATTTTGTTTTCTCTATCTATGGTGATTCAGAGTTTTGCTGGGTATAGTAGTCTTTGCTGATATTTGTGTTCTCTCAGAGTCTGCATGAGATCTGCCCAGGATCTTCTAGCTTTCATCGTCTCTGGTGAGAAGTCTAGTGTTATTCTGATAGGACTTCCTTTATATTTTACTTGGCCTTTTTCTCTTACTGCCTTCAATATTCTTTCTTTGTTTAGTACATTTGGGGTTTTGATGATTATGTGACGGGAGGTAGTTCTGTTCTGATCCAGTCTGTTTGGAGTTCTGTAGACTTCCTGTATATTCATGGGCATCTCTTTAGGGTAGGGAAGTTTTCTTCCAGAATTTTGTTGAAGATATTTGCTGGCCCTTTAAGTTGTAGATCTTCACTCTCATCTCTCCCTATAATCCTTAGGTTTGGTCTTCTCATTGTGTCCTTGAATACCTGGATGTTTTGGGTTACAAGCCTTTTGCATTTTGCATTTTCTCTTATGTTGAGGCCATGGTTTCTATTGTATCTTCAGCATCTGAGATTCTTACTTCTATCTCTTGTATTCTGTTGTTGATATTTGCATCTACTACCCCTGATTTCTTCCCAAGGTTTTCTATCCCCAAAGTTGTCTCTCTTTGTGATTTCTTAGTTGTTTCTACCTCTGTATTTAGATCCTGGATGGATTTCTCATTTCCTTTTCGTGTTTGTTTGTGTTTTACTGCATTTTTAAAGAGATTTTTGTGTTTCCTCTTTCATTACTTTTGCCGTTGACTCAATTTCTCCTGCATTTCTTTAAGTGATTTTTTTCGTTTCTTCTTTATTGGCTTCTGTCTGTTGACCCATATTCTCCTGGAATTCTTTAAGTTGTAAGGGCTTCTAACCTATTCATGTTCCCCTGCATTTCTTTAAGAGATTTGTTTATGTCTTTTTTGTGTTCCTCTAGCAGCATCATGACCAGGGCTTTTAAATCCAAATCTTGTTTTTCTGGTGTGTTGGGGTATCCAGGACTTGCTGTGGTTGGAGAATTGGGTTCAGACGCTGCCATATTGCCTTGGTTTCTGTTAGTAATGTTCCTAAGTTTGCCTTTTGCCATCTGTTTATCTCTGGAGTTAGTTGATCTTGTTGTTACTGGTTGGTGTATGAAGCTCCTGTGAGCCTGGAGTTTGGCACTGCTGTCGCAGAGGGGGTCTGTGCTCCCCAGACAGAAACTGGAAACTTTCTGCCATTGGGCTCTGAATTACCTCCTCAGCTCTGCTGGGCTGGATTCAAGTCTCCTCCTAGATTGCTGCTGGGTGTATAACTGGCTCCTGCTGTCTCCTCCTGGTTTGCCTAGAGGTTAGCTCTCAAGAAACAGTTCTTTATTTCCACTGATCTGGTCTTATCTGTTGGTTCTTTATGGTGACCTGGGCTCGTCTCTTGGTTCTCTGTGGTGATCTGGGCTTCTCTGTTGGTTGTCTATGGTGACCTGGTTAGGCTACCAGCTCCAAGATGGTGGTGGGTCTCGTGGCTCTGTCTAACCACAGGATTCCCTGCAGGACCGGAGCTTCCCTGGCTGGATGGCTGTAGCCTAGATGGTGGTGCTCTCAGTCCCCAGGGCTCCGTCTCCTTGAGCTGCTCCCGCCAAGCTTGTGGTGGACCGAGGGGCCCTGTCTAACTGTGGGGCTCTCTGTAGATCAGGAGCTTTCCTGGTTGAACTGTGAGATCCAAGATGGTGGGGATCTCGGTCTGTGTCTGGCTTTGATTTTCTTTTTCTGACAGTTATTCATACTGAACATTTGTTTACCTGATTAGTGGTCACTTGCATACCTTTTTTTTTTTTTGAGAAATATGCTTCCTGACCTTGTTCCAGTTTCTAAATGTCCTGTTATTACTTTGCTATTGAGCTACTCACTTATCGCATGTAAAATAATTGTGATTTTTTCCGTTTTGTGATTGTCTTCACTTTTGTGAAGTATATGGAAGGGGGTTATATTTCTTTGAAGCATGAAGAAGTTTAATTTTCATAGGAACACTTGATTATGTAACTTAAAGTTTTTAATCCTTTCCTTTTTATGAGGTAAGAAACTTATGTGCTTAATGTGAAAATTATTCCAGTTTCCTTTGAAGAGGTTTGCATAAAATATTGAAAATGAAATGTTCATAGAATGTAATATGATATAGTGGTTTCTTTGTACTCTCTGTATTCAGATATTTATCTCTTCTGTACATTAGCTGAGAGAACTGTACCTTCCACCCTGATCTGGCACCACAGTGGGAAATCAATTGGCTTTATATGCAAAGGTCTATTTCTGCTCTTCCATTTCTGCTCCACTGAGGATAAATATGCATAGCATCAGGACAGCATGGCACCAATGCCTTAAGTATTATTGTTTGCAGTAAAACAAAGATAGAAACATTTTCATTATTATTTTCTGGTAACACTGTATTCCTATTTGTTTATGTATTTTGAAATTAACTCAGTACTATTTCATAAAAAGACATACATAAGAGAAATAACATTGGACATGTAGGTTATTGAGGGATTTTAACATTTTAAAATATTAAATCTTTAAAACATAAGTATAGGCTATTTCTCTGTCAGGCCTTTAATTTTTTTCACATCTCTCTCTCTCTCTCTCTCTCTCTCTCTCTCCATATATATATATATATATATATATATATATATATACACACACACACACACACACACACACACACACATATTGATTTCAGTGAACATACATTGTATTCTGCTTGATGCTATTATAAAAATAATTGTTCCCTCAATTTCATTTTTAAATTTTAGTGCTATTATGTAGAAATATAATGATTTTTATGTTTATATTAGACAATGTGTTTAGTTATTTTCACAGGGTTTTTTTTGCTTTCATTGAATTATTTAAAAATGAATCCTTGTATACATGTATGCAGTGTAAAATGGATGCATGTGAAAGTGTACATTCTTGTATGTACACATGTATAGAGGCTGGAGGAAAATGTTTTTGATTGTTCTTAATCTATTTACCTGGTGGATGATTCACTAAATAGATTAGACTCCAGACATCTGCCTAACTTTGTCTCCCAAGAGTTGTGAATACAAGTGTATGCCACCAAGTCTGTTGTTTTTTTTTAACATTGGTTTTGAGGCTCAAAAGCTAAACTTATTCACAATTTAATCTCCCTACACCTGAAATTACTTTATGTAAAAGATCTTGTGACCTGTGAGTAAAGATATGAATAATTTTTATTTTTCTGAATATTTTGCTTTTTAATCACTTATTGTAACTAATTTTGAATATTTGAATTTTTAAATTTTATAGTCAAAGTTTGCTCATATTTAAATATAGCAATATTGTTGAAATAATGCTGCCTTACCTTGTGCATTTATATTGGTTCATATTTTCAGTTGTCCAGTGACAGAACCTCCAAAACAAATTATGCTCATTTTACAACACAGTTGTCAGCAAATACTTATTGAATGAAACATCATTTCTACAAATGCACTAGGAATTGCAAAAGTCAGAAAAACACCTGAGTTATGTTTACATCTTAATTTCATAGTGAATCCAAGTCTCAACATGCTTCAGATTGATCTATGCAAAATGTGCTGCATAGAAATCTAGGGGATATTGGGAACTCTGAACTTGTAACTGTTGACTGAATCAAATAATACTCCTACAAAATGGGCTTAACATAGTTTGATTCTTTTACATAATTCATGGACTTGGCAATCAGCTTTTAGACAAATAATGCATAGGAAAGACTACCTTGAAAAAAAAAGGTGGAGGTGGGAAGGCTAATTAGAAGTATTTTCTAGTGCGGCAGTTGTGAATGGAAAGGTTATGTTTAATTCGAACAGAGTGGCAGGATGAAATAGAATTCCAAGGCACAAAAAAATAGAAGACTGATGATAGCAGAGTGAAGGTAAAACAGTATAATAATAGCCAATACAGCCAGCTAAAATATCACAAGCACGTCTGAGAATTGTTTAGATTCCAAAGCCACAGTAGAAGAGCCACGACTCAAAGCATCACCCTGTGAATCCACCCCCTGTGTTAAATATTTCTTGCTGTACTTCAGGAGTCACTACGTGGTGCAGGTCAGTAATACTCAATACAATTTATCCAAACCATGTTTCCAAATGTAAACTGAGCAGTTTACATTTTCATCCATGTGTACCCTGCAAGTCCCTACAACATACACTCGGGAATAGCTTGCAGCCAAGGGTGCTCATAAGTAAGGAAAAGGGGAGATCAAATATAAGATTTACAAGAATGTGTTGTAATCTGCAAGATGAGATTACTGTTTTCATTCTTGCCCTAAGATCCTGTTTACACTAATTTGGATTCCCAACAGCAAAGCTTCACTGTTTGTTCCACAGGCTCTGTCTTCTTCATTCCTATCTTGGAATTCTTTATGTCTATCTGTGTGATGTGCATGCATGTATGAGCGCACACACACACACACACACACACACACACACGCGTGCGCATATGCTCTCGGTGTGTGTTCAGCTTTACTTTCTAAAGCAGGATTTCACAAAACTTAGGTCGCAGCATTTCATGTAGTCCAGTTGCTCCAGTATTTCTGTGCCCATAGCCCTTGAGGGTCAGAGCTAGAAGTAGTCAGCCACACCCATCCAATTTTTAGTGGGTGCTGGGAACCCAAACTCTGCCTCATTTGCAATGCAAATGGATTATCACCTAACACATTCCAGCAGCTTCTTTATTAAATTCCTTAATGTGATAATTTCTTTGTATAGTTCCTTTACTGATTTTTACCAGCTTTTCCCACAAGATGTAGCCCTGGCTGGCCTGGAATTTACTTTGAAAGCCAAATCAGTCTTGAAAGCCCAGGAATCCACCTGTGTATACCTGCTTTGTGCTTGCCTAAAAAAGTCATATCACTGAACCTAGCTGATTTCAATATTAAGTGAATATTTGTTTCCTATCTACAATATTTAATACCCTAAGGAACAATTTTTTATACTCTGAATAAAAAACAGGTCGTAGGCCTTCAGAGTATCCCAGTGGGTAAAGGCGCCTGCAGATAAACCTGAGAATCTTAGTCCAATTCCTTGATTTCACATGGTAGAAGACAAAAACTGAATCAATCACATACACACTGTCCTCTCACCTCTATGTGTGCTGTTTGGCATGCACATAGGTACACTGAAATATATACACATTCACTCTCTAAATGACTTTATGTAATAAATAATCTGGGAAGGGCAAGTTGCCTCTAATGCTAGCTAACTTTCTATTCCCAGAGATGTTGGCCATCAACACTTTGAGTTTTTACTAGTTGCCCTACTCTCTTCTTTGTGTCTCAAATGTGATGATAAAGCCATGTCTGTCACTAGTGGTTAATTTTATGTGTTAACTTGACTTGTCAATATGCCCACACATGCCATGAGCATGGGAGATCTTTCCATCTTCTGAGATCTTCTTTGATTTCTTTCTTCAGAGGCTTGAAGTTCTTGTCATACAGATCTTTCACTTGCTTGATTAGAGTCACACCAAGGTATATAATATTATTTGTGACTATTGTGAAGGGAGTCATTTCCCCAATTTCTTTCTCAGCCTATTTATCTTTGGAATAGAGGAAGGCTACTGATTTGTTTGAATTAATTTTATATTCAGCCACTTTGCTGAAGTTGTTAATCAGCTTTAGGAGTAGCCAGAAGCTTGAAAAAACCCACATGTCCTTCAACAGAGGAATTGATAAAGAAAATGTGGTATATTTACACAACGGACTTACTACTCAGCTATTAAAAGCAAGGAATTCATGAAATCCTTAGGCAAGTGAATGCAACTAGAAAATATCATCCTAAGTGAGGTAACCCAATCATAGAAGAACACACGTGGTATGCACTCACTGATAAGTGGATATTAGCCCAAAAGCTCTGAATAAACAAGATACAATTAACAGACCACATGAAGCTTGCAAAGAAGGAAGACCAAAGTGTGGGTGCTTCAGTTCTTCTGAGAAAGGGAATAAAATACTCACAGGAACAATTATGAAGATAAAGGGTAGAGAGGAGGCTGTAGGAGAAAGGCCATCCAGAGACTGTCCTTCCTAGGCATTCATCCTATAAACTGTCACCAAACCCCGACACTATTGTGGATGCCAAGAAATGCTTGCCAAAAGGAGCTTGATATGATTGTCTCCTGAGAGGTCCTGCCAGAGCCTTACAAATATAGAAGCAGATGCTAGTAGCCAACCATTAGACTGAGCAGGGAGTTCCCAATGGAGGAGTTAGAGAAAGGACTAAAAGAGCTGAAGGTGTTTGCAACCTCATTGGAAGAACAAGAATATCTACTAATCAGACCCCCAGAGCTCCCAAGGATTAAGCCATCAACCAGGGGGTACACATAGCTTCAGTTGCATTTGTAGCAGAGGATTGCCTTGTCAGGCATCAAGGGGAGGAGAGGTCCTTTGTCCTATGAAGGCTTTATAGATGCCCTGGTATAGGGAAATTGATGGAGGGTAGGTGGGAATGGGTTGAGTGGAGGAACATCCTCATAGAAGCAGGGGGAGGGAGGATGGGTTAGGGGGTTTTCTGGGAGGGGGAAACTGGGAAAGGAAATTACGTTTGAAATGTAAATAAAGAATATATTCAATAAAAAAAAACTTAAAAAAAAAGATACGTTTAACTAGGTAACCATGAGAAACAGCCCTAAATATTATTTAAAATGAGCCCTTTGTGTGTTTATTTATGTAGATAGAAGAATGTCTGTTCTTTGTCTATCATCTCTTACTCTTCTTAGGAAAATAGTCAAACTTGAGTTTTACAAAAGAGAACTTATATTCATTTTACTATTAGGTTCTTTCAATCTACTTAATTAACCAGTCCATTTCCTAGGGATGTTTGTTTGCTTGTTTGTTTTGTTTTGACACAGAAGGAAAGAAAAGGGCTTAGCATTTTGCAAAGTGTATAAAATAATTAACTTGGTTCAGTACTGGAGAAGGATAAATGTGTATGTTCTGGCAAATGTTTCTCTGTGGCTTGTTTACTTTACTGTAAGGGGGTGGTTAATTCTAAATTTGGTGGTTCATTTTAAGTTTCAATTTGCCATGAGCTTGACTCAACTGGGATGACATCTTCAAATGAATTGCTATTAAGAATGAATTGGCCTGTGTACATGTCTGTGTGGATTATCTTGCTATTAATTGAGTCTTAATCAGGGTTCTCTAGAGTCACAGAATTTACTGAATGTCTGTCTGTATTATGGGAATTTGTTGTGAAGACTTCCAGTCTGCAGTCCAACTACCCCAAAGATGGTCAGTTGTGAATATGAAGCCCAAGAATCTAGTAGCTGGCCAGTCCCAAAAGGCTGGTTGTTTCAGCTGGTCTTCGGTATTAGATTCCAACAGATGTGCTGGCAAGTAAATGCAAGCAGGGGGAGAGCGAATCTTCCTCCTTCCAATGTCCTCACGTAGGTCTCCAGCAGAAGGTATTGCCCAGATTAAAGGTGTGTGCCACCATGCCTGAATCTGGGACTTGTTTTGTCCCAGACTGATCTTGAACTCAGAGATCTTGCCTTAGTCTCTTGGGATTAAAGACGTGTACTACCTGGCCTGGGCCTAAGCTTTTCATAGCCACTAGGCCTCAAGACCTCTATTCCAAGATCCAGGACAGAAACTTGTCTCTTTTATCCTCAAGAACTGGATCTCAGGTAAGCCCACCAGTTCTGCATTGTAGTTCATTCCAGATATAGTCAACTTGACAATCACGAATAACCACTACATGGCCTTACCTGATTTGGGATCTTAGATAATACAAAAGAGGCAAAAACTAGCTGAAAGCAGAAAACAAAGGTCCATTCATTTTGCTTCCTGACTGGATGCTTGGGTTTCTGTTTACCTCTCCACACATCAAAGTTACACTGTGTGCTGGGTAAGTTTTGCCAGCTTCACATAGAATACTCACCTAGGAAAAGGGAATCTCAGTTGAGGAATTGCCTCCATTAGATGCACCCATGGGTATGTCTGTAGGGGCATTTTCTTGATTAATGATTAATGTGGGTGGAGAGAGTCTGCACTGCAACTCCTGAATATGTGCCTAGGTAGTGTAAGAGAGGAGGCCAGTGAGCAGTTTTCCTGTATGGTATTTGCATGAGTTCTTGTCTCCAAGTTTCCTATCTTGAATTCTGAACCTGATTTACCTTAATGGGGCTTGTATCTTGCAAACCAAATAAATTCTTTCCCCGAGTTGGTTTTGGTTAGTGTTTTATTTTATTCACTAAAAGCAAACTAGGATTGATTGTAACCAGGAGCTGGAAGCCAGATAAACTCCTGCTCCCCACCCCTAAATTTGTTTATGTCAGCAATAGAAATAAAAGTAGAACACATGTTATTGTTACTTGGCTTTAATGTGCCAATCACTTATTAATCACTTATCAATATATATTAAGTTTCAATCACTTATTAATATATATTAAGTCAAACACTAAACAAAGTCAAACACTAAAAACTGTGTGTGTGCACGCGTGCACGTGCATGTGTGTATATATTTTTGTGAACACATGCACTTGTAAAATTCTAATGCCACCAAGAATTAACTATTGGAAGTGTATTTCACAGATAATTTTGTCTACGTAAAGACTACCACTTCATCATAAGGGGAATAGGGGAGTTTATTCTGGAGCTATTCTGAGTGATCATTATGCAAGAAAACAGATTTAGTTTATCTTGAATTCCATGTTCCAATATGGCAGCAGTTTCACAGGGTTTTTTAGATTTATAAAAGAAAAGAAAGCCAGGGCAACTCTGAAATACATTGGTGGATGCACATTAAAGCCAGGTACATTGAGATGGCGCTGGGGACTTATTTTGTATGTTCAAGATACTCTGTGATGACCTTCTTTGTCTTTAGATTTGTAGAAGCTAGGGTTCTGCTAAATTAATAGCTTCTAAGAGGTTTGTTTTTATTATTATGAGGTATTAGTTCAGATACACACAGGAGAAAGAAATGGCTATTTCAGAAGGCTAAAACTAGCCCAAGATAAAGTGATCAGACCCAAGCCTACAAAATTCCAATTTCTTCACAGTACTGAAATTCCAATTAGCCTGCACTGGCTGAAACACTGTAGAGTTTTACCTTTTCCAGGCCCCAAAAAAGAGCAGCCCCATCAGTCTCTGCAGAGACTCCTTCTAGGAATTTGTTGTTGTTCTTGTTCATAGCCAGACATAGCTTCTTTCCAGGAATTTTCATTCATAATGTTTTTCACCACTCATGAATAAAGTCTATATCTTTGAGGATGGAAACAAAAATAGATTAGATAAACTTGGAAGGAAATGAACACATAGGAAGAAGCTTTTCTGTACAGTTTGGTTTACACAAACAACAAGTTCATAGTAACTAGAAAGTATTGAGTATAAATGTATATTTAGTTTATTCATAAATACTTGTGAGCTTGTATAATAAAGAAGCAATAAATTCTGAATAGTAGATCTGAACAATTGATTACTTTTGATCATTTTGGAAACAGCAACAAGTTACACATGCATTTCAAATTGCATATGGCTTAATGACTTACTGGAATGTATTATATAGCATTTGAACCACTGGAATATTAAAAAAAAGTTTTTTGCATGTTACCAGACATGAAATTAGAGTGAAGACCTTGTAGCTCAAAGGAGTAATTTCTAGGCTGACTGAGTAAAGATTTGCTGTTAGTAATGAAAAATTTCAAAGATTTGAAATATATATTCAATACAATATATATTAGTATTTATGAATTGGACTTAACTATAACATTCTGTAACATTTTAAATGCTGCAGAATGCTCTTCTTTAAATGCTATTCTTTAAATCTTTCTCTACATTTGTGAGCCACAGGGAGAGGAACATCTCTTCAGTTAGGTTACCAGGTAAGTGTGCTGTAGCGTTCACCCTGCTTGGGCACACTGGCTGAAATACTCAAGCCCCCAGGAAAGAGCAGAAAACTGAAGTCCAAGTCTTAAAAGCAGCAGGGAATTCTCAGATCCTTAGTTAACATACTCAGTCTCTTCTAATCTGGCTGCACTGTGCTTTTACCACAAAGAATAAACTTACCATTTCAGTGTGAGTAAACATTTGAGATGATATTTTCTTAAACTTAAAATCGTAGTGAGTTGTTAATTTGTCGAGTGTGTTCATGTGTGGAGGTCAGGGATAACTTGAAAGAGTCTGTTCTCTCTTACTATGCTAGAACCGGTCTCATGAACTGTACTAAGAATCTCTGACAACATTGTTGGTTAGTAGATTTTTTTTTAGAGGACATAAATGACATCATCACAATATTGTAGGATCCTAAAATACAGTCTCCTACAAAATCAAGAGAGTATAAGTATGTTCTATGGATGGTTTTCTGACATTTTCTTATTTCTCTGAAGCATGCCGATAAATATAAGTGACTGCTTGAAGATGTGTACTTAATGATGTCAGTAGATTACACATAAAATCCAATCTAATAATATCAGAATTATTGAGATAGACCAGCCTCCACTTGGAGAGGGGTTCTGAGGAAGGGGGTGTCTGAGAGTGGTGAAAAGAACAACTTGAAGTCAAATCGTAGATCCAAGCTGATGTCCTGTGAAGTTCTGCTTGATACACTTTTCAGCTCTGCTTTTCCCTATGTTCTTTTTTCTCTCTGGAGATTTATCTGTCTATATTCTGCTTGCTTGCTATACTAAGAGATTTCTCTGTCTATGCCCTGCTTGCTTGAATGTGTGTGTGTGTGTGTGTGTGTGTGTGTGTGTGTGTGTGAGAGAGAGAGAGAGAGAGAGAGAGAGAGATCGCCAAGCAGTTTTTTCTTTTTACCTTAAGAAATTCTCTGGATGGTTCATCTTCTGAAGAACACAGTTCCAGTTTTTTATTTTACATATCAGTCCAGTCATTTATTTCAGGTTTTCTTCTGATTATTTTAAGAATCAGCATCTATTGACCCTAGCTCCTCAGTTCTTAGTGAAAAGCAAACACATATTTCTTCTTAACATTGCGAAAGAATTCAGAGATCTATCTGCCTCTGTTAAGCACAGAGGATAAGGTAGCTGGGTTCCCATGTTGTCCTGAAATTACCATTTCCACCAAGCCTGAGCCTAAGCCTGCTTTGTCCTAGGTTGACCCTAAATTTAGGAATCCATCTACATTTGTTTTTTTATAATTTATTTTTAATAGACATATTCTTTATTCACATCAAATGATTTCCCCTTTCCTGGTTCCACTCTCCCTCAATGGATACAGAAAATGTGGTATATTTACACTATGGAATGCTACTCAGCTATTAAAACAAAGAATTCATGAAATTCTTAGAAAAAATGGGTAGAACTGGAAAATACCATCCTAAGTGAGGTAATCTATCTGCATTTGTATCTGCCTTTCTTTGTATCTTTTTTGACAAGCTGGATCCTTCTTCTGTTCCTTTAGATTCATGAAGCCTGCCATAATTTATATTACATCCTTATACTTTTACATAGTTAAACATTATATATTTTTGAACTCAGGTATTTAGAAGTCTTTCCCATACCCTTCAGGCTGTCCTGAAGGTCCCAGTGTTTAGCATCTTCCTTAGACCTAGCACACTCTGAACTCCTGTACTCCTGCTGTTTCTAATTAGCATGGAGTCATTAACAGGGAGGCCATTCCTCAGAAGAAAAGGGTCCTCTAATACTAGAGGGTTCAGAATATACGTTCACTGTTACACAAACAAGTCTTATGTCCACAGCTGCCATCAATACTTGTAGAGGCTTATACCAGGGACGTGTCCCAAGGGAAGGAACCATGTCACTTTCTCCCCACCAGTGCCATAATGGGCTCTCTACATATTATTATACAATATTTTGGATAAAAGAGATTAAATAAAGTTAAGCTTTCTTCAAGAAGATTGAGTTTGGAAATATGTGTTGTAATCTTGTTATTTTAGTGAAAACCATGGATAATAGGCACCCAAGTTTGTCAAAAAATACTACAGGATACACACATCAAAATATATAATCAATATAGTATGTTCATTGTATATGGAAAAATGAACCCAATGATGTTTTTGTGTTTTTAACCCTAGATTACTTTGGAAAGAGAATCAAAATTTGCTAACAATGCTAAGATAATTATGACAACAAAGTTGTAGTAAAAATTTGGAGCTTTGTTAGTAACAACCCTCTTTACAGATAAATGTTATTTAAGTTGGATGCATGAAAGAAGTGCTTAAAATTCTTTAAGAATAGCATGCATTTTATGTTTATCATATTACCCACCATTTCCGTGTTTTTCACATCTACTTCCCTTCCAATTTGACTTTGTGTCATATATAGTCAACTTGATTTTTTTTATAAAAAAGAAAGCAAAAACATGCATGTAAACCTATTACCTACTACTTCAAATATCACCGAAATGAACTTTCTCTTTTATTTTTAGATTGAATCAATTTCCTGATCTCTAATTTGTTAAATGTCTTTCTTTATATCACTGAAGATGAAGGACTGAAATTGAGCTATGATCAAGTGCTTCTTATAGACAGTGTACATACTTTATTCTGTAGTGTATAGATTGGAGAGAGAATACATTATACTAGTGTTTTGGGGAACTTAATATTACCTTTATTTTCTATAGAGAGATTGAGAGTGACAAACCCAAAGAATGGGCAGTTGATTTTTCCTCATGGTTCTAGAAGGCTTTCCTTATCCACAGAGCATGGTGCAGGGCTCAGAAAACTGACCTCAACCAGTAATGTTGCTCATGCATTAGGAAATAAGAAGGTATATCGAAATTATTCTAGATAAAAGAGTCAGTAGCATAGAGGGTAGGAAACAGCCTGAGAACTAGTGAAATGTCAGTGCTTTCTCTGTTATTTTAGGATTGCATTTTATTACTACAGTTGCTTTGAAAATATCTTGAATATTGAGAATTGGTGTCACTTTGTAATGTGATGAGAACTCCTTGATGTTGGGGAATTTTATATCCCTGCTGACAGTTTGCTCAGCTCAGTGTCTCATCTTTAATTCTCTTTGATATCATACAGTTAGGTTGGGACTAGTTTGCTTTGGTGGGTCTACCTGATTCATTTGTGGATACTTTGGTTCTGATCATATAAATAGTGTATCCTGGTTAAAGGCATCTCTTTTGTTCTGAACTGCCAAGAATTATTCAGGCAGGTATGCCTACAGCTAGAAGCCTGAAGTCTATATTAATAGACTATACCTCTTAAAGCCTACCAATTAAGCACAATGGGCAATTTCATGTTTTTTTCTTATGTACGTTTTCAAGCACTTATATTGTTCTCTATTAGCTGAAAACTAAAAGAATCATTCTAAGGCTTATATAACTTATTTTGGTCTTAATTCATGGATGCATCAAGTAGTGGAAAGCTTTTTGGCAGTAAGTACTGCTGTTATTCTGACTTTGTAAGAGAAAGATGGATGTAATTATTAGTTTTGATGGTAATGGTGGCAGCTTTGTTCCTTGGATGGATTCTTGGTGTGCAGTGTTTGATTCTTGTGTCCTTGATAGCATTTTTTGTTAAGAGAGATGCTGGGCGGGGGGGATAAAGTATAAATTATTTGGCTGACAATTTTGGAAAGACAATAAGACTTGAAATGCTCATTTGAATGCAGAACAATTAACAAAATACTTTCTTCTAGAAATGTTATTGTGCAAGCTTAAGTTTTATTTTATTACCACATTTTAAATTTTTAAAAATAAGTAGCCCAAATTGCAGTCATAACTTTAATTTATGATAAATAGTTTATCAGTCCTCATTTATTCTATCATGGACCTTATCACCTCTAATGGTGATATAAATGGTAAAGCTTAATTATTTCTCTCAATAAATGATCAATGTAAAAAGCTTTCTGCCTTTTTCAAGTCTCACTGACTATATAATATTGACAATGAATAATTAAATGGTTAGTATTATAGTCAACATTCAAAATATTTTCTGTGTAACTCTCTTGATCAGAGAGTAGGCGTCTTTATTTGTATGAGTTGTTTATTCTGTTCTGCCCTATACATCTTTGCATCTATTTATCTTCAAGATACAGTTGTGCCTCTGACCTTAGATTATTTAATTAAGAGTCTTTGGTCACTAGAAGGTGCATTAGTTAGATAGGCTATGGTGTAGAAAAATGACTTAAGCAACCACTCTAGAACTGGCATGAGTCTCTGGCTTGTGATATAGAAGACAGATTGATGAAGATGGAATGGAAAGGTGGTGAAAGGAATAGGCCCAGAAGTATGCCCTGAAAGGTACTATAGCAATTTAATTGTATGCAGCAATTAGTAGACCTTTGTGACATTAACATGATTGCCAATATGTTATACGGAGGTCATCCTCAAATATTACACTTTTGATGTCTGTTTATGGCTCTCTCTGTTTTTATTTAGTGAATAAAACTAAAGTAAACCTGGTTGATTCTTTTTTACAGATTAGCTGTATGAGAAGAAAGCTGTCCTGTTGAGGGCCTAGATAGTTATAGAGGCTGGAAAAGCCTTTATGATAGTTAGGGATGTCTGGGGGAGAAGCCTGGCTGCTGGAGTTCCTCAGGTAAGGGCCTAGCCAATTTCCTGCCTTAAGGACTTACAAAGTTTACAAAGTATACAAACAGAATCCACTGCAGGGAAAGACTTTTCTATCCCTTGAATTGAGTGAATATCTAGCACTAACCCTAGTGACACACTTCTCTTCCAACAAGGCTATACCTACTGCAACCATACTGCACCTTCTAATCTGAATAAGCATCAAATATGTGAACCTATGAGAGTCATTCTTACTCAAAGCAGCACAATGCTCAAGTCATGATCTTTTTATTCTGTCTAGCTCCCAGACCATGGAATCCTGCCACATCCATTTAGGGTGAGCCTTCTCACTTCAAGCCAATTTAGAAACTCCCTTACAGTCATGCCTAAAAGTTTCTTTTAGGGGATTCTGGATTGTCTCCAATGAACAAACAGTTTTTTTAAAAAAATTTTTTTTATTGGTTATTTTATTTATTTACATTTCAAATATTATCCCCCTTCCCAGTTTCCCCTTTGCAACCCCTCTATCTTACTCCTTCTACCCCCTGCTTCTATGAGGGTGATTCCCCCCAACCCCTGCCACCTCCTGCCTCCCCACCCTGGCATTCCCCTATGCTGGGACATCAAGCCTTTATAGAACCAAGGGCTTCCCCTCTCAGCAGGAGCCATGGGTACCTCCCTGTGTAGTATTTGGCTGGTGATTTAGTCCCTGGGAGTTCTGGTTAGTTGATATTGTTGTTCTTCCTATGAGGTTGCAAACTTCTTCAGCTCCTTCAGTCCTTCCCCTAACTCCTCCATTGGGTTTCCTGTGCTCAGTCTCATGGCTGGCTGCAAGCATCTTCATCTGTATTGGTTAGGCTCTGGCAGAGTGTCTCAGGAAACAGCTGTATCAGGCTTCTGTCAGTAAGCACTTCTTGGCACCAGCAATAGTATCTGGGTTTGGTGTCTGCATATGGGATGAATCCCCATGTAGGGCAGTCTCTGAATGGCCTTTCCTTCAGTCTCTGCTCCACTCTTTGTCCCTGTATTTCCTTTAGACAGGAGGAATTCTGGGTAAAAATTAAACACTACAGCAAACCTATTGTAAATCAGTACCCACAACTTCTCCAAAAGTGCTCTGCTCACATGAAGGGAACTGTATTGCTTTTCAGTAGAAGGATATCCCCGAAGGGAATCCACAGTAGAAAGTGAAAGTTGCAAAGTAGAGACTGCCATGGTACGCCTGGTACCAACGGATCAGCATCCACATTTGTTTTCTAATGAAACTTAGATAATTTCGAATGATTTATCTCTAAGATAGTAAAAGAAAGATAGCTATAGGCAAGTCATCACACTGAAGAGAACAGCTCTGGAAGGGATAAGCCAGTGAGAAGCAGAGAAAGTCTTAACATAGATATCATCTCAGGAGTCAAAAAAAGGACTCACTGTTTGTACTGTGGTCATATACATAATTTTGTTTAGTTCAGAAGTTATTATCTTGAGAGAATTGTTTTCAGGATTATAGTTGATAACATACAATATTAAGAACTGCTGAAATATTTTCACTGTAAACAAAATTAGAAGTCTTATTTATCTGCTCTCCCGAAAACATTTCAGAAAGGAAAGGAATATTCTATACTCAAGATTATACGTGCTCGAGACTTACATGTGTTTTCTTGATCACTTAAAATTCTTTATTTGATAATATTTTTATATAAAAGTAATGTTTTAGAACCAGCGTCCGTCACAGCAATTATTGTACGTGCTGGAATTCTTGAACCACAGCTTCAGTGGACTCTTGGTAAGGGGCTGTAACTCTGTGGATCCTTTCTGCTTACTCCAGTTCCCAAACAATGACACAGAGACTTATATTTATTAACAAATGCCCAGCCTTTATGCTAGGCTTGTTACCCACTGGCTCAAAACTCAGTTATTCTGCTTTTACTAATCTAAGTTCTGCCACATGGCTAGTTGGTTATCTGTCCAGACATCTAACTTCCTCCAAGTCAGGGTGGCAAATTCTTTAAGTAGCCCTCTTTCCCTAGGTTCCTCCGTCTGTCTGGAAGTCCCACCTTGCCATACTGTCTTTTGCTGTAGAATATAGGCTTTTTATTTTAACCAATCAGAACGTGCCTTAGGCAGGCAAGGAACGACAGAGACATAGCTTCACAAAATGTACAGAAACAGCACCACAACAAGGGGATCCTTTTCTTTTCCATGTCCCTGTAACTTTTTTGTAACTGATACTCATTTATTTATTTATTTATTTATTTATTCCTTTACTTTTAAAAAATTTTTTTCTATATTCTTTGTTTACATTCCAAATGATTTTTCCTTTCCCGGTTCTGACCTCCCCATAAGTCCCATAATCCCTCTTCCCTCCACCTGTTCCCTAATCAACCCCCTCCCACTTCTCTGTCCTGGTAATCCCTTACATTCCTGTAAATTTTTTTTATCTTGCCTTATTTATTTACTTTGTGTTTAGATAAAGTAAGCATAAATTCATGAAGGTAGAGAATTTGCCTTGTTTATTGTGTCTCTACTGTGTGAAACTATCCCTTGCACTTAATAAACAATGGTTAAAAGAGTATGTTTCGATTATTGGAATAATCTTCCAGTTTCAAACTTTTCTCTTATCTGAGTGCTCTATTCACCTGTGAACTGGCCTGTGCAGAGGGAGGAACAGGACAGGCTCTGAGGGCTTCATCTCAGCCACAGACCATCTTGGAGACTTCCAGTGGTTGGAGAGAAGTGTCAATAGTCAAGGTTGTTTCACCTACCTCCAGTCACTTTAGATGAAATGGGTCAGTACCAGGGTCCAGAAAGAAGCTATAGGGAGCATTAGCTTGTGAGTATGTCACAGCAGGGAGTATGGCACAGCAGTAGGTATGGCGTAGCACTGGGAACTGGGGGTGGGGGTTATTATGGAGACAATCAGAGAGATATCCACTTTGAGTTTTGTTTTATTTTGTTGTGTTTTTGGTTGCTTGGTTGATTTTTGTGTTTTGTTCTCTCTCTCTGTCTCTCTGTCTCTCTGTCTCTCTGTCTCTGTCTCTCTGTCTCTGTCTCTGTTTCTCTCTCTCTCTCTCTCTCTCTCTCTCTCTCTCTGTGTGTGTGTGTGTGTGTGTGTGTGTGTGTGTGTATAGCCTAGCCTTACTTATGCAGGTCAATGGTATTTATTCTTGGGAATTCAGACACAGACACAGCCAGTAGAGCCCAAAACTGGTACAAGGTTAGCAATTATGGATTCCTTTATTAACATAGGGTGTTTGGCCTCAGGGAGGGAGGGGCTCACCTGTATTTAGGCTTACCTGTTAGCACTATCTTCCGTCTCTAAGAGTGACTGAGCAAGGAATGAAAAGGCCTGCCTGCTCTTCTTCCTTAAGTGTACAGGCAGCAAGGTTTGTGGGAGAAGATCAAAATGTAATGCTTGGAAAATAAACACTGGGCTTCTCTGTAGGCAACCCTGCAAGCCTCAGCACCACATCACTGACTTCTCTCAATTTCCGAACTGCTGCCAATTGGGCACACATTTTATGAATGTTGCATGAATGCTCTCTTCCAGATTTCTATCATGCTTCCTCCCTCCCTCCCTCCTTCCCTCCCTTCCTCCCTCCTTCCCTCCCTCCCTCCCTTCCTCCCTGCGTGTCTCCCTCCATGTCTCCCTTCCTTCCTTCCTTCCTTCCTTCCTCTTTCTTTCTTTCTTTCTTTCTTTCTTTCTTTCTTTCTTTCTTTCTTTCTTTCTTTCTTTCTCTCTTTCTCCCTTTGCCTCTCCTCCTCCTCCTTTTCAGATTAAACAATACAATTTTATTTTCTAAGAGTTCTAGAGGTAGATGAGTCTCCCATGGAAAGGGAAAATAGAATAAATTTTGAAGGTGGAGGTTAAGCAGCTAGGGACAAGTGCAGGTTGTGGAAAGGATGGAAGGAGAGAGTGCAGGGAGAAAGGCCGTAACTGGGGGGCACTTGCGTAGCGCTGTGGAAATCTAGTTCAGAGGAAAGTTCTTGGAATGTATGAGGGTGATGTTAGTGAGGTCTCCTAGGAATAGAGAATAAGGAATCTGAACTTGCCATATTTTTACTTCTTAATTCTTTCTCTTCTATTCTGTTTTTCTTTCTTTATCCAGATATCTGACAAAATGACCATTTTCCATGCTGAGCATGAGGCCTCTATCTGAGTTATATGTTAAGCTCTATGATTTTTTTATGTGTAATAAACATCTTGGGCCCAGTATCTTATGCTATAGAAAACTAAAACCAAACGTATATTTAAGACTAATCCAGAAAAAAATGAGCAGTGTCCTTGAGCTTGAGAGAATTATAAAATTGAGAATATATTTTTCTGCTACCAAAATGTATTTTAAGAATATATTTAATTTATTCTTTATCTTTCTCTCTTCCTCTCTCTCTCTCGGTCTCTCTCTCTCTCTCTCTCTCTCTCTCTCTCTCTCTCTTTCTTTCTTTCTTAAAAATGCAATGTTTCAAGCACAACAAAATATATAACTCAAAGGCATATTATATTTGCTTTATTGTTCTTGTAAAGAAAAAGTTTGTTGTATAATTTTTAGTATCTGTATTATTTCTTAATATGACTCAGCTAGCCCAATAATTGAGACATAGTCCTATTGATTTAATTAATCAGCTTTAGCATATTAACTGGGCAATTATGCCTAAACTATTTTTCTTATGGTAGACTGGCTATTCCTCAACTGCACTCCCCAAGTTTCTTGCTGTTTGAGTCTAAACTTTTCAAGCCACAGACCACCTAGTGGAGACCCACTCTCTCCATCTTCTTTCTCCTTCTTTCACATTCTCTCCTTCTCCTGGACTCATGGTTCCCACCTATGACCCTAGTCCAGTATGCAAAGCCTCATCACCTGCCTCTATTGTATTCAGTAATTGGCTATGAGCCACTTTAACAAATTAAAGAAGACTGGTAAGCAAAGTTTATGCAACATCATATGATGTATGTGGGAATGTGCTCATCTCGATGGCAACCAGATATGGGGTCTAGTATGCAGTATTTGAATACATAGCAGCACCAGAACAATACCAAACAAAAGTTCCTGGCTTACGTATGCTGATGTTTTGCTGTTTGATTAGTTTAAGAAAAGCAGATATTTACAGCTAAAGCATGTGTTTTTATTTGGAGGGACAGTGCTATTTTAAATGAGGAAACACATAACCAACATGGTCCCAACTTTTAGAGTATTATAATTCTGTGAAAAAGTATTAATTGAATAATATAATATATATTGTGAAAAAAGGGTTAATTGGATAATATAATATAATAATATAAACTATTTTATCTGTGTGGTTGATAGTGAAGTTTCTCGTCTGGATACCTGTTAAAGAGGTTGAGCAGGGGTACTTTTAGATTGTTTTGGTTCCAAAAAACCCAAGTGTTTCACATAGGTTACTACCTCATGGAAGTTTAGGGCTAACAAAGAAAGGACTTCAGCCATGTGGAGTTCAAGGGATCCTCAAACAAGGCAGATATGCAGATAAGAGGAGGAAATAAGAGTCATCTGAGCAGGTTTCTCTATGCTCTGTAATGACAGAGTTGATTCTCTAACTTTGAAGTCTTGTGTTTTTCCTGTTGGTAGCAACGTCCCCCACTGGGGATTGTTTCTTTTTTTGTATAATTTTTGGTTCATTCACTCAGTATTCTTTAGGAATTCTATTCCTTTTTGTAACTTCACTACCTTCTTCTCCTTCTTCCCCTCCTTCCCCTCCTCCTCCTCCTTCTCTCTCCTTCTCTTCTTCTTTTATCACTACTTCTCTCTCCCCTTTTTCACTCCTTTCTTTCCCTATTTTTCCAGATAAACCTACTAAACAGAACTCACTCTTGATTCGTGTGATTTACTGTTAATTGGGTAATTTTGTAGATGACCTGGTCTTAGGCCAGATACAATCTGTTTCAGAAGATGATATTTAGTAGAATGATGAGTGCAGGACAGTCACTACTGAGTGTTTAGAAATGGCAGGTTTCTCAGGGCAGATATGTGGCCAATGTGTGCATATGTGCATGCATACAGCTCTCTCTCTCTCTCTCTCTCTCTCTCTCTCTCTCTCTCTCTCTCTCGATCTGTGTGTGTGTGTATGCATGTGCTTTGGCATATGGTAGGCAAACATTGGAGTATCTGTAGTACCTCCAAGTAAGACACACTAAGAGCATGCTTACCATGTATTTTTGCTTTGAGTTAAATAATCAATGAATAAAACATAATTATGTTAAAGCAATTCTTCATTGAGTTTATGAGGAACTCATTGCACATAAAATTCAATATTGCCTCTTTCATTCATCCAAAAACTTCCACTTTAGTTTTCATTCATTTATTTACTTAAGTTACTTCAGCTTAAATCTAAAGTTAAAAATACATGAACAACCTTTGCTGGTCCATGAACCAAAGGCAGTCTTTGCAGATTTCTGTTCCAGCCAGATGGGAAGGTTCAAGCAAAGGGGAAACTTGGCATGAGCTGGCATGGGTAATTGCCTCCACGACCTCTGCTGCTGCTCTGGTGCTGCTGCCTCAGCAGCTACTGTTGTTCTGAGATGCTGCATTGGTTGGGCTGAGCCTAGCAGAGCCAGGCTGAGCCAGCAGAGTGAAACAATTAGAGCTTAATCTTGTAAGACTTATTAAAATCTGATTCCTCCAGTGACAAATCATTGCAGACTCACCATGATACCGGAAACTCTAGCAGCTACATCCTACCCCTCTGCTGTCCCTGTTCCAAAAGGGCCTAACTCTCTCCTGCTTCCTCTCTTCCTCTTTCCCACCAGAAGTTCTGCCTACTCTCCCAGTGATGGGCTCCTTTATTCATTAGGGGATAGGTTCACAAGAAGTCACCTAAGTACATGACTCCTTCTTCATTCCAGAGAGTCCCTCCAGGGAGAGCAGAGCTAATATAAAATACAAGTAGCACAGAGCCATCTATAAGAGAGTTAGTCATTGAGCCTGTCTTGATTTTCTGAAACTTCCAAACAACCTCCAGTGACACATCTCCTCCAACAAGACCATACCTCTGTAGAACCCTAAAAGGCACCCTGGTTCCAGGTTGAGTAAAGGGACAAAAGGTGCTATGCCCAGCTCCTGGGTACCTGGCTCCAGAGTCCTCAGGCCTCAGATTGTGCCCCCCCCAGCCCCTTCCCCCGAGCAGCTTCCCTACAGTCTGACACCAGCCCAGACTAGTGTGGGGTAAGTGCAGTCAAAACTTCTGTGTCCTGACTCCCCAAGCAGCTTAACCCTGTGGTGGAGTGGACACAGGACCCCATTAACCCTATATACCTCCTAATAGTGCCACTCGCTATAAGCCTATGTGGGTCATTTTCATTCAAACCACAACAGATAATTCTTACTGGATATTAAGGTTTATTTTTTCTGTATGCATATGTATATGCTGTTGTATATGGATGCATCTGTTTTTATAGTCTGGTATCTGTGGAAGCCATCAAGTCCTTTGGAAGAAGAGTATGTTATGTACTACTTGACTTAGGTGCTAGGAACAGAATTCATGTCCTCTGGAAGAGTAGCAGGTGCTCTTAGCTCCTGAATCATCTCTCTAACCCCAATTTACTAGATAATTTTTAAAATATGAAATATTTTCTATACATTGCATAGTCACTTTATGAGATTGCTCAAATGTCCCCTAAATAGGTTATTTCGCCAATTTAATAATTGATCTCACCTGTAATCTTCATAAGAAATAAAGAATGAATTGGTGTAGTATTCCCAACCTGAGTTTGGAGAAAGGAAACAAAATGTTTAATGTGTGTAAATTCTCTCAATCTGACTGAAGCCTAATTGAAATTCTGTATTTTGAAATCAAGCCCTCAAGAACAACAAATAACTTCAGAAAACCAAGAGTAGACAAATAACAGTTTTATAGAAATCATTTATTTTTCTCAACATACCAGACAATCATTTAGGCCCAATATAGTTATAATAGTAGATTAATTTAAGGCAATCTATATGTGTTGGCTTGAACAGAATGTCTGTGATAGACTCATCTATTTAACCTCTTTGTTTCCAACTGGTGGTGTTTGAAGAAGTTTTGGCACCTTTAGGAGATGATTCTTTGGTGGAGGAAGTACATCATTAAGGATGGGCTTTGAAGGTCCATAACTTCCTCTATGTCCTGATTGCTTTCTGCTTCCTCTAAGGGTATTTAAAAATGTTACTGGTCAGCTCTCCACATTCAGCTGAAAACTTTCTCTCCATTATGAATGTGCATGTCTAGTCTTCTGGCATCATAAACCAAAATAAGTGTTTTCTTATATTCCTTTCGGCCATGTTATTTTATCATAGAAACAGAAAAGTAACTAAAATAGGATGCAAATCTTCACTGAAAGATATATAATACATCAATAAATTTATTATTATACTTTATTATTTGGTTGTACTTAAGACAAATCCAATTAAACCTGAGTTAGATAAGCCAGTTATGCTTTTGCTACCACAACCAAGGGTTCTAAAGCAGAATTTTCAGCGTCGCTGAGTTATAGTCCTGGGGCACTCCCTTTCACAGCTGTTTTCCACTGAGTTAGATACTGTGGTGGTTTGAATAGGAATGCCCTGATAGGCTCATATGCTTAGTCACCTCCAGAGAGAGTGGCATTGTTTAAAATGATTAAAGGATTAGGAGGTATGCCCTTGTTGGAGGAAGCATGTCTGGGTGGGGGGAGAGGGAGACTTTTAGGTTTCTAAAGCCCATTCTAATCCCAGAGTCTCTGTCTCCTTTCTCTTTGTGCCTAAGGATCAGTATGCAGTTCTCAGTTACTTCCCCAGCACCATTTCTGGCTGCATTCAGCCATGCCCCTGCCATGATAACAGACTAAACTGAGTTGCCTTGGTTATTATGTCTCTCCACATCAAGAAAACAATGTGTAAGACAGATACATTTCAAGACATGCAATTGGTGGTCAAAATAGCCTCTGGGGTTTTAGCCTTCCAGTTAATCAATTCAAGTGGACAGAGATTATCTCTTTCTAGTTGTAGGAAAATGTACTCATTTTATTGTCCCTAATTTAGTCCATATCTCCATTCAGGAATGAATCATCATGAATAGATCATAATGCTGTCATTGTCCAGTCCTGGAAGTCTTTTAGGGTCCTTGGCAAAACCTAGCTGCCAGAAAGGAGGGAGAATGTAGCTCTGCAAAGGACACCCAGGCTGATGACATGTCCAGATTTTTTCTTTGCTGAGGGAGGAGTGGTAGCAGGAAGAAAATACAATAAATAACAGAAGCAAAACTAAATGAAGAGTGAATGTTATATAAGTCACCATATCAGAAAATATCAGTTTAAAATGCTGTGTTATTAGAAAGTGTGATTATAAAATACCCCCACTGAAATATTGTATTGCTAAAGACACAACCTTAAATGTAACATGTAAATTCTTGAGGTACATATATCTTTAAAATTGTTTCCTCATTTATAAAATAATATGTAGTTTTAGATAGTATCCTGATAACTTTAATCTGTTATTTACATATAAATATCATCATGATAACATTAAACCATTATTTTTGAATGGATATATCATGATAAAGTTAAATTCCATAGGAAAAGAAACAATACATAATTATTTTTAAAAATGTAATACAATTTACTGAATACTTTCAGATCCAAATTTTCATTAAGAATCCAACTACTGTGGCTGGAGAGATGGCTCAGGAGTTAAGAACACTGACTGCTCTTCTGGAAGTCCTGAGTTCAGTTCCCAGCAACCACATGAGAGGTTACATCCATCTGTAATGGGCATTCAATACCTTGTTCTGGCTTGTCTGAAGACAGCTATAGTCTTTAAAAAAAGTATTTCTTGGTTTCCTTCATTTGAATGATGTCTATTTTTTATTAGATGCCTGGTACTGTAAATTCTACTGTAGAATAAAACTGTTCTGTGGCTTTGTTTGTGGCTTAACCTTTTAAAACACTCAGGTTTTATACTTTTTAACATGAAGAAAGGACATGAGAAAAAGAAAGATGGGCGAAAAGAAACAGTCAAAATACAGGAAATCTTTTTGGAAAAATATATTTTTTCCTAAATGTCACAGCTGAAATGTTTTAACCTTGGCATTTTACTGATAACCCTAGCATTATAATGTTCACTAGAAGAAAAAGTTGGTTGGTATAAGCTAAATCTGTAAATAGACACTTTAAAACCATTATTAAATGAAAGTTTCCCAGCACTTTGATAGCAGCAGTCTCTGAGAATGTAAAGGACTGCTTAGCATGGGTCGCAGCTGTCGAGTTAGGGTTGGAACAGAAGCATGGGTCCAGAACGTGCAATGTTAGCGCCTTGCTCCCTTGGTCCCTCCAATCCCATGGGAATATTATCTGGTTACCAGAGGTGACATGCTTTAAAGGTATATTTCTTCTGGGTATAAATAAAAAATATGATCTCAGAAGAAATAGATTAAAGCCAATGTGCCATCCTAATTTTTTATACTTAAACATGTAGTGTATAAGTTAGTGTATTTAAATTATGTAGACCTGAAAAAAACAATGGATGGTCACTTTTTCAAGTGTCATTGATTGGTGTACTTTTTTCCTTTATATGCAAAGTTTTTAAAATTTCAGGATAAATAATTTTGTTTCAAAAATCATTAAAGGACTATTTCTAATAACTTATGATTTAATTATTTTCAATGCCTTTTATTTTTATATTTTTATGTTCATTGGTGATTTGCCTGAATATATGTCTTTGTTTGAAGACATTGGATACCCTAGAGCTGGAATTACAGACAGATGTGGTCTGCTCTAAGGGTTCTGGGAACTGAACCTGGGGCTTCAGGAAGAACAGCCATTGCTCTCAGCCACTGAGCCTTATCTTCAGGGCCTGTCTACTTATTTTTACAAAATTAATTAATTCTTCAATAATTACTTGAAGAAAAGCTTTTTTTTTCTTCCAGGAAATAAAAATAGACCAAAAAAGGGAATTGTAAACAAAAAGAAAATTCTAATTGTTCAGTCTGTGATAAAGCTGTATCAAGCCTATATTTTGAGAAAAAGAATCCAAAAGACTGGATGTTTAAAAAAGTAGTTAAAACTTCATTACATGAATAAAAAGTATAAATGAGTAAATTTTTATTGTAATTCAAGTTTCTTATATAGGTAAAATAAATTTAAAATAACATCATGTATGTTTTGAGAGATTATGGTCAAAGTGTATACTTCTCTCCAGCTTTGATAGTATAATTCAACCAGTGTTTCTGAAAAAAATGGATCATATTCTAAGATTTGCTTCTGTAATATTTATTCTGTTTTGTATAAGAAGTTGTCTTGTTCGTCCCTGTAGTCCCAGAACTTGTGGAAGAAAGGAGAGTTTTAAGAAAGCTTCATGAAGTACTTTAAGCTATTTCACAAACTTTGACCACATCTGTGTCTCAGAATTGTATGGGTGAAGAGTCTATGGAATGTCCTAACAAGGAGAGAATTTGAGAAATAAAGTTTTTAACATTTTCAAAGCCAGCTAGTCGTACAATTTTATTAGATATTTTCTTTCTTTACATTTCAAATTATCCCTTTCTGATTTCCACTCTGAAAATCCCCTATCCCATCCTCCCTTCCCCTGCTCACCAACTTACCCACTCCAGTTTCCCTGTCCTGGCATTTCCCTATACTGGAGCATCAAGCCTTCTCAGGACCAAGGGTCTCTCATCCCTTTGATGTTCAACAAGGCCATCCTCTGCTACATATGCAGCTGGAGTCATGGGTCCCTCCATGTGCACTTGTTGGTTAGTGGTTTAGTCCCTGGGAACTCTGGGGTAACTCATTGGTTCATATTGTTGTTTCTCCTATGGGGCTGCAAGGTCCTTCAGCTTCTTGGGTCCTTTTCCTAGAACCTCTATTGGGGGCCTTATGCTCTGTCCAATAGTTGGCTGAGAGTATTCAACATCCTTAGTCATCAGGGAAATGCAAATCAAAACAACCCTGAGATTCTATCTCATACCAGTCAGAATCTTTGGCTAAGATAAAAAACTCAGGTGACAGCAGGTATAGACAAGGTTGTGGAGAAAGAGGAACACTCCTCCAGTGCTGGTGGGATTGCAAGCTGGTAAAACCACTCTGGAAATCAGTTTGGTGGTTCCTCAAAAAAAAATTGGACATAGTACTACCAGAGGACCCAGCTATACCATTCCTGCGCATATACCCAGAAGATTCTCCAACATGCAATAAGGAAACATGCTCCACTATGTTCATAGCAGCCCTATTTATAATAGCTAGAAGCTGGAAAGAACCCAGATGTCCCTCGACAGAGGAATGGATATAAAAAATGTGGTATATTTACATAACAGAATACTACTCAGCTATTAAGAACAATGAATTCATGAAATTCTTAGGCGAATGGATAGAACTAGAAAATATCACCCTGAGTGAGGTAACCCAGTCACAAAAGAACACACATGGTATGTATTAGCGGATAAGTGGGTGTTAGCCCAGAAGCTCTGAATACCCATGATACAATTCAGAGACCAAATGAAGCTCAAGAAGAAGGAAGATCGAAGTATGCATACTGTGGTCCTTCTTAGCAGGGGCAACAAAAGCACCCATGGGAGGAGATACAGAGACAAAGTGTAGAACAGAGACTGAAGTTAGTCATACATTTTAATCACGATACTTCAGTAATTCCAGTATACTCTATTGGTAGCATTGCATCTTGGAAAGCCTGACCTCCATCTTCAGCACAGCATAAGCTAGGCCTGGCTGTACTTGACTGTAATTCCAGACTTCAGAAATCAGTAGTTTAAGCTCATCAATATCACTGAATTATAATTTGCTATGTTCTGAGATGTTCTTAACTCCAGTTGTTTAGCTCTCATGTCTTGTTTTCATAACTCACCTACCCCATGGTGTCTCTCTTCTCTCCTCTTTTTCCTTCCTCTTTTGGTCTCTTCTCTGACCCTCTAAGCCTGCTAACCCAAACCTTATCTACCTGACCCTGCCCAGCTCTAGGCTGTAAGCATCTTTATTCACCAATCAGGGATAATTTCAGGAGCAAGATTACATAGCATCACTTGTGTACATGCAGATTGTACATAATCTGGTCCCTGGGGACAACCAGGCCTTGGGGGCCAGTATGTAGCATTACAATTCATAGCAAAAGACCAAATCTTAACAAATAAATTTCTGTATCTTCAAATTTTCTTCTATATACTCTTTATATTGTAATATGCACACATATATTTCAAATATTGTGAAACTAAATTGTCTATATGATTCAAGGTTTTTTTTAAATCTTTGAGTTCTTATTATATTAAAATGTTAGCTTTCCTGGCAATAATAATATTTTGCTGTCTGTTATTTATTAGCTCAAAATGTAAGTTTTCAATGCAATTCAGTTGTCACAATTTTAATCTAAATTGTGTTTGCTATGAAAGGCTCTTAAGAACTTTAAGATCAGAGCTTGGGAAGTGTTTAATCTTTGAAAAAGCACAGACTTTCAAATAAACGATTTAGTCTTCAAAAAGATACACTGAAAGTCATAAGAAATGATCGCCACCAGTGCCAGTAGACTTGGATGACTTGAGAATGGTCATATCTCTTCTGATTAGGAAAAAGTCCTGTCCGTGACAGTTCCAGATAGCCACTGAGAGTTCACTGTCCACTATAAGTGAAATACCTAGATTGGATTTTATTTTAATCAGTAAGTATGCACTTTATGTGTTTGGAAAATGTTTGTCATCTTTGCTTCTAGTTAGTTACCTTTCTGTTAGTATACTAGGACCTGGGGCATCTCTCTCAGATAACAGAGATTTGAACTCTTGGTCCTGCCCACTATCTCTGGAAAGAGAAAGCTCCAGAATGACTTGATTTCATCCAGTCCATCTCTATTAAATTCCAAGCACTTTCCCTGTTTTGTATATTAAAATAGAAATGTCCTGTGTTGTTTCTATTTCATAGTCCCATCTGGCTGATATATGCAGATTTCTATCAAGCACTCATCTTGTTTCACCCTCTGTCCTGTCTCTTCAGAGCTAAACAGGCTCCATCATTTTTTTTAAAACACACATTAGACTGCAAAATTCACTGTTTTATTTTATTCCTGGCACTTTTGCATAAAAATACCGATTTTGTAGCATGGTGCTGACAAGCACTGTGATGTGTGCTCATTCAACACTGAAGTGTCAGAAAACTGATCATTTCTCTTCCCTTTCCTCCCTTCAAACCATCTAATGTACCACCCCCTTTCAATTTTTTTTTTAACTAGTGGTTGAGTACCTTTTGTGGTCATCATATATATTCTTTATATGTCACAATAAGTAGTGATACTGCTTGCCCCAAACTGTGATTTGACCTAGGTTTTATGTCTTGGGGAGCTTCTACAGATATGTATCAAATTGAAAATTTGAAATACCTGGACATGTTCTGATATTGCTTTTCTCAAGTTAAAAAGTATAAAAGTTTGCTCTGTAAATGGTGTTTGCTGGTACTTTATTTCTTATCTGTCTTCAAATTATTTAAGAAAGTGTGACAAATGGTAGCAAGAAGCCTTATATTGTATATATTATGTTCATCTTAGAAATTTAAGAACCGTTTGAACCGGAAATCAGGATTTTTAAAATTCTAGAATGAAAGTATGTTCAAAGGAACATCCCATAAAGCCAGTCGATATTGATTCACTATGAAATTTGCTTTGTAACAGATGATCCTGTAAATAATATTTACATGCAAAACTGAATCTATGTTTCTACATTAATTGTCTTAATTATTGTTCACTTTGCTTAAGTAATCTTTAAGTCATTATTGGTATGCATTTGCTGTATTATCTATCTAAAACTTAGCATCTCAAAACATGACTACATAACATCTCAGTTTCTATAGAACAAGAATCTAGGCACAGCTTATGTCCAGTTTCCCTTAGCAAAACATAAGCTTCTTTGCTTAACATTAGCAAAAAAAAATGTTGGACAATTACACAGGTGGCATATTGTATAGTAAATATTATTTAGGGGTTTCTGCCCCACCTTAGATCATTTAGTTTCCAAATAAAAGCCACCAAACCATTACATTTCTAAGCCTTAGACCTCTGCTGCCTGGTCCTTTCTGCTGGGGAAAACTCTTGGCTGCTCTGCTCCAGTGAAGACAAGATATCCTAATCCTTCCTAGAGAACCTGGTGCACTCAGCGCAGTTGGTAAGAACCCCATTCCACCTCCCGAGTCCCAGAGCTGCTGCTGGTGGCCCTGGGAACTTGCTACCCATCAACCACCAAATCCTCTGCCCTCCTGAATACCACTCCCCTTCCATTCCTTCAACCCCTTCTGCCTCCCAGCCCTTTCTGCTAGGGTAGACTCTTGGCTGGTCTGCTCTAGTGTAGACACCATCCTAGAGAACCCATTGCACTCAGAGCTGTTGAGAACCCACTGCACTCAGAGCAATTGATCCATCCTAGAGAAACTGCTGCACTCAGAGCAGTTGAGAATGCTCTGCACTCAGAACAGTGGAGAACCCTCTGTATTTAGAGCAATTGACCCAACAGTCTGATGTCCTCCCAAGATATCTACTGTAGCCAGGCAACAGATCAGAACCCTCTCTGCTCCTGTGAGGAGACCCCTTGTAGGAAGGCCACACGAGGGGTCTGCTACAGCCATGGTTATAGGACTACCAGGAGAACTGAAGCAACCAAGGGTCAAAAGAGGCAGACTATAGACAATAACCTAGTCCAAGAAACACCAGAGATATCCAGATGGCAAAAGGCAAGTTCAAGACCATAAGCAACAGAAGCCAATATACGTGGGCATCATCAGAACCTGGTTCTCCCACCATAGCAACCCTTGAATATAAAAAACACACCTGAAAATCAGGAAGCTTACCTAAAATCCTATCTCATTAAGATAATAGAGTCCTTTAGGGAGGATATCAATAGCTCACTGAAAGAAATATAGGAAACACAGGTAAACAGGTGAAGGAATTGAATAAAGTGATTCAAGACCTAAAAGTGAAAGTAGAAACAATAAAAAAAAAAACACAAATGGAAGCAAACCTGGAAGTGGAAAATCTAGGAAAGAGGTCAGGAATTACAGAAGTAAGTATCTCCAACACAATACAAGAGAAAGAAGAGAGAATCTAATCTCAAGTGTAGAAGATACCATAGCAGAGATGGACACAACAGTCAAAGAAAATGCAAATGCAAAAAGTGTGTAATCTAAAACATCCAGGAAATCTAAGACACAACGAGAAGCCCAAATCTACCCAAAATAAGGATTATAGGTATAAAAGAGAGTGAAGATTTATAGCTTAAAGGGGTAGTAAATAGCTTTAACAAAATTGTAGAAGAAAACTTCCCTAACCTACAGAAAGAGATGACCATGAACATACAAGAAGCCTACAGAACTCCAAACATACTGGACCAGAACAGAAATTTCTCCTATCACATAATAATCAAAACACCAAATGCACTATACAAAGAAAGAATATTAAAAACAGTAAAGGAAGAAAGGTCAAGAGATATATAAAGGCAGACCTAGCAGAATTACACCAGACTTTATACCAGAAACTATGAAAGCTAGAAGATCCTAGGCAGATGTCACATAGACTCTAAGGGAACATAAATGCCAGCCTAGACTACTATATCCAGCAAAACTCTCAATTACCATAGATGGAGGAAACAAGATATTTGATGACAAAACCAAATTTACCCAATATTTTTCTACAATCACAGCTCTACAAAGGATAATAGGTAGAAAATACCAACACAAGGAGCGAAACTACACCCTAGAAAAAGCATGAAGGTAATGTTTCAACAAATCCAAAAGAAGATAGCCACACAAACATAATTCTTCCATTAACAACAAAAATAACAGGAAGTACCAATCACTTTTCCTCGATATTTCTTAACATCAATGGACTCAGTTCTCCAATAAAAAAATCATAGATTAACAGACTGGACACCTAAACAGGACCCAACATTTTGCTGCATCCAAAAACCCACCTCAGTGACAAAGACAGTTACTACCTCAGAATCAAAGGTTGGAAATCAAATTTTCAAGCAAATGGTCCTAACAAAGAAGCTGGAGTGGCCATTCTTATATCGTTTAAATTGACTTTCAACCAAAAGTTGTCAAAAAAGATAAGGAAGAACATTTCATAATAGTCAAAAGAAAAATCTACCAAGATGAACTCTCAATTCTGAACATCTATGCTCCAGATGCAAGGGCACCCACATTCATAAAAGAAACTTTACTAAAGCTCAAGGCACATATCACACCCCACACAATAATAGTGGGAAACTTCAATACCCCACTCTCAGCAATGGACAAAACATGGATAGAGACACAGTGAAACTAACAGAAGTTATGAATCCAATGCATCTAACATATTTATAGAACATTTCATCCTAAATCAAAAGAATATACCTTCTTCTCAGCATCTCATGGTACCTCCTCCAAAATTGACCATATAATTGGTCACAAAACAGACCTCAGCAGATACAGGAATATTGAAATAATTCCATGCACCCTATCAGATCACCATGGTCTAAGGCTGGTCTTAAGTTCCAATGAAAACAACAGAAAACACGCATATACATGGAAGCTGAACAATTTGCTACTCAATAATAACTTGGTCAAGGAAGACATAAAGAAAGAAATTAGACTTTTTAGAATTTAATGAAAATTAAAACACATCATACCAAAACTTATGGGACATGATGAAAGCAGTGCTAAGAGGAAAACTCAGCCCTGAGTGCCTCCAAAAAGAAAACAAAGAGAGCTTGCACTAGTAGCTTGTCAGCACATCTGATAGCTCTACAACAAAAAGAAACAAATACACCCAAGAGGAGTAGAGAGCATGAAATAATCAAACTCAGGGCTAAAATAAACCAAATAGAAACAAAAAGAATTATATAAATAATCAACAAAACCAGGAGCTGGTTCTTTGAGAAAATGAACAAGATAAATAAACCATTAGCCAGACTAACCCAAGGGCATAGAGACAGTACCCAAGTTAATAAAATCAGAAATGAAAAAAGAGACATAACAACAGAAACTGTGGAAATTAAAAAAAAAATCATTAGATCCTACTACAAAAGCTTATACTCAATGAAATTGGAAAATCTGGAAGTGATGGACAATTACTAGGTGCCGAAGTTAAAACAGGATCAGATAAACCATCTAAATAGTCCTATAAGCCCTGAAGAAATAGAAGCAGTCATTAACACTGTCCCAAAAAACAACAACAAAAGGACAGGGCCAGATGGGTTTAGTAGATAATTCTATCAGATATTCAAAGAAGACCTAATACCAATACCCTTCAAACTATTCCATAAAATATTAAAACAAGGAGCACTACCAAGTTCATTCTATGATGCCACAATGGATGTTCCTAACATCTGAGCCATCTCTCCAGCCCAACTGAGTATCAACAGTGCTCATATTTGCTAAAATAGATGTTAACGCTAAACAGTAAAATGAGAGAAAGAAAATCCATACATAATGATAAAGGTACCATTCACCTTGGAGATTAGCAGTTATAAATATGCACTCAGAGTGATGAATTTATATATCCAAATACTCATCATGTACATCTGTAGAGACATATTCTATATAGCACATTCATATTAAACTATATACTACTTTCATATACTACTTTCAAAACTGGAAGTATCATTTGGGCAGAAAACTTTAAAGAGATGTGTTGGATCTAGACTCCACTCCAGACAATATGAACCCTTAAGTTCTATGAATATAGCCCTTGACACTCTGCTTAAGCATATGTGGAGTCTTTTTCAGGAGGGATTGTGTGTTATTCCACAGAGCATATATCAGTACATTTAAGACTGAAACCACATTGGATATATTTTCTGACTACAGTTATATGAAATTAGAAGCTGATAATAGAGAAAAATACTTATGGGAGATATTTTGAAAACTATAAATATATGAAACTGTAAATATGCTTCTAGCTATGATATCACAATCCTATAACCCTAGCAAATGAGTAATTGTATAAATATGACAGTTCAGTCTTCTGCTAGAGCAATTAATTATCTCAATCATTGAGCCACTCTGCATCCCCTGGGATATACCTTTAATGGATAAGGTAGTTGAGTATGTAAAAAACTCCCTTCAGAGTAAAGATTAGGACCTCCTGGCTTCACTGTCAAATTATAGTGAACATTTAAAGAAGGTAAAACATTAGTTTTTCTCAAACTCATGCAAAATGAGAAAACCTTCAAAATCAATTTAAGAATGAAGATGTAACCTGGCACAAAATCAGATAGGGATTTTATAGGAAAATTATAGGCTAATATCCTGATGAATGTAGGCACAGAAGTCCTCATGCAACAATACAACAATACACTTATATAATGTACATTACTTCCAACTGCAAGGACAAATGCACCAAACAAACTGCTTCTCCTTCCAAGTTTCCCAAACATTTCTTTCTTTCTGACCTGTTCTGTTAAAATGTTCTGCTTACTCCCTTTACATTTTTCTTCTTGGTATATGGGTCTTTCTACTCATGGCTTAGCTATTAGTTCCCCAGAAGTGCTTATTTTATATTTTTATATGAATTGATACTCACACAATAGGATATTATCTGTTTAAAAAAGTAGATCCTATCTTGTGTGAGATTATTCTTATAACCCAATCATTATCGAGGCATACATTATATCTTGATTATTCACTCATAATATTAACCATATTAGATTTTATCTATGTAATTTTTACACAGGATTTTTTGAAAGGATGAAGTAAATCCCTTCTCTGCTTCTGTCAGCAGTTTCAATTTCTCTGATACTTTCCCTAAATAAAAGAATTGTACAATGTAAATGTGTATACTTTATATATCTTCATTTTACATATTAAACTTAAATATCGAAATGGCTATTGTGTTAGCAATTTATATGTGTTCTTGTAATTATCAGGATATGTTTCTATCATTTACTTTATACATTAAAATAAATTAAGTATATATTGTTAGTGGGCAGTTGAGGCTGATTAATTATTATACTCCTGGGTGTGGCTTGTAATGCCATCAGTTCCCATCTACTGCACTGATACTTTTGTCATGATTATTATAGAAAGGCTATTTGAATACATTTTTAATTAGAATGCTTACTAAAGCTGTACAACCATTTGGCAAATAATTTTTATACTTGCCACAGTGATTCTAGACAGTAGGTTGTCATTTTACATACTTGTATTATACTGAAAAGCTAAGAGTTTAAAAAAATTGAGTGTGATATTTAGCCATGGTGAATGTCATGAAAGGAGGGATTTAAGAAAGGGTAAATAAATTTGCACAAATGGAAATGTCATAATTAAACTTACAATTTTGTAGACTTTGTACAAGAAGAATGGAAGAACGGATAGTGGAGGGGTATGGACCTGTGGGGCAGAGGCCCAGCCGGGTGACAGAGTTCTCAGAGAGGGAAGTGGTGGGAGCACGAGAAGAATTTACTTCCACTGCAGCTGGTTCCATCTCTTTCTTCTCTACGCTACCATCTTTGTTGTCCTGTGCTGAATTGTGTCTGGTGGGCCCATGAAAGGCCGCCTGGCCAGGTAGGGTTGCAGTGGAGCTGCTGGTGGTGTTTCTGGAGAGCAGATCTCTCCCCAAGTGTTACAGTTCTTATGGCAGACACTCTCAGATGATGGAGTAGTTTTCACACACCTGTAATTCCCTGGATAGGATTAATATACAGTTTTGGGGGTGATTTAGGGTCTAACAGCAGGTTCTTATCATTGGCTTAGACTGAGAACTTGGGGAAACCATATTTACATGTGGGAAGGCTTGGTGCTGTTCTTATGTGATTAATAGCCACACACCTCTCCTGTGCGGGGTTGTGAGGGCTGTAACTGTGACAGAGGACAGGGGACCCAGGGGACATGACCAAACTCCTTCCTTGTCACATAGAAAGCCCTGCCTACTAGGTCACCTGGGTTCAAATTCTGTACCCAACCTGGGACCAGGCTGCGTATGCTCAGCTCATCTCCTGACAGAGCGGTACAGGGACAGGAATACAGGTAGAAAAAGGGTAGGGAGGAGGGATGTGAACATAATCTCAGAACCTTTCAGGTTTGCATGTATCTTTCTGTGAGATATTGGAAACCTTTGTGGTCACTCCCAGGGGAGTCTTTTGAAGAGGTGTAATGTAACTTGGTAAATGTAACACTTGTTTTGTAGTTCTAGCATATTTCTAAGAAAGAATGTTTGGAGAAAATATTAATGACTTCTTAAATCCCATGTCAGTGAACAGCAAATCAGCATGTCGTTGGTGGGGGCTTGCAGCTGGACAGTTTGAGAAACAGGAAGAGAATGCCTAGAGTGTGCATTTTATAAAGTAGGAAGATGAGGGTGAGATAAAGTTGGTACTGATGGCAAGGGTCCCATGGCCAGACCTGCCTTCTCCATCACAGCACTATGAAGTGCAGAACTGTTGAGATCTGAAAGATCATTTTACCTGAGTGTTGAATCTGAGTGTTTAGACCATCCTTTCTTTTTTTTTGATTCTTCTAATATATTAAAAACATAACTTTTTTTTCTGTTTTATTTTTTTATTTTTTTTTTTGATGTTGAACATTCTTTTTTTATTTTCTATATTCTATGTTTACATTCCAAAGGCTTTCCCCTTTCCCAGTTCCCCCCTCCCTATGTCCCATAGTTCCTCTCCCCCCCAACTATTCCCCAATCATTCCCCCTCCCCCCACAGATTCTCTACAAAACTGGATCCAATCTTTCCAGGCCCAGGGTCCTCTCCTTTCTTCTTGGGAATCATTTGACTTGCTAATTTAATTGTGCCTTGAGTATTTAGGGCTTCTGGGCTCATTAATATCCACTTATCAGTGATTGCATTTCATGTGTATTCTTTTGTGATTGGGTTAGCTCACTCTGGATGATATTTTCCAGGTCTAACCACTTACCTACAAATTGCATGAATTCATTATTTTTAATTGCTGAGTAGTATTCCATTGTATAAATATACCACATTTTCTGTATCCATTCCTCCTTTGAGGGATATTTGGGCTCCTTCCAATTTCTGGCTATTATAAACAAGGCTGCTATAAACATAGTGGAGCATGTGTCTTTATTGTATGCAGGGGAATCCTCTGGGTATATGCCCAGGAGTGGTATGACAGGGTCCTCTGGAAGGAACATGCCCAATTTTCTGAGGAACCGCCATACTGATTTCCAGTGCAGTTTTACCATTTTGCAATCCCACCAACAGTGGAGGAGTGTTCCTCTTTCTCCACATCCCCGCCAGCATTTGTCGTCTCTTGAGTTTTTAATCTTAGCCATTCTGACTGGTGTGAGGTGGAATCTCAGGGTTGTTTTGATTTGCATTTCTCTGATGACTAATGATGTTGAACATCTCTTAAGGTGTTTCTCAGCCATCCGAATTTCTTCTGGTGAAAATTCTTTGTTTAGCTCTGTGCCCCATCTTTTGATAGGGTTATTTGGTTCTTTGCGGTCTAACTTCTTGAGTTCTTTGTATATATTGGATATTAGCCCTCTGTCGGATGTGGGGTTGGTGAAGATCTTTTCCCACTTTGTTGGTTGCCGTTTTGTCCTTCTGACAGTGTCCTTTGCCTTGCAGAAACTTTGTAATTTTATGAGGTCCCATTTGTCAATTCTTGATCTTAGTGCATAAGCTATTGGTGTTCTGTTCAGGAATTTCCCCCTGTGCCTATGTCCTCCAGGGTCTTCCCAAGTTTCTTTCCTAATAGTTTCAGTGTGTCTGGTTTTATGTGGAGGTCCTTGATCCACTTGGAGTTGATCTTAGTGCAAGGAGATAAGAGTGGGTCAATTCGCATTCTTCTGCATGTTGACCTCCAGTTGAACCAGCACCATTTGTTGAAAAGACTATCTTTTTTCCACTGGATGGTTTTGGCTCCTTTATCAAAGATCAAGTGACCATAAGTCTGTGGGTTAATTTCTGGGTCTTCAATCCTATTCCATTTAGACCATCCTTTCTAATGAAGAAACCCATTAATACAGTTCCTGTGGTGACTCTCACCAGAAACTTATTTTCATTGCTAATACATCAGTATAATTTTGTTACTGATTTTAATCATATTGCAAATATCTATATTTTCTGACAGTTTTTATTAACCCCTGTGAAAGGGTCATTTCATCTCCCCATGTTGCAAACTGCTGGTTTAAATTAAAAAAAAAGGCACTTTCATTATGTCAAAAGACCCCAAATTAGCATGAACTGAGATTATCCATTCTCCATCACAAATGAACACTGACACTTTATTTTCAGAGTGTTGGAGGTCCCACTGCTCTGGTTCTTCCCATTCTGTGACTGAGGAATAGAGAAGAGATTTCAATTAACAAAAAAAGGAAAGACAAAATAGTACCTAATATTATCTGGCAACTGTGTTTATGTCTATCATTTTTAAAATTACTTTGGGGGCTTGAGAGATGGCTTAATGGTTAAGAGAACTGGATGTTTTTGCAGAGGAATCCAGATCTCAGCACTGAAAGGTGGATTACAGTCACCCATACATAACACTATTTTCAACAACCTTTTCTGGCCTCCTTGAGTACCAGGCATGCATGCGTCTAAATACATATATGCAAGAAGAACAGCAATACACCTAAAATAAAAATAAATAAAATTTAAAGAGTTATTTTAAAGTACCATTTTTATTCTTTGAGAAAAAATATTTCTGTGTAGCTTTCTTGTTTGAGGTAGTAGTAAAATAACCCGTTTTTGGGTAATGAAGGTATTTTGTAATTAGTTTCTCATGAGAACTTTGTAGGTGTAAAAAAAAATAAAGCCACATTTTAAATAGTAAAGTCTCTAATATTTAAGTTGTATATCAAGTGAGCTGTTTGTAAGAAAGTGAAGGTCTAACCAAAAATTGATTAATGTGCTAGGAATAAGCAGCATTGATATCCACAGCCCATCGCACCTGACTGATTTCATTCTATATAATGAGGAGGCTCACAGCTAGGCTGGGCTTGATATACCCTTCTAGATCTTATTATCTCTCTGCTGTGAGGGAAGGGAAGATAACTGACAATGAGAGAGAAGCTCAGCATCAGTCACAACTTCATTCCACCTCTATCAGTCTAAGCTTTGTGTTCATCCTAGGAACTGAGGATGAGGTTTCTCATAGGCAGTCTTTGCCTTCATGGTGGGCAAGGCTCCAGTGAGTCCTTGAATGTGTGACATTTATTCAATTGAGAGATGCAAAGAGAGCACACAAAGGTTTATTGCTCTTAATCAGTCCTAGTTAGGTAAACATTCTTTGGACATTTGTTTTATAGCTCAGGGAAAGTTTACTGAAGGGAGTAAATGTCATGTGAAAATGGTGAAGATTGATTTTTTTTGAAAAAAAAATAAGTAAGTGTCCTAGTTCTGAAGAAGGTTTGAAGGCCTGGAGATATTCTTCCAAGAAAGTTTTCAAAATATGTAAAAATTTCACAAAATCATCAATCCATATGATTTTACTAATTTTTGATCATTTTACTTTTATAGTAAGGTATGTATATGCACATGTGCACACATCTCATATACATATGCATTTCACATTTATAGTTAAACTTAACCTTCTCTGGAATTAAATTAAAAATCTTATAGTTACATTACATTTAAATAACACCAATCAACTTAATATTTGATTTACTCTCTGTGAAACTGAAAAATATAATAGAAACTTATTTGAGATGTACTTCACTTTAAACCAGGAACCTACAGTGTGAGTTTTTCACATAATTGAAGTATGTATACATCTACTTGGAATAAATAATGGATTATCTTTATCATTTTAATATATATTTGTTATTACTGTGGTGTGTAGGCATGCTGTGTGTACAGGGAGGTGAGAAAACAACCTGTGGTATTTTCTCTCACCTTTATGTGGGTTCAAGAAATCAAACTCAGGTCACTAGGCTTCCAGAGCCAGCTCTCTCACCAGTTGAGACATCTAATTGTCCAATTTTGTAATAAAATGCTATTAATTAGTACTAAATTTCAAACAAATCTTGATTTTTTTAATAAACAGTTTCTCAGTCTGGATATTAGTAATGGTGGAGAAATTTATTTGGTTTATCAGTTAAGTATTAGTCTTGCAAGTGTACATTATGTTTTTTTAAAAGTCAACCATTTCTTTATCTTCCTTCCTTCCTTCCTTCCTTCCTTCCTTCCTTCCTTCCTTCCTTCCTTTCTTTTTCTCTTTCTTTCTTTCTCTCTTTCTTTCTTTCTTTCTTTCTTTCTTTCTTTCTTTCTTTCTTTCTTTCTTTCTTTCTTTCATTCATGTTTTTTATTGTTCATTCATTCATTTACAACTCAACAACAGTTTCCCCTATCTCCTTTCTTCCTAGTAACCCTCCCCCCACACATACCTCCTTTCTTCTCAGCCATCCACTTCTCTATTTATCTTCAAAAAAAGAGAGGTCTCCCATGAATAGCAACCAGACATGGCTTATCAAGTTGTAGTAAGACTCGGTGCATCTTCTAATGTTAAGTTTGGACAAGGCAGCCCAATAGGAAGATTTCCAAAGGCAGGCAACAGAGTAGGAGGTGGCCTCTACTCTTACCAAGCACATACTGTAATATATGTGCAGAAAGCCTAGTTAGTTCCATGCAAAATACATGCAGTTCTGTCTATGTAGACCCCTATGAGTCTAGATTTGTTCATTCTATGGGTTTTCATGTGGTGTTCTTAACTCCTCTGGCTCCTACAATTGTTCTTCCCCCAACTTTCAGGATTCCCCATGCTCTGCCTAATGTTTGACTGTAGGCCTTTGCATTTATTTCGATCAGTTTCTGGATAAAGCCTCTCTGATGACAATTGGGGTAGACATCAATCAAAAACTATAGCAGATCATCATTAGGAATCTTTTATTTTAATTTTTATTGAATATTTGATTTATTTACATTTCAAATGTTATGCCCTTTTCCAGTTTCCCCTCCAAAAAATCCCCTAACCTATCCTGCTTCCCTCTCCTTCTATGAAGGTGCTCACCTACCAATATACCCACTCCTACCTCCCTCCCCTGATTTCTTCATATGAAGGCATGTACCCTTCATGAACCAAAGACTTCTCCTCCCATTGATACTCAAAAAGTCCATCCTGTGCTACATATGCAGATGGAGCCATGAGTTGATCCACATATACTCTTTCATTGGTGGTTTAGTCCCTGGGAGCTCTGGGGGCTCTGGTTGGTTGATATTTATTGTTCTTCTTTCTCTGAGGTTGCAAAACCCTTCAGCTCCTCCAATCCTTTCTCTAACTCATGCATTGGGGACCCCATGCTCAGTCCATTGGTTGGCTGCAAGCTTCCACCTTGGTTTTTGTTAGGCTCTGGCAGAGCCTCTCTGGAGACAGCTATATCAGGCTCTTGTCAGCAAACATTTCTTGGTATCAGCAATAGTGTGTGGGTTTGGTGACTATATGGGATGGATCTCCAGTTCTTGGCAATCTCTGGATTGTCTTTATTTCAGTCTCTGCTCTATACTTTGTCACCATATTTCCTCCTATTGAGTATTTTGTTCTGCCTTCTAAGAAGGACTGCAGTATCCACACTTTGGTCTTCCTTCCTCTTGAGCTTCATGTGGTCTGTGAATTGTATCTTTAGTATTCATAGTTTTTGAACTAATATCCACTTATTAGGGAATGCATACCATGTTTGTTCATTTGTGATTGGGTTACCTACTCAGGATGATATTTTTTAGTTCTATCCATTTGCCCAAGAATTTCATGAAGTCATTGTTTTTAATAGCTGAGCAGCAATCCATTGTGTACATGTAACACATTTTCTGTTTTTTTGTTTGTTTGTTTTTTGTTTTTTGTTTTTTGTTTTTCCGAGACAGGGTTTCTCTGTGTAGTCCTGGCTGTCCTGGAACTCACTCTGTAGACCAGGCAAGCCTCGAACTCAGAAATCCACCTGCTTCTGCCTCCCAAGTGCTGAGATTACAGGTGTGCGCCACCACGCCCAGCGTAACACATTTTCTGTATCCATTCCTCCGTTGAAGGACATATGGTTTCTTTCCAGCTATAGGCTATTATAATTATGGATGCTATGGACATATTGAAGCATGTGTTCTTGTTCCATGTTGGAGCATCTTTTGGGTATATGCCCAGAAGTGGTCTGGGTCCTGATGTAGTACTATGTCCAATATTCTGAGGAACTGCCAGACTGATTTCCAGAGTGATTGTACCAGCTTGCAATCCTACCATTAATGGAGGACTGTTCCTCATTATCCACAGTCCTCACCACCATCTTCTGTCACCTGAGTTTTGCTCTTAGTCATTCTGATTGGTAGAATCTCAGAGTTGTTTTGATGTGCATATCCCTGATGACTAAGGATGTTGAACATTTCTTGAGGTGCTTCCTGGCCATTTAATATTCTTCAGTTGAGAATTGCTTGTTTACCTCTGTACCCCATTTATTAATAGTGTTATTTGGTTTTCTAGAAGCTAACTTTTTCAATTCTTTGTGTATATTTCATATTAGCCCTGTATGGTGTATATGATTGGTAAAGATCTTTTTCCAATCTGTTGGTTGCCATTTTGTCTTGTTGACAGTATTCTTTGCCTTACAGAAGCTTTGCAATTTCATGTGGTCCCATTTGTCTACTGTTGATCTTAGAGCATAAACCATTGGTTTTAATTGGTTTTAATATTCCCTTGTGCCCATGTGTTTGAGGTTCTTGCCCAGTTTTTCTTCTGTTAATTTCAGTTTATCTGGTTTTATGTGGAGGCCCTTGATCCACTCTGACTTGAGGTTTGCATAAGGATATAATGGATCAATTTGCATTCTTCTTCAAGTTGACCACCTGTTGAATCATCACATTTGTTGAAAATTCTGACCTTTTCCCACTGGATGGTTTTATCTCCTTTGTCAAAGAACAAATCACCATAGGTGTGGGCTCATTTTTGGTTCTTCAGTTCTATTATTTTGACTTACCTGCCTGTCTCTATAACAGTGCCATACAGTTTTTATGACTATTGCTGTAATACAATCTTTATGACTATCTGTAATACAACTTGAGGTCATGGGTTTTGATTCTGCAGAAGTTCTTCTATTGTTGAGAATAGTTTTTGCTATTCTGAGATTTTGTTATTCAGAATAAATTTGCAATTGATCTTTCTAACTCTAGGTAGAATTGAGTTGGAGTTTTGAATGGGATTGGATTGAATTTGTAGATTGCTTTTGGCAAGATGACTATATTTACTATATTAATCTGCCAAGGCATAAGCATGGAAGATCTTTTCATCTTCTGAGATCTTCTTTGATGTCTTTTTTCAGAAACTTGAAGTTCTTGTTCTACAGATCTTTTACTTTCTTGGTTAGAGTCACACTAAGTTATTTTATATTATTTGTGACTATTGTGAAGGGTGGAGTTTCTCTATTTTCTTTCCTAGCCTGTTTGTCCTTTAAGTAGAAAAAGGTTACTGATTAGTTTGAGTTAATTTTCTATCCTGCCACATTGCTGAACTTGTTTATCAGCTGTAAGAGTTCTGTGGTCGAATTTTTGGGGTTACTTAAGTATACTATCACATCATCTGCAAATAGTGATATTTTAACTTCTTCCTTTCCCAATTTGTACCCTATTGATCTCCTTTTGTTGTCCAATTTCTCTGTCTAGGACTTTGAATACTATACTGAATAGTCTGTCTTTGTCAGTGAGGTAGGTTTCCTATATGCAGCAAAATGTTGGGTCCTGTTAAAGTATCCATTCTGTTAGTCTATATCTTTTTATTGGGGAACTGAGACATTGATGTTAAGAGATATTAAGGAAAAGTGATTGTTACTTCCTGTCATTTTTGTTGTTAGAGTTGGAATAATGTTTGTGTGGCTTCCTTTGTTTGGATTTATTGAAAGAAGTTTAATTTCTTGCTTATTCTAGGGTGTAGTTTTCCTCCTTGTGTTGGAGTTTTCCATCTATTATTCTTTGTAGGGCTCATGGTGTCCAAAGGTATTTTGTATATCTGTTTTAGTCATGGATGTTTTGGTTTCTCCATCCATGTTAATTGAGAATTTTGCTGGATATAGTATCCTGGGTTGACATTGGTGTTCACTTAGGGTCTGTATGACATCTGCCCAGGATCTTCGGACTTTTATAGTATCTGGCAAGAATTCTGTTGTCATTCTGATAGGTCTGTCCTTATATGTTACTTGATCTTTTTCCCTTACTGTTTTTAATATTCTTTTCTTGTTTAGTACCTTTGGTATTTTGATTATTATGTGACAGGAGGAATTTCTTTTCTGGAGTCTATTTGGAGTTCTGTAGTCTTCTTGTATATTCATGGGCATCTCTTTCTTTAGGTTAGGGAAATATGCTTCGATAATTTTGTGATGATATTTACTGGCCCTTTAAGTTGGGAATCTTCAATCTCTTCTATACCTATAATCCTTAGGTTTGGTCTTCTCATTGTGTCCTGGATTTCCTGGATGTTTTGGGTTAGGAACTTTTTGTATTTTTCAGTTTCTTTAACTGTAATGTCAGTGTTATCAGTGGTATCTTCTGCCCTTGATATTGTCTCCTCTCTTTCATGTATTTTGTTGGTGATGCTTGCCTCTATGACTTCTGATCTCTTTCCTAGGTTTTCTATCTCCATGCTTGTATCTCTTTGTGATTTTTTTATTGTTTCTATTTCCATGTTTAGATCCTGCATGGTTTTATTCAATTCTTTTGGGTGCTCGTTTGTTCTTTCCTGTAATTCTTTAACAGATTTTTGTGTTTCATTTTTAAGGGCTTCTACTTGTTTACCTATGTTCTCTTGTATGTCTTTAAGGGAGTTATTTATGCCCTTCTTAAAGTCCTCTACCATCATCATGATATGTGATTTAAATCTAAATCTTGATTTTTTTCAGTGTGTTGGGGATATCAAGGCCTTTCTGTAGTGGGAGAACTGAGTTCTGATGATGCCAATTAGCCTTGGTTTCTCTTGCTTAGGTTCTTGTGTCTGCCTCTCTCCATCTGGTTTTCTTGGGTGTTAGTTGGTCTTGCTGCCTCTGAGTAGACCTTTTCCCTGCTGTGAGCCTATGGTCCTGTGAACTTAGGTGTATCTGCATTCCTGGGAGACCGGTTTTCTGCAAGCAGGATTTGGGTGTGGAGAGCTGTGTCACAGGGTTAGCTCTGGGGTTCAGATCACCTTTACTCTCATCTTTGCAAATGTATAAGTTTGGGACTTGCCTGATTATTTTTAAAACTTAACACAAAGCTTTTATTTTGTCCAGATTTTTGGCATAGAAAATTGCTACTACTATCACAAAATATTGGCTATTTTGGTGTATTAAATGATGTTATGATTTTCTTTAATTTATTCCACATTTTTTAAACCATTTAATGGCTTGTCTTTAGTTCCTCGGTGAGACTCTTCAAGACAGCTTTAGTATTAATTTCTATGTACATTTCTTGTACTCACAGACATTTATTCTCTCACAGTTTCAACTGTGTAAGAAGTCTCATTGCTTTCCCTGGGTCCTCCACCCAGCATTGCAATGTGAATTTGAGTGTTGCCTAGCTGCACTGTGATCTGTGGGCTGTGCCCAGAAAGAACCTGGCTCTGTGATACCTCAGACTCTTGACACAGTTTATTTTCTCATAGCTGTGTATCTGACAGAAGCTACTGCTTCTTCAGACATGACAAAGGAGAGACAAAGCTTGTTCTTCTTAAGAGTCCATTTCAAAGCTTGCTCCCTTCACAGGCAACTTATAAATAATACTGTATTGACTTTTTCATATCCACAGGACTCACTTCTTAGAAAGGGCTCAGTACTCATTATAAGAGATTTCACAACATTCTGCCAAGTCTAAGTTTGAAAAAATCGATAGTTTCGAGACTCTTTCCAAGTCTCCCCATTTATCTACTAAGGCAATTAGTCAGTTGGTAGCTTTGCCCATTCTTCAGAGGTTTGCTCTAAATCAGGGTAGGAGTAAGTAAGGAATACATGTTGGGTAAACCTCTTAGTGACCTATCACCTTCTGTCCTCTGTTTTTGTTGTCAATTTTTATTTCTCAGATTTTCCATTGATACGTTGGTTATATTTTCTCAAAAGGATTCAGTAATTATGATACTCTTATCCAATTCTTGTAAAATTCCATCATTGAATTTTTTTGTTAATAGAATTAGCCATCATTAACAAAGGCCCTACTGCATCATAGTCATGTCCTCTACTTGAAGGACATCCTAGGGCCCTGTTCTCTCATGCAAGGAGGTTATTATGTTCCTCTCTGACTTTCATGCATCTCTAATAACAGATATGTCTTCACACTTCTCTCATAGTAATTCACACATTTTAGTTGCTGTTTTCTTTGATCAGGGTTTTCCAAACTAGGTCAGATAAATTCCCATGGTGAATTCAAAGGAAAGTAAATATTAAAGTTTTTTATTGAAGCTCTATTTTTCTCAGTCCTTTATGCTTTACTTGTATTTTGTGAGGCATGAATATGTAAATTAAATTACAGTCTGACTATGATTTATATAACATGTGTAAATGTCATTTACATTCAATCTTCATGAAGAAAATATCTTTATAAACCATGTCACAGAGAATGAATTTCATTCAGATAAATCGTACAAATTTACCTGAATGTTTATTTCCACAGCTCCATAGGTTAACTACTATTTAATTTGTTTGATCTTCAGGGACCTGTGATTTTATTTACCATTACCATAGTATTATCTGCTAGAGTTTAGTATATTTCTGCTCCAGTCCTGCTAGAACAGCTTTTCTAACACAGCCTTGTTTTACTATGTGCCTATTGAATACATTTGTGTGATCCATTTCAAACCAATGGAATGTGTACTATGAGGAGAGGACAACAAATTGTTGATACAAATGTAGCAGTTCCACTTTCCAGGTTTTAGTCCTTTCCTAACAATGAAGAGTATTCAAAAGTAAGTGCACTGATCCCCTTTAAAATGGTCTGTAGAACTCTGTTCTTCAAAGCTGGTACAGTCTAATCAGCAGCTATACATACCAAACCAATGTAGAATTTGCTATATACTAGATTTATCTGCTTATATGGAGGAGGATAAGCATGTTTCCTCTTACCACTTCATTATTTGTTTGACAAGGTACTCAGTCTTGAAAATTGTATAAGTATAAAAAACAAAATAGGTGTGTCATTATTCTGGGGCTAGATAGATAGATGGCACAGAGGTATAAATACTGCTACTTGTAGAGGATCTCTTCTGCTCTTGTAGAGAACCTGGGTTCAGTTCCCATCACCCACATAGCTTCTCACAAATGCCTGTCACTCCAGTTCCCTCTTATGTTTTTCATCTACTCCTGCACAAATGTGGTATATATGTATGTGTGTGTGCATATGCATATATATGCACAAATATACAAACATAAAATAAATAAGGAAATAATGAGCATATTTTTCACTCTTAAAAATAATGCTTCTTAGTTCTTAAATCACAGCAGGCCAGGTCCTGGAATGTAGTATTTGGTATTATACAGACAGACACCTTGGGCAGACTGAGCTGCCTGTCTAGATTGCCAAGTAAGCATAAAGCTATCTTTCTGTTTGGAAGATGTTCATTGTCATTCTTTGCTCTTTTAGTAAAGGTTTGAAATATTAAATGTCCATTCAAATGAGCCTTCCTAAATATTATCTTTCATACTAGGCACAATACTGTATTAACCTTTGCTTTAAATATTATTCCTCTGCTTCTTTAGCCTAATTACCTGCAAAGAATGTGTTGCTAAAATGTAAAATGTAAATATATCAAAACAGCAGCAGCAGCAGCAGCAGCAGCAAAGAGCTGCAGTGTCCACTGAGCTTGGGTTTAAAAACCTCAGAGATCTAGACTTTAAGCAACAGTTATAAGGGCTGTTTTAATATACAATAGCAAATTTCTTCAAGTTTTATGTTTTTACTCTTTGGAACCCATATGAATTCTCTATAGCAGCCATTACTCAGCCTCTGAGTTACAACCTTTTTGGGCTCAAACAGCCCTTTAACAGAGGTAACTTAAGATCATCAGGACTGTCCAAGGTGGGACTGGCCAGGAGCACACAAGGCATAGGAACAGTAGAGCAGCTGGGACAGGATTCTTCTAGTTCCATCTGTACCCAGGAGCTAAGGCGGTTTCATAGCCCTATGTGCATAGGCTCCACCAGGAGAGAGCTGGTCTCTCAAGAGTGCTCTCACTCTGGGACCCAGAGGTGAGATCTACATATTTTCTTCAATAACTCTATGGTGCAGATCAGGCCAGAAGCACACAAAGCAGAGGAACAGTGGAGCAGCAGGAACAGGAACCTTCTGGTGGTAATCTGCACCTGGGAGCTGGGGATATTCCACAGTCCTCTGAAAACAGGTCCTGCCAGAAGAGAGCTGGTCTCCCAGGAGTGCTGACAAGGGTTACAGGTTCACAGGAGGGAAAAACTTCAGCTAGACCAACTAACATCAGATATAGCCAGAATGCAAGAGACAAGCACAAGAAACTTACCAACAGAAAACAAGGTTATTTGGCATCATCAGAACCCAGTTCTCCCACCACAGCAAGTCCTGGATACGTCAAGACACAAGAAAAGCAAGATTAAGATTTAAAAAATCATGTCTCATAATAATGGTAGAGAACTTTAAGAAGGACATAAATAACTCTCTTAAAGAAATCCAGGAGAACACAGGTAAGCTGGTAGAAGCCCTTGAAGAGGAAACACAAAAATCCCTTAAAGAATTACAGGAAAGCACAAACAAACAGGTGAAGGAATTGAACAAAACCACCCAGTAACTAAAAATGGAAGTAGAAACAATAAAGAATCACAAAGGGAGACAAGTCTGGAGATAGAATATGTAGTAAAGAGATCAGGAGACATAGATGCTTGCATCACCAACAGAATACAAGAGATAGAAGAGAGAATCTCAGGGGCAGAATTTACCATTGAAAACACTAACATAACTGTCAAAGAAACTGCAAAATACAAAAAGCTCCTAACCCAAAATATCCAGGAAATCCAGGACACAATGAGAAGACCAAAGCTAAGGATTATAAGTATAGAAGAGATGGAAGTTTCCCAGTTTAAAGGGCCAGTAAATATCTTCACTAAATTATAAAAGAAAACATCCCTAACCTAAAGAAAGAGATGCCCACGAACATACAGGAAACCTATCACTCCAAATAGTTTGGACCAGAAAAACAATTCTTCCTGTCACATAATAATCAAAACATCAAATGCACAAAACAAAGAATATTAATATCAGTAAGAGAAAACTAAAGCTCAAAGCATACATTGCACCTCACAATATAATTGTGGGAGACTTCAATATCCCACTCATATGAAAGGATAGATCAGGGAAACAAAAACTAAATAGAGAGACAGTGAAACTCACAGAAGTTTTGAAACTAATGGATTTAAGAGATATCTATAGAACATTTTATGCTAAAACAAAAGAATATAACTTCTTTTCAGCACCTCAGGACTGAAATCAACCAAGTAGAAATGAAAAGAACTGTACAAAGAATCAACAAAAGCAGGAAGGTGCTTGTTCTTTGAGAAAATCAACAAGATAGGTCAACCATTAGCCAGATTATCCAGAGGGCATAGAAACCATATCCAAATCAACAAAATCAGAAATGAACAGGGAGACATAACAACAGAAAGTGAGGAAATCCAAAAAATCATCAGAACCTTCTACAAAAGCCAATATTCAACAAAACTCTACAATGTGGATGAAAAGGAAAATTTTCCAGGTACCAAAGTTAAATCAGGATCAGATAAATCATCTAGACAGTACCATAACCCCTTAAGAAATAGTTGCAATCATTAATAGTCTCCCAACCAAAAAAAGTCCAGGACCAGATGGGTTTAGTGCAGAGTTCTACCAGACCTACAAAGAAGACCTAATCCCAATACTCTTCCAACTACTCCACAAAATAGAAAAAGAAGGAACACTACCCAATTCATTCTACTAATCCACAATTACTCTGAAACCTAAACCACACAAAGACTCACCAAAAGAGAGAGAACTTTAGACCAATTTCCCTGATGAATATAGATGCTAAAATACTAAAAAAAATTCTAGCAAACCAAATACAAGGACACATCAAAATGACCATCCATCATGAATCAAGTAGGCTTCATCCCAGGGATGATTCAATATTTGGACATCTATCAACGTAATCCACTATATAAACAAACTCAAAGAAAAAAGTCACAGGATCATTTCATCACATGCTGAGAAAGCATTTGACAAAATCCAACATCCCTTCTTGATAAAGGTTTTGGAAAGATCAGGAACTCAAGGCCCAAATCTAAACATAGTAAAAGCAATATACAGCTAACCTGTACCCAACATCAAGCTAAATGGTGAGAAACTTGAAACAATCTCACTAAAATCATGGACTAGACAAGGCTGTCCATTCTCTCTCTTCATATTCAATATAGTACTGGAAGTCCTATCCAGAGCAATTAGACAACAAGAGGAGGTCAAAGGGATAGAAATTGGAAAGGAAGAAGTCAAAATATCATTATTTACAGATGATATGATAGTATACTTAAGTGACATCCAAAATTCCACCAGAAGACTCCTACAGCTGATAAACAAGTTCAGCAAAGTGGCTGGACTCAAGCAAACTACCTCAAGCAAATCAGTAAACCTCCACCACTCAATGGATAAACAGATGAGAGAGAATTTAAAGGAATCTTTACAATCTTCACAAATACTATAAAATACCTTGGTGTGACTCAAACTAAGCAAGTGAAAGATCTGTACGACAAAGACTTCAAGTCTCTGAAGAAATCGAAAAAGATCTAAGAAGATGGAAAGATCTCCCATGATTATCGATTGGCAGGATTAATATAGTAAAAAAGTGCCTTGTTGCCAAAAGCAATCTACAGATTCAACACAATCGCAATCAAAATTCCAACTCATTTTTTTATTGAGTTAGAAGACCAATTTAAAATTCATCTGAAATAACAAAAAACGCAGGATAGCTAAAACTATTCTCAGCATTAAATGAACTTCTGGAGGAATCACCATCTCTGACCTCAATCAGTACTACAAAACAATCATAATAAAAACTGCATGGTATTGGTACAGTGACAGGCAGTTAGATCAATGGAATATAATTGAAGACCCAGAAATGAACCCACACAACTATGATCACTTAATCTTTGACAAAGGAGCTAATACCATCCAGTGGAAAAAAGAGAGCATTTTTAAAATATGGTGCTGGTTCAACTGATGGTTATGAAATAGAAGGCAAATCAATCCATTCTTACCCCCTTTACAAAGCTCAAGTTCAAGTGGATCAAGGACCTCCACCTAAAACCAGACACATTGAAACTAAAAGAAAAAAAAAGTAAGAAAGAGCCTTGAATACATGGGCACATGGGAAAATTTCCTGAACAGAACACCAATAGCTTATGCTCTAAGATCAAGAATTGACAAGTGGGACCTCATACAATTGCAAAGTTTTTATAAGGCAAAGGACACTGTCAATAGGACAAAATGGCAACCAAGAGATTAGGAATAGATCTTTACTAACCCTACATTCCTCAGAGGGCTAATGACCAATATCTCCCAGGGACTAAACCACCAGCCAAGGAGTATTGGGACCCATAATTCCAGCTGCATATGTAGCAGAGGTTGATCTTGTTGGACATCAATGAGAGGAGAGGCCCTTGGTCCTGTGAAGGATATATGCCCCAGTGTAGGGGAATGCCAAGACAGGGAAGCAGGAGTGGATGTGTTAGTGAGCAAGAAAGAGGGGATAGGAGTTTTCTGAGGGGAAATGAGGAAAGGGGATAATATTTGAAATGTAAATAAAGAAATGTTTAATAAAATAAGCTTTAAAAAGTACCATCAGAAACACTGTTGTTTACATAATGGTTCATAACAGTAGAAAATTACAGTTATCACATACCAGTGAAAACAACTTTATGCTTGGGTTCACCACATGTGACACTGTATTAAAGTCTCACATCATTAAGGGGCTTGAGAAACATTGCTCTATAAGAAATGGACCTCTATTCTCATCATCTTTTCTAGTAGCCTAGAAGGGCATTTCCACTCCCCGAATGGGCAGAGCTGTATCCAGTCTGCTTCACATGGTTACATTGAATATATGCATCTAGTTCACCATGCTGACAAACCTTTCTACCCAGTGCTTTCTCTTATCATGTTTTGTTGCATGACAGTGAAGATGCAAGCTGTCTTTCATGACCAAGCATTAAAATTAATCATTCCTCCTTTGTTTGTGATAGTCACTACTTCAATACCAGGGGCAATACTTATTGACCTGCCTTAAAGATAAATAAAGGTTTTCTGGTAACCATCTAGATGTTCTCGGCACTACATTCTTTTTTTTTGTAAACAGTTCCCCTTTCACCAATGAATATTTATACCATAGCCTCAGGAAATTGTCATGATTTATGATAACTTCCTATATCTTGGAGCAGAAATAAGTTTATAAAGAGACTGGGGTAGACACATATTTAGGGTTCTAAGTCAGAGCAGCTGGAGATCAGGAATGCAAAATCTCTTTAACATGTCTATATAAGTACTACATTTAATCTAATGTACATGGACATATTTTATTACTTTAAGTAATGACTAAAGTAAGAGAATGCAAATTGCCACTGGAAGCTAAGCATTTGCATGCTAACAATTTATACTATCCATTAAAGAATGGGAAAATATCCCACTTAAAGTAGGAAACTAGTAAATAAATCTTCAGAATTGAAATATTGAATAATATAGGCTGTTTAAACCCATCTCTAAATCATCTCTTGTCAAGCCAAATACGGGCACTTTTGTTGGCAAATGTGTGCAATGTGTATACTGGCTTAAATATAAGTAGTCATATCATAGTTCTAGCTTCAGTACTGATGATTCACTTTAAATATTAAAATAATTTTCCTACTTTCCATATATAAAATAAAAAGAAGCATACAGGCCAGAGACGATTAAAATATGGTAAGTAAGCAGAATTTCTACTTGAAATTCACCTGTCAGGTATCTTGTCCTTGGAGAACAGGGTCTGAGTCATGCTGTTACAGTCCCTTTGGTGCTCTATGTGAAGCCAAGTCCAGGCAGAAGGAACAAGAAAATGTGGGGCTGGGGACTGCTTTAAGATTACCTTTAAATAAAATGTTCTCCCATAAACAAAAGCAATATTCCAGTGCAGAACTTCAGAATACAACTGTTGTACATGAGCGGTTGAACTGACTGTTACATTTCTGTGTAATGTAGTTTTCACACATTCTTCTGTAAAAACCCAGTGATCATCACCTAAATCTTACCTGCTCTCACATGCTCTATCTCAGACCCATATCGCAGTCATAGCTTGATCTGCTTTCAAAGAATTTGCAGAATTTATTTATTTTTTACCTTGGAAACACACTTGAGCAAATACCATGTCTTTTTCTCAGAATTCTCTTGACCCCCACACCACACTTTTGCTGCACCCTTCTCCCAGAAGGAAAAAAAGAGATGATGTTCCCATGTTAATGTCATAACACTTTAACAAAAAAGTTATATCATGGTAAGATATTTTGTTTTGTTTTTGTTTTGTCTCTAAAGATCTCTGCATATTTCCCTCCTATACCTGGAATCTGTTGCCCTACTAGGTTTACAGGACACTATAGAACCTAATTCTTCTGGCTTCTACATCTAGTTCTTTCTTATATGCTCACTGACTTCCTTGCAATATTGCAAAATCTAGTCTGGTATTTTTATCTTCTCTTACTCAGATCTATCCCCAAGTTACCTTGTATTCTTATCTAGCTCTCTTCACCTCAACTCTAATTTGATTTGCCACTATATCAATTCCCATTCCTCCCAAATCTCTGCCTTTGCTTTATAGGTACTTTTCACTGCCTACTCCTCTAGTGGTTATTTTCCCTCTGTTCAATGACCACAGAGTTTAATTCCAGAAGCATGGGGAGTTTGTGTTCTTTAGTATTCCTCTCTTGTCCACATCAATGCATAGAAACAAAGAATATGCTGAGTAAAGAACAAATGAGAAGGAGACAAGCCGAAAGGATTTCTTTCCATTCAGATGGAGTGCTCTTTTGTACCTTCATTTCATTCTATTTACTTGTCTCTTCTGATAATTGTAACCCGCTATTTACTATTTACCAGTATCACATAATAAAACATTTATTTATTTATTGATTGATTTGATATATTCTTTATTTACATTTCTTTTTTCCATTTTCCTTTTCTTTTATTATTTTCTATATTCTTTGATTACATTCCAAAGGCTTTCCTCTTTCCAATTCCCCCCTCACCATATGTCCCATAAATCCTCTTCTCCCCCTATTCCCCAATCACCCCCTCTCCCCACCATTTCTCTGTTCTGGTACTCTCCTACAAAACTGGATTTAGTCTTTTCTGGACCAGGGTCCTCTCCATCCTTTTTCTTGGGAATCTTTTGTTAGCTAATTGTGTCTTGAGTATTCAGAGCTTCTGGGCACATTAATAACCACTTATCAGTGATTGCAATTCATGTGTGTTCTTTTGTGATTGGGTTGACTCACTTAGGATGATATTTTCCAGATCCAACCATTTGCCTACAGATTGCATGAATTCATTATTTTTAATTGCTGAGTAATATTCCATTGTATAAATATACCACATTTTCTGTATCCATTCCTCCTTTGAGGGACCTCTGAGTTCTTTCCAGCTTCTGGCTATTATAAATAAGGCTGCTATGAACATAGTGGAGCATGTGTCTTTATTGCATGCAGGGGAATCCTTTGTGTATATGCCCAGGAGTGGTATGACAGGGTCCTCTGGAAGTGTCATGCCCAATTTTCTGAGGAACCGCCATACTGATTTCCAGAGCAGTTGTACCATTTTGCAATCCCACCAACAGTGGAGGAGTGTTCCTCTTTCTCCACATCCTCCCCAGTACCTGTTGTCTCTTGAGTTTTTAATCTTAGTTATTCTGACTGGTGTGAGGTGGAATCTCAGGGTTGTTTTGATTTGCATTTCCCTGATGACTAATGATGTTGAACATCTCTTAAGGTGCTTCTCAGCCATCCGAATTTCTTCTGGTGAAAATTCCTTGTTTAGCTCTGTACCCCATTTTTAATAGGGTTATTTGGTTCTTTGGGGTCTAACTTCTTGAGTTCTTTGTGTATATTGGATATTAGCCCTTTGTCAGATGTGGGGTTGGTGAAGATCTTTTCACAATTTGTTGGTTGCTGTTTTGTCCTTCTGACAGTGTCCTTTGCCTTACAGAAACTTTGTAATTTTAAGAGATCCTATTTGTCAATTCCTGATCTTAGAGCATAAGCTATTGGTGTTCTGTTCAGCAACTATCCCCCTGTGCCCATGTCCTCCAGGGTCTTCCCCAGTTTCTTTTCTATTAGGTTCAGTGTGTCTGGTTTTATGTGGAGGTCCTTGATCCACTTGTTGATTTTAGCGCAAGGAGATAAGAGTGGGTCAATTCACATTCTTCTGCATGTTGACCTCCAGTTGAACTAACACCATTTGTTTAAAAGGCTTTTTTCCACTGGATGATTGTAGCTCCTTTATCAAAAATCAAGTGACGATAAGTGTGTGGGTTAATTTCTGGGTCTTCAATTCTATTCCATTGATCTACTTGCCAATACCATGTAGTTTTTAGCACAATTGCTCTGTAGTACTGCTTGAGGTCTGGGATATTGACTCCCCCAGAAGTCCTTTTATTTTTGAGAACAGTTTTAGCTATCCTGGGTTTTTGTTACTCCAAATGAATTTGAGAATTGCTCATTCTAGGTCTATGAAGAATTGATTTGGGATTTTGATGGGGATTGCATTGAATCTGTAGATTGCTTTTGGCAAGATGGCCATTTTCACTATATTGATCCTGCCAATCCAAGAGCATGAAATATTTTTCCATTTCCTGAGGTCTTCGATTTCTTTCTTCAAGGACTTGAAGTTCCTGTCATACAGATATTTATTTATTTATTTATTTATTTATTTATTTATTTATTTATGTATTTATTTATTTGATATATTCTTTATTTACATTTCTTTTTTCTATTTTTTATTGGATATATTCTATATTTACATTTCATTTCCCTTTTTTCTGGTTCCCCGCCCCCCAAAGGTCCCACATGCCCTTTTCCCTCCCCCTGCTCCCTCATCCACCCTTCCCACTTCCCTGTTCTGGTATTCCCCTACATTGATGCTTTGTTCCTTTCCAGCACCAGTGTCCACTCCTTTCTTCTTGTCGGACATCATTTGATATGTGAATTGTGTCTTTGGTGTCCCAAGATTCTAGGCTAATATCCACTTATCAATAAGTGCATACCATGGGTATTCCTTTGAGACTGGGTTACCTCACTTAGTATGATGTTCTCCAGCTCCATCCATTTCTCTAAGAATTTCAAGAATTCATTGTTTCTAATGGCTGAAACAATGTGTATATAAACCACATTTTTTGTATCCTTTCTTCCGTTGAGGGACATCTGGGTTCTTTCCAGCTTCTGACTATTATAAATAAGGCTGCTATGAACATAGTGGAGCATGTACTCTTTTTTTTTGTTTTTGTTTTTGTTTTTTTTTTGTTTTGTTTTTTGAGACATGGTTTCTCTGTGTAGCTCTGGCTGTCCTGGAACTCACTCTGTAGACCAGGCTGGCCTCGAACTCAGAAATCCGCCTGCCTCTGCCTCCCAAGTGCTGGGATTAAAGGCATGCACCACCACCGCCCAGCGAGCATGTACTCTTATTGCATGCTGGGGAATCTTCTGGGTATATGCCCAGGAGTGGTATGGCTGGGTCCTCTGGAAGTATCGTGTCCAGTTTTTTGAGGACTGGACACAATACTTCCAGATTTCAAATGAATTCCCCTTTACTGGATCCCCCCTCCCTGAAAGTCCCATAAGCCCTCTTCCCCTCCCCTTGTTCCCCAATCCAACCCTTCCTGTTTCCCTGTCCTGGAATTCCACTACACTGCTGCACTGAGCCTTTCCAGGACTAGGGGCCTTTCCTTCCTTCTTCTTGGGCATAATTTCATATGTAAATTGTTTCTTGGGTATTCTGTGCTTCTAGGTGTATTCTGCTTATCAGTGAGTACATACCATGTGTGTTCTTTTGTGATTGGGTCACCTCAATGAGGATGACATTCTCCCGTTCCACCCACTTGCCTAAGAATTTCATAAATTCATTGTTTTTAATAGCTGAGTGGAATTACATAGTGTGAATATACCACATTTTCTGTATCTATTCCTCTCTTGAGGGATATCTGAGTTCTTTCCAGCTTCTTGCTATTATAAATAGGGCTGCTATGAACCCACACACCTATGGTCACTTGATTTCTGACAAAGGAGCTACAACCATCCAGTGGAAAAGAGATAGCCTTTTCAGCAAATGGTGCTGGTTCAACTGGTGGTCAGCATGCAGAAGAATGCAAATCGATCCATTCTTATCTCGTTGTACAGGCCTCAAGTCCAAGTGGATCACAGACATCCACATAAAACCAGACACACTAAAACTAATAGAAAGAACCTTGGGAACATGAGCACAGGGGAAAATTTTCAGAAAAGAACACTAATAGCTTATGCTCTAAGATCAAGAATTGACAAATGGGACCTCATAATAAAACTTTCTTTTGAATCCCATCTCCATAAGTTCAGGTTTTGCTTTCTTTGATTCCCTGAAATGTATAATGTCATAGGGTTGAATAAATAATTATACAATAAAGTCGTGATACCATTTACACCTGCCTGCTAGATGTTTTGATATGTGCTGATGCTTTTCAAGAATGAAAATGAATTATTCTGGTGGATTCTAGGTACCCACTCTGCTTGCATCCATAGCCTATAATAACTTCCTGCCAATTATTTCTATTTACTTGTCTTATTTATTTATTTATTTATTTATTTGTTTATTTATGTATTTATGTATGTATGTATTTATTTATTTAAAACTCCAGATTTTATTCCACTCCTGGTCCATCTTCAGACTCTTCCACATCCCATACCTCCTCCTGCCCTCTGTCTCCACAAGGATGGCCCCACCCCACCCCCCACCCCACCACACTAATAATATCCCTGGTGCCTCCAGTCTCTTGAGGGTTAGATACAACTTTGCTGACTAAACCCAGGCCCGACAGTCCTTTGTTGCATATGTTTTGGGAGCCTCATATCAGCTGGTGTATGCTGCCTGGTTGATATTCCAGTGTTTGAGAGATCTCCAGGGTGCAGGTTAATTGAGACTGCTGGTCCTCCTACAGAGTCACCCTACTCTTCTTTTTCTTCTTTCTTCTTTCTTCTTTCTTCTTCTTCTTCTTCTTCTTCTTCTTCTTCTTCTTCTTCTTCTTCTTCTTCTTCTTCTTCTTTTTTCTTCTTCCATCTTTCCCCTAATTCAACCACAGGGGTCAGCAGCTTCTGTCCATTGGTTGGGTGAAAATATCTGCATCTGATTCTTTCAGCTGCTTTTTTGGGTTTTTCAGAGGGCAGTCTTGATAGGTCTCTTTGCAAGTCCTCCATAGCCTTCATAATGATGTCAGGTCTTGGGACCTCCCCTTGAGCTGTATCCCACTTTGGGCCTCTTTCTGGACCTTCTTTTCCTCAGGCTCTTCTCCATTTCCATCCATGCTGTTCTTTCAGACAGGAACAAGTATGGGTCAGAGTTTTAACTGTGGGATGGCAACTCCATCCCTGACTTTATGCCCTGTCTGCCTGCTGGAGGTGGGCTCTACAAGTTTGCTCTCCCCACTGTAGGTTAATTCATCTAAGCTCCTTCCCTTTGAGTCCTGAAAGGCTCTTACCTCCTAGGTTTCTGGTACATTCTGGAGGGTACCCCCAACCTCCTATCTCCTGAGGTTGCATGTTTCCATTCTTTCTGCTGGCCCTCATGGATTTCAGTCCTTTTCCTCCCACCCAATACACGGTTAGGTTCCCCTTTCCCTGCCTCCAACCTCTTTCCCTCCTAGATCCCTCCCTCCCCCCTCCTTGTGGTTGCTTTCTTTTCCCTCCCAAGTGGGACTGAGTTATGCTCACTTGACCCCTCAGCTTGTTGAGTTTTTTTTTGAGTTTTGTGGGCTGTATCTTGGGTATTTGGCATCTTTATGGAGGGAGGGGGGACAATGTCAACTTATTAATGAATATATTCCATACATGTCTTTTTGTGTCTGAGTTACCTCACTCAAGATGATATTTTCTAGTTACATTCATTTGCCTGCAAATCTCAGGATGTCCTCATTATTAATAGCTGAGTAGTATTCCATTGTGTAAATGAACCACACTTCCTGTATCCATTCTTCTGTCATGGGACATCTGGGTAGTTTCCAGCTTCTTGTTATCACAAACAAGGCCGCTATGATCATAGTGGAACACAAGCCCCTGTGGCATGGTGGGGCATCTCCTGGGCATATTCTCAAAAATGGTATTGTTGGGTCTTCAGGTAGACCTATTTCTAATTTTCTGAGAAACTTCCAGATTGATTTTCAGTGTGGTTGTACAAGTTTGCAATCCCACCAGCAATGGAGAAGTGTTCCTCTTTCTCCACATCCTCAGCAACATGTGCTGTCTCCTGAGATTTTGATTTTAGCCATTTAATTTGATCTTGACTGTTGATTTTCTCTATATTGCTTTGATTATGTTTAAGTATGGGCCTTGACTTTCTGATCTCTCCACTTCTTTTAACATCAAGTGGTGTTTTTGTTTTTTGTCAAATGCTTTTTCTGCATCTAAGGAGATGATCATGTGATTTCTTTATTTAGTTTGTTTATATAGTAGATTATGTTAATGTATTCATATACTAAATCAACCTTGCATCCCTTGTGAATGATGGCTTTGATGTGTTCTTGGAATCAGTTTGCAAGAATTTTATTGAATATTTTTACATCAATATTCATAAGTAAGATTGTTCTGAAGTTCTCTTGTTTGGTTGAGTCCTTCTGTGGTTTAGGTATCAGAGTAATTGTGGCTACAAAGAATGAGTTAGGTAGTGTTTCTTCTGTTTCTATTTTATGGAATAGTTTGAGGAATATTGTTATCAGGTGTTCTTTGACAGTCTGATAGAATTCTACACTAAATCCATCTGGCCATGGGCTTTTTTTGGTTGGGAGGGTTTTAATTACTTTTTAAAATTCCTTATGCAATACAGGCCTATTTATATAGGTTATATGCTCTTGATTTAACTTTGGTATGGAGTGTCTGTCTAGAAAGCCATCCCTTTCATATTTTCCAGTTTTGTTGAGTATAGACTTTTAAAGTGGGATCTGATGATTTTTTGAATTTCCTCCATTTCTGTTTTCATGTCTCCCTTTTTATTTCTGATTTTTTTTAATTTGGATACTGCCTCTGTGCCCTTTAGGTAGTTTGGCTAGAGTTATATATGTTGTTGATTTTCTTGAAGCACCAGATTTTAGTTTTCTTGACTCTTTATATTGTTCTCTTCCTTTGTATTTAGTTTATTTCATCCCTGAGTTTGAATATTTCCTGCTGTCTCCTCCTTTTATGTGAGTTTGCTTATTTTTGTTCTAGAGCTTTCAGGGTACTGTTAAGTTGTTAGTGTAAGATCTCTCCAGTTTCTTTTCCAGGGTACTTAATGCTATAAACTTTCCTCTTAACACCACTTTCATTGTGTCCTATAAGATTGAGTATGATGTGTAAACATTTTCATTAAATTTCAAGAAGTATTTAATTTTTCTTTATTTCTTCACTGACCACATTATCATTGAGTAGAGAGTTGTTCAGTGTCTATGTGTATATGGGCTTTATGTTGTTTTTGCTGTTATTGAAGTGCAGTATTAGGCTTCAGTGATCTCATAGGATGCATGGAATTATTTTAGCCTTGTATTGGTTGAGGATTGTTTTGTGAGTAATCATATGGTGGATTTTGGAGAACATACCACGAGGTACTAAGAAGAAGGTGTATTCTTTTGTTTTAGGGTGAAAAGTTCTGTAGCTATCTGTTAAATACATTTGGTTCATAACGTATTAATTTCACTATGTCTCTGTTTAGTTTCTGTTTCAAAGACCTATCCATTTGTGAGAGGAGGCTTCGAATTCTCCCAATATTATTATGTAGGGTTCAATGTGCGTTTTGAGCTTTAGTAACATTTATTTTATAAATGTGGGTGCCCTTGCATTTGGGGTATACTTGTTCAAAATCGAGACTTTCTCTTGGTGGATTTTTACCTTTGATAAATATGAAGTGTCCTTACTCATCACACTTGATAACTTTTGCTTGAAAGTCTATTTTATTGGATATTCTGATGGTAACTCCAGCTTGTTTCCTGGGACAATTTGCTTGGAAGACCTTTTTCCATCCTTTTCCTCTGAGATACTGCTGTCTTTGTTATTGAGGTGTGTTTCTTGTATGCAGCAAAATGCTGGATCTTATTTGCATATCCAGTCTGTTAGCTCATATCTTTTTATAAGTGAGTTGAGTCCATTAATATTCAGAGATATTAAAGAAAGATGACTGTTGATTCCTGATATGCTTGTGTTTGTAGGTGGCTTTATGTGCTTGTGGTTCTCTCCTTTTGGCTTTGTGTGAGATGCTTAATATCTTGTGTTTTCTTTTGTGTAGGTACGTTCCTTCTGTTAGAATTTTACTTCTAGGATGCTCTGTAGTGCTGGATTGGTAAATTGTTTGAATTTTGTTTTATCCTGGAATATTTTGTTTTCTCCATCTATGTTCATTGAGAGATTTCCTGGCTATAGCCTGGGCTGGCTTTTGTGTTCTCTTAGAGTCTGCATGACCTCTGAACAGGCTCTTGTAGCTTTCATAGTTTCTGTTGAGAAGTCTGATAGGTCGATGTTTGTTTGTTACTCAGCTCTTTTCCCTTGCAGCTTTTAATATTCTTTCTATGTTCTGTGCATTTACTGTTTTGATTATAACGTCACAAGAGGATTTTCTTTTCCATTCCCATTTATTTGGTGTTCTATACGCTTCTTGTACTTTTATGGTCATCTTTTTCTTTAGGTTGAGGAAATTTTCTTCTATGATTTTGCTGAAGACATTTTCAGGTCCTTTGAGCTGGGAATCTTCATTCTCCTCTATTCTGATAATTCTTAGATTTGGTCTTTTCAATGTGTCCTGAATTTTCTGGATATTTTGGGTTAGGAGTTTTTTCATGTTTTGAATTTTCTTTGACACTTGTTTCAATCTCTTTTATGGTATCTCCTATATCTGAAATTCTCTCTTTTATCTCTTGTATTTTGTTAGTGATACTTAACATTTGTAATTTCTGACCTCTTTCCTAGGTTTTGTATTTCCAAGTTTGCCTCCATTTGTGTTTTCTTTTTTGTTTCTTCTTCCACTCTCAGGTCTTGGAACACTTTATTCAATTCCTTCACCTGTTTAATAATGTTTTTCTGTATCTTCTTAAGGTATTTATTTGTTTCCTCTTTAAAGGCTTTTACTTGTTTACGTTTGTTTTCCTGTATTTCTTTCAGTGAGTTTTTGATATCCTCCTTAAAGGACTCTATTATTTTCATAAGATAGAATTTTAGGTCAGCTTTCTGATTTTCAGGTGTGTCAGTGTATTCAGGGGTTGCTATAGTGAGAGAATTGGGTTCTAACGATGCCCATGCATATTAGCTTCTGTTGCTTGTGGTCTTGAGCTTGTCTCTTGTTTGCCATCTGGATATCCCTCATGTTTGCTTGTCTAGATGACAGTGTATGGAGTCTGCCTCTTTTGTCCCTGGGTTGCTACAGGATTCCTGGTAGGCCTGAGGCCCTGACTGTAGAAGAATACCTCTGGGGCCTTCCAACTGTGGGCTCTTTAGAATGGCTGGGAAGCTGCTGATCTGTTGCCCTGGTTGCAGTAAAACTTCTGGGAGGCTTTCAGACTGTTGGATCTTCAGAGGAGCAGTCAAGTTCTTGTCCTGTGTGAACATGTTCTCTAGGTGGGCCTACAGACTGAGGTTTCTTTTTCCCTGTGTGCAGCAGAACTCTTGGGAGGCTTTCAGTCTTTGGTGTCGGTTGTCCAGCTGCTCTGAGCACAGCGGATGTTCTGGAATGGCTCAGCATATGGTGTCTTCAGAGGAGCAGATTGCCCAGTAGTTAAATGCTCTGAGTGCTATGGATCTTCTGGATGGCTCAGAATATGGTATCTTCAGAAAATCAGACCAGATAGCAGTTTGCCCAGTAGAAAGGACTAGGCAGAACAGGAGTGGTATTCAAGGAGTGGTGGCGGTGGGGATTTTGAGAGTTGATGGGTCTAGGGTCCACTGGGCTCCCAGCAGCAACTCTGGGACTGGGGGCAGGTGGGGGTTACCAACTGCTCTGAGTGCAATGGATCCTCTAGAATGGCTCGGGATATGGTTTCTTCTGGGGAGCAGACCAGCTAGCAGTCTGATTCCTTGCTTTCAAAAACGTTAGGATCTTAATTATTCATTATTATCTTAATTATTCATAATTATCTTAATTATTCATATTTTATTCACATTTTCACTCCCCATGGGGAATATATATATATATATATATATATATATATGTGTGTGTGTGTGTGTGTGTGTGTATGTGTGTGTGTATATATATATATATATATATATATATATATATACATACATACATACATATGCACAAAGTGAAAAATGCCTCTGGGGAGGCATTTTCTGGGTAGTACTATAGTTATCCAAATGCCTTGAAATTCTATGTGACTTTAGTTTTCTACCAATACCCCTCCTTGTGTTAGACTGAATGATTTACATGGTGTTTTGCCTCTTGATTCTTGAATTCCTCTGTATGTCTGATCTAAGGCAACATCTATCACATTTTGGACATTGAATGAGAACTTAGATGGCTTTTCAATTAACCTTAAACACAATGATGACTCATTCACCATAAGAGAGGAGTGACTATAACTCTAGCCCAAATGGGTAAAGGCAATCCAATGTTAATGTAGAATATTCCATCCAAACAGCACTTTATCAGTTTGTATTATTAGGAGTTATAAGTTTATACATAGTTCTAAGTGAAATCCTTTCTACTGCTAGGCAGGGTGGTATATTTGTGTGATCCTAGCATTGTGAGTTTGTATAGAAGGAGGAATTCACAGTCACCTGGGGCTATGTAACAAGCTGTTGCAACAAAAAAGCAAAATGGAACAAAACAGAGCCTTTGTTAATAGAAGACTTAATAAAATAGCTTAAACTAAAACAAATTCCAAACCAGTAGTTAGAATTCTAGTTACAACTGAAGGTGGAATTAAAAGAATGCATCCTGGAAAGACAGTCACAGTTGCTCTGGAAGAGAAGAGAGCAATTATGTGTCTCTGTGTTTTGTTTTTGTTTATTGTTTCTTTTATTCATTTACTTATAGAAATGGACCTTACTTTCAAATGGCATTCTGCCTTCCTATCTAGCACACAGGACAGTTTAATTAAATGGCATTCTGCCTTCTTCTCTAGTGCACAGGCCACCTTCTGAGACTAATTCTCTGTTCTGTTTATTGGTCTTCACTGTCTCCATTCAGGTCCTGATGTGTCCCTGAGATGCTGCCCCAGCAGGTGACCTTCCTGCCTGTGAACTTTCCATATTGAAATGATTTTTTAGTAGTACAAATGTCAGGTAGATCAGAACAAAAGCTATCCGACTATTTTCCAGAAGTGATTAAAGTAAACAGTGCTTTATTTTCTTAAAAAATTCTTTGAGTATAGGAAGGCTACTGATTTGCTTGAGTTGATGTTATAACCAGTCACTTTGCTGAAGTTGTTTATCAGCTGTAGTTCTCTGGTGGAGTTTTTTGGGTCGCTTAAGTATACTATCATATCATCTGCAAATAATGATAGTTTGAATTCTTCCTTTCCAATTTGTATCTCTTTGACTTCCTTATATTGTCTAATTGCTCTCGCTAGAACTTCAAGTACTATATTGAAAAGATATGGAGAGAGAGGGCAGCCTTGTCTAGTCCCTGATTTTAGTGGGATTGTTTCAAGTTTCTCTCCATTTATTTTGATGTTGGCTACTGGTTTGCTGTATATCGCTTTTATTATGTTTTGGTATGGGCCTTGAATTCCTGTTCTTTCCAGGACTTTTAGCATGAAAGGATGCTGAATTTTGTCAAATGCTTTTTCAGCATCTAATGAGATGACCATGTGGGTTTTTTTTTTGTTTGTTTATATAGTGGATTACATTGATGGATTTCCGTATATTGAACCATCCCTGCATCCCTGGGATGAAGCCTACTTGATCATGGTGAATGATCGTTTTGATGTGTTCTTGGATTCGGTTGGCAAGGATTTTATTTAGTATTTTTGCATCAATATTCATCTAAGGGCGGTTGTAAAGTCTCATGAAAAGAAACAAAGAAACAAAAGCAAAGACTAGTCAAACCATAGGGTAGATTTTTCAGACATAGTATGAATGATAATTACTTATGTTTTAATCTATCAATTTAAAAATTAAAAGGATAACAGAGTTTTCAATTTGACTAGAACAACATATATTGACAATTCATGGACAAGATGTTTTGATTGTAAAAGGTCTCTCTCATGTTAGCCATGAGTGACTTTTGACTTCAAGACCCACCTTCCTGCAGTGTCATGGCAGCTATTCATGACCACTCTAAATGATAAGAATTTATGTACAACCCAGACGTATTCCACATCTGTTTTTGTGTGCTAAAAAATGTCTGGACCACTATTGTGTACATCAAAAACAGGTAATTTTGTAATTGAAAATCTATTTTGTATCTTCCAAGACATAAAAAGTTCTCCATATTATCTGCTAGGATATAGATATATTTTACTAATGGTATCCCAATCTGTGCTATACAGCAAAGATTTAATTTTACAAAGTCCTTTTAGGAGTCTAGTGTAATAGCGAATGACAGGACTTTTAGAAATGAAATAATTTCTAAACAGATCTTAAAAAATTGTTACCTAATTTTTGTGTTGGCATTTTTATAATTCTTCAAATTTGTAATGAAAATGATGAGTGCCATTGAATATGGAGATAGACCTTCCTAGCTTAATGATGCAAGAAATGATCATTTTTGCTTAAGTTGATTTCTTCTTCATCCTGACACACCTGTCTTGTAACCATCCTCCAAGTCTATGTTCAAAATTGATTCACATACAAACTCACTCTCTCCCTCTCCCTCTCCCTCTTCCTCTCCCTCTCCCTCTCCCTCTCCCCCCTCTCTCTCTCTTTCTCACACACACACACACACACACACACACACACACACACATACACACACACCAGAGTGGTTGGGAGAGGGAAGATGAGTCGATAAAATAAATAAATAAAAGGATGGAAAGAAGTCAAGAAAGAAACCCCGCCAGGACACATATTTTACTGTAATGATTTGATTCTAAGAGAGTTGCTATTTTTTATCTATCCCAATATATAAATATTTATATGTTACTTTCTCCAGCAATGATTAACTTTAATAAAAAATACTTTTGTAATCCAGATTCTCTGTTTAAGGGTGTGATTGAGACATAATCTTATTTCCCATGTCATTTTAACATCCTACTATCCTCCTTTCCTGTATACAATCATCTAAAACTAAATATTTCTTCCTTAGCAATACTGATTTTACTTCTAATACATTACTCTTTAAATCTCTTTGCCCACAAGACTCAAAAAGTTAGGAGGTTTTAAAATAAATGATTATATCCCCTGGAAAGCACACTGTGAGAAGGAAACTTTATGGTATGCTGGCACATCAGAAAAACTCTGAACCTGTCTTTAGAAGATGTAAGTTTAGCTATATTTCTTCCTTGATGTGGGAGCTCAGGGCAGTGATACTCTCCATATATGCATGTTCACGAAATGAAGGTATTATAATATGCTTTAGAGGAGAGTTGTGTTAAAATAAGAATATTCTTGCAAACAGTAGGTCCCTAGCATGGAACAGGTACACAGCTCAGGCATGATAAACCCTAAGCCTTGTTTTTACCACTGCTCATCTCTGTCCTGCAGAAAATCAAACTATTTACTTTGACAAAAATGAGTTAGTCTTATTTTAACTATCATTTCACTTAGCCTTTCAAGTCTAATCCTAAGCTCTTGTATAGGAAATGACTTTAAATTTTGTTTTTCCCATTTTCCTTGCTTCTTCTATAAATTTGTTTGTATTTCCCATACACACTTTGAATTTCTAGTGAGAGCATCCACATATGTTGCCTATAAAGAGTGTGTATAGAGTGAATAATAATTAAGTTGTAGATGCAGTTGTAGTCATAGCAGCATGAAACTTAGTATACAACAATATCAGGATAGAGATACATGAGCCTTGTGAAACACCATTGCTTTTTTGGTTAGTCATGCAACACAGAATGTGTCACACAATGATAAAGCTAGAAAATTAAAGGTAGTGTTTCTGTGACAATTTTTCCCAATGAGACTATGTTCTACTAATGCAATCCAATTCCCATTGTTGCTCTTAGGATTCAGAGACTTGGAGTCAAGCCTGGAAAAATGCATCAGAAGCATTCTGTGAGATTAAAGACAAAATGCATTATTGCCGAATTATTAGAAAATTCAGTGAAATTTTAATTTTCTTGAATTTTAAAAGAGACAGTGTTTAGTAGTAGCTCAAATGGCAATTATAGACAATATTTATATTTACATTTATTCAGATATTTTTAAAATATTGCTTGTTGTATTTCCCTTTATCTCTTTCCATGTGTTTTTCTGATGCTCTGCATTTATCTTTTAGTGAATTCTAATAAGTCTTGCCAATGCTACATACATGTGGATTGCTTATTAATGTGTATGAGGTGATGGTTATACACACTAATAATGTATAAGATATGATGGTGCAGTTTAACATACATCTTTTCTTGTTACTATGAACAATACTAAGAAAGGTATTTTGTAGTCATGTGTTACATTCCTCTACTATAGCAGATGTTTTGGCATTTGTTTTAGCATTAGCAAGTCATGCTGCCTTGTGAAGAGAATCTAGGCACGTTCTCTCAGACTTAATTTGTTTGTCTAATTATAACACATTGATCTTAATATGCAAATCTAGAGCAGAAGATGGTACAGAGGCATAGCTACATGCTGTCCTCCACTTTGACCTGAGAATTTTCCATAATCTTTTAGGGACCTCAATGTGAGTAAAGCCAGATTCTTGACCACACTGGGGAAAAGAATTTCACACTAAGTCAATGAGAAAAAGATTTAGAACTTAGTTAATCTAAATGAGAAGATTTTCAATATAGCACGGAAGTGGACTTCTCAAAGGAGATTCTGGCCTCATTGTCAAAATGATGACTGTGTGTAAAGTTTTTTGGATCTTTTAGAATGACATTTTAAGGAACCCTCTTCTTTTTTATCTCTCTTTCCTGTGTGATGATTAAATTATAGGGCAGTTATGGAGGTATATTGGATTTGATTGCAATCTGATGAAACCTGGTCCAAGTAGGTTAAGCAAAGTTTAAGAGTATGTCCTTGATGTTTCTGGCAAGATTCCTAGGAAAGTTTGTCGCTGGGAAAGGAGGAAGGTATTGAACAAATGTTAATTGTTTCAGTTCCCGATTCCTACTGGTGAGAGTCTTCAGCCACACCTCAGGAATAGGGTTCTTTCTTTATTTCTTCCTTGATCAAGGTATCATTGAGTAGAGTATTTTTCAGCTTCCATGTGTATGTGGGCTTTCTGTTGTTTTTGTTGCTATTGAAGACCACTAAGATTATGAGCTAATTCTTTCTACTTAAAGGTACTGTTTTTAATCCATATGAACATATATTATTTATACATATCTATGTTCAGTTCTATATTTTTCTGAAGCATTGAAACATTGCACCTAATGGGCCAAGATGAGTCAGTATTGCTTTCTTCAAGTTTCATTTGTTCAAAATATTTTCTGTAATGTTAAAGAAATACGAGGACATTGGAGCAGATGGCTCCTCCTTTCTGTTAGTAGCTCTTAGACAATAAAGTGCAGAAGGTTCTTTGATACACCACAGCAAGGGATGCCACAGAGACCAAGGTTGTGCTTTAAGAGTCTAGCCATTGCCATTCAGTAAAGCTCTCAGACTTGGCGCCATCTTCTCACAGCTGAAAATAATTAAAGGTCACAAACACCAGGCCTCCCCACGTTTCTGGCTTTTGCTAAGCAAGTTTATTGGCACCATTGGGCAGATTCCTCAGTAAGTAATGTAGTACAGGCTGCCAGTTCACCTGTGAAGTTAAACAACTCCTTAGCTCACAACACAGATCCATGGATAGTTAAATATATTTCAATTAGGGATTTCTTAAGCTTTTTTCTAAAGAGCTAGTTTTCTACTGAATTATATTAGCAATTATTATCAAATTCCAACTTGACATATACCAAGGAAAGACACACTGTTGCTTTGTTTAACCTGGCCTTTGTTGGCAAAAATCTGAACAAAGTCATGCTTAAGTACCCAGTTACTATGTTAGCCTGCTGAGTAAGCACATTTGTGCAATATTAAAAGAATGAGTTCTGGCTAGGAACTGCAGCATATGGTTTGCATTATGAGAGCAGAATCATAAAATAAAATGAAAGGACAAGCATAGCACTGGAAACATAAAATAACACAGTATTTGTTTTTCTTTAAAAGAAGAATTGTGTTTTTTTCCCTTCTATCAAAACAGTATTCCTCTGGAATGGTGCCTGTACTGTGTTTCAGTATACTCATGGTTTGAAAATTTAATACATATTTTCCAGCTCTTAAAATGTATTTGGACCTATCTTTAGATCACTGAAAAAATGTTTATTTTACTCCAGTCCAACTGGATCAAGGACCTCCACATAAAACCAGATACACTGAATCTAAAAGAAGAGAAAATGGGGAAAAGCCTCGAACACATGGGCACAGGGGAAAATTTCCTGATCATAACAGCAATGCCTTATGCTCTAAGTTTAAAAAAATTCAACTAATGGGACATTATAAAATTGCAAAGCTTCTGTAAAGCAAAGTACACTGTCAATAAGACAAATGGCAACCAACAGATTGGGGAAAGATCTTTACCAATCCTACATCTGATAGAGGGCTAATATCTAATATATACAAAGAATGCAAGAAGTTAGACTCTAGAAAACCAAATAATCCTATTTAAAAGTTGGAAACAGAGCTAAACAGAGAATTCTGAGGTGACTGTAAATGTTGACAAGAAGGCAAAGAAAGAGGGACACTCCTTCGTTGCTGTTGGAATTGCAAGCTGGTACAACTACTCTGGAAATCAGTTTGGCAGTCCCTCAGAAAACTGGACAAAGTACTACCTGAGGACCCAGCTATACCACTCTTGGGCATATACCCAGAAAATGCTTCAACATGTAATAAGAACATATGCTCTTCTATGTTCTTAGCAGCCTATTTATACTAGCCAGAAGCTGGAAACAACCCAGATGTCCATCAACAGAGGAATGGTTACAGAAAATGTGGTACATTTACACAATGGAATACTACTCAGCTATTGAAGACAAGGACTTCATGAAATTCACAGGCAAATAACTGTATCTAGAAAATATCTTCCTCAGTGAGGTAACCTGGTCACAAAAGAACACACATGATGTGTACTCACTGGTAAGTGGATATTCGGCCAAGAACGTGAAATACCCCAGATACAACTCACAGACCACATGAAGCTCAAAATGAATGAAGACCAAAGAGTGGATGCTTCAGTCCTACTTAGAAGGGGAACCAAAATAATCAAGGGAACTAGAGGGTGGGAGGGATTAGGAAGGACGAGAGTAGGGGAGGGGAAAGAGGGGCAAAATCAAGTATAGGGGGAGGTGGAGGAGATGTGCAGAGAGTTAGGAAATTGAACAGAGGTATGTAGCAATAGGTGCTGCGGAACTGGCGGTAGTCATGAGAAAGTCCCAGATGCCAGGAAAGCAAGAGCTTCCCAGGATTCCATGGGGATGACATTAGTTGAAATACCCCACAAAGTGAAGGGAGAACCTGTTGAGACCATATCTATACTTTAGGCATGGTCTCTGGTAGAGGAATGAGGCCATCCATCTATCTCCAAAATTTCAACCCAGAGTTGCTCCGGCCTAAAGGAAATACAGGAACAAGGAGTAGAACAGAGACTGAAGGAAAGGCCATCCAGAGACTGGCCTACCTGGGAATCTATCTAACATGCAGATACCAAATCCAGACACTATTGCTGATGCCAAGAAGTGCTTGCTAACAGGAGCTTGATAGAGCTGTCTCCTGAGAGGCTCTCCCAGATCGTGACCAATACAGATGCAGATACTCATAGTCATCCATTGGACTGAGAACAGAGACTCCAATGGAGGAGTTAGGGACTGAAAGGGAGTTAGGGACTGAAAGGGAGGAAGGACTGAAAGAGCTGAAGGGGTTTTATCTGGCATCAATGGGAAGGAAAGTTCTGGGTCCTGTGAAGGCTTAATGCCCCAGTGTAGAGAAATGCTACCATGATCATTTTTTGCTAAAGTCCACATTAGGCATAGTGCTTCTGAAATGTCCCTCTTTACCCATAATGTCCTAAGATGCCTCAAAAGAATATTCATTGGAATAAATATGTTAAATTATGATAAACCAAATGTATACAGCTATATGTATATGTATAATTTTATTTTTGCTTGTTAGTTCTTGCGCTAATATTTATGCTGCAGTAATTTTAAAGTATTCCTAAAATAGTTCATTTAGCTAAATAATTATGTTGGTTTTGGTAAGGAATATGATAAAAAAGGAAATATAATTGTTAAACACTGTATTTAAAAACCATTCTTATTGTCAAAGGCCTTTTGTTTCTACTTAAAGCATATAATTTCCAGAGACATTTTGCCTCCTCTCTTTGAATTTCAAACCTGGAAAATCTCAGCCACTGCTGATATATAAACTTCAGTTGGTAACAATGGCCAGAACACACACACACACACACACACACACACACACACACACACACACGTAAAAACAGACTTTCCTCTTTCTTTGTTTATGTTTTATGTGGATTATGTCTCATCCATGCATTAACATTCCCCCTCCCCCAAATTGTTTTCCCTTTTCAACTCACTCTTCCCTCTACTTTTCTCTAACAGTCTCACATTATTTTCACTAAAAGCCAATGACCTACATACATCCTATTTAAACTAGGAAACTACTCAAAATGGAAATATAAATTCTCCCATCACCAAATTATCAATTCTACAACTAAATCTTTGTATTTTCATGAGTCAGATCTCTTTTGTGTAACTATTTGAATTGTTCTATTTATCTAGGTACAGTTACTCCACTTTGGGATGTAGCCTATCCAAGAAATGTTTTTGTGTTTATCCTGATTTTTGTTGTTGTTATTGTTGTTGTTTGGTTTGGTTTTGGTTTTTCTTCTACATCTTTTTTCTATGTAATTCATGCTTTTCACCTGGATTGTGCAGCCCAGCAAGCTTCTTTCTTATATTCTTTAGGTCACATGCCTAGAGAATGACACCACCCACAGACTTGCCAATGGGTCAATTTTCTATGAGCAGTATCTTAAATATGTTCTTCTGAGAAGTTTGTTGGGGTTCATGTCCAATACTAGAGATTATTATTTATGTGCATGTGAATCTTAAATTTATTTAACTACTAGACTTTAGACTGTTTCAGTTTGACATTTAAAACTACCTGCTATATTCTGAGCCATCATCTATAAGCTGAACACTTTGTTATGTGTGACTATCCCTACCTCACGGTTCCACAACTCTAAAATCAACCATTCATTTTGAACTGTCCTATTGTTATCTCAGAACAACCATATCCCAATAAGAAACCTTTTAAAAATATGTGTATGGATGACTGTGTGTGTGTGTGTGTGTGTGTGTGTGTGTGTGTGTAAATTTATTTATAAGCCTGTGCAAAAGAGTAAGCCTCCATGACAGGAGAGGGCAGAAGAGCAGAAGAGGACAGCAAATCCTCAAATCAGTAGTCGCAGGCATTTGTGGGCAGGGAGCCTGACTTGTTAGGTAGTTGGTGGGATCTGAACCATGGTTCTAACGATTGTGGAGCAATTCTAACCACTTAGTTATCTCTCTAGGCCTCCAAGGAAAAGTCTTGAATTTCACTTTTCCAATTTTACCTTTCCCAAGAATACATTCCTCATTTGTAACATGTATTTTAAAATGAGAAAGTGGTCATTATCACTCAATTCTCTCTCTTTTCTTCAGCATGCATCTAGCAATTTAGAGTAATCAGTTTGAAAGAGGCATAATAAGTGAGGAAAGCAACCCAAATACCAAGAAATTGTGACACAAGTTGAAATAGAAAAGCCATAACATGGACATTTCAAGAGAAGGAGAATGGAAATAGTAGACATTCTTAGCAGTTGGAAAGAACTGGGCTTATTGCACATCATCATCATCATCATCATTATCATCATCATCATCATCAACAACAACAACAACAACAACAACAAAACAAAGAATAAAAAAAAACCCCAAAGATATAAGAGCTAGAAAATGATTTCTGTTGCCTCCATAAGCAAGTAAAGAGAACATATAGACTGGATTCTGACTGGGTTCTGAGGCCTGAGTCTCTCAACTGTGTAGTTGTCATTGCCCAGCTCTAGAGGAAACTGAAGGGAAGATGGAAATGCTGATATCAGTTATCTCAGTAAACAGAAAAAGCGAACTATTCCTTAAAGAACTAACTTAAGAGTAAAGTCTCTGAAAATGCTCCTGTGAGGTGTCAAAGAACCCGAATAAAAGAAATGTTGCTGGGTTACCTCACTTAGCATGATATTTTCTAGTTCTGTCCATTTGCCTATGAACTTGACAAAGTCATGATTTTTAATAGCTGAGTAGTACTCTATTGTGTAAATGAACCACATTTTCTGTATCCATTCCTCTGTTGAGGGACATCTAGGTTGTTTCCAGTTTCTGGCTATTATAAATCAGGCTATTTTAAACATTTCCTTGTTATATATTGGAGCATCTTTTGTGTATATGGTGTAGCTAGGTCTACAGGTAGTACTATGCCGAATTTTCTGAAGAACCACCAAATTGATTTCCAGAATGGTTGTACCAGCTTGCAATCTCACCAGCAATGGAGAAGTGTTCCCCTTTTTCCACATCCTCACCAGCATCTGATGTCACCTGTGTTTTTTTTCTTAGCCATTCTAACTGGTATGTGGTGGTATCTCAGGGTTATTTTGATTTGCATTTCCCTGATGACTAAGGCTTTTGAACATTTTTTAGGAATTTCTCAGCCATTCGAAGTTCCTCTGTTGATAATTCTTTGTTTAGCTCTATACCTCAGTTTTGAATAGGGTTATTTGGTGCTCTGGAGTGTAAAGTCTTGAGTTCTTTGTATATATTGGATATTAGCCCTTTATAGGATATAGGGTTACATGGGTATCCTCTGAGAGGCCCAAAAAGCAGCTGACTAAGACAGATGCTTATATTTACACCCAACCATTGGATTGAAGTTGGGCACCACTGTGGTTGAATTAGGAAAAGGCTGGAAGAAGCTGAGGAAGAGGTGACCCTATTGGAAGACTAACAGTCTCAACTAGCCTGGATTCCTGCCATCTCTCAGACACTGCACCATCAAGTAGGCAGTGTGAATGATCTGGTCAGATTTCCTCTATTCCCCCTGACACATATACAGCAGAGGACTGCCTGGTCTGGCCTCACTGGGAGATGTGTCTAACCCTGGAGAGACTGGAGGCCCCAGGGAGTGGGGATGCCTGGCAGGGGAAGGGGGATAATATCCTCTTCTCAATATCTTTGTGTCTACTTTAACTATAGCAAGCTTTGATTTCTCTGTGCCTAACTCCTAACATTTTAATTGTTACCATTTCCCCTGTAGTCACAAAAGAAAATAAGACATACTTTGACAAAAATAGAAAATAAAAATAAAAGTTGTTCCTGTGTACTTTATTTTAAATGTTAATTCTCACACTAATTACTACTAATAAATAATTTAAAAAATGAAAGAAGAAAAGAAAAGAAAGAAAGAGGAAGGAAGGAAAGAATGAAAGAAGGAAGGAAGAGAAAGAAGAATTTCTTGACTTTTGGTTCGTTGCCTGAATCATAGGCCCAGAGTCAAGTAAAATATTTTGCAAACATGTGTGAACCCAGGAAGGGATTTCAAAAGAGAAAAAATTTAATAGTTATAATTGAAGCATTAATAAGTAAGCAAAGTAGAAAAGTGACTTATTTCAACTCACTGTGTTCACACTGAGGTTGAAAGTAAAATGGTTTTGGTAGGAATGGCAGAAGCAGAAGGCAATTTTTACTGTGCCCAAGTATTCCTGTGTGCGAGCCTGGCAATCCTTGTTCCCAACTGTCAGAAAAGCATGGGTTGCCTCTATGGGTATATTCTTTGATTTTATGCCTTGATTCCATCTCAGGGAAATGAATTCTTTTATTTTGGACACACAGGTAAGCTGGATAAAATATATTTTCTGGCAATGTTTTAAAAACTAGCAAAAAGGCTGTATCAATCCTTTGCCCATACCCAAGTTCTTTATATCTAAGGGAGCTTCTATAAGGTTATAATGGTCATTCTGAAGATCTGTAATGTTTTTGTGAGCTCATTATGATAGAAATGTTTGTATTAAATTGAGGAAAAATAAAGTACCACTTGGCTTGTCTGCAAAGAACTTCAAAATTTGTGGTTCAAAAAGCAACATCACAGTTAAAGTGTTCCACAATCTACACAAGTCAAGGATTCCATTTATATTTGTTTTAGCATAAATAACTGTATTAAATATTTCTTTAGTTTTTGAGAATATTTTTCTTAGTATTATTTTCTACAGAATTATCTCATGGGAATGGGGAATGGGGTGTGAAGGTGGGTCTGTGAGGATAGGAGGGAGAGAAGATGCTATAAGGTTGCTAAGTGAATAAATAAATTAATTAATTAATGAGGGAAAAATAATGTCTTCCTTCTTAAAGAGAATATTCCTTCCATAATGATCCAAAAACAACACTCCCATGGGCCCTCAAATAGAGATTCTAACATTAACCTCCCCATAAAGTGTTATTTTGTTATATGTCTGAGATGGTACATAGAGGTAATTTTTACATGAAAACATTGGCTGAATAAATACAGTGTGTGAGATGGCTCACCCCTTTTGCAGAAAAGGTCCCTTAGCCAAGTTGCTGTAAGTGTAAATATATTTATAAAATAATTTTGCTTTTAAAAGCATAATAAGTTTTTTCCTATCTATCTCAGTTGGTCAGAAGAAATCAAAACTTGACTGCATTTATTTCCAAGGAATTCAGTAGAAAGCCTTCTTCCTTAAATTTACAGATGAATATAATAAATAATATGCATGCCTTAGAGGATTTTTAGCAGACATATTATACTTAACTCTGTCCTTCGTTGCATTAGGTATTTAAATTTATCCTTATTTATTGCAAGTTGAGTATTTAACACCTCTTAAGGGGCTAGAGAGATGGCTCAGCTGTTAAGAGCACTGACTGCTCTTCTGAAGTTCCTGAGTTCAATTCACAGCAACCACATGGTGGCTCACAACCATCCATAATGAGATGTGATTCCTTCTTCTGGTGTGTCTGAAGACAGCTACAGTGTACTCATATAAATAAAATAAATCTTTAAAAAAAAACACCTTTTAAATGCTTTGTAATTTACAATGCACTAAGAACTGGGTGTGGTGATCCATATGTAACCCAAGCATTTGTGAGGCTGAGGCAGGAAATTTACCCGGAACTTGAGCCATGTTGGGCTACATAACAAGACCCCTTTTCAAGAAACCAAACGAAACTATCTCCAAACAGAAAAGGATGGTCCTCAATGCTTCCTTTATGTTTTTAACAGGATACTGAGTATTACTGAGCTGAGCAGTTGGAAGGCTCCACATCATGAACCGTGCTTTCAGCAGGAAGAAAGGTAAGAGAACTTGACAGTCAAATCGGCATTCTTCTTAATAAAGTGCAAAGAAGACTTGTGCTTTTTCTATTTTCCAAAGCAATTTGGTTATATTAGAGTAAATCACATTTGTACCTACCACTAATTAATATGTTTTCATTGTACCCTAATTAGAAAGTTAATGTACTTATTTCATAATATATGTGAATATATATGTTTACTAGAAATTGCATGCTCTACTGTAAAATTGCATAGGAACTATCTTCTATTTAACCTGTTTCTGGGGATTTTAAAGTGAATACTTAAATAATGTTAATCAAATTTCTAGATGATGGAAATCTGGAAGAGATTACAATTATAGACAGACAAAAATGAGCAATTAGGTTGTATTCTACTTTAAAATTTAGGTAGATATTGTAAATTGCCAATGATGAGTATAGAAAATCTAAGTATGGCATATAAAGTTTTGGAAGTTGACCTTAAGTGTCCTGGGTGTAAAAAAAAAAAAAAAGACCCAACATTAAAATCAATGTTGATTATTTAATGTGTGGGCAATAGATCTCCCAAACCAGCAACTACAGAGTTAGTGTTCTATTTTATTTAGTAAAGTGTGTTCTCCCCAACTCTACCCATTCAGTGAGTAGTCCAGGATTTATGTATCCCTTTCTGATCTCAAACTCAGTGTAGCCAGGAGTATGAACTTGACTTTTGATCACCTGGCATCCACAGGGCAAGTGTTGGAATTGGAGCCATGAGCCATTGCACCTGTTCATGAGTTGCTAGGGATCACACTCAGGGCTCCATGCATACTAGCCAAGCATTCTACTGTTGGAACTAAAATGAGCAAATGATGCTCTGACACATACACAAGAACAGACCAGAAATAAAAGCGGGGCTAACTTTAAACATTTTTACCAGATGTCAAGTTTGAGAATTCTTTTTATGCAGTGAAGAATTATTTTTATTTATTTGGAGGGTTATATTTTTCTTTTTTTAAAAATTTTTTTTAAAAAAATTAATTTATATTTTTACACTCCATATTTTATTCCTCCCACCAACATCAACCCTCCAATTGTTCCACATCCTCCCCATCCCCTGTCTTCACTTGGATGTCCCCAACCCCCACTTGACCTCTAAACACCCTGGGGCCACCAGTCTTTTGTGGGTTAAGTGTATCATCTCTGAATGAATACTGACTTGGCAGTACCTCTACTGTATGTGTTTTGGGACCCTCATATCAGCTGGTGTATGCTGCCTGTTGGGTGGTCCAGTGTTTGAGAGATCTCAGAAGCCCAGTTTAATTGAGACTGCTGGTCCTCCTACAGAATTGTCCTTCTCCTCAGCTTCTTCCAGCCTTCTCTAATTCAGCAACAGGGGTGAGACATTTCTGTCTATTGGTTGGGTGCAAACATCTGCATCTGACTATTTCAGCTGCCTGATGGCAGAGTACAGCCATGCTAGGTCCCTTTTTGTGATTTCTCCATAGCCTCAGTAATAGTGTTAGGCCTTGGGATCTCCCCTTGAGGTGGATTCCACTTTGGGCCTGTCACTGAATCTTCTTTTCCTTGGGCTCATCTCCATTTCCATCCCTATAATTCTTTCAGACAGGAACAATTATAGGTCAGACTTGTGACTGTGGGATGGCCCCATCTCTCTCATTTGATACCCTGTCCTCCCGATGGGGGTGGGCTCTACAAGTTCCCTCTTATAATGTCTGTCATTTCATCTTAGGTCCCTCCCTTTGAGTCCTGAGACTCTCACCTCCCAGGTCTCTGGTGCATTCTGGAGGTCTCCCCAACCTCCTATCTCCAGAGATTGCCTGTTTCCACTCTTTCTGCTGGCCCTCAGGACTTGGATTCTTTTCCATCACCCAATACCAGATCAGGTTCTCCTCTGCCCTCTACTCCTTCTCTTCCATCCACTTTCCCTTCCAGCACCCCCTTCATCCCCATTTGTGATTGCTCTTTTTCCCTCCCAAGTGGGACTAAGCCATCCTCACTTGGGCACTTCAGCTTGTTGACTTTTATGGGTTTTGTGGAAAGTATCATGGGTACTCTGTACTTTTTTTTTTAAATCTTAGCTAACATCCACTTATTAGTGAGTGCATGTCCTTTTGGGTCTGAGTTACCTCACTCAGGATGATATTTTCTAGTTTCATCCATTTGCCTGAAAAACTCAGGATGTCTTCATGCTTAATAGATGAGTAGTATTTCATTGTGTTAATGAGCCATATTTTCTGTATTCATTCTTCTGTCATGCGATATCTGGGCACTTTCCAGATTCTGGCTATCACAAATAAGGCCACTATGAACATAGTGAAACACGTGCCTCTGTAGCATGGTGGGGCATCTTTTGGCTATGTTCCCAAGAGTGGTAACTGAGGAAACTTCAAATTGATTTCCAGAGTGGTTGTACCAGTTTGCAATCCCACCAGGATGGAGGAGTGTTCCTCTTTCTCAACATCCTCTCCAATATGTATTGTCACATGAGTTTTTGGTCTTAGTCATTTTGATTGATGTAAGGTTAAATCTCAGAGTACTTTTGACTTGCATTTCTCTGATCACTTAGGACTTTGGACATTTCTTTAGGTGCTTCTCAGCCATTTGAGGTTTCTCAGTTGTGAACTCTCAATTTAGTTCTATAGCCCATTTTTTGACTGGGTTGTTTGGTTTTTTGTTGTTTAGTTTCTTGATTTCTTTATATACTTTGATATTAGTCCTCTATCGGATGTGGGGTTTGTGAAGATTTTTTTCCCAGTCTGTAGGTTGCTGATTTGTCTTATTGACTATGTCCTTTACCTAACAGATGCTTTTGAGTTTCATGAGGTTCCATTTATCAGTTGGTGATCTTAGAGCAGGAACCATTGGAATTCTATTTAGAAAATTTCTCCTGTGCCAATGAGTTCAAGGCTCTTTCCCAATTTCTCTTCTAATAGATTCAGTGTAATCTGGTCTTATGTTGAGGTCCTTGATCCACTTGGATTTGAGCTTTCTGCAAGGTGACAAATATGGGTCTATATTCATTTTTCTACATATCAACAGCAAGTTAGACCAGCACAATTTATTGAAGATGTTTTCTTTTTACCATTGTATATTTTTGGCTTCTTTGTCAAAGACCAAGTATCTATCAGTGTGTGGTCTTATTTCTGGGTCTTTAATTCTATTCCATTGATCAACATGTCTGTCTCTGTACCAATACCATGCAGTTTTTATCACTTTTGCTCTGTAGTAAAGCCTGAAGTCAGGGATGGTGATTCCCATTGAAATTCTTTTATTATTAAAAATTGCTTTGCAATTCTGGATTTTTTTTTTTTTTTGCCTTTCCAGATGAAGTTGAGAATTTCTATACCCATGTCTTTGAAGAATTGTGTTGGGAGTTTGATGGGGATTGCATTGAATCTATAGATTGTCTTTGGTACGATAACCATTTTTACTATGTTAATTCTGCCAGTCCATGAGCATGGGAGTTCTCTCCATTTTCTGAGACCTTCTTTGATTTCTTTCTTGAGAGGCTTGAAGTTATTTTCATACAGATCTTTCACTTGCTTGGTTAGAGTTACCCCAAGATACTTTACACTTTTTGTGGCTATTGTGATGTGGGTTATTTCCCTAATTTCTTTTTCAGCCTGTTTATCATTTATATAAAGGAATGCTATTGATTTATTTGAGTTAATTTTATATCCTGCTATTTTAATGAAGTTGTTTATCAGCTAAAAGTTCTCTGGTTGAATTTTTGGGGTTGCTTATGTATACTATCATATCATCTGCAAATAGTGAGACTATTATTTCTTCTTTGCCAATTTGTATCCCCTTGATCTCTTTTTCTTGTCTTACTGTTCTAGCTAGCACTTCAAATACTATATTGAATAGATATGGGGAGAGTGGGCATACTTGTTTTTTTTCCCGATTTCATTGGGATTCCTTCAACTATGTCTCCATTTAATTTGATTTTGTCTGTTGGTTTGCTGTATATTGCTTTTATTATGTTTGGGTATCGGACTTGAATTCCTGATCTCTCCAATATTTTTAACATGAAGGGGTGTTGTATTTTGTCAAATGCTTTTTCTGCATATAAGGAGATGATCATGTAATGTTTTCCCTTTGACTTTGTTTATATAGTAGGTTATGTTAATGGATTTTCATATATTAAATCAACCTTGTATCCCTGGGATGAAGCCCATTCAATCATGGTTAATGATGGTTTTGATATGTTCTTGGATTCACTTTGCAAGAATTTTATTAAGTATTTTTGCTTTGATATTCTTTTTTTTTTTTTTTTTTTTTGGTTTTTTCGAGACAGGGTTTCTCTGGGTAGCCCTGGCTGTCCTGGAACTCACTCTGTAGACCAGGCTGGCCTCGAACTCAGAAATCTGCCTGCCTCTGCCTCCCAAGTGCTGGGATTAAAGGCGTGTGCCACCACCGCCTGGCCTGCTTTGATATTCATAAGCAAGATTGGTTCTAAAGTTCTCATTTTGGTTGGGTCCTTTTTTGGCTTAGGTATCAGAGTATTGTGGCTTCATAGAATGAGTAGGTCATGTAAATTCTCTTTCTATTTTATGGAATAGTTTGAAAAAAATTGGGATCAGTTCTTCTTTGGTGGTCTGGTAGAATTCTGCACTAAATCTGTCTGGCCCTGGAATTTTTTTTTTTTTTTTTTTTTTGGTTGGGAGGTTTTTAATGACTTTTTCTATTTCTTTGTGCGATATGGGCCTGTTTAGATAGTTTATCTGCTCTTGATTTAACTTTGGTATGTGGCCTAGAAAACCATCCATTTCATTTAGATTTTCCAGTGTTGTTGAATATAGTCTTTTACAGAAGGATCTGATGATTTTTTTAATTTCCTCCCTTTCTGTTGTTATATCTCTCTTTTTATTTCTGATTTTGTTAATTTGGATATTGCTTCTCTGCCCTTTAGTTAGTTTGGCTAGGGGTTTATCAATCTTGTTCATTCTCTCAAAGAATCAGCTTCTGGTTTTGTTGATTCTTTGTATTGTTTTCTTTGTTTCTATTTGGTTGATTTTGGCCATGAATTTGACTGTTTCCTACCTTTTACTCCTCTTGGGAGAGTTTGCTTATTTTTGTTCTAGATCTCTCAGGTATGTTGTTGAGTTGTTAGTATAAGATCTCTCCAGTTTCTTTACTTGGGTAATAAATGCTGTGAACTTTCCTCTAAGCACTACTTTCATGTGTCCCATAAGTTTGGATATAATGTGTCAATATTTTCATAAAATTCCAGGAAGTCTTTAATTCCTTTCTTTATTTCTTCCCTGACCAAGTTATCATTGAATAGAGTTGTTCAGAATTGAGACTCTCTGTTGCTGGATTTTCCACTTGATGAATTTGATTTTCCTCTTCTTTAACATGCTTGTTAACTTTTGGTTGAAAGACCATTCTATTAGATATTAGAATGGCAACTGCTACTTGTTACTTGGGACCATTTGCTTGGAAGATCTTTTTCCATCCTTTTATTGTGAGATACTGTCTGTGTTTGTTATTGAGGTATATTTCTTGTATGCAGCAAAATGCTGGATCTTGTTTTTTTTATTCAGGCCAATTAGCTTATGTGTTTTCATAAGTGAGCTGATTCCATTAATCTTTGGAGATATTAAAGAGAGATGACTGTTGGGTCATGGTATGTTTGTTTTTGTAGGTGGCTTTATGTACTTGTGGTTCTCACCTTTTGGCTTTGTTGTGAGATGCTTAATATCTTGTCTTTTTTTGGTGAAGTTGTCTTCCTTGTGTTAAAATTTTCTGTCTAGGATCCTCTGTACTGCTGGATTGGTGGATAGATAGTGTTTGATTTTGTTTTGTCCTGAAATATTTTGGTTTCTCCATCTATGTTGATTGAGAGTTTTGCTGGGTATAGTATCCTGTACTGGTATTTAGGTTCTCTTAGAGTCTGCATTTCCTCTGACCAGGCTCTTCTGGCTTTCATAGTCCCTGTTAAGAAGTCTGGTGTAATTCTGATAGGTCTACCTTTGTATGTAACTTGGCCCTTTTCCCTTGCAGCTTTAATAGTTTTTCTTTGTTCTGTGGTTCTAGTGTTTTGATTATTATGTGATGAGAGGATTTTCTTTTCTGGTCCTATGTATTTGGTGTCTGTAGGTTTCGTGTACCTTTATGGCCATCTCTTTCTTTAGGTTGGAGAAGTTTTCTTCTATGATTTTGTTGAAGACATTTTCAGGTCTTTTGAGCTGGGAATCTTCTTTACCATCAATTCTGATGATAATTCTTAGATTTGGTTTTTTCATTGTGTCCTGAATTTCCTAGATGCTTTGGGCTAGAATTTTTTTTTATGTTTTGAATTTTCTTTGACAGTTGTATCAATCTCTTCTACAGTGTCTTCTACACCTGAGATTCTCTCTTCCATTTTATTCTGTAGATGATAATTACACCTGTAATTCCTGACCTCTTTCCTAGGTTTTCCATTTCTAGGTTTGCCATCATTTTGTTTTCTTTATTGTTTCTACTTCCACTTTTATGTCTTTAACCATTTTATTTAATTCCTTCACCTGTTTACCTGTGTTTTCCTGTATTTCTTTCAATGAGTTATTGATATTCTCCTTAAAGGACTCCATTATTTTCATGAGATTGGATTTTAGGTCAGCTTCCTGATTTTCATGTGTGTTGTTGTATTCAGGGCTTGCTGTGGTGGGAGAACCGGGTTCTGATGATGCCCACATATATTGGCTTCTGTTCCTTATGGTCTTTGCTTGCTTTTTGCCATCTGGATATCCCTGGTGTTTGTTGGTCTTGAGTCTACCTCTTTTGTCTCTGGAATGCTACAGCCCTGGCTGTTGGGTCTTCAGTGAAGTAGTCGAGATGTTGTCCAACTGCTCTGAGTACATTGGGTTCTCAACTGTTTTGAGTGCAGCAGGTTCAACTGCTCTGAGTGCAGCATGTTCTTTAGAATGGGTCAGGAGATGGTGTCTTCATTGGAGTAAACTAGCCATGAGCCTGCTCCAGCAGAAAGGCTGAAGGGTTATATTTTAACCATGGCATTTACTGTAACGAATGGCAAAGAAATGTAAACTATAGAGCCATGGATTCATCATAAGAAAAATATTCACATAGTTTTGTGAAGATATAAAGAGATTATCAAATTATTGTTTATGAAGTAATAGATGCAAATATTTGGTTGTGGTAAGCAGACTAGTATATTCAGTGTGAATTTAAATAATGTGATCTTTCAGATCCCATTCAAACCTGTGAATCTGAAAACATTATTTTGGTAGTCTGGGTAAAGAAAAGTAATGTAACATTGTCTAGTGTGTACATCTAGCCTCTTATTTTAAACCCACTACTACTTTGATTTTGTAGTATCAAAGTTGAAAAATAGCCCTACAACTCTGTAAGGTCTGCAGGAAAATACTTATTTCCTGCTTCATCAGCTGGGTCACAGATCTCTTCAGACCTTTTGAGATACATAGATCTAATTATAGTTGTCTTCCTGAAAGCTTTAAGTCCAAAGCCTCCATCTAGAATTCAATATGCTCTGGAAAGACATTTGGATTTATTTCCATTGACAATTTTCAAGGACCAGTGTTCTTTTCTAGTTCAGTTTGATAAATATGCTCAGTGGGAGGACAATGTTGGGAAGTAGGAAATACAGGCACTTGAGATTCCTTCATTGTTTCATACATCAACTTCCTTTACATTCCCATCACTGATTTTTGAGTTAAATGATTATCCTAATCCGAAAATTATTGATCAGCATTTTATTCTACCTCTAGTTTAGAACTTAACCAAACACTTTACCTTAAGTTTGGCTGTTAGTTTTATCTTACGTATTAAAGAATAATTCTTAGAGTGTCTGATTCTGCTGTTAAACAATACGTTGTCTGCTGAGATTATAGTCTTTTACATCCACATCTGGTTTTATCCATGCTGGGCGTAGAACCTGGCCCTTTCTAAATGCTAGACTAGCACACTACCAATGGAGATACATATCCAACCCTCTGTACATCCTTTAACCATGGAGAAATGAAAATTCTCTATGTCATTTTGAGTCACACAGTCTTAGCCTAGCAATTTGAAGGTAAAATCTCCTAAAAAAAATTTTTTTTTAAATCTTCACAACTTCATTTAGTAGGAAGTCTCTCTTTCATCAGCTAAGGTCTGGAAACCTTCACAGGACAGGGAATCTGGGCCTTTCTCTGTTCCTCACCAGGGTCTTCCTCTTCCACTCATTACTTGCTTTTTTGATTGTAATAAAGTGGTAAAGGTTATCAAGGAAAAGAAAAGAGACAAGTTCTTACTAAGCTTGTTTGCTTCACTTTTCTTAGTCAACAAAATGATTAAAAGAGATCTTGCATTTGTGGACACGGATGATGTCATCATCATCATCATCATCATCATCATCATCATCATTTCCATCAGTGTAAACAAGTAAAGGATTCCTATTCCCTTTTAGTATCTGTCATATTTGTTCCCATAGGGTGGTTAGTTTGTGGCTGTTTATTATATAATAAAATATACTTTTTTTTATACTGGAAAAACAGTAGTACTATGTAGATAATTTTTCATTTGAAATGGAAAACTTGAATTTTATGAGAGAATTCAAGTAACACCTGGGGTTATAATTAGATATGGATTACTATCAAATTCAAGTGTTGCATCTACATTGTAAATATGTATTATTTATAATATTTCAAACATGCAAAAAGATACTCTGATCAGGAAGAGCTCATTTCTTATTTGATAAAAGTCTAAGTTATTTGGTTAAAGCACATTCCTATTAACTATTTGGAAGCATCAAGTAAAGCTATGGCCACCTAGTTGTTTTTCCTTTTATCAGCTCTCTGGGGCAGTGTTGAGGGATCAATAGGCTAAATTATCCCCTTGAGTGATGATCTTTGTAGATGCCCTAATGTTTTACAGTTGCCCAAGGACAGAGATAATATTGCATATATAGGAGTTACATGTACCTAAACTATTCTGAGAAACTCTTTAAAATCTGTTCTAAGATCATAATCACAGACAGATTAGACTACAGTAATTGCCTTTATTTTATGTTTCGTTTTTTTCTGTTAGTATTTTTGAATTGTCAGATTCACATTGTATTAAAAAATAAAGCATACAGTAAAAATTATGAGTAAATATCACTGATTTTACTTGTTTCCTTTAATGTCTCAATTAATATTTTGATGAGTAAATATCATTGTAATGTTTAGCACTAAAAAAGTATTGGTTAAGAATGATTTTTCTTTTGTGGAAATTTTATTCTATATTCATTCACTCAGTAACATTTCATATTTAATATAATGTACTCAGAGTAGGTGTTTTGTTATATTGAGCTCTCTTGATACAAACATTATGAAATTACTACATCTTTCCTGATAAGATATTTTTTTTAATTTTTTTTTATTTTCTATATTCTATGTTTACATTCCAAAGGCTTTCCCTTTTCCCAGTTCCCACCCACCATAGTTCCCGTAGTTCTTCTCCCCCCCCAACTGTTCCCCAATCATTCCCCCTCCCCCCTGGGTTTCTTTACTAAACTGGATGCAATCTTTGCAGGCCCAGGGTCCTCTCCTTTCTTCTTCTTGGGAATCATTTGACTTGCTATTTGTGTCTTGAGTATTTAGGGCTTCTGGGCTCATTAATATCCACTTATCAGTGATTGCATTTCATGTGCATTCTTTTGTGATTGGGTTAATTCACTCAGGATGATATTTTCCAGGTCTAACCTTAATCTAAGTATATTCTATATTAGAGTGGTTTGACATTTGTCAAAAATTTTGAAATGTTGGCATTTTGTTTCATGTGCATTGCCTGTTAAATTTGACTTATTTTAGTATAATTAGAAGCAATGTGGATATAGCCTAGAATATATTTCTATTTCTATACTAGTCTTACAGCCTTTGTGGTTATATCAGGTTACACATGGTGACCAAGAAACAGAAACTGCACTTCCTTCTCTACGACTAACAATATGCATAAATTAATGCCAATAGTTTATTCTTTTAGGGTTTTGGTTGGTTGGTTTTGGTTTTCTTTTACCAGCATACAATTTTGTCTATTAATAAGCACCGTTTTAGAAAATGTTTAGAAAATTTAGAAAATTTTTGAGGTAGAAGACAATCCCTAAACTACCATAGTGGATACTGTGTGAACACTGATTTCTGTTAGGAATCACATCTTTTACCTTGGAAATGTAATCATATGTATGAGTTACATTTCTTGACATGGTATGAAAATAAAACTCAAAAGAAGGAGATTATGGAAAGAAGGATTTATTTTGGTTTACAATTTGAAAGGGTAGTTTCCATCATGTTGGGAAAGGGTTGACATTCTCAGTAGTGAATACACATGTTTCATTATTTTATCTTGATGAGCTAGGAAGTAAAGAGAGGAAGCACCAGTGCTCATTTGTCTTTCTTTTGTTTCCCTTAATAAATGCATAAGAGACTGGTGATAACTTTTAGGGGGCCTTCCCTCTTCAGTTATCCATCTATGGAAATTCTTTGAAATACACCAGGATATGTACTCCCTAGGTGATTCCAGATCCAGTCAAAGTGACAGTGAAGAACCATCATATCGTGTTCATGTTATCCTGCCTCAAGGAGCAGCTGTGTGCCCACCCTCTGTCTATGTTACTGAGTCTGAGACAGTGACCCACAAGAGCTCTACTCTTCTAGTAGACTTGCCAGGAGAATCTCTTCTTTTTCTACTTCAGGATAGAGATGAACTTCACAATGACATTCAGATATTCTGAAGTTACAACATTCTGGGAAGTGTCATGAGATGAATTATGTATAGAGATAAAAAATTGTATATATTTTCAGTTTTAATAACAAATCTTTTATATTTCTATTGTTTCAGTCTGTAATGGTTACTTTATATTTTTCTTAGTTTTGTGAGACTGAGTCTCATTTTGTAGTCATATTGGGGAATTCATTTAGTAACCTGGCCTCTTTAGTTATGGAATTACTACCAAGAACCACCAGATCTAGCTATACATACTGGGTCCAAGTCTCTCTCTCTCTCTCTCTCTCTCTCTCTCTCTCTCTCTCTCTCTCTCTCTCTCTCTCTCTCTCTCTCTCTCTCTCTCTCTCTCTCTCTCTCTCTCTCTCTCTCTCTCTCTCTCTCTCTCTCTCTCTCTCTCTTGTGTGTGTGTGTGTGTGTGTGTGTGTGTGTGTGCATGAGTATGTGCACAAGTATGTTTGTTTATAGGAGAGACCTTAATGTCAGGTGCTTATTTCAAGCATTCAACCTTTTTTGAGACAGGATCTATTACTGAGCATAGATTACATTAGCTTGGCATTGATTACATTAGCTGTACAGAAGTTCTAGAAATAGTCTAGTCTTCATTTTTCCCAGATAAAGTATTATAGCTATGAGCTGCACTGCCTAGCTCTTTACATGAGTGTTGGGATCTGAGATCGTGTCCTTTTGCATTTCAATAAGCATTTTACCTGCTAAAGCATCTCACCACCCTCTAAGTTAAAGACTTTCACATTAAAAAAAAAAAAAAGAAAAAGAAAAACAAGACTATCTGAAATTTTTTTTTAAAAAAAGTTGTTATGTGCATAGTCCTGGTGCTCTTTGTATTTTGATGCTAATTCTGCCTTCTGGGGAGGGGGGCTGTGGACAAGGAGTGTCACCTACACAGCTGACTTCTTGTGAACCTTCTTCTCACCTTGTAAAACAAAGGATAGTGCTGGTGATTGGGCACTGCAAGGGAAAGTGGAGCTGAAAAGTTTGGGGGAGAAGGAGGAGAGGGGAGAGAGAGGACAACGAAGGAGGAGGTGGAAGGACTATGGAGCAGAAGCACGTGGCCTGGAGAAAACTCAAGTTATAAGGGATCTTATAGCCAGGGAATAGAGTAGTGTAGAGGTAGTTCTGCCCCACATAGCCCATGTATTATCCTAAAATGTGACTTTATAGCAATATTTGAATTTTTTATCTTTATTCTCCAATTTGTAAAGCACATATTAATGATATGATATTTGCTTCTTTTAAGATAATTTTAGTTGTTCTTTTTTTTTATTAGATATATTTTTTATTTACATTTCAAATGTTTTCCCCTTTCCTGGTCGAACCCTCTTCCCTGCAAAAAATCTCCTAACCCATCTCCCCCTCCCCTACTCACCAATCCACACACTCCAGCTTCCCTGTCCTGGCATTCCTCTATAATGGAGCATCTTCCCTTCTCAGACAAATTCCTCTCCTCCATTTTATGTCCAACAAGGCCATCCTCTGCTGCATATGCATCTGGAGCCATGGATCGCTCCATTTCTACTCTTTGGTCGATGGTTCAGTCCCTGGGCACACTGGGGAGTACTGGGTGGTTCAAATTGTGGTTCCTCCTATGTTCGTTCCTATGCAAACCCCTTCAGCTCCTTGGGTCCTTTCTCTAGGTCTTCCATTGGGTACCCTATGCTCAGTTTAATGGTTGGCTGAGAGTGTCCCCCTCTGTGTTTGTCATGTACTGGCAGAGCCTCCCAGGTGATAGCTATATCAGGCTCCTGTCAGCAAGAACTTGTTGGCATCCACAATAGTGTCTGGGTTTTGTAACAGTACATGGGATGGATCCCGAGCAGGGGCAGTCTCTGGATGGTCTTTCCTTCAGTCGCTGCTCCAAATTTTGTCTCCGTACCTCCTCCTATAGGTATTTTGTTCTGCCTTCTAGGAAGGACCAGAGTATCCATACTTTGGTCTTCCTTCTTCTTGAGTTTCATTTGGTCTGTGAATTGTATCTTGGCTATTCCGGGCTTCTGGGCTAATATCCACTTAACAGTGAGTGTATACAATGTGTGTTCTTTTGTGATTGGGTTACCTCATTCAGGATATTTTCTAGCTTTATCCATTTGCTTAAGAAATTCACAAATTCATTGTTTTTAATAGTTGAGTAGTACTTTATTGTGTAAATGTACCACATTTTCTGTATCCATCCCTCTGTTGAGGGACATCTGGGTTCTTTCCAGCTTCTGGATAGTATAAATAAGGCTGCTATGAACATTGTGGAGCATGTATCCTTATTACATGCTGGAGAATCCTCTGGGTATATGCCCAGGAGTGGTTTACCAGGGTTCTCCAGTAGTATTATGCCCAATTTTCTGAGGAATCACCAAACTGCTATCCAGAATAGTTGTACCAGATTGCAATCCCACCAGAAATGGAGGAGTATTTGACTTTCTCCACATCCTCCCCATCACCTGCCATCTCCTAAGTTTTTGAACTTAGCCATTTTGACTGGTCTGAGATGAAATCTCAGGGTTTCTTTGATTTGCTTTTCTATGATGACTAAGGATGTTGAACATTTCTTTAGGGGCTCCTCAGCCATTTGGAATTCCATAGTTGAACATTCTTTGTCTAACTCTATACCCCATTTTTTAATAGGGTTATTTTGTTCTCTGGAGTCTAACTTCTTGTGTTCTATGTATATATTGGATATTAGTCCTTTGTTGGATATAGGATTGGGAAAGATCTTTTCCCAATATATTGGCTGTTGTTTTTCCCTATTGACACTATCCTTTGCCTTACTGAAGCTTTGCAATTTTCTAAGGTCCCATTTATCAATTCTTGATCTTAGACCACAAACTATTGGCGTTCTGTTCAGGAAAATTTCCCCTGTGCCCATGTGCTCAAGGGTCTTCCCCACTTTCTTTGCTCTTAGTTTCAGTGTATCTGGTTTTATGTGGAGATCCTAGATCCACTTGAACTTGAGCTTTGTACAAGGAGATAAAGAATGGATCAATATGCATTCTTCTGCATGCTGACCTCCAGTTGAACCAGCACCATTTGTTGAAAAGGCTATCTTTTTTTCCCTAGTGGGTGTTTTTAGCTCCTTTTTTTTTAAATTTTTATTTTCTATATTCTATGTTTACATTCCAAAGGCTTTCCCCTTTCCCAGTTCCCCCCCTCCCTATGTCCCATAATTCCTCTCCCCCCCAACTATTCCCCAATCATTCCCCCTCCCCCCATGGTTTCTCTACAAAACTGGATCCAATCTTTACAGGCCCAGGGTCCTCTCCTTTCTTCTTGGGAATCATTTGACTTGCTAATTGTGCCTTGAGTATTTAGGGCTTCTGGGCTCATTAATATACACTTATCAGTGTTTGCATTTCATGTGTATTCTTTTGTGACTGGGTTAGCTCACTCAGGATGATATTTTCCAGGTCTAACCATTTACCTACAAATTGCATGAATTCATTATTTTTAATTGCTGAGTAGTATTCCATTGTATAAGAAGCAAGATAGAAACCTCCTCTTATCAAACCCAAAAGAAGATAACCTCTCGAATATAAAAAATAAATAAATAAAATAAATAAATATAATTTCAAAAATATCTGGAGGTAATAATTACTATTCCTTAATATCTCTTAACATCAATGGACTCAATTCCCCAATAAAAAGACATAGATTAACAGACTGGATATGGAAACAGGACCCTACATTTTGCTGCATACAGGAAACACATCTCAGTGTTAAAGATAAACACTGCCTTAGAGTAAAAGGCTGGAAGACAATTTTACAGGCAAATGGTCTCAGGAAACAAGCTGGAGTAGCCATTCTAATATCAGATAAAATTGACTTCCAACCTAAAATCATCAAAAGAGACTCAAAAGGTCACTTCTTGCTGGCCAAAGGGAAAATCCACCAAGAAGAGCTCTCAATACTGAACATCTATGCTCCAAATGCAAGGGCACCCTCATTTGTAAAAGAAACCTTACTAAAGCTTAAAGCACACATTACACCTAACACAATAATTGTGGGTGACTTCAACACTCCACTCTCCTCAATGGACCGATCAGGAAAGCAGAAACTAAACAGGGACACAGTGAAACTAATTGAAACTCTGGACCAATTGGATTTAACAGATATATATAGAACATTTCATCCTAAAGCTAAAGAATATACCTTTTTCTCAGCACCGCATGGTACCTTCTCCAAAATAGACCATATAATTGGTCACAAGACAGATGTCAACAAATACAAGAAGATCGAGTGTTTTTAGCTCCTTAATCAAAGATCAAGTGACCATAGATGTGTGGGTTCATTTCTAGGTCTATTCCATCGATCAACTTGCCTGCCACTATATCTGTACCATGTAGTTTTTATCTGTAGTATTGTTTGAGGTGAGGAATACTGATTCCCCATAATAATTTTAGCTATCCTGGTTTTTTTGTTACTCCAGAGGAATTTAAGAATTGCTTTTTCCAACTCTGAAGAATTGAGTTAGAATGTTGATGGGGACTGCATTGAATCTGTAGATTGCTTTTGACAAAATGGGCATTTTCACTATATTAATCCTGCCAATCCACGAGCATGGGAAACCTTTACATATTCTGAGTTCTTCTATTTTTTTCTTCAGAAACTTAAAATTTTTGTCATATAGATCTGTCACTTATTTGGTTATAATCACACCAAGATACTTTACATAGTTTGTTACAATTGTGAAGGGTGTTGTCTTCCTTATTTCTTTCTCAGCCTGTTTACCCTTTGAGTATAGGAAGGCTACTGATTTGTTTGAGTTAATCTTATATGCAGCCACTTTGCTGAAGTTGTTTATCAGCTGTAGGAGTTCTCTGGTGGAGTTTTTAGGGTCACTTAAATATACAATCATATCATCTGCGAATAGGGATACTTTGAATTCTTCCTTTCCAATTTGTATCCCTTTGACCTTTTGTTGTCTAATTGCTCTAGCAATTAGTACTATATTGAATAGATATTGAGAGAGAGGGCATTGTTGTTTAGTCCCTGATTTTAGTGGGATTGCTTCAAGTTTCTCTCCATTTAGTTTGATGTTGGCTACTGGTTTGCTGCATATTGCTTTTACTGTGTTTATGTATGGGCCTTGAATTCCTGATCTTTCTAAGACTTTTAGCATGAAGGGGTGTTGATCTTTGTCAAATGCTTTTTCAGCATCTAATGAAAAGACCATGTGGTTTTTTCTTTGAGTTTGTTTATGTAGTGGATTACATTGATGGATTTCTGTATATTGAATCATCCCTGCATCCCTGGGATGGTCTACTCGATCATGGTGAATGATCGTTTTGATGTGTTCTTGGATTCGGTTGGCAAGAATTTGAGTATTTTTACATCGATATTCATAAGGAAAATTGGTCTGAAGTCCTCTTGTGTGGTTTTAGTATCTGCATAATTCTGGCTTCTAGAATGAGTTGGGTAGTGTTCCTTCTGTTTCTATTTTGTGGAATAGTTTGAAGAGTATTAATATTAGGTCTTCTTTGAAGGTCTTTTGGTCAGGAGACTTTCAATGACTCCTTCTATTTCTGTAGGGGTTATAGGAGTGTTTAGATGGTGTATCTGACACTGATTTAACTTGGGTATTTGGTATCTGTCTAGGAATTTGTCTATTTCATCCAGATTTTCCAGTTGTGTTGCATATAGGCTTTTGTAGTAGGATCTGACTTTTTAAAAATTTTCTCAGTTTCTGTTGTTATATCTCCCTTTTCATTTCTTTTTTTTTTTTCCCTTTTCATTTCTGATTCTTTTCCTTTGGATACTGTCTCTGTGCTGTCTGGCTAGTCTGCCTAAGGGTTTATCTATCTTGTTGAGTTTTTCTAAGAACAAGCTCCTGGTTTTGCCTTCATATTGTACTTTTTGTTTCTGCTTGGTTGATTTCAGCATGTAGTTTGATTATTTTTTGCTGTTTACACCTCTTGGGTGTATTAGCTGCTTTTTGTTCTAGATATTTCAGATGTGTTGTTAAACTGCTAGTGTATGTTCTCTCCAACTTCTTTTTGGAGGCACTCAGAGCTATGAGTTTTCCTCATAGCACTGCTTTCATTGTGTCCCATAAGTTTGGGTATGTTGTGCCTTCATTTTCATTAAATCCTAAAATGTTTTTGATTTCTTTCTTTACTTCTTCCTTGACCAAGGTATCACTGAGTAGAAAAATGTTTAGCTCCCATGGGTATTTGGGCTTTCTGTTCTTTTTGTTGTTATTGAAGACCAACCTTAATCCACTGTGATCTGGATGGGATGAGAGGAGGCATGGGATTATCTTAATCTTCTCAAATCTGTTTAGGTCTGTTTTGTGACTGATTATATGGTCAATTTTGGAAAGGTACCATGAGGTGCTGAGAAGAAAGTATATTCTTTTAATTTAGGATGAAATTTTCTATAGATATCTGTTAAATCCATTTGGTTCATAACTTCTGTAACTTTCACTGTGTCTTTGTTTAGTTTTTCCCTGATCTGTCCATTTATGAGAGTGGGATGTTGAAGTCCCCCACAATTATTGTGCGAGACAAAATATGTGCTTTAAGCTTTAGTGAAGTTTCTTTTATGAATGTGGCTGCCCTTGTATTTGGAGCATAGATATTCACAATTGGGAGTTGGTCTTGGTGGCTTTTTCCTTCGATAAGTATGAAGTGTCCTTCCTTATCGTTTTTGATGACTTTTGGATGAATGTCGATTTTATCTGATATTAGAATGGATACTCCAGCTTCTTTTCTGGGACCATTTTTTTTTGGAAAATAGTTTTCCTGCCTTTTACTGTGAGGTAGTGTTTGTCTTTGACAATGAGGTGTGTTTTCTGTATGCAGCAAAATGCTGTGTCCTGTTTACATAGCCAGTCTGTTAGTCTATGCCTTTTTATTGTGGAATTGATGAGTCCATTGATAAAAAGAGATATTAAGGAACAGTGATTATTGCTTCCTGTGCTTTTTGATGTTATTTTTATGTTTGTGTGGTTATCTTCTTTTTGTTTTGTTGAAAGATTACTTTCTTGTTTTTTCTAGGGTGTAGTTTTTCATCTTGTGTTGTTATTTTCCATCAATTATCCTTTGTATGCTTTGATTTGTGGAAAGATATTGCATAAATTTTGTTTTATCATGGAATATATTGGTTTCTCCATCTATGGTGATTGAGTTTTGCTGGGTATCATAGTGTGGGCTGTCATTTTTGTTATCTTAGGGTCTGTATGAGATCTGCCCAGGTTCTTCTAGTTTTAATGGTCTCTGGTAAGAAACTTGGTGTTATTCTGATAGGTCTGCCTTTCTATGTTACTTACTTTTACTGCTTTAAATATTCTTTCTTTGTTTATTGCATTTCGTGTTTTGATTATTATGTGATGGGAGGAATTTCTGTTCTGGTCCATTCTGTTTGGAGTTCTGTAGGCTTCTTGTATGCTCATGGGCATCTCTTTCTTTGGGTTAGGGAAGTTTTCTTCTATAATTTTGTTGAAGATATTTACTGCTCCTTTAAGTTGGAAATCTTCTGCTCTATTCTATACCTATGATCCTTAGTTTTGATCTTCTCATTGTGTCCTGGATTTCCTGAAAGTTTTGGGTTACAAGCTTTTTTTTTTTTTTTTTTTTTTTTTTTTTTTTTTTGCATGTTCTTTGACTGTTGAGTCACTGTTTTCTGTTATCTTCAATACCTGAGATTCTTTTTTTTTCTTTTTCTTTTTTTAATTTTTATTTTCTATATTCTATGTTTCCATTCCAAAGGCTTTCCCCTTTCCCAGTCCCCCCCCCCCCGCCATACATCCCATAATTCCTCTCCCCCCCAACTATTTCCCAATCATTCCCCCCTCCCCCCACGGTTTCTCTGTTCTGGGTCTACAAAACTGGATCCAATCTTTACAGGCCCAGGGTCCTCTCCTTTCTTCTTCTTGGGAATCATTTGACTTGCTAATCTCTTGTATTCTTTTGTTGATACTTGCATCTATGACTCCTGATTTCTTTTCTAGGTTTTCTAACTCAAGGGTTGTCTCCGTTTGTGATTTATTGTTTCTACTTCTACTTTTAGATCCTGAATTGTTTTGTTCAGTTCCTTTACTTGTTTGTTTGTGTTTTCCTGTATTTCTTTGAAGGATTTTTGTGTTTCCTCTTTTAAGTGCTTCTACCTGTTTGCCCATGTTCTCCTAAATTTCTTTAAAGGAGTTATTTATGTCCTTCTTGAAGTCCTCTATCAGCATTATGCAAAGTGATTTTAAATCCAAATTTTGCTTTTCTCGTGTGTTGGGGCTCACTGTTGTGGGAGAACTGGGTTCAGATGATGCCATTTCACCTTGGTTTCTGTTGATATTGTTCTTGCATTTGCCTTTAGTCATCTGGTTATCTCTGGTGTTAGCTTGTCTTGCTGTCTCTGACTGTGGATTATCCATCCTGCAAGCCTGCATATCAGTACTCCTAGAAGACCAGTTATCTCTGGGAGGAATTTAGGTATGGAGAGTTGTGGTACAGGGTTTGTCCAGGTGTGCTGACAGAAACCAGAAAGATCCTATCCTCAGCTGATCCTTGGTTCCTGTGTCATGTTAGCTCTGGACAGGTCCCTCTTAGGCCAGAAATTTGAAGAGATGTGGTGGTCTTACCTGTGCATGCAGGCATGTAGGCACTCCTGGGAGACCAGCTCTCTTGTGCTGGTATTTATGTATGTAACTCTGTGGCCCAGGATCAGCTCTGGGTGCTGATGGAAATTGGAAGAATCTTGTTCCAAGATCTCCCTGGGTTCTTCTTCCTCAGGGTTTTGGGCAGGTTCCTCTGAGCAGCAGGGATGGTCCTACCTGCACTCTCAGGTATCTCTGTACTCCTGGGAGTTTAGCTGTCTCCCTGCACCACCTGGATATGGAGCTCTGTGGCAGAGGATCTATTTTATTCCTAATATTTTATTACAGTTGTCTACCATTTCCAATCACTACAATTCAGATTATTAATTTTCAAAACTTCTGATAGTAGACATTAACTAAATTTGGAATAGAGATTATTCCAATAGCCCATTGCATCTATTGAACATAATCAACTTCAAGTAATAGTAGTTTGTTCCTTAATGTGTTTTCCCTTTAGATTATGCAAACCTTGTTGCTCAATGTATCATAACTATAAAAGAATAAAATATTTTTTATCTGACAATTATTCAATATACCTTGGCATCTATAAAAGCAGTAAACAAATAAAATTTGTCTTAATTTGCATAATTGTTACTACTCATAGCTCCCTTCTGATCTTATAATGTAAGGACCAAGAGAAACAATGTGTGTGTAAGAGTATAGGTAGTTTGTGATTAGCTTTGGCTACATACTGCTATTGCACAAAATTAATATATGTGTTTTATGGTAAGAAAAGAATAAATTCCTTTATCATTTCCAGTTACAATGTTTTACTTTCTTAAAATAAGATACATTCAGGAAACTAGGCTGTGTTCCCCAGAAAGACTTCCTTCAGGTGAGAATGTATGTGTTTGGCATCATAGAAATTTGTGTTTTAATCCAATACTGCATTTTCTCTGTTACAGACAAAACATGGATGCATACACCTGAAGCTTTATCAAAACATTACATTCCCTATAATGCAAAGGTAAAATAGTTATTGGGATATTATTTAATTTTACATTGTTATATGTTATGGGGAAATAATTGTGCTAATTTAAAAATAAATCTTATGCATTGATGTGTCCTGAAAACTTATGCACTGATGTGTCCTGGTAAGCAGTACTTGAAACTAATTTGATATTACTGAAATAAGTAATATAACATAAAATGTTCATTTTATATCCAAATTTCTTTGAAAAGAAAAGTATACTCCATTTAGCTTCTCTATAGTCATGTATTTCATTGAAGCTTTTAAAAAATCATTAGTTAGACTGTATTTAAATTATTTTGCAATGTCATTGCTACTGGGAAATTAAACAACTTTAAAACTGTTTTCTTAAAGGCATCTTAATATAGTACACAGACAACAAATATGGCTAATCCTGGAAAATAAGATACTATTTTAATACGTTATTGACAATTAAGAAAATGTTTCAGGTGGGTAGTGATGCACGCCTTTAATCCCAGCAGAGACAGAGGCATGTAGATATCTGAGTTTGCACCCAGGCTGGTCTATAGAGCAAGTTCCAAGACAACAAAGGCCACAGAGAAAAATCCTCTCTTGAAAAAACAATAAGTACAACAACAAAGGTGGGTGTAGGGAGTAAATAAAATGCAAACTATAAAAACATAAAATTCATTTTTTGTGGATTACTGTATTTAGATGAAGAAACATTAATACTTATGCCATCATTTTAATGATTTGATCTACTGTCTGAAATTTTACTAAAAGGATATAATTTCTAAAATGCACCTTAAAGAGAAGTGACTTGGGAGTTAGCAAAAGTTCTGAACTAGTTTTCAAAAGAATCTAAAATAAAATCTTGAAGAAATAACAACAAATGTTAATTTTGAGATTTTGAATGTGAGATTTTGGTAAGCTTCAACTTTTGTACTTTGAAGATAGCATGGAGGGAGTACGAAACCTATGTATTTTAGAATGTATTAAAAATCTGAGCAAGAAACTCCTCAGAATGTTTGCTCAACAGCCATATTTGTTAGGGACCGAAAAAAATGTGATTTCACAGAAAAAAAAATGCTCTATAAAATGTTCTATGCAACTAAAATATTAATAAATTTCCCTGTAAAATTGATATTGTGGTTGATTGCTACTGCTTACCATGAAAAGTTAATGAACGAAGAACAAAAAGTTTTATTACCTATCAGAGCAAATATTTACCATTAACCGCATGTGATATATGTGTGTGTGTGTGTGTGTGTGTGTGTGTATACATATATATACATATATATATATATATATATATATATATATATATATATATATTGTGTGTGTGTAGTAAGAGAGAGGTGTGTGTGTAGTAAGAGAGAGGGGAGAGAAAGAGATTATTATTTTGAATTGCACAGTCAGGCATTGATAGTCATTGTGCAATTCTATCTTTTAGACAGAACCAAGGGCTATTTCACTTAATTGTAATTAAAATGGATCACATTGAAAAACATGTTTGTCAAGTGTTGGAAGGCTCTACTCTAGCTAGAACTACCGTTTACTTTAGTATTACAATGTTTATGTGACAATGGACATTTGTATGTAGACAGTGTTAAGTTCTTTGTGCTGTACCAGACTCATAGCCAGAAAATAACTGACACTAAAGAAAAGCTATAGAACACTTTTCCACACAGAGTGAACAATCTGTAAGGCTTCAACAACAGTGACTAACACATAAGCTGTTTAATAAGGGAGAGACTGACTAGGTGTTATTACGTGCATTTTTAGAGTACTGTTTATTTTTTCATGCAGTGCATTATGGAAAAACATGTTGCTTTTGTTTGTTTTAATTTGAGAGGATACATATCATATGTGCATCAAGTAGCATTGCAGTGATGTGAAGAACATTCTGTTCCCTACTTTGTAGCTCTTGGTCATCTTTGGACGAATTTTAAAGATGTACTCTCTTTTTGTTCAACTCTATGCCCTATGAAAACACAGCCTGTATTCACAGGAAGTGGTTCAGTACAGCATAGAAAATTACAGATCATTTCTTTTTTTTCCACAGAGTGTATCAAAGCTTATTAAATATTCATTAGTGATAATGTTCTACAATGGCACATCAATTTTTTTTATAAAAAAAACTTATGGTATTGGTCTGGTTTTGCATGGCTTCTGTTAGTAGAAATGTATATGATGGCTTTGTATACTCACTAACAATATTTTTATCAGCTTACATGTTAGAAGACTGATGCTGAAATACTGCATACTTTGCCTGTTGTCACAAAGACAATAAGGTGGAGACAGCTGTAAATCTGAGGACCCTTTGGCTTTAAAGTTCTGTCTTTTTAAAAAATGAATGGGATAATAGCCAGTTATGAATTCATTATTTAAATGTCTGTTATGCACTGTTGACTAAGGCTTTACTGAAAGTTGCTGTATTACAGCTCTTTGTAGATGTCTCCTATGTTTGTGGTATCTGCTATCATAAGAAAAGACAATAGCCAGCATAAAGACCACAATATGTCTTCATTTTGTTTCTATTGCTGTGATCAAACATTGACCAAAACAACTTGGGAAGGAAAGGTATTATTTGTCTAACAGGATACAGATTATCATCAAGGAAAACCATGACAGTAACACAGAAGCAAGAGATCACTAAAGGAATACTGGCTTGTTCTCTATTCTCTGTTTGCTTTCTTATATTACTTAGAATTACCTGCCTAGAGCTGGCATGTCCCACATTGGGCTGAACCCTCCCATTAATCATTAATCAAGAAAATTTAACACAGACATGGCCATAGGCCAATCTGATGGAGGAGAATCTTCTAAGAAACTCTTCCCAGGTGTCTCTAATTTATGTCAAATTGGCTAAAGCTTACCAGCACATATCATGTTCTTTGTCATTCACATGACACTTCTGAAAAGGTGTAGAGATTTGGAGAACAGTCAGTCACCACTGTGAGATATGACTCCCAAAGTTAAGAAGAGGCAGTCTATCATTTCCATCCATCAGATTTGATAGAAGAGTTTTAGGATAAGCAATCAGCAAGGTATGACTTAGACAATGGATGTGATAAGAGATGAACTCTAGCCCAAATACTAAAAGTGATAAGACAATATATCAAAGATCTCTCCACAACGTTGGATCAATAAGACTGTGTTGTCTATTTTTATGTTAATTTGACACAAACTAGAGAATTTTTAAGAAGAGGGACATTCAGTTGAGGAAATAGTTCCATAGCACTGGAATATAGGTAAGTTTACTGGGAATGTTCTTCAGTTAATGAATGGTGTAGGGTTAACGAACCAATGTTGGATGGTGACAACTATAGTTAGTTGCCCCGAGTGTATAAGAAAACAGAGTAAGCAGGCTAATAAGAATTCCTCTATGGATTCTGTTTCATTTCTGTCTTTGGTTTGCTGACTCAAGTTTATGCCCTGACTTCCTTCAGTCATGTAATGTGGCCTGAAAGATGTAAGGTGGGTTAAATCCTTTCCTCCCCAAGTTGTTTTAGTCAAGGTTTATAACAGCCATAGAGATGCTAAGAAAAGAGAAGTACTAAGGCAAGAAATGTAGAGAGAGAATGAATCTATATCATAGACCAACCAAAGAGTTTGCTGAAATTCGTGCCAGGAGCTGACCCAAAGACCACAGATAGAATTCCCCTTTTTTTGCAGGGAAATACCAATTCCATCTCCATTCTGTTCCCAACACTTTTTCAACTGTTTGAATCAGGCCTACCCAGATAACCTAGAATAATTGGCTTTCTACAAAATATCCATTGATTGAGGCACTCCTACAAAATAATTCCATCACAGTTTAGAGATTAGAATTGGACTAAATATTGGCACCATCACTTGATGAATTTGTACATAGGACTTTTGCTCATAAGTCTAGTGATACAATACTAAAGAGGAACGCTAAGTATACTTTTGAACAAAAGAACACCTAGTTTAAGTCATACACTAGATGTAGAAGATTTTAACGATCTCTATGACATGAAAGTTGATCTTTATCACTAGAATGAAGATGTCATTAGAATTCTTAGGAATTTGTCCATGAGAATTGGTAATAAGTTTACTGAATGGTGGGAAATACCATTCAGTTGGAAATACATGTCATATAAATAAGATAAACATCAGATAAATACTGGTTGCAACATAGGAACAGTTTGTATATGGAGAACAGAAATATTCCTACTTTCAGATTGAATAAGAGAGAAGATTGTTAGAAATTTGCCATCACTTCACTTTTGACTTTTGCTTATTTAAAATTAAGTATATAAGATTAACCAAACTTTTTTAGAATAGTAGTTGTCCCCTGGAAAAATATGTGATGCAATTTAATTGAGATAGCTTCAAACATTGGTTTTTTTTTTGCTTGAATATTATTCTCCCTTTCTTTTCATTTTATAGAGTATTGATTTTAAAATTTTGCCTTGATCTTTATATTGAAACCATGCTGAATATATGTATATATATATATATGTATATATATACATATATATATATATATATATATATATATAATGTTAGGTTTAGTAAGTATCAGTCTATGTAAGGTTCATTAGTTTTGATATTTTCTTTATGTGTGGTGACATTAGTGCTAGTTCCCTGGGAATTTATCATATATTCTCCTGTACTCTGTAACCATGCTTTTAGTCTATAGCAAATAACTTTAGAAGGAGAATGGTTTATGAAATCACTGTAGTAGGGATCATTGAAAGCCTGCCTTTACAGACAGAATAAAATATGAAAAGGAAAGAAACTCTCAGAATGTATATGGCAAATGTGATTTGCTGTGCATATTAATGGCCTACAGTCAAAGAATTTGTAAGTCACTACTTTTCTATTGCAACCTGTAACCTGCTCGTCAACAAATGAGAAAACTGTATTTAACTAATTTAAAGGTGAAATACTGCCCATTTAAGCAATTGCCAATTTTGAAGGCAACTTCTGTCTCTACAGTCTTAGCTAACATGAGACTACAGAGATCTATTGCTGCCTGCCTCTGCTCCCTAGGTATTAAAGTTATGTGCTTTTATAACCAAGTGCTGGTACACTTACAATAAAAGAGATGGTTAACAAGTTTAATCACATGCCCCATTGAATATTGCCTCTTAACATGATTTTTCACATACTCATGGACCTACTGAGTGGTGAAAAATATACTAAACAATGAAGGAAAGCAATAAGATCTTATAATGTACTTGTATTGTTTAGTCATTTCTTTCTTCCTATCTTCATTTCTTCTGCTTTCTTTTCTCTCTATTGTTGTTTTATGAACTAGGTTCTAATTATTACTGTACTACACGCAAAAATTTGTAACCCTGGTTTTAGACTATTTAGTGCTCGAGATTACAAATATGCCTATTTCTGAGATAAACTTTTAATTAGAATTGACCATAAGTAGTCAAAATATATTCACTGAGCTCAGGCCAGGTGTAATTGCTACTTGAATCATACTAGAGGCTAGAGATGTGCTCCAGAGTCAAAATTTATTTTGAAAATGAGGCTGACAGAATCTAAAGATGTATTTCACATTCAAACCCACATTGCTATAATTAGAACATTAAAGCAGAAACTTTCAAAGATATCACCCATAAGGAAGCTGAATTTTCATGCCCTCCCACTTCTGACAGGAATGCTAAGATGTCTGTTCTATAAAGGTGAAATACTGACAGATTTTTTATTTCAATCAGTTTATTATTCTATTCATGTAGAAGTGATTGTCTAGATGAAGACTTTTGACAATTGTTTCATACAGAACATTTATTAAATATTTTATTTTAAAATGTATAACTCCTCTAGAAGGTTGATTTCTTGATCCTTCCATGAAATGTTTAGATTTAGGATATGGTAAAAGGGGACTGGCATTGTAGTTTAGTAGCAAAACACTTGCATAATATATGTGAATCCTTAGACTCATTCCCTGGCAAATTATATACCCATGTCTTTATATATAGAACATGTGCAAATTATATATATATATATATATATATATATATATATGCATATATATGCATATATATACATATATGTACATATATATAACACAAGTAATATTTCATAGAATATAATGTAATATAATATATGAAGCAATGGATTCTTAAGAACATTGCCAGATTATGTGATGTTTTAGGCATTCTTTTGTTGCAGGCTCTGAAAATGAGCAGATCCAAACAGAAACACAGACTTTGATCCTAAAACTTGTGGCTTTTTGATGAAAGAGAACTGTCAGAAAAAGAATAAAGAATTCTGGATGAGGACTATATAGCTGATGAGAAAGACTGTGAAATTCAAATGTCAAAGAAAGATTTAACAAGGGGATTACATCAGTTGCCAATCTAGTGATGTTGGCTTTTCCTACAGGAAAAAAAATGAAATGTGTGCTGTTCACCTCTAGGATTGCTGACTTGATGAGCTGGGTGACTTCTAGCTAGCCTTTTCTTATCACAATCAGATCTCAAAAGATTTATGATCAATAAACTCTTATTTGGCTTCAAAGACAAGTGTAAATGAGCAGAGAACAAAACCAAACCAATATTGTACACACACACACACACACACACACACACTCACACACACACAAATACAAACATTAAATGTGTTAAAACATGGGGGGAGAAAGGGCAGAAGATTAGATTTGTTAGTGAAATGGTAGAGCTTTAAGTTTGCTATTTGCTTAAAAATATCATACCTTGTCTCCTATTGTTTGAAACTTTCAAATAAATCTATTCAATAGGATTTAGAACAGGAAAAATCAAAACATAGGTAAAGAACAGATTCCTTTGCATCCCACAAGAACAAGACCTTGACCCCAAACTCTACTATTAATATTTTGTAGTTGTGCTTAATGTGTCCTCTTTCAGCAATTAAAAACATTTAATTTTCAAACTATCTTGGTTAAATTTTCACTTTGTAAATTCAAATAAAATTGATGTAACTTTTCTCTTTACTTTTTCATTTTCAAGTTTTGAAGAGGTTCTTAACTACATGGACCTCCATAGTTAATTATAGGATTCAAACATTCTTGAATAAGAAGTGTATAATTCTATCATCTATCTATCTATCTATCTATCTATCTATCTATCTATCTATCTATCTATCGCTATCTATCTTCATCATCATCATCATCATCATTATCATTATTATTATTATTATTATTATTATTATTATTATCTGTATCTATCTATCTATCTATCATCTATCTATCTATCTATCTATCATATATTTGTCTATAATGTGTCCTTCTTCTTTGTGTACACACACACACACACACACACACACACAAAACAGAGAATTATGATCCAACTCTGTGAGTCCTCTAAAATCAACAGAAAAATTACATTTCTTCAATACATTTCTGAAACATGTAATATATTTTTCAACTCACACACAAAATGGTACAGAATACAAAAAATTTAAGACATTTTAGTGTACTTTTATAATCCCCACAAATATAACAATTTGCTAAGTTTCTTAGTTGTGTACATGGAGAATGTAAAAAAGTGTATAAAATTACAATGCAAAGCTCAGAAGTACATTTTATAATCCATTTCACTTATTCAACTATAGTTTTACTAAAATTTGGGAACAGATTAAAATCAGCTGTCTGTAAAGCCTTCTGAAACAGTTATCAGAACCTTAGACTTGTTCTTCAGTGATGCTAATACATACAATATGTTCAATACTTATAAGATGAAAAGATAAATTCAGAAAGAGAAATTGCAGTAGACTATGTATCTTCTCAGTTCTTCAGTCAAGTTGTGCAACCAGTTGATTTTCTGAAAATTCATCTCTTTTTAAGAGGCTATTTAGTTCCTCACCAGGTTTTCCCACGTTGCTGAAACTATTAGTGAGCATAGTCTTAAAGGTTAATTACTATATGTTATTATTTTTGCCTCTGAAAGTACTGTAAGAAGTGGCCCAAAACTACTAGAAACAGAAGCAGAAATGAAACATTTTATGTGAATTATTCACTGCAACAGTTCACTGTGGCATTGCTTTATTTGAATTATTTAAAATTAATACACCTGATACATATCCAAAGGTATTGTTTTAGTTCCTCCAGGTCTACCATTTTCTTGATAAAGTTACTTGAAGCTAAGATAATTTAAGAAAATTTCCTAAGTTAGCAGAGAAAAATAATATAAAGTTGGGTGTGAAAACTACATCTCCTATCTCAAGAAATTTTAAAAAAGGAACGAAAAGAAAGGAAGGGAAGAGAAGGTGACTGTTCCTAGCTATGGGAGGGAAGGTTTTTTGCAAATATATAGTAGAGCCTAGCCAGAAACAGAGCCATCTGGGAGAGTTCAGAGTGTACATGACCAGACTGAGCTATGCAATGTGGGGAGAGAAGAGGGGAAGAAATAGAGGGGGGGATCCAGGTACAGCAGCCAGTGGGCCCAAAGGTACAAGAGTAGGGAACCAAAATGGTTGGATTACATAGGGAAGGACAATCTGGCCTGGAGTGTTCAGGGTAGGGGGCTGGGTATGTCAACTGGAAGGGCCCTCTAGAGATTGTGTGAGGCAGAGAGAACCAGGTGGCTATGTCCACTTCAATATGTTACATAGGTACCTCAGCCATTTGTCCTGCTTTTGAAGCCTAATACTATCTAGTATCCATTTTTCTTTCCATTGGTTTATACTATCCCAGCATCAGAAAGATGAACCTACTTAGCTGGGAGATTATGTTGCCCCAAAAGAAAATAGAATGCTGCATTCATCTCTCCATTTTCAGGCTGTCACATGTGACACCCTGACCTGATTTTTAACTGATGCTTTAAAAAGGTAGATATCATTTAAGACTAGCCAGTTGTGACTCTGTAAACTAAATGGAATGTATCAAATTATTTGCCTCTCTAATCTGGAAGCCACAATCCATAGGCTTCATTTTCTTCCCATTACTCTGTTTTTCCTCAGTATATCTACTAACAATATCTCTGTGTAATAATGTCTCTGTGTGACTTATGGTCCTACAGAATTCTATAAAAGCACCTAAGTTATTAGAGACATTGTATGAAGGTTGGATATGTCTATTATCTTGTGAAAGAACAAGAACATTTGTTCATGGACAAATGATATTTTTGAAAATAGCACACATTCATCTGATCCTTAAAGGGTCAAGCAGTAGAATTCTGAAGCTTGAGATGTGAATTCAAGAGACTGAGTGGAAAATAAAACTCAGAAATATTTGAGAAAGATAAAAGACATTCAAAGCTTTTATCAAGACAGTTTCAGGAGTGGCTTTGAAGAGTGGCTAAAATTAGCACACGCTTCATCAAAAACCTAGGCTGGAGGTGAACATTTCTCTGAAAGAAAGATCCAGGAGAAAGGAGAACTGAGTATAAAGGTATTGCCACTGAAGATGAAATTATGGCAGGGAACACGTGGGTTAAACAGTGATAAAAATTGATCAGAGAAGCAGCATCCTTACTGGATTCTCTGGTCTCATTTTAACTGCAGTCTACTTCAATACCCATAACTGCATCTTTTGATTCACTCAACAGAGGAAGGAAAGAATTTGGAGAAAAATTGTACTAATAAAGATCATTTTCCCTATAATTCGTTCCCAAACAGTACAAAATATCAAGTGTTTGTATAATGGTTAGGTTGTATTAGGATCTAGGTATCTAAAATGGATGGTTGTACATTATACATGTGCTATTTTACCTGCATGTAGGACTTCAGTAGTTGCTACACTTGTCTGTGACATGCACCCCTCCTCATACACACTATGGACAGCTGCATTGATTAGGAAGAAAGTAGGAGGCAAGTGGCCTCCAGCTTTTCTTTGTTCTCCTTCCAGGGTATGAGATAAGGCAATGGCCAGCTCATCTAGGCACAGCATAGCTCTTTAGCAGACAAGCCATAGTCCCAGTTCATGCTCCTCTGAAGACTTTCTACAGATATTTTAAGAAAATATTTTATTTCTTAGGCATTATGCAGATAAATACATGTATTTTAAATCATGCTGAACCTATGTTCTCTCTTTTTGCTTTTTAAAATTATTTTCTTTATTTACATTTCAAATGCTATCCCCTTTCCTCCTTTCACCCCCCAAAACCCTCCCATCCTGTCCTCCCTCCCCCTGCTCGTTAACCATCCAATTCCCACTTCTCTGAGCTGGCATTCCCCTATACTGGGGCATCAAGTCTTCACAAGTCCAGGGACTGCTCCTCTCATTGATGTCCAACCAGGACATCCTCTGCTACCCATATGACTCGAGCCACTATGGTTGGTGGTTAAGTCACTGGGAGCTCTGGGGGTACTGGTTGGTTCATATTGTTGTTCCTCCTGTGGGGTAATAAACAACTTCAGCTCCTTGGGTCCTTTCTCTAGCTCCTCTGTTGGGGACCCTGGGCTCAGTTCAATGGTTGGCTGAGCATATCTGCCTCTGTACTTATCAGGCACTGGCAGGACCTCTCTGGAAACAGCTATATCAGGCTCCTGTCTGCAAGCACTTGTTGGCATCTACAATAGTAGCTGGGTTTGCTGACTGTATGTGGGATGGATCCCCAGGTGGGGGAGTTTCTGGATGGTCTTTCCTTTAGTTTCTGCTCTACACAATCCCTCTGTATTTACTCCCATGGGTATTTTGTACCCCTTCTAAGAAGGACCAAAGTATCCACACTTTATGTGGTCTGTGAATTGTATCTTGGGTATTCCAGGCTTCTGGGCTTATATCTACTTATTAGTGAATGCATACCATGTGTGTTCTTTTGTGAACTTTAGGGTTACCTTACTCAGGATATTTTCTCATTCCTTCCATTTGCCTAAGAATTTCATAAATTCATTGTTTTTAATAGCTGAGTAGTATTCCATTGTGTAAATGTACCACATTTTCTGTATCCTTTCCTCTGTTAAGGGATATCTGGTTTTTTTCCAACTTCTGGCTATTATAAATAAGGTTGCTATTAACATAGAGGAGCATGTGTCCTTATTACATGTTGGAGCATGTTCTGGATATATATCTAGGAGTGGTATAGTTGGATCCTCAGGTATTACTATGTCCAGTTTTCTGAGGAACTGCCAAAGAGATTTCCAGAGTGCTTGTACCAAGTTGCAACCTCACCAGCAATGGAGAAGTGTTTCTCTTTGTCCACATCCTTGCCAACATCTGCCATCCCCTTTGTTTTTGATCTTAGCCATTCTGCCTGGGGTGAGGTAGAATCTTAGAGTTGATTTGACTTGCATTTTCCTTATGATTAAGGATGTTGAACATTTCTTGAAGTGCTTCTCAGCATTTGGAATTCCTCAGTTGAGAATTGTTTGTTTAGCTCTATACCCCATTTTCATTTTCTATATTCTTTGTTTACATTCCAAAGACTTTCCCCTTTCTCAGTCCCCCCCCTCACCATATGTCCTATAAGTCCTCTTCCCTCCACCCATTCCCCAATCAATTCCCCCACCATTTCTGTTCTGATACTCTCCTACAAAACTGGATCCAGTCTTTTTGGGATCAGGGTCCTCTCCTTCCTTCTTCTTGGGAATCTTTTGATTTGCTAATTGTGCCTTGACTATTCAGAGCTTCTAGGCTCATAAATATCCACTTATCAGTGATTGCATTTCATGTGTATTCTTTTGTGATTGGGTTAGCTCATTTAGGATGATATTTTCCAGATCCAACTATTTGCTTACAAATTGCATGAATTCACTATTTTTAATTGCTGAGTAGTATTCCATTTTATAAATATACCACATTTTCTGTATCCATTACTCCTTTGAGGGACATCTGGACTCTTTCCAACTACTGGCTATTATAAATAAGGCTGCTATGAATATAGTGAAGCATGTGTCTTTATTGTATGCAGGGGAATCCTCTGGGTATATGCCCAGGAGTGGTATGACAGGGTCCTCAGGAAGTGTCATGCCCAATTTTCTGAGGAACAGCCAGACTGATTTCCAGAGCAGTTGTTCTGTACCCCATTTTTAATAGGGTTATTTTGTTCTCTGAAGTCTAACTTTTTGAGTTCTTCCTGAGTTCTTGAATTCTAATTGGATATTAGTTCTCTATTGGATGTAGGGTTGGTAAAGATCTTTTTCCAATCTGTTGGTTGTAGTTTTGTCCTATTGACAGTGTCCTTTGCCTTACAGAAACTTTGCAATTTTATGAGGTCCCATTTGACAATTCTTGATCTTAGAGCATAAGCTTTCTATGTTCTATTCAGGAACTTTTTTCCTGTGCCCATGTGCTTGAAGCCCATGGTCTTCCCACTTTCTTATCTATTAGTTTCACTGTGTCTGGTTTTATGTGGAGGTTCTTGTTGATACACTTGGACTTAATGTTTGGTTCATAAAAAGAGAAAGAGTTTTAGAGAACGTGGTATAGGGCTCTTTGGGGGAAGGGGATGCCTAGGCGGGCCCATGCCCAGGCATCCTTTCTACCCCGGGACCAGAGAGACACAGAAATGGTATAGAATAGAGTTTATTCAGGGCAGATGATGGGAGTTAATGGGGTAGTGGAGGCAGAGAAAGGGAGAGGGAGAGAGAGAGAGAGAGAGAGAGAGAGAGAGAAGAGAAGAGAAGAGAAGAGAAGAGAAGAGAAGAGAAGAGAAGAGAAGTGGAGAGGCTGGCCATGACCATGTGGAGAGAGGAGGGAGGGGAGGAGAGCCCAAGAGTAGCTGAGAGGAGAGAGTGCCAAGAGGCAAGAGCAGAGAGAAGAGAGAGAGGGGGGAAGGGCAAGCAGCCCCTTTTATAGTGGGCCAGGCCTACCTAGCTGTTGCCAGGCAACTGTAGGGAGGGGCATACCTGGATGTTGCTTGGTAATTGTGGGGTGGAACTTAGACAGAATCCTAACACTTAAGCTTTGTACAAGGGGATAAGAATGGATCAATTTGCATTCTTCTACATGCTAACCACCAGTTGAACCAGTGCCATTAGTTGAAAATACTGTCTTTTTTTCCACTAGATGGTTTTAGCTCCTTTGTCAAAGATCAAGTGATCATAGGTGTGTGGATTCATTTCTGGGTCTTCAGTTCTATTCCACTGATCTACATGCCTGTCACAGAACCAATACCATGCAGATTTTATCACAATTGCTCTGTAGTACAGCTTGAGGTCAGGGATGATTTCCCCAGAAGTTCTTTTAAGGTTTCACTATCCAAGGTTTTTCTATTTTTCCAGATGAATTTGAAAATTGCTCTTTCAAGCTTTATGAAGAATTGAGTTGTAATTTTGATGGGGATTGCATTGAATCTCTAGACTGCTTTTGGCAAGATAGCCATTTTTACTATATTAATTTTGAGAGGACCCTGGTCCCAAAAAGACTGGATCGAGTAGTGTAGGAGAGTTACAGAACAGATGGTGGGGGGTGATTGGGGAATGGTCGGAGGGAAGAGGACTTATGAGACATATGATAAGGGGGGGTGGGAATGGGGAAAGCCTTTGGAATGTAAACAAAGAATATAGAAAATCAATAGATTAATAATAATAAAGATAATAAAATATAATAAAATATAATTATGCATTGAAAAAATTGCCAATCCATGAGCATGGGAGATCTTTCCATTTTCTGAGATCTTCAATTTCTTTCTTCAGAGACTTGAAGTTCTTCTCATACAGATCTTTCACTTGTTTATTTAGAGTCACACCAGGGTATTTTATATTATTTGTGACTATTGTGAAGGGTTGTTTCTCTAATTACTTTCTTAGTCTGTTTATTCGTTGAGTAGAGGAAGGCTACTGATTTGTATGAGTTAATTTTATATCCAGCCCCTTTCTTGAAGTTGTTTATCAGCTTTAGGAATTCTCTTGTGGAATTTTGGAGCTCATTTCAGTATGCTATCATACCATCTGCAAGTAATGATATGTTGATTTCTTCCTTTCCAATTTGTATCCCTTTAACATCATTTTATTGTCTAATTGCTCTAGCTAGGACTTCGAGTACTATGTTGAATAGGTATGGAGAGAGTGGATAGCCTTGACTAGTCCCTGATTTCAGTGAGATTTCTTCAAGTTTCTCTCCATTTAGTTTGATATTGGCTACTGGTTTGCTATAATTACTTTTACAATGTTTAGTTCTAGGCCTTGAATTCCTGATCTTTCCAAGACTTTTATCATGATTCCATTTTGTCAAATGCTTTTTCAGCATCTAATGAAATGACCATGTGTTTTTTTTCTATGTGTTTGTTTATATAGTGGATTACATTGATAGATTTCCATATATTGAACCAGCTCTGCAATTCTAAGATGAAGCCTATTTGATCGTGATCGGTGATCATTTTAATGTGTTTTTGGAATCAGTTTGCAAGAATTTTATTGAGGATTTTTGCATCGATATTCATAAGGGAAATAGATCCTTCCTTATAGAGTCTTTGTGTAGTTTAGGTATCCAAGTAATTGTTGCTTCGTAGAACAAATTGGGTAGTATTCCTTCTGCTTCTATTTTGTGGAATAGTTTGGAGAGTATTAGTATTAGGTCTTCTTTGAAGGTCTAATAGAACTCTGCAGTAAACCCATCTGGACCAGGCATTTTGTTAGTTGGGAGTCTATTGATCACTGCTTCTATTTCAATAGGGGTTATGGCACTATTTAGATCATTTATCTGATGCTGATTTAACATTGGTACCTGGTATCTGTCTAGGAAATTATCCATTTCATCCAGATTTTCTATTTTTGTTGAATAAAGTTTTTTGTAGTAGGATCTGATGATTTTTTTGTAGTTATGTCTCCCTTTTCATTTCTGATTTTATTAATTTGATATTATCTCTGTACCCCTTATTACTATGGGTAAGGTTTTATCTATCTTGTTGATTTTCTCAAAGACCCTTTTACTGGGTGGTTTTTTTTTTGCATAGTTCTTTTTATTTCTACTTGGTTGATTTCAGCTCTGAGTTTGATTACTTCCTGCAGTCTACTCCTCTTGAGTTTATTTGTTTCTTTTTGTTCTAGAGTTTTCAGAGTACTACTCAGCTATTAAAAGAATGAATTCATGAAATTTCTAGGCAAATGGATGGAACTAGGAAATATTATCCTGAGTGAGGTAACCCAAAAGTTCACAAAAGAACACACATGGTATGTACTCCCTGATAAGTGGATTATCCCAGAAGCTTGGAATATCCAAGAAACAATTCTCAAACCATATGAAGCTCAAGAAGAAGGGAGACCAACTAATAGATACTTTATTTTTTTGAGAAGGGGGAACAAAATACCCATTGGAGGAGATACAGAGACAAAGTGTGGAGCAGAGACCGAAGGAAAGGCTATCCAGAGACTTCTCCACTTTCGGATCCATCCCATATACATTTCTCAAATCCAGCCACTATTGTAGATGCCAACAAGTGCTTGCTGTCAGGAGTCTGATACAGCTGTCTTCTGAGAGGTTCTACAAATACAGAGGTTGATGTTCTCAGTCAACCAATGGATTGAGCACAGGGTCCCCAGTGGAGGAGCTAGAGAAAGGACCCAAGGAGCTGAAGGATTCTGCATCCCCACAGGAGGAACAAAAATATGAACCAGCCAGTACCCCCAGAGCTCCGAGGGTTTTAATCACCAACCAATGAGTATATGTGGAGAAACCCATATCTCCAGCTGCATATGTAGCAGAGGATGGCCTTATTGGACATCAGTGAGAAGAGAGTCCCTTGGTCTTGTGAAGGCTTGATGCCCCAGTTTAGGGCAATGCCAAGACAGGGAAGAGTGAGTGGGTGGGTTGGTGAGCAGTGGGTGGGAGGATGAGATATGGGATTTCAGAGAGGAAAGGAGGAAAGTGGAAAACATTTGAAATATTAATAAAGAAAATATCCAATAAGTAAAAGAAATGAAGAGAACATTACAACAAGAGTAGAAGAGAGCAATATGCAGAGAATAAGAGGGACAAAAAAGAAGCTGCAGAAAGAGCAAAAAGTGCAGGCTTCTCTTTATTGTGTGATAGAACAGGTCTCTCTTTTCATAGAAAAAGAACATCATTTTATATGGTTTACAACAGACATGTATGTTAACTGCTAATTATGGGATGAGTAATCTGCTTTTTTAAACACAGCAATTGAGAGAGGTTCATATCAGTGAAGAATTCAATTTGCTTTTGTGGAGAGGATCTGAAATTGATTCCCAGCACCCAAGAGGAGGAGCTCGAAACAAACTGTAACTCTAGCTTCAGGGAATCTAACACCCTCTTCTTAACTCTAAAGGTACAAGTTGCATATACAAATAAGCATGCACACCCAGACACACATAAGCATACAAAATGTTATATAAAATATATAACAGTATCTTGGAAACAATAATTAAAAGAAGATGGAGATATTCATAATGTCTATGAAAATGTCCCAAGTAAACCCAAATTTTTGCAAATATAATATCCATTTAACTAATAAAACAAGGATCATTTAACAGGTCTCTTCATTACAGTAAGGCAGGCTTAATCTTATTAAAGAGGGCAAAGCTTTTTTCTTACAGACTTGAGTTTAATTCATTTAGCAATGAAGCAGTAGAAGCTCTTTCTCTATCCAATAAAGATTGTAGCTCATTAAAAAAGAAAAACTCCACAGTTATCTGGGTATACGACTAAAAGTTATAGTGAAATTTAAGTTTTAGTTCTATCTAACATTCATAGCCTGCCATATATAAAATGAACATTTATATACACAAATGTACTAGTAGTATGTAGTTTTCAATGCCCTGGTGTAAACTTCACGTATGAAACTTTACTCAGGATTGAATTGCTTGTACTTAGCTAATGATCATGAAGAATGTCATTTATATAGAAATGAAAAGAATAAGATGTAATTACAAAAGTTGGTAATGCCTTTCTCTTTGAAAATTGAGATGATATGTCAAAACAAAGTCAGTAATAACAAAGAAACTTCTTTTATCTTCATGAAATTGTAAACATTAAAACAAAGGTCTAATAGATTATTTAACCTTTAATGGACTGTCAAACACTGCCACATGTGAAATCACATATATGGCTGCAATGCAAAGTCCTATCACATGCCCAAGACAGTCTTTGTTATCATTCAGCATTGAATCTCATGCTTATTCATTCCTTCTTCCCTGTTGGTTCTGAACAAAGTAATGTCTCATTTTAGGAATGGCTTTATTTTCTTTGCTTTATTTTTCCACATTTCTAATCCATGACTTTTAAAACCTATGAATTTAAATTACTTTAAATAGATGTTGAGATGAAGTAGTGTTGTTGTCATTTGCTTGCTTGTTGAGTCAGGGGTTCTATTTTTCCTTTAAGGTATATGCTTTTTTGGCACCATAGGCACTTGAGATAAGGCTTCATGAAGTCCTTGACTCTCTTGTGAACCTCTGAAACTTGTTGCCACATCTTGACTCAAGAGAAAACCACTTCTTGGGCATTAAGTTCCTCTTGTCTCTCAGTGCTAGGTGTTTCTTCCAAACCTTCCCCTTTAACAGGGCGCTTAACATAACAGGGGACTCCTGCTGCCTTTTCAGACAGTGGACTTCAAGCTCAGTGTGGAGCCCTTGAACAAGGTTAGTAGACTCTCCTTTGCAGAAAACACATTTGATTAGGTTTGCACTTCCTAACCTTTTAAAAGCAGGAGTCTTCTGAAACAACAGACCCCCATCTGTCTCTAATAAGTACATTGATTTCATAAAAAAATTTAAATAAAGTGTGAAACTTCAAATTAAATATAAAAGATAAATCAAACTTTTAATAAATACTAAGCTTATTTTTAAATCTCTTTCAAAATATCTTGGACCACCTTTAAAGGTACCTTTTAGATTGTGCAGAGTTTAAATTAAAATTTCTCTTTTTGGTAGATCGATTCTAATTTTTTTCAGGATTATGGTTTTGGCAATCATGTAATAGATTTAAATCCAATTGAATCTGACCTTTCTGTAGTAACTAGCAGGTAAGATGTGCTTTCTAAAAATGACTGTTCCTGTTGCTTGGCTCTCTAACATGCTTATTCAGCCAAATAAAATCCATAAAATTAAATTGGCTTTCTTCTATACATCTAATCAACTAAAATGATTAAGAAGAAAAAAGGTTCAAAAGCACTTTTTAAAACAATCATAGTATGACGATGTTAACCTGACATAGAAAATTTTTCCTATTATATTTATAGTCTGTATTTTTGCTTGCAAAGATATTCTCATTAATCTATTTTCTCTAATCAGAATATCATTGGTTAATAAGGAACCAATATACTTTATTAATCTTGGTCTTAAAATTCCTTTGTATTTTAACATGTATGCAGTTCCCTTAACATTTCAAAAACAATTATGCATTAAATATATACAATAAATTGGCATATTTTAAATTTGATACGAGTAAAATTACATGTATTTTTGTTTTTAAATAATTTCATGTGCTAAATAGTGACATATTTCATGCCACACTCAATAAACCATTTATTTACTTTTGTTTTTAATTTTATTTCTAGAGTGGTTCTTGAATATTTGAGGGAGCAAGCAAAGCATTTTAAATGGCTCCCGGTTGATGTGCAAGACTGCTCTCTACTGGCAAAGAGGCACAAACCTCAAAGAAGTTCATTTTAAGTAATCCTTGAAAATGAGGCTAAAACTCTCAGACTTTTCCATACATTTATATAGTGCTTATTGGGAATATAATGGGATGAAGGAATCAGTGAGAAAAAAGGATAACAAAATAAACTCACTGGTGTATATGCTGCTTTAACCCATTGGTAGTTATAAATATTTGATAAATATTAATCAAATGTGGCATACTGTAATATAATCTTTAAAAATTCCATAAAACAAATATTTTATACACTACCAAAATTAATGGGCATTTTTATACTTTCAATTTCAATAGATTTTAGAAATTCATTGAATGCCTATTTGTTGTGCATCTACCTATATCATAAGTTTCCTAGTACATTGAACTGAGAGATGTATACTTTTCATTCTCTGTGTAGAGTTACATCTACAGTTGTTTTGTGTTTATCAAAGTCATTTGAAACATTTTAAAAGAGACATGGTATGGTTTGTATTGAAAAGAATACACACTATGTTTCCATACAGACTAAGAATGTACCAAACATTTCTATTGTAGGTAAGGAAATTAGAAAAGATTGACATTTATGTTGCTGTCAGCAGCATCCTGAACTGTATTGCTAACTCTATTTCCTTCATGCTTTTAGTGACCTCACATTCTAATTTCTCTTGCTATTTTTTTTCTGAAAATTCACCCAAGTCCTTTTGTAACAGTAGTATCTTCTGAGAAAACAACAACTCCTCGTGAACCCAAGGTCCTTGCAGTTTTCATCCTATAACCCTTGTGACCTCATTCGTCTCCTAGTCTCTCTCTCTCTCTCTCTCTCTCTCTCTCTCTCTCTCTCTCTCTCTCCTCCCTCCCTCTCTCTATCTCTCTTCCTCTGTGTCTCTTTGTCTCTGTCTCTTTCTATCTCTGTTTCTGTCTCTGTCTCTCTCTGTCTCTGTCTCTCTCTCTCTCTCTGTCTCTCTCTCTCTCTCTCTCTCTCTCTCTCTCTCTCTCTCTCTCTCTCTCACACACACACACATACTCACACACACTGCTAAGACCATTTCTTCTTAGTCGCCATCATTTTAAAAGGCATTCTTTAATATAAATATAATTGATTTCATAACCTTTCCATAGGTACCTGGTATCTAATTCACCATTCCTCCTCTTCTTACAACATCTTCCAAATTTTCCTCTTCTGCTTTCATGTTGACTCTGGCTTCTGTGTAGTATTTTTATGATTCTTTCCTTTATCCCTGGTGTATGGATGTTGAGCTAACTGAATGTTCTTAATCATCACAAAGTTGGCCTTCTAACTCTGGCCTTGTAACTAATTCTGAGACTGTAGTCCTGGTCTCTGTTTCTAGAGCTCCATGTGGTTTGATATTGGGTTTCCTGGTACAAAGCTTCTCACATTCTCAAGGATTACGTAGAAGAGATACTAAATTCATTGGGCTCGGACACTATCCACAGATTCTATTTTTTTCCTCTTTCTTTTTTTTATCATCCATAGTTTCCGAGTCATTAGAATTTGTATTTATAACAATTTTCCCAACAATGCTGATACTACTAGTCCATAAACAAATTTTGGTCTCAACTTCCCGAGGCAGGTTTCCTAATTGTTCTATTTTTAACATTTAACCTTGATACTTTTTATTCCCTTTGATTGACCTTCCTTTCCTTAGCTATATGCTGAATAATATCTTTTCTGGGTGGTTTACATTTCACCTTGTCAGTGCTTTCTTCTCTAAAGATTCTGTGTAAAAAGGTGCAAAAACAAATAAACGGAAATAGAGATAGGCAATGGCCCAGAGACAGTTGCAGTTTGCAAGCCCACACCTTCTCCTGTTCTTTCCCAAGGGGCATTCAAAGTTCCAAGTAATTTAGTTATCTGCCTAATAGTAATTGCTGTCTCTCTCGCTGGAATGTAGACTTTCCAAGGCTGGTGTCTGCTTCAGTTTGCTCCCTAGTCATTCCCAACTTCCATAATATTATTAGAAAAATATAAAATATTCTGTATTACATTTAACATTAGTAGAGTGTCATGTATTCAAAAGATGACCTTGAATCTTTTGTAGCTTGTGTACCTTGTGTAGCTAAGGATGATTTTAACATTTTGTGTGTGAGATCAGATCATTGTATAGCCCTGAGAATTCCATCTGCTTCAGTGCTGCAATTAAAGAAGTATACCACCATGCCTATCTTATTGGATTTTTTATTTTCCTGCCTCAGTACCTCTTGAGAATGCTGGAATTAAAGGTGCAATATGTTTTATGGGATGCTGGAGAGTGAACCCAGGGCTGTGGATGCTAAGTAAGTTCTCTACATCCTCAGGCTGGACGATCATTCTTGATTAACTTTTTTGTTTTTTTAATTGGATATATTATTTGGTTACATTTCAAATGTTATCCCCTTTCCTGGTTTCCCTCTGAAAACCCTCTATCAGATCCCCCTTTACCCTGCTTCTAATGAGGGTACTCCCCCACCCACCCACCCACTCCTGCTTAGCATTTCTTTACACTGGATCATCAAGCCTTTACAGGACTAAGGATCCTCCCATTGATGCCAGATAAGGCCCCTTCAGCTTCTTCAGTCCTTCCCCTAACTCGTCCATTGGGGTCCCTATGCTCAGTTCAGTGCTTGGCTTTGAACATCTGCATCTGTATTGATTAGGATCTGGCAAAGCCTCTCAGGAGACAGCTGTATCAGGTTCCTGTCAGCAAGCACTTTTTGGCAGCAGCAATAGGGTCTGAGTTTTGTGTCTGCATGTAGAATGGATCCCCAGGTTGGGCGGTCTCTGGATGGTCTTTTCTTCAGTCTCTGTTCCAGTCTCTTTGTCCCTGTATTTTCTTTAGAAATAAATATCTAGAGATGGCCAAGATTTTACCTTGTGCTTCAGCTGGACTTGGTAATGTGTACGAGTCACTCAGATGATACTGGTTTTGAATGCATGAAGGGAACATGAAGAGTAGCTGAGGCTGAGCACTCTGAGGGGCCATGGAAGGCCATTGGTGAAGGTGCAGCCTCAGTTGCAATTGATGGCCCAGCATTGAAGGAGTCATGTAAAGGAGTTGAGGCTTGGCACCATGAAAAGAGCCTATGAGAGGCTATTGGTAAAGCCTAGTTGCAGCAGAAGACAGCAGTGTTTTGGAGATGACAGTACCATGAGATGACCTCCAAGCAGCAGCAGTGGAGTACAAGCATCTGGACACTAGACAACAAAGTGTCTGCTATATAGGGCAGACCTGGAGGACTGATCCAAGCCCTTGGAGGAGCCCATAAAGATTGTGAGTGGATCCCAGACATTGGATGGTTTTGATTTTGTTTTTGATTATGATTGGGCCTTGATATTTTTCTCTCTTGATGGAAGAAAGTACTTTAGTTGAGCCCACACATAAGAGACTTAGAATTTTTAAAAGACTTGGGTTTTAAAAGATATTGGATGTTTTAAAAGGATTGAACTTTTAAAATGTAAAGACTGTAGGACTTTTAAAGTTATTTAGATCTTGGGATGAATAAGAAAGTCAGGGTTGAGGCTTAATAGTGATGTGTTTGTGTGTCAAGTTGACAAGGGGTCATTTGTACTGACTAGTTTTGTATTCCAACTTAACACAAGCTGGAATTATCCCAGAGAAAGGAGACTCCCTCGAGGAAATGCCTCCATGAGATCCAACTGTAAGGCATTTTCTCAATTAGTGATCAAGGGGGAGACCCCATTGTGGGTGGTGCCATCCCTGGGCTGGTCGTCTTGGCTTCTGTAAGAAAGCAAGCTGAGCAAGGCAGGAGAAGCAGGCCAGTAAGTAACATCTCTCCATGGCCCCAGCATCAGCTCCTGCTTCCTACCCTGAGTGAGTTCCAGTCTCGACTTCCTTTGGTGATGAACAGCAAGGTGAATGTGTAAGATGAATAGACCCTTTTCCCCAACTTGCTACTTGGTCATGATGTTTTGCGCAGGAATAGAAACCCTAACAGAAATTGGTACCAGCATAGTGGGGTATTCCTGTGACAACCTGACCACGTTTTGGGGAGGACTGAGGAAGGACTTTGGAACTTTAAGTTAGAAGAGCCATTGGAATATTAAGAGCTCTGCGGGATGTTCTGTAGGAGCTAGTAAGATAATTTTGAGAACAGTTCAGAAGATAGAGGTCTGGCTTTTGAAATTTCAGAGAGAAGATTAAAGAGACTTGTCAGGGCTGTTGCTATTTTGATTGTGAAGATTCTGTGGTTTCGATTAGCTGGGGATGAAGAAGCAGCTGTAGATACCAGAACTACTAAAGTGAAACCTTTGCATTCCTTGGACTGTTGATGCTGGTTAGCTGGAGCTAAGAAATTAATGATTACTAAGAAGAGACCAGCATCAATGAGGTGAAATCTTCTGGGAAGTGTTTTCTAAGAGCGTGAAGAAGTTGTGTTCCAGATATAGTCCAGGCTGGCCTCAATCTCGTGATCCTCCTGCCTCTGCATTCTTCAACAAATCCTACCAGCATGTGCCACCACAACAGGTGTGAATTTAGAAATATTTCCTTTTCAAATTTTGCAGATGGGGGAATGACCACATCTCTCAGTTGGGTGGGTGGGGGCTATACCTAACCTCTGGATATTTTCTCGACAGGTTCTCCCTCCCATTTGTGGGGTATTTCAGCTAATGTCATCCAATAGGGTCCTGGGAGGATCTTGGTTTCCTAGCATCTGGGACTATCTGGATGGCCCCTCAGTTCCACATCCTCCATTGCTACACATCTCTGTTCAATTTCCTGACACTCTGTACAACTCCTACATCTACTCCCATACCTCATTCTGTCCCTCTTCCTCTTCTCTTTCCTCCAAACTCCTCCTGCCCTCTACTTCCTTTGATTTTTGCTCTTCCTTCTAAGTAGAATGAAGCATACACTCTTCAGTCTTCCTTCCTCTTGAACTTCATTTGATCCATGAGTGGTAAAATGGGTATCCCATGCTCTTTGCCTAATATCCACTTATCAGTGAGTACACACTGTATGTGTTCTTTTGTGACTGGGCTACCTCGCTCAAGGTGATGTTTTCAAGTTCCATCCATTTGCCTAAGAATTTCATGAATTCCTTGTTTTTAATAGCTAAGTAATACTCCATTGTGTAAATATACCACATTTTTCTGTATCCATTCCTCTGTTGAGGGACATCTGGGTTGTTTCCAGCTTCTGATTATTATAAATATGGCTGCTGTAGACATAGTGGAGCATGTATCCTTACTACATGTTGGAGCATCTTCTGGGTATATGCCTAGGAGTATTATAGCTGGGTCCTCAGGTAGAATACTATGTTGTTTTCTCAGGAACTGCACATTGATTTCCAGAGTGGTTGTACCAGCTTGCAATCCCACAGCAATGGAGGAGTGTTCCTCTTTCTTCACATCCTTGCCAGCACCTGAATTTTTGATCTTAGCCATTTTTGACTGGTGTAAGGTAGAATCTTATGGTTGGTTTGATTTGCATTTCCCCAATGACTCAGGATGTTGAACATTTCTTTAGGTGTTTCTAGGCCATTCCAGTTTCCTCAGTTGAGAATTCTTTGTTTAGCTCTGTTCCTCATTTTTTTTTAATAGGGTTATTTGCTTCTCTGGAGTCTAACATCTTGAGTTCTTTGTATATATTAGATATTAGCCCTTTATCAGATATAGGATTGGTAAAGATCTTTTTCCAATCTGTTGCTTGCCATTTTATTTTGTCATATTGACAGTTTGCTTTGCCTTACAGAAGCCTTGCAATTTTATGAGGTCCCATTATTCGATTCTAGATCTTAGAGCATAAGCCATTGGTGCTCTGTTCAGGATCTTTTCCTCTGTACCCATGTGTTAGAGGCTTTTCCCCACTTTCTCTTCTATTAGATTCAGTGTATCTACTTTTATGTGGAGCTCCTTGATCTACTTGGAGTTGAGCTTTTTTTTTTTTAAGATTTATTTATTTATTATATGTAAGTACACTGTAGCTGTCTTCAAAGATAGGGAGTCAGATGTCATTATGGATGGTTGTGAGCCACCATGTTGCTGGGATTTGAACTCAGGACCTTCGGAAGAGCAGTCAGTGCTCTTAACCGCTGAGCCATCTCTCCAGCCCTGGACTTGAGCTTTGTACAGGGAGATAAGAATGGATCAATTTGCATTCTTCTACATGCTAACCGCCAGTTGAACCAGCACCATTTGTTGAAAATGCTGTCTGTTTTTTTGGACTGCATGGTTTTAGCAACTTTTAAACGTTCATTAACTTTTTTGAATTCATTCATTCAGTAGTCCTATTACTTCTCAAATAATTTTATTCTCAAGTAATTTTATTTTAATAGTTATATGTATTCTTATTTTCTAAGTGAGTTTTTTCAAGTATGTGTTTTTTTCTTATGAATGACATATTTCGACTTTAAGGTTTGTCTTAGTTAACTACTTTTCTATTAGTGTAAAAAGACTGACTCAACTTATAAAAGTAAGAACTTATCTGTGTTGGTTATAGTTTCATAAGTCCATGACCATGATGGCCAGAGCACAGCGGCAGGCAGGAAGTATGACATTGATACTGAAGTAGTTGCTCCGTGCTTACACCTTGAGATAATGGCCAAGATGCAGTCAAAGAGTACTTTCTCCTTCTGGTTTTGTAAGTCTGTGGATGTTCCTGCCTAATGGATAGTACTGCTTGAATCCAACTGAGTTTTCCCATCTCTGTTCACCCTCTTTGACCTCAGAGATACAGAGGTATGCCTTCTTCACTCCAAGGTGAATATATACTGAGTTAACAGTCCATGTTAGCCATTGATGCACTTGAGTTAGTGTGGGAAACTTCCCAGTGCAATATAGTAAATTGGGACACAACACCCTCAAATAGAAGGTGACCTCAGACAAAGCCCCAGGCTCAGCTCTAGGAATGTTCTGTGCATTACATTCTTCCTGGATTGTATTCAACCTTAACCAAAGGAACTGAGCTGGTGTTTGTTTTTTGTTCTTTGTTTTGTTTTGTTTTGTTTTTTGTTTTGTTTTACATTTGTACTGAAGGGAGTGCAAATTGTTGTGCATTCCCTGAGGGGCAGATTGATTTGGGGAGTGTAGAAGAGTCTCTGAAATATTTACATCTCTCAGAACTGGCAAGGTGGTGGTATTCTCCAAAGAGAGGCTCTAAAGATACTGAGAAGCAACAAAGTCTGTTGGAGCTAGAGAACAGAATGGTTCTGCTCATCTACAAATAAACAAGGAATGACATTTGTCATATTTATAATGGACATTGCTACTTTAATCTGTTATTCAGTTGCTCTTTAAGATGATTTTTGCAATGAGTGAAGAACAATACTCATATCCTTTTTCAGAAAAGTCAGATAAAGACCAAGGCTGATGGATTTTCTAATATGTTCACACTAAGTCTAGAGTTCATTCTAGTACCTTACATTTTATTTGAGTTTCACCAATACTTTATATAGAACACAGGAGACATATAAATAGCATGTATTTAATTTAGGGATTACAGCTTTTGAAATTTGAAAATTAAGAGGTAATATAAGAAGTAAAACATTTTCAGTTATAAAACTCATTTTTTCAGTATGTATTTGTATGTATTTGAACATGAGTCTGCCTCTGTGTGTATGTATATGTATATGGGTATATATATGTGTGTGAATATATATAAATATATATGTATATATTTATGTATATAAATATATGTGTGTGTCTGCCTGCATATGTGTATTTTGTGTGTGTGTATATGTGTGTATGTGTCTGTGTGTGTGTGTGTGTGTGTGTGTTTGTGTGTGTGTGTGTACTTGTTTTACTTTGTAGCCTGTGCTGGTGTTGAACTCACTATGTAGTCCAGGTTGACCTCTGATTCCCTGCCTCAATATTTCTAGTGCAGGGATTGCAGGTATAAGGCACTATGGTAGCTCTAAGTGTATTTCTTAATTATATAAGAGAAATTTTGAAGTAAGAGGCAAGATCCCCATTAAGATGTACTTTCATACCACCTGGCTGTGGTGGTGCACGCCTTTAGTCCCAGCACTTGGGGGGCAGAGGCAGGTGGATTTCTGAGTTTGAGGTCAGCCTGGTTTACAGAGTGAGTTCCAGGACATCCAAGGCTACACAGAAAAAAAAACAAAAACCAAAAAAAAAAAAAAAAAAAGTACTTTCGTTCAATCCCATTAATTTAGTTAAAGTTTAAGCCCATGAAAAGTGGTGTTAAAATGGTCCTGGAGTTTTTATGTGTATGGATTTATTATTAATGTTCTAGAGTTTGTCCATATTTTCCCCACATGGGCATATTTGCTTATAATGTTTATGAATTCTGTCATTTCTGTCAAAGTATGACTATTACTCTATAAAATTATTATCAGCTATTGTTACTGTCAGGCATTGACATGGGATGCCCTCCTAGCTCAAGTTTGGTTTGCATATAAAAATTCTTTTCTTACTCTTCTTGTTAATGGAACCATAGTGATACATCTGTCAATGGCTTTGAAATAGTCAGAGAAGTTGAGAAAAAGAGCCTGCTGTATGAATTAATTCTGTTCTAAAAAAAAGCTGGTTGTTGTTAAATCATTTGGTTTTTCACCCTGTATCTTATACATGGTCTGACGTGGCACTTTCTTGATTTAAAGGTTTAGTGGCACCCTTAAACCAGCTCTGAAGCTCTACTATGTACAAATGCTCTGGCTTTGCTGCAACCTTGAAAATATTACTTGGACCTAATCAAAGCATGTATTTGTATATTTTCTGATTTTAAACTTTCATTAGTGCACATCAGTCTGATTGTATTTTACCCTTGAGAAAGGGAAAATAATAACTTGAAACCAGTATGATTTGCAGAGAGTGACACAGAGTTAGCATTTACTAACATTTAACTGTTGAGACTGAGTTTATCTCTTTGGGGACAATGAAATAATTTGTTTTCATTCCAGTAAGAATCTTCAAATTAAAAAAAAAGATAGGTAAGATATGTTTCAAAAAAAACTTTTGAAAAATAGCAATTGCAAAATGTCAAATAATGCCTTTTCGTGTGGGATATACAAATTGAGCAAGATTTGTTCTCCTTAATTAAGACTTGGGTGTGAATTTTTACCTAACTTTCTCATAGACAAAGTATCAGCTGCAGATGGTTCAGTGATGGGTTTAATAAAGTTTGTGTCTCATGGATGTTCATGTTCAGTTTCTTGGCAGTACTGAAGTGGAGCAGCCAAAAGGAACAGAAGTTGTGAGAGATGCTGTGAGGAAGCTGAAGGTAAGAGCCCTCCAGACAAATGGCGATTGTAATAATCTTGTGTCATCAACAGATTGATAGAAGCTAAAACATGGATAACTGTTTAAATTACTCCTTAAATTAAAAGAGAACTTAAATTCCCTCTAAATTACAATTAAATAAATACCACCTGTTCAGGGAGACATTTTGAATTATAAACATATTCATGTAATTATTTTGCTGTACATATTATATTTTTCTATAGTATAATTTCTTACAATAATAAAGGACTTTTAAGGTAGAACACAATCAATGTTTATAGTCAGTCATCTGCCTTTATACTTCCTGGACAATATGTGCCCCACGCTCTAAATCAAAACTACTAGGAACATTGTATCTCTGACAATTAAGATATTATATCTACCAGTTGAAAATACAGTTAGTGTTCATTCCAAAGCAGAATGTTTTTTAGTGCTGCTATATATTAAGGTTACCCTAATTGGCCATGTCAATGATTAACTTTAGGGGATCTTGTGTGATTAAGAGAGCAGAAGAAGATATTGAATAAGCACCCCAAATAGTCATGAGTAATAGATTTCTGGAGTAAAATGTATACAACCCCCCAAAACTCATGTTCATCAAGTTTCGTGAAAAACTCAATTACATGCTACAAGCATGCTTATATAATAGCTCACTTCTCAAAAGTCTGCCTCACGGAGATATTACAGTTATGATAATTCCTTTAAGGGAATGGCAATCCTAATGATGTCAGAGGTCTACACACCTCTATCATCCTAATGATGTCAGAGGTCTACACACCTCTATTTTTGTTTTTGTTTTCTTGGGTTTTTTGTTTGTTTGTTTTTTACAAAGTTAGCTTTTCTTCTCTGTGGCTGCTCTCATAATTTAGGGGATGAGACACAATCTTGCTCTAATTTTGATTTCCAGATCATGTGTGAATTCCACAGGACTATTAGGTGTATTACCTAATATTTAGCCAAATCCGAACGTATCTTAGAAGAACAACTATATTGAAAATATTTCTTTATATCTTAGGAATCCTTCATTTAACATCTCATACCAAAAACCAACTTAAATGGCTTCTAAAACTAAGGTGTGTGTGTATATATATATATATATATATATATATATATATATTATGACATTTCTGTATAATTTCATACTTAGAAATAAACCCTTATTGTGGAATATAATGGAACACAATAAGAGTTTAAATATACACTTAGTGGACAGTAGGTTTTATTAAATGTATATCTTTCACAATTAATATGCATTAGCAATACAATATTTTGGCTGAAAAGTTTATTTTTCAGGAAAGTATGTGTATAAAAGAGAAGAGAATCTTTTACTAGTGAACATGAGGAAGACAATGCTTTTTATGTAAATTTGTTGTAATATTTCTTTATGTTGTGTCTGAGGGTTAGAAGCTATAATACAAACTTTATCAGTATTTACATATTTTAATTTTGCTGTCATATATATAAGACCAGATGGTGGCGCTGTGGCTCCACTACAAATAGAAAGTACCGTCTGTTCATTGCCTCATTTTGATTTTCTGCTTATTTTTCTCAAACATATATCATGACTCTTTTTGTACACACATTGTAGTGTTATACTCAGATTTTTTCTCATGTACTTAAAAGTGTTATTTACATTTACTCCCTTTTCAATGTCTTTCAACGTTTGCACTTTAAATGTATTAGCTTTTTGACTTTCAATGAAAATTAGAAATGTAAACATAATGCAGGATGATAAAAATCTGAACGAATTTTTCTACCTCTGTACCTCATGGCATCTGCTTGAGTTTTAAAAAAATATTTCTAAAGATTTGAATAGTGGCAATTTTGTTACTGTAGAAAATTCAAAGTTTGTAAAATTTAATGTAACAATTTATGTAAGAATTTAAATGTTTCCATATTCTGTTAGCTAAAACAACATCCATTTTTCTGTTTCTTGCTTATGCTTAAGATGATATTTAAGAAAATAATAAGTATCTAAAAGGGTAACACTCCTTAGCACTGCTATCGTGATGAATATCGTTTTCAGTAGGGGTCTGTTTCAGTACATTTGGTAAAATACCAGGACTCAATTTGTGTTCACAGTTTGTTATGCCTGTGTATGAATACATGCTGGAACATTGATATTAACTCACCAGCATCCCTGAGACATAAACAGGATCAATATCTCTGGACCCAGATTGAAAAGGCCCTAGTGAAAGAAGCTCATTTTATCCACACGAAGCTGCCTCAGTGTGATATATAGCTTTTAGAAGACATTGCCAAGATGTGTTTGTCAGCCGGAGTCTTCAGCACTGTATTTCACTCTGTGCACAATATATCTTTTCCTTTTCCTTTTTCTTCAACTGATCAACTATTTGGAACTTAGTTATATACAAACACCATGATTATTAGAAATTATTTAGCAACTAAGTAGGAGAAACACAAAGTAGTGCCAAATAATTTGTAGATTATATGATAGGATATATAAGTGATCCTAAAAATCTCACCAGGGAACTCTAACAACCATTAAACACCAGCAAAGTATCCAGCAAAGTGGCTGGATACAAGATTAATTTAAAAATATATCAATAGTTCTCCTGTATACAAATGTCAAACAGACTGAGGAACAAATCTGGGAAACAATACCCTTCACAATGGTCTCAAATAATATAAAATACCTTGGGGTAACTCTAGCCATGAAAATGAAATACCCATACTATAAAAACTTAAAGCCTTTGAAGAATTTGAAGATGGTCTCAGAAGATAGAAAGATTTCCTATGCTTGTGCATCAGTGGGATTAATATAATAAAACTGGCCATCTTACCAAAGCAATTGACAAATTCAGTTCAATCCCTACCGAAATTTCAACACAATTCTTTTTTTTCTCACTGGTTTTATTCTTATTTATTTATTTATTTATTTATTTATTTATTCCAGATTTTATTCCCCTTCTGGTCAACCCTCCAACTGTTCCACATCCCATACCTCCTCCCTGCCCCCTGTCTCCATGAGGATGTCCCTACCCCCAACTCCCGATCCCACTAGACCTCTAAACTCCCTGTAGCCTCCAGTCTCTTGAAGGTTAAATGCATCTTCTCTGACTAGACCCAGATGCAGCAGTCTTCTGCTGTATAAGCCTACATAATTCTTTAGAGACCTGAAAAAGGCAATTCTCTACTTCGTATGGAAAAATAGAAACAAGTAAGCAAACAAAAAAACTGTATGGCTAAAATAATCCTGTACAATAAAAGAACTACTAGATGTATTATTGTTGCTAATTTCAAGTTGCACTGCACAGCTATACTAATAAAACTGCATGTTATTGTCATGAAAACAGATACATTCATCAATGAAATCTAATTGAAGTACCAGATATTAATAAACACACTTATGGACACTTTATTTTTATAATAAAGGTAGAATTACACACTGGGAAAAAACGACATCATCTTCAGCAAATAAGGCTGGTCTAACTAGGTGTCTGCATATAGAAGAATGCAAATAGATTTATATTTATTATAAAAATCAAAGAGAGTTAATATGGGAGCATGAAAGAAAGTTTTTCCAAGCAATTAGGTTGACCTTTAGAAGAAAAGCACAGAGACAGTGATTATCAAACTATTGAAAATATAAACTGAGTGAGTCTCACAATATATATAAGATTTTTGAAACACATGTTTTCAGCAATCACATCACAGGACTGATGTAATCCTTGATAAACATGAAACACAAATGGAGAACATTTTCATTTTTTATATTTTTATTAGATATTTGCTTGGTTTACATTTCAATTGTTATCCCCCGTCCTACTTACCCCTACAAAAAACCCCTATCCCATTCCCCCTACTCCTGTTTACCAACCCCCACCCTGACTTTCCTGACCTGGCATTCCCCTACACAATGTCCCAGTATAGGGAAAAACATTTTCTAATCTAGCAAATGTGATGTAAAGGGAAGAGGTCCTGAGTGCATGGGTGCAACTGTGGCTTCCAGGCTGCTTATTGTAATCCAATTTCCTGACAGTTGGTGCATAAGCATGCTAGGGAAAATGGAGTTTGGGTTGGGTGAGAACTCAAGGTTGTTTTAACACTTTAATTCTTTCTCTCATCTGCTCATCCTCCCTGTCTTGGAACCCCCTTTCTCCAGTCCTCCTCTCTTCCTTGCCCCTCTGCCCTGCACCAACTCTGTGTAACATCAGCCTTCTTTCCTTTCTTTATTTCTACAATTCTTTTTTCTTTCTAAACAGTTAAGTTTAATATTACTGGCTGTTTTGTAGCAAATGCTTGCTGTGTTTTTATAAAATCCAGGGTTGTGCAATTCTTGTTAGAGGTCACAGGAATTGCTGTTTCCAGATGGCAAAAAGGCCTTGGAAGCCACTGTGTTTTTGTTTTTGTGGGAAACAGGCTATGGGGAAGCCACCAGCACAGGTTGGCTTTTCTCAGGTGGCCTTCTGTAGATAAAGAGCAACTGACAGTTTTGTTTAACCTTCGAAAAATAAACCTCAAAGTTGCTTAATTATGCTAAGTCAAAAGGATGGTATGATTTGAAAAGAACATTAGTACACTTTCTGTGAGGGAGAGCTGAAAGAATTTTTGTTGCATGTAAGCGAAACACATTTCTCCAAGACATAAAAGTCTTTGGCACAGATTGGATGTCACATGCTCACTCTAAGCCTTCTAGAGACAAAAGAAAAAAATATAGCTAAGCAGCTTGTGTTCATAGGAATGCAGAAAAGAGCAGCCTGAAGAATGATGCCACTCAAATGGGAATAAAACAAATGGTACCAGCTAGCACTCAAAGGCAGATACTTCAAGGCACTCCTGTAGGCATTAATAAAATTCCTTTCTGTGGTACTGCAAAGGCATGAAATAAGACTTTGAACACTCTGCCTCAGGACCCACCATACCATGTATGCTCACATCTGCCCTAAATTAGAGGGACTTACACAATGCAAAAAAGTAGGACACACAAGAGCCTTGGCGTCCTGCCTGACCTCACATCTGAGCCATTTGAATCAAGTTCAGAGGACTTTCCATATGCTGAAAATGAGTTAAAGGAGCCTTGAGACAGAGGCAAGAAATCCTGCTACATTAAAGTTTCCTTCTTTTTCTCCTCTTAAAAAGACATATGGAGGAAAGGAGCAAAGAAAAAAAACAGGGAGTGTAGAGGGGTTGCCAGACAGAAACTGAACCCAGTGAACTGTGGATTCTGGCGGGAAGGAGTTTAAAAAGAAAACAGGGAGTCAGAGTGGGTTGCATGCAGATTGGACAACAGTAAAACTGTGGGCCCAGGTAAGCATCAATTAAACTAAAAAGGATTGTAAAATATTGCTCCAAACAAACTTATTCTAAGAGCACATATATGTTGTATATATGTGCATAGGCAAATATTTGTATGTATTTTAATGTTGAAATTTTAGAAACATATCCTTAATTTTTTTCCCACTAATTCTGGTGACATCAGGGCAACATAGACAGGGACTTCCTCTGGCTGAGAGCAGAACATATCTAATTTCCTGTTAAAGTTTACACAGATCCTAAAACAAATGTGCATATATGTGCTCTAAATGAATGGGAAGACAGGAGAATACAGCTACGAAAGTAGGAGGCATCCTTACCCCCTCCTAAAGGATGCTTTATTCGTAATTCTAGCCTACATTGTACTTCTACTGGACTCACTACTGTGAAAATGGCCCAGGCTCTTAGCTTTGATTTAGATATATGTTTGTCTATGTCATTTTTGTTGCTTTGCCTGATAAAATAGTACATAACTATGTAGGAATTGAATTGTAGCAACATTGCACATTCAACAGTAGGTAATCAGCAAATTCTGAGAACATATTAAAATTATCTCAGAATGAATTCATCTCTCCCTAATGCTTTCCTTACTTGCTGGAATGCATTTATCCTTTTAAAATTCATGTCAAAATGCATGAAAAAATCAAATTATGTATCATTTTTTTGAAGGGCTGAATTTCAGCTAGGCACGGCACCTCATACCTGCAATCAGAGCACTTCACAAGCTAAGGCAGTGCATTGTCATTGTACCTAGCCAGGACCTATATAATGATTTCTAGGCTAGCATGAATGCAGAAGAGTCTGTTTTAAAAAGAAAAGCCAAGAAGTTCTTCAAAGGAGGAATGGATACAGAAAATGTGGTACATTTACACAATGGAGTACTACTCAGCTATTAAAAACAATGACTTCATGAAATTCTTAGGTAAATGGATAGAACTAGAAAATATCATACTAAGTGAGGTAATCCAGGCACAAAATAACACACATGGTATGCACCCACTGATAAGTGGATATTGGCCCAAAAGCTTGGAATACCCAAGATACAATTCACAGACCACATGAAGCTCAAGAAGAAGGAAAAGCAAACAGTGGATGCTTCAGTCCTTCTTAGAAATAACTTAGAATAAACTGGTCACCATCTGCACCCAGAAGCTAAGGCTGTTTCACAGCCCTCTGTGCACATGTTCCATCAGGAGACATCTAGTCTCCCAGGAGTGATCTCACTCCCAAATCCAGAGGTAAGATCTTCACATTCTCTCCAATTACTCTCTGGGGTCGAGATCGGCCAGGAGCACACAGAGATCAGGAACAGTGGCACATCTGGAATAGGACGCTTTCAGTCTCCATCTGCACTCTGGAGCTGGGGCTATCCCACAGTACACAGGTCCTGCCAGAAGAAAGCTGGTCTCCCAGGGGTGCTGACACTAGCTTACAGGTCCACAGGAGAGACAAGCTCTAGCCAGAGACAACAAGGCCAGAAATAAACAATTGGCAAAAGGGAAGCACATGAACCTTACCAACAGAAACCAAGATTACTTGGCATCATCAGAACACAGTTCTCCTAACACAGCAAGTCTTTGATGCTCCAATACACTGGAAAAGCAAGAGGTGAATTTAAAATCACATCTCGTGATACTGATAGAGGACTTTAAGAAAGACATAAATAACTCCCTAAATGAAATACAGGAGAACGCAGGTAAACAAGTAGGAGCCCTTAAAGAGGAAACACAAAAAATACCTTACAGAATTACAGGAAAACACAATAAAACAAGTGAAGTAATTGAACAAAACCATGCGGTATCTAAAAACGGAAGTAGAAACAATACAGATATCACAAAGGGAGACAACTCTAAAGATAGAAAACCTAGGAAAGAGATCAGGTGTCATAGATGCAAGCATCAAAAATAGAATACAAGAGATGGAAGAAAGAATCACAGGTCCAGAAGATACCATAGAAAACATTGATACAACAGTCAAAGAAAATGAAAAATACAAAAAGCTCCTAACTTAAAACATCCAGGAATCCAGGACACAATGAGAAGACCAAATCTAAGGATAAAGATTATAGAAGTGATTGAAGATTCCTAACTTAAAGGGCCAGTAAATGTCTTCAACAAAATTATAGAAGAAAACTTCCCTAATCTAAAGAAAGAGATACAAAATTATAGAATAAAACGTCCCTAACCTAAAGAAAGAGATGTCCACGAACATACAAGAAGCCTATAGAACTCCAAATAGATTGGACCAGAAAAGAAATTCCTCCTGTCACATAATAATCAAAACATCAAATGCACAAAACGAGGAAAGAATATTAAAAGTAACAAGGGCAAAATGTCAAGTAGTATATGATGGCAGACATATCAGAATTATACCAGACTTCTACCAAGAGACTCTAAAAGACAGAAGATCCTGGGCAGATGTCATATAGACCCTAAGAGAACATAAATGCCAACCAGGCTACTATACCCAGCAAAACTCTTAATTACCAAAGATGGACAAACCAAGGTATTCCATGACAAAAACAAATTAACAGAGTATCTTTCCACAAATCCAGCCCTTCAAAGGATAATAAATGGAAAACTCCAACACAAGGAGGAAAACTACAACTAGAAAAAGCAAGAAAATAATCTTTGAGTAAACCCAAAAGAAGATAGCTACATAAACATAATTCCACCTCTAACAACAAAAATAACAGGAAGCAATAATCACTTTTCCTTAATATCTCTTAATATCAATGGACTGAATTCCCTGATAAAACAACATTGACTAACAGACTGGATACATAAACAGGACTGAACATTTAGCTGCATACAGGAAACTCACCTCAGGCACAAAGACAGACACTACATCAGAGTAAAAGGCTGAAAAAATAATTTTACAAGCAAATGGTAACAAGAAACAATCTGAAGTAGCCATTCTAATATTGAACAAAATCGACATTCAATCTAAGGTTATCAAAAGATAAGGAAGGATACTTCATACTCATCAAAGGAAAACTACCAAGAAAAACTCTCAATTCTGAAATCTATGCTCCAAATACTAGAGCACCTACATTCATAAAATAAACTTTACTGAAGTTCAAAGCACACATTGCATGTCACACAATAATAGTGGGAGACTTCAACATCCCACTGTCAACAATGGAAAGATCATGGAAATAGAAACTAAACAGAGACAGAATGAAACTAACAGAAGTTATGAACCAAATGGATTTAATAGATTTTGTATAGAACATTTTGTATAGAACATAGAAATAGACGCAGTCATTAATAGTCTCCCAACAAAAATAAGCTCAGGACCAGACAGGTTTAGCGCAGAGTTCTATCAGACCTTCAAAGAAGACCTAATACCAATACTCTACAAAGTACTCAATAAAATGAAAAAAATATGACTTTTTCTCAACTCTTCATGGTACCTTCTTAAAAACTGATGATATTATTTGGTCATAAAACAGGCCTCAACAGATAGAAGATTAAAAGAATCCCATGTATCCTATCAGATCATCATGGACTAAGGCTAGTCTTCAGTAACAACAACTACAATAGAAAGCCCACATACACATGGAAGCTGAACAACACTCTACTCAATGATAACTTGGTCAAGGAAGAAATGAAGAAAGAAATTAAAGACTTTTTAGAATTTAATGACAATGAAGCCACAACATACCCAAACTAATGGGACACAATGGAAGCAGTCTTAAGAGGAAAACTCATACCCGTGTGTGCCTCCAAAAAGAAGCTGGAGAGAGCATATACTAGCAGCTTAACAGCGTACCTGAAAGCTTTAGAACAAAAATAAGCTAATACACCCAAGAGTGGTAGAAGGCAGGAAATCATCAAACTCAGGGCTGAAATCAACCAAGTAGAAACAAAAAGAATTATACAAAAATCAATCAAACCAGGAGCTGGACCTTTGAGAAAAATCAACAAGATAGATAAACCCTTAGCCAAACTAACAAAGGGGCACAGAAACAGTATCCAAATCAACAAAATCATAAACAGAAAGGGAGACATAACAACAGAAACAGGAAGTTCAAAAAAATCATCAGACCATACTACAAAAGCCTATACTCAACAAAACTGGAAAATCTGGACGAAATGGACAATTTTCTTGATAGACAACAGTACCAAAGTTAAATCAGGATTAGACAAATAATTTAAAGAATCCAATAACCCCTAAAGAAATAGACACAGTCATTAATAGTCTCCCAAGAAAAATAAGCTCAGGACCAGATAGGTTTAGCACAGAGTTCTATCATACCTTCAAAGAAGACCTAATACCAATACTCTACAAACTACTCAACAAAATAGGAACAGAAGGAACTCTACCCAATTAGTTATATGAAACCACAATTACTTTGATACCTTAACCACACAAAGATGCAACAACAAAATGGAACTTCAGACCAATTTTCCTTATGACAATTGATGTAAAACTATTCAATAAAATTCTTGTAAACTGAGTTCAAAAACACATAAAAATGATTATCCATCATGATTGAGTGTGCTTCATCTCAGGTATGCAGGGATGGTTCAATATATGGAAATCCATCAATGTAATCCACTATATAAACAAACTCAAAGGGGAAAAAGTGCATGATCGATTCATTAGATGTTGATAAAGCATTTGACAAAATCCAACACCCCTTCATGGTAAATGTCTTGGAAAGATCAGGAATTCAAGACCTATACCTAAACATAGTAAAAGCAATATACAGCATACCAGTAGCTAACATCAAGCTAAATAGAGAAAAATTTGAAGAAATCCTAGTAAAATCAAGAACTAGACAAGGATGCCCACTCTCTCCTCTCTATTTAATATAATACTTGAAGTTCTAGCCAGAATAATTAGACAACAAAAGGAGGTCAAATGGATATAAATTGGAAAGGATGAAGTTAAAATATCACTATTTATAGATGATATGATAAGATACTTAACTGACCCCAAAAATTCTACCAGAGAACTCCTAAACCTGATAAACAACCTCAACAAAATAGCTGGATATAATATTAGCTCAAAAAATTAAATGGTCTTCCTCTACTCAAGGATGAACAGGTTGAGAAAGAAATTAGGGAAATAATACCCTTCACAATAGTCACATGTAATATAAAATAACTTGGCGTGACTCTACCTAAGCAAGTGAAAGATCTGCATGATAAGAACTTCAAATCTCTGAAGAAAGAAATCAAGATCTCAGAAGATGGAAAGATCTCCCATGCTCATGGATTGTCAAGATTAATATAGTAATAATGGCCATCTTGCTGAAAGCAATCTACAGATTTCAATGCAATCCCCATCAAAATTCCAACTCAATTAATTCTTCCTAGAGTTAGAAAGAGCAATTTGCAAATTCATCTGGAATAACAAAGAACTCAGGATAGTCAAAACTATTCTCAAAAATAAAAGAACTTCTTGTAGAATCACCATCCCTGCCCTCAAACTGTACTACAGAGCAATCCAGATAAAAACTGCATGGTGTTGGTATACTGAGAGGCAGGTATATCTATGAAATAATATTGAAGACTCAGAAATGAACCCACATACCTTTGTCACTTGTTCTTTGACAAAGGAGCTAAAACCATCCAGTGAAAAACAGACAGCATTTTCAACAAATGGTGCTGATTCAACTGGAAGTCAGCATATAGAAGAATGCCAATTGATCCATTTTTATCCCCTTGTTCAAAGCTTAAGTCCAAGTGGATTAAGGACCTACACATGAAACCAGACATGCTGAAACTAATAGAAAAGAAATTGGGGAAGACCCTTGAGCACATCAGCACAGGTGAAAAGTTCCTAAACAGAGCACAGATAGCTTATGCTCTAAGATCAAGAATTGACAAATGGGACCTCATAAAATTGCAAAGCTTCTGTAAGACAAAGCATATTGTCATTAGGACAAAATAGCAACCAACAGATTGGGAAAATATCTTTACCAATCCTACATCTGATAGAGGGCTAAAAGCCAATATATACAAAGAACTCAAGAAGTTCGACCCCAGAGAACCAAATAACCCTATTAACCCCTATTAAAAGTGGGGTACATAGCTCAGCAAAGAATTCTCAACTAAGGAATGCCAAATGACTGGGAAATGTCTAATAAAATGTCCGACATCCCTGATTTGCATCAGGGAAATGCAAATCAAAATAACCCTGAGATTCCACCTCACACCAGTCAGAATGGCTAAGATCATAAACTCAGCTGACAGTAGATGCTGGTGATGATATGAAGAAAGAGAAGCACTCCTTCAATGTTGGTGAGATTGTTAGCTGGTACAACCACTCTGGAAGTAAGTGTGGCAGTTCCTCATAAAACTGGACATAGTACTACTTGAGGACCCAGCTACACTATTCCTAGGCATATACCCAGAAGGTGCTCCAACATGTAGTAAAGATATATGCTCCAGTGTGTTCCCAGAAGCCATATTTATAATAGCCAGAAACTGGAAACAGTCCAGATATCCCTCAACAAGTAATGGATACAGAAAATGTGGTACATTTGCACAGTGGTATAATACTTAGCTATTAAAAACAATGAATTCATGAAATTCTTAGGCAAATGGATGGGGCTAGAAAATATTATCCTGAGTGAGGTAACCCAATCACAGAAAATCACACATGGTATGCACTCACTGATAAGTGGATGTTAGCTCAGAAGCTAGGAATACCCAAGATACACCTCACAGACCACATGAAGTTCAAGAAAAAGGAAGACCAAAGTGGATACTTAAGTCCTTTTTAGAAGGGGGAATAAAATTTCCATGGAAGGAGATACAGAGACAAAGTGTGGAACAGACTGAAGGGAAAGCCATGCAGAGACTTCCCCACCTGGGGATCCATCCCACATACAGTTACCAAACTTAGCCATTATTGTGGATGTCAACAAGTGTTTGCAGACAGGATCCTGATATAGCTGTCTCCTGAGAAGCTCTGCCAGTACCTGACAAATATAGAGGTGGATACACTCAGCCAACCATTTGACTGAGCACAGGGTCCCTAATGGATGAGCTAGAGAAAGGACCCAAGCAGCTGAAGGGTTTTGCAGCCCCATAAGAGGAACTACAATGTAAACTAACCAGTACCCCCAGAGTTCCCAGGGACTAATCCACCAACCAAAGAGTACACATGGAGTGACCCATGTCTCAAGCCACATATGTAGTAGAGGATGGCTTGGTCAGATATCAATGAGAGGTGAGGCCCTTGGTCTTATGAAGGCTCGATGCCCCAGTGTAGGGAAATGCCAGGACAGGGAAGCGGGAGTGATGGCTTTGTGAGCAAGAGGATGGGGGATGGGATGGGGAGCTTTGGAGGGGAAATGTGGAAAGGAGATAACATTTGAAATTTAAATACACACACACACACACACACACACACACACACATATATATATATATATGTATATATATATATATATATATATATATATATATATATATATATATATATATGAAGGGTTAACAAAATACTCACAGAAACAAATATGGAGACAATGTGTGAAGCATAGACTAAAGGAAAGGCCACCCAGAGACTGTCCCACCTGGGGATCCATCTCATATACAGTCACCAAACTCACACACTTGTGGATGTCAAGAAGTGCTTGCTGACAGAGCCCGATAAAACTATCTTCTGAGAGTCTCTGCCAGAGCCTGACAAATATAGAGGCAGAGATGCTCACAGCCAACAATTGGACTGAGCACAGGGTCCCCAATGAAGGAGTTAGAGAAAGGACTGAAGGAGCTAAAGGGGTTTGCAACCCCGTAGGAAGAGCAACAATATCAACCAACCAGAGCCCTTTCTGCCAGAGCTCCAAGGGACTAAACCACCAACCAAAGAGAAACATGGAGGGACCCATGCCTCCTATTGCATATGTAGCAGAGTATGTCCTTGTTGGGCATCAATGAGATGAGAGGCCCTTGGTCCTGTGAAGGCTTGATACCCCAGTGTTTGTGAATGCCAGGGTGGGGAAGTGGAAGTGGAAGTGGTTGGGTGGGTGGGGGAAAAACCCTCATAGAAGCAGAAGGAGGGAGGAAGAGATAAACACTTTTAGGGGGAGTATTGACAGGGAAAGTGGATAACATTTGAAATGTAAATAAAGAAAATATCCAATCAAAAAAGAAAAATGGAATACTAGCATCCACAAAAAACAAAAAGCAAAAGAACAAAATAAAGAAAAGCCAAACAAATGAACAGAAGCCCAAGAAAAAATAAAAAACAAGTTACTAAAATGGATCTGAATTATGGTTGCAAATGGAGAGGGTTACTGAGCAAGACTAATTTTGTAATGTTTTGTAATGGGCAGTACCTGAATGAATGAATTTCTGACAGTCACAAACTCTAAATTTACATTTATGCTAATTCACCACAGAAATGGAACTATAACTTTGTGAACTTCTTTGTCTTTTGTAGTTTGCAAGACACATCAAAAAATCTGAAGGCCAGAAGATTCCTAAAGTTGAATTGCAAGTATCAATTTATGGAGTAAAAATTCTCGAACCCAAGACAAAGGTAAGGCTTGTTTATGAGAGCCATGCTGTCTTACTCTTGAACCAGCTGCAATTACATCTGTTCTTGCTGATATTAAAGCTTATTACTAACTTGAAATAGTTGGTTCTTGGTGATTTATTTAAATATGAGCAGGAATTTGGGGAAAGGGAACAGCCTTTGGAATCTTGAAATTGTCTATTCTGCAGCCTGTGTCCCACACCTAATAACTTATATAAAGTATATTCAGTAGCAGTAGCACCCATATTTAGAGATTTCTTTTTCTTATTATTAAATTTATTTATTTATTCACTTTTAATTGGATTACAATCCAATATTAGCCCTTCCTCTTCTCCCAGTACCTCCTCACCCAATTCATTCCCCTATTCTACCTTATCCTTTTCTTTTGAGAACAGGAAGCTCCTCTCTTGGTGTTATACTTCTCCCTGCCACCACCTGCTTGGTCTAGACACATCCTATCTATCCCACTGAGGGCAAACAAGGCTATCCATTTAGCAGTGTCGATCCACAGGCAGGTAAGCAGCAGGCTCAGGGACAACCCTTGCTCCAATTGTTGGGGGGCCTGCATGAAGACCAAGCTGCTCATTTGATACATGTGTGTAGGTCCAGCCTGTGCTTGCCCTTTGGTTAGTGATTTAGTCTCTTGGAGCCCCCAAGAGTCCAGATTAGTTGACTCTTTTTTGGTCTTTCTGTGGAGTCCCTGTCTTCTTCATATCCCTCAATCTTTCTCCCAACTATTCTGTAAGACTCCTGAAGCTCTATCTAGTGTGAATCTCTGCATCTTTTCTTTGGCTGCTGGGTGGAGCCTCTCAGAGGACAGTTATGCTAGGCTCCTGTCTACAAGCATAATGGAGTATGATTAATGGTGTCAGGGATTGATTCTTGCCCATGGGATGGGTCTCAATTTGGGGCAGTCATTGATTGACTGTTCCCTTGCTCCCAGTTCTATCTTTAATCTTGCATATCTTGTAGGCAGGGTACATTTTGGGTCTAAGGCTTTGTGGGTGGGTTACTGACTTCATCCTTCCACTGGAGTTCCTGCCTGGCTACAGGAAGTGGCCACTTCAGGATCCATAGCTTCCACTGCTAGGAATCTCAGATAGAGTCATCCCCATAGACCCTCATGGGCCTCTCTCTATCCAAGATCTCTTGTTTGTCCTAGTAAATTCCCCCACCCCAGTTGATCTCCCTTCTCTTTCCTCTGCTCTCCCTACATATGGTCCCTGCCCTACTCCCCTCACCATTCCCTCCTCCATCCAGTTCCCTCCTTCTATAACCCTCAAAATTTCTATTCACTTTATGTGAAAGATATATATATATATTTCTTTTTTTTTTTTTTTGCTGGGTATGAAAGAAGACAAAAACTATGCAATGTGTTAAAATGTCCCGCCTTGTAGATACATCTGATGCATACGTGTTTTCTATGACTGATACAACAAAATGCCAAAGGCTGGATAACTTAAACAATAGCAATTTATTTCCTTCGATGTTGTGGGCCTAGAACCCCAATATCAATATCCACATATCCACAAGCTCATTTTTTTCTGTGGCCTTTCCTTTGTCTCGGATGGTTGGCTGCTATATCTTTCCATGTACACTGCACTTAATATTCTTTGTCTGTCTTTTCTTCTTTGTTTATTTAGTTTTTAATAAGGGTATGAGATTTAACTTAGAATCCTGCAATGCTTTTATTTAAACTGAAATAACTGTTTAATTGACTTATCTCCAATTGAAAGCAAACCTTAAGACAAACAGGTTTATATGTTAAACATTTATATAATCATATGATGTTAATTAAATACTTATATAATCATATTTATATGATGTATAAATAATTAATATATATAAAATATATCACATATAAATATATAATAGTCTATATTTATATATAATTATATATTAATACATATTAATTATATACAATAATGGGTTTCATTATAAAATTATCATACATATGTACAGTGTATTTTGGCTATAGTTACTCCAATTTTTTTCTTGGTTCCTTCTTACTCCCAACGGTCCCTTCTTTTGCCAAATCAGGCCTCCTTCCATTTTCATCTTTCTCTTTTTCCAAAACATGCTATTATTATTGCTTATAGAAACTAGACAATGAAGGGATATTTACTTTACCATTTGTTGTCCACCCTGAACATATGATCTCTCTCTTCACCATAGATTTTCCACTGCTCACAAGATTTGGGTTAGGACCAATCTTATGCAGGTCATATATAGGTTTTCACAGCTGCTTTGAGTTCAACCTGCATGTTATACCCAGAGCCTCAGTATCCCACAGTTCTCTACCCCTTCCTGCAGGGTTCTTACATCCTTTCTGCTCCATTTTCCATAAGGCTCCCTGATCCTCAAGGGAAAAATATAAGTGTATAATTACAAATGAGCACTCATTGCTTTTCCTCATAATTTTACTATATAAATGAATACAGTGCTGTATAGTATCATATAGTTAAGTTTAAATAGCTACCACTGAACTGCATAAAAAGAAACTTTTATGGCTCAAACTGTTGGCATGAATCTATGGGCAAAAACATAGCTATTTAAGAAGTAACTTAATGATGTGTACATTTAACAAACATCAGTAATTTATTCATTAGGACTTATGACTTCCATGACTATGGGCTTTGACCAGGTTTACAATATTAGAAATTCAATGTCTCCTGTTTTACAGACTTCAAATCCAATCAGAAAATACTTGATTCTCTCTATAACATAGACTTGATACAATTGTGCCTATGGACTTGTCTTGCCTATCCAGTTGATACTACAGCATATAACGGTTGTATTAAGAAAGACTGCATGACAATTCTACCTTAGCAGCCTGCACAGCACCTGATGACACTATGAGAACAAGCCAGTAGGATTGACGCTCCCAGCCAATGTCCAGATTGATTGTTTTCATGTCCTGAGAGAGAAGCATCCTCAGCTATAGCGTCTTACCATCTAGTTCTGCTGGACACCAAACAAGTGGTAATCATCTGATAATTTGGGGATTCTAAGGGGAATCCTTGACCAACAACTCACAGAGAGGTACTCTATGTCTGATACAGGGATTTTTATTTAAAAATCTGTCTTCTGGGAGCAGCTTTATCTACATATGCAGGATTATTCCACTTAAACTCATTATTTCTAAATTTTACTTTTAACATTTTACCAATTCCTTATTTCCTTGTGGCATATTTATACACAGTAGTTTTAGTTGATTTTCTCTCAGAATTTCCTTGTTTCTTCCATATCCCTATCACTCTCTCCATTCAATTAATGTCACTGTCAACATTTCCCTTGAAAGTAGAAAGGCCAGAATCATATTGTATATTATCTAACCAAAGAAGTCATGAATCAGATAGTACTCACAATAATTCACCATTGTGAGCAATGAGGCTTAAAGGCCAAATGTAAACATGGTAAAGAGGCTATGGCTAGCTCTATGCTTTATCTGGATATGCTGTGATGAACTGATGCCCATGGAACATAGCTGTATGGAATTGGCTGAAGTTGTACTGTTTGTTATTTGTATTACTAGACTGTGTATATACACTTAGCATGCAGTTTGTGAGATAAGAAATAAAATAAGCAAAAAGCCTTAACTTCATAAGCTCCTTCTTGTTTCACTAAACATTTCTAACACAATCATAGTTTACCATATTGGGAATTAGCTCTTCAGGCAGAAGTAAGGGTAGTACTTGGAATAGTTATGTTACAATTACATGGCAAATTTTCAAAAATAAATTCTAAGTCCCCACATTGCTTAAATTTGTTTCTCAAAATTTATTTTATGTGAATGGGTGTTTGGCTTGCACGTGTGTCTGTGGCACCACCTGCATGTATGGTGCTGATAGAGGCCAGAAGAAGTCCTTGGATCCCTGAAACTAGAGTTTCAGACGTTTGTGAGCTGCCATGCAAGGGCTGAAATCATACTTGGGTCTTCTGGAAGAGGACTAAGTGAAGTGAAGTATCTACTTTACCATCCATCTCTCTACACTCATAATCCTAATCTTTGAATGTATTTATAAATAGTTGAGTCATCTTAGTATGGAAGATCATGTGGTTCCTCTTCCTAGATTCAATGTTATGGAACAATGATGTCCCTCTCAAATTCAAGGCATGAATTTAAGACTTTTTATTATACCTTGTAGTGTTTTCTATTTTACCTCCTCAACTGAACAACAAATAAAGACCTGCAGAGTTCAGTTATAGCTGTTGCAGTATGACAGCTGCCAAGGAGCTAAAATCAAAGACGAGGAGTGATTGGAGAGTGGAAACAGGATTCCAGTGCACCATGAAATATGTGTAGTTTGCTTATATAGAAGGTACTAAAAGTGAGGCTCATTTCCCAAACAGGTACCTTTAGGCATTGGGTAAATGACAGGCACAAAAAGGACAAGAAATGAATAAGCTCAGAGCACCACTATAGCATATGTCTAACCAGTATCTTGCAATCTTCTTAGTTCCTATCAGTGAATTCTTAGGTTGATCTAAATACTTTATTATTATGTACTTAAATATAAATATGATTAAATAGTACATGTAATAAATAGTATATGCACAGATAATTTCTTTAGTCTCCTCAGTTGAATAATAATGTTTTATTCTTAGAAATGTAGACAATATAGAAATGTAGGACACATTTGTCAGTCACTATTAATATGTGTGATAGATTTGTCCATTTGTAAGACTAAGGAAGAGTGCATGTGAATCAGTGTCATCAGTAGATGAGAAAATGGTGGTTGTATATTGTAATTTTTTATTTAATCTGCTTTGTGCTCTATGATTTCAATCTGCCTTTCACAAGAGAATATATTTACGGAAGAATAATGTTGAAAGTTTTCAAAAAGATTCTAGACTCGCAGCGGTGGTCTCCATCTTGCCTCCAGGTCACCAGTAGAGCACCAACAGACGGTCCCAGGTACACAGACTTAATCCGAGACTAACATCACTCGGGAGGAAACCTTCCAGGCTTTTGCCTGTAGCCAGGGCCTGGGCAGCTTGGCAGGCCATCTGTATGCCAACCCAGTTGTGCACCAACCCAGATGGGGGGTCATCTGCCCTGCAGAGTGATCAGCACTTGGATAAGGTCCCTGCAGCATCTGCCATCTGTGCACCCTGCAGTAGCAGACCGGCAGCACCAGGTTCACAGAGACAACCCAAGTGTAGCATTGCTTGGGGGCAGGAAGCATTAGGGCTCCAAGGGCACCCAAGAGTAAGGTAGCACACCAGCAATGTGAGCCAGGGCAAACCCTGACATCCAAAGATGCAGAATTACCCTTACAGGCTCACGGGAGGTTCAAACACCAACCAGTGACAACAAGGCCATCTAACGCCAGAGATAACCAGATGGCAAAAGGCAAAATCGGAACGTTACTAACAGAAATCAAGGCAACATGGCAGCATCCGAACCCAATTCTCCAACAACAGGAAGTCCTGGATACCCCAACACACCAGAAAAACAAGATTTGGATTTAAAATCACTGGTCATGATGGTGCTAGAGAAACACAAGAAGGACATAAACAAATCTCTTAAAGAAATACAGGAGAAAATGGATCAAAAGTTAGAAGCCCTTATGAGGGAAACAAAAAATCAATTAAAGAAATTCAGGAGGAAATGAGTCATAAGATAGAAGCCAATAGGGAGGAAATGCAAAAATCACTTAAAAGAATACAGGAGAACTTGGGTCAACAGGCAGAAGTCATGAAAGAGGAAACATAAAAATTTCTCAAAGATCTACATGAAAACACGAACAAGCAAGTTGAGGATAAGAGCAAAACCACACAGGAACTAAAAACAGAAGTAGAAACAACTAAGAAATCACAAAGGGAGACAACTTTGGAGATAGAAAACCTTGGGAAAAAATCAGGATCCATAGATGCAAATATGGGAAACAGAATACAAGAGATAGAGGAAAGAATCTCAGATGCCGAAGATACCCCAGGAACCATGGACTCAACAATCAAAGAAAATGCAAAATGCAAAAAGCTTGTAACCCAAAACATTCAGGAAATCCAGCACACAATGAGAAGACCAAACCTAAGGATTATAGGTATAGAAGAGAGTGATTTACTACTTAAAGGGCCAGCAAATATCTTCAACAAAATTATGGAAGAAAACTTCCCTAACCTCAAGAGGGAGATGCCCATGAATATACAAGAAGCCTACAGAATTCCAAACAGACTGGACCAGAACAGCAATACCTCCTGTCACATAATAATCAAAACCCCAAATGTACTAAACAAAGAAAGAATATTAAAGGCAGTAAGAGAAAAAGGCCAAGTAATATACAAAGGAAGACCTATCAGAATTACACCAGACTTCTCACCCGAGACCATGAAAGCTAGAAGATCCTGGGCAGATATAATGCAGACTCTAAGAGAGCCCAAATGCCAGCTAAAACTACTATACCCAGCAAAATTCTCAATCACCATAGAGGGACAAACCAAGATATTCCATGACAAAACCAAATTTAAACAATATCTTTCCACAAACCCAGACTTACAAAAGATAATAGGGGGAAATCAGCAATACAAGGAGGGAAACTACACCCGGGAAAAAGCAAGATAGTAACCTTTGATCATCAAACCCAAAAGAAGAAAACCTAACAAATATAAAAAAAAAAACAACAACATCAAAAATGACAAGAAGCCCATACCTAAACATAATAAAAGCAATATACAGCAAACCAGTAGCCAACATCAAACTAAATGGAGAGAAACTTGAAGCAATCCCACTAAAATCAGGGACTAGACATGGCTGCCTTCTCTCTCCATATCTTTTCAATATAGTACTTGAAGTTCTAGCGAGAGCAATTAGACAACATAAGGAAGAAAAAGGGATACAAATTGGAAAAGAAGAAGTCAAAGTATCACTATTTACAGATGATATGATAGTATACTTAAGCAACCCAAAAAAGACCACCAGAGAACTCCTACAGGTGATAAACAACTTGAGCAAATTGGCTGGTGATAAAATCAATTCAAGCAAATCATTAGCCTTACTGTACTCAAAGGATAAGCAGGCTGAGAAAGAAGTTAGGGAAATAACCCCCTTCACAATAGCCACAAACAATATAAAGTATCTTGGGGTGACTCTAACCAAACATGTGAAAGATCTGTATGACAGGAACGTCAAGTCCTTGAAGAAAGAAATCGAAGAAGACTTCAGAAGATGGAAAAATATTTCATGCTCTTGGATTGGCAGGATCAATATAGTAAAAATGGCCATCTTGCCATAAGCAATCTACAGATTCAATGCAATCCCCATCAAAATCCCAAATCAATTCTTCATAGATCTAGAACGAGCAATTCTCAAATTCATTTGGAGTAACAAAAAACCCAGGATAGCTAAAACTATTCTCAACAATAAAAGGACTTCTGGGGGAATCAATATCCCTGACCTCAAGCAGTACTACAAAGCAATTGTGTTAAAAACTGCATGGTATTCATACAGCAACAGGCAAATAGAGCAATGGAATAGAATTGAAGACCCAGAAATGAACCATCCATTGGAAAAAAACATAGCCTTTTCAACAAATGGTACTGGTTCAATTGGAAGTCAACATGCAGAAGAATGTGAATTGACCTAGTCTGATCTCCTTGTACTAAGGTCAACTTCAAGTGGATCAAGGACCTCCACATAAAACCAGACACACTGAAACTAATAGAAAAGAAACTGGGGAAGACCGTGGAGGACATGGGCACAGGGGGAATGTTCTTGAACAGAACAGCAATAGCTTATGCTTTAAGATAAAGAATTGACAAATGGGACCTCATAAAATTACAAAGTTTCTGTAAGACAAAGGATACCAACAGAAGGACAAAATGGCAACCAACAAATTGGGAAAAGATCTTCACCAACCCCACATCTGACAGAGGGCTAATATCCAATATATACACAGAACTCAAGAAGTTAGACTCCATAGAACCAAATAACCCTATCAAAAAATGGGGCACAGATGTAAACAAAGAATTTTCACCTGAAGAAATTCAGATATCTGAGAAGCACCTTAAGAGATGTTCAAAATCATTAGTCATCAGGAAAATGCAAATCAAAACAATCCTGAGATTCCACCTCACACCAGTCAGAATGGCTAAGAATTAAAACTCAAGAGACAACAGGTGCTGGCGAGGATGTGGAGAAAGAGGAACACTCCTCCACTGTTGGTAGGATTGCGAGATGGTACAACCACTCTGGAAATCATTCTGGCGGTTCCTCAGAAATTTGGGCATGACACTTCCAGAGGACCCTTTCATACCACTCTTGCGCATATACCCAGAGGATTCCCCTGCATGCTGTACAGACACATGCTTCACTATATTCATAGCAGCCTTGTTTATAATAGCCAGAAGTTGGAAAGAGCCGAGATGTCCCTCAAAGTAGGAATGGATACAGAAAATGTGGTATATTTATACAATGGAATATTACTCAGCAATTAAAAATAATGAATTTTTGCAATTTGTTGGCAAATGGTTGGATCTGGAAAATATCATCCTAAGTGAGCTAACCCAATCACAAAAGAATACACATGAAATGCAATCACTGATAAGTGAATATTAATGAGCCCAGAAGATCTGAATAATCAAGGCACAATTAGCAAATCAAAAGATTCTGGTGGTGGTGTACACCTTTAATCCCAGCACTTGGGAGGCAGAGGCAGGTGGATTTCTGAGTTCGAGGCCATCCTCGTCTACAGAGTGAGTTCCAGGACATCCAGGGCTACACAGAGAAATCCTGTCTCGAAGAAAAAAAAACAAAAAAAAAACATAAACAAAAAACAATTTAAAAAAAAAACTAAGCTGGGCGGTGGTGGCACATGCCTGTTATCCCAGCACTTGTGAGGCAGAGGCAGGAGGATTTCTGAGTTTGAGGCCAGCCTGGTCTATAGAGTGAGTTCCAGAACAGCCAGGGCTACACAGAGAAACCCTGTCTCAAAAAAATCCAAATCAAAAAAAAAAAAAATTCCCAAAAAGACTGGATCCAGTTTTGTAGAAGAGTATCAGAACAGAGAAATGGTGGTGTGTGTGTGTGGGGGGGGGTGATTGGGGAATGGGCAGAGGGAAGAGGACTTATGGGACATATGGTGAGGGGGGGGACTGGGAAAGGGGAAAGCCCTTGGAATGTAAACAGAGAATATAGAAAAAATGATTCTAACAAATAGTTTAGATATCATATCGTTTATCCCTCTTTCTTGGTTTTTAGCCACTTGGTGTGCCCTCCCTTAATAAGCCAATAAGCACTGTTTGCCATTGCTCTGAGCTGCTTCACTGGCTTTTGATTTTTTGCCCAGAAATGCAAAGACATTTTTCATTTAACTTGTAAATATGAGAATAGAAATACAACAACAAAGCAAAAGGAAAGAGGGAAGAAAAGAAGCATAGTAATAGATGATTATAATCCAGTTAAAAATCAAAATAGACTTTAAATCAGTTTTATCATAGAAGAAAATAGAGTAAAGGCGGGATGGACAAGAGTCTGGAGATGTTTACCTGTTGTTATTTTTGTTATTTGAGAACCCTGTTTTCTGCCAGTGAGGACTACTCACTGCCAGCCTGTCAGTCTCTCATTCTCTTTCCTAAGTTATTACAGTCAAAATTCTATGCTTTTCACAAGTAAACTCCATTAGTAAAATGTCAGTACAACAGAGTTTGATGGAACAACATTGGTGAATTTACTTTTGATCCTTCTAGACAGCCTCACTGAGATCATTGATATCAGTGTTCATCCTTGTCTCAGACCCTCAGCTCATATGTTGAACAGCCATTCTTTTTTATTAGATATTTGCTTTATTTACATTTTAAATGTAATCCCTTTCCTCTTTACCCTTTCCAAAAATACCCTATCCCATCCCCCCTCTCCCCTGCTCACCCTCCCCCAATTTCCTGACTTGTATTCCCCTATTCTGGGGACTCGAGCTTTCACAGGACCAATGGCCTATCCTTTCACTGATGTCTGAAATGGCAACCTTCTGCTACATATATAGCTGGAGCAATGGGTCCCTCCATGTATCTCTTTGGTTGGTGGTTTAGTCCCTGGAAGCTCTGGAGATACTGGTTGGTACATACTATTGTTCCTCCTGCAGGACTGCAAACCTCTTCAGCTCCTTGGGTCATTTCTCTAGCTGCTTCATTGGAGACCGTATACTCAGTCTCTTGGTTGGCTGTGACACATGGGTATTTTGATCCATCTTTGATCCACACTTTGGTCTTCCTTCTTCTTGAACTTCATGTGGCCTATGAGTTGTATCTTGGGTATTCAGAGCCTCTGGGTTAATATCCACTTATCAACAAGTGCATACCATGTGTGATCTTTTGTGATTAGGTTACCTCACTTAGGATGATATTTTCAAGCCCCATCCATTTGTGTAAAAATTTCATGAATTAATTTTTTTAATAGCTGAGTAGTACTCCATTGTGTAAATGTACCACATTTTCTGCATGCATTCCTCTGTTGAGGGACATCTGGGTTCTTTCCAGCTTCTGGCTATTATAAATAAGGCTGCTATGAGCATAGTGGAGCATGTGTTCTTATTACATGTTGGAGCACCTTCTGGGTATACATCCAGGAGTGGTATATCTGGGTTGTCAGGAAGTACTATGTCTAATTTTGTGAGGAACCACCAAACTGATTTCCAGAGTGGTTTGACCAGCTTGCAATCCCACCAGCAATGGAGTAGTTTTCCTCTTCCCCCACATCTCCAGCATTTGCTGTTCCCTGAATTTTTGATCTTGGCCATTCTTACTGGTGTGAGATGGAATCTCAGGGTTGTTTTGATTTGCTTCTCCTTAATGATTAAGGATATTGAACATTTCTTAAGTGTTTCTCAGCCATTTAGTATTCCTCAGTTGAGAATTCCTTTTTTTAGTCTCTTTATTTTATTTTATTTTAGTCTCTTATTTATATTTTACATTTGAGAAAACAAAACCTCAGAAAAATTAGACCTGCTCAGTCTTTGCCTGCCAACACCTTTCTCTTGCAGAAGATTTTATTTTATTTTTATATTTTATTAGATATATTCTTTATTTACATTTCAAATTATTTCCCTTTCCTGGTTTCCCCCTCCCCAAAAGTCCCATAAGCCTTCTTCCTTACTGCTGTTTCCCAATCACCCCCTCCTGTTTCCCTGTCCTGGAATTCACCTACACTGCTCCTTCAAGCCTTTCCAGGACCAGGGGCATCTCGTTCCTTCTTCTTGGGCATCATTTGATATGTGAATTTTTTCTTGGGTATGCCGAGCTTCTGGGCTAATATCTACCTATCAATGAGTGCATACCATGTGTGTTCTTTTGTGATTGGGTTACATCACTTAGGATGATATTTTCCAGTTCCCCCATATGCCTAAGAATTTCATGAATTCATTGTTTTTAATAGCTAAGTAGCATTCCATTGTGTAACTATGCCATATTTTCTGTATCCATTCCTCCGTTGAAGGACATCTATGTTCTTTCCAGCTTCTGGCTATTATAAATAGGGTTGCTATGACATAGTGGAGCATGTGTCCTTATTACATGCTGGGGAATCCTCTGGGTATATGCCCAGGAGTGGTATAACATGGTCCTCTGGTAGTATCATGCCCAGGTTTCTGAGGAATTGCCAGACTGATTTCCAGAGTGGTTGTACCAGCTTGCAATTCCACCAGCAGTGGAGGAGTGTTCCTCTTTCTCCACATCCTCACCAGCACCTGCTGTCTCCTGAGTTTTTTATCTTAACCATTCTGGCTGGTGTGAGGTAAAATGTTAGGGTTGTTTTGATTGCATTTCCCTGATGACTAAGGATGTTGAACATTTCTTTAGGTGCTTCTCAGTCATTCGATATTCCTCAGGTGAAAATTCTCTGTTTAGCTCTGTACCCCATTTTTAATAGGGCTATTTGGCTCTCTGGAGTCTAACTTCTTGAGTTCTTTGGATATATTGGATATTAGCCCTCTGTCAGAAATAGGGTTGGTAAACATTTTTTCCCAATTTGTTGGTTGCCTTTTTGTCCTACTGACAGTATCCTTTGACTTACAGAAACTTTGTAATTTTATGAGGTCTCATTTGTCAATTCTTGATTTTAGAGCATAAGCTATTGGTGTTCTATTCAAGAAATTTTCCACTGTGCCCATGTGCTCAACGCTCTTCCCTAGTTTCTTTTCTGTTAGTTTCAGTGTATCTGGTTTTTATGTGGAGGTCCTTGATTCAGTTGGAATTGAGCTTAGTACAAGGAGATAAGAGTGGATCAATTTTCATTCTTTTGCATGCTGACCTCCAGTTGAACCAGCACCATTGATTGAAAAGGCTATCTGTTTTCCACTGGATGGTTGTAACTCCTTTGTTAGAGATCAAGTGACCATAGATGTGTGGGTTCATTTCTGGGTCTTCAATTCTATTCCATTGATCTACCTACCTGTCACTGTACCAATACCATGCAGTTTTTATCACTATTGCTCTGTAATATAGCTTGAGGTCAGGAATGGTGATTCTACCAGCAGTTCTTTTATTGTTGAGTTCTTATATTCTGGATTTTTTGTTACTGCAGATAAATTTGAAAATTGTTCTTTCTAACTCTATGAAGAATTGAATTGGAATTTTGATGGGGATTGCATTGAACCTGTAGATTCCTTTCAGCAAGATGGCCATTTTTACTGTATTAACCCTGCCAATCCATGAGCAGGGGAGTTCTTCCATTTCTTAAGATCTTCTCTTTCTTTTTCACAGTCTTGAAATTCTCATCATACAGATTTTTTTTTACTTTCTTGGTTATGGTCACACTAAAGTGTTTATTATTTGTGAATGGTTTCATTTTCTTAATTTCTCTCTCACCCTGTTTATCCTTTAAGCATAGTAAGACCAATAATTTTTTTGAGTTAATTTTATATCCTACTACATTGCTGAAGTTGTTTCTCAGGTTTAGGAGTTCTCTGGTGGAATTTTTGGGGTCACTTAAATATACTATCATATCATCTGCAATAGTGGTACTTTGACTTCTTCCTTTTCAATTTGTATCCATTTGACCTCCTTTTATTGTCTAATTGCTTTGGATAGAGCTTCCAGTACTTTATTGAACAGATAGGGAGAGAGTGGGCAGTCTTGTATAGTCTTTGATTTCACTGGGATTACTTCAAGTTTCTCTCCACACATTAGTCATACAGTATAGTTCTCATGTAATAGTGAAGCTCACAAAATAACTGTTCCCTTGGGAAGCATTGTTATAGATTAACTTAGCACTTATTACTAATGACATTTAAGTTCTCATTTACAGTCTAATGAACAATGTAGAAATAAGAACAATCAATTAAATCAAAACATTCATGCATGCTTATCCTTTAGGGACTGAATTATCTTGCTTGGGATGATATTTTCTGGTTCCATCCTTTTGCCTGCAAAACTTAGGATGCCCTTGCTCTTAATAGTTGAGTAGTATTCCATTGTGTAATGAACCACATTTTCTGTATCCATCCTTTTGTCATGGGACATCTGGGCAGTTTCCAGCTTCTGACTGTCACAAATAAGGCCAGTATGAACATAGTAGAATATGGGTCCCTGTGGCATGGTATGGCATCTTTTGGGCATAATCCTAAGAGTGGTATAGCTAGGTCTTCAGGTAGATCGATTTCCAATTTTCTGATTTTCAATCAAAACTCCAGATTGATTTTCAGAGTGGTTGTACCAGTTTGCAATCCTACCAGCAATGGAGGAGTGTTAGCGAAGATTTTTCCCAACCTGTAGATTGCCTATTTGTCTTATTTACTATGTCCTTTGCTTTACAGAAGCTTTCCAGTTTCATGAGGTCCCATTTGTCAATTCTTGATCTTAGAGAATGAGCCATTGGAGTTGTGTTTAGGAAATTTCCCCATGTGCAAATGAGTTCAAAGTTCTTTCCTTGATCTCTTCTATTAGATTCAATGTATCTTGTTTTATATTGAGGCCCTTGATCCACTAGAACACATAGAAACCACCATTCACCATGGCCAGTAGGCTTTACCCAGGGATGCAAGGATGGTTTAATATATGAAATTCCATTAATGTAATCCACTATATAAACAAACTCAAAGAAAAAAATCACATGAACATCTCCTTTGATGCAGCAAAAGCATTTGACAAAATATAACACCTCTTCATGTTAAAGTATTAGAAAGATCAGTAATTCCGGGCCCATACCTAAACATAATAAAAGCAATTTACCACAAACTAACAGCCAATATCTAATTAAATGGAGACATACTTGAAGCAATCCCACTAAAATCAGGGACAAGACAAGGATGCCCACTCTCCCCATATCTATTCAATATAGTACTTAAAGTGCTACCTAGAATAATAAGACAGCAAAAAGAGATCAAGGGGATACAAATTGGCAAAGAAAAAAATCAAAGTATCACTATTTGCAGATGATATGGTAGTATACATAAGCGACCCCAAAAATTTTGTCAGAGAACTTCTCCAGGTGATAAACAACTTCAGCAAAGTGGCCAGATGTAAAATTAACTCAAATAAATCAGTAGCCTTTCTTTATACAAATGATAAACAATCTGAGAAAGGAATTAGAGAAACAACTCCCTTCACAATAGCCACAAATAATATAAAATATTTTGGGGTAACTCTAACCAAGCAAGTGAAAGACCTGTATGATAATAACTTCAAGTCTCTCCAGAAAGAAATCGAAGAAGATCTCAGAAAATGGAGAGGTTTTCCATGCTCAGGGATTGGTAGAATTAACATAGTAAAAATGGCCATCCTACCAAAGGCAATCTATAGATTCAACACAATCCCATCAAAATCCCAGCAGAATTCTGCAAAGACATGGAAAGAACAATTCTCAAATTCTTCTGGAAAGGCAAAAAACCCAGAATAGGGATGACAATTCTTAACAATAAAAGAACTTCAGGAGGAATCATCATCCCTGACCTTAAGCTTTACCACAGAGCAATAGTGATAAACACTGCATGGTATTAGTCCAGAGAAAGACATGTTGATCAATGGATTAGAACTGAAGACCCAGAAATAAAATCGCACACTTATGGACATATGATCTTTGACAAAGAAGCCAAAAGTATACAATGGAAAAATGAAAGCATCTTCAACAAATGGTGCTGGTCTAACTGGCTGTCTGTAGAAAAAATGAAAATAGACCCAAATTGGTTATTTATTTTTATACATAGTAGAAGCCCTCATTCAGTCATATCCAGGCAGGTGTGTTATCAACTCTATGCTACCAAAGTTGCAAGGATTTGATTTCAAAATAGAAAGGGCTCAGGGGTGAATGAAACAAAAACACCTGATAGTTAATGGAAAAAACATGTCTGGTTATTTCTGGGGCTTGGGGAACTTGTGTATATATGGTTCTGTTCTAGACTACAGTGTTTGTTATTAACAGAATCATAAAATACAAAGAATTAGACACAATTTGGTCTTTTTATATCAACTTTGAAACAACTTTTAATCTTTTGCAGCTCGATATTCTCTTAGGTAAATGTTCGTTTTAAAGAATATGTTTTTGCTTGTTTGGTTGGTTCGTTGTTTAGGATTCTTTGTGGCCCAGAAACCCAGTGAAGCTCTGATCCTCTTGCAATCCAGCATGTGCTGGTGTGTGTGCTATTGCAGTAAGTCAGGAGTTCCACATCCATTTTGTATTTAATTACATTTGGGGTATGTGCAATGATAAGAGCAAGGCTTGACAAATGTATACTATACTTTCAAAACTATAAGATATATTATTAACACAGATGACATTCTAGAATGTGAAAGAAAATACCATAAACTATATTTTCATTCATGTTCACAGGAAGTTCAACACAACTGCCAGCTACATAGAATATCATTTTGTGCCGATGATAAGACTGACAAGAGGATATTCACTTTCATATGCAAAGATTCCGAGTCGAATAAACACTTGTGTTTTGTATTTGACAGTGAAAAGTGTGTAAGTATGCCAGATGTTTTAGGGTGGTTTGTTCTCTTTTACAAGCCATGGATTGTCTTGTTTCCAACATTAACAAAGTATTTGGAAATGAGTAAGGCCTGCAAACATTTAAGTGCACTAATAGATTCATCCTGTCATGAGAACGGTCTTTAGGATTCATCCTAACTCAATCTTATGTTCATTAGCAAATGCTTGCATGCAAATTTCTTTTATTAGAGCATCATGGCTACTTTGCTTATTTGTTTACATTAATCTTAAAATCATTTAGTTTATTTTAAATCTTAATCTAAAAGTTATTGAGTAACATCTGCATGATGAAAAGAGGAACTGAGCAAAATGAGTTTTTCTGGAATATGATGAATTTAGTGAAGAAAAGTATTTTAATTTACAGAATAGATGCTATTTAGCTTTTTAAAATTTTTCCAATTCTTTGAAAATTGTTTTTTGAAGCTTTTTATTCAGAACATTTCATATAATGCAAATAGTGGTATTGAGTCCCCTTCTGAGTGTGTGTGCACATGTGCATGTGTGTGTGCTGTAAATGAAAATTTGAAGTTCTTAGCAAGTGAGGACATTTAGGAAATTCTGAGTCATGTCCTAATTTCTTAATCACCCAACATCTTACGGAAAACTCTTTGTCTCTCTTACAAGTAGAAGCTAACTTTATTCATAACCAAGTATGAGTTCCGTTATAAAATCTAAGATGTGAGCGCATATTGTAGCCATTAATGGTGTCAGTAGAAAAACATCCAGCCTCAGCAACACTGTTGGATTAAACTGAAAATAGAACTCATCATATTTAGATTCTATTTTTTCCTTGTTCTCAAAAATAGAAAATTACTATATCCCCATTAGGTATTTTGTTCCCCTGTCTTTACCACATGGTCTTTTTGAGAATAAATACTTCTTTATTTCATATATATTTCTTCCATCAGGTAGATAATAGATGCCCAGTAATTTTATTTTCTGATACAAAATGCAATGTTGAAAATTAACCAAAGCAGCTAAGTTATTTTTTATATCATTTAAATTTTATAGTTTTTAAAAAGGAAGTTCCCATTGTGGCTACAAAGCATCATAAGATCTATTCAAAATTTTGTAAAGAATACAGAACATCTCATCTGAGAAATATGCTTATCAGTACAAGTCAGAATTCCCTAGACAAGAAGGAACTTTATATAGTGACAACATTAGTTTTTAAGTTTTTTCTATCATATAAATGCACCATTGTTACATTTTCTTATGTTTTCACTACTTGCTATTTGCAGATAATTTTGTTTGACCAAGAATATTAAAGCTGATATTCTTAAAATAATTATTTTAAGATACAACATTATGTTTCAATATGTAGCAAAGTAATTTAATGTTATTCCATTCATTGCCTTGAACATGGAAATCAACATAGTTGGTGTTCTCTGAAGTTGTTCATAATTAAATTTCATAACAAATATAGTATTGTTATAGTTTTGTGCTAATTTATAATCTCTCCTTGATACCTATCTATATCTTTGATATGATCATAAAGCAAAAGTGTGTTTCTCATACAGCTACATCACATTGTAAAAATTACATATTTTTAACCACCAAGGCATTTTCTTATAACTTAATTGTTGAATTTATATGGAAGGCACACTATAAATATAAGTACCTACCTTTAGAAAAAGAATGAAAAGAATTAAAGGATAAAACCCTGCCATTTGACCTACTGATAAGGAGGTTTTACCACATGTGTCAGAGGAAGACATTATAGAAGGAATAAGGATTTCTAAAGTATCAGGGAAGCTGAAAGTATTGTGGAATGCATGCATAGAAAAAAAGATAAAGAGAAAAGGAAATATATTAATGCTTTTCTGAGTAATTCTCAAAATGGGCTGACATATATCATACAAAGCCACATGAAGTAGTTCAGTAAGCTATTGCACAAGGACCCTGAAATTTTGGGAAAGAAATATGTACTATCTCCTTAAAGAAATAATTATTCAATCTCTTCAACATGGATTAAGGGAAACACATGTTTCTATGGGTGGACACTTTGTCTCCAAAAATACTTTGTTTTTCAGGCTTGAAAATGTTTAATAGTAGGCAAACTAGAAGTCAACATGAAAAGTGTAAATTGAGAGAAAATCAAGTTTTAGGTATTAAAAATAATTGAACATTACATAATAAACCATGACTCTTTATACATGTAACAGAAACCACAAAATACTCAACCAAGTACTCTGTGGAATTCATTGAGAAATAGGAATATCCACAATTACAAAGAAGGCTTTCTGATGGATATAAAATGAAGGGTTATTTTACTGGGTACTTCTTATGTGAGTATGAGATGCATAAAAGTAATTCTGCATGGTATTGGTACAGTTACAGGCAGGTAGATCAATGGAATAAGATTGAAGACCCAGAAATGAACCCACACACCTATAGTCACTTGATCTTTGACAAAGGAGCTGAAACCACCTAGTGGAAAAAAGATAACCTTTCAGCAAATGGTGCTGGCTCAAATGGAGGTCAGAATGCAGAAGAATGCGAATTGATCCATTCTTTTTTTTTTTTTATGTTGAACATTCTTTTTTTATTTTCTATATTCTATGTTTACATTCCAAAGGCTTTCCCCTTTCCCAGTTCCCCCCTCCCTATGTCCAATAATTCCTCTCCCCCCAACTATTCCCCAATCATTCCCCCTCCCCCCACAGATTCTCTACAAAACTGGATCCAATCTTTCCAGGCCCAGGGTCCTCTCCTTTCTTCTTGGGAATCATTTGACTTGCTAATTTAATTGTGCCTTGAGTATTTAGGGCTTCTGGGCTCATTAATATCCATTTATCAGTGATTGCATTTCATGTGTATTCTTTTGTGATTGGGTTAGCTCACTCAGGATGATATTTTCCAGGTCTAACCATTTACCTACAAATTGCATGAATTCATTATTTTTAATTGCTGAGTAGTATTCCATTGTAAAATATACCACATTTTCTGTACCCATTCTTCCTTTGAGGGATATTTGGGCTCCTTCCAATTTCTGGCTATTATAAACAAGGCTGCTATAAACATAGTGGAGCATGTGTCTTTATTGTATGCAGGGGAATCCTCTGGGTATATGCCCAGGAGTGGTATGCCAGGGTCCTCTGGAAGGAACATGCCCAATTTTCTGAGGAACCACCACACTGATTTCCAGAGCGGTTTTACCATTTTGCAATCCCACCAACAGTGGAGGAGTGTTCCTCTTTCTCCACATCCTCGCCAGCATTTATTGTCTCTTGAGTTTTTAATCTTAGCCATTCTGACTGGTTCTTATCTCCTTGTACTAAGCTCAACTCCAAGTGGATTAAGAACCACCTCTTAAAACCAGACACACTGAAACTAATAGAAAAGAAACTGGGGAAGACCCTTGAGGACATCAGCACAGGGGGAAATTTCCTGAACAGAACACCAATAGCTTATATTCTAAGATCAAGAATTGACAAATGGGACCTCATAAAATAATAAAGTTTCTGTAAGGCAAAAGTCACTATCAAAAGGACAAATCGGCAACCAACAAACTGGGAAAAGATCTTCACCAACCCTACATCTGACAGAGGGCTAATATCTAATATGTACAAAAAACTCAAGAAGTTAGACCCCAGAAAACCAAATAACCCTATCAAAAAATGGGGTACAGAGCTAAACAAAGAATTTTCACCTGGGGAACTTTGGATGGCTGAGAATCACCTTAAGAAATGTTCAACATCATTAGACATTAGGGAAATGCAAATCAAAACTACCCTGAGATTTCAGCTCACACCAGTCAGAATGGTAAAGATTAAAAATTCAGGAGACAGCAGGTGTTGGTGATGTGGAGAAAGAGGAACACTCCTCTACTGCTAGTGGGATTGCAAGCTGGTACTACCACTCTGGAAATCAGTTTGGCGGTTCCTCAGAAAACTGGGCACTACACTTCTGGAGGACCCTCCTATACCACTCCTGGGCATATACCCAGAGGATTCCCCAGCATGTAATGAGGATAATGGTCCACTATGTTCATAGCAGTCCTATTTATAATAGCCAGAAGCTGGGAAGATCCTAGATGTCCCTCAATGGAGGAATGGATACAAAAAATGTGGTATATATATACAATGGAGTACTATTCAGCCATTAGAAACAATGAATTCATGAAATTCTTAGAGAAATGGATGGAGCTGGAGAACATCCCACTAAGTGAGTTAACCCAGTCTCAAATGAACATTCATGGTATGCACTCATTGATCAGTGGATATTAGCATAGAATCTTGGAATACCCAAGACACAATCCACATATCAAATGATGTCCAAGAAGAAGGAAGGAGTGGCCCCTGGTTCTGGAAATGCTCAATACATCAGTGTTGGGGAATACCAGAACAGGGAAGTGGGAAGGGGTGGATGGGGAAACCGGGGGAGGGAAAAGGGCATATGGGACTTTTGGGGAGCGGGAAGCCAGGAAAGGGGAAATCATTTGAAATGTAAATGAAGAATATATCGAATAAAAGAAAAGAAAACTAAATTTTCTAGCCCAATAATCCACCCTAACATGGTTTGTTAATAATCAAATCTGAAAGCTGATTTATTTTCATTCATATTTTTTTTAAATATCCTAAATTATGGATCCAATTCTTGAGCTACTAAACACCATTCAATTACCTTTTTCTGACAAAGAGTGTCTGTAAGCCATAAAAATAACTTTAGCTAATAATATTATTGGAGATATGTTTACAATAAGACTGACATTTACTATTTTGATCAAAGTATCTACGTTGTTCAATTGCTAGATATATTTAGGACTATTGATATTTTTATAATGCTGACTGAATCAGAAAATAAAATCCAGTCTTGTTTTACTTTTTTAAATAATTTAAAAGGATAAGTAATGTAGCTCAGTTAATAGCATGGTTTCCTAGCTGGTGTGAGGCCCTGCTTTCATTTGCCAGCACTGCGTAGATCTGATATATTGGTCAGTGTCTTTAATATCAGCACTCTGAAGACAAGGCACAGTGAAAATCAGAGTCCTACTAAAACTAAAGCTTAAGATAACATTGACATGAAAGACCATGTCCAGTTTAGTGTGAGTCCGTATGAATGGGATGAATCATTGATTTAAAATTTGTCTAGAAAAGAAAAGTTGATATTAGAGGAAGAAAATTGAAGCCCATCATTTAAAAAAATGGGATTCTTGTTTATAATAGCCAGAAATTGGAAGGAGCCCAAATATCCCTCAAAGGAGGAATGGATACAGAAAATGTGGTATATTTATACAATGGAATACTACTCAGCAATTAAAAATAATGAATTCATGCAATTTGTAGGTAAATGGTTAGACCTGGAAAATATCATCCTGAGTGAGCTAACCCAATCACAAAAGAATGCACATGAAATGCAATCACTGATAAGTGGATATTAATGAGCCCAGAAGCACTAAATACTCAAGACACAAATAGCAAGTCAAATGATTCCCAAGAAGAAGAAAGGAGAGGACCCTGGGCATGTAAAGATTGCATCCAGTTTAGTAAAGAAACCGAGGGGGGAGGGGGAATGATTGGGGAATAGTTGGGGGGGGGAGAAGAACTATGGGAACTATGGTGGGTGGGAACTGGGAAAGGGGAAAGCCTTTGAAATGTAAACATAGAATATAGAAAATAAAAATAACTAAAAAAAATAAAAAAAGAAAAAAAAACAAAAAAAATGGGATTCATTATGATAAACTCTCAGAAGGAAAAACTAATAATATTATTTCTTCATGCTTTCTCCATCCTACCCCCATATTGAAGTGTTGGAAACTCCATAGTTCTTTCTGTAATTGTTCCATGGTTTCTACTATCTAATGAGAACCTCAGACAAACTTATAATTTTACAAAATTGCATCTTAATTATATGCCTTGTAGGAATGTTAATCATCCTGTCCTCAGAGCCATTATGGAAACTAAATTCATACCATGCATAGACTTTTTATAACAGCTGCATGTTCATAAGAAATTAGGTGTTTTAAAAAGTTGTTATGGATAGTTTACATGAAGTTGAATCTATTGTTTGTGAATCAATAATGTTTAATTTGAATTATCCTTTATACTGCACATATTAAATATTTGAGAAAAGCATGTGATCTTTTTAAATAGAAAGAGATCTTCCATAGTCTAAAAGGTAGGAAACTAGCACTGGAGAGTTGACTGGCTGCTTTTCCAAAAGTTCAGGGTTCAATGCCCTGAACCCACATGATAGCTCACACAATCTCTAACTCCAGTTCCAGGTAACCTTGCTGGCCTTTGGGGATACTAGCATGCATGTAATATCCAGATATACCTGAAGACAAGACATCAATATGCATGAGACATGTTTTAGTTAAAAATAAAAGGTAGGAAGTTAACCATCATAAAAAATAGATATCATTCCTGAGTATGTGATAGGGAGGTGGGTAGGATATGCATGACCTGGAGGAGGTTGAAAACATGATCAAAATCTAGTATATGAAATAAAAAATAGAGTAGGTCCTATCATTTGTTATACAAATTTAAAAGCATAATATCCTAATATTATTTGAAATTAGAAACAATGATATATGAAGAATCTAACATATCATAACTACTTTTATAACATTTTAATATTACAAATATTCTAAGAATCTAATACCACAGAATTTCATTGCATGTTTTTAATTTAATTGTTTGTTTGTACTTCTTTCTCTCTCCCTTTGTATGTGTGTGTGTGTGTGTGTGTGTGTGCGCGCGCGCGCGCGAGTGCATGTGCGTGTGTGTATGTGTTTACTATGTATGTGTGTAGATATGCATTTGCAATGTCACAAATGTGGCGGTCAATGGACAATCTGCAGGAGTTGGTTCTCTCCACTATGTAACTTTCCTGGTTGAATTGAGGTTGTCAGAATTGGCAGCAAGCACCACCACCATTTTGTTGAACTTATAGGTTTGGTTTTTTGCGTTTTTGTTTTTATTTTAAACATAGATTTTTAACTTGACTCTTTGAGAAAATGGCAGTTTCATATATTTAATACTTTTAATATAGCTTATTGTGATTGCTTTTTCATAGCTCTCTTTCCTTTGAGAAAATAGAGATCTCAATGATTTATGCATACATTTTACATTTTTATTTTGTATAGCAAAAGTCCTTCTTTAATGCTTTGTTTTGGATAGTTCATAATCGATAAAAAGTATGACGATGTCAATTTGTTAAAGGGGAATGCTTCTAATATTTAACATTAGCCTTATTTTCCTATCATTAAAAACAGGAATTTATCTTATTAAATATAGCATTTGTCAGTGCCAACACCTTTTTAAGATTCTTTGTGTTAGTTAAGTAAGTCTCTTTTTCATGAATGCTTTATGCAAATGTCATGAAATGTAGAAATTTAGATGAAGAAGGAATGAGCTGGTGGACTTTGGATATCTATAACACTTTTTTCTTGATAGAATGTATACCAGGTTCAAGTCAGAAGATGGCTATACTTTGTTCCATTATTATAATCACACAAAAATATCAACTGTTTACCATCACCGAAAATTAGAAGCTCTCATAATATTTTACATTTTGATCATCTCATCTGTTTAAGATCTGACCCTTGGAAAGTGCTCACTCCTCTGAGGATTGCAAACCAAGTGGATCTACTTGCTCTATTGGAAATGGCTTCCCTGGAGTTTTCCTTGGACCCCACCAAGGAGGCTTCAATCATGTTACCTACTCAGAGTATAAAAACCCTCTCACTAGGAAAAGAAAACAATAGGCAAACAAGAGAATTCCCAGACTCTAGTTAAATGCTTATATTTAATTGGTAGTAGGTATTTAAGGGAGGGAGAAAAACAAGAGAAAGCTCTTCAGTTTAAATAGAGCAGGCAGCATAGGCAACTTGCACAACTTTGTCACTTTAGTAACTGTTCACTGATGGCCTCCTTGCACACTTGATTTTATTCTTGAGGATGAAGGGGTTACCAGATTCTTATGCCAGTGCAGAATACTTCCTTGCCTATTAAGGATCTAGCCCTGATCATTATTACCCTCTCAGAGTACTTCCTGTTAATGTCTCCTACTATTTTGGGGGAGATGGGTGTGGTATTAAATCGCAGTTTGATGCTTTATTGTTAACATGAAAATCTTCACTGTGTGATTTTTACGAAGGCTGAAGAAATTACATTAACAATTGGCCAAGCATTTGACTTGGCATACAGGAAATTTCTAGAATCTGGAGGAAAAGATGTGGAAACAAGAAAACAGATTGCTGGGATGCAGAAAAGAGTGAGTAAGCTAAGCTTCATGTTTCACCTTCGTCTCATGTGCATACTGGGAAGTTTGCATGTCATCAGACAAACTGACAAGGCCTGCCATTAGTTGTCCCTCGCAAAGCAGGAGCTGCTTTCACTGTATCCCTATAATTCTTCCTCCTGGATCCTCTGCACAGTCTTTAACTGTTTTATATTGAATTCCCACAAGAACTTAGTGTTCTCATGTGACTTTGCTTTACTTCCTGATGCTTCTCATGGGGATCAGAGCAGCAGAGGCAGCAGATGCTGGGTAAGTGGTTTCCCATGAAGATCATATTCCTCTGTAATTCAATTATGCCCTTTCTCCACCCTTCAGAGTCTTGGTGAGCAACTTTGTCTTGTGGTTGTACTCCAAGATTATGGGTATAAATTGTACAGCTCAACAAGTAAATTCAGCAGTGAACATTAGGAACATAAAATTTACACACACAAGAATCTTTTTTAATTTGATGTCTAAGATCTTCTGATATTTTCCTAGCTTTTTCAAATCATTGTCTTCCTTTTGAGCAAGATAATATTTGAATTTTAATAGAATAAAATGCTATTTGCTAAAGTAGCTGAGATAACAACCAATATTTTCCAAGAAAAAAATAATCCTGAAAGTTATTTAATAATCTTTTGATTTTTTTAGATCCAAGACTTAGAAACAGAAAATATGGAACTTAAAAATAAAGTACAAGATTTAGAAAACCAGTTGAGAACAACTCAAGTGTCCTCATCTCCAGTAAGTACAAAGAGTAAGTGTGTGATGTTCTGACGTCAACACCTACTGATTATGAATACTGCACTAATTCAAATCATATTTTTTGGTCAGCAACAAAACTGAATATGGGTAGAGAGGAAGATGAGTCAGGAGGGTGATTTTTCATATTTAAATTTCATGGACAGTTCAAAACACAATTGTTTTCACAGAATTCTTTTATAAAACACTTCAACTCTCACTTTGATCGTAAGGTCTAACACACTTTCTCCCTTTGTGGCAAACTCTGTCTTTCATTCAGTCTGGTTACTGTTTACTGGGGTTAGACACAATAGCCATGCAATCTGGTCCTACAGTGCTGAACCTTGCTTTAGGAAATAGACCAAGTCCAAGACCATGTACTGGACTACACTTGCTTCAGACACCAAAATGAAACAAATGTTCAGACATTATGTAAGCATTTGTCATGGAATTATTTGTGTCTGATCTGTTCCATTTTGAAATCTTTTCCTCAGTTCCTGGGATATCATTATTAAGTGATTTTGGCAAAAGCTATTATTTTTTAGAGAAATATACTTTACTTTTTATTTTTGTAAATTTTTTATTCATTATTTTGTTTATTTACATTTCAATGTTATCCCCCTTCCCCCTGACTCCACAAGGGTGCTCCCACACTCACACACCCAGTCTTGACCCACCATCCTATCATTCTCCAACACTGGGGCATGAAGCCTTCACAGGACCAAGGGTCTCCCCTCCCTTTGATGCCAGACAAAGCCATCCTCTGCTACATATGGAGCTAGAGTCATGGGTCTCTCCATGTGTTATTTGGAAGGTAGTTTAGTCCCTGGAAGCTCTGGGGGGGGCTGGTTGGTTGATATTGTTGTTCTTCCTATGGGTTTGCAAAGCCCTTCAGCTCCTTCAGCCCTTCCCCTAATTCCTTCATTGGGGTCCCCATACTCAGCTGTATCAGTAAGGCTCTGGCCTGGCAAAGCCTTGCCAGAGACATCCATATCAGACTCCTGTCTGCTAGGACTTCTTGGCATCAGCAACAGTGTCTGGGTTTGGTTTCTGCATATGGTATGGATCCCCAGGTGGGGCAGTATCTGGATGGTCTTTCCTTCAGTCTCTGCTTCGCTCTCTGTCCCTGTATTTCCTTTAGACAGGAAGAAGTCTCAGCTAAAATTTTGGAGATGGGTAGGTGGCCCCATCTCTCAATGGGGGTTGGGGGTAGAACTGGGAGACACATGCCAAACCTCTGGATATGGTCTCTATTAGATATAGTACTACATGAGGACCCAGCTATACCACTCCTGGGCATATACCCAGAAGATACTCCAACATGTAACAAGAACACATGCTCCACTATCTTCAAAGCAGCCATATTTATAATACTCAGAAACTGGAAAGATTCCAGATGTCCCTCAACTGAGGAATGGATACAAAAAATGTATATTTACAAAATGTAGTACTACTCAGCCATTAAAAACAGTGACCCCAATAGAGGAGCTAGAGAAAGGACCCAAGGAGCTGAAGATTTTGCAGTCCCATAGGAGGAACAACAATATGAACCAACCAGACTCCCCAGAGCTCTCAGGGACAAAACCACCAACTGAAGAGTACACACAGAAGGACCCATGGCTCCAGCCACATACGTAGCAGAGGATGACTATGTTGGACGTCAATGAAAGAAGAGGCCCTTGGTCCTGTGATGGCTCGATGCCCCTGTGTAGGGAAATGGCAGGAGAGGGAAGCTGTAGTGGGTGGGTTGGTGAGCAGGGGGATGAGGGAGGGGATAGGGGTTTTTCAGAGGGTAAACCAGAAAAGCAGATAACATTTAAAATGTAAGTAAGGAATATCTAATGAAAAAAACCAATGAATTCATGAAATTCTTAGGTAAATGTATGGAAATAGAAAATATCATCCTGAGTGAGATAATACAGTCACAAACAAACACAACGGGAATGACATTACCTAAAATACCCAAGACAAGAGAGAGAGAAGTATACTTAAAGCTATATTTTTTTCTCACAAAAATGAACCACTAATAATCTTCATTAATGAATGTACTTTATTCACACTAAGTTTAACTTACAACCTGGTTATGTGAGTTGAACCCAACTGTGAGACAAGTAAACTGTTGCAAGAATTTTGACAATTTTCATCTATAGTATATATAATTATATAATTGTATAGACTTAATATCATAATGGCCTCCCAGTTCATCACCAGGAAGAAGGATGCTTCAAACTAGCATGCCCTAGAAGCTAGTCTTTTTTTCCCTCTCACTCTAAACTCATGTTTTTCCTTCATCTGTGCTGAGTTGGTTTGACTATTGCTTGACAGCATTGATAACAGTCAACTACTATAGCTGAGCAGAGAAAGGTTAGTGACGCCTGAGTACAGACAGTGACCTCAGTGGGCTTTGGAGCCATCTAAGGTCCAAGCCTTCTGTAGTATAAGCCTTCTTAGTATAAGGGTTTTGTGCTATTGTGTTTTGGCTTATTGCCTCTTCTCAAGATACAGAACAATGGCTCAAATGTGTTCTTCTGCTTTGACTCTAAAAATACAAAATGCTGCACACATTCTTTAAAGCTATATTAAAATGCTTAGTATAGCCCTGCTTTCCTGAGAGGCTATTTTTTGAGGGAGTTTTGAGTAGTTGTTTCTAAAATGTATCAGGCTACGCTTTGGTTCAGCCTTTGAGTTGTCAAGGCAATAAAATAAACATGTTATCATTTTGCATGCAAACCCGAAGAATATTCACCATGTTTCCTTTCTTGGAGGACAGAAATCTAAAGCCTTATCATTGAAAGGGAAGATTTGAGAGGTTCAAATGGATTGGGGACAAATTCACAAAACTGCTCCCTTTTCATCAGATCTTGCAAATTTGTCTCGAGGCAGACATTGTCCTGCACTAACACTGGGAACTTGAGAAAAGACAGAGTCAGTGCTGAGGTTATAAATGAGCAAGATTAATATTTCACAACTGCAATTTTTGTTACCACTATAAATGATAATGTAAATATTTGATATGTAGGAAGGATATCTGATATACAGCTACAATGAAAGCATAGTTTGACTGTTAAAGGGATTGGAGTCTCCAGATTGAGAACCACTATTGCAGAATGTGCAATGGCTATTCTCACCATAATTAAATAATATATGAAAAAACATAGAAAATTTTGATTCATAAAAGACAGTCAATTCAGAAATATTCTAGAATTCTAAAATTTAGATAAAATTAAGTGATGACATTAAAATATGAATTTATGATAGTTCTGATTTACTAGTTTTGAAAATATTGCTATAGTCTTTTGTTAACCCACTTTTGTTCTTTTAGTACACTTTTAATTAAAAGGAATCAGATCATTTTTCTCCTTTTCCTCCCTTCAACCTCACGCAGGTACCCCTACTCCAGTACTTCTATGTATACCTTGTCTCTCCCATGCCACCACTCTCAAAATTATAGTCCCCTTTTCTTTGTTATTGTTACATGAATATGTATATGTATGTATACATATATGTATATGTTTTTACAAATATATAAATACAAGCTACTGAGTCTATTTTGATGTTTGTGTGTATATGGTTTGAGAGCTTGTCTTTTTAAGAGATTATTAACAAATATATTTGCTTTTCATTTTCTATTTTATTTACATGGCAGTGAAAATAAGCTGGCATAATCCTAAGTACAGCTTTATTTACTTTACCACAGTAAAAATAATTTCCAACATTTCTTATATAAAACAAAAAAATAAATTTATGTTATGTAAACTATTTAATATAAAGTACTAGCATGCCTAGGAATCCCCATTTTTTGGAGAGCTGGATTGGTTCAACCATTGAATTAAAAAAAATGACAGACGTGTAATAATGAAAATACAAATTGAAATGTATACATCTATAATTTAATGGCTTGTAATTTTTTTAGGTTAACCAATTATTGTTACGTTAGAAATAAGAACATCTCTTCTTTCTTGTGAAACTTTAATGTTGCTTGTCAAGTACACACTAGAAAAGACACCACACTGAGTTCCCACAGAGTGCTCTGGAACTGAAATTCTGGACACTTTGTACATTTTTTTTTGTTTTGAACTCAGAAATAAAATACAAAATGCTTGCAAAAGAATTAAACTTGCTAGCAATTTGTTTAAAGAAATAAAAGCAATGGTCTATAAAGTAACTAAGGAAATAATGGAATTGATTAAGAATCCACTATCCACATATGATAATATAACCGAATTTTATGTACAAAATTAAATTGTCATGGGATGCTAAATAAGTTTTCATTGTGTTTGGGCTAAATGGAGCAACTTCCTACCCCAAATAGAAGGCCTCACCACTGACCATCCCAACACAGGATGGTCATAGCTCTAAATTCCACTAAGTTAACTAAGTCACAAGTTCCTTTTTTCTGGCCAATGAAATACAACTTGATATTCTCCATTATATGTAGCTCCTTAATACCTCAAGATTCTGGAAACCTTATGTTGGTTTCAGAAATTGGTCCTCATGCTAACATATCATTTAGATACACTGAGAAATTTCCGTTCCTTGACTCCATGGTTTGCTTGTTTTCCCTGTGTTCTCGTGGTTTGGCAATAGATGAGAGGCTGGGTTTTCTGCCATTTGGGACTAATCATCTAGGAACAATCTGATTTCCATTTATTATATTCACATGGTAGAGTTGCTTATATTTATATTTGAAAAGAGGGTTTATTTTGCCCTCTTGGCCTCATGAACACCTTCAGAAGTTCCTTTATAAAATTTGGGCACACCAAGTCAATTTTTTTCCTCTTGGTTCTGATGTCTAGGGACTTATATATTAGCTTCACTAGTTCCCCAAGCTTTCAAACAAATCAAGCTATTGCCAAATGAAAAGAAATTGTAGTTTGGTGGAGTTCTGTCTATTGCTGGGTAAAACAAATGTTTCCCTTTCAGTGTTAGATAAAATTCTACTTATACATAATCAACTGTGTAGCCACTGATTAGATTTCATAAGACAATTACAGCCTAAAATGTGTATTTTGTTATAGGTAAACAAGCCTGATTATATATCTTTCTAGTGCTTTCTCGAATACTCTTGAATTCAAGCTAGGCAAGAGCACATTATGAAATCTCTCAATTATACAACAAACTAAATGAGTCTCTAAACAAAGGCATGAAGTTTAAACATGAACATCAGTAAGGAACATTTGCGGCCCACAGCAAATGGTTACCAGATCTTGGCTACATATTCAGCATTTCTGGCTACATAAAGATGATCCAGGGACTAACCCTATAGAATGAGAAACAAGTATGTTTTCTTTCCAGTTCTGTTGGGTTGTATCTGCTCACAGCACTGAACATATGTTTCAAGTGTCTTTGGGTGATTTGTGGCTAGGCAAATCATAACTATTTACCTTGCATGAATTTTAAAAGAAATGTAAGGTAATAAATCTCACAATTGGAAATTATAAACCCAAGTTAAACCTACAAAACTGAAATAGTACTTTCCTGGTTGTATAAGTGTGACTCTTAAGGCTTAGTTTTTAAAGTAATGTTAAAAATGTACAAAGAGCAATTAAAACTTGCTGACAGTGAAACAATTAGTCCTCCCCGTGGATGAAGCCTCCAGTAATAGTTATCCAGTACTTAGCCCTGAAAACATGGAAGCACAAGCAACACTCAATGGAGTCAGTATGCCACAACTATATATTTATGCATTTATAAACATATGTAACAATAATAAATTTTACATTGGTTTGAGAGGAATGAGGTAATCCTATGGAAGGGCATTCAAGGGAAGAGTGGAAGAGGATAAATGATGTAATTATATTTTAATTTTGAAAATCTAAATTTAATTTCATCACAGAAAAATGAATTTTAGAAGTATGAGGCAACATGGCAATCTGGAAACTGATCAAAACACAGCTTCCCACCCAACTCTCCCCACCCTGCTGTCACAGGGCTGAGGTGGTTTTCAGTTGACTCAGGCACTCAGTTTTCCAGCTGGCCTCATACTGCATCTCTGCATTTTGAGCCTTTATAAAAAGGTCTCCCTCTCACACTCTTGGTCAAGACCTCGCTTTAATGTTGCTACCATCTTTATTCTGGGGATCTTCGCAACACTGTGCCTCTCTCTGATTCTTTATTCAGCACTTCTCCTTCTCTTATGAAAAGACAAAAAGAAAACCTAAACTCTGACATTGAGAACCTTTTGCTCAACCTCCTCTAGCAATGACATAGTGTCTTATCCTATACCTCCATCCTTTGAGCTTCTCTTATGGGGAAATGCAAAGAATAATTTTCATTGATGTAATGGGCTCCTCTTTCTGGCTTCTTGCTTATAGTATCATAGGAATTAATAAAGGCTCAATTATAGCTTTGACTTTAGCTGATACATTGACAACTATAGGATCTAATACCTGGACAGAGCTCATCTCTTGACTGGAAATGTCCATGCTAGAAGAGTGACACCCAAAAGTCACCTGAAGTTTGATATGCAGACACTCTTCACCATGCACCCATTTACAATTTGCCCAATTGTTTATGACCTATAATTGCTATGAGATTATTGATAATTTTCCTTCCATCTCTATAGTGTTCTGCCATGGGGAACCTCCTACTTTCAGGATGGGCAGTGGAAATGGAGTTACAGTTTTAGATTTTGGCTATGCTTCTGAGCGTGGAGAGATGAGCATCCTATGAATCTATACACATTACTTCTGTGAAAATATAAACATATTACCACTGCTATTAGTTATGCTTATGAAAACTCAAAGATTACTAAAATGCGTATTAACAGTAGAAAATTCTACAGTCACTAACAACTCACCAGAACCTCTCTTATGTCCATGACTGTTCATCTCACTGAACCTACCATCCTAAATCAACAAGACCTCAAAAATCATCATAGACTTTTTCAGTTTCTTCTCTCCTGTCTTCCTCTGAAGTCCTGGTGATCCAATATCTTGCTGAAAACTATAAAAATATGGCAATATTTCAATAAACTGATTGGTGAGGACTCATATAGAAGTCCAACTTCAGATGTCTAGATTTTATAACTGTTTTCTTGTAATGTTCACAAAATACCATTTCCAAATAATCTTCTCATATGTTCTTCACTCCCTCCAAGACTCCTTTCTCCTCCTTAGTATGTTTCTCTTTCTGTTAATTCTTTACAGCTGCCGTACAGAGTCTCATGCTACAGGTGATTTAAAGATGCTCATCCTCTCTCTGGAGCAATAGTGTTGATCCATTGCCTTATCTAAACATGTTTTCTGTTTCCCTCACTCTATTAACTTTCCTGACCACAGACTGTCAGTGGAACCACCTTCTAAAAGTGGCCTGCTCAGGCCAGTCAGTGAGAGCAGCATTCCCAGACCTCTTATAACTTACAAAGCAGAAAACTCTATTATTTGCTCCCTACTTTAAAAGAATTCTTATAGAATGTGTCCTTTATGCGATACTAAATGGTTAGGTGTAACTGGAAGTAAGGCAATGGGACTTGGGACCTTAATGGGATATTTTTATTTTTATTTTAAGTTCCTGCTTAGTGCAGTTTGAAGCAGAGAATCCTATGAGTTGATAAATCCTGAAAATATGGTACACAATTAGTACAGAAGCTAAAAGAAGAAAAGCAATGATTCTGGTGTAATATTTTTACATGCTGAGGATCAATATGCAAGCCAGGGAAGAAGAAGAGAATAAGAAGAACAATATTCCTGAATACTGTAGGAGTGAGGACATAATATGTGTTGGAGAAAGGACTACAATGGCAATATTTATGCAGAAAATATACAATAGTGGTCATTTTACCTAAACAACTAATCCATCTCTTTATACATACAACCAACCCCATGTTTGTTTTATCCTGAGAACTCTACCATGAACCCCTCTGGGTAACCTTTACATAATCTAGTAGAAAAAGCAAAAATAAGATCTATTCTTCTCCAATGAAAAATTAAATTCATTCTTTAATCAGTATGACAGTTTCTATAGAAGATAACACATATATTTTACCTTGTTGGAAAAATTTCTAATTTTCCCATTTTCATTAATTTTTGGCTGAATTTTCAGCAGATCTTAATATTTATTTTTCAATATCTTCCCAGTCCTAACCTGCATTGTATAATTTAATAGTTTGGGTATACATTGTTAATTATTAATTTATTTTACAAGGTAGCTGTTTATTATTGAAAACATGATAAAATTATTCAGGTGTAAAATATACTGCAATGAATGTCAGTTAATTTTTCTGTACTTACAAATGCAAATGAATATACTCTGCTTTTAAGAACACAAAAATGTAAATTAAATTTGGACACTTATAATTAAGAAAGTAGTCTATTGTGTTCAACTGTTCCTTTTTAAACCTTATGTAAAGTCAATTATTTCAAAATATTTGTTTTTATTTAAATAGTTTCTAAGGTGTTAATAATTTTCTGACAGGAATGACAATTGTTTATAATATACAAAATTTCAGCATACCTTATTCACCCATCTTCTTTTTTTCTTTTTTTCTCTTTTCTATATTCTTTGTTTACATTCCAAAGGCTTTCCCCTTTCCCAATTCCCCCCTCACCATATGTCCCATAAGTTCTCTTCCCTCCACCCTTCCCCAATCACCCCCCCCCCCCATTTCTCTGTTCTGATACTTTCCTACAAAACTGTATCTAGTCTTTTCAGGACCAGGGTCCTCTCCTTTCTTCTTCTTGGGAATCTTTTGATTTGCTAATTGTGCCTTGAGTATTCAGAGCTTTTGGGCTCATTAATATCCACTTATCAGTGATTGCATTTCATGTGTATTCTTTTGTGATTGGGTTAACTCACTTAGGATGATATTTTCCACATCCAACCATTTACCTACAAATTGCATGAATTCCTTATTTTTAATTGCTGAGTAGTATTCCATTGTATAAATATACCACATTTTCTGTATCCCTTCCTCCTTTGAGGGACATCTGGGCTCCTTCTAACTTCTGGCTATTATAAATAAGGCTGCTATGAACATAGTGGAGCATGTGTCTTTATTGTATGCAGGGGAATCTGTCCATCTTCAACTGTGTCCACATTATTACTGTTATCTGTTTGAGAACAAATTTCTGCTGTTTTCTTTTGAGTATTTGCTGTATTAGCTCAAACCCCATGAAACTATAATTAAATACTTTTCTTGTACAGAATGGAAAGTCATCTGACTCCAACCAGGTTTGTGTTTGTGTGTTTTACATGTATATGATATTCTCAGGTCATCATACTAATCTCTCTCTTCATTACAGGCTGATGGTGTGACAGTGATGTCTCCTTCCACTGACATCTTTGACATGATTCCATTTTCCCCAACATCGCATCATTCTCCAACATCTGCTCGCAATGGCACACAGCTGCCACCCATACCTAGCAGATCTACAGAGATCAGTAAGCACTCTAAATATATAACTATTCTTGTTATATTTGGCTGTATTTTCAATCTTTCACACTTTGTAGTAATAAGATAACAAGGTAAAAGCATTAATTACTGAAGCATTATGCTTTTATATGTGTTTCAAATTTGATTAAATCTAATTTGCTTTATAATTGAGAAAAGAATACTAAACACATGCCTATTTTCAAGTTGAACCTTATATGAACAATAATATTTTAGTATAGAGTGACTTGCCTCATAAAATTGTTCAACTGTGCATTTGTGTTTATTTAATATCTTAACATTGTTGAAAATAACTAGTCATAATGGAATTATTTGTAATGTGTTTACTAGAGTAGTTTACATAGTCTTGTGCATTCATGAGTCATTAGTAGAAATGTATGTAGAGTCAAAATCAGAAATAATTTTCTGCATATAAAATTATGTAAGGGGTTTGTATTTGATATGCTAAATATTTAAATAAATTTTCAGATGTATCTTTATATATCTGTATAAAAACATTAAAATCTCTCCTTGGTGTATAGAAAGCATTCAGAAGATACTCATTGTCTTTGCCTGAGTATGTGTCTTAGTCAAGGTTTCTATTCCTGCACAAACATCATGATCAAGGAGCAAGCTGGGGAGGAAAGGATTTCTCAGTTTACATTTCCACATTGCTGTTCATCACCGAAGGAAGTCAGGACTGGAACTATTAATTCTTAACCCCTTACTTTCTATAAATGTCAGCCCACTGGAATTTTTCAAAATATCAACTCAGAATAGGCATATATAATGAACAAGATTTTTTTTTCTTTTTCAGTAAAATCCCCATAGCACACAAAGCAAAAAATAGATATTCTGGTTTACTTTTCATTTCTGTGATAAACCCACAACCAAAAGCACCTTGGGGAGGAAATGGATTATTTCAAAGGAAGTCAGAACAGGAGTTCAAGGCGGGAACAAAGCAGAGATCATGTGGAGGAACAGTCCTCACTGACTTCCTCCCTGGTTCATACTCTTAACAACTTAAATCCATTTGTTCTCAGTGGACTCGGCCCTCTTACATCAATTACCAATGAGGAACATGCTACATGCATGCCCACAATCTAGAATGAAGGAGGAAGTCCCACAGTTAAGAGTTCTTCTTTCTAGATGGGTCAAACCAACAACCAAGATTCATCATCATCATAAACAAGTGATGTTACTCCAAACAAAGAACCTTCTATCTCGCAAAGGGAACATTAAAGTGAATACTAATACACAGAATGAGTGAAAGGATTTGTGACATCTAAAATATATAGATAATCCCAGTTTTTTTCAATTAAAAACACACGCAGCAGATATACCATACAAGAAGATAGATCAATGTCATTGACTGGGTATATGAAAAAATGCTCAAGAGCAGTGTTCATTAGATAAACATTTATCAATGCCAAAATGAGACTTTTGCCTCATATGAATGGCAATTTCATATGTATATATGTATGTATGTATATAATGTATGTTATGATATTTTATATATATATATATATATATATATATACAACTTCAAACAAAGATATTGGAGAAGGGATCCTTGTACATATTACAATGACTAAGAGGATAAATTAGTAGAGGTATTATAGAAAAAAGAGTATGAAGATTTCTCAAAATGCTAAAACAAAGTTCTATCATGTAATCCAAGTATTGTAATACCTGCTATGTGTCTAAAGGAATTGATAACAGCCTGTACCAGATTGTACCAAACTTAATGCTTAATTAGCTATTTTGTCAAGATGTAGAAAAAAAGTTTTGTTTGTTTCGTTGGTTGGTTGTTTGGTTTTGTTGTTATTGTTGTTTTGTTTGTTTGTGTTTTGTTTATATTTATTTGTTTTTGTTTGTTTATTAGTGGCTCTTACAATGTTTCTGTCCTGTGTTCTGCAATGTTCCCTGAGCCTTAGGTGTGAAAGTAAGAGTGTCCCATAGATGTATCCACTAGGACTGGACTCCAAAACTCTGTGGTCTGGAGTGGTTTTCTGTTGTAAAGAGAAACTTTGAAACCAACAAACTACTCTGTTATTAAAGTCTTGGCTACTGGAGTAAAATCTACAAATCCTAAATTTCAAAACCAGCATTAACCCTAATAGCAATCTATAAGCATTTGTTCTTGTACCCATAGATAAATATAGCCTTGCCTCTTCTCAAGGAAACTTTGATACTTCTTTAATGACTGAAGCAATGTTTATCCTACGTAAGGAATAGGACGCTGTTTAAAGTATGTACAATGGCTGAATAGATTCTTTAAAAATACATTTTGGGATTTATAATATATTTATACTATTTCCTCCCTTCCTTTCCTTCCCAAACCTTCTATATACTCCCTCTTGCTCTTGTTCAAAGTCTTGACTTTAATAATTGTTATTACATGTATATGTGTGCCCATGTGCACAGACGTGTACATTTAGGACTTATATTTGTTCCTGAGAAACCAATGTCCTCTTCCTTCAGAATGTTAAAATAGAAATATGTTTCTTAAATTTGAGGACTCCCATTAAGAACTTGGTTCAGTGTGATCTACCAAAATTATATCATTTCATCCTCTTCAATACACACTGTCTTGAATTTTTTCTTAAAAGTGTGATTCAAGTTTATGAACTACAAGTAAAGAGCTAACTTACAAATTCCAAATGCTTCTTTGCCATTCTGTTCTGAGACAGCAACAAATGGACTTAAAGAAATCTCATATGCTATTATATTAATGTTAGTAAATTCTACAATAAAACATCAGTGCTGTAATAGGTCACTTATTAAATATTAGTAATGTTGTTGTTAAGAAGCTGCAGTAAAGACACAGAAAATACTCTAGAAAGCAACACACCATGATCACAGATATTTTACCATTATGATTTTTTTGTTACAGGTTCTTAGTTTTTAGCCAAAGCTAGCTTTGAACTTTTTAGAACTGCCTCTACACCTGCGAAATGTATTACAGATATGAACCACTATACATGACAAAAGAATTTTAATATTATTCTTTGACTATTTGAAGATGTTACACAATATGGTTTTTATCATATTTATCCCCTCTCCTGCCTGAAACTCTTCCCAGATTCAATTCCTACTCCCTAACTTTTCTCACCTTCATATCCTCCTTGTATTCATATAATTCATCCAGCCTAATCTGTGTTGCTCTTATGTGTGGGTCCATTCATAGAAGATACACCCTTTAAGAAAACTGGCTCTTGCTCACCTAGAAGCCAACAGATGTAAATGGTTCCTCAACTAGATGTCAGGAGCTCATGAACTTGCTTGTTATGTTAACTTGCTTGATGTCAAGAAGGACACCCCAGCCAATGTGAGTTTATGAGTACAAAGATTTGGTCATATCTGCATGACACTGCTTTGCCCCAGTCCTTCCTAATTTCTGGACAGTCTGTCTCCTCTTCCAAAATGATTCCTAACTTTGAGGGATGGATCACTTAGATATTTCACTTGTGGATGAGCACTTCAACATTTATTCTCTACATTTTTATCAGTTGTGAGATTATGCATTAATCACCATATATTGTACAAAGAAGCTTCTTTGATGAAGTCTGAAAGTTCCACTAATTTCTAGGCAAAAAAAAAAATCTGAATTTAGAAGACAGTATTTTGTCATTTTGGTAGAATAATAGTAGTTTCAATTTGGGGCCTGTAATCTCTTCAATCATGGCTTCTTCGTTGGATTAACAGAACCAGATATGTTGTTTCCTCCTGTAGACCTGTCCTTAAATTCAATCTGAAAGCAGTTAGTTACCATCATAATCTTTGTTACACTATTAAATCCATGACCATATCATAACACACCGGTCATTATCATAGTTCAGAGGATTCACAACTGGGTAAGACTGTTAACAATGTTTTTTCTCTTAGTAGCCAAGTTTAAATAGTAGCCATAGTACTAAGAAAGCTAGCCAGCTTAAATAAAGTTTCCTTGTCAGTGCTAACTTGCTTTCTCCATGTCATGTGACTCAAATATGTAGTGTCTTCAGCACCAAAATATTGATATAAGGGTCTGATTATCAAACAAGAACTTTAGTGTAGTGGTTTAAATAGGAATGGTCCCTATAGACTGCTGTCTGAATGCTTGGCCTATAGGGAATAGCACTATTAGGAGATAAGGCCTTGTTGAAGTATGTGTGGCTTTGATGGGAGTGTGTCACTCTGGAGGCAGGCTTTGAGGCATCCTTTGTTGAATCTATGTCTACTGTGGCACACAGTCACTTCCTACTGCCTGCAGATCAAGATGTAGAACTCTGAGCTACCTCTCCAAGACCATGTCAGTCTGCATATCTTCCATGACAATAATGAGAAAACCTTTGAACTGTAAGCCAGCCCTAATTAAATGTTTTCCTTTGAAAGAGTTGCCATATTCATGGTGTCTTTTCACAAAAATAAAACTACAACCAAGACAGACATTTGTACCAGGGACTGAGGTATTGCTGTGATAGGCATGACTATGCTTTTGTTTGGAAGCACAGTTGGATGCTTTAAATAGAGCTATAGGAAGACAGCAGTGCTGGGTTGATTTAAACTGTGGGTGCCTGGCTCAAGAGACTTCAGAGGAGATGAGTGTTAATATGAAGTCTAGAGACTATTCCTGTAACATTTTGGTGAAGAATGTGGCTGCTCTTTGCCCTTGTATGAAAACTTTACATCAGGCTAAATTGAAGAGTTCTGAATTAGTTGTGTTGTAGAGAATTTTCAAAACATCTTAGTAATGATTCGTCATGTGGTTACTATTGTCCACTCTTATAAAGCTCTAATGAGGAGATAGTTGTTCAAAGAGAAATAAAAAAATGTATAGTTCTAGAAGAAATTCATGTATTGGAATGGATCTAAATCCTGTGTTCAAGGAGATAAACATTAAAGAAAAGCCTCATGCTAGATGCAATAAAAGGAGTACAAGGCTCAGGGCAAGGCTCCACCCAGCCTAGCTTCCAAGATGTTATATTTGTCAATCTATGGTGCCTGGGAGGAACCTTATCCTCCATGTTGCATAGTTGTTATTAAACTGATTTATATGAATGCAGAAATATACACATGAAACATAAAATAATAGGGTTCAATATGACATTTTCATGCATCATTATTGTTAGTTCTGCTTCTTCCAACCATCCTCTCTGTCCTACTCTCCCACTCCTCTCCTTCCTTCTGCATTTTCTCTTTCATATCACCTATATTCACCACTACTCCCCTCCATTAAGATCTTTCTTCATTTTCCTCACCAAAAATCCATTTTTAATTTCCTAGTTGCTCCAGATACTCCAAGTAAAACATAAAAATATAAATATTTGACACCAATATTCACATGTGAATAAGAATATACACTTGTTTATGGCAATACCACACCTAATTGTGACTAAACACATTTTGCCAGAGAATTTTTAATAACATAAATTATATTTTCCTTACATGGCTTAGGAATATGCAGCACAAAATATAAGTAGCTCATTTGATACTGTAAATACTTATATTAATATAATGATTAAGTTCATACTTTTAAGTTATACTCCTGGTTTTGTTCTATCTCAACGAATGTTTCATCATATCTCTTACCAAGTGTTTTCTTCCTTACAGAACGGGACCTTTTTGGAGCTGAACCTTTTGACCCATTTAACTGTGGATCAGGGGATTTTCCTCCTGATATTCAATCCAAATTAGATGAGATGCAGGTGACTATATTTTAACAGATTGTTTATTTCTTTTAATCTGGAACAACAACAAAATGTTTGCACTAAAACTCTATCCTTCATCGCTGTAAAGGCTTGCTTAAAGCAGTCAGACTAAAAATAATGACATTTACTCTTTAAAGCACACATGCTGAGGACTGTGTCTTTCTTCTTCCCTCCCTTCCTCCCTCCTTCTGTCCCTCCCTCCTTCCCTCCCTCTCTCTCTCTCTTCCTCTCTCTCTCTCTCTCTCTCTCTCTCTCTCTCTCTCTCTCTCTCCCTCTGTCTCTTTCTTTCTTTGAATAAATCAATATACAATGGAAAGAAGGTAGTATTTTTAACTGTATGTATTTAAATTACAGAACTTAAAAGCCATTGTAATCAAATTCTAATACTTTTGTCTCAGTCTTAATAGTTCTGATTTTCAAAAGTATGCAGGGATTGGATGAGGGAAACATCTTTGTAAAACTAGCATCTATTTATTTATTTATTTATTTATTTATTTATTGTTGAGAAGAAGCATTGTAACTGTGGGTCATGACTCCTTGACTTTTGGGAGGGCAAATACTAGTGGCAACTTCTTCAGGAGGTTGGTCAAGCTTCTTTAAATTTTTCTGTAAGTTGAAAGAAAGTGGGTTTTAAAGCTTTATAGATTTTTCCATTGATTGAAAGATTGTCATACTTAGATTGGAATAATGGCTTTTCTTCATATTTGCCCTTCATGTCTGAATAAAACAATTATGTCTTATTTTACACCACAAATATTCATAAGTGATAAAATTCAGAACAGCACGAGTTATTTAGAATTGGATAAAGAGATAGTTGAGACTTTTATGTGAGGAGATTGAGTTATTTCTGCTTGTTGTTCTGATTAACTCACTCCTTCCTTGAGCTTCACCACCCCTGCCTTCAAACCAGGGAATAAACTGTGATTTGAACTTGGAGAGCATAATCCCTTCCCTGAGACAATATAAATATGTTTCCATTCAGATAAATGGCATGCTGCTGCCTTTTCTAATTATTATGTGCTTATCTTTTTTGTTCCAGATTTAGTAATATAACTGCATTTAAAAGGTTGAATTATTTAAAACATGCCTTGATGTTTTCAAAGAATGTATCAGAATTTCTCAAATTCAATCACTTGCTATTTCTTTCCCCAATATTTTATTTTATTTTATTTAAATTTACTAAAATGATTATATTTTTAAAATATTGTGAAAAAAATCATTGATGACCGAGCCATATAAATTTTGTAATCATCATAACACTAACAAAGTTCACATTAAAATGTTTAGTTAAAATGATATATATATAGCATTTTGGGGTAAAACAAAGACTACCCCATCAACTTCTGTCAATCTCAACATACAGTATGCCTAATAGGAAAAAAACTCTCACCTTCGGAGTTCAGTGATTTAAAAATGTACTTAAAAGTGACTGTGTAATGAGACATAATACTTTGTTCTCTCTGAATTATTTTCCTTTGTTGTCATCTGTGCTCATTTGAATGAGTTATCTGGGACAATGCCTGCAGAACATGAGCTTGGAAGCTGCGAGGAGTAACTGTTCTCAGGCTAAGGCAGATTACGAAGACTTTCCATGAAGGCTTTTTGTTTTAAATAGTAAACTTAAGACTTGAACAGGTTTTAAAAGATAAGCCTTTACCTACATACTTTTGACCTCACCAAGTTTGAAAAATATGGTACAAGAGTGATATAGAAGTGTGATAATCAGGTAATCTTAGAGTGGGATCTAATGCTTTTGATTCTCAGCTTTCTAATACATTTATTAATGTCTGTTTTATCCTCCTGCTTTCATGGTGCATAGCGACCGAGATGGTTGGTATCTCATTTCATAATTCAAAGAGCTAACAGACTTTTTAAGAGACAAAACATTTTTATTTGCATGTTTCAGTTAATATCTATTCAAATAAGTTTTGTGTGGTTGTATGTGATTAGTTCAATATTTGAATTATTGTCAATATTTCACCGTTCACTTTATTTTGTGTTAGTGTTAGTTCAAGACTTACAAGGTCACTTAAAATATAGTAATATAATGTTTCTTTCATTTATAGTCTACAATGATCCTAATTAAGTGAATATACACATATGGCTACTCTATCTTTACATATTGTATAAAATACCAATATAGTCCAATAAGCTAAGTAAATAATGTCATATAGTATGTGACATTAGTGGTAAGTTTTGCCAAGTATTTACTTTTCTTTTTTATTATAGAGTATTAAAACTAAATTTTTACTAAGAATTTCAGTACTGACTTTGAAATTTTGGGAATGTCTCATGCATGTAAGAATTAAAGCAGAAATGTTAAGCCATATTTTATTTCAAATAGTTGAGCAATTCAATATATTTTTTAGAATCAATCCTATAGACATTTGAGGTGATATAATTTAAACTGTAAGATACATCTCTTTTTCAGACAAAGGAATAAGATAGTATTGATAGCCATGAGTTTATTTTATCAATTACAATAATGAAATAGAAGTTAAGGAGAATAACTCAGTTAGCAAAGTGGTTGCCATGCAAACATGAGAATCTTAGTCTCAGAACCCACATAAATATTCAGGGTAATCTCATCACTAGAAAGAAAGAGATGTTTCCTGGGGCATATTGGCTAGGCAATGTATCCTAACTGAGAAGTTCCAAGCCAACAGCATGGAAGACATTGCTAAGATATAACAGCCAACCTTGATCTCCGGCATCCATATACATGCCCATGCATGTGCATGTACATCCATACTTGCACAACACATATACTTGTGCCACATGAATAAACAAATCACATACATACATGACATGCATGTTTACACAAACATGCACATAGGCATAAAAATTGAAATATGTTTTCAAACAATGGCAAGTCTAAAAAGGATGAAAGAATTGTACACAAACATCAAGTCAACTGTTTAAAAATTTGGGAGCCTATCTATAAATAAAATACAAGCACTACCTCCAGGCCAATGTCTCAAGGAAGTTGGTGGCATTCCTGGGGAATGATGTCCAAAATTGGTCTCTCGCTTCCATATGCATCCATATACATGTACATGCAAATCTCTATATACACATGTACCTACATGCATGTATATACTTAAAGGGGCAGACAAATGATTTGGAGACCAAACATTCATTGCATGAATAATAAGCACTGACTTAGAGAGAGCCACAACTGTCTATCAATGAGTGAATGTAATCAAAGTAGACATACAATTAATTTTTTCAAAATCTAAGTGCCATTTTTAATTAACAGACAATTTTTAAATAAACAATATGAGTTAATTTGTTGAGAAGCATGAAGTTTAAATACTTGCTAGATGAAGGTTGGATCATAACTTAGCATCTCTATGGGAAATCATACTAATTTGATCCTAAATTTATACTAATATTTACACTTATATTTTCCATACTATTTAAAACATAAACATGAACAAATAATTATAAATGTCTTAAATTTTTATATACAAAATTATCTTGTTGGCCTTATTGATGATTATAAAGTAATGGAAATAAATTGATACTATAAATATTAATACTGTGTTGTAGTCAAAATAAATTAGTTTGATTAGAAATCTAAAATAGAAAGTTCTTTTAGACAACTGTATAGAAAATTATAGGTAGTATATTTTATATATAAAAAAGCGTCTGCCCTCCTGAAACTTGAACAGATAATTAAGGGCTCACCTCATTATCTGAGCATTTAGGCCATAGGAGTTCTGTTTTCTTTCTATATGCTCTTCTCTGTTTCTAAACAGAAAACTACAGTTTAGCAAATTGCTTTAAATGAAAAGAATGTGATTCATATTTTAACTAATTATAAAGTAATTCTTTCATGAAACTAGTACTATAGTTACATTAAATAAATACATACATTGTACTAAGGTATTTTTCTTTATTTCTCATGCACATTCATTTCATATACTTAAGATAGAAAAATGCCCTGTAGTATAAAAGAACTCATAGAATTTTATCCTTGTAAAAATTTTGATAGGCCAAACTTTGAATTTACTTTAAACACAAATATTTTAACTTTGTATATAGTCTCTTTTGCTTATTGACACAATTATATGATTTCTTTTGTCATTAGTGTTTACTTTAACAATTTTATTATACTTTACAGGAGGGGTTCAAAATGGGACTAACTCTTGAAGGAACAGTGTTTTGTCTCGACCCATTAGACAGCAGGTGCTGACGTCATGAATGAATGATCCTGACATGCTTACTTTGTTTATTTACATATATATCATTCATTATTTTAAGACAGCTATTATACTTGTGCCAATATATTTTTGAATATCTAAATGTTTTTAGATCTGTTGAAGTAACATTCTCCTCACTTTCACTGTTGATTTATCTTTTATATTAAGCAGAACTTAGTATAATGTATATTGGACTTTTATGTTCCCTTCTATGTTATGGGTGAATTTATAATTGAAAAACAGACTTTCTAAATGTCTACCATGTCTGAATTTTAAACTTTCATTACCTTGGCATTTATGCTCATTCTCCAGGACATTAGTTCATTATCCTTGTCCCAAAAAGCCATACATTGATATCTTCCAAATATCTGGAGAGACATGCCAATATACATGTTCTAATTGCTCTATGTCATTTTGTGAATAAAAAGTTTACCTCATTATGAAAATCTAAAGTTTAGCTGTTATGCTACCAGCTTACTAAATTCTATCTGGTAAAATATTAATATAGATTTTAGTAGCAATCACATAAAATATATTTAGAATATTAGTAAGTATGAAATAATTGTATCAATCATTTAAGTTATACTCTAAAAATGTTTAATTTGTCTCAAAAGTCACAATTGAGGAAAATTTGCTAACTTGGAAAACTTAAAATTTCATTTCTAATGTACTGTCATATTAACATCTGCTCTAGTATTTTCAGAAATAAAGTTTTTGCTTTCTACAGATGTGATGCCTATTGCCCGGTTTTCAAGTTACCAATATTCTGTAGTTATCATGTAACATGGTATTTCTCTCACCAATCTTATGCTTCAATGCCAAATTAGTTTTCATCCCTTAAAATTTTGGTGGGGTATTTTATTTAAATTTAATAAAATTTAACAATTTTAATTTTCATTTGCTCTGTTAAAGTCAGAATTTCATTTCTCACAAAATAAAATCTCATCAGTATTATAGTGAATATGAGCAATAAAACTCTCCAGCACTCACTCTGATGTACTAATGAACGTACCCTTTGGAAATACATGCTTCCACAATATTTGCCCATGATATAAAATACTACCAATGCTGAAAATAAAGTTATTGTCAAAAGTTCTAATGTGGTTTATCATAATAAAAGGAAAATAAAGTAATGATAATAGTTTGTGGAAATCTTATCAAAACTAATTAGATATGTTACTCCTAGAATTTTATGGAATTATTAAAGGTACATTTTCTTTAGGAGCAGAACAGAAATCAAATGTGCTTATGCAATTTTAGGTTTGAATGATTATGTTCTATGGCATACATGAGTCTTCCTTCTTATGTTGTTATACCTGATAAGTAGCAGATACTGTGTCTTTCATTAGGAAGTCTTTGTAGTTCTTGATTCTCAGCTAGTATTTTGGAATTTGTATAATGATGATGTTTAGAATCCATCTACATGTTTTTTTAAATAATTTGTTATTTTTGTTGTACTTTTAAAAGCTTTATGTAATAGGTATGTATTTAGCAAACATTAGTATCAATTGTAACACAATAGAATACTAAAATGACAATTGCACATTTATGATATGTTAGTTACCAGTTTTTAATGGTGACCTGTTCTGCTACTGGCATGATCAAATAGTACATAAAATTTGTCATTAATATGAACATTTACTTATCAGTGATTTTTTATGATGATATGATTGGAAATTTAATTTCTATGTACCCTCAATGATATGTTTGATTTTCCTGAGAATAAAAGATTTTAAATAAATTAAACTGTATGATTTGCTCACTTAATAATCTATAAATATATTCTAAAGCTACATATTTAATTTTTATTCACAAGTTGGTGTTGGAAAGAGGGAGAGGGAAAGTTTAACTTGTGTCTTTTTATCCTCAACCCATACATGTCTAGTTTCATGAGTAAATATGACTCAGTTGTGGAAACATGGATTTGGTGCTGATGATGGAAAAGGTCATAGTTTTTTTTCTTTTAGTGGAAACATTTGATACAATAATTGTATGAAGATCACTTTTTAAAATTGATTGTTTCCTTAGAGTGTTTTGGCTGACAGTGTTCTAAGTGAACTCTATAATAGGACTGTCACATATTATAGTATCTGGAAGAATTTTGATTCTCTCTCAAACATGGTTTAACCTTGTGGGCCTCATATATACTGCCTTTGAAAACCAATTTATGCATCAATTTATTCAATAAGATCCATATATCATTACATTATTTTATTATATATATATATATAATAGAGGTGAGAAAATATTTAGAAATTTTGTTAATATATATTAAACTGACAATTCTTATTTTCAAAATAAAGTATATATATGTGTGTGCATATATATACACATATGAGTTAACAAATAAAAAGCAATTTATTTATCAAAATATCACATAAACCAGTAATTTCCCTGGGAGCTTAGACAATAAACTGATTTCTTATTTATTTTTAGTTCTTACAGTAGATTTGAATTTTCTTCTAATATGAAAATGTAGTCCTAAAAAATGGCTCTTGAGTAAAAATGATTTCCACCTAGCTTGATGACCTCACTTATATATCTCAATGTGAAGAAGAAGCCAATTCTTCTAAGTTGTACTCTGACCTTCACATGTCTTGGGTATTCCAAGCGTCTGGGCTAATATCCACTTATCAGTGAGTGCATACCATGTGTGCTTTGTGATTAGTTACCTCACTCAGGATCATATTTGTTCTTGAAAACTGGTATAATATATTGAAATAAATAGCTCATAATCATAGACAATTTTTATTATATGGTGTTGTATAGATAACATGATATCCTGGTTCTGAAATTCTATGCACAGAATCACTTTGTATTCAGCTACAGTAAAATCTTCCGCTTAAGCAAATATGCTAATGTCTACATTCATTATAGCCTTCTATTTCTAGGCTTTCATGTGAACTTTTATGAACTATGGATATTACTTTCATATTAGGCTGTTGCCATTCTCCAAAATAACTTTTGTACATCAATTATTTTTACATTGATTATATTTATATATATTTGTTTAGATATTATACTATGATTATATCACTTCCACCTTTCTTTTTTCTCTCTCCAAACTGTTCCATATAATACATTTGGCTATCATTCAAATTTATAGCATCCTTTTTTCACTAATTGTTGTTACACATACACACACACACACATATACACATACACATACATATACATACACATATATTCCTGAGCACACCCTGCTCTGTCTGTATGATGTTACTTGTGTATATGCTTCCAGGACTAACCATTTGCTTTTGGGTGGACAATTATGTGCTCTTACCCTGGAAAGGCTCTTTCTCTCACTCTCAGAATACTTTATTCAGTTGTCCATAGTTCTTCATATAAGCAACAATTTTTAAATGACAGTTAGCTATTATAGAGATGATCCACTAAATATGGATGAAGGAAGGAAAGTTGCTTTGCAGTTTCTGTAACTTCTTTGCTGCTGAGCACAGCAGTCCATCTATAAGCACTCAGTATAAGGTCTAGTGATTTTGTAACGTGTTATTGCTGATAGTATAGACTCAAATTTCTTCTACATAGTTAAGAAATAATATCATGCCTTCTAAATGATTATTAGGGGAAAATAACATTTTTCCTTTACAACATTCTTACCCCACCCATCTACCTTTTGTGAGACAAATTGTCCCTAGCAGGCTTGCCTTAAACTCAGAGGGATTCCTCTCTCTCTGCCTACAGAAGGCTGGTATTGAAGACATTCATTCTTGAAGATCAGTTTAACTTTGACTGTACTGATGAATTTTCTAAATTAAATACTTGATAGCTGTCTAAAAGCATCTAACAGCTACCATGGAATTGCAGGTCAAGGAACTCTGACCTAGTTGAGAAAAAAAATCAGTGATTCTTTAGCTTCAGAGATTCTAAATACTCAAATATGAATATTACATAATTATTGATATTTCCTGTACTCAAAGAACTTTATTTCTTGAGCATGTATATCAAATATTGATAGTTGTAAACTCAAATTTTAGCTATACTTAATGTTGCATTGTGGGTACATGTTTTTCTATCAGATAAAACTCTGTTTTTAAGTTATTTATCTTCCTTTAACGTTTCACTGTCTCCCTTCACAAGCAATTTTGTGAGAACAAGCTTCTATTTCTTCCTAGTTGACTACACCATCCACTAAGTCTGGCAAGGCTTTTGTGTTCTAGTCCCTTCCAAAGGTCACTTGTTCTTGTTGAAATCGTTGTCTGGATGGCCGGGAGGCAATCCAGGTTCTGGTTCTTTCTTGCAAGGAAAGCAAAGACAGATGTTTGCCACTAGACTATATTTGGAAGGGAAAAAATGTAAAAGTCTGTTAGGGCTGAAGCTACTAATAGCTGAGAGTACCTAACTCTAGACCTATGCACAATCTGCTATTTTCCAATGTTCTCTGTTTATTTTGCTTTGTATATAGTTTGGAAGCCATTTGTTTACTCTTAGCCATTTTTTTATTTTGCTTTGTATATAGTTTGGAAGCCATTTGTTTACTCTTAGCATTTCTGAGTATTTAAAAATTAATGAATAATATGGCAGAGTGTGCAGAGATTTTAGCAAATTTTTGGCAAAATTGAATATCCCCCCTCCACACACACCCCATTTAACTATTCAGCTCTTCATCTATTTATTTTTCCTGGCTACTTTAATGGAAGATAAATTGAGTTTCATAGACAGTAGAAGCACAGAGGATATGAGGTGAGAGGTATTGAAGGGCTGCTCATAAATCTTCTGAGATGTCAACTTGTGCTTAAGAACATGATCACATAAATGTCTGACCCATTTCTTTTTCCAGACAAGTTGGATCGTTTTGGGTCCAGAGAAGTAATAGGAATGATATAATTATAGGAAAGGATGTTTCTACAGTGATTAATCTTCAGCCTCCCTGTTTTATACAATGCTCACACATTTGTTCCCTGTATGAAAAAAAAAAAGGGAAATAACTGAAAATAGCCTAGCCACTCTCTCAGTATTTCAAGATTTCCACCAAGTAGAAATCACTGGTTGCTTTCTTAGTATCACTGGGGTTTTAAATTTTCTAAAATACCTACGGGGAGACACGGAGATAAACTTTGGAACTCTGTAAATTCTACTTCTGGCATAGTGTGTTCTTTAACATTAAAAATCATGTCATAATTTAGGAAGTCATGTAATAAATTATGTGTTTTTAAATTCATGAATTTTAGCCCTTTGATGCATAATTAAGTAGAACATCCTCTTAAATAAACCAGTGAATTAGAAACATTTGTTGGAAAAGGTCATGTATTACCTATATTTAATTGCATATCTTCACAAACATCTTACAGAGTGTTATCACTCCTTAGTAGGCAAAGTAAAACATAAATAAAAAACACAATTCTGTTTCTCTGTGTCTCAGTTGCCTATTTTTATAGACATACTGGGAGGCAAACTTTAGAGTGACCTAACACCAGAAGCTGTATTTCTTGTCACAGACATTCAGGGCTTGTTATAATGTCAAAATCTATATATCAATAAAATATAAAGGCTTGGACTTAATTGACCATTAACCATTGCAAACAAAACAATAAAGCACGTAAAACAAAACAACCTGGAAAAAAACAAAGCAAAACACATAGATTCTGAAAGTTTGTTCGAAGTGCGGATTTTCTACAAATTTGCTTGTGTGTGCCAAGGTTTCACAAAAATAAAGAGAGAGAGAGAGAGAGAGAGAGAGAGAGAGAGAGAGAGAGAGGAGAGAGAGAGAGAGAGAGAGAGAGAGAGAGAGAGAGGAGAGAGAGGAGAGAGAGAAGTTATGAGTGTGACTATGAATGTGAACATTGGATATCTTTCTTGAAATAGAGTCAAATAATGTCATTTGGATAAGTTTGACCGACATTGGAACAAAAATGAAGACACACTAAATGTCTTGTCATGGATGGGAGTTTTTCCAAGGGCAGTACCTGCTCTGCACATTTCCCATCAATGTCCTCAGTCCTTCCTTACCTTTAATCACAGAGCTGCAGCTACAGGCAACTGATGGCTCTGCAACACTTAAGGTCTCCTGCATTCCTTCTGCTGCTCAAACTGGTATACTCTGCAGAGCGTTAGGAAGTATTTTGCAAAATAAGAAAAGACATTTATAATATAGTATTTGCAAATATTTACTGTCCTATATTTTTAAAATTAGTGATTTTAAAATGTCTATCTAATCACATAATATTAATTGAACAGCTTCTAGACCAAAACATAAAGTCAGTGAGACCACGGAAAGTTTGTGAGTCATATGACCTAATTGACTTTATGTAGAACATACCCATGCTCACAAAAAATTACATCAAAACCAGATTGCATCCTGCACTGTTCTGCAACTAAAAATTAGAAGGTCAAAGGAAAATTGGACCACTCTCTAAAAGAAAACCCTTCGCATGAAAATTGGCTAACAACAAGCAAAATGAAACAAGTGGAACAACAAAAGATTTTTTTGTTTTACCATTGCTTTCAAGAACAACCAAGGGACATTAAAATAAATACATACATTGGTTCACTATTGTTTTTTGTGAGAATGAACAGCGTGCAGCAGCGAGTAGTTGAAATAGAATTTAGGTGAAAATTGAGTCAAGTATTTAATAATTACTACAGATTGTTACACTGAGAGACTACTCTGGTAAGACCTGGTATGTTTCAAGTTGGTGAAGAATAAAATAAGAAGACTGTAACTGTTCATATTCTGACAATTGAGGATTCTTGGGAATCTTGTACACTTGCTGCAACTCCCTATGAATGTTTCCACCAACTGAACAGTAAAGCCTTACTTACTTATATGTAAGTATGTGGATAAATAAAAACTGGTATATAAATGAGCCTTTTAGAAAAAGGATTCTGAATTTGGTGAAAGTAACATATACAGTTTATGACATTCATTTTGGAAATATACTGGACAAATAGTTTAAAATTTCCTATTTCTAACGGTAAAAGATCTTCAAAAGAAAATGTCACAAATAATGAGCATACATTGGCAAGGATAATATTTATTTTTGAGTGCCAAAATTGTATGAGTCCTAATAGAAACTTTGATGCCTATGTGAATCAAAGGACCACTGTGTGGCCAGCAGTATTTTCTACCCAGCACTCATCACAGAGTATTCTTCAGTCTATTGCAGAACCACAAGCTCACAAGTGGCTGGCTGCACACAGCAACAATCTGGAACCACTGCAGTCAGACCACTAATAATGGCAGCAACATTTCCCAGAACAAAAACATTACTTTAGAAACGCTGCCAACAGCTTAGATGAGAAAAATACAGCTTTAAACATGTCAGATCAGCATAATATGTCAGGGTTACTATCAAACTTCAAAAATGTGACTATAAAGTGAAGAACTTGAGCAGCCTTTATAATGGCTTTTAGTTTCCTTGCTTTAAGGTCTCCGGGGTTAATTGAAAACACCATCAATTCTTCCTTTTTTCAAAATCATTTTATTAGTTTACATTTCAAATAATATCACCTCTGCCCTCTATGAGGGTGCTCCTGCACCCACTCACCCACTCCCACCTCACCACTCTAGCTTTCCCCTACACTGGGGCATCAATCCTACACGGGACCAAGGGCTTCCCCTCCCATTGATGCTAGATAAGGCCATCCTCTACTACATATGTAGCTGGAGCCATGGATCCCTCCATGTATACTCTTTAGTTGGTGGTTTAGTCCCTGGGAGCTGTGGGTGACCTGGTTTGTTAATATTGTTCTTCCTGTGAGGTTGCAATTCACTTTAGCTCCTTCAGTTCTTTTCCGAGCTCTTCCATTGGGGTCCCAGGCCCAGTAAGACTGTTGGCTGTGTGTATCTGCATCTGTATTAGTTCAGGTGCTGGCAGAGCCTCTCAGGGGTCAGCCATATTGGGCTCCTGTCAGCAAGCACTTCTTAGCATCAGCAATAGTGTGTGTTTGGTGGCTGCAGATGGGACGTATCTCTAGGTGGTGCACACTATGGATGGCCTTTCCTTCAGTCTCTGATGTGGCCATCTAGCAGCCATGGATGAACAGGGTTTGCCTGAAAGTGGGGCTGGAAATGAAAAGAGATGTGAGGGGGGAGGACAAAAGAAGAATGAAGCCAAGACGAGGTTCGGATCAAGGTTTCAAGATTAATATTCAGCACTGCACTTATGTAGGGAGAACCCACAGACCCATCCTTTGTTTCAGCTGGATTATGTTGCAAAGCAAGGTCAGCGGGCAATCTAAATTCCTATAAGAAGTTTATTCTATAAATAGAATTCTATTTAGAATTCTTCTAAATTCCTATAAGAAGATGTACATGCCACCAAGGCAGATGACTCCACCTCCATCATTAAGATCCAGTGTGGCAAACTCTCAAGGTCTATTCAGCCTGCTCAAGGCTAGAAAAAAAAACCTGCTCAAGGCTGGGAAGGGAACATTCTTATTCCTTTTATCCCCCCGACTTTCCTTTAGACAGGAGCAATTCTGAGTTTAAAATTTTGAGATGGGTGGGTGGCTGAATCTTTCAACTGGGGCCTGTGCCTATATACTGGAGATAGTCTCCACAGGGTCTCTCTCCCCTTTGTTGTGTATTTTGGCTAATGGCATCTCCATTGGGTCCTGAGAGCTTCTCACATCCTTCCTGTGTGTCTAGACTTTCTAGTGTCTACCCTGTTCTCCTTGCCCCACTGCTACATATTTCTACTTAATTTCCTGACCCTCTGGACTTCTCTTCTGTTCTATCTCATACCTGACCTTGCATGCCTTTCCCCCCCTCCTCTTCTCTCCCTCCCATGTTCCTCCATCCTCCCTCTACATTCTGTGATTATTTTGTTTCCCCTTCTATGTAGCACTGAAGCATCCACACTTTGGTCTTTCTTCTTCTTAAGCTTCATATGGTTTGTAGGTTGTACATTGGCTATTCTGAACATTTGTGCAAATATCCACTTATCAGTGCCTAAATACCATGTGCTTCCTTTTGCTTCTGTGTTACTTCACTCAGGATGATATTTTCCAGATCCATCCATTTGCGTTTGAATTTCATGAAATCATTGTTTTTAGTAGCTGAGTAGCACTCCACTGTGTAAATATACTACATTTTCTGTATCCATTCTTTTGCTGAGGGACACCTAGGTTGTTCCCAGTTTCTGGCTATTAAAAATAAAGTTACTATTAGCCTAGTGGAGCATGTATCCTTGTTATATGTTGGAACATTTTTTGGGTATATGCCCAGGAGTGGTATAGCTGGATGTTCAGGTAAAACCATTTCTAGTTTTCTGAGAAACCACCAGATTGTTTTCTAAAGTGGTTGTACCAGCTTGCAATTCCACTAGCAAGTAGAACACATCTAAATACTGCTGATCTGTTTAAGTGAATTTTGCTCACAGAACATGCATATTACCTAACATAGAAATACCTGAAACATTGTCTGGAGGTTTTTATGTGATTTGTTTTTGCTTTGTTTGTTTGCTTATTTGTTTTGAGTGATACTTTATGTAATTCAAGCTTGTTTCACATATCTGATCCTTCTGCTTGTGGTGAGTATAAGAAGCAACAGAACACACAGTCATTTAGTGAGAAAGAATCACTTGTAAAATGTTGCGGGGGGGGGGAAGTGGAAGACAGTTTTATTTTTCTTACAAAAATAAATATATTCTGTAATTTAGTATAAAATTTAGATTCCTGAGTTTTTTTAATCTAACTAAATCAAAATATATATCTACACAGAAGCCTGTGTGTTTGTTTGTTTGGTTGGTTGGTTGGTTGTTTTTTTGAGACAGGGTTTCTCTGTATAGCCCTGGCTGTCCTGGAACTCACTCTGTAGACCAGGCTGGCCTCGAATGCAGAAATTTGCCTGCCTCTGACTCCCAAGTGCTGGGATTAAAGGCGTGTGCCACTACTGCCCAGCAGCCTGTGTGTTTATAATAATCATATTTCTAATTGTCCCAAACTAGCAGGAACCAAGGTATCTTCCAAGAAATAAGTGTATAAAAATTTTACATATCCCCAAATCTGTATACAATATCATTCATACAAAATTGAAATGAGCTATGAAACACAAGAAGTCATAAATATCACAGAAGATAGGCAGTTTGAAAGCTTCATATGTCCAAGTGGAGAAGAGAAGACAAAATCAATGCAAAGGTAAAGTGATCAGCACCTGCAATGTATCCTGAGGGTAAATGAGAATTTTTTTGTGACAATGAAACTGCTTGGAGCTCTAATGGAAGGAACATAAAACTGTATATTTGTTTAATATCACAGAACTTTGCAAGAGATGGCTCAGTGGTAAAGCACTAGCTGCCCTAGCAAGACTGGTCCTCAGATTCTCTGAGTCCACATGTGTCCCAGGTGGGTGTGTCAGCTCATATATAACTTCAGCCTCTGAAAGTGAAGATAGCTGGCTAAGTGAGATTAGAAATAATGGTAATTTCTAGGTTTTATTGAGAGACTCTACATCAAAGTTGAAAGTAGAAGAGCAATTGAGGAAAGTTCTTGACACCATTTTGGACCCTTGAACCTTTCATACATCCATGCACACTTACACATATCCATGTGCCCAATCACAGATCATACGCAGGTTCCACATGCACAAATAAAGGTGAAAAAATAAAAATAAAAGTTTAAAAGTAAATTACACTAAAAATGGTAAAAACAATAGATATGAACTATGAAGACCTAGACTTGATTAGCATCTGCCAGACTAAGAGCTTCAGCATTTTGTACTGTTAAAGAATAAAGTAATTGCAAGGAGGGGTGGCAGTAGCTATGTTTCTCCCCATTGGTGTACAGTTGTAGATAAGCATGGGGAAAAAGCTAGAATTATCTGCATAAAATGTATTAGATTTAGAAATATTAATAAGAACCCTGTTTAATTTAATGCAGATATAATTATTGATATATATGTGTGTTTATAAAGGGACACGTGTATGTAATGCTCCATATACAAACACATCATTCCTACCTTTATCTGCTGAATGAATAGAAATGCAACGACTCTTCCATAACAAGGTGTATATCTGCTGCTCCAATTTTGTTTTTTTATTTTTTTTATTTTCTATATTCTTTGTTTACATTCCAAAGGCTTTCCCCTTTCCCAGTTACCCCCCACCATATGTCCCATAATTCCTCCCCCCCCATGCTATTCCCCACTCTTTCCCCCTCCCCCACGATTTCTCTGTTCTGGGTCTACAATACTGGATCCAATCTTTACAGGCCCAGGGTCCTCTCCTTTTTTTCTTCTTGAGAGTCATTTGACTTGCTAATTGTGCCTTGAGTATTTAGGGCTTCTGGGCTCATTAATATCCACTTATCAGTGATTGCATTTCGTGTGTGTTCTTGAACTCAAGAAGTTAGACCCCAAAGAACCAAATAACCCTATCAAAAAATGGGGTACAGAGCTAAACAAAGAATTTTCACCAGAAGAAATTCGGATGGCCGAGAAACACCTTAATAGATGTTCAACATCATTAGTCATCAGGGAAATGCAAATCAAAACAACCCTGAGATTCCACCTCACTCCAGTCAGAATGGCTAAGATTAAAAACTTGAGAGACAACAAGTGCTGGCGAGGATGTGGAGAAAGAGGAACACTCCTCCACTGTTGGTGGGATTGCAAAATGGTAAAACCACTCTGGAAATCAGTGTGGCGGTTCCTCAGAAAATTGGGCATGTCACTCCCAGAGGACCCTGGCATACCACTCCTGGGCATATACCCAGAGGATTCCTCTGCATACAACAAAGACACATGCTCCACTATGTTTATAGCAGCCTTGTTTATAATAGCCAGAAATTGGAAGGAGCCCAGATATCCCTCAAAAGAGGAATGGATACAGAAAATGTGGTATATTTATACAATGGAGTACTACTCAGCAATTAAAAATAATGAATTCATGCAATTTGTAGGTAAATGGTTAGATCTGGAAACTGTCATCCTAAGTGAGCTAACCCAATTTTGGTTTTTAATGCTATTGATCCTGAGGAAAACTGGTCACATATTTAGGCAGAGGAACGTGTGAGATGAACTGAGGGCACTTTACAACTTCTGAAAGTAAGAGATTCCTTATAATAAATCAAAACAAAATAGAGCAAAGGAAATGATGTCTCAATTGCATACAACCCAAAACAACACAAAGATAGAAAGGGCTCTCGTGCTAGCATATTTAACAAATTAAAATTTATCAAAGCAGAGTTGAGCATATTCCCTCTTTGAAAATAAGTACCTGTGAGTAGTTATTGCTATAAAATCGGTGAAAGAATTGTGGAGAAAAGATAAAGCTCCCACATAGAATTGCTTTATGTAAATATTCTGCTGTCATGACTTCCCATTTAAGTATGGGTTGCCAGTCAGTATTGACCAAAGGGGAAACCACAAAAAAGTCAGAGTGAAGCATCACCAGTCATATGGAGATGGAGACTCTTCCTACTATATGATAAAAATAGCTTATGTCTCAAGGGCTGTCTTCTCATAAACAATAATCCCAATTTAATGATAAAGTTATCAGAGCAATGAGACCAATCCTAGACGAATAGTGTTGCATAATCTAGCTGACCTTTAGTCCATTAATTTTCAAAATAAAGGCTTTCTGAAAAGTTGTCAAGACAAAAAAAGACAAGGAGCCATGGCTATTAAGAGTGATCAGTATACTCAATGTATGCAAGAAGTTAGAACAATCAAATATCTCTGACCAACATGTAGGTTTTTATTAGAAATGCAACAACATTAGCTTGATGATTATAATGAATGCACAAAAAATGTGAAATGGGGAATAAGTGTAAAACATGGGAGAACACTCTACCATTGTTGCTATTTTTAAAACAATCAAAAATAATGAACTCATGCAATTTGTAGGTAAATGGTTAGATCTGGAAAATATCATCCTAAGTGAGCTAACCCAATCACAAAAGAATACACATGAAATGCAATCACTGATAAGTGGATATTAATGAGCCCACAAGCCCTAAATACTCAAGGCACAATTAGCAAGTCAAGTGACTCCCAAGAAGAAGAAAGGAGAGGACCCTGGGCCTGTAAAGATTGGATCCAGTATTGTAGACCCAGAACAGAGAGATCGTGTGTGTGTGGGGGAATGATTGGGGAATAGCTGGGGGGGGAAAGGAATTATGGGACATATGGTGGGGGGGAACTGGGAAAGGGGAAAGCCTTTGGAATGTAAACATAGAATATAGAAAATAAAAATTAAATAATAAAAAAAGAAATCAAAACATCTTCTGCAGTGAGCAGCTTATTAATTTTTAAAAGTATTGCCAGTATGTATGAGTTCCAGAAATCAAGTGCTTTTAAGCTGAGTGTGTTTTGGGAATTATTAATGTAAGTCAAAGAACTTTAAACAAAGTATAAAATATTTAAAATAACTATGGCAATACCCATTTTTCTTTTTTTTTTGGTGAAGGTTGAGCACCAGAAGATACATTTGCTATATAGAGCCAAAGCCAGTCATATGCATGCTCCTGCTCTCAATAGGAAAAGGTAGAAATGGGAAAGAAAATATATTGCTGGTATTGAGGAATATGCTAAATGGCATTTGATGCTCCCAATGCTTGCTACTTAATGTTCATAGAAAGATTACTTCATATCTTCAACCCACATTTCCTGCACTGTAAAACCCAAGCAGTATTTAGCCATGCAACTAATGAGAATATGAAAAGGAACATGGAATACATATATAATTGATAAAAACTTGCTTAATGGTAACTATTACTAGAAATTCTACATGTATGACTGAATATAACGGTACCGGTATATTTAATCACTCGCTTGTTTTAGGTAATAATGATAACACATAAAATTTAACTTTACATTTGTTTTGTGTGTCTTTAAGTGACTTAATAACAAGTAAGAATATTCTTTTGAAGGAGTTTGTTAGAATAATTTTATTTTCTTTTGCTCTTGAAACATGTTGATATTTTTAGGTGTCTGCTTTTTCTATAAGGGTATCTTTAATGAAAAGCGAATTCATTTTTTTCTAGAAGTGAATGTTTAAAACTAAGCAAATCATGACAAGACCTACATAATTGGAAACATGAATGCTGGTTCCAGGAAGGGTCTACCCTGCCATCAAAGGCTTTGAAAGGGGTCTGTGTCTGCCAAAAGCCATTGTACTAGAGGAATCAAAACTCCCACAAAGTACAATCTGGGTTTTCTTGCTGGTAAGACCACAACTCTGTGCTTTTTCTATGGTTTGAAATTTGTCTCAAGGAAAAATTCAAAACCAAACCAAACTTGGCTACAACACTTAGGAAATATGAGTGTTCTGGCAACTCACAAATGTTGAAGTGCAAGTGACTGCTGACAGAGTGTCTGCCTAATTTTGCTTTCTTAAGCATGGTGGACACTGATACAAACATAATTACAATCTGCATAAATTCTTGCTTTCTGTCTTTATTCCCTTTGCAATATGAGCCTATGATGTATATGAATCATAATTTCTTATGCCCCCTATTGAAAATATTGTTGTTTTCACTTTCACTGATAAGTCTTCCCTCACTTCTCATGGTCTTACCCATTTCTACTTGATGCTGATCAACTCTAACGTTTTTACTATTTTATATGATATCATATGCCTTTCCATCTATTAGGATAGTATTTACCAGAGACAACTAAAAATACATGTGTGTATTATAGCTTTTGCCCAATACAGAACTGACAAATGGGCGGACATAGATAAGCATGTGATTGGCCATTCAGTTCATCCTCCTGTTTCAACCCTTCATTTGCTTATGGTTTCTTCTTAGTTTTTTGACTATCATTTCTCCAAATATACATATATGTAATGTGTATATTAAAGTAATTATAATCTCTGATTTAACCCTGACAAATATTCAATCAAGTTTAATTGTGATGAGCAACACACACTTAAAAGTCAGGCAATGTATAGCCTTGCTACTACATCTAGAAATTAGATTTGCATTGGTTTGTATAATGTTTATTTTAATAAACAATAAAATGCAATAAAATGACTGAGCTCCTCTCTCTAAATAAGGAAATAATTGAGTGGAGATACCTTTAGTGCAGATGTGGAAAGCTGTATTTTTAAAATGGATACATGAGCCAGAAGATTTAACTAAACAACCCAGAGTTAGATTCAGAACAGAAAAGGAAACTAAGACAAATTTACAAAAGGATGCTAAATTTGGGGTATTTGAGCTAAAATTTAAAAAAAAATTTAAGTTATAATTAAAAATTATAAAGTTAGTGGGAAGTCCATGAGTGTTTACATCTGGGAAATATAAGCAAAACAGTATCTTTGAACAACTGTGATCCTTGAAACAAGTAATTTCACCTCCAGAGATTAAGAACCCATGATAAGAGATTCTATCCACTTCCAAAATTCAGTCTATGGGAAAACCTGTACTTCTAAACCCAGACTATTAAGAGGTCAGAATTTTTGCTTAATGTTTAATTGTTCCAAGTTAATTGAAATGGAATAATACTGTAAAATGTATTTCCTAGTAAACAGACTCTGTGATGGCTCTTTACATAATGGTAACTCATTTGGAATTACTCTTAGTTGATGACAGCTATTTAAGAGAGAGAAGAATAGAATATTAGAGACTAATGTTGGACTGATATGTAACTGTGGCCTCCAACAGGGAGCTGTGGAGTCACAACTGCTCAGAGATTGCTGCGAGAAGGAAATGGTTCTTGGTACTTCTTTAAAAATGGAATGGGTGAGTAAGCTCCTGTCAGCATAACACAGAGCTAGAGGAAAACTCAACTCTCAGATTTCCAAAGTCAACAATGTGGCCACAGGGTGTATGGGTGGATGTGGAGCTAATTGCACCATTTGGAAAACTTTCTCACCATTTTGATTGGTCTTCTTTCCTAGGGAAATATTAACAAGACATATCTAGTGCCCCCATTACTGAAATTGTTATTTGGAGAGTAAGTGATTGTCACCATAATTTTCTACTAGTACTTGCTCCAAATTTCAATCATACATGATGTCCACCCATTCTGTCTATATTTGTATATCTTAGGAGTCCACAATTCATATCTTCCATGTAGACTTTAGCTGCTGCCTATGTCTTTTTATCATGAAAACTCAATGAGGAAAAACCCAAGCAATGCCTCAATGAATTACTCACATGATTCTATAATATATACAGCAACCTCACCTCCACTTCAGGATCTGAAGAAAATAACTAGTGACTTTTCTTCTTTTAAAAATCTCTTAGGGAAGAAAATGAATAATTATACTAGTTGGTTTAAGTATAGTGGGATTGCTTTTGAGGTGGGAGGTGGGAGGTGGGGAATGAAAACATTCGAAGCTATGACTTGAGGACACAAGGCCAAAAATGTTTAGAGAAGTAAGAAACCAAATTCTCCAAATAAATTATTGGTATGATCACAGTTATCCACTTTTACTATAAAGATAAAATATTCTACTTGTCAATGACCTTCTACTGCTGACACCTATTGATTAATATGGTACCTTGCTTCCTGAAAGATACTTAGGAGGAATCATCTCCAAGTTAGTATTTTTCTCTCTGATGTCCAAAAGTCAACATGTAATTTGAACCACCTTTGGAATTGGAGAAATTCAGGCTTGGACTCAAGGATCCAATCCAATATTATGTCCAACACTATCTAGTTTACGTGATAATGTAGGTACATTGAAATGATGGGACACTCATTGACAGTTTCCTAGAAATAGAACAAATCTCTATAAGCATTGATATCTCATAAGAAACAAAATTACACCCCCAACATAAGCTGATTTTTGTGATGATGAATCGATTTTGCAAAGGCAAAAGTGCTTCACTATATCCACTATGCAATCTGTTGGACCTAAGTGACATATCCATAAAGTAATACTATGCAACAGGTCTTATGGTAGAGGTTTATTCAGGGGATGGAAAGGGGATACTGAAGCTGCCTCTGGGTAGAGGAAAGAAAAAAGGGGGAGGGGAGGAGTAAGAGGAGTAACAGGGCCTCTTATCAGGGAGGTGGCACAGGAGGGGGACAAGCCATGAGAAGTGACTTAACAGTGGAAATGTAGACTCTCTGAAGCTAGTGAAGTGTCCACTGTGCTGTCACCAGACCCCTTGGGTTGGCCATAGAGGTGCCTGATTGCTAAAACTATTGCTAGTGTTTTCTCTTCAAGGAATGGTGTCTATTGGAAAAATCTGTTAATATTGTCTCTGATGTACATATTGGACATTCTACTGTGAAAGTGCTAGACAAGTCTTAAAAAGTACTTGCAAACCCTCCTCCCCCATCATTATACAACTCTGTTGTATTTATTGTGCTAAACATAGACAGTGGTAAACATTATTTCACAAGTCAACCTGTCATCCTGATGGTTAATGACTACTTCCATGTGAGCATGTGTATTAGCTCATGTTCAATTTCATGTTCAACTCGATAGTACCACCTATTTACCCTAAGCACAGATTTCTTGTCCTTTTCTTTAGTCTATCTATCTATCTATCTATCTATCTATCTATCTATCTATCTATCTATCTATTCTCCCTGTCCCCATGGCTATCCCCAAGGGGTGGTCTGCCCAGTTTCCTGCAGGTACTCTGCTGCCTAACCTTTTGTATCTTCCCAGGCTTGTATCTTGTTAACCCCTGCAGGATGGAAGGCACTGGCTCTAAACCCCTAACCCTGTTAAATGAAGACTCTAGAGACTTGTAATTTATCAGTTAGATTTATAACAGTAAATTCTCAATACCCCAAAATGCCCACACAAAGAACTCAAAACTCACTTGATATTGATACAAGCTGCCCACCTCGATTGGTCAAATTGCCCTATATTATTCTATTGTTCTTCTAGGATATCCATCGCTATCTGTGGCTATTTCAAGCTACGAGGATCCAGTTTGTCTTCTTCCTCCATCTTCCTCTGTTCTTCCCCCACACCACCGGCAATGTCCCCTGTCCACCTCTTTCTAAAACTTTTAACCCTGCCTACTTTTTCCATTGACCAATCACAGGCTCTAGCCTTATATTTCACTTGACCTCACCTGTGAACAGACAGCGACCTATAGGTTTGACTATCTTACATCTCTTGGGTTTTTAAATACAAAAGTAATTATTGTCATTTGCATATGGAATTGAAGAACTCAGTACCAATTTTTATAAATTTGCTGTCTTGTTTGGAGAGACTAGATTCAACAGATTCTACTACAATAATATCTATATCTCACATATCAAGGACCACCTTAATAATTTTACCCATTAATATATGGCAAATTTGTATGTCAGGAAAAAGCACAAGAATTCAACTAATCCTTTAAAAGTTGAAGCTAGAGCAAGGAATTATATATCAAAAGCCCAACACACTCACTTTGAAAGGAACCATGAAAAAAATTTAACAGCTTCTCTCAAAATTCTTGACTATATTTTTCTACTGAAGTACAATTACTCAAATAATTGGCAGTACATTTTAGGCAGAAAGTCAAGGAATCTCATGACCATACATATTTAATGTTATTTTAGAGTCTTATTCATAAAAATGTTTTACCCTTCCTGCAGAGTGTAAGCTCTATGACCATACATATGTAATGCTATTTTAGAGTCTTATTCATAAAAATGTTTTACCTTTCCTGCAGACTGTAAGCTCTAGCCATGAATATTTCCTTAATTCTGAAAAACAAGATGAGTTAAACATATTTATTGGTGCAGCCAATTATCTATACTTTATCTTTTTTTATAATAAGGATAGCTTAATACCGTATATATCTATTACTATAGACTGACTAATTTATTGTTATCTAGCCCTCTGTTAGACATAGATATTGTTTGTTTTGATGACCACCTTGGTACTTTTGTAGTTTTTTGTAAGGGTAAGAGGTATTAACCTCTGCCCTTACGGTCTGACCTCATTATAAGAACTGTACCACTTCTCTTCAGATGGTAAGATTCTTCAATTGACCTCTGTCTGATGATCCAATATCCTTACTGCAATATGTAATCACATTTCTAAAACCAATATAATCAGCCTAAAGAAAAATGGTAACACAGATCTGTCTTACCAATGCTACTGCCCTTTACCCAAGTATATCTTGTCATGATTTTGGTAATTTGGGTAACTTCTCTAACTTCTTTGAATTAAAGAACTGAGTCCTTCAATTATCTACTACACTGTTATCACATCTTTGATACCATATACTCTTCCTCTAACTTTTTGCAAACTATCTCTTGCCTGTCCACACTGTCTTCTCAGTTGGTGATATCCGGTGTCAGAGAAGAGTGAGCCCACATAAAAATCTTTTTTCTTATATACATTTAGCATTCTCTACTCTTGACTTACAAATGTTCTTACAATTCTTATCAGTATGTAGATCCTGCAACATTGGGAACATAGCAGTTTCCCTTGCTTAGCATGCTAGTTATATTGTAATTTAACTGTTGCCAAAGATAGGGGCAGTTCTGAAGGTGATGAATAACTTCTTGTGCACTGGTTAATCTTTAGCCTCTTAAAGCTTTGATGGGAGCCAGTAAGATGGCTTATCAGGTAAAGGTCCTTGCTGATTGCCAAGCCCAATGAGCTATTTTCTCTGTCTTGTTACTACCTATAGTAGCCAGTATGTTTTTAATTACTCCCATAATTTGCAAGTTGTATTGTATGTAACCTCTATAATCCTTTCTTTGACATAATAAGCCCTCAGGACCATACTGTGAGATGGCTTTCAGAAATAGGATATTGATCATTTGATTTGTTGTTGTTGTTGTTAATTTTTGAGATTGTATTTTAATTACAACGTTTCTCACTTACCTTTTCTTTTCCCTGACCACTCTACTTCAAATTAATGGCATCGTTTTCACCCAAAGAACCAGTCACCCTTCATCTGAGGCTTAAAAGGCATCTTATAGTAAAAGCAAACTAGGTTCAATTCCTGTTTAGGACTAAAGCTCTGTTTCTCAAGGATTATGCTGAGAAGTATGTTTCTCAAGGATTATGCAAGTACTACTTGCACTTGTAACCTCAACTGCAAGTAGTTCTGTATTGCCTGTTCCTGGAATGAGAATCACATCTTTGTTTCAAACTATCCTGCAACACTACCTTTGTTTCAGGAAATTGTTATGACTCCCTTGTTATGGCTACCTGATGTTAAGGCCACCTTGTAATCATGTCTTTGTTTCAGGAGGTTGTGTTTCTAACTTGTTATGCTTACGTTATATTCCTGTAACCTAGCCTACTTTGTCTGCCAAATCCCCCATTAGGAAACCCCTTAGCCCTGAGCTATAAAAACATTGACTTCCTTACATCTAATTATCTAATTCTCATCTCTCAAACCCCACCTTAGCTGGAGGCAGCCCATATACAGGAATATAAAAAAAGCTTACTGCAATAAACTGCTTGCTTTAATTAATTTGGCTGTGATGATTAATTGATTTTCACTTAATCAACATAAGTTTTTTTTTTAATTTAGGTGGATGGACTTGCATCATTTGATAAAACCAGTAAAAAAAAAAAAGTTTCTGTTAAACCCTCTCCAGCAGAGCACCAATAGCAAATTCCAGTGCTTTCAGAAGATCTGTAAATGAAATCCTTGCAAATATTAATCACCCCTCCCTCAGAGAATTGGCAAGAAATGGGATTCCAAACATATCCACCACAAGGTGATAAATCCTACCAACAACTTGAACGAGGTTGGGAGAAGCACCCTATCTCAATGATAAAATTGCAGCCTCAGCTAAAACTTGATTTGTGCTAGGTTATCTCTATACAGAGTACCCGGCTAAGCCATGAGTGGACTTCTGACCTATAAAAGAAGTGAACAGAGTTAAATCACTGAGTTTGATATACCTTGTTATATTCCAATTGATCACTAATTACCAATGTCTAAGATACTCTAAAACCCAACTTTCAAATATCTTTCCTCTGTTATTTCTTCAAATAAACTAACTAAAATATTATTTAAGGGTTTTCCAGTTTCTTTCATTCCTACCCTCTAATCACAAACACAAAGTTCTTATTTCTGCATCTGCATTTCTTCTTGGAATATGGAAGAAATTTCTCGTAAGATCTATTTATCTAAATGTTCAAGACATAGTACTCATATCTTCTGCATCACATTTTCTGTTTTTTATCTTATGGAACTTATAGGTTTTTACTACTATGTGATAAATATAACCAACCAGATCTCAGAGGCATTCAAGCTTGCTTCTCAAGTCTGATACATAAATATTACTTACCTTTGATCTTCCTCCTTGATCTCAGTCAGGCTATATCACTTCATGATCTGGGGGGAAAGTTAAAGAAATGCCACATTATATTGAATGGGTCTGTGTAAGCATGTTGATTTAGAGACCAAGAAAATCCTTACAGGGACTAGAGAGATGGTTCAATAGGTAAAGGCACTTCCTGCAAAGACTGACAGTATGTTCATGTTCAGTTCTGGGAAGCACATAATAGAAGGAAAAACAACTAACTCCAGTGGATTGTTCTCTGATCTCCATATACATGCCACACACAGAGACAGACAAACACATACACACACGTGTACACTCACAAAGTAAATGTAATAAAAACAATTTTTTAAAGAAACTGTTGGAAAACCTTACCTGTTGTGTTTTATAAGATCAAATTTATGTTTTATACAGGGTGGTGCAGGTGTTGGGTGTAGTGGGTGAGGTGCCTCTGCAGTCCCAAGCTGAGGCATCCCTTTTCTCTGAGGTAGAGTTTATTTGGGCCATGGCAAGGGAAATGAGAAGGGAATAGAAACAGAGAAAGACAGAAGAGAGAGAGAGAGAGAGAGAGAGAGAGAGAGAGAGAGAGAGAGAGAGAGAAGAGGAGAGAGGGGAGAGGGGAGAGGGGAGAGGGGAGAGGAGAGAGGAGTGAGGAGAGGAGAGAGGAGAGAGGAGAGAAGAGAGGAGAGGAGAGGAGGGAAGGGAAGGGAAGGGAAGGGAAGGGAAGGGAAGGGAAGGGAAGAGAAGAGAAGAGAAGAGAAGAGAAGAGAAGAGAAGAGAAGAGAAGAGAAGAGAAGAGAAGAGAAGAGAAGAGAAGAGAAGAGAAGAGAAGAGGGTAGGTGAGGAGAGGTGAGGAGAGGAAGAAGACAGGAGATGGGAGAGGACAGGAGAGGAGAGGTCAGTCAGGAATAGGTGGAGAGGGGAGGAGAGGGAAGGGAAGAGAGGGAGAAAGGGATGAGACAGAGAGAGAGAGAGAGAGAGAGAGAGAGAGAGAGAGAGAGAGAGAGAGAGAGAGAGAAGGGGCAGAGAGAGCAAGGAGGGACCAACCAGATTGTTTTACAGCAAGTCAGGCCTACCTGGCTATTGCCAGGAAATTGTTGAATGGAACCTAGAAGAATTGCTAACACCACTCCTAATCCCCCCACTTTCAGTAACCTTGCAACAGCAGGATAGGTCATCCCCAGCCATCAAGATGTAACACAATTCTACTGTTGTCAAGAGTCAAGCATCCTCCCTACCTGTATGCACAATATTCTGAATAAAAACCAGTGCCTCCTCTCCCTATCCTCTTTCCCCTAATAACCTTACCCAGAGGTAGCCTCTACAGATCCCTCTCCCAATAAACCTCTTCCATGAGACATGTTGCATGGACTGACTTTGCAGTGTCCATATAGTAAGTCATTACTTTTAAGTTTTGAAATGCAGTATGATGCAGTGTAATTGCAGTGGGAGGGAGCACCTCCATGGTCCATGCCTAGGAGTCCCCCCTCAGCAGTCAGTTGCAGCTACATATTTAGTAGAGGATGGCCTTATCTAGCATCAATGGGAAGGGAGACCATTGGTCCTGCGAAGACTTGATACCCCAGTGTAGGGGAATGCTAGCTAGAGTGGTGAGGCAGGAGTCAGTGAGTGGGTGGAGGAGCACCCTCTTAGAGGCAAAAGAAAGAGAGAGGGATGGGATGAGGGATGAGGGTGGTTTTTGGAAGGGAAACCAGGAAGGAGGATGAAGTTTGAAAGGTAAATAAATAAAATAACAACAACAACAACAACAACAACAACAACAAAGTTAGGCTTTCTCATTCTCAACAAATCTTACTGACCTCATGGATCAAAATTTGGTGGGCATTTTATTTTAACAACAACAACAAAAAAAAAATAGAGTGTGTATAACAATTGGCTTTTCCTCTGCCTGTTCTTCATGATTTGACCACAGATTGAACCTTTCATTGCAACTGTGCTTTTCCCACTCTGGTTCATTCCCTGATGTGAAGTGATATCATGTTTCTGTTGTTTCTGGATAAACTCAAGCGCAGGATGAACCACAACATAGCTTGCAGCTTTAATCTAAGCCTTAGACAGAACTATTGTAAAAATATGTGAAAACTGTCTCTTTCTGATAAAAACCAAGCTTTCACTAGAGTGGATCTGGTTGGCTGCATGCCTTTATTAGTCTAGTTTTCCAGAAATCTGACATGAAAGGTCTAGCTTCTGCCAATCATATAAATAAAGCAGCATTGATTAGAAGTAGGCATGTCTCCCTTACAAACTCTGACTTAGCATTTTTCCTAGAAGTATCCTTATGGGCTTGTAGTTTACTATTTTTACTTTCCTTTTCTATGTCTAACATCATTGACATTTGTTAAAATGATTTAATCACTCCATTCCAAGTGTAACCAGTCAAAAATTTAAATTAATAATTGAAGTTCAAAATTGATCAATATGACTTTTAAAATACTGACCTTATCTGACATTAAATAGGTTTAAACCAGTCACAAAGAACAGATCTCAAGGCTAGATTAGGACACACACAGTCCAGTTAAATTAGTTACTCTTCTTTTTTGTCTCTTAAGCCTTTGGTGACACTGTGAAGATTATGCAGATTCTTAGAAATTGGCTGCATGTTACTGCCCTGTCACTAAAGAAAAGTTCTCCTCCCACTACTGCCACAAAGTCCTCTACCACAAAGGCACTGGCTGTGTAATCTGTATTATTATTTTATCAATGATTCTCATATGCAGTTTCTAAGAATACTTACTAACATGCCTCCTTTTCTGTGGCTAGCCAATAAGTATACAAATATAAACAAGGCTACAAATCATCTTTGATAAACCCATCTCAATGATGAATAAATAGATACATGGAAGATTTTTGTTAAAAGACGTTAATCATCTTTTAAGCTTTTCCTAAAAGTTAAAGCTGAATATAATTTATAGGTAAAAATTAAAAGGAACTGTAGAAGACAATACTTGTGACATAATGATTATTAATTTTCCCTTTCCTCCCTTGCTAAAAGAACTTCAATTTTATTCCTGATAGTAACGTGGGTAAGTAGAATATTTATCTCTTTATACTACTTTACAGCTGTTATATAACATTTATGGGCAGTTTTATCACATTCTCTGATATATAAAGAAAAGTGATTGGAAATTCCTTTTTACTTTTTTGTTGTTGTTGTGTGAGAACAGAAGGTACTGCCAGTTTGTGCTCTGAAAATGAAAGATAGATACTAAAAGTGGTACAAAGCATATCTCTGATAGAACCTATGTTCCCTTATGAAGTATGAAAGATGTGTCTGAATTTCTTGTTTTGGGATAATTTAAATAGTTCATTTACAAGACTCGAGTTTCTGTTGTATGCAAACAATTAGAACTCCAAATAAATCATATATTCTAAAATAATTACCAATAAAATTTTAGCTAAATGACAGTTTTATATTCAAATTAAAAACTGGTAATTTTATTTGTATTAAAATACACATCTCACAATAGAATTTTTAAAACTTTTACTGAATTTGTTCAAGTCAATTTCATCTACAAAAAATGCACTCGTCTGTATTGTTCTCTTTCCAAGTATGTATGTATGCATGTATGCATGCATATATGTATGAATGTATGCATGTATGAATGTATGTATGTATGTATGTATGTATGTATGTGTTTTGTGACCCATTAAGATTAACCAGGATCATTTGTGTGACTATTGGTTTAGAATTATTCATTGGAAGCTGTAGGACTCTGTTGTCCATATACAAAGGAAGATAATTACTGTCACTCCCCCAGAATCCACCAATAGCCAATAGTTCAGCAGAAGGTGGTCAACTCCTATGAAATGCTTCCTGATCCACCTCCAGTTGACTTTAGGCTATATTGAATTGACAATAAAATGTAACCAGCATAATTTATCCTTCTTCAAATTGATACGTAAATACATTACTGTTAAACCATAATATTTCCTTTTCTTTTTGTCCATAAACTCATGTTATATCATAATATAAATAATATATTATAAATAATACAGTAAACTTTAAACAGTCTGTTAAAATATCAACTCTTTGAAAGTTTATTTATTTTTCTCTTAAAATCCCAAAGCTTCTTAACCATGATCATTGATAAAATTAAGGAGAGAGAGAAGGAGAAAAATTGGTGGGAGAGAGAGATATAAAGAGAGAGAGAGGTAAATATTTAAATATTATAAAAGGGAAAAACCCAGACTTAGGAACATTTAGGAGTATAAATTAAATCCTATGTCTTAGTGTCTGACATCTAAGAAGCATTACATTCTGGGCTCCAAATGGCTTGGGTAGCCCACTTCTTTGGGTTGGACATTCACAGCACACATAGTTCATTTCATGACCTCTGGGTGACTCTGCTTCATATATGCCACTGTCCTTAGTGGACATCCCATAGTCCTAGTATCATCTCTAGCATTCTGGGATCTCCACTGCAATTAAAGCAGCACCTTTACCAATGGCCTCTCTGAGCCTCTCTGTTTGAATTCCAACTCTTCCCCACAGTGACAAGTCTCAGATGCAAATACAGAAGTTTCATACATAAAATTTTCAAATTCTGCTGATAACTTGATGCTCATCCTATATAACTCTGAACTACAATTTCTGTGTGCTGTCCTGACAAAACATCTCTCAGATTTCATTTCAATTTTTCCAAGATTTTGATCACAGCTGGCTGATTCATTAGTATAGATTGCCAGTGTTCATTGTACTTGGAAAGCACAGAATGTTATTAAGTTATTCCTAACTTAAAACATTACAGTATCGTCTCTGATAGTTTTTGCTTCCTTCGGAAAATGTACGGAGTAGGCACCAGTTTTTACATTTCTTTCTACATTCTTATCTTCTCATTTTCCACATAATATTCCATTAAGCTATGAGTACAAAACAACTTTTTGAGCTTAAAGCTATAAAATCCTCCAAAAATCCTTCATAAAAACAATGTACTCATGTTCATTATAGCAAAAACACCACTCTTGGCACCAATTTATGTTCTATTATGCTTTCTTTTTTTTTTGTTTCATTATCTTTTTTTAATTTTCTATATTCTTTGTTTACATTCCAAAGGCTTTCCCCTTTCCCAGTTCCCCCTCACCACCAAACATCCCATAAGTCCTTTCCCCCCAACTATTCCCCAAACATCCCCCCCACACACACACCATTTCTCTGTTATGGATCTACAAAACTGGATCCAATCTTTTCAGTCCCAGGGTCCTCTCCTTTCTTCTTCTTGGGAATCATTTGAATTGCTAATTGTGCCTTGAGTATTTAGGGCTTCTGGGCTCATTAATATCCACTTATCAGTGATTGCATTTCATGTGTATTCTTTTGTGATTGGGTTAACTCGCTTAGGATGATATTTTCTAGATCCAACCATTTGCCTACAAATTGCATGAATTCATTATTTTTAATTGCTGAGTAGTATTCCATTGTATAAATATACCACATTTTCTGTATCCATTCCTCCTTTGAGGGATATCTGGGCTCCTTCCAATTTCTGGCTATTATAAACAAGGCTACTATGAACATAGTGGAGCATGTGTCTTTATTGTATGCAGGGAAATCCTCTGGGTATATGCCCAGGAGTGGTATGCCAGGGTCCTCTGGAAGTGACATGCCCAATTTTCTGAGAAAGCATAATAGAACATAATAGAACCGCCAAACTGATTTCCAGAGCGGTTTTACCATTTTGCAATCCCACCAATAGTGGAGGAGTGTTCCTCTTTCTCCACATCCTTGCCAGCACTTGTTGTCTCTTGAGTTTTTAATCTTAGCCATTCTGACTGGTGTGATGTGGAATCTCAGGGTTGTTTTGATTTGCATTTCTCTGATGACTAATGATGTTGAGTGTCTCTTAAGGTGTTTCTCGGCCACCCAAATTTCTTCTGGTGAAAATTCTTTGTTCAGCTCTGTACCCCATTTTTTGATAGGGTTATTTGGTTCTTTGGGGTCTAACTTCTTGAGTTCTTTATATATATTGGATATTTGCCCTCTGTCAGATGTGGGGTTGGCGAAGATCTTTTCCCACTTTGTTGGTTGCTGTTTTGTCCTTCTGACAGTGTCCTTTGCCTTGCAGAAACTTTGTAATTTTATGAGGTCCCATTTGTCAATTCTTGACCTTAGTGCATAAGCTATTTGTGTTCTGTTCAGGAACTTTCCCCCTGGGCCCATGTCCTCCAGGGTCTTCCCAAGTTTCTTTTCTAATAGTTTCAGTGTGTCTTGTTTTATGTGGAGGTCCTTGATCCACTTGGAGTTGATCTTAGTACAAGGAGATAAGAGTGGGTCGATTCGCATTCTTCTGCATGTTGACCTCCAGTTGAACCAGCACCATCTGTTGAAAAGGCTATATTTTTTCCACTGGATGGTTGTGGCTCCTTTATCAAAGATCAAGTGACCATAAGTCTGTGGGTTAATTTCTGGGTCTTCAATCCTATTCCATTGATCTACTTGCCTGTTGCTGTACCAATACCATGCAGTTTTTAACACAATTGCTCTGTAGTACTGCTTGAGGTCAGGGATATTGATTCCCCCAGAAGTCCTTTTATTGTTGAGAATAGTTTTAGCTATCCTGGGTTTTTTGTTGCTCCAGATGAATTTGAGAATTGCTCTTTCTAGATCTACGAAGAATTGATTTGGGATTTTTGGGGATTGCATTGAATCTGTAGATTGCTTTTGGCAAGATGGCCATTTTTACTATATTGATCCTGCCAATCCAGGCGGCAGCTGGAGAGACATCTCCATGCCCTCTGGCCTTGCACCAACTTGGTTGTGAACCGCCCTCCCTGAAGTCCCCTCAGCACTCGCATAGGAAACATAAAAATCTCTATTATGCTTTCTATTCCTGTGACAAGCACTGTCCCAGATGAATTTTGGATAAAAGTGATTTTACTTTACTTTGTCTTTTAAGTTAACTGTCCCCACTACTAAAGGAAATCAAACAGGAAGTCAAGCAGGTTCAGAGTAAGGAAACAGAGTAAAACTTCTTACTGGGCCTCTCTCTGGCATGAATGGAGCTCTCTCTTTTTCTCTCTCTCTCATTCTCTCTCTCTCTCTCTCTCTCTCTCTCTCTCTCTCTCTCTCTCTCCCCCCCCCCTTTCTCTTGCTCTCACGTTCACTTTTACTCAGAAAGCTTTCTTATACAACCAAGGTATATCATTCAGCAATCAACACAATTAATAACAGACATGTCCACAGGTCAATATGATATGGGAAATTACTCAATTTAAGATTCTTTCTATCAAGTAAATTCTGACCTATGCTAAGTTGACAATGAAAACTATCCAAGACACTAGAATTCTAAAGTTTCACCAATTTTCTATTCACATCTCCCCTCTACATGGCATTTCTTCTTGCTCAAAACTTTTAGCGTTCCTGTCCTCAGTCCCTGATATCCAATGTCTTTAGCATAATTACAATCCTACCTTCCCAATCACTTTTGCAATTGCAGTTCTACCTATGAAAGAGGCAATGGAGCTTTGGACCTCTAATGATAAAATAAAAAATTGCACAGAACAATAAATTTGATTACTTTTAATGATTCATCTTCAGGTATTTTTAAATTCATAAGATTTATAAAGTCCTTTAGTACTACAGCACTACCCACTTGATTGGTAGAAATCTTCTGATTTTATTGTTATATTGTGAAGTTAAATTTCAGGGTGGTAGGAAGGTATGACTCTAAATTATACACATATGGTTATAAATCATCTCTAAGTAGATTTGTCGCCAGTTTGCTTATTTGGTTTTACCAAAACATAACCTCAATTACATAATCTCACTGGTGTGGTCTTTTCTGAATTTGGATTTGGTATTCCCTCACAAAAATTCATGTGTTAGAAAATTGTTCCCCTATGTGGTGTAATTAAGAAATGACACAAGATTCAATAATTGGGAGATTGGAGGTGCTGTCTGTGGATGGAGTTAGAAATTATTGCAGAGTGATTTAATACTATGGAACAGAGTTTGTTTTGGTCTCTCATTTTGTGTTTCTCTGTCTTCTACTTGCACTGGGATTCTATACTCTTTCTATGAGATTCTTTTTATAACCAAATAGAAACAACTGCTATATTCTTAATACTGTTAGAGCTGGAATTTAGGTAAATCTCTTTTCATAATTACTTAGATACAAATATTTTGTTACAGTTATAGGGGAAAGTCTAATAAAACTTGATATAAATACAACTCTTGGCATCCTAGAAAAGTATCTGTGTTGGATGTGAGACAAAATGTATTAAATTGATAATTTATTCAAATAAGGCCCTTGATGAGACATTAGGAATTTGTTAAAGAGGGTAAGATGGATAACATACAATTGCACAGAAGCATATAGCTATGTTCTTTAAATTAAGTGAATTGATAATACAGTTATCACAAGATGACTCAAGCTCAAATAAGATCATACATGGTAATTAGTCCCTTGATGGAGTCTTTTATTTAGCTCAATACAATATTTGTCTTATTGATATTGCTATAATTTTAAAGATTGTAGAATTCTTATAGGACAAATGTTGAGTATGTCAGTTTCTATTACCTCTCTCCCAAACAATTGCTGATCTACACCTCCCCTTTTCATTATGTCTCAACAACACCCATGCTCATTTTAAAGAAGAAAAAATATATCAGCTAAGTCATAAACTTTCTCACAAAATGTTAAGGTCCTGGTAACAATGACTCAGAAGCATTTGTCCAAAATAAATAATCCAAACCATTCCATGAAGAAATTGAATCTTCAATAATATAACTTCTCTAACTGGTACAAACTAACTGCATTCTGATTTTTACATATGTAAATGCATATGAGTATTTATGTATACACACAAACACACACACACACACACACACACACACACACACACACACACCACACTGTCATTTCTGTTTTGCATCATTTAAAACACATTCTCTATATTGTTCCTTAAAGAAGAAGGCAGAGAAGAATGGAGGGTAAGCTCATTTACCATAGGTATACCTATTTTAGGCTTTTTGTCTTATGCTTCAGAATGAACCAGAAGCCTTGGAAAATCTTAGAAAATTGAGGAGAAAAAGTAACTACTAAAGAGGCATGCAGTGATACTTTTGTGGTTGACATCATTGACCAGCAGGAACAAATGGCACAGCCCACAGCCAGTGGTGGAGCCATGAAAATCCCTAAACTGGGGCATATCCTGACTCTTTGGAACTCAAGATTCAGCCCTCTCATCTGCAAGGTTCCACAGTGTAATCCTTTTTATGGTACTGTGGGATATGTCAGCTGCTACTCTTTTGTTTGCAAATAATTTATTCCACTCCTGGCCTCAGGGATATGAGCAATTCTAGAAGAGAAAAGCCAGAGAGCAGTTAAAATCCTGTGCTGGCCAATACTTCAAATTGAGCTTTTCCCAGCTAAGGGCAGGAAGAAGGAAGGGGGATCTGTAAATAGCAGGGGGCACTCAAATACTTGAGTCTCAATATTCTATGCAGCTATTGGTTACAAATAAGGGGTATAGAGTTGGGTTAGAACGCCTGAGAGAAAGACTGGGCCCAAGGTTTAAGGAAGCAGTGCATGAGTGGGAAAGTCTAAAGAGAATATAGATGTTCCTTCTCTTTTGTACCATTTAAAATACATTGTTTAAGAATGCTGTGGGAAGAATGCATGGCAGGCTTGTGGGCTAGAGGGAAAGAATATTTGTTTATTGTATCTTATGGAAAGCACAGTGCTCTTCAAGTCTGCCATGGGCTTTGTTCTATAGGGCCTTGCTCTACTTGTAGGGCTTTAGCCATAGATAAAAAGTGGCCAGAAAGTTGAGGAAAGCTTATTAGGTCGGCATTTATTTTTCCAGCTTTTAACTTCTGATCAAAGAAATCCCTGGAGGAAGGGCAGGGATCTAAAGCTAATGGGCTCAGCAGACAACTAAATGTCCTTTTCCCTTGTGGGTATTGAGACTGACAGCCAAACTCCTGGAGGTCTAGAAATGTTAAGCAACTTTTAAAAAATTTTTCAGGGAGAGGGGGGAAAGGAAAGGAGGTAGGGAAACATAAAATGAGAGAGACAGACAGAGAGATCAGACAGACAGACACATGGAGAGGGAGGGAGAGAGAGACAGAGAAACAGAGAGACAGAGACAGAGACAGACAGAGAGACAGAGAGGAACAGAGAGAAACAGAGAGAAACAGAGAGAGCCTAACAATGAGATTATCAAATTGCCAAAGCTTTGATGGAGGAGAGAGAATGTTAAGAGCCAATGTGAATGTGTATTAATGTGTATTCCATTCTTGAATCTCAGAACATACTGACTTTCAACTGAGTCTAAATATCAAACATAAATGAGCCTGGAAGACTCTTATATTCGATGTCTGGATTTGACATAAAGGCATTATATTAGTTTTGCTTGGAAAGTCAATTCTAGAATGAGAAGCAAAGAACTATAATCACCCTCTCTCCAGATTCCTAAACTATACAACTCTTGAGGTCAATGGCTCATTTGGAGATGAATACTGGTGATTACAGGAAAGGAATTTGTATTAAATGTGGTATAATTGGTGAGAATCCAAAAGTCAAGATAGTGACTAGAAGCCTATTTTTATTACTGACTGATCAATAATACTTGATAACACAGCATGGGACATGGGTTGTAAGCTTGTATTGATAAGGGTATAGTCTGGTTGGTCATGGTATCGGCAATAGTCACACATGGAGAAGTTGCTGCTCCTAAAGGGTTGACTCAACTCTTGTCAGAAGTTACATATTTGGCTGGAATCCAAAGTTACTACAGGAAAGAATAAATCAAAGAAAGAACAATCCAGAAAGTTAAAATAGAAACAGGGATGTATAGAAGTTTACAACACAAAAGCAGACATGTAATATGAAGGTAGATATGGCTTGATTTTATCTTCTTTTCAGTTACTTAGTACACGATGCAGGCTTGGATATGCTTTTCTCATCCCACCTCTTGATTTCAGCAGTTAAATTCAAGTAGTTGTTCAGGTTTTGTGGCAAGTACCTTTGTTCTCAGCCATCTTACTGGCCTCATTGGTATGTAAGTTTTATATAAACGAAGACAGCTACCTGAATAAATAATATGGAATTCACATCTAGGTAGTTAGCGTCTTTAAACCTTTAATTATGAAACATCACATGAGACAGTTATGCAAGATGAGCTATAAATAATTATAATTTATTTTACCATAGGACATTTCGCCCCTAAGGGTTGATTGAAGTTTATGTAGATAACCTAGATTAGGTTATTTATTTATTTATTTATTTATTTTTGGTTTTTTGGATTTGGTTTTTTGAAGACAGGGTTTCTCTGTATAGCCTTGGCTGTCCTGGAACTCACTCTGTAGAACAGGCTGGCCTCGAACTCAGAAATCCGCCTGCCTCTGACTCCCAGAGTGCTGGGATTACAGGCATGTGCCACCACCACCCAGTTGATTAGGTGATTTATTTATGGTTTGAATGAAGAAAACATATGAGATGATTTCACAGACTTAAACATATCACAAAATTACTTAATGTGGGTTGGAATAAAAACAGAATCTTACCAGTCAAATAACATTAAAAACAGCTTGGAACCTTGATTTAGCCTTCTAGTCTCATGAAACTTCAAAACCCCACAAAGCTCATAGGCACGGATTCCTCTTGCTTTATTCTAAAGAGGGGTAACATTAAGGCCACAGTATTTTTTTAAGCCTCCAAGTTGTGAAGAGACAAAGTTTTGACTGACCATCTCTTGTCACCAAATCTTCCAGTACAGGGATTGATTACATCTGATTTGTTGGCCAAAGGGCCCCAAGGAAATCCACAAACAACCATATCTTTGCCAAGACTATAGGTCACTTTTCTCAAGCCGGAAAAAAGACTTCATTACTGAAGAAAACACGCAACTTATTGAAGATGGGATATCAAGCTAATACCTGCATAGAGTCTTGTTCTTTTTTTTTTTATTTTTAGCAAATTATTTCTATTCCTTTATGGAATTAAAGAACAGAGATTAGCTGCTAAGCCTTTCTACACCAATTTGATTTTTACTTTAATGTTATGAATAGACCATGTGATTATATGTTTTATTTTATGATAGTTCATTTTCTTGGGCAAGATTCTACAGTTTGAATTCCTTCTGCTGCTTGGAAAAATAGGGTTAAAATTAACTTTTAGAACATTGGCAACATTCATCTATTGAGATATTAATGTACTGTGGTGGGGTGTCTTGGAATTAATTCCACTTAATAACTTGTTCTTGGTTGTTAATGTGGCTTCAAGTCATAAGTGGCTATGAATAGCCAACATGATTTTCCATTGTCTTCTAAAATTGTTCCTTGTAGATTTACTGTTATTAACTCAAGACCTGGAGAGAGAGAAGCAATAATGAAAATGAAACTCTGACACCATAAATATTAATTTCTTAAAATACAAAAGCCAGAAAAATATAAATAAGAATAAAATCTCTTAACATAGATAAGGAAACTAACATTATCAGGTATGTTTCCATACAAGCAATTGCTATTTCACAACATCCCAAATAGTCACCTAAAAACCTATTAGATATAGAATAATTCTGTGCCTTAAGTCAGATTTTCTGGATAGCAGGCATGTTTCTATACTGCATGATTTGAAAGTCCCCACCAAAATATTGGTTTGGATCTTTTTTCTTTTCTATTTCTTTCTTTTCTTCTTCTCCTTCTCCTTCTCCTCCTTCTCCTTCTCCTTCTCTTCCTCCTCCTTCCTCTTCTTCTTCTTCTTCTTCTTCTTCTTCTTCTTCTTCTTCTTCTTCTTCTTCTTCTTCTTCTTCTCCTCCTCCTCCTCCTTCTCCTACTCCTTCTCCTTCTCCTTCTCCTTCTCCTTCTTTCTCCTTCTCCTTCTCCTTCTCCTTCTCTTCCTCCTCCTTCCTCTTCTTCTTCTTCTTCTTCTTCTTCTTCTTCTTCTTCTTCTTCTTCTTCTTCTTCTTCTTCTTCTTCTCCTCCTCCTCCTTCTCCTTCTCCTTCTTTCTCCTTCTCCTTCTCCTTCTCCTTCTCCTTCTTTCTCCTTCTCCTTCTCCTTCTCCTTTCTCCTTCTCCTTCTCCTTCTTTCTCCTTCTCCTTCTCCTTCTTTCTCCTTCTCCTTCTCCTTCTCCTTCTCCTTCTCCTCCTCCTCCTCCTCGTCCTCCTCCTCCTCCTCCTCGTCCTCCTCCTCCTCCTCGTCCTCCTCCTCCTCCTCCTCCTCCTCCTCCTCCTCCTCCTCCTCCTCCTCCTTCTTCTTCTTCTTCTTCTTCTTCTTCTTTTGGTTTTTCAAGACAGGGTTTCTCTGTGTAGCCCTGGCTGTCCTGGAACTCACTCTGTAGACCAGGCTGGCCTCAAACTCAGAAATCCGCCTGCCTCTGCCTCCCAAGTGCTGGGATTAAAGGCATGCACCACCACCGCCCAACTCTTTCTTTCTTTCTTTCTTTTTTTTTTACTCATTTTTTATTCAATATATTCTTTATTTACATTTCAAATGATTTCCCATTTCCTGGACTCCCCCGCCTCCCCAAAAGTTCTATAAGCCCTCTTCCCTCTCCCTGGTACCCCATCCAACCCTTCCCACTTCCCTGTACTAGTATTCCCCCACAATGCTGCACTGAGCCTTTCCAGGACCAGGGGCCACTCCTTCCTTCTTCTTGGACTTCATTTGATATATTGATTGTGTCTTGGGTATTCCAAGTTTAAAGGCTAATATCTGCTTATCAGTGAGTGCATACCATGAGTGTTCTTTTGAGACTGGGTTACCTCACTTAGGATGATGTTCTCCAGTTCCATCCATTTGTCTAAGAATTTCATGTTTCTAATGGCTGAATAGTACTCCATTGTGTATATGTACCACATTTTTTGTATTCATTCCTCCATTAAGGGACATCTGGGTTCTTTCCAGCTTCTGGCTATTATAAATAGAGCTGCTATGAACATAGTGGAGCATGTATCCTTATTATATGCTGGGGAATCCTCTGGGTATATGCCCAGGAGTGGTATAGCAGGGTCCTCCAGAAGTGTACCCAATTTTCTGAGGAACCACCAGATTGATTTCCAAAGTGGTTGTACCATCTTGCAACCCCACCAGCAGTGGAGGAATGCTCCTTTTTCTCCACATCCTCGCCAACACCTGCTGTTTCCTGAGTTTTTAATCTTAGCCATTCTGACTGGTATGAGGTGAAATCTCAGGGTTGTATTGATTTGCATTTCCCTAATGACTAATGATGTTGAACATTTCTTAAGGTACTTCTCAGCCATCTGAAGTTCTTCAGATGAAAATTTTTTTGTTTAGTTCTCTACCCCATTTTTAATAGGGTTATTTGGTTTTCTGGGATCTACCTTCTTGAGTTCTTTGTATATATTAGATATTAGCCCTCTGTCAGATGTAGGGTTGGTGAAGATCTTTTCCCAATTTGTTGGTTGTTGTTTTGTCCGATTGACAGTGTCCTTTGCCTTACAGAAACTTTGTAATTTTATGAAGTCCTATTTGTCAATTCTTGATCTTAGCGCATAAACTATTGGTGTTCTGTTCAGGAACTTTCCCCCTGTGCCCATGTCCTCAAGGGTCTTCCCCAGTTTCTTTTCTGTTAATTTCATTGTGTCTGGCTTTATGTGGAGGTCCTTAATTCACTTGGAGTTGAGCTTAGTACAAGGAGATAAGAGTAGATCAATTCTCATTCTTCTGCATGCTGCCCTCCAGGTGAGCTAGCACTATTTGTTGAAAAGGCTATCTTTTTCCCACCGGATGCTTTCAGCTCCTTTGTAGAAGATCAATTGGCCATAGATGTGTGGTTTCAATTCTGGGTCTTCAATCCTATTCCATTTTTCCACCTGCCTGTCACTGTACCAATACCATGTGATTTTTAACACTATTGCTCTGTAGTATTGCTTGAGTTCTGGGACACTGATTCCCCTGGAAGTTCTTTTACTGTTGAGAATCGTTTTAGCTATCCTGGGCTTTCTATTATTCCAGATGAATTTGAGAATTGCTCTTTCTAACTCTATGAAGAACTGAGTTGGATTTTTGATTGGGATTTTGTTGAATCTGTATATTGCATTTGGCAAGATGGCCATTTTATCTATATTAATCCTGCCAATCCACGAGCATGGAAGATTTTTCCATTTTCTGAGATCTTCTTCAATTTCCTTCTTCAGAGACCTGAAGTTCTTGTCATACAGATCTTTCACTTGTTTTGTTAGGGTCACCCCAAGATACTTTATATTACTTGTGGCTATTGTGAAGTGTGTCATTTCCCTAATTTCTTTCTCAGCCTTTTTCTCTTTTGAGTATAGGAAGGATATGATAGTATACTTAAGCTACCCAAAAAAAAAAAAAAACTCCACCAGAGAACTCCTACAGCTGACAAACAACTTCAGCAATGTGGCTGGATATAAAATCAACTCAAGCAAAACAGTAGCCTTCCTATGGTTTGGATCTTAATGCCATTTGCTTAGAGTCTGTCTTCTCACCACACAGGGAATGCCTGTTGTCAATGGGAGTTTTACAAAACGATTCTATGACCCTGAGAGTTCATCACTTCTGGCTCCTTTTGCTCACTCTTCTCCTAAGGTTATAATCCCATTTGTAGCAATGAGTGCTGGTTGCTTTAAAAAGAAAAGCAGTATGAAACTATCTTTAAGACATCTTATAAGATAATTCTCTGAGCTATATCCGGGGCAGTCGGGAACCTAGTTCCTTGAGTCTTTGTTCTTATAGTCTAGTGTCTTTTGTACTGGAAGGAATTCTACATGCTACCAAAAGAAAAACAGAGACATCAAGTCAGCCACAAATGCTTTAATCTAGAATGATGTATTGCCTGTAAGATATGCTAGTGTAATGTTGGCACAAAGCTTGTGGGAGTAACCAGCCAATAATTGATTTGAATTAAGACCCATTCTATGGGACAGAATCCATACCTGATGCTTCTTAGGTATGAAAAACCCAAGATTTTCCAGGGACCTAAGTTAAAACTAAATAATACTGGTCTACAAAAATATAGTGGTGAAATGGCTTCTAATAATATTCTGCTATACTCATAAAAACAGTGCCTTATTAAGTCATCATCAGAAAAGCTTTCTGAGGCATCAGATGGGAACAAATATAGAAACCCACAATCAGTTGTTACCCAGAGAGTGATAGAACTTAGAACACTCAACACTAAATGGATGTTTTTATCTAATTCCTTTCCTCAGAGCTCAGGAAGACTCTTAGACAAGGTGGCAGAAAGAGTGTAAAAGCTAAAGGGCATGGAGGACACCAAGAGTACAGAGCGCTCTAAATCAACTCATAACTCTCAGAGTCTGAAGCAGCATGGATAGGGCCTGCACATATCTGTACTACATCATCTGTACTTATAGTACGGCTTCCAGTTAAATTTTTTATAGGATTTCTGAGTTTGTAAATATGTGGGTCTCTGATTTTTTATGCCTTCTCTTGGGCTCCCTTTCTTTTGTTGGTTTTTCTTGTATAATTTTGATCTTATAGTTTTTGTTTTATTTTATTAATAAAATAGTGAATGGATGAAAACCTAGCCTCCAGGGTAAAGGTATGAACTGTCACTTATACCTGCTAGGAAAGGGAAAAATCTCTTTTTTCTAATGGATTGACAACAGGCTTATTAAACACTGGAAGGAAGATCCCACTTTCAGGAGCAGTTCAATGGACTTACAAAGGACTCCATCGCTTTTTGTGTTTAGTTTCATTTAGTTAGACTTTGGTGGTTTTTTCCTTTCCTTTCCTTTCCTTTCCTTTCCTTTCCTTTCCTTTCCTTTCCTTTCCTTTCCTTTCCTTTCCTTTTCTTTTCTTTTCTTTTCTTTTGGAGCATTCTCCCCCGCCCCCATATATTATCCTTTGTTTACTAATGTTTACTGTTAGATAAGCTTCTCTTTGCCCAATGCATCCTTTTCTGTAATGCCCCAAATAAATCTGGTCTTCTTTTAAGTTGAGTTTCTCAGATATATTGTCATGGTTCAAGAAATGTGACATATTGAGCTTTGGACACAAGCATCAGGATTTGCATACTTACTTCTCCATATATATTCCAGTGATAATGGATATGTATTATCTTTTATCTCATACAGACTCTATTACTTAAGATCCACATAATTACAAACACAGATCTTAACATATAGCACTCTAAGGTTTCTAAAATAAAATAATACAAGTTATTAACAAAATTATAATATTAAAACATTATAAAAATTAGTGTTATCCAGTTTGATATATGTTCAGGAAGTGTCTAGTCCTATATAGTGATTGAATAAAGGGTAATTAAGCTTTTTAATTTAATTTAATTTACTTGTTTACATCTCACTCACTGGCCCCTTCCAGTCACTGCCTCCCACAATCCTCGCCCCCTCCTCCATCCTCTTTTTCTCTGAGAGGATGGGGTCCACCTGGATATCCCTCCCAACCTGGGACTTCAAGTCTCTGTGATGCTAGTCACATCTTCGCCCACTGAAGCCAAACAAGGCAGCCTAGATAGTAAAACATATCCTACAGACAGGCAACAGCTTTTGGGATATTCCTTGTTCCAGTTGGTCAGGACCCACATGGATGTGGTACTGACTGGTTTTGTGTCAACTTGACACAAGCTGAAGTTATCACAGAGAAAGGAGCTTCAGGCAAGGAAATGACTCCATGAGGTGCAGCCATAAGGCATTTTCTCAATTAGTGATCAAGGGGGGAGGGCCCCCTCATGGATGCTGGCATCACTGGGGTGGTAGTCTTGTTTCTATAAGAAAGCAAGCTGAAGCCAGGTGGTGGTGGCACAGGCCTGTAATCCCAGCACTCTGGGATGCAGATGCAGGTGGATTTTTGAGTTCGAGGCCAGCCTGGTCTACAGAGTGAGTTCCAGGACAGCCAGAGCTATACAGAGAAACCATGTCTGCAAAAAAAAGAAAGAAAGAAAGCTGAGCAAGCCAGGGGAAGCAAGCCACTAGGAAACATCCCTCCATGACCTATGTATCAGCTCCTGCTTCCTGACTTGCTTGAGTTCCAATCCTGATTTCCTTTCGTGATGAATAGCAATGTGGAAATGTAAGCTGAATAAACTCTTTCCTCCCCAACTTGCTTCCTGGTCATGATATTTTGTGTAGGAATAGAAACATTGACTACAAGATGGTACCAGGAGAGGTTCTAGAGGAGCAGAAGTATAAGGAGGAATATTTAAAATTCTGGAGTTGGTTTGATTAATTCACCAGCACCTTCAACTACTGAAACCTGTACAGATTTTCACCCTCCTGGGAGATTGGAGAATACTGAAGACCCATTGTTGAAATTATATTTCAAGCTTAAAGAAGCCAGTGCCTTTGATTATCTTGGTGAATTAGGTGTACAAAATTTTCTACAAGTTGGGGAACAAAATCAGAAAATGATTTTGCTGACTGGTTGCTCTTAGCATCTCAGGGAAAATGATGAAGGAAAATGAGGAGTTGTATGATAAAATCAAACAGCTCCAGGTGCAAGTAAACAATCTAAAAGTTGCTAAGTGTGTCCTTGAAGAGAATCTTCTCTCCAACAGTCCTAGAGCTCAAGTTGCAGAAAATCAAACTGAAGCCCTCATTATAAGGTTAGCTGAAATATAACAAAAATTCAAGTCTCAGCTTCAGAGAGTGTCAGCAGTTAAAGTAAGGACATTAATTGGCAAAGAATGGGATCCTATACTTTTGGATGGGGATGTTTAGGAGGACCCTGTTGAAAATGAGAATTTTGAATCTTCAGATTTTCAAGGGTTTGCCCCTTCTGAGGAAGTAGTACCCCCAGCTCCACTCTTGAAATAATGCCTTCTCCACATGTGGAAATTAATCCCTCAGAGTCTGGTAAACCAGCAGTGACTTTCGCTGAAGAAAAGACAATATTGATGTTTCTTAAGGTCCACCAATAGTTTCTTCTAGACCTATAACGAGAATCAAGGCAAAATAGGCTCCTAGATAGAGGAAAAAAATGTAGTCCATGAGGAATTGCACTATACTACTAAGAAGCTTAATGAGTTTGCTAGTTCATTCAAGCAGAAGTATGGGGAATATGTGTGGGAATGGATTTTAAGGGTGTGGGATAATGGTGGAAAGAATATAAAACTAGATCCTGCTGTTTTTATTGACATGGGCCCTCTGAGTAGAGATTCTCTATTTAATATAGAAACTTACACAGTTAGAAAAGGTGTCAGATGTTTGTTCGAATGGTTGGCTGAAGTGTTTATAAAAAGATGAGCTACTGGAAAAAAGTTGGAGATACCTGATATCCCTTGGTTTAGTGTTGACAAAGCGATTTTAAGCCTTAGGAAAATTATAATGCTAGAGTGAATACCTTCTATAAAACCTAATCCTCCACAATGGGAAGGCCCTTCACTAATCCTGTGGTCATTTCTCAGTTCCAGAATATATAATTGGAATAGATATACTCAGAAATTGTCAGAATTATCATATTGATTCCCTCACCTGTGGAGTGAGGGCTACTATGATTGGAAAGGCTAAATGGAAACCTTTAGAGTTGCCTCTGCCAAAGAAAATAGTGAATCAAAAACAGTATCAGAGTTTTGGAGGAACTGCAGAAATTACTGCCATTATCAAGGACTTGAAAGATGTAGGGGTGGTGGTTCCCACCACATATCCCTTTAACTCTTCTTTCTGAACAGTGCAGAAGACTGATGGATCATGGAGAATGGCAGATGACTATTGAAAACGAAATCAGGTAGTAACTCCAATTGCAGCTGCTGTACCAGATGTAGTTTCATTACTTAAGCAAATTAGCACATCTCCTGGTATCTGGTATACAGCTATTGATCAAGCAATGCTTTTTTCTCAGTACTAGATCAGAAGAACCAAAAGAAGCAATTTGCTTTCAGTTGGCAAGGCCAGCAGTATACCTCTAGAGTTTTGACTCAAGAATATATTAACTCTCCTGCCCTGTGTCATAACTTAGTTGGAAGGGATATTGATCATTTGTTTCTTCCACAAAATATCACATTGGTGCACTATATTGATGACATTATGCTGATTGGACCAAGTGAACAGGAAGTAGCAACCACTTTGGACTCATTGGTGACACATATACTTATCAGAGGATGGGAAATAAATCCAACCAAAATTCAAGGACCATCTACCTCAGTGAAATTCTTAGTAGTACAATGGTGCGGGACATGAAGAGATATTCCTTCTAAGGTAAAAAAAAAATAAGTTATTGTACCTGGCCCCTCCCACTACCATTTGAATTCTGGAGACAGCACATTCCTCACTTGGGTGTGTTACTCAGGACTATTTACCAAGTGACTTGGGAAGCTGCTAACTTTGTGTGGGGCCTGGAAGAGAAAGCTCTTCAACAGGTCCAGGCTGCTGTGCAGGCTGCTCTACCACTTGGCCATAAGATCCAGCAGACCCTATGGTACTCAAGGTGTATATAGAGATGCTGTTTGGAGCCTCTGGCAGGCCTCTGTAGATGAATCACATAAGAAATCTATGGGATTTTGGAGCAAAGATCTACCATCATCTGCAGACAACTATTCTCCCTTTGAAAAACAACCCTTGACCTGCTATTGGGTCTTATTGTAAACTGAATGTTCAATAATAGGACACCAAGTTACTATGCAACCTGAACTACATGAGATGGGTGCTATCAGACCCTCCAAGTCGTAAATTAGAACATGCACAGCAGCAGTCTATCATCAAATGGAAGTGGTATATATGTGATTGGGCCAGGGCTGGTTCTGAAGACACAAACAAGTTACATGAAGAAGTAGCTCAAATGCCTATGGTTTCTACTCCTGCTTACAATGCTATCTGCTTCCAAGCATGTGTCTATAGCCTCATGGGATGTTTCTTATGATTGGCTGACTGAAGAAGAGAAGACTAGGACCTGGTTTATGAATGGCTTTGCATGTTATGCAGTCACTACCCAGAAGCAGACAGCTGCAGCACTACAATCCCTTTCCGGGAAAATCCTGAAAGATTATAGATGAAGGAAAACCTCACACTGGGCAGAACTTTGGGCAATACATATGGTATTACAGTTTGTTTGGAATAAGAAATGACCAGATGTAAGATTGTTCACTGACTCATGGGCTATAGCCAATGAGTTGACTGGAAGGTCAGGGACTTGGAAAGATCACTATTGGAAAATTGGTGAGAAAGACATCTGGGGAAGAAACATGTTGATAGATCTGTCCAAATGGGCAAAGGATATGAAGATATTTGTGTCCCATGTAAATGCTCACCAAAAGGTGACTTCAGCTGAGGAGGAGGTCAATAATCAAGTGGATAGGATGAACCATTCTGTGGATAGTCAGCCTCTTTCCCCAGCCATCCCTGTCATTGCTCAATGGGCATATGAAGAAAGTGGCCACTGTGGCTGAGATGGAGATTATGCTTGGGTTCAACAACATGGACTGCCATTAACCAAGGCTGACCATCTCTAGATCTGAATGCCAGATCTGTCAAAAAGCAGAAACCAACACTGAACCCCAGATATGGCACCATTCCTCAAGTGACCAACCTAGTGGCAGGCTGACTACATTGGACCACTTCCACTGTGGAAAGGACATTTTGTTCTTACTGGAGTAAATACTTATTCTGGCTATGGATTTTCCTTTCTTGCATGTAATGGTTCTGTCAAAACCACCATCCATAGACTCACAGAATGCCTTATCTATAGTCATGGTATTCCACACAGTATTGCTTCTGACCAAGGAACTCACTTCACAGCCAGAGAAGTGCGACAGTGGGCCCATGATCATGGAATTCACTGATCTTACCAAGTTCCTCATCATTCTGAAGCAGGTATTATCATAGAAAGATAGAATGGCCTTGTGAAGACACAGTTACAGCGCCAATTAGGTGGCAGCAGCATGGAGAGCTGGGCAGAGTTTTTCAGAAGGTAATGTATGTTTTGAATCAGCATCTGATATATGGTTCAGTTTTCCCATAGGCAGGGTCCATGGTTCCAGGAATCAAGGGGTGGAAAAGGAAATAGTTCCACCCACTATCACTCCTAATAACCCTCTAGGAATTTTTTTGCTTCTTGTCCTCACAACTCTAGGTTCTGCTGGCCTATAAGTTTTGGTTCCAGAGGGGGAAGTGCTCCTACCAGGAGGCACAGCAAATGTTCCACTGGTTTGGAAATTCAGACTTCCCCCTAGTCATTTTGGGCTTCTAATGCCCTTAAACCAACAGGCTAAGAAAGGAATAACAGTGTTAGGAGAGGTGATAGATTCACATTACCATAGGGAAATTGGATTGCCTCTCCACAATGAAAATAAGTAGGATTATGTCTGGAGTGCAGGAAATCCCTTAGTATTACAATGTTGTGTGATTAAAGTCAATGGGAAGTGTTTTTTTAGAGAGAAATAAGGCTGGGTTCCAGAAATAGCCAAGGTTGTACCTTGTGCTGTAGCTCCACTTGGGTAATATGTGAGAGACACCCAGGTGGTACTGGTTTTGAAGGCATGAATGGGTCATGAAGAGCAGTTGAGGCTTGTCACTGTGAGAGGCCATGGAAGGCCATTGGTGACGGTCCATTCTCAGTTGCAAATGATGGCCCAGGACTTGAAAGGGTCATGCAAAGGAACTGAGGCTTGGCACCATGAAAAGAACCTATGAGAGGCTATTGATGAAGCCTAGTTAGAGTGGAATACATCAGTGTTTTGGAGATGCCAGCACCATGAATGACCACCAAGAACAGCAACAGCAGTGGAATACAGGCATTTGGATCCTAAAAGACAAGGCGTGTACTGCAAAGGGCAGAGCTGGAGAAGTGACCCCAAGAATCCAGAAGATCATGAGTGGATCCCAGACATTGGCCAGTTGGAGTTTGATTTTGCTTTTCATTGTGACTATGTCCTGTTATTTTTCCCTCTTGCAGGAAGAAAGTATTTTAGTGGAGCCCACAGTTAAGAGACTTTTAATTGTAAAAAGACTTTGAATTTTAAAAGAGTTTCAACATTTTAAAGAGATTGAAATTTTAAGAATTTGCAAAGACCATGGGACTTTTAAAGTTATTTAGATCTTGGGGATGAATAAGAAAATAAGGGTTGAGGCTTAATAGTGATGTGTTTCTGTTTCAAGTTTACAAGGGGTGAATGGTACTGGCTGTTTTTGTGTCAACTTGATACAAGATGGAGTTATTCAGATAAGAGGAGCTTCAGGTGAGGAAATGCCTCCATGAGATGTAGCAATGAGGCATTTTATCAATTAGTGATCAAGGGAGGAGTGCCCCTCGTGGGTGGTCCCTGGATTGGTAGTCTTGGATTATATAAGAAAGCAAGCTGAGCAACCTGGGGGAAGCAAGCCACTAGGAAACATCCCTCTATGGCCTATGCATCAGCTCCTATTTCCTGGCCTGCCTGAGTTCTAATCTTGACATCCTTTAGTGATAAACAGCAATGTGGAAATGTAAGCTGAATAAATTCTTTCCTCCCCAACTTGCTTTTTGGTCATGATGTTTTGTGCAGGAATAGAAACCCTGATTAAGACAGAGGTCAAGCTGTACATCTACTATACATGAATGGGGAAACCTAGATCCAACCCTTGTTTGTTCTTTTGTTGGAAGTTCAAACTCTGAGAACCCCAAGGGTCTAGGTTAGTTGACTCTGTTGGTGTTCCTGTGGAGTTCCTATCCTCTTCTGGGAATACATCCATCCTCCTAGACATCATTAGAGTTCCCAAGCTCCATCCATCATTTGCCTGTGGGTGGCTCTATCTGTTTGAGTCAGTTGGTGTGACTTTGAGAGGACATGCTCCTATCTATATGGTTCAAGAATCCGATTGGGGCTGAAGAGAGTCAGTGGGAGAATTGTGGGACTAAGTTTTAATGGAGGATCTTTTTTGTAACTCATTTTTTATTAAATATTTTCTTTATTTACATTTCAGGACCAAAGGCTTCAACTCTCATTGGTGTCCAACAAAGGCTTTCCTGTGCTAAATATGTGACTGGAGCCATGGGTCCCTCTGTGTGTATTCTTTGGTTGGTGGTTTACTTCCTGGTAGTTCTGGGGGGACTGGTTTGTTCATACTGTTGTTCCTCCTATGGTGCTGCAAAGCACTTCAGCTCCTTGGGTCCCTTCTCAAACTCTTCCATTGGGGATCCTGTGCTTAGTCCATTGGTTAGCTGAAAGCATCTACCTCTGTATTTGTCAGGCATGGGCAGAGCCTCTCAGGAGATAGCTGTATCAGGCTCCTGTGAGCAAACACTTGTTGGCATTCACAATAGTGGCTGGGTTTGGTAACTGTATATGGGATGAACCCCCTGCCCCCAAGAGGGGCAGGCTCTGGATGGCCTTTCCTTCCATCTCTGCTCCACACTTTGTCTCTATATCTACTCCCATAGGTATTTTCATCCCCTTTCTAAGAAGGACCAAAATATTTACACTTTGGTCTTCTTCCGTCTTTAGCTTCTTGTGGTCTGTGAATTGTATCTTGAGTAGTCCATACTTCTGAGATAATATCCACTTATCAGTGAATGCATATCATGTGTGTGTGTGTGTGTGTGTGTTTTTTTGTTGTTGTTGTTGTTATTGGGTTACCTCACTCAGGATATTTTCTAGTCCCATGCATTTCCTTAAGAATTTCATGAATTTTTGCTTTTAATAGCTGAGTAGTACTCCATTGTGTAAATTTACCACGTTTTCTGCATCCATTACTCTGTTGAGGGATATCTGGAATCTTTCCAGCTGCTGGCTATTATAAATAAGGTTGCTATGAACATAGTAAAGAATGTGACCTTATTACATGTTGGAGCATCTTCTGCATATATGTCCAGTAGTAGTATACTTGAGTCCTCAGGTAGTACTATGTCCAATTTTCAGAGGAACCACCAAACTGATTTCTAGACTGGTTGTACCAACTTGCAATCCCACCAGCAATGGAGGAGTGTTCCTCTTTCTCCACATCCTCATTAGCATCTGCTGTCACCTGAGATTTTCATGTTAGCCATTCTGACTGGGGTGAGGTGGAATCTCAAGATATTTTGATTTTTATTTCTCTGATGGCTAAGGATGTTGAACATTTCCTTAGATGCTTCTCAGTCCTTCAAATTTCCTCAGCTGAGAATTCTTTGTTTAGTTCTGTACCCCTTTTTAATATGCTTATTTGGTTTACTGGAGTATAACTTCTTGAGTTCTTTGTATATATAAGATATTAGCCTTCTATATGATGTAGGATTGGTTAAGATCATTTCTCAATATGCTGGTTACTGTTTTGTCTTATTGACAGTGTCCTTTGCCTTACAGAAGCTTTGCAATTTTATGAGGTCCCATTTGTCAATTCTTGATCTTAGAGCATAAGCTATTGGTATTCAATTCTGGAAAATTTCCCCTGTGCCCATGTTCTTGAGGCTTTTCCCCAATTTCTTTCCTATTGGTTTCAATGTATTGGGTTTTATGTGGAGGTCTTTGATCCACTTGGACATGAGCTTTGTACAAGGAGATAAGATCAGATCGACTTGAATTCTTCTGCATGCCAACCACTAGTTAAAACAGCACCATTTGTTGAAAATGCTGTCTTCTTTCCACTGGATTGTTTTAGCTCCTTTGTCAAAAATCAAGTGACCATAAGTATGTGGGTTCATTTCTGGATCTTCAATTCTATTCCAAGCTACAACATACCCCAACTTATGGGACACAATGAAAGCAGTGCTAAGAGGAAAACACATAGCTCTTAATGCCTCCAAAAAGAAACTGGAGAGAGCATATACTAGCATCTTGACAGCACATCTTAAAGCTCTAGAATAAAAAGAAGCAACTACACAAGAGGAATAGACAGTAAGAAATAAATCAAACTCAGAGCTGAAATCAATCAAGTGGAAATAAAAAGAACTATACAAACAATCAACCAAACTAGGAGTTGGTTCTTTGAAAAAATCAACAAGATAAGTAAACCTTTAGCCAGACTAACCAGAGGACACAAAGACAGTATCCAAATCAACAAAATCAGAAATGGAAATGAAGGCATAACAACAGAAACCTAGGAAATCCAACAAAAAATCACCAGATCTTACTACAAAACCCTATACTCAACAAAACTGGAAAATCTGGATGAAATGAACAATTTTCTAGACAGATACCAGGTACCAAAGTCAAATCAGGATCAGATAAAACATCTAAAGAGTCCTATAATTCCTAAATAAATAAAAGCAGTCATTAATAGTCTGCCCCCCCCCAAAATAGCCCCGGAGCAGATGGATTTAATGCAGAGTTATATCAGACCTCTAAATGAGACCTAATCCCACACTCTTCAAACTATTCCACAAAATAGAAACAGAAGAAACAGTATCCAATTCATTCTATGAAGCCACAATTACTCTGATACCTAAACCACACGAAGACCCAACAAAGAAAGAAAACTTCAGGTCAGTTTTCCTTAGGAACATCGATGCATTTGACAAAATCCAACACCCCTTCATGATAAAAGTCTTGGAAGATTAGGAATTCAAGGCCCATACCTAAATGTAGTAAAAAAGCAATATACAGCAAACCAGTAGTCAACATCAAAATAAATGGAGAGAAACTTGAAGCAATCCCACTAAAATTAGGGACTAGATAAGGCTGCCCACTTTCTCCATACCTATTCAATAGAGTACTTGAAGTTCTAGCTAGAGCAATTAGACAACAAAAGGAGGTCAAAGGGATACAAATTGGAAAGGAAGAAGTCAAAATATCACTATTTGAAGATGATATGATAGTATACTTAAGTGACACCAAAAAGTTCTACCAGAGAACTCCTAAACCTGATAAAAAAAAAAAAAAACTCCAGCAAAGTGGCTGGATATAAAATTAGCTCAAACAAATTATTGGCCTTCCTCTACTCAAAGGATAAACATGTTGAGACAGAAATTAGAAAAACAACACCCTTCACAAGTCAATAGTTAAGAGGAATTCCTGATCCTATTGCATAGGAATCCTGTGGAAAAAGGGATGAAAAGATTGTAAGGGTCAAAGAATCAGGTGTTGGCTTCAAAACTGTATTTTCAAGAAATGTCAGAAGTTGTATCTGTAAGTCTCACTAACATGACTGCCAAAACATGTGCTGAACAAGAACAACGGCAATAACATGTCTAAGTTATCTGGAAATAAAATGCTATCAGAAATAAACCTTACACAAAGAACTACAGACAACTAAGGACTGCTAAAAGTGGGAGAAATAGCATTCTCAGACATGAGAGTAGCAATGGTCGTCCCAGAAAACATACATCCACGTAAGATTATACAAACTGGGGATATGTATGTGTGTGTGTGTGTGTGTGTGTGTGTGTGTATACACACACACACACACACACACACACACACATATATATATATACACATACATACACATAAACACACATACACATGCATACATATATATGTATGTATGAACATATGTACGTATGCATACATGCATGTATGCATGTGTATGTATATGTGTATATATATGCATATATAACATATGCATATGAATATACATGTATGTGAACATAGATGTGAGATTTCTCAATATAATATATGAATACTAAACTCAAGAACACATAAAAAGATTGTCTACCACAATCAAGTTGGCCAATTATACATCTGACAGGAGGTTAGTATCTAGAACCTGCACAACTACAAAGAAAAGAAAGAAAAAAAAAGAAAAAATAGATATAACTTAGCTATGTCATCAAACATGGAATATTTGAAGCTTTACCCCCATTGTATTCATGTTACTGGAAAGACCTTTGCACAGTACTGTAGGACATACATGATTATCAATATCACACAATCAGAAAACAGAATCCCCACATTTTGTGTGCTTTTATTTGGTTGTATGTTTATATTAGCCTTTTTGTCTTTGTAGATTTTGTGTATTTTCATATTTACTTTGTGGTGGTGTTTAAGACAGAGCAAGAATATGAAGTTATCTGGATAGGAGGTAGATATGTGAGAAGTTGTGGGAGAGGAGAGTTTGGTTAAAGTTCATTGCATATACATTTTCTAATGAAAAAATTCACAATATTTCATTACTAATTACTTAAATTTATTATATAAAAAAGTTTATGATTTCTCTTTTATATATGTGACTATAGAAATATGTTGCATTTTACTATCTGAATATAGGGAGTGATATACTAAATGGATACAAATAAAAGAGGCTCACTGTAATTATAGTATTTATATTATTATTTATTAATTTTATTTTGACAGAGTACCTATCACTTCATATTTCTATAAACAGCTTATTTATAACTTCCTAAAATCTGTGGAACAAGATTGTCTCAGCCTAAGACATAATAAAGACATTCAGACTCATGGCCTTGAGTCTGCTTGACCAAATCATTGATTTATATTCAAAGATAAAAATTCAAAGACAAAAATATATATCATGGTATTGCCATAAGAAAACAGAACATTCTTTTCTTTTCATATTCTTTGTGAATAGATTTATATTTTTAATTTATTTAACTTTTTCTCTGTGCAATGTTTTGACTTAGTACCTGTGTTGGTTTGTATAAGCTTGGCCCAGGGAGTGGCATTATTAGAAGGTGTGACCTTGTTGGAGTATGTGTGTCACTGTGGAGATGGGCTTAAATACCCTCAACCTATCTGCCTGCAAGTAAATCTTTCACTAGGAGCCCTCAGATGAAGATGTAGAACTCTAAGCTCTGCTGCACCATGCCTACCTGGATGCTGCTATCCTCCTGTCTTGATAATGGATTAATCTCTGAACCTGTAAGCCAGCCCCAATTAAATATCTTTGTAAGAGGTGCATTGCTCATGGTGTTTGTTCACAGCAGTAAAAGTCTAAGATGAAAAGTCTAAAGTCTATGTTTGCTTTCTCGAAGCCATCACTAAAATTTCTTGGTCTTCAATAAGGTGTAAGAAGGCCAAGAAAGATGTGATGATGCAAGAGAAAACTGAATATAATTTAACTTCTCTCAGCCGATGTAGGGCTGTTTCTCATTAAAGGCTTTTCACAAATACGATATCTTGTAGGTTAGTGTTTAAAACATATTCTGAGTTAATTTCAGAAATATGACATTTTTATAAAAAGACAATTGACCAGATAATAACGATGAAATTGAAGGAGGAGGAAGTCTTTAGAGGAGTAACTTGTATTATGTAATTTTTTGAGCATTTCACATATAAATACTGTGTTTACATCATTTCTAGGCCTTCCCCTTTTTCTAATTCTTCCTACGTATGCCATTCAGAACTTGTCTTTTTCATGATCTCTTTTTTTATTATTACATTGTTACACATATAAACATACACACACACACACACACACACACACACACACACACACCTCACAGAATCCATTTACTTTTATTCCTATGAATAAATGTGTGGTAGTTTATGTGAGAATGTCCCCCACAGGCTCATACCTTTGAATACTTGATTCCCTTTGATGGTACTGTTTGACACACACTAAGAGTTATAGCCTAGTTTGAGAAAGTGTGTCACTGTAGGCAGACATGCATAATCACTAGTAGAGAAACAACAGGTGAGCCCAGCCTCGCGGGAGATTCAACCACCAGCCAGTGACAACAAGGCCAACTAACACCAGGGACACTACGCAACTCATTCTTTGAAGCCACAATTACGCTAATACCTAAACCACAAAAAGATCCAACAAAGAAAGAGAACTACAGGCCAATTTCTCTTATGAATATCGATGCAAAAATACTAAATAAAATTCTTGCCAACCGAATCCAAGAGCACATCAAAATGATCATTCACCATGAACAAGTAGGCTTCCTCCCAGGGATGCAGGGATGGTTCAATATACAGAAATCCATCAATGTAATCCACTACATAAACAAACTAAAAGAAAAAAAACACATGATCATCTCATTAGATGCTGAAAAATAATTCAACAAAATTCAGCATCCTTTCATGCTAAAAGTCTTGGAAAGAGCAGGAATTCAAGGCCCATACCTAAACATAGTAAAAGCAATATACAGCAAACCAGTAGCCAACATCAAAATTAATGGAGAGAAACTTGAAGCAATCCCACTAAAATCAGGGACAAGACAAGGCTGCCCTCTCTCTCCATATCTTTTCAATATAGTACTTGAAGTTCTAGCGAGAGCAATTAGACAACATAAGGAAGTCAAAGGGATACAAATTGGAATGGAAGAAGTCAAACTATCATTATTTGCAGATAATATGATAGTTTATTTAAGCGACCCAAAAAACTACACCAGAGAACTTCTACAGCTGATAAACAACTTCAGAAAAGTGGTTGGTTATAAAATTAACTCAAGCAAATCAGAAGCCCTCTTGTACTCAAAGACAAGCAGGCTGAGAAAGAAGTTAGGGAAATAACACCCTTCACAATAGCCACAAACAACATAAAGTACCTTGGCGTAACTCTAACCAAACAAGCAAAAGATCTGTATGACAGGAACTTCAAGTCCTTGAAGAAAGAAATCGAAGAAGACCTCAGAAGGTGGAAAAATATTTCTTGCTCCTGGATTGGCAGGATCAATATAGTAAAAATGGCCACCTTGCCATAAGCAATGTACAGATTCAATGCAATCCCCATCAAAATCCCAACTCAATTCTTATAGATCTAGAAAGAACAATTCTCAAATTCATCTGGAGCAACAAAAAACCTAGGATAGCTAAAAACTATTCTCAACAATAAAAGGACTTCTGGGGGAATCACTATCCCTGACCTCAAGAAGTACTACAGAGCAATTGTTTTAAAAACTGCATGGTATTGGTACAGCAACAGGCAAGTAGATCAATGGAATAGGATTGAAGACCCAGAAATTAACCCACAGACTTATGGTCAATTGATCTTTGATAAAGGAGCTACAACCATCCAGTGGAATAAAGATAGCCTTTTCAACAAATGATGCTGGTTCAACTGGAGGTCAACATGCAGAAGAATGCAAATTGACCCACTCTTATCTCCTGGCACTAAGATCAACTTCAAGTGGATCAAGGACCTGCACATAAAACCAGACACACTGAAACTATTAGAAAAGAAACTTGGGAAGACCCTGGAGGACATGGGCACAGCGGGAAAGTTCCTGAACAGAACACCAATAGCTTATGCACTAAGATCAAGAATTGACAAATGGGACCTCATAAAATTACAAAGTTTCTGCAAGGCAAAGGACACTGTCAGAAGGACAAAACGGCAACCAACAAAGTGGGAAAAGATCTTCACCCAACCCACATCTGACAGAGGGCTAATATCCAATATATACAAAGAACTCAAGAAGTTAGACCCCAAAGAACCAAATAACCCTGTCAAAAAATGGGGTACAGAGCTAAACAAAGAATTTTCACCAGCCGAAATTCAGATGGCCGAGAAACACCTTAAGAGATGTTCAACATCATTAGTCATCAGGAAAATGCAAATCAAAACAACCATGAGATTCCACCTCACACCAGTCAGAATGGCTCAGATTAAAAACTCAAGAGACAACAAGTGCTGGCTAGGATGTGGAGAAAGAGGAACACTCCTCCACTGTTGGGATTGCAAAATGATAAAACCGCTCTGGAAATCAGTTTGGCGGTTCCTCAGAAAATTGGGCATACAACTTCCAGAGGACCCTGGCATACCACTCCTGGGCATATACCCAGAGGATTCCCCTGCATACAATAAAGACACATGCTCTACTATGTTTATAGCAGCCTTGTTTATCATAGCCAGAAATTGGAAGGAGCCCAAATATCCCTCAAAGGAGGAATGGATACAGAAAATGTGGTATATTTATACAATGGAATACTACTCAGCAATTAAAAATAATGAATTCATGCAATTTGTAGGTAAATGGTTAGATCTGGAAAATATCATCCTGAGTGCGTTAACCCAATCACAAAAGAATACACATGAAATGCAATCACTGATAAGTGGATATTAATGAGCCCAGAAGCCCTAAATACTCAAGGCACAATTAGCAAGTCAAATGACTCCCAAGAAGAAGAAAGGAGAGGACCCTGGGCCTGTAAAGATTGGATCCAGTTTTGTAGACCCAGAACAGAGAAACCATTGGGGGAGGCGGAACGACTGGGGAGTAGTTGGGGGGGGGAGAGGAATTATGGGATGTATGGTGGGGTGGAACTGCAAAGGGGAAAGCCTTTGGAAAGTAAACATAGAATATAGAAAATAAAAATTTAAAAAAAATTCACAGTGCTATAAGGAATGTAATAGAATTCTACTTTGAAAGAATTTTTCACATTAATTTGAAGATAAAATCAACTTGATCCTATGTGAAACATAAAAATTATACGTTAAAGAATGAGCAAATATACAAATAGACTCAACATGAAGGGTAAACAGTCAAGAGTATAACTATTTTAGCCATCCTGGAATACAAGCTCTTGAAAACATAGAAAATTAGAAATAATAATAAATGTACCCAATGTAACCATTGAATGCAATTGTTATGTAAATGCAAAATTTATGTAAATGTAAATGCAAAATTTATGTAAATGAAAATAAAATAAAAAAAATTAGATAAAAGGTAGCATACAAGGAAAATAACCTACCAAAATGAATCTTAAAAACTTATATTCAATGCTGTACCATGATGCATGCATCTGTGTTATTTCATTATAAAATGTTACCCTTTCATTAATTATTATGTATGGGTTAAAGGAGTGAGTGTATTATACAAATTAACAAATGTGAATATTTCTCTCATCTGAAACTTTGCTTGTTCACTCAAACCATACTTTAAAATATATTACAAAATTAATTTTGTGTGATATTAAACAACTTAATATTTTCTGTCTGTTATAGTGAGCTTTTCCTTATAAGAGTAGTGAAGGTTGTGAATCCTGTAATACCTATTGAAGGGATATATCTATCATAGTTACAACATGATCCTAATTTGTTTGTTTGTTTGCTTGTATGCTTTGTTTTGTTTTTGTTTTGCTTTGTTTTGTTTTATGGTATCAATATGGGACTGTAGCTCAATTTCAAATACAATATGCTCTGTATCTATTGAACAGTTCATGAAAAATGGCATAGGAATCTGTTTTTATTTGTACTGAGAAAAATTATCTGATCATTGAAATGTTAAAAAATGCTCATAAACACAGGAACTTCAGTGTGGAGAGTATTCTTCCTGTTCCTATTTTATCTGTTACCCTTTCCTGTGCAAAAATTAAAGGAATGCGTTTTGATACAGGAAGTCTTCAGTTTAGATATTTCCACATGGATATTACGTTATGTGAGAATAGGCAAATAATACTGTGCCTTGATTTCATGTTTGCATGTTTTGCATTCTTTAAAATAAAAAATAATGGCCTTCAGCATATTTTTATCTGTTATTGACACCCACAGGATCTTTGTCAGGAATGGGTCTAGATCTAGTGTTTGTAACCTGCCATGGAACTTCCTTATGTAAACCACCAAGCCTGAAGGCTCAGTTTTCTTTATCAAGGAAAAAGTCAAGAACAGAGTTTTGGAGATCAAATACAGGGTATTAGTCTTATATGGTTAATGCTTTTCCCTTGTAAGCTACCTCCTTGCCACAATAAACACATCCTAGATCACAACATCTCACTTACAAATCATTGTACAAAATAATTCCCAAGACAAACCCAAAATCTAAAGGATGACATACATGTATTGCAGACAAGTGAATAATTAAGAATAATTAAAAATATTATTCACTTAGATGCTAGTGTTCCTAATTTTGTTAAGATATGATTTCTTTCTCCTTGTGTCTTTATTAAGGTCCACTCTTAATGTGGAGGAGAATGAATGAGAGCACAAACATTTTTGAGGAAAATATAAGAAATAATTAAAGACAGCATTTGAGTTCTCTTTGATACCATGGATCTCACTTCTTTCTTCCTCTCCTGTGAATGTAATTTTGGGAGTGGATATTATCTAATTACCTTACCGTGTCTCTACAACAGCAAATATCCTGTAGTTCTAACTTGGCCTGAGGTTGATTAATTTAACTTAAAAAGAATCTATACAATGAAAACAAATATCATTATATTATAAGAGTCTTGGAAACTGAGAATACTTTAAGTATTAAATCTAAGCCATCTGGTGGATAGTAAGATCTAGATTTGAAGTGTGAGCATGATGCTGACCATACCCTGAAGTATTCACATGAGTAAGGCAGGAATATCACAAACTCAAGGCTGCTCTGACCTCTAGAGTATGTCTAGCAATAAGACCCTCTCTCACAATAAAATAAGAAAATAAAGGGATATGAGTATTAGATTGCTTTCCTAGAGTACATGCAGTGTTTGTCTCAATTCTTGCTGCTAGAGAAGGGTATGGTGCAGAGATTTATTTTAGAAAACATCCTATTTTTATGATGAAACATGCTTATGCAAGTAGTCTTGTTTCTATATGGATCTGACTACTGATTGTTTCCTAGAGAGCAAAGTCTGAATTTGGGTATTGAGGTAGCCAATGCTAGAAATAAGGAATACTTCAATAGTATGTAATCTTCCAGTGGAATTTGGTGGGAGGAACATCTTTGTTGTTGTTTTGCTTTGATTTTTTTTCAATTTCTCTTCCCATTCCTCCTCTTGCTTGCTTCCTACCTAGCCAGTGCTTTTACTTCCCTGAGACCTAAGGTCTTTCAAGGATTAAGCACATCTCCCACTAAGGCCTGACAAGGAAGACCTCTGCTATATTTGTGCCAGGAACCTCAGACTAGCCTGTGTTTGCTTCTGGTTGGTTCTCTGGGAACTCCCTATAATTTAGGAAAGTTGAGACTGCAAGTCTTCTTATGAGGTCTATCTCCCCTTTGACTTCTTCAATTTTGAGGAGTTAAAATTTCTATGATTAATATTATTCAAGACTCCAGTTTTATTTAATTTGGAAATAAGCTGGAATATAAATAATCAAAATGCTTAACAAAATAAAATACTTTCCATTTATCTTATAAACATACCTTCTCTCTCCACAATGTCTACCTCATTGAAAAATGATCCTTACAGGAGTGGAAGAGCAGCTGGGACAGGGTTCTTCCAGGTCCCATTTGTACATAGGACTCAGGCTGCTACACAGCCATCTGTGCACCTGTCTTGCAAGAGAACTGGTCTCCAGGGAGTGCTTTGATAACCCAGTTTGGAGGTGATACCACCATTTTCTCTCCAGTGACTGTGCAAGGCAGGTAAAGGCAGGAGCACAGGGAGCACAGGAGTGGCAGAGTAGCTGGGACAGGTCCTTCTGGGCTCAATCTGTACCCAGGAGCTGGGATGAGCCACATCCCTCTGTACCAGGGGAGAGCTAGTCTCCAGGGGTGCTGAGATAGGTTTGCAGGCCCAGAGGAGGAACAAGCTCCAGCCAGTGACAGCAGGACCAACTAACACCAGAGATAACCAGATGGCAAAAGGCAAACCCAAGAATACTACCAACAGAAGCCAAGGTGACATGGCACCATCCAAACCCAGTTCTCCTACAACAGCAAGTCCTGGATACCGCAACATACTGGAAAAGCAAGATTTGGATTTAAAATCATAGCTCACGATGCTGATAGAGGACTTCAAGAAGGACATAGATAACTCCCTTAAAGAAATACCAGAAAACATAACTAACAGGTGAAGAAATTGAACAAAACCATTCAGGATCAAAAAATGGAAGTAGGAAAAAAAGAAATCACAAAGGGAAACAGCTCTAGAGACAGAAAACTAGGAAAAAAGTCAGGATTCATAGATGCAAACATCAACAACAGAATATAAGAGATAGAAGAGAGAATCTCAGCTGCAGAAGATACCATAGAAAACATTGAAACAACAGTCAAAGAAAATGCAACATGCCAAAAGCTCCTAACCCAAAGCATCCAGGAAATCCAGGACACAATGAGAAGACCAAACCTAAGGATTATAAGTATAGAAGATAGTAAAGATTTCCAGCTTAAAGGGCCAGTAAATATCTTCAACAAAATGATAGAAGAAAACTTTCCTAACCTAAAGAAAGAGATGCCCATGAATATACAAGAAGCCTACAGAACTCCAAATAGATTTGATCATAAAAGAAATTCCTCCCATCATATAATAATCAAAGCACCAACTGCACTAAACAGAAAATATTAAAAGCAGTAAGAGAAAAAGTCAAGAAACATATAAACACAGACCTATCAGAATTACACCAGACTTCTTACCAGAGACTATGAAAGCCAGAAGATCTTGGGCAGAAGTCATACTGATCCTAAGGAAACACAAATGCCAACCCAGGGTACTATAGCCAGCAAAACTCTCAATTACCATAGATGGACAAACTAAGGTATTCCATGACAAAAATAAATTTACACAATATCTTTCCACAAATCCAGCCCTTCAATGAATGGAAAACACCAACAAAAGGAGGGAAACTACACCCTACATAAAGTAAGAAAATAATCTTCTTTTAACAAGCCAAAATGAGGAGAGCCACACAAACCTAACTTCATATAACTGCCCACAGTTATGTCAAGCAGGTTACCTGGAAGGGAAGCTGGGGATGTATGGGAAGGCAGCAAGAGAAGAATGAGACCAAGACAACAGTAGCTGATCAATGTCCCAAGATTTAATGGAGGACTCAGAATTTAAAGTTTCAAGTGAAACTCTCCTCCCCTCCCCTCAAATTACAAGGTCTGTTCAGGAGAACTGGTCTGACTGCTCAGCAGGTGTTGGCTCCACTACTCAGGGGGCTGTTCACCTGCTTAATTCAGGAATTTGTAGATCTGGAGGAACAATGAACTTCACCTTTGTCCAAGTGCTCCCTAGGTCCTGGGTTGGGAGGATTATGCCTAACACATGTCTGGAATTCCTGCTCAAGTGCTGGGAGGGCAAGGCACAACTCCACGTCTAATAACAAAATTTACAGGAAGCAACAATCACTTCTTAATATCTCTTAATATCAATGGACTCAATTCTCCAATAAAAACACAGAGACTAACAGACTGGATACATTAAAAAAAAAACCAACATGTTGCTGCATACTGGAAAGTCACCTCAGGTACAAAGACAGACACTATCTCAGAGTAAAAGGCTGGAAAACAATTTTCCAAGCAAATGGTCCCAAGAAGCAAGCTGGTATAGCCATTCTAATGCCAAATAAATTCAACTTTCAACCTAAAGTAATCAAAAAAGATAAAGAAGGACACATCATACACATCAAAGGAAAATTCTACCAAGATGAACTTTCAATTCTGAACATCTATGCTCCAAATGCAAGTACATCCACATTCATAAAAGAAACTTTACTAAAGCTCAAAACACATATTTCACCTCACAAAATAATAGTGGGAAACTTCAACAATCCACTCTCATCAATGGACAGATCATGGAAACAGGAACTAAACAGATACACAGTGAAGCTAAGAGAAGTTATGAACCAAATGTATTTAACAGTTATCTATAGAACATTTTAATTCCAAAACTAAAGAATATACCTTCTTCTCAGCACCTCATGTTACCTTCTTCAAATGTGACCATATATACTTGGTCACAAAACAGACCTCAACAGATATAAGAAGATTGAAATAATGTCATGTACCTTATCAGATCACCACAGACTAAGGCTGGTCTTTAATAACAACAAAAACACCAGAAAGCCCACATACACATGGAAACTCAACAACATTCTACTCAATGATAACTTGGTCAAGGAAGAAATAAAGAAAAAAATTAAAGACATTTTAGAATTTAATGAAAATGAAGACACCACATACCCAAACTTATGGGACACAATGGAAGCAGTGCTAAGAGGAAAACTCATAGCTCTTAGTGCCTCCAAAAAAGGAAATGGAAAGAGCATACATTAGCAGCTTGACAGCACATTTGAAGGCTCTAGAACAAAAAGAAGCAAATACACTCAAGAGGAGTAGACAGCAGGAAATAATCAAATTCAGGGCTAAAATCAATCAAGTAGAAACAAAACAAACTATATAAAGAATCAACCAAATCAGGAGCTGGTTCCTTGCAAAAACTAATGAGATAGATAAACCCTTAACCAAAATAACCAGAGGGCACAGAAACAGTATCTAAATCAACAAAATCAGAAATGAAAAGGGAGACATAATAGCAGATACTGAGGAAATAAAAAAATTCATTAGATCCTACTGCAAAAGCCTATACTCTACAAAACTGGAAAATGTAGATGAATGGAGAATTTTCTATACAGATATCAGGTACATTTATCATTAGATAAATAATATAAACAATCCCATAACTCCTAAAGAAGGTTTTAGACCTTCAAAGAAGATCTAAAACCAATACTCTTCAAACTATTCTACAAAATAGAAACAGAAGGACCACTATCCAATTCATTCTATGAACCCACCATTATTACCCTGATGCTTAAACTCCATGAAGACCCAAAAAAGACAGAGAACTTTAGATCAAGTTCCCTTAAGAATATTGATGTAAAAATTCTCAATAAAATTCTTGCCAACCAAATCCAAGAACACATCAAAACAATCATCCACCATGATCAAGTAGGCTTCATCCCAGGTATTTAGAGATTGTTCAATATTTAGAAATCCATCAATGTATTCCACTATATAAACAAACTCAGAGGAAAAAAAAAACAATGATCATTTCATTCGATGCTGAGAAAGCATGTGACAAAATCCAATATCTCTTCATAATAAAAGTCTTGGAAAGATGAGGAATTCAAAGCCAATACATAAAAATAGTAAAAGCATTATACAGCAAACCAGTAGCCAATATGAAGAGAAACTTGAAGCAATCCCACTGAAATCAGGGACTAGATAAGGCTGTCTACTCTTTCCCTACCTGTTCAATATAGTACTCAAAATCCTAGCCAAAGCAATTAGACAACAAACAGAAGTCAAATGGATTCTAATAGAAGGGAAGAAGTCAATATATCACTATTTTCAGATAATATGACAGTATACTCAAAGAACCCCAAAGATTCCACCAGAGAACTTCTAAACCTGATAAACAGCTTCAACAAACTAGCTATAATTAACTCAAACAACTTAATAGCCTTCCTATACTCAAAGGATAAAGAGGTTGAGAAGGAAATTAGGGAAATGACACCCTTCATAATAGTCACAAATGATACAAAATAATTTGATGTAATTCTAACCCAGCAAGTGAAAGATATGTATGAAAAGAGCTTCAAGTCTCTGAAGGAAGAAATTGAAGATCTAGAAGATGGAAAGATCTTCCATGCTCAAGGATTGGAAGAGTTAATATAGTAAAAATGGCCTTCTTGCCTAAAGCAATCTACAGATTCAAAGCAATCCCCATCAAAATTCTAACTCAATTCTTAGAGTTAGAAAGAGCAATTTCCAAATTTATCTGGAATAACAAAAAACCCAGAATATCAAAATCTATTCTCAATAATAAAAGAGTTTTTGGTGGAATCACCATCCCTGATCCCTGACCTCAAGCTATACTACAGAACAATAGTGAAAACAAAAAACAAACAAACAAACAAAAACGGTGGTATTTGTACAATTACAGGCAGGTATATCAATGGAATAGAACTGAAGATCCACAAAGAAACCTACACACCTACAGTCACTTGATCTTTGACATAAGAGCTAAAACCATCCAGTGGAAAAAAGACAGCATTTTCTACAAATGGTGCTAGTTCAACTGGCAGTCAACATGTTGAAGGATACAAATTGATCCATTCTTATATCCCTGTACAAAGCACAAGTTCAAGTGGATTAAGGACCTCCACATGGAACCAGATATACTGAATCTAATAGAAGAGAAATTGGGAAAGATCCTAGAGTGTTGGAAACAAGCACCCACTTTAAGGGGCTGAAGTACAACCATCTCACAGGTGCATCTAAGTCACGTATGCAATTGACTCAGCCTCATTCCTCACCCTCTGCTCCAGGAACTTGCTAAACAAGGAAGTGACTAAATGGTTACTCACTGGAACCTCATACAGGAACTAGCTAATTGACCTTTATCCAACCTTCCTCACCCTTGCATTCCAAGGATGTTTTACCTGATTCATCACTCTCCCCCCACCCCGTTCACCCTTTCTTTACTGCTTAAAACTCGCTGTCCTGCTGTCCTTGTTACAATAAACATTCCTTGACAATGATTTTGCTTGGTCTGGCTCCTCTGTCTCACACGTTCTTTTTCAGGCTGGATTCCCCTCAGACCCAAAAATAACTGAGTCCCGTGGGATGGGACACTAGAGCACATGGGCACAAGGGGAAATTTCCTGAACAGAATGCAAATAGTTTATGCTCCAAGATCAAGAATTGACAAATGGGGCCTCATAAAATTGCAAAGCTTCTATAAGGCAAAGAACACTGTCAATAGGACAAAAGAGCAACCAACAGATTGGGAAAAGATCTTTACCAGTCCTACATCCGATAATGGATAATATCCAACATATACAAAGAACTCAAGAAGATAAACTCCAGAAAACCATATAACCCTATTAAAATATGGGGTCCAGAGATAAACAAAGAATTCTCAACTGAGGAATATGGGATGGCTGAGAAACATTTAAAGAAATTTTCAACATCCTTAGTCACTAGGGAAATGAAATTGGAACAGCCAGAAGATTCTACCTCTCATCAGTCAGAATGGTTAAGACCAAAAACTCATGGACAGCAGAAGCTGGAGAGAATGTGGAGAAAGGAACATTCCTCCACTGCATGTGAGATTGCAAGCTGGTAAAACCACTCTGAAAATCACTTTAGTAATTCATCATAAATTTGACCATAGTACTACCTGAGGACCCAGCAATACCCCTCCTCGAATATATCCTAAAGATGCTCCAACATGTAATAAGAACTCATGCTCTACTATGTTCCTAGCAGCCTTCTTTATAATAGCCAGAATTTGGAAAGAACCTAGATGTCCCTCAACAGCAGAATGGATACAGAAAATAAGGTAAATTTACAAAATGGAATTCTACTCAGCAATTAAAAACAATGAATTCATGAAATTCTTAGGCAAATGGATGGAACTAGAAAATATCATCCTGAGTCAGGTAACCCAATCACAAAAGAACACACATGGTATGCACTCACTGATAAGTGGATATTAGCTCAAAAAACTGAGAATAGCCAAGATTCATTTCACAGTCCACATTAAGCTCAATAAGGAATACCAAAGTGTGGATACTTTGATCCTTTTAGAAGGGGGATCAAAATACCCATGGCTCATAACCAACCAATAGACTAGATATAGGGTACTCAACAGAGGAGCTAGAAAAAGGACCCAAAAAGCTGAAGAGGTTTGCATCCCCATAGGAGGAACAATAATATGCACCAACCAGTACCTTCAGAGCTCCCAGGGAGTAAACCATCAACCCAAGAGTACACATAGTGGGACCCATGGCCCCAGCTGCATATGTAGCAAAGGATGGCCTTTTCAGACATCAGTGAGTGGAGAGGCCATTGGGCCTGTGAAAATTTGATGCCCTAGTGTAGGGGAATGCCATGTCTGGAAAGTGGGAGGGGATTGTTGTTAAGGGGAATTGGATAGGGGGTTTTCGGAGGAGTAAAGTGGAAAAGGGATACCATTTGAAATGTAAAACAAAAAACAAAAAACAAAAACAAAAAACAAATATCTAATTAAAAAAACGTTCCTCAGAATACCCGTGGTATGCAATCACTGATAAGTGGATATTAGCCTAGAATCTTGGAACACCAAAGAAATAAATCACATACCAAGTGATGTCTGACAAGAAGAAAGGAGTGGACACTGGTGCTAGAATGGACCAAAGCATCATTGTGGGGGAGTACAAGAACAGGGAGGTGGGAGGGGGTAGATGAGGGAGCAGGGGGAAGGAAAAGGGCATGAGGGACCTTTGGGGGTGGGGAACCAGCAAAAGGGAAATAAATTGTAAATATAGAATATATCCAATAAAAAAAAGAAAAAAATGTTCCTTAGAGTTGATGCTTATCTCCATATCTGATCATGATTGGGGACCGCATAATAGTTTATAACTAGGTTACCAAATGGCTAAAGTTCTTTAGATCATCCAAATGATCTGCAGTGCCTGGAGCTTTCCGAACTTAATCTCTCCTTCTTTTTAATCTTCTGGGAAAACACCTGGTAGAAGAGTACAAGAGAGCCACAGAACATCCTGATGACAGAATGTCCTGCTCCTGCTTTCTGTTCCTGGGATTTATAAATCACAACATATCAGTAATACAAACACAGTTAATGGTGGTAATCCAAAATTTTCAAATGATACTTTTGGATAACACTCACACAACTTAACTTCAATGATCCTTGCATGCTGTGGCAATATTTTCAGATGTTGTTAGAGAATAGAAATTTATGGAAGGATAATCATATGTTTAATACAGCAGGGTAATTCCATACTATTTTCTAAACCTTATCCTTAAGCCCACAGCAAATGAAGACCATCATAGGAAATCACAAGTTAATACAATAAACAAATCAACATGTCATGGAGAACTTAGCCCCAGTAAATACATCTATTCCACCATTCTTGAGTCTATGGCTCAGTGAACATTAAAAAGGGGGCTGTGAATTATGTGATCCAGAATATCAAAAAGTCTAGTGTAAGACAAACTTACCTAGAGAGGGCTGAATAAACAAGACTGGATGTATGACAATATCAATAAACACGTTAATGAAAAAGGAGAAAATTTCAGAGGCTCTCATCCATAGACAAAGAACTACAGGCCACTAATGACTATTGAGAGAAAAATAATGTCTTCTTAGATGAGTCACACTTATTTATCCTTCAGTGCAGAATGGTCAGTCTTGAAACCATACACACACAAACAATAGCATATGTATGTTTATAACATTAATAGAAAAAATGCAGATATCAACTTGAGAAGTGCATGTGGAGGGCTTGAGGGAAAGGCTGGAGGGAGAAAAGGGAGGGGAAGTCATGTAATTCTATTTCTATTAAAAACATATATATGTATATATATACATATATGCATATACTGTTTATCTTTAAAATTTTCCATTTAATAACAGAAAGTGCATTTCATCAGAATGTATAGAAACAAAAACTAAAATTTATGAATTCCTGTTGCATGTAATCAAATGTATCTCACCTGGAAATCAATCTATGTTGATGTTACTCTCTCCCAAACCATAAGCATTTTAAAGCAGAATATATCTAGCTTATATTTCAATACAATTTTAGCTACAGTAAAATTACATTTTGGTTTTTGTTTCTATTGTTCTTAAAATAAATATCTCATCTTTATCATTTTTGATGGACAATATAGAAAAATACAGAGACTCACACAATTCCATTTAGGACTCAGTTTCTTGTAATACTCACAGCCATTACATAAACTCTGGAAGTAGAAATCGGTGTTGTGATAAATTGACTCGAGAGTAAACACTGGCCAAAGATTTGGCTATTTCTTTCTTTTGCTTTCAGAAGACAGACTCTGTCTTTTATGTTTCCCCTGTAAGTCACTCAGTTACTTTGCAGTCACTTCTCTTGGCTCCTAACAACAAAAGTATGTCATAAATCCCAAAGACACAGCTGCACTCAGTTACTGTGCTATAGGCAAGGACACATATCAAATTGACACCTAGTTAAAGAGTGAAATCATATGAAATAAATCTCAAGTTTGTGTTTGGAAAGGACTAAAAATAAATTACTACTGTATGTTATATTTGCACAAAATAAGAAAAATAAGAATGGGAGACATTGACTGTGAGCATAGGCATATGTGTGATGTGTGATGAGAGAGTGATTCTGCTCTCCATCTTGCAACACCTCAGAGAATAAAATCTAGGCAACACTTCATCTTGATAGACCTTCTCTCATAAATTTCTGTGTCCTGCTTAATCTGCTTATCTTTAATGGTGTTTTTGTTTCACATCATCCTAAATAACTTAAAGCCAAATCTTCTGATATGTCAATTATAGATGGCAAAACAGAATATACACCAAGTCATTTATTTGCAGAACACTAAAACAGAGTCATATGATCTGCCACAATTTATATAAAATGGCCTTATAGGTGAAATATATATGAAATATAAAGAATTTATTACATTTTGATTATTTATATCAATTATAAACAATATATACATCTCATTACGTTATGATTTATTTTTAGTATGTTTTGATTAAACCTCATTTACTTGTTATTTGTTACTGGCTCTGAATTCCTTATCCCTTGTGGAATTTTTTTACTCATGTTCTTCATAAAACCAAAGGTAACTTAAATCTCATTTGTTTGCAGGTTCCCATCATTCCAACTCAGACTACATGATCAGGCAAGCAAATATCAACCATTGAATACCCAATAGCTTTGTGTTAAAAAAAATCTTTCTTATTAAAAATATTTTATTTATTTATTTTACACTCCAGATTTTATTCCCCTTCTGGTCCACCCTCCAAGGGGTTTGGGTTGTGGGGACATCCCTGTGGAGACAGGGGGTCAGGGAAGAGGTACAGGATGTAGAAAAACTTTCTAATGGTATCTTTTTCCCAGGCACCAGAACAATGCAAGATTATCTTTATGAATTCCAGATGTGTTGTCAAATAAAAAGCAACTCTAGTATAATTCAATATATAATTCATCAGTTTCCACATTCATTTATCAGAACAAAATTTGACCTAGCATTCGTTAAACAATGTCTTCTTTCTGAGATGTTACAATCTTCAGCATCACTTGTAAATGGATTTTACTAATGATTTTATAGTTAAGAAATACAGTGTTTGTGTAGACCCAAAGCATATTCCCAAGCACATCACATAAATATTTTAAGATAAGCTTCTTGACATAAACTAGTATCCCAGGAAAGAACTTCAACTACATTCTTAAAGTGGAGTGCACTCCTCCTGTGTATTTCAGTTTCAGACTCAGATTTGAATTTGAAGTATAAATGTACTTGACATTGTTTATAATTCTGCTGTTAAGAACCAGTCTAGCTATGTCAGTACTTTGTTTCCTGATATGGAAAAGAGAATGTATACTCCCACTTTGATAAACTTTAGATTGCTCTAGGGAAGGAATGTAAAGTATTTGTTGAATATTCTGAACATTACAACTCCTTGCCAAACTCTGAAAGGAAGAAGCAGGAAGAAACTATTATAAAAAATATACCTTATCATTCCATTAGCAGGCTGAAAATATGAGTCTTAAGGAGACTTCTTCTGAGAGGGAATATTTCAGTGCTAGTGTAAGAGTTTAAAATTGAGAAAAATGAAGTGTATAAATATTTGTAACAGTATATGCATAGCACCATAAGACAGAAACACAAATACTTCTTAAGTAATAGATGCAAAACCAAAGTAATTCATTATCCAAAGTAATTCATTATTCATAACATGAAATTTCAAGCAGATTTTGAAGAAATTAACAAAGTCAAAGGAATTTGAAAATATTCTAAGCAAAGTTATCAAATCTAAAAATAATGTGGTATGAAATTTATTTGTAAAAATAACTAATAGGTAAAATAATTGAAATAAAACTCAGAATAATACATGTCATAGGGTATAGGCAAAGAAAGAATATGAAATGATCACTACATAATTACTGTTGCGCTTACACTTTGACAAATATTTGGTACAGATAACATCATAAAATATTATGGTTACATAATATTTTAAAAGTATTCACACTACTAAATTCTATATATTAAAATAGAAAATTAAGAAACATTTTATAATTGTTTTTAAAAAGTCATATTGCTCTAGTTTTAAAGCCATATAGAGGCCCAACAAAGGAAGAAAATTAGAGGGTCATTTTCCTTAGGAACATAGGTGCAAAAATTATTAATAAAATTATTGCAATCCCAACACAAGAACACATCAAAAGGACCATTTACTATAATCAAGCAGGCTGCATTCCAAAGATGCAAGGATGTTTTAACATGCATAAATGCATAAATGTAATCCACTGCATCAAAATACCAAAATATATAAGTCATATCTCACAGAAAGGACAATTTTAACCTTCATAAGGACACACACACACACACACACACACACACACACACAGTAAAACATCTCATTTGAAGTAGAAGTCTTTAACAAGATTCCACATCCTTACATGGTAAAAGGACTGAAAAGAGTAGGGATACAAGGGACACTCTTAAACATAACAAAGTCTTCATAACAGCCTTCAGCATAATAAAGGATATTTATAACAAGTCGACAGACAATATCAGTCTAAACAGAAAGAAACCCAAAGCATTTTAACAAAATCAGGAAAAAGACAAGGCTGTCCACTTCAGTACAATCTTTCCCTTTTATCCCTCAGTCAGAAGCAATTTGCTTTTAGGTACTCCCTCTTCTTCTTCAGCTTCACTCACTGGAGACTACAATTCTTGCTTCAGACACAGGGTATCACTAGCATGTACATCATTGTCTATCCAGAAAATCTGTTGTCCTACTGCAAGCTATTCATAGAATTCTCTGCTTCCTATCACAGTCCAGTGTTCTGCAAACTACAACTCTGTTGTAAATAGTATCATTCAGCTCTTTCTGAATGAAATTAACATATCTCCATTCTTCTCTGTCTCCCACCAACTTAATAGAGTACTGTCTACAAGCCAAACACAGCCATCACACTTTATCTAAGATTCAAAGAGACCTTGGCAACAGAAATGAAGAAATGCAGCACCTACCTAATACAGACAAGACCAGATAACAGTATCTAAAATGATAGTCATCCCAAACTCAGATGCCAAGATATGAATATGAAAATGCAATTATTAACATCCAAGACAATATGTTTCCAGCAGAATCCAAAAACTATTAAAATAGGTCCCAAGAAATGCAAACACATTCAATGCAATACCCATTAAAATTCAAAAAATTTTCACAGAAATTGAAAGGACAATTTTAACCTTCATAAGGACATACACGCACACATGCACACACCGCCCTCCACATTAGCTAAAATGTTCTTGAATCATATAAGAACTGCTAGAAAACTACCATCTCCAACTTCATACTGCACAATGGAACTATAGTATTAAAAAACAGCAGGTATTAGAAAAAAACAACTGAACTAGCAAATAAAAAACGAAACAATGGAGGAGTGTTCCTCTTTTTTCACATCTTCTATAAACATGTATTGTCACCTGAGGTTTTGATCTTAGCCATTCTGATTGGTGTAAGGTGGAATCTTATGGTCCTGTTGATTTGCATTGACTAAAGACTTTGAATATTTTTTTGGGTGCTTCTCAGCCATTTGAAATTCATTTGTTGTGAATTCTCTGTTTAGTTCTATATCCCATTTTTTATTGGTTTGTTTGGTTTTTTGTTTGTTTGTTTGTTTTTGGTGCTTAGATTCTTGAGTTGCATATATATTTTGATATGTAAGCCCTCTATGGATGTGGGGTTGGTGAAGTGTCTTTTTTTTTTTTACCAGTCTGTAGGTTGCTGATTTGGTCTATTGACTATGTCCTTTGCCTTACAGAAGTTTTCCTGTTTCATGAGGTCCCATTTATCAATTCTTGATCTTAGAGCCTGAGCCATTAGAGTTCTGTTTAGGAAATTTCCCCCTGTGGCAATGAGTTCAAAGCTCTTTCCCACTTTCTGTTAGATTCAGTATATCTGGTTTTAGGTTGAGGTCCTTGTCCACTTGGACTTGAGCTTTGTGCAAGGTGATAAATATGTGTCTATTTTCATTTTTTTACATACAGACAGCAAGTTAGACCAGCTCCATTGCTTGTGGGATTGCAAACTAATACAACCAGTCAGGAAATCAACCTGGAGACTCCTCAATAAATTCGAAATAGCTTTACCTGAAGGCCCATCTATATCACTCTTGAGCATGTAGGCAAAAGATCTCCCATATGAACTCATGGAGACTGAGGCAGCATGCACAAGGCCTGCACAGATCTAAGTGTGATAGGGTTCCAGTGCTCTGACGGTAAGTGGACACAAGCACCTATTGCTAATCCCAACTAATAATCAATCCCCCCCCCAAAATGTTCACCCCCCCTCCAGTGGAATTTCACTGGGTATACAAACCACTCTTTTCTGCATTAATTAATTTACTCAATACACTCCACAATATCAGCCTCCTCTTCTGTTTCTAGTCCCCTCCCCACAGCTTCTCCCCCTACTTCCCATTCCCCTCTCCTCCAAGAAGGGGGAGTTCCCCGCCCCCTCACCATTACCCAGGCACATCAAGTCATTGTGAGAACAGGCACAGCCTCCCTCACCAAGGTCAGACAAGGTGGCCCAGCCAGAGGCAAAGGATCCCCAGGCAGGCACCAGGTTCAGGAACAGCGTTCACTCTAGTTATTGGGGTACTCAATGAAGAGTATCCAAGCTGCACATCTACTACACAGATCCCCCGATGCTTGCTCTCTTGTTAGTGGTTCAATCTCTGGGAGCCCACAGGGTCCAGGTTAGTTTATTCTGTGTAGTCTTCATCATCCTCAGGTAGCCCAACCCTTTTCCTAAGTCTTGCACATGACTCCCTGAGCTCCATCTAATGCTTGGCTGTGGATCTCTGAAACCGTTTCTGTTGTCTGCTAGGTGGAGCCTCTCAGAGGTTAGTTATGCTAGGCTCCTTCCTACAAGCATAGCAGTATCATTAATAGAGTGAGAGATTATTTCCTCTCCATGTGATGGGTCCCTACCTGGTCCGACCATCCCTCTACCTCTGCTTCATTCCTGTCCCTGCATATCTTGCAGCCAGAACACAATCTGGGTCGAAGGGTTTGTGGGTGGGTTGCTGTCCCCTTCTCCACTGGGAGTCCAGCCTGTCCACTTTAGGTGCCATACCCCCTACTGTTGGAGTCTCAACTATAGCCACCCTCATACATTCCCTGGGGCCTCTCCCAGTCCAAGATTTCTGGAATATCCTAGAGATGCCTCCTTTCCACCAATTTCTAGACAAACCATTCTTATGGGCAGGCCCCATACCTATCAGTAGGTGGACAACAATAAACCAAACTCAATACTTTTCAAGTTCTTTGTTTCATAATGCTTTGTCAGGGTTTGTTTGTTTGCTTGCTTGTTTTTAACACTTTGCTGGATATATATCTATATATTGATTTCTTCTCTTGTATTTTTATAGAGTTTCTATGTGCACGGATGTGGATGTCTCTGTATATGTGTTTCTTTGCCCTTTTTTTGTTTTCTTTTGTTTGTTCATTTCTTGTGTCCTTTCCTGGCATATTTGGTTTTGGTTTAGCTTATCATCATCATTATTATTTATATTATATTATTGTAAAGATGGAAAGAAATGTGGATTTGGATAGAATAGGAGATAGTGAAGATGTCAAAGGAGCTGAAGGAAAGAATATTTTATTCAGAATACATTGTATGGAGCAATCCATTTTTAGTATAAGAAAAATAGAGAAATGGTAAGCAAAACTGAATGATTAACACATGGGATAGTTAATAGAATCTGATCCTAGACTTCTTCCTAATATGAAAACAGAACTGATGGTGTGAGTGCTTGTCTGCTTGACTGACACTTAAAATATGCTTGCTGTTCCTGTGAGGTGGGAGCAGGGTGAAAACTTACTGTGCTTCTTCTCTAGGGACATAGCTTAAAAATACCTAGACATATTGAATTAACCTCTATTGATAATATGCAATATGAATAAATAAGAATGCTAATAGATACTTACATTATTTAATCTTTTGTAGCTTATATAACATACATTTTATTAAATTAGCTATTAGGTCATTTTAAGCATTTGGAAATGATGAAGACATTTGATTTTCTCAACATTTAACTTAAAAAAATCACAGACAAAAATGCATTTTAGGCTTTTACTATGTCCTGTGGTTTGTAAGTTGCTTCATCTGAGATTGAACATGAAATGTTCGTAAGACAAAAATGTTGAAGCCAGGATTCAGAATGGAAATTCTGATACCATCAGAACAGAACTATACTTCAAAGGACTGGAGGCTTGTCAAAGTGCTGCTCAAGGCTCATCTACCTACATCTCCTGCTTGAAGCAGTCTCAGGAAAAATACAAGCCTCTCTCTAGGACTACATGGTGAAGGAAATCAGACAAAGGAAAACTAGTAATCACAAACAGCAATGCCTGAAACAAAACAAAGTGTGTGTGTATATGTGTGTGTGTCAGGGGCGGGGGGAGACATGTAAAGTAAACTGTGCTTAAAAGCAACCCGGAAAAGAAGAGGGATCCCAACAGTCTCTATTTCCTAAAAACTGATAAATGCCATAGGACTCCAGTTAGTTTTGGTTAAATGTTCATTTAGCATTTTTTTCATGAATTTTCTGACTGTTGCTTTTTGTAAGACTAAACAGTTATTTTCTAAGAATAGAAATTTATTATTTTTTATGAATGTGGAATTACCTTCTCCCCATTTTGTTTTTGAGCTGGAGTCTAACTCTATAGCCCTGGCTGGACCAAACTCACAACGTAGAACAGGCTGTTTTTGAAATCACAAAGATTTGTCTGTCTCTGCTCCATGTTCTAGAATTGAAGACATGTTCCACCATCCCAGTTTAAAAAAAATAAGTTCTTATTAGTGGCTGTGCTCAAACGTGAAAAATGTGGACATTTCTTTTAATTAGTGTCCTTTGGCTCCCTAAAGCAAGTGTTCACCTATCATGAGACCCCGTGGATGTAACTGCCACCAGACATTCTGACATGAAGGTTTTGTCATTGTATTAAAAAATGCATACCATCATGTTTAATTATTTGAGAAAAGTACCATATATATATATATATATATATATATATATATATATGTGTGTGTGTGTGTGTGTGTGTATACACGCACACACACACACACACACACACACACACACACACAACTTGGTTTTACTTTCTTGAACATTATTTCCAAATCTAGTTATTTAAAGCAGCACTTACTCAGCTCTTAGTTGTGGTTGTGTAGGTCACTGATTTAACGGGAGATGGCTACTTCTCTGTGATTAAGATCTTCCTAATGTTTGTTGTGGGTTGCTGTGTCAAAAATGACTAGATTCTAAAGTATGGTTTGGAAGAGAAATACTTCATGGCTTCCCTTCAGTAAATAAATGCATTTTGAGAAATACAGATCTAGCTAACACTGACTTTCAGATCTTCAGGACTTTTTGGCTATTTGATACCTATAGATGTATGACTTAAATGTTATTTCAGAGTGACAGCTACAACTCTTTAGGCAAATCTTGTTTGCCCTAAGATTCTTTTGAGTAATATCTTTTGATATTTTATTACCATAAACATGTTGATTTGTATACTATCTCTTACTGTTTTCATGCTGTAATTGTGGAGTTGAGTCGCTATAATGTGAAACATTCATGACATTGCTTAAATGTTTACTGTATGCCTTGGATTTCTCTCTTGTACAATGAAAAATAATTGACTCACATGTTAAATACTTTTAATATTTTATTTTTCATATTTTACTTATTCTGTACTGGGTGTTACTTTAAGATACTTTAATTAATTTGATCTTTATGGACCAGCTATGGCATAGTGTTATCACCACCACTTAATATATGAGGCATAGAAAAGAGAATTCTTTTTTCTTTTTCTTTTATTTTCCCCACCTCACTCATGCCCTTGGGGATAGCTTGCCTATAACCTTTACATCCAGGGCCAGATGCACAGGTCAGGTGCAGGAACTGCTTTTCCTAGTGCTGCAGCACATTAAAGAACAGAGCCGCTGCCAGTGGTGAGGACAAGAAGGATAGGAAGGGATCTCTCTCCCATCTATGCCACCTCGCAGCAGACAAGAGGCAGGGTCGGCTCACCTACATACATGCCTTTGGGTACCGATCATCGGCAATTTCAACAATGTATAGTGCTTGCTCTCCCAAGTACTGCAACTAGATAGGTTTGAGGTCAGACCTCCTGCTCTCATGCCATCAGGACCAGCTCCTCCAAGATGACCTAAGGCCAGTTCTGCACAATCCTTAGACAGTAACATGTCCCTGATTGGCAGCCCAGAACAAGAACATCTTCATGGTCTTTTGTGATAACAGACACCTGCAAATGGACCTAGACATGGCCTATAGGCGCAGCACAGACCAGAACCCCACTATTGTCTAACTATTCACATCAAGGTGTTCCTCATGAGTCTTCAAGTCTGCCTGTCTTCCTTATGCCTATATCAGTCTGTTTCTCTCTCTTTTTTCTATTTCTCTACCACTTTCTTGCTGCTCTAGTGAAAATGGTGCCCAGGGTCTCTGAGCTTCCGGGGTTGTTTCAGGAGAGGTCTCGGGTGTATTATGCCCTCCTTGTTCATTGTGGCACCGGGCAGGGGTTATTTTGGACCTGATCTATTCCCATAGGCATGCATAGCCTCTGATTGGTGGTCAGCTCAGGCTAGTTCCTTGTCCAGACTCCATTGCACTGGTTTTGTGGTCATACAAGGTTCACTCCTCAATTTTCAAGGATCTTAAATCTTGGGCCCACTCCTACCCGGCTCCTGCAGTCACAGGCAGGATTCTTTTAGTCTCTGGCTTTCTTCTTGTTCAGGGAGCCTTCAGGGCCAGACTGGTGGCTTTCTCAGGATCACTTTTTTTTTCATGGAATCTTAGGCTACTAGCGCTTAAGATGTTCATCTGTCAGCACACTGAACATAGACATAGCCTCTCTCCTTTCTGTCACCTAGAAATGCACATGTGATTTAGCAGACCTTGTAGGAGCAGGGAAACCAATATTCTCAAAGGACTTACCTCAAGATACTCCTAATTCTAGTTCTCACTAATCAGAAGATACACCTCACCTTCCACATCACTTCTACTTTTATGTGAAGCCAGTCACTTCTAATTCATCTCAGTTTCATGAAAACTACTGTGTTATACAGAGGCAGATGCTAGCAGCCAACCATTAGTCTGGGAGTGGGGTCCCCAGTGGAGGAGTTGAAGGGTGGCACGGAGAAGCTAAAGAGGTCTACAGCCCCATGGGAATAATAATGATGTAGGCCACGCAGAAGCCTCAGGACTCCCAGGGACTGAACCATTAACCAAGAGGTACATCTGGTTCCAGTCAAAATGTGGCAGAGGAATGTCAGTGGGAGGAGTGGTCCTTGGTCAGGTGAAGGCTCAATAGATGCCCCAACAAAGGAAATCGAGTTGGGGGGGGGAGGTGGGAGTGGGTCGGGTAGAGGGGCATATACTTGTAAATGAGGAGTTCGGGATTTTCAGGGAGGGGGAAACCAGGATAGGTTTTACCATTTAAAATGTAATGAAGATTATATTAATTAAAAAAAGAGCAAAACCAAAAAAGAAATAATAAGTAAATTAAAAAAAAACCCTACTGTGTTGTTAAAAATGCTATGCTTTTAATTTATATATGGTCTTGTATAAGGAATTTACTCCTTGTGGAAGAAACTTTATACATTATTTTCTATTTTCTCATTATATTAAAATCCAGTATCCATCAACTGGCTCCTTAGGAAGGGTGAGGCCTACTGATCTTCCATCCATGTTGCAATACTGACTGGATGGCTTTGTATGGGTTGTGTAAGCATCCACAGATATGGCAAGTATATGGGTTCAATGTACTTTCTGTGTCCAAAAGATATCATTTTCAGCAGTCAATGATTCTTATGGGTAAGAGTATAATATAAATGGTCCACGAACACATAAATCATGTTAGCTTTATCCAAAATTTCTAATGAAAATTACTGGTGTCAGGTGGGCATTAAAACAATTCAGTGGATAATAAGATAAGCAGAATGATAATAGTTTAATATACTTTTTATATTCATCAAGAACTACTTCCTACTTGGGTATCTAACTGTTTCCTAAATACTCCTTGCTGAGTGTGAACTTACTCATACAGTTATATTTATCTATCTCTCCTTTTCCTATCATAACCATGAAGTTATTTGTTTTATGTCTTAAAATACAACCACTGCAGCACCTGCTCCAAAACTGCTAGAACTCTTTCAATCTAAAAAGTTTTAAAGGCTTCTTTTTGCACTGAAAATCAATTCCATAATTTCAATGATGCTTTTCAGATGATATTTTTTATAACCAGTTTTTTTTCTTTTTTTTAATTTTAATTTTCTATATTCTATGTTTACATTCCAAAGGCTTTCCCCTTTCCCAGTTCCCACCCACCATACGTCCCATAATTCCTCTCCCCCCAACTATTCCCCAAGCATTCCCCCTCCCCCCACGGTTTCTCTACAAAACTGGATCCAATCTTACAGACCCAGGGTCCTTTCCTTTCTTCTTCTTGGGAATCATTTGACTTGCTAATTGTGCCATGAGTATTTAGGGCATCTGCGCTCATTAATATCCACTTATCAGTGATTGCATTTCATGTGGATTCTTTTGTGATTGGGTTAACTCACTCAGGATGATATTTTCCAGGTCTAACCATTTACCTACAAACTGCATGAATTCATTATTTTTAATTGCTGAGTAGTATTCCATTGTATAAATATACCACATTTTCTGTATCCATTCCTCCTTTGAGGGATATTTGGGCTACTTCCAATTTCTGGCTATTATAAACAAGGCTGCTATAAACATAGTGGAGCATGTATCTTTATTGTATGCAGGGGAATCCTCTGGGTATATGCCCAGGAGTGGTATGCCAGGGTCCTCTGGAAGTGACATGCCCAATTTTCTGAGGAACCGCCAAACTGATTTCCAGAGCGGTTTTACCATTTTGCAATCCCACCAACAGTGGAGGAGTGTTCCTCTTTCTCCACATCCTCGCCAGCACTTGTTGTCTCTTGAGTTTTTAGTCTTAGCCATTCTGACTGGTGTGAGGTAGAATCTCAGGGTTGTTTTGATTTGCATTTCCCTGATGACTAATGATGTTGAACATCTCTTAAGGTGTTTCTCGGCCACCTGAATTTCTTCTGGTGAAAATTCTTTGTTTAGCTCTGTACCCCATTTTTTGATAGGGTTATTTTTTTCTTTGCGGTCTAACTTCTTGAGTTCTTTGTATATATTGGATATTAGCCCTCTGTCAGATGTGGGGTTGGTGAAGATCTTTTCCAACTTTGTTGGTTGTCGTTTTGGCCTTCTGACAGTGTCCTTTGCCTTGCAGAAACTTTGTAATTTTATGAGGTCCCATTTGTCAATTCTTGATCTTAGTGCATAAGCTATTGGTGTTCTGTTCAGGAACTTTCCCCCTGTGCTTATGTCCTCCAGGGTCTTCCCAAGTTTCTTTTCTAATAGATTCAGTGTGTCTGGTTTTATGTAGAGGTCCTTGATCCACTTGGAGTTAATCTTAGTGCAAGGAGATAAGAGTGGGTCAATTCACATTCTTCTGCATGTTGACCTCCAGTTGAACCAGCACCATTTGTTGAAAATGCTATGTTTATTCCATTGGATGGTTGTGGCTCCTTTATAAAAGATCAAGTGACTGTAAGTCTGTGGGGTAATTTCTGGGTCTTCAATCCTATTCCATTGATCCACTTGCCTGTTGCTGTACCAATACCATGCAGTTTTTAGCACAATTGCTCTGTAGTACTGTTTAAGGTCAGGGATATTGATTCCCCCAGAAGTCCTTTTATTGTTGAGAATAGTTTTAGCTATCCTGGGTTTTTTGTTGCTCCAGATGAATTTGAGAATCACTCTTTCTAGATTTATGAAGAATTGATTTTTAATGTTGATGAGGATCACATTGAATCTGTATATTGCTTTTGGCAAGATGGCCATTTTTACTATATTGATCCTGCCACTCCAGGAGCAAGAAATATTTTTCCATCTTCTGAGGTCTTCTTCGATTTCTTTCTTCAAGGACTTGAAGTTCCTGTCATACAGATCTTTCACTTGTTTGGTTAGAGTTACGCCAAGGTACTTTATGTTGTTTGTGGCTATTGTGAAGGGTGTTATTTCCCTAACTTCTTTCTCAGCTTGCTTCTCCTTTGAGTACAAGAAGGCTACTGATTTGCTTGAGTTAATTTTATAACCAGCCACTTTGCTGAAGTTGTTTATCAGCTGTAGAAGTTCTCTGGTGGAGTTTTTTGGGTCGCTTAAGCAGACTATCATATCATCTGCAAATAATGATAGTTTCACTTCTTCCTTTCCATTTTGTATCCCTTTGACTTCCTTATGTTGTCTAATTGCTCTCGCTAGAACTTCAAGTACTATATTGAAAAGATATGGAGAGAGAGGACAGCCTTGTCTAGTCCCTGATTTTAGTGGGATTGCTTCAAGTTTCTCTCCATTTATTTTGATGTTGGCTACTGGTTTGCTGTAGATTGCTTTTACTATGTTTAGTTATGGGCCTTGAATTCCTGCTCTTTCCAAGACGTTTAGCATGAAAGGATGCTGAATTTTGTTGAATGCTTTTTCAGCATCTAATGAGATGACCATGTATTTTTTCTTTTAGTTTGTTTATGTAGTGGATTACATTGATGGATTTCTGTATATTGTACCATCCCTGCATCCCTGGGATGAAGCCTACTTGATCATGGTGAATGATCATTTTGATGTGCTCTTGGATTCAGTTGGCAAGAATTTTATTTAGTATTTTTGCATCGATATTCATAAGAGAAATTGGCTTGTAGTTCTCCTTCTTTGTTGGATCTTTTTGTGGTTTAGGTATTAGTGTAATTGTGGCTTCAAAGAATGAGTTGGGCAGTATCCCTTCTGTCTCTATTTTCTGGAATAGTTTGAAAAGTATTGGTGTTAAGTCTTCTTTGAAGGTCTGGTAGAATTCTGTACTAAAACCATCTGGTCCCATACTTTTTTTGGTTGGGAGGCTTTCTATAACCCCTTCTATTTCTTTAGGGGTTATGGGACTATTTAGCTGATCTATTTGATGCTGATTTAATTTTGGTATTTTGTATCTGTCTAGGAAATTGTCCATTACCTCCAGATTCTCCAGTTTTTTTGAGTATAGACCTTTGTAGTAGGATCTGATGATCTTTTGAATTTCCTCAGTTTCAGTTGTATGTCTCCCTTTTCATTTCTAATTTTGTTAATTTGTAAACTGTCTCTGTGTCCTTTGGTTAGTCTTGCTAAGGGTTTATTTATCTTGTTGATTTTCTCAAAGAACCAGCTCCTGGTCTTGTTGATTCTTTGTATGGTTTGCTTTGTTTCTACTTGATTGATTTCAGCCCTTAGTTTGATGATTTCTTGTCTTCTACTCCTCCTGGGTGAATTAACTTCTTTTTCTTCCAGGGCTTTAAGGTGTGCCATTAAGCTGCTAGTGTATGCTCTCTCCAGTTTCTTTTTGGATGCACTTAGAGCTATGAGTTTTCCTGTTAGCACTGCTTTCATTGTGTCTCATAGATTTTGGAAGGTTGTACCTTCAGTTTCATTGAATTCTAAAAAGTCTTTGATTTCTTTTTTTATTTCTTCCTTGACCAAGGTGTCATTGAGTAGAGTATTGTTCAGTTTCCATGTGTATGTGGGCTTTCTGTTGTTTTTTGTTGCTATTGAAGACAACTCTTAATCCATGGTGATCTGATAGGAGCATGGGATTAGCTCGATCTTCTTGTATTTGTTGACATCTGTCTTGTGACCAATTTTATGATCTATTTTGGAGAAGGTACCATGCGGTGCTGAGAAAAAGGTATATTCTTTAGCTTTAGGATGAAATGTTCTATATATATCTGTTAAATCCAATTGGTCCAGAGTTTCAATTAGTTTCACTGTGTCCCTGTTTAGTTTCTGCTTTCCTGATCGGTCCATTAAGGAGAGTGGAGTGTTGAAGTCACCCACAATTATTGTGTTAGGTATAATGTGTGCTTTAAGCTTTAGTAAGGTTTCTTTTACGAATGAGGGTGCCCTTCCATCTGGAGCATAGATGTTCAGTATTGAGAGCTCTTCTTGTTGGATTTTCCCTATGGCCAGCAAGAAGTGACCTTCTGAGTCTCTTTTGATGATTTTAGGTTGGAAGCCAATTTTATCTGATATTAGAATGGCTACTCTAGCTTGTTTCCTGAGACCATTTGCTTGTAAAATTGTCTTCCAGCCTTTTACTCTAAGGCAGTGTTTGTCTTTAACACTGAGATGTGTTTCCTGTATGCAGCAAAATGTAGGGTCCTGTTTCCGTATTCAGTCTGTTATCTATGTCTTTTTATTGGGGAATTGAGTCCATTGATGTTAAGAGATATTAAGGAATAGTAATTATTGCCTCCAGACATTTTTGAAGTTATATTTATTTATTTTATTTATTTATTTTTTATATTCGACAGGTTATCTTCTTTTGGGTTTGATGAGAGGAGGTTTCTATCTTGCTTCTTCCCGGGTGTAGTTTCCGTCCTTGTCTTAGTGTTTTCCCCCTATTATCCTTTGTAGGGCTGGATTTGTGGAAAGGTATCATGCAAATTTGGTTTTGTCATGGAATACCTTGATGTCTCCATCTATGGCGATTGAGAGTTTTGCTGGGTAAATTAGTTTTGGCTGAAGTTTGTGTTCTCTTAGAGTTTGCATGATATCTGCCCAGGATCTTCTAGCTTTCATGGTCTCAGGTGAGAAGTCTGGTGTTATTCTGATAGGTCTTCCTTTATATGTTACTTGGCCTTTTTTTCTTGCTGCCTTTTCTAAAAAAGGATGTAATATTTGTCTTTGCTTTATGGTAAAACTCTTGTAACAGTATAATATTTTAAAGCATAACATTTTCAATTTTAGTCTATTTGGTTTGTTACTGAAAATCTATACATACATGAGATGGTCTCTTCATAATTTCTGCTCAAGCATATGTAATGCATTTATGTGTGTTTTCATTTATTTGCTTTAATTTTTAACATAAAATTATTTAATAGCACAATGCCTCAAAGCCAAAATTCTTAACTTATTGGTGTTCTTTACACTTCACTTATGTTCCAGCCAACTCACTTGTGAGTTGATCTATGTTTTGGGGAATATGGTTAAGTGCAGTAAACAGCACTATAAGAAACTGAGATGAGCTTTTTATATGAAAAAGTGGTTGGCATTACAGTTCCTAAGTAACCTGGTTATCAGATGGCCACTATGTTTGGGGGAGGTTTAGGTATGGCCCTCTTAGTGTAACTACAATGCTGGAAGCCAGCTTTACATACCTGCTGTGATTTCTGTTTGTTCTCTGCTTCATGCTTGTACTCCTGATGAAAAGCTGAAAAATTATTGCTCTCAAGACAATGATTCCTTGCAGCATTTATCCCTAAGGATAAACACTAATAACTGTTTTCTTCTCTTACGTTTCACTGGTCATACTATTTTATATGAGCTATGGAAAAGAAACCAATATAGCAAATGGAATTTATGTACAATGTATACCAGAAAACCTCTTTTTATCCAATGTTAAAGGAAAGAAATATTTGCTGTTAGAATGGACTATTCAATGTATTTCTTTTTTCCCTAGCATCTTCACATAAAACATTTTTTTTCAAATGTTTGTGGATTCTTAAATACACTAATTAACAAAAAATACAAGCATGAACCTTTTGTAGAAAAAATAAGTATAAGCCAAGGCTGCCTGTCTAATATATCATGGAAAAAACAACCTAACCGTATTTGAAAAGGAATAGTAAAAATCTCCTGTGCTTTCATGAGCTCTATGCAATTAAATGACTAAGGAAAGAACCTTAGTCATTCTTTTATAATAACAGCCTGATTTATGGGGCCAAATGAAAAATCTGAGTCATTCTCATTGTTGGTGTACATGGTCTTCCCAGGGTCAGAACATAGTAATTTAGCTGTGTACTAGTATATAAATGATGGCTTCTTACTTCTTGTTGGCCAAAACTATTTATGTATTTATTTCTTTCTTTACACTTAGTAATTTAAATATCATGTTTCTGTACTTAAATCAGCAGCCTTTTAAATGAACAATTTTCTGGGCCGAGATGCTTAAATAATAGAAAGAAGTAAAATTGTTGAGGGTGAAATTTCTTATAACAACCATGGAAGTTACAAACCAATGCAGATATTTTAAATGTATCTTCATATGTTACTACCATTGTCTCTGAGAATTTAAAACACAAGTTTTCATTACATCTCTGATTCAGGACTATACGCTCTTACAACACCTTTCAAAATGTACACCTGATCATTGCATATCATATGATCATCTCATCTTTCAAGGGTCTATTGCAGCTCTTTTGTGAATTTCTTTACGTTTGTAAACTCATACCAGGATGAGACATTAATGGATTTTACTGAGTGAATGAAAATTTCTCAAATCAGGGAATTACTTATGCATCTGATGATAACTATCTTTCTAAATGTTCAATTTTAAGAAAATTCACTTATAATTAAACCCACTTACATTTCAACTGTTATCCCCTTTCTTTGTTTCCCCTCTGGAAATGTAAGTAAATAAAATATCCAATAAAAATAATTAAAACCACTTAAAATCTCCACTAATGTTATTTTAATTATAACAAATTATAACAAACTGTCTCAAAAATTTAAAGTCAAAGTTTTAATCCGGCATACTTAAGTAGTATTTTTGAAACCCATTTTAAATCTCATATTTGTCTTTGAATTGGGTATTACATTTTGATCATTTCTAAATATCAAGTCAGCAAATATTTTAATTAGTGTGGCTAAATGATGGCTGTTAGTCCCATAAATGATCACTGTGTTAATATATTTCTTATGAAATTTTTATATGTGATTTTATAGCGGTTTATCTTAAACTCTACCAAACTTGTCATGATTCCACTTATCAAGCAAACTAAGAGATTCTAAATGACATTCAGATTTTAAATGAGTCATTGTTTCCTTGGTTATGAAACAACTCCATTAAACCAAAACTTTCTGAGTATTAGCTCTAGTAGTCCACCAACATAGAAAGTTTTTTAGAAAAATTTAATTCTAACCAAGGGTTTCTATCTTACCTTGATCATTCAGTCCCTGGATAAAAGACACACAACTTTTAGCATTTACAACAAGCCTTAACTTTACTAGAGTAAACATTACTAGAGCAGAGAAGGTATCTACCCTATACGCCGTTAGAATCTATTTTTGTATCAATGACCCCAAGTAATTACTTACTATGATTCATCAGGGTTGCTCTTAATTCTAATTGTCCAGCCCTCATGACCATATTTTCATGACTCACTTAACCCCTGGCAGCTTCCCCTCCATTCATCTTCTTTTCCAGTTGGTAGAGCAAGAAACTCTTAATCATAGGGTCCTGGGTTTGTGCCCCACTTTGGGTGCCAATATGTGGCAGACATTTTGAATCCCCATCTGGGGTTTCTACTCTACCTTGATCATTCAATTCCTGCATATAAAACACACAACTTTTATTACTTAAAATAAGATGCAAACAGCACAAGAGCTGGATAGATATCCACCCTTAATGCTACTAGAATTTACTTTCTTTTTTTTTAATTTTTATTTTCTATATTCAATGTTTACATTCCAAAGGCTTTCCTCTTTCCCAGTTCCCCCCCTCCCTATGTCCAATAGGTCCTCTCCCCCCCAACTATTCCCCAATCATTCCCCCTCCCCACACAGTTTCTCTACAAAACTGGATCCAATCTTTCCAGGCCCAGGGTCCTCTCCTTTCTTCTTGGGAATCATTTGATTTGCTAATTGTGCCTTGAGTATTTAGGGCTTCTGGGCTCATTAATATCCACTTATCAGTGATTGCATTTCATGTGGATTCTTTTGTGATTGGGTTAGCTCACTCAGGATGATATTTTCCAGGTCTAACCATTTACCTACAAATTGCATGAATTCATTATTTTTAATTGCTGAGTAGTATTCCATTGTATAAATATACCACATTTTCTGTATCCATTCCTCCTTTGAGGGATATTTGGGCTACTTCCAATTTCTGGCTATTATAAACAAGGCTGCTATAAACATACTGGAGCATGTGTCTTTATTGTATGCAGGGGAATCCTCTGGGTATATGCCCAGGAGTGGTATGCCAGGGTCCTCTGGAAGTGACATGCCCAATTTTCTGAGGAACCACCACACTGATTTCCAGAGCGGTTTTACCATTTTGCAATCCCACCAACAGTGGAGGAGTGTTCCTCTTTCTCCACATCCTCGCCAGCATTTGTTGTCTCTTGAGTTTTTAATCTGAGCCATTCTGACTGGTGTGAGGTGGAATCTCAGGGTTGTTTTGATTTGCATTTCTCTGATGACTAATGATGTTGAACATCTCTTAAGGTGTTTCTCAGCCATCCGAATTTCTTCTGGTGAGAATTCTTTGTTTAGCTCTGTACCCCATTTTTGATAGGGTTATTTGGTTCTTTGGGGTCTAACTTCTTGAGTTCTTTGTATATATTGGATATTAGCCCTCTGTTGGATGTGGGGTTGGTGAAGATCTTTTCCCACTTTGTTGGTTGTGATTTTGTCCTTCTGACAGTGTCCTTTGCCTTGCAGAAACTTTGTAATTTTATGAGGTCCCACTTGTCAATTCTTGATCTTAGTGCATAAGCTATTGGTGTTCTGTTCAGGAACTTCCCCCTTGTGCTTATGTCCTCCAGGGTCTTCCCAAGTTTCTTTCCTAATAGTTTCAGTGTGTCTGGTTTTATGTGGAGGTCCTTGGTCCACTTGGAGTTGATCTTAGTGCAAGGAGATAAGAGTGGGTCAATTCACATTCTTCTGCATGTTGACCTCCAGTTGAACCAGCACCATTTGTTGAAAAGACTATCTTTTTTTCCACTGGATGGTTGTGGCTCCTTTATAAAAGATCAAGTGACTGTAAGTCTGTGGGGTAATTTCTGGGTCTTCAATCCTATTCCATTGATCCACTTGCCTGTTGCTGTACCAATACCATGCAGTTTTTAACACAATTGCTCTGTAGTACTGTTTAAGGTCAGGGATATTGATTCCCCCAGAAGTCCTTTTATTGTTGAGAATAGTTTTAGCTATCCTGGGTTTTTTGTTGCTCCAGATGAATTTGAGAATTGCTCTTTCTAGATCTATAAAGGATTGAGTTGGGATTTTGATGGTGATCGCATTGAATCTGTATATTGCTTTTGGTAAGATGGCCATTTTTACTATATTGATCCTGCCAATCCAGGAGCAAGAAATATTTTTCCATCTTCTGAGGTCTTCATAGCTCTAAGTGCATCCAAAAAGAAACTGGAGAGAGCATACACTAGCAGCTTAATGGCACACCTTAAATCCCTGGAAGAAAAACAAGTTAATTCACCTAGGAGGAGTAGAAGACAAGAAATCATCAAACTCAGGGCTGAAATCAATCAAATAGAAACAAAGCAAACCATACAAAGAATCAACAAGTCCAGGAGCTGGTTCTTTGAGAAAATCAACAAGATAAATAAACCCCTAGCCAGACTAACCAAAGGACACAGAGACAGTATCCAAATTAACAAAATTAGAAATGAAAAGGGAGACATAACAACAGAAACTGAGGAAATTCAAAAGATCATCAGATCCTACTACAAAGGTCTATACTCAAAACAACTGGAGAATCTAGAGGAAGTGGACAATTTCCTAGACAGATACCAAATACCAAAATTAAATCAGCATCAAATAGATCAACTAAATAGTCCCATAACCCCTAAAGAAATGGAAGGGGTTATAGAAAGCCTCCCAACCAAGAAAAGTATGGGACCAGATGGTTTTAGTACAGAATTCTACCAGACCTTCAAAGAAGACTTAACACCAATACTTTTCAAACTATTCCAGAAAATAGAGACAGAAGGGATACTGCCCAACTCATTCTTTGAAGCCACAATCACGCTAATACCTAAACCACAAAAAGATCCAACAAAGAAAGAGAACTACAGGCCAATTTCTCTTATGAATATCGATGCAAAAATACTAAATAAAATTCTTGCCAATAGAATTTACTTTCTTATCCATAACCCTGAGATATTACTTACTATGTTTCATGCAGCCAGCTATTAGACACAGGTATATAGCTAATAATATCCTAATTTTTTCCAATAGAAGTCTTCTTAATTATTTGAATAATATTCTTTGAAATTCAAAGCCAAAATCTACTTAAAAGGAAACTCAATCATAAATCAATATTATTAAACCTTCTTTTATTTTCTTTATATGTTTAAACATTCAATGTGAAGAGTGGAGCTATCAGGAACACACTGGATGCTAATACAATACTAAACTGAAATTTATTAGTAATACCTGAAATTTATAGGGTATACAGAACATTGGTTGTCAAAGCAAATCTATTAGATTTAAGCTGTGACTTAAGCAATTTGTATGTGAATGCATGTGTGTGATGTGTATGCATATATATGCATATGAGTGAGTTATAAGTGAAATAAAAGGAGAATGAACATGTAGGAGGTTGTATTTTGGGCAGAGTCTCTAAGTGAACCCCAGTTCACTAAGTAACCTGAGTAATCTAAGCGTCACTCTCCAATTAGGAAAGAGTGGCTTGCCAACAAGCTTAAGGGTCCTCCTAATATCTGCCTCCCAAAGACTAGGGTTACAGGCATATGCAGCATCACATGTATTTTTATGTGCATGCTGAGGATCTGAACTTGGATAATCATGCCTGCAAACATGGAAGCAGTTTGCACCCTGAACTATCTCCCCAGATTCTTAACTTCTTCTTCAGAATGAGATTGGACAGGTCACTTAACTTCTGTTCAAGTTTACTTCCCTGTGAAAGGGAGATGATAATAATGTTTAACTCATAGGTTATTGCAGGATTAAATAAATGTGTTTTAGTCACAAGTGTGACTAATATCTAATATTAAGTTTGCTCCTATCTCTACTTCCCTCAAAGAAATATACTGTTAACAGAGATAATGGTGTACTGCTCCTGTAATTGATAGTATTGATTACACGTCAATGCCAATTACAACCTAGGCAGTGTTACAAAATATTTTTGATTTAAAGGAAGATGTTTCATCTTGAAGTCAGTTTAATATGATGTAATGTGGATGCAACAAGAAGGGAAGGGTAGTCAAAACAGCATGAGAAATAAAAGTAGTGGCCATGATGAATGATGATAAATCTGTTGTGTGATATAATATAATATGATATAATAGAATAGAATAGAATAGAATAGAATAGAATAGAATAGAATAGAATAGAATAGAATAGAATTTTCATTCAATATAATATAATATGTTTTATATTTGTTGTATAAATGTCTCACAGTGTCATTGAAAATTCTATTTATTGGTGTTTCAGATGCAGGTTTCTGAATGTTTCTTTTTGAATGAAGGAGAATTTGAATGAAAATTGACTTATTACAATCTATAAATCAATACTTTTCATACTAGAAAATGAGAGGTATGTTATATTCCATAAGAATATTATTTTAGTTCCTTTTATTTATAATAATGACATTATTATTATTGTTATTATTAGATTTTTTTTACAGTCCAGCCAGTATCCCTCTCCTGGCTGGTCTGCCCTCTGACTGTTCCTCATCCCATTCCTCCTCCCCTGTCTCCCAGAGAATGTCACCACTCATTAGTTATTCTGAGTATGGGTTTTTCCACTTAGGATGATTTTTCTAGGTCTATCAATTTACTTATGAATTCAGTGATTTCATTTTTAGCAGTTGAGGAATACTCCATTGTGAAAAGGCATCACATTTTCTTTATACATTCATCTGTTGCAGAACATCAATGTTGTTTCCAGTTTCTACCCATTGTGAATAGAGCAGCCAGCCACGTGGATGAGCAAGTGTCTCTGCCGTAGGATAAAGGAAGTATTCTTTGGGTGTATTCCTGGAGTAGTTTATCTGGATCTTGACTAGTTCTTTACCTTGAATCTAATCCATCTTAAGCTATATTGATTTCCATGTTTCTGAGAAACCAACTACCTGCTATTCATAGTTGCCATACATGTTTGCACTCCTACCAGCAACAGAGGAGTGTTCCACTTGCCCCACTTTCTTGGCAGCATGACCTCGGTGGACACTGTGCGATAATTTCCACAGGTAAAGGCCTTGTCTATGATGAGGCTGTGCTAGGGGGAACTCACTTATGGAACTCCCTGGCCAGAGAAAATACTGAGCTCAATTTCTCATGGCAGCCTTGCCTGTGTGACTTTCCTCTGATCTGTTTCCTCGTTTACAAGATGTTCTGATAGCCTGAGCTGTGAGTCTACAGGCAAGAAAGTTAATTAAAGGTTCATTCTTTGAACTGCAGCACTGGCCAAAATCCTCTGTTCTTAGAATCACATAGCTTTGCCTTAGTAGTTTACATAATTATATTGATCTCCCAACAAAATGTAAACTTTTATGGCTATGTTGATGAAAGTGGCTTGGACATCGTGATATGCAAAGCATTGAATAAACACAATAATCTCAGGTTTCCACAGAGAGGGCTAGGTGATAATTAGGTTACTCACAGAATCTCATGAAGACCTAAGGGGTCTGGCCTAACGTCCTTTGAAGTCTTTTTTAGAACTGAAGCCCATATCAGGAAGAAGGATGTTACCTCTAGTTTATTGCATGGAAATGTTTTTACCTGGTTGACTTTACATTTCCTTATGGCAAATGGTTATGCTGATTGTCTTTTTGTGCCTGCTGTACTGTATACATCCTTTGATATGTAACAATCTCATGCTTAAAATCCCCTGGCTGACTGCAGCTCAATACATTCAGATACCAAACCATTCTTGCATTCTGGTCTCTGTTTGTCACTCCACCAAACCTGTGCTTTCCTGCTTCACAAAAGAATCCTGGATCTCTGAAGCCACAACTCTGGGTAGAGTGTGGTCTACAGCAAACTGTCATTTAGTTTATTGATTTTAGTCATTCTGAATGGTGTAAGATAGAATCTGAAAGTAGTTTTGATTTGCATTTAGGCATTTAAATTTTATCCTTTGAGATATCTCTGTTTAGATGACATGACTATTATTTACTTATGTTATTTTTATGTCAGGTTTAGTATACATAATTTTATTTTGAGCTCTTTGATTGATTTGAGTTTTGTATATAGTCATAAGCATGGATATCCTTCGACTCTTCTACAAGCAGCAGTCTGATTTGAGCAGTATAATTTGTTGAAGATTTGATTTTTGTCAGTGTTTATTTCTTGCTTCTTTATCACAAATCAGGTGTTCATCCTTGGTTAGGGTGAATGGTCTTTTCATTTTTCTTCTTATTTGCCATTGGAGGAATATTGCACGGTTTATTTTTACTTTACTTTTGCTCTTATTTTTTTTTTTATTAATTATTTACATGGCAATCCCTCCACTGGAAGTTTTGCTTGGTTATAGGAGATGGCCAGTTTAGGTTCCATTTCCCCCATTTCAAGGAGGATAGGGTCACCTTTATAGATTTCTGAGAGTAACCATTGTCCTAGGTGGCAAGGTGAGCTTGTGTTAGAGCTTGTGTTGGCTCCATCAAGTTTTCTCTTCCTCTGCCCTCCCCTTTCCACATCAACCTTGTCTCCATCCCCATACCTCCCTTACCCAATCCCCTCCATGTCTAATTTATTTCCCCTGCTTAGTGAGATTCAAATGTCCCCTACTTGGGCCTGCCTTATTACTTAGCTTCTTTGTGTCTGTAGTTTATAGCATGGCTGTTCTGTACTTTATGATTAATATCTACTAATAAGTGAGAACATACCATGTTTGTACTTCAGAGCCTGGGTTACCTCACTCAGAATGATCTTTTCCAGTTCCATTTATTTGACTACAGATTTCATGGTGTCATTATTTTTAATAGCCCAGTAATATGCTGTTGTGTAAATTTACCACCTTTCCTTTTACCATTCTTCCTTTAAGAGACATCTAGGTTGTTTTCAGTTTCTGGTCACTATGAATAAAGTTGCTATGAATATAGATGAGCAAGTGAACTTGTAGTATGGTAGAGCTTCTTTTGGGTGTATGCCCAGGAGTAGTAGAGCTGAGTTTTAAGGTAGATCTATTCCCAATTACCTGAGGAAACACAAAATTTATTTCCAAAGTGGTTGTACATGTTTGCACTCCCTTCAGCAGTGGAGGAATGTTCCCTTTGCTCTGTTTCATTTGTGTTTTTGATCTTAGCAAAGTTGTTTTAATTTGCATTTCCCTGATGACTAAGGATATTGAACATTTCTTCATGTGCTTGTAGTCACTAGAACTTTCTCTCAAGAATTCTCTGTTTTGATCTGTACCTCATTTTTAATAGGTATTTGATTTATTGATGTCTAGTTTCTTGAGTTCTTTATGTATTTTAGTATCAAATTTCAGCCCTATATCTGATGTAGGGTTGGTGAAAATCTTCCCCTTATGTAAATTGCCTTTATGTTCAGGTCTTTGTTCCACTTGGACTTGAGTTTTGTGCAGGGTAATAGAGATGGATCTCTTTGAATTCTTCTGTATTCAGACATCCAGTTAGACCAACACCATTTAATAAAGATCCTTTCTTTTTTCTCCCCTGAAAAATGTCAATTGAAGATTTATTATTTTCTGTATATATTAATAAATCCTGGAAATTTATATGGTGGCAGTCAGTATACTGGAGAAGTTCAGGCTTAAGTGACATTCTTACTGGATCAGTCTGTAAGGCTAAACAAACCAAGGTCACCTGGGGTCATCAGTCCTCCCTGAAGTTGTTCTGTAAGCAAATATCCGAAAAGAAACAGCTGAGGAAGGATTAGGCTTTACAAAATCTCTGAAGGTGGATCTTGTTAGAGCTGATTCCTTGGTTGTTATTTTCTGTCAAAATACAAGTTTCCACAAGTAATTTCCATCATGTCTCCTGGTAAAAGTACCTTCTTTTTTCTTTCTTCTCAGAGTTCCTTTGTCCCTCCACAAAGTACAGCCTTCCAACTCCTGCCATCAGATTTGTATTAAAGCCAGAGTATGTTTTTAATAGGTGAAAAAAGACAGAAACACAATTGCTCACAATATACCCCAAAAGTATGGTTTTGGCTTCTTATTTTATTTTTTAATTTTATTTTTATTTTTTTATTGAATCATGAGCAACATGCCAGTGAGTGCACAATTAAAAAAAATTACACTCCTTGACTCCCTTCCTCGCTTTCCCTCTATCCTTCCCTTCTTTCCTCCCTCCCTCAGTAAGCATTAATTGCCAATAGTCTGTGTGGAAGGGGTAGGCTCTCAGGAACCCCTCCCCCATCCATGGAATGCAGATGTTCTCCTCCTTGTGCAGCTGTGACTTCCTGAGTGCAGAGGTCATGCCTTGTCCAGATGTTCCTTCAGCATTCCTCCTTATCTCCTAGTTTAGAGTCTTCCCATTCTTTCTCACAAAATGTCCTCTGAAGCCTTAGGGGGTAATGTAGAGTTTTCATTTAAGATATAATACTTGAGTCACTCTCAGAACTCTAAAAGAATATATCTCTGCATTAACTACTACTCATGGCACAAAGAAGATATTGTGATTAAAAGTGGCACAAATCCACAAGTAAACATAACTCTGTAGAAGGCAATTTGACAACATGCCTATGTAGCAAAATAGAGTAGGATATATAATATCAGTATTAGGCCCCCAACCCCAGGACAAGGGTGATGGCTCAAAGGATAAAGTTCTGGCTGTACATGCATGAAGACCAGTATTTTTTGGGTCTCTGGCATCCATGTAACTAGTCAGACAGAGATGGCAACATCTCAAATCCCAGACTTGAGAGGTAGAGACTGATATCCCAGGGCACCACATATAGTTTGACTAGGCAGAATCAGTGAGCCCCAGGTTCAGCAAGAGATTGCTACAATAGCATGAAGAACTATGAAGGAAGACACCCAGTGTCAACTACAGACCACCATCTGCATACATGTACCCAAACACAGACACATGCAAATAGGAACGGCAGCTCAAACTTACAATTTTATCATTTGGGAAGCTGGTCAAGAGCCTTACTAATGAGAGCATCTCCCTGCCACAAAGTGAATTCCAGACCAGCCTGGGTTAATGGCACACCATTAACACTAAATCAAATACCAAAATCCAAATCAAGTGCCACAATTATATGCAGGTCACGTTGCTCTGGCCATGTGTGCCTTACCTGCAACTGGGAAGATTGTTTGCAGTTCCTTAATGCCTTGCTTCCCAACTGGGAAGATCCTGTTTTACTTTTTAAAAGCACAACTGGTGCTCATGAGATCCTCAAAACCATACAGCCAGTGCTGGAGAGGAATTGATTAAGCAGAGACTGTGGAGCAAATTTACAGGAGCACCAATTACAGCTGAAAGCACCATGTCCAGAAGCTTAGTTTCATACTAAGAAAGACGTGATACAGTTGTAGAGTGAAAAGCAGGGAGAAAACTCTGAGTATAGGAAGAATGCATCTAGTTCTGACTTCTATGTCTTTATGGAAGGTTTCCCCTTGTTTTGGCAGTGCTGAGGATCAAATTGAGGATGAATATTGCACCCTTGAAAGTATTTGTAAGACATGAAATTCTATAGCACTGTACTTCTGCTGTTATAATCCCTGCAGCTGTCAACTTTACACACACCTAGTCACCAGGAATGAGGAAGTATCAGTCAAAGAATTGCTGTCATCTACTGTCCTGGAGGTATGGCTGTGAGACATCCTGACTGCTAATCGATGTAGAAGGGTCAAGCTACTGTGGCCTACACCATCCCTGAGCAGGTGGTGATCAGGTGTGTCTGAAGCATAGAAGAAGCTAACTGAAAACAAGATGGGAAACAAACCCAAAAACCCATTTGTTCTCTCAGTCTCTGCTTTAGTTCCTGCCTTTAGCTCTTGCCCTGGCTTCCCTCTGTGATAAATGGTGAACTGTAAACTGAAATAAGCACACTTCTCACAAGTGCTTTTGCTCATTAGTAACAGAGAAGCAACATAGGTCATCTGTCCAAACACACGCTAAATCAATACAGAAAAGATTAAATAACAGCCATTGATGATGATAGTGACAATGCTTGTAATCCCAGCACTAGAGAGGCAAAAGCAGAGACAGGAGGATCTCTGTGAGTTCAAGGCCAGCTTGTTCTAATGAGTGAGTTCCAGTGCAGCCAGGAATATTACACAGAGAGACCTTATCATGAAAACCAAACAAGAACCAAAAAGATTTAAATAACCAGTCACTATATAAAAATAAAGAATTTAACCTCATTGTCATAACTTCACTCCTGGGCATATACCCAGAGGATTCCTCTGCATACAACAAAGACACATGCTCCACTATGTTTATAGCAGCCTTGTTTATAATAGCCAGAAATTGGAAGGAGCCCAGATATCCCTCAAAAGAGGAATGGATACAGAAAATGTGGTATATTTATACAATGGAGTACTACTCAGCAATTAAAAATAATGAATTCATGCAATTTGTAGGTAAATGGTTAGATCTGGAAACTATCATCCTAAGTGAGCTAACCCAATCACAAAAGAATACACACGAAATGCAATCACTGATAAGTGGATATTAATGAGCCCAGAAGCCCTAAAAACTCAAGGCACAATTAGCAAGTCAAATGACTCTCAAGAATTAAAAAAGGAGAGGACCCTGGGCCTGTAAAGATTGGATCCAGTATTGTAGACCCAGAACAGAGAAATCGTGGGGGGGGGGGAAAGAGTGGGGAATAGCATGGGGGGGAGAGGAATTATGGGACATATGGTGGGGGGTAAATGGGAAAGGGGAAAGCCTTTGGAATGTAAACAAAGAATATAGAAAATTAAAAAAAAAGTCATAACTTCAGCCTTTACACTGGTTTGTTTAAAAAAAAAACAATTTAGAATATTATTCAAAGTGAATATGCACAATAAACAGAATATACTCTGTGCAGTGCTGGAGACATATTAACTACTTACTTATCTGTTGCCTACAGTACCAGACAAAATTTTGACACACAATCAACATTTGAAAGTGCAAAGCTCCGTAGGAAGTTTCAAATGTCTAGAAAAGTAGTTCAGAGTTCTGGACCACTCACCATAAAACAAAATAACAAAACAAACAAACAAACAAACAAAAACCCCACTCAGTACATCTGGGAAGCAACTTCCAACAACGATGAAATTATCTACTGCTACCCATAAGAACAATTTAAAATACCCAAAGTGCTAAGATTTCATTAGCAATACTTTAAAAAAACTTTTAATGTTAAATATATGATTACTCACATAACCTAAGCTGTATGCCAGTCCAATAACAATAAGTTACAAATACTCTGAACCTAATAACTTAAAAATGATATGGTTAATAAAACACACATCATATCTCAGATAACCTTTCATGTTAGGAGAGAATTAAAAGATTTGTTCATCTGTGCACTCAAACAAGGATGTGGTATCCTAGCAACAGTGATGACATCCCTTATTACAAATGGGGATGAAGCCTGCAAATGTACATGTTACTTAGAGTTACACTTGATTGAAGAAATAATTCTATATACAATTGGGTCCATCCATATTCAACGTGCAAATTTTCAATGGAGTGGGCTTAGAATCAAGGCAGGTTTAACATATGCTTTATGACTTCTCAACAGATGGTGGAAGGACTTCCCAGAAGTGAACAAGCGAGTCAAGAGTCGGTGGAGGCAGCTCTTATTTTCCTCTTAGGTGTGGTAGATTTCATGAAGCATTAATTCCTGAGGTATGTTTGTCTCTGGACCATACAGTTTGCATGCTCTTCATTCAAAGGCCACTACCATTTGTTTCACAATTTCATCAAAGAACAGTGTAGGGAACTGAGAGTTCAGAAGGGAGTGGAATTCAAAAGATATTGAAAAATCCAGGGTACAAGTTCTTGAATAACCAGGAAGACCTGGGGCTAAAATGCCAAATAGACTTCAAATGATTGAAAAGTTTCCTCATCAGTACAAGATGACTTTATGAAATGTGACTTTACTAAGCTTACTTACTGTTGATGTGTATTGCTCCAAAACAGATGGAAACCCAATTTCTAATCAGGTTTTACAATTTTTTGATATCCTTGATATTATTATATCTGATCTTTTACACTAAGGAATAAAATGCTTATAATCCTCCATTCTTTTTTTTTTAGCTATAATAATGAGGTTTATTAAATAGAATTAAATACAGGAAAATGAATTGATAAGGTTTCCTCCAAATCCTTTCACTGAAGAAATACTATTTGAAACTGACCTTAACAATATGGTTTGTAATCCTCCATTCTTAATACTACATCACACATTTCTTGTATTGGATATCCTCTAATTCTCTTCTCTGAATACTCCTTTTGTTTATTTACTAATGGTGCAGTGATTCTGAAGAAGGTTCTTGGACAGATATATTTGGGCAAAACTGAGGCACATGGTGGGAGAGTTCTGTTCATCAATTTATCACAGGGAGCTAAGTATCTGACATTGCTTGCAGACACCCCACACAAGGGTTTCTGTCATGGTGGTCATCTTCAGATGGTGCACTGATGCCGCCCTCGCCAGGGCCCTCTCAGTTTTGGCTTCTTTGTCAAACATCAAAGTGTGTGGATTTACTTCTAGTTCTTTCATTTGATTCCATTGATTAACCTGTTTGTTTTGATGCCAGTACTGTTCAGTTTTCATTACTCTTGCTCTGTAGTACAGCTTGAAATCAGGGATAGTTACACCTCCAGAATTTCTTTTAATGTACAGGATTGTTTTAGATATCCAGGGTAGAATTTTTCCCCCATATGAAATTGAGTGTTGCTTTACAAGGTCTGTCAAGAATTGTGTTGGAATTTTGATGGGAATTGTGTTGAATCTGCATATAACTTTTGATACAGTGGCCATTTTTATTATGTTTATCCTATAGATTCATGGGCATGGGAATCCTTTCCCTCTTCTAATATTGTCCTTAATTTGTCTCTAAAGTAATTTAAAGTTCTTGTTATACAGGCCTTTCATTTGCTGAGTAAAAGTTGGACTAGGGTATTTAATATTATTTGTGGCTATTATGAAGGGTATGTTTCTTTCTCAGATCATTTATCATTTGTATATAAGAGAGCTACCTGATTTTTTTATTAGTTAATTTTGTACTCAGCCAATTTGCTGAAAGTGTTTGTTAGCTGTAGGAGTTTCCTGGTAGAATATTTGGAGTTATTTATGTATACTATCATATTATCTGCAAATAGTGATACTTTGACCTTTTCCTTTCTAATTTGTATTGTCTTGATCGTCTTTACTTGCCTTATTGATCTAGCTAAGACTTCCAGGTCTATATTGAATAGATATGGAGAAAGTGAACAGGCTTGACTTGTCCATGATTTTAGAACTGCTTTAAGTTTTTCTTCATTTCATTTGATGTTTGCTATTGCCTTGTTGTATATTGCTTTTATTATGTTTAGGTACATACCTTGTATCCTGATTTTTCTAAGAATATTATCACGAAAGGTTCTTGGATTTTGTCAAAGGCCTTTTCAGGATCTAATGAGATGGTTATGTGGTTTAGTTTTTTTTCCACTTTGTTTACATAGTGGATTACATTGTTTTTTTCATGTGTTGAATCATTCCTATATCTCTAGAATGAAGCTTACTTGATCAGGGTAGATGATGTTTTTTTTTTTTTTATCTGTTCTTCGATTTAGTTTGAAAGTATTTTATTGAATAATTTTGCATCAATGTTTGTAAGGGAGATGTGTTTGAAAGTCACTTTCTTGGTTGAGTCTTTGTGTTTTTAGGTATCATAAATTATTTAGGCAGTGCTTAAAATGTTTTTATTCTGTGGAATAATTTGAAGATTGTTGGGATCTGTCTTAGTCAGGGTTTCTATTCCTGCACAAACATCATGACCAAGAAGCAAGTTGGGGAGGAAAGGGTTTATTGAGCTTACACTTCCACACAGCTGTTCATTACCAAAGGAAGTCAGGACTGGAACTCAAGCAGGTCAGGAAGCAGGAGCTGATGCAGAGGCCATGGAGGGATGTTCCTTACTGGCTTGCTTCCCCTGGCTTGCTCAGCCTGCTCTCTTATAGAACCCAAGAATACCAGCCCAGAGATGGCACCACCCACAAGGGGCCCTCCTTCACTTGATCACTAATTGAGAAAATGCCCCACAGCTGGATCTCATAGAGGCACTTCCCCAAGTGAAGCTCCTTTTCCTATGATAACTCCAGCCTGTGTCAAGTTGACACACCAAACTAGCCAGTACAATTGACCCCTTGTCGGCCTGCAGCTTCCCGCCCAGCTGGCGGTGGGGAAGCCGGAGGGTCACCCAGCGTCCCAGGTGCTCAGAACCATCCGGCGGCGGCGGCAGAACCAGGTACCCGACACAGCCCAAGCTTAAGACCTTCGGGGACTCAGGCCTGGAGTGGGAGTTGGGCACAGAATAGCGGGTGCACTCTGCACTCGCGCGGCAGACCCCGAGCTCCCTGCAGGCAGCTGCCATATTGCCTGCAGCTTCCCGCCCAGCTGGTGGTGGGGAAGCCGGAGGGTCACCCAGCGTGCCAGGTGCTCAGAACCATCCGGCGGCGGCGGCAGAACCAGGTACCCGACACAGCCCGAGCTTAAGACCTTCGGGGACTCAGGCCTGGAGTGGGAATTGGGCACAGAATAGCGGGTGCACTCTGCACTCGCGCGCGGGGCGGACCCCGAGCTCCCTGCAGGCAGCTGCCATATTGCCTGCAGCTTCCCGCCCAGCTGGCGGTGGGGAAGCCGGAGGGTCACCCAGCGTCCCAGGTGCTCAGAACCATCCGGCGGCGGCGGCAGAACCAGGTACCCGACACAGCCCGAGCTTAAGACCTTCGGGGACTCAGGCCTGGAGTGGGAATTGGGCACAGAATAGCGGGTGCACTCTGCACTCGCGCGCGGGGCGGACCCCGAGCTCCCTGCAGGCAGCTGCCATATTGCCTGCAGCTTCCCGTCCAGCTGGTGGTGAGGAAGCCGGAGTCAGCCAGTGTGCCAGGTACCCAGACCCAGCCGGAGGCCGAACCAGCCTCCCATCCAGCCAGTGGCAGGGAAGCTGGAAACCGGACCCAGCCAGCTTCCCAGCAGCTTGGGACCAGCAGGCGGAACCAGATAACTGAGATATCCCAACTTTAAGACCCCTGGGGAAACAGGATATCAGACAGCGAACCCTGAGCAGGAGCAGTGCAGAGCAGCCGCCCAACAGGCGGAACCAAATACCTGGGATATCCTGAGGTTAAGACCTCGGGGGACTCAGGCCACCTGTCAGCAATCTGTGAGCAAGAGCCCCGCAGGACAGTGATTCAGGTATCCCAGTCACTGGGAAATAGCCTTACAACCCCACAGGAGGGTCAAGCACCAGCTAGTATCTACAGGACCAACTAACACCAGAGTTAACCAGATGGCAAAAGGCAAACGTAAGATCGCTACTAACAAAAATCAAGGCAATATGGCGGCATCCGAACCCAGTTCCCCAACAGCAATAAATATTGGATACCCCGAAACACCAGAAAAACAAGACTCAGATCTAAAATCACTGGTCAGGATGCTGATAGAGGAACACTTAGATAAATCTCTTAAAGTAATACATGAGAAAATAGATCAAAAGCTAGAAGCCATTGCAAGACAAACACAATTAAATCCCAGATATCTCAACACACCAGAAAAACAAGACTCAGATCTAAAATCACTGGTAAAGATGCAGATTGAGGATCACTTAGATAAATTTCTTAAAGTAATAGAGGAGAAAATAGATCAAAAACTAGAAGCCCATACAAGGCAGACACAAAAATCACTTAAAGAAATCCAGGAGAATATAGAGCAAAAAGTGAATCCCAATAAGGGGGAGAAACAAAAATCACCCAAAGAAATACAAGAGAACATGGGTCAACGAGTAGAAGTCATAAAGGAGGAAACACAAAAATCCCTTAAAGAATTACAGGAAAACACAAACAAGCAACTGAAAGATCTGAGCAAAACCATACAAAATCTAAAAACAGAAGTAGAAACAACTAAGCAATCGCAAAGGGAGACAATGTTGGAAATAGAAAACCTTGGGAAGAAATCAGGAGTCATAGATGCAAATATCAACAATAGAATACAAGAGATAGAAGACAGAATCTCAGATGCTGAAGATACCATAGGAACCATGGATTCAACAATTAAAGAAAATGCAAAATGCAAAAAGCTGGTAACCCAAAACATTCAGGAAATCCAGGACACAATGAGAAGACCAAACCTAAGGATTATAGGGATAGATGAGAATGAAGATCTACAACTTAAAGGGCCAGCAAATATCTTCTACAAAATTATGGAAGAAAATTTCCCCAACCTAAAGAGAGAGATGCCCATGAATATACAAGAAGCCTTTAGAACCCCAAATAGACTGGACCAGAACAGAAATACTTCCCGTCACATAATAGTCAAAACCCCAAATGTACTAAACAAAGAAAGAATATTAAAGGCAGTAAGAGAAAAAGGACAAGTAACATATAAAGGAAGACCTATCAGAATTACACCAGACTTCTCACCTGAGACCATGAAAGCTAGAAGATCCTGGGCAGACCTCATGCAGACCCTAAGAGAACACAAACTTCAGCCAAGACTACTATACCCAGCGAAACTCTCAATTGCCATAGATGGGGAAACCAAGATATTCCACGACAAAACCAAATTTGCAAGATACTTATCTACAAACCCAGCCCTACAAAGGATAATAGGGGAAAAATACCAACACAAGGGGGGAAACAACACCCCAGAAGAAACAAGATAGAAACCCCATCTCATCCAACCCAAAAGAAGAGAACCACTCAAATACAAATAATAATAACAATTCCCAAAATGTCAGGAAGTAATAATTACTATTCCTTAATATCTCTTAATATCAATGGACTCAATTCCCCAATCAAAAGACACAGACTAACAGACTGGATACGGAAACAGGACCCTACATTTTGCTGCATACAGGAAACACATCTCAGTGTCAAAGACAAACACCTCCTTAGAGTAAAAGGCTGGAAGACAGTTCTACAAGCAAATGGTCCCAGGAAACAAGCTGGAGTAGCCATTCTAATATCAGATAAAATCGACTTTCAACCTAAAGTCATCAAAAGAGACACAGAAGGTCACTTCCTGCTTGTCAAAGGGAAAATCCACCAAGAAGAATTCTCAATACTGAACATCTATGCACCAAATGCAAGGGCACCCTCATTCGTAAAAGAAACTTTACTAAAGCTTAAAGCACACATCGCACCTAACACAATGATTGTAGGTGACTTCAACACTCCACTCTCCTCAATGGACCGATCAGGAAAGCAGAAACTAAACAGGGACACAGTGAAACTAATTGAAGCTTTGGACCAATTGGATTTAACAGATATATATAGAACATTCCATCCTAAAACAAAAGAGTATACCTTTTTCTCAGCACCGCACGGTACCTTCTCAAAAATTGATCATATAATTGGTCACAAGACAGACCTCAACAAATACAAGAAGACCGAACTAATCCCATGTCTCCTATCGGATCACTATGGAGTAAAAGTGGTCTTCAATAGCAAGAAGAACTACAGAAAGCCCACATACACATGGAAACTGAACAATACTCTACTCAATGACACCCTGGTCAAGGAAGAAATAAAGAAAGAAATCAAAGACTTTTTAGACTTCAATGAAAATGAAGGTACGACCTACCCAAATCTCTGGGATACAATGAAAGCAGTGCTAAGAGGAAAACTCATAGCCCTGAGTGCCTCCAAAAAGAAACTGGAAAGAGCATACACTAGCAACTTAACAGCACACCTGAAGGCGCTGGAACAAAAAGAAGCTAACTCACCCAGGAGGAGTAGAAGAGAGGAAATCATCAAACTAAGGGCTGAAATCAATCAAGCAGAAACAAAGAGAACCATACAAAGAATCAACAAAACCAAGAGCTGGTTCTTCGAGAAAATCAACAAGATAGATAAGCCCTTAGCTAGACTAACCAAAGGGCACAGAGATAGTATCCAAATTAACAAAATTAAAAATGAAAAGGGGGATATAACAACAGAAACAGAGGAAATTCAAAAGATCATCAGATCCTACTACAAAGGCCTATACTCAAAACAACTGGAGAATCTGGAGGAAATGGACAATTTCCTAGACAGATACCAAATACCAAAATTAAATCAGCATCAAGTAGACCAGCTAAACAGTCCCATAACCCTTAAAGAAATAGAAGGGGTTATAGAAAGCCTCCCAACCAAAAAAAGTACGGGACCAGATGGTTTTAGTGCAGAATTCTACCAGACCTTCAAAGAAGACTTAACACCAATACTCTTCAAACTATTCCACAAAATAGAGACAGAAGGGACACTGCCCAACTCATTCTTCGAAACCACAATTACGCTGATACCTAAACCACAAAAAGATCCAACAAAGAAAGAGAACTACAGGCCAATTTCTCTTATGAATATAGATGCAAAAATACTAAATAAAATCCTTGCCAACCGAATCCAAGAGCATATCAAAACGATCATTCACCATGATCAAGTAGGCTTCATTCCAGGAATGCAGGGATGGTTCAATATACGGAAATCCATCAATGTAATCCACTACATAAACAAACTAAAAGAAAAAAACCACATGGTCATCTCATTAGATGCTGAAAAAGCATTTGACAAAATTCAGCATCATTTCATGCTAAAAGTCTTGGAAAGAGCAGGAATTCAAGGCCCATACCTAAACATAGTAAAAGCAATCTACAGCAAACCAGTAGCCAACATCAAAATAAATGGAGAGAAACTTGAAGCAATTCCACTAAAATCAGGGACTAGACAAGGCTGTCCTCTCTCTCCATATCTTTTCAATATAGTACTTGAAGTTCTAGCGAGAGCAATCAGACAACATAAGGAAGTCAAAGGGATACAAATTGGAAAGGAAGAAGTCAAAGTATCATTATTTGCAGATGATATGATAGTCTACTTAAGCGATCCAAAAAACTCCACCAGAGAACTTCTACAGCTGATAAACAACTTCAGCAAAGTGGCTGGTTATAAAATTAACTCAAGCAAATCAGTAGCCTTCTTGTACTCAAAGGACAAGCAGGCTGAGAAAGAAGTTAGGGAAATAACACCCTTCACAATAGCCACAAACAACATAAAGTACCTTGGCGTAACTCTAACCAAACAAGTGAAAGATCTGTATGACAGGAACTTCAAGTCCCTGAAGAAAGAAATCGAAGAAGACCTCAGGAGATGGAAAAATATTTCTTGCTCCTGGATTGGCAGGATCAATATAGTAAAAATGGCCATCTTGCCAAAAGCAATCTACAGATTCAATGCAATCCCCATCAAAATCCCAAATCAATTCTTCATAGATCTAGAAAGAGCAATTCTCAAATTCATCTGGAGCAACAAAAAACCCAGGATAGCTAAAACTATTCTCAACAATAAAAGGACTTCTGGGGGAATCAATATCCCTGACCTCAAGCAGTACTACAGAGCAATTGTGTTAAAAACTGCATGGTATTGGTACAGCAACAGGCAGGTAGATCAATGGAATAGGATTGAAGACCCAGAAATTAACCCACAGACTTATGGTCACTTGATCTTTGATAAAGGAGCCACAACCATCCGGTGGAAAAAAGATAGCCTTTTCAACAAATGGTGCTGGTTCAACTGGAGGTCAACATGCAGAAGAATGCGAATTGACCCACTCTTATCTCCTTGTACTAAGATCAACTCCAAGTGGATCAAGGACCTCCACATAAAACCAGACACACTGAAACTATTAGAAAAGAAACTTGGGAAGACCCTGGAGGACTTGGGCACAGGGGAAAAGTTCCTGAACAGAACACCAATAGCTTATGCTCTAAGATCAAGAATCGACAAATGGGACCTCATAAAATTACAAAGTTTCTGCAAAGCAAAGGACACTGTCAGAAGGACAAAACGGCAACCAACAAAGTGGGAAAAGATCTTCACCAACCCCACATCCGACAGAGGGCTAATATCCAATATATACAAAGAACTCAAGAAGTTAGACCGCAAAGAACCAAATAACCCTATCAAAAAATGGGGCACAGAGCTAAACAAAGAATTCTCACCAGAAGAAATTCGGATGGCCGAGAAACACCTTAAAAGATGTTCAACATCATTAGTCATCAGGGAAATGCAAATCAAAACAACCCTGAGATTCCACCTCACACCAGTCAGAATGGCTAAGATTAAAAACTCAAGAGACAACAAGTGCTGGCGAGGATGTGGAGAAAGAGGAACACTCCTCCACTGTTGGTGGGATTGCAAAATGGTAAAACCGCTCTGGAAATCAGTTTGGCGGTTCCTCAGAAAATTGGGCATGTTACTTCCAGAGGACCCTGGCATACCACTCCTGGGCATATACCCAGAGGATTCCCCTGCATGCAATAAGGACACATGCTCCACTATGTTTATAGCAGCCTTGTTTATAATAGCCAGAAATTGGAAGCAGCCCAAATATCCCTCAAAGGAGGAATGGATACAGAAAATGTGGTATATTTATACAATGGAATACTACACAGCAATTAAAAATAATGAATTCATGCAATTTGTAGGTAAATGGTTAGACCTGGAAAATATCATCCTGAGTGAATTAACCCAATCACAAAAGAATGCACCTGAAATGCAATCACTGATAAGTGGATATTAATGAGCCCAGAAGCCCTAAATACTCAAGACACAAATAGCAAGTCAAATGATTCCCAAGAAGAAGAAAGGAGAGGACCCTGGGCCTGTAAAGATTGCTTCCAGTTTAGTAAAGAAACCGAGGGGGGAGGGGGAATTATTGGGGAACAGATGGGGGGGAGAGAAACTATGGGAACTATGGTGGGTGGGAACTGGGAAAGGGGAAAGCCTTTGGAATGTAAACATAGAATATAGAAAATTAAAAAAAAAAAAAAAAAAAAAAAACACCTTCCAGTAAACCTATGTTGAAAAAAAAAAAAAAAAAAAAAAAACAATTGACCCCTTGTCAACTTGACACACCAACATATCACTATTAAGCCTCAACCCTTACTTTCTTATTCATCCCCAAGATCTCAATAATGTAAAAAGTCCCACAGTCTTTACATATTAAAAGTTCAATCCTTTTAAAATGTCCAATATCTTAAAATTCAAAGTCTTTTAAAAATTCAAGTCTCTGAACTGTGGGCTCCACTAAAATACCTTCTTTCAAGAGGGAAAAATATCAGGGCACAGTCACAATCAAAGGCAAAACTCAAACTCCAAAGTCTGGGATCCAACTCACGATCTTCTGGGCTCCTCCAAGGGCTTGGGTCACTTCTCCAGCTCTTCCCGTTGTAGCACACACCTTGTCTTCTAGGCTCCAGCTGCTTGTACTCCACTGCTGCTGCTTTCCTTGGTGGTCATCGCATAGTACTGGCATCTCCAAGCCTCAACTCTTTTGCATGACCCCTTCAGTCCTGGGCCATCAATTACAACTGAGGGTACACTTTCACCAATGGCCTTCTGTGGTCTCTCAGCGTACCAAGCCTCAGCTGTTCTTCATGATGCCTTCATGCATTCAAAAGCAGTACCACCTGGGTGACTCTTACACAGTACCAAGTCCTGCTACAGCACGAGGCACAACCTTGGCTATCTGGAACACACTCTGTGCTCTCAGAAAACACATCCCAGAAGATTTCACCTCAGTGACGCTGGTCTCTTCTTACTCACCGCTAATTTCTTAGCTCCAGCTAACCAGCATCAATAGTCCCAGTAACACAACGGCTCACTTTAGTGGTTCTGGTATCTTGTTACTCACAGCTGATTCTTCAGCCCCAGCTAACCAGAACCACAGAGTCTTCATGGCCCTGATAAGAGTCTTTAATTTTCCCTCTGAAATTTCACAAGCCAGGCCTCCATCTTCTGCACTGTTCTCAACATAATCTTCCAAGCTCCTCCACAACATCTCAGAGAGGTCTCATCACTGAATGGACCATCTAGCCCAAAGTTCCAAAGTCCTTCCACAGTCCTCCCCAAAACATGGTCAGGTTGTCACAGGAATACCCCACTACGCTGGTACCAATTTGTCTTAGTCAGGGTTTCTATTCCTGCACAAACATCATGACCAAGAAGCAAGTTGGGGAGGAAAGGGTTTATTGAGCTTACACTTCCACACAGCTGTTCATTACCAAAGGAAGTCAGGACTGGAACTCAAGCAGGTCAGGAAGCAGGAGCTGATGCAGAGGCCATGGAGGGATGTTCCTTACTGGCTTGCTTCCCCTGGCTTGCTCAGCCTGCTCTCTTATAGAACCCAAGAATACCAGCCCAGAGATGGCACCACCCACAAGGGGCCCTCCTTCACTTGATCACTAATTGAGAAAATGCCCCACAGCTGGATCTCATAGAGGCACTTCCCCAAGTGAAGCTCCTTTTCCTATGATAACTCCAGCCTGTGTCAAGTTGACACACCAAACTAGCCAGTACAGGATCAATTATTCTTTCAAAATTTGGTAAAATTCTGCATTAAAACCATTTGGTCCTGGGCCTTCCTTCCTTCCTTCCTTCCTTCCTTCCTTCCTTCCTTCCTTCCTTCCTTTTAATATGTATTTATTTATTTTATTTATATGAATACATCGTAGTTGTCTTCAGACATGCCAGAAGAAGGCATTGGATCCCATTACATATGGTTGTGAACCACCATGTGGTTGTGGGATTTGAACTCAGTACCTTTGGAAGAGCAGTCAGTGCTCTTACTCACTGAGCCATCTCTCCAGCCCCCTCTTTCTTTCTTTCTTTCTTTCTTTCTTTCTTTCTTTCTTTCTTTCTTTCCTTCCTTCCTTCCTTCCTTCCTTCCTTCCTTCCTTCCTTCCTTCTTTCTTTCTTTCTTTCTTTCTTTCTTTCTTTCATCCTTTTTTCTTTCCTTCCTTCCATTGTTTTTCTTTTCTGGTTTGGAGACTTTTGATGACTGCTTTTATTTCCTTCAGGGTTTTAGGTTTATTTGACTTGCTTACTTTCTCTTGATTTCATTTTGGTAAGTGGTTATCTATCAAGAAAATCATTCATCTCATTTAGATTTTCCAGTTTTGTGGAGTACAAGTTTTTGAAGTAAGACCTGATGATTCCTTGGATTTCCTAGGTATCTGTTGTTATTTTCTCCTTTTCATTTCTGACGTTGTTAATTTTGATATAATTTCTCTGCTTTTTAGTAAGTTTAGTTAAGGGTTTAACTATCATGTTGAATTGCCAATGAATCAAGTCTTTGTTTCATTGATTCTACATATTGTTCTTTTTGTTTCTATTTTATTGATTTCAACCCTGAGTTTGATCATTTCCTCCAGTCTATTTTTTATGTGTATACTTCCTTTTGTTCTATAGCTTTCAAATGTGCTGTTAAATGGTATGAAATCACACCAATTATTTTCTGAAGGGACATTTTGCTATGAACTTTCCTTTTCTTTCCTTGTGTCCCTTTGGATATGTTGTGCATTCATTTTTATTGAATTTTAGAAAGTCTTTAATTCCTTTATTTCTTCCTTGACCCGATGGCCATTGAGTAGAGAATTATTCAGTTTGCATGAATTTGTGGGCTTTGTGTTGTTTCTGGTTTTATAGAACTCCATCTTTCATCCATGGTGGTCTGTTAGTTCCATTATTTCTCTATTGAGTTTCTTTCTGGATGACCGGTCCTTTGGTGAAAGTTGGGTTTTAAAGCTTCCCACTATTAATGTGTGGTGTTCAATTATTGATTTAGGATTTAGTAATGTTTCTTTTACAAAAAAGGGTGCTCTTGTATTTGGGTCATAAATATTCAGAATGAGATATCATCGTGCTGGATTTTTCCTTTGATTTTTATGAAGTATCCTTCCCCGTTTCTTTGATTAACTTGTTTTTGAAAGCCCATTTTCTTAGGTATTAGAATGGGTACTCTAGCTTCCTTCTTGTGTCCATTTGCTTGAAAAATCTTATACCAGTCTTTTAGTTTGAGGTAAGCTCTATGTTATTTATCTGGATGAGTTACTGGGAGTTTACTCCAGAAAAAAACTGTCTTGAGCAGAACTTAGGCTATCAACTTGTTGCTAACTCTTGACTTCAAGTAATTTTTTTCATTACTCCCAAACACCCTTCCTCTCAGGAAAACCTCTAGTCGTTGACATTCTTGGGTATAACTAACCTCCTTGGAGTGGAATTTTCTTCCTATCACCTTCTGTAGGCCTGGACTTGTGGATAGATATTGCTTAAATTTGATTTTAGAATGGAATATCTTGTTTTGTTTGTCTATGGTAATTGAAAATTTTGATTAGTAGTCTGGCCTATGGTCTCTTAGAGACTGTCAAAAATCTGCTCACCCTTCTGGCCTTCTAGTCTCTGTTGAAATATTAGGTGTAATTGTAATAGGTCTGCCTTTATATATTATTTGACCTTTTCCCCTTGCACTTCCTTCCTTCCTTCCTTCCTTCCTTCCTTCCTTCCTTCCTTCCTTCCTTCCTTCCTTCCATCTTTCCTTCCTTCCTTCATTCCTTCCCCTCTCCCTCCCTCTTTCCCACCCTCCCTCACCTTATCTCTTTTTTTTTCCTGGTTATGTTTGTAGGCATCTCTTTCTTTAGGCTAGGGAACTTTTCTTCTATGATTTTATTGAAAATATTTTCTGTGCCTCTGAACTGGAAAATTTCTCCTTCTATTCCTATTATCCCAGGTTTTCCATCTATAGGACTTCCTCAGTTTGATGCTTTTTATTGTTTCTATCTCCATTTTTAGTTCTTGAACAGTTTTATTCATTTGCTTCACCCGTTTGATGCTTTTTTTCTTGTTTTTTTAAACTTTTTGTTTGTTTTGTTTTCAAGACAGGGTTTCTCTGTGTAGCCCTGGATGTCCTGGAACTCACTCTGTAGACCTACCTGGACTCAAACTTAGAAATCCCACTACTTCTGCCTCTCAAGTGCTGGGATTTAAGGCATGCGCCACCACTGCCTGGCTTTGTGTGTGTGTGTGTGTGTGTGTGTGTGTGTGTAATAGATTTATTCATTTCATTCCCTCTTTAAAGACCTCTATCATCTTTATAAGATTGGGTTCAAGGTCATTTTCTCTTGTTCAGCTATGTTAGGATATCCAGGACTAGCTGTAGTAGGTTAGCTGAGCTCTGTTGGTACCATATTGCCCTGTCTCTTGATAACTTGTCTCTTATGCTGGCATTTAGCCATCTGGGATTTATGGTTATTATAGATTTTAATGCTAATTTCTGAGTTTATCTTTGTGGGATGGGTGGCTCTCAGATGTTCCCCCCTCCCTTGCTTTATTTTGTATTTCTGTCTTCTGATCTGAGTAGCTTGCATTTCTGCTAACTACTAAGTTATCGAGTCCTGTATGGTGTCACCCTAGGATTTTTCTGGACTGTGTGTCTTCTAGGGTTTTGGGTGCAAAACTTGTCTCTGGGATCCCTATTATCAGCGTGGACTGTGATCCTTGGTGCCAGAGTGACCTCGAGGAAATCAGGCAGAGTTGCAGGCTGGTAAATGTAGCACATGGAACAGAGTGCAGTTTACTACTTTTTGGTGTGCTTTAATGGTCTGTGGTTGGCAAGGGCTTGGGATGGCAACATAGCTGTTTGTCCCTGGTACTGGCATGTCTCAGGGAATGCAGGTATAGTTGTAGGCCAGAAAATGGAGTGCAGGGCACAGAATGCAGTTTAGAGCTGTTAGGTTTGGCTTTAGGAGGATTGGGCAAACAAGTCATTGGAGGGGAGAAATCTTATCTAGTTGTCCCTGGTACTGGTATGCCTGGTACATAGGAATGTAGGAAGAGTTGTGAATTGGGAAAATAGAGCACTAGTGAATGAGCTTTTCGATGGGTTCTTGGATTTCTATATGTAAAAACTTTATTGAGAATTTTTACATGTATGTTCATAAGAAAAAATATTATATAATTATCTTTCCTTATTGTATCTTTACACAGTTTGGGTATAAGAGTAACTGTGGCCTCATAAATGAATTGTGAATGCTATCTTCTCTTTCTGTTTTATGAAATACTTTGAAAACTATTTCATTAGTTGTTCTTTTTTAACAGGACTGTAGAATTCTTTGCTAAACAATCTAGTGCTAGGCTTCTTTTGGTTCAAAGCTTTTTAATTGTTGGTCCTTTTGTACTGTCAGTTACATGTGTATTTAAATCAATAATCTCATCCTGCTTTATCTTTGGAAAGTAATATGTATTGAGAAAATAATCAATTTTCCTCAGACTTTCTAATTTGTTGGATTATTGGTTCTTAGAGTTATGTCCTTATTTTCTTATTTTCTTGGTCCCTCCTATTTTGTTCCCTTTCATTTCTAATTTTGTTGATTTGGATATCCTATCCACCTTTCAGTGACTTTATATAAAGATTTGTCAATCTTATTTCTTTTCACAAAAGCAACAATTTGTTTTATTGATTCTTTATATTTTGTTTCTGTGGTTCTTGTTTCTATTTACTGATTTCTGCCCAAGTTTGATAGATTTTTGCCGTTTATTCCCATTGTGTGTGATTTCTTCTTTTTGTTCTAGAGGTTCCATTTGTCAGATATTATTGTGAGATATCAGCAATTTGTCTTTATGAAGGCACTTAAGTGGTATGAATTTGTCTCTTAGAACTACCTTTATTATGTTCCATAAGTTTGGGTGTAGTGATATCAATTTTCATTCAGTTGATTTCTTTTTTTACTTTTTGTCTTTATTCATGTTTCATTCAGTAGAAAGTTCTTCATTTTCTATGAACAACTTTTAATTTTTTAATTTGCAGTGCTGTGGCTATCTAGCTTTAATTTGTGGTGGTCAATAAGAATGTAGGAGGTTATTTCAATTTTTTTTTATCTGTAAAGACTATCTTAGTGTCCTAGTATATGGTTAACTTTGGAGAAAACTTTAAGAAGTGCTGAGAAGACAGTATATTTTTTTCTTTTGAAGTCAAATGTTCTGAAGTCAAATGTGTTAGGTCAATTTGATATGTAATCACAGCTATCTCTACCATTTATCATCTTTATTTTTTTGTCTAGATGATGTGCCTTTTGGCAAAAGTGAGCTACCAAAATTTCTCACTATAAGTATATGAGGGGCAATTTGTGCGTTATGGTATAGTAGTGTTTCTTTTATGAACTCTGGTGCTTTTATGTCTATGGCATAGATATTAATAATTATAATGTTGTTTTGGAGGATTTTTCCATTAATGAATATGTAGTTTCCTTCTCTATCTCTTTTGATTAGTTTTGATTTGAAATTTACTTATTCAGATATTAAAATGGCTACATCAACATGCTTTTTAGCTCCATTTGCATGGAATAGCTTTTCCATCATTGTACTTTGAAATGATGTGTTTTCTTGATGTTAATGATTATTTCATAGATGCAGCAGCAGAGAGATGGATTTTCTTTTCACATCCATTTTCTTTGTAAGAAATGATATGGAAAGATATCAATGAGGGGTGTTGTTTTATTCCTGTTATTTTGTTGTTGTGGTGTTGTGTGTGTGTGTGTGTGTGTGTGTGTGTCGGTGATTTTTTTAGCTACACTGCTTTGGCTACTGGTGGGTTGCATGTGTATACTTTCCCAGGAGCTATCTGGATTCACAAATGAAAGACATACAGAAAGAGAGAGGGGAGGATAGGGAGAGAGAGAGAGATGGGAGGGAGAGAGAGATGGGGAGAGAGAGAGAGGGGGGGGAGAGAGAGAGAGAGAGCAGTTAATTCTAAAATGCCTTGGATACCTTAAATGCTGGGGACTCCTAAACCTTCCCCTACTACCCTTTCTACCCCAGGCCCAATTGAGGAAGTGCCAGTGGCCACCCACCTGAATTTTTGCATGTCTGGTTTGGTTTATCTCCTACAGCTCTTACAACCATTTCTCTCCCACACTTTAGGGCAATCCTCAGTCTGTTCCTCTTTCCTCGTCTTTGCCCCTGCAAATCTAAGGTTCCCACCTGATCTCCCTTTGCACAACCACTGGCTGCTGGCATCTTTTTTGATTAATTGAAACCAACTGGGTACAAGGACCTTTAGTGTTTGGACAAGCAGAGTCCCAATTGAATCAAAGCATTAGAACCAATATCAAATGCATGTGTTTGTGAGTGTGTGTGTGTGTTCACTTTTTCATTTTGTTAATTTGGTATTGTTTACTACAAGAGTTTTCTTGGGTGTAGTTAACACTTTAAGTTGGAGTTTTCCCGACAGTGATTTCTGTAGGGTGCATTTGTAGATTTCTTAATTTTGGTTACCTTATTTTCTCCATGCATCTGTGATTGAGATTTTTGTTTGGTATAATAGTCTGGTCTAACCTCTGCATGTATTAGAGTCTGTAGAATGTGTAGAGTACATTTTCTTTCTATATTCTTTATTTACATTCCAAAGGCTCTCCCCTTTCTCAGTTCCCCCCTCAACATTTGTCCAATAAGTCCTCTTCCCTCAGCCCATTCCCCAATCACCTCCCACCACCACCATTTCGCTGTTCTGATACTCTCCTACAAAACTGGATCTGGTCTTTTCGGGACAAGGATCCTCTCTTTCCTTCTTCTTGGGGACGTTTTGATTTGGTAATTGTGCCTTGAACATTCAGAGTTTCTGGGCTCATTAATATCCACTTATTGCATTGTATTCTTTTGTGATTGGGTTAGCTCACTTAGGATGGTATTTTCCAGATCCAAACATTTGCCTACAAATTGCATAAATTCATTAATTTTAATTGCTGAGTAGTATTCCATTGTATAAATATACCACATTTTCTGTATCCATTCCTTCTTTGAGGGACATCTGGGCTCTTTCCAACTTCTGGCTATTATAAAGAAGACTGCTATGAATATAGTGGAGCATGTGTCTTTATTACATGCAGGGGAATCCTATGAGCATATGCCCAGGAGTGGTATTAGAGGGTCCTCTGGAAGTGTCACACCCAATTTTCTGAGGAAACACCAAACTGATTTCCAGAGCGGTTGTACCATCTTGCAGTCCCACCAACAGTGGGGTGTTCCTCTTTCTCCATATCCTCAGCAGCATCTGTTGTCTCTTGAGATTTTAATCTGAGCCATTCTGAATGGTGTGAGGTGGAATCTCAGGATTGTTTTGATTTGCATTTCCCTGATAACTAATGATGTTGAACATCTCTTAAGGTGCTTCTCAGCCATGCAAATTTCTTTGTTTAGCTCTATACCCCATTTTTAATAGGGTTATTTGTTTTTTGGGTCTATCATCTTTAGTTCTTTGTATATATTGGATATTAGTCCTCTGTGAGATGTGGGGTTGGTGACGATCTTTTCCCAATTTGATGGTTGCCATTTTGTCCTTCTGACAGTGTCTTTTGCCTTACAGAAACTTTGTAATTTTGTGAGGTCCCATTTGTCAATTCTTGATCTTAGAGCATAAGCTACTGGTGTTCTGTTCAGGAACTTTCCCCCTGTGCTCATGTCCTCCAGGTTCTTCCCCAGTTTCTTTTCTATTAGTTTCAGTGTGTCTGGTTTTATGTGGAAGTCCTTGATCCACTTGGAGTTGACCTTAGTAAAAGGAGATAAGAGTAGGTCAATTTGCATTTTTCTGCATGTTGACTTCCAGTTGAAATAGCACCATTTGTTGAAAAGGTTATTTTTTTTCCACTGGATGGTTGTAGCTCCTTTATCAAAGATCAAGTGACCATAAGTCTGTGGGTTCATTTCTGGGTCTTCAGTTCTATTCCATTGATCTACTTGCCTGTCTCTGTACCAATACCATGCAGTTTTTAACACAATTGCTCTTCGGTACTGCTTGAGGTCAGGGATATTGATTCCCCAGAAGTCTTTTTATTGTTGAGAATAGTTTTAGCTATCCTGGGTTGTTTTCTACTCCAGATGAATTGGAGGATTGCTCTTTCTAGATCTATGAAGAATTGATTTGGGATTTTGATGGGGATTGCACTGAATCTGTAGATTTCTTTTGGCAAGAGGGCCATTTTTAGTATATTGATCCTGTCAATACAAGAGCAAGAAATATTTTTCCATCTTCTGAGGTCTTCATCGATTTCATTCTTCAAGGATTGAAGATCCTGTCATACAGATCTTTCACTTGTTTGGTTAGAGTCGTGCCAAGATACTTTATATTGTTTGTGGCTATCATTTCCCTAAGTTCTTTCTAAGCCTGCTTGTCCTTTGAGTACAGGAAGGCTACCGATTTGCTTGAGTTGATTTTATATCCAGCCACTTTGCTGAAGTTCTTTATCACCTGTAGGAGTTCTCTGGTGGAAATTTTTGGGTCGCTTATGTATACTATCATATCATCTGGAAATAGTGATAGTTTGATTTCTTCCTTTCCAATTTGTATCTCTTTGACTTCCTTATGTTGTCTAATTGCTTCTTGCTAAAACTTCAAGTACTATATTGAAAAGATGTGGAGAGAGAGGCAGCCTTGCCTAGTTCCTGACTTTAGTAGGATTGCTTCAAGTTTCTCTCCATTTATTTTTATTGGCTACTGGTTTGCTGTATATTGCATTTACTATGTTTGGGTATGGGCATTGAATTCCTGTTCTTTCCAGGACTTTTAGCATGAAAGAATGCTGAATTTTATCAAATGCTTTTTCAGCATCCAATGAAATGACCATGTAGTTTTTTGTTTCTTTTAGGTTGTTTATGTAGTGGATTACATTGACGGATTTCCTGATTTGAACCATCCCTGCATCCTTGGGGTGAAGCCTACTTGATCATGGTGAATGATCGTTTTGATGTGCTCTTGGATTCGGTAGGCAAGAATTTTTTTTTTTTTTTTTTTGGTTTTTCGAGACAGGGTTTCTCTGTGTAGCCCTGGCTGTCCTGGAACTCACTCGGTAGACCAGGCTGGCCTCGAACTCAGAAATCCGCCTGCCTCTGCCTCCCAAGTGCTGGGATTACAGGCGTGCGCCACCACCGCCCAGCGGCAAGAATTTTTGCATCAATATTCATAAGGGAATTTGGCCTGTAATTCTCTTTCTTTGTTGGATCTTTCTGTGGTTTTGGTATTAGCATAATTTTGGGTTCATAGAACGAGTTGGGCAGTGTTCCTTCTGTTTCTATTTCGTGGAATAGTTTGAAGAGTATTGGTGTTAGGTCTTCTTTGAAGGTCTAATAGAATTCTGCACTAAAACCATCTGGTCCCGTAATTTATTTGGTTGGAAGACTTTATATAACCCCTTCTATTCCTCTAGTGGTTATGGGACTGTTTAGCTGATCTAATTGATCCTGATTTAATTTTCGTATTTGGTATATGTCTAGGAACTGTCCATTTCCTCCAGATTCTCCAGTTGTGTTGAGTAAAGGCTTTTGTAGTAGGATCTGATGATTTTTTGAATTTCCTCAGTGCCTGTTGTTATATCCCCCCTTTCATTTCTAATTTTGTTAATTTGGATACCATCTCTGTGCCCTTTGGTTAGTCTGGCTAAGGGTTTATCTATCTTGTTGATTTTCTCCAAGAACCAGCTTCTGGTTTTGTTGATTCTTTGTATGGTTCTCTTTGTTTCTACTTGATTGATTTCAGCCCTTAGTTTGATGATTTCCTGTCTTCTACTCCTCCTGGGTAAATTAGCCTCTTTTTGTTCCAAGGCTTTCAGGTGTGCTGTTAAGCTGCTGGTGTATGATTTCTCCAGTTTCCATTTGGAGGCACCCAGGGCTATGAGTTTTCCTCTTAGTACCGCTTTTGTTGTGTCCCATAGATTTGGGAAGGTTGCAAATTCATTTTCATTGAATTCTAAAAATTCTTTGATTTCTTTCTTTATTTCTTCTATGATGAATGTGTCATTGAGTATTGTTCAGTTTCCATGTGTATATGGGCTTTCTGTTGTTTTTTTGCTATTGAAAACCACTTTTACTCCATAGTGACCTAATCGGAGGCATGAGATCAGTTTGATCTTCTTGTATTTGTTGAGGTCTGTCTTTTGGCCAATTATATGATCGATTTTGTAGAAGGTACCATATGGTGCTGAGAAAAAGGTATATTCTTTTGCTTTAGGATGCAATGTTCTAAATATATCTGTTAAATCCAATTGGTCCAAAGCTTCAATTAGTTTCACTGTGTCCCTGTTTAGTTTCTGGTTTCCTGATCAGTCCATTGAGGAAAGTGGAGTGTTGATGTCACCCACAATTATTATGTTAGGTGCAATGTGTGCTTTAAGTTTTAGTAAAGTTTCTTTTATGAATGAGGGTGCCCTTGAATTTGGAGCATAGATGTTCAGAATTGAGAGCTCTTCTTAGTGGATTTTTCCTTTGACCAGCCAGAAGTGTCTTTCTACATCTCTTTTGATGACTTTAGGTTGAAAGTTAATTTTATCTGATATTAGAGTGGCTACTCCGGCTTGTTTCCTGAGACCATTTGCTTGTAGAATTGTCTTCTGGTCTTTTATTCTAAGGTAGTGTTTGTCTTTGACACTGAGATGTGTTTCCTGTATGCAGCAAAATGTAGGGTCCTGTTTTCGTATCCAGTCTGTTAGTCTGTGTCTTTTTATTGGGGAGTTGAGTCCATTGATGTTAAGAGATATTAATGAGTAGTGATTGTTGCTTCTTGTCATTTTTGATGTTGTTTTTTATATTTGATAGATTTTCTTGTTTTGGGTTTGATGACTGAAGGTTACTAACTTGCTTTTTCCAGGGTGTAGTTTCCCTCCTTATATTGGTGATTTCCCCTATTATCCTTTGTAGGACTGGGTTTGTGGAAAGATATTGAGAGTTTTGCTGAATATAGTAGTTTTGGCTGGCATTTGTATTCTCTTAGAGTCTGCATTAGATCTGCCCAGGATCTTCTAGTTTTCATGGTCTCGGGTGAGAAGTCTGGTGTAATTCTGATAGGTCTTCCTTTATATGTTACTTGTCCTTTTTCTCTTACTGCCTTTAATATTCTTTCTTTGTTTAGTACATTTGGGGTTTTGATTATTATGTAACAGGAGGTATTTCTGTTCTGGTCCAGTCTGTTTGGAGTTCTGTAGGCTTCTTGTATATTCATGGTCATCTCCCACTTTAGGTTAGGGAAGTTTTCTTTCTTTTGTTTTTTTTTTTTTCACATTTTTTTCTTTATTTTCTATATTCTTTGTTTACATTCCAAAGGCTTTCCCCTTTCCCAGTTCCCCTTCACCATATGTCCCATAAGTCCTCTCCCCCCTAACTATTCCCCAATCATGCCCCCCCCATTTCTCTGTTCTCATGCTCTCCTTCAAATCTGTATCCAGTATTTTCAGGACCAGGGTCCTTTCCTTCCTTCTTCTTGAGAATCTTTTGATTTGCTAATAGTGTCTTGAGTATTCAGAGCTTTTGGGCTCATTAATATCCACTTATCAGTGATTGCATTTCATGTGTATTCTTTTGTGATTGGGTTAAGTCACTTAGGATGATATTTTCCAAATCCAACCATTTGCCTACAAATTGCATGAAATCATTGTTTTTAATTGCTGAGTAGTATTCCATTGTATAAATATGCCACATTTTCTGTATCCATTCCTCCTTTGAGGGACATCTGGGCTCCTTCCAACTTCTGGCTATTATAAATAAGGCTGCTATGAACATAGTGGAGCATGTGTCTTTATTGTATGCAGGGGATTCCGTTGGGTATATACCAAGGAGTGGTATGACAGGGTCCTCTGGAAGTGTCATACCCATTTTTCTGAAGAACCGCCAGACTGATTTCCAGAGCAGTTGTACCATCTTGCAATCCTACCAACAGTGTAGGAGTGTTCCTTTTTCTCCACATCCTTGGCAGCACCTGTTGTCCCTTGAATTTTTAATCTTAGCCATTCTGACTGGTGTGAGGTGTAATCTCAGGGTTGTTTTGATTTGCATTTCCCTGATGACTAATGATGTTGAACATCTTTTGAGGTGCTTCTCGGCCATCAGAATTTCTTCTGGTAAAAATTCTTTGTTTAGCTCTGTACCCCATTTTTTGATAGGGTTATTTGGTTCTTTGGGGTCTAACTTCTTGAGCCCTTAGTATATATTGGATATTAGCCCTCTGTCAGATGGGGGGTTGGTGAGGATCTTTTCCCAATTTGTTGGTTGCTGTTTTGTCCTTCTGACAGTGTCCTTTGCCTTACAAAACTTTGTAATTTTATGAGGTCCCATTTGTCAATTCTTGATCTTAGAGCATAAGCTATTGGTGTTCTGTTTAGGAACTTTCCCCCTGTGCCCATGTCCTCCAGGGTCTTCCCCAGTTTCTTTTCTATTAGTTTCAGTGTGTCTGGTTTTATGTGGAGGTCCTTGATCCACTTGGAGTTGATCTTAGTACAAGGAGATAAGAGTAGGTCAATTTGCATTTTTCTGCATGTTGACCTCCAGTTGAACTAGCACCATTTGTTGAAAAGGCTATCTTTTTTCCACTGGATGGTTATAGCTCCTTTATCAAAGATCAAGTGACCATAAGTCTTTGGGTTCATTTCTTGGTCTTCAATTCTATTCTATTGATCTATTTGCCTGTTGCTGTACCAATACCATGCAGTTTTTAGCACAATTGCTTTGTAGTACTGTTTGAGGTCAGGGATATTGATTCCCTCAGAAGTCCTTTTATTGTTGAGAATAGTTTTAGCTATCCTGGGTTTTTTGTCACTCCAGATGAATTTGAGAATTGCTCTTTCTAGATCTATGAAGAATTGATTTGGGATTTTGATGGGGATCGCATTGAATCTGTAGATTGCTTTTTGCAAGATGGCCATTTTTACTATATTGATCCTGCCAATCCAAGAGCATGGAAGATTTTTCCATCTCCTGAGGTCCTCTTAGATTTCTTTCTTCAAGGACTTGAAGTTCCTGTTATACAGTTCTTTCACTTGTTTGTTTAAAGTCACGCCAAGATACTTTATATTGTTTGTGGCTATTGTGAAGGGTGTTATTTCCCTAACTTCTTTCTCAGCCTGCTTGTCCTTTGAGTACAGGAAGGCTACTGATTTGCTTGAGTTGATTTTATAACCAGCCACTTTGCTGAAGTTGTTTATCAGCTGTAAGAAGTCTCTGGTGGAGTTTTTTGGGTTCAAGTACTATATTGAAAAGATATGGAGAGAGAGGGCAGCCTTTTCTAGTTCTTGGTTTTAGTGGGATTGCTTCAAGTTTCTCTCCATTTATTTTGATGTTGGCTACTGGTCTTCTGTATATTGCTTTTATTATATATAGTTATGGGACTTGAATTTCTGTTCTTTCCAGGACTTTTAGCATGAAAGGATGCTGAATTTTGTCAAATGCTTTTCCAGCATCTAATGAGATGATCATGTAGGTTTTTTTTCTTTTAGTTTGTTTATGTAGTGGATTACATTGTTGGATTTTCGTATATTGAACCATCCCTGCATCCTTGGGATGAAGCCTACTTGATCATGGTGAATGATCATTTTTATGTGCTCTTGGATTCGGTTGGCAAGAATTTTATTTATTATTTTTGCATCAATATTCATAAGGGAAATTGGCCTGTAGTTCTCTTTCTTTGTAGGATCTTTGTGTGCTTTTGGTATCAGTGTTATTGTGGCTTCATAGAACGAGTTGGGCAGTGTTCCTTCTGTTTCTATTTTGTGGAATAGTTTGAAGACTATTGGCGTTAGTTCTTCTTTGAAGGTCTGATAGAATTCTGCACTAAAACCATCTGGTCCCATACTTTTTTTGGTTGGGAGACTTTCTATAACCCCTTCTATCTCTAGGGGTTATGGGATTGTTTAGCTGATCTAATTGATCCTGGTTTAATTTTGTATTTGGTATCTGTCTAGGAAATTGTCCATTTCCTCCAGATTCTCCAGTTGTGTTCAGTATAGGCTTTTGTAGTAGGATCTGGTGATTTTTTGAATTTCCTCAGTTTCTGTTGTTATATCACCCTTTTCATTTCTAATTTTGTTAATTTGGATACTGTCTCTGTGCCCTTTGGTTATTCTAGCTAAGGGTTTATCTATCTTGTTGATTTTCTTGAAGAACCAACTCTTGGTTTTGCTGATTCTTTGTATGGTTCTCTTTGTTTCTACTTGATTGATTTCAGCCCTTAGTTTGATGATTTCCTCTCTTCTAGTCCTCCTGGGTGAATTAGCTTCTTTTTGTTCCAGGGCCTTCAGGTGTGCTGTTAAGTTGCTAGTGTATGCTCTCTCCAGTTCCTTTTTGGAGGCCTCAGGGCTATGAGTTTTCCTCTTAGCACTGCTTTCATTGTGTCCCATAGATTTGGGTACGTCGTATCTTCATTTTCATTGAATCTAAAAAGACTTTGATTTCTTTCTTTATTTTTTCCTTGACCAAGGTGTCATTGAGTAGAGTATTATTCAGTTTCCATGTGTATTGGGCCTTCTGTTGTTCTTCTTGCTATTGAAGACCACTTTTACTCCATAGTTATCTGATAGGAGGTATGGGATTAGTTCGGTCTTCTTGTATTTGTTGAGGAAGTTTTCTTTCATAATTTTGTTGAAGATATTTGCTGGCCCTTTAAGTAGTACGTCTTCACTCTATTCTATGCCTATAATCCTTAGGTTTGGTCTTCTCAATGTGTCCTGGATATCCTGAATGTTTTGGGTTACAAGCCTTTTGCATTTTGCATTTTCTTTAATTGTTGTGTCCATGGTTCCTATGGTATCTTCAGCATCTGAGATTCTTTCTGCTATCTATTGTATTCTGTTGTTGATATTTGGCTCTTGATTTCTTCCCAAAGTTTTCCATCTCCAAAATTGTCTCTCTTTGTGATTTCTTAGTTGTTTCTACTTTTGTTTTTAGGTCCTGGATGGTTTTGCTCATATCCTTCACTTGCTTGTTCATGGTATCAGGTAGTTCTTTGAGAAATTTTTGTTTCCTCTTTCGTGATTTCTGCCTGTTGGCCCAAGTTCTCCTATATTTTTAAAGTGATTTTTGCAGTTCCTCCCTATTGGCTTCTATCTTTTGACCCGTATTTGGCTGAATTTCTTTAATTGATTTTGTGTTTCCCTCATAAGGTCTTCTAACTTTTGATCCATTTTCTCCTGTTATTTCTTTAAGAGATTTATTTATGTCCTTCTTGTGTTCCTCTAACAGCATCCAAATCTTGTTTTTTTCTGGTGTGTTGGGGTATCCAGGACATCCTGTTGTTAGCGAACTGGGTTTGGATGCTGCAATGTTGCCTCGATTTCTGTTAGTAAAGTTCCTACGTTTGCCTTTTACCATCTGGTTATCTCTGGTGTTAATTGGCCTTGTTGTCACTGGCTGGTGTTTGAACCCCGTGAGCCTGTAAGGTTAATTCTGCACCTCTGGATGTCAGGGTTTCCCCTGGCTTGGATTGCTGGTGTGATACCTTCCTCTTGGGTACCCTTGGAGCCCTAATGCTTCCTGCCCCAAGCAATGCTACACTTGGGTTCTCTCTGTGAACGTGGTGCTGCCTGTCTGCTCCTTCAGGGTGCACAGATGGTGGATGCTGCAGGTACTTTATCCAAGTGCTGATCACTCTACAGGACAGATGACCCCCCCCCAACTGGGTTGGTGCACTACTGTGTTGGCATACAGATGGCCCGCCGAACCTCCCAGGCCCTGGCTACAGGGGAAAGCCTGGCAGGTTTCAATTGAGCGATGTTAGTCTCGGATTAAGTCTGCGAACCCGGGCCCACCTGATGGTTCTCTACTGGTGACCTGGCTGCAAGATGGAGACCACTGCTGTGAGTGCTGGGAGGACCACAGGGCAGGTGGCTCCCAACCCAGTTGGTACACAGCCCGGTGGGCATTGAGATGGCCTGCCAAGCCTCCAGGTCCCTAACTACAGGTGAAAACGAAAGCCTGGCAGGTTTCCCCCTGAGTGATGGTAGTCTCCGATTAAGTTTGTGTATCTGGGCCTGCCTGATGGTTCTCTACTGGTGACCTGGCTATGCGTAGAGTACATTTAGAAATCAAATGTTACTCTAGTGACATTTATATGTTATATGACTTTATATGTTACTTGGTCTTTTTTCCTTCACACTTTTAATATTCTTTCTTACTCTATTTAATGGTTTGGTTATTATGTTACAAGGGTTCTTCTTTTTCTGTTCCTATCTATCTGGTGTTCTATATGCTTCTTCAACCCAGATACTCATCTTCTTTAGGAAATTTTACTTCCCTTTTTTCGTTTTTTTCTTTTTTAAATGTTTTCTGTTTCTTTGACCTTACTACCACTAGCAACACCCAGCCTCAGGACTCTTCAAACTTTTGAGCTCATGTCCCCTTTCGATGGCTCCCACATGTGCCACTGTCTTGACTAGTAACTTAGTTCCCTATCACCACATCAATAACTGTATGATATAATAAAGGACAAAAACAGTATGACCATATTCAGTGGAGGGCACACATCTGTGAAGCAACTGCCACATTGGTGGCATTTGCTCTTGGGAAAGAGAGAAAGTTCCTTGAAAATAAACTGGCAGCTATCAGCTAGAAGGTGAAAGACAATCCTGGCTCTAAGTAGAAGTAGTGATCCGGCTTGAAGGGGCTATCTATAAACATGCCCAGGTATGGAGATAGATACCTTCTCAGTTAGCATGGTCAGCTTCATATTCAGCTTGGGTACTTGGCTTTGACAACTGCCTTATCAAGCTTCTTAGGCAGAATGTGAACTCAAACTAGGAATTTATCTGGGTGGATACACATTTCAATCTGTGCCATCTCCTGGTTCAGGAAGGCTTCACAAAGCTGGGGTGACCCATGGCACAAGCCACATTGACCAGCAGGCTTATATGTAGCAGAATGATTTGCTGTCTATTCTTCAGCGATTCGAGGTCTACCTGAGGCTTGACACTCATCTTCTCCACAGTTCTAACATAGAGCCAAGTCACATCATCTTCATATCAAAGTGTCTGATGTTCCACACAATAGCATTTCCCTGCTTCTGTGTGCAGGTCCAGCCTAGGATAATGTCAACACAGACTCTAGTGGTAACCAAGATATTGCCACCTCTACAAGCCTTGTCCATAGTAGTCGCCTCATAGCCTTCCATGGCAGCCTTCAGTGTACTGATGGGGTCAATCTTGGTTATGATGACTCAGACTCCAAAACCCTCAGTTCTTGTTAAGAGCCCTTGTCCATGTCGCCATAGCCTGCTACCACTGCCACCTGCCCACAGTCATCACATCTGTGGCCTATTTTATGCTATGAGGGATTCTATTAGCCATAGACATTGTCAAACTTGTTCTTGGTGACAGAATCATTAAAATTGATGGCAGACACCTTCAGTATCCCATTGGCCATCATCTTGTAGAGGTGATAAACTCCAGTTGTGGTCTCCTCAGAAATGCCTCAGATGCCTGACAGAAGCTGTGGGTATATGGTGTAGATGAAGTTAGTTAGGTGACCACCATCATCCAGAATTGTGTTGAGGGGTTCATTCTTGAAGTGCAACACCTGCTAAATGTACCACCAATACTCCTCTATTCCTCATCTGTCTTTCCTTTCTGGGTAAACACTTGAACTCTGGCCCTCACAATGATAGCCACTACATGACCCTGACTAAAAAAGATGTTGCAGCTGGGCTACCACACCTCCGCACCCATGGCCATGGGAGTCTGTATAAGGACAACAGTCTACAAAGTAAAGGCAGAAAGCAAAGCAAACACTTTTCAGTGGCTTGGAGGCTGGGTACATCTTCCCCATGCATATCAAACCTGGCTTCTTGTCTTGGCTATATCCAGGGCCTTTTGACTCCAAGTAGCCACTCTAAAGTCAGAAATTTTGTTGTGGTTCTGCTAAGACTGATGAACTCAGTGAAGGAGAATGGGTGGCTTAGGGAAGAGTTCAGAATCATTTCCACTTTCAGATTTTGAATTATTTCAATAACTGCATTTCACTATTTATGTGTCCATAGATTTCTTTAAGAGATTTATTCATTTCCTCTTTAAGGACTTCTATCATATCCATAAAGACTATTGTAAAGTCTTTGTCTTATGCTTCAGCTCTATTGTAATATCCCAGGCCTGCCATAGTAGGAGTACTGAGCTTTAGTGGGGTCATATCACATACCGTTACTGGTTGTCTTTTTATTTTGGTGTTCAAGAATCTAGTTCAAAAGATTGTAATTCTAGGTGCTGATATCTGATCTTCACTTTATTGGTGGATGTTTTGTTTCTTGGAATGTGTTACATTCTTTGCTTCTTAGGAGAGTGTGTTGTCTGTGATGTCAGAAATCTCCTAAAGGTATAGAATTTGGTGGCTGGTGATGATGTAGTTGCTGGTGATGAATAGTTGAAGTATGGGTGGGGCTAATGCCTGGGAGCTGAGAAGATTCATTTTGTAATTGCAGAATCAGCTGAACAACCATATTTAGAAAAGTCCTGACACTGCAATCAATCAATAAATTTGATGGTTCAACTACCAGGAAATAAAAAATACTATCAAGTGGTTCTATTTCTTGCTGCTTTTTGGATGTCCAGGCACTGCTTAACATCATGCAGGAAGGATGGAGTTGAGCCAAGTTCCACAGTTCATATCTTTCCCACATAGCAAGTGGAAAAGGATGAACCGAAGTCTGGAACAAATGGGTTAGCAGAATCCTGTGCTTGGGGTCGTAAAGGGAAAGAAATCTCCAAGGAGATTTCAATGTTAGAAAATAGCTCTCTTAGATAATAGTCAATGAAAGAGCTTGTATTCTTTATTTGGGCAGAACATGGACTATATAAACCTTGGAATGAGGCAAGGGGTTCTTCTTAGGGTGAAGTTTCATTGACTGAGGTTTAAGGTTCTAGTGATACCTCAGTTCATGGAGAAGCATTCTGTAGGTCAGATGGAGAAGAGGATACCAGGCTAAGAAAATGGAGTCCTGCATTTTGTGCTGAGCTCAAGAAAGCAGTCTAGACATGGTATACTACAAACTTAGTAGCAAGGTGCAAAACTATCAAACAAGAATCTGAAAAATATTTTAAAGAAAATCTGGAAATATTGTCTCAGTGGATGCAAATTTTTAACATAAGCTACTGTCACTCATACCATAGGTTCTGAGAATCTCATCCTGAGGTTATTTCAAAACGATGAAAAGTATGGTGGGAAAACTATGAAGAACCCCTGGAGAAATGTTTGAAATCATTTATGCCAAGTAAGTCTAAATGAAAACAAAATACATGGTGGTGTTTCAAAAAGTTTAGAAACAAAAAGTTTAAAAATTAGTAAATTTTTAATGGTTCACTTATTTTAGACACCAGAAGGAAAGACAATATTTTTAAATCCAAGACAAGATAACTAAAATTCACAATATGAAAATGAAATTTCAGGGGCTGGAGAGATGGCTCAGTGGTCAAGAGCACTGACTGCTCTTCTGAAGGTCCTGAGTTCAAATCCCAGCAAACTCATGGTGTCTCACAACGATCCGTAATGAGATCTGACACCCTCTTCTTGTGTGTTTGTAGACAGCTACAGTGTACTTACATATAATAATAAATAAATCTTTAAAAAAAGAAAATGAATTATCAGATAGGAGTCTGAAGTTGGCGTTAAGTGTAAAGCATAAAGCATAAAGGATGAAAAGTTACATAAGAAATTCAACCAACTTTGGACAAATTCTTTCTATGTATGCTCACTACTGTCACTCATACCATAGGTTCTGAGAATCTCATCCTGAGGTTATTTCAAAACGATGAAAAGTATGGTGGGAAAACTATGAAGAACCCCTGGAGAAATGTTTGAAATCATTTATGCCAAGTAAGTCTAAATGAAAACAAAATACATGGTGGTGTTTCAAAAAGTTTAGAAACATATCATAAGGACTAGATAAAACCTGACATAAGACTAGGATAACATTCACTCAAAATTTAATGAGATGATTCAAAACATTTGTAGGCAAGAGCAAGGTCACAGTCCAGATGCTTTTCATAAAAGCCTAGGGATGGGAGAAAAGAAAAAGAAATCTGTATATCTTGAAGAAGAATGCACACTTACAGTAGATAAAATATTGACATATCTTTGAGTTCATTCCCAAAGAGCACCAGAGACTTTTAAGGAAATGCACAAAGTATTCCAGAAAGCAAATGATCCTATGAGCTACCTGAAGAGCAAGAATGTATTTTCTTCATGAGTTTTAAGCTCTTGTGGAAAGGTGCAACTTCCATTGAAACATTTACAGACTTTCTCCCAAGCTCACTGCTGCTATCTCTGTTGGAAAAAAATGTTCCTAATATAGCTGGAGAGATACAAGTTACCTGCCCCTTCATCCAGAGCTAAACTGAAGAATTATATTCTTTATTCTCTGGCAAAAGATAAAGACAAATTTGATGATTATCAGCAGTTCATCTTTTTAAAAGTGGGTTTTAAGCAATAATAAGAATGCTACCTTCTTTATCATTTGTAAGCCCATAGAAGTACCTAAAGATGAAAGCAAACCTGCATCTCGAAGGTTCGATTTCTTCTCTTATTACCTAGGGAGCACCTATATTCCCACAAAGAAAACTGGTAAACATGGAGCACAGGAGATGAAAGATATCGAGTTTCTCAGAGAAACCATGAATGCAGCTTCAGATCCTGCAGTGAGCAAAGAAGAGGATTGTTTCAATAAGACTATAGCTGAATAGGTTCCTAAAATTGAGAATATTCTCTCTAAATAGCCTATGGTTGCTGTAAAAATGTATATAAAGTCATCTGCTTTAACTGTGTTCATACACTTACAAGTTGGAGACAAGAGAATGGCACACTATGGTGTTCTTCATGCCTGGAAAGTATGTTCCACCTAATTAAGTAACTAAATAACTTTCATTGAGAATTGGGAAGAGAATGAAGAGAAAAGGTAAACATCTACTCAACTACCAATATGGAAAAGAAACTATGTAAAATGAAAATCTGGAACTGAGTAAGTCGAAACTAATGAGGAAAAAATAATTTAAAAGCCTAGATGGTTTATAAAAACCTGTGACCAGATATTAACATGTCAATAATGAAGCCAAAATGAAACTCACTTAATAGAACATCATTAACAATTTTTAATTAAAATTTTAATTAATATTTTAAATTTAATATTAAATGTAAAGAATTTTAATATAGTTTAATACTTCTATATAAGATAGGGTAATGTATTTTAATAATTTTAATAAAATTTAAATTAAGTTTTAATGAAAAATTTAAATTGATTTTTAAATTAAAATAAAATTTTAACATGGTAAATGAAAATTTTATGTTCTACAGATCCAAATGTCATTTCTTGTATCTACATTTAAACTGTGGTAATTTTATCTGAAAGTGCAAACTTTTTTTAATTACTTGTTTTTTTAAAAATCAATTTTCATTTTTTGAAAAATATAGTATACATTAGCATGAATAGACTATTAAGGAAATATTTTTATATGATAATATATAGTTATTTATATAATAGACAAAACAAATAATAAAACATATCATGTTAAAAATGAGGATACAAAGACTTCTTTACCCTTCCTTTTCAAAATGACAGATAACATCCAAAAAAGAAATAATGTCAGGAAAAATAACTCTTCTGACATAGAAAAACAGTGAGGACCACAAACCTCAAACCATTGCATATACTTGGCACTCTTGAACTTGGATGAGGGACATGCTGAGAGTTGATGCTCGTTGATTTTTAGCCAAGAACATATTTTCTGAAAGCTACAAACTTTGATGTAATTCAATGCCATTCTAGCTTAATCCTGGGGATTAAACTTAATTTTTTATCTGTCACAAATTTCCTGTGGAACATGCAGGAAGAAGCATATGTTGGAATGATGAGGTAGGGAACCTATGAGAAAATGAACTGATAGTAATTTGTTTTATTTAAGATTTGATTTCTTAGCTCCCAGAGACTGTGCAAAATGAAGTAAAATCAAGGGAGGAGGGGGAGTGGAGAGAGCAGGTAGAAATAGACACCAAACTAACTGAGCATGGGGACCCCAATGGAGGAGTTAGGGGAAAGATTGAAAGAGCTGAAGGGGTTTGCAACCCCATAGGAGGAACAAAAATAACAACAGACCTGCCCGAGCTTGCTGGGACTAAACCACCAACCAAAGAGTACAAATGGAAAGAACCATAGCTCCAGCTGCATTTGTAGCAGAGGATGGCCTTATCTGCCATTAATGGGAGAAGCACTAGGTCCTGTGAAGGTTTGATGCCCCAGCATAGGTGATTGACAGGGCAGTGAGGCTGGAGTGAGTGGGTGTGTGGGAGAGAGCACCATCATGGAAGCAGCGGGGTGGGATAGGGAGTTTGTGTAGGGGAAACAAGGAAGGGGGATAACATTTGAAATGTAAGTAAATAAAATAACCAATAAAAACTAAAACAAAACAACAATACCAACAACAAATGGACCAATCATTTCTGGAAAACAAAAGTAGAGGGAAACTGTGTCATCAGCATAAAAATGAACAATATCAAAAAAGTAGAAATGTGTGTATTCCAGAAAATTTTCATACTGTTCCTGTTTTCCACTGATCTTATTTGCACAGTGTTTTTCTGACAACTGAACATCATTCACTGATGACTTTCAATCAGAAATAAACCAGTGATGTTCCTATATATGAAGCTTGCCAAACAAGCTGAATATCTACTGTATGGAAAAATAAATGCCATTGATTACAGTGAAAATATACCACCAAACTATGAGGTAACATGCAAAATAATCATTTATAATCTCAAAATAATTAGTCAATTTCACTTTTTCTAGAGAAGTAAAGACTCAAAGGATATATGGAATGAAAAAGTCATAGAGCCATAGAAATGAAAAGACTATAAACAGCTTAGGGAAGAAACAGGACATAATTTTAAAATGTTAATGTTACCACAGAAACAAAAGAGAATAGAATTATTGAAGTGAGATTAGAAACATATGGATATGTTTGAATCAAGACAAGTAACAAAAGGAAAATACCAACTAATTAGAAAGTACTTCAAAATGTTAAATTTGTGGTAATAAGGAACATCTGGGCCACACATGAGTGTCTGTTTTAAAAAGAACCAAATGAATAAATACTGTATTCTAATATATAGAAGGATAAAAATTAAATTGAGAAGAGAAGACTGGAAGGTAAGGATATAAGGGATGTAACACCCATGCTATTTTGCAGAGAAAGTTGGAGAGCACAGCAGACATGTCATCTGGGTTTCATGTCACTTGTACTTCATACAAACAAAGAACAGTCTCTTAGGGCAGGAAGCACACAGTGCATTCATTCCATCTAAAGAGCAGTGAGAGGAAAAAATAACTCTTCAATTTTACCTCAGTAAGTCTTTTCAAGTGGAGCTACTCTACATAGTAAAAAACAAGAAAATAGAATCATTTCATGATGTCTAAGCTAAAGGCAACTCATTCCAAAGATCTCAGTATAAAAGTGACTGCTTCTAAGTACTGTAAAAAGAAACTTTTGTGGAATAAAACTAATCAATTAACTGATCTTCTAGCTATTATTCAGAGTAGGAGAATGAATAGGTACAATGATTCAAGAAATAGACTTGGACACAGTTCTCTTTTAAATTTCATGACAGAAAAAATAAATATAAAAGTAAGCCTATTTGACTTCTTACTAAATTCAACACTATTGAAATATATACAATATCAGAAGACACATTTCAAAATTTTCTCAGATAAATGATCAGCACCCTCAAGGATGATACAAATAAGCAGATACACTCAAACTAGGACCTTAAAAGCTGAATTAGCAACAAAGAAGAATCAGTGACCAAATCAGATGAGAAACTCAACAATATGAAAGAAAAAATTCAGCAAGAAAATTGAGGCAAGAATAATCTGAATAGAATATTGGGGACAAAAACCTGAATAAACTGTATAAAAAGTATAATGGAAAGCATGATTTATAGGTATGACTATAGAAGAACAAAGTCCACTGAGAATAGAGAACAAGAGGGAGGAAATGCTGTACTCAACAAGGAAAAACAATGAAAATAAGTAAACATGACCACAACACTCAAAACCTCTGATATATGATCAAGGGACCAAACCTAGAAATCTGCTAGATAGACGGAAGATCTGAGAAAAAAACACTAAAGTCATGGGAAATATATTTAATTAGGTTATAGTACAAAATCCCTGCATCTAGTGCTAAAAAATAAACACCAACGCACAAGAAAAATTTAGAAGCCCAAATAGAAAGGATCATTGTAGGACTGCCTTTCTCATCACTGTTACAAAATATTTATTAAGTAACTCAAAGAAGGAAATGTTTATTTCTCTTCATACTTCAAGTAGATACAGTCTATCAGGGCAGGGAGGTCATCACATCAAGAGATCTAGGTGGCATGTTCATATTTCATACATAGTTAGGAATTAGTGATGAGTACTAGGGTCCAACTTCCTCTGTTTCTTAAGTCCAGGACTCTAGTTCATGGAATAGTGTTCAACTGTGAAAGTTGGTCTTTCCATTTCAATTACTATAATCTGGCCTTGATTCCTAGGTGATTCTAGATACCGTCAAGTAGACAAGCTATGTTAACCATCACGTCCGTAAGAAACCTCTTCATGAAATATTTTAGTCAAGATGTAAAAAATGCAAAGCAAAGACACAATGTTACAATTTGTAAGAAAAAATAATCAACTCATAGTGCAAAGATAAGAGGATAGAATCATATCTCTATTCCAGAATCCTAAAAGTATATCTAAATTAAAGCTTAACTATTAAAAAATAAATAATGCATATGTTTGACATATTTGACAAGCCTAAAAGATATACACAGAATATATAATTCATTATAAATTGAAATATACATTCTTCTCAGGAGCACATGGGGTTTTCTCTAAAAAAGACATTATAGGTCAAAAGTCTGAACTATGAAAGAATTGAGATAATCTCATGTTTTATTGACTAATGATGCAATAAGTGTTCAAATTGATAGCAAGAGACACTATACAAGTACTAGAAGATGGACTATACACACCTGAATGATTAATCACTTATTGAAGAGACCAGGAACTAAATTAAAAGGCTTATAAAATCAAATGAAAATGAAAGAACAATGTACTAGAACTTTGAAGTATAGCTAAGGCAGACTTAAAGGAAACTTTATATCAAATTGTGCTTATATTTGAAGGAAAAAAACTAATGGTAAGTGAGGGACTTAGCAAAAACAAGAGCATTTCAATCTCCAAATCAGTTAGCAATAGAAAAATAATAATTAAGGCAGAAGTTTATAAAATAGACTAATAAAATAGAGATTATCAAACAAAAACTGATACTTTGACAATATAAACAAGATTGACAAACTTATCATTGTGCTAAGCAAAAGAGACATAAGATACAAATCAAATTAGAAGTGAAACGGAGGAGTAACAACGACTTTTAATTGAATCCAGAGGAGAATGAGGAGAATCTTTGTAAATTTATACATAAAAACAGGATAATATGGAAAAATGGACAAATCCTGAATACACAATGTAATAGAATTAAATAAAGGCAATATAAACAATTAAAACAGATTTATAATAATTAATTTTTCAGTAACACAAAATGGTCCTTTCAAAGAAAAGCGATGACCAGACGAACTCTATGCTAAATTTTACTACCTTTTAATTTATGGTTAAATATCAATGAGCCCCAAACTGTTTCATATAATAGAATTGTAAGGGACACTATCAAGCTTAATTTTGCAAAGTCAGTATTGCCTCATTACAATAAGCACCTATAGACAGATCAGAAAAAATAAAACCAAAACCAAAAACTACAATTTATGAAAATTATTGACTAAATTCTTGCAAATCACACTTAAGAAAGCATAAACCATGTTGAAGAAGTTGGTTTCATCCTAGGGATGCAACGTTAGTTCATTATAAGCTAATCAACAAATGTAATACAATATATTACATGAGACTTAAGGACAAAAGGAGAAAACCATCCTAATAGATTCATAAATGCCCTTAACAACGTTTAACATCCTTTTATGATAAAAGTCCTAAAGAACATACATCTCTCAAAATAATGATAGCTGTATAAAACAAACCTATAGCCAACATTATACTGAATTAAGAAGATGCTATAGCTACAGTAACGAGATAACAAAGAAATAAAAGGAAACTTATGAGAAAAAATAAACAATCCTTATGTGCAGATGGCATGCTCCTATACTTAAAAAATCTGAAGGCTGGTGAGATGCCTGCCAATAAGCCTGGTGACCCAAGGTTGATCTTAAAATTCACATGGTAGAAGAAGAGCAGAGACTTCCACAAGTTGTCCTTTGACATGGACAAACATGAGGCAGTAGGCATATTTTTATTTATATTTACAAATAAACATTTTAAAACAAATAATATCAGAACTAATTCTCAGATTTGAGAAATAGCTTAGCAGTGTACTCCAATTCAAGTGTAGAAACTAATTTCTTCTCTATGCAGTAATAAATAATTTGCTGAGAAAGAAAGTGGAAGAAAAAATCCCATTCATAGCTGTTTCAAAAATTTAAATGTATAGAAAGAAACATAATCAAGAAAGTAAAATACCCTCTATAATAAAAATATCGCCAGGCGGTGGTGGCCCATGCCTTTAATCCCAGAACTTGGGAGGTAGAGGCAGGCAGATTTCTAAGTTCCAGGTCAGTCCGGTCTACAGAGTGAATTCCAGGACAGCCAGGGCTACAAAGAGAAACCCTGTCTCGAAAAACAAAAACAAAACAAAACAAAAAAAAAAAAAAAACAAAAAAATCAACACACACACACACACACACACACACACACACACACACCAAACAAAAACAACTCCCATAAACGTGGATTAGCAGAATCAATTTTTAGAAAGTAACAAAAATAATCTACAAATTTTGTACATCTCCATCAAAATTTTAATAACATTATTAGCAAATGCATTTTTAAAATCCTAAAATTCACATGGAAGAATAAAAGATCCTAAAGAAGTAAAACAACCTTGACACAAGAACTGGAAATTTCACAGCCTATGACTCCAAATTATAGTACAGAGGCTTGGTAATACCACCCATAGACAAAGACTTATATTTATCAATGGAATGCTGATAGTGGGGAAAATATTCTTCCCAAGAGAAGAGCTCCCTGATTGGTGATGCAATACAATGATGAGCCCTAAAATCATACATGCACAATAATACTAGGTAGTCTGAATAAGTTGTATTTACATATTTATGTGTAAGTTTACATGTGTGTGTGCTATGTGTATAACAATAAAAATTAAGAAAAAGAGGGTATGATTTTTGAGAGGGAGCAAGCATGAAAAATGATGCAATTATATTTTAATTTTAAAATATAAAAATTATTTATAATAAAAATTATTTGTCTTCCATGAGTGAAGTTTCCTTGCCTATGCCAATGTGTATTGATATCTCCTGATATGAGTCAGTAAACAGGAAGAATGATAATAACAGAATATCAGCGACTTTAAATTGTAACTTTTGTAAACAGTACTTCAATCCAGGCATTGGAAGTAAAACTGATGATAGAAAGAATACTGGAAATAAACATTTTTAATATTTGTAGCATTTACCTCAGAACATGAAACACCTGGAATGAGGTCAGAATCTTATCATTGACTGTTGAAAATTAGTTTAACTGGAAGCTTCCTGAGTCAAACAGTTGACCATTACACAAACGAAGAGAAAAAGACAACAATTTTGGTAACATTAGACCTATTGGCATACATGTGTTCAGTTCTCTAAGAAAAATAATTTAATAAATAAAATATAATATGAGAAAATCGTCTTGAACATATTGAAGCAGAATCATAAAATTTAGATACAACAATATGTATATTTAATGCTGAATATCAATGACTATTCAGTTACATATTCATATATCTATCAGATAATGTAAACATATTTGTTTATATTTCTATATACTCAATACATATTTTACCTTATTATATTACTTAAAGTTTTGTATTTCACTTACCTGTTTTGATATAATTAGTAGAAGAGACGATTACATTGTTAAATTACTAAATTTTGGTGCCATAGTCTTAGAGAATAAAATTCAATATTGAATAATATTTTGTGGTTTGACAAAAATAGTTATTTTACTTTTTTCCTTATTCAATGTTTTAATATTATAATTATATATTCAACAGTTGTCTTAGACCATGACATAAGGTGTGTTTGGGCAGAATGTTACTGAACAGTAAAAAGTTTAGTAGACTTCTGCAATTATTGAAATTTTCAAATGGCAGCTAGATCAGGATACTTCTATGGCAGCACAATCAATACCAGTATTTTTAGATTACTTTTATTTTTAGCCACATTTAATGCTAGTTGATATAGGAACCATATTTTGAATCTTAAAAAAAAAATTAAAAAAAGGAGCTGTTTATTTCTTCATTTCTCATGTTCCAGAGTTAACCCATAAACTAGGAAGTTTTGCCCCTTCAGAATTATTGGTTGAATCCTCCCCTCTTTGACCTCATTTCCCCAACCCCACAATGACTAAGATCTGAGGATAGAATTGTTCTATTTTCGCCTGGTTTTTCCTTTCTCCTACACTTTTGAGGGTAAAACTCTGAACAGGGAATTAAGGCTTGCTCATTGATTACCATTTTCTGTCCTGTTTCTCAAAAATTTTTACACTCTTTGAATACAATGAAGATGTTGATTCCCCTACAGAACTGTGTAGAAAGTGACTACAGAGCTTGGGGACCAACTAAAAACTAACATTTGAATAACATGAACTGTGAGATTAAGAATCCAGTCTGTAATATGAAAACTCAAAACAGAGCTTAATAAAACACAAATAACAAACAAAAACATTCAAAGGTACAATGTCTGCTGTTAGTTTCTCCCATGTAAGATTACTGAAGAGTCACAAAACTAGTTTGAGTTTAAAACTGTTCCACGGTAAAATTATTGTCTCATATACTTGCATAATTTACAACCTTTACATATTTTGGGCACATAATTCAAGAAACGTATTCAGCCAGAGGCTAGTTTCTTTTTTAAAGAGTGTTTCCTTATTTTGGTCATTCTTTGAAATCATTCAAAGCATGACTTTGTTACCATAATAGCAGTAATACACAGTAGGGTGCCACTGGTGTCCCTGCAAAGAGAAAAGTATGCTTACCACAGATGGCTGAAGCCCTAGGGATCCTGAACCCAAGCCTGCAGGAGGTGACCTAAGGGCACAGTGCCACAGAGGTCATTTGGTACCTGTGAAGCTTGTGACAGCAGGGATAGATTTGCAAGTGAGAATTCCAAGAATAATTGCTCTTTCTGGTTCTGTTGGAATGTATACATAACTTTAAAAAGCTATAAATTTGTCACTGAAAGCATTGTAAAGAAGAGGATATTGAGGCCCCAGAGACAAGACCTAAAGACATGTAACTGCATGAACTGCCTTCTCAGGATACTCTATACTGTCCAGTATTCCTATACTATTGCCTATGCTCTATATTTTATAAAACTGTGAAACTAAGATTGACTCTATTTTTTTTAAAAAAATACTAGCTCTATAAAGATGACCATAATAAAATTTAAACATTATCTTATGACATATATCACTCAAATCGAGGTTGCCATTGTATACCAACATCTCTTCTTTCCTTCCTCTGAAATGGTACGATTCAGTTTCAAAGGATATCCTTCATGGATTTTCAGAATAAAAGATGAGACAAGAGGAAAAATAGAGAAAAAAAGGAAAAATTAAAAACCAAGCACTTCATTGATGATTAGATATTATAAAGTGAAGTAGGTTATTTTCTTAAATTTTCTGTAAAAGCTGTGAAAATGTATGTCATTGATTGGTTTTGATTGTTCGGAAAAATCTCTTTGTTGCTGAATTGTACTTAGTATCATTTTAAGATCTTTCTGATGGGGTTACCTCTACTGCTAATTGAATATGATTTGGAAGAATATGATTGTTTTTAAATTGCAAGGGGAATTTTTCTGCATTGTAAGATATTCTTTCTTCCATATTTTTAAATGTATTTTTTTTGACATTGGCAAACAATGGGCTATTGCTATTAAAGGTCAATATTAATATTATCCCAATAAGTATAAACAAACAACTCTAATTTAACTATAAAATTTGCAAGTTATCTATAACTATAATTTTATTGAAAATTAAAATTCAAAACATTTGTGTCTTCCAATGGCAACACTTAGAAACCTTTTTTATAATATAAATATTGGTTTAGTAGCCTACAAAAAGTACATTCTCATTTTAAAATATTTTAGCAAGCCACACATTTTTTTTACTTAGTATTGGATGTTTTATTTTGCATTTTACAGTATCTGCTTCCCCCATATTGATCATCAAGGCCTTATGGTGAGATAATGAAAACTTATCACACGAATTAGGTATACTGAAATACAATGGATAATTTGGAAGCAAGTCTCTATAGAACCAAAAACACTTTATAAAATACATATTCTAGTACACATGAATTTTAGATGTTAAAAGGCATTTTTAAAAACAAAGATACAAAAAATTTACCACTGTCAAGCCTGGCAGAACAACACTGACAGCAAGCTGGAAATAGCTCCAAAGGCCACGTGTGATTTGAGGGAAGAGGATTACTGGCAAGACCTTCACTTAAATAATTTATTAATAAGATTCTCTTTTTAAAAAAAAAAAGATGAAAAATGAACTACCAAGTGAACTTCTCAAATTTTATAGTTATGCTTGTTAAAAGCTTGATTTAAAGAGTTGAGAATTAGTAAAAGGAAAAAAATAGCATGGTCTTAGTGAAGTGACCAGTGCTCGACACCACGTGCACTGAAGAGGAATATGCTTATAAAAGGTATGTAAAGAATCTCAATGCCAAAAATAACTCCAAGTGTTCTCAGTTAGGGAACTGAATTAAAAAGCAAATGCCCTCAATTAGTTTTAAATTTTCAAAATGGCATAATAATTATCTTCACACATCCATTGCAGGGCTTATTAAAATTAATCATACTGATATTTCTACTTTAAATATAATCTGTACGCGATTTAGGGGTATCTCTGCAGACAGGATCTTAGAGGCCACTGAACATAATAGCAAGCCTGGGGCTCACACCCGTAACTCAGGAAGCTGAGGCAGGAATCCCAAAATTTAAAGGCTAGGGCAGGAAAGTTTGAAGCCCGCCTAGGATACACAGCTCGACTCTGTCTTGAACGAAAAAGTAAAAAAGGACAGAACAGAATGAAAATGAAAACAAACAAAAGAACCCTGAGCATGGCGGCACATGGAATTAGCATCAGCACGCAAGAGGTAGAGGTGGGAAGATACCTGTGAGTTTAAGGCTAGCCTGGTCTATACAGATTTCCAGGCTACCTGGGGCTATACTGTAAGACCCTGGCTTTTTTTTTTTTTAAGTAGATAATTTTATTGGGCAGTAGTTAAAACAATGATTTTTAAGGTGCCTAAGGTCACAAATTTAGTATTTTGCCTCAGATCAGGTACCAGAAAGTGAGCAAAAGATCTTAATTGTCTCTTCACTTATTTATTCACTGGCTCACTCACAAAGTGCTGCTAGCTCTGCTGGCCTCTATGGTTTTTGCTTCATTTTTCTGAGAACACTTGTGAAGAGTGAGAGCCTCTAAGCCTCCAGAATTGAGATCCTGGGAGAGTAACAGAGTAATCTGTAACTTACTCCCAAGCTTGAGTGCCTTATCAAGTCCCTTTATTGATACAATGTGGGCCTTAAATAAAACTTAGGTGCTCTGTATATTCTAATATTTTTATTATACCCATGAGAAGGATTAATGAGATATCTTGACTTAAAAATCATCTTGCATCTCAGAGTACCCCTCTTGCTAGTCTATACTACTGTCTAGAGAGAGCAGTTGGGAGCCTCAAGGCACTTCATAGAAGAGATGAGCTAAGTTCACTGACTTTATGTTTTAAATAGGTGATAAAGGACAGAAATACAATTGCTCACAATGTACCCCAAGAGTATGATTTTGGCTTTTTATTTTATTTTTTAATTTTAATTTTATTTTTTTATTGGATCATGAGCAACATGCCAGTGAATACACAGTTTAAAAAAAAAAAAAGACAATCCTTCTCTCACTCCCTTCCGCTCCCTCTATCCTTCCCTTCTTTTCTCTCTCCCTCTCTGTTCTGGCTGGTTCTGTGTGTCAACTTGACACAGGCTGGAGTTATCACAGAGAAAGGAGCTTCAGTTGGGGAAATGCCTCCATGAGATCCAGCTGTGGGGCATTTTCTCAATTAGTGATCAATGGGGAAGGGCCCCTTGTGGGTGGTACCATCTCTGGGCTGATATATTCTTGGGTTCTATAAGAGAGCAGGCTGAGCAAGCCAGGGGAAGCAAGCCAGTATGGAACATCCCTCCATGGCCTCTGCATTAGCTCCTGCTTCCTGACCTGCTTGAGTTCCAGTCCTGACTTCCTTTAGTGATGAACAGCTGTGTGGAAGTGTAAACTCAATAAACCCTTTCCTCCCCAACTTGCTTCTTGGTCATGATGTTTGTGCAGGAATAGAAACCCTAACTAAGACACTCAGCAAGCACTAATTGCCAATAGTCTGTTTGGAAGGGGTAGGCTCTCAGGAGCCCCTCCCCCATCCATAATAGAATGCAGATGTCCTCCTCCTTGTGCAGCTGTGACTTCCTGAGTGCAGAGGTCATGCCTTGTCCAGATGTTCCTTCAGAGCTCCTCCTTATCTCCTAGTTCATAGTCTTTCCGTTCTTTCTCACAAAATGTCCCCTGAAGCATTAGGGGGTAATGTAGAGTTTTCATTTAAGATAGAACACTTGAGTCACTCTCAGAACTCCAAAAGTATATATCTCTTCATTAACTACCACTCTTGGCACAAAGAAGATACTCTGATGAAAAATGGAACAAATCCACAAGTAAACATAACTCTGTAGAAGGCAATTTGACAACATGCCTATTTAGCAAAATAGAGTAGGATATATAATATCAGTATTAGGCCCCCAACCCCAGGACAAGGGTGATGGCTCAAAGGATAAAGTTCTGGCTGTACATGCATGAGGACAAGTATTTTTGGGTGTCTGGCATCCATGTAAAAAGTCACACAGAGATGGCAACATCTGGACTCCCAGAACTTGAGAAGAAGAGACTGGTATCCCAGGGCATCCCAGATAGCTTGACTAGCCAGAATCAGTGAGCCCCAGGTTCAGCAAGAGATTGCTACAATAGCATGAAGAGCCATCAAGGAAGACACCCAGTGTCAAATACAGACCACCATCTGCACCAACTACCCAAACACACAAAGATACATGCAAAATGGGTATGGCAGCTCAAACTTACAATTTTATCATTTGGGAAGCTGGCCAAGAGCCTCAGTAATGAGAGCATCTCCTGTGCCACAAAGTGAATTCCAGACCAGCCGGGGTTAATGGCACACCATTAACACTAAATCAAATACCAAAATCCAAATCAACTGCCAGGGGCACACAATTATATACAGGTCACTTTACTCTGGTCATGTGTGCCTTACCTGCAACTGGGAATATTGTTCCCAGTTCCTTACCACCTTACTTCCCAACTGGGAAGATCCTGTTTTAATTCTTAAAAGTACAGCTAGAACCCATGTGAGTAAACAAGCATGAGATCCTCAAAACCATACAGCCAGTGCTTGAGAGGACATGATTAAGCAGAGACTGTGGAGCAAATTCACATGAGCACCAATTACAGCTGAAAGCACCATGACTAGAAGGTTAGTTTCATAGTAAGAAGAGGTGATTTGGTTGTAGAGTGAAAGGCAGGGAAAGAATTCCGAGTACAGGAAGAATGTGTCTAGTTCAGATTTCTCTGTCTCTATGGACAGCTGCCTCTTGTTTTGTCAGTGCTGAGGATCAAATCGAGGATGATTATTGCACCCTTGAAAGTATTTGTAAGACATGAAATTCTATAGCACTGTACTTCTGCTGTTATAATCCCTGCAGCTGTCAACTTTACACACACCTAGTCACCTGGAATGAGGAAGTATCAGTCAAAGAATTGCTGTCATCTGACTGTCCTGGAGGTATGTCTGTGAGACATCCTGACTGCTAATTGTTGTAGAAGGGTCAAGATACTGTTGCCTACACCATCCCTGAACAGGTGGGTCTACAGCATAGAAGAAACTAACTGAATACAAGATGGGAAACAAACCAAAAACCTGTTTGTTCTCTCAGTCTCTGCTTTAGTTCCTGCCCTTAGCTCCTGCCCTGGCTTCCCTCTGTGATAAATGTTGAACTGTAAGCTGAAATAAACACACTTCTCACAAGAGCTTTTGCTCATTAGTAACAGGGAAGCAATCTAGGCCATCTGTCCAAACACACACTAAATCAATATAGAAAAAATATTTAAATAACAGCCAGTAGTGGTGATATTGGAGATGCTTTTAATACCAGCACTAGAGAGGCAGAGACAGAGGCAGAGGAAAAAGGATCTCTATGAGTTCGAGGGCAGCTTGGTCTAAAGGGTGAATTCCAGGGTAGCCAGGGGTATTACACAGAGAGACCTAATCATGAAAACCAAACAAAAACCGAAAGATTTAAATAACCAGTTGTACAGAGCCATTTTGGGGTATCTGGCCACATGGCAGGAACTTGACATTGGTCAAGGTGAACTCCTCTCCCAGCCTTTGAGCAGGGATTCCTGTGCTATTCACAATCCTGCCCCACCTGGGGAGGAGTGCTCAGAGTGAAGATGAAGTTCCGGCAGACTTACAAATTCCTGAATTAAGCAGGTTACCCGCCCAGCTTCCTGAGCAGTGGAACCAACACCCAAAGAAGCCATGCAGGACTCTGGGAGGAGGGGCTCCCCCAAAATTGTTAAATTGTCTGAGCTCCATTAAACTTCGGCCTTGATTGGTAAACTATCGTCTTGGCTCTCCTTCTTTTCGCCCTTCCCCATCCATCCCTCAGCTTCCGTTTCCAGGTACCCAGTTCGCAGTAGTTGCAGGCAGCTACAACCAGTCACTATACAAAAATAAAGAATTTAACCTCATTATGTCATGACTTCAACCCTTACACTGATTTGTTTCTTAAAAAAAAATTAGAATATCATTCAAAGTGAATATGCACAGTAAACAGAAAATGTTCTGCGCAGTGTTGGAGACATATTAACTACTTACTTATCTGTTGCTTATAGTGGCAGACAAAATTTTGACACACAATCAACTTTTGAAAGTGCAAAGCACCTGGTAGGAAGTTTCAAATGTCTAGAAAAGTAGCTCAGAGCTCTGGTCCACTCACCAAATAAAACAAAATAACAAAACATACAAATAAACAAAAAACAAAACAAAACAAAACAAAAACACCACTCAGTACATCTAGGAAGCAACTTCCAAAAGCACTGAAATTATCTCATTTTACCCATAAGAACAATTTAAAATACCCAAAGTGCTAAGACTTCATTAGCAGTACTTTACATAAAAGTTTTCATTTTAAATATATGATTACTCAAATACCCTAAGCTGTATGGTATTCCCAATAACAATAAGATACAAATATTTCAAATCTAATAACTTTAAAATGATATGGATGTCTCCCCTTCTGTTCCTCCTCCACTGCCACCACCTGCCCCATTAGTTCTGCTGTAGTAGACCCCTGCCAGTTCTGCTACAGGGAAAACCCCATCTCCTGATATTGTCTAGAGAACCAGCAGCACACCGGGAATTTGAGAACCAGCAGCATGCAGGGCATTCAAACCTTGTCAGGTCTGCTACAGGGAAGATCTCATCTCCTGATACTTCCTTGAAAACCAGCCATATGCAGGGCATTGAAGAGAAAGGGAACCCCAGTAGTACAGATGCATAGGCTTGCAGGATAGAGAAGCCACAGAGACAGCAAAACCAGCAAACACCAGAAATAACTAGATGACCAAAAGCAAACACAAGATCATTACCAACAGAAACCAAGGAGAAATGGCGCCAGCAGAACACAGTTCTCCCACAACAAGAAATCCTGGATACCCTATCAAGTTGGAAAAGCAAGAGCTAGATTTAAAAATCACATCGCATGATGCTGATAGAGGACTTCAAGAAGGACACAAATAACTCCCTTAATGAAATACAGGATAACATGGGTCAACAGGTAGAAGCCCTTAAAGAAAAAACATAAAAATCTCATAGGAAAATATGGAAGAACATGGGTCAACAGGCAGAAGCCCTTAAAGAGGAAACACAAAAATCCCTTAAAGAATTTCAGGAAAACACAAACAAGCAAGTGAAGGAGCTGAACAAAACCATCCAGGATCTAAAATGGAAGTAGAAACAATAAAGAAATCACAAAGGGAGACAGACATCTTTGGAGTTACAAAACCTTGGAAAAAATTCAGGAGTCATAGATGCAAGTATCAACAACAGAATACAAGAGATAGAAGAAAGAATATCAGATGCTGAAGATTCCATAGAAAATATTGACTCAACAGTTGTCATAGAAAATGCAAAATGCAAACAGCTTGTAACACAAAACATCCAGGAAATCCAGGACACAATGTGTATACCAAACCTAAGGATTATAGGTATAGAAGAGTGTGAGGATTTACATCTTAAAGGGTGAGTAAATATCTTCAACAAAATTATAGAAGAAAACTTCCCTAATCTAAAGAAAGAGATGCCACTGAACATAAAAGAAGCCTACAGAACTCCTAACAGACTGGACCAGAACAGAAATTCCTCCTGTCTCATAATAATCAAGACACCAAATGCACTAAGCAAAGAAAGAATATTAAAAGCAGTAAGAGAAAAAGGTCAAGTAGCATATGAAGGCAGACCTATCAGAATTACACCAGCCTTCACACCAGAAACTATGAAAGCTAGAAGATCGTGTTCAGATGTTATACAGACCCCAATAGAACATAAATGTCAGCCCAGACTACTATACCCAGCAAAACTCTCAATTACTATAGTGGAGAAAACAAGACATTCTATAACAAAAACAAATGTATACAATATCTTTCCACAAATCCAGTTTACAAAGGATAATTGGTAGAAAATACCAATACAATGTAGGAAACCACACTCAAGAAAAAGCAATAAAGTAATCTTTTAACAAACCCACAAGAATATAGTGGCACACACAGAATTTTACCTTTAACAAAGAATATATCAGTAAGCAACAATCACTTTTCCTTAATATCTCTTAACATCACTGGTCTCAATTTCCCAAGAAAAAAGACATAGACTAACAGAATGGATATGTAAATAGGACCCAACACTTTGCTACATACAAGAAACCCACCTCAGTGACAAAGGCAGTCACTACTTCAGTATCAAAGGTTCGAAAACAATTTTCCAAAAAAATGGTCCCAAGAAATAAGTTGGAGTGGCCATTCTTATATTTGATAAAATTGACTTTCAACCAAAAGTTGTCAAAAAAGATAAGGAGGGATACTTCACACTGGTCAAAGGAAAAGTCTACCAAGTTGAACCCTCAATACTGAACATCTAGGCTCCAAATGCAAGGGCACCAACATTCATAAAAGAAACTTTACTAAAGCTCAAAGACACATTGCACCTCACACAATAATAGTGGGAGACATCAACACTCTCTCAACAATGGACAAATCATGGAAACAGAAACTAAACATAGACACAGTGAAGCTAACTGAACTTATGGACCAAATGTATCTAACAGATATTTATAGAACATTCCATCCTAAAGCAAAAGAATATACCTTCTTCTCAGCACTTCATGGTACCTTCTCTAAAATTGACCATATAATTGCTCATAAAACATTCATCAACAGATACAGAAATATTGAAATTATTCCATGTACCTTTTCAGATCACCAGGACCTAAGACTGGTCTTAAGTTCAAACAAAAACAATGAAAAACACACATACATGTGGACTTTGAACAATTCTCTACTCAATGATAGCTTAGTCAAAGAAGAAATAAAGAAATTAGAGACTTTTTAGAATTTAATGAAAATGAAGACACATCATACTAAAACTTATGGGGCACAATGACATCAGTGCTAAGAGGAAAATCATAGCTCTAAGTTCCTCCAAAAGGAAAATGGAGAGAGCTTACACTAGCAGCTTGACAGTGCACCTGAAAACTCTAGAACAAAAGAAGCAAATATACCAAAGAGGAATAGATGGCAGGAAATAATCAAACTCAGGAAAACTCAGGGCCAAAATCAACCAAACAGAGACAGAAAATAAAACAAACAAACAAACAAAACTATACAAAGAATCAACAAAAACAGGAGCTGGTTCTTTGAGAAAATCAACAAGACAGGGAAACTCTTAGCCAGACTAACCAGAGGGCACAGAGGCACTACCAAAATTAATAAAATCAGAAATGAAAAGGGAGACATAACAACAGAAAATTAAAACAAAATTAATGTAGAAATTAAAAAAAATCAGATGCTACTATAAGAGCTTATACTCAACAAAATTTGAAAATCTGGATGAAATGGACAACTTTCTAGATACATACTAGGTGCCAACATTAAAACATGATCAGATAAACCATCTAAAGAGTCCCATAAGTCCTGAGGAAATAGAAGCAGTTGTTAATAGTCTCCCAACAAAATAAAAGCCTAGGACCAGATGGGTTTAGTGGGGAAATCAATCAGATGTTCAAAGAAGAGCTAATACTGATACTCTTCAAACTATTTCACAAAATAGAAACTCAAGGAACACTACCCAACTAATTCTTTGAAGCCACAACAAAGCTTATACCCAAACCAAAGACCAAACAAGGAAAGAGAACTTCAGTCCAATCTCCCTTATGAACATCGATGCAAAAACACTCAACAAATTTCTGGCAAACTGAATCCAAGAATGCATCAAAACAATAATTCACCACCATAAAGTAGGCTTCATCCCAGGTTCAATATATGGAAATCCATCAATGTAATCCACTCCATAAACAAACTCAAAGAAAAAAAAACACATGGTCATTTCACTAGATGCTGAAAAAGCTTTTGACAAAATTCATCATCCCTTCATGATAAAAGCCTTGGAGAGTTTGGGAATCCAAGGCCCATACATCATCATAGTGAAAGCAATATACAGCAAACTGGTAGCTGATATCAATTTAAATGGAGAGAAACTTTAAGCAATCCAACTAAAATGGGGGACCAGACAAGGCTGTGCACTCTCTCCCTATCTATTCAATATAGTTCTGGATGTCATAGCCAGAGCAATCAGACAACTAAAGAAGGTCAAAGGTATTGATATTGGAAAGGAAGAAGTCAAATTATCACTATTTGCAGATGATATGATCTTATATTTAAGCGACCTCAAAATTTCCACCAGAGAACTTTTAAAGCTGATAAACAACTTCAGCAAAGTGGCTGGATAAAAAATTAACTCAAACAAATGAGTAGCTTTCCTCTACTCAAGCTCATAATACTCATGATACAACTCAAAGATCACATGAAGCTCATGAAGGAAGAGCAAAGTGTGGATACTTTGTTCCTTATTGGAAAGTGGATCAAAACACCCATGGCTCACAGCCAACCAATAAAATGAGAATAGGATACCCAACGGAGCAGCTAGAGAGAGGACCCAAGGAGATGACAGAGGTTTGCAGCTCTGCTGGAGAAACAATATTATGTACCAACCAGTACATCCAGAGCGACCAGGGACTAAACTGTGAACCAAAGAGTACACGTGGATGGTCCCATAGCTCCTGCTGAATATGTAGGAGATCACCATTTCAGATATTAATGAGAGTAGAGGCCATTGGCCTTGTGAAGGCTCCATTGCCCAGAATAGGGGAATGCAAGTCAGAAAATTGGAGGTGGGGGGAAGAGGGTGAGCAGGGGGATGGGGCATGGGTGAAGGGGTTTTGGGTGGGGTAATGTGGATAACGGTTAACATTTGATATGTAAACAAAGCAAATAGCTAATAAAAATGAAGAAAAAGAAATCAGCATCTGAATACAAAGACCACCTTTACATGGCATGCAAGATTATCCTAGAACATCATGGAAGACTATGGAACATGAGTTAAATACAAAAACCTGCTCTCCAGAGCTGCTTTTTTTGAACATTAAGATAACTGAATATTATTTTTGGAGGGAGGAAGTGTATAAAGATAGAATAGAATATTCTACACATAAGGAAACATTCTAATTAAGATACTTTAAAAGCTATTGTAGATGTTTATTTAATACTAGAAATGTACTTGGCTATCATGAAGTATTTCTCTTCATCACAAAATAGTAAGGATTTACACAGTGCAAGGAGAAAAAAAAATACAAAAAATATTTTTGACCTGGGTACTACTTCTTCTAAAAAGGGTCTTCAAAGCCTTGAGTAGAATTATAGTACTCAGTAATGAAATGCTTGAGTTCTTCAACACAGCTCTCACTGATTTCATGTAGATTTTGCTTCAGTGCAAACAGGATAGACTTTTCTAGCCAGGGATCTTTTTAAATCAGCATTTTCACCACCATCCTGTGTAAGACCCGAAAGAAAAACAGGGGTGCCCCAGCGCCCCACACCTAGGAATGTGACACCCAAAACACTCACAAGAAACGGTCTTGATGCAACAGCAAGAGGATTTTTATTCCAGAGGCTCTGGGGTTCACAAACATACGCCACACAGGGTAGAGGATTGTGAACCCTGAGTGCAGAATCGGGGCAGCTGTTGTAGGTTTACAACAAAACACACCTAACACAAACCAATCATCTCTTAGCATTGAGAGCCCTTGCAGTGTGAGCCAATTGATTTGTACCACTCCATAGCCTCTAAGCCAATCAGTTTAAATTATCCAACCCCATACTCTGAGAACCAATCAGTCTCCTATAGAAGCCAGATAGAAACTAGTTAGCTCATTTCCGCTTATGTGGCCAGGGTCACGCACAGGGTCACGCACACATTTCCTGTTATGCATTTCCTGTTATGGGGCCAGGATTACGTATTCAAAGACCCCCCAACTAGTACTAGGCGCTTGGGGACCTGCCAAGGTACGAGCACCTGCCAGGCATGAGTCTCGCAGCCTGTGCAGTAATCCTGCTTGGCCTAGCTACGCTCACCCTTGCCCCAGCTGCTCCACGGAGGCGAGAAGGGAAAGGATGCTGGGGACCTTTCCAGGCCTGCGGCTCGCAGTTGGACCCTGCAGGCAGGTGTGACGTGTGCACTCTTGTGTGGGCTCAAGGAATGTGACCATTCACCTAATTTCTAGCAAAGAGCTTGCTTTTTTGGGGTCATTTAAGAGTTAGGTATGGGGGATTCTTAACCTGTAATTCTCATCCTTTCATTTCCCACTTCTTGTCTTATTAATATATCTAATCTTCGAACTAGGAGAATTAAAGGTCAGCCTCCTCTTGACTCGGAGGGCTCTTGTACTGCTGCCTAAGTACCATAATCTGGACCACGCTCACCTGTTCCCTGATGAAGGCAACTAACCTATTAATTATATAAGGTCTAACTGTAAGCAACAGGAGCAGTATCATTAGGGGTCCTATCAAGGCAGAAAACAGGGTGGTCAAGAGTACAAGATAAGGGCCTTTCCACTGAGTATTAAGGTTTCCTGAGTGGTGGCACCTAACTCAGACCATATCTCTGACTTGGAAGCAATGTGGGACTTGCTGATCTCCTTCTCCTGAGTAGGCCTCCCAGACCTTGATGCCTCATCCACTGGAGCGCCTTGAGCCTAGAGAACAAAGGCTGGGAAAGCATATAGAGGCAGTTTATACCAGTAGAGGGTGCCAGCCATAGAGCAATTTATAGAGGTCAGTCCAAACCGTCCAGGGGTGTTCCCAACCCTGAAGAGCACAAAGGGTAGGAGAGCTATCCAATTATTAACTCCAGTCTCTGTGGTCAATTTGGTGAGGGCCTCTTTCATTAGGGTTCCAGCAATTGTTCCTGAAGCCTTCTTTCACAGATCCAGTAACCTGTCTGGAAGCAGTGAGGAGTCTCTGACATGCTTGGAACATTAAGGCAGACAGTTTGAGCCAAATCTCATGTTGTGGTACACCTCCTGGGAGGACCCAGTGAATAAGAAAGGAGTTGGGATAGCAAAGAGGATCTCCAGGGGGTCAGGCTAAAATGGCAGGGACTATTCAGAAACAAGGGGAGAGGCACCATCCAACCTAATCCAGTCTCCAAGGTCAATTTAGTTAAGGTCTCTCATAGGGTTTTGTTTATTTTCTCTAGCTGTCTTGAGCCCTGGGGACAGTATATCCAATAATGTTTCCAATAGTTCCCAATATCTCTGTCAATTTCTGACTTACCTTAGAAACAAAAACAGAACCATTGTCTTATCCAATTACCTTGGGCAAACTGAAACTCAGGAAAATTTCTTCTAACCCTGGCAGCTGTTTCCTGCTTGCTGGGGAAAGTCTCAACCCATCTAGAAAAAATATCTACAAATGCTAGAAGATATTCATGACCATATTTTCCTGCCTTAGCTTTTATAAAACCTCTATATACTCTAGGCTGTTCTCTTCTAGGTTTTTTGCCCTGTTTACTCTTTGCTGCATAAGCATTCACTTGCTGGCATACCTTACACTGTTCTATTAATCCCTTAAATGAGTTCATCTGTGCATTTGGCCTAGTGAGTCCTTGGCTTACTTTCTGGGGAGTATAATTCTCCCTTCTTTTGTGCACATTCCCTTGGTAATAGTTGGTCATATGGCTAGCAATCTCAGTCCATTTTTCTTCAGCATATTTTAAGTGAGGCTATCTCTTTAATTTTGTCCCATTTCTCAGTGGGTGTCTCTTTCAGACCTATAACCAGTATAGGCTCCTGTATATCCATTCTTGGAGCCATTTGCTCTGCCTGGCTATTGCCCACTGAGTCCTTTCCCTTTTGATGTCCTGGGCAGTGGGTAATACTTATGGTTGCTGGCTTCATTAGGGCATCTAAGAGGTCCAAGATTTCCTGTTGGTTTTGTCTGTGAGAAGTCCTCTTGGCATAAACACCTTTGGACACGGGCTGTGGCAAAGGCATACCTGTTATCCATGTGGATGTTGATTTTCTTGCTGTCTCCAAGTTCCAAGGTCTTGGTAAGGGCAATTAGCTCCACTTTCTGTGTTGGCATGAAAGGGGGTCAAGATTCTTCTACCCAGATGCCATTTGTGCTGTCCACCATAACAGCACCTGCTTGTCTCTGTCCTTCATGGAGAAAATTGCCCCTGTCTATAGCAACTTTCAGCAGGTGTCAGTCTCTCTTTTTGGGCCAGTTGCTGCAGCCCATTGGACAGGAAGTATATCTGTCCCCCAGCCATTTTGGAGAGTATGCCTTGCTCCAACAGAGAGGATAGGAACATCCTGCGGTGACCGTAAATGAATGGGTTACCCATCCCATCCCTAGGTCCATAGTTCTTTGGGTAGCCCATGAACACATTTTGTGCCAATGGCTTCTTGGACCCAAGATCTTGGAAACAGGGCCATTGGGTTGGAAGACCAAATGTTAAGCCCCTGTGTCCATGAAGAACTGAGTGGGTTTCTCTTTCCTTGTCACAGTTATCCAAGGTTGGGGGAGGTGGTCAGAACACCCATCTCCCCTAGTCATTGTCTTCACTCAGGGATAAACCTTTGCCATTTAGGGGCACTTCTCCCAAGACATGGGAGTTTCTGCTCCCAGCTTGTTTGTGCACACTTTGGCCCAGTGGCTTCTCTCCATATAGTAGGCATATTGATCCCTTTCTGTCTTTTAGCCAGGATTTTCCATAGCTTCCTTCTCTGTCATTCTCTTCTTTCTTTTTCCCCTCTGTCTCCCTGTCTCAGCAAACTGCACTAAATCTCTCCACAAACTTTCTAAACAACCTGCACCTAATCCCTCTATATACTTTCTCAGCAAACTACATTAAAGTCCCTCTAGTCTGGGGTCATAGGGTGTATAGCTGAATGCTTCTATGAGATGCTCTAGAAAGGCTGCCAGTGACTCATCTGGTCCCTGCTTAACCTCACATATTCAAATTTGCAGGCTGCCATGCCCTTGAGGCCTGCCAATGGAATCTGGTGTTGGTCCTTCAGGTGCCTCTTACCTTTCGTCTGAGTGGGTATTCTTTTCTGGCTTCCTGTATTACAAATAAAACAGTCTCAAAGAGATTAATCAGACTTTTGGGAAATATGTCCTTGGTGAGAGAGCCACCATGGAATCAGGATAGGTGGTCTCAGGTCTTCTCCTGCTCCACTCTGTGGTCCTCTCTAAATGTAAATTGAGCATACTATTATCATTTTGTAAATTATAAACTATAAGATGCACCTAACATCCAACCTATCATCTCTGTCAAACAGAACCTTTGTCATCTGTACTATCTTAAAAGACTGTAAGAATTAACAACCAACTCATATCTTGGCTATAAATTTTATGTCATCTGAAGATTTATTTAAATCTATATCAGCTTTTTCAAGCATATGAGACTAACAGTCTTCAACCCCATCAGAAATCCAAGAGTGACCAATATTAACTGAAAATATATAGACAGCTTAACACAGCTTCTAAGACTTAGCCAAATGATAGAGACTGCTGAACACCTGAACAGTTTATACTTTAAAATGTTGGAACATCAGTCTTCAGCCTTCTGGCACAAGAATATCTGAGAGACTTAAAGAATCAGGAATTATTAAGCCATATAATAATCTACGGACACATTAAGTTTGTCTGTAGATGAAGAGAGGCAATCTTTGCCTTGTGGCTCTCTCTTTTGCCATAACAGAAGCAACTCCATGCATGCTCCTTTAAGAAAGGGAAGCTGCCAGGAGCAGACTAGCTTTACAACAAAAATAAATGACATTAAACATCATATTCACATACCAAATGATATCTGACAAGAAGAAAGGAATGGAGACTAGTGCTGGAAAGGATCAAAGCATCAGTGTAGGGGAATACCAGAACAGGGAAGTGGGAAGGGGTGGATGAGGGAGCAGGGGGAGGGGAAAAGGGCATGTGGGACCTTAGGGGGGGTGGGAAAACAAAAAAGGGAAATGAAATGTAAATATGGAATATATCCAATAAAAAAAAACATTATATTCCATGGACTTCTGACAGTTTTAAAAACCAACTATCTATGTAAAGTAATATGGATTGTTGTCTGTTAAACTATCTTCAGCTATTTCTGATTAAAACATAGAAAACATTCTAATAATAAACTCAGAGCCTTATATTTTTATTTGGCCCTAAACTCACAGGCTTAAACATCTCAGATCTATAATAATAACAGCAAAGGACTGGATGTATATCCTGTACTTTTACATTTTTAGTATTTATACCAATGAAAATCTTGATTTTTGTATCAAAATAAAATCTGTATCAAATAAGAATTCATGCCTTGAACATAATAACAATTTCTGTAATATAAATCTCAAAACAAGATTTTAGTATCACCAAAACAGATTTTTCGCTTAATATTTTAGAATCTAGTCTTTTGGACGTCTCCCTTATTTTGACCTCTTTCCCAGAGGAACAATATAACCATAAAGTTTAACATCATATCTATTATAATAATCTCAACAATTTAAAACAAATGAAATAAGCCATCTGTACCAACTTAAACCCAGAATTCCCATATCCACCACCTTGAGTGTCTTAAAACTTATTTTTTCCACCAGGGGGCCTCAGAGCTAAACTATTTCATCTCTTTTTTGTTCTAACATGGTGGGCTTGAGTCACGTGACCGGATTTTGGCGCCACAGAGAGAGTTACTTTTCAGTCGGTCTGAAGTCCTAACAAAATCATCAGTCATCAAACTCTGAGAACACAGAACAAGATACAAAACAACACAGAGAAAAACAATCACCACATAGACACCCTGACCCTGCTACTTTCAGGCCTCTAGATTCAAGAACACAGAGCAAGGAAAATCACTATACAATTTGCCTCTAGAGGAGCCCAGTTTCAGATACTAAATGTTCCTGCCCATTGCAGGAACCAAATAGCAAAACATGGCTCTGCCATTAAGTTCTTGCATTTACAGAGAAGAGCCTTACCCGGCCTTCTCCAGGGTCCTCCAGACCCCCGTGGTTTTGACTGCCAGTTTAACTCTCCGCACCAGACAGGCTCAGTAGACAAAGGCACACAAGACACAAAATATAAAACAGAAATCAACAGATCCAAGCCCTTGCGACCTGTCCATGTCTCCCACAAGCAGGCGAAAGAATCAGATGGCTGCAGAGGGAGAAGCTTCCACTTTCACAACAGACCGTGGTCCTCTTGACTGGCACCAGGAGTCTTCCAGGTGTCTCTGACACTCCTTACCTCCCAGAGTGTCCTCCAGGGCTTCAGCTTGTGGCTTTCTCTAGTACGTCTACTAACCATGGCCCTCTGGCCCTCACAGTCCAAGAGGACAGCTGCATACCAAAAAGAGTGATCATCAGGTTCAGATTCAGAAAACAGCAGGACAAACACTCAGGACAGTCAGAACAAAGACACAGGCCAGAACACACACATTCAGTGGGGATCCCCTTTACCTCCAAATCAGTTCTTGGGTGTGAGGAGTGTTCACACTTCCCGGCCAATGCACCAAATGTAAGACCCAAAAGAAAAATGGGGTGCCCCCAGCGTCCCACGCCTCGGAATGCGACACCCAAAACACTCACAAAAAACGGTCTTGATGTAACAGCAAGAGGATTTTTATTCCAGAGGCTCTGGGTTTCACAAACATACACCACACAGGGTAGAGGATTGTGAACCCCGAGTGCAGAATCGGGGCAACTTTTATAGGTTTATAACAAAACCCGCCTAACATAAACCAATCATCCCTTAGCATTGAGAGCCCTTGCAGTATGAGCCAATTGATTTGTACCACTCCATAGCTTCTAAGCCAATCAGTTTAAATTATCCAAGCCCGTGCTCTAAGAACCAATCAGTTTCCTATAGAAGCTAGATAGAAACTAGGTAACTCATTTCTGCTTATGTGGCCAGGGTCATGCAAAGGGTAATGCACTCATTTCCTGTTAAGCTTTTCCTGTTACGGGGCTGGCGTGAACCCCACAGACCACGCACAGTGACCCATCTGGTCCAGCTACATTTACCCTCGCCCCAGCTGCTCTGCGGAGGTGAGACAGGAAAGGATGCTGGGGACCTTCCCAGACCTGCGGCTTGCAGCTGGACCCTGCAGGTGGGTGTGACGTGTGCACTTTTGGGCTAACAAAGAGCGGACTAAACTTCTGCTTTTTGGGATCATTTAAGACTTAGGCACGGGGGATTCTTAGCCTGTAATTCTCATCCTTTCACCTGAAATTTTCTCAGTCTTGTAGGTCAACCTGCTAGATCTCTTTGGTTTTCAAGGCAATGGATTTGAACAGCTGCTAAGCTGGCTGTCTTCATATAACTTTGTGCCATCTGTTGTGTTTGACTCAGTTTCTTCCATCTGGTCAATAAATAAGGGTGCTGTAGATCCCTCCTCAAACTAAGAAATTTCAGCCAAGTTACTTTTGTTTGACTTCTCTAGTGTTTTGTTAGCCCACTTGCATTAAGCCTCAGCAAATTTAATGGGGAGAGTGATCTCTTGAATAATGGGAAGAGTAGAAACTTTTTCTTTTAATGTCATCTCTCATGTACCTGTAGTCAGGCTTCTGACTTTTGAAATGATCATCTCTTGCTCATCTGTAGCCAGATTCATCTCCTCTGTCAGATGGGGCACTTCTTTGATCATGAAAAAAACTGCATCCCTCTTCACATACTCAACAATCAAACTTACTGTATATCTCCTGTAGCCTCCTTCATCAGGTCTGGCTGGCAGAGGTGGTCTCTTGTCTAGCAGAGGTGATCTTTTTGGCACAACATTCACTACTCTATGGTAGCCATCACTGGGATGGCTCTGGGGAGGCACTTGTTCTCTCAGGAGTTCGTAGTCATAGTGTCCCTCAGACTACATTTCATCTCTTGTGGAAGCCACTAGGTTCCACTGCCATGCAGCCGCTACCACCACTGGTGAAACTCCACCAAGCCACACATTTGATGTATCATCAAGTTTCCTGATATTTTGTTTGTGAACATAGACTTTAATGTTCTAAAACATTAATTTATAATTGAAAAAAAATCTCAATTTTTGGGAATCTCAGTCATAGCTTACAATATTTTTTTCTATTTTACAATATCTTCTGCTGAAATTAGATTTGTGTTGTAGTGTTTACTCTCAGTCAGAGGTTTCTAGTTTGCCTTAGATCATTCAGGTCCCAGAAAAGAGACATAAAACTTTCATATTCACAATAAGCCTTTAAAGAACAAGGGAGGAGCAGATATCTACCCTTTAAGCTGTTAGTATCTACTTCCTTATCAATAACTGGTATCATACCTGCATTATGAATGGCTGTGGTCTATTTAGACTGCTCTTAGCTCCAGTTGGCTAGCTCTCATGGCTGTTTTCATGAAAGTTTACCCCATGACATCTTCACTTTATGTTCTCTTCCTCTCTGATCTCCTGACTCAGACCCCAAGCAGGGGAACCAAAACTTTATACCTGTTTGCCCATCTATGGGCTGTAGACATCTCTACTGAACAATCAGGGATAACTTTGGGAATAAGGTTTCATAGCATCATTTGTTATATGTGAGTATCTCCTTGTCCCTGAGGTAACCAGGGCCAGTATGTAGCATTATAATATACAGCAGCTGATCAAACCTCAGGAGTTTTAAATTAAGGAGAAAGGTTTGCACAAAAAAAAGCTGCTAAACATGAGAATTCACTCACAGACCTTCGGGTAAAGAATTCACCATTACAATACAGAGCAACAGAGCAGTCCTCAACAATTTGCTCTTCAGAAGTCTATGCACTTTTAAAAAATATTTCTAAGTCATTTGAACATTCTATAAATGTCCATATTACCAAAGAAATTTTCTCATTTATAAAATGAGCCCAGCTGCTTTTCATTTTCATGTTTTATGTACAAACTTACTCACAAAGAACTAAAATAGAATCGTGTGACTAATTAGGAAACATTTTCACATATCCTGATGATTTCTCCAAGAAAATTGAACAAAGACAACCTAGTTTCTTCAGAAGAAAGACAACTTCTTAAACTGATAAATCTCTGGAGATAAGACTTTGAAATAAATCTGAATTTGATTCCCTTCAAAGTTCAGCACCTTTAGTTCAGGCTTGGATAACCTAGGATCGTCTTGTGTGAATATGAAAAACATCTGCTCTGTCTTCTGCCAGCATTTCTGAGAACTTTAAAACTGCAAATTGATATGAAAACATAAACCAATTTTGCAGTGTTTTAATAAAACCTTGATATTTCATTATAAGCAGTTCAGTTAGGTAACCTGCAGGTCTGTGCCAGTTTTCCAGGTGATGCCAGCACTCTCCATGTTGACTGTGCACAAACTAATCAGTGAGGATAGAAGACCTGAGAATTCTACACATTTCAAGAATAGTCTGAGTACCTATCTTTGCTGCAGAATGCCTCTCTGTACTGGCCAAGACAGTTCTTTTGTTTGTTTATTGTCTGAGACTTTTCCTCTCCACCCAATCCTGTTTCCTCTGGATCAAGGGGTTGTTTTCAATAATGTCTTAAACTTGTAACTCCATTCAAACATCTAATCAGACTTTATGATAACTTTAGGCTTTATCAGAAATGCACTTCTGAACTTTATTTAGTGAGGGGAAAGAACAAACTCTAGAGCTGAATGAAGCTAGAACATATGGGTATAAACATCGTTTTCTACACTTTCTAATGACATCACTGATAGCATCAATCTCTCTAGTGGCTAGTTCCCTCATTAGTGAAGCAACTGCCTTAATATCTACATGCTCAAAAGGTATTCTAAGATAAAAAGTAATGTATCTGTGATGTATAGTTTAAGGAAAACTCTACTGCACAGGCTTATTCATAAAACTAAAGTTATATAAGTTGAAAAATGTAAGCAATTCTAACAAGAGAGGAATAGCAAATGACTGATCTCCACAGGGCCAGGAGTTGTCTTATGAGAGGGTAATATTTAATCTTAATGGAAAAGACAAATACATGCTAACAACCTAATGAACCAACAATAAGGACCACAGATTCTAGTCCTTGAATTTGCATTTTTAAAAACTTAGCAGTGTCAAAGAACTAATTTCTTCTGATACTTACTGGTGTTGTCTTTTTCCTTGTTGCTGTTGTTTTTGTTTATCTTTGAGGCAGAATCATTGAGCCTGTAAGTCAGGCCGTCCTTCAACTTGTGTTTTTTTTTTTCATGTACCTCCTGAGTACTAAGATTATAAGAATATAGTATCACTCCTGACATATTTATCTTGACACTTATAACAAAGCTGTATATAATATTTGTAAAGAGGAAAGAGATGAGTTGCTGAGAGAAATGAGTGAAAGTAGTGTACCACTGAAACATGAAAACGCTTTTATATTATACTATCAGCTTTCACCTTGGCAGAAAAGTATAAAGAGCAGTGTTTTCATAAATAAGAGGTAATATGTGCTACATTTCAATAAATTTTACACCTGCAGCAGTTCACACAGAGTATGGGTCATAAGAAAAAAAGGTGATGCTGGAAAATCTCTGAGGCAGGAAGGTGATGAACTTCAGGCTACCCTGAGCTAAAGAGATCCTATCTAGTGGGAAAGGAGGAGATAAAGAACAAGACAGTGGTTCAGGAATGATATAACTGTTTCATCTCCACACATGACAGAAATGGTAAGAATTTGTTCCTAGTTAGGTATGAGATAAAGCTAGGCTTATAGTCAGTGGAAAAAAAGAATCTCAAGGTAGAATTTCTTACATAAGGTGATTGTTTATGAAGAGACAAACTAGAAACATTCTTATCTTAATGTTCTTATTAGTATAGATTCAAATTAAATAAGTCTGTATTGCCCCTGAGCTAAAGGAAATATGTGTAGGGTTTATTCCTGCCATACTGAAGAATATTTCTGTCTGTATTCTAGATTGCAGCATTGATGAGATTTTGGAATCAAGTACATCTAAGCACTAATGTACGCCATGCTGTGATTCCTTTCATTTGTCTGGTAGGAAAGGATAGGAACAAGAAGTGAATTTGATTGCTACCAGGAAAAAGGAAAGAAATTCCCCCTTTTACAACAGGAAATCGTTCTGCTTTACTTCAAAAAGCAAAACTGTGCAAGTTCATATATACCTGTTTGCTCAATCTGTAAACTCCATTATATGTATGGAAGAATATATCGTTCTGTGATCAGTGGAGCAGCTGGGACAGAAGTCTTCCTGCCCTCATTTGCACCAGGGAGTGGGGGAAACTCCCCAGCCTTCTGTGCATAGCTCACCAGGAGAGAGTGATCTCCCAGCAGTGCTTTCACTTTTGAACTCAGAGGAGTAAGGACAAAGGCTTACAGGCCCACAGAATGAACAAACTCCTGTCAGAGACAACAATACCGACTATCACGAGAGATAATCAGATGGCAAAAGGCAAGCACAAGAATCCTACCAACAGAAACCAAGGCCACATGGCAACATCAGAACCCAGTTCTCCCACCACAGCAAGTCTCGGATATCCCAACACACCAGAAAAGCAAGAGTTGATTTAAAATCCTATCTCATGATGCTGATAGAGGGCTTCAAGACTTAAATAACTTTCTTAAAGAAATACAGGAGAACATCAGTCAACAGGTAGAAGCCCTTAAAGAGGAAACACAAAAATCTGTTAAAGAAATAAAGCAGATCATGGGTAAATAGGCAGAAGCCCTTAAAGAAAAACACAAAAATCCCTTAAAGAATTACAGGAAAACACAAACAATCAAGTGAAGGAACTGAACAAAACCATCCAGGATCTAAAAGTGGAAGTAGAAACAACAACAAAAAAATCACAAAGTGAGACATCTCTGGAGGTAGAAAACCTTAGAAAGAACTGAGGAGTCATAGATGCAAGCTTCAACAACAGAATACAAGAGATAGAAGAAAGAACCTCAGGTGCTGAAGATACCATAGAAATCATTGACTCAACAGTTAAAGAAAATGCTAAATGTATAAAGCTGGTAACCCAAAACATCAAGGAACTTCAGGACACCATAAGAAGACTAAACCTAAGAATTAATGGTATAGAGGAAAGTGAGGATTTACATCTTAAAGACCCATTAAAAATTTTCAACAAAATTGTAGAAGAAAACTTCCCTAACCTAGAGAAAGAGATGCCCATGAATTATAGGAAGCCTTGAGAACTCAAAACAGACTGGACCAGAACAGAAAGTCCTTCTGGCACATATTAATCAAAACACCAAATTCACTGAACAAAGAAATAATATTAAAAGCAGTAAGGGAAAAAGGGCAAGTAACTTATTTTTCTCTGTGTGTGTTTCTAGTGTTTTTTTCCTATATTCTTTGTTTACATTCCAAATGCTTTGCCCTTTCCCAGTCCCCCCCTCACCATATGTCCCATAAGTCCTCTTGCCTCTGCCCAATCCCCAATCACCCACCCTCCCCCAATTTCTTTGTTCTAGTACTCCCCTACCATACTGTATCAAGTCTTTTCAGGACCAGGGTCTTTTGCTTCCTTCTTCTAGGGAATCACATGATTTGCTAATTGTGACTAGAGTATTCAGAGCTTCTGGGCTAATTAATATCCACTTATCAGTGATTGCATTTCATGTGTATTCTTTTGTGATTGGGTTACCTCACATAGGATGATATTTTCCAGTTCCAATCATTTGCCTACAAATTGCATGAATTCATTGTTTTTAATTGCTGAGTAGTATTCCATTGTGTAAATATACCACATTTTCAGTATCCATTCCTCCACTGAGGGATATCTGAGTTCTTTCCAGCTTCTGGGTATTTTAAATAAGGCTGCTATGAACATAGTGGAGCATGTGTCCTTGTTACATGCAGGGGAATCCTCTGGGTATACGTCCATGAGTGGTATGACAGGGTCTTCTGGAAGTGTCATGCCCAATTTTCTGAGGATCTGCCAGACTGATTTCCAGAGTAGTTGTACCTTCTTGCATTCATACCAACAGTGGAGGAGTGTTCTTTTTCTCCACATCCTTGCCACCATCTTCTGTCTCTTGAGTTTTTAATCTTAGCCATACTGACTGGTGTGAGATGAAATCTCAGGGTTGTTTTAATTTGCATTTCCCTTATGACTAGTGGTGTTGAACATCTCTTAAGGTGATTCTCAGTCATCTGAATTTCTTCAGGTGAAAATTCTTTGATTAGCTCTATACCCTATTTTTAATAGGGTTATTTGGTTTCTGGGGTTTAACTTCTTGAGTTCTTTGTATATATTGGCTATTAGCCCTCTGTCAGATGTCGGGTTGGTGAAGATCTTTTCCCAATTAGTTGTTTGCTGTTTTGTCCTTCTGACAGTGTCCTTTGCTTTACAAAATCTTTGTAGTTTTATGAGGTCTCATTTGTCAATTCTTGATCTTTTTTTTTTTTTTTTTTTTTTTTTTGGTTTTTGTTTTTATCAGACAGGGTATCTCTGTGTAATTCTGGCTGTCCTGGACTCACTCTGTAGTCCAGGCTGGCCTCGAACTCAGAAATCCACCTGCCTCTGCCTCCCAGGTGCTGGGATTAAAGGCGTGTGCCACCACTGCCTGGTCCATCAATTCTTGATCTTAGAGCATAAGCTATTGGTATTCTGTTCAGGAAATTTCCCCCTGTACCCATCTCCTCAAGGGTCTTCCCCAGTTTCTTTTCTATTAGTTTCAGTGTGTCTGGTTTTATGTGGAGGTCCTTGATCAACTTGGAGTTGATCTTAGTACAAGGAGATAAGAGTGGATCAATTTGCATTCTTCTGCATGCCGACCTCCAGTTGAGACAGCACCATTTGTTGAAGAGGCTATTTTTTTTCCACTGGATGGTTGTAGCTCCTTTATCAAAGATCAAGTGACCATAACTCTGTGGGTTCGTTTCTGGGTCTTTAATTCTTTTCCATTGATCTACTTGCCTGTTGCTATATCAATATCATGCAATTTTTAACACAATTGCTTTGTAGTACTGCTTGAGGTCAGAGATATTGATTCCCCCAGAAGTCATTTTATTGTTGAGAAGAGTTTTAGCTATCCTGGGTTTTTTGTTGCTCCAGATGAATTTGAGAATTGCTCTTTCTAGATCTATGAAGAATTGATTTGGGATTTTGATGGGGATTGCATTGAATATACAGATTGTTTTTGGCAAGATGGACATTTTTACTATATTGATCCTGCCAATCCAAGAGCAATAAATACTTTTCCATCTTCTGAGGTCTTCTTCGATTTCTTTCTTCAAGGACTTGAAGTTCCTGTCATATAGATCTTTCACTTGTTTGGTTAGAGTCACGCCAAGATACTTTATACTGTTTGTGGCTATTGCGAAAGCTGTTATTTCCCTAACTACTTTCTCAGCCTGCTTGTCCTTTGAGTACAGGAAAGCTACTGATTTGCTTGAGTTGATTTTATAACCAGCCTCTTTGCTGAAGTTGTTTATCAGCTGTAGAAGTTTTCTGGTGGAGTTTTTGTGTGTCGCTTAAGTATACTATCATATCATCTGCAAATGATAGTTTGACTTCTTCCTTTCCAATTTGTATCCCTTTGACTTCCTTATGTTGCCTAATTGCTCTCGCTAGAACTTCAAGTACTATATTGAAAAGATATGGAGAGAGAGGGCATTCTTGTCTAGTCCCTGATTTTAGTGGGATTGCTTCAAGTTTCTCTCCATTTAGTTTGATGTTGGCTACTGGTTTGCTGTATATTGCTTTTACTATGTTTAGGTATGGACCTTGAATTCCTGTTCTTTCCAGGACTTTTAGCATGAAAGAATGCTAAAATTTCAATTTTGTCAAATGCTTTTTCAGCATATAATGAGATGACCATGTGGTTTTTTTTCTTTGAGTTTGTTTAATTAGTCGATTAAATTGATGGATTTCTGTATATTGAACCATCCCTGCTTCCCTGGGATGAAGCCTACTTGATCATAGTGAATGATCATTTTGATGTGCTCTTGGATTTTGTTGGCAAGAATTTTATTTAGTATTTTTGCACCGATAGTCATAAGGGAAATTGGCCTGTAGTTCTCCTTCTTTGTTGGAGCTTTGTGTGGTTTTGGTATCATCGGAAGTGTGGTTTCATAAAATGAGTTGGGCAGTGTTTCTTCTGTTTCTATTTTGTGGAATAGTTTGAAGAGTATTTGGTGTTAGGTCTTCTTTGTAGGTCTGATAGAATTCTCCACTAAAACCTTCTGGTCCCATACTTTTTTTGGTTGGAAGACTTTCTATAACCCCTTCTATTTCTCTAGGGGTTATGGGACTGTTTTTCTGATCTAATTGATCCTGATTTAATTTTGATATTTGGTATCTGTCTAGGAAATTGTCCATTTCCTCCAGATTCTCCAGTTGTGTTGAGTATAGGCTTTTGTAGTAGTATCTGATGATTTTTTGATTTTCCTCAGTTTCTGTTGTTATATCCCCCTTTTCCTTTCTAATTTTGTTAATTTGGATACTGTCTCTGTGCCCATTGGTTAGTCTTGCTAAGGGTTTATCTATCTTGTTGATTTTCTCAAAGAACCAGCTCCTGGTTTTGTTGATTCTTTGTATGGTTCTCTTTGTTTCCACCTGAGCAATGGTACTCTCAGATTAAGTCTGCGTATCTGGGCCTCTCTACCAGTGACCTAGCGGCAAGATGGAGACTGCCGGTGCAAGTCTGACACACCAGCAGTCTCCAAGGCTCCTTGCTTCTGCCCAGGTGTCCGGGTGTCGGCCCGGGTCACCTCCTTAGGAGGCACACAGTCCTAGCTGGTACAGGCAGAACCAGAGGGGGGTGGGTGGTTACAGTTTACCGCAGAATCTGCTCAGGGACTGTGCAGGGCATATCCTGGGAGGTCCAGGCTGCTGCACTTCTGTATTTCTTTAAGAGATTTATTTATGTCCTTCTTGAGTTCCTCTAACAGCATCATGACCAGTGATTTTAAATCCAAATCTTGTTTTTCTGGTGTGTTGGTGTACCCAGGACTTCCTGTTGTCTGAGAATTGGGTTTGGATGCTGACATGTTGCTTTGATTTCTATTAGTAATGTTCCTACTTTTGCCTTTTGCCATCTGGCTATCTCAGGTATTAGTTGGTCTTGTTGTCAATGGCTGGTGACTGAACCTCCCATGAGCCTGTAAGGCTATTTCCGCACCTCTGTATGTCTGAGTTCCCCCTGGCTCAGGTTGCTACCCTCTTCTTGGGTGCCCTTGGATCCCTAATGTGTCCTGCCCCAAGGAATGTCTCTGTGAGCCTGGTGTTGCCTGTCTGCTCCTTTAGGGACAGTAGATGGTAGATGCTGAGGGAACTTATCCAAGTGCTGATCACTCTGTAGGGCAGATGACGACCCCCCCCCCCTTGGTTGGTACATGACCGGGTTCGTGTACAGATGGCCCGCCATGCTGCTCAAAAGCCTGACAGGATAGGACAAGAGAGATGTTAGAGTCGTACCTGGCATTAGCTGTTACCTGGCTGTGATGCCCAGACACAAGATGGCGGCCTCCACTGTAAGCCAGTTAAAGACCCTGGAGCAAGTTGGTGCATGACCGGGTCAGCATACAGATAGCCTGCCAAGCTGCTTAGGTTTTGGGTGCAGGCAAAAGCCTGACAGGATAGGACCCGAGTAATGTTAGACTCAGACTCTGTCAGCATACCTGGTGTTAGCTGTTATCTGTCTGTGGTGCTCCTAGGGAAGATGGTCAAGTAACTTATAAAGGTAGACCTATCAGAATTATACCAGACTTCTCACCAGAGACGATGAAAGATAGAAGTTCCTCGCAGACCTCATACAGACCCTAAGAGAACACAAATGCCAGCCCAGGCTACTATACCCAGCAAAACTCTCAATCATCATAGATGGAGAAACCAAGATATTCCAATGGTAACACCAAATTTACACAATATCTGTCCACAAATCTAGCCCTACAAAGGATAATTAATGGAAAGTGCCAACACAAGGAGGGAAACTACACACTAGAAAATGCAAGAGAGTAATCTTCTTTCAACAAACACAAAAGAAGATACCCACACAAACATAAAAATAACAGGAAGCAACAATCATTATTCCCTAATATCTCTTAACAACAATGGACTCAACTCTCCAATAAAAAAACATAGACTAGATAAATATTTCTCATGTAAATCTTCAATTTTATCAAAAAATATTTATAATTCCTCTTTTAATTAATTTAGCAATGCTTTTTATGTCTACTATTTTAGCTGCATTATTTTTCATGATAATCTTCAATTTTGATGTCTTTCTATATACTTCCTCTATTTTATCAGAAAGGTTTTCAATGTAAATCTTTGATTTTATCACAAATGTTTCAAATTCCACCTTCAATTAATTTAGAAAGAGTTTTTACACCAACCATTTTTATATAAAATTTTCCATGAAATAGTCAATTTTAATGTTTTTCTATTTATTTCTTGAATTTTACCAGAAATATTTTTCATATAAATCTTTAATGTTATCTAAAAATGTTTATAATTCCACCTTCAATCAACTTAGAATTATTTTTATGCCTATCATTTTATCTAAGGAATTTCCATGATAATCTTTAAGTTTAACATGTTTTTTCTATATATTTCTTCAATTTTATCAGAAATATTTTCCATGTAAATCTTCAAGTTTATCAGAAAATGTTTACAATTCCACTTTCAATCAACTTAGGAATACTTTTATACCTACCATTATTATATCTATATAAAGATTTCCATGATAATCTTCAATTCTAACATGTTTTTCTACATTTCTCTCCAATTTTATCAGTAATATTTTCCACATAAATCTTCAGTTCTATCATGAAATGTTTCTATCCCATATTTCATTTAATTTAGCAATGTTTTACATGTCTACCACTTTACTATTTAATTTTCCATGAAAATTGTCAATTTTAACGTGTTTATCTGAAATATTTGCATTGTAAATCTTTAATTGTATCATAAAGTGTTTTTCTTTCCCGTTTAAAAAAAGAATATATCTTTGTTCAATAATACATTTCTTTGAGTTTGTTATTTTCTTCCACTATGAATGTTGATGTAAAGAATAAATTTTAAAACTGGTTTTCCTCATTCTAAGACAGTAAGCTGTGGTTGGAAAGACTTTATTGCAAGCCAAGAAATACTTGGCTCTGTGATTTTTGAGTTCAAAACTAAGACTAACTCCATGTTTGTGTCTCAACCTTTCTAATAGACAAACATTTTGTACTCAATGAGAACTGGTGTCCCCTAGGCAATATATGCCTCTGCCTTGCTTGCTTTCTGTGATAAAAATTAAAATGAAGGATACATGATAACTTTTCTATTTAAACAGAAAATCTGTATATTGCAGAAAGCCAAGTTTATAAATAAAGCAAACAAAGTACCACTGCCAGTACTATCAAGATGTCTCATCTGCTTAAACTAATTAAGTTGTACACAAAAAAAGTCGTAATACTTAATCAAAACAAGCACTTAATTAAACAAGGTTTGACAGGTCAGCATTGGATATGAAGAACACAAGGTTTTTATAGCTCAGGTGTAGGTGAGCAAACTAACTGAGGTTACAGAAGTGGAACATAACAAAGTGGTCATTAGAAGGCTGTAACAAGATAATCATAACCTTTTGAATTAAAGGGAGGGTTCCAAGATGGTCATTGCAACTTTTTGAAATAAAGACATTGTTGCTGTTTACTGGAACAGACAGTTTGGAGCCATTTGTAGTTAAGGTCACATGTGGGTCATAGCCCAATCCTTGAGATGACTTTTAAGCCTGAAATGGAAGCAAATTGGTTCATTACTACCCCTTGTAAGTCAGTAATATTATTCATGTTATTTATAAGAATATGGTAATGAGTTGGTTTCAGGAGTAACTTATGTGAAAAGAAATAAAGATGCTTTGGAGAATTGAAGGGATGCTTTGGGTATCATCACATTCCACATCCTCATGATCTCTTAAAATTGGCCTACATCAATTAAATAAAGTAATATAAAGAAGAAAATTATGTATGAACTCACTCATGTCTAACTTTTAAGTTTCTGAGGGAGGCATCCTGATCTTGCTTTATCCAGCTTATTTACAATATAATGAAAGTACATGTATACAAGATAACATATCTTTTGATATTTGTTTTTCCATTTCAGCCCCCTCACAATGCACATCATCATAAAGTGTCAAATTCATCACTTTCAGACTATGAGTGATTTGTTTTTTAGAAGGAACATAAATCTATAACTATGAGTAAGAAGCCTGCTGCGTGGGACTGTCTGACTGTGCTCATACTATCAAGGTTTGCTTTATGAGCTTTAAGGCACTGGATAAACTGAAGATCCAGTATTTTGGAAATTTGTTCAAGTTTTGATAATCAAATTTGTTTAATAGCTTATAATGATGCATTTATGAAAGATTACCTGAACACTAAATGAGTACTTATTATAAATAGTTTTGTAAGTCCTATGAAGATTGACCATTGAGAACTGATACAAAATATGAGCTAAAGAAAAGAATAAGCAAGTAAATGAAGTATTTAAATAGTTAGAAAAAATTAACTTTTTCTAACATTCTCTATACCCCACACAAATGGAATGATGTCGTACCAAGTAGTGGGAATCACTTAAACAGCAACCAATGGTACAGGAGAATGAATGTCTGGCCAGAAAGAAATGGAATTAACCTCAATGAAAATCAGACAGTATGAAATCAATTTCTATCTGGCAAAAAATCTGAAAGCATAATATCTGTTGTGAAATATTTTCCATATTGGTTTTAGCAATTTCTGCATCATTAGTAGCATCTGAATCAGAAAGATAGAGGAAAAAACAATTATAAAGGGAGGCGAGCTACAGACCAGCATAGGAGAAACAGAAAAAGAAAGCTTTGCCTAATACCACCTACTCATCTGCAGCTTTCCCTGCCTTGTTCTCCAGTAATATGAAATCACAAATGAACCTGGAGTGGCTTTTCCCCTGTCTGTGCACAGGGCACCTTTGCAATGTCTGTGCACAGGACTACAGGCCTTTATTTCTTTGACAGAATGATGAAGGGTGGCAATTTTATAGATGATGTATGGTTACAGGTGGCTCACTGATAGTCCTTCCTGGGCTCTCTACAAAAGTTGGCATGTTTGAACATGGCTCCATGACCATGAGATAGAAATTAGCTTTGTAGTGGACATTTCTATGAATATAATATTTTTTAAATGTTGCTCTGGTTTATTTTGGCAAATCATCATAACTGTTCATGGTAGGAAACATATAACAAATCATTCCATGAGTTTAGGGCTTTATTTGCCCTTCTGAATTGGATATTATATCTTGCCCCACATGTTATTGTAGTAGGAATTTAATAACTCTCACAAGACCTTATAAAAGACACAGATATTTTATTTACAAGCCAAAAACCCTAGAACTTCTCAATTTAGGGCTATACTAACTTATTACACAGCTATAAAGTCCATTGTTACTTGCTGTTTCTCCTGGCCATGCAGTTCTGTTTCATGGGGGACTTCTTTCTTCCCTCTTCTTATCTCTCTCTTTCTCCCTCCCTGTAAGCATGTCACTCAAACTTCCATTCTCACCTTTTCCCTCTACTGCCCAAACATAGGCTCTAGGCTTTAATTGACCAGTTAAATTTTGGAGAATTTTCATATGGCATCACTTTGTGCACATGAGGATCTGCTTGCTGAGGGCAACCGTAACTTGAGGAATTAATATTTAGCATCAGAATTCAAGTAGCACCAGACCACCCACAACATCTTATAACCCTGTATTTTGGAGTAAAGAGAGAATTTCAACAGGAGTTCTACAATATTGACAAGAGCAATTGGCCAAGAAAACAAGATGGATGTTTTCTAAAGATAATATTTCAACTGTAACTTCGCAAGGTATCAGCACTAAATTTTTACAGGAGCATGGATTTCTCAGAGGATTTCTGTGAAATCCTAATAAAAATACTATTTATCTACCAGGATTTTGGTTCTTAATATGTAACAAGCACAGTGCTTATTGCAAAATCAAAAGTTAAGTAGTGACATTGTAATAAAGAATGTAAATAACCAAAATAAATTTCAGTGCATGACAAAGGGGAAAACATGAAACCTTTATATTTAGGTGCCTGAATATTAATATTTAAACAATGAAGGAAAATCAGTATTTTATTTAAAAGCTGAATGGTTTCTGTTCTATACTGTTTTCAGTTTAAAGCAAAATAATTTTTAGAGGCTGATGTTTCAGTATTTCTAGTAGCCCAAATCATTTCAAAGGTCAACTGGTGATAAATTCTCTATCTACTGATTCTACAGATCCATCCTATCTCTTCAGTGAGAACACTTTTCACTTAATTTTACTTAAGAGCCTAATTAAAACAGATGAATAATTAAAGGTCATGTTTATGCTGGCTCTTTGAATAACAAATGAGATGCTCAGAGACTTGTCTCATCACAGAACTGTCAAGATGCTGGCAAAAGTATACTGAAACAATGTTTGGTAAGAGTTTCTTCAGCAACTGTGCACTCCACTATGAGTAGTCAATTTAAAACCCACCACCAGCAAAATTCTTTTACTTGTCAAAACTACAACAAAAAGATTGATACTCATTGAAAAGTGATTTTAGCTTTGTACCCATTATTTTAGCCCTATACCATTAAGGAAGTTATTTTGTTCTCTGGAGTCTAACTTCTTGAGTTTTAACATATATTGGATATTAGCCCTGTATTGGATATAGGATAGGTAAAGATCTTTTCCCAATCTGTAGTTTGCCATTCTGTCCTGCTGACTAAGTTCTTTGTTCTTTTCAATTTTAAGGGATCCCATTTGTGAACAGTTGATCTTTGCCATTGGTGTTCTGTTCAGGAAATTTTCCCCTGTGCCTATGTGTTCCAGACTCTTTCCCACTTTCTCTTCTATTAGATTCAGTGTATCTGGTTGTATGTGGAGGTCCTTGATCCACCTGAAATTGAGCAATTGAGCTTTATACAAGGAGATGAGAATTGATCAATTTGCGTTCTTCTACAGTAGACCACCACTTGAGCCAGAACCATTTGTTAAATATGCTGTCTCTTTTCTACTGGATGATTTTGTCAAAGGCCAGGTGACCAAAGATGTGTGGGTTTAATTCAGGGTCTTCAATTCTATTCCATTGATCTGTCTGTCCCTACCAATACCATGTGGTCTTTATTACTATTGCTCTGTAGTAGAGTTTGAGGTCAGGGATGATGATTACCCTAAAATTTCTCTTAACTGTTGAGAATAGTTTTCACTATCCTGGGTTTTTTGTTGTTGTGGTTGTTACTCAAGATGAATCTGAGAATTGCTCTTTCTATCTCTGTGAAGAATTGAGTTGGAATTTTGATGGTGATTGCATTGAATCTGTAGATCGCTTTTGGTAAGATGGACATTTTTCCTATATTAATCCTGCCAATCCATGAGCATAGGAGATCTTTCCATCTTCTGAGGTCTTTCTGATTTCTTTCTTCAGAGTCTTTAAGCTCTTGTCATACAGATATTTCACTTGCTTAGAGTCAAACCAAGATATTTTATATTATTTGTGAATATTGTGAATTTCTTTCTCGGCCTGTTTATCATTTGTACAAAGGAAGGCTACTTTTTTGTTTGAGTTAATTTTATATCCAGCCACTTTGCTGAAGTCTATCATCTGTATTTCTCTGGTGGAATTTTTTTGGGTCACTTAAGTAGACTATCATATCATCTGCAAATAGTGTTATTTTTACTTCTTTCTTTCCAATTTGTATCCCTTTGTCCTTCTTTTGTTGTCTAACTGCTTGGACTAGAAATTCAAATACTATATTGGATAGATAGTGAGAGAGTGGGAAGCCTTGCTAGTCCCTAATTATAGTGTGATTGCTTCAAGTTACTCTCCATTTAGTTAGATGTTGTCTATTGGCTTGCTATATACTGCTTTTATTATGTTTAGGTATGGTCCTTGAATTCCTAATCTTCCCAAGACTTTTAACATGAAGGGGTGTTGTATTTTGTCAAAAGCTTTTTCAGCATCTAATGATATGATAATATGGCTTTTTTCTTTGAGTTTATTTATATAGTGGATTACACTGATGGATTTCTTTAAATGGAAACATCCCTGCATCACGGCATGAAGCCTAACTGGTCACGGTGAATGGTCATCTTGATGTGAGCTTGGATTCAGTTTGCAAGATTTTTATTGAGTATTTTAAATCAATATTCATAAGAGAAATTGGTGTAAAGTTCTCTTTCTCAGTTGGGTCTTTGTGTGGTTAACTATCAGTGTAACTTGGTTCATAGAAAGAATTAGATTGTGTTCCTTTTGTTTCTATTTTGTTTAATAATTTGAAGAGTATTTGTATTAGGTCTTCTTTGAAGGTCTGAAATCTGCAATAAAACACTCTCATCCTGGGCATTTTTTTTTGGTTGGTAAATTTTAATGACAACTTTTATTTACTTAGGTGTCAGGAAACATAACTGGACAAACTAAATGCAATCCTGAAATAGTCTGCTTCGGATTATTATATAATCTGTGACCGGTGAGCCCTAATTAAACAAGGCTGTAAGGAACTCATTTTAGGAAAGATTACTGCTATTAATATGATTTTCCTGTTATTGTTAAATGTATAATAATCAATAAGTAATAGCACACACCTTTTGAACAGATCTCTGCAAATTCACGAAGATGTACTGTCTTATAGTGATGCTATGTAGACAAATAGATGACTTAAGTTTTAATGATGATCCTATAAGAATTCCTAAAATTATTCAGTTCTTTTATAGTGGGACTCCTATTAGGTCCTTTTCTGATAGTTGAAACTGCAATGAGAACTTAGCTGGGCTCCCAAGTGTCATCAGTTAATTGCCCTTAGTAACCAGCCTTTCTCCTACTCAGAGCAGAATCCAAGAGGCTGTAAAACAATTAACCAAAGGTCATATAAAGGGAACTAATGATTTATTATAGGTCCTAGGATAGAAGATAAAATACTGATTAGGTTTATCTATACAAAATTTCACTTTTAATTTGGTTATGGTTTTAAGCCTTCAGTGAACCTGTGGAACTGAGACAGATGATTGATGTTTAGCTAGATAATTACTCCTAAAGGATATGCAGGTAAACATTCTCTGTCGCAAACTTTTATTTCAATATAATTTGAATTTTTGTGTGAACTAGTGGTGAACTTTGTAACATGTGATGATGTATTCTGAAAGATGTTTAGGTACTAAAGAAAAAGAAGGGTCAGTACTTTGGTGAGAGGAATGGAAGTGAGAAGAACTGAGCTGAGAGAGAAATGGAGCAGAGAAGGCAGGCTTGGTCTTATTAAAGGGAACAAAGCCTTTTTCTTATAAACATGTGTTTAGTCATTTAGCATTAAAAGGATAGAAGCCTTTTCTTTCTCTATGCAATAAAGATTGGAGCTCATTTTTCATCCAGAATGAGTGAGTTCTTTCTGCACTGGTGCTTGGTCTTTTGCTCCACATGCATATGTAACTATGAATGTGTAAGTATGTAATTGTGAGAATACATGCAAGCTAGGCCCAACTGAATTTGTATGGAAATGTATAAATGAGAACTCTTCATGCATGAAGTTGTGTATGAACTTATGTGAAATTATGCATTTTTGCTTATGTAAAAGTTTTTTTCTTTCTGCAAGTGTTATTCTGTTCTCCTTGTTCAATAGAAGTTTATTGTTCCAAACTTACCCCTAGCCAGACAAGCAAGAGGCATCTGGACAATGGAGAAAAGGCTCTAGCAATTAATTCTTTACTTAGTCTCCTGCTGTTTTAGGATGATGCTAAGTGCTTGAGACTGCAGTCTCTGACTTCAGAAGAACACTGAAGGCAGGTCAGCTACAACAGTATAGTAACTTACACTTAAATAAGTAAACTTTTTATTATACAGCAACCCTAAATATCTCACAAGACAAACTCTTACCCATCCCCACTCCCACCCACCAATGCTCTTCCCCCTCTCCTGCCCCAAGAAGAACCTATAAGAAAGAAGAAACCTACCACTGGGGCTGGCCCTGGGCACTTAGAAGTTATGGGACTGTTTAGATAGTTTATCTGACCCTAATTTAGTTTTGGTACTTGGAATCTGTCTGGAAAATGATCCATTTCATCTATATTTTCCAGCTTTGTTGAGTATAGGCTTTTGTAGTAGGATGTAATGATACTTTGAATTTCTTCAGTTTCTGTTATTATGTCTCCCTTTTCATTTTTGACTTCATTAATTTGGATACATTCTATTTGCCCTCTGGTTAGTCTGGCTAAGGGTTTGTCTATTTTGTTGATTTTCTCAAAGAACAAGCTCCTGATTTTGTTAAAAATGATGTACAGAGCTAAACAGAGAATTCTCTACTAAGGAATCTTTAGGTGGCCTAGAATACCTAAAGAAATGTTGAACATCCTTAGTCATCAGGGAAATGCAAATCAATACCACATTGAGATTGATTCCACCTCTTACCAGTCTGAATGGCTAAGATCAAAAACTCAGTTGACAGCAAATGCTGGCAAGTATGTGAAGAAAGAGGAACACTCCTACATTAATGGTAGGATTTTAATCTGGTATAACAACTCTAGAAATCAGTCTGGTGGTTCCTCAGAAAATTTGACATGATACTACCTGAGGACCCAACTATACCACTCATGGGCTTATGCCCAAAAGATGCTCCAATATATAACAAAGACACATGGTCCAATATGTTCATAGCAGCCTCATTTATAGTAGCCAGAAGCTGTAAAATGACTTTCTGATATGTTTCTTCAGCTTTGAAAATCAAAATTTGAATAATTGCTAAGGTGTTCTGGCCATATATGGATGTAATTTAATAGAATTTACCATTTGACTATAGTAAGAATGATGACTATGAATTTGTGTGAAGGTAAGAAAAAGAGTAGTCATTTAAGAAATCTATTTGGAAGGTATGTTTTCTTTAAGTATTTGGTGTAAAAATTTCAAATTGAATGGTAGAAAGAAATGAAACAAATTTCATATATATATACTTTTTAACATCAGAGTACAATGTTAATACAAATTGGAGATCCAGTGTATAAATAATTAATATTATATTATTTATTATTATATTAATATTATATTATTTTATAAGTAAAATAAATTGTATAACTATAATAACATCAAGCATACTATTATATGTAAGTATAGTTTCATGTGATTTTTTGATTAAATGAATTGCTATGATATGTGCAATGAAGAGATGTGATGATTCAATTTATGGTGCTCATCACTGTTTTCTTTATCGCTTCCTTGTTCTTGTTAACCCCTTGATTTAGTACTTAGAACTAAGGCATATTGTGTATTTTCTCTATGGTCCTTAGCAAAATGTAGGAATGAAAAATACTTAATAATCATTTATATCATCAATGTGAGAACTATTAAAACACCCAAGTCACTAGACACAGAAACTGAAAATACCAGTCAACAGTTTTCCACCTGTGGGTCATGACCCCTTTTGAAAAACCTCTATCTCCAAAAATATGTATATTAAATCTATAACAGTAGCAAAATTACAATTTTGAGGTAACAAAAAAAGTAATTTTATGGTTGGAGTAACCATAACATGAGGAAATATATTAGACGGTGACAACATTAGGAAGGTTGAGAACTATTGCACCTGATAGATAAAAGTGACATATAATTAGGGTTGTCTTAGCAATTACTTAGGAATGACAAAGATTAGATCTTTAGTCTGTAGAATTTATCTCTCTCAAAATATATATTTCACAGACATTTGTATTTTGTTTTCATGATATGTAAATCACACTTGTAGCATTCAATATGACATAGTTCCCGAAATAAAATACTAATGTCCTTTAAACAGAATATAGAAAGTATTTTCAAATGATCTAATTCTGAAATTATTTATGGACAGTTGGAATGACGCACTGGGTAGCATACTGGTTTGCAATAATATGAGAATCCAGCACCCATATAAAAGCCAGGCATGGTGGCATCCATTTGTTGTTGTAAAGAGTTCCTAAAGTTCCTCCCACAGGCTGGCATAGCTTAATTTGGAAACTCCAGGTTTAATGAAAAGACTGTGATCTTCTGATGTTAGCTATTCTGACTGGGATAATATGAAATCTCAGAGTAAGTTTCATGTTCAGGTCCCTAATTGCTAAGGATATTGAATATAAACCAACCAAACAAACAAACAAAAATGTTTCTCAGCTTACTGAATTTTATCTTTTGAGAACATTTTATTTGATCTCAGCAAAACTGAATTAAGATAGATGGAGAAACCATGATAATCCATGACAAATACAAATTTACACAGTATTTTTCTAAAATTCCAGGCCTACAGAGGATAATATATAAAAAACTCCAGTATAAGAAGGGAGACTACACCCTAGACAAAGCAAGAAAGTAATCTTTCAACAATGAATAATATTTGAACAATAAAAGCATTGTGTGTATTGTTCTGACACCAAAAACATGGATCCAGATGATGTCCTCTACTATTTGTCACATTATTATCTTGATCAGAAATATATTGAGAACTTGAAAAGAGACACACACGATTAGTACTATCCTATAAAACATCAGTCCATATTTACATTTAAGAGGAACATAAATGTTATGCTATCTTATGCAAATGGAAGGTTGTTCAAATAAATGTAGCCAGTGTATCAGATGAATGAATGAGTCTATTACAGTCTCAAGGTTCAGGAATAAACCTGGAGTTATTTGTAAAGATAACAGGAGCTGGAACCATTCAATCTATAAGTTGACACAAAGGATGATGTGGAATATAAAACCAATACCCATGCTCAGAGATATTCACTGTTCACAGCAGCTAGCATGGCCAGCAAGAGATTGTCTAGTGACAGAAGGATCTGTGTGTTTCATAGAATAAGTTCTCCTTAGATGCATAGAACTTTAACTTAGACCCAGGTGTGCAGATTTGATTTCTGACGATATGGTCAATATCTACTTTTGCCTTTACCAGGAAGTTTGCTGCTTTCTGGTCATGTCCACTATCTTCTCTTTCCACCACTGTCTTTGATGACCTGGATCTGTAGGAACCACAGAAGAACCCATAATATTCCAGTAGGTATATTTACATAGCAGATATACCCCTTCCCAGTTTTTTTCTAGAGAGGTAAAATTAGGGTAGGGTACTACATCAGCTTGCCTATTTCATTCAAAAAACTAAACAAAACCAAAGAAAACCTCCAAACAAACAACAACCAAAAAACAGGGAGGTTAATTTGTGCACAAGTATAAGCATATTGCTGGAAATAATAAGCAGAAAATGAAATAATATTTGAGGGTTTATGAATTAACTGTAATAGATGAATCAAAACAGCCATTTCTGTTTATTGGGCTGAGAAAAAAAGTTTTGATAGAATTATGAATAGCTGATGTGAGACCATGCTCTTTCATATACCTTTAGATTAATAAAGTAAGTATCTGCCTGAGAAATAGAAGGTTGAACCATTTTTGCAATCAAATATCAGTTTGAATTAGAAAAATCTCATAGCTTACCAGCTAAATAATGAATTTTCCTTTGTACTATGGTAATCTGCAAATGAAATCTGAAAATCTGTAATGTTCTTAATTATTTATGGGTAATATAATACAGCAAGAACAAAATTCATAAAATTGTTTTTTAATTGATTATTTTGTTTACTTACATTGTAGTCTCCTTTCTCGGTCTCCTCTCCACAACCTCCCATCCTCTCCTCTCCCCTTTGCATCTGTAAGGGGAAGCCTCCACTCACCAACCCACTTCTACCTCACCCCTTAGCACCCACATTGTCTGGGGCATTGAACATCCACAGGACCAAGTACCTCCTCTCCCACTGATCCTAAATAAGACAATCCTCTGTTACATATGTAAGAGGAGCCCTGTATCCACCCATGGTTGGTGATATAGTCCCTAGGTACTCCAAGGGCACTCTGGGGTGTCTCGTTAATTGATATTATTGTTCTTTCTATGAGATTGCATCCCTTTCAGCTCTTTCAGTCTTTCTCCTAACTCTTCCATTGGGGTCCCCAGGCTCAGTCCAATGGTTGGCTGTGAGTATCTGAATCTGATTTAGTCTGGTACTGGAAGAGCCTCTCAGAAGACAACCCTACTGGCCACTTGTCTGCAAACCGCAAATGTGTCCCAGTTTGTGGTCTGCAGGTGGGATGGATACCAATGTAAGGCAGTCTATGAATAGCCTTTCCTTCTATCTCTACTCCTTTTTTTCCATAAGGAAAAAAATACTGATTCCCCCTTCTTAGAAGGACCAAAATATCCACACTTTGGTCTTTCTTCTTCTTGGGCTTCATGTGGTCTGTGAAATTTATCTTGGGTATTTCAAGCTTTTGGGTCAATAACACTTATTAGTGAGTGTATATCATGGGTGTTCTTTTGTGATTGGGTTACCCTACTCAGGATATTTTCTAGTTTCATCCATTTGCCTAAGACTTTCACGAAGTCATTATTTTCAATAGCTGAGTAGTACTCTACTCCATTGTGTAAATGTACCACATTTTCTGTATCCATTTCTCTGTTGAGGGAGACAAAGTGTGGAGCAGAGACTGAAGAAAAGGCCATTTATAGACTGCTCCACCTGGGGATTCATCCCATATACAGTTACCAAACCCAAACACTATTGCAGATGTCAACAAATGCTACCTGACAGGAGCCTGATATAGCTGTCTTCTGAAAGGCTCTGCCAGTGCCTGATTAATACAAAAGTTGATGCTCACAGCCAACCAATGGACTGAGCATAGGGTCCCCAATAGAGGAGCTAGAGACAAGACCTAAGAAGCTGAAGGGGTTTGCAACCCCATAGAAGGAACAACAATATGAACTAACTAGTATCCCCAGAGCTCCAAGGAGCTTAATCACCAAACAAAGAGTACACATGGATGGACCCATGATGCCTCAAGCCACATGTGTAGTAGAGGATGACCTTGTCAGACATCAACACATCAATGAGAGGAGAGGTCTTTGGACCTGTGAAAGCTGGTTTCCCTAGTGTAGGGGAATGCCAGGATAGGGAAACAGGAGTGGGTGGGTTAGTAAACAGTGGGAGGGGGATGGGATAGGTTTTTTTTTTGAGGGGAAATGAGGAAAGGGGATAATAATTGCAATGTAAATAAAGCAAATATCTATTTTTTTAAAAAAAAGAGGAGGTTGAGATAATTTCCTGAATTAACCTCCCCCTATTTAAAAAATAGAAAAAATATTAATACTATTTATTTGGATATATAACATTTGTCATCATTGAGTCATTTCAAAACTTAGTAGAATCTTGATGATACTGCTGATTTTTTTAACTGAGTCTTCTTTTTTTTCAGTTTTTAAATGTATTCATTAATGAAAGAATAAAACTTGGGGCCCCAGGGAGTAGGGAGGTCTCATGGGGCATGGGGGGAGGGATATCCTCTTAGAGATGGGGGTGTTGGAGAGGAGGTGAGGAATGTAGAGCAGTCAGAGGGTGGACAGGGAGAAGGATAAAGTCTGAACTCTGCTCCATTTTTGGTCCCTGAGTTTCCTTTAGACAGAAACAATTTTGGTTAAAAATTTTGAGACGGGTGTGTGAGACCTTCTTTCAATTGGGCGCCATACTTATCTACCTGGGGACATCTCTTAAGGTTCTAACTCCCTCTGTTAGATATTTATGCTAATGCCATCCCCATTGGGTCCTGTGAGTTCTTGTATCGCTGTAGTTTAATTTTCCCCATCCTACTTCCCCACCCCCCATTGCTACATATTTATATACATTTTTCTGCCCCTCTATACTTCTCTCCTGTCTTTTTCCATACCTGAGCAGGCCCACCCATTTTAGCCTTTCCTCCTGTATCGCACCCAGGACCCTCTCTCCCTCTGCCAGCAGTGATTATTTTGTTCCCCCTTCTAAGTGGAATTGGGGAATCCACACTTTGGCTTTCCTTCTTGTTAAGCTTCATATGGTCTCTGAGTTGTATCTTGAGTATTCTGAGCTTTTGGGTTAATATCCACTTATAAGTGAGTGCATATCATGTATGTCATTTGGAGTCTGGGTTACCTCATTCCAGATGACCTTTTCTAGTTCCATCCCTTTATTTGTGACATTTTCATTTGTTTGGTTTTTTCTTTATGTAATGGCTATAGTAATCATTTTATTATACAGATTAATCATTCTTGAACATACAAGCTATATAGGAGCAAACTGGGTCTTTAAATGTACACAAGTATTTTCATCAAATAAATTTTCATCCTTACATCAAAGTAGGCCTAAAGCAGTTCGAAAACATAAGAAAAATAAGAGCTATTAGCTATGTATTAACTGAGAAACCACATACAAACTAAAGATTATGGAAAGAAGTTGTCGTTTTTAATAGCTGAGTAATATTCTGTTGTGTAAATGTTCCACATTTTCTGTATTCATTCTTTCATTGAGGGGCATCTGGGTTGTTTCCAGCTTATGGCTAAATAAGGAAGCTATGAACAAAGTAGAGCATGTGTCCTTGTTATATGTTGGAGCTTCTTTTGGATATATGCCCAGTAGTAGTATACTTGGGACTTTAGGTAGAACTATTCCCAATTTTCTAAGGAATCTCCAGATTGGTTTCCAGAGTGGTTGTAATAGCTTGCAATCCAACCAACAATGGAAGATTCTTCCTCTTTCTTCACATCCTCGCCAGTATTGGTTGTTGTCTGAATGTTTGGTCTTAGCCATTCTGATTGGTGTTAGGTTGAATCTTAGAGTCATTTCGATATAGAGTTCTGTGATGACTAAGAATGTTAAAAATTTCTTTAGATGCTTTTCAGCTACACAAGATTCCTCAGTTGAGAATTCTGTTTAGCTCTGTACCCTTTTTCAATTGGGTTATTTGGTTTTGTTTTTTGTTTGTTTGTTTGTTTGTTTGGAGGTTAGCTTCTTGAGTTATTTATATATTTTGGATATTAGCCCTCTATTGGATGTGGAGTTAGTGAAGATTTTTTTTTCCTAAAATACAGGCTGCCAATTTGTTCCATTAATTGTGTCTTTTGACATACAGAAGCCTTTCAGTTTCATGAGATCACATTTATCAATTATTGGTCTTACAGTCTGATCCACTAGAGTACTGTTTAGGAAATTGCTCTATTTCAATGAATTTGGGGCTTGTTCCTAATTACTCTTTCATTATAATCTGTGTATCTGGTATTATGTTGAGATTCTTGATCCACTTAGACTTGAGCTCCACACAATGTTATAAATATGGATCTATTTTCATTTCTCTACATACAGATGGACAGTTGGACCAGAATCATTTATTGAAAATTTCTTTTATCCATTGTATGTTTTTTATTTCTTTGTTGAAGATCAAGTGTCCATAAGTTTGTGGTCTTATTTCTGGGTCTTCAAATCTGTTCCATTGATCTACCTGTCTGTCTCTGTACGAATACCATGAAGTTCTTATCACTATTTCTCTATAGAACAGTTTGAAGTAAGGGATGGTCATTCACCAAGACATTTTCCTGTTAAGAATTATTTTCTCTATCATGGGTTTTTTGTTATTCTAGATGAAATGGAGAATTGCTATTTCCATGTCTGTGAAGAATTATGTTGTAATCCTGATAGGGAAAGTGTTGAACCTGTAGATTGCTTTTGGTAAGATAGTCATTTTTAGTATGTTAATATTACCAATCCATGAGCACAGGAGATCTTTCCATTTTCTGATGTCTTCATCAATTTCTTTTTTGAGGGATTTGAAGTTCTTGTATTATAGATCTATCACTTGCTTGGTGAAGAGAATTTTATACTATTTGTGACTATTATGAAGGGTGTTGTTTCCTTATTTTCTTTCTCAGCCTGTTTATCATTTGTACAAAGGAATGCTACTGATTTGTTTGAGTTAATTTTATATTCAGCCACTTTGAAGAAGTTGTTTACCAGCTGCAGAGGTTCTCTGATAGATTTTTTTGGGTCTCTTATGTATATTATCATATCATCTGCAAACAGTGGTATCCTAAGTTCTTTTTTACCAATTTGTATCCTCTTGATCTCCTTTTGTTTTCTTATTGCTCTAGCTAGAACTGTGTACTATATTGACTTCATAGGGAGACAGTGTGCAGCTGTGTCTTGTGCCTAATTTTAGTTGGATTGCTTCAAGTATCTCCATTTAATTTGATATTGGCTGATGATTTGATGCATATTGCTTATATTATATTTAAATATGGACCCTGGATTCCTGATCTCTCTAATACTTTTAACAAGAAGGGGTACTGTCAAATGCTTTTTCAGCATCTAATGAGATGATTATGTGTTTTTTCTTTGGATTTATTTATATAGTGGATAACATTAATGGATTTTTAAATATTGAAGCATCCCTGCATCACTGGAATGAAGCCTACTTAGCCATGATGAATGATGTGTTTGATGGGTTCTTGGATTTGGTTTGCCAAAATTGTATTGAGTATTTTTGCATCAATATTCATAAGTGAAAATGGTCAGAAATATTCTATTTTTTATTACCCTCTTCCTCAAACTCCACCTAACGCCTGGCTATTGATCTCTGTATCTGCTTCCATCAGTTGTTAAGGAAGGTGCTCTGATAATGATTATGCTATACTATGCTCTATTAGTATAGCAGAATATCGTTAGGAATAATTTCATTGATTTTTTTTTCTGGTTGTGTTAGTTCTATCCTAGTTTTCTGATTCCTGTCCCTTCATTCAGGATCAGGGATGGGCTCCCTCTCCTGACTTGGGCCATAAGCTGAAATAGTAATTGTTCGGCCACTCACACACTTTTTGCCAGTTTTACCCTATCATACATTACTTGCAGCAAAAATTGTGGGTTCAATGCTTTTTGGATGGATTTTTGACTACATTCTCTCTAGTGGAAGTCTTGTTTATTACAGGAGATGGTGAGTTCAGGCTTTATAACCCCCATCTCTAAAAGTATTATCTAGGGTCACCCTTGTGTATTGATGCAAGTTTCCATTGTACTAGGTTTCTACATAATCTCTGAAATGAGCTCCAATTCCAGTTATCTTTTTCCAGTGTTCTCTCCCTCCATCCTCCCCTGGCATTATCCCTCCTGTTTCTGATCTTACCTGCAGTTCTCCCTGAAATATCCATTCTATTTTAAACTATACAGTGATATATTTACTAAATAAAGTCCAGTGCAGAAGTTACACACTATGCATCTTGATATATTTTGGTGACAATTTGCCTATTCATGGAGTAGTACCATTTATAAAGTTTTGTACATCAAACAGCTTTGAATTTGACTAGACTATCCATTAATCACCTCTGGAAAGTGGCATTTAATTTTAGCTCTGTTTTATAGAATAAAAATGCTTTTGCATAAGGTAGCTTTCTAAAACATTATTGTCCATACAATGGTATTGAGCTGACAGCTCTTCATCCACCCAGTTCAGAGTCACATTGCACACCTAGAATAGACTACTTCCAATGACCTCACTGACTGTTGAACATGACAGCATACCTTCTTGGACAGTTCAAACTGTCAATGAAGACTTGCCTGCAGCTGTCCTTTGTACATATGTCATAAAGCAACAGGTCAGTGACAGTGGGAGCAGGTGCTGTCATAATATCTATACCTAAAGGTTCATTTTTTTTTAAAATGCCAAATTAAGATAAAAAAATCAAGGGTACAAGTCCACAGCAGCAAGCATTTGCCCATATCACTCAGCTACAAAGACATTAAGACATGATTCAAATTCCTTTAACTCAATCTTCACAGCCCTGAGGTTAATTTTCACGGTGCTTATCAAAAAATATAAAGTTAGAGAGACAAAGTTTTACATGATGACATTATGCAGGCCAAACTTGAGGGGTCTGTAGATCATCTGTTCTAAAAGAAAAATATCAGATCTTTTGTGTATACATTGGCTTTATTATAACAAAGCAACTTGTATATTTTATCATTTAAAATAAGCATATTTTTCCTTCCAGTGAAAACAAAAAACAAAAAACAAAAAAATTAAAAATAAAGTTACAACAGAGAATGTCAACTCCAAAGAAAACCCTACAGATTCTATTGATTTTTCCATTGAGTAGCAGGGCTCAAATCATTATCAGGAGAAAAATTTATTTTAAAAGGGTCACCTTAAATTTCAAGATGTCTGTTAATATTACAATTAAACATGCCAAAGAGAAGTATTGTTGTCAAAATGTCCACTAAGCATCCCAATGCTGCTTGGAGAGGGGCCCTGAGAGAAGGGGCATCTGGGAATTGCAAAAATAAGGACTCAGAGTCAAATCATGGAACCTAGGTGGTGACCAGTGTTCTGCTTGCTATTCCAAGGAATATCTCTGTCCATATCCTGCATGCTTGCACTGTAGCTGCATTTGCTCCTTTAGATTAACTAAACCCCTCATAACTCATATATAAACTCATGTATTTAAAACTCTTTCCAATAGCTCTAATTACTGTCCTAAAGTTCCCAGCCTTTACTATTTTGCTGAGACTTAGCCACATCCTCAACTACTAGACTTATGCTGTTTCTAATTCTCTTGGAGTCAACAACAGGGAGAGCATTCTTCAGAGGAATGTGAAATGTGTACATTATTAAACAAACAAGACTTACACACATAGCCTACAGCAGCCATTGAACTTCATTGAGGCTCATACCAGGGCCCTCTCCCAGAGTCAGGGACCATGTCACTCTGTCCCCACTGAGTCCATGTGAGAGGTCTCAGCACTTCCAGACACCTCAAACCCTCACACAGCATGGTGGTAATTTGAATCCACAGTTTTTGAGACAAGAAAGGATAAAAAGGAATTTGGAACAGAAATGTGAGAGATTCTTTTCCTGTTCTGTTTTGCTCAAGATATTCCTCCCCACCCAAATTAGTTGAGACCCATGATGTTGAGAGACCTCAAGAAATGGGAGAGTACACACAAGAGGGACAGGGCTGGCTGGAAATGACTGTAACTTGATTCCCAGGCCTGGAGAAAATTGAAAAAGAAACTAGAAACAAAGGTTGGAATCCATGAGTCTTCTGTGCTATTCATCCTCACTTTCATTCTCATCTGCTTCCTCACCTTCATCAGCATTTCATCTTCTGTTCCTTCATCCACATCCCCTTCATCAATCTTCAGACAATTCCTCCTCCTCTTCCTCTTCGTCTTCCTCATATTTTTCCTCTACTTCTCCTTCTTCTGTCTCTCTTCATCATCCACATCTGCAACCAAATAGAACTACAAGGAATGTAACCAAATATCATCTTTGATGACATCTCCTAACTCGTCTAAACCTGCATCAGAATGGCCAGTAAACCAGAAAGAAGAACTCTGGCTCATTGCACAGAATCTTCCTGATGGCCTTATTTAGAATTTGACGTGAGCGTTTTGTCAAATCCTATAGAGATTTCTATTTGATTTCTGTGGACTTTGAAGACGGATCACCACTCTCATTCAGATGAAATTATTTGGAGAAAACGTTATTTCCATTTTTTAATTTTCTATATTCTTTGTTTACATTCCAAAGGCTTTTTCTTACCTACTTCCTGTTCCATAAGTCTTCTTCCCTCTGCCCACTCCCCAATCACCCACCACCACCATTTCTCTGTTCTGGTACTCTCCTACAATACTCTATCCAGTATTTTCCAGACCAGTGTCCTCTCCTTCCTTCTTCATGGGAATCTTTTGATTTGCTAATTGTGCCTTGAGTATTCAGAGCTTCTGGGCTAATTAATATCCACTTATCAGTGATTGTATTTCATGTGTATTCTTTTGTGATTGGGTTAGCTCACTTAGGATGATATTTTCCAGTTCCAACCATTTACCTACAAATTTTATGAATTCGTTATTTTCAATTGCTGATTAGTATTCCATTGTATAAATATACCACATTTTCTGTATCAATTCTTCCTTTGAGGGGCATCTGGGCTCTTTCAAACTTCTGGCTATTATAAATAAGGCTGCTATGAACATAGTAGAGCATGTGTCTTTGTTGCATGCCGGAGAATCCTCTTGATATATGCCCAGGAGTGGTATGACAGGGTCTTCTGGAAGTGTCATGCCCAATTTTCGGAGGAACCGCCATACTGATTTCCAGAGCAGTTGTACCATCTTGCAATCCCACGAGCAGTGGAGGAGTGTTCCTCTTTCTCTACATCCTCACCACTACCTGCTGTCTCTTGAGTTTTTACTCTTAGCCATTATGACTGGTGTGAGGTGGAATCTCAGGATTGTTTTCATTTGCATTTCCCTGATGACTAATGATGTTGAACATCTCTTAAAGTGCTTCTCAGCCATCTGATTTTCTTCAGGTGAAAAGTCTTTGTTTAGCTCTGTACCCCATTTTTTGATAGGGTTATTTGGTTCTTTGGGGTCTAACTTCTTGAGTTCTTTGTATATATTGGATATTAGCCCTCTATCAGATGTGAGGTTGGTGAAGATCTTTTCCCAATTAGTTGGTTGCTGTTTTGTCCTTCTGACAGTGTCCTTTGCCTTACAGAAACTATAATTTTATGAGGTCCCATTTGTCAATTCTTGATCTCAGGGAATAAGCTATTGGTGTTCTGTTCAGGAACTTTTCCCCTGTGCCCATGTCCTCCAGGGTCTTCCCCAGTTTCTTTTCTATTAGTTTTAGTGTGTCTGGTTTTATGTGGAGGTCTTTGATCCACTAGGATTTGATCTTAGTACAAGGAGATGAGTGGGTCAATTTGCAATTCTGCATGTTGACCTCCAGTTGAAACAGCACCATTTGTTGAAAAGGCTATCTTTTTTCCACTGAATGGTTGTAATTCCTTTATCAAAGATCAAGTGACCATAACTCTGTGGGTTCATTTCTGGGTCTTCAATTCTATTCCGTTGATCTACATGCCTGTCACTCTACCAATACCATGCAGTTTTTAACACAGTTGCTCTGTAGAACTGCTTGAGGTCAGGGATATTGATTCCCCCAGAAGTCCTTTTATTGTTGAGAAGAGTTTTAGCTATCCTGGGTTTTTCATTATTTCAGATGAATTTGAGAATTGCTCTTTCTAGATCTATGAATAATTAATTTTGGATTTTGATGGGGATTGCATTGAATCTGTAGATTGCTTTTGGTAAGATGGCCATTTTTTACTATATTAATCTTGCCAATCCAAGAGCATGAAATAATTTTCCATCTTCTGAGGTCTTCGATTTCTTTCTTCAAGGACTTGAAGATCCTGTCATACAGATCTTTCACTTATTTGGTTAGAGTCATGCCAAGATACTTTATATTGTTTGTGGCTATTGTTAAGGGTGTTATTTTCCTAATTTCTTTCTCAACCTGTTTGTCCTTAGAGTACAGGAAGGCTACTGATTTGCTTGAGTTGATTTTATAACCAGCCACTTTACTGAAGTTGGTTATCAGCTGTGAGAATTCTCTGGTGGAGTTTTTGGGTCACTTAAGTATACTATCATATCATCTGAAAATAGTAATTGTTTGACTTCTTCCTTTCCAATTTGTATCTCTTTGACTTCCTCGTGTTGTCTAATTGTTCTCGCTAGAACTTCAAGTACTATATTAAAAAGATATGGAGATAGAGGGCAGCCTTGTCTAGTACCTGATTTTAGTGGGATTGCTTCAAGTTTCTCTCCATTTATTCTGATGTTGGCTACTTGTTTGCAGTATATTGCTTTTACTATGTTAGGTATGGGCCTTGAATTCCTGTTCTTTCCAAGACTTTTAGCTTGAAAGGATGCTGAGCTTCTTCAAATGCTTTTTCAGCATCTAATGAAATGATCATGTGTTTTTTTTCCATTGAGTTTGTTTATGTAGTGGACTGCATTGACGGATTTCTGTATATTGAACCATACCTCCATCCCTGGGATGAAGCCCACTTGATCATAGTGGATGACCATTTTGATGTGCTTTTTGTATTGGTTGGCAAGCATTTTATTTGGTATTTTTTGCATTGATATTCATAAGGGAAATTGGCCTGTAGTTCTCTTTATTTGTTGCATCTTTTTGTGTTTTTGTATCAGGGTAATTGTGGATTTCTAAAATGAGTTGGGCAGTGTTCCTACTGTTTCTATTTTGTGGAATAGTTTGAAGAGTATTGGTGTTAGGTCTTCTCTGAAGGTCTGATAGAATTCTGCACTAAAACCATCTGGTCCTGTACTTTTTTTTGGTTGGAAGACTTTATATAACCCCTTCTGTTTCTTTAGGGGTTATGGGATTGTTTAGCTGATCGATTTGATCCTGATTTAATTTTGGTATTTGGAATCTGTCTAGGAAATTGTACATTTCCTCCAGATTCTCCAGTTGTGTTGAGTAAAGGCTTTTGAAGTAGGATCTGATGATTTTTTCTTAATTTCCTCAGTTTCTGTTGTTATATCTCCCTTTTCCTTTCTAATTTTGTTAATTTGGATACTGTCTCTGTGCCCATTGATTAGTCTTGCTAAGTGTTTATCTATCTTGTTGATTCTCTCAAAGAACCAGCTCCCAGTTTTGTTGAGTCTTTGCATGGTTCTCTTTGTTTCTACTTGATTGATTTCAGCCATGAGTTTGATGATTTCCTGTCTTCTACTCCTACTGGGTGAATTAGCTTCTTTTTGTTCTGGGGCTTTCAGGTGTGCCATTAAGCTGCTAGTGTATGCTCTCTCCAGTTTCTTTTTGGAGGCACTCAGGGCTATGAGTTTTCCTCTTAGCACTGCTTTCATTGTGTCCCATAGATTTGGTTAGGTCGTACCTACATTTTCATTGAATTCTAAAAAGTCTTCGATTTCTTTCTTTATTTCTTCCTTGACCAAGGTGTCATTGAGTATTGTTCAGTTTCCATGTGTATGTGGGCTTTCTGTTGTTTTTCTTGCTATTGAAGACCACTTTTACTCCATAGTGATCTGATAGGAGTCATGGGATTAGTTTGATCTTCTTGTATTTTTTGAGGTCTGTCTTGTGACCAATTATTTGATCGATTTTGGTGAAGGTACAATGAGGTGCTGGGAAAAAATGTATATTTTTTTTGCTTTAGGATGAAATGTTCTATATATATATCTGTTAAATCCAATTGGTCCAAACTTCAATTAGTTTCACTGTGCCCCTGTTTAGTTTCTGGTTCCCTGTTCAGTCCATTGAGGAGAGAGGAATGTTGAAATCACCCACAATTATTATGTTAGGTGCAATGTGTGCTTTAAGCTTTGGTAAAGTTTCTTTTATGAATGAGGGTGCCATTGCATTTGGAGCATAGGTGTTCAGAATTGAGAGTTCTTCTTGGTGGATTATTTTTGACCATCAAGAAGTTACCTTCTGCGTCTCTTTTGATGTCTTTAGGTTGAAAGTCAATTTTATCTGATATTAGAATGGCTACTACGGCTTGTTTCCTGAGACCATTTGCTTGTAAAATTGTCTTCCAGCCTTTTATTCTAAGGTAGTCTTTGACACTGAGGTGTGTTTACTGTATGCAGCAAAATGTAGGATCCTGTTTCTGTATCCAGTCTTTTAGTCTGTGTCTTTTTATTGGGAAGTTGAGTACATTGATGTTAAGATATTAATGAGTAGTGATTATTGCTTCTTGTCATTTTTGATGTTGTTTTTTATATTTGATAGGTTTTCTTCTTTTGGGTCTGATGACAGAAGGTTACTATCTTACTTTTTTCAGTGTGTAGTTTCCCTCCTTGTATTGGTGATTTCCCCTTTTATCCTTTGTAGGGCTGGGTTTGTGGAAAGATATTTTGTAAATTTGGTTTTGTCATGGAATATCTTGGTTTCTCCCTCTATGGAGATTGAGAGTTTTGCTGGGTATAGTAGTTTTAGCTGGTACTTTTATTCTCTTAGAGTTTGAATTAGATCTGCCCAGGATCTTCTAGCTTTCATGGTCTCAGGTGAGAAGTCTGGTTTAATTCTGATAGGTCTTCCTTTATATGTTACTTGGCCTTTTTCTCTTACTTTCTTTAATATTCTTTCTTTGTTTAGCACATTTGGGGTTTTGATTATTATGTGACAGGAGGTATTTCTGTTCTGGTCCAGTCTGTTTGTAGTTCTGTAGGCTTCTTGTATATTCATGGGCATCTCCCTCTTTAGGTTGGAGAAGTTTTCTTCCATTATTTTGTTGAAGATATTTGCTGGTCCTTTAAGTAATAAATCTTCACTCTCTTCTATACCTATAATCCTTAGGTTTGGTCTTCTAATTGTTTCCTAGATTTCCTGAATGTTTTGGGCTACAAGCTTTTTGTATTTTGCATTGTCTTTGACTGTTGAGTCCATGGTTCCTATGGTATCTTGGGCGTCTGAGATTCTTTCTTCTATCTCTTGTATTCTGTTGTTGATATTTGCATCTATGGCCCCTGATTTCTCCCCAAGATTTTCTATCTCCAAAGTTGTCTCCCTTTGTTATTTCTTAGTTGTTTCTACTTCTCTTTTTAGATCCTGGATGATTTTGCTCATATCCTTCACTTGCTTGTTTGTGTTTTCATGTAAATCTTTGAGAGATTTTTGTGTTTCCCCTTTCATGACTTCTGCCTGTTGACCCAATTTCTCCTGTAATTTTTAAGTGATTTTTTTTTGCATTTTCTCCCTATTGGCTTCTATCTTTTGACTCATATTCTCCTGAATTTCTTTAATTGATTTTTGTGTTTCCTTTGTAAGGGCTTCTAACTTTTGATCAATTTTCTTCTGTATTTCTTTAAGAGATTTATTTATGTCCTTCTTGTGTTCCTCTAAAAGCATCATTACCAGTGATTTTAAATCCAAATCTTCTTTTTCTGGTGTGTTGGGCTATCCAGGACTTCCTGTTGTTGGAGAATTTGGTTCGGATGCTGCCATGTTGCCTTGATTTCTATTAATAACATTACTACATTTGCCTTTTGCCATCTGGTTATCTCTGGTGTTACTTGGTCTTGTTGTCACTGGCTGGTGTTTGAACTGCCCGTGAGCCTGTAAGGCTAATTCCGCACCTCTGGGTTTCAGGGTTCCCCTGGCTCAGATTGCTGGTGTGCTACCTTCCTCTTGGGTGCCCTTGGATCCCTAATATTTCCTGCCATAAGCAATGCTACACTAGGGTTGTCTCTGTGAACCTGGTGCTGCTTGTCTGCTCCTTCAGGGTGCACAGATGGCAGATGCTGCAGGGACCTTATCCAGGTGCTGATCACTCTGCAGTGCAGATGACACCCCCCCGGACTGGGTTGGTGCAAGACCGGGTTGGCCTACTGATGGCTCCCTGAGCTGCCCATGCCCTAGCTGCAGGCAGAAGCCTGGCAGGTTTCCACCCAAGTGATGTTAGCCTCAGACTATGTCTGCATACCTGTGCTCCACTGTTAGTTCTCTATGGTGACCTGGATGCAAGATGGAGACTGCTGCTCCAAGTGCTGGGCAGTCTGCAGGGCAAACAACCCCCGACCAAGGTGGTACACACCTGGGTGGGTGTATAGATGGCCCGTCGAGCTTCCCAGGCCCTGGCTACAGGCAAAAGCCTGGCAGGTTTTCACCCAAGTGATGTTAGCCTCAGATGATGTCTGCATACCTAGGCTTGTCTGTTAGTTCTCTATGGTGACCAGGAGACAAGATAGAGACCACCACAGCAAGTGCTGGGAGGTCCGCAGGACAAACCGACCCCTACTGAGTTGGAACATGGCTGGGTGGGCATGCAAATGGCCCACCGAGCTGCCCAGGCCCTGGCTACAGACAAAAGCCTGGCAGGTTTCTACCTGAGCAATGCTAGCTTTGGATTATGTCTGCATACCTGGGTTTGTCTGTTGGTTTTCTGAGAACTTTATTTTCAAAGTAAGTATGTTTATCAAATTAAAAATTTATTCTGTGACCTGATTTAATGTCACATCAAATTATGTCACATCAATTCTGGTCAAATAATGCAGAGCCTCCTTGTCTTCCTCTATTTGTGGATGGCTGACAAATGTTGTTACCCCCCCCCAAATTGGGATTTTGGCAACCAATACTGACCTGTTCTGAAAAAGATGGTTGATGGAGTTTGTTATATTTTTATTCTACTTTGAAAATTTCCTTACTGGCTTGTTTATTAAGTCTATTTCATTTTGGACTTCATCAATATGTTCAGTCTCTTCTTGCTGTTCTTTTTCTCTCTTTGGCACTCTGGGGAAAGATCAATTTGTCCTCCAGGTTCAGGGCAGGAGATGACTGGATTTCTTGGGCAGGATTTCAGATTGCCCTTTCTTGGAGCTGTGGTGCAAGTGAGGTGGCTAGAAGGCAGATGCCAGAGCCCTGATGTTCCCAGCAGGAAGGCACTCACAGATCTCTATTTTCTGAAATCTTCTTTAGTTTCTTTCTTCAAAAATTTGGAGTACGTGTCATACATGTCTTCACTTATTAGAGTTACACAAAGATATTTTATATTATTTTTGTGGCTATTGTGAAAGGTGATATTTTTCTGCCCACTTGGGGTTTTTGTTCTTTTTCTGTTTGTTTTTTGTAAGTTTTGATTTGTTTGTTTTGTTTTTTTAAAGTTCTATCAAGCCATTTTTCTGAAGGTGCTTATCAACTTTAGGAGTTACTTGGTAGAATTTTGTGGGTTACTTATGTATACTAGCATATCATCTACAATACTTCTTTTTTTCCAATTCATATCTCCTTGATTTGCTATAGTTATCTTTTTACTGTAGCTTAAACTTAAAATACTATATGGCAAAGATATAGAGAGAGTAAACTCTCTTGTTCCTGATTTTAGTGGAGTTCCTTTGAGTTTCTCTCCATTTAATTTGATATTAGCTATTAGCTTCCTGTAAATTGCCTTAATTATATTTAGTTATTTCACTTCAATCCTTGACCTCTCTAAGACTTTGAATTGAATCAATACCTTTTCTCACCATCACAATGTACTTAGTTTTTCTTTTAGTTTGTTTATGTGGTTGATTATGTTGAGAGATTTTTGTATTTTGAACCATTTTGAAATCTCTAGGATGTAACCCTCTGATCAATGTTGATGATCATTTTCATGTGTTCTTGGGTTTCGTCTGTATTTTATTGAGAATTTTTTTTTTTGCATCAATGTGCATGAGAAAAATTGGTCTGCAATTCTTTTGTTGGTGTTGTTGAGTCTTTGTGTGGTTTGGATATCAGAGTAACTGTGGCCTCACTAAATGGATTTGGCAATGTTCCTTCTGTTTCTATTTGGTGGAATAATTTGAGGAGTATGATGTCTATTGGTATTAGGTCTTCATTGAATGTCTGGTAGAATTCTGTGCTAAAATCATCTGACCATGGGCTTTCCCCTCTGCTGGAGGAGACATTTAATGACTGCTTTATTTCTTAGGGTTTATAGGACAATTTAAATTGTTTACTCAATCTTTATTTAATTTTGGCAAGTGATGTCTATCAAGAAAATCATCCATTTCATCTAGATCTTCTGATTTACAGGTTTTTGAAGTAAAGCCTAGAGATTCTTTGGATTTCCTGTTATTATGTCCCAACTTTCATTTTTTATTTCATTTCTTTGACAGTCATTCTTTCATTTAGTTAGTTTGGCTAAGGGTTTGCCAATCTTGCTGATTTACCCAGAGAAACAGTTCTTGGTTTCATTGAGGCTTTGTAATGTTCTTTTTTATTCTACTTTATCCATTTCTGCTATGAGCTTGATTATTTCTTGCTGTCTACTACTATTGGGTATACTTTTTTCTCTTTGTTCTAGAGTTTTATGTGTGCATTTAATTGCTAGTATGAGATCTCTCCAATTTTGTTATGAAGCCACTTAGTGCTATGAACTTTCCTTTTAGCCTTGCTTTTGTAAGACCCAAAAAAAAAAACCGGGGGGGGGAGACACCCTGGCACCCCACGCCTTGGAAGCCGGCACCCCCAATCACTCATGAGAAATATTCTTGATGCAAGTGCAAGAGGGATTTTAATTTCCAGAGCTCTGGGGCCACGTCCCTCTCCCACGCAGGGTAGAGAACAGTGAACACTTGAGGCAGATACACGACTGCTTTTATAGATTTTCAGCAAAACCCACCTATACAAGCCACTCCATAGCTTCTAAGCCAATCAGTTCAAACCATCCGAGCCTGCACTCTCTGAGAACCTAAGTCATTTCCGCTTACATGGCCGCCATGCACAGGGTCGCGCCCACCCTTCCCCACTGGCAATAGGTGTTGGGGACCTAAGTGCCTCCAGGTAGGAGCTCCGCATGTATAGGAAATACAAAATCATCCATGGAAGCAAATTTTAACAACTTATTTTTTGGATAAAAATTATCCATTTTGCCTAAAATTCTTGCCATGCAATAGACCCACTAACAATACTCTGTAATAACCAATTTGATTGCCCTTTGAAATAAGGAACAAATGCTTCATTTGGTTCTTAAGATATTTCTTTCAAAATACTTTCATGATTTTATCTTATAACATTTTATTAACCCATCAATAGCTTTAAAGTAGGATGTTAAAACTTTAATTAGATGAAAAAGGGTGCCTTTATATTAATGCTCTCTTTTCTAAGGAATTACTTTGAACACATACTGATTTCAGTAGCCTTTTCTACTATCCTTAAAATTAGTTGTCTTTCACTAGTTAATGTGTATCCACCTTGAGATCAGAGGTTTCAGTCTTCCTGTGGTAAGCTTAGAGCAATGGTTTAGCCAATAAATGTTTTACAATTATCAGGAAACAAAGCAAAAAACCTTCTGAATTCATAATACTTTTGTGTGGGGTGGGCACACCAGATTTTAATGCCTTCATAAGTTCTACATAGCCTTATTAAACTTTTATAGATCTTAAGTTTGAACCATATTCTGAAACACACCTGGATAGATAGATGTGACAGGAAAATTCTATTGGCCAAAAACTCTCTAGGTGGGGTTTACAAGACAAAAGCAGTACTTCCCAAGTCTCCTCTAAGGTAGCTTAAAGCTTTGAATTAACTCAAATATAAATATTTTCTAATCTGAGCCTATTTCCCAAGGCCATTCCCAACATCCACCTGTCCTGCAGGGCAACAGCCTGCAACCAGACCCCATTGTATGAGGGTTAAACAACAAAAGGAACCTGTTTTTCAGTGTTCCCAGAAAAATCCTACTACCTGTTTTTAGTAGTCTTATCTACAAATTTTTGAAACTGTTTAAAGGGAACCTGTTTAATACCAAATAAATTCCCACTGCGATCTCCTTTTCTATCTTTTCTCTTGCAATATTAGAGCATAAGTACAACTTTGGAAAGCAAAACCCAATTTAAACAATCTATTTTCTTTAAAATCAATGGCAAGTGCATTACTTTCACACTATTTAGTCTGTCTGCCATTTCCTATGTCTGAATGCATGACAGTACAATTTATAATACTTCATTAAAGAGACATTGTTTTAAATCTTATCCCTTTTATGTATATTTTTTAAATAAGAATTACATAAAATAATTTGCCAGTTTAGAAGTATCATTAGAAACCTGTTTTTCCTGGGTTGGGTCATGCCACATGTTGTTTAAGATGACTCCAACCCTGAGTTACTAGTTTTAGACTAACTTTTTGTTACCAATGTGGTGGTGCACTTGGGTAGCAGAGGCAGGCAGATTTCTGAGTTCAACACCAGCCTGGTCTACAGAGTGAGTTCCAGGACACCCAGAGCTACACAGAGAAACCCTGTCTAGAACCCCCCCAACTAACTTTTAATCATGTTCAATAACTTATAAGCCAGTACTCTATAGTCAAGACATGCAAAACATATTTATACCTTTAAGACCAATCAGAAACAAAAATGAAGCAACTACATGAATCTTTTAAATTCAAAACAATCATTTTTTCTCTTTCTAGCTGTAATTTCAAGAGATATAACACATTGGACCCAATAATCACAATTGCAGAGATTTTGCTAGGAGAAATAACCATCAGCCTACTTACCCTAGAACTTGAGAAGCTGCTATCCCATTTAAAACCAGCTTTTTGTCCAGCTGTGCTTGACTCCTAACTGAATGTGGGGCAGCTTAAATCAGCCTCCGCTGTTTCAACTGAGAATGGATCAAGAGATGGACTGCCAGCAGATAAAATATTTTACTAATTTTTCTTTTTAACATGAAACATATGATATGATAGTATACGTAAGTGACCCAAAAAACTCCACCAGAGAACTCTTACGGCTAATAAACAACTTCAGCAAAGTGGCTGGTTATAAAAACAACTCAAGCAAATCAGTAGCCTTCTTGTACTCAAAGGACAAGCAGGCTGAGAAAGAAATTAAGGAAATAACACCCTTTACAATAGCCACAAACAATATGAAGTTGTGAATTTTATTCCTATTACTATTAGGCTTGATCTTTTCATAGTGTCCCAGATTTCTTGGCGGTTATGTGTCATGAACTGTACACTTTTCCCATGTTCTTTGACTTTGATTTCTTCACCCTTATCTTCTATATTTGAGTTTTTATCTTCTACCTTTTGTATTCTGCTGATGTTTCTATTTTCTATTGCTTCCCTAAATTTTCTTTCTCCAGGATTTCCACTGCTTTTGTTTTCTTTATTATTTTTATTTCCATTTTCAAATCTTGAGCTTTTTTTATTCATTTTCTTCACCTATGTCTTGTATTTTCCTATATTTCATTTCCTCTTTCAGGGCCTCTATCATCTTCAGAAGATTGGATTTAAGGTCATCTCTTTGTGCTTTGTCTATGTTGGTATATCTGGGACTTCCTGTAACTGAATAGCTGGACTCCAGTGGAATTATATTACCATAGCTCTTATTGGTTGTGTTTTTATGATGTCCTTTAGCAATCTTGTTGTCCTTGGCAATGGCTGGGTGTTCCTGATGTCAGCTGGACTCCTTATGGAGGCAGTTAGAGCCTGTCAAGTGATTTTTCAGGAACAGAATACTGCTCATTTTTGCTTACTGTGCCCCAAGTGTACTTCGCTAGCTAGGGATTGGCTGGGTAGGGTTCTAAACTGGATGCTCCTAGGACCCCCCCCCACACACAAATGTTCCTTGGTATAGCAAGGTAGATTGTGGATGAGAAAATGAAGGCCAGAGGACTGAGCACAACTCACCTCTGCTGGCTATATACCCCTGGTAGATCAGACTATTATTTTGATTATTTTTGGGTGATGATGGTGGTAGGAATTTCTGTTTTGATCCAAACTCTTTTATGTTCTGTAAGCTTCTTGTACCTTTTTGAGAGTGCCTGCTTTAAGGTTAGGAAAGTTTTCTTCTATGATTTTTGTTAAAAATATTTTTTGAGTCTTTGAGCTGAGATTCTTCTTCAATTATTATTTTGTTTGGTGTTTTCATAGCGCCCCAGATTTCTTTTTTCTTTTCTTTTCTTTTTTTCTTTTTCTTTTTCTTTTTTTCTTTTTTTCTTTTTTCTTTTTTTTTTTTTTTTTTTTGAGACAGGGTTTCTCTTTATAGGCCTGGGTGTCCTGGAACTTACTCTGTAGAACAGGCTGGCCTCGAACTCAGAAATCCGCCTGCCTCTGCCTCCCAGAGTGCTGGGATTACAGGCGTGCGTCACCACCACCTAGCTACACAGATTTCTTGAATATTTCTGTGGCAAGAATTTTTTTTTGATTTCACATTTTTGATTGATATATCAATTTCTTCTAACATATCTTCTATGTCTGAGAGTCTCTCTTCCATCTTTTATATTCAATTAGTGATGCTTACATCTATAGTTCCTGTTAGCTTGCCTAGATGTTTTTCATCTCCAGGCCCCTCATCTAGTGTTTTGTTACTTTCTTCTATATACATTTTCAGGTATAGAACAGTTTTATTTATTTCCTTCATGTGTTTTCTGTTCGGTTTTCTTGGTTTTCTTGAATGGATTGATTCTTTTCCTCCTATTGTTAATTTTTGTTTTTCTGGATTTCTTTAAATTTATTAATGTCTTCCAATTGTTTGTGGTTTCCTGAATTTCTTTTAGTAATTTATTCATTTCCTCTTTAAGGAACACTATCATCTTCATAAAATTAGTTTTCAGGTCATTTTCTTACATTTCAGTCATGTTGGAATAGCCAACTCTCATGTAGTTGGAATGCTGTGCTCTGGGATGCCATCCTGTCCTGGCTTATGTGTTCTTACATGAACCTTTAGGCTCTTGTGTTTGGGGTAATTATAGGCATAGGTACAGACTCCTGAGTTTCTTTCTGTTGGACTGATTTTTCCCTTTGCTTTCTATTTCATCTCTGGTCTTTTTACCTGTGTTTTGTTTTTAGCCTGTCTTAAGGTCCATTAGGGTGGTTTTGCTGGGATTTGGCAGCCTCCTTGTGCTCTGGATGCCAGTGTTGTCTCCGGGTTCCAATTCCTAGGACTGGCACTGCCTCTGGCAGAGCAGGGGGCTTTGGAGATTCTGAATATGGGTCTGGGCTATGGGGTTCCAGTATAACCTCTGGTAGATTAGGGCATTTCTGGGGAGTTGAGGACCAGGACATGTAGCCATGGCGAGGATGTTATGTTTGTGACAACTGGGTGCCGCTAAGGAGTGTTGGCAGACAGGGGACCTGAGTTATTACCTGGGATTCTCAGTACCATCATCCCCTCCAGGAGTGCAGGGGGCAGGAGTTGTAAGCCAGGATATAGACTCTTAAGTGTTCTTAAATGTTTTATATAATGGAAATGTTTTTTTATGTTTGACAGTTTTAGTAACTAACTGCCCCAAATATTGCAAAGTGTTTGAACTTTGTACTTTTTCAGTTCCAATAATAAGCCCCTTTTTATGTAGTCATATCATATATATGGATGGTAACTCATCCTCTTTGGAGGGGACTAACAGGATATCATTCATACAGTGAATAATACAAGCCCGAGGGAAGAACTGCCTCACAGGGTCTAAAATTTTCTCTACAAACTACTGACATATAGTAGGAAAGCTTGTCATACCTTGCACTATTACAGTTCATGAATATCACAGTTGAGGTTCTTTATGATTGAGTGAGGGAACAGAAAAGGCAAAGTGTACCTTACCATCAGGATGAGTATGTATAGTACAAAAGCAGTCTTTTAAACACAACACTATTAAAGGCAAATCTTTAGAAATACATGTGGATGAAGTAAAACTGGTCTGTGAAGCTCCCATTGGCCACATGGTATCATTAACATTCTATAATTAATCAATAATCACCATTTACCATACTTCTTTTTAATTGTAAAAATAGGAGGATTCTAGGAAGAAAATGAAGATTTTATGCTCCCATCCTCCAACTGATGAAAAACCTGAAATTTTTCTTTTCCTTTTCCCTTCTTTTTTATTTTTGAAATAGACTTTAATGCATTTTTTCAATGGCAATTATACATGTTTATGATTTTGAGATTTTTGTTCTTGTGGGAATATATATATATATATATATATATATATATATATATATATATATATATATATATATGTGTGTGTGTGTGTGTGTGTGTGTGTGTGTGTGTGTGTTTAATAATCCTTTGCAACTCTTTTCCTAGTCCTTTTCAATTTTGATATCCCATATTTTACATAAGCCACTGAGCTTGTGAAGGTTAGGTAGCATTAGAGATAGTAATGTAGATTTGGGCTAAAATAGATTAGTTTGCTGTAAAGTGTCTCTTCTCTAAACATGAACCCAAACATGAGTAACAGAGGTTGTAGGGCTGTCATTGTGCCTTCAGGAGCTATGCATTGTAATTTTGTAGCACTTGAAAAATCTTCTTAAACCTCATATTCCCAATACTATCAAGTTTGAATTTACTACTAGCCTACTAGGGTAGCCATTCTTTCATAATTTTAATAGCATTATCAGCTTTAGACTAAATCAATCCTCTAAAAGTTTTTCCTTTAATTTAAAATCCAATGGTGGTTTATCATGGTCCTTCAATGAAAATGTTAAAAAATGGGGTACAGAGCTAAGCAAGGAATTTTCACCAGAAGAAATTCAGATGGCTGAGAAGCACCTTAAGAGATGTTCAACATCATTAGTCATCAGGGAAACACAAGTCAAAAAAAACCCTGAAATTCCACCTCATACCAGTCAGAATGGCTAAGATTAAAAACTCAAGAGACAACAGGTGCTGGCGAGTATGTGGAGAAAGAGGATGACTCCTCCATTGTTGGTGGGATTGCAAGATGGTACAACTGCTCTGGAAATCAGTATGGTGGTTCCTCAGAAAATTGGGCAAGACACTTCCAGAGGACCCAGTCATAACACTCCTGGGCATATACCCAGAGGATTCCCCTGCATGCAATAAAGACAAATGCTCCACTATGTTCATAGCAGCCTTATCTATAATAGCCAGAAGCTGCAAAGAACCCAGATGTCCCTCAACGGAGGAATGGATACAGAAAATGTGGTTCATTTATACAATGGAATACTACTCGGCAATTAAAAATAATGAATTCATGCAACTTTTAGGCAAATGGATGGTTGGATCTGGAAAATATCATCCTACGTGAATCAACCCAATCGCAAAGGAATTCACATGAATTGCAATCACTGATTAGTGGATATTAATGAGCCCAGAAGCTCTGAATACTCAAGACACAATTAGCTAAGCAAAAGATTCCCAAGAAAAGGGATGGAGAGGACCCTGGTCCAGAAAAGACTAAATCCGGTTTTGTAGGAGAGTACCAGAACAGAGAAATGGTGGGGAGGGTGGGTGATTGTGGAATGGGGGGGGGGAAGAGGACTTATGGGACATATGGTGAGGGGGGAACTGGAAAGGGGAAAGCCTTTGGAATGTAAACAAAGAATATAGAAAATAATATATGTCTCTCTATATATATGTATATATATATGTATATATATATATATACATATATCTATATATATATATTTAAAAAAAGAAAAGGTTAAGGTCTAGAGAAAATGGTAAGACCTAGATAACTGTATAGCCTGCATTTTGTGCTGTTACTAATGGTGTAAAGAAACTTTCTCATGTCCTGTTACTAGAAAACTTTCTTATGCTCTAGTTAATTACAGAATGTCTTGTGATCTTTGATTTTATAAGCTGCCCCTTAGATGGATCCCAACATAATATAGACACTTGCATTAATGTAAGAGACTATTTGGAATAAGAGTTCCATTTTGAATAATGGTCGAATAAAGTTTAAATTCCCAAGACCTCCCTGGGAACTGACATCCTACTTGGCAAAAAGAAACATGGATATAAGTAACTGGCAAAAGTGAGACATGTTATATGAGTAAATGACATCTTCACTGGCAAGTTAAGACATGAATGTTAGAAAAGACAAGTTTCCTGACACAGTTGAATACCCCAACCAATGAGAGCAATAAGTTTACAACCACGACATGTTTCAAATGAAATTCTTTATCTCTTTATCTTGATTGGTGAAATAACTAGGCAGAGATGTTTGTTGATTTCAAGGCTTAAACAATATGTAGTATCCTGGCTTCAGGTATCAGCCAGTACCCAAGTCTGTTCTATAGTCCTGATGCATCATTCCTGGTGGTGTAAGTGCTCAATAAACTATCCCTGTCTTGCTGAGACAAGTGTTTGTGTGGTTTCTGAAGTTATCCTGGACCCCAACAATAATACTTGAAGTTATGGCTTTATCTTTACTACTAAATCCTTCTTTATTGAAGCACATTTTTCCATTAAGTGGTTACATACAGCAGTAATAATAACTGTGCATATTTTTCCCACTTTAAATTAAAAATCAGGGAACTTTGATCATGACTGTAGTTTTACATATTTAGTTTTCATCAATGACTTCCTATATGAGCTATGATTATCCTCATTGTTAAACTATTGTGACCCAGTAAAAGTTCAACTGTTCCAGACAATATAGGTCCAAAATATTCTGTATATAACTGAAAAGAACAGTGAAGAGGAGAAAAAAATATATCTTTAGGGCAAGGAATAACACCAATAGCAGCACTTCTTTGAATAGCAGCATACTAGAAAAATATATATTAATTACAATCTAAAGCTGATAGAAAGATTATTGGTTTTGGATTTAAACACTAAAATTTTGTGGTGACTGAAATGGGCCCCTTAATCTATTTTCTTCTTGTTGACTGGTATTATTATTGTCACTAGACAATTTCTTTCCATCCTTATTAAATTTAGTTTGTCATTAGTCCTATGTTTTTCTTCCTTTCATTTAGGGCATAAGCTGGGACTCCTTAATTCTAAGTATTCATTCCTTGTAAGGGCAATTGATATCATGTCTTTAAGTGTCTATGTAAATTGCCGTTGAAACATTTTGCTGACATTTATATTTGAACTTCATAGTCTTCTAAAGCAGCTAATTTTGCTCTATGTTTATAGGTATTCACAATTCTACATAACTTCAGAAAGTCCATAAAATTTCTTATCTATGTCTGGGTTCTGACTATTCCTTAGCAATCTTCATTAATGAAAAGCAAACTGTTTTAATGATAACTTTTGAATTTGTTCCCCTTTTACTTAAATATTAATAGTATCTTTGAATTTCCCTATAAAATCAGCATAAGGCTCAAAAAGATGTTGCATAGTTTTTATATACCTAGATCCAAAGTCAGAGCCCATATCAATTTTCATCCATCCATGTAAGGGATAGCTGACAATTTGTTGATACTCATTTACCAATATTTTGTATGTGATATTTCCAGGATGATCCCTTGGTCCTAGCTGAATCATTTCATGGGGTTCATCTACATGCCACATTTGCCACTGAAGATATTGGGAAGGGCTAAGAACCATTTTAGCAATTATATAAATATGATATGAAGGGACTCTAGCCAACTAGAGCATGGTAAACATGACCTCCCCAACTCCCTCTGCCTTGCTAAAAAACTTTAGGTTGCATTTCTAAAACTAGCCACCAAGGTCTATTCCCTTATTTGGCCACATTCTCTTTCTACAGCTGACTACCAAGCTCCAATTGTCTAAGTATTGAAGTTCAACAACCAAAAACTTTCTTTGGCTCACCTAATTAACCTGTCCAATTGAAAGTAAACAACTCTAATAAACAGTTTCCCCGTATCTTTATAAACTGCCACTTTTCAAAAGGCCATGCTTGTCTCCACTCTATCCAGAGACAATCTTTGTTCCATATTAGGACAAATATCCCTGCCTCCTCTTCCTTGTTATCTTTACCTTCTCCCACATCCTCGATCTCCTGTTTTTGTCTCATATTTCTTGCCCTTTGTTCCTCTTTATCATTGCTCCAACTATAAAGATATTCATAACAATTTGAAGTAGCAGGTCTCTAGGAAGTCCAAGCTTTTAGAAAATCTTTTGTTGTATTCAGATTCAAGCCCTGGTACATACTTTGATTTTTGCTGAGATTGCACTGAAAATACCAAGCATAATTTATGAAGAAAGAAAGAATTGGTGAACAAATTTTGTATGACTATCAAGCTCCAGTTTGCCTAGGTTGTAAACTTGACATTTTCATAGGCTCTCCTATATCCTTATTAGGAAGTTGAGAGCATTTAAGATTAAATTGGCTATCCAATTGCTTGCCCCAGACTTCAGGGTCATTTTCAGGCAATAGAGAATATGTATCTAAAGGAGACTTGAATAAGTGTGCTAAGGGATCAATCACAAGCCTAGTTATTGGTGGCATTGTTTTTACTTGGGCTTTGCCTGTGTGGGCAAAATTTCCTTTTCCCCCCCTTTTTAAACCAATTTTAAAGTTTGATATCCAGTTTTTATTCATTAATTTCTTCCTCATGATAAACATCGTCCATATCTTCCTGAAGTATTTTTATTATAGTTCAAATTAATGGCCATGAAGTCAAAATTTAATTGGGGTTGATGCCTTCTTTATATATCTTTTCATTATTTTAGGGGCCTCTATCCACTACTTCTTCACCTAAAGTTCCCTATTCTGGAAACCTGAAATAATAATCATAAACTACTTGCAGGAAGTTTAATGGTTGTAATGTTAATGCTTGTCTTCCTTTCAAAATGATACAAGCTTTGTGCAAGGTGACGCCTTCCCTGGGTTTTACCCTATTATTCTCAGACAACTCCTTCTGTGAGCATTTCCAATGTCTTTTCTAGTAGTTGAGGTAACATGACTGATTTGTGGTGCCACTTGCTTAACACGCTAGAGGTGGTGGGACCTGACAAAATGAGACCAGTAAATGGATCCAACTAAGAAAATTTTCATGTAGTAGCCAATTTTATTCATAATATTCCACAATGTTTACTGTGGGGGTTAAAAAGAGTCACAGGAGTAATGTGTAGAATCACAAGGACGATGTCCACATGGTGAATAAGTTGCATAAAACAAAAACATGTTTTACCATAGAAACATATAAACAAATAACAATGACCAGTTGGAATGAAAAATCATAAGAAAACTTATTCCTTTCCAATTCAGATGGGAGGGGTAAAACAGTAAAGAACAATTCCATGTTTTTGAATAAACTAAGTTCCCAAGACTCTTGTTTTCTTACAAGCACTTAGAATTCTCCTTGCACCACTCCATTTTTGGACTATGTTCTAACATTTTATTTTTAAAATTCTGGAACATCATGATACATTTCTAAAATCTAAATGCTGTTGGCTAATTTACAAGATAATCTTTGCTTGGCATACCATAGCAAAAATGGTTCTCTAGTAAGATTTTCCATCTTATCATTGATATATGCTACATTTGAGAATAAATTCTATATAAGCATGATGCTCCAAATTTACACTGAAGGAAAATCATTACCAATTGTAATGATCTGAATAGTTTTGTACACTGAATTTTATAAATAGCAAGCTTAAGTTTACTGAAAACTGTCTTGCTACACAGGAATCTCAGTACAGAGATACATCATACAGAGGTAGAATAGATGAATATTAATTTACCACTTGAAGGAAGTAGACAATCCATTTATTCAGTGTTAGGAGCACATATAAAAACACAAAGAAATTTGCTATTTGGATTAAATTAAATGAGATTAGACACGCAAATCTTTTATACCGTATATGTAATATGGGTAGCTCTCAGTAAATGTTACTTCCAAAGTTCTTTGTAGTAGTGTTAGCTAGATCACAAATTAAAAGTTTGCTTAGTTTTTCTTAAATTTTACTTTTAAATGTTCTCCTATAATTCCTAAAAAGAATAAAATAACTCCTTATAATGAAGTAAAAATTTTAGTGGCCTCCTGAAAATCCTAATACATTCTTGAATAATACATTCTTTGGGTGGCTGACACAAATTCATTGGACTCACTATAAGCAGTGGAATAGCACACAATTCTCAAGGTGACCTTTAAAACTTACATTCTCAATATTCTTAGATACAAAGTATTATTTTGTTTCTGTGAATATACTCAATAAAGTTATTGTCTTTATAATATAGTTGTAAATTTTGTAAAATATTTTTCAAATTCCCTTACAGTCAATAATGAAAAAGATCTCTGTCTACTTGTATGAGTTTGAAGTCAGAGTTTCATGCCAGGGACACAAAATAGAATTCAACTGACCTTAATAGAATGCAGTCTATTATTTGAGGAGGAAGATAAAAGGATAGAAGCCTATTTGAAAGAAAAAGTGCTAAATATCTTCCTGTATAATAATGACAATTCAAATCTGGTTCTACAATTTACATAATTTAAGCTGAACAATGATGGCCTGATGAAGCCTGAATTTAGCTATGTGCTACTTGAAGAAAATAATAATTCTGCCTATCCAACAATTCCTTCCAAAATTGCAAAGAAACAACATGAAATTCTCAACATAAGACAACAATTTTAATTTTCAAATTGTTGAATCTTAATGTGACTCAGGTTGAATTATCTAACATGGAAAAATTCATGTTCACTCTTGTATTTTGAAATACTTCTGAATTTATTTTTTAAATTTATATAGTTGTTGTTGTTGTTGTTGTTGTTGGTGGTGGTGGTGGTGGTGGTGGTGTGTTAATTCAACATGGATGTGTTATGGCATTATTGTGAAAGTCACGATACATATTTCAGAAATATACTCCTTTACTATACAATGTGGTTTCTAGGAATGAAAACCTAGGTGGTCAGGCTTGGTAGCAATAAGCATTACATACTGAGTTATCTTCCTGACTCTGCTTATGAAATCTGAATGATTATTTTCTCATCACAGCTGTGATAACTTGCTAAATGCTTGTTTTATTTGTATTATAAAAGCATACCTGATTGAGTATCAGGTATGCTTAAGATTGTGACTATTGTTCTGGAACTTTATAGCAAAATAAATTCTTCTACAGCTAATTTTTTTCATAGTACTTTATTACAGAAACCAAAGAATAGTTAAATGAGAGACACCAAAAAGGCTGAAAAGAATTTGCATATAAACAAGTAGGGAACACATGTACTTCAACTTTCTCTTAAGAACAAGATATCAATAAATGAGCCTTCTCAAGGCATAAGCTGATAAAAGATTCAAGGAGAACTTTTGATAAGAAAGAAGATTACATTAGTATCTACTACGCTGAGATGAGCATCAGACAGGGACATTAGAGAAGATTGAAGAGGATTTGGTAAAGAAAATGAAGGGTTATTGAAAGTTAAGATTCCCAGCTGTTTCTACCATTCCCTTTATTGTCCTATTGGCTTTTATTTATCGCTATTATTTATATCTTCTCTTGTCTGACTAGGGAAATAAGATTTCCTATAAGTAAACTGAAAATATAGTTGACAGAATTTGGGGTAGCTAGGTAAGAGTAAAGCTTGAAAGAATAATTCTACATTATTTCATTGCCTTTGGGAACCAGATATTTACACATTTATCTTCTAGTTTTTATGTGTTTTATTTTATATATTAATAAATAAAATCAAATAAATTTAAAAAAGCATACCTATGTCTGAAGGACATTAATCTGACAATTATTAGATCTGTATTATTTACTTTGACAATAATTTGTATGATTAAATTTTATTACTTTTTTATTTGGATATCATTTCTATAATCAAATGGCTCTATATATTAGAATGAGATTTTAAAATACATGTATCCTGTTATAGTCACAAATTCGGTAGTTAAGCTAAATATTTCAAAATAGGTCACAATATACTCTTGTTGAGCTAAATCTTGCAAAAGATAATTTAACTACTCTAAAATCAGAAAGGGTTTTCCTACTTTCTTTCTTTTTTTTTTCTGTTAATATTTCAACTAAGAACATAGTTAAGCAGGTGTCTTTGTGAGATTTTGGAGCATCTTTTGGGTATATGCCCAGAAGTAGTATAGTAAAGTAATGAGATAGACTTATTCCCTATTTTCTGAGAAAGCACCAAATTGATTTGCAAAGTGGTTGTACAACTTTGGACTCCCACCAACAATGAAGAAGCGTCCCCTTGCTTTACATCTTCACCAGCATGAAAGTTTTGATCTCAGCCATTCTGATGGGTATAAGATGGAACCTCATGGTTGCTTTTATTTGTATTTTCATGATTACTAAGGACTTTGAACATTTCTTTAAGTGCTTCTCACCATTTGAAATTCCTCTGTTGAGAATTCTGTTTAGTTCTGTACCCCATTCTTTTCATTTTTACCAAATACCAATTCTTTGCTATTTTCCCCCATTTACATGGTTTCTTCTTTTTATTTATTTACACTTAAAATATTATCCCCCTTCCCAGTTTCCCCTACAGAAATCCCCTATCCTCCTCCCTTCCCCCTGCTTCTATGAAGGTGAACCCCACCCACCCTCCCACTCATGCCTCACTGCCCTAGCATTCCCCCACACTCTGGCATTCAGCTTCCACAGGAACAAGGGCTTCCTCTCCCATCTATTCCATATAGGGCAATCCTCTGCTACATATGCAGCTGGAGCCATGGTTCCCTATTTGTGTAATCTTTTGTGTCATTTGGGTTGTTGGTGTCTAACTTCTTAAGTTCTTTGTAAATTTTGGATATTAGCCATCTGTCACAATTGATGAAGATCCTTTCCCAATCTGTAGGCTGCTGAATTGTGCTATTGAGAGTGTCCTTTGTCTTACAGAAGCATTCAACTATCCTGAGGCCCAAACACTTAGAGGAGAAGGAGAGAGGGGATAGAGGAATGATTGAAGGGATAGAGTGACCAGGAAGGTGGCAGTGAGTGGAATGTAAAGTGAATAAATTAAAAATGGTTATCAGCTAACCTTTAAAAAATCTGTTATACTGAATGTTAACATTCAGTTAAAGGCAAGAAACCATTAGCTTAATGGATTGTGATTTTGATAAATGCTCATATTCTTCAGTGTGGAGGGTAGTTTTGTAAACAAATCTAAATAAGACAAAAAAATCACAGCTATAAAAACAACAAAAGTATGTCACTGTGGTATTCAAAGAAATTAATAATCTGTATCTTTGATCTCAATATGAAAAAGAAAAAGTAGAATGCAAAGATGGTGGTAAAGAAAATACTTTTCTTTTTTCTATTTTTTATATTCTTTGTTTACATTCCAAAGGCTTTCCCTTTTCCCAGTTCCTCCCTCACCATATGTCCCATAAGTCCTCTTCCCTCCACCCATTCCCCAATCCCCCCCCCACCATTTCTCTGTTCTGATACTCTCCTACAAAACTGGATCCAGTCTTTTCAGGACCAGGGTCCTCTCCTTCCTTCTTGGAAAATACTTTTCTAAGTGCTTTAGGCCTCCACTGCATGAATCAGATCTGCAAAATGCAACAGCCAAGATCTACACTGTGAGATCAAACATTCTACCATACATAGCCAATCTACCCTTGTGCTTTTATTTGCATGGTTTTTCCAGTTATAAGCTGTACACCCTTGATTTAATTTCTATCTTCATTTTTTTCGTGGTTTAGGATGATGGTTTATTTTGTTTCTGCTGATTATAAACAAGCTGCAGGAGCAGATATCCCCTTGTCATTAATATGCATTTTAATATTACTTTTAACAAAGACAGGCATTTTCACAAAGCAGTCTGGTCACTGTGTTACATTTACCTAATACTCATCTCTATACAACTGCCACACTCATTGATGGATTGATGGCGTCTTTCCCTTTAGCCCTTATTCTTGTACCTTGAGGTTCACACTACACAACTCTCACATTTCTAGAAGCCTCGTGACTCTGTCATTCACCAAGTAGCCCATCTTCATTTTCTTGCATGAGGGTATTTTGCCTTACTTGCTTTGGAAATAACTCAACTATTTTCACATTTCTATTGAATTAATTAATTAATTAATAATTTTCAGTGGGTTCATTATCCACCTCAATGATTTATATTCCTAAATGAAAGGCCCATTCAGTCTTTTATATTTTAATATACCTTAATCAGCTCAATAGCTGGGCTACTGCCTAACCTCCACGTAGTTAATCCCAAGTTATTTACTAATTCTATGTTATATCTTGGCTACTCTGGACCCAGAGGGCTGCCCAACTGGGCCACTCTCTGTGCTGTGCTTTCCTAGCTTCTTCATATGGTGGCTACATCTCTGTCCAGCATTATTCTCAGGCTGGGCATCTCTTCTCAACTACCCACTCTCCCAACATGGCATATTTCCTCTTCGTACTGCTCTTCCTGGTCCCAAGCCTTGGAATTCTAAACTCCACCTATGTCTCTTCTCCCCAAGTGTTGGTTGCTGGCATCTTTATTTACCAATCAGAATTAACTCTGTGTAGGCTTCATCAGTGTCTAATTTGTGGACACTCTTGTACAAACAATTTTGGGGATGCAAATTAGCATTAGAATGCAAGCAACATTAGGCAAAAACCACTACATGGAAAACACAGAACCACTTTCACAAACCTTGTTCATAAGGTATTTGAGTATGCATAGCAAAGTGCACAAACATAATTTATGAAATCAAAGAGGGTTTGCAAAAAATCCTTAGTTTTTGACATGCCAACATGGGTGACTTGCTTTCTATTTACCTCTTAGTCCTCACATTACAGTTACAGGAGATTTGGCCTCCAAGATGAAAGTAGTGATTTGTGGACTGCTGAATGATAAAAGTTGACCTTCTGAGAGTACTCTCTATGATCTGCTCCTATTCTATTCTATTCTATTCTATTCTATTCTATTCTATTCTATTCTATTCTATTCTATTCTATTCTATTCTTTCTGTCCTATCCTATCCTATCCTATCCTATCCTATCCTATCCTATCCTATCCTATCCTATCCTATCCTATCCTCTCTCACCCAGTCCATGTGTGTGTGTGCACACGTATGTATTCATTATCTATACATTATACTATGTATATGTATCACAGATTCTGCAGAGTAATACTATACAAGAAGTATGTCTGAAATGGGAGAATAATTTCTGATAGGATCTAGAACTGAGTACAAGCAGGAAGCTGGCTGGGTAGATGCTGCCCAATACAGAATACTGAAATATATTTGCTAAGACCCTGAAAGTTAGTAGCTTTCTCAGTGTTCTATACTGGGCAAGCACAGGACTAATTAATCCAAATAGTAAAAAGAGATATCCAGGAATTAAGGAAATTTCTGGAGACTAGACATGTATTTTACTTTCTTTCCTAACTTAAGATGAAAAATCTACATTTAAACTCACTTAAGAAAACACATTTTCCCTTTTTCCCTAACCATATTTCACCCCATCTCTGGACTAGTCCCATATGCTGTGGTGTATTTTCTCTAATTTCTACAAAGACTGACTTCTCTTATATTTTGCAGTTCATCATCTTGATAATATCTATAGCATATAGTATTTCTTTATTCTGTAAAAAAAGACATTTTTTCTAATTCTAAACAAAATGACCATGATATTTCTAAAATTCATAAATACCATATTCTTTGACATCATTATACCTGTTTTTAAATTTTATGTATTTTCTTTACTTATTTATTTATTATTGTATATGGGTGTTTTATTTTCTGCAAGAAATCTGCACACTGCAAGCATTCCTTAGTTCCTGTGGTGGCCAAGGGAGCATTAGATTTCTAGATACTAGAGTTGCAGGTGTTTTTGAGCTGCTGTACGAATGCTGAGAATTGAACTCTGGAAAGGCAATCATGTTCTTCGCTACTGATCCATCCCTCCATATCTCAAAGACTCTTATTTTCATAATTACTTTCCCTGTTACCTACCAGTCAGTGTATGAACCCAATGTACTTTATTGATCTCAGTAAAAGTCAATAGTTTATATATTACTAAAAAGACTCTTCATTTCAAATTTACTGTCTTTAAGCTGTGACTTCTAACAGAGAAAGGTGCAAATCACCATGGCCAAAGTTTGCAATTATATTTCACTCAGATTTTTGTCAAATTCCACAATAGCACAAACCACTTTCTAGCCAATTGCTTTTGTTTAGGTTTTAAGTCATCTTAGTTTCTTCACCTTGATCGTGGCCTGTTCTCAGAAGTCATGTTGGTTATCTCTCTTCTGTGACTTAGTCATATCTTCTGCACATATACATAGACATACAACATTATAGTAAAATAATTCATTGCTTGAGCTCCTTCTCTAGTCATTCTACCTCTCTGAATTGTAATATTTTCTCATAGAATCCTTATTTCTAGTTCTTATTTAGTGTTAGAATTGAGATATGAAGGATCCCACAGAGGCACATGTAGCAGAGTTCTGGTTGTTTCTGAATTCTTGGAAACTCAGAGGATTCTGAAAGCTGTGACTCAATAGATGGATTAGATTCTCCATAGACTCATGATGTAATGAAAAGCTATAGAATCTCTCAGGTGATCCCCAACTGGAGCAAATGGCTCTTTTTGCTCTCTGCTGCAGGGAAGTAAGCTGCTCTACTCTACCACCATGGTGTCCTCCACCATAAGTTAGAAACATCCACATTTACCAATTATGGCCTGAACATTTTGAAACTATAAGGCAAGAGTTGGTAGAATTGATTCTTGGCCAACTCCCTTGTCCCAGGTCTCTGTCTTATCCTGGAGATGCCCCCACTTTCTCATCCCCATCAGTTTCAGATTTCCATTCATTTTCATGGCCATCTAGTTATCCTGTCTCTCCCCACACTTGATCCTGAACACCCCATTCCCCTCAGATCCTCCCTCACAGTTCCCTCCATCTGCCTCTTATGTCTATTTTATTCCCCCTTCTAAATGAGTTTCAAACCTCCCCACTCAGGCCTTCATTCTTGTTTACCTTCTTTGGTTCTGTGGCACCTGTTTCTTATGGATAATATCCACTTATAAGTGAATACATACCATGCATGTCCTTTTGGGATGGAGTTACCTCAGGATACTATTCTCAAGCTTTATCCATTTGCCTGCAAAAATCATGGTGTCTTGGTTTTTAATAGCTGAACAGTTTTCCATTGTGAAGTCAACCCATCCACAAAACTTCCAAAAATTTGTTCTGTCTCCAAGTAATTCAGGCATGTAGGTGGAACAGAGACTAAGGGAATGGTCAACCAATAACTGGCCCAACTTGAGACCCATCCTATGGACAAGCACTAATCCCTAACACTTTAATGATGCTTATTATGCTTGCAGTCAGGAGCATGATTTCCTCTAAAAGACTCCACCCAGCAACTGCCTCAGAGGGATGCAGATACCCAGTCAACTAACCTGGACCCTTGGGGCTTTCAGAATCTGAACCACTAACCAAAGAACATACACAGGCTGAATCTAGGCCTTTCTACTCACTATATACTCACTATATACTACTATATAGCAAATATGCAGCTTGGCATTTACGTGAATCCTGAACAACTGGCACAGGGGCTGTCCAAAGAGCTGTTGCCTGTATGTGGTATATGGTCTACTTGCTGGGCTGCCTTGACTGGCCTCTGTGGAATAGGAAGTGCCTAGCCTTGCAAAGACTTGATGTGCCAGGGTGGGGTGGGAGAGGATGCCTAGAGGGGCTCTCACCAGCTCAGAGGAGAAGGAAAAGAGAGGGGGGGAAGGATTATGTAAGGGCAAGGGCAAGGGACAGTGGGTGGGATTTAAAGTAAATAACTAAACAAAAAAATTAATTTAACTTTTAAAAAGTGACAGAAACCATGGATAAACTAATTGCTTCCAATAATCTATTAAAAAAGTTACATGAATTTATATTAGTGAAAACAAATGATGAAAATTAAATGTATCAATTAAAAATACTAAGTTTAAAATACACATTTCCTTATTAAAAAGATATTTTTAGGGCACACTTTATAACTCTCTTTTAGTGGGGTCCAGGTAACAAAATTTTTAAAAGTAATCTTGAGCAAGTGAAAACTCAATTCCTTTGAGGGCTCAAGAAAGTGTTTTAATACTGCAAGCTTTGTGCAGCCCATTACTTCATCTGTATAATTACTGATCACTTAAATGTATTCTTATAAGTTCTATGAACCTGTTTTTAGGACTCACAGGGTGTTCAGGATAAGATCCCCACCACTTAGCAACTCTATCTACTCTAACAATTACTTGTTAGATTCCATCATACCTGTTTGTACTTTGCAGATATTTTTGCTTTTTATTTTTATTTGTTTTAAATACCAATAACTACCTTTGGGTGTTTGTACCAGCTTTTATTCTGCTGTTCATTACCTCTCCCTTTTGTTTTGCAAAATACTGCTTCTTTATTGAAATCAAATACACCTTCCTATGCAAAAACTCCATAAACCTCATTTCTTTTTTTTTAAACATTAAAAAATTTTAATGTTTTTTGAGCTTATATTGTGTGACATTTTGGCCTTTTGACTAAGATCAAGTGTAGCATAAACCTCATTCTTGGTTAGAATTCTTCTATAGACTCAGTGTTATATAACTTTATAGGGCCAGCAAAAATAGTATATTTACAAGCAATCAATTAAAATTGAACAAATAAACAAATAATTGTCTGGCTTTGTAAAGAAAACAGCAAATATGATCTTAAAGGTTCAATTTTTTAATATTTTCTTTATTTATATTTCAAATGTTTTTCCCTTTATAAGATCTCTGCTTCAGAACCCCCCTATCCCATCCCCACTCCTGTTGCTCCTATGAGGGTGCTCCCCCAATCATTTACCCACTCCAACCTTCCTACCCTGGCATTACCCTACATTGGGGCATTAAACAACATCAAGTCCAAGGGCCGCTTTTCCCACTGATGATCAACAAGTCCATCCTCTGCCACATATGTGGCCAGATCCACTGGTCCCTCTATGTGTACTCTTTGGTCAGTGTTCCAGTCTCTGAAAGCTCTGGGGGTCTGGCTGGTTGACACTATTGTTTCCCACAAGGAAGCAAACCTGCTCAGCTCTTTCTGTCCCTTCTCCAATTCCTCCATCAGGGACCCTGCTCTCAGTTCAATAGTTGGCTCTGAGCATACACCCATCTATTTATCAGGCTCTGTCAAAGCCTCTCAGGAGAGAGCCATATCAGGCTCCCTTAAACCAGCTCTTCCCTACATCTTCAATAGCATCCAGGCTTGGTGACTGTATATGAGATAGATCCCAAGGTGGGGCAGCCTCTGGATGGCCTTTCCTTCAGTCTCTGCTCCACACTTTATGCCCATATTTCCTCTTGTGAGAAGTTTGTTCCTCCTCCTAAGAAGCACTGAATCATCCACACTTTGGTCTTCCTTCTTCTTGAGCTTCATATGGTCTGTGAATCCTTTCTTGAGTATTTGAGGCTAGTATCCACTTATCAGAGAGTCAATACCATGTGTATTTTTTTGTGACTGAGTTACCCCACTAAGGATGATATTTTCTAGTTCCATCAATTTGCCTAAGAATTTCATGAATTCATTGTTTTGAACATCTGAATAGTATCCCATTGTATAGATATACCACATTTTCTGTATGCATTCCTTTGTTGGAGGACATCTGGGTTGTTTCGAGCTTCCAGCTATTATAAATATGGTTGCTATGAAGATAGTCGAGCATGTGTCCTTGTTACATGTTGGAACATCTTCTGGGTATATGTCCAAGAGTGGTATTGCTGGGTCCTCAGGTAGTACTATATCTAATCTCCTAAGGGAACACCAGACTGATTTCCAAAGTGGTTGTACCATCTTGCAATCCCACCAACAATGGATGAGTGTTCTTCTTTCTCCACATCCTTGCCAACATCTGCTGTCACCTGAGTTTTTCATATTAACCATTCTGACTGGTATGAGGTAGAATCTCAGGGTCATTTTGATTTGCTTTTCCTTTGTGACTAGGGATTTTGAACATTTCTTTAGTTGCTTCTTGGCCATTTGACATTCCCTAGTTGAGAATTCTCTGTTTAGCTCGGTTCCCCATTTCTTTTTTTTTAATTTTTATTTTCTATATTCTATGTTTACATTCCAAAGGCTTTCCCCTTTCCCAGTTTCCCCCCCACCATACATCCCATAATTCCTCTCTTCCCCCAACTATTCCCCGATCATTTCCCCTCCCCCCACGGTTTCTCTACAAAAATGGATCCAATCTTTACAGGCCCAGGGTCCTCTCCTTTCTTCTTCTTGGGAATCATTTGACTTGCTAATTGTGCCTTGAGTATTTAGGGCTTCTGGGCTCATCAATATCCACTTATCAGTGATTGAATTTCCTGTGTATTCTTTTGTGATTGGGATAACTCACTCAGGATGATATTTTCCAGGTCTAACCATTTACCTACAAATTGCATGAATTCATTATTTTTAATTGCTGAGTAGTATTCCATTGTATAAATATACCACATTTTCTGTATCCATTCCTCCTTTGAGGGATATTTGGGCTCCTACCAATTTCTGGCTATTATAAACAAGGCTGCTATAAACATAGTGGAGCATGTGTCTTTGTTGTATGCAGGGGAATCCTCTGGGTATATGACCAGGAGTGGTATGCCAGGGTCCTCTGGAAGTGCCATGCCCAATTTTCTGAGGAACCGCCAAACTGATTTCCAGAGTGGTTTTACCATTTTGCAATCCCACCAACAGTGGAGGAGTGTTCCTCTTTCTCCACACCCTCGCCAGCACTTGTTGTCTCTTGAGTTTTTAATCTTAGCCATTCTGACTGGTGTGAGGTGGAATCTCAGGGTTGTTTTGATTTGCATTTCCCTGATGACTAATGATGTTGAACATCCCTTAAGGTGTTTCTCGGCCATCCGAATTTCTTCTGGTGAAAATTCTTTGCTTAGCTCTGTACCCTATTTTTTGATAGGGTTATTTGGTTCTTTGTGGTCTAACTTCTTAACTTCTTTGTATATATTGGATATTAGCCCTCTGATCCAAGAGCACATCAAAACGTTCATTCATCATGATCAAGTAGGCTTCATCCCAGGGATGCAGGGATGGTTCTATATATGGAAATCCACCAATGTAATCCACTACATAAACAAAGTAAAAGAAAAAAACCACATGGTCATCTCATTAGATACTGAAAAAGCATTCGACAAAATTCAGCATCCTTTCATGCTAAAAGTCTTGGAAAGAGCAGGAATTCAAGGCCCATACCTAAACATAGTAAAAGCAATCTACAGCAAACCAGTAGCCAACATCAATGGAGAGAAACTTGAAGCAATCCCACTAATATCAGGGACTAGACAAGGCTGCCTTCTCTCTCCATATCTTTTCAATATAGTACTTGAAGTTCTAGCGAGAGCAATTAGACAACATAAGGAAGTCAAAGGGATACAAATTCAAAAGGAAGAAGTCAAACTATCATTATTTGCAGATGATATGATAGTTTACTTAAGCGACACAAAAAACTCCACCAGAGAACTTCTACAGCTGATAAACAACTTCAGCAAAGTGGCTGGTTATAAAATTAACTCAAGAAAATCAGTAGCCTTCTTGTACTCAAAGGACAAGCAGGCTGAGAAAGAAGTTAGGGAAATAACACCCTTCATAATAGCCACAAACAACATAAAGTATCTTGGCATAACTCTAACCAAACAAGCGAAATATCTGTATGACAGAAACTTCAAGTCCTTGAAGAAAGAAATCGAAGAAGACCTCAGAAGATGGAAAAATATTTCTTGCTCCTGGATTGGCAGAATCAATATAATAAAAATGGCCATCTTGCCAAAAGCAATCTACAGATTCAATGCGATCCCCATCAAAATCCCAACTCAATTCTTCATAGATCTAGAAAGAGCAATTCTCAAATTCATCTGGAGCAACAAAAAACCCAGGATAGCTAAAACTATTCTCAACAATAAAAGGACTTCTGGGGGAATCAATATTCCTGACCTCAAGCAGTATTACAGAGCAATTGTGTTAAAAACTGCATGGTATTGGTACAGCAACAGGCAAGTAGATCAATGGAACAGGATTGAAGACCCAGAAATTAACCCACAGACTTATGGTCAATTGATCTTTGATAAAGGAGCCACAACCATCCAGTGGAATAAAGATAGCTTTTTCAACAAATGGTGCTGGTTCAACTGGAGGTCAACATGCAGAAGAATGCAAATTGACCCACTCTTATCTCTTTGCACTAAGATCAACTCCAAGTGGATCAAGGACCTCCACATAAAACCAGATACACTGAAATTACTAGAAAAGAAGCTTGGGAAGACCCTGGAGGACATGGGCACAGGGGCAAAGTTCCTGAACAGAACACCAATAGCTTACACACTAAGATCAAGAATTGACAAATGGGACCTCATAAAATTACAAAGTTTCTGCAAGGCAAAGGACACTATCAGAAGGACAAAATGGCAACAAACAAAGTGGGAAAAGATCTTCAACAACCCCACACCCAACAGAGGGTTCCCCATTTCTTAATAGGGTTATTTTGTTCTCTGGATTCTAACTTCTTGAGTTCTTTGTGTATATTTTATATTATCCATCTATTCGATGTTGGATTGTTAAAGATCATTTCCCAATATGTTGGTTGCCATTTTGTCCTATTGACAGTGTTCTTTGCCTTATTCAATTGATTTCAGAATCAAATGGTTTGCTAGCCACTCATGAAGTTTGGAGGTTTAACACACTTGTGGTAACAGCTTTCCCTAGATGTTCCTCAATTCACATTTTGAATATTCTGTCACATCTCTGTACTGTAGCATAAAAAATAAGTCATAAATTGGCACACTCACAAAAACAGAATAAAGTAATGATTTACATATTATTTATTACTCTAGTTTTAATGATATCCATTATTTCATAACATAAGATTTCAGGGAAAAGCAAGATAAGACATTATAATCTACCATTCTCAAACATTTACTTCTTCATTTCCTTAAAAACAAAACCTTCTCATATTAGCACACACTAATACAAATTCAATTATTTAACATCACCTGGAAAAAAGTATTACTTGAATAAAAGGATTTACCTACACTTTTATTTATGTTTTATTAACTACTAAAAAGAAATGCTGAAAATGAGGTTTTGAGAAATAAGAAAATAAATGCAGAGATTTCTTTGAATAATTCCTGGCCATTTGGGTCATATTTGGCTTTAAGCCACTGGACAGACTGTTTTAGGCATATACTCTCTGTCTGATTTTTATGGCAAATCCTTAAGGTATAGAATGTGTTCCACATTACTTATGACCATAGTGTGCCAAACTAATGAATTAAAAATAGTTAATGTTGAAGTCATAAAGAAAAAAAATGATCTTTACCAAGTAGGAAGAAATGGGCTGAAACATGTGTCATCAGTATGGAGCAGGGACATTCATCATGTCTTCTGTCGTTGTGTATGTAGGATTGTGACAGTGTGGACACATAATTTGTAACAGATGTTCATGTAAAAGTGCATTTTTACCTTCTCCAAAGTAGTCTCAAGTTTAAAAAGGATGTTTGCTAGTTGTATCACATTAGTGATTTTAATGTATTGTCTAATAATTTACTGTAAAATAGATTAGGCGTGAACAAAAGAAATTTCAACAAAGTAGACTTAAATGGCGTATGATTCCAGGTATGTGTTTCAAGAGCCACAGCCCAGACAGATCCACTAAGAAACCAGCTCTTCAGAAGCCCTGCTTCTGCTACTTCCGAGGGGCCAGGGGATTATTCAATTTAATGCCAGATAGAAAAATATAGTCTGCTTTGGTATTTATTCATTATGAGATAGATGAATTTTCTTGCATGCAAATAAAAGCATAATTTAGAACAATGAAACCTCAGAAATAGATAATAGATGAAAGTAAATCTAGAATTTGCAAATGTGAGGGATAATGAACAGAATATGAATACTGCTTACAACAATACCAATCCAAAACTATACCACTCTCCAAGCCTTTCCTAACTGAACACATGCAAAATACATACACTGCACCATTTTGTTGCTTAGTTGTATCTTGAGTTCACTACTCACACTGAGATGTGAAATTTCCTCCTTGTGCTAATGAGAAATTTCATGTTATTATGTTAAGCATATCACGTATTGATGAGAGTGATCATGTGGCATAAAATAAGGTATGATTCCCCAGTTTTCCAGTTTCCTTTACCACACAAACGACCCTACATCCTATGTTGTATTCTTTCAGTATTCTATGAAGCTGATACTGACCTGAAATCTTTATTCCTACTAGATAACTTTGATACTGCACATGTATAATAAACAATAAAATATAAGTATAAGAACAAATAAATGCATATACAGGAAAGTGTACTAATTTTTAAGACTTATACAGGTTGTCACATAGTCTTGTATATTCATGGGTATCTATCTCTTTAGGTTAGGGAAGTTTTCTTCCATTTTTGTTGAAGATATTTGCTGTTCCTTTAAGTTGTAAATCTTCACTCTCTTCTGTATCTATAATCCTTAGGTTTGGCCTTCTCATTGTGTCCTGGATTTCCTGGATGTTTTGTGTTACAAGCTTTTTGCATTTTGCATTTTCTTTGACTGATTAGTCCATGGTTCCTATGGTGTCTTCAGCATCTGAGATTCTTTCTTCTATCTCGTATTCTGCTGTTGATATTTGCATCTATGGCCCCTGATTTCTTCCCAAGGTTTTCTATCTCCAAAGTTGTCTCCCTTTGTGATTTCTTACTTGTTTCTACTTCTGTTTTTAGATCCTGGATGGTTATGCTCAGTTTCTTCACTTGCTTGTTTGTATTTTCATGTAACTCTTTGAGAGATTTTTGTGTTTCCTCTTTTATGACTTCTGCTTGTTGACCCACATTCTCCTCTATTTCTTTAAGTGATTTTTGCATTTCCTCCCTAATGGCTTCTCTTTTGACCTATTTTCTCCTGAGTTTCTTTAAATGACTTTTGTGTTTCGTAAGGGCTTCTACCTTTTGATTTATTTTCTCCTGTATTTCCTTAAGAGATTTATTTATGTCCTTCTTGTGTTCCTCTAACAGCATCATGACCAGCGATTTTAAATCCAAGTCTTGTTTTTCTGGTATGTTGGGGTATCCAGGACTTCCCGTTGTTGGAGAATTGGGTTCAGATGCTGCCATGTAGCCTTGATTTCTATTAGTAACATTCCTACATTTGCCTTTGCCATCTGGGTATGTCTCCTGTTAGTTGGTTTTGTTGTCACTGGCTGGTGTTTGAACCTCCCGTGAGCCTGTAAAGCTAATTCCGCCCCTCTGGATGTTTGGGTTCCACCTGGCTCAGGTTGCTGATGTGCTGCCCTCCTTTTGGGTGCCCTTGGAGCCCTAATGTGTCCTGTCCTAAGGAATGCTATACTCTGGTTATCTCTGTGAGCCTGGTGTTGCCTGTCTGCTCCTTCAGGGAGTGCAGATGGTGAATGCTGCAGGGCACTTATCTAAGTGCTGATCACTCTGTAGGGCAGATGACCCCCGCCTGGGTTGGTGCACGACCAGGTTGGTGTACAGATAGCCCGCTAATCTATTCAGGCTCTGGGTGCAGGCAAGAGCCTGAGGGGATAGGACCTGAGCAATGTTAGACTTAGCCTCTGTCAGCGTACCTGGCATTAGCTGTTAGCTGTCTGGGTGCCCTGAGGCAAGATCCACATATTCTTTATATTGTTCTATGATTTCCAAATTTTACTTAATATCTGTTCCTAATAATACCATGACAGTTATAATAGGAACAAGATGTTTTGCTTTCATGTAATACAGATATTTTTCCTCACATAATATATCCTGATTATAGTTTCCTTCCCTCTACCCCTTCCAGTTCTTCCCCATCTATCCAGATCTACCACTTTCTTTTTTGTTTTAGAAGATAAAAATAATTTTATGGCATAATAAAAGACAATATACTATAATATAATATAAGGAGCTAGAAGAAAAACTAATATATTTGAATTAACCAAAAAACAAAGAGGAGAAGAGTCCAAGAACTACCATAAGCAACATAAATTCATTTGTTCAAACACTACAGAACCTCATAAACACAATAAACTAGAAACCATAATATACATGCAAAGAAACTATAGGGTTAAAATGGAGAATAAAAATATATAAAGAGAACAAAGTAAAAAACAAAAAATGGTAAATTAAATAATAAAATTTAAATGAAAATAATAAACTAAAAAATAAAAATACAATACAAAACAAAACAACAACAACAAAAAGAAGAACCCTGACATTATGAAACAAGAAAAAGTCTAAAGATGCTTATACATTTGTTTTCTGTTGGCTATCTACTGCTGGGCCCAGTGAAACTTTCTTGGAGAAAATTAAGCGTGGATTTGCAAGTAGTTATTAATTAGAGATTGGTAACCCTTCTGGTTCACAACAGTACAGGCCCTGTATATGTTGTCTCATTATCTGCAATTTTATATGAGCCTCAGTCACATTTATTTAGAGGGTCTTGTTTTTTGATGTCTCCTTTTTCCTTTGGTGTTTATACTTTCTCCTCTTACATCTACCCATGAACTTCTTTATAAACAACAACATAATAGTCTCTTTTATGATCATGCCATCATATATTTAGCACATTATACAAAACATACTGTCAGTATTTTATAAGTATTGTATAACAAACATACTTGATTTATCTATATCTTATATATTTCTTTTATTCTTACATATATTTGTATCTATGCAATTTTGATCATTTGAAGAATAAATATTCTTGGAAAAAAATCTTGGAAGCAGTTATTGTATTTTACTCTCTAGTACCAGTAAGGTGACTTACAAATTGTTTACATCTATTCTTCATATTTTTAACCTCTAATAATATAATTCATGAAAATCAGATTACAACCTAATATATATATATGTATATATATGCATATATATATATAATACTTTATTTTATATATGAATACATTTTATTCTGGGCTCTATGTTCTTTCTAAACAAAGATTTATAATTTAGTTTTTTTTAAGCTTACTTTTAATAAGGGTTCTCAAATACTTTGACCACCATTCTATTCCACAGTCCAAAGGTAGGGGAGAAAATGGTAAGTAAGACAAGGGGATGTGGACCTGTTTGGAAGTAATTCCTTGGAGTGATTCCAATCTCTGTCAGGATACCAGCAGCTTAGTTCAGTTCTGTCAAGATACCCAACATGAATGAGCAATGGAGGCATAATCCAGCAGAAACCACCAGGTCTCCAGCAAACTGCAGAGTCTGCAGTAGCAACCAGCCTGGATGCCAGGAAATTTCTCTGCTATGCCTCTCTCAACAAAGTAAAGAAAAGCAAAGACACAAGACCAACAAAGTGTTGCAAAACTAACTATGCTAGTGTGCTATTGCTATCCTTTGAGTCGTATCTATACTTTCTCCAATTGTCATGTGTCTACTGATTAGTCTTGCCTCACAACATACCATATGAATCTGTATTAGCTGAACACCACTTGAATCTATATCATCTGACATATCCAGTAACTTCTACTTCATCACATGTTCTTTACTTGACAGTCGTGTCAGTTACAAGTTTCACTTATGAAGGCTTTAAATCCATTCAGAAAGTAGGTGGATTGTCCCATGATATTCATGCCACTATTGCACTAATGGCTATGTTTTGTCTGACTGATTGCATTTGTAGCCCACATAGTTCACACCTACATAAGACTGATTAATTTTCTCTTTAGTAGCATTCATAGAACCTTCCGGTATTATGAAAGCAATTATTCAGGTTGAAGCTCCCAGGTAAGGACAAGCCCGATATCTTCATTTTCTATTACTCATTATTTGGCATATGGAGCCACTTTAAGGATATTGGCAAGAGTTTGACATTGAGCTAGGACAAGGAAGTAGGTTCAAGATAAATACAGCTGAGGAATGTGTTGCCTGTATTTTGGTCATCTTGATAAGTCCCTGATAGTAACAATGGGACCTTTGTTTATGCCTTGCTTTTTCCATGATTACTTTGTTTATGCCTTATTCATTCCTTGACTACTTTGTTTATGCTTTATAACTGACCATATTCATTGCATGTACCTGGAATGATTTTAAAGAAGACTGGAAAAAATTAAGCTTACAACAGCACTTGCTGGAGTTATATAGTGTTGTCTAATTATCTCTCTTTTTTTTTTTCATTAATCTTCACTCTATTCGTCGAGTCTGTGTTGACTGACTGAGCAGGCATGGTCATTGGTATCTTCAAGAACAGCCTCACATTGTTGAATTTTGAAGAATAACTAAGAGCTCTGACATTGATATCTAATATTTTGGGATCTTTGGTCAGTCACTGGTGAGAAACTCCATAGGAAGTAATCAGGCCTTGACCTTTCCTTTTCTGAGCACTATTCATATCATTTACACTTCTGTCAATTTGATTTTGTGGCTTTACTTTTGATTAACAGAACATTAAATAAAGATTGAACTGGTCTATGTTTATATCACAACTTATTGATTATCTTTCTTTTATAAGGTCTTCCACATCAATTCTTATGAGTTTATATTTAATGCTTTTTTTGATATTTTAGGACTACTTACCCTACAAGCTTGTTTCTTTGTATACTCAGTGCAATGGAAGCCGTAGAAAACACAATGCAGATATTTACTGAAAACATTGTCCTTTCTCTTCCATGCCAACAAATACATGCATATACACAGTGATAAATAATTAAATGTAACAAAACAATTTAAAAAGAATAACTTCTTCAAAGTCACATTTCCTTCTTTTCTTATAAACTGGGTTAATATTAGAATGAAAACTTGAGGCAGTGGAAACAGGAATGGTAATCTTAGAGCTGAAAATTAAGTTATTTTAACACAGATTATCCATATTTTATAAACAACTTTTTGAATTATTTAAGGGTTTGCTAAAAACTGGCTGAAATTACATTAACATCTGGCTAAAGAATTCACCTATAATTTATTTTGACACTCACAAATTGAAGTCATGAAATTAGATTAAATGATGACAATTAGACTAAAGCAGGCTTAATGCTATTGAATAATTATTTCAAACTTTCTGTATGCCAGAACATCACTTAAAGCTATTTTATATTCATAAAAATTTAAAATGTATAACAACATTTATACTTTATTTAAACATCATACCTCATATTACCATTTTAAAAATCACACAGGGATCTCATTATTCCCATGATGACTTAGTGACACTAACAGTCAATCGAATTTGTGAGGAAAACGGTCTCAAATATTTCTTCCATAGTTCAATATTCTTTATTATTGATCCACTCCATTAAAAAAACTATTATTTTATGCTTATGACTGTTTTGCCGAATATACTTCTGTGCACCATATTTGTTCCTGATAGATGTGAGAAGAAAGCACTAGATCTCTGGAACTGGAGTTGCAGAGATATGAGTAGCAATGCAGATGCTCAGAATTTTACACAGGTTGTCTGGAAGTGTAGTCTGTGTGCTTAACAAGTGAAACATCTTGCCTGACCCTATTCCCTTTATAGTCCAACAATACTAAGGGAGTTCAAAATGAGGATGATTAACATTGATTAAGAATACTTCAAATTACCATTTCAGAGAGCTGATGATATCAGGCAAACTTTGAATCCTGGTGACAATCCTGACAGGCTGTTGTGCAAAGCTGTGAAAATGAAGCTAAGTTGGAATTGAGACTCTGGGATGTTTCAGCGGCTAGTACCAGGGAATGTCACCCAGGAAAGAGGATTGTATATAGTGGGAGTGGGTAGAGGGAGGGACTTCCTATGCTACAAACAACAGTTCTGAAGAAGCAGGACTGCCTGAACCCCACACAGCCAATATGATTTTGCCATAAGCTTCAGATGTCGGTCATGGACTTGTATTTGGTGTTTCCTTCTGGATTCGGTCTTGTTTTGATTTGTTCCTTCATTGCCATGCACCCACTTGCTTATTTTTAAAAGGGGAATGCTTACTATGTATGTTAGAAGAATGTAACTTATTTTCTTTCAAAAACAAGAGCTCAAAGTTAAGAGATTTTCCTGAGTCTTAGAAGAGACACTGGACTCTTAAACAGTATGGGATTTTTCAAAATTATGGAGAATTTAAAAGTTGAAACAAATGCATATTGTAGTATGAGATAGCCATGTGCCTATGGTGGCCAAGGTAAAAATGCTACAGATTGAATGTACAATATCCCCCCCCCATATTTGCCTGTGTTTGAAAGTCTAGACCACAGATGGTGATGTTATTTAGAAGGACTTACATGAGCTATTTAGAAGACTACATGAGCACCTTGAAACAGGACTTGAATCCAAGATTTTTTTCAAAATATTTTTATCTATTGGTCTGTCTATCTGTTATCTATCTATCTATCTATCTATCTATATCTATCTATCTATCTATCTATCTATCTATCTATCTATCTATCATCTATTTATCTCTGTGTGTATATATGAATATGCATGAGCATGGTATAGTGTGTATGTATAAAGTTTAGAAAGGAGCAGCATGTGGGAGTTGTCTCTTTTCATTATGTGAGTCCCAGGGAACAAATTCAAACCATCCAGCTCTATGGAAAATACTGTCACACCCTGTCCAGGTCTTGAGGTTTTATGACCTGACCCCAATTTGTGTGCACTCTGTATTCTTACTGACAATGCGATGTGAACAGATGACCATCTACTCCTGTCACAGTGCCTTCACTACCATGGTGGAATGTATCTCCTTGAAGTATAAGAGAATGAAATTTTCTTTCTTCCAATTGTTTCTGGTTGGATATATTGTCATAGCAATGAGAAAAGAAACTAATATGCTAATATAGTTCCAGTGCAGTGAATTTTTACCAACATTGCCCATTCAGTCTTTACGACTATGGCCTAAAATGGTAGTGATTCTTAATCTGTTTGAGTTTGCATTTATTTCATGGAATATTTTTAAATACCTTGTTTTTTATAGATGTTTATAATTTTATAAAAAATAATGATCAATTTATGTTGACAAACTTCTGAAGCAATGGAATCATGACAATTGTATGATACTCTTAGACTAATTTTGGACATCCTGGGTGATTTCACAAACAGATTACAAGCTATGGCCTTTATCATTCAACACTGTTATTAGAAACAAGTATTGTCCATTTTACTAAACATCTGACTACAATGATATATTCAATTATATACAATGATATTTTCAACAACTTTGAGTTATATCTTAATGATTTCGTAAAATGTGATGTGAGTGAGAATTTTTGTTTTGATTTGCATAGTACATTGGGCTTTAACAAATAACTTTTATATATTTTTCAGTAGTTGATGACACTTCAGATCATTTCTGTACTATATTTTTATTGGATTTTTATTTACTTACATTTCAAATGTTAGCCCCTTTCCTGATTCCCCCTCCCAGAAACCCCCTATCCCATCCTGGCTCCTCCTGCTTCTATGAGGATGTGCCTGCACCCACCCATCCACTCCCTCTTCCCTGCTCACCCTAAATCCCCTAAACTGGGGCAATGAACCTTCACTGAACCAAGGGCCTCTTCTCCCATTGATGTCCAACAAGGCCATCCTCTGCTACATATACAGCTAGAGCCATGGGTCCCTCCATATATATTCCTTGGTGGGTGATTTAGACCCTGGGAACTCTGGTTGGTTGATATTGCTGTTCTTCCTATGAGATTGAAAGCCTCTTCAGCTACTTCAATCCTTTCTCCTCCATTTCTTTTTATTTTTATATATTCTTTGTTTATATTCCAAAGGCTTTTCCTTTTCCCAGTTCCCTCACCATATGTCCCATAAGTTCACTTCCCTCCTCCCATTCCCCAATTACCCCCCCCCATTTCTCTGTTCTGGTACTCTCCTACAATACTGGATCAAGTCTTTTCAGGACCAGGGTCCTCTCCTTCCTTCTTGGGAATCTTTTGATTTGCTAATTGTGCCTTGAATATTCAGAGCTTCTGGTCTAATTAATATCCACTTATCAGTGATTGCATTTCATGTGTATTCTTTTGTGATTGGGATGATTCACTTAGGATGATATTTTCCATTTCCAACCATTTGCCTACAAATTTCATGAATTCATTATTTTTAATTGCTGAGTAGTATTCCATTGTATAAATATACCACATTTTCTGTATCCATTCCTCCTTTGAGGAACATCTGGGCTCTTTCCAACTTCTGGAAAGGCTGCTATGAATATAGTGGAGCATGTGTCTTTGTTGTATGCAGGGAAAATGACAGGGTCCTCTGGAAGTGTCATGCCCAATTTTTTGAGGAACCACAGACTGATTTCCAGAGCAGTTGTACCATCTTGCAATCCCCCAACAGTGGAGGGGTGTTCCTCTTTCTACAGATCCTCGCCAGCACCTGTTGTCTCTTGAGTTTTTAATCTTAGCCATTCTGACTGGTGTGAGGTGGAATCTCAGGGTTGTTTTGATTTGCATTTCCCTAATGACTAATGATATTGAACATCTCTTAAGGTGCTTCTCAGCCATCTGAATTTCTTCAGGTAAAAATTCTTTTTTTTAGCTCTATACCCCAATTTTTAATAGGGTTATTTGGTTCTCTGGGCTCTAACTTATTGAGTTATTTATATATATTAGATATTAGCCCTCTGTCGGATGTGGAGTTGATGAAGATCTTTTCCCAATGAGTTGGTTGCTGTTTTGTCCTTCTGATGGTGGGTGTCCTTTGCCTTACAGAAACTTTGTAATTTTATGAGGTCCCATTTGTCAATTCTTAGAGCATAAGCTATTTGTGTTCTAATCAAGAACTTTCCCCCTGTGCCCATGTCCTCCAGGGTCTTCCCCAGTTTCTTTTCTATTAGTTTCAGTGTGTCTGGTTTTATGTGGAGGTCCTTGATCCACTTGGAGTTGATCTTAGTACAAGGAGATAAGAGTCAGCTGTTAAGCTGGTAATATATGCTCTCTCCAGTTTCTTTTTGGAGGCACTCAGAACTAAGTTTCTTCTTAGGACTGCTTTTATTGTGTCCCATAAATTTGGTTATGTTGTGTCTTCATTTTCACTAAATTCTAAAAAGTCTATAATTTATTTCTTCATTGATCGAGTTATTATTGAATAGGGTGTTTTTCAGCTTTTATTTGTATGGGGTCTTTTTGTTGTTTTTGTTGCTACTGAAGACCACTCTTAGTCCATGCTGTTCTGATAGGATGCATGGGATTATTTAAATCTTCTGCTATCTGTTGAGACCTGTTTTGTGACCAATTATATGGCCAATTTTGGAGAAGGTACCATAATGTTTTGAGAATGAGGTGTATTCTTTTGTTTTAGGATAAAATGTTCTATAAATATCTGTTAAATCCATATGTTCCATAACTTTGGTTAGTTTCAATGTATCTCTGTCTAGTTTGTATTTCCATGATCTTTCCATTGATGGGAGTGGGATGTTGAAGTCTCTGACTATTATTGTGTGAGGTACAATATGTGGTTTGAGCTTTAGTAGAGTTTCTTTTATGAATGTGGATGCTGTTGCATTTGGAATATAGATATTAAGAATTTAGAGTTCTTCTTGGTAGATTTTACTTTTGATGAGTATGAAGTGTCCTTCCTTAACTTTTTGATAACTTTTAGTTGAAAGTTGATTTTATTCAATATTAGAATGGCTACTCCAGCTTGTTTCTTGAGACCATTTGCTTGGAAAAAATTTTCCTAGCCTTTTATTCTGAGGTAGTTTTTGTTTTTGTCACTGAGGTACATTTCCTATGTGCAGCAAAATTCTGGGTCCTTTTTTCATTTCCAGTCCTTTACTCTATGTCCTTTTATTGGGGAATTGAGTTCATTGATATTAAGGAAAAGTGATCTTTGCTTCCTGTTATTTTTGTTTTTAGAGGTGGAATTATGTTTTTGTGACTATCTTTTTTTTTTTTTTTGCGTTTGTTGGAAGATTACTTTCTTACTTTGTATAGGGTGTAGTTTTCATCTTTGTGTTGGTATTTCCATGTATTATCTTTTGCAGGGCTGGATTTGCAGAGATATTGGGTAACTTTGTTTTTGTCATGGAATATCTTCGTTTTTCCATCTATATTGAGAGTTTTGCTGGGTATAGTAGCCTGGGCAGGCATTTGTCTTCTCTTAGGGGGTCTGTGTGACATCTATCTAGTATCTTCTGGCTTTTATAGTCTCTGGTGAAAAGTCTGGTGTAATGCTGATTGGTCTGCCTTTATATATTTTTGGACCTTTATCCCTTACTGATTTTAATATTCTTTCTTTCTTGTGTATGCATTTGGTGTTTTATTTATTATGTGAAGGGAGGAATTTCTATTCTGGTCCAGTCTATTTGAAGTTCTGTAGGCTTCTTGTATATTTATGGGCATCTCTTTCCTTATGTTAGGGAAGTTTTCTTCTATAATTTTGTTGAAGATATTTACTGGCCCTTTAAGTCAGGTTTTGTTTTCTTGTAATTTTTTAAAGGGATTTATGTTTGTCCTCTTTAAGAGCTTGTAGCTGTTTACTTGTGTTCTGCATCTCTTTAAGGGAGTTACTTATGTCCTTCTTAAAGTACTTTACCATCACCATTAGAAGTGATTTTAAACCCGAATCTTACCTTTCTGGTGTTATGGGGTATCCAGGAACTGCTATGGTGGGATAACTGTCTTCTGACAATGCTGAGTAACCTTGGTTTTTGTTACTTATATTCTTGTGCTTGTCTCTTGCCATTTGGTTATCTCTAGTGTTACCTGCACTCACTGTCTCTGACTGAAGCCTGTCCCTCCTCTTATCTTGGTTGTTTCAGAACTTCTCAGAGTCAAGCTTTCTCTGTGATCCTGTTTTCCTGAGATCCAGGGTGTAAGAGCTCCTGGGAATCAAGCTGCCTCTGGGATCCTGAAATCTTGGTGTAACCAAGCTCCTGAGATTCTGTGAACCTATGATGCTATGATCCTGGGCATTTTAGAGCACCTTGGAGGCAAGTGTCCTCTGGGTGTTGTGGGACACGGTGTGGAGCTAGTGCCCAAGGTCTGCTCTGGGTACTGGCTCAGACTGGGAGGAACAGCGCAATTGGCTAGGTGGGGTCCTTGTGTTCCTGAATCCTCGTGGGTCCCAGTATCTCCTAGTTTTGGGGCAGATACCGTGGCCTCCTCACCTATGATCTTGGGCATGTTAGACTTCTGGGAATCCAGCTTGCTCTGGGTGTTGTGAGATTGGGTGCAGAGCTAGCACTAAAGGTCTGCTCAGGGCACCAGCTCAGACTGGAAGGCCCTTTCTTTTCTTAAATTTAAATCATTCAAAGGATTATTTTTATCCAATAGCAATTTTTGCCTAAATATAATTTTATTAGAACCAGAATTTATCTGGCATGTTGCTGGTTTTCCCAGTGGGCATTTTCTTAATGCTAAACATTTGCTGTCTGTGTTTGTTGTTCACACCCTTCAAATTCCTTTAGCCTTCTCCCTTCTTACTCATCATTTGGCATAGTTGAAAAGATTCAGTTTATTTGAGTAAATCAATACCATATTTTTAAAAGAACATTTCTAATCTTCATCTATTATTCATCTTACATCAACATTTTAGAGGTTTTTGATACAAGTAAATCTAAAATTATACCTAATATAATTCTAAAAAGAGAATTATAGGAAAAGTAGTGCTCCTCATATTATTTATTTGAGGATAAAAATGGTTCTTGAAAATATATTGTATTATTGATCTAAATAATTAACACAGATGCTAGTCTATTAATTTAAGGGAATAAGCAAAGGGAGGTTTACATCACTGATCTGAAGGAAAAAAAACACTCTGTACTAAAACCTACTGATGTATCCTAGAAGTTGTTGATAGAGACACCAAAGTTTGCTGACAATAAGTACTATCCCTTAATATGCATGGCTGGTTTTGTGTTGGCATGCTGATGTTTTCGTCGACATAAATTAACTTTATCTTTTTTTTTTTTTTTTTTTTTTTTTTTTTTTTTTTTTTTTTGTCTTGAGACAGGGTTTCTCTGTGTAGCCGTGGCTGTCCTGGAACTCACTCTGTAGACCAGGCTGGCTTTGATCTCAGAAATCTGCCTGCCTCTGCCTCCCAAGTGCTGGGATTATAGGCGTGCACCACCAACGCCTGGCATAAATTAACTTTATATACAATCACACTTTTTACTTTTCTGCAAATTTGCCCATGCAATTGGGAGTAGACAGTATTTCAAACACTTCCTTAGTGACCTATCATAAATATTAGAGAAGGAGATTTGGTTAACTAGATATGTCTCATTTTCCACTCTTGTATATTCTATATTTTCATAAAGCAAAATAGTACAAAATATGTCATCGATATTTTGTACAATAGTACAAAATATATCATAAAGGCACTGAATGGCAAAGGTATAATAAATAGTTGTCAATTGTAAGTTTTTGAAGTTGAAAATAAAAAGAATTATTAAATATATTTAACACCAAAGAGCAAACATGGGCTGGACCCAGGCCTCCTTCTCCCGCCACACCTGTGTAGCAGATGTGCAGTTTGGTCCTCATGTAAGTCCCCCAGTAACTGGAGTGAAGGCAGTCCATGTCTCTGTTGTCTGCCTGTGGATCCAGTTCCCTTAACTGAACCTCCTTGTCTGGCCTCACTAGGAAATGATATGATGTGCCATGGTGTATTGATGACAGAGAAGTGGAGGGAGACAGAGGAGGGGCGTATGGGGTACTGGGAGGAGGTGGACTGCAATTGAGATGTAAAGGGAATGAATAAATTAATGAAAAAATACTTGTCATTCAGTTTATGGGAAGTACTGGAAATGCTGCATGCCTAATGTGGTTTTAAAGTATTTTTGAATAGTTTAAAACATTAAAATGTAAATTTCATTTCTTATAAGGGACATTCTACATTTTTTTTAAATCTAATTAGACCCATACTTATATACAAGAATTTAATCTGATGTTAAGTTCTCCTACTAAATGAGCATTGTTTCACAGCTCTGCCAGACTGCTCTCTGGATTTTCTCATTTTAATTTTTTTTACCATTAAAATAAGAATAAGAATAAAAACACAGCAAGAGAACTCATTTTACTCAGTACATTTTTGTTAAAATTTGAGCTTATTACTTTGAGACACAATGGAAATTGTGTCAAAGCTCTGAAGAGGTAAAAGGAAAATGCTGATAAGAAAAAGTTATATGCAACATATTTGCACTGTGGGTACCAATTTGTGAAGAGAGTGGACAACCTTATCTTTTCCTGATTTTAGTAGAATTGTAGATTTAATTCATTTCTCTCCACTTACGCTCATATTGACGTAGGCTTGCTGTATTCTGCCACTGTTATGCTGAGGTATGCCCCATATATCTCCAATCTCTCAAGGAGTTAAATCATGAAGGTATGCTGGATTTTGTTAAAGACCTTTTCTTCTCTAATGAGATGATAACATGCTCTGTCCTTTTGGGTTTTAATGATAAATTATATTTTATATGCTGAAACATCCTTGCATATCTGAGATAAAGCTCATTTGATCATTGTGTATCATCTTTTAATGTGTTCTTGGACTCATTTTGCAAATATTTTATTGAGATATTTTGCATCTGTGTTCACAAGAGAATTTGGTCTGTGATTCACCTTAATTTTAATTAATTCATGTATTTACTTTACATTCCAATCATAGCTTCCCTTCTCTGCTCTTCTTCCATTCCTTCTTTCTTACCTCCCATCTCTCCATATTCCCTTGCTTGTTCCTCAGAAAAAGGAAGGCCCATATAATAACATTGGAAGACTTCAATAACACACCCTTAGCCATAGATATAGGTCATTGAAAGAGAAACTAAACAGAGACACAATGAAACTAAAAGAGGTTATAAGCCAAGTGTTTTTCTTGAAGTTAAGAAGCAATCTGTATTTGAGTTAATTATTAAAATTAAAAAAATATGAAAATGAAATCAATCTTCTCAGCAGATTATATTTTACAAGTTTCAATATAGACTCTTAATTAAAACCTCATTTTATTTATTTAAAGTAATTTTCTTTCTTTTTTTTTTTTTTGCTTTTCTTTCTTATTTTCTATATTCTTTGTTTATATTCCAAAGGCTTTCCCCATTCCAGTTCCCCCCCTCACCATATGTCCCATAAGTTCTCTTCCCCTCCCCATTTCTCTGTTCTGGTACTCTCCTACAAAACCAGATTTAGTCTTTTCCAGACCAGGGTCCTCTCCATCCCTTTTCTTGGGAATCTTTTGCTTAGCTAATTGTGTCTTGAGTATTCAGAGCTTCTGGGCTCATTAATATCCATTTATCAGTGATTGCAATTCATGTGTATTCCTTTGTGGTTGGGTTGACTCACTTAGGATGATATTTTCCAGATCCAACCATTTGCCTACAAATTGCATGAATTCATTATTTTTAATTGCTGAGTAGTATTCCATTGTATAAATATACCATTTTTTCTGTATCCATTCCTCCGTTGAGGGACATCTGGGTTCTTTCCAGCTTCTGGCTATTATAAATAAGGCTGTTATGAACATAGTGGAGTATGTGTCTTCACTGCATACAGGGGAATCCTCTGGGTATATGCCTAGGAGTGGTATGACAGGGTCCTCTGGAGGTGTCATGCCCAATTTTCTGAGGAACCACCAGACTGATTTCCAGAGTGGTTGTACCATCTTGCAATCCCACCAACAATGGAGGAGTGATCCTCTTTCTCCACATCCTCACCACCACCTGTTGTCCATTGAGTTTTTAATCTTAGCCATTCTGACTGGTGTGAGGTAGAATCTCAGGGTTGTTTTGATTTGCATTTCCCTGATAACTAATGACGTTGAACATCTCTTAAGGTGCTTCTCAGCCATCCGAATTTCTTCTGGTGAAAATTCCTTGTTTAGCTCTGTACCCCATTTTTAATAGGGTTATTTGGTTCTTTGGGGTCTAACTTCTTGAGTACTTTGTATACATTGGATATTAGCCCTTTGTCAGATGTGGGGTTGGTGAAGATCTTTTCCCAATTTGTTGGTTGTTGTTTTGTCTTTCTGACAGTGTCTTTTGCCTTACAGAAGCTTTGTAATTTTATCTTCTTTGTGTCTGAGTATATGGTTAGTTTTGGAGAAAGATCAATGAGGTGCTGAGAATAGGGCTATTCTTTTGTGTTTACATGAAATGTCATGTAAGTGTTTGTTGGGTCCTTGTAGTATGTATAACCTGTCTTTTGGCAAGAATTGAATTTTGAATTCTCCCACTATCAGTCTATGAGAATCAAGATGTGATTTATGTTGTAGTAGTGTTGCTTTCACAAACTTGGGTGCCCTTGTGATTGGCACATAGATGATAAAAATTGTAATGCCATCTTGGTAGATTTTTAATTTGATGTGTATGTAATGTCCTCTCCTATATCTTCTGATTAGGTTTGGTTTGAAGTCCATTTTGTTAGATGTTAGAATGACTTTACTAGCTTGTTTCTCATGTACATTTACTTGGAATAAATTTTTCTAGCCATTTACACTGAGGTAATTTCTATCCTTGATGTTAATGTATATTTCTTTTATACAGCAGAAGGATAGATCACATTTTGCACTCATTCTATTAGTTTGTATTTTTTATTGTGGATTTCAGACTGGATGTATATGTATATGTATATGTATATCAATTGTTGTTGTTCTGAATGTTTAATATTTTGATTGTTGTGTTCTGATGAGACTTTCTTTTCCAGTCCAGTTTATTTGGTGTTCTCTATGCTTGCATCTTGATAAGTATCTCTTTAGGTTAAGGAAATTCTCCGCTATGATTTTGTTGAATATATTTTCTGGGCCTTTGAGATGAGATTCTTTTCCTTTATCCATTCCTATTATGCTTAGATTTGGTCTTTTCATAGTGTCCCAGATTCCATGGAATTTCTGTGTGAGGATTATTTCAGGTTTAGTATTCTCTTGGATAAAGGCATTAGTTTCTTTGTATCCTCAATGCTTGTGATTTTCTTTACCATCCCTTGTATTCAGTCAGTGAGGCTTGCTTCTGAGGTTCCCTTTTTAGTAACCTTTTCTTTTATGGCCAGATTTTCTTTATATTTAGTTTTCTTTATTGATTCTATTTTAACTTTCAGATCTTGAACTGTTTTATTCATTTCCTTCCACTTTTTGCATTTTCTGCTCATGAACCTGGAAGAGCAGAGAGAAAGGTATTTTCATTTCCTTTTTAAAGACATCTATCATACACATGAATGCTATTTTAAAGTCTTTTCTTGGGCCTCTGCTATGTTGCAGTACTTAGGGCCTGCTAGGGTAGTGTTATTGGGCTCCAGTGCTGTTCTGCTGTTATCAATTGTATTTTCATGCCAGTGTCTAGGCAGCTGGAGTTGGTGAGATTTTAATTCTAGGGCATGGTATCTGGTCTTGTCTTGGTTGTGTGGGTGTTTTGTTCCTAGTTTTCTCATTGCCCTCTCCTTTGAAGGAGAGTATGGTAGCTGTGTGTTGTTACAGAAATTCTTCTGAGATACTGATAGTGTAGACACTGGGGTAAAATATATTTTTAGTCACTGGAATCTGACATTTAGGAATAGGGATGGGCTAGGAAGCAATGTCTGAAGGAATCCACCTGAAGGAAGAAAACAGGGTAGTTCTACAGCTTAGTTCTACAGGAATGTTGGCAGAAAGTAAGCAGATGCCACAACAGAAGGTCTGCTACAGAACTAGGATGGGGCTTTTGGATTGAACCTGAGGGCAGAGGGAAAGGTAAGACCAGCTTTACTTGCTCAGCTGGATGGCCAGGGGTTGTCCAGGGATTGCTTGCTGGAGTTGGAGCTGGGATAAAGAAATGAGTGAGGAGAAGGAAGTTAGAAAGGGAAACTATGTTATACACTGGTGGTGGGTTGGTCGTGAGGATAGAGGGAGGTCTCAGCAGGTGGTCTGCTGCAGCGCTAGGGATGGGACAGGGGAACTTGATTTGGAGGAGAGGTGGAAGAGATAATGCTATTAGCTTACTTGTTTTCTTGATCAGTTTTCCTTTTAAAATGCTAATAATTATTTTAATGTATGTGGGTGTTTGGAATGAGTGTATGTCTATGAGCCATGTATGTGCCTGGTGCCTAAAAGACTGGAAGTGGTAACTGATGCCATGGAGCTGGAACTACGGATGATTTTAAGCTCTTATGTAAATGTTGGGGACTGATCCCAGGTCTTCTAGAAGAGCAGTCATTGTTCTTAGCCTTTGAGCCATCTTTCCAGCTTCATTGTTTTCTTAATCATGACCATTCTGATTTGGATGAAAAGGAAGCTCATCATTGCTTCAACTTTCATTTCTCTGATGTATGAGGGTGTTAAATATGTTTTTTAAAAACGTGATTATTGGATATTTGTATTTTATCTTTTGAGAATTGGTTGTTCATTTCACCAGTCCATTGATTGATTGATTGATTTTGGCTTTTCTGTTTTGGAGTGATGTGAAATTTAGTTATTTTGAGTTCTTTATTTGCTTTAAATATTGATCCTATTTCAGATACACTGCCTGCAAAAATGTTCGAATCCTATGCAGGTGAGCAAGTTCACACAGTTCCCTGTGTTACATGTGTGGAACAGCTGTAAGTTCTCAGTCACTGCTTAATAGTCATGTTTACCTGCCTTTTGGCTTGCTTCTGGTCATAAGGGTCCACCATGGACTCTAGTCCTTTAAAACCATGAGCTCCTAAATTAAATGCTTTCTTTCATAAGTTACCTTTGTCATGGTATTTTATCATACCAATAGAAAATGTAAAGACATTAACATTTTATCAATAATTTTCAAAAATTAGCTTACATTATTTGAAAATGAATGCTATTTGTATAGATAGATATAATGGATTTTAGATCAATATCATCCATATTCACATATTTTCAAACTAAATTTCATCCAGCTGAGGGTATGAAAATAAGTTACTTCTGTTAAAAACGTTATCTGCTTATGAGGGCACACTAACTGAAAGGTGTATGCATGAAAGAATGCCTGCCTAAGACTATCAGGGTGTTCTTGTGCTTTTACCACTAATTTGAATGATTTTGAACACTAATAGTGTTCTCGTCTAGTTTTCATTCCTAAAAAACCATTAATTAATGCTAATTAGCAATTCCATAGTATGGATTTGTAGCAACATATTAAGTTGCTCTAAAATTCTGGAATATGATGAAAGTGAAATGAATGGAGAAATATATATTGTATGTGGAATTTCTAAGCAAGACATTATTTCAGTATTAACAAGAAGTGTAATTTAGTTACCTAAAAAAATCATGAATGCTTGAACTGAATTTAGTAATTTTAAAAACAACAACAACAACAACAACAACAACAACAACAACAAAAATGTCATTCCCTTGAGAGCTGAGACATTGCCAAATCTGTGTTTCAGGCTTATCTCTGTGTGTGCTTCCTTGGTGCTGGTGCCCCTCTACTCCCTTTTTTGGAAATTGTTTCTGGTTCACAACTCATTGTGTTCTTTTTTTCTTCCTGTTCATATTGATAAGAGTAGCCTTCCCCTCCACATGTTCTGCCACCATGATTCTCTGTCTTATTTAGGTACAGAACCAATGTATCTTTAAACTAAAGGATGAAAATACTGTGAGCTAAGCCAAAATAAATAGTCCTATAAATTGTATTTCCCAAATAATTGGTCACAGTGATGTCAAATTATTCATATAAGATGATTGGATAACCATCTATCACTTAAAGGTAAAAAAAGGAACATTTTCTTTAGATTTTATCAACAAAGCTTTATCTCCAAGACAGCTCATACAGTGCTACTCAATCTACCTATACATTATCTGTTCTTATATAAAGTTCTTTAACAAAAATAAAAGCATCCCTGAGTTCAGTAAAAATGGAGAAGATAAGGTATTGCTACTGATCCCAAAGTAAGCCTCAATTTTATTACTGCAGAGAGCATAACCTATTGTCTGTGAGGCTTTCAGCAGCTAGAAAATATCCACACAAGACTGATCTGTCAAATAAGCTTTGTTTATTCAGACAAACATTATTTATAATTCCATGCTAAATATAAAAGTTAATCAGCCATCTCACCAAGTTGGAGTTGTGCAGAAAGTGCTTCAGGCTTCCACTGGAGAAACATTCTCCAGCAAGGATCGTTCAGAAGCTGGCAGACTTGAACCTCATCCACACAAAGCACTTCAACTGTGGCACACAGGAAGGATGGCCACTGATGGACAAACAGGAAGTACTTGAGAGTGTTGGCAGTGGCTACCACTGACAGGCAACCATGTGTGAGCCCAGACACAGTGCTAAATATTCAGTAGTGCTGAGGCCAGGGTCATGCACACTGTCTTGAATCTTTTCACTGATGGGTATAAATAGAGAAGCCATGTCTGTGGCAGTAAGATCATAAAGGCCATTTCCACAGTTTCAATTTTGTATAATTTCATTGGATGTAGCTTTGTGCTATGAGAGCTGACAGTTTAGTGCTGGTTCCCTCTCTGGAACATCAATGCCACATTCTGGTAGCTTATAGGGACTGTTTAGGGTTTACTCTAACCGAGCTGCTGGCTGGCTTGCCTGTGACTTGTTTCTGAGGCCATTTCTTATTAGAGCTGCCCTGGTAGTTTACTCTTATTTTACAGGCATCATATTATTACAAGTCACACAGAATGGACTTTAAGCTACATGAAAGGTTTCACTTATATTCTAAACACTTTGTTAATATCCGAAATGTTGCATTTTATGAAACAGAAATGCTGGCATCCTAAGTGACACCATTTCATGGATGTATAAGTAGTTTATTTATTTTTATTTCTCAAAGTTTAGTGTAGAATCATTACTGAGTGTAAACAGAAGGAATTTAAGCTTGAGGCTAAACTGGAAATGGTAAGACAGAAGTGGGTTCACAGACCATCAGGCATAACAGAAATTGATCTTGCAGATGCTTCTATTGCCAGTCAACAAATGCAAATAGTGCTGTCCTTTTAAGATTATAATGTCTGCATACTTGAGCAAGCCTCATTCACAGTTCTGACTTTTGGAATTCCATTCAGCATTTATTTGCCTTAAAATCACAGATTTAAGCCCATTTTAAGGACAGTCGCACAATGCTTGTAATCTAGAGCAGAGAGAAATAGATCACTGTGCTACTTTTTATAGAACCTTCTCTTGTCTTATAGAGCTTAGGCCTTGGTGTCTAGGGAATAGTGATACCCATAATAATCTGGGTCTTTCAACACCCGTTAACAATCAAGACAGTCCAGGACAGACAGTCCTATAACCTTCCCATATTAGTATTTGCTTCCCAGATGATTTTAGATTGTGACAACTTGACAGTTAAAATTATCTGGCATATATTACTTTATTTTCCTTTTTTGTACTTGATACATGTGATATAATAGACACTAAAATATATTACCTCTGATCTGTTTTCAAAAAATTATCTTTATTCTTTTCTTACCGTCCAATCACTATCCTCCTTCCATTTGGCCCTCCCACAGTTCCTCACCCCATTCTTCCTCCCCCTTCTGCAAGAGGATGTCCCCACCCCACCAGACCTCCCCCCTCCATAGGGCCTCAAGTCTCTTGAGGGTTAGGTGCATCTTCTCTTGTTGAGGCCAGACCAGGATGTCCTCTGCTGTATATGTGTTGGGGGCCTTGAATCAGCTAGTTTATGCTGCCTGGCTGGTGGCTAAGTGTCAACTTGATGCCCTGTCTTGCTACTGGAGGTGGACTCTACAAGTTACCTCTCCCCACTTTTGAGCATTTTATCTAAGGTCCCTCCCTTTGAGTCCTGAGTGTGTCTCACCTCCCAGGTCTCTGGTATATTCAAAAGGGTCCCCCAACTCCTACTTCTGAGGTTGCATATTTTTTCAGTTTTCTCTGTTGTCTCTCAAAGCTTCACTCCTGTTGCCCACCCAATTCCTGATCATGTTCCCCCTTTTCTCTCCCTATTCCCTCTCCCAGCCCCATCCCTCCCTCTTTCCCTCCCTCCATTACCTGTGATTGCTTTCTTCTCCCTCCTAGCTGGGATTAAGGCATCCTTCCTCACTTTGGTCCTTCTGCTTGTTCACCTTCTTGCGTTCTGTGGATTATATCCTGGGTATTCTGTACATTTTTGGATAATATCTACTTACCATGCATATCCATTTGGGTCTGAATTACCTCACTCAGGATAATATTTTCAAGTTCCATTTGCCTATAATACTCGTGATGTCTTCATTCTTTATAGCTAAATAGTATTGTATTGCATACATACACCACATTTCCTGTATCCATTCTTCTGCTGAGGAACATCTGAGTTGTTTCCAGCTTCTGGCTATCACAAATAAGGCATGTGCTCCTGTGCCAGGGTGGGACATTTTGTCGTTATATGATCAAGAGTGGTATTGCTCTATCTTCAGGTAGATAGATCTATTTCCAGTTTTCTGAGGAAACTCCAGGTTGATTTCTAGAGTGGTTGCACCAGTTTGCAATCCCACCATCAATGGAGCAGTGTTCCTCTTTCTCCACATTCTTGCCAACATGTGCTGTCACCTGCTTTTTTTCTCTTAGCCATTCTGATTAGTGTAAGGGGGAGGAATCTCAGGGTCACTGTGATTTGTGTTTCCCTGATGACTAAGGACTTTGAACATTTCTTTAAGTCTGGCATACATTCTTACTGCAGTTTTCTGGCTCGTGGTTCCATATACAGTCACTAAATCATGGTATATTAGTTTTCTTAAGAAAATCTCTAACAAAAAATCTTATTTCTTATTAATGTAATATATGTCTCAGCCAAGAATGAAACATTAAAAAATTCTTCATGACCAACATTACAACAGAGTACAAGAAACTTCCATTTATCCACAAGGTGCCTTGGCGTGCAAGTGCAGTCTGTGATTACAATGAGCTTCAGGAAAATTAAGCATGTTTTAGGCTTAAAGATGTGATGTGCTCTCATCAGATGCTGACTTTCTGCCAAAAAATCTGTCAAGGGGGAGCCTCAGGGATTCTACTCCTAATATTGTGGACTTAAAATGTTGTTTGAATAAAAATTAAACAAAAGAGTACAGTCAAATATAAAAATATTCCTGATAGCCATGGGAATTCCCACAAATAACTGAACAATAATTGCATGTTTCAAAGAACCTGTAACATAGCTATGTTATTAGAGTTCATATTACTTAAATTAATAAATTGCATGATAGCAGTCCACATATATTTTATAACTCCTGTTTAAAGAAAAATATGTCAAATAGGATGCTCCTGAAACTACGTTATTTATCAGCTTACTCAACCTATTGAAGGGTAGGGGTTCTCCAGTGTTGAGAAGATCAATATGTATAACCACAACCATGAAATGTGCTGCATTAAACTCACCTAATTAGCATAATAAGCCTCATTTAAATGAAGAAAGGTACTCTAATATTATGTTTTTGAAACAAAAATATTAGTTTGTTTACTAAATGTTTAATTTGATAAACAGCAGTCACATTTCTGTTATTTAAATTGTGTTCAAATATGTTTATCCAAGAATATTTAAGAGATGTGGAAATTAATCTCAAATAGGTATTCTTTCAATTATATTCTTGACAGCAGTTCAGATCCACCATTATTAGATGATTGATCTCATCTCTGAAGTTTAGAGGCTGATATAACCGAGTTCCATACTCCCACACCCAGCACTATTGTGTCTACTATGTGTACTTAGCATAGATAGAGACCTTCTCTTCTTTTTGAGCATTCTTATTTTTACCCAACTTTTGGTCATTTTAGATGAGAATTGCTTATTTTCTCAACAAGTATACAGCTTCTGAAGTATACTGCTTCTGAACCATAATTTAGAGACATTTAGATGTTATAATCTTATTTAACATATGAACTAATTTACTTTTGTAGATGATTTGAACTGTATCAAGCACTTAGCCTTTGCATACAGTTCTGAGGATTGCTGTATCATAAGGGCATGTGTGTTTTCTCTTGGATGCTTTATGTTTTTTCTTGAACCCCTTTGGTCATCACTGTCTTATTGTTCATGGAATGGTCCTCTCCCTATGCCACTTAGTCCCAAAGTGTGCACAGAAATCACCCACTAGCACAGGTTCTTTTGTGTAGCACCCTGTATTGAAGCTTTGAAGAGAATTGGAGCATAAAACAAGAAATACAATGGTAGATACAGAACTAAATTTCTTCTATTTTAGGAAGGTAGTGATTTGTGTCTGGCTTCTCCTCAAGTTTGCTCTGATGACTTTGGGCTGGTCCCTTAGAATTTAAAGGTGCTCATTGCTCACTACCACCCTCCACTGATTAAGAAAGTATTAATGCAATAAATCCAATATTTTAAAAATAGTAGTAAAAAATGAAGGCCAATAACCTTTATGATGTTATATAAATAATATATGTGTATATCTCTTTCCCATATAGGTGCTATAATCTTTGTAACTCAAAAATCTATAAAGCAGTGTAGTAAATAAAAACAGTTTTCCCGTGAAAGAAATTTTGAACTATATTTGTTGAAGATGTTAGACAGTGATTTTTTAAATAACATTCTCTCCTCTTTTCAAATGACTCTACATTTCTTTGTCTTTATATTCATTGTCCCTCTGTGGGAGAAATTCATAGAAAGTACAAAGTCTATTTCTAAAGAAATGATTGCCCCAATTTCTGGGAAAGGACAAGAAATAGTACATCTGAAACAAAAGTGATTCCTTTGGAGGAGACAGATTATTATTGTTAGATGATGGTAGCAAACAAGACAGAGGAAGCTCAAATATTACATGAGACTAAAATCTTCAATCCTTTTTCATTATTAGGCTCACAATTCACAAACATGTTTGTGAGCCTCTAATATTTTTTATTTCAATGAAAAATGAAAAGTAAAATCTTAGCAGTGGTCACCTAGCTTCATGTCTGCGGGCTAACCTTATCTTAGCAAGGCTATATGCCAAAGTTACTTACCAGTCAAAGGACTATAGTAGCTCCTACCCTGTTCAGCACACTGTAGTCACTGAAAGCCATTTTTCTCCCAGAATTCAATTCCTTCTCTCTTCCCTGATCCTTCCTCTGTCTCTTTTTTGTCACTTGCCTTTTTTCCACATTGTGTTCCATTTCTCCATCTTCTAGTATGTGTTCTTATATTTGGTTCACTGAAGTACCAAAAGGAAGGCTGAAATGCCTAATGTCCCTTTGTTTCCTCATATGGATATTTATACCACACGTTACAACATTTTCCCAGCTTCATCAAGGCCCTGTTCATGTGGTGTTTAGTGAAGCTGCATTCCTAAGGGAGTTCATCATTGTTTTTGATCTTATGTACTTGAAGCTTTCCAGAGCTTTTACCAGAGATGGCTTCAGTAAATGGACCAAGTAAAGTCAGAATAAAAATAACAGAAGTCATACTGTCAACAATATTTATACAATACTTAACTGTTAGAGACCACAAGAAAATTACTGACATTGTACTGTTCGTGACTTAATAGCAATTTGTAGAAGTAACTCTGGGGTTTTAAAAAAATTCTTTACTGACTTTAAACACAAACATTTTTTATGTGTTTTACTAAACAAGTTCACAGGGATCACTAAGAGCAATCATGTCCCCAATTTTCCACACAAAAGTATCTATGAATCTAGATCAACTTACATATATCATTAAAAGAAGTATTATAGCTTTACCTAAAGGAAGAATGAAAAAACTAATAGATGAGAGTGAATAAATCTGTTGAGGTTTAGCAATTTCCAAACAAACAATTTCCTGAACTTCTAGATTTTTCCCCTCTATTTTATAATTTTCCTTTTCTCCAGAAGCTCTGTGGCATAGTGTATCTTCCCCCTCAGACTCACATTTGCCCCTGGGCTCTTTTTCATTGCTCTTCTCCTTAGGGAAGGAAGCTGGGTGTGGGAGCTCAGCCTCCACGGTTAGCTTCTAGTCAACGTGGCATGAGAATCTGCTTGTGAATCTTTTCCTCATCTGATTGTCTATGAGAACCATTGCTCTTTGATTAGAACCATCTGGTTCCCACAAACGTTATTTAATCCATGTGTTCAACCTGCCTTGAAGCCAAGTGCAAACTGGTCCCGTGGAGCAGTTGCTGATATCACATAATTACTAGATAGTGTGGGATTTGCTGAACACTAGACACCACCAATGATTCACTAAATTATGTTTTTGTGCTGATATTAGAACAGGAGAGAAATGAAAAATGGAATAAATAGACTGGGGAAATATATAAAATGAGTTCATGAGAATGAGTGTAAGCCAACACTCATAGGACCAATCAGTATGGGACTGACCATGTCCCTGAAATCTGACTTTACTAGCTATAAAAACTATAAGTAATATTTTCAAAATATTTCACAGTATGATTTATAATATTCTTTCCAGGTATTAATATGAACACACACACACACACACACACACACACACACACACACACAGATAGAGATATAGAGGTAGAGAAGGGGAGGGGAGGGAAGGAAGAAGAAGAGGGAAGGAAGGAGGGAGAAAGAAAGAGAGGGAGGAAGTGAGAGAAACAGAGATACAGAGACAGAGACAGGGAGAAAAAGAAAAGAGACAGAGTCAGAGACAGAAAGATACTGAACACTAGGAGATATACCTACATCCTGTTGAGGCTATTTATTGCAAGTGGATCTAAGAAAGACATTCATTTTATACTTCATCATTGATGTTTGCTTTTATGACAGTTTAGTGGAAGTATTTGTTAACATTGTCAAGGGATTTCCTAGCTAAAACATAATCAAAATTTCTCTCTGAGTACCATTTCTCTTTAACTCCATCTCTTTGATCTTCTTAAGGACTAAAACTCAAAATATTATGGTTTGAAAGAATTACAGCAAATAAGACTTCACTGGAAATCATATAATAGCTTCCCTTCCCTGATGTTTGACTGTAAGCAAGGCCCAAGAGCATTATCCTTGCTTCTCCTTTCTGTTAATTCCTGTTTGTACATGCAGAATGTAGGGCAGTGACTCACAGTACTGGCTCAGAGCCACACAGCTGGATAGACACAGGGTGCATTTCATAATAAAAGGGTCAAGAAAGAAAAATGGTGTTTGTTCATTTTTTAAAATTCTACATGGATTATTGTTACAAAACCAAGATCTTATCTTTCTTGGGGAGTGGATTTATGGAAGACTTTTTTTTAATTGTAAAGCCCTATTGCTGAAGAAGCCACACATTTTGACTATAGAACATAGAGAAACCAAGCCTGAACTAACAAGGAACCTTTCTCTCTGTTTGCTAACTTTCACAGGGCTGGTATGTGCTTTGCTGGCTGCTGAAAACCACTAGACATCAATGGCATTAACCTGTGTTAGACCCTACATTCTAAACAATACCGACACACCAGACAAGATGTGCCCTTGTTGCCAATAGTAGCAAGACTGTTTATGGGATAACCAACTATTTCTTTTGATTAGATCTGAGACCTGCTCCTAGTGGGGAATTCATGTATGGGTATTGGAAACTTGGTCAAAACCAATGCCAATGGAAGTCATAGGCCCAAGAAGGAAACCTATTCATTTTAGTGTGCCAGAGTCATGTCATCAGATGGCCCTCTGAATATTTATGTAAATGTCCACAGATTTGTATTGAAATTAACCTTAAGCAGAGAGCATCCTATTCTAGTAGGCAGCTGTTAATGAAGTGTTCAAAATGCTAAGAATAAGTGACTGTGAGTGCTTAGTTACACATAGGACATTTATGTCAGCCATCCTCCACACATTTAGTGAATGCCATACAAGGAGGAAGAACAGATAAAATAACTAGAAAATGAAGAGGACTGATATGAAATGCTGTCCTTTGGACATAAAGTAATTATTGCTCACATGAACTTAGAGCAGTTATAGGTAACTGCATAGATCAAGACATTTAAATTTTCCAGCACACCAAGAAGCTGGGATCCTGAAGTTCCCCACCCCTTTCCAGAGAGCTGTTGGAAGTTGATAGCTGCTGAGAGGGAGAATCACTGTTTTGGGGGAATGGCAACTGGAAGATTGCCCAAGGCTCAGTAGATAATAATCTACATCCAAGCACATATTCACATAATGGCAGCAGTAATTGGACTTTGTGGGTGATTTGTTAAAACATGGCGCCTCTATAGACAGTGTAGAACTTAAAGTGTTTACTGCTCTTCTAAAGGACTTCAATTCAGTTCTTGGCACCTACCTTAGTTGGCTCACAACTGCATCTCCAGATTTGTGGTATTTTATTCTCCCTATGAACTATATAAGCATTTAATTCACATGTATAAACTCCTACACATGTATTCACAAAATGACATACATGCATATACACATATACACATACACACACACACACACACACACACACACACACACACACACACATACCACCACCACCACCACCACCACCACCACCACTACCACCACCACCACCACCATCACCACCACACTTAAACAAATCTTAAAGGATAAACAATATTTGGGAGGCAGTTGTATTTGAGGTGGAGGTTAAGAATGTGAGGAGGGAGTGGCGGAGAGAGAGTGATTAAGATACATTATATACATATTTGAAATTTTCAAAGAATAAATAAAAGAGAAAAAGAAAATGCATATTTGCAGTAACTAATTCAATTTATCTAACAACTATTCCTATGAAAATTCTTTAAATCAGCCATTTCTTTTAAATGTTACTCATCCAGCTAGAGTAAAATTTAATTAAAAAGAATTAATAAAGAAATCAGTATACAATAATTTTGGAATGTCATACTGGAGAACATTTTATAGCCATGACAGATGAGCCAACTTAAAAATATCGGTACTTCACCTGAAGAATCCAATAAGCAATGCCAAAACACACATATTTATTGAACTGTCCATGGGTAATGTAGCATGAAGTATCTGTGACATCATTTCCTATCTCTACTGAATGTTGTATAGAAGTTGATTAGGGTGTAGCATGGATAATCAAGCCAAAAGTAAATTATTAGAATATGAGCTGGTTTAAAATATGCCTGTTTAATAATAGGGAGTGGCTCACATATTAGTCAAAACACCAAATGCACAAAACAAAGAAAATATAAAAAGGAGTAAAGGAAAATCGTCAAGTAAGATAATAAGGCAGACCTATGAGAATTATACCAGACTTCTCACCAAAGACTATGAAAGCTAAAAAATTTTGGGTAAATGCCAGACAGGCCCTAAGAGAACACAAATGTCAGCAAAGGTTATTTACTATACCCAGAAAAACTCTCAATTAACATAGACGGAGAAAACAAGATATTTCATGAAAAAGAAATTGTGCATACTATTTTCCCACAAATCCAGACCTACAAAGGATAATCCATGGAACTATAACACAAGGAGGGAAACTACTCCCTAGAAAAAGCAAGAAAATAATTTTCTTTCAATAAACCCAATAGAAGATAGCCACACAAACAAATTCTATCTCCAACAACAAAATTGTTGGAGGAACAGGAAATAATAATCATTATTCCTTAATATCTCTTAACAACAATGGACTCAATTTCCCCAATAAAAAGACATATACTAACAGACTGTATATGTAAACAGGACCTGGCATTTTGCCACATATAGGAAATGCACATTAGTGTCAGAGACAGACACTATCTCCGAGTAAGGGCTGGAAAATGATTTTTCAAGGAAATGGTCCCAAGAAAAAAGCTCAAGTAGCCACTCTAATATCAAATAAAATTGACTTTCAACCAAAAGTTATCAAAAAAGATGAGGAAGGACTCTTGATACACATCAAAGGAAAAATCTACCAGGAAGAACTCTCAATTCTGAACAACTATGCTACAAATGAAAGGGCATCCACATTCATAAAAGAAACTTTACTAAAGCTCAAATCACACATTGCACCTCATGCAATAATAGTGGGAGATTTTAACACCTCAGTGTCTTCAATGGATAGATCATGAAAACAGAAAATAAACAGAGACATAGTGAAACTAACAGAAATTATGGACCAAATAGATTTAAAAGGTATCTATAAAACATTTCATCCTAAAACAAAAGAATATACCAACTTTTCAGTACCCCATAGTACCTTCTCCAAAATTGACCATACAATTGGTCACAAACAGGCCACTACAGATACAAGAAGATTGAAATAATATCATGTATCCTATCAGATCACCATGGACTAAGTCAGGTCTTCAATAACAACAAAAACAACAGAAAGCCCACATACACATGGAAGATGAACAACACCCTACTCAGTAATAAATTTGGCAAGGAAGAAATAAAGAAATTAAAAACATTATAGAATTTAATGAAACTAAGGCACAACATACCCAAACTTATGGGACACAATGAAAGCAATTCTAAGAGGAAAAACCATAGCTCTGAGTGCCTCCAAAAGAAACTGGAAAGAGCATATACTAGCAGCATAACAGAAGACCTGAAAACTCTAGAATAAAAAGAATTATATATACACAGTAGGAGTAGACAGCAGGAAATAATCAAACTCAGGACTGAAATCAACAAAGTAGAAACAAAAAGAACTATACAAAGAATCAAGAAAACCAGGAGCCAGTTCTTTGAGAAAATCAACAAGATAAACCCTTAGCCAGATTAACCAGTGGGCACAGAGGCAGTATCCAAATTAACAAAATCTGAAATGAAAAGGAAGATATAACAACAGAAACTGAGGAAATTCAAAAAATCATCAGATCCTACTACAAAAGCCTATACTCAACAAAACAGGAAAATTTGTATGAAATAGACAATTTTCTAGATAGAAACCTGGTAACAAAGTTAAATCAGGATCAGATAAACCATCTAAACAGTCCTATAACCCCCAAGGAAATAAAATCATTCATTGAACGTCTCCCAACCAAAAACATCCTAAGACCAGACAGGTTTATTGCAGAATTCTACCAGAACTTCAAAGAAGACCCAATACTAATACTCTTCAAATTATCCTACAAAATAGAAACAGAAGAAACACTACCCAATATATTCTATGAAGCCACAGTTACGCTATACCAAAATCACACAAATACTCAACAAATAAAGAGAACCAATTTCCCTTAAGAAAATAGATGTAAAAATACTCAATAATATTTTTGCAAAACTAATTCAAGAAAACATCAAAATGATCTTTCAACATGATCAAGTAGACTTCATCCCAGGCATGCAGGGATAGTTCATTATAATGAAATCCATCAGTGTAATCCACAACATAAAACAACTCAAAGAAAAAAAATCACATGATCATTTCATTAGATGCTGAAAAAGCTTTTGACAGAATTCAACATCTCTTCCTGTTCAAAGACTTGGAAAGATCAGGAAGTCAAGGCCCACACCTAAACATAGTAAAGCAATATACACAAACCAGTAACCAACATCAAACTAAATGGAGAGAAACTTGAAACAATCATACTAAAATCAGGTACTACACAAGGCTGCCCACTCTTTTCCTATCTATTCAACATAGTACCTGAAGTCCTATCTAGAGCAATTAGACAACAAAAGGAGGACAAAGGCAACAAACTGGGAAGGAAGAAGTCAAAATATCATTATTTGCAGATGATATGATAGTATAATTAATTGACCCCAACAATTCGATCAGAGAACTCCTAAACCTCATAAACACTTCAGCAAAGTGTCTGTATATAAAAATAACTCCAACAAATAAGTAGTTTTCCTATACTCAAAGGATAAACAGGCTGCAAAAGAAATTAAGGAAAGGATTCCTTTCACAGTAGTCATAAACAATATTAAAATATCTTGGTGTGACTCTAAGAAAACAAGTGAAAGATCTGTACAACATGAACTTTATGTCTCTGAAGAAAGAAACCTAAAGATTCAATGCAATCCCCATCACAACTTCAACTCAGTTCTTCATAGTGTAAGAAAGAGCAATTCTCAAATTCATTTGGAATAACAACAACAACAAAAACCAAGGATAACAAAAACTATTCCCAACAATAACAGAACTGGGAGAATCATATTCCCTTACCCTAAGCTGTACTATAGAACAATAGTCATAAAAACTACATGATTAGGTACAATGACAGGCAGATAGATCAGTGGAATAGAATGGAAGGCCCAAGAATGAACCCACACACCCATGGTCTCTTGATCTTTGACAAAGGAGTTAAAATCATCTAGTGGAAAGAAGCCTGTATTTTCAACGAATGGTGCTGTGTTCAAATGGCAGTCAACATGTAGAAGAATGCAAATTGATCCATTCTTGTCTCCCTGTACAAAGCTTAAGTCCATATGGATCAAGGATCTCCGCATAAAACCAGATACACTTAAAGTAATAGAAAAGAAATTGGGGAAAAGCCTCAAACACATGGGCACAGGGAAAATTTCCTGAGCAGAACACCAAGATCAAGAACTGACAAATGGGACCTCATAAAATTGCAAAGCTTCTGTAAGGCAAAGGACACTGTCATTAGGACAAAATGGCAACCAACAGATTGGAAAAAAATCTTTACCAATCCTACATCTGATAGAAGGCTAATATCTTATATATACAAAGAATGCAAGAAGTTAGACTCCAGAAAAAAGAATAACCCTATTAAAAAAATGGGGTACAGAGATAAACAACTATTCTCAACTGAGGAATATCAAATTGCCAAAAAAGCATGTAAAGAAATGTTCAACATACTTTGTCATCAGAGAAATGCAAATCAAAACAGCACTGAGATCCCACCTTACACAAGTCAGAATGACTAAGATCAAAATCCAAGGTGACAGCAGATGACAATGAGGATGGGGAGAAAGCGACATACTCCTACATTGCTAGTGGGACTGCTTGCTGGTACAACTAGTCTGGAAATCAGTCTGGCTGTTCCTCAGAAAATTGGACATAGTACTTCCTGATTATCTAACTATACCACTCCTGGGCCTATATCAAGAAGATGCTCCAACATGTAATAAGGACACATGCTCCACTATGTTCATTGAAGCCTTATTTAAAATATCCAGAAGGGGTAAAGAATCCAGATGTCCCTCAGCAGAGGAATGAATACAGTAAATGTGGTACATTTTCACAATGGAATATTACTCAGCTATTAAAAAGAATGACTTTATGAAGTTCGCTTGCAAACAGATGGAACTTAAGAATATCATCATTTCTCCAGTTTTCTACGTATCATTTGTTTCTTTTTCATTAATCCACATTTCAAACACTTTTGCCTATGTTAAATGCATTGTAGATTCATGGGTCTGTTTTCCACTCATATGTTCTATTCTATTGATCATACAGTGTTTTTTTTTTAAATTCAAAGCCATGATATTAAAATATTTAAAGAGAAAACATATTAATGATGAGTTTTAAGACAAATTTGTGACTTTTTACATGTATCTTTTGTCAAAGTGGTTCCCAAACTGAAACTAATACCATAGTACTATGAACACTACATTAGACTTCAGTTTTAACACACAACTGCATTGAACAACTAGAATTGTTCTATGATTCTAGGTATGATAATTTAGTAAGGGATATAGTAGGAGATATTGAACAAGTAGTGACAGCTTAATCTAAACACCAGTAATCATGGATTTAAATTCATGAATTCAAATAAAAATGCTAACTCAACTGTAAGAATGATGGCTATATTTAAGATACTTAAACACATGCTAGAAAGTACAACATAATTGACAGTTAACAGTCACACCAAAGATTTCTGGATTAAGAAAACTTTAAATCCAATGTTATTAACCTTTAATTTGTATACAATAAACCAAATAATCATAAAAATCATACAAACTGTGTAACAAAAGCAAACTTGCTATTTAAAGTGCTGCTGTATTATTATTTTCATCATCATCATTATTATATTTATATTTTGAGATTAATAGCTCAACATTATTTTAAAGAAATGGGAAAATAGAATGAAGAAATTTAATTTCAAGAATTTGACTTTTCACTATTTGTTCTATTGATATGCCTGAAAATATAAGACTGATGACCACCAACAAAGAAAGTTAGAAAAAAACAGCATTAAGAAAAGACTCTAGTTACTTTGAAAATAAATAACATCATTTCACCATCAAATGAATAAAAGAAGAAATCACAAAGGCTGCTATAAACCACTTCAAATTTAGTAATTAGGGAAAAACCAAATTATCATGTTCATACAATATAGTTGAGTCTAACATTATAGTTGAGTTGCTAATCAAAAGTTTGTATACTCAGTGCCACATCTATATAATTTTCTAATGGTTCTCTGGTTCGACTAGTGAATAACTGAGCCCCATGTCTTCTTTGACAATATGAAAGAGAATACGGACAATTATTGGATTATATTTGTAAACGGATGGTAGAAATATCTTATATTAGTTATGTAAGACCAAGAGAAGTTTTCCCATGAACAGCAATTTGTGTGCCATGAAGTGAAGCCAGTGAGATGTGCTGTCTTCTAGGGGAGCTGAATATTGCAGGATGCATAGGGGAATTGTAGTATCAGTGAGCCTATCCATTCCCCAATTTTGAACATGCATTTATGCCTTAGTATTTATTCTGTAATTCTTTCTAGTTATGTGAATTCTATCCTCATACAGATAATGTATTACTCCAGTTTATTTAAAAGTCATTTGCTTGTTGTCTAAAGACCAAATATGATCATCCCATCCTAGGTGCTTTATACTTAAAAACAATGTTGTGCTTTCCAACTAGATTCCTGAACACTGCTTTGTTCTTTGACCCATAAGATGCATCTCTTCGGTCAGAGCCCAGATTTTCCTTGTGTGAACTTTCTAAATCACCCATTATGAGTTCTGTTAGATTGCTGTAGCTTCGAACAGTACAATTGATTAATCTCAATGATTGTCAGACTTTTCTGAATGCATCTTATCATAAGAGCTAAAGTTATAAATTAGGAAACTATGGCTGAGTTTTGAATCCTCAAGCCTTTTTTTGTTAAAACTCTCTGCAAATATTTTCTCTTATCTATTAAATATGGAATAAAGTAATTTCTCTACCAGAGGATTTTGTGAGAAGGAGTTAATAAAGACTGAATAATACTAAATACTTTACAAACATTAAGTTGTTGACAGGACTTCAAGTTCCCAAACAGTGTGTATTCTGCCAGATCTCTTTCCCTCACTACACAAGGTCTCTTCCTAGAAACCTCTGCCACAGCCATCTTTCAATCAAAGTACTTACATCCTTAGTTTAGGATAACTATTAATGAAATGACCACACAGACAGAAAAACAATATGTGACTGTTCTTACTACATTTAGTTTCAAGATTACAGACAGGACCCTAGAATGGTGGACCTCTGAGAGCCCCAGCAATCAGCTGAATAAGACAGATGCAGATACTTTCACCCAACCATTGGACTGAAATGAGAGAGCCCTGGGATTGAATTAGGGAAAGACTGTAAGAAGTTTAGGAAGAGGGCAACTGCTAGTTGAGAGTCTCAGCTAATCTAAACCCCTGAGATCTCTCAGACACTGAACCACCATGCAGGCAGCATACATGAAGTAGTCCAAGGCCCCCAACATATGTACAGCAGAGGACTGCCTGGTCTGACCTCCATGGAAGGAGACACAACTAACCCTCAAGAGACTTGCTTTGCCAGGGAATAGGAAGGTTTGGTGGTGAGGGGCATTCTCTGGGAGACAGAGGGGAGGAAGAATGAGATAAGAAACTGTGGGAGGGGTGACCAGGAGGCTAGCAACTGATGCACTGCAAAAAGTAAAAAGTAAAAGTAACAAAAAATTCTGTAAACCTGCAGGTTTATACAATTATAAATGGCAGCACAATTCAATCTACAGTTTCCTACAAAGTTTTCAATTTACAGCCCTTCCACTTTCAGGCATAGTCAGACATATGTGCTCCTCCCCCACACATTTTATTTAAATGACACATCTCTCCTTAGTTTTAATTAGTCCTCATACACATGGGTATCAACATTTGTCAATGGTAATAAAATACAATTAAACAGTGAGTCATGCTGTAGCATTTCCTTGGTTAGTTATTTTATTCATCCATGTGTTTGCAATGTGCAGGGTCACGCCACTTACAGGATGTTTGTATAATCACCAGGGAGTCCTGAATAATGGAACTTCTGGAAATATCTGGCTCAGTGTTGTGGTATAGAAATGAAAATCTCTGAGGGCAGCTGTGTAATCTAATCAGCATCTGGAGAGATTTTTGTCTTAAAAAATGAATCCTTGGACTTCTTCAACCTACAAGAATTAAAATAATGCTTTTCCATACTTGGATACTTAAAGTTTATTCTTATATAACCTAGAGCAATCTTCACAGTATTATAATACTAGAATAGTAATTATCTATGTGATATAGTCCCTAAATTATAGACATGTTTGTGTGCATACATAGACATTTACTTGACATATTTCTTCTTCCTTGTATTTTTTTACACATACACTACTTATTGTGTATTTTCTACTCTTGTGAAAAGCTGTAAGAAACACTAACTTCTAGATTGCTTTCAGAATATCATTTTTCTACTGAAACAAGCCAGAGAGTGTTAGAACAAGAACCACTAGAGATATGAAGAAAGGAATGTGGAAGTGCAGTCTGAAATATTTACGGAACAAGAAGACCATAAAAACTTTTAAACTTATATTGAAAACTTAAGGATAGATAAAGATAAGTTAAAGTGCTTACCTGGCAATCATGGGCCCCTGTTTTGATCCTCAGGACATCATAAAACTAGTATTATTTTATGCCTGTAATCCTAGCATTCAAAAGGTGGAGATAGAAGAACCAGAAAGTTTGAGCTCAAGCTGAGAACATGTCTCCATTAAGAGTTCTGTCTATGCAAGCATGAGGTTCTGAGTTCAAATCCCAAGTATCGCATGAAAGCCAGGCATAAAAACCTAAATATCTAAGGAACTCACTGAGTAAGTAGACAATATAGCTAAAACTTTGAGCTCCAGGTTTAATGAGAAATTCTATCTCATACCTGATGTCCTCTCTGACCTCCTCACGTAGCAATATGGTATGCATAACTGCATGTGTATACATGCACATACACAAAACACACATGTACTTATGTGCAACATATACATAAGCACTCAAACAAAAATAAATTAACCTAAAAACTTGTCATGCTTAGTTATATAGTTAGTTTGAGGACTTACTGTGCTACATGAAACTCTGTCATTCATAAATAAATAAATAAATAAATAAATAAAATGTGAACAATGAAAAAGGATTTTAAATATCTTACCACAAAAATGTACACAGTAAAGATATGGCAGATATGTTAATTAACTTAATTTGATTAATTCTTAATTTACTTCAATTTAATTGACATTGTTATTTTCATTTAATTACAATATTTTTGGCAACTAAATTATTGATAGCTATTTATAGAATATATTGTGGTCTCGAAAACTAACTTTGAATAATAAAGGAAGGAATTATATTTTTATTCTATTCTTTATGCATGCGAGTACTTCACAAACCAAGCAAAGAGTTAAATTTGGGAAAATCTAAACTTTCATTTAAATGAAGTAAAATAAATGATCATATAAAACTTTGTCTTTTAAAGTAATGACTTAGTGAGGGTTAGTGTTGCTATGATGAAACACAAGCAAGTTGGAAAGGAAAGCATTTATTTGGCTTACACTTCCATGTTGTAGTCCAGTACTGTAGGAATCTTAGATAGGAACTCAAATAGGGCAGGAACCTGGAGGTAGGAGCTGATGCAAAGGCCATGGAGGTGTGCTGCTTATTGACTTACTCTCCATGAAAAGCCTGCTTTATTATAGAAACCAGGACCACAACCCCAGGGGTGGTACCACCTATAGTTGCCTGAGTCCTCTCCCGAAAATCCTTAATTAAGAACATGTCCTACAGCAGGATCTTATGAAGGTATTTTTAAAATTGATTTTCCCTCATCTCATATAACTTTAGCTTATATCAGATTGACATAAGACTACTCCAGGGATAACAAAGGGAATGATGGATTTATATAATTATAATCCACTGCTATTAAACAATTAAGAGGCAAAATGGAAATCATGACAAGAATTAGGCTGTCTGTACCTGAATACAGACAAACATTGTCATATTTTAGTATCACTTTTTAAGTGACTATTTACATACTTAAAAATTCACAATCTGAAGTAATTAGAAGTAAAGAACATTGCTTGTGAATGAGGTATTCTTGCTAAAATAATCAACGTGGATATCACCGTCTCCATCAAGACTTCCAGGAAATATAAGTGTCCTGCTAAATGACTCCACGAAGATACAATTATTCAAATAAAAATCATAAGCACAACTGGAAACTAAGACTTAAAAATGGCAAATGGATATTTATAAAATTGAAATAAATTTGAAAAAATACTATATCAATGGAAATATATAGGCCTTTTGAATATGAAGAATTATTTAGATAATTTGATAAACTATCGGTAATTTTGTTGCCATAACCGAGTTATGATAATATTTTATAGACTTTCTTGTCTATTAAAATGCATATTTTAATTCAAACACATAGAATTCATATTCTGTCAGAGCTAGAATTTGCTTTTAAATATTCCCAAAATATCTGAGGGATAAATGAAACAAGAAACATAGAATATTTATAATTACTTCATAGAAGGGTTATGGGTGTAATTATCTAATTCTCATGATTTTTTAACATTTGAAGGTCTTTCTGAAAGAAAGCAACATAGTTGGATAAATAGCACACCACTGTCTCAGTATAAAGTACTCCAAAATTTAGTGATTTAGTATTTGTTACAAGATAAAAGGAAAAACTCTGGTGTCTAAAAGGCAATGTCCAAACTATCACAAGAAGGGAAGTGTCTTGTCAATATACACAACAGCAGCTTTAAAGGCATGCTTAAGAATGTTTGGAAGTTGTTCACTGATGAGCCCTGAAGCCTCATTCTCATTCCCTTCCAATCAACAGTGAATATTCACCATTTCCCCCAAAGACTCCAATTTGTGTGGTGAAAATGTTTGGTATAAAAAAGAAAAAAGTCTTGAAGGAAGCATGATGTTTTTATGATGAAATGACATTCTATGAAACTTCACATTAGGAGACTTTAGTTCAAGAGTGCCCTGATTTGAATAAGCAGGGTATTGTGATAAGAGGTATCTTTAGAGAATTCCCCACAGAAGAGAACTGAATATTACCTCCAGTTTGCAGCCTGTAGGAGGTTGAACTATGCACTCTGAAAATACCATAAACTTGGAGATTTGTCCACAATCAAACCTTAAGTTGAGAAAGAAATACTTCAATCTGTGCATTCTGCCATTTGACACATAAATGGAAGAGGCACAAATTGCATTACCAGACTTCTAAACTACAGATTTCTTGATTCTAATGATTCCCCCCTCTCCTATGTATCTATGCTTATAATTTGTGATGACTTACACATACAAATAGAACACAAAGTTGTCGTATACTGCTCTTAGTGGGAAAATCTAGGAATCCTTGAAGAAAACGCTGGTTGAGATCTGGGTCAGGAATTATACTAGAGCAGGTAGTCTCTACAGCAGGAAGCAATGCTGCAAAGACCATGGAAAATTTTACTAGAAAGCTACATAGGAGTAAAAGATAAGACACAGCTCCTGATTAGGTGTGACAGAATTTGCTCTAAAGAAACTAATGTCACTAACTCAGTAACATAAATGTGAAATGTTTTATTTTGTTACACCAGAATGGGGATCCTATGGCCACATGAGACAGAGCTTATACAGAAATCTATGTGTCTTCTTGTCAGTTTGTCTGTGAACTTCCAACTGCCATTTAAAGGACTGTAAAAATACCCCCCTATTTCTACATCACTAATGGTAGACTATTTGCTTCAGAGCTCCTAAAGTTTGAATTATCTGGCACTCATAAAATCAAGAATATTAGTAAAAGTCTAACAGATAAAATTTGCTACAGGAGTGTCTTGGAAGTACAAAGAAAGATGAATTCAGTACAAAATGAGACAAAAATTGATTTCATTTAGACATCCTTGACTTTTAATTATCGGCCTTTGGATTGTTGTGTGTGAAATAGGTCATAAATCCTTATACTGAACTTAAGAAAGGGCTTATGACATTTCTTGGGCAAAAGTATGCACTTCAGGAGACATTTTCCAGTTTTTTTAAAATACTACATAGTCTAACTCCTTGGTGTTTTAAGAAACTCACTATCTGTGTCATGATCAAAGCCAAATTTTAGTTGCCATCACAATATCAAATGAATCTACTTGCTTTCCTAGACTTGCTTGAAGCTGAGATGCAAACATCTACATATTCACCCATAGCGGACTCTTGAGTACAAAATAAGATATGATTTAGGTGTTAAAACTGGAAGGTTCATATACTTCTTTTACCCAGGTGCCATTCAGCAACAGGCAGCATATAGCAGTGTGGAGAGTGTAAACTGAAAGTCTCACAATGCATTCAGTGGGTTGACATAAGTGATCTCTGGTATATATCTGTGTTGCCCAATGGCTTGACTGGTTTTTAGTAGCAGCTCACTCATGCCACTAAGATAAGGATGTCACATTAAGCTGCTTTGTAGTCCACTCAAGTACTCTCTGCATTTTCCTGGTTGGTGATTTGCTTAGGAGGAATGTCTGTACTTGAGCTGCCTCTGATTAACTCTTAACTCCATTGTTGTCATTGAAATAGAAGGCTTTCTTGTTCCCTTATTTAAGTACAAGAACTCCTCTAAGGTGGTGACTCTATATTCTCATGTATTTACATAAGGGAAATCTGAGAATGAAAACAGTCTGTAAACTTATTTTCATTCTTCAATTTCATATCCTTATATTACACCATGTATTACATGGCAAGATCTCAAAGATATTTAAATGTTTTATCCTTTCTGTTTTATCACAGTTCTAGTAATTTTAATAAATCATATGCCACTTTCTTAAACATTATTATAAATTTTAGATCCAAAAGTAAATGTACTATACAAAAAGTTTTAAATATCAGAAGTTGATTTTTTTATTTAAAGATTATTTGAATTAGAACAATTCAAACATGATAAAAATATGCCTTGGTTATCATTGTGTTCACATAGGGATACAGTCAAACAGCCATCTAACAGTTACATTAAGTAATTAGGCTTAGAAACAAGACTGCTAGATTAGAAGTGCAGAAAAGCAGGAAATTATGGAACTTTGTTTAGGAAAAAATGTTTACTACTGGGAACAAAATATTCTGAAAATAAAAACTAAGTGGGTAGCTGGCTCTGTGCTTAAGAGCATGTTCTACTATTGCAAAGGACCCAATTATGATTGACAGCACCCACATATCCAATGATAACTAACAAGATACTACAACTCTAGTTCCAGGAAATCTGATCTCTCCAGCCTCCTGGGCACCTGATCTCACAGGAACTCTCTCACAAGTAACAATACAAACAAAAATAAGTGAATAAATGAATGAATGAATGAATATGTTTAATTAAATTAAACAAAAATTCATTTAAGTTTTATTTTGTAAGTAAAATCAGCAATGTTACATTGAGCTTGACACATTTATTTTACTATTTATTTATTTATTTATTTATTTATTTACTTTATATTCTTATTGCTATTCCCACTACTGATCCCCCTTCATACAATCTCTCCCTCTCCATCTCCACTAAAGGCTCCCCCTGGGTATGCTCCCACCCTTCCACATCAAGTTTTAACAGGGAGAGGTTATTCTTCACCACTGAGACGACATAAGGCAGCCCATTTAAGGGAATGAGATCCAGACAGAGAGGCAACAGCTTGCAGAACAGTTCCTGCTTCAGTTGTTGGGGAATGACATGAAGACAAAACTACACATCTGCTATATATGTGGGATAAGGGGACTAGGTCCAGCCCATGTATGCTCAGTCTGAGATTCCCCCAGGGATGCAGGTTAGTTTACTCTGTTGGTCCTCCTGAGCGGTTCCTATAACTTCTGTAGTCCTCAATCTTTCCCTCAACTCTTCTCTAGTTGTCTCTGAGCTCCATCCAATGTTTGGTTTGAGGTTTGGATATTTTAAAGAGACAGAATTTTTAAAGAGTTAAAATTTTAAGGAATGTGATGTGTTTAAGATATAATATTTATATTGTAATGTTAATATGGAATGAGCAGAAGGAAAAGGTTATTGTTAACTAATATGGATTGTATTGATGTATCAAATTGACAATGAGTCAATTGTCCATCATTTATCCTAGTTAGTTTTATGCAGCTTGAAAAAAGTTAGAGTGACTTTGGAAGAGAAATACTTAACTAAGAAAATGAATGATTAATGAGAAAAAGATTCACATGTAGGTGGTTCTGTAGGGCTTTTTATTTTTAAACTGAAGATTGACATGGAGGAATACCATTTTGAGCTGTGCCATACCCGTGTGGTCCTGGGGTGCTAGAAGAAAGCACAATAAGAAAGAATGAGGAGTGGAGCTACTAAGCCACCCTCCTCCATGACTTCTGCTTTATTTCTGCCTCCAGGTTCCTGTCTTGAGTTCTAATTCTGACCTCCTTCTTTGATATGAAGGCTGTGAACTGAGAGTTGTAAGCTGGAATAAACCCACTCCTCCTCATATTGAATAGTGTCATAGTCAATATTACAACAATGCAAACCCTAAGACACTGAGTTAAATATCTTTACAGATGAATTTCTTTTATGATAAATGCCTGAAAACACACACACACACACACACACACACACACACACATATATAAAGAAATGCAGTTGTTACTAGATAATTTAAAATCACATCAATATGTCATAGGTCAGAAAACACTGATGACTAACTATGGACATCTTAACTAAGTAACTCTTACTTTTTTTATGACTTGTTTCTTTAAAGTCATTAAATTGACTTTGAGATCATTTAAACCACAGCCAGTAAGTGACCACCATGTTTTTCTAAAATTGTGTTGAGTCATATTTTCTGCTGAGGTGTTTCTTAAATGTTACAGTGTCTTTCCTGGATCCCAATGACTGAGTTCCAATTTGGCTTGAATTTTCTTGTAGAGCTGATAAAAATAACATATTTCTCAGAGATACACTTCATATTTAACTATTGTTTTCTGCAAAAGCAGGTAACAACACGTATGTCAGAAATCTTAATTCTTTTTACATTTAGACCATGAGAATGTATGTTTTTAGTTTAAGTGAGAGAATACTTGCATTTTTCAGCAGTAAACTTTAAATTAATCCATTAACCCAACTTCTCTAGCATTTTAAAGTTCAGAAATAGGACTAGGAGTGGTGAAATGAGGTTTAGTCCTGGCCAAAGTCTGGAAACACTCAATGCAATATTGGGTTTCTGGGGCTGGGCCCAGCATTGACTTAAACAGGAAATGTGTGCTCTGTGGCTTTTTGTCAGACCTACTTGGGCCTAAGTGTGCAGAAATCACAAAACCTTACTTGGAGCTTTATTGCTCCAACTGCTGAATTCCACACTAAGCCTCCTCTTCCTGCTTTCTGACCTAATGGGAATGCTCTCCTTAACTGTGTTTAAATACTACCTAGTGTATTTTGGCTTTAGCTAAGTAGAAAAGCAGAAGTATGCAATATGTGCTGTGTCTCTGAATTTGAGACTGCTGTGACATCATAAATAAAAGGAACCCCATTAATCACATGGGGCAGCCTAAAAAAAATCAGGGAAATTTTTCTCATAATAAAATCCAGATCAGTTCTTCCTCCATGTGTCCTCTCTACTTGATCCCTCCTGTTTCCATTCCTACTCCCTCTCACACTCAGTTCCCTCCCTCCATCTTCCCCTGGTGTCTATCTAATTCTTCCTTCTCAGTGAAATTCAAGAATCATCGCTTAGGTCCTCCTTGTTTCTTAGCTTTGTGTCTATAGATTGTAGCATAGTTATCCTTTACTTTATGACTAATATCCACTTATAAGTGGGTAGTTACTCTCTTGGTCTTTCTGAATCTGGCTTACTTCACTAAGGATAATATTTTTTTATTTTTATTTTTAATTTTATTTTCTATATTCTTTGTTTACATTCCAAAGGCTTTCCCCTTTCCCAGCCCCCCCCACCATACGTCCCATATTTTTTAGTTCTACCCATTTCCCTGAAATTTTCATGGTGTTCTTGTTTATCATAGCCATGTATTGTTCCAGTGTGTAAATAAATGTATCATTTTCTTTATCCATTCTTCAACTGAGGGACATTTAAGTTGTTTCCAGTTTCTGGCTATTACAAGTAAAACTGTTATGAAAATAGTTAAGCAAGTTTCCTTGTGGTATGGTTGAGCATCTTTTATATATATACCCAGGAGTAGTATAACTGGATTTTTGAGGTAGATCTATTTCCAATTTTCTGAGAAACCACCAAAATGTTTTCAAAGCAGTTATACAAGTATGCACTCCCACTAGCAGTGGAGGACTGTTCTTTTTCCTCCACAACCTTCCCAGCATGTGCTGTTGCTTAAGTTTTTTATCTTAGCCATTCTGATTAGTGTAAGATGGAATTTTCACATCGTTTTGATTTGTATTTCCCTGATGACTAAGGATATTAAATATTTGGGAGAAAGAACTGGGATGGGAGGCCATCTCTAGGAGAAACTAAAAATCTAGGAAAAAGGAAACTCCCAGGAACCTATGAGGAGGGTGAACCTACCTAAAACTTCTAGCAATATGGACTATAGAACCTAAAACAGCTACCTCCTGTAACCAGGAAACACTTCCAATGAAGGAATGCGGATACCACCCCAACCACAAAACCTTTGTCTCACAATTTGTCCTGATAAGATGTGCAGGGGTAAAGATGGAGCAGAAATTGAAAAATGGCCAGTGACTGGCCCAACTTGAAAACCATGCCATTAGAGAGAGAGCACCCCGCCTCTGACACAATTAATGATATTCTCCTAAAACAGTCATAAACCTAGTGTCTTAGTTAGGGTTTTACAGCTATGAACAGACACCAAGGCAACTCTTATAAGGATAACATTTAATTGGGGCTGGCTTACAGGTTTACAGGTTCAGTCCATTATGATCAAGGCAAGAACATGGAGGCTTCTAGGTAGGCATGGTGCAATGGGAGCTGAAAGTTCTACATCTTAAGTGCTCACACAGACTGAACCACCAAAAAAAGAGCATGAATGGGACAGACCTAGAACCCCTATACACATGTTACAGATGTGCAGCTTGGTCTTTATGTCAGATGCCTAACAGCTGGATTAGGGGCAGTATCTAATTCTGTTCCCTGTCTTTGTTCCCATTCCCCCTAACTCGGCTGCCTTATGTAAGCTCAATAGAAAAAGATACATCTAGACATACTGCAACTTGATATGCCACAGTGGGTTGATATCTGTTTCACTGGTGCTAGCACTAGCGTTTTCTCCCTAAGCTATTCCTCCCAGCTGGTCGCTGGTGCCCTGGTCACCATGTTCCCTGCTCTCGTTCACTTGTCCCTGGAGCCACTAGTTCTTCTTCAGCCAATACCCAGTAACCCAGTAAAATCAAGACTCTTTCAAGCTTGTAGTTAACCAATTAGAGTTATGTATCTATTAAATCACAATTTACAACTTGCCAATACAATAGTTTCAGAGCCAATTGATAATGATAAATGCTTTATCCCAATTATTCTAACCTTATGAATCATCATGTCAGCCTCCATTCTCCTCTTCTCCTCTATCTCTGAGTTGTTCTCTGTCTCTGCAACTCTTAGCTCTGCCTCCGTTTTCCTGTACAATCTCAGGTCTCCTCTGTACTAATGTAATTGGACAGAGAAAATTCTTTTTAATTAAATTAAAAAACTTTTTTCTCAAAATAAAATTTGTTCACAACTATTACCATTTTCTAAGTTATAAAGAACAAGATAGAACTAACACCCAGTCCAGCATTTTTTTCAATAAAATAAAACATTGTCCTCTGTGCAAACTTAAAACACAATTCTGCACCTGACTTATGTCCTGGCTTTAGATTGAATGCCATCTGAAAACCATCCTCTCAAATCTGTTCACTCAAAATAAATAGCCTGGGTTGGCTAGGAGACTATGTATTTTTCAACCCCATCAGAAATCCAAGAATGGCTCTTATTAACTGAAAATATATAAGAAGCCTAACACAGCTTACAAAACTCAGCCAATTTGTAGAGACCACTGATTCCTGGACAGTCCCTTACTTCAAAATGTTGCAACATTGGTCTTCAGCCTTCTGGCCAGGATCATCTTACAGACCTTAGAGAAACAGGATATTAGTGACTAGCCTATTCTGTCTCTGCAGAATCAAGCTGTCCTAACCTGTAATTGTGTCCATTCTTTGAACAGTATTATATCTGTAAATGAAAATGAGACAATTCTTGCCTAGTGGCTGTCTCATCACAATAGGAGTAGATGCTCAATTTCTTCTTTGAATCCAAGAAAGGGAAAGCTGTCACAAGCAGACTAATCTCAACAAGTGAATAAGTAACATTAAATGTCACATTCTGTGGATTTCTGACATCTTTGAAAACCAAGGATCTATGTAATCTGTACTGTTATCTGTTAACTACTCTCATCTCTAACTAAAAATTTAGAAAACACCCTAACAATAAACTCAGAGCCATACATTTGCTATTTGGCCCTAAACTTGCAGGCTTAAATATCTCAAATCAGTTTAAAATAACTATTATAGAAAGGCTAGGTCTAGTCCTTGCACTTACAAAATTTTGTATCAATAGAAGAAATTTATACCAATGAAACCCTTGATTTTGCATCAAAATTAATTATGTACCATTTAACAAATTATAACTTCAGCTTAGTAACAATTAAAGAGATTTCTATTAAATGAGATTATGGCTATATAATCAATTTTAGCTATTCTTTCCTGTTCCAATATGACCATTTTTATACTCCCTAGGAAGACAACCTATTAATAACCCTCTCCGGCCCCAAAGCCCAGGGAACTGGGTTGATGATTCTTCATAACTTCTTCAAGCTGAATATGGGCATTGAAATATTATGAAGAGGGAGGGAGAGATGGGGAAAATAGGAATAGTCTCTGATGTCTGTGTCTTGACTGGATCTGGCTAAGTCAGGAGTTCAAGCAGGTCAGTTCAATGTATCTGATGGGAAAATTCACCAAGGCTGTATAATCTGTGATATATAAATCTCAAAACAAAATTTTAGTTTCATCAAGACATTTTTTGTTTGATTCTCTGGAAACTAGTCCTCTGGAGATCTCCCTTTGTGATATCTAATCCATATAACTCATACACATGATATGTTTTCATCAAGCTTAGCTCTGATTTTCTCACCTCCATTTTGCTCCTTCTGCCACCATCACAATAACATCTTGATTTTGCATGTTTTCTTTTTCTTTTATCTAACCTCACAATGTTCATTTAGTGTTGCCAGTGTGTGTGAGGCCATTTCCTGTATTATAGGCAGCCTTCAGGTAACCACATCCCTGAGGAAACTGGCATTGCCTCTACTGGGAGCCTTCAATTTCCAGTTCTCATCTGGAGAGGGATTTTCCAAATATCTCCTTACTCTATTCTGGTATTTTGTTTGGCTTAAACTTGTGCAGGTCTTGTGCTTGCAGTCATACAATTTGTCATGTCATATGTCCAACTCTAATCTGATAACTTCTTCTGGCCTGCACGAGCACTGCATCTATGTGACAACTATCTAACCATGCAGATAAAAGACCCATTGAAATAAAATAAAAAAATATAAGTTAAATAAATGAATACATCATAAAGAAAGATATATTTCAAATAAGTTCTGGGAATTTATAGTCAACATCATATATGTAATATTCTTTTTTATTTTTTCTTGGTTATTTTATTTATTTACATTTCAAAAGTTATTCCCCCTTCCCTGTTTCCCCAAACCCCCATCTTAGCCCCATTACCCCTGCTTCTATGAGGGTGATCACTTACCCAACCACCCATTCCTGCCTCACTCCCTAGCATTCAGCTATGCTGGGGCATCAAGCCTTCACAGGACCAAGGGCCTCCCCTCCCATTGATGCCAGAAAAGGGAATCCTATGCTACATATGAGGGTGGAGCCATGGGTCTCTCCATGTGTTTATTTGGCTGGTGATTTAGTCCCAAGGAACTCTGGGTATTCTGGTTGGTTGATATTGTTCTTCCTATGGAGATGCAAACCCCTTCAGCTCCTTCAGCTCCTTCCTCTAAGTCCTCCATCAGGGTCCCAGTATTCAGTCCAATTGATGGCTGCAAGCATCAGTATTTGTATCAGTAAAGCTGTAGCAAATCCTCTCAGGAAACAGCTATATCAGGCTTCTGTCAGCAAGCACTTCTTGGCATCAGGAATAATGACAGGGTTTGGTTGCTACTCATGGGATGGATCCACAAGTGGGGCAGTCTCTAGATGGCCTTTCCATCAATCTCTGATCTTTGTCTATGTCCCCGTATTTCCATTAGTGAGGAACAATTCAGGGTTAAAATATTAGAGAAGCGTAGATGGCCTCATCCCTTAACTGGAGGCAATGCCTAACCTCTGGATATGGTCTCTATAAGTTCTCTCTCTCTCCTTTTTTAGGGTATTTCAGCTAATGCCATCCCTGTTGGGTCCTGGGAGCCTCTTGCTTTCCTGGCATCTGGGATTTTCTCTTGGCTACCCCCAGTTCCCAATCCCCCATTGTTAAACACCTCTGTTCAATTTCCTGACCTTCTGTACATCTCCCATGTCTCCTTCCACACCTGATCCTCCTCAGTTTTTCCCTCTCCCTCTCCTCTTTTCCTCCCAAGTCACTTCCACTCTCTACCTCACATGATTATTTTCTTCTGCCTTCAAAGTATGGCCACACTTTGGTCTTCATTCTTCTTTGGCTTCAAATGATCTCTGAATTTTATCTTGCATAATCTGAATATTAGGGCCTCCATTTGCCTGTGAGTTCCATGAATTGGTTGTTTTTAATAGCTGAGTAGTATTCCATTGTATGAATGTACCACATTTTCCGTATCCATTCCTCTGTTGAGAGACATATGGATTTGTTCTTGCTTCTGGCTATTGTAAATAAGGCTGCTATGAACAGAGTGGACCCTGTATTTCATTTGTGTTGGGGTATCCAATGCTTGCTATGGTGGTAGAACTGGGATCTGATGATAGCAAGTAACCTTGTTTTTTGTTGCTTATGTTCTTGCATTTTTTCTCACCATCTGATTATCTCTGGTTTTAGCTGGTCTTGCTATCTCTGAATTGAGCTTCTCCTTCCTGTGAGCCTGTGAGACACTGGTTTTAGGTGTGTCAACACTCCTGGGAGATAAGCTCTCCCAGGGCAGGATTGGGTTGTGGATAACTGTGGCAGAGGCTCAGCTCCAGGGCATAGATAGAAACTGGATCATGTCCCTGGCTCCTCTGAGGTTCCTGGATCCTGTGGGCTCCAGGCATATCCTAGTTGGGCCCAATATTGGTGCAGTAGTGGTGGTCTCACCTGTGATCTTAAGCATGTCAGCACTCCTGGGAAACCAACTCTTATCAAGTTGAAATTCCTGTGTGCAGAGTTGTGGCCCAGGGTAAGCTCCACTAATATTCTTGATAAAAGGATTAAGTGCAATATTAAGAAAAAGGTGATATATTGACATTTTATATCTATAAGTACAGATTTACACTTCATTAGATAAACCTCTGATTTGCTAAGTGTATGCCTTACAAAGATTAGCATTCACTCATCAGTTAAGCTGCATGAGAAATTTACATATAAACACATGATATCAAAACTTGCATTCTGAAGGTAAGATAAGTCTGGCTTGGAAACAATCATTTTCTCATATTCTCATAATTTCTCCTCTGTTTCAAATCATTATATCTCCATATTGACATTTCATTAGATGCTGAAAAAACACATGAAAGCATCCTTTCATTTTAAAAGACTTGAAAAGAACAGGAATTCAAGGCCCATACCTAAACATAGTAAAAGCAATATACAGAAAACCAGTAGGCAACATCAAACTAAATGGAGAGAAATTTTATGCAATCCCACTAAAAACAGGGACTAGACAAAGCTTCCCTTTCTCTCCATATTTATTCAATATAGTACTTGAAGTTCTAACTAGAGCAATTACACAACAAAAGGAGGTCAAAAGAATACAAATTAAAAAGGAAGAAGTCAAAATATCATAATTTTCAGTTGATATTATAGTATACTAAAGAGACCCAAAAAACTCCACCAGAGAACTCCTATAGCTGATTAACAACTTCAGCAAAGTGGCCAGATATAAAATTAACTCAAGCAAATCAGTAGCCTTCCTATTCTCAAAGGATAAACAAGCTGAGAAAGAAATTAGGGAAATGAAATCCTTCACAATAGCCACAAACAATATAAAGTATCTTGGTGTGATTCTAACCAAGCAAGTGAAAGGTCTGTATGACAGGAACTTCAACTCTCTAAAGAAAGAAATCAAAGAAGACCTCAAAAGATGGAAAAAACTTCCATTCTCATAGATTGGCAGAATTAATATAATAAAAATGGCGATCTTGCCAAAAGCAATATACAGATTCACTGCAATCCCATCAAAATTCCAAATCAATTCTTTTTTTATTTTTTATTGGATATATTCTATATTTACATTTCATTTCCCTTTTTCTGGTTCCCCATCCCCCAAAGGTTCCACATGCCCTTTTCCCTCCCCCTGTTCCCCCATCCAGCCCTTCCCACTTCCCTGTCCTGGTATTCCCCTACACTGATGCTTTGATCCTTTCCAGCACCAGTGCCCACTCCTTCCTTCTTGTCAGATATCATTTGATATGTGGATTGTGTCTTTGTTGTCCTAAGAGTCTAGGCTAATATCCATTTATCAGTGAGTGCATACCATGGGTATTCTTTTGAGACTGGGTTACCTCACTTAGTATGATGTCTTCCAGCTCTATCCATTTCTCTAAGAATTTCATGAATTCATTTTTTCTAATGGCTGAATAGTACTCCATTGTGTTTATATACCACATTTTTTGTATCCATTCCTCCATTGAGGGACATCTGGGTTCTTTCCAGCTTCTGGCTATTATAAATAAGGCTATGAACATAGTGGAGCATGTATCCTTATTGCATGCTGGGGAATCTTCTGGGTATATGCCCAGGAGTGGTATGGCTGGGTCCTCTGGAAGTATCATGTCCAGTTTTCTGAGGAACTGCCAGACTGATTTCCAGAGTGGTTGTACCAGCTTGCAGTCCCACCAGCAGTGGAGGAGTGTTTCTTTTTCTATTGAGAATAATTTTAGCTATCCTAGGTTTTTTGGTGGGTTTTTATTTGTATTCCAGATTAATTTGGAGTTGTTCTTTCTAACTCTATGAAGAATTGATGTGCCCAGAGCCAAATCAATTCTTCATAGAGTTAGAAAGAGCAACTCTCAAATTCATATGGAATACAAAAAACAAACCAAACCAAATCAAACCAAACAAAACAAAACAAAAACGAGGATAGCTAAAATTATACTCAACAGTAAAAGAACTTCTGGGAAAATCAGTATCCCAGACCTCAAGCAGTACTACAGAGCAATAGTGTTAAAAACTGCCTGGTATTGGTACAGCGAAGGGCAGGTAGATCAATGGAATAGAATTGAAGACCCAGAAATGAGCTCACAAATCTATGGTCACTTGATATTTGACAAAGGAGCTAAAACCACCCAGTGAAAAAAGGTAGCCTTATCAACAAATGGTGCTGGTTCAGCTCCTTCTACTAAGTTCAAGTCCAAGTGGATCAACAACCTCCACATAAAACCAGACACACTGAAACTAATAGAAAAGGAACTGGGAAGAGCATCAAGCACATGGGCACAGGGGAAAGGTTCCTGAACAGAACACCAATAGCTTATGCTCTAAGATCAAGAATTGACAAATAGGACCTCATAAAATTACAAAGATTATATAAGGCAAAGGACACTGTCAGAAGGACAAAACACCAACCAACAAATTGGGAAAAAGTCTTTACCAACCCTACATTGGACAGAAAACTAATATCAAATAAATACAAAGAGCTCAAGAAGTTAGATTCCAGATAGCCAAATACCCCTATTAAAAATGGGGTATGAAATAAAACACCGAATACACAACAGAAGAATCTCAAATGCCTGGGAAACACTTAAAGAAATGTTCAAAATCCTTGGTTTATAAGGGAAATGCAAATCAAAATGACCCCAAGATTCCACCTTACACCAATCAGAATGTCTACAATTAAAAACTCAGGTGACAGCACATGTTGGTATAGATGTAGAAAAAGAGGAACATTCCTCCATTGCTAGTGGGTTTAACCACTCTGGACATCAATCTGGAGGTTTCTAAGGTAATTGGAAATAGATCTACCTGAAGACGTAGCTACACCACTCTTGGGCATATACCCAAAAAATGGCCCATGATGCCACAGAGGCATATGTTCTACCTATGTTCATATCAGCCTTATTTGTGATAGCTAGAAGCTGGAAACAATCCAGATGTTGCACAACAGAAAAATGCATACAGAAAATGTCATTCATTTACACAATGAAACACTATTCAGCTATTAAGAACAAGGACATCCTGAATTTCGCAGGCAAATGGATGGAACAAGAAAATATCATCCTGAGTGAGCTACCTCAGACTTAAAAGGACATGCATGGTATGTACTTAGTAATTAGTGGATGTTAGCTACAAAATTACAGAATACCCACCACACAATCCATAGAACTCTTCAAAAATTTATGGACTCATTTTTCCTAAATATTCTTAAATGCAGCCTGCTCAGTCTATATAATGTTACTCATATATATGTCTTCAGGGCTGACAATTTTGTATTGGATAACCAGTTGGTGTGCTATTCCTTGGGAAAGTCTATTTGTCATTATATCAGCATTCACTGGTCACTGTAGTTCTTTGGGTAGGATTGAGGACTCATAGTCTTTCCCCATATCCACTCTGGTATGTCTATTGACATTGAATTGTATGAGGAGGGATAGTTTTCTCCTTATTAAGCAGACCTTAAATTTATAGATTTGTTGGTTACTAACAAGGTATGTCACCACTGTGCTCACAGTGCTATCATGCCATGATACTATGAAAGTCGATTCTCAAGAAGGTGTTGTTAAATCAGTTCCAGCTGATGTCCGTCTTAGCTCTGAGTCTGAAGTGAATGTTATCTTCAGCAATAGGATCTTGTGTCACATCTCTGGGCGACAGCCAACGGCTAAATCAACAACCAGTTATTTGTCAAGTTCCTTAGACAACATTGGCCAATAACACAAAAGATGATGTTTTATATCTGATGTGGTGCTTCATTGACTCTTGGAGGAAACATTGTCAACCAAGATGACAAAATTTTATTTAAAGAATATTTTTATATTTATATATGCTTATTTAAGTTAAATAGTTAATAGTATGCTTCATTATGACTATTTTACATATTTGAATAATATTTTATCCTCTTTTCTGCTTCTTCTGCATTTATCTCCCCCCTCTCTTCCTATTTAGAGCCTTCCCCTTTATTTCCTATTCCCTGATTCAGATCACTTGTACCCTACTATGTATATCTCTATTGCTCCCCCATCTGCTACCCCAGCAAAAGTTCCTTTTTCACATTTTTTGGCTTTGGCAATTATTTTAGAATATATATTCATATCTAAAGATTTGGAGCTTAAGGATTCAGATGAGAAAGAATGTGCAATGTTTGTCTTTTGGGGTCTTTCTGTGTTTTTGTAACTCAATATGATCTTTTCAAGTTCCATCCATTCACTTACAAAGTTCACGATTTCATTTTCTTTATAGCTGAATAGCATTACATAGAGAATATGCACCACATTCTTATTATTCTTTGGCCAGTTGAGGGATATTTAAGTTATTTTCATTTCTTATCTATTGAGTAGAAAAGCAATGAACATGGCTGTACAAGAACCTATGGAGTAGGAGGTCAAGTACTTTGGGTACATGCCATATTTCTGTAGTATAATCTAGAGTTGTCTATATGTCAAGAAATGGTATAACTGGGACAGAGGTAGATTTAATTTTATTTTTTGAGAATTTATCACAACACTTTGAAATCTTTCCCAACAGTGAATGAGGGTCCCCTTTCCCTGTATGTCCTCCATCATGTGTATTAGATTTTTTTTGTTGACCTTTGCCATTCTCATTGGGGTAAGATAAAAATTCAACAATTTTATTTGCATTTTCTTAATTTCTTGGGATGATGAATATTTTTTGAGATATATCTTAGCCATTTTTTCTTTCAGAACCCTCAGAGACATTAACATTTTTCATTGTTTTTTGAGTTCATGAAATATTCTGCATATAAATAGTCTATCAGACATATAGCTGGTAAAGATTCTCTCCCATATAGTAGATTCCTCTTCATCATAGTTTCTTTAATTGTGCAGAAATTTTCAGTTTTATCTAGTCACATCTGTCCATTGTTGGCCTTAATTTTGGGACAAATGGAGTCCTATTCAGAAATATCTTTCTTATATAATGTAAGTGATAACTGTGTTTTCATTTCAGTATTTCAGGTTTCATATTTAGGTGTTTTATCCATTTCTAGTTAGTTATTTTTAGCAAAGTGAAAGATACAGGTATAATTTCATTCTTCTGCATGCATGTTGCAATCCCATTTCCAAGGTCTATAATTTCTTTTTTTTTTAATTCTTTCTTTTATCCAGCTAATGATTTAGTATCTTTGTCAAATACTAAGGGGCTGCAGTTATGAGTTCTAATGTTTGGGTCATCAACTTTGTTTGATTGTCTACAGGTCTGTTTCTAAGCCAATGGTATAATTGTTATTATAATATTTCTGTAATTAATATCTGGAATAGAAGCTCTAGAAGACTCACAAGGTTAGACGCCAGAGAAGGCAGTAGGACTTCTGGTTGGGTGAAGAAGTTCTAGACACTAATTTTTTTTTTAATTCATGAACAATTTCATTTTTTAAATTTCTTATCTATGATATTTACATTATTTCTATTTGCCCTTCTCTCCTATACTTCTCCTAAAATGTCTTCGAATCATCTCTTAAATATAAGTTCTTTTGTCCTTTTCTAGAATTTTCATATATTAATGTTTAGAACTGACGATTTAGGCATGTGATACATATTAGGGGATTTATTTCTAAAACAATTGACTCCCATTTTCTCACCAGTCATTAACTTCCCAGAACTCTTCAATCTTGGATATAGTCTTAGGAACCTTTCCCAAAAAATATTAGCATAACAACTGGTATGGCCTTGCATAAGTCTTGTGCCTATCATCATATTGTTAAGAAATACAGGCTTTTATTTATGTGTTAAAATAAATAACTTTTCAGATATGTAGGGATTTTCTGAAAACTTGTTGCTAGTAAGTCTCACAAAATTTTTATTTTTCTCATAGATCATTTACTAAAGATAGAATAATCTTTATGCAATGCATGATGAAACTATGTTTTGTGTGTAGCCATAAACAAGATAATCAGAGAACTATTCATTGACTCAAATAATTCCTTGTGAATTACATAATGAAGATAACAGTGACTGCAAACTGACCCAAACACAACTGTTAGATCTCTATGACACATGTAATATTTCCTAGAGATTGCTTAGCTCGATTCTTAATAAGATGAGTTATCATTATAAATGGCCACAGCTCAATTTGATTTTGACTTCAGCAGTCATTTGCATTTCTTGCTCTTTTCAAGTTTTCAGACAGATAAATGCTAGATTATGAGGTAGAAAAAAAAGTTGTCTAAACTCCATATAGGCAATAATTAGGCTCTCACATTGTCATGATCACCTAAAAAATTTTGAGACTATGCCAAGAAAGTAAAATTATATATCCCCAATCCTTTCTAGTGCAGATAATACACATTATGAGTTAAATTTTAGTATAAAAATGGCATTGTATTTTTGATGAAGGTAAAACAATTTACTTATTTCTTCATTTCAGTTCCAAATGGATTTATATGGAACTTTCAGAATTAAATATCACATGTAGGTATTATAAATTTTTCAATTTGAGAAATACTTACCTTAAGCTATGTTTATTAAATACTATCTTTTTGGTTTTGGACAAAGAATGAGGCTCAGACTAAATGAAAACACACAATTTATTTTCAGCCTTGAAGACATAATGATGGGACTATAATACCTGTTTTCACAACTGAGAATAGATATTATTACCTCCAACTCTGAACAAAATCCAGACACCATACTACTTATGTGGCATTGTGGAAGAGGTGAGTGTGGATGATATAGAGGTCAAGAAGAGATAGATGATATATCAACATTGAAGGCAGGAGAAGGCAGAGAAACAACACTGACAATGTTTTCAAGAAGGATGTTCTGCCTGAATTGAATCTTTCTTCTTACACTTTTTCTTTCTTTGTTTCTTTCTTTGTTTCTTTGTTTCTTCCTTCCTTCCTTCCTTCCTTCCTTCCTTCCTTCCTTCCTTCCTTCCTTTCTTTCTTTCTTTCTTTCTCTTTCTTTCTTTCTTTCTTTCTTCTTAAAATTCACTTACATTTGAAATGTAATGAATTTCCCAGTTTCCCCTTCTCATACCCTCCTTCCACCCCATCCCCTTTGCCTCTAAGAGGGCACTCCCCTACCCACTCACTCACTCCCACCTGACCACACTATCATCAACCTTCACCTAGGCAACAAGCTTCCACAGGACCAAGCACTTCCCCTCCCATTGATGCCATTTGACAGTCCTCTGCTTCCTGTGGAGCAGGAGCCATGGAACCACCCACATATATGCTTTGGTTGGTGGTTCATCCCTGGGAGCTCTGAAAGATCTAGTTAGTTGATATTGTTGTTCTTCCTATGGGGGTACAATCTCCTTCAGCTCCTTCAGTCCTTCCCTATCTCTTCCATTGGTGTCCCTTGGTTCAGCCCAATGATTGGCTATGAGTGTCTGTATCTGTCTTAGTCAGATGCTGGCAGAGCCTCTCAGAGGACAGCACTACTGGCTCCTGGCTCTGAGCAGTTCTTAATATCAGTAATAGTGTCAGGGTTTGGTTATGCAGGTGGGATGGATCCCAAGGTGGAGCAATCTCTTTTAATATCTACTCCATTTTTGTCCCTGTGTTTCCTTTAGAGGGAACAATTCTGTGTTAATTTTCTTTAGATGGATCTGTGGACCCTTACCTCAACTGAGAGCCATGTTGATCTACTGGGGGTAGCCTCACATGTACTATCTCCACTCTGTTGGGTGTTTCAGCTTGGGTGTGAGAGCTGCTTGCATCCCTCCATAGCTTGTAGGACTTTCTAGTGGTTCCCCTTGTTCCCTGTCTACAACTACAACATTATTTTATTCATTCTCCTGTCCCTCTGGACTTCTCTCCTGTCTCTTCCCATAACTGAACTGGCCCCATTTTTATACTCTGCCTACCCTTTCTCACCCAGGACTCTCTTCCCCTCTGCCTCCAATGATTATTTTTCCCCTTTCTAAGTGGGATTGAAGCATACACACTTTGGGCTTTTTTTCTTGCTTCCTATGGTTTGTGATTTGTATGGTAGATATTCTGAGTTTATACACTAATATCCATATGTCAGTGAGGACATACATGTATGTTGTTTTTGTTCTGGATTATCTCACTCAGGATGATCTTTTCTAGTTTCTTCCATTTGCCTGCACAATTTCCAAAGTCCTCATGTTTAATAAGCTCAGTAGAATTCCAGTGTATAAATGTACCACATTTTCTGTATTCATTCTTCTGTTGAAGGACATCTGCATTGTTTCTAGCTTCTGGCTATTATAAATAAGGCTCCTATGAACATAGTGAAGCATGTGTCTTTGTTATATATTCTCTTGGGTATATGAGCAATTGTAGAAGAACTGGATCTGCAAGTAGATCTATTTCCAATATTCTGAGAACCTATTAGATTGATTTTCAGAGTGGTTGTAACAGATTTCAATCCCAACAGCAATGAAAAATGTTCCTCTTTCTCCACATCCTCACCAGCATCTACTGTCCCCTGAGGTTTCAGTCTTAGCCATTCTGATTGGTGAAGGTGGAATCTCAGGGTCATTTTGATTTGGATTTCATTGATGACTAAGGATGCTGTAAATTTCTTTAGGTGCTTCTTGGCCATTCAAGATTCCTTAGCAGAGAATTCACTGTTTAGTGCTACACCACATTTATACATTGGGTTTTCACTGGGTTATTTGGTTTTTTGGAGGTTAGTTTTTGAAATTTTTTTTAACATATATTTTGGATATTACCCCCTTTATCAGATATGGGGTTGTTAAATATCTTTTAGCAATATGTATGTTGCCTATTTGTTCTATTGATTGTGTCTTTTACCTTACAAAAACTTTTCAGTTTCATGAGGTCCTATTTATCAATTTTGATCTTAGAGCCTGAGCCATTAGAGTTCTCATTAGGCAATTTCCCCCTCTGCCAATGAATTCAAATCTCTTTCTTACTTTCTCTTATATTTGATTCAGTATTTTTGGTTTTATTTTGCGGTTCTTGATCTATTTGGACTTGAGTTTTGTGCATGGTGATAAAAATTTTTAGTTTTCTGCATACAGACTACCAGTTGTACCAGCATCATTTATTGAAGATGCTTTCTTTTTTTAATTTATTTACACTTCAAATGTTATCCCCTTTCACAGTTTCTTCTCTGTAAAACCAGTATCTCATACCCCCTTACATTGCTTCAATGAGGGTGCTTCCCCACCCACCTACATACTCCAACTTTATAGCCCTAGCAATCATCTATACTGGGGCAACAAGCCTTCACAGGTCCTCCCCTCCCATTGATGATAAGGCCCCTTCAGCGACTTCAGTCCTTCCCCTAATTCCTCCATTGGAGTCCCTGTGCTCACTCCAATGATTGGCTGCAAGCATCCACATTTTTATTGGCCAAGATCTGGAAGAGCCTCTCAGGAGACAGCTGTATCAGTCTCCTGTCAGCAATAGTGTCTGGGTTTGGTGTAGGATGGATACCCAGGTGGGGAAATCTCCTGATGGACTTTCCTTCAGGCTGTGCTCTACTCTACGCCCCTGTATTTCCTGTAGGCAGGAGCAATTCTGGGTTAAAATTTTGGAGATGGGTGGGTGGACCCATCTCTCAACCTAGGGGCCATACCTAACTTCTAGATATGGTCTCGACAGGTTCTCCCTCTCCTTTGTAGGGTATTTCAGCTAATGTCATTCCTGTGGGCTCCTGGAGGCTCTTGCTTTCCTGGCGTCTGGGACTTTCTGGTTTCTATCCCAGTTTCTCATCCCCCTTTGCTACAAACCTCTGTTTAATTTCCTGACCCTCTGTACATCTCTAACTCCTGCCATATATGATATGTGCCCTCTTCTTCTTCTCCCCCTTTGCTCTTTCTCCCAAGTCTCTCCCACCCTCTGCTTCCATTGATAATTTTGTTCCCCCTGCTAAGTAGGACCAAACCATCTACTCTTTGGTCTTCCTTCCACTTGAGCTTCATGTGGTTGGTGAGTTGTATCATAGGTTTTCCACACTCTTTGCCAAATATGCACTTATCAGTGAGCACATACCAGGAATGTAATTTTATGACTGAGTTAACTCACTTAGGATGATATTTTCTAGATCCATCCATTTGCCTGAGATTTTCGTGAAGTCATTGTTTTTAATAGCTGAGAAGCATTCCTTTGTGTATCACATTTTCTGTATTTATTAATCTATCCAAACATCTGGGTTGTTTCCAGATTCTGGGTATTTTAAATGAGGCTGCTATGAACATAGTGGAGAATGCATTCTTATTACATATTGGAGCATCTTCTGGGTATATTCCCAGGACTGGTATAGCTGGATTCTCAGGTACTACTATGTCTAATTTCTTGACAGACTGATTTCTAGAGTTGGTTTACCAGCTTGCAATCCCACCAGCAATGGAGGAGTGTTCCTCTTTCTCCACTTCCTTGCCAGCATCTGCTGTCCCCTGAGTTTTTGATCTTAGACATTCTGACTGGTGTAAGGTAGAATCTCAGGGTTGTTTAGATTTGTATTTCCCTGACAAATAAGGATTTTGAACTTGTCTTTAGATGCTTTTCCCTCATTTGCAATTCCTTAGTTGAGAATTCTTTGTTTAGCTCTGTGTCCCATTTTTGATAAGTTTATTTGGTTCTCTGGATACTACCTTTTTGAGTTCTCTGCATATATTGGATATTAGTCTTGTATTGGATATAGGATTGGTAAAGATCCTTTTCCAATCTGGAGGTTGCCATTTTATCCTGATGGTAATGTGCTTTGCCTTTCAGAAGCTTTTCAGTTCTATGAGATTCCATTTGTCCATAGATGATCTTAGAGCCTGGGCCATTGGTGTTCTGTTCAGGAAAAAATTTCCGCTATGTCCATGAGTTTGAACCTCTTTCCCAATTTCTATTTCTCATCTAATAGATTCAGTATATCTCAATTTATGTGAAGGTCTTTGATACAATTGGACTTGAACTTTGAACAAAGAGATAAGAAATTGTCATTCTGCCGGGCTGTGGTGGCGCACACCTGAAATCCCAGCACTTCGGAGGAAGAGGAAGGTGGATTTCTGAGTTTGAGGCCAACATGGTCTACAGAGTGAGTTCCAGGACGTCCAGGCCTATACAGAGAAACACTGTCTCGAAAAAAAAAAATCCCCCCCAAAAAAATACCAAAAAAAAAAAAGAAAAAAAAGAAAAAAAAAGAAATTTTCTTTCTTTCCCTTTTTTTTTATTATTTTCTATATTCTTTGTTTACATTCCAAAGGCTTTCCCCTTTCCAGTTCCCCTTATCACCATATGTCCCACAAGTCCTCTTCCCCCCCCATTCCCCAATCAACCCCCCTCCCCACCATTTCTCTGTTCTGGTACTCTCCTACAAAACCGGATTTAGTCTTTTCCAGACCAGGATCCTCTCCATTCCTATTATTGGGAATCTTTTGCTTAGCTAATTGTGTCTTGAGTATTCAGAGCTTCTGGGCACATTAATATCCACTTATCAGTGATTGTAATTCATGTGTATTCTTTTGTGATTGGGTTGACTAACTTAGGATGATATTTTCCAGATCCAACCATTTGCCTACAAATTGCATGAATTCATTATTTTTAATTGCTGAGTAGTATTCCATTGTATAAATATACCACATATACCATATATAAATATCATATATTTATACATATATATATATATACATACCATATATAAATATCTTTTCAGCCTCTGGCTATTATAAATAAGGCTGCTATGAACATAGTGGAGCATGTGTCTTTATTGTATGCAGGGGAATCCTCTGGGTATATGCCCAGGAGTAGTATGACAGGGTCCTCCAGAAGTGTCATGCTCAATTTTCTGAGGAACCGACAGACTGATTTCAGAGTGGTTGTACCATCTTGCAATCCCACCAACCATGGAGGAGTGATCCTTTTTCTTCACATCCTCGCCAGCACCTGTTGTCTCTTGAGTTTTTAATCTTAGCCATTCAGACTGGTGTGAGGTAGAATCTCAGGGTTGTTTTGATTTGCATTTCTCTGATGACTAATGATGTTGAATATCTCTTAAGGTGCTTCTCAGCCATCCAAATTTCTTCTGGTGAAAATTCCTTGTTTATCTCTGTACCCCATTTTTTAATAGGGTTATTTGGTTCTTTGGAGTCTAACTTCTTGAGTTCTTTGTATATATTGGATATTAGCCCTTTGTCGGATGTGGGGTTGGTGAAGATCTTTTAGCAATTTGTTGGTTGTTGTCTTGTCTTTCTGACAGTGTCTTTTGCCTTACAAAAACTTTGTAATTTTAAGAGGTCCCATTTGTCAATTCTTGATTTTACAGCATAAGCTATTGGTGTTCTGTTCAGGAACATTCCCCCTGTGACCATGTCCTCCAGGGTCTTCCCCAGTTTCTTTCCTCTTAGTTTCAGTGTGTCTGGTTTTATGTGGAGGTCCTTGATCCACTTGGAGTTGATCTTAGTGCAAGGAGATAAGAGTGGGTCAATTCGCATTCTTCTGCATGTTGACCTCCAGTTGAACCAGCACCATTTGTTGAAAAGGCTATCTTTTTTCCACTGGATGGTTGTAGCACCTTTATCAAAGATCAAGTGACCATAACTCTGTGGGTTCATTTCTGGATCTTCAATTCTATTCCATTGATCTATTTACCTGTTGCTGTACCAACACCATGCAGTTTTTAACAAAATTGCTCTGTAGTACTGCTTGAGGGCAGGGTATTGATTCCCTCAGAAATCCTTTTATTGTTGAGAATAGTTTTAGCTATCCTGGGTTTTTTGTTACTCCAAATGAATTTTAGAATTGTTCCTTCTAGATCTATGAAGAATTGATTTGGGATTTTGATGGGGATTGCATTGAATCTGTAGATTGCTTTTGGCAAGATGGCCATTTTTACTATATTGATCCTGCCAATCCAAGAGCATGAAATATTTTTCCACTTCCTGAGGTCTTCTTCGATTTCTTTCTTCAAGGACTTGAAGTTCCTGTCATACAGATATTTCACTTGTTTGGTTAGAGTCACGCCAAGATATTTTACATCGTTTGCGGCAATTGTGAAGGGTGTTATTTCCCTAACTTCTTTCTCAGCCTGTTGTCCTTTGAGTACATGAAGGCTACTGATTTGCTTGAGTTGATTTTATAACCAGCCACTTTGTTGAAATTGTTTATCAGCTGTAGAAGTTCTCTCATGGAGTTTTTTGGGTCACTTAAGTATACTATCATGTCATCTGCAAATAATGATACTTTGACTTCTTCCTTTCCAATTTGTGTCCTTTTGACTTCTTTATGTTGTCTAATTGCTCTCACTAGAACTTCAAGTACTATATTGAAATGATATGGAGCGAGAGGGCAGCCATGTCTAGTCCCTGATTTTAGTGGGATTGCTTCAAGTTTCTGTCCATTGATTTTGATGTTGGCTACTGGTTTGCTGTATATTGCTTTTACCATGTTTAGGTATGGGCCTTGAATTCCTGTTCTTTCCAAGACTTTTAGCATGAAAGGATGCTGAATTTTGTCAAATGCTTTTTCTGCATCTAATGAGATGACCATGTGGTTTTTTTCTTTTAGTTTGTTTATTAAGTGGATTACATTGATGGATTTCCATATATTGAACCATCCCTGCATCTCTGGGCTGAAGCCTACTTGATTATCGTGAATGATTGTTTTAATGTGTTCTTGGATTCTGTTGGCAATAGTTTTATTTCATATTTTTGCATCGATACTCATAAGGGAATTTGGCCTGTAGTTCTCTTTCTTTGTTGGATCTTTGTGTGGTTTTGGTATCAGCATATTTGTGGCTTCATAAAATGAGTTGGGCAGTGTCCCTTCTGTTTCTATTTTGTGGAATAGTTTGAAGAGTATTGGTATTAGGTCTTCTTTGAAGGCCTGATAGAATTCTGCACTAAAACCATCTGGTCCCATACTTTTTTTGGTTGGAAGGCTTTCTATAACGCCTTCTATTTCCCTAGGGGTTATGGGACTGTTTAGCTGATCTAATTGATCCTGATTTAATTTTGGTATTTGGTATCTGTCTAGGAAATTGTCCATTTCCTCCAGATTCTCCAGTTGTGTTGAGTATAGGCTTTTGTAGTAGGACCTGATGATCTTTTGACTTTCCTCAGTTTCTGTTGTTATATCCCCCTTTTCATTTCTAATTTTTTTAATTTGAATACTGTCTCTGTGCCCTTTGGTTAGTCTGCCTAAGGTTTTATCTATATTGTTGATTTTCTCAAGAACCAACTCTTGGTTTTGTTGATTCTTTGTATGGTTCTCTTTGTTTCTATTTGATTGATTTCAGCCCATAGTTTGATGATTTCCTGTTTTCTACTCCTCCTGGATGATTTAGCTTCTTTTTGTTCTAGGGATTTCAGGTGGGCCGTAAAGCTGCTAGTGTATGCTCTCTCCTGTTTCTTTTTGGAGGCACTCAGGGCTATGGGTTTTCCTCTTAGCACTGCTTTCATTGTGTTCCAAAGATTTGGGTAGGTTGTACCTTCATTTTCATTGAATTCTAAAAAGTCTTTGATTTCTTTTTTTATTTCTTCCTTTACCAAGGTGTCATTGAGTAGAGTATTGTTCAGTTTCCATGTGTATGTGGGCTTTCTGTTGTTTTTCTTGCTGTTGAAGACCACTTTTACTCCATAGTGATCTGATATGAGGCAAGGGATTATTTCGATCTTGTATTTGTTGACATATGTCTTGTGACCAATTATATGATCGATTTTGGAGGAGGTACTGTGTGGTGTTGAGAAAAAGGTATATTCTTTTGCTTTAGGATGAAATGTTCTATATATATCTGTTAAATCCAATTGGTCCAAAGCTTCAATTAGTTTCACTGTGTCCCTGTTTAATTTCTGGTTTCCTGATCAGTCCATTGAGGATAGTGGAGTCTTGAAGTCACCCACAATTATTGTGTTAGGTGCAATGTGTGCTTTAAACTTTAGTAAAGTTTCTTTCATGAATGAGGGTGCCCTTGCATTTGGAGCATAGATGTTCAGTATTGTGAGTTCTTTTTGGTGGAATTTCCCTTTGACCAGCAAGTAGTGACCTTCAGTGTCTCTTTTGATGACTTTAGGTTGAAAGTCAATTTTATCTGATATTTGAGTGGGTACTCTGGTTTGTTTCCTGAGACCATTCGCTTGTAAAATTGTCTTCCAGCCTTTTTCTCTAAGGTAGTGTTTGTCTTTGACACTGAGATGTGTTTCCTGTATGCAGCAAATTGTAGGGTCCTGTTTCTGTATCCAGTCTGCTAGTCTATGTCTTTTTCTTGGGGAATTGAGTCCATTGATGTTAAGAGATATTAAGGAATAGTAACTATTACTACCTGACATTTTTTAAATTATTTTTTATATTTGAGTGGCTATCTTCTTATGTGTTTGATGAGAGGAGGTTTCTATCTTGCTTTTTCTGGGGTGTAGTTTTCCTCCTTGTGTTGGTGTTTTTCTCTTATTATCCTTTGTAGGCCTGGGTTTGTTGAAAGATATCATGCAAATTTGGTTTTGTCATGGAATACCTTGGTTTCTCCATCTATGGTGATTGAGAGTTTTGCTGGGTATAGTAGTTTTGGCTGAAATTTGTGTTCTCTTAGAGTCTGCATGATATCTGCCCAGGATCTTATAGTTTTCATGGTCTCTGGTGGGAAGTCTGGTGTAATCTTGATAGGTCTTCCTTTATGTGTTACTTGGACTTTTTCTCTTACTGCCTTTAATATTCTTTCTTTGTTTAGTATGCTTGGGGTTTTGATTATTATGTGACGGGTGGTATTTCTGTTCTGGTCCAGTCTATTTGGAGTTCTGTAGTCTTGTATATTCTCTGTTTAGGTTGGGGAAGTTTTCTTCCATAATTTTATAGACGATATTTGCTGGCCCTTTAAGTTGTAAATCTTCCCTCTCATCTATTCCTATAATCCTTAGGTTTGGTCTTCTCATTGTGTCCTGGATTTCTTGGGTGTTTTGGCTTACAAACTTTTTGCATTTTGTATTATCTTTGATTGTTGAATCCATGGTTCCTATGGTATCTTTGGCATCTGAGATTCTTTCTTCTATCTCTTGTATTCTATTGTTGATACTTGCATCTATGGCCCCTGATTTCTTCCCAAGGTTTTCTATCTCCAAGTTGTCTCCCTTTGAGATTTCTTAGATTTTTCTACTTCTGTTTTTAGATCCTGGATGGTTTTGCTCAGATCTTTTGCTTGCTTGTTTGTGATTTCATGTATTTCTTTAAGAGATTTTTGTGTTTCCTCTTTCATGACTACTACTTGTTGACCCACGTTCTCCTGTATTTCTTTAAGTGATTTTTTTTATTTCCCCATTATTGGCTTCTGCTTTTTGATCCATATTCTCCTGAATTTCTTTAAGTGATTTTTGTGTTTGCCTTGTAAGGGTTTCGAACTTTTGATCAACTTTGTCCTATATTTCTTTAAGAGATTTATTCATGTGTTCTGCTACCAGCATCCTCACCAATGATTTTATATCTGTATCTTGATTTTCTTGTGTGTTGGGGTATCTGGGGCTTTCTGCTGTTGGGGAACTGGTTTCGGATACTGCCATATTGTATTGATTTCTACTAGTAATGTTCCTACATTTGCCTTTTGCCATTTGTTTATTTCTGGACTTAGTTGGTCTTGTTATTACTGGTTGGTGTTTAAAGCTCCTGAGAGCCTGGCGTTTGGTACTGCTGTATCAGAGAGCATCTGTGCTCCCGAGGCAGAAACTGGAAGGTTTCCACCACTGGGCTCAGAATTACTTCCTCAGGTCTGCTGGGCTTGATTCAAGTCTCCTCCCTGCTTGCCTCTGGATACTTAACTGGCTTCCAGTGGTCTCCTCCTGGTTTTCCTGGTTAGTCTACCAGCTCCACGATGGTGGCCGGTCTCAGGGTTCTGTTTAACTGCAGAATTCCCTGCAGTCCTGGGGCTTCCTGGCTTGGCTGCTGAAGCCTAGGCAGTGGCTCTCCAAGTCTGCAGGTCTCAGTCTGGATGAGCTGTTCTCCCCAGGATAGTGTTGCATTGCAGAGCTCTGTCTCACCACGGGCTCTCTCTAGATCTGGAGCTCCCCTCCACCCCGTTGGGCTGCAGGGTCCAAGATGGTGTGGATCCCGGTCCTTGGGTATCCATTTATCTATGGGACCTCCTGCATGTCAGACGTTCTCCAGCCTGCCTAGGCAGCCATAATGCTGCCCAGCTCCCTGGTGCAGAAGGCACCCAGGCAGGCTATACCATGGGAAATCCTTCCCTCTGGTGCCCACTGTACCTTGCTCTCGGTTACCCGCTCCAAGATGGTGGCCAGTCTCAGGGCTCTGTCTTACCGCAGGATTTCCTGCAGGCCTGGGGCTCCCTGGCTGGGCTGCTGAAGCCTAGGCAGAGGCTCTCCCAGTCAGCAGACAGAATTTTCATTCTTCTACTGCTGACCTCCACTTAAGCCAGCACCATTTGTTGAATATGCTGTCTTTTATCCACTGGATGGTTTTAGCTTTTCTGTCAAAGATTAAGTGACCATAGGTGTGTGGGTTCATTTCTGGGTCTTCAATTCTATTCCATTAATCTACATGCCTGTCTCTGTGCCAATAATTTATGGGGTTTTATCACTATTGCTTTGTAGTAGTGCAAGCATCACCTGCTTGCATTCAGGGATGGTGATTTCCCCAGTTCTCTTAGTTTTGATACTAGTTTTTGATATCCTGTATTTATTATTGTTCCACCTGAATTTGAGAATTGCTGTTTCTACCTCTATAATGAATTGAGTTGAAATTTTGATGGGATTGCATTGAATTTGAACATTGCAAATTTGTACTGCAAGATGGCCAATTTTCTTTTTTCCATTGTCTACATAAAGTGGCATAGTGTGTGGGGTTATTTCTGAGTCTTCAATTCTGTTCCATTGGTCCATCTGTCTGTCTCTGTGCCAGTATCATGCAGTTTTTATCATTATTGCTCTATAGAAGACTCTGATGTCAGGGATGGTGATTCCCATGGAAGTTGTTTTAGTTTTAAGAAATGTAGTATGATGTTCTCTAGCTCCATCCATTTGTCTAAGAATTTCATGAATTCATTGCTTCTAATGGCTGAATAGTACTCCATTGTGTATATATACCACATTTTTTTTTTGTATCCATTGTTCCATTGAGAGACATCTGGGTTCTTTCCAGCTTCTGGCTATTATAAATAAGGCTGCTATAAACATATTGGAGCATGAATCCTTATTACATGCTGGGGAATCTTCTGGGTATATGTTCAGGAGTGGTATGACAGGGTCCTACAGAAGTATTGTGTCCAGTTTTCTGAGGAACTGCCAGACTGATTTCCAAAGTAGTTGTACCAGTTGGCAATCCCATGAGCAGTGGTGAAGTGTTCCTCCTTCTCCACATCCTCGCCAACACCTGCTGTTTCCTGAATGTTTAATCTAATTCTGACTGGTGTGAGGTGGAATCAAAGGGTTGTTTTGATTTGCATTTCTCTAATGACTAATGATGTTGAACATTTCTTAAGGTGCTTGTCAGCCCTCCGAAGTTCTTCAGGTGAAAAGTATTTGTTTAGCTCTGTACCCCAATTTTGATAGGGTTATTTGGTTTTCTGGAGTCTAACTTCTTGAGTTCTTTGTTTATATTGGATACTAGCCCTCTGTCAGATGTAGGAACGGTGAAGATATTTCCCCAATTTGTTGGTTGCCAATTTGTTCTTTTGACAGTGTCTTTTGCCTTGCAAAAACTTTGTAATTTTAAGAGGTCCCATTTGTCTATTCTTCATCTTAGATCATAAGCTATTGGTGTTCTGTTCAGGAACTTTCCCCCTGAGCCAATGTCCTCAAGTGTCTTCCCCAGTTTCTTTTCTATTATCTTTAGTGGGTCTGGTTTTATGTGGAGGTCCTTGATCCACATGGAGTTGAGCTTAGTACAAGGAGATAAGAGTAGATCAATTCTTATTCTTCTGCATGCTGACCTCCAGTTGAGCTAGCACTATTTGTTGAAAAGGCTATCTTTTTTCCACTGGATGCTTTCAGCTCCTTTGTAGAAGATCAATTGTCCATAGATGTGTGGGTTCAATTCTGGGACTTCAATCCCATTCCATTGATCTACCTGCTTGTCACTGTACCAATATCATGCAGTTTTTAACACTACTGCTCTGTAGTATTGCTTGAGGTCTGGGATACTGATTCCCCCAGAAGTCCTTTTATTGTTCAGAATAGATTTAGCTATCCTGGGTTTTTTGTTATTCCAGATAAATTTGAGAATTGTTCTTTCTAACTCTATGAAGAACTGAGTTGGGATTTTGATGGGGATTGCATTGAATCTGTATATTGCTTTTAGCAAGATTGCCATTTTAACTATATTATTCCAGCCAACCCACGAGCATGGAAGACTTTTCTATTTTTCTGAGCTCTTCTTCCATTTCCTTCTTCAGACACCTGAAGATCTTGTCATAAAAATCTTTCACTTGTTTAGTTAGAGTCACACCAAGATACTTTATATGGTTTGTGGCTTTTGTGAAGGGTGTCAGTTTCCTTCTTTCTTTCTCAGCATGCTTATCCTTTGAGTATAGGAAAGCTACTGATTTGCTTGAGTTGATTTTATAACCAGCCACTTTGCTGAAGTTGTTTATCAGCTATAGGAGTTCTCTGGTGGGGTTATTTTTGGGGGTCACCTAAGTATACTATCATATCATCTGTGAATATTGATAGCTTGACTTCTTCCTTTCCAATTTTTTTTTTTTCGAGACAGGGTTTCTCTGTGTAGCTCTGGCTGTCCTGGAACTCACTCTGTAGACCAGGCTGGCTTCGAACTCAGAAATCCACCTGCCTCTGCCTCCCAAGTGCTGGGATTAAAGGCGTGCTCCACCACGCCCGGCTTCCTTTCCAATTTGTATCCCTTTGACTTCCTTATGTTGTCGAATTGCTCTAGCTAGTACCTCAAGTACTATACTGAAAAGATATGGAGAGAGAGGGCAGCCTTGTCTAGTCCCTAATTTTAGTGGGATTGCTTCAAGTTTCTCTCCATTTACTTTGATGATGGCTACTGGTTTGCTGTAGATTGCTTTTACTATGTTTAGATATGGGACTTGAATTTATGTTCTATCCAAGTCTTTTGGCATGAAAGGATGCTGAATTTTGTCAAATGCATTTTCAGCATCTAATGAGATGACTATGTGGTTTTTTTCTTTGAGTTTGTTTATGTAGTGAATTCCATTGATGGATTTCCATATATTTATCCATGCCTGCATCCCTGGAATGAAGCCAACCTGATCATGGTGAATGATTGTTTTGATGTGTTCTTGGATTCCGTTGGCAAGAATTTTATTGAGTATTTTTGCATCAATGTTTAAGGGAAATTGGTCTGAAATTCTCTTTCTTAGTTGGATCTTTGTGTGGTTTTGGTATTAGCATAATTGTGCCTTTGTAGAATGAGTTGGGTAGTGTTCCTTCTGTTTCTATTTTGTGGAATAGTTTGAAGAGTATTGGTATTAGGTCTTCTTTGAAGGTCTGATAGAATTCTGCACTAAAACCATCTGGTCCTGTGCTTTTTATGTTTCGAAGACTTTCTATGACCCATTCTATTTCTTTGGGGGTTATGTGACTGTTTAGATGATCTATTTGATCCTGATTTAATTTTAATATTTGGTATCCGTCTAGGAAATTGTCCATTTCCTCCAGATTCTACAGTTGTGTTGACTATAGGCTTTTATAGTAGGATCTGAGGATTTTTAAAATTTCCTCAGTTTCTGTTGTTATATCTCCCCTTTCATTTCTAATTTTGTTAATTTGGATACTGTCTATGTGCCCATTGGTTAGTCTGCCTAAGGGTTTATCTATCTTGTTGATTTTCTCAAAGAACCAGCTCCTGGTTTTGTTGATTTTTTGTATGGTTCTCTTGGTTCCAACTTGATTAATTTCAGCCCTGAGTTTGATGATTTTCTGTCTTCTACTCCTCCTGAATGAATTAGCTTCTTTTTGTTCCAGAGCTTTCAGGTATGCTGTTAAGTTGCTAGTATATGCTCTCTCCTGTTTCTTTTTGGAGGCACTCAAGGATTTCCTCTTAGCAGTGCCTTCATTGTGTCCCATCTACAAGCAAAGACCAGCATAAACCAACAAAGAAGTGAAGAGATTTTCAATGCAAAAGCATGCTCTCACTGTACATGGTATTCTATTTATACTGTTTCTACTCCTCATGAGTCCACTTAAGTGTCTGTTTTAAGCAAAACATCATATGCCCTCTCACAAAACAGCTTCCAGAAAAACATCATGTAACACTACTTAGTTGTTAAGGTAAACAGTTATTTCCAGTTCAGATATAGATATATATCATTAATGAGATAGTACTTAGGTGAATTTTTCATTAATACAAAGTCTACTTGAAGTTATATACCATAGTATTACCTGATAATTAAAATGGTTGCTAAGTGATAAAGGAGCCATTGTACTAGGATGAATTTGCAGCACAAAGATGTCATTTATACTTAGAGTGAGTCAGAACAGCATAATGTGAGATATCCTCAGGCTCTCAGAATAGAACATGATTTATTTTTTAATTTATAGATTTATTCCTGGAAGTTAAAATTTTCAGATAATGGTCAATTGAGGGTAATTGAAGCCACAGGAAAAAAAACCATAGAAGAGGGAACTGATTTAATGATTCCATCTTGCTTTTCTCATAGAAATTAGAGATTCTTACTTTTTAGGTTTCTAACCTGTCACTATGAAAGAAAACCCTTAATTTAAATGTACTCAATTATGCCCATTCTAATAGGTATGTGTGGCATGAGTCCAATTGCCAATGTGATTACATAAATAGTATTATTAGAATATTTGAATTTGTAGGTTTTATTGTTCCTCTGGTGTCCCTCATAAAATATTGTTGGAGAATGATATAGTAAACAACAGTAATAAATGCTAAGGTGTTATTTTATTGGTTTCTTGGGAGAGTTAGGTTTCATCATTGTAATTATTACATTGACAAAATCTAGAGTAATCTGAAAGAAGTCTTCAGGTAGACCTATGAATGATTATCAAGATGTAGTTAACTTTTAGGCATGTCTGTGGGGGATAATCTTGGTTCCCTTAGTTGAAGGAGGAAGACTTGCTTGCTTTGGGTGGTATAACTTTATAGAAATAAGACTCTGGACTTAAAAAACATGGAGAAAGTGATCTGATCTCTAGCATATATGCATTATTGCACTCTGCTTTTGATTGTGGGTGTATTATAACTAGTTCTGACAGCCTCCCACTGCTGTGACCTCTTTAGACAATGATTGACTTTAACAGTGAGCCGTGAACCACATGTTGTGTGTTGAATATAATTTTAAAAACACACAAGCTCTTTCTTGCTCTTTCTTGAGAGCTCTGTCTGAACTTCCTCAATCTCTGGCATCTAGCTCCTCCAAGCTGTCAAGGAATACCCTGGCTGTGTCCTTTCTTCTGCTCACCTGGAAAACACCAGACAGCCTTAATATTTAAAACTGGCCAGATAATTCAATGGCTGGTCAAAGAATATCCTGCCCAATCCTTCTTGGCCTCTGCCCATTGCAGAGGCTACAAACTATAGGCGCTCTGAGACCAATATGCCTGCTTATTCCTCTGCTCCACCACCTGCTCTGCCTCTTCCCTCTTGTTGCCTTCTCTTCCTCCTGGGATCTGGAAGTTCCAGCTCTGTCCCTTTGCCCACCAATTGGTTTTCGTCTCCTTTATTGACACAACCAATAGTGAAGAACCAACTAGGGAATCAATCTCTCCCCTTACCAGTTACCTATTAAGAATGTCACAAAACCTAGGAATATTAGAAGATTTTCAAATTAGTTCAAAGCTGAAGAGCAACTTGTAACTAGAAATATATACCAGTATTGATCACTGACAATATTGGAAATACAGATTAAGGATAGCAACAAATGGCTTCATTTTGGTATTAATCCAGAGATTGCCAGAGAAAGAAAACTTTTTCCTATAAGTTGAAAATTAGTTAAGTATATAAATAGTCCAAGGGGAAATTACAATTAAGGGCAGCAGAGTGAAATTAGAGACTGTGACAATGAAAAAAATGGAAGAATATTAAGAAGAGATTTGTATGAAATAAATGATTTGCATATCAGAATGTTGTGCTGAGTTTCAGGAAGGAGAGTACATATCACATACAACTTGAAATAATCTCACTGTGATAGAATTAAGTGGTTTGAAGGAGTAATAAAAGCCAATATGAATCTCTGATCATTCCAATAAAGAATAAATAATAGTCAAGCTATCAGCATATCATAATTAAAATATTAGATGTCAGTGTTAAAGTTAATTGAAATAATGATAAAACAAACAAAAATGAAGATAAATTCAGTGTAAAAATTATGTGATTGCAATTACCCAAGATGTAATATTGCCCACTCAAGGACTGGAAATATGTGGGTATTTATAGATTTACTAATTTTCAAAAGACAAAGGCCATGCTAAACTGGATGGAAAAAAGTCCATTTATCTCAATACAAAGTACTATAAGCAAACTGGAGAGGTGGTCTTTCCTAGGGAAGAATACACCAACTGACTGTGCAGTGCAAAATGTATGCACAGGTGTCATTATACAGACTAAACAAGTTATACTTAGGAATGTATGTATATATGTACACACAATAATAACTTGTTAAGAAGAAAAAAAGAAAAGTCATGAGCTTGAATGAGAGAAGAAAAGGGCATATGAGGCATCTGGTTGGAGGAAAAGAAAGGGAGAAATACAATTAAATTATAATATCAAAACAAATATTAATTAAAATCAAAGGGTTTGTATAAGATTATAGAATAAGAAGCAAAAATGACATAAGAGTATATTTGTAATTTCTAAATAATTGTTTATCTTCAGATGTTTTTCATTGAAGCTATTGACATACACATCTATTATGTTTTTTGTTCTAAAGAAGTAGGCATTTCAGTTTTCCTTGTTCCAACTAAGATTAGTAGTAGTCACATATCTAAATCAATCAAATGTGTAATGAATACAAGCCAGCTTTGATTATACAACAAATCTTCATTAAAATAAAATTTATATCCAGTTTCTATACCCAGATCCTTGAATATACTTATAGTCTCATTAAGTGATACAATAAACATAATTCTATTTTAAAAAACATAGAGACCATGTTATGGCTATTACAATAACTTTTTTCAATGTTGAGTTTTACATCATGTTTCTCAAAAAACTTACGGGCTTTCACAATATAATCTGTGTCTTAGTTAAGGTTTTACTGCTGTAAACAGACACTGTGAACAAGGAAAGTCTTATAAATGACAACATTTAATTCTGGTTGGCTTACAGATTCAGAGGTTCAGTCTATTGTCATCAATTCAGGAACATGGCAGCATCAAGGCAGGCATGGTGGGGGAGGAGCTGAGAGTTCTGCATCTTTATCTGAAAGCACTATATCAGAATACTAGCTCCCAGGCAGCTAAAACAAGGGTATTAAAACCCACACCCACAAGGCCACACCTACTACAACAATGTTAAACCTCCAAACAGTTCCACTCCTTGGGCCAAGAATATACAAACTATCACAATCTATTAACAAGAAAAAAATAGATTTTATTATGTCTAAGGAACAATAAGATGAAAGAGTTTTATTTTGAATACTACAAAGCAAATAATAAGGGAACAACAAATCTAGTAGAATGCTTAACTGAAATGCTTAACATTCTTCCTACAGGCATTTCTACTTTCTCCAGATGCTTTATTTGAATCCTTCTCTCTAAGAGAATCCATTTGGTATCTAGGGAGAGATTGGCTACATTCTCTATGAATTTTGTGTGAAAACCAAAGTACATTTTTCTTCTGAATCAATTTCTGCTGTAGTTTTACATAAGACATATTTTTACTGTGTTTGTGTTAGTAGACCAAAGAGACATCTAGAACACTGTTTGCTCTCCTGGGAAATCAATGAAGTCAGGAAGTGATGGAAATGCCATCTGTGTGCAAATCTTTCAGAAAAAGTATCAAAATAGCATCAGAAGTAGAGAGACTCAGTGCCATCTCTGAGTGGTGTAAAATAACAGGCATTTAAGAACAGCCAATGAGGAGCTAGGAAAGCTAAATGTATGGAAAATAAGGATTAGATCCTGACAAAGCATTGGGTAGTAATAACTATAAATTTATTTTTAAGAATGAGGGTGATTGAAATACAATGTAGCTGTTAGAATTGTGCTAATGGAATTTTAGTAAAATAAAATTGAAATGCTAAATTAATAAAAAAAAGAGAATACTCCAGAATAGATAGATAAAACAGAAAATGAAGTAGAACATGTAAGAGAATCTTAACAGTTAAAATCAAATGCATAATCACAGAAACTATAAATGCTTTTCTTTTAAGGCTCTTTGATAAATCTAGGTTGAAGATCAGGTTAGTGTCAAAAGGCAAAATCTTATAGAAGAAAGAATCAGACATGTCTGCCATTACAGGTAAAGATTTTAGCATCCCTCCATCAGTAACTTCTTGACCAGCACGCTCAGGAACTCAACACATATCCTAGTCAGCCCCACAGCAGACTCGGGCTCTTGATATTTAAATATGACTCTAAGGGAACAATACTTAAAACATATGGCCTTCTGACCACTTACACAAATAGACTATGAAACACACCACAACACATTACAAAGAAAAATTACTTCATGAAATTCCCAAGCAAATGGATGGAATGATAAAATATCATCCTGAGTGAGATAACCTAATCACAAAAGAACACACATGATATGTACTCACTGATAACTGGATATTAGGCAAAAAGCTCAGAATACCCACAATATAACTCAAAGACCATATGAAGCTCAAGAAGAAGGAAGACTAAAGTGTGGATGCTTTAATCCTACTTAGAAGGGTGAACAAAATTATCACAGGAGATAAAGGGAGGGAGGAACTTCAGAGGGAGAGAAGAAGGAAGAAGTGGGGCAGGATCAGGTCAGGAAATTTAACAAAGTTGTGTAGCAGTGGGGGATGGGGAACTTGAGGTAGCCACCAGAAAGTCCCAAATGCCATGAAAGCAAGAGTCTCCCAGGATCCAACGGAGATGACATTAACTGAAATACCCATCAAATTGGAGATAGTACCTGTGGATACCATATCTAGACGTTAGGTACAGGCCCTGGTTGAGGGATGGGTCCACTCACCCTTCTTAAAAATTTTAACCCAGAATTGCTCCTGTCTAAAGGCAAAACAGGGACAAAGAGTGGATCAGAAACTCAAGGAAAGGGCCATCCAGAAACTGCCCTACCAGAGAATTCATCCCATATGTAGCCACCAAACCCAGACACTATTGCTGATGCCAAGAAGTGCTTGCTGACAGCAGCCTTTGTCCTGAGAGGCTCTGCCAGAGACTGAACAGTGCAGATGCAGATGCTTGCAGCCACCCATCAGACAGAGCACAGGAGATCCCAATGAAAGAGTTAGGGGAAGGACTAAAAGGAGCTGAAGAGGTTTGCACCAGCACAGGAAGAACAACAATATCAACCAACCATACCCTGCAGAGCTCCCAAGGACTAAACCACCATGGAAAGGACTAAAGCACACATGGAGGGACACATGCTCCAGCTGCATATGTAGCAGAGCATGACCTCATCTGACATCAGTGGGAGGGGAAGCCCTTGCTAGGGCAGTGAGGAAGGAGTGGAAGGGTGGGGTGGAGGAGCTCGCTCATAGAAGTGGAGTTGGGTTGGGGATGGGATAGAGGGTTTGTGGAGGGGAAACCAGGAAGGGGGATAACAATTGAAATGTAAATAAATAAAATAACCAATGAAAAACAAAAGAAAATCTGACAAAGTAGCTTCAAGTACAGTGGAATTCAACTATAAATAAACACCAAAAAGATAAGCAGGAAATCTCGAGAAATTTGGAAATCAAGTAGCATATCTCTAAGTAACACAGTTCAAAGAATTATCAAATGAAATTAGGGAATTGCTACAGAGGAATAAAGATGATAAATTTAACATAGTAGGGAGAAGTGCTGGCTGACCGGAGCAGAATATAGTGTTTACCTTGGAGGCTTTCCTAGTGCATGACAAATACAGAGGGGGACACTCTTAGCTCACCATTGAACTAAGCACAGGGTCTCCAATGGGGTAGCTAAAGAAAGGACCCAAGGAGCTGAAGAAATTTGCAACAGCACAGGAGGAACAACAATATGAGTCTCCCAGTACTCCCAGAGCTCCCAGGGACAAAACCATCAACCAAAGAGTACACATGGAGTTACCCAAGGCTCCAGACACATCGGCAGCAGAGGATGGTATTGTTAGACACCAAAGGGAGGAGAGGCCCTTGGTCCTGGAAAGACTTGATGCAGTGTAGAGGAATACCAGGTCAGGAAAGCAGGGGAGGGTTGATTGGGGAATGGGAGATGGCTTATGGGATTTTCGGGGGAGGGAAGAACCAGGAAAGGGGACCACATTTGAAATGTAAATAAAGAATATACCTAATTTTTTAAAAAAGGTAAAAATATCCTAAACAGGTTATGAGCAACTGATAATGTAATATAAAATAAAACCAAAAAAATTATAAAAGCAATGATATTTAATGGTAGAAAAGTTCAGGTAACTACAGGAGTGATGAAAATAATAAGTGTTTAAATTAGCTCTGGAAGGTTTTTAGTATTAGAAATCTATATGCACTATAACCCAAGATACTCTTGTTTAGGAATATACCAGGCAATAAAAACCCAAAATAATTGCATAAATAAATATATACATAGCATTATTCATAATCATCAAATCACGGCACACATTTTTGTTAGGGGAAAGCATAACTGAATTATAAACTAAAGTTTCTGAGAAAGCCATACATATATCAAACAATACACTGGCTGAGTATAGCCTAGGGATTGTAGAGAGATGGAATGTTGTAGATTAAGTACTAAAGTTATTTTAGGATATGCTTTGTAATGACAATTTTAGAAATTTGGCTTCTTAAAAACACAGAAATGCTATAAGAAGGTATTTTTGTTTTTTATTTTATTAGATATTTGCTTTATTTACATTTCAAATGCTATCCCCTTTCCTTATTACCCTTCACAATACCCCCATACCATCCCCCTCCTGCTCCTTACCACAACCCCCTCCCACTTCCTGACTTGGCATTCCCCTACACTGGGGCATTGAGCCTTCACAGGACAAATGGCCTCTCCTCTCATTGATGTCTGAAAAGGCCATCTACTACTACATATGCAGCTGGAGCCATGGGACCCACTATGTTTACTCTGGTTGGTGGTTTCGTCCCTGGGAGCTATGGGGGTATTGGTTGGTACATATTATTGTTCCTCCTATGGGCTGCAAACCTCTTCAGTTTTTGAGTCCTTTCTAGAGATCATTGGGGACCCTATGCTCAGTCTATTGGTTGCCTGTGAGCCATGGGTATTTTGATCCACATTCTGAGAACGATCAAAGTATCCATACTTTGGTCTTGAGCTTCATGTGGTCTGGGAGTTGTATCTTGGGTATATGAGGCTGCTTCAGACTGACCACAGCAGCTATTATTTGCCCAGTGGTCTAGCATAAGCATGGTTTTGCCAGCTATAGATAGTTTTATCAATTGTGTGATGTTTGGGATTGTGGGAACATTTTAGATGGTATATAAATGCTAGAGCCCCAAGAGGTGTAGTTTGTGTTTGGTGGTCATTCAGGGGATTGGTTGTAGTTTGTTAGTAGTCATTTTCAAAGAAGGAACAGGAAGAAAGAAATTAGAGATAACTCTCACCCCTTCTATCCTTCTTTCTCTCCTAACTAGTGATAGTGGGTGGAGCCGGGGGGATAAAGATTGGGAAGAAGAAGAACCCACAAAATAACAAAGACCAAGTACAAGCAAAGAATAAATGAGAAATTCAATTCATATCTCTCTCTCTCTCTCTCTCTCTCTCTCTCTCTCTCTCTCTCTCTCTCTCTTCCTCTCTACATCCTTCCCCTAGCCCCCCTCTCTCTTTTTCTCTCTCCCCCTCCTCCTATCCTGCTTTCTCTCCTATCTAATTATAGGGGGTAAAATGGAGGATAAAGGACAGGAAAAGAAGAACCCATAAAGGAACTCACAAAGTAGCAAAGACAAGCTGCAATGCTTAAAGCCCTTTTAGAGGTCACTTATTATCACAGTCTATTAAGATCTCACTATTGGTTTTTGTGAATACTAAGGTAAACACTTAGTCTCTCAGTGTGGTAAGCAGACTTTCTACAAGATGACATTTTAAATCAATAGAAGAAATGTCTCTGTTCTGTATAATATTCACCTACCAGATGCTCTAACCTACATATTCCATTAAAAACAAAACAACCATTCATCTATGCTTTTCTCTGCTTCTGAGACTTAACAGGTCCCATGTAGTGGACCTTATCAGGTGCCACCTGATTCTACATTCTTAGACCTTAGTTACACACAATAGCTTTGAAAGAACTCTCTTATTTAAACTAGAACAAAAATTGAGCAATTTATAGCATAATAATATAATGGACACTGTGTGCATACAGGTATGTGAGTGTACACATACACACATGCATGTTAGCACACCCATAAATGAACAAACATGATTTCTACAACATATGAATGAATGTCACAGAAACTTAGGGAATAGATCCAAGCCCCAAATCCAAAATGTACTATGTGATTCCATTAACACAAAGTAAAAGACAAAGTGGATTTAATTCTTCATATTTGAAGGTTGAATATTGGTAATCTGTATGGAGGAAAGCAGGATAGGGATAGAAATGCATGGTAAAAACTGTTCCTTTGGCATGTCCAGGTTATTTCATATCTTGAATTACTTGGTGACTATTTTGTTTCTGTTCTCTGTGTAGTAATTTATGAAACTTGTTTTTTTGTGTAGTTTGGATGTATGTACTTTTCCATGAACATAGTGTATTTCAATAAAATGTTTACTTATATTTGAAAATAAAGATTTAAATTCTTTGGTGTAGAAGACAGGTCTTGTCCTAGAGCTCATGTCTTCTCAGCACCATTTGGTCATAATCACTGCATTGGAGACACTAATATGTATTTAAGAGAAAGAGTTCTTTTGGCAGATTCTTATATTTTAGGGGGAAATGATAAGATGTGTATTTTGCAACATTGATTTACATTCCGAAGGGTTATGTAATTTCTGGTCTAATAAAGGAACAGTCTTTGTCACAATAATAAACGGACTCTGTGTGTCCACAGTGTGTTATAAAAACATCCTGTCATAAAATTCTTTTTAGGTTTTGGGGATAATTAGTGTTTCCTTTAAACTTAGGCAGTGCAGCTGGAACCCCTGTTTTTTATGCCAAGTTTGAGAGTGAATTCCTGACCCATAGTCCTGATGGTTTGATGTTTTGGTTCTATTACCGGCACATTTTATCATCATCATCATCGTCATCGTCATCATCATCGTCATCGTCATCTTCATCATCATCATCATCATCATCATCATCATCATCATCATCACTGTTATTTAATCTCTTTTTACAATCAAGTTGTTATCCCCCTACTTATCTACTCTGACTATTCCTCATCTCATTCCTTCTTGCTCATCTCCAAGAGGATGTCCCCACCCCTACTCCAATAGACCTCCCCATACTCTGGGGGCTCAAGTCTCTCTAGGGTTAGGTACATCTTCTCTCACTGAGGCCAGACCAGGAAATCCTCCATTATATGTGTGTCTGGAGCCTCATATCAGCTAGCATATGCTGCCTGGTTGGTGGCTCAGTGTCTGAGAGATCCCGAAGACCAGGTTACTTGAGACTGCTGGTCTTCCTATGGAGTTCTCCTCCTCAGCTTCTCCCAGGTTTTTCCTAATTCAACCTCAGGATTACCTGGCTTCTGTGCATTGGTTGGGTGTAAGAATCTGCATCTGACTCAGCTGCTTGTTGGGCCTCTCAGCCATGCTAGAATTCTGTCTATAAGCACACCATAGCATCAGTAATAGTATCAGGCCTTGGAGCCTCCCCTTGAGATAGATCCCAATTTAGGCCAGCCACTGAGATTTCTTTCCCTCAATCTTTTCTCCACTTTTGTCCCTGAAGTTCTTTTAGAGAGGAATAATTCTGAGTCAGATTGTTAGCAAGGGGATGGTAGCCCATCCTTCCAACTTGATACCCCTGTTTTTCTGTTGGAGATGGACTTTACAAGTTTGCTCTCCCCACTGTTGGGCATTTCATCTAAGATCCCTCCCTTGGAGACCTAAACATCTCTCACCTCCCAAGTCTCTGGTCCCCTCACCTCCTACCACCTGAGGTTGCTTACTTCCATTCATTCATCTGGCTTCACACCAGTTCCACTACCACAATATCTGATCATGTTTTCTCTTCCCTGTCCCCTCTCAGATCCAGGTCCCTCCCTTCCTCTGCCCCTTGTGATTGTTTTCTTCTCCCTCTCAAATGGGATTGTGGCACAATGACTTGGGCCCTTCAGCTTGTTAACCTTCTTGAGTTCTGTGGATTGTTTCCCTAGGTATTCTGTACTCTCCCCCCCCACTAATATCCACTTATTAGTGAGTACACATCATGCATATCCTTTTGAGTCTGAGTTACCTCACTCAGGATGGTATTTTTGAGTTCCATCCATTTGCAGACAAAACTCATGTTATCCTTGTTCTTAATAGCTCAAGAGTATTCCATTCTGTAAATGCACCACATTTTCTGTATCCATTCTACCTTTGTGGGACATTTGGGATTTTTCCAGCTTCTGGCTATCACAGATAAGGCTGATATGAGCATAGTGGAACATGTGCCCTTGTGACATGGTGGGGCATCACTTCTCAGCCTTTTGGCTAAGATCAAGTGTAGTGACATGGTGGTGCATATTTTGGGTACATGCCTAAGAGGGGTAGAACTGGATCATCAGGTAGATCTATTTCCAATTATCTATGCAACCTCCAGATTGATTTACAAAGTGGTTATACCAGTTTGTAATCCAATGAGCAATGTTTCTCTTTCTCCACATCCTCGCCAGCATGTGCTGTCATCTGAGTTTTTTTTATCTTAGCCATTGATTTCTGTAATGTGAAATCTCAGGGTCATTTTGATTTGCATTTCCCTGATGACTAAGAACTTTGAACAATTTTTTAATTGCTTCTTTCTTGGCCATTCAAGATTCCTCTGTTGTGAATTCTCTATTTAGTTCTATACCCGATTTTTGATTGGGCTGTTGGGTATTTTGGAGGTTAGCTTCTTGAGTTCATTATATATTTTGGATATTAACCTTTGATCAGATTTGTGGTTAGTGAAGATTTTTTTCCCAGTCTCTAGGTTGCTGATTTGTCTCATTGAGTATGTTCTTTGCCTTACAAAAGCCTTTCAGATTCATGAGGTTTCATTTATCAGTTCTTGATCTTAGAATTTGAGCCATTAGAGTTCTGTTTAGGAAATTTCCCCTGTGCCAATGAGTTCTAGGCTCTTTCCCACTTTATCTTTTATTCAATTCATTGTATCTGGTTTTAGGTTGAGATCATTGATTCACTTGGACTTGAGCTTTATGCAGGATGACAAATATAATTTTATGTTCATTTTTCTACATACATACTGTCAGTTAGACCAGGACCATTTATTGAAGATGCTTTCTTTTTTCCATTGTACATTTTTTCTGTCCATAAGTGTGTGGGTATATTTCTGCTCTTCAATTCTGTTCTATTGATCAACCTGCCTGTCTCTGTACCAATTCTGTGCAGTTTTTTTAATCACTATTGCTCTATAGCATAACTTGAAGTCAGGAATTCCCCCAGAAGTTCTCTTATTGTTAAAAATTGTTTTCCCTATCTTGGGTTTTTTGTTTTTCCACATGAAATTGAGAATTACTTTTTCCATGTCTTTGAAGAATTGTATTGGAATTTTGATGGGGATTGCATTGAATCTGTAGATTACTTTTGGTAGGATAGCCATTTTTACTCTGTTACTCCTGCCAATTCATAAGCATGGGAGATCTTTCCATTTCCTGAGGTTTTGTTCAATTTTTCATGGATTTGAAGTTCTTGTATTACAGATGTTACACTTGCTTGGTAAGAGTTACATCAAAATATTTTATAATATTTGTGCTTATTATAAATAGTGTTGTTTTCCTATTATTTTCTCAGCCTGCTTGTCATTTGTATAAAGGAAGGCTACACATTTGTTTGAGATAATTTTATATCCAGTCACGTTGCTGAAATTGTTTATCAGCTGTAGAATTTCTGTGGTAGAATTTTTGATGTTGCATATGTATACTATCATACTATCTGCTAATAGTGATACCTTGACTTCTTCTTTGCCAATTTGTATCCATTTGATCTCCTTTTGTTGTCTTATTGCTCTACCTAGAACTTTGAGTACTATATTGAATAGGCATGGAGAGAGTGGGCATCCTTGTCTAGTCCCTGATTTTTATGGGATTGCTTCAAGTTTCTCTCCATTTAATTTGATATTGACTGTTGGTTTGCAATATATTGCTCTTGTTATATGTAGGTATGGGCTTTGAGTCCCTGATCTCTCTAATACCTTTAACATTAAGGGGTATTTTATTTTGACAAGTGCTTTTTCATTGTCTACTGAGATGATCATTCGATTTTTTCTCTGAGTTTATTTATATAGTGGATTATGTTAGTGGATTTCCGTATATTGAACCAACCCTGCATCCCTTAGATGAAGCCTACTTGATTATGGCTAATTATTTTCTTGATGTATTCTTGTACTCAGTTGTGAGGATTTTATTGTGTATTTTTGTATCAGTATTCATAGGAGAAATTGGTTTGAAATTCTCTTTATGGTTGGGTCCTTGTGTAGTTTAGGTGTCAGTGTTAATTGTGGCATAATAGAATGAATTAAGTAGTATTCCTTTTTGTTTTATTTGATGAAATAGTTTGGAAAGTATTAGGTCCACTTTGAAGGTCGGGTAGAATTCTTTACTAAAGACACCTTTCCTGGTCCTTTTGTGGTTAGGAGGTTTTCAATGACTTTTATTTCCTTAGGGGATATAAGCCTTATAGGCACACAGCATTTACAAACATTAACTATTTTGTTGTTCTCTGTTTAAATTCACTTTCTTGCCTTAAGCAAATAAAATGGAGGACTAACTTAAGTTAAAATGCAGTGTCAATGATGTGCATCTGAGCTTTGATGCTTAGGCCACTGAAGTGGCAACTTTACAAAAGACTGGTTGATAGTATCTTCCCTATCAACCATCACAACAAACTGGATTGGATTTCTTGAACTCTGAACATAAACACTTTTCATTAATCTTGAGACAATGTCAGAGAGTACTTGTTTGTTTGTTTGTTTATTTATTGTCCTACTTTAAGGAGTGTATAGTTGTTAGTTCCATCTTAAAAATATAAAAGAAAACATTTATATATACAGCAGTAAGCTGAAGCCCCGGTGGTTTGTCTTATATTTTGAAACAAATAAAGGACATCAACACCATTTTATGATTAGAGCATGTAGAAGACTCAGATTTGACATTTTCAATATTAATGTAGCTTTTAGGCACAGAAATACATGTGGCAAATTTTAGCACAAGTCTCTTGGGCTGAAAACTACATGCAAGAATTCTACAGTACTGTTATTGAGTTTTCCCCAGGTCACTTTCACAAAGTCAACTCTAGTACCCAATGGTTTTCTGGTGGCCAATTTCTTTTTTTTTTTTTATTCTTTTTTTTTTTAATTTTATTTTCTATATTCTATGTTTACATTCCAAAGGCTTTCCCCTTTCCCAGTTCCCACCCACCATAGTTCCCATAGTTCCTCTCCCCCCCCATCTGTTCCCCAATAATTCCCCCTGCCCCCTCGGTTTCTTTACTAAACTGGAAGCAATCTTTACAGGCCCAGGGTCCTCTCCTTTCTTCTTCTTGGGAATCATTTGACTTGCTATTTGTGTCTTGAGTATTTAGGGCTTCTGGGCTCATTAATATCCACTTATCAGTGATTGCATTTCAGGTGCATTCTTTTGTGATTGGGTTAATTCACCCAGGATGATATTTTCCAGGTCTAACCATTTAACTACAAATTGCATGAATTCATTATTTTTAATTGCTGTGTAGTATTCCATTGTATAAATATACCACATTTTCTGTATCCATTCCTCCTTTGAGGGATATTTGGGCTGCTTCCAATTTCTGGCTATTATAAACAAGGCTGCTATAAACATAGTGGAGCATGTGTCCTTATTGCATGCAGGGGAATCCTCTGGGTATATGCCCAGGAGTGGTATGCCAGGGTCCTCTGGAAGTAACATGCCCAGTTTTCTGAGGAACCGCCAAACTGATTTCCAGAGCGGTTTTACCATTTTGCAATCCCACCAACAGTGGAGGAGTGTTCCTCTTTCTCCACATCCTCGCCAGCACTTGTTGTCTCTTGAGTTTTTAATCTTAGCCATTCTGACTGGTGTGAGGTGGAATCTCAGGGTTGTTTTGATTTGCATTTCCCTGATGACTAATGATGTTGAACATCTTTTAAGGTGTTTCTCGGCCATCTGAATTTCTTCTGGTGAAAATTCTTTGTTTAGCTCTGTGCCCCATTTTTTGATAGGGTTATTTGGTTCTTTGGGGTCTAACTTCTTGAGTTCTTTGTATATATTGGATATTAGCCCTCTGTCGGATGTGGAGTTGGTGAAGATCTTTTCCCACTTTGTTGGTTGCCGTTTTGTCCTTCTGACAGTGTCCTTTGCTTTGCAGAAACTTTGTAATTTTATGAGGTCCCATTTGTCGATTCTTGATCTTAGAGCATAAGCTATTGGTGTTCTGTTCAGGAACTTTTCCCCTGTGCCCAAGTCCTCCAGGGTCTTCCCAAGTTTCTTTTCTAATAGTTTCAGTGTGTCTGGTTTTATGTGGAGGTCCTTGATCCACTTGGAGTTGATCTTAGTGCAAAGAGATAAGATTGGATCAATTCGCATTCTTCTGCATGTTGACTTCCAGTTGAACCAGCACCATTTGTTAAAAAGGCTATCTTTATTCCACCGGATGGTTGTGGCTCCTTTATCAAAGATCAAGTGACCATAAGTCTGTGGGTTAACCTCTGGGTCTTCAATCCTGTTCCATTGATCTGCTTGCCTGTTGCTATACCAATACCATGCAGTTTTTAACACAATTGCTCTGTAGTACTGCTTGAGGTCAGGGATATTGATTCCCCCAGAAGTCCTTTTATTGTTGAGAATAGTTTTAGCTATCCTGGGTTTTTTGTTGCTCCAGATGAATTTGAGAATTGCTCTTTCTAGATCTATGAAGAATTGAGTTGGGATTTTGATGGGGATTGCATTGAATCTGTAGATTGCTTTTGGCAAGATGGCCATTTTTACTATATTGATCCTGCCAATCCAGGAGCAAGAAATATTTTTCCATCTTCTGAGGTCTTCTTCGATTTCTTTCTTCAAGGACTTGAAGTTCCTGTTGTACAGATCTTTCGCTTGTTTGGTTAGAGTTACGCCAAGATACTTTATGTTGTTTGTGGCTATTGTGAAGGGTGTTATTTCCCTAATTTCTTTCTCTGCCTGCTTGTCCTTTGAGTACAAGAAGGCCACTGACTTGCTTGAGTTAATTTTATAACCTGCCACTTTGCTGAAGTTGTTTATCAGCTGTAGAAGTTCTCTGGTGGAGTTTTTTGGGTCGCTTAGGTAAACTATCATATCGTCTGCAAATAATGATAGTTTCACTTCTTCCTTTCCAATTTGTATCCCTTTGACTTCCTTATGTTGTCTAATTGCTCTTGCTAGAACTTCAAGTACTATATTGAAAAGATATGGAGAGAGAGGGCAGCCTTGTCTAGTCCCTGATTTTAGTGGGAATGCTTCAAGTTTCTCTCCATTTATTTTGATGTTGGCTACTGGTTTGCTGTAGATTGCTTTTACTATGTTTAGGTATGGGCCTTGAATTCCTGCTCTTTCCAAGACTTTTAGCATGAAAGGATGCTGAATTTTGTCGAATGCTTTTTCAGCATCTAATGAGATGACCATGTGGTTTTTTTCTTTCAGTTTGTTTATGTAGTGGATTACATTGATGGATTTCCGTATATTGAACCATCCCTGCATCCCTGGGATGAAGCCTACTTGATCATGGTGGATGATCGTTTTGATGTGCTCTTGGATTCGGTTAGCAAGAATTTTATTCAGTATTTTTGCATCTATATTCATAAGAGAAATTGGCCTGTAGTTCTCTTTCTTTGTTGGATCTTTTTGTGGTTTAGGTATTAGCATAATTGTGGCTTCGAAGAATGAGTTGGGCAGTGTCCCTTCTGTCTCTATTTTGTGGAATAGTTTGGAGAGTATTGGTGTTAAGTCTTCTTTGAAGGTCTGGTAGAATTCTGCACTAAAACCATCTGGTCCCGTACTTTTTTTGGTTGGGAGGCTTTCTATAACCCCTTCTATTTCTTTAGGGGTTATGGGACTATTTAGCTGATCTACTTGATGCTGATTTAATTTTGGTATTTGATATCTGTCTAGGAAATTGTCCATTTCCTCCAGATTCTCCAGTTGTTTTGAGTATAGACCTTTGTAGTAGGATCTGATGATGTTTTGAATTTCCTCAGTTTCTGTTGTTATGTCTCCCTTTTCATTTCTAATTTTGTTAATTTGTATACTGTCTCTGTGTCCTTTGGTTAGTCTGGCTAAGGGTTTATCTATCTTGTTGATTTTCTCAAAGAACCAGCTCCTGGTCTTGTTGATTCTTTGTATGGTTCTCTTTGTTTCTATTTGATTGATTTCAGCCCTGAGTTTGATGATTTCTTGTCTTCTACTCCTCCTGGGTGAATTAACTTGTTTTTCTTCCAGGGCTTTAAGGTGTGCCATTAAGCTTCTAGTATATGCTCTCTCCAGTTTCTTTTTGGATGCACTTAGAGCTATGAGTTTTCCTCTTAGCACTGCTTTCATTGTGTCCCATAGATTTGGGTAGGTTGTACCTTCATTTTCATTGAATTCTAAAAAGTCTTTGATTTCTTTTTTTATTTCTTCCTTGACCAAGGTGTCATTGAGTAGAGTATTGTTCAGTTTCCATGTGTATGTGGGCTTTCTGTTGTTTTTGTTGTTATTGAAGACCACTCTTACTCCATGGTGATCTGATAGAAGGCATGGGATTTTAATCATAATATCCTCTGTACTGTTTTATTCCCAATCTCAGTTCTCTTTGACAACTGTTTCTGATTTTTTATTTTTTATTTTAGTTTTTGGGTTTTTCCCCTTCCCTAAGTGTACTTGGCTTTGTGTGATGGAGAAAGAGAAAATATTGAACTGTTGAGTAATGGAAAAGAAATAGGCATGGAATCTGGAAGCTTGCCTTTCAGTGCTAGTATTACTTATGGAATGTTTCCTTTTCCTTTTCTTTTCTTTTCCTTTCTTTTCCTTTCTTTTTTTCTTTTTCTTTTTCTTTTAACACACTAACTTTCTGAATCTCAGTTTCCTCATCTGTGAAATGTGAATAACAGCTTTTATTTCACTGACCTCATTCATTGTTGGGAAGGAATGATGTCAATGTCAGTATTCTGTGAACACCCATTGAATAACTTCAAGGTGTTACTCAAACCAAGGCTATATTTGCCAGTCATGGGGACCAGATTTCTATGCCTGACTCAATCATTGACATACTTTGAATCTTTGTATTAGATATTTTCTTTATTTAGATTTCAAATTTACCCCTTTCTGGTTTCCCCTCTGAAAATACTCTATCCCATCCTTCCCTTCCCCCTGCTCACCAACTCACCCACTCCTGCTTCTCTGTCTTGGTATTCCCCTATTCAGGGGCATCAAACATTCTCAGAGCCAAGGGCTACTCCTTCCTATGATGTTCAACAAGGCTATCCTCTGCTACATACGCAACTGGAGCCATGGATCCCTCCATGTTTACTCTTTGGTTGGTAGTTTAGTACCTGGAAGCTCTGGGGCTACTGCTTGGTTCATAATGTTGTTCCTCCTATGGGATAGGCAGCTCCTTCAGCCCCTTAGGTCCTTTCTCTAGCTCCTCCATTGGGGACCTTGTGATCAGTCCAATGGTTAGTGGGGAGCACCCACCTATGTATTTGTCTGGTACTAGCAGAGCCTCTAAGAAGACAGCTATACCACACCCCTGTCAGAGCTTGTTGGCATCCACATTAGTATCTGGATTTGGTGACAGTATATATGATGGGTCACAAGGTAGGGCAGTCTCTGGATGGCCTTTCCTTCTGTCTCTGCTCCAGACTTTGTCTATGAATCTCCTCCTATGGCTGTTTTGTTTCTCCTTCTAAGAAGGACCAAAGTATCCATATTTTGTTCTTCCTTCTTCTTGAGATTCAATTGGTCTGTGAATTGCATCTTGGGCATTCCAAGCTTCTGCTCTAATATGCACTTATCAGTGAGTGCATACCATGTATGTTCTTTTGTGATTTGGTTACCTCACTCAGGATGATATTATGTAGTTTCATTTGCGTAAGAATTTCATGAACTCATTGCTTTTAATATCTGAGTAGTATTCCATTGTTTAAGTGTACCACGTTTACTGTATTCATTTCTCTATTGAGGGACATTTGTGTTCTTTCTAGATTCTGTCTATTATAAATAAGGCTTCTATGAACATAGTGGAGCCTCTATCCTTGCTCCGTGTTAGAGCATCATCTAGGTATATGCCCAGTAGTGGTACAGCTAGGTCCTCAAGTAGTACTATGTCAAATTTTCTGAGGAACTGACAAACTGATTTCCAGAGTGATTGTACAATCTTGCAATATCACCAACAATGGAGGAGTGTTCCTCTTTCACCACATCCTCTCCAGCATCTGCTGTCCCCTGAGATTTTTATCTTAGTCATTCTGACTGGTATGAGGTGAAATCTCAGGCTTGTTTTGATTTGCATTTCCCTGATGATTAAGGATATTGAACATTTCTTTAGGTGTTCCTCAACTATTCAGTATTCCTCAGTTGAGAGTTGTTTGTTTAGCTCTGTACCCATTTTTAATAGGGTTATTTGTTTCTCTGGAGTCAAACTTTTTGAGTTCTTTGTGTATATTGGATATTAGCCCTCTGTCAGATGTAGGGATGGTAAAGATCTTTTCCCAATTTGTTGGTTACCATTTTGTCCTTTGCCTTACAGAAGCTTTGCAATTTTATGAGGTCCCATTTGTCAGTTCTTTATCTTAGAGCATAAGCTATTGGTGTTCTGTTCTGGAAAAATTTCCCTTGTGCTCATGTGCTCCAGGCTCTTCCCCACTTTCTCTTCTATTAGTTTCACTGTATCTGGTTTTATGTGTTGGTACTTAATCCACTTAGACTTGAGTTTAACAGAAGAATGGATACAGAAAATGTGATACATTTCCACAATGGAGTACTACTTAGCTATTAAAAACAATGAATTCATTAAATTCTTATGCAAGTGGATGGAACTAGAAAATACCCTGAGTGAGATAACCCAATCACAAAAGAACACACATGGTATACACTTGCTGATAAGTGGATATTAGCCCCAAAGCTCTGAATATCCATGATACAATTCACAGACCACATGAAGTTCAAGAATAAGGAAGACCAAAGTGTGGATACTTTTGTCCTTCTTAAAAGGTAGATCAAAATTCCCATGGCACACAGCTAACTAATAGACTGAGCATAGGGTCCCCAATGGAGGAACTAGATAGAGAAAAGACCCAAGGAACTAAAGAGGTTTGCAGCCCCATAGAAGGAACAATAATATGTACCAATTAGTACCACCAGAGATCACAGGGACTAAACCACCAACCAAAGAGTATACATGACTCCAGCTACGTATATAGCAGAAGATGGCCTTCCCAAACATCATTGAGAGGAGAGGCCATGTGAAGGCTTGATGCCCCATTGTAAGGGAATTCCAGGTCAGGAAATTGGGGGAGAGCTTGATGAGCACAGGGAGGGGAGATGGAACAGGGGGTTGGGAGGGGAAATGAGGAAAGGAGATAACATTTGAAATGTAAATAAAGCAAATATCTAATACAAAAAAAAAAACAAGAAAAGAAAAAAGTAGCAATAAGATCTTTCTTACACTCTGAAATCCTGGCAATCTCTGTATTGAAATATATCATGCCAGAATAGAGAAGGGTTTTAGTTGAAAATGTGCTAGGGGAAGGGTCACCCAAGGCCACTTGCTGAAGGACGTTGGCTCTAGTGCAGTTACTTCTATGTAACTTGCAGCAACTTTTCCCCATGACCTTACAATTTGGCTCCCACTGTTTGTGGACACCACTCTTTCAGTCTCTACTGTTTCCAGCATGTTGCAGTGTTTTCCACTGCTGTTTGTTGGCTCCTCACTGCCAAACCTTTGAGGTTTCCAAAAGGAAAACACAGACAAGGTCCTCTCCAAGTGGCTGATGTGAAATCTCAAATCATATGTTCTATTTGTTAGACTTAAGGGCACAACTATGGTGATGTGATGTGGGGAAATCTCTTGGGCTGTTCACAGTGCAGTGACATGTATACTTTAGGCCACAGTAACCATTTTGGAGTCCTCCAAATTTCTCTTGATATCTCCCTGACTGATTATCAGCAATATCATCATAGATGTGGAGCTCCACACACTTCCCAGTCAGCTGAAGCTATAGCCACAGATTGAGAGAACATCCTGCACGAGGGCAGAAGCACTTTGAGACACCTGAATTGAGTGTACCAGGAGAATTATTGCTCCTATGTGCTCTACTAGAAGTTTTCAGGAAATCAATGATTTATACTGAAAAATGGAAAAATAACATTATCTCCTCTCTATTATTTATACATCACACATTAGTTATTAAATCAGATTTTGTATATTATAAATTATTTTTTTCAAAATTAGCATCCAGTGATTTTCTGGTTATATTTAAAGACAAAAGTTGAACATTTTATATGTCAATAAAACAAAGCAGGGAGGGGTCCAGAAAGAGTATCAAGACAGCAACAACAACCATGTAGGTGAAAGGATCAGTATAGGTTCAGTACAATGTAAGACAAATTTCTCAGTACAAACAGATATTTTTGCTCTAGATGCACAAAAGGCAGTGAATAAGAGACAGGAGATAGAGGAATAGAAACAAGGAGAAGGAAACAATGTATTTGTCCCTGAGTGAACTGATAAATGGCTGCCTATTGATTGAGAAGATACAGAAGTGAACCACAGGAAAGTGATTGTTTATAAAGGTAAAAGGAACCCCTGTGGTAGGATGAAGTGCTTCTTTTAATTGGCCATGTGCACTTACTATTGATTTTATACTAGTTCTTCAACTATTTGCAGTATACATTCTTACAATACTCAACAACAAAATGAGAAAAAAGAGCCAAAGACAAAAACAATACAGAATCAAATCCTTAAAACTGCTGAACATGCCGGGCGGTGTGGCACAAGCCTTTAATCCCAGCACTTGGGAGGCAGAGGCAGGCGGATTTCTGAGTTCGAGGCCAGCCTGGTCTACAGAGTGAGTTCCAGGACAGCCAGGGCTACACAGAGAAACCCTGTCTTGAAAAACCAAAAAAAAAAAAAAAAAAACTGCTGAACATCTCTAAAGCCATTTTCAAGACAATTGTCTCATCTATTAGAGCAGACTAAATCAAAATGCCCCAGTCTGTAAACTGAACTACTACTTGAGACAAAACAATTTTCTACATATCTCTTTGATAAATATGAAATATAAGGTGCTTTTTCATTCCTTTTAAAAGACTTTCTCCCTTTCTTTTCTTCCCTGTAAACCCTCACATATATCCCTGGTTGTTCTCTATCAAATTCTTGAGCTCTTTTTTCATTAATTTTTATTACAGTTATATGTATATTGATTCCTAAATATAATCTGCTCAGTATACAAAATGTTACTTACACATATGTTTTCAGGACTGAGTATTGGGTATTGGATAATACTGTGTTCTTGCATGGAGAAAACGATTTCTCTCAGTCTCAGCATTTCTTAGTTTCATGAATTTCTTTTTACTCTCTAGTACTCTCAAATTGCGAATAAAATTATAATTGACTTTGAATTTTTTCCAAAGAAAAAAATTGAGGTAATGTTCTGGCTCTGAAGAAATATTTCCCAGAAGATTTCCACCTCAGTCATGCTGATCTCTTCTTAATCACTGGTCATTTCTTAGATCCAGCTGACCAGCATTAATTGTTGCAGCAAAGCAAAGGTAATCACAGCCAATTCTTAAGTTCCAGCTAATGAGAACTATAGATTATTCACTCACATTTCCAATAGCATTTTTGCTTCCCTCTGAAACTTTACAAGCTGCCTGCACTTTTCTCAACAATATATCCTTCCAAGCTCCACTGAACTCTCAACCTTCAATGGCTTTTCTAGCTTAAAGTTCCAAAGTAATTTCACAACCCTCCTAAAGACAATTTGGACAGGTCTGTCACAGAAATACCCAACTCCTAGTATCAACTTGTCCTAGTTGGCATTTCTATTCTGTAATAAACATCACAACCAAAAGCAAATTGAGGAGGAAAGGGTATATTTGGCTTAAACTTCTATACCATAGTTCATCATTGAAGAAAATTAGAACAGTAACTCAAACAGGGCAGGAAACTGGAGGCAGGAGCTGAGTCAGATCTCTTGGGGGAACATAGTTTACTGGTTTGCTCCCCATGTCTTGCCCAACCTGCTTCATTAGAGAACCAAGAATCACAGGCTTAGGGGTGGTCACATCCATAATGGGCTGGATCCTCCCTCATCAATTACTAATTAAGAAAATACCCTACCGGCTTTCCTAGAGTTTAATCATATGAAGAGATTGTCTCAATTGAGGCTTCCTCCTCTCTGGTGATGCTAGGTTTTGTCAAATTGACATAAAACCAGCCAGCACAATGAACTTGTTTTGTTCAAATTGTCAATAGTTTTCTTTTCTTTCTTAGTATATATATATATATATATATATATATATATATATATATATATATGTTAGACAATGTGAACATTCTAAGAGAATTATGGAACAAATGCTTTTATTCAGCTGAGTCTCTATTTTGTGTAATTTAATAATAGAAGGCTTACAGCCAAAATAGCATGGATGGGGGAGAGGTTCAAAATTTCTTCGCCTAGATTAAACACTATTGGAGGAGAGTAAGCTATCTTTAGGAGAACTAAGAGACTGACTACTCATGGTCCAGTAGATAGCCCTGTACCCATGCACATACCAGCAGCAGTAAATAGACTCAGTAGGATTAAAAATCAAAGATTACATAAAATTGGAGAGAAAAGTGGTGGGTGGAATAGGGGCAAAAAGAGGGGTTGTTTTCTCAAAATGTACTATATGCTTATAAGTTATTCTTAAACAATTTGTAATATACGTGGCTTAAAAATTGTTTGAAAATCTTTGGTTACTGTCTACTATGGTGCTTTGCTATCAAAATGAACATGTGGCTGAACTTTAGGGACTGTTGCCAAACATGTGGTATCCACAATCAGCAGTCATATGCTTTGGAATGCTAATTGCAGAGAAGAGCCAAGTGAAATGCTTAATAGCACACACATGGCCAGTTAAAAATTTCCTAATAGAGTGATTGCTTTAAGGCCTTTGTCATGTACAACAGAGAATTTTAATGTTTCAAAATATACCAAGATTAAAGGCAGTGTTTATAAAGTTTTATGTATTTTTTTCAAAAATGTGAAAAAAGAATGTAATTTTCACATCTTTATTACATGCCTAAAATCACAATCTAAAACCGTATTCTTGAAGGAAAGGCCTATAACCATTCTACTTATTTTAGCCTGAAACTAATTATAGGTGTGTTTTCCTTGAATTAAATACACAGTAACTGTACATAAATAACTGTTATAAATAACTGTTAATGTCATGTTGATTAGAGTCCTAATTATGGAAACAAAGATTTCACCTGAAAGAAATGCTAAAGATTGCCAGTTTACATGCTTTATTTGATATATAAAGAGTAGCAATTTACAAAGTTATGTGATTTGTTCAATGCAACATACTGGTAGTTGCTGTAACCAAAATGAATTATAAATTAATAGTAGTAGTAGCAGTAGTAATATAGTTGTTCCTTACTTCTTAATTCACTCTGTTGTGCAAAATATGTTATCATATAAAAAAGGACTGAATATACCAAAAAATTTGTGTGTTTCAAACCCTCAAATTCACATATTTTCTTGGTATTTAATATGAGAACTTGGAAATGTAATTACAATTGGTAGAGATCTGGAGGGTGAGATCTCCACAGCTGAAACGTTGGGTAAGAAAGGAAGATAAACAATTTATTCCACTTGTGCTGTCATACCATAGGAAGGCCTCTAACAATAGTAGGGTGCTGGAAGAAGACCCTGGCCAGATCTTTGAGACATTTTTTTCCTTTGTACCTCCCACAGCATAAAGCATAAAGGTGAGATAATCACCTTTTAGAATATGATATCACATATTCAAGATCATAGGGTAGAACAAATTGGTTTTGAGGGGATTTTAAAAAAATAGAATACAAAGTTGGGTAGGAAAAGAAGGGATCCTAATTTGGAAATAGGAGAAGAGAAGAAATATTATCAATACACTGTTCAAAACTCTCAAAGAATTACTAAAACATATACATTAAAAGGACAATGGTTGCTTCCAGTTTGCATCTGCCCTGGAAGCAGGCCATGTACTACAGTCCTCCACAACCCAATCATACTCAGAGACTGCATACTGCCCCTCCCTTCAGGAGCTCCGACACACCCAGGCCCTCAGGTGAGTCCACTACTACCGCCCCAATATCTGCTCTAACTGGGACCTGCACAGGGCCCAAGAGACACAGGAACCCCCACTTAGCCAGGGAGACAATCCTTCCAGTTACCTTCTTTGCCCAGGAACAGAAACTGTGCTATAGCCCTTCTCACCTCAATCACACCTAAAAACAGCTTGATCTCCAGGAATCTAGATACCCACATGCTCACAGGCTCCCAAGAGGGACAGTTTCCAGTCAGAGACAGCAAGGCCAGCTAAAAAGAGATAACCAGATGATGAAAGACTAGCGCAAGAACACAGGCAACAGAAAACAATTCTACTTGGCATTATACAAATCCAGTTCTCTCACCACAGAAAGCTCTGGATACGTCAACCCACCTGAAAAGCAAGATCTTGTCTAAAATCCCATCTCATGATGATGATAGAGCACTTTAAGGACATAGATAACTGCATTAAAGAAATATAGAAAAAAATAACCAAACAAGTGAAAGAATTGAACAAAATCATCCAGGATACAAAAATGGATATAGAAACAATAAAGAAACAACAAAGAAAGACAATTAAGGAGATGGAAAAACCTAGGGAAAAGATCAGGAGTTATAGCACAATACAAGAAATAGAAGAGAGAATCTCAGGTGTGAAAGATACCATAGAAAATATTGACACAACAGTCAAAGAAAATGAAAAATGCAAAAAGCCCCTAACCCAAAACATCCAGGAAATCCAGGACACAATGAAAAGACCAAACCTAAGACTACATATAGAAGAGAGCAAAGATTCCCAACTTGAAGGGCCAGTAAATATCTTCAACAAAATTATAGAAGAGAACTTCCCAAACCTAAAGAAATAGATGCCCATGAACATACAAGAAGCCTACAGAACTCCAAATAAATTGAACCAGAAAAGAAATTCCTCTTATCACATGATCAAAACAGAAAATGCACAGAATAAAGAATGAATATTTAAAGCACTAAGGGGAAAAGTCAGGTAACATATAAAGGCAGGCCTATCAGTTACACCAGACTTCTCAACAGAGACTCTAAAGCCAGAAGATCTTGGGCAGATGTCATACAGACTGTAAGAAAACAAAAATACTAGCCCAAGCCACTATACCCAGCAAAACTATCAATTACCACAGATGTTGAAACCAAGATATTCCTTTACAAAACCAAATTTAAAACAATATCTTTCCACAAATTCAGGCCTACAAAGGATAAAAGAAGCAGAACTCCAACAAAAGGAGGGAAATTTCATTCAAGAAAAAGCAAAAAATTAATCTTCTCACAACAATCTCAAAAGACATGAGCCACACAAATATAATTCTACCTCTAACAACAGGAAGCAGCAATCATTGGACCTTAATATCTCTTAACATTAATGGACTCAATTCCTAAATAAAAAGACATAGACTAACAGACTGGATACATAAACAAGACCCAATATTTTGCTCCAGTCAGGAAACAAACCTCAGAATAAAATGCTGGGAAAAAATTCCAAGCAAATGGTCCTAAGAAACAAGTTGAAGTAGCCATTATAATGCCAAATAAAATTGACTTTCAACCAAAAGTTACCAAAGATAATGATGAAGAATATTCCATATTCATCAAAGGAAAAATCTACAAAGATGAACTCTCAATTCTGAGCATCTATGCTCCAAATGCAAAGGTAGCCACATTTATAAAACAAACATTACTAAAGCTCAAAGCACACATTGAAACTCACAATAATGGTGGGAGATTTCAACACCCCTCTCTTACCAATGGACAGATCATGGAAATAGAAACTAAACAGAGACACAGTGAAACTAAGGGAAGTTATGAACCAAATGGATTTAACAGATCTTTACAGAATATTTCACCCTAAAACAAAAGAATATACTTACTTCATGGTATCTTTTCCAAAATTGACCACATAATCAAACACAAAACAGGCATCAACCAAAATGAAATGATTGAAATAATCCCCAGCATCCTATCAGATCAACACTGACTAAGGCTGATCTTGAATAACAATAAAAAACAGCAGAAAGCCCACATATACATGGAAGATGAACAACTCTCTACTCAATTATAGTTTGGTCAAAGATGAAATAAAAAAAGAAACTAAAGATGCTTTAGAATTTAATTAAAATTAAGACACAACATACCCAAACTTATGGAACACAATAAAAGTAGCACTTAAAGGAATTACCATAGCTCTGAGTGCTTCCAAAAAGAAACTAGAGAAAGCATACACTATCATCATAACTGCAGACCTGAAAGTTCTAGAACAAAAGAAGCAACTACACCCAAGAGGAGTAGATGGCAGGAAATAATCAAACTCAGGGTTGAAATCAACTGAGTAGAAACAAAAGGAACAAAGAATCAACCAACCCAGGAGCTGCTTCTTTGAGAAAATCAACAAGACAAATAAACCCTTAGCCAGACTAACCAGGTACCACAGAGACACTATCCAAATTAACAAAATCAGAAATGAAAAGAAATGCATAACAACAGAAACCAAGGAAATTCAAAAAAATCATCAGATTCTGCTACAAAAGCTTATACTCAAAAAAAAAGAAAGAAAGAAAGAAAGAAAGAAAGAAAGAAATAAAGAAAGAAAAGGAAGGACATGCGGAGCTTTCAGCAGGGGCAGCCATCTTGCCCCAGACCCCCCCGCGCGCAAACAGCGGGCACACTGGACGCAGTGAGCGGCTGGAACCAGGTGCGTGGCCAGAGTTATAGCTTAGCCTAGCTCTGCAGCAGATCCGGGCACAGAAAGATCAGCTGTGGGTGCAGACTAGCAGCCGGGACCAGCTCTCTGAGCGGACTAGCAGCGAGGGGCCACTGGGCCTCCTCGGGGCACAGGTCAGCACTCTAGCAGCTGGAGTCAGGGGCCTGGACTCAGAGCGAGCATAGTCCAGCACAGTCAACGCAGCCAGAAGGGAGCAGCAGAGCCGGGTAAGAGCAGCTCAGCCAAGGACATGCGGTGCTTTCAGCAGGGGCAGCCATCTTGCCCCAGACCCCCGCGCGCAAACAACGGGCACACTGGACGCAGTGAGCGGCTGGAATCAGGTGCATGGCCAGAGTTATAGCTTAGCTTAGCTCTGCAGGAGATCCGGGCACAGAAAGATCAGCTGCGGGTGCAGACTACCGGCCAGGACCAGCTCTCTGAGCAGACTAGCAGCGAGGGGCCACCGGGCCGCCTCGGGGCACAGCTCGGCACTCTAGCAGCTGGAGTCAGGGACCTGGACTCAGAGCAAGCATAGTCCAGCACAGACAAGCTGCCAGAAGGGATCTGTCTCCTGGGGACAGGTGTGCTGTGCTTTCAGCAGGGCGCCATCTACAATAAGACCAACTAGCGCCAGAGATAAAGAGATGGCAAAAGGCAAAGTAGGAACGTTATTAACAGAAATCAAGGCAATATGGCACCATCTGAACCCAATTCGCCAACCACAGCAAGTCCAGGATACCCCAGCACACCAGAAAAACAAGAGTTAGATATAAAAGCACAGGTCATGATGCTCCTAGAGGAACACAAAAAAGACATAAACAAATCTCTTAAAGAAATGCAGGGGAACATCAATAGAGTAGAAGCTCTTACAATCCAAACACAAAAAACACTTAAAGAACTCCAGGAGAATATGGGCCATCAGACAGAAACCAATAAAGAGGAAGTGAGAAAATCAGTTAAAGAAATGCAGGAGAACTTGAAGCAACAGGCAGAAGTCATGAAAGAGGGAGCACAAAAATATATTAAAGAATTACATGAAAACACAAACAAACAAATGATGGAACTGAGCAAAACCATCCAAGATCTGAACACAGAGGTAGAAACAACTAAGAAATCACAAAAGGAGGCAACCTTGGAGATAGAAAACCTTGGGAAGAAAACAGGGGTTGTAGATGCAAACATAAACAACAGAATACAAGAGATAGAAATAAGAATCTCCGATGCTGAAGATAACATAGTAACCATTGACTCCACAGTCAAAGAAAATGCAAAATCCAAAAGGCTTGTAACCCAAAACATCCAGGAAATCCAGGACACAATGAGAAGACCAAACCTAAGGATTATAGGGATAGATGAGAGTGAAGATCTACAACTTAAAGGGCCAGAAAATATCTTTAACAAAATTATGGAAGAAAACTTTCCTAACTTAAAGAGAGAGATGCCCATGAATGTACAAGAAGCCTACAGAACTCCAAACAGACTGGACCAGAACATAAACACCTCCCGTCACATAATAATCAAAACCCCAAATGTACTAAACAAAGAAAGAATATTAAAGGCAGTAAGAGAAAAGGGCCAAGTAACGTATAAAGGAAGACCTATCAGAATCACACCAGACTTCTCTCCAGAAACCATGAAAGCTAGAAGATCCTGGGCAGACCTCATGCAGACCCTAAGAGAAAACAAATGTCAGCCAAGACTACTATACCCAGCAAAACTCTCAATCAACATAGATGGAGAAATCAAAATATTCCATGACAGGACCAAATTTACACAATATCTTTCCACTAACCCAGCTCTACAAAGGATAATAGGAGGAAAACTCCAACACAAGGAAGGAAATGGCACCCAAGAAAAAGCAAGACAGTAAACTTCTTCCATCAAACTCAAAGGAAGATAACTACTCAAAAACAAAAATAACATCAAAAATGTCAGGAAGTAATAATCTCTATTCCTTAATATCTCTTAACATCAATGGACTCAACTCCCCAATAAAAAGACATAGACTAACAGACTGGATACGGAAACAGGACCCTACATTTTGCTGCTTACAGGAAACACACCTCAGAGTCAAAGACAAACACTACCTTAGAGTAAAAGGATGGAAGACAATTTTGCAAGCAAATGGTCACAGGAAGCAAGCTGGAATAGCCATTTTAATATCAGATAAAATTGACTTTCAACCCAAAGTCATCAAAAGAGACACAGAAGGTCACTTCCTGCTAGTCAAAGGAAGAATCCACCAAGAGGAACTCACAATTCTAAACATCTACTCTCCAAATGTAAGGGCACCCTCATTTGTAAAAGAAACCTTACTAAAGCTCAAAGCACACATTGCACCTAACACAATGATTGTGGGGGACCTCAATACTCCTCTATCTACAGTGGACCGACCAGGAAAACAGAAACTAAACAGAGACACGGAGAAACTCATCGAAACTTTGGTGCAATTGGATTTAACAGATATATATAGAACATTTCACCCTAAAGCAAAAGACTATACCTTTTTCTCAGCCCCTCATGGTACCTTCTCCAAAATCGACCATATAATTGGACACAAGACAGATCTCAACAAATATAAAAAGATCGAACTAATCCCATGCCTCTTATCAGATCACCATGGAGTAAGAGTGTTCTTCAATAACAACAAAAACAACAGAAAATCCCCATACGCTTGGAGGCTGAACAATATTCTACTCAATGATACCTTAGTCCAGGAAGAAATAAAGAAAGAAATCAAAGAATTCTTAGAACTTAATGAAAATGAAGGCACAACATACCCAAATCTATGGGACACAATGAAAGCAGTGCTTAGAGGAAAACTCATAGCCCTGAGTGTCTCCAAAAAGAAACAGGAGAGAGCATATACCAGCAACTTAATGGCGCACTTGAAAGCTCTGGAACAAAAAGAAGCAGTTTCACCCAGGAGGAGTAGAAGACAGGAAATCATCAAACTCAGGGCTGAAATCAATCAAGTTGAAACAAAAAGAACCATACAAAGAATCAACAAAACCAGGAGCTGGTTCTTTGAGAAGATCAACAAGATAGATAAACCCCTAGCCAGACTTACTAAAGGGCACAGAGACAGTATTCAAATTAACAAAATTAGAAATGAAAAGGGAGATATAACAACAGAAACTGAGGAAATTAAAAAAATCATCAGATCCTACTACAAAAACCTATACTCAACACAACTGGAGAATCTGGAGGAAATGGACAATTTCCTCGACAGCTACCAAATACCAAAATTAAACCAGGATCAAATAGATCATCTAAACAGACCCATAACCCCCAAAGAAATAGAAGGGGTCATAGACAGTCTTCCAACCAAAAAGAGCACAGGACCAGACGGTTTTAGTGCAGAATTCTATCAGACCTTCAAAGAAGTCCTGATACCGATACTCTTCAAATTATTCCACAAAATAGAAACTGAAGGAACACTACCCAACTCATTCTATGAAGCCACAATTACCCTGATACCAAAACCTCACAAAGATCCAACTAAGAAAGAGAACTACAGGCCAATTTCTCTTATGAATATCGATGCAAAAATACTAAACAAAATACTTGCCAACCGCATCCAAGAACACATCAAAACGATCATTCACCATGATCAAGTTGGCTTCATCCCAGGGATGCAGGGATGGTTCAATATACGGAAATCCATCAACGTAATCCACTACATAAACAAACTCAAAGAAAAAAACCACATGGTCATCTCATTAGATGCTGAAAAGCATTTGACAAAATTCAGCATCCTTTCATGCTAAAGGTCCTAGAAAGAACAGGAATTCAAGGCCCATATCTAAACATAGTAAAAGCAATATACAGCAGACCAGTAGCCAACATTAAGGTAAACGGAGAAAAACTCGAAGCAATCCCTCTAAAATCAGGGACTAGACAAGGCTGTCCCCTCTCGCCATATCTCTTCAATATAGTACTTGAGGTACTAGCTAGAGCAATTCGACAACAGAGGGAAGTCAAAGGGATACAAATCGGAAAGGAAGAAGTCAAACTATCACTATTTGCAGATGATATGATAGTTTACTTAAGTGACCCAAAAACCTCCACCAGAGAACTCCTGCAACTGATAAACAACTTCAGCAAAGTGGCTGGCTATAAAATCAACTCAAGTAAATCAGTAGCCTTCCTATACGCGAAGGATAAGCAGGCCGAGAAAGAAATTAGGGAAATGACACCCTTCACAATAGCCACAAATGATATAAAGTATCTTGGAGTGACGCTAACCAAACATGTGAAAGATTTATACGACAAAAACTTCAGGTCTCTGAAGAGGGAAATTGAAGAAGACATCAGAAAATGGGAAAATCTTCCATGCTCGTGGGTTGGCAGGACTAATATAGTCAAAATGGCAATCTTGCCCAAAGCAATATACAGATTCAATGCAATCCCCATCAAAATCCCAACTCAGTTCTTCATAGAGCTAGAAAGAGCAATTCTCAAATTCATCTGGAGCAACAAAAAACCCAGGATAGCTAAAACTATCATCAACAGCAAAAGAACTTCTGGGGGAATCAATATCCCGGACCTCAAGCAATATTACAGAGCAGTGGTATTAAAAACTGCATGGTATTGGTTCAGTGACAGGGAAGCGGATCAATGGAATAGGATCGAAGACCCAGAATTGAACCCACACATCTATGGCCAATTGATCTTCGACAAAGGAGCTGAAAACATCCAGTGGAAAAAAGATAGCCTTTTCAACAGATGGTGCTGGCTCAACTGGAGGTCAACATGCAGAAGAATGAGAATTGATCCATTCTTATCTCCTTGCACTAAGCTCAACTCCAAGTGGATCAAAGACCTCCACATAAAACCAGACACACTAAAACTAATAGAAAAGAAACTGGGGAAAACCCTTGAGGACATTGGCTCAGGGGAAAAATTCCTGAACAGAACACCAATTGCTTATGCTCTAAGAGCAAGAATAGACAAATGGGACCTCATAAAACTACAAAGTTTCTGTAAGGCAAAAGACACTGTCAAAAGGATAAATCGGCAACCAACAAATTGGGAAAAAATCTTCACCAACCCCACATCCGACAGAGGGCTAATCTCCAATGTATACAAAGAACTCAAGAGGTTAGACCCCAGAAAACCAAATAACCCTATCCAAAAATGGGGTACAGAGCTAAACAGAGTCTTTTCACCTGAAGAAATTCGGATGGCTGAGAAACACCTTAAAAAATGTTCAACATCACTAGTCATTAGGGAAATGCAAATTAAAACAACCCTGAGATTTCACCTCACACCAGTCAGAATGGCTAAGATTAAAAACTCAGAAGACATCAGGTGTTGGCGAGGATGTGGAGAAAGAGGAACACTCCTCCACTGCTGGTGGGAATGCAAGCTGGTACAACCACTCTGGAAATCAGTATGGCGGTTCCTCAGAAAACTGGGCGTGATACTTCCGGAGGACCCAGCCATACCACTCCTGGGAATATACCCAGAAGATTCACCAGCATGCAATAAGGATACATGCTCCACTATGTTCATAGCAGCTTTATATATAATAGCCAGAAGCTGGAAAGAACCCAGATGTCCCTCAACAGAAGAATGGATACAAAAAAATGTGGTATATATACACAATGGAGTACTATACAGCCATTAGAAACAATGAATTCATGAAATTCTTAGAGAAATGGATGGAGCTGGAGAATGTCATACTAAGTGAGGTGACCCAGTCTCAAAAGAATACCCATGGTATACAGTCACTGATAAGTGGATATTAGCCTAGAAGCTTAGAACACCAAAGACACAAATCACATATCAAGTGATGTCTCACAAGAAGAAAGGAGTGGACACTGGTGCTAGAATGGACCAAAACATCATTGTGGGAGAGTACAAGAACAGTAAAGTGGGAGGGGGTGGATGCGGGAGCAGGGGGAGGGAAAAGGACATGTGGGACCTTTGGGGGTGGGGAACCAGAAAAAGGGAAATGAATTGTAAATATAGAATATATACAATAAAAAAAAAATCAAAAAAAAAAAGAAAAAGAAAGAAAAGAAAGAAAGAAAAGAAAAAAGCTGGAAAATCTGGATGAAATGGGCAATTTTCTAACAGAAATCAGGTATTGAAGTTAAATCTAGTTCTGATAAACCATCTAAACTGTCCCATAACCCCTAAAGAAATAGAAGCATTCATTAAAAGTCTCCTAAGCAAAAAAAAAAAAAAAAAAAAAAAAAAAGCAGCCCAGGACCAGATGGTTTTAATGCGGAATTTTATCAGACTTTCAAAGAAGACTTAATACCAATACTTTTCAAACTATTTATAGAAACAAAAGGAACACTAGCTAATTCTTTCTATGTTGACACATTACTCTGATACCTAAACCACACAAAAACCCAAAAAGAAAGATAAATTCAGACCAACTTCCTTTATGAATATCAATGTAAAAATCCTCAATAAAATTCTCAAAAAGTAAATCTAATTGTACATCCAAAGGATCATTCACTTTGATCAAGTAAGCTTCATCCCAGGGATGCAGGGATGGTTCAATATATGGAAATCCATCAAAATATTAGACTATATAAACAAACTCAAAGAAAAAACACCACATGGTCTTCTTAGATGCTGAAAAAGCACCTGACAAAATACAACACCCCTTCACATTAAACGTCTTGGAAACATCAGGAATTCAAGGCCCATACCTAAACATAGTAAAAGCAGTATACAGAAAACCAATAGCCAACATCTAACTAAATGGAGAGAAACTTGAAGCAATCCCACTAAAATCAGGGACTAGACAAGGCTGCCCACTCTTGCCCTGTGTATTCAATATAGTACTCAAAGTTCTGGTCATCACAATTAGACAACAAAAGGAGTTGAAAGGGATACAAATTGGGAAGGAGGAAGTCAGGATATCACTATTTGCAGAGGATATGATAGTATACATTAAGGACCACAAAAATTCTACCAGAGAGCTCCAACTTCAACAGATTGGCTAAATATAAAGTAAACTCTAACAAATCAGTTGCCTTCCTCTATTCAAAGGATAAATAAATTAGAGGCACAACACCCTTCACAATAGTAACAAATAATATAAAATATCTTGGTGTGACTCTAACCACTGTGGAAATCATTCTGCCAGTTCTTCAGAAAACTGGACATAGTACTTACCTAAGGACCAGCAATACTATTCCTGGGCATATACCCAAATTATGCTCCAACATATTATAAAGACACAGGCTTCACTATGTTCATAGCAGCCTTATTTATAATAGAGAGAAGCTGGAAACAACATAGATGTCCTCAAAAGAGGAATGGATACAGAAAATCATTTATACAATGGATTACTACTCAGCTATTAAAAGCAAAGACTATTAAATCTGCAGGCAAATAGATGGAACTAAAGCATATCTTGAGTGAGGTAACCCAGTCACAAAATAACACACATGGTACATACTCACAGATAAGTGGGTGTTAGTCTAAAAACTCAGAATATCCAAAATACAACTCATAGATCATATGAAGCTCCAGAAGGAAGACCAGAAGAAAGAAGACCAAAGTGAGGATGTTTGAATCCTAAGTAGAAGGGGGAAGAAAATAATCATGGGAAGTATATGGATGGACCTAGGAGAGAGAGAAGAATGGAAGGGAAAATGTCAGGCAGGATTATCTGTTGGAGAAGACAGGGGAGCAGCACAGAGGGTCAGGAAATTGAACAAAGGTGTATAGCATTAGGAAATGGGGAACTGATAGTAGCCACTAGAAAGTCTCAGAATTCAGGGAAGCAAGAGGTTCCCAGGACCTAAAGGGAATGACACTAGCTGAAATACCCATCAAATGGGATATAGAACCAGTAGAGACCATATCCAGTGGTAGCATGGCCCTGGTTTAAGCTATGGGACCACCCACTCATGCCAAAATTTTTAACCCAGAATTGTTCTTGTGTAAAGGAAATGAAGGTACAAAGAGTGGAGCCAAGACTGAAGAAAAGGCCATCCAGAGCCTGCCCCACCTGGTGATCTATCACATATGCAGACAACAAACCCAGACACTGTTGCTGATGCCAGTAAGTACTTGTTGACAGGAGCCTGGTATAGCTGTCCCTTGAGAGGCTTTGCTAGCACCTGACCAATACAGATGTGGATGCCCACAACCATTGGACTGAGTGTGGAGACCACAATGGTTGAGTTAGGGGGATGACCGAAAGAGCTTAAGGGGATTGCAATCCCATACATAAAACAACAATATCAACTAACTGAATTCCCAGAGCTCCCACATGGAGGGACCCGTGGTTCCAGCTGCAAATGTAGAAGAGGACTGCTTTATCTGGCATCATGGGAGGGAAGGCCCTTGGTCCTGTGGCAGCCCAAGGCCCCAGCATAGGAGGATGCTAGGGCAGTAAGATGGGTTGGGTGGGTGGGTGGGGAGCATCCTCCTAGAGGCATGGGGAAAGGAGATGGGATATGGTTTTTGTGGGGGGAAACCATGAAGGAGGACAACATTTGAAATGTAAATAAATAAAATAACCTATAAGAAATAGAGGAAAAGATAATGATTATTTTGTTCCGTAGAAATCTTTTTACTCTTTCATATGTCTATAATTTACCCTCTGCTCTATTGAATGTAGGAACAAACAGGGACTGGTGGAATCCTTGTTTTGTACATGACATACTAGCAATAATTATAGGCAGAAAAAACAATTCAAAAGTTAGTATATAATATATAAAACATGTTTAAACCACAGTTCAACCATCTAATCTATTATTATTCTAATATTTCTTCTATTTGTTACACTGATATTTTGAGAATTTTATGCATGAATACAAAACTAACAATATTTTACCCTTATAACACCCACCATCTGTTCTTTATCCAATTTCCTCTCAAACTCATAGGTTAAGTAGGCTGACTACTTGGGAGTGAATGACCTATATGGGGCATCATCCTTGGAAATACTGGTGTTTCCTCTCAGCCTTTCTGACCATGCTAGCTAATCTTCTAGTCTCTCTGTCTCTGTCTCTGTCTCTGTCTCTGTCTCTGTCTCTGTCTCTGTCTCTGTCTCTCTCTCTCCCTCCCTCCCTCCCTCTCTCTCTCCCTCCCTCCCTCCCTCCCTCCCTCCCTCCCTCCCTCCCTCCCTCTCTCTCTCTCTCTCTCTCTCTCTCTCTCTCTCTCTCTCTCTCTGTATATTTGTGTAGTAAATGAAGAATTAGAAATGGCTAGTGTGACTGAAACAAACAAATATGGATTTGAAGACCACTTTTTAGTTTACGTTTTCTCAAGGTGAGTAGCATTTTGCACATTTTAATTATTTGTCAATAGTTAATATCTGGGAGTTTTCATTTTATAGTTTTGTCTTAAAAACTGAGAGGAAAACATGGGATTTCCTTTTAGCATGACAATATAAGTTAGTTAGAATAGGCTGTATTCTCCAATAAACAACTGGAATTTTAGTGGCTTAGTACATTTTTCCTTTTCTGAAGCTGTGTGTTAACTAACCAAGGTTCCTGTTCTAGAATGTTTCTGAATGACTCTATTCCAAATATGTCAAACGCACTAGTTTCTGTCTTGATTTAGGTTCTTGAATCATCGCTATTTAGTAAAGGGGAGGTGAGAACAGCTAGCTTTACATAGCTGTGTCACTGTCTAGCCCAAATACAGTGTCTGCCAGTCTATGATCCAGAAACCAGTTTCATGTCCCACTTAATGGTCTGATAACAAATAGCCAATTCCCGCCACATGACAGCTGTCTGGACTGTGGAGAATATTCCTCCAACTATGTGCAAATCAGCTTTTCAGCACTCTGCCCTCCGTTTCTGAATTGAATAGAGTCACCTGTCTAGCAATTGGAGACAGGATGGTTGAGTAGGTTAAAAACAGGAAGTACTTTACTCTAAAAAGTGATAAGCTTTCTTTATATCAATGGGAAGTATTTAGGTTTCTTTTGAAACACCTTTAACACTGCGCTACTTTTATTTACATTTTTTTCAGGAGAACAGAACTCATTTAGATCAATGGGCCACACAAAAATATATGAAGATAAATAGTGGCCTGATCTCTCATTCACCTAATATCTGGATATTTTATAACTTTCCACATTGCTTGTCTGTACTTCTAGAGTTAAATTTATATGACAGTTTTCTGGAGCCAATATTTTTCTCTAAGTAAGAGAACTCTGATTTATGGACTATGATTTTGGACAACAGAAGAAAATTTGTTATGCAACCTAGTTGTTTGACATTTCCCCTAAATCCTGTCTAATTGTTGATTTCTCAGACCAATTAAACAGCAAGGAAAAAAATCAGAAAAATGTTAGCATTTTTTGTAAGAAAGAAACTTGCATACAGCATAATTCTTTAGAAGTTGCATGCTCTCAAGGTTGGCCACATATCAGAAATTGCTATTGTTATTTTCTTTTGTGTACTTGGTAAAGGGAATTAAATTAGTGTCCCAGTTAGAGTTGCTATTGCTTTGATAAAACACCATGATCAAAGCAACTTGGAGGGGAAGTGATTTATTTGACTTACCATTCAATATAATTGTTCATCATCAAAGGATATCAGGAAAGGAACTAGAGTAGGGCAGGAACCTGGAGTCAGGAGCTGATACAAAGGCCACAGAGGGATGCTACTTACTGTTTTGCTCCTGGTAGCTTGATAAGCTTGCTTTCTTATAGAACACAGGATAACCAACTCAGAGATGGTGCTACCCAGAAAGGGCTGGGCTTTTCCTCCATCAATCACTAATTAAGAAATGTCCTACAGATTTGTGTAGAGGCCAATTGTATTGAAGCATTTTCTTAATTGAGGTTCCCTCTTTTCAGAGGATGTTAGCTTGTACCAAGTAGACAAAAAAACCTATCCAGTACAATAAAAATATTCTAGTACTACTAGATTAAATTTTAGTGGTGGCATAAATTGTGGGGCTCATTCAATTTAATTTAGTTTCATGAGATATCACTGAAACTAAGGCAACCTATTCTGTCCATCTATTCAGCCATCCACATTTCAAAACATCTTAGGTTGTTTTAGAGCATTATTTCTTTACCTATTTCCATATCATCATTAAATTTTCCCTCAAACACTTTTAGTAGGTGATTCAAATGACATGATAAAAAGAACAACTTAGCAAAGAATGAAGAAGATTAAGGTGAGTTGCAGAGAAGTACAGGTCTAGAAATGTATTATGGAGTTAAATTAAAAGTAAACATATATATTTACCCAAATATCACTGATATAGATGATGATTAACAGGCTAAGCTTACAAAGGCCCCAAATGCAGGTTTAAAAATTTAATACCATCTCTTCTTGTGGTATCATTTGTCCAGCATCTAATTATCATATCAGTATAAATTTACACACAGTTGTAATTTTTAGTAGAGAAATTAGAAGTTGGTCCACTTTCAATTTTGAATCAGAAATAACTTTCTGTTGTGTGAATTTGGTGTTTTTCTATGATACAAAACACCTTACATGGATTTGATATTTCTGATTATAAGTCTGGGTTTTGTGTTCTGTTGGCTTCCTGAGTTCTGTTCCACCTCGTTTCAGCTCTATTATAGAGGATGTTCACCTCAGCCGGATATTCCAATTCAGTCTGCTTTAGGGTTTCATCACTGTGAAGAGATACCATGGCTAATGCAGCTCTTATGAAGGACAACTTTTAAATGTGGCTGACTTATAGTTCAGAGGTTTAGTCCACTATCATGGAAGAAGGCATGGTAACATGCAGGCAGACATGAGAGAGGTAGCTGAGAGTTCTATATCTGGATCTGAAGGAACAAAAAGAGAATTAAAAACAGCATTAAACCCCACAAGTGCACTTGCAGTGTCACACATCCTCCAACAGCACCACACCTACTCCAACAAGGTCCATCTCCCAATAGTGGCACTCCCTATGAGCCTAGATAGTAGTTTACATTCAAACTACCACAAAGACCTGTTTGGTCTTTGTTCTGCCAGTTATGACTCCTCCAACTTTACAGAGATATGTACCAGAGAATTAATTAATCTGCTTTGGCTCCTGGTGGGTCGCCTATGCACTGCACTCACCCAAGAGCTCTCTGCATTTGCAGGTCATACACAGAAAGAGAGAGGGGGTAGGGGGAGGGGAAGGGGAGGGAGAGGGAGAGGGAGAGGGGGAGGGAGAGGGAGGGAGAGGGAGAGGGAGAGGGAGAGGGAGAGGGAGAGGGAGAGGGAGAGGGAGAGGGAGAGGGAGAGGGAGAGGGAGAGGGAGTGCTCAATGGTTGGGCACTTCTAAACCTCGCTGTGGCTAGCACACATTCCCCTCTTGTATTCTTTGCTTAACATCTTCTAAATCTATATTTTATTTTTGCTGTCCTATTACCTTCTGGGCAGCCAACCAAACTCATAGGACCTCTTTCCATTTTCACCTACATTGCTGGATGATTTTTCTCCTGCACCTCTTAAATCTGATCGTTTGCCCCCTGAGTCATGGTGATTCTTCTCCTCTTCTTCTTTCCCTCAGTCCCTTGCTGCCACAATCTTAAAGTCCTACCTCTGTCTTCCTGCCCAGCCATTGGCTGTATGGCAATTCTTTATTACCATTCAAAGCCAAATTGGGACAGGGACCCTCAGGTGTGGAAGCACAGCTTTTGGGAACCAAATTAAGACAAAGCATTATAACTAATTCCCATCAGTGATGAGCTTCCCTTTCACATAAACATAGTTGTGTGCACCTAGCATACATCTCCAGACTCCATTAAGCAACGTAAACATTCATAATACAATTAATACTGTATAGCTAGCTGCCTTGCCTCTGACTCTGTAATTTGTAATTTGTAATTTACTTTTAACATCACCCACTGGAAGAAAATGTATTGCTAGTTACTGTTACATTTCTGCAGTTTACTAAAACAGTTTTAGGCAGTGTGGTGATTTAAATATAAATAGCCTCCATAGACTCATGTATTTGAAAGTTTGTTCCATAAGAGGTGGCACTATTATGAGGTATGACCTTATTGGGGTATATATGGCCTTATTGGAGTAAGTGTCTCATTGTGAGGGTGGGCTTTGAAGTCTAGGTTCAAGCTATGCCCAGCAGTCTCCTGCTGCCAGTGGATCAAGATGTAGATGTCTCCTCCAGAACCATGTCTACTTACTTACTGCCATACTCTTGGCACGATGTTAATGAGCTAAAATTCTAAAACTGTAATCAAGTTCCAATTAAATGTTTTCCTTTATAAGAGTTGCTGTGGTGTTTTCCTTTATAAGAGTTGCTGTGGTCTTGATGTCGCTTCACAGAAATAAAGTTCTCAGCTTACCCTTACTAACTGTATGTTTGATTGAGTTCTTCCATGCACTTACTAAAAGGTCTCTTTACCACCAATGCAATAGATTAATAATTGACTATATGTAATGCTGGACTGTATACTAGGCAGGGCGAGATAGTAATATAATAAAAGTTCTACTATTGGCCAAATGACCCCTGGTGCCTTTAATTTGCAATGAGTTTCCAGATTTTAGTTGTTAAAATTTACTTGTATGTGTGGTTAAACTTAAATAAAATTAGTTTGAAAAATAACAAACACATTTTAGCAGGAATGTTAAATGAAGTTGTGAAATTTCCAAGATTGGATATTTGACATTTAAAAATGTCAAATAATTCCAGATAAACTTTTCACAAATAAACATAGGACATGTTCAAAGTTAAGAAAGTTTTTAACAGGAATTTAGTTTTGTTATTTAGCATGTCATGAAATCTCTCTTCCAACTCCAAATTCAGTTAAACTTGTAAATTCATTGTCATCTTAAAATCTGTGTCTGATAATTGAAAATCTAGAAAGATTTTTCTGTCCTAACCATTTTCTTACTTGACTCTTTTCTTAAACAGTTTATTTTCTTCATATTTCAACACTTTACAACTCACAAAGATAGTATCATGTCATTAAAACCAGACAAGGAAATGTACCACATAATATAAATGTAGGCTAACATCTGTTATCAATATTAATAAAAATGACTTCAACATGATATTTCCAAACTAACTTTATCTATAAAATCATATATTACAACTACCTTGAATGTCTACCAATAATGCAAAAGTGGATCAAAATATCCCAATAAGTTAATGTAAAATTATTTAAAATATCACAATAACTTCAGGACATGCAGGAAGACTATTTGACTAACATTCATTTGTAATAAAAAAAGATTCAGTTCTTTAGCAATTAAAGGAAACTTCCTCAATTAGATAGAAGATACCAGCAAAATGCCTACATCAGATGACAACTGCAAAGACTGAATGATCTCATTCTTAAGATCAAAGACAAAACAGATTTCTGTTCTCAAAGTTTCTATTATTCAATGTTCTACTTTGGATTATCTTTAATCTTTACAATATTTATTCTTTGTCATATATATATATATATGTATATGTATATATGTGTGTGTGTGTATGTGTGTGTGTTTGTGTGTCTGTGTCTGTGTGTCTGTGTCTGCATCTGTGTGTGTTCTGCCAACATAGTATATACACTATATGTGTGTCTGGTACCCACAGAGTCTAGAAAAGAGGATAAGGAATAAGTTCCAGAGCAATTTCTGGAAATGGAATTATGGAAGACTATGAGTCACCCACCACGTTGGTGTTGGGAACTAAACCTTGGTCATCTTTAAGAGCAGCAAATGGTTGTTAACCACTGAGCCATCTCTCCAGCCCATATACCAGGGATTCTACACAAGAGTAATTAGGTGGTGGAAATTAATTTTTTAAAAAGTCTAATTGGAAAGGAAACATTAAAATTGTCTTTAGTCATGGATTGCATAAATATGTTAATACAAGTTTACAGGATATTAGATAAATACTAGAATGGGTAGAGATAATCTGAGGATGATAGGAGTGTTTTGAAATGTCTTTTGGATATGGAATTGTTGTTGTACATATAAACTCATAGCAGTAGTGATTACCTGTAATATTCACATAAGATCAAGTAAGAATTTCCAGCATGAATGAGGAAGAGATCCAATATTCTACCCTTTGCCCAGGAGCATAGTAGTTGTTGAGGAGTTGATGCCTGCTGGATGTTGAGAAAGTTTTCTTCAGAGGCATAGATCCAGGACATTGCTCATGCCACAGTGAATGGTTATTGCACCTGTGTACATATAAATATGGGCAACATTAATTATAATCAGGGTCAGGAGGTGGTAGAAAATTGGAAGAGTGATGTGTTTTGGGACTACTCATAGGCAATTGGAGGTGTGAATGAGGTAATGGATATAATCAAGACAAATTCATGATCTAGATTGATTATAGGTTCAATTCTCTGGAGGACATCAGAGTTCATCAGAGTATCCCACTGTAGCAATGGTTAGAAAGCCAGTCGCTACTTGCTCCTCCTGAATGAGCAGCTCTGGTTCTCTGCTGCAAAATATTTTCTTTGCTTTGTTCCTTACACCAGACTTCCTGTTCTTCTGAGGAATTTGTCATTGTTGTTGTTGTTGTTGTTGCTGCTGTTGTTGTTGATGATGATGATGGTGGTGATGATGATGATGTTATTGTTGTTGCTTCCAGCCTTCATCCTCTTAAAAAAAACTCTCCCTTTTTCTCTTTTATTGAAAACATATTCTTTTCTTATACAATATATCCTGTCTAAAGTTTCCCCTCTTCTCCTTCCTGTTCCTCCACATCTCCTATCCTCTTCAGATACACACCTTTTTTTGTCCTTCATTAGATAAGAACAGGTTTCTAAGTGACAACAACAAAATGTGACAAAATAAAATATAACAAGATGAAGCAAAATCTATTATATTGAAGTTGGACATATTAACCCAATGGTAAGTAAAAAGTTCCAAGAGCAGGCAAAACAGGGTAAATATCCATTCATTCTTATAGTCAATTTTTATAAAAAAATATTAAGATAATAGCTATAATATATACACATAAGACCTGGTAAAGATGTGTCTAAGTTCTGCACTTGGTGCTTTAGAAACTGAGAGCTGATATACACCCTATTATCAAGGTCCTTGTTCTACTGATGCCCTCCATCCACTCTGACTCTTAACAATCTTTAGGCCTCCTCTTGTTCAGGATTCCCTGAGCTCTGGGGAAGTGATTTGCTAGAGACCTGTCCATAATTTTGGGTGTCCATAATGCTCTGGGTTGTGCATTTCTTACAATGGAATTCTAGAAAGTCTATAATTTCTTTTTTATTCCTTCCTTGACTAAATAATCATTGAGCATAGAGTTGATAAATTTCCCTCTGTGGGCTGCTTTCTGTTGTGTCTGTTGTTGTTTTTGAAGTCCAGCCTTAATCCATGGTGATCTGATAGAATGCAAGGGTATTTACTTTAGTTTAGTTTAGTTTTTTTGTTTGTTTGTTTAACTTTTCTTATACCATTGATGCTATATTTTTTCCCAATCATGTAGTCAGTTTTGGAAACGGTTCTGACAAAAGCCCTCACTATTCCCTGTGAGATCTCTAAACTCCCTCCATGATAATTATAGACTCTTAAACTGTAAACCAACATTGCATGTTTCTTCTTTTAATTGTTCTGGTCATGGTATTATGGCATAGCAACAGAAAAGTAAGACTATTTCGTTGGAATTTAAAGTCTTTAATTATTCCTTTGTCTTACAGAAACTTTGTAATTTTATGAGGTCCCATTTGTCACTTCTTGATCTAAGAGCATAAGGCATTGGTGTTCTGTTCAGAAACTTTCCCCCTGTGCCCATGTCCTCCAGGGTCTTCCCCAGTTTTTTTTCTATTAGTTTCAGTGTGTCTGGTTTTATGTGGGGGTCCTTCATCCACTTGGAGATGATCTTAGTACAAGGAGATAATAGTGGGTCAATTCACATTCTTCTGCATGTTTACCTCCAGTTGAACCAGCACCATTTGTTGAACAGACTATGTTTTTTCCACTGGATGGTTGTAGCTCCTTTATCAAAGATTAAGTGACCATAACTCTATGCGTTCATTTCTGGGTCTTCAATTGTTTTCCATTGATCTACTTGCCTGTTGCTGTACCAATATCATGCAGTTTTTAACACAATTGCTCTGTAGTACTGCTTGAGGTCAGGGATATTGATTCCCCCAGAAATCCTTTTATTGTTGAGAATAGTTTTAGCTATTCTGGGTTTTTTGTACTCCAGATGAATTTAAGAATTGTTCTTTCTAGATATATGAAGAATTGATTTGGGATTTTGATGGGGATTGCAATGAATCTGTAGATTGTTTTTGGCAAGATGGTCATTTCTACTATATTGATCCTGCCAATCCAAGAGCATAAAATATTTTTCCATCTTCTGAGGTCTTCTTCGATTTCTTTCTTCAGGGATTTGAAGTTTCTGTCATATAGATCTTTCACTTGTTTGGTTAGAGTCACACCAAGATACTTTATTTTGTTTGTGGCTTTTGTGAAGGGTGTTATTTCCCTAACTTCTTTCTCAGCCTGCTTGTCCTTTGAGTGCATGAAGGCTACTGATTTCCTTGAGTTGATTTTATAACCAGCCATTTTTCTGAAGTTGTTTATCAGCTGTAGGAGTTCTCTGGTGGAGTGTTTTGGGTTGCTTAAGTATACTATCATATCATCTGCAAATAATGGTAGTTTGGCTTCTTCCTTTCCAATTTGTATCACTTTGACTTCCTTATATTGTCTAATTGCTCTAGCTAGAACTTCAAGTACTATATTAAAATGATATGGAAAGAGAGGGCAGCCTTGTCTAGTCCCTGATTTTAGTGTTTTCAAGTTTCTCTACATTTATTTTGATGTTGGCTACTGGCTTGCTGTATATTGCTTTTATTATGTTTAGGTATGGGCCTTTAATTCCTGTTCCTTTCAGGACTTTTAGCATGAAAGGGTGATGAATTTTGTCAAATGCTTTTTCAGCATCTAATGAGATGACCACGTGTTTTTTTTTTTTTGGTTTTTCTTTTTTAGTTTGTTTATGTAGTGGATTTCATTGATGGATTTCCATATATTGAACCATCCCTGCATCCCTGGGATGAAGCCTACTTGATCATGGTGAATGATCATTTTGATGTGCTCTTGGATTCGGTTGACAAGAATTTTATTTAGTATTTTTACATCGATATTCATAAGGGAAATTGGCCTATAGTTCTCTTTCTTTGTTGGAACTTTGTGTGGTTTTGGTATCAGGGTAATTGTGGCTTTGTAGAACAAATTGGGCAGTGTTCCTTCTGTTTCTATTTTGTGGAATAGTTTGAAGACTATTGGTGTTAGGTCTTCTTTGAAGGTCTGATAGATTTCTGCACTAAAACCATCTGGTCCCGTACTTTTTTTGGTTGGGAGACTTTCTATAACCCCTTCTATTTCTCTAGGGGTTATGGGACTGTTTAGCTGATCTAATTGATCCTAATTTAATTTTAGTATTTGGTATCTGTCTAGGAAATTGTCCATTTCCTCAAGATTCTCCAGTTCTGTTGAGTATAGGCTTTTGTAGTAGGATCTGATGATTTTTGAATTTCCTCAGATTCTGTTGTTATATCTCCCTTTTCATTTCTAATTTTGTTAATTTGGATACTGTCTCTGTACCCATTGGTTAATTAGTCTGGCTAAGGTTTTATCTATCCTGTTGAGTTTCTCAAAGAACCAGCTCCTGGTTTTGTTGATTCTTTGTATTGTTCTTTTTGTTTCTACTTGACTGATTTCAGCCCTTTGTTTGATGATTTCCTGTCTTCTACTCCTCCTGGGTGAATTAGCTTCTTTTTGTTTCAGGGCTTTCAGGTGTGCCATTAAGCTGCTAATGTATGCTCTCTCCTGTTTCTTTTTGGAGGCACTCAGGGCTATGAGTTTTCCTCTTAGCACTGCTTTCATTGTGTCCCATAGATTTGGGTAGGTTGTACCTTGATTTCCATTACATTCTAAAAAGTTTGATTTCTTTCTTTATTTCTTCCTTGACCAAGGAGTCATTGAGTAGAGTATTGTTCAGTTAACCTGTATGTGGGCTTTCTGTGGTTTTTGTTGCTATTGAAGACCACTCTTACTCCATAGTGATCTGATAGGAGGCATGGGATTAGTTCGATCTTCTTGTATTTGTTGACATCTGTCTTGTGACCAATTATATGTTCGATTTTGGAGAAGGTACCATGTGATGCTGAGCAAAAGGTATATTCTTTTGCTTTAGGATGAAATGTCCCATATATATCTGTTAAATCCAATTGGTCAAAAGTTTCAATTAGTTCCACTGTGTCCCTGCTTAGTTTCTGCTTTCCTGATCAGTCCATTGAGGAGTTATTCTGTTAGGTGCAATGTGTGCTTTAAGCTTTAGTAAAGTTTCTTTTATGAATGAGGGTGCCCTTGCATTTGGAGCATATATGTTGAGAATTGAGAGTTCTTCTTGGTGGATTTTTCCTTTGACCAGCAAGAAGTGACCTTCTGTGTCTCTTTTGATGACTTTAGGTTGAAAGTAAATTTTATTTGATATTATAATGGCTACTCCAGCTTGTTTTCTGAGACCATTTGCTTGTGAAATTGTTTTCCAGCCTTTTACTCTAATGTTTGTCTTTGACACTGAGATGTGTTTCCTGTATGCAGCAAAATGTAGGGTCCTGTTATGAATCTACTCTGTTAATCTATGTCTTTTTATTGAGGAATTGAGTCCATTGATGTTAAGAGATATTAAGGAATAGTAATTATTACCTCCTGACATTTTTGAAATTATTTTTTATATTTGAGAAATTATCTTTTTTTAGGTTTGATGAGAGGAGGTTTCTATCTTGCTTTTTCTGGGGTGTAGTTTCCCTCCGTGTGTTGGTGTTTTCTCCCTATTATCCTTTGTAGGGCTGTGTTTGTGGAAAGATATTGTGCAAATTTGGTTTTGTCATGGAATACCTTGGTTTCTCCATCTATGGCGATTGAGAGTTTTGCTGGGTATAGTAGTTTTGGCTGAAATTTGTGTTCTCTTAGAGTCTGCATGCTATCTGCCCAGGATCTTCTAGCTTTCATGGTCTCAGATGAGAAGTCTGGTGTAATTCTGATAGGTCTTCCTTTATATGTTTCTTGGCCTTTTTTCTCTTACTGCCTTTTATATTCTTTGTTTAGGACATTTGGGTTTTTGATTATTATGTGAAGGAAGGTATTTCTGTTCTGGTCTAGTCTGTTTGGAGTTATGTAGGCTTCTTGCATATTCATGGGCATCTCTCTCTTTAGGTTGGGGAAGTTTTTTTCCATAATTTTGTAGAAGATATTTGCTGTCTCTTTAAATTGTAAACCTTCCCTCTCATCTATACCTATAATCCTTAGGTTTAGTCTTCTCATTGTGTTCTGGATTTCCTGGATGTTTTTGGTTACAAGCTTTTTGCATTTAGCATTTTCTTTGACTGTTGAATCAATGGTTCCTATGGTATCTTCAGCATCTGAGATTCTGCCTTCTATCTCCTGTATTCTATTGTTGATATTCGCATCTATGGTCCCTGATTTCTTCCCAAGGTTTTCTATCTCCAAAGTTGTCTCCCTTTGCGATTTCTTAGTTGTTTCTATTTCTGTTTTTAGATCCTAGATGGTTTTGCTCAGATCTTTCACTTGCTTGTTTGTGTTTTCATGTAATTCTTTAAGAGATTTTTGAGTTTCCTCTTTTATAACTTCTACTTGTTGACTCAAGTTCTCTTGTATTTCTTTAAGTGATTTTTGTATTTCCTCCTTATTGGCTTCTATTTTTTGATCCATATTATCCTGAATTTCTTTAAGTGATTTTTGTGTTTGCCTTGTATGGGCTTCTAGCTTTTAATCCATTTTCTCCTGTATTTTTTTTTAAAGAGATTTATCTATATGTTCTGCTATAAGCATCCTGACCAGTGATTTTTAGATCCAAATCTTGTTTTTCTGCTGTGTTGGTATATCCAGGACTTCCTGTTGTTGGCGAACTGGGTTCAAATGCTGCCATATTGCCTTGAATTCTGTTAGTAACATTCCTATGTTTGCCTTTTGCCATCTGGTTATCTCTGGCATTAGTTGGCCTTGTTGTCACTGACTGGTATTTGAACCAGCCATGAGGCTGGTCCCGCCTGTTGGTTCCCTACTGATGACCAGGCAGCAAGATTGTGACCGCCCCTGTGAGTGCTGAGAGGACCTCAGAGTAGGCCATTCCCAACTGGTGGCCTTGGAGATGTCCCGCCAAGCCACCCGGGCACTGGCTACTGGCGAGAGCCTGACAGGTTTCCACCCGAGCGATGGTAGTCACAGATTAAGTCTGCATACCTGGGCCTCTCTATCGGTGACCTAGCAGTAAGATGGATACCACCGCTGCAAATGTTTGGGAGGACCTCAGGGCAGGCAGCTCCCAGCTGCATTGGTACACGGCCCAGTGGCCATGGAGATGTCCCGCCGAGCTGCCGCCCTAGCACTGGCTAGTGGCGAGAGCCTGGCAGGTTTCCACCCAAGTGATGGTAGTCACAGATTAAGTCTGTATACCTAGACCCCTCTACCGGTGGCCGTGGTACATACTCTTGGTATTTTTTATCCACATTAACCTTGCCTAGATTCTCAGTAAAATAAATAGATTGATAAATAGATAGATAGATAGATAGATAGATTAAATAAATAAATAAATAAATAAATAAATAAATAGGCATTTGTTGGCATGTCAGATCCAAGGTTTGTTCCCCAGGAAGAAGGAAGGGAGAGAGAAAAATAAAAGAAGGAAGGACTGGTTTCTTCCTTGTAACAGTCCTATATACATTGGCCCAATGAAAACATTAATTCTTCATTTCAAAGGTATGTTTCTAATATATTATATGCAATATATTTTAGAATCATTAACTATTCTAAGCATATGTATTGAAAACTATATTTTAGTTTTTAAATATACTACATGACATATAAAAATAACAAGTTAAAATGTATATCCAACTCCATTTGCATACATACATAAATACATATGCATGAATGTATGTTTAGTTATATACATTTGTGTACATATGTGTATATGTATCTTCATTTTTGCCTTTTTTGAGGGTACTGGGAATTTATCATAAAGCAATATACTTAGCTAGGCAAGTACTATATCCCCAGCCTTTTAATTTTTTTTCTCATGTTTGGAAAAGTGCTCATTAAGATACCAAGGTTGACCCTGAGCTCACTTTGAATTCCAGGCAAGTCTTGAACTTAAAACCCTATTGTTTTTTCCCTTCCAAACCTGAGATTAGAGTGCTGCACCACCAGACTCAGCTTCCATTTTTTTTATGTAGATGTATGCTTTATAAAAGTCACATTCTGAAGCAGACTTTTCATTTTCCAAATCCAAACCAGAATAAATAATCCCAATTAAAGTATATCTAATTATGAATTGAACAGATTGAGCAAGTTATGTAAAGCATGTCCTCATGTCAAAACTGAATTAATGAATTCACATTTATTAAATTAGTCTAAACTTAAAAATAACCATATGTGAAGTATTTTACAATACCATTTCGTCAAGAAAATTTATCCTCTGCACTTGTTTTCATCCATACAATAGCAACAAATTATGTCTTATTATTCTGTTTCTGGGAGTCTTAAAATGTATATATACAGTGAGGCTGGATTCCAGATGAAAACTGTAAAGAATAGACACATAACTTATAAAGAATAGAATATATACCAGGATCCAAAATTACAGACAGCAATTTTCCAAATGTTACTTTTCTAGATAAGATTGAATGAATTTAAAAGCACAAACTGCAGAATTTCCATAAGTCAGTTTACCAGTATAGGGTATAATTTCTTTAAAAAGTTTTTTCTCTTTAATATATTTACATACTCGATCTTGACCCCTAAAACAATTAAGATCGCTTTCAACAAATATGCTGTCCCATCAGATAGCATTAGTACGGGGCTTCTTGAATTCAAAGATGGTATTTTACATTAAAACATGTTAACAAAGAAAAGATTTTCAAAATCCTGGTAGCTATTCCCTCTTCAGCCTCATCAAGAGTAAAAGAGATTTTTTTTAAAGCAAGAGAAATAAGTGAAACCCATTTTTGTACCTCAGGAATCCTGGGGGAAGAATGAGATCAGAAAGAAAAAGACTGACTAGAACATTTTGTGAATGTGGCCCCAAAGGTAAGGGTGAGCAAACTGTTTAGAGACATCAGAATAAATTAGAATAACTTAAAGATAGAGCACAAAGGGTTAAGAGCCTAAAAGCCTCAAGTGGAATGTGAGACTTCATTCAGGAAGTTGGCTTCATTGTAGTGTTATCACTGTGAACTGTAAATGTTCAGGAAGACTCTTTCCATTGGTTCCAAAGGAACTGAGATACAGATGGAATCTTCTTTCCTCTGAAATCTCAATCACTACTCAGAGAGATTAGTGTCTTTCAACTGAACTCACTCTAGAAGGATTCTTGTCTGGACATGTGCTGGTCTGCTTTATTTTCATGTCACTTCCATCAATTAATCTAACAGAATAAGTTTGCTAACAAAAGAGGAAAGGGAAAAGTAGCTTCCTATGTAGCAGATAAAAACCTCTAAGATAGTTTTCATGGTCAGAAAAAAAAAACGTCCCTGGTATTTTGTCTATCTGAATACAGTGGATGGGAGGCAGCATAGGTCACAGCCTAAGAAGCAGGATTGGCCTTCAGCAGAGAGAATGACAGAGGTCATGGAAATGATTATCTGAATGAGCCACTGTCATTCACAGGCATCCTAACAAGCCCAATGGGTTAGAAAGGGCAGCATTTTATCTGCTAAAGACAGTGTTTCCCAGCCTGAGATGAGAAAGTTCTCATTGCAATTCCCAGCAGTTTACTTGTTCATGTAAGTGTCTTGCAAGCCATAAGCATTTAGAAGCTAGAGAGCAAAAAATGTGTGGATGACTAATACAAATGTCACTAGGTTGTCCATATCTATACGTAAATATAGGTTCATGGTATCACATAAATGTTGTACTCTAGAGTACATTATTTAATTTGTTTTTGGTTGTTACTTCAATCTTCTTGACTTGCCCTATTTATTTCAAATGAAAAAAATATTGATTGTAAAGTGAAGATAGTTTTTTCTATTATTTAGTTATTATTTCTACATTTTTCATTTTTAACATATCCCTTTTTTCATTTTATATGTTCTTCCATGAATATGTATGTGTGTATGCATTTGTGCATGCACATACATGTGAATTAAATTGTATGTAAAAGCCAAGGACTCTGGTATATGGGCTGCTGACTGATCTGATTTACTTGATCTTCTGCAGGTTTTCTGTAAGTAACCATAGCAATGTGTTCGTGCAATGGCCATGCTTAGGAATCAGCACTTCACTTCACTTCACTTCCTTCCATTCTCCAGTTCTGATAGTCTCTCTGTCACCCTTTCCAAAATGAATCCTTAGGAATATTGATATAGATTCCTCGGTTACTAATGTGCTCTTAATGGCTAATTATTCTCAGTATTTGACCATAGTTATGAATCTGCATTAGCAGCTGTACAGATGTAAGAGCCATACATCTTAGATATTTCCTTTGCTAATACTAAAAGCAGCACAAGATATATATATATATATATATATATATATATACACATATATACACATATATATACATATATATACATATATACATATATGTATATATATAAATTTACATATTTACAAAACAGTCTGATAAAATTTTCATAAATCAAAATAATAGAAATATGTTCCCCACTAAAACCTATGATCTACTGGATGACAGGCTTTTGACCAGGTTGACAGTACCAGGAATAAATTCTGATGCTGAGGCCTGCAGGCCAGTCAACAGGAAAACCACAACTTGGGGAGTAAGTATGATTATAGAAAAGGCAGAAGGAAGCTGCAAAAGACAGATATGACAGGGTTGCTGGTCAATACCATGCCAGCAATGAGTATATTTTCTCAGTGTTTTTTAAAGGCAAGCAACACAAAGCATGATCAATTCCATGATGTTAAACAATGACCACAAATGCCTACATGGCAAGTTTATGGTACACAGTATTATTATACCCAGTTCACAAGACCCCCCCCAAAAGACCACCAGAAACCACAACTCCAATTCAAGCACATGAGAAACTTTATGCAAGTCTGAAATTGGGCTACAAACCTTCCTGTTGAAACAGAAAGGAGAGTGACCTGGTGAAGGGGGTTTATAAAGGAAAAAACAACAAACAGGGATTTCTAGGCCTTGACATTACATGAGAGGGCAAAGGAATGTAGGTCTCTCTCCCAGAGCCCAAGGGTAGGGGCAAGATCACTTCAAGGAAAGCTGACAGTAGCTTTTTAGACAGTAGCTTTCTCCAAGGACAGCAGCTTAAACTAGAGTTTGGAGGACAAGATGCAATTTGCCCTGCTGTTTTTTTCTCTTCGTTAGCCATGTTTCTCTAAGGGCAAGTTAACTTAGAATGGAGTCTTAAAAACAAAATGGAGTTTATTCTGCTACCTCAGTCCCATCAGTATCTATGTTTGACTAAATCTATTTCCTTCAGGCTTGGACAGTCTCTCAAGGATCTATGCATAAACAGAAGAATTTAGAAGGATATCATACAAATCTTAACTAACAGCAAAGATAGATGTCAGCCTACTCATTATGATTAACCACAAGCAGGAAGTCAGCCAAAATTAACTCCTGATATGCTAACCACATTTCCTTCTGTGATGCAAGTTTCAATCAAAGGCAATTGGAAATCTGTTGGTAGTCATAACACTTATGCCATTATTATATCAATGAGCACACCTTGCCTCCTAAATTGGTATTGCAGCATTCAGGACTCACCATTGGGTAATACAACTGATACCTTTTCTTTTCCAGTGGCTTGCATAGCACCGTACAGCACTATGAACTAAAGCCAGCAGGAAGGGATTTTCAGTTCTAGCTTTGTTTCTATATATGTGCAGTCAAATTCTATAACAGGTTCAGCAATAGTTCTTACTGCATTATTATAATAGTTCTTATAACTGCTGTGGTTTGAAAGGAAATGTCACTCATAGTATTTCAACACATATATTTGATCATGTGGTCCTCAGTGATATTATTTGGGAAGATTAGAGAATATATAGGAGGTGTAGCTTTGCTTAAGTAGTTAGGTTATCTGGTCAAGTTTGAGGTTTTATAGCCTGGCTTCGTTCTCCACTGCCCCATTATTCATCTTTGTCTCTCTGTCTTTCTCTATTTCTTTCTGTTTCTGCCTCTCTCTCTCTCTCTTGCTTGACTGCCTGCAGAATTGCCACATATTTATGCAACTGATATGCTGAATCTCTTCTCAAATTGTAAATCAAACCAATCTCTCTTTCTTTTAAATTTTTTCTCTGAGTATTTTATCAAAACAACAGAAAAGATCTAAATACAGTAACCAAAACAATGGTCATACTCTATATTACACTGAAAGCATCCAGAGCCTCCCTGAACAACAACTCAAAAAGAAATAGTCCATGATTACAATTAAGAATTTTATTTAAAAAATTCATGTATTCTAGAGGACACAATTTTCACTCATTTATTTTTTTAAAAAAACTATTTTTAATCACGTTACAAAGTAGTGAGTTTCCAAAATAGTTTTTTATATAAATATTCAGTTTTGTTTAATTTAACTGTTTCACAAATATCCTCCCTATTCTGCAATTCCTTCTTCTCCCTTCTTTTTGAGGCTTTTCATAAACTTCCCCATGTTAATCTGATATTTTTTACTAAGATTCTTCACTGTGTTCTTTATTTGCTCTTTAAAAGTTATTCTTTTACATCAGTACTATGACATTTTCTATCAAGGTCATCAATAAAACCATAAAAGAAAAATTCAAGAGAAAGAGATTTCAATAATTTATTTATTAGGTAAATTATTTTATTTTTCTAGGTGTTAGTTTCTTCACCTCTGAAATAAGAGGATCAAATAAAAAAATTCCTAAAGCCACTCCACTTCTGAAATTCTTGATGGGGTGTTTTGAGTTTGGGATATTCATTTTATATATAACATGTTATTTTTTAATCTCCACAATGCCAAATTCTAAATGAATTCACTGAAAATATTTATCTAGATGGTTGGTCTACATGTGAATAAACATCTATAAATGCTTCATTTTGAAAGATTTCAAGATTTCTAGCATCCACATGACATCCCAAATAGTCAATATAATAAATAAATGTATCCAATATAAAACCCAATACACAAAGAAGGCAGCCTAGAGGCCGCCATCTTGCCTTAGGTCATGGCGGACGGCTGGCAGCTGAGGGTCAGGTGCGTGGACAGAGTGCTAGCATAACATCGACTACCCAGCCAGGCTCTTGCCTACACCCAGAGCCAGAGCAGTTTGGTGGGAGGTCTGTGCACCAACAGCTTGGTGGCTGTCTCTGACCTCTAGGGGCCAGCTCGCTCGACTTGCAGTGAGGCCACCATCTTGCCTCAGGTCACTGTGGACTGCTGGTAGCTGGGGTCAGGTGCGTGGACAGAGACCTAGAATAACATTGACTACACCGTCAGCTCTTGCCTGCACCCAGAGCCAGAGCAGCTTGGTGGGATGTCCCCGACTACTGGGAGCCTGTTCGCTCTGCTTGCAGCAGAGTATATCATCTTGCCTTGGGTCACTGCGGATGGCTGGCAGCTGGGACCAGATGCATGGACTGGGTCCTAGTCTAACATTGACTACCCCATCAGGCTCTTGCTTGCATCCAGAGCCAGAGCAGCTTGGCAGGAGGTCTGTGCACAGACAGCTTGGCACCCAGAGCCAGATCAGCTTGGCAGAGAGTCTCCACGCCCAACATCTTGCCTCAGGGCACCACAGACAGCTAACCAGACAAAGCCCTGTGGACTGAGAACCCAGCAGTCCAACCAGGGAACCTCCAGTCCTGCAGGGAATCCCACAGTTAGAGTCCGGAGACCCGCCACCATCTTGGAGCTGGTTTGAACAGGTCACCATAGAAAACCAACAGAGGAGCCGATGTCACCATAAAGATCTAACAGATGAGCCCAGATCGGTCGAAAAAAAGATCTGATTCTTAAGAGCTGGCAACTAGGCAGACAAGGGTGCTCCCTCTCACCATATCTTTTCAATATAGCACTTCAGGTACTAGCTAGAGCAATTCCACAACATAAGGAAGTCAAAGGGATACAAATTGGAAAGGAAGAAGTCAAACCATCACTATTCACAGATGATATGATAGTATACTTAAGTGACCCAAAAAACTCCACCAGAGAACTCCTACAACTGACAAACAACTTCAGCAAAGTGGCTGATTATAAAGTCAAATCAAACAAATCAGTAGCCTTCCTATACTCAAAGGATAAGCAGACTGAGAAAGAAATTAGGGAAATGACACCCTTCACAATAGTCACAAACAATATAAAGTATCTTGGTGTGACTCTAACCAAACAAGTGAAAGATTTATATGACAAAAACTCCAGGTCTCTGAAGAAGGAAATGGAAGAAGACCTCAGAAAATGGAAAAATCTTCCATGCTCATGGGTTGGCAGGATTAATATAGTTAAAATGGCAATCTTACCAAAAGCAATATACAGATTCAACACAATCCCCATCAAAATCCCAACTCAGTTCTTCATAGAGTTAGAAAGAGCAATTCTCAAATTCATCTGGAATAACAAAAAACCCAGGATAGCTAAAACTATCATCAACAGTAAAAGACCAACTGGGGGAATCAGTATCCCGGACTTCAAGCAATACTACAGAGCAGTAGTGTTGCAAACTGCATGGTATTGGTGCAGTGACAGAGAGGTGGATCAATGGAATAGGATTGAAGACCCTGAATAAAACCCACACATCTATGGCCAATTGATCTTCGACAAATGAGCTGAAAACATTCAGTGGAAAAAAGATAACCTTTTCAACAAATGGTGCTGGCTCAACTGGATGTCAACATGCAGAAGAATAAGAATTGATCCACTCTTATCTCCTTGTAGTAAGCTCAACTCCAAGTGGATCATGGACCTCCACATAAAAACAGACACACTAAAATGAATAGAAAAGAAAGTGGGGAAGACTTTTGAGGACACTGGCTCAGGGGTAAAGTTCCTGAACAGAACACCAATAGCTTATGCTCTAAGATCAAGAATATACAAGTGGGACTTCATAAAATTACAAAGTTTCTGTAAGACAGAAGAAACTGTCAAAATGACAAATTGGCAACCAACAAATTTGGAAAAGATCTTCACCAACCCTACATCTGACAGAGGGCTAATATCCAATGTACACAAAGAACTCAAGAAGTTAGACCCCAGAAAACCAAGTAACTCTATCAAAAAATGAGGTACAGAGCTAAACAAAGACTTTTCACCTGAAGAACTTCAGAAGGCTGAGAAACACCTTAAAAATGTTTAACATAATTAGTCATTAGAGAAATGCAAATCAAAACAACCCTGAGATTTCTCCTCACACCAGTCAGAATGGCTAAGATTAAAAACTCAGGAAACAGCAGATGTTGGTTAGGATGGGGAGAAAGAGGAACACTCCTACACTGCTGGTGGGACTGCAAGCTGGTACAACCACTCTGGAAATCAGTCTGGCAGTTCCTCAGAAAAGTGGACATGATATTTCCGGAGGACCCAGCCATACCACTCTTGGTATAGAGATTCCCCAGCATGCAATAAGGATACCTGCTCCACTATGTTCATAGCAGCCTTATTTATAATAGCCAGAAGCTGGAAAGAACCCAGATGGTCCCTCAATGGAAGAATGGATACAAAAATATGATATGATATATATATATATATATATATATATATATATACATACATACAATGGAGTACTATTCAACCATTAGAAACAATGAATTCATGAAATTCTTAGAGAAATGGATGGAGCTGGAGAATATCTTACTAAGTGAGGTAACCCAGTCTCAAAAGAATACCCATGGTATGCACTCACTGATAATTGGATATTAGCCTAGAATCCTGGGACACCAAAGACACAATCCACATACCAAATGTTGTCCTGACAAAGAAGGAAGGAGTGGACCCTGGTTCTGGAAAGGCTCAAAGCATCAGTGCAGGGGAATACCAGAACAGGGAATTGGGAAAGGGTGGATGGGGGAACACTGGGAGGGAAAAGGGCATGTGGGACTTTTGGGGGGCAGGGAACCAGAAAAAGGTAAATGAAATGTAAATATAGTATATATCCAATACAAAAAAAGAAAAAAACCCAATACACATTTCTTTATAAAAATTAGGTATATTAGTTTAATTTGTATGTTGTATTTACAGCAATTTATAATTTTTATTGAAATTTGAAATTGTAATAAAACCTATAAAATTTCATCACTAAATTAAGTTTACAGAAAGAGACTTCAATATTCTCTGACTATATTATTTTCAACATGTATTGTTTATCTTAGGCTTCCTCATACAAAAACATTATTCCTTAGCGTCACTGATTGTTAATTCAGTTTAATCTTCTCTTAGTGGTGATATCCATTTGGATGTCACAATGTGAAATATAAAAAGAAACATGAGTTTTTTATCTCTCATGTATAGAGAGTCAATATAAGAATAATAGTAATTTAAAGATGATGGGAGAGTTTAGAAAGAAGAAGGGGACACAGTGGAAGTGGGGAGAAATATCCTGGAGATGATAACAGAAGTGAATAGGATCAAAGTACATGCCATGTTCCTTGAACATGAAGTTCAGGAGAAGATGATGATGAATTCCATTATTTTTACCATAAACATAAAATAAATACATTTAAATGAGTAAATAGAAGCATTTGAAGAATCTCTTCTCTAAGATACCATCTCTCAATTATATGTATAGAGGATTTGTTTTAGTTTTTCTCTGAAATAGTAGACTAAACTTAAATAAAAAAATATGTCATCCCAATTTCTTGATTTCTGATTGTAATTTCTTGCTTCCTTTTTATGCATATGAGTATCAACTGTTTAAAAATGTTAAGTAACCATTGAATATAAACCTCACTATAATTAAATTTCTAAAATTACACAAACATTCATGTGAAAACATTTCAATATTTAAAAAAATTTAAGATGGAAAGAAGCCAGACCTGAAGAGGAGATGAAAAAATCCACTGACTGTGTGTTCAAATTCAACTTCTTGTGAATTGTAAGGCATATGTACCAAAAACATTGGAGAGCTCACATATATAAGAACTATCACATACTGATATACCACCAGCATAGGGTATTTGCAGCAACACCAGGATGACACACATAGCACTATTTAGTAGATCAAATGTTTCTAGTAAAAGTTGCGAACGTGCAGCTAACAGAGTTGTGCTCTTGGAAGACTTCAGCAATTATATGCCTGTCACTCAAGCATGAAGCACAGGTTTTAAAAAAAAAAGGTGCTATTTCATATACACTCTAGTGTTAATTTTTTTCTCATATTTCTAACTAGGCAATTTCCATTAGATGTCCAATCTCATCTTCAACTCTTGAATGATTAAGACCTACCATTAGCCAGGTAGTAGTGATGCATGCCTTTAACCCCAGCACTTGGGAGATGTAGGCAGGCAGATTTCTGAGTTTGAGGCCAGCCTGGTCTACAGAGTGAGTTATAGGACAGGCAGAGATATATAGAAAAACCCTGTCTCAGAAAAAAGAAAAGAAAAGAAAAAAGGCCCATCATAATGAAATAAATAAATGTCATAGTCTTTATGTATATATAGCAATCTGATAAATATTGGTAGAAAAGTGTAGTTTCAATAGGCAATACCATCGCATTTTGAACTTCAATTTACATTTGCATGTATGTAAAGTTGCAAATTTCTAACAATTCAAGTGGATGCCTATCCTTTAACTCAGACTTCTTGTCTTATATATATATTTTAATTTTTAAAATTTTCTATATTTTTGTTTACATGCCAAAGGATTTCCCCTTTCCCAGTTCCCGCCTCACCATATGTCCCATAAGTCCTCTTCCCTGAGCGCATTCCCTAATCACAGCCCCCCACCATTTCTCTGTTCTGGTACTCTCCTACAAAACTGGATCTAGTCTTTTGGGGACCAGGGTTGTCTCCTTCCTTCTTCTTGGGAAACTTTTGATTCGCTAATTGTACCTAGAGTATTCAGAGCTTCTGGGCTCATTAATATCAACTTATAAGTGATTGCATTTCATGTGTTTTTTTTTATTCTATGTTTACATTCCAAAGGCTTTCCCCTTTCCCAGTTCCCCCCCACCATACGTCCCATAATTCCTCTCCCCCCCAAATATTCCCCAATCATTCCCCCTTCCCCCATGGTTTCTCTACAAAACTGGATCCAATCTTTACAGGCCCAGGGTCCTCTCCTTTCTTCTTCTTGGGAATCATTTGACTTGCTAATTGTGCTGTGAGTATTTAGGGCTTCTGGGCTCATTAATATCCACTTATCAGTGATTGCATTTAATGTGTATTCTTTTGTGATTGGGTTAACTCACTCAGGATGATATTTTCCAGATCCAAACATTTGCCTACAAATTGCATGAATTCATTATTTTTAATTGCTGAGTAGTATTCCATTGTATAAATATACCACATTTTCTGTATCCATTCCACCGTTGATGGACATCTGGGTTCTTTCCAGCTTCTAGCTATTATAAATAAGGCTACTATGAACATAGTGGAGCATGTGTCTTTATTGCATGCAGAGGAATCCTCTGGGTATATGCCCAGGAGTGGTATGACAGGATCCTCTGGAAGTGTCATGCCCAATTTTCTGAGGAACCGCTAGTCTGATTTCCAGAGTGGTTGTACCATCTTGCAATCCCACCAATAGTGGAGGAGTATTGTTCTTTCTCCACATCCTCACCAGCACTTGTTGTCTCTTGAGTTTTTAATCTTAGCCAGGTGTGAGGTAGAATCTCAGGGTTGTTTTGATTTGCATTTCCTTGATGACTAATGATGTTGAACATCTCTTAAGGTGCTTCTCAGCCATCTGAAATTCTTCTGGTGAAAATACTTTGTTTAGCTCTGTACCCCATTTTTAATAGGGTTATTTGGTTCTCTGGGCTCTAACTTCTTGAGTTCTTTGTATATATTGAATATAAGCCCTCTGTAGGATGTGGGGTTGGTGAAGATCTTTTCCCAATTTGTTGATGGCTGGTTTGTCCTTCTGACAGTGTCATTTGCCTTACAGAAACTTTGTAATTCTATGAGGTCCCATTTGTCAATTCTTGATTTTAGAGCATAAGCTATTGGTGTTCTGTTCAGGAACTTTCCTCCTGTGCCTATGTCCTTCAGGGTCTTCCCCAGTTTTTTCTGTTAGTTTTAGTGTGTCTGGTTTTATGTGGAGCTCCATGATCCACTTGGAGTTGATCTTAGTACAAGGAGATAAGAGTGGGTCAATTTGCATTCTTCTGCATGTTGACCTCCAGTTGAACCAGCACCATTTGTTGAAAAGGCTATCTTTTTTCCACTAGATGGTTGTAGCTCCTTTATCAAAGATCAAGTGACCATATCTCAGTGGGTTCATTTCTGTCTCTTCAATTCTATTCCATTAATCTATTTGCCTGTCTCTGTACCAATACCATGCAGTTTTAAACACAATTGCTCTGTAGTACTGCTTGAAGTCAGAGATATTGATTCCCCCAGAAGTCCTTTTATTGTTGAGAATAGTTTTAGCTATCCTGGGTTTTTTGTTACTCCAGATGAATTTGAGAATTGCTCTTTCTAGGTCTATGAAGAATTCAATTGGGATTTTGATGGGGATTGCATTGAATCTGTAGATTGCTTTTGGCAAGATGGCCATTTTTACTATATTGATCTTGCCAAGCCAAGAGCATGAAATATTTTTCCATCTTCTGAGGTCTTCTTCAATTTCTTTCTTCAAGGACTTGAAGTTCCTGTCATACAGATCTTTCACTTGTTTGGTCAGAGTCACACCAAGATACTTTATATTGTTTGTGGCTATTGTGAAGGCTGTTATTTCCCTAACTTCTTTCTGCTTGTCCTTTGAGTACAGGAAGGCTACTGATTTGCTTGAGTTGATTTTATAACCAGCCACTTTGCTGAAGTTGTTTATTAGATGTAGGAGTTCTCTTGTGGAGTTTTTGGGTCACTTAAGTATACTATCATATCATCTGCAAATGATGATAGTTTGACTTCTTCCTTTCCAATTTGTATCCCTTTTTCTTCCTTATGTTCTCTAATTGCTCTAGCTAGAAATTCAGTACTATATTGAACAGATATGGAGAGAGAGGGCAGCTTTGTCTAGTCCTTGATTTTCGTGGGATTGCGTCAAATTTCTCTCCATTTATTTTGATGTTGGCTACTGGTTTCCTGTATATTGCATTTACTATGTTTAGGTATGGGCCTTGAACTTTTAACATGAAAGGATGCTGAATTTTGACAAATGCTTTTCAGGATGTAATAAGATCACCATGTGTTTTTTTTTTCTTTTAGTTTGTTTATGTAGTGGATTACATTGATGGATTTCCATATATTGAACAATCCCTGGATCCCTGGGTTGAAGCCTACTTGATCATGGTGAATGATCGTTTTGATGTGCTCTTAGATTTGGTTGGCAAGAATTTTATTTTTTTGCATCAGTGTTCATAAGGGAAACTGGCCTGTAGTTTTCTTTCTTTGTTGGATCTTTGTGTGGTTTGGTATCAGTGTAACTGTGGCTTCATAGAATGAGTTGGGAAGTGTTCCTTCAGTTTCTATTTTGTGGAATAGTTTGAAGAGTATTGGGGTTAGGTCTTCTTTGAAAGTCTGATAAAATTCTGCACTAAAACCATCTGGTCCCATACTTTTTTTGGTTGGGAGACTTTCTATAACCCCTTCTATTTCTCTAGGGCTTATAGGACTGTTTAGCTTACCTAAGTGATCCTGATTTAATTTTGGTATTTGGTATCTGTCTAGGAAAGATTTGGGTAGGTTATACCTTCATTTTCATTGAATTCTTTTTTTTTTTTTTAGATTTTTTTAAAATTTTCTGTATTCTTTGTTTATATTCCAAAGGCTTTCCTCTTTCCCAATTCCCCTCTTCCCATATGTCCCATACATCCTCTTCCCCCCTCCCATTCCCCATTCACCCCTCCCCACACACACACCATTTCTCTGTTCTGGTACTCTCCTACCAAACTGGATCTAGTCTTTTCCAGATCAGGATCCTCTCCTTTCTTTTTCTTTGAATCTTTTGATTTGCTATTTGTGCCTTGAGTATTCAGAGCTACTGGGCTCACTAATATCCACTTGTCAGTGACTGCAATTCATGTGTATTCTTTTGTGACTGGATTAACTCACTTAGGATATTTTCCATATCCAACCAATTGCCTACAAATTGCATGAATTCATTATTTTTAATTGCTGAGTAGTATTCCATTGTATAAATATACCGCATTTTCTGTATCCATTCCTCCGTTGAGGGGCATCTGGGTTCTTTCCAGCTTATCGCTATTATAAATAAGGCTGCTATGAACATAGTAGAGCATATGTCTGTATTGCATGCAGGGGAATCCTCTGGGTAAATGCCCAAGAGTGGTATGACAGGGTCCTCTGGAAGTGTCATGCCCAATTTTCTGAGGAATTGCTAGAGTGATTTTCAGAGCGGTTGTACCATCTTGCAATCCCACCAAAAAGGGAGGAGTACTGCTCTTTCTCCACATCTTTGCCAGCACCTGTTGTCTCTTGGGTTTTTAATCTTAGCCATTCTGACTTCTGTGAGGGAATCTCAGGGTTGTTTTGATTTGCATTTCCCTGATGGCTAATGATGTTGAACATCTCTTAAGGTGCTTCTCAGCCATCTGAATTTCTTCTTGTGAAGATTCTTTGTTTAACTCTGTACCCCATTTTTAATAGGGTTATTTGGTTCTTTTGGGTATAAGTTCTTGAGTTCTTTGTATATATTGGATTTTAGCCCTCTGTCGGATGTGGGGTTGTTGAAGATCTTTTCCCAGTTGGTTGGTTGCTGTTTAAGTCTTTGATTTCTTTCTTTATTTCTTCCTTGACCAGGGTATCATTGAGTAGAGTATTGTTCAGTTTCCATGTGTATGTGGGTTTTCTGTTGTTTTACTTGCTATTGAAGACCACTTTTACTCCATAGTGATCTGATAGGAGGCATGGGATTAGTTCGATCTTCTTGTATTTGTTGACGTCTGTCTTGTGACCAATTATATGATCGATTTTGGAGAAGGTACCATGCAGTGCTGAAAATAAGGTATATTCTTTTGCCTTAGGATGAAATGTTATATATATATATATATATATATATATATATATATATATATATATATATTTGTTAAATCCCATTGGTCCAAAGCTTCAATTAGTTTCACTGTTCCATGTTAGTTTCTGGTTTCCTGATCAGTCCAGTGAGGAGAGTGGAATGTTGAAGTCACCCACAATTATTTTGTTAGGTGCAATGTGTGCTTTAAGCTTTAGTAAACTTTCTTTTAAAAATGAGGGTGCCCTTGCATTTGTGGCATATATGTTCAGTATTGAGAGTTCTTCTTGGTGGATTTCCCCTTTGACCAGCAAGAGGTGACCTTCTGTGTCTTTTTTGATGACTTTAGGTTGAAAGTCAATTTTATCTGTTATTAGAATGGCTACTCCAGCTTGTTTCCTGAGACCATTTGCTTGTAAAATTGTCTTCCAGCCTTTTACTCTAAGGCAGTGTTTGTCTTTGACACTGAGGTGTGTTTCCTGTATGCAGCAAATTGTAGGGTTCTGTTTCCGTATCCAGTCTGTTAGTCTATGTCTTTTTATTGGGGAATTGAGTCCATTGATGTTAATAGTTATTAAGGAATAGTAATTATTACTTCCTGATATTTTTGAAATTATTTTTTACATTTGAGTGGTATTCTTCTTTTGGGTTTGATGAGAGGAGGTTTTTATCTTCCTTTACCTGGGGTGTAGTTTCCCTCCTTGTGTTGTTGTTTTCCCCCTATTATCCTTTGTAGGGCTGGGTTTGTGGAAAGATATCATGCAAATTTGGTTTTGTCATAAAATACCTTGGTTTCTCCATCTATGGCAACTGAGAATTTTGCTGGGTATAGTAGTTTTGGCTGAAATTTGTGTTCTCCTAGATTCTGCATGCTATCTGCCCAGGATCTTCTAGCTTTCATGGTCTCAGGTGAGAAGTCTGGTGTAATGCTGATAGGTATTCCTTTATATGTTACTTGGCCTTTTTCTCTTACTGCCTTTAATATTCTTTCCTTGTTTAGTACATTTGGGGTTTTGATTATTATATGAAGGGAGGTATTTCTGTTCTGGTCCAGTCTGTTTGGAGTTCTGTAGTCTTCTTGTATATTCATGGGCATTTTTCTCTTTAGGTTGGGGCTGTTTTCTTCCATAATTTTATAAAAGATATTTGCTGGCCCTTTAAGTTGTAAATCTTCCCTCTCATCTATTCCTATAATCCTTAGGTTTGGTCTTCTCATTGTGTCCTGGATTTCCTGGATGTTACAAGCTTTTTGCATTTAGCATTTTTTTTGACTGTTGAATCAATGTTTTCTATGGTATCTTCACCATCTGTGATTCTTTCTTCTATCTCCTGTATTCTATTGTTGATATTTGCATCTATGGTTCCTGATTTCTTCCCAAGGTTTTCTATCTCCAAAGTTGTCTCCCTGTGTGATTTCTTAGTTGTTTCTACTTCTGTTTTTAGATCCTTGATGGTTTTGCTCAGATCTTTTGCTTGCTTGTTTGTGTTTTCATTTAATTCTTTAAGAGTTTTTTGTGCTTCCTCTTTCATGACTTCTACTTGTTGACCCACGTTCTCCTTTTTTTCTTTAAGTGATTTTTGCCTTGTGAGGGCTTCTAGCTTTTGATCCATTTTCTCCTGTATTTCTTTAAAAGATTTATCTATGTGTTTCTCTAACAACATCCTGACCAGTGATTTTAGACCTGAATCTTCCTTTTCTGGTGTGTTGTTGGGGTATCCGGGACTTACTGTTGTCAGGGAACTGGGTTCGGATACTGCCAAATTGCCTTGATTTCTGTTAGTAAAGTTCCTACATTTGCCTTTTACTCTCTGTTTATTTCTGGTGTTAGTTGGTCGTGTTATTACTGGTTGGTGTTTATAGCTCCCGAGAGCCTGGCCTTTGGCACTCCTATTGCAGATGGTGTCTGTGCTCCTGAGGCAGAAACAAGAAGTTTCCCACCACTGGGCTCCGAATTACCTCCTTACCTCTGCTGGGCCGGACTCAAGTCTCCTCCCGGCTTGCTGCTGGATACTTAACTGGCCTCCTCTGGTCTCCTCCGGGTTTGCCTGGTTAATCTACCAGCTCCATGATGGTTCCGGGTCTCAGTGCTCTGTCTAACTGCTGTATTCCCTGCAGGACTGGAGCTTCCCTGACTGGACTGCTGGAGCCTAGACGGTGGCTCTTTCAGTCCGCAGAGCTCCATCTGGTTGGGCTGCTCACCACAAGATAGTGTCAGACAGCGGGGGCTCTGTCTAACCACGGGGCTCTCTGTAGATCAGGAGCTTCCCTGGCTGAACTGTGGGATCCAAGATGGTGAGGATCTCAGTCCATGGGTCTCTCTCTATCTACGGGTCCTGCTGTAGGTCAGATGCTGCCCCGCCTGCCCAGGCAGCTATAGAGCTGCCCAACTCCCTGGTATGGAAGGCACCCAGGCAGGCTATGCCCTTGGAAATCCTTCACTCTGGTGCCCACTGCATACCTTGCTAGGCTCCAGCTCCAAGATGGTGGCGGGTCTCAGGGCTCTGTCTAACCAAGGGATTCCCTGCAGAACCAGAGCTTCCCTGGATAGACTGCTGGAGCCTAGATGGTGGCTCTCTCAGTCCACAGGTCTCCTTCTGGTTGAGCTGCTCTCCCCAAGATAGTGTCGGACCATGGGGCTCTATCTAACTGTGGGGCTCTCTCTAGATTTGGAGCTTCCCTGGTTGAACTGCGGGATCAAAGATGGTGCGGATCTCGGTCCATGGGTCTCCCCTTTTATATATTTTAATATGTAAATGTTTTTGTATGACTGTACTTAAAACTTAAGAAATTTAAGTAAAGTGAGTATTAAATTCAATCAATGCAGGCATAATAATTAATATGCACTAATGTGATATAATCACTAATACTTGAAATTTAGAATGTTAATATTTTCAGGTTTATCTCACCAAAATAGACCAAAAAAGGCAGTAGATAGTCTTTAAATAATATTTTGTTTAAAAAATATTTATTTTATACTAGCTACTTGCCTAGGCTTAATAGATAAATATGTTGAAACAAAATCTGCACATTCTCTGTTCTCATGTAGCATATATTTGAGTCAATGGGTAAGGCAGTGATACAAAATCCCATGTACAAATGTTCTCTAGTAAATACTATGATTATTTGACATGGAGAGGTATCTTCCTTCAGAAAGTACACATTTGAAATAAGGAAAGTTGTATTATCTAAGTTGATGGCAAATAGATCAACATGATAAGCAGAACATACGATATTGGCTAAAGGACCTGAATTGAGGTACATTATAGAATACACAGGAACTACAATAATTTCAATGACAATTGGTCTGATAGCAGAACTAAATATGATCTGAGAGTATGGATGTGGGGAGAAGTTAGACTAAGCAGGATTTATTTACCATGTGAATAAGGGAAAGTGAGACAAAGGAAAAGTTATTGAATCATTTAAATGGAAAATATGTTGATCTATAGTATGAAAAGATTCCTCAGAGTTACAAAATAATTTGATGGAAGCTTAAATGAACATATGTAAATAAGCTAGTAAACTGTTGCAGTAGCAAGATATACTTCCTGACTTTCAAATGACCCCAAACATTAAAACCTTTAAAGAGAATTTATTGTCTCACAAATTCTGCTAGAAATCTGCTCACAGTTCTCAGTCTCATATAAATTTGCAATCAACATGGAATCCAGAGTACACTAGTGTTGAGTGGAAGAAAATTAATATTCAAGATTAGGTTGGTGATAGGATTATGTTCCTTGTGAACTCTTGGATGAGACTTATGGCCATGGATTTTGCCCAGCCACTTCACTTCTATTTTGTCTTATTCTTCTCCTTCTTCTCCTTCTCCTCCTCCACGTCCTCCTCCTCCTTCTTCCTCTTCTTCTCTTCCTCCTCCTCCTTCTCTCTGCCTCCCTCTCTCTCCATCTCCTCCTCCTCCTTCTTTATACTTCCCCTTCTTTTTCTTTTCTTTTTGTAAGCCACATACAGTAATGTATTGGAGACACTCTGAGGGTGTGAAAAAGCAGTCAAGTTAGGTCCAAGAGTTCTAATCTAATAACAAATGTAACATTCATTTATATTTATCACATGTTATTCATCAGTCATGAATACAGAGTACATCTGTCATGAGTACAGAGAATATCAGTATCTGAGTACAGAAATTCCTAGAAAATCTTATATGATATCCTAGGTAAAGAAAATGGTAGTGTAGAACTTTAAGGGATAGATAAAAAAAACAAATAAAACAAAACAAATAACACTGTGCATCCTAAAATAATTTTAATAGGATAAAAATATTCAGATCACCAATTACAATGGCTTATAATTACCCCAGTGAATACTTTGAACCTAAATCTCGAGTGTCTCAAAATGTATATCCAGTTGTGTTTGGGATGAGATGGAGATTTTAAAGATATTACAATTTGAAAAGTGAGAGAGAGAGAGAGACTGACTATTTGGATTGATCAAATTCACCATGACTGGTATTTTTATTAGAAGAAGAAATTAAGGAAATTAAGGCCATCAAAGAGACAGCAGGAGAACATACACAGTTACAAAAGGCTACGTGAAGACACAGCGAGAATGAACATCTGTCAAAGGAGGACTTAGTAGTAGAAGAATTTTAATACAGCAATATGGATGCTCTGTTAAGGGATCACATCCAAAGACTTTCTAACTCTTTGCAATCTACTGGAATTTAGGCATAACTTGGATGATATGGCTGGACTATATACAAGCCTTTAGTATATACCTTTAATCCCAAACAATGAAGTCTAAATGGAATTGAGTCCAAGAAATACGATGGAGTTTGGTTGAGTTCTGTTCACTTCATGCCGAAGAAAGAGGCAGTTTTACCAGGACACTTTTACTGGGGCAGTTTTACAGAGATAGGTTGCAAAGAAAACAAACTAGATATTGGTGAAGACAGAACAAGCCAGACAATGAGGATGAGTCAGAAGATTAGAACACATTATCAAAGTTATTATGAGCACAAGCAGAACAATTCAATCAGAAACCAGCTGAGAGGAAGCAGATTGAATCAGCCTTGAGAGATGTTTGAGCCAGAGCAGCTCAATCAGCCAGCCAGGGTTTAGAAAATCTAGAAAGAGTGAACTTGTTCGGCAGTAAGCCTCTGAGGTGACAATTGTATCTGGCAAATAAAAGTTACAATTACAGTTAATCCAGCATTTGTAACTTTAATAAAGTAAAATTCTGTTGTAAAGGCCACCTACCTACTTCATAGAGCATTGTTAAGAAAACTTGACTTAGCTAATATAGTTGTGTGCCTTGTGGAATGAGAAGAGGAAAATATCACTAATTTTGCTATACTGGTTAATTAAATCAAGAATAATAATCTGCCTATAAAGAATATATTGAGGGACAATAAAATTCCAGAAGATTTCTTTTTCTTCAATAAAAATAATGCTTAGTATCATCTTCTATGAGCCATGCAACTATCACAAACACCATGAATATAATAAATAAGCCAAATGGTCTCTGCTTTCTTAGAGTTTGCACTCCTTGCAACATATGAGGCCACAAACTTTTAATTGGTTATTTTATTTACTTATATTTCAAATGTTATTCTCCCTTCCTGGTTTTCCCTCCACAAGGCCCCTCATCCATGGCCCCTCCCTTCTGCTTCTATGAGGGAACTCCCTCCCCCCCACACTCCTGCCTCACTGTCCTAGCATTCCCCTACTTGGGCATAATTCAGTTGGAGTCTAAAAATCTGGGAAGCAGGGAAGTTTGAGATATAACTTTAATCTGAGACCAACAACTTAAAAACTCTGGGACTTACAGTATAAGGGCCAAAGCCCAAAGCCCCAAGAACTTGGAGTTCCCACATATTCCTGTGGTCAAGCAATGGTGAATATTGGGGGGAAATTAGCCTTTCCTCCAAATGTATATACCATCTAGAAACTCAACAAATTAAATTATTCAAGTCAATATTGGTAAATGTAGATATTAGCCAAAGCAGGCAGTGTTTCAAAAACATACTCCACAATAATATTGGTGACTTACAGCAATCCCACAGCCAACATCAACATAAATAAAAAGAAACTCAAAGCAATTCCACTACAGTCATGAAGAAGACAATGTAGTCCACTCTCTCCAAATCTATTCAATATAGTACTTTAAGTGTTAGCTAGAACAATAAGATAACTGAAAGTGATCAAGAGAATACAAATTGGAAAGGAAGAATTCAAAGTATCTTTATTTTCAGATGATATGATAGTATATATAAATGAACCTAATATTTCCACCAGGAAATTCTTACAGATGATAAACACTTTCAGTAAAGTAGCTAAATACAAAATTAACACACAAAAATCAGTATCTCATCTATATAGAAATGACAAACAGATTAACAAAGAAATCAAATAAACAACACCTTTCATAATATCCTCAAAAAATACCTGAGATAACTCAAACTAAGTGAAAAACTTGTATGACAGAATCTTCAAGCTTTTAAGAAACAAGTTGAAGAATTGTCAGAAGATGGAAAGATACCCCATGCTCATGAAACAGTAAGATTAATATGATAGAGTGACTGTCTTACCAAAAGCAGACTTAATGTATTCCCCATAAAAAAATTCTAACACAAATTTGTAGTGAATTTTGGTTTCTTAAAAAACACAGTTATGTTATATGAGTATATATAATTTTTAATCCCAGGCATGGAATATAGGGCTGCTTCAGTTTGTCAGTAGCCATTAACTATGATTGTCTTATGCTCTAGAAGCAGGATGACCTGTATTTATTATTATTATTATTATTATTATTATTATTATTATTATTATTATTAATTTTTATTGGGTATATTCTTTATTTACATTTCAAATGTTGTCCCCTTTCCTGGTTCTCCCTTCCCCCGAAAATCCCATAAGCCATCTCCCCCTCCCCAATCAACCCATCCCTGCTTCCCTGTCCTGGTATTCCTCTACACTACAGCATCAAGTCTTTCCAGGACCAAGGGCCTTACCTCCCTTTGGTGTCTAACAAGACCACCATCTGCTGCTGATGTCTCTGGAGCCATGGGTAACTCCATGTGTACTCTCTGGTTGATGGTTTTTTCCCCTGGGAGATCTGAGAGTACTGAGTGATTCATATTCTTGTTCTTCCTGTGGCACTGCAAACTCCTTCAGCTCCTTGGGTCCTTTCTCTAGCTCCCCCACTGGAGACCCTGTGCTCAGTTCAATGGCTGGCTGAGAGTGTCCCCCTCTGTATTTGTCATGCACTAGGAGAGCCTCTCAGGTGATAGCTATATCCAGCTTTAGTCAGCCAGCACTTGTTGGCACCCACAATAGTGCCTGGGTTTTATAACTGTATATAGGGTGGGGTAGTCTCTGGATGGTCTTTCCCTGAGACTCTGCTCAACCTTTTATCTTTGTATCTGCTTCTGTGGGTATTTTTCCCCTTTCTACAAAGGACCCAAGGATACATATTTTGTTCTTCCTCCTTCTTGGGCATCAGTTGATATATGAATTGTGTCTTAGGAATTGTCCTGACCTGCAGGACAGTCAACAGGGTCCCCAGACCACCTAGGAGAGGATGAGAGACAAGAGACACAAGAGATGGACAGAGAGCCAAAAAAACATTATTGTTTTACACCCTGCAATATAAAGGAAAGCAAGCAGGATGTAGGGAGGGGGTATGAGAGGGCAAACATTAGCTCTGGGGAACAGTCTCTCAGGGGGAAAGCACTGTCTCTAAACATTGTCTCTAGGAAGTAGTCTCTCAGATTTTTCTCTCAAAACCTCATGACAAAGCTGGCTTGGGCTTCAAGGAAGCTGAAAAACTAAAATGATCACGAGGAGGTGAAGTAGAAAGAGATTGTTACAGTAACCTAACTGCAGGTGAGCTCTGTTTGTTCTAACCAACATGAGCTCTATATGTGCTGACCAACTTGATATTTACAAATCTGAAAGCTAATATTTTTCCTTCTAAAGGCAGGCTTGAGCATGTAAGATGGTTGAAAAGAGGAGGTTTTGAGATCTAAGTGAGAATGGCTCCTGGCAGGGTATTCCAAGCTTCTAGGGTAATAGCCACTCATCAGTGAGTGCATACCATGAGTGTTCTTTTATGATTGCATTACCTCACTCAGGATGATATGCTCCAGTTCCATCCATTTGTCTATGAATTTCATGAATTCATTGTTTTTAATGGCTGAATAATATATATCACATTTTCTGTATCCATTCCTCCATTGAGGGACATCTGGTTCTTTCCAGCTTCTGGCTATTATAAATAGGGCTGCTATGAACATAGTAGAGCACGTGTCCTTATTACATGCTGGAGAATCCTCTCGGTATATGCCCAGGAGTGGTATAGCAGGGTCCTTCGGTAGTATTATACCCAGTTTTCTGAGGAAACTGATTTCCAGAGTGGTTTTCAATGTCACCAGCAGTGGAAGAGTGTTCCTCTTTCTCCACAACCTCTCCAGCATTATTATTAGATATTTGCTTTATTTACATTTCAAATGGTATTCCCTTTCTGCATTACCCCTCTGAAACCCCCATCCTTTCTCCCCTTCCCCTGCTTACACACACACACACACACACACACACACACACACACACACACACACAATTTTCTGACTTGCATTCCCCTATCCTGGGGAGTGGCATAACCTTTGGCAGCTGTTGATAGTTTAATTCTAGGGTTCAAGACAGGGAATAGATGCCATAGTCCTGGGAGAGGTGATGGCATTCTGAAGAAGGAGGAGGAGGAGAAGGAGGAGGAGGAGGAGGAGAAGGAGGAGGAGGAAGAAGGGGAAGAGGAAGAGGAAGAGGAGGAAGGCAGATACTGCTTCCCTCTGTTGCTCCATCTTGCTGTTTGTCAAGTAGTCATGAGCAAAGTAAGCAAAGAGATGAGAAAATGAAGTTGAATTTCCTGAAGACAAGATAGGACTTGACCCAAGGAACTCTATGACCCTAAGCAGCAGGAAGTAAACTAGAGAGATGCTCCATTTCCCCTCTAACCCTATTTTTCTTCTACCAAGTGCACAGGGTTGGGAATAAGTGTTAGAAAAGTGAGAGGTTTAATATCCAAATAAAATAATAAAATAAGCCCTCCAACAAAATTCTTCACAAATCTTGCAATTTTCTAGCTTCATCTGGAAATACAAAACCCCAGGATAGAAAACAAATCTGAAAAATAAAATAACTACTGGATATATCATTATTCTCTATTTCAGGTTGTACTACAGAATTATAGTGATAAAATCAGCATGATATTGGCACAAAAATGGGCATATTGATGAATGGAAACAAACTGAAGAATCAGACATAAATCCACACTGTTGGATACATCAATTTTGAAAAAGAAAGCAGAAACACACACTGGAAAAAGACAACTTTTTCAACAAATGATGATCATACCATATAGCTGCATGCAGAAGAATCCAAACAAATGCATACTAATTACCCTGCACAAAGTTCCACTCAAGAGGAATCAAACATCTTAACACAATACCAAATACACTGAAACAGATAGAAAAGAAAGTGAGGAATAGTATTGAACTCATTGGCAGAGAAGAAAACTTCTCTCTACATACAACACTGTTTGCACAGGCACTACAATCATCAATCAATAAATGGGACCTGATAATGCTGAAAACCTTTTGTAAGGCAGAGGACACCATCATTTAGATAAAGCAACAGCCTACAGAATTGGAAAGATTTTTACTAACTCTGATACGATAGAAGGCAAATATTTGAAATTAAAACTCAAGAAAACAAATAACCCAATTTTAAAATGGGGTACATATCTAAGTCAAATTTAAAGAAACATTTAAAGAAATGTCCAACATCCTTTGCCATCAAGAAATTTCATTTTATACCTACCAAGCATGGCTAAGAACAACAAAACGAATAACATTTCATGCTGGTGAGGATTTGGAGTAAGAGAAGAATCATCCATTTTTGGTGGGAGTACAAAATTATATACACATTATGGACATTTATGAGGTTGTTCTTCAGGAAGATGAGAATCAATCTATCTAAAGATTCAGCTACATTACATTTGAGCATATATTCAAAGAACACGTCATCATATCATAACATGATCACCACATTCTTTGGCAGTGTATTCAAGTAGCTAGAAATTGGATAAAAACCTAGATGTTCCTCAATAGACCATAAAGAAACTGTGATACATATACACAATACAAAATTTTATTAAAAATTCAGCAGTTAAAAAAAGGACTGAAACTAGGAAATTCACCCTTAAATAAATGGAGGTAGACAAAAATCATTCTGAGTGCAGTAATTCAGACACAGAAATACAAATACATGGATATGTGCTGTAAAGTCAATGATAACCAAGCTGTAAATTAAGAAAACAACAGAGAATAGGTATAGAGTAACAGACTAGATGGTACAGGTAGATCTCCCTAGGAAAAAGGAAACAGAATATAGTTATGAATGTTATATAAAATAGTTATGGATGGATGACAAATGGGCTGGAAGTAGAGAATTAAGTAGTAGAAGAGATGAGAGTAGGAATACAGCACAGGAACAGCAAAACCTAAGGACCACTTCAGAGTAGTATGGAACCTAATATGCTAGATTTCTAAAAATATACATATAAGAATGTAATCTGAATTAAAATTTCAAATAATGAGAGTGACAGAGTCCCAACTGAAAATGTCTTGTCACCAAATAAAGCTTCTAGTACCTGGATTGTGTTGCATCTAATTGAGCTGTGGGCCAAAGGGGGAACCACCAAACATCTCATATTTTTCCTAAGACTACAGTTGCTTTCTCAAAATGACAGCAAGTCCCCATTGCAGAGAACAACACCTAGACAATTTGTTGAACATGGAGAAGTTGAGCTCCTACCACTAGAACCTTCACCCATATATTTCAGTATTTATGGTATAGGAAGGAGGTCTTTGACCACTACCAGAAGAGAAACCTAAAATCCATGGCAGCTGCAAACCCTTTGATCTGAAATCTGTCTTGCCAAAAAGATACTCGAAGACAATGATGACACAGTGCTTGTGGGAAGAAGAAACCAATATCTGATTTGACTTTAGGCCTATTTCATCAGATAAAACCCATACACAACATTGCTTTGGTGACCAGGAACCTAAGACTAAACTTAAGGTAAGGAACCTAAGGTAAAACTAAATATTACTATTCTAAAACGTGTAGTAATAAAATGGTTCTAAATGACATTTTGCTGTACTGAGAGATTGGTGCCTTGCTCATCCATCACCACATCAGAGAAGCTTCTGTAGCAGCAAATGCAAACAAATATAGACCCACAGTCACAGGTTATGCAATTTGTGAGAGTCCTTGTAACACTCAGACCTAAATGTGACATCTCCATCAAATTTCTCCCCTCAGGGTCAGTGAATGGTGCAGAAGAAAAAGCAGAAAGAGTATAAATCCAGGGAGAGGAGCTTGGAAGAACAGCCAGAAAACAAAGCCCTCTAAATCAACATGAGCAATGCTCCTTTAAACTCATAGAAACCTGAGTGGCATATGTACACAGATATGTACCAAGTTCTCTCTATATAATGGAATCAACACATTTGCATCTAAATCCTTCTCAGACAACTGGATATATGATCTATACACAGCTTTTATATTATTATGACTGGTACAGTTTTCTACTCTGTTTCTTGTTTGGTGAGGCACCAGATCCTCTTCCATGATTAGACATAAACTTCCATTGCAAGAAGAAAATAAACATAAGTTTAGGCATAAAACAAACTTCCAGCCAGGTGATGGTGGCACACACCTGTAGTCCCAGCACTCTGGGAGGCAGAGACAGGCAGATTTCTGGGTTTGAGGCCAGCCTGGTCTACAGAGTGAGTTCCAGGACAGCCAGGGCTATACAGAGAAACTCTGTCTTGAAAAAAAAACAAATCTAAAAAACAAAAAACAGAAACAAAAACAAACAAAACAAACTTCCATTTCTCATCACCCAAAGGGGGAAAATAATTTAATTGACTTAACTATTTGTTCACAAATTTTTCAAAATAAAAAAATAAAATAAAAGGGCCACAGCAATTTTTAAAGCTCAAATCATGTGCCATACCTATTTCCAGAAGCACTTTTAAAACAGCTAGCAGCAAGACACGTTCCTCTTGGCATCTGAGTGCTGATTTTATCAAGAGATTTTCTGTTTCTCAGTGAAATTTATTAAATGTAAGTCCTTTAATATTTTCATTTACTTTTGTAACATAACTCATGGAGGAAAGGTATCAGACATAAAATCTGAAATGCAGCTGTGTTGTTTCGAAATGGATAATGTCTTCTGGGTGAGACAATGCGTCAAGGGTTTAGTTTTTACCATAAGGAAAGTATTTTGTGAGTTTTGCTGGAAAAGAAGATAGCCTAGCAAAGACAGCTTTCCTTTTAGATAGAGAAATGTGGAAACGAAACAAAGTGCCAATTTAGCTAGAAAAACAAAACACAGAAAAGATCTTACTTGGCTAAGTGAGCATTATGTGTGAGAATCTCTACTTGATTGTATGTAACTTTCCTCTGTGCTTCCATGTTTTGTGAAATTAAAGTTATAAGTCATTAAACTATTAAGGCAAACCTCTGATCTTGAATTTGGGAAGAACAAACTTCATGGAAAAGGCTAGTGAAAGCATTCTTATTGCTCAATACAGAATGTTATCTTGAAAGGATTACAGACCAGAAATCAAGGAGTTCACTTGCTGTCGCTTTCATCAGTATAAGTCATTCCCATGTATGCTGAGTCCATTGTGCAAATGGCAGATTCGTCGAGGCCTGTTTTCTGATAGCTGATGTGTGAGAAAGATAATATTTTAAAATCTTTTGACTGAAGTTTTGGGTTTTGCAGTGAAGTCATCTTCTATGTGGATTAATACTAAAACCCAGAAAGAGCAGAAAATGTTTGTAAAATATTAGAAAATATTTATTTTACACGAAAATCAAAATGAACAAAATTAAAGATATTAGCAATAAATGGGCATTTCAAGTTATATAAAAAGCCCACTACCTGAAGTATGAGTGATATCAATTGCAACTCATTTTGAACTTGTACTATTATAAGTAAACATGTTTCTGTACCATTATAAAACAGCTGGATATTTCTAAATAAGAAGAAATCTATGCTCAATATATAGATAAGCCCTCAATCTATGCTGATGCATAAACTGCATCAGAAATGGGTTATTAATTGGGCAAACCCAGGTATTTTTCCAGAGTTAATATATGTTGACTTATTGATGTTATTGATATAAAATCATCTCAAAGAATTTTCTTCTTCCTTATGGAAAAAATATTGATATGTAGTCAGAGGTCTAAGTGGTAAGACTCAACACAAAACTGAAAGCTCTACGTGCAAGGGAAAGGCGACTGCAGAATCAGAAAAGCTGGATAGATGGGCTAGGTAGAAACATTAGTAATTGGAAGAAATTGAGTTAATAATCTCTACGGAAGCAATCATATCTCAATATAAAATATTTTCTTGTTTTTTAAAGTAACTATTGATTTAATAATGTAACAAATGAAGTAATATGAAAAGAGACAAGCAATATCAGTCAGTAGCAACCAGCCATCAAGCTCATCAGTGTTTATTTTCTATAAAATCCATTTGTGTGAACAAATAAACGCCATTATTAACAAGGCAAGTATAACTCAGAAATGTTTAAAATTACTAACTAATGAGCTAAATTATAATAAGGATGAATAATTCACTTTTAAGTAAATAAAACCTTCCTGGTCAATTTAATTGTAGCTATTAACTAGATTCAATGTTACATTATAACTTGTTAGGAGATATTAATGTTTATGTACAAAATCAGTCAAGAGATGTGATCTGAGGATGTTGCTGCCTCAATGTATTTGGCACAGTATAACAGAGCTGATCAAAGAAAAATGGTGGCAGACAAGTAAAAAGAAATATAGGCAATAGTGACCCACTTGGAGCTAGTTAAATTCTTATGGGTTATCAACATGAATTCATTTGCTCTTGCTTAAAATAGCTATGTTTTCAGTTTGCCAGGCATATGTGAATTAAATTAAACCAATGAGGCAATCAGACAACACTGTCATTAAATTCACCAACTACCTGTCCCAATCATGACATTGCTTAATGAAAAATAGAATAATTTTCTAAAGTTCAGAAAGAAGTGTTTATTACACCCTCAACTAGTATGAAAGAGAGGCTAAGAAGTCACAAATACATAAAAATTTGTAGCTTCCTTCATTTCTTGCCTATGAAAATAAGAAAACAATTTTACAATGGAAAACATCAAAAGATTAATCACTTTATAACTTTGCAAATTAAAAAAATATGTTGTTTAATTAGACTGTTTCTAGTAAAAGTTACCCTTTGTATCACATAATATGATTAATTTTAAGCTGTAAAACTTATAACTTGAAAAGAAATTTGGGATGAAAATTTTCTGGGATTTTTGAAATATGTTATATTAGTTGTTATGAATGCAGATTAATACCAGTATGACTGACTTCTCCTAAGTTTATTTCAGAAATAATATACCTAATAAGGCAAAATCCCATGTACCTATAAAGGAGACTGATTATGCTTATTAAGAAATAGCCACAAATAATATAAAATACCTTGGTGTGACTCTAACCAAGCAAATGAAAGATCTATATGACAAGAATTTCAAGTCTCTGAAGAAAGAAATTCAAGATCTCAGAAAATAGAAAGATCTCCCATGCACTTGAATTGGCAGGGCTAATATAGTAAAAATGGCCTAAAGCAATCTACAGATTCAATGCAATCCCCATCAAAATTCTGATTCAATTCTGCATAGAATTAGAAAGAGCAATTTCCAAATTTATCTGGCATAACAAAAACCCAGGATAGCAAAAACTATTCTCAACAATAAAATAACTTATAAGGGAATAACTATCCCTGATCTCAATCAAAATGCAGAGCAATAGTGATTAAAGCTGCATGGTATTGGTATAGTGACAGGCAGATAGATGAATGGAGTAAAATTGAAAACCCAGAAATGAACCCACACACATAGAAATGAATCTATGGTCACTTGATATTTGACAAAGAAACTAAAACCATCCAGTGGGGGAAAAAAATAAAAATCAGAATTTTCAACAAATAGTGCTGAGTTAAATGGCAGTCAACATGTAGAAGGATGCAAATGAATCCATTCATATCTCCCTGTACAAAGCTCAAATCCAAGTGGATCAAGGACCTACAAATAAAACCAGATACACTAAATCTAATAGATGAGAAAGTACGAAAGAACCAGGAATTCATGGGCACAGTGGAAAATTTCCTGAATAGAACACCAATAGCTTATGATCTAAGTGAAGAATTGACAAATTGAACCTCATAAAATTGCAAAGCTTTTGTAAGGCAAATGACCCTGTCAAGAGGACAAAGCAGCAACCAACAGATTGGGAAAAGATCTTTATCAATCTTATATCCGATAGGGGGCTAATGTCCAATATATACAAGGAACTCAAGAAGTTAGACTCCAGAGAAACAAATAACCCTATTAAAAATGGGGTACAGAGCTAAGCAATGAATTCTCAACTGAGTAATACCGAATGGCTGAGAAACACCTAAAGAAATTGTTCAACATCCTTAATCATCAACAGAGGAATGGATACAGAAAATGTGTTACATTTACACAATGGAGTACTACTCATTATGATGAATGTATAAAATTCTTAGGCAAATGGATGGAGCTAGAAACTATCATCCTGAGTGAGGTAACCCAGTCACAAAAGAACTCACATAGCATACAATTGCTGCAAAGCTCATAATGCCCATGATACGACTCACAGACCACATGAAGCTCAAGATGAAGGAAGAACAAAGTGTGGATACTTTGATCCTTATTGGAAAGTGGATCAAAACAACCAGGGCTCACAGCCATCCAACAGAATTAGCATAAGGTTCCAATGGAGCAGCTAGAGAAAGGACCCAAGGAGCTGAAGAGGTTTGCTGCCCTACAGGAGGAACAATAATATGTACCAATGAGTATCCCCAGAGCTCCCAGGGACTAAACCACCAACCAAAGAGTACAAATGGAGGGTCCCACAGCTCCAGCTACATATGCAGCAGAAGATGACCATTTCAAACATCAATGAGAGGAGAGGCCATTGGTCCTGTGAAGTCTCAATTCCCCAGAATAGGAGACTGCAAGTTAATAATAATAATAATAATGAATTTGAACAAAAGAGAAAAATCACTAACAAATGAGTGTGTTACTGACATAAAATAGATGTTTTGATCAATGGAATAGAATAGAAAAGTGCATGATTTTAACAAAATGGGCTGAGAATACACATTGGAGAAAAGAGAGCAATTTCAACAAATGGAGATTGTCAAATTGGATAACTACATGCAAAAAATGAAACTCCATTCTTGTTTCTTCCCCTTCATAAAGCCGAACTCCAAGTGAATCAAGGAACTCAACAGAAGATCTGATATCCAGAATATATTAGAAAAAAGCAGAAAATATGCTTATAAGCATGGTAAAGGGTTTTCTAAACATTACCTCAAAAGCTCTGCTATTAAGACTGACAATCAACAAATAGAACCACATAAAACTAAAGGGTTTCTGAACATCAAAAGGACACCATCATTTAAATGAAGAGACAGCCTATAGAATGGAGAAAAATATTTACATATATATATATATATATATATATATGACATATATGGTATCTAGAATATATAGAGACTTAAAAAGAAAATAAACACCACCACCTCCAAATGGAGATGGATATAAATAAAGAATTCTCAAAATATAAATTTCAAAAGGCTGCAAAATATTTATGAATTAGCCAATATAAGGGAAACAACTTTGAGACCACCTTACTCTGGTCAGATAGATAAGATCAAAACATAAAGTGATAACAAATTCTGATGTGACTGTGGAGGAAGGAGAACATTCATTCCTGGTGGGAGTGCAGACCAGTGAAACCAAATGGAAATCAGTGTAGATGTTTATCAAAAAAAAACTAGAAATAGAAAGATATTAATCAATCTCATCCAGCTGTAGAACCTGCAACCACAGCAATTCTGACTCATCTGACTGCAACAGTGGCATAAATGGCATTGGCGTAGCCAACTACTTTCTGATTGAATTGAAGTTTCTCTTCACAAGATGGAGTCTATACTTCACATAGTTGTTGAAGCCAATAGCCTGTGTGCAAAGGTCATAGGCCCTAGGGAAAAACCTGCTACTATTATCTTACCAAGAGGACATAGTATTAATGCAACTCCTAACAACTTGTGCTATTACAGATGAGTGAATCATTCAACCTTTTCAAAGAAGTGGGGTTTTTTTAAACCAAAATGATTTTATTAATTAATTAATCAATCAATTAATTAATTAATTTATATTTGATATATTCTTAGTTTACATTTCATATGATTTCTCACTTTCCAGGCTCCCCCTCCCCAAAAGTTTCATAAGCCCTCTTCTCTCCCCCTGCTCCCACATCTACCCCTTCCCTCTTCCTTGTTCTGGTATTTCCCTACACTGCTGCATTAATCCTTTCCAGAGTCAGGGGCCCTTTCTTTCTTCTTCTTGGACATCATTTGATATGTGGATTGTGTCTTAGGTATTCCAGTCTTCTAGGCTAATATCCAATTATCAGTGAGTGCATACCATGAGTGTTCTTTTGAGACTGGGTTACCTCACTTAGGATGATGTTCTCCAGCTCCATCCATTTGTCTAAGAATTTCATGAATTCATTGTTTCTAATGGCTGAATAGTACTCCATTGTGTATACATAACATATTTTTTTGTATCCATTTCTCAATTGAGGGACATCTGGGTTCTTTCCATCTTCTGGCTATTATAAATAGGGCTGCTATGAACATAGTGGAACATGTATCCTTATTACATGCTGGGAAATCCTTTGGGTATATGCCCAGGAGTGGTATAGCAGTGTTCTCCGGAAGTGTCATGTCCAGTTTTCTGAGGAACCAACAGACTGATTTCCAGAGTGGTTATACCAACTTGCAATAAGTACATCACAATTACCATTGGCAGCCACCTTGTTAAAGATGAGGAAAATAAGTGACTGTGGAGTGTTTAGCCCTAAATGAGACATCTAATTCCCACTCAATTCCTCCCAAGGTTCAGAGATCATTGTGGGAAAAGGGAAAGAGATACTCTAAGAGCCAGAGGTAGTGGATGACTACAGGCTTTTGCAAGGAAATAGGTCAGTTTCCTTATATGAAGTTGGGAGACAATAGGTCAGTTGCTTATACGAACTCATAACAGCAATTATAACAGCCTGATGAAGACTAGTGAAAGCACAAACCAAAATATTTTCAGAATGGAGAGGGAAGGTAGGCACCAAGTTCTAGCCCTAGCTGAGGAACTGTGGTAACTGATAGCTGCTGAGAGAGGGAAAAAAAGTAGCTTTTATTAGAATGCGGTTTGTGATAGGTCTAGCACAAAAACACCTAAGAAATATAGGCAGCAAAAAATGAGACTTGACAGGTTTAAAAAAATGAAGACACGCCGGGTGGTGGTGGTGCACACCTGTAATCCCAGCACTAGGGAGGCAGAGGCAGGCGGATTTCTGAGTTCAAGGCCAGCCTGATCTACAGAGTGAGTTCCAGGACAGCCAGGACTACACAGAGAAACCCTGTCTCAGAAAAAAAAATGAAGACACAAAGTTGGAAGGGCGTACCAAAGAGAAAATGAGAAGATAGAGGGGAATAGGTATGATCAAAATAAATGTGTTGTACATATTTCTCAAAGAATTAATAAAAATATTTTCAGAAAAGAAAAATCATTTTAATGCCTATAGAAGAAAAAGAAATCAACATGCAGAAGAATGCAAATTGACCCACTCTTATCTCTTTGCACTAAGATCAACTCCAAGTGGATCAAGGACCTCCACATAAAACCAGACACACTGAAACTATTAGAAAAGAAAATTGGGAAGACCCTGGAGGACATAGGCACAGGGGGAAAGTTCCTGAACAGAACACCAATAGCTTATGCACTAAGATCAAGAATTGACAAATGGGACCTCATAAAATTACAAAGTTTCTACAAGGCAAAGGACACTGTCAGAAGGACAAAACGACAACCAACAAAGTGGGAAAAGATCTTCACCAACCCGACATCCAACAGAGGGCTAACTAATATCCAATATATACAAAGAACTCAAGAAGTTAGACCCCAAAGAACCAAATAACCCTATCAAAAAATGGGGTACAGAGCTAAACAAAGAATTTTCACCAGAAGAAATTTGGATGGTCGAGAAACACCTTAAGAGATGTTCAACATCATTAGTCATCAGAGAAATGCAAATCAAAACAACCCTGAGATTCTACCTCACACCAGTCAGAATGGCTAAGATTAAAAACTCAAGAGACAACAAGTGCTGGCGAGGATGTGGAGAAAGAGGAACACTCCTCCACTGTTGGTGGGATTGCAAAATGGTAAAACCGCTCTGGAAATCAGTTTGGCGGTTCCTCAGAAAATTGGGCATGTCCCTTCCAGAGTACCCTGGCTTACCACTCCTGAGCATATACCCAGAGGATTCCTCTGCATACAATAAAGACACATGCTCCACTATGTTTATAGCAGCCTTGTTTATAATAGCCAGAAATTGGAAGGAGCCCAAATATCCCTCAAAGGAGGAATGGATACAGAAAATGTGGTATATTTATACAATGGAATACTACTCAGCAATTAAAAATAATGAATTCATGCAATTTGTAGGTAAATGGTTAGACCTGGAAAATATCATCCTGAGTGAGCTAACCCAGTCACAAAAGAATACACATGAAATGCAATCACTGATAAGTGGATATTAATGAGCCCAGAAGCCCTAAATACTCAAGGCACAATTAACAAGTCAAATGACTCTCAAGAAGAAAAAAAGGAGAGGACCCTGGGCCTGGAAAGATTGGATCCAGTTTTGTAGAGAAACCGTGGGGGGAGGGGGAATGATTGGGGAATAGTTGGGGGGGAGAGGAATTATGGGACATAGGGAGGGGGGAACTGGGAAAGGGGAAAGCCTTTGGAATGTAAACATAGAATATAGAAAATAAAAATTAAAAAAAAGAGCTTCTACACTAGACCAATGTACTTGAATGTGTATGTCAAAATAAATTACCATGATAAAGTTAAAAAAAAGAAAAAGAAAATATGGGTGTTTTTATAAGCCATCTTAAGTAGTAAAGAGAAACTTCTTCACTAGTACACACTTTAAGCTTTATCAAGTAATGCACATTGAAGGTTCCAAACAGCAGAAGGAGCACCTACAAAGTAATTTTTCCATTGTTATGAATGCAGAATCAAATTGATAGACCACATTAATGCAAATAGGACACATTTTGCAGATTTCCTGTATAAGCCATTACTAACCACTGTGAGTGCAGGCATACATTGGAATGTTGTTCTTTCCTCTGAAATTTAGCTCTGTATTACAGTGAAGAATCAATGTCAATCTCTGTAGCAAAATTATGAAGCAGATATTTTCATCCTCCTTATATTTTAGTTGGGCCACTGGCCAGAGGTGAAGAGCTCTCCTAATGCTGAGGGAGTAAGGAAGGTACTTTCAACCTCAGGAATAAGATCTCTTGGCTGTATTCCCCACTACTCTACTCCACATTTCTATGGCTTTTATCTTAGCTTTTCAATTTTTGCTAAAATTCCAAAAATAAAATATGCTTCCATTTCTAGTACATGATATTTGTATACACTAAATTGGGTAGGACTTTTTGTGCTTTTTAACACTTGAAAAAAAAGTACATATCTTATGTCCATGCAAATAAGGCATTCTGCATATAAAAAAACAGATATGGTTTACCAAGAAAACATTGCCTTTGATTTGAAATAAAAGGGAGTTAGTTACACCACATGAAAGAAGTATCTTTCTGAAGGGGTCTGTGCAGGTGTCAGACAGGGAAGAAAACCCTGAAAAGGAGATTAAACCGAGGTGAAAACCAGGTAAAGATTGACTTCATCAACCTGGATCACAAGTTGAGGAGTCTAAAGCCAGGTAGTTCACTGTTGACATATTTAAAACAGTTCAATTTGGGAAAAGGTAACAACCATTCAGGTTTCAGATGCCCAATAAAATTTAAGGTATGACTATGTAGAAGATCCTTTATAATGTACATGTAACCATGAGGATGGGTTATATAACTAAAAGGCCTAGAATCTAGTGTGGTATCTGAGAACAATAGCATAGAGGTCTATAGTCTAGAAAATACATGTGGCATCTCCACTAAGGATAGGTAGTGGTTTAAGGAGGGAAGAATCTGGGATAATCATTGGGGAAATTTGGGTGAGGTCTGTTTCCACTGAGAGCAAAAAGCTCACCAGGTTGTTAATGAAATCTATTCTCAGCCTTCTGGGAGAGGAAAACAGAGGGTATTGTATCTCCTCGGTTGACAAAAGGCCGCTGTGTGTTTAACATTCCTGGTTTCCCTTGTGTTGTGTGGGCACAAGGACCTTTGTAGCCCGTGCAACTTAATGAAACAGACTAGACTCTCAGCACAGGCAGTATGCAGAGCTCTGAATTTCTTTTACTTTCTCCCTGATCCTCTTTTCATTCCTCTGTTTCACTTCTCTTCCTTTTCTCTCCATTTTCTTCCCCCTCCCTTTCTTTCCTTTATTTTTTTTTCACCTTTTATAAACAGGTCTGACCAAGTAATCTCTGTTGTTCTTGAACTTGTGATTTTCCTGCCTTGACATACAAAGAGCTAGGTTTATAGGTAAAGCCCTATCTCACATTTTCTCTTATACTCCAGGTTATCTATGCATTTACAGCAAAGCCTAATATTATTTTTGAGTTGATTTTGGCTGAAGAGTTTATTTTTTTCTGTAGTATTTTTTTTTAAAATTAATGTAACATCTTTTACTTTCAGGTCCTTATTTTTGGAGATCAAATACCAGACATCATTGAGGTAAATTCCATGTTGTTGAAGTCACATGTATTTCACCAAACTCTTTATTGAACAATAAGAACAAAAACTTAGATTATTATATTTATTTTAAAGGTTCATATAATTTTTCAATACTTATGTAGAATTTATACTGACTTCCATAAAATAAATGAAGACTTAAAATTTACAAGGGGGGGTTAGGTTGTCATGTTGTAGTCATTCTTCTGAGGACACTACCTCTTACAGCCTCTACCAGACTAAAAGGGTAAGTGCTTTTAATGGTGAATCAGTATTAAGTAAACACATTCTCCACCAGACAAGCATCTGAAAGGTTCAGAAACACTGGCAAGGGTTTTGTTTCTGGTTTCTGACCTGGACTGAACCAGACAAATTGAAATAATGCAAGAAAGATTGTTTTTAGCCAGAAGTAGAAGTAAATCTGCCAGTTCTTCAGCTTTGAACATTTGAGAAGTTATTTTAGACCTAGCCCACAGTCTGAACTACAAAACTTTTCAGAGGATAATGGAAATCTTAAGCTGTAGGAAGGGTGTTTCTGCTGAAAGGTAAACACTGACAAGCAGCAGACGCAAATTGTAATCATGAATCTGGAGAACAGTTGGAAATTCCATGCAATGTGCCTTGTGTCTGGAGCCTCACCAATGCGCAATCCAGGAGAGTCAGGAGCACCTAGCGAAAGGTCTAAGGGGATTCAAGGAACTTTCCATCATCCATCTTTAGTGAAGAAAATATATCAATAGTTAATTCTCCATGTAAGCCATGACATACTAAGTTCATTGGATTATTTATAATGGAAACTGTTAGTTTTTACCTTGGTCTCCAATGACAAAATATTTTCATTCTAGAGTTACACTTTTTCTAACATGGAAAGAGAATCATGTCTCATCCAGGGTTATATATATATATATATGTATATATATATATATATATATATATATATATATATATATTATTGTCAACATTTGGAATATTTTTCTTATGCTTATTTTATGTTATTAAAACTTAACTTTGTTTTCTCTTGGAACTAGGAACCAGAGCCGAAAGATGCAGTGAAAGTTCACATATCCTAGCATATCCTTTTGAGGAAAGAAGTGACACATTATCCCCACATTACACAAACATTAGACCTCGCCTATGTCTACGTTCACAAGAGAATCACAAATTGAGCTCATTTTTGTTTTGGTCACTAGCTGGAAGCTCTCCTTTGTGTATTCAACTTTTATATACTTAACAATCAGACTCATCTCTCTGTTAACCAAAATTAACCAAGAAATGATTCTTTAGACTTGCTAATTACTTGTATTCCCAGCTCATTAACAATCATTATGTCAATGATAGTCTAAAATTTAAACTTTCCCTCAAGCTTTTGGATTACAAGTATAGGGTAGAAGGATGGGTTAGCATTTCTGTAATTACCTTAAGTTAGGATTATATTTTCCAATTGGAAGTATCAATGTAAAAGCCCAAGAGATTAGTATCCAGAGCCAAATGTTTCCGAGTTTTTATTTCATATAACTACTGTTTAGTGGTCACACTGAAAAGCAAGCAAACCATCCCATGGTGCCTAAATACTACTACTAATGAACAATTCAGATGATACAATGTGAAAGTGAGCTTTAAAACACTATGTTCCTATCAATAGTATTTAAATGGCTATATTCGATAGGAACAAAGTGGTTTAAATTGTAGGGCTACTTATTACTTATAAAAATCCCAATATTTAGATAAGAAGCTTAAGATTCATTCCTAGTGTTGTGGATGTTTTCATATTTCTTTTCTACCTGCTGCTCGCAGACCTGGGCCACAAATCAAAGCATATTATGCCCACCTTCAGAACAAAAAGAAAAAGGAAAAAAATATTTATTGAACATGAATTTCATATTCATCTTTCAGTTGGGAACTATTTTTCCAGCAGAATTTTTCTCTACCTTATCTCATCTGTAAGGCTCCTACTTAAAAAATATTTTCTATCAGCAAAAAGTTAAAGTACCATGATTACCATAAATGTGATACCCTTATTTTTGATGTTTTGTCCTGTTTTCTGGAGACTAATAGCCTCACCTCTTAAGATGGATCCATTAAAAAAAATACTCTCTAGAGAACTGCCATTTGTAGGTAGCTAAAACATTCAACATTGTAGCTATAACTCCTGGACAACTAAGTGCTGAAGGAGACACCAGTTACAGCAAAGCACCAAGGGAAAGATATGCTTCAGAATAGCATGTCAGAAGGAATTTCAAAAGATTAAACTCATTCAATCCGAGGCAATACTGGAATGTAGGAATGGAGAACAAGGAAAAGGCTGCTGGAGAATGGCATCCCAGGCTTGTGCTGAGAGAGCTTTGGGTCCTATCATTACCCTCCCTAAATTCTTCTTACTAAAATGCTTGTACTGTTACCAAGATGAGCCTTGTCTCTCTTATTCTGGAACTCCCTTTTCTGAAACCATTGAGTGCATCTTGAGATCAAGACTCATCCTAAACCAAGCTTATCCTGAAGACTCAGGCTATTGGTAGAAACTTCAGGTCTCTGGAGCACAGTGCTCCATCTTAATTGAAGGAGGATGAAAATATCAAATTCTCCATTCATGCAGTAAAATAGTTGCATGTGGTAAGACCTAAATAAATATTTTAGACAAAAGAGACAAATCTAAAAGTAACAAATTTTTACTTACATAAAAACTAATAATGTCATATTTATTTTATACCACAATAGATGTGAGAAAACAATATTGTCTACTGTGACTTAGAAGAAAAATGAGAGCTCAGAATGCTTTTATTCGATAAATACAATGGAAGACAATCTCAAATACTTAAAACTCTCACATTATAACTCACCTAGTTTTCTTTTCTTTTCTTTTGCTTTATACATATTCATTGATATATATTACTGTGACTTATGCCAGATTTCTACTTGGATTCTTTTGATGATGATGATGATGATGATGATGATGATGATGATGATGATGATAGTATATTTTCTTAATTTACACTTCAAATGTTTCCCCCCCCCCAGAAAACCCTCTATTCCATTCCACCTCCACCTGCTTCTACGAAGGTATTCTGCTACCTATTTACTCACTCCCAAACTCCCCGCCCTCGCATTCCCCTATATTGGGGCATCAAGCCTTCATAGGACCAAGGGTCTCTTCTCCCATTGATGTGCACAATGCTATCCTCTGCTACATATGCAGCTGGAGCAATGGGCTCATCCATATGTTGTGGTTTAGTCCCTGTGAGCTCTGGGTGGGGGCTGGGGGTCTGGTAGCTTGATATTGTTCTTCCTATGAGGTTGAAAATCACTTCAGCTCCTTCAGTTCCTTCCCTAACACCTCCATAATCATTCTCCATGCTCAGTCCAATGGCTGGCTGCTAATAATCCCATCTGTATTTGTTAGGCTCTGGCAGAACATTTCAGGAGACAACTATATCAGGCTCTTGCCAGCATGCACTTTTTTTTCCACTATAGTGTCTGGGTTTGGTGGCTGGATAGATCCCCAAGTGGGGGCAGTCTCTGGACAGTCTCTACTCCATACATTGTATCTAATTTACTCCTGTGAGTGTTTTGTTCCTCATTCTAAGAAAGACTGAAACATTCACACTTTGTTCTTCTTTCTTCTTGAGCTTCATATGGCCTGTGAATTGTCTCTTGGGTATTCCAAGCCTTTGAACTAATATCCAAATATCAGTGAGTACATACCATGTGTGTTGTTTGGTGATTGGGTTACCTCATCCAGGACATTTTCTAGTTCCATCCATTTGCCTAAGAAATTCATGAATTCATTGTTTTTAATAGCTGAGTATTCCATTGTGTAAATATACCACATTTTCTGTATCCATTCCTCTGTTGAAGGACATCAGGATTCTTTCCAGCTTCTGACTATTATAAATAAAGCTTCAATGAACATAGTGGAGAATGTGCCCTTGTTATATGTTGGAGCATCTTTTGTGTACATACCCAGGAATAGTATAGCTGTGTCCTCAGGTAATAAATACTATGTCCAATTTCTTGAGGAACCACCAGACTGGTTTCCAAATTGGTTCTACCAGATTGCAATCTCACCAACAATGGAGGAATATTACTCTTTTCCACATCCTTGCCAGCCAGCATCTACTGTCACCTGAGTATTTCATCTTAGTCATTCTGACTGGTGTGAGGTGGAATCTCAAGGTTGTTTTGTATGCATTTCCCTGAAGACAAATGATGTTGAACATTTCTTTAGCTGCTTGTCAGCCATTCAATATTTTTCAGCTGATAATTTTTTTGTTTAGCTCTGTACCCCATTTTAATAGGGTTATTCGACTCTCTGGAGTCTAACTTCTTGAGTTCTTTGTATATATTGGATATTAGTTCTCTATGGGATGTAGGATGGGTCAAGATCTTTTCCCAATCTGTTGGTGGCTGTTTTGTCCTATTGACAGTGTCCTTTGACTTACAGAAGGTTTGCAATTTTATGAATTCTCATTTGTCTATAGCCAAAATCAGTAGAATTCCTATACTCAAAGGCTAAATAGGCTGAGAAAGAAATTAGGTAAATGATACCTGTATTAGTCTGGGTTCTTTAGAGTCACAGATTGTATGGGCAGTCTCTATGTAGTTAGGGAATTTGTCGATGACTTACAGTCTGTAGTCCAACTCCCCAACAGTAGTCAGCAGCAGCTGTGGATGGAAGTCCAAGGATCTTGCAGTTGCTCAGTCCCACGAAGCAAGCCGGCAAGGAAGAATGAGTCTTCCTTCTTTCAATGTCCTTATATATGTCTCCAGTAGAAGGTGTAGCCCAGATTAAAGGTGTACACCTTTAATCCCAGATGAACTTGAAATCTGGGATTAAAGGTGTATGTCTCCACACCTTTAATCCCAGATGACCTTGAACTGGAATCCATGCTTCAAGATCTCCATGCTAAGTCCAGGTCAGAAACTTATATCTCTGAGCCTCCAAATTAGGATCATAGGTGAGCCTTCCAATTCTAGATTGTAGTTCATTCCACATATAGTCAAGTTGACAACCAGGAATAGCCACTACAATCCACCCCTTGTCAACTTGACACAGATAATATCTCATGTCCACATGAAACAATAACAAGGTCGTGAATACGCCTAACATGATATAACTATTCCTCGTACAATTGCAAAAGCATTTGTAAATTTACAATGGGGCAATGTCCCTTGGGAACATTCTTTTAGTGTCTCAATACCAATTGATGTTAAAGGAATTGGAAGACAAATGTATCCTTAACAAAATAAGATAGAAGCGTTCATATTACTTATAATCCTCGTTTCTGCAACTGGTTACATGGCCTTAGCTGGTATTTATAACTACCATCCTCTGCTACCCATTCTGTGTTTCCTTCACCTTCAGCAAGCACCTCAGCAGGTCTTGGCTCTTTTCCTGGAGGATTGATCCATACCTTCATTCCTGATGGGTCATCCTTCCTCATCCTGCTTGGATTAGGCTGTTGTAGTTTCCCATTGACTTTAATCACAGGACAGGGTAGTACTAAGAGACGCCCTAGGGGATCTCCTGCTCTCCAGACATAATCCTGCTTACCTCCATTGTGGAGAGGCAATCCAATTTCCCCACTGTAATCTGGATCTATCACCCCTCCTAACACAGTTATTCCTTTCTTAGCCTGATGGTTCAAGGGCATTAGAAGCCCAAAATGGCCAGGGGGAAATCTGAGCTTCCAGTTCAATGGAATGTTTGTTGTGGCTCCAGGTAGGAGCACTCCCCCCTCTGGAACAAAAACTTCTAGGCCAGCAGAACCTAAAGTTGTGGGGACAGGAAGCAAAAATTTTCCTAGCGGGTCACTAGGAGTGATAGTGAGTGGAACTATTCCCTTTTCCACCCTTTGATTCCTGGACCCATGAATCCTGGCTATGGGAGAAACTGTACCATATATTGAACGCTGATTCAAAGCATATACTGCCTTCTGAAGAACTCTGCCCCAGCCCTCAATGCTGTTGCCACCTAATTGGCGCTGTAACTGTGTCTTCAAAAGGCCATTCCATCTTTCTATCAGACCAGCTGCTTCAGGATGATGGGGAACATGGTAAGACCAGTAAATTCCATAATCATGGGCCCACTGTCACACTTCTCTGGCTGTGAAATGAGTTCCTTGGTCAAAAGCAATACTGTGTGGAATACCATGACGATAGATAAGGCATTCTGTGAGTCCACGGATGGTGGTTTTGGCAGAAGCATTACGTGCAGGAAAGGCAAATCCATAACCAGAATAAGTATCTACTCCAGTAAGAACAAAACGTTGTCCTTTCCATGGGGGAAGTGGTCCAATGTAGTCAACCTGCCACCAGGTTGCAGGCTGGTCACCTCGAGGAATGGTGCCGTATCTGGGGCTCAGTGTTGGTTTCTGCTGTTGGCAGATCTGGCATTCAGCAGCAGCTGTAGCCAGGTCAGCCTTGGTGAGTGGAAGTCCATGTTGCTGAGCCCAAGCATAACCTCCGTCTCGGCCACCATGGCCACTTTGTTCATGTGCCCACTGGGCAATAACTGGGGTGGCTGGGGAAAGAGGCTGACTGTCCACAGAACGCGTCATCTTGTCCACTTGATTGTTGAACTCCTCCTCAGCTGAAGTCACCTTTTGGTGAGCATTTACATGGAACACAAATATCTTCACATCCTTTGCCCACTTGGAAAGATCTATCTACATACTTCTTCCCCAAATGTCTTTCTCACCAATTTTCCAATCGTGATCTTTCCACATCCCTGACCATCCAGCCAATCCATTGGCTACAGCCCATGAGTCAGTGAACAATCGTACATCTGGCCATTTCTTCTTCCAAACAAACTGTAATACCATGTGCACTGCCCGAAGTTCTGCCCACTGTGAAGAATTGTCCCAGAAAGGGGTTGTAATGCTGCAGCTGTCTACTTCTGGGTGGTGCCTGCATAACGTGCAGAGCCATCAGTAAACCAGGCCCTAGTCTTCTCTTCTTCAGTCAGCTGGTCATAGGGAACACCCCATGAGGCTATAGGTGCATGCTTGGCAGCAGATGGCATTGTAACAGGAGTAGAAACCATAGGCATCTGAGCAACTTCTTCATGTAACTTGCTTGTGCCTTCAGGACCTGCTCTGGCCCGATCACGTATATACCACTTCCATTTGACAATAGACTGCTTTTGTGCATGCCCTACTTTATGACTTGGAGGGTCTGATAACACCCAACTCATGATGGGAAGTTCAGGTCGCATAGTAACTTGGTGTCCTATTGTCAAACGTTCAGTTTCCACTAAGGCCCAATAGCAGGCCAAGAGTTGTTTTTCAAAGGGAGAGTAGTTGTCTGCAGATGACGGTAAAGCTTTGCTCCAAAATCCCAAAGGTCTCTTCTGTGATTCACCTACAGGGGCCTGCCAGAGGCTCCAAACAGCATCTCTATCTGCCACCGACACCTCAAGTACCATTGGGTCTGCTGGATCATATGGTCCAAGTGGTAATGCATTCTGCACAGCAGCCTGGACCTGTTGAAGAGCCTTCTCCTGTTCTGGGCCCCACACAAAGCTAGCAGCTTTCCTTGTCACTTGGTAAATAGGCCTGAGTAACACACCCAAATGAGGAATATGCTGTCTCCAAAATCCAAATAGACCCACTAAACGTTGTGCTTCTTTCTTGGTGGTGGGAGGGGCCAGGTGCAATAACTTATCTTTCACCTTAGAAGGAATATCTCTGCATGCCCCACACCATTGTACTCCTAAGAATTTCACTGAGGTAGATGGTCCTTGAATTTTGGTTGGATTTATTTCCTATCCTCTGATACGCATCTGTGTTACCAATGAATCCAAAGTGGTTGCTACTTCCTGCTCGCTTGTTCCAATCAGCATAATGTCATCTATATAGTGCACCAATGTGATATTTTGTGGAAGAGACAAACGATCAAGATCCCTTCTAACTAAGTTATGCCACAGGGCAGGAGAGTTAATATATCCTTGAGGCAAAACTGTAAAGGTATACTGCTGGCCTTGCCAACTGAAAGCAAATTGCTTCTGGTGGTCCTTATGGACAGGTACTGAGAAGAAGGCATTTGCCAGGTCAATAGCTGCATACCAGATTCCAGGAGTTGTGTTAATTTGCTCAAGTAACGAAACTACATCTGGTACAGCAGCTGCAATTGGAGTTACTACCTGATTTAATTTTCTATAGTCAACTGTCATCCTCCATGATCCATCTGTCTTCTGCACTGGCCAGATGGGAGAGTTAAAGGGAGATGTGGTGGGAACCACCACCCCTGCATCTTTCAAGTCCTTGATCATGGCAGTAATTTCTGCAATTCCTCCAGGAATACTATACTGTTTTTGATTCACTATTTTCTTTGGCAGAGGCAACTCTAAAGGCTTCCATTTTGCCTTTCCAACCATAATAGCCCTCACTCTACAGGTCAGGAAACCAATGTGAGAATTCTGCCAATTTCTGAGTATATCTATCCCAATTATACATTCTGGAACTGGGGAAATGACCACAGGATGTGTTCAGGGACCCACTGGACCTACTGTGAGTCGGACATCCGTCAAAACTCCATTAATCACCTGTCCTCCATAAGCCCCTACTCTAACTGGAGGGCCACAATGTTTCTTGGGATCTCCTGGGATCAGTGTCAATTCAGAACCAGTATCTAATAGACCCTTGAAAGTCTGATTATTTCCTTTCCCCCAGTGTACAGTTACCCTTGCAAAAGGCCTTAGGTCCCTCTGGGGAAGAATTGGAGAAAGAGTAACAGCAAAACTTTTAGGTGTCTTATTAAAATCCTTCCTCAGGGGAACCTGGCCACCCCTTCATTCAAGGGGCTCTGGATCTGCAAACTGGCTCAGGTCTGGAAATTGATTCACTGGCCGAGATTGCCTTTTGCCATGATTCAATGCAGCCTTTTTTTCATTTGTTTGAGGATTTTTCTGCTTATACAGCTCAAACAGATATGCAGTAGGTTTCCTATGCATTTCATCCCTGGAAACACCATGATTGATTAGCCAGTACCAAAGGTCCAAACGAGTCATACCATTATAAATTCCACCTCTCTGCCCATTACCGGGTACATCATTATAAACATTGTTTTTTCTACGCTGTCCATTATAAAAACTACGATCACCTTGTCTCTGGCGATTCAATGCTGCTACCTGGCCCTTGTTAACTCAGGGCCCGATTAAACCCATTGAATTTAATTCATCTAATTGAGCAGCAGCATCTCCAACCCTAAGGTCTGGCACAAGGAAAAGGGCAAGAACAAAACTCTTTAAATGTGCCGGTGCCCCTCTCACCAGTTTGCGTCTTATAGGACTGGTGAAAGGCATGTCTTCTGGACCTTCCCATTGTGGGGGATTAGGTTTTATACAACGTATCCACTCTAGCATTGCAATTTCCCTAAGCCTTAAAATCCCTTCATCAACACTAAGCCAAGGGATATCAGGCATATCCAACTCCTTTTCAGTAGGCCATCTTTTAATAAATACTTCAGCCAACCAATGAAACAAACTTTTGACACCTTTTTTTTAACTGTGCAAGCTTCTAATTTAAGCCTAGAATCTCCACTCAGAGGACCCATGCCGATAAACTCAGCCTGCTCTAATTTTATGTTCCTTCCACCATTATCCCACACCCTTAAAATCCATTCCCATGCATATTCCCCAGACTTCTGCTTGAATTAATTAGCAAACTCATTAAGCTCCTTAGTAGTATAGTGTATTTCCTCATGGACTACACTTTCTACCTCCCCTTTAGGGGCCTGTTTTGCCTTGAGTCTGGTTATAGGTCTAGAAGAAACTACTGGTGGGCCCGGAGAAACATCAGTATTGTCAGTAAAAGTCACTGCTGGTCTATCAGGCTCTGAGGGATTACTTTCCTCAAGTGGAGAAGGCATTAATTCAAGGAGTGGGGCTGAGGGTACTACTTCTTCAGGTGGAGCAAATCCTTGAAAATCTGAAGATTCAACAGGGTCTTCCCACACATCCCCATCCCAAGTTATAGGATCCCATTCTTTGCCAATTAATGCCCTTACTTTAACTGCTGACACCCTCTGAGGTTGAGACTTGAATTTTCGCTGTATTTCAGTCAACCTTATAATGAGTGCTTCAGTTTGATTTTCTGCTACTTGAGCTCTATGGCTGCTGGAAAGAAGATTCTCTTCAAGGGCACACTTGGAAACTTTTAGATTGTTTATTTGAGTCTGGAGCTGTTCGATTTTATCACACAACTCCTTCCTTTCCTTCATTGCTTTCTCCCGAGATGCTAAGAGTAACCAGCCAGCAAAATCATTTTCCGTTTTTTTCCCCAACTTGTAGAACGTATTGTATACCACCGAATCACCTAATTCATCAAGATAATCAAAGGCTTTAGCTTCTTTAAGCTTGGAATATAGTTTCATCCATGGGTTTTCAATATCCTCTGAGCTCCCAGGAGGGAGAGAATTTGGAGAGGTTTCAGTAATTGAGAGTGCTGGTGGGTCAACCAACCAACTCCAAAATTTTGAAACATTCATCCTTATACTTCTGCTCCTCTAGAACCACTTCTGGTACCACTTCTGTATTAGTCTGGGTTCTCTAGAGTCACAGATCGTATGGGCAGTCTCTATGTAGTTAGGGAATTTGTCGATGACTTACAGTCTGTAGTCCAACTCCCCAACAGTAGTCAGCAGCAGCTGTGGATGGAAGTCCAAGGATCTTGCAGTTGCTCAGTCCCACGAAGCAAGCCGGCAAGGAAGAATGAGTCTTCCTTCTTTCAATGTCCTTATATATGTCTCCAGTAGAAGGTGTAGCCCAGATTAAAGGTGTACACCTTTAATCCCAGATGAACTTGAAATCTGGGATTAAAGGTGTATGTCTCCACACCTTTAATCCCAGATGACCTTGAACTGGAATCCATGCTTCAAGATCTCCATGCTAAGTCCAGGTCAGAAACTTATATCTCTGAGCCTCCAAATTAGGATCATAGGTGAGCCTTCCAATTCTAGATTGTAGTTCATTCCACATATAGTCAAGTTGACAACCAGGAATAGCCACTACAATACCCTTCATGAGAATCACAAGCAATATAAGGTATCTTGATATGACAATAACCAAACAAGTGAAAGATCTGTATGACAAGAAATTCAAGTCTCTGAAGAAATCAAAAAATACCTCAGATGATGGAAAAATTTCCCATGTTCATGGATTGGCAGAAATTATATAGTAAAAATGGCCATTTTGTCAAAAGCAATCTACAGATTCAATATAACCCCATCAAAATTCCAAAGCAATTCTTCATAGAGTTAGAAAAAGCATGCATTTGGAATAAGAAAGAAAAGGAAGAAAGAAAGAAAGAAAGAAAGAAAGAAAAAGAAATTAAGGAAGAAAGAAAAAAAGAAAGAAAAAATAAGCAGAGAAGTAGCTAAAGAAATGTTCAACATCCTTAGTCATCAGGGAAATGCAAATCAAAACAACCCTGAGATTTCACCTCACACCAGTCAGACTGGCTAAGATCAAAAACTCAGGAAACAGCAGGTGCTGGTGAAGATGTGGAAAAAGAGGAACACTCCTCCACTGCTGGTGGGATTGCAAGGTGGTACAACCACTCTGGAAATCAGTCTGGCGGTTCCTCAGAAAATTGGGCATGATAATACCAGAAGAGTCTGTTATTCTCCTCCTGGGCATATACCCAGATGATTCTCCAGCACGCAATAAGGACACATGTTCCACTATGTTCATAGCAGCCCTATTTATAATAGCCAGAAGCTGGAAAGAACCCAGACGTCCCTCAACAGAGGAAAGGATACAGAAAATGTGGTATATTTACACAATGGAATACTATTCAGCCATTAAAAACAATGAATTCATGAAATTCTTAGGCAAATGGGTGGAACTGGAAAATATCATCCTGAGTAAGATAACCCAATATCAACAGAACACATTTGTGTTCTCACTCACTGATGTGTGGATATTAGCCGAGAATCTTGGACTACCCAAGACACAATTCACATAGCAAATGATGCCCAAGGAAGAACAAAGTATGAGTACTCTAATCCTTTGCAGAAGTGGATCCAAATTCCCTACAGAAAGAGATACAAAGTGTGGAGCAGAGTCTGAAGGAAAGACCACCCAGAAACTACCCCACCTAGTGATCCCTCTCACATATAAAACCCAGACACTATTAAAGATGCCCACTTGTACTTGCTGACCAGAGCTGGATATAGCTATTACCTGGGAGGCTCTGCTAGTACATGACAAGTACAGAGAGGGACACTCTCAGCCAGCCATTGAACTGAGCACATGGCCCCCAATAGGGGAGCTAGAGAAAGGACCCAAGGAGCTGAAGGAGTTTGCAGTGCCATAGTAGGAACAAATATATGAGCCAGACAGTACTCCCAGAGCTCCCAGGGACAAAACCATCAACCAGATAGTACACATGGTGTTGTTACCCATGGCTCCAGATGCATAGGTAGCAAAGATAGCCTTATTGGACATCAAAGGGAGGAGAGGTTCTTGGACTTGGAAAGGTTTGGCAGCAGTGTAGAGGAATACCAGGACAGGGAAGTGGGAGGGGGTTGATTGGAGAACAGGGGGAGGGGAGATGGCTTATGGGACTTTCGTAGAGGGGTCACCAGGAAAAGGGAAATCATTTAAAATGTAAATAAAGAATATATCTAATAAAAAAATGAAGAAACCGAAGTATAAACAACAACAACCACAAACAATGAAAGAATTTCTGGGGTAATCAGCATCCCTGATCTCAAGCTGTACTACAGAGCAATAGTGATAAAAACTGCATGGTACTGGTAACAGGCACCCAGCTACACTATTCTTGGGGCATATGCCCAGAAGAAGCTCCAATATTTAATAAGGACATAGCGGCCTTATTTATAATAGCCAGAAACTGGAAAGAGCCCAGATGTCCTTCAACAGGGAAATAGATACAGAAAATGTGATACATTTACCCAATGGAGTACTGCTCAGCTATTGAAAACATTGAATTCATGAAATTCTAAGGCAAATGGATGGAACTAGATAATATCATCCTGAGTGAGGTAACCCAATCACAAAACAGCACACATGGTATGCATTCACTGATAACTGGATATTTGCCCAAAAACTTGCAATACCCAAGACGAGTTCACAGACCACATGAAGCACAGGAAGAAGTAAGACCCAAGTGTGGGTGCTTTGATTCTTCTTAGAAATGGGAACAAAATACTCACAAGAGCAAATATGGAGACAAACTGAAGAGTAGAGACTTAAGTAGAAAGTCTGTCCAGAGATTGTCCCACATGGGGATTCATCCAGATACAGTCACCAAACACAGACACTATTGTGGATTCAAAAAAAGGCTTGCTGAAAGGAGCCTCATATATCTGTTTCTTGAGAGGCCCTGCCAGAGCTTTACAAATACAAAATCAGATACGTGAACCCAACTGACTGTGTGGTAGCTAATGGAGGAGTTAGAGAAAGAACTGAAAGAGCTGAAGGGGTTTCCAACCCCATAGGAAGAACAACAATATCAACAAACCAGACCCCTCAGAGCTACCAGGGACTAAGTTACCAACCAAGGAGTACACATGGCTCCAGCTGCATATGTAGCAGAGGATGGTCTTGTAAGGCATCAAAGGGCAGAGAGGTCCTTGGTCCTTTGAAGGTTCTATAGATGCCACAGTGTAGGGGAATCAAGAGCCAAAGGCAGGAGTGGGTGGGTGGGTGGAGGAACACCCTCATAGAAGCAGAGGGAGGGAGGATGGGATAGGGGATTTCCAGGAGGGGGAGGGAACCTGGTAAGGAGATAGCACTTGAAATGTAAATTAATTAATTCATTAATTATTTATTAAAAACCTTGTCAAAGCTATTCCACAATGTACTTATATCCTTATTTCTCAGTCCCATAGTTCTCAATGCTTTGAGAATGCAATATGAATGTAATCATGAAATGCAACATAATAGCCCTGTAGTGCACTATCTATTTGTATAGTCTCATTTCCGGAATTTCAGGAAAGGTAAATATAGAGATCAGGCAGGATTTCTAGGCTCCAGGCTTCAGTTAGTCAGCAAAGGTGTCAAAAACACTAATTAGAGGAATAGCCACTATTTTATATTATGTGATTGTGCCATTAGATTGATATAATTTTCAAAATTTCATGACCCAAACTTCCTTCAATATATATTCATTGTCTGACCACTCTGTCTTTGCTAATTTTCATGATTATGACTTTTGTTTAGTTATTTATTCTTTTAATCCCCACCACTCCTACAAATTATTTTAAGAAAATAATTCAAGATGATAGAGAAAGCAACACCTTTATTTCATTATGGTTTCTCATCCCTTAACAATTATGAAGACTGGAGAATGGCAGATGCTATGGCCCAGGGGATGTGCAGAATTCAATACCTGTCAGGAAGCACAAAGTCACATCCATTGAAAACTAAAAGCCAGGGAGTAGGCATCATTATTAAGTTAAATCCGTGGAGAATAAATTAGGGCAAGAGAGAACAGAATATAATAAAATCATCTATTTTACTGAAGATTAAATATATAAGCTGATGGGGATAATCTGTGGCCTGAAACATTGTTAGATGATCTCTCTTAGAATATTGTATAATTACCATAGAAACAATCATCTGTTTTCGATAATACTTAAGACAGAAATTTTAGGTCGCTTCCAACCCTGATCCCATGTGTTCATCTAAGTAAGATGAGTCATTTCTAAATAATGTTTCCCAAAGCAAACATCAGCACATCCTGGTGCTGTCTTCCTTAGGGCCTCCACTAGAAACACAGATTTAGAAAATTTCTTTACCATCCTTTATCTTAATCTTACCCCCAAACACTTTTCTTACTGTTGTCTTTACATAGTCTACTATGCAAGTATTTTTTTCAGCCATTGAACTAATTCCCAATTTCTCTTCAGTCAAGTTGTCCAGCTGCAGAGATCATCATTAAATCATAGTCTGTATATTCTCCTTCCTGCTCTAATGTAGAGTAAACCACAGTTTCAAGAGTTGTTTTCTCTGGAAAATTCCTATTCACTTTTAAAGACATTAATTTTTACATTCTATGTTAGACTCTTTTCTCATTGCTTTGACAAAACATGGGACAAAAGCAACTTAAATATGGAAGGATTATTTTCACTGAAATATTTTGTTGAGATTACAATTTTCATAGAAAAGAAAACATAGCAAAACGAGCAGGAAGCAACTGCCCAAAATTATGCCAAAAGTCAGGAAGCAAAGTGCAGTAATTTAGCTATGTACCTCACTTTATTCTTCCGATTGAAAACTATAATAAGACTACCCACATTTAGTGTAACTTTTCATGACTCAGTTTACCTAATCTAGACAGTCTCTCATTGAAATATATGCCTACATATGTGTTTGTATTTTGATTCTAAATCTCCTCAAACTGACAAGCAAGATTGATTATCATACTTACAATAAAAATTTTGTTTAGTGTTGGTAGAGGTTAGGAGGTGTTCAAACTATAGCTTGTGATCCATTAAGAAAATTATAAAGTTTGCATTACTCATCTTGGTTGATGTTTGTTACAAATTAAAACTGCTCTCATAATGTCTAAGATTTAAAAATGACAATAAATATTGGTATGAATATTGGGCAAGGGGAACATGTTTTCTTTGGTGCAGCCACTATGAAAATCAGTGTGGAGAGTCTCTACACACAAGTTACAAACCTCTCTACTATATGACCCAACAATACTACCCTTGGGTGTATTCTAAAAGTTTCTATAATACAGAGATACTTGCTCATTGATATTAATTTCTGTCCTATTTGCAGAAACCAGGAAATGGAAGCAATATAGATGTACAGCCATCATTGGGTGGATAATGTAAAATGACATGTATAGTTCAAAAACACAAGAGAAAATAATTCATCTGCAAAGAGCAATTATATTATGAAGTGAAAAGTAACTTTTATTCACTGGATGTAATCGTTTCAGAGGCTTACGCTGTATAAGCTCCCCCTTTCTAGTTATTTCTGAACTGACTGACTAGTTCAGCTCAGCTGTTCTGGCTCAAAGCTCCTCTCCAAACTGACTGATTCAAATTAGGTTTTCTCAGCTTCTCATTAAATTGCTCTGCTTGGAAAACTGCCTCTGAAATCCACGAGCTGAATTGCACTGACTGCCTTGACTGTACAAACTGAATGAAACTGAATGAAGTTGAATGAATGCAACTGAACACAGCTGCCTTTAACTGCACTGCACTGCACTGAACTGCATTCACTAAACTGCCCTATACCCTGGCTTACACTACTCTGCCCTTAAGTTGATTCTCTTACCTGTCCCTCATTAGAGTTAGCCTTTTTTTATCTCTGACTCATTCTGTCATATCTGATTCATCACTTTGTCTGTCCCTCAATTAGAGGTCACTTTCAAACATAGCTGTTTTCTTCTACAAACTAACTTCACTTTCACTGTTTGGGATTAAAGGTGTGTACTACAGTGTGTCTGTATTTCAGCCTGAAGAATTAAAGGTGTGCCATTCCATCAAAATCACACAGACCAAGAAGGTCTTTGCTGTCTTTCAAAATAAGCCATGTGGTGGGATTAAAATTCTTCTACAATTAAGACTTCAAGTAAATAAACAAACAAATAAATGAATAAATAAATAAATGGAAACTATCATTTTGAATGACATAACCCCCCAAAATTAATGTGTTGTATATTATCTCTCATGGGTGACTATTAGCTTTGAATATCTCTCTCTCCCTCTCCCTCTCCCTCTCTCTCCCTCCCTCTCCCCTCTCTCCCCTTCTCCTCCCTCTCTCCACCCTTCCCTCTCTCCCTGCTCCTCCCCTCCCCCTCCCTCTCTCCAGCTCTCTCCCTTTCTTCCTTCCCCTCCCCTCCCTCTCCCCTCCCCTCTCTCATTGTTTCTCCCTCTGTGTGTGTGTGTGTATGTGTGTGTGCGCGCGTGCATGCATGTATGTGTGTGCATGTATTTTAATTAGAGTACATACAGAAATCAAAAAAATAGTGATAGTGGGAAGAATTTCAAGGAAAGAACAATAGAATGCAAATTGTAAAGAGAGGAAGAAATATAATAGAAGTAGAAATGGAAAATTGAGGGAAGGGAAGGCTGGGTAGAAGAGGAAATATGAGGAGAAATGTGGTTTAAATGGTGTGGTCCAGTTTCTGCTTGAGTCTGAGCTACAAGGCAAGGCTGGACAAGGCAGGTTTCTGTTTTTTTCCTTTTTTTCTTTTTCTTTTTTTATATATATTTTCTTTATTTACATTTCAATTGTTATCCACTTTCATGGTTTCCCCTCCTTAAACCCCCTATCCCATCCCACCTCCCCCTGCTCACCAACCAATCCACTCCAGCTTCTCTGTCAAGGGCATTCCCCTACACGGAGGTATCAAGCCATCATAGGACCAAAGGCCTCTCCTCTCATTGATGTCCAACAAGGCCATCCTCTGCTACACATGTGGTTGGAGCTTCCATGTGTATTGTTTGATTGGTGGTTTAGTTTTGGGAGCTCTGGGGGAACTGTTTGGTTCATAATGTTGTTCCTTCTATGGAGCTGCAAGCTACTTCAACTCCTTTGGTCCTTTCTAGCTCCTCCATTGTGGTCTTTGGGCTCAATCCATTGATTGGCTGAAAGCATCCACCTCTGTATTTAGCAGGTACTGGCAGAGACTCTCAGGAGACAGCCATAACAGGCTCCTGTTAGCAGGCAATTGTTGGCATCCACAATAGTGTTTGGGTTTGGTGACTGTATATGGGCTGGATCTCCAGGTGGGGCAGTCTCTGGGTGGTTGTTCCTTTAGTCTCTGCTCCACACCTTCTTTCTGTATCTCCTTCTATGGGTATTTTGTTTCCCCTTCTAAGAAGGACCGTCAGGCTGAGTGAAACCACAGGGCCCCACTCCCTGGGTGGAGAAGGACAATCAGAAGTCCCTGGGGAACCACCAGAGTCAGACTCGGGGGATCCTGACTTTCATGGAGGCCAAGGACAATAGATTCTCATGCTCCTGGACATCACAGATATCCCTGGATGCCTTGCAGAAGAGCTGAGAACAGGGTGGGGACCCCTGAGGCTGGTTCTAGCCCAAGTCCAAAGGGAGAAGATTGGGGAAGAGAGAACAGACTGGGTCGCTCAGGATCAAGAGTCCTTCACTTGCTTGGGTGGACAGCTTGGCTTGATGGAGATGTGGCTGGGAGCTCAGGGAGGCCTCCTGCATGAGACTAGATGAGGAAGACCCTCTTCATTGCTCCAGCATGGTGGAGCCAGATGAGAAGATGTAGTCCATGATTTTAAAGCATTTATGGTTGATGGAGAGTTGTGATGAATGAACCCCCCCCCCCTTTCAGGGCAGGTCTGAAGTTAAATATTTTTTGCATAGAGGAGTATCTGGGAAGGAGAGCTTAATTGGCTAAGCCCGTCAGGCCTTTAGGTACAATGGAGATCTGTCTTGAGGCTATGTGATCTGTGGTCAAGTCCTCTTTGGAAGGGCTTGGGGCATTGCCCTACGTGATTGATGGCCACAGAATTATGGAGAGCTGAGGCCTTCTGTCAGGAGTCTAGTGTCTGGGAATGTGGCAAATGACCTTCTGTCCCTTGCAGGTATACCTGCTGGGTCACCGGGGTTTAAATCTAGAACAACCAGAACACGGGCTGTCTTTCATGGTCCCACAGAGGAATAACTAACACTAGTGTATAAACCTGAGCTGACTGGAGCTGGATATAGCTACCACTTGCGAGGCTCTCCTAGTTCATGACAAATATAGAGGGGGGACATTCTCAGTCAGCCATTAAACTGAGCACAGGATCCCCAATGTGGAAGCTAGAGAAAGGACCCAAGGAGCTGAAGGGGTTTGCAGTGCCAAAGGAGAAATAACAATATGAGTCACTCAGTTCTCTCAGATCTCCCAGGGACAAAACCACCAACCAAAGAGTACACATGTAGTTACCATGACTCCAAACACATTGGAAGCAGAGGCTGGTCTTGTTAAACACCAAAGGGAGGAGAGGCCCTTGGTCCTGGAAATACTTGATGCTGTAGTATAGAGGAATACCAGGACAGGGAAGCAAGGGTGGGTTGATTGGGGAAGGGGAGATGGTTTATGGGATTTTCAGGGGAGGGGAGAACCAGGAAAGGGGACAATATTGGAAATGTAAATAAAGAATATACTTAATTTAAAAAGAGAGAGATTGCATTGAGTCTAAGAAAAAACTTTAAACTTTTAAATAGCATCAAGAATGAGAGACTATAGGAACTTTGAAGTTGTACTAAATGAATTTTTGCATGACATGATCATGGAAACCAGCGAGTAGAATGTTTGGGTTTTAATAAGAATAGTCCCAATGGGCTTATATGTCTGAATGCCTGGTCTCCACATGGTAGACCTATTTAGGGAGGATTAAGAGTTACGTGCCTGTTAGGGGAGGCATGCCTCTTGGATGGGCTTTGAAGTTTCAAAGTCAATACTATTCACAGTTCTCTCTCTCTTCCTCTCTCTCTCTCTCTCTCTCTCTCTCTCTCTCTCTCTGTCTCTCCCTCTGTGTGTGTTTGTGTGTGTGTGTGTGTGTGTGTGTGTGTGTACATTGTGCTTTCACCATGCCTGCCTGCATTCTGCCATGCTCCCTAGCATGAGATTCTAAATGTCTAGATCCATGATTCCCAAATAAAGGATTTCCTTTGTAAGTTAAATTGTTCATCCTATTTTGTTGTGGCAATAGAAAAGAAACTAAGACATTCTTCCTACCTCAGTGAACTCAATCTAGAAAATTCCTCACAAATATGCCGAGATATTTAATTCCAAGGTGACTCTAGATCCTATAAAGTTAGTAATAAATGCACAAATTATGACACTATACACAGTTGAACTGCCTTAAAGGAATATGCTTTATATCTGGTCTATTTCTTGCATTTTTGATAGACAAGCATGAGAAGATGAGCAAGTTTACACTTCAGTACATTTATACCATGACAGACTGCTTTATCATAGGCACCAAAGAAAGGGAACTAGCAATGAAATACCTTACACCCAAATAATATCTTTTTCTTTCAAATTCTTTGCTTCAGGTATTTTTTCATAACAAAAAAATGTTACAGGATACTTACTGTGTAACAGTAAACTAGTTAAGGATACAGAATATAAATCCTTACATGGGTATTAGTAGTGTTGAGGAAAGTGTTTGGACATTAATCAGTTTGGACATTTGGGGGGGTTAATCAAAAACACCTTTGGGACATTTACTTCTAAGAGTAAAAATATGTTACTTCTTCAATTTATGGTTGATATATTACAAAAGGGATCTTAATATATAGAATATTTTAGACTTAATAAAAATATCCTGAGTGAGGTAACCTAGACACAAAAGAACATACATTGTATGTACTCACTATGAAGTGCATATTAGGCCAAAAGCTGACAACGCTCACAATACAACCCACAGACCATAGGGAACTTAGGAGGAAGGAAGAGCAGGGCATGGATGTATCAGTCCTGTACTGAGGGGGGAGCAAGATGATTGATTGCAGGAGATGGAAGGAGGGGGCCTGGGAGGGAGAGAGGAGAAGGAGGAAATAAGGGGGCAGTATCAGGTATTGGAGGGGATGGGAGAGAGGTTCAGAGGGTCAGGAAATTGACTAAAAATATGTAGCAGTAGAGGATGAGGAACTAGGGGTAGCCACTGGAGGGTCCCAGACACCAGAGAAGCAAAAGAATCCCAGGACCCAATGGGGATGTCTTTAGCCAAATGCATGCACTGAAGGAGAGGTAGAATCTGTAAAAACCACATCCAGTAGATAGGCATAGATGAGGGATGGGACCACCCACCCATCTCAAAGTTTTTAAACCAGAAATGTCCCTGTCCAAATAAAAGACAGGGACAAAAAGTGGAACAGAAATGGCCCCACCTGGGGATCTATCCTATCTACAGACACAAATCCCCAACTCTGTTGATGTTGCCAAGAGGTGCTTGCTGACAGGAGCCTGATGTGGCTGTTCCGTGAGAGGTTCTGCCAATGTAGATGTGGATGCTTGGAGCCAACTGTCGGACTGAACTCAGGGCTGAGAGTTGGGGAGCTGGTGGAAGGTTTGGAGGAGGAACAGACAGGGACTGGAACCATGTAAGAAGAATAATGTCAGCTGTAAGAACCAGCCAGTGCTCCCAGGGACTAGACCACCAACTAAGGAGTGTGCAGAGAGGGATTCATGGCTCCAGATGTAGCAGAGGATGGCTTGCCTGACATCAGTGGTAGAGTAAGCTCTTGGTTCTGTGAAGGTTTGATGCCTTACTGTAGAGGGATGTTGGGGCAGTGGGGTAGAAGTGGGAGAGCACCTTCATAGAGGCAAAGGAAAGGGTGAAGAAGATGGACATGGATGGGGGTATGTGGAGAGGTAACTGGGAAAGCAGATATCATTTGAGATGTAAACAATTGGAATGATTAATAAAAATCTTAAAATACATTTATATCTCTGATAAATTAAATTCCAATTTACTTTTAATATATTTAATTGAATTAATATTTAATTACATTCTGTTTACTGTGTAGACAAGATTAGCTGACAGTGCTACGCAAGAGAAAAATCTATGTACTCTTCAGATTTACTTAGAAGTATCATATCAGACCCGGGGCGCTGGCTCTTCACCCACCCCTACAATACCTAGAGGAAACCTGACTCCTAGGTGCTCTGAAATGCCCAGGATCACAGGAGAGGTCACAACACATACCCCAACACCTGGGATAACTGGGTCCCCGAGGATCAAGGGATGCAGGAACCTCCATCCAGCCAGTGTCACAGATTCCTTCCAGCCAGACCTTGGGTGCTGGCTCTATATCCATTACTACAACACCCAGAGAAAGCCCAAATCCCAGGTGCTCTGAAATCACCTCCAGGATCACAAGACTGCAGGAACATAGAGGAAGTTCAACTTCCAGGAGATCAGACACACCCAGGAGCACTGGAGCTCTGAAACACTCAAGATAACAGTTGAGGCCACAAAATCTTTCCCAAAACCCAGCATAACTAGGTCACCCACAGGAACCAGGGAAACACAGACCCCTGCTCAGCCAGAAGCATGTGTTCCTTCTAGCTTGCAACTGTGCCTGGAGCAAATCCAGGAAACTGGCTCCCCACCTACCCCTACAACTCCCAGAGAAGGCTTGACTCCCAGGAGCTCTGTCACACACAGAATCTCAGGATCACAAGATCGCAGGATCACAGGATTACAGAGACAGCTGGACTCTGAGGAGTTCTGACACAACCAGGATCACAGAGGGAAAGGATTCAGCTGGAAACAACAAGGGCAGGTAGCCCTAGAGATAACCAGGTGGCAAAAGGCAAGAGTAAGAATATACGCAGCAAAAACCAAGGCTACTTCGCATCATCAGAACCCAGTTCTCTGACTATAGCAAGTCCTGGATAACCCATCACAATGAAAAATCAAGATGTGGATATAAAATCACATCTTGTGATGATGACGAAGGACTTAAAGAAGGATATAATATCGTAATACAAAGGAAATATGCAGGTAAAAAGGTAGAAGCCCTTAAAGAGGAAACAAAAATACCTAAAAGAATCACTGGAAAGCAAAAGCAAACAAGTGAGGGAATTGAACACACTCATCCGGGATTGAAAAATGGAAATAGAAACAATAAGCAAATCAAAAAGGAAGAAAACCATGGAGATACCAAACCTAGGAAAGAGATCAGAATATAAGAAATAGAAATGAGAATCTCAATGACAGAAGATACCATTGAAAACATTGACACAATAGTCAAAGAAAATGGAAATTGCAAAGGTTTCTAACCCAAAACATTCAGGAAATCCAGGACACAATGAAAATATCAAACCCAAGGTTAATAGGTATAGAAGATAGCAAAGATCCCCAGCTCAAAGGGCCAGGAAATATCTTTAACAAAATTATGGAAGAAAACTTTGCAAATCTAAAAGAGAGAGGGAGAGAGAGAGAGAGAGAGAGAGAGAGAGAGAGAGAGAGAGAGAGATGAACATACAAGAAATCTAGAAAACTCCAAATAGACTGTCCTCTGGTTACATAATAATCACAACACAAAATGCATAAAACAAAGACTATTAAAAGTGGTGAGGGAAAAAGGTCAGGTAACATATGAAGGCAGACTTCTCAGAATTAGAGCAGACAATTCAGCTATTAAAAACAGTGAATTCATGAAGTTCTTAGGAAAATGGATGGAACTAGAAAGTGTCAGCCTGAGGAAGGTAACCCAATCACAAAAGAACACGCTCACTGATAAGTGGATGTTAGTTCAAAAGCTCAAAATAAACAAGTTACAATTCACCCAGCACAGGAAGCTCAAGAAGAAGGATGACTTAAGTGAGGGTGCTTTGGTTCCTCTGAGAAAGGGAATAAACTACTCACAGAAGCAGTAAAGGAAACAAAGTGTGGAGCAAAGACTGAAGGAAAGGCCACCCAGAGACTGCTCTACCTGGGGATTCATCCTATAAATAGTCACCAAACCCCTGACACTATTAAGGAAGGCAAGAAGTGCATACCAAAAGGAGCATTCAATGATTGTCTCCAGAGGGTCCCTGCCAGAGCCTTACACACACAGAGGCAGATTGTAGCAGCCAACCATTGAACTGGGTATGAGGTCCCCAATGGAGGAGTTGGAGGGTGGTCCGGAGGAGCTGAAGGCGTTTACAGCCCCATGGAAAGAACAATGATGTCAGATACCCAGATGACCCAGGACTCCCAGAGACTAAACCATCAGCCAAGGGGTACACAAGGTTCCAGCCAAAAATGTGGCAGAGGAATGCCTTGTCCTGCATCAGTGGGAGCAGTGGTCCATGGTCAGGTGATGGCTCAATAGATGCCTCAAAAAAGGTAAATTGAGGGGGGAGGGGGTCAAGTAGAGGGACATATACTTGGAAGCAGGAGGTAGGAGGAGGGGCTGGGAGTTTTCGGGGGAAGGAGGAAACTGGGAAAGGTTTTAGCATTTGACATGTTAATGAAGATTATATTCAATTTAATAAAAAAGAATTAGATCAGACATCTCACCAGAGCCATTAAAAGCCAGAAGATCCTGGGCAGATGCCATATAGACCCTAAAAGAACACAAATGCCAACACAGACTACTATACCCAGCAAAACTACTCTATTACCATAGATGGACAAACCAAGATATTTCATAACAAAACAAAATTTACACAATATCTTTCCACAAATCCAGTCCTACAAAGGATAATAGATGGAAAACTCAAACATAAGGAGAGAAAGTACACCTTAGCAAAAGCAAGAAAGTAATCTTCTTTCAACAAACCCCAAAGAAAATGCTCACACGATTATTCCAACTCTAACAATAATAACTTTTCCTTAATATCTTTTAATAACAATTGGCTCAATTCCCCAATTAAAAAATAAAAACAAAGACTAACAGACTTTATATATAAACAGGACCCAGCTTGATACATACACGAAATGCCCCTCAATGACAAAAACAGATACTACCTCAGAGAAAAAGGCTGGAAAAAAAATTTCCAAGAAAATGGTCCCAAGAAACAAGCTGAAGTAGCCATTCTAGTATTGAATAAAATCAACATTCAACCAAAGTTATCAAAAAAGATAAGGAAGAACACTTCATACATGTCAAAGGAAAAATCTGCCAAGAGGAACTCTCAATTCTGGAAAATCTATGTTCCAAATGTAAGGGCATCTATAGTCATAAAAGAAACTTTACTACAGTTTGAAGCATACATTGCACATCACACAATAATAGTGGGAGACTTTAACACTCCACTCAGCAATGGACAGATCATTAAAACAGAATCTAAACCATCAGAGACGCAGTGAAACTAAGAGAAGTTATGAACCAAATGGATTTAACAGATATCTGTAGAACATTTCATCGTAAAACAAAAGAATATATATTCTTCTCAGTACCATAGGGTACCTTCTCCAAAATTGACCATATAATTGATCACAAAACAAGCCTCAACAGATAAAAGAAGATTGAAATAATCTGATTCATCCTATCATATCACCACAGCCTAAGACTGTTCTTACACAACAAATGAAAGTCCACACAAGCATGGAAACTGAACAACACTCTATTCGATGATACTTTTAGCAGGGAAGGAATAGAGAAATTAAAAATTTTTAAGAATTTAATGAAAATGAAGTTAAAACATACCAAAACTTATGGGACACAATGAAAGAAATGTTAAAAGGAAAATTCATAGCTCTCAGTACTTCCAAAAAGAAACTGGAGAAAGCATAAAATAGCAACTTCACAACACACCTGAAATCACTAAAATAAAAAAAAAGGCAAATATACCAAAGAGGAGTAGAGGGCAGGAAACAATCAAACCCAAGCCTGAATCAACCAAGTAGAAACAATAAAGCCCTCTACAAAGAATAAAGAAAAACCAGGAACTGGTTCTTTGAGAAAATGAACAAGATAGATAAATAGCCATACTAATCAGAGGGCATAGAGACAGTATCCAATTTAACAAAATTAGAAATGAAAAGGGAGACATAACAACAGAAACCAAGAAAATTCAAACAAAATCTTCAGATCCTACTACAAAAGCATATACTCCACAAAACTGGAAAAATCTGGATGAAATGTACACTTTTCAAGACAGATACCAGGTACCAAAGTAAAATCGGGATCAGATAAATGATCTAAGCATTCCCATAACCTTTAAAGAAATAGAAGCAGTTATTAAAGTCTTCCAACCAAAAAAGTCCAGGACCAGATGGATTTACCTCTGGATTTTATCAGACCTTCAAAGAAGACCTAATACCAATACTCTCCAAACTATTCCACAAAAAGCAAACAAAGAAACAAAACCCAGAAGAAACACTATCAATTCATTCTATGAAGCCACCATTGTGCTTATACCTGAAATACAAATACACTACAAAGAAAGAGTACTTCAGACCTATTTCCCTTATGAATATCAATGTAAAAATTCTCAATAAAATTCTCACAAACTGAATCCAAGAGCACATCAAAATGATCATGCATCATGGTCAAGTAGGCTTCATCCCAGGGATGCAGGGATGGTTCAATATATGGAAATCCACCAACATAGTCAACTATATATACAAACTCAAAGGAAAAAAAAACACATGATCATCTCATTAAATAATGAGAAAGCATTTGAATAAATTCAGCCCCACTTCATGTTAGAAGCCTTGGAAAGATCGGGAATTAAAGGTCCATACTCAAACACAATAAAAGCAATATAGAGCAAACCAATAGCCAACATCAAACTAAGTGGAGAGAAACTTGAAGCAATCTCATTAAAATCAGGGACTAGACAAGGCTGCCCCACTCTTTCTCTCTACTTATTCAATATAGTACTTGAAGTCCTAGCCAGTGCAATTAGGAAACAAAAGGATCTCAAAGGGATAAATTTGGAAGGGAAGAAGTCAAAATATCACTATTTACAGATGATATGATAATATACTTAAGTGACCTCCAAAATTCCACAAGAGAAATCCTAAACCTCATAAACAACTTCACCAAAGTGGCTGGATAAAGAAAATTATTAACTCAAACAAATCAGTAGTCTTCCTTTACTCAAAGCATAAACAGGCTGTGAAAGAAATTAAAGAAATGATCCCCTTCACAATAGTCACAAACCATATAAAATATCTTGGTGTGACTCTAACAAGACAAGTAAGCTATCTGTACAAAACGAAATTCAAGAATCTGAAGAAAGAAATGAAGGAAGACCTCAGAAGATGAAAAGGTCTTTTATGCTCGTGGATTAGAAGGATTAATATAGTTGGGATAGGGTTTTGCAGAGGGGAAACCAGGAAAGAGGATAATATTTGAAATGTAATTCAAATTAAATTAAATTAAATGTCCAATTAAAAACGATAAAAATAAAAAAAGAAATTTTCAACATCCTTAGTCATCATGGAAATGCAAATCAAAACAACCCTGAGATCCCACCTCACACCAGTCAGAATGGCTAAGATAAAAAACTCAGGTGACAGAAGATGCTGACACGTATATAGAGAAAGAGGAATACTACTCCATTGATGGTGATGTTCAGAAAATTGGACATAGTACTACCTGAAGACCCAGCTATACCACTTTGGACATATACCCAAAAGAAGCTTCAGCATAAAACATGGATATATGTTCTACTATGTTAATAGTCAGGTTATGGAAACATCCCAGATATTCTTCAGCAGAGGAATGGATACAGAAAATGTGGTGCATTTACACAATGTAGTATTACTCAGCAATTAAAAACAATGAATTCATGAAATTCTCAGGTAAATAGATAGATCTAGAAAATATCATCCTGAGTGAGGTAACCCAGTCACAAAATAACACACATGGTATGCATTCACTGATAAGTGGATATTAACCCAAAAGCTCAGCATACCCAAGATACAATTTACAGACCATATGAAGCTCAAGAAGAAAGAAAATCAAAGTATGGATGCTTCAGTCTTTCTTATAAGGAGGAACAAAATACTCAAGGCAGCAAATATGGAGATAATGATTGGAGCAGAGTCTGAAAGAAAGGCCATGGGGAAACTGCCCCGCCTGGGCATCCATCCCATTTCCCATTTAAAGTCACCAAAGGCAGACACTATTGCTGATGTCAAGAAGTGCTTGCTGGCAGGAGCCTGATATAGCTGACTCCTGAGAGGCTCTGCCAGAGGTGGATACTCACAGCCAACCATTGTACTGAGCATGGGGTCACCAATGGAAGAGTCAGAGAAAGGACTGAAGGAGCTGAGGGGGTTTGTAATCCCATAGGAAGAACAATAATATCAAGCAACAAGACCCCCCCCATGCCAGAACTCCCAGGAACGAAACCACCAACCAAAGAGTACACATGGAGTGACTCATGGCTCCAGCTGCATATGCAGAAGAGGGTGGCCCTGTAGGGCATCAATGGAAGGAGAGGCCCTTTGGTTCCATGAAGGCTAGATGCACCAGTGTAGGGGAATACCAGGGTGGAGAGTCGGGTGTAGGTAGGTAGGTGGGGGAATACCCTCACAGAAGCAGGGGCATGGGGGATAGGATGGGGGAGTTCCACAGGGAAGCTGGAAAAGGGGATAACGTTTGAAATGTAAATCAATAAAATAGCAAAATCAACAAAAAAGAAAGTATTGTGTCCTTATTTTTAATATTAATACTAATTTATCCCTTTACTTTTCTCCCCCATCTCCTCCCATGTAACCCCATTCCATTGCTGTCTCAGATTCAATGCCTTCTTCTCTTCAATTGTTAGCTTGTGTGTATGTGTGTGTATTTGTGTGCATGTGTGTATATATACATATAACCCAAATACATAAATGCAACCTACTCAGTTTGTTAATTATGAATTGGAAGTTTATGATTTTAAGGCTGACCACTTGATGAGGGTTAGCTACTCTTCCCTTTGAAGAATAATTCTATCACTCTTGACAATCCTTTATTGCCTGTAGTGCTCTGTCATATTTTGATGAGATAAATAGAAATGAGGTGGAAGTGTCTCATTCCAATGTGGAACTAAATTTGAAAAACATTTTTGCAGAGGAACAGGAAAAGTTTACTTAATTGATGTATCTTCTTAAATTTTTAAATTTCTATTTGTTAATTATTACTATGTGTTGTTACTATGTTGGAGCTCACAGTGTAATATAGAATACATGTAGAGTTCAGAAGAAAACTTTGTGGAGTAAAGTTTTTTCCTTCTCCCTTTTGTGAGTTCAGGTATGAAGCTCAGTTGCCAGGCTTGAGAACCAAGTGACTTCCCTTCTGAGCCATCTCATGGGTCCTTGCTAATATACCCTAAAAGTCAGAGCTAAACTTAAAGAGTGGATGAAAATAGAGATAATTGATGTGATCAGTTTTAGAATTTCTGAGAGAATAATTATTAATATTTGGGTCCTCTAATCCCAATACATTAAGGACTATGTTCAAACCACATGGGAATTTTAAATGTGTCTTAGTCAGTGTTCTATTACTGTGAAGAAACTGACCATGTAAATGACCATTACAACTCTTATAAAAGAAGACATTTAACTGTGGCTGGCGTACAGTTTCGAAGTTTCCGTCCATTATCATCATGGCAAGAGCATGGCAGCATGGAGGCTGACATGATGCTGGAGAAGGAGCTGAGAGCTACATACTGTGACACAGGAGGAAGGGGGAGGGAGAGGTGGGAGGAGGGGGGAGAGGAAAGGGAAGAGAAGGAGAGAGACACTCTGGGTTTGATATGGGTTTTTGAAACCCCAAAGCCCATCCCTAATGGCACACTTCAATAAGACTACACATTCTAATCCTTCCAAATAGTGACACTCCATAGTGACTAAACATTCAGATCTCTGAGTCTAGGGGGCCCATTCTCATGGAAACCACCACAAAATATTTTTCACAGTTCTATGATAGGACAAAATGTATATTAAACATGAAAGAAGTTCCCTGGGATTTGGAAGACTCCAAATGAACTGGGCATATTGGTTTCTCATCTATTAAAGTGCCCGGATTAAGGCAGATAATCTTCACCTTTGTACTCAGGCCCACAATACTATCTAGAACTGAGTTAATAAGTGTATTGTTATTACTTTAAATATTTTCTAAAATACACAACTTTTCATTTGAGAAACAGACCATTGGTAGACATAGAAATTCTTTGTTTTATACTTAAGAACTCCACTAAGTAAGAAAAATAAATCAACTCTTATGAGGTTCAGCAAAAACTTTTTCTTGGCTCAAGTTCTTTAAATTGATTCAAGTTACCAAAATTACTACACATAGTCCACACAAATAATTCCAACAATGCTGGCTGCTGTGAATGGCTCTGTGAATCATATTTAATGGAATAATATTGATTTTGAGAAATCTTTGAGAACTGAAGATAACTATCATAGTTAATTCTAGGTGATAGAGACCTATAAAGATACAATATGGAAATTTTATGGTGCAACCAACCCCCTTCCCCAGAAAACTGTTGAAAATCTCCCTCTGACATTATATTTAATCTTCTGATTTTTCTCATATTTGTACAACTGCTAATTGGGGTAATTACCTCATACAAGCCTGATATACTTCTTGGCTTCTCATTTTCTTCATGTATACCTTAATACTTAAAAAAAATCCATGGGGCTGTGAATATTTTCAAATAATTAAAATAAGAAGAGTAAGGTTAAAGGTTACAAGAAATTCAACAACCTGTGCAAGGGCTATGCAGAGTCAAGGCTATATCATGTATTTTTCTTTTTTATTTCAGAGAATTCTTTTTATGCCTCTATGACATGACAAGAGACTATTACTCATATTACTTCTTTTGTTTATTGGCATGCTAGTAGTTTTTAATTTTGTGTACAATGACAACTTAATGATATTATTTTATGATATAATAAATACAATCATAATTTGAAACTTCTGTAGTTAAAGGCATCAGATATGATGTTAGCAAGGAAATATAATTCTGGGGTCAGAGATAGGAACTATAATCTAATCCCCCATTAATGAATATATCATATTATACTAGCCATAACTTCTTTGAATAGTTATTTAAAAAAATTAGTGTCTTTTTTATTGGATATATTCTTACATTTCATTTCCCTTTTTCTGGTTCCCCACCCCCCAAAGGTCCCACATGCCCTTTTCCCTCCCCCTGCTCCCTCATCCATCCCTTCCCACTTCCCTGTTCTGGTATTCCCCTACACTGATGCTTTGATCCTTTCCAGCACCAGGGTTCACTCCTTTCTCCTTGTTGGACATCATTTGGTATGTGAATTGTGTCTTTGGTGTCCCAAGATTCTAGGTTAATATCCACTTATCAGTGAGTGCATCCCATGGGTATTCTTTTGAGACTGGGTTACCTCACTTAGTATAATGTTCTGCAGCTCCATCCATTTCTCTAAGAATTTTGTGAATTCATTGTTTCTAATGGATGAATAGTATTCCACTGTGTATATATACCACATTTTCTGTGTCCATTCCTCTGTTGAGGGACATCTGGGTTCTTTCCAGCTTCTGGATATTATAAATAAGGCTGCTATGAACATAGTGGAGCATGTATCCTTATTGCATGCTGGGGAATCTTCTGGGTACATGCCCAGGAGTGGTATGGCTGGTTCCTCTGGAACTATCATGTCCAGTTTTCTGAGGAACCGCCAGACTGATTTCCAGAGTGGTTGTACCAGCTTGCAGTCCCACCAGCAGTGGAGGAGTGTTCCTCTTTCTCCACATCCTCACCAACACTTGATGTCTCCTGAGTTTTTATCTTAGCCATTCTGACTGGTATGAGGTAAAATTTCAGGATTGTTTTGATTTGCATTTCTCTAATCACTAATGATGTTGAACATTTTTTAAGCTGTTTCTCAGCCTTCCGAATTTTTTTAGGTGAAAAGTCTTTGTTTAGCTCTACACCCCATTTTTTGGACAGGGTTATTTGGTTTTCTGGGGTCTAACTTCTTGAGTTCTTTGTTTACATTGGATATTAGCCCTCTGTTGAATGTGGGGTTAGTGAAGATCTTTTCCCAATTTGTTAGTTGCTGATTTGTCCTTTTGACAGTGTCTTTTGCCTTACAGAAACTTTGTAATTTTATGAGGTCCCATTTGTCTATTCTTGATCTTAGAGCATAAGCAATTGGTGTTCTGTTCAGGAATTTTCCCCCTGAGCCAATGTCCTCAAGGGTCTTCCCCAGTTTTTTTCTATTAGTTTTAGTGTGTCTGGTTTTATGTGGAAGTCCTTGATCCACTTGGAGTTGAGCTTAGTGCAAGGAGATAAGAGTGGATCAATTTGCATTCTTCTGCATGTTGACCTCCAGTTGAGCCAGCACCATTTGCTGAAAAGGCTATCTTTTTTCAACTGGATGTTTTCAGCTCCTTTGTTGAAGATCAATTGGCCATAGATATGTGGGTGAAATTCTGGGTCTTCAATCCTATTCCATTGATCCACTTCCCTGTCACTGTACCAATGCCATGCAGTTTTTAACACTACTGCTCTATGGTATTGCTTGAAGTCTGGGATATTGATTCCCCAAGAAGTTCTTTTACTGTTGATGATAGTTTTATCTATCCTGGGTTTTTTGTTATTCCAGATGAATTTGAGAGTTGCTCTTTCTAACTCTATGAAGAACTGAGTTGGGATTTTGATGGGGATTGCATTGAATCTGTATATTGCTTTTGGCAAGATTGCCATTTTAACTATATTAATCCTGCCAACCCACGAACATGGAAGATTTTTCCATTTTCTGAGGTCTTCTTCCATTTCCTTCTTCAAAGACCTGAAGTTTTTGTCATTTAAATCTTTCACTTGTTTGGTTAGAGTCACAACAAGATACTTTATATTGTTTGTGGCTATTGTGAAGGGTGTCATTTCCCTAACTTCTTTCTCAGCCTGCTTATCCTTTGAGTACAAAAAGGCTACTGATTTGCTTGAGTTGATTTTATAACCAGGCACTTTGCTGAAGTTATCAGCTGTAGGAGTTCTCTGGTGGAGTTTTGTGGGTCACTTAAGTATACTATCATATCATCTGCCAATAGTGATAGTGTGACTTCTTCCTTTCCAATTTGTATCCCTTTGACTTCCTTATATTGTTGAATTGCTCTAACTAGTACCTCAAGTACTATATTGAAGAGATATGGTGAGAGGGGCAGCCTTGTTGAGTCCCTGATTTTAGTGGGATTGCTTCAGGTTTCTCTCCATTTACTTTGATATTGGCTACCAGTCTGCTGTAGAATGCTTTTACTATGTTTATGTAAGGGCCTAAATTCCTGTTCTTTCCAAGACTTTTAGCATGAAAGGTTGCAGAATTTTGTCAAATGCTTTTTCAGCATCCAATGAGATGACCAAGTGGCTTTTTTCTTTGAGTTTGTTAATGTAGTGGATTACATTGATGGATTTCTGTATATTGAAATATCCCTGCATCCCTAGGATGAAGCCAACTTGATCATGGTGCATCATCGTTTTGATGTGTTCTTGGATTCGGTTGGCAAGTATTGTATTGAATATTTTTGCATCGATGTTCATAAGGAAGATTGGTCTGAAGTTCTCTATTTTAGTTGGATCTTTGTGTGGTTTTGGTATCAGGGTAATTGTGGCTTCATAGAATGAGTTGGGTAGTGTTCCTCCTGTTTCTATTTTGTGGAATAGTTTGAAGAGTATTGGTATTAGGACTTCTTTGAAGGTCTCATAGAATTCTGCACTAAAAACATCTGGTCCTGTGCTTTTTTTGGTTGGGAGACTTTCTATGACCCCTTCTACTTCTTTGGGGGTTATGGGTCTGTTTAGAAGATCTATTTGATCCTGATTTAATTTTGGTATTTGGTATATGTCTAGGAAATTGTCCATTTCCTCCAGATTCTCCAGTTGTGTTGAGTATAGGCTTTTGTAGTAGGATCTGATGATTTTTTGAATTTCCTCAGTTTCTGTTGTTTTATCTGCCTTTTCATTTCTAATTTTGTTAATTTGAATACTGTCTCTGTGCCCTTTGTTAAGTCTGGCTAAGGGTTTGTTTATCATGTTTATTTTCTCAAAGAACCAGCTCCTGGTTTTGTTGATTCTTTGTATAGTTCTCTTTGTTTCATCTTGATTGATTTTAGCCCTGAGTTTGATGATATCCTGTCTTCTACTCCTCCTGGGTGAAATAGCTTCTTTTTGTTCTAGAGCTTTCAGGTGTGCCTGTAAGTTGCTAGTATATGCTCTCTCCTGTTTCTTTTTGGAGACACTCAGGGCTATGAGTTTTCCTCTTAGCACTGCTTTCCTTGTGTCCCATAGACTTGGGTATGTTGTACCTTCATTTTCATTAAATGCTTGAAGATCTTTGATTTCTTTCTTTATTTCTTCCTTAACTAAGGTATCATTGAGTAGAATATTGTTCAGCCTCCATGTGTATGAGGATTTTCTGTTGTTTTTGTTGCTTTTGAAGAATACTCTTACTCCATGGTGGTCCGATAGGAGGCATGGGATTAGTTCGATCTGTTTATATTTGTTGAGGTCTATCTTGTGACCAATTACATGGTCTATTTTGGAGAAGGTACCATGAGGTCCTGAGAAAAAGGTATAGTCTTTTGCTTTAGGATGAAATGTTATATATATATGTGTGTGTGTGTGTGTGTGTGTGTGTGTGTGTGTGTGTATGTATGTATGTATGTGTGTGTATATATATATATATATATATATATATATATATATATATATATGTTAAATCCAACTGGTACAACTTTTCAATGAGTTTCCCTGTGTCCCTGTTTAGTTTCTGTTTTCCTGATCAGTCCAATGAGGATAGTGGAGTGTTGAGGTACCCCACAATTATTGTTTTAGGGGCAATGTGTGCTTTGAGCTTTAGTAAAGCTTTTTTTATGAACGAGGGTACCCTTGCATTCGGAGCATAGATGTTTAGAATTGTGAGTTCTTTTTGGTGGATTCTTCCTTTGACTAGCAAGTAGTGACCATCTGTGTTTCTTTTGATGACTTTGTGTTGAAAGTCAATTTTATCTGATATTAAAATGGCTATTCCATCTCGCTTCATGTGACCATTTGCTTGCAGAATTGTTTTCCAGCCTTTTACTCTAAGGTAGTGTTTGTCTTTGACTCTGAGTTGTGTTTCCTGTATGCAGCAAAATGTAGGGTCCTGTTTCTGTATCCAGTCTGTTAGTCTATGTCTTTTTATTGGTGAATTGAGTCCAGTGATGTTAAGAGATATTAAGGAATAGTGATTATTTCTTCCTGTCATTTTTGATGTTATTTTTGTTTTTGAGTGGTTAGCTTCTTTTTTTTTTCCAGTCTTGTATGTATGTAACTATATACTTTCTTTTTTTCCTTTTTTTTATTATTTTCTATATTCTTTGTTTACATTCCAAAGGCTTTCCCCTTTCCAGTTCCCCCCTCACTATATGACCCATAAGTCCTTTTCAGCCCCCCCTTTCCCCAATCACCCCCCTCCCCACCATTTCTCCATTCTGATACTCTCCTACAAAACCAGATTTAGTCTTTTCTGGACCAGGGTCCTCTCCATCCCTTTTCTTGGGAATCTTTTGCTTAGCTAATTGTGTCTTGAGTATTCTGAGCTTCTGGGCTCATTAATATCCACTTATCAGTGATTGTAATTCATATGTATTCTTTTGTGATTGGGTTGACTCATTTAGGATATTTTCCAGATCCAACCATTTGCCTACAAATTGCACGAATTCATTATCTTTAATTGCTAAGTAGTATTCCATTGTATAAATATACCATATTTTCTGTTTCCATTCCTCCATTGAGTGACATCTGGGTTCTTTCCAGCTTCTGGCTATTATAAATAAGGCTGCTATGAATATAGTGGAGCTTGTGTCTTTGTTACATGCAGGGGAATCCTCTGGTTATATGCCCAGGAGTGGTATAACAGGGTTCTTCAGAAATGCCATGCCCAATTTTCTGAGAAACTGCCATACTGATTGATTTCCAGAGCAGTTGCATCATCTTGCAATCCCACCAACAATGGAGGAGTGATCCTCTTTTTCCACATCCTTGCCAGCACCTGTTGTCTCTTGAGTTTTTAATCTTAGCCATTCTGACTGGTGTGCAGTGGAATCTCAGGGTTGTTTTGATTTGCATTTCCCTGATGACTAATGATGTTGAACATCTCTTAAGGTGCTTCTCAGCCATCCGAATTTCTTCTGGTGAAAATCGGTTATCTTCTTTTGAGTTTGTTAGAACAAGGTTACTATCTTGCTTTTTCTTGGGTGCAGTTTCCCTCCTTGTATTGGAGTTTTCCTCCAATTATCGTTTGTAGAGCTGGGTTAGTGGAAAGATATTGTGTAAATTTTGTCCTGTCATGGAATATTTTGATTTCTCTATCTATGTTGATTGAGAGTTTTGCTGGGTATAGTAGTCTTGGCTGACATTTGTGTTCTCTTAGAGTCTGCATGAGATCTGCCCAGGATCTTTTAGCTCTCATGGTTTCTGGAGAGAAGTCTGGTGTGATTCTGATAGGTCTTCCTTTATATGTTACTTGGCCTTTTTCTCTTACTGCCTTTAGTATTCTTTCTTTGTTTAGTACATTTGGGGTTTTGAATATTATGTGACGGGAGGTATTTCTGTTCTGGTACAGTCTGTTTGGAGTTCTGTAGGCTTCTTGTATATTCATAGGCATCTCTCTCTTTAGGTTAGGGAAGTTTTCTTCCATAATTTTGTTGAAGATATTTGCTGGCCCTTTAAATGGTAGATCTTCACTCTCATCTATCCCTATAATCCTTAGGTTTGGTCTTCTCATTGTGTCCTGGATTTCCTGGATGTTTTGGGTTACAAGCCTTTTGCCTTTTGCATTTTCTTTGACTGTGGAGTCAATGGTTACTATGGTATCTTCAGCATCTGAGATTCTTACCTCTTTCTCTTGTATTCTATTGTTGATATTTGCATCTACAACCCCTGATTTCTTTCCAAGGTTTTTTTTATCTCCAAAGTTGTCCCCTTTTGTGATTTCTTAGTTGTTTCTACCTCTGTTTTCAGATCTTGGATGGTTTTGCTCCGTTCCTTCATTTGTTTGTGTTTTCTTGCAAATCTTTAAGAGATTTTTGTGTTTCCTCTTTCATGATTTCTGCCTGTTGATTCAAGTTCTCCTGCATTTCTTTAAGTGATTTTTCTCATTTCCCCTTTATTGGCTTGTGTCTGTTGATCCATATTCTCCTGGAATTCTTTAAATGATTTTTGTGTTTGCATTGTAAGGGCTTCTACCCTATTTATGTTCCCCTGCATTTCTTTAAGAGGTTTATTTGTGTCTTTTTGTGTTCCTCTAACAGCATCATGACCAGTGCTTTTACATCCAGCTCTTGTTTTTCTGGTGTGTTGGGGTATCCAGGACTTGCTGTGGTTGGTGAATTGGGTTCAGATGCTGCCATATTGCCTTGATTTCTGTTAGTAACGTTCCTACGTTTGCCTTTTGCCATCTGTTTATCTGTGGAGTTAGTTGATCTTGTTGTTACTGGTTGGTGTTTGAAGTTCCTGTGAGCCTGGCATTTGGTGCTGCTGTCATAGAGGGTGTCCAGGCTCCTGAGTTGGAGACCGGGAGGTTTCAGTTACTGGGCTCCGAGTTACCTCCTCAGCTCTGTTGGGCCAGATCCATGTCTTTCCCCAGGCTTACTGCTGGACCTGCAATTGGCCTCCCGCAGTATACTCCTGGCCTGCCTACTTGTCAGCTCTTAAGAATCAGATCTTTTTTGTTTTCCTCCACAAATCTGGGCTTGTCTTTTAGATCTTTATGGTGACCTGGGGTCCTCTGTTGGTTCTCTATGGTGACCTGTTCAGGCCACCAGCTTCAAAATGGTGGAGGGTCTCAGGGCTCTGTCTAACCATTGGAGGTTCCCTGCAGGACCTGAGGTTCCCTGGTTGGGCTGCTAGAACCTAGATGGTGTTGCTCTCAGTCCACAGGACTCTGTCTTGTTAGCTGTCTGTGTTGTCCTGAGGCAAGATGTTGACCTCTGGCTGTACTCCAGACACAGACCCACTAGCAGGTTGGTGCCCACGTGGGTTGGCGCAGAGACCACCCGCCGAGCTGATCTGACTCTGGGTGCACTGCCGAGCTGTTGGTGCACAGACCTCCCACCAACCTCCTTTGGCTCTGGGCATGAGCAAGAGTCTGACAGTGTAGTCATTGCTAGGCTAGGTCTTTGTCCACACACCTGAATCCAGCCACCTGCAGGCAGTCCTCAGTGACCAGGGGAAGATGGCGGCCTGGCTGCAAGTCTGTGAGCCAGTACCCTAAAATTTAATAAGGTCTATGAGCAGAGTTTTCTGTTTTACTTTCAATTTTTAAATATTAATTATATGGCTGCTAAGAACACAGATACCATTAAATATAATCGTGTTATTTTAATTTTCCCTTGAAATAATACAGAAATCAGATAAATATTTTTCTTATAGTGAATAGATACTACTACTATGATTCAAGTATGACACAGTTGGCTGAGAAAGTTAAATTATTCCAATGGTCCACAAGGAAATCTAAGCTACCTATAATTATGATTAAAAGCCAAAATATGCTTGTGAATTTTTACAACAGAGAAAGTCACAAACTCAAAACATAAAAGAAATCTTTACAATGCCATTGTTGGTTTGGAAATGTCAAAGATCTTACAGCTAATAATGACCATGACCTGTACAACCTGAACTCGACAGTGGAAAATGAATGTCTACTGCTTAAGAAACAAGGATGAGCTTAGACATATATTTTGACCAACACCCCAGAAGAAAATTAGACTTTAGCTTTATGCACTATGATGTAATTTGAGGGTAAAAGCAAAGATTTTTGGTTGACTAAACTTTTTCCTATTATGTATATTGTCTTAAGCCTTTACTTGTTACAATAGAACTTGAAAACTAGTGAAACCAATCTTGACCCCACTTTTCTTTTGGTAAAACCAGTAGTTTAGATAGATACTTCACGGAAAATTGCTATTAAAAATGAATAAAATATATTTTCCATGTTAGAGACTAGTCTGGCTGGCATTCTTTCAAACTTTCTTTGGGCAAACATTTTCTAACATATTCCCTAAAAAGGGTAAACTATTCCACTTCAAAACCATGCCAGAAACTCTTTTCCTAATGTAATTTTGCATGAAATAATCTTCATTCCAAATTTTTCCTAGACTTTAATTCCGTACAGTGATAATTATCATAATGAGTGCATATTTCTCTACATTTCCTAGTACTCCCACTGCTACTACCTTCCTTTTGAATATTTTTATAATAGAAAAATGAGAAAAAATAACATTTAATTTAATATAACTTGGGTCCCAATGAGCCAACAATAAAAGATGCTTAAATAACAAAGTACTATAATTCCAAAGTATCATACATGTTCTAAATGTATCATGCATGTCATACATGCATTTTACATGAGCAGTCTATGAATATAATCTTATCTCTGGTTGTAGACTAATGCAAACCTTCTATAATCATCAGAATGCAAATATGGGTGAGTTCCAGGAGGAATTAGAATCTTGAGCTTATGGTTGAATTGCAAACTGCCAATGTTCCATTAGCTTTATATATATTTAACTATAATTTTTAAGTTTCATTTTCAATATCAGAGCATAACTACAATTTTGGAAGGTAAACCAATTTTTTAAAGTATAAACAATCCAGACTCTCTAAAATAAATGCCAAGTGCTTTATTTTCATGTTACAAAGTTTTGCTGTCAGTTCTTGTGTATGAATGCACGATGGAGCAGCTTTCAATACCTCATTAAAGAAACAATGCTTTAAATCCTATCTTTTATAAGTCTCGTTTCTAGGACAGGGATTTCATAAAATATTATCCTAAATTAGAGATATCTTTAGAGACGTGTTTCCCTGGGTTGGCTCATGCCATGTGTTGTTGCCCAGAATGACTCCAACCCTGAGTTACAAGTTTTAAGTCAACTTTTTGTTACCAATGTTATAAATTTCTAACCATACACAATAACTTATCAGCCAACAATGTATAACTAAGACACGCAGAACATGTTTATACATTTAAAACCAGTCAGAAACAAACATGAACTGTCTACACACATTAACGTATCCAGACTAATCAGACACAAATTTTCTTACTTTTTCTAGCTGTAGTTTCAAGAGAGGAGCACCCTGCCACTTGCTGAACCCAAATGTTCCAGCAGGTAAACTTTTAACCATTTGTTTTCTTTTGAATATGAGACATAGAGCAACGATCAAACAATGAAATGAAACCACAGATGTGTTCTGACAGACATGGACAGACTAGCACACCAAGGACCGACAATAGACAGAGAGGGAAGAGAACCAGATGTTCCATCAAAGAGACCCAGAACCAGGACTAGGCAATTCCCCAGTGGGTGCCAGAAAGGAAGCAGACTGTCTCCTAAGCTCTTCTTGACTCTAGCATATCTCTAAAAGCATGTGTAGTAAAAGCAGTCTACCATTACCTTGTCCCATTTTTACACAGTTTACTCACTGCTGTTCCAAAATTCCCTTTGAACGTGCTTCCTTTCCCTGTAGTTTCCTTCACTGAATCCCTTGTACTTGAACACCAAAGTTGAAGTCACCAACTGACCAAGTTAGCTCAGTCAGTCAACAGGGTCTCAATGGAGTGAGTGAGGATTAAAGAAAGAAAAGACAATTAGACAACATTATAGCATGACACCAGCAAGAGCTAAGTTGGCTTTAATTTCTTCCAGTCTGCTTTTATATCATTCTAGGTACTTTCAAAGAACATGGCTAGTCCTAAAGCATAAAAAAGTAATCAAGGAACAAACAAGGCATAGATAAACTGAGCCATAATTCCTGAGGTCACTGTTTCTTGGGACTTATCAAGGTGATCAAGAGTCCAGGAATACATTCCCTGGTTGTATTTTCTTGAGCTTACTTCCTTGCCCTAGCCCAATGTCAAATATTCTCACCAAATTCCTAGAAACAGCCCCAAGAGCTCTCCATACTTGCTCTTCACTTAAAGGTCTCATTGTCTTTAATAGAGATTACCTGATAAATCAAACTATGATTGATACAGCATTTTCAATGGAAACAAAAGACTATAGAATTTTCAATTTTCAGTACCAGTAAAGACAAATGTATCCACATATCTATGCTATATTTAGTTTTATATATCAGTGTTTCAAAATTATCATATAAACAATACCTCAGCTATTTGTATATACATACAACAAATCTAGAGAGGAATATTTACTAACATTAGTGAATTATTCACTTTTACTTTGAAATTTCTGAAATTAGTTTTAAAGACTAATAGTTTACATACATTTCTTTGATCTACTTTGAGTTGAATATGTACAGTGTGGGATATGTCTGAGGCTTATATTTATGCATTAGGATATTTTACTATTCTTTTAAATTTTATTATGAGATTATAAAATGATTACAGCATTTCTTCCTTTCCTTTCTTCCCTCTAGTCCCTCTATGTACCCATCTCAGTTTTTCTTTAAATTCATGGTCTGATTTGTTTTAGTATTTGCTTTTGAATGCATACAGATATATGTATTTCTATAAGTATAAGCATATATATATATATATATATATATATATATATATATATATATATACCCTAACATTCCCTAAACATAACAATCCCCAAATATAAACCTTATGGTTGTATAATGTTCCATATATACTATATGCATACACACACATACACACACACATTTTCAAGGTTAACCATGTGGCACTGGACAAATGATTGATGTGCCCTCATCTGAGGAGGACCACAGGACCAGCATCTCAAAAAAGGACTTTTATATTTTGTATTAGGATTTTTTTAATTTAAATTTTTATTTTCTATATTGTATGTTTACATTCCAAAGGCTTTCCCTTTTCCCAGTTCCCCCCCACCATACGTCCCATAATTCCTCTCCCCCCCAACTATTCCCCAATCATCCCCCTCCCCACGATTTCTCTGATCTGGGTCTACAAAACTGGATCCAATCTTTTCAGGCCCTGGGTCCTCTCCTTTCTTCGTCTTGGGAATCATTTGACTTGCTAATGGTACCTTGAGTATTTAGGGCTTCTGGGCTCATTAATATCCACTTATCAGTAATTGCATTTCATGTGTATTCTTTTGTGATTGGGTTAACTCACTCAGGATGATATTTTCCAGATATAACCATTTACCTACAAATTGCATAAATTCATTATTTTTAATTGCTGAGTAGTATTCCATTGGATAAATATACCACATTTTCTGTATCCATTCCTCCTTTGAGGAATATTTGGGCTCCTTCCAATTTCTGACTATTATAAACAAGACTGCTATAAACATAGTGGAGCATGTGTCTTTATTGCATGCAGGGGAATCCTCTGGGTATATGCCCAGGAGTGGTATGCCAGGGTCCTCTGGAAGTGACATGCCCAATTTTCTGAGGAACCGCCAAACTGATTTCCAGAGCGGTTTTACCATTTTGCAATCCCACCAACAGTGGAGGAGTGTTCCTCCTTCTCCACATCCTCGCCAGCACATGTTGTCTCTTGAGTTTTTAATCTTAGCCATTCTGACTGGTATGAGGTGTAATCTCAGGGTTGTTTTGATTTGCATTTCCCTGATGACTAATGATGTTGAACATCTCTTAAGGTGTTTCTCGGCCATCTGAATTTCTTCTGGTGAAAATTCTTTGTTTAAAACTGTACCCCATTTTTTGATAGGGTTATTTGGTTCTTTGGGGTCTAACTTCTTGAGTTCTTTGTATATATTGGATATTAGCCCTCTGTCAGATGTGGGGTTGGTGAAGATCTTTTCCCACTTTGTTGGTTGCCGTTTTGTCCTTCTGACAGTGTTCTTTGCCTTACAGAAACTTTGTAATTATATGAGGTTCCATTTGTCAATTCTTGATCGTAGAGCATAAGCTATTGGTGTTCTGTTCAGGAACTTTCCCCCTGTGCCCATGTCCTCCAGGGTCTTTCCCAGTTTCTTTCCTAATAGTTTCAGTGTGTCTGGTTTTATGTGGAGGTCCTTGATCCACTTGGATTTGATCTTAGTACAAGGAGATAAGAGTGGGTCAATTCGCATTCTTCTGCATGTTGACCTCCAGTTGAACCAGCACCATTTGTTGAAAAGGCTCGTTTTTTCCACTGGATGGTTATGGCTCCTTTATCAAAGATCAAGTGACCATAAGTCTGTGGGTTCATTTCTGGATCTTCAATCCTATTCCATTGATCTACTTGCCTGTTGCTGTACCAATACCATGCAGTTTTTAACACAATTGCTCTGTAGTACTGCTTGAGGTCAGGGATATTGATTCCTCCAGAAGTCCTTTTATTTTTGAGAATAGTTTTAGCTATCCTGGGTTTTTTGTTACTCCAGATGAATTTGAGAATTGCTCTTTCTAGATCTATGAAGAATTGAGTTGTGATTTTGATTGGGATCACATTGAATCTGTACATTGTTTTTGGCAAGATGGCCATTTTTACTATATTGATCCTGCCAATCCAGGAGCAAGAAATATTTTTCCATCTTCTGAGGTCTTCTTCAATTTCTTTCTTCAAGGACTTGAAGTTCCTGTCATACAGATCTTTTGCTTGTTTGGTTAGAGTTACGCCAAGGTACTTTATGTTGTTTGTGACTATTGTAAAGGGTGTTATTTCCCTAACTTCTTTCTCAGCCTGCTTGTCCTTTGAGTACAAGAAGGCTACTGATTTGCTTGAGTTAATTTTATAACCAGCCACTTTGCTGAAGTTGTTTATCAGCTGTAGAAGTTCTCTGGTGGAGTTTTTTGGGTCGCTTAAGTAAACTATCATATTGTCTGCAAAGAATGATACTTTGACTTCTTCCTTTCCAATTTGTATCCCTTTGACTTCCTTATGATGTCTAATTGCTCTCGCTAGAACTTCAAGTACCATATTGAAAAGATATGGAGAGAGAGGGCAGCCTTGTCTAGTCCCTGATTTTAGTGGGATTGCTTCAAGTTTCTCTCCATTTATTTTGATGTTGGCTACTGGTTTGCTGTAGATTACTTTTACTATTTTTAGCTATGGTCCTTGAATTCCTGTTCTTTCCAAGACTTTTATCATGAAAGGATGCTGAATTTTGTCAAATGCTTTTTCAGCATCTAATGAGATGACCATGTGGTTTTTTTCTTTTAGTTTGTTTATGTAGTGGATTACATTGATGGATTTCCATATATTGAACCATCCCTGCATCCCTGGGATGAAGCTTACTTGATCATGGTGAATGATCGTTTTGATGTGTTCTTGGATTCGGTTGGCAAGAATTTTATTTAGTATTTTTGCATCGATATTCATAAGGGAAATTGGCCTGTAGTTCTCTTTCTTTGTTGGATCTTTTTGTGGTTTAGGTATCAGCGTAATTGTGGTTTCGAAGAATGAGTTGGGCAGTGTCCTTCTGTCTCTATTTTATGGAATAGTTTGAAGAGTATTGGTGTTAAGTCTTCTTTGAAGGTCTGGTAGAATTCTGCACTAAAACCATCTCGTCCCGTACTTTTTTTGTTTGGGAGGCTTTCTATATCCCCTTCTATTTCTTTATGGGTTATGGGACTATTTAGCTGATCTAAGTGATACTGATTTAAATTTGGTATTTGGTATCTGTCTAGGAAATTGTCCATTTCCTCCAGATTCTCCAGTTTTGTTGAGTATAGACCTTTGTAGTAGGATCTGATGATCTTTTGAATTTTCTCAGTTTCTGTTGTTATGTCTGCCTTTTCATTTCTAATTTTGTTAATTTGGATACTATCTTTGTGTCCTTTGGTTAGTCTGGCTAAGGGTTTATCTATCCTGTTGATTTTCTCAAAGAACCAGCTCCTGGTTTTGTTGATTCTTTGTATGGTTTTCTTTGTATCTACGTGATTGAGTTCAGCCCTGAGTTTGATGATTTCCTGATTGAATCTGTCTACCTGGGCCTCTCTAACTGTGTCCTGGTAGCAAGATGGAGGCCTAACAAGGGGCTGCTGGCAGGCTGCTCCCAGCTGTCTTGGTGCAAGGCCAGAGGGCATGGAGAAGTCCTGTAGAGCCTCGGCCCTGGGCCTGCCTGTTGGCGAGAGCCTGGCAGATCCACCCAAGGGATGATAGCCTCGGCTGGCATCTGTCTACCTGGGCCTCTCTAGCCCTGTCCTGGTAGCAATATGGAGGCTTACAGCAACCGCTGCTGTAAGGGACATGGAGCAGGCTGCTCCCAGCTGCCTTGGTGCAAGCCCAGAGGGCATGAAGAAGTCCTGCAGAGCCTTGGCGCTGGGCCTGGCTGATGGCGAGATCCTGGCGGATCTGCCCGCATGATGGTATCCCTGGCTGCAGTCTATCTACCTGGGCCACTCTAGCTGTGTCCTGGTAGCAATCTTGTATTGGGATTTTAGTTAGTTGGTCCTGACTCTTGGATAAATAACCATCAGCTAAGCTTTTTAACGTCAATTAAAACTACATATGTATAATTAGACTTTAAATTATGTGTACTATAGGGTGTTTTGTTAAATAGTTAATAATATGATTCCTCATATCTTTTTGAGGCATAATTATTGTTATTTTATCATCTTCCAATTTTTTTATTTACCCTTAACTAAAGAGCCTTTTTTTCACTGTACATTTATGCATGCAATAATAATTAATCAAAACAAGCTTGATGACGTTGTAGCAGATCAAGGAGGGATATATGTTTAAGTCTGGAAAAGTGAAAGTGAAGGAAGAAAAGTGACTATAATAAAAAATTAAACCGAACAGTATGATATTGTATGACATATATATGTATATATACATATATATATACATATATATATATATATATATCACCTTATACATTATTAACTCAAAACAGGTCAAAGATTGCTCTTGTATCTGTCAGATCCAAAGTAAATTCCAATACCACTAAAAGCAGTTCAAATATCCAGAAATGAGCTACACCTGAACTATGGAAATATTTTTGTTACTTAGGTAACCTATATATGACCCTTCTGCCAGATGTAAGGAAAATGACTCCTTTTGGTATATGATAACAAATTCCACACATTTCTGAGGAATGTTGATTTTTATCTAAGTAAGCATCATCAGCCTATCAAAGGTCATGATACCATCCAAACTCCTCCAGTATCACTGCACCATATTTCAAAGTCCATGCTAGTAGCATCCTAGCCATTCCCACCTTTCCTCAACACCAAAGTCCCTCCGGCTCACAGCTTCTCTTCCTCTAGCTCCTCATTTGCTTTAAAATCCTGATATTTTCAATGTGCTCTCAGTTTCTTTGTCTCTTGTCTTTTTCTGTCTACATCTTTCTCTGTGTCTCTGTCGTCTCTGTCTCTGTGTTTGTGTCTGTGTCTCTGTGTCTGTCTGTCTGTCTGTCTGTCTGTCTCTCTCTCTTTCTCTCTCTCTCTCTCTCTCTCTCTCTCTCTCTCTCTCCTCACTCACCCCACTCCCCACTCCCCCACTTCTGCTCCTCTCACTATATTTTCCACTCCCTATCCTGTAGAACCTTGAAAGAAAGCCTGGTTCCTTGTTGAGCTAAGACTAGAAAACCTGATGGCCCTAAAGAGATGGAAGGCATTTTGCCCTGCTCCTGGGGAAACAGGCTCCTGGCATGAGGCTGCAGCCCTCCACAGATGTGTGCCCTTTGGTCACATAAGGGCAATTCCCCAAACCCCTCCAAAAGTAGGGGATGTGACTTATAGTCATGTAAACTCAAGGAAGATTTTTATTTTAATGAGATACTATAGTGGCTGTTTCTGGTTGTCAACTTGACTATATCTGGAATGAACTACAATCCAGAATTGGCTCACCTGTGATCCTAATCTGGAGGTTGGAAGATGCAGGTTTCTTACCTGGATCCTGGTTTAGAGATCTTGAGGCATAGTAGCTATGAATCCCTGATTAATACAGGAAGATCTCCAAGTTAAAGGTCATAAGGAACAAAGCAAGCCACAGATCCAGGCATGGTGGCACACACCTCTAATCTGGTCCACACTTTTGCTAGAGACCTACATAAGAACATTGCAAGAAGGAAGACTCATTCTCTCTTCCTCATCTGCTTGCCTTGTGGGACTGAGCAACTGCTAGATTCTTGGATTTCCATTCATGGCTGCTGCTGACTATTGTTGGGAGTTGGACTACAGACTGTAAATCATCAACAATTTTCCTTATTATATAGAGACTACCCATGATTTCTGTGACTCTAGAGAACCCTGACTAATACAGGCACCTAAAGGTCTGGAGGACTTAGCCAATATACTCTCCTTCCAAGACACTTTTCCCAGCAGAAGGTATTTAACCTCAGACCCACTCTGAGAAGTGGGATATTCATCCACTCTCTGCCATGACAACAAATGCCTTAAAACTATGGACTGTCTTTTTCCATCAGAATCCACCATGCAGATGATGATGGAGAAGGCTTTTGCTTAAAGAGCCACCATCTAATCTCCTGTAGAAGGCCTCTCTGTGCTTCCAGCCATGACCAATATCAGTATGGTGCTGAATACTCAGGAGGGGCAAAAATGAACACTTTCCAAAGTGTTTATAATCAAACAAAGCTGTTGGTTAACTTCTCCAAGAATAGGATTATTTGTTTCTGGGCCTTCTGCTACCCAACATATGGGACTCCAAGTTTTAGAGTCTGCTCTCCAGCTACTTCTTTCCTCCACTTCTTCTGCTCAGGAAAGTGTCCCCTAGGAGTTGTCTATTCTGTCTCCATCTACTCCTGGAGCCTACTACTGCCACAAAAATCACTCTGGGGTGTCAGGCAGTTTCTCTTAAACTGCTGAGCATCTATTACATTGAAAGGGATGCTTCTTCTCACTTGTGATTTGGGGCATTTTTCTTTGTCAATTCTCTTTGTCTACTTTGTGACACTCTGGATTAAAATTCTTGCCACTGGGTCACTAGCTTTTCTCTTTCCATTCCTTGTTTCCCTCCCAACAATTCTCTCAACTCTACATCTCTCTCTGTCTCTCTTGCCCATTGCCTTACTCTGTTCTTGGCTGCCTTCTCACTATCTCTGCCTCCCTAATAAACTTATTTATTCTCTAACTATCTCCCGTTACAATCTGCCTACTCAGTCTGTCCTTTTTATTGTCTTTCTTTTCTTCTATTTTTTTCCTTTTCATTGTCTGCTGTTTAAGACCTTCAGGTATATAAAGTAGCTTCACCACAACCTACTTTAATTCCTCTCCATAAACTGGGAGTTTATATGGGTGGGGACTTGCCCTGAGGTCACCACTTCCTACATTCTTGTCACTATTCTCCTCAAGCTTTACATTTTCTTTACTTTCTTGTTTAGTACCTTTCACAATAGATCTGCATAACTGTGGCTACTAATAACTAATCAACATAGTCAATATTAGGCTGTCTGGGAATCTCCTCTGCCAATGTGATTAATCCAAACTCATCAATGTAATGTCAGGCAGATTTCTTTTTCTTTTTCTTTTTCTTTTTTACAAAGACAGAAATCAGACACATTCATTCCTAAAATATGCTAGGAATGATTTCTATGGCACATGCTCATTTTCTACTCCTCTGAAACCTCTTGACTCAGGCTCTCACAGTTCAATCTCTTTCAGCACTACTCTTTCAAGCTCCAACTACTATGGTTCATTAAGCCACACTTAAAGCACTTAACTGCTTTCCTAATCCAAAATCCTAAAGTACACATTCCTCCAAAGAAAAGCATGTTCAGGCCTATCACATGGCAACAAGATATTAGTCAGGGTTCTCTAGAGTAGCTGAACTTGATATATATATATATATATATATATATATATGTATATATATATATATATATATATGTGTGTGTGTGTGTGTGTGTATGTATGTATGTAGATAAATAGATAGATAGATAGATAGATAGATAGATAGATATAGAGATAGATAGAGATAGAGATATTATATATATAATATAAATATTTTTATATTTTATATATTTTATATTTATATAAATATAATATCTAGTCTTCCTATTTCAAAGGTGCAGACTAGTAGTAGATTCATTCACTTCAAGCCAAGCAAAAAAAAAAATCTCTCAAGAGTGTACTCTCCATTTTTGGATTATAGTTCATTCTAGTTATAGTCAAGTTGCCAACCAAAAATAACTATCAAAAGTTTCTTTCAACCACCTCAGAGATGCTGGTGAATATGACATTTGAAGTGTTTAATGAAACCAGTTCTACCACTATAGGAAGCCCTGGATGCCCTAACACACCAGGAAATGAAGATTCTAATGTAAAATCACAACTCATGCTGATGATAGAGGACATTAAGAAGGAGATAAATAACTCCTTTAAAGATACAGAACACAGGTAAACAAGTAGAAGCACTTAGAGAGGAAACAAAAAATCCCTTAAAGAAATGCAAGGAAATACAACCAAACAGGTGAAAAACTTGAACAAAACTATCCAGGATCTAAAAATGGAAATAGAAACAATAAAGAAATCAACAACAAAGGAAGCAACCATGGAGATAGAAAACCTAAGAAAGAAATCAGGAGTTATAGAGGCAAGCATCACCAACACAATACAAGAGATAGAAACAAAAATCTCAAATGTGGAAGATACCATAGAAAACATTGACACAACAATCAAAGAGAATGCAAAACGCAAAATGGTCCTAATCCAAAACACTCAAGAAATCGAGGAGAAAATGAGAAGACCAAACCTAAGGATAATAGGTATTGAAGATAGCAAAGATTCTCAACTGAAAGTACCAGGAAATATCTTCAACAAAATTATAGAATAAAACTTCCCTAATCTAAAGAAAGAGATGCCCATAAACATATAAGAAGCCTACAGAACACCAAATATATTGAAAAAGAAAAGAAATTTCTCCTGTCATATAATCAAAACACAAAATGCACAAAACAAAGAAACAATATTAAAAGCAGTAAGGGAAAAAGGTCAAGTAATATATGGAGGCAGATCTATCAGAATTACACCAGACATCTCAACAGAGACTCTGAAAGCCAGAAGATCCTGGGCAGATGTCATACAGACCCTAAGAGAACACAAATGCTAGCCCAGGATACTATACCTCACTTACCATAGATGGACAAAGCAAGATATTCCATGACAAAACCAAATTTACACAATATCTTTCCACAGATACAGCCCTACAAAGGCTAATAGATAGAAAACTGCAACACAAGGAGGAAAACTTCACCCTAGAAAAAGCAAGGAAATAATCTTCTTCCAATAAACCCGGAAGAAGAAAGCCACACAAAGATAATTCTACCTCTAACAACAAAATAGCAAGAAGCTACAATCACTGGTCCTTAATATCTCTTAACATCAACGGACTTAATTGCTAAATAGACATAAACTAACAGACAATAAAAAACAGGACCCTCCATTTTGCTACAAACATGACACATACCTCAATGAGAAAGACAAACACTACGTCACAGTAAAAGGCTGGAAAAAATCTTCCAAGGAAATGGTTCCAAGAAACAAGCTAGAGTAGCCATACTAATATCGAAAATAATTCAATTTCAAACAAAAGTTATCAAAAACATATAAGGAAGGACACTTCATACTTGTCAAAAGAGAAATATACCAAGATAAACTCTCAATTCTGAACATCTATGCTCCAAATACAAGGGTACCCACATTCATAAAAGAAATCTTACTAAAGATCAAAGCACACATTAAACCTCACACAATATTAGTGAGAGATTTCAACACCCCACTCTCATCAATGAACATATCTTGGAAATAGAAAGTAAAAAGACACACAGTGAAACTAACAGAAGTTATGAACCCAATGGATTTACCAGATATCTATAGAACATTTCATTTTAAAACAAAAGAATAAATCTTCTTCTTAGCACCCAATGGAATTTTCTAAAAACTGACCACATAATAGGTCACAAATTAGACCTCAACACATACAAGAAGATTAAAATAATCCCAGGCATCTATCAGATCACCATGGACTAAGGCCGGTCTTTAATAACAACAGCAACAGCAATGAAAAATAAGAACAGAAAGCTCACATATACATGGAATCTGAACAACTCTCAACTCAATGATAACTTGGGGAGAGAAGAAATAAAGAAAGAAATTAAAGACTTTTTTAGAATTTAATGAAAATGAAATCACAACATACTCAAAGTTATGGGTAGCATTACTAAGAGAAAAACTTGTAGCTCTGAGTGCCTCCAAAAAGAAACTGGAAAGAGCATATCCTAGCAACTTAACAGCATATCTGGAAGCTTTTGAGCAAAAAGAAGGAAATACACCCAATAGGAGTAGACTGAATGAAATAATCAAACTCAGGACTGAAATAAACCAAGTATAAACAAAGACAACTATACAAAGAATCAGCAAAACCAGGAGCTGTTTCTTTGAGAAAATCAACAAGATGAGCCCTGAACCAGACTAAACAGAGGGCAAAGAGATAGGATCCAAATTAACAAAATCAGAAATGAAAAAAAAAAAAGACATAAAAAGAGAAACCAAGGAAATTAAAAAAAAAATCAGATCCTACTACAAAAGCTTTTACTCAACAAAATATCAGGCACCAAAGTTAAATCAGGATCAGATAAGCCATCTAAACAGTAAAGAAATAGAAGCAGTCATTAAAAGTCTTCCAACAAAGAAAAAAGAAAAAAAGAAGAAAGAAAGAAAGAAAGAAAGAAAGGAAGGAAGGAAGGAAGGAAGGAAGGAAGGAAGGAAGAAAAAATCCTAAGACCAGATGAGTTTAGTGCAGAATTCTATCAGACCGTCAAAGAAGACGTAACACCAATGCTCTTCAAACTCTTCCACAAGCTGGGCAGTGGTGGCGCACGCCTGTAATCCCAGCACTCTGGGAGGCAGAGGCAGGCGGATTTCTGAGTTCGAGGCCAGCCTGGTCTACAGAGTGAGTTCCAGGACAGCCAGGGCTATACAGAGAAACCCTGTCTTGAAAAAACCAAATCCAAAAAACCAAACTCTTCCACAAAATAAGAAAAGAAAGAACATTACCTAATTCATTCTGTGAAGCCACAGTTACACATATACCTAAACCACACAAAGACCCAACAAAGAAAGAGAAATTCAGACTAATTTCCCTTATAAATAATGATGCCAAAATCCTCAATAAAATTCTCCCAAACAGAATCAAAGATTACATCAAAACTATCTTTCACCATAATCAAGTAGGCTTCATCCCAGGGATACAGGGATGTTTATATATGAAGAAATCATTCAACATAATCTACTATAAAAATAAACTCAATAAAACACATGATCATCTCATTAAATGCTGAGAAAGCATTTGACAAAATTCAAAACCCCTTCATGGTAAAAGTATAGGAAAGATCAGTAATTTAAGCCCATAGGTAACATAGTAAAAGCAAACCAGAGGCCAACATCAAACTAAATGCAGAGAAACTTTAAGTAATCACACTAAAATCAGGGACAAGACAGATACCCATTCTCTCCCTATTTATTCAATATAGTACTTAAAGTTTTAGCCAAAGCAATTAGACAACTAAAGATAGTCAAAAGGATACAAATTGGAAAGGAAGAAGTATAAATATCATGATTTCCAGTTGATATGATAGTATACTTAAGTGACCAACAAAATTCCACCATAGAAATCCTAAACTTGATAAACAACTTCAGCAAAGTAGCTGGATATAAAATTAACTTCAGCAAATCAGTAGCCTTCTTCTACTCAAACAATAAACAGGCTGAGAAAGAAATTAAGGAAATGACACCCTTCACAATAGTCACAAATAATATAAAATATCTTTGTGGGACTCTAACCAAGCAAGTCAAAGATCTACAATGACAAGAACTCCAAGTGTCTGAGGAAAGAAAGGAAAGAAGACATCAGAAGATGGGAAGATTTCCCATGCTCAAGGACTGGCAGGATCAGCATGGTAAAAATGACAATCTTGCAGAAAGCAATCTACGGATTCAATACAATCCCTATTAAAATTCCAACACAATTCTTCATAGAGCTAGTAAGAGTAATTTGCAAATTCATTTGAAATAGCCAAAAACCCAGGATAGCAAAAACTATTATCAACAATAAAAGAAATTCTGTAGATTCACCGTCCCTATACTCAAGCTGTACTACAGAGTAACAATGATACTAAAAACTGCATGATATTGATACAGAGACAGGCATGTAGATCAATGGACTAAAATTGTAGACCCAAAAATGAACCCAAAAAACCCCGCTTGATCTTTGACAAAGGAGCCAAACCATCCAGTGTTAAAAAGCATTTTCAGCAAATGGTGCTGTCAGTCATGTATGTAGAAGAATGCAAATCCAACCATTCTTATCTCCTTGTACAAAGCTCAAGTCCAAGTTGATCAAGGACCTCTACATAAGACCAGATATGATGAATCTAATAGGAGAGATAGTGGGAAAGATCTTTGAACACTTTGGCACAGGGGAAAATTTCTTGAAAATGATGCCAATGGTTTATGTTCTAAGAACAAGCATAGAAAAATGGGACCTCATAAAATTGAAATGCTTCTATAAGGCAAAGAACACTGTCAATAGGATAAAATGGCAACCAACATATTGGGAAAAGATCTTTACCAATCCTACATCTGATAGAGGGCTAATATCCAAAATATACAAAGAACTCAAGAAGTTAGACTCCAGGAAACCAAATAACGCTATAAAAAGTGGGGTACAGAGTTAAACAAAGAATTCTCAACTGAGGAATAGCAAATGGCCTAGAAACACCTATGGAAACATTCAACTTCTTTGTCACCAGGGAAATGCAAATCAAAATGACCCTGAGATTCGACCTCACACCAGTCAGAATGGCTAAGATTAAAAACTCAAATGACTGCAGATACCGGCAACACTGTGAAAAAAGAGGAACACTCCTCCATTTTGCTTCATATGCAGCTAGAGCCATGGGTGCCTCCATGTATACTCTTTGGTTGGTGTTTTACTTCGTGGGAGCTCTGGAGGTACTCTTTGGTTCATATTGTTGATCCTCTTATGCAAGCCCCTCAGCTCCTTTGGTCCTTCATCTAGATCCTCCATGAGGGATTCTGTGCTCAGTTCAATGGTTGGCTGCGAGCATTCGCCTCTGTATTTTTCAGGCACTGGTAGAGCCTCTCAGTAAACAGCTATATCAGGCTCCTGTCAGCAAGTACTAGAAAAATAAAAGAAACAAAACAGCCTCAGGAATTAACTATTCAATTCAAAGAACAAAAGGTAAGATTAAGAATACTTTGTGAGACAGCCTGCACAGCAGTTTCTTACAGCAGTGGTTGGTCTCCATATTGCCACCAGGCCACCACTAGAGAGGCCCAGGTACACAGACGTAATTGGGGACTACCATCGGTCAGGTGGATCCACCAGGCTCTCGCCACTAACCAGGGCCAGGGCGGTGGCTCGGCAGGACATCTCCACACCCTCCAGGCTTGCACCAACTAGGTTGGGAACCACCTTCCCTGAGGTCCCCTCAGCACTCACAGAAGCAGTCTCTATCTTGTAGCCTAGTCATCAGTAGAGAACCAAAAGGCCGGCCCAGCCCCACTGGAGGTTCAAACACCAGCCAGTGACGACAATGCCAACTAACGCCAGAGATAACCAGATGGCAAAAGGAAAATTTAGGAACATTGCTAACAGATATCAAGGCAGCATGGCAGCATCTGAACCTAGTTTGCTGAAAACAGGAAGCCCTGGATACCACAACACACCACAAAAACAAGATTTGGATCAAAAACCACTAGTCAGGATGCTGGTAGTAGAACACATAGATAAAGCTCTTAATGAAATACAGGAGAAAATGGATCAAAAGTTAGAAGCCCTTACAAGGCAAACACAAAAATCACTTATTCAGGAGAATATGGATCAAATCACATATTCAGGAGAATATGGATCAAAAAACAGACGCCAATAAGGAGGAAATACAAAAATCACTTAAAGAAATACAGGAGAATGTGGGTCAACAAGTAGAAGCTATGAAAGAGGAAACACAAAAATCTGTTAAAGAATTACATGAAAACACAAACAAGCAAGCAGAAGATCTGAGCATATCCATCCAGGTTCTAAAAACAGGAGTAGAAACAACTAAGAAATAGCAAAGGGAGACAACTTTGGAGATAGAAAATGTTGGGAAGAAATCAGGGGCCATGGATGCAAATATCAACAAAAGAATACAAGAAATAGAAGAAATAATCTCAGATGCCGAAGATAGCATAGGAACCATTCATTCAGCAGTCAAAAAAAATCCAAAATGCAAACAGCTTGTAACAAAAAACATCCAGGAAATCCAGGACACAATGAGAAGACCAAACCTAAGGATTATAGGTACAGATGAGAGGGAAGATTTACAACTTAAAGGGCCAGCAAATATCTTCTAAAAAATTATGGAAGAAAACATCCCTAACCTAAAGAGAGAGATGCCCAGGAATATACAAGAAGCCTACAGAAATCTAAACAGACTGGACCAGAGCAGAAATACCTCCCTTCACATAATAATCAAAACCCCAAATGTACTAAACAAGGAAAGAATATTAAAGACAGTAAGAGAAAAAGGCCAAGTAACATATAAAGAAAGACCTATAAGAATTACACCAAACTTCTCACCTGAGTCCATGACAGCTAGAACATCCTGGGCAGATAGCATGCAGACTCTAGGAGAACACAAAGTTCAGCCAAAACTACTATACCCAGCAAAACTCTCAATCACCATAGATGGAGAAAGCAAGGTATTCCATGACAAAACCAAATTTGTACGATATCTTTCCACAAACCCAGCCCTACAAAGAATAATAGGGGGAAAACACCAACACAAGGAGGGAAAATATACCCCAGAAGAAGCAAGATAGAAACCTCCTCTCATCAAACCCCAAAGAAGATAACCTCTCAAATATAAAAAATAATTTCAAAAATGTCGGGTGGTAATAATTACTATTCCTTAATATCTCTTAACATCAATGGACTCAATTCCCCAATAAAAAGACATAGAATAACAGACTGGATACATAAACAGGACCCTACATTTTGCTTCATAGAGGAAACACGTCTCAGTGTTAAAGACAAACACTGCCTTAAAGTAAAAGACTGGAAGACAATTTTATAAGCAAATAGTGTCAGGAAACAAGCTCGAGTAGCCATTTTAATATCAGATAAAATTGACTTTCAACCTAAAGTCATCAAAAGAGACTCTGAAGGTCACTTCTTGCTGGTCAAAGGGAAAATCCACCAAGAAGAACTCTCAATACTGAAAATCTATGCTCCAAATTCTAGGGCACCCTCATTCATAAAAGAAACCTTACTAAAGCTTAAAGCACACATTGCGCCTAACACAACAATTGTGGGTGACTTCAATACTCCACTCTCCTCAATGGACTGATCAGGAAAGCAGAAACTAAACAGGGACACAGTAAAATGAATTGAAATTTTCGACCAATTGGATTTAACAGATAGATAGATAGATAGATAGATAGATAGATAGATAGATAGATAGATAGATTTAAAACATTTCATCATAAAGCAAAAGAATATGCCTTTTTCGTAGCACCACATGTTACCTTCTCCAAAATTGATCATACAATTGGTCACAAGACAGATGTCCACAAATACAAGATCAAACTAACCCCATGCCTCCTATCAGATCACTATTGAGTAAGAGTGGTCTTCAATAGAAACAAAAACAAAAGAAATCCCACATACACATGGAAACTGAACAATGCTCAATGACACCCTGGTCAAAGAAGAAATAAAGAAAGAAATCAAAGACTTTTTAGAATTCAATGAAAATGAAGGTACAACCTACCCAAATCTATGGGACACAATGAAAGCAGTGCTAAGAGGAAAACTCATAGCCCTAAGTGCCTCCAAAAAGAAACTGGAGAGAGCATACACTAGCAGCTTAAATGCACACCTTAAAGCCCTGGAACATAAAGAAGCTAATTCACCCAGGAGGAGTAGAAGACAGGAAATCATCAAACTCGTGGCTGAAATCAATCAAATAGAAAGAAAGAAAATCATACAAAGAGTCAACAAAACCAGGAGCTGGTTCTTTGAGAAAATCAACAAGATAGATAAACCCTTAGCCAAACTAACCAAAGGGCAGTGACAGTATCCAAATTAACAAAATTAGAAATGAAAAAGGGGGACATAACAACAGAAACTGAGGAAATTCAAAAGATCATCAGATCCTACTACAAAAGCCTATAATCAATGTAACTGGAGAATCTGAAGGAAATGGACAATTTCCTAGACAGATACCAAATACCAAAATTAAATGAGGATCAATTAGATCAGCTAAACAGTCCCATAACCCCTAAAGAAATAGAAGGGGTTAGAGAAAGTCTCCCAACCAAAAAAAGTACGGGACCATATGGTTTTAGTGCAGAATTCTACCAGACCTTCAAAGAAGACTTAACACCAATACCCTTCAAACTACTCCACAAAATAGAAGCAGAAGGGACACTGACCAACACATTCTTTGAAGCCACAATTATGCTGATACAAAAACACACACAAAGATCCAACAAAGAAAGAGAACTACAGGCCAATTTCCCTTCTGAATATTGATGCAAAATATTAAATAAAATTCTTGCCAACTGAATCCAAGAGCACAACAAAACGATCATTCACCATGATCAAGTAGGCTTTCATCCCAGGGATGCAGGGAATCATTCAATATACGGAAATCCATCAATGTAATCCACTACATAAGCAAACTAAAAGAAAAAAAAAACACATGGTCATCTCATTAGATGCTGAAAAAGCATTTGACAAAATTCAGCATCCTTTCATGCTAAAAGTCTTGGAAAGAGCAGGAATTCAAGGCCCATACCTAAAGATAGTAAAAAGCAATCTACACCAAACCAGTAGTGAATATCAACCAAAATGAAGAGAAACTTGAAGCAATCCCACTAAAATCAGGCACTAGACAAGGCTGCCCTCTCTCTCCATATCTTTTCAATATTGTACTTGATGTTCTAGTGAGAGCAATTAGACAACATAAGGAAGTCAAAGGGATACAAATTGGAAATGAAGAAGTCAAACTATCATTATTTGCAGATAATATGATAGTATTCATAAGCTACCCAAAAAACTCCACCAGAGAACTTCTACAGCTGATAGGACAAGCAGGCTGAGAAAGAAATTAGGGAAATAACACCCTTCACAATAGCCACAAACAACATATAGTACCTTGGTGTGACTCTAACCAAATAAGTAAAAGACCTGTATGACAGGAACTTCAAGTCCTTGAAGAAAGAAATCGAATAAGACCTCAGAAGATGGAAAATATTTCATGCTCTTGGATTGGCAGGATCAATATATTAAAAATGGCCATCTTGCCAAAAACAATCTACAGATTCAATGCAATCCCCATCAAAATCCCAAATCAATGATTGCATTTCATGTGCATTCTTTTGTGATTGGGTTAATTCACTCAGGATGATATTTTCTAGGTCTAACCATTTACCTACAAATTGCATGAATTCATTATTTTTAATTGCTGAGTAGTATTCCACAAGTCAAATGATTCACAAGAAGAAGAAAGGAGAGGACCCTGGGCCTATAAAGATTGCATCCAGTTTAGTAAAGAAACCGAGGGGGGAGGGGGAATGATTGGGGAACAGTTGGGGGGGAGAGGAACTATGGGAACTATGGTGGGTGGGAACTGGGAAAGGGGAAAGCCTTTGGAATGTAAACATAGAATATAGAAAATAAAATAAAAAAGAGTAAAAACATAAAGAAATATATATTCAATAACAAAATCATTGTTATTTTAACAAAAAATAATGTAGAATTTATCTTATTCTGAAACAAATATAAAGAAATAATCATAAAAAAATAATGAATTCATAAAAAAAAATCCCAAATCAATTCTTCATAGATCTAGAAAAAACAATTCTCACATTCATCTGGAGTAACAAAAAACTCACAATATCTAAAACTATTCTCAACAATAAAAGGACTTCAGTGGGAAAAAATATCCCTGACCTCAAGCAGAACTACAGAGCAATTGTGGTAAAAACTGCATGGTGTTGGTACAGCAACAGGCAAGTAGATCAGTGGAATAGGATTGAAGACCCAGAAATGAACCCACAGAGTTATGGTCACTTGATCTTTGATAAAGGAGCTACAAACATCCTGTGGAGAAAAGATAGCCTTTTCAACAAATGGTGCTGGTTCAACTGGAGGTCAACAGGCAGAAGAATGGGACTGGACCCACTCTTGTCTCCTTGTACTAAGATCAACTCCAAGTGGATCAAATACCTCCACATAAAGCCAGACACACTGAAACTAATAGAAAAGAAACTGGGGAAGACCGTGGAGGACATGGGCATAGGGGGGAATGATTCTGAACAGAACACCAATAGCTTATGCTCTTAGATCAAGAATTGACAAATGGGATCTCATAAAATTACAGATTTTCTGTAAGGCAAAGGACACTGTCAGAAGGATAAAGTGGCAACCAACAAATTGGGAAAAGATCTTCACCAACCCCACATCCGACAAAGGGCTAATATCCAATATATAGAAAGAACTCAAGAAGTTAGTCCCCAAAGAAGCAAATAACCCTATTAAAAATGGGGTACAGAGCTAAACAAAGAATTGACACCAGAAGAAATTCCGATGGCTGAGAAACACCTTAAGAGATGTTCAACATCATTAGTCATCAGGGAAATGTAAGTCAAAACAACCCTGAGATTCTACCTCACACTTGTCAGAATGGCTAAGATTAAAAACTCAGGAGACAACAGGTGCTGGCGAGGATGTGGAGAAAGAGGAACACTCCCCCACTGTTGGTGGGATTGCAAGATGGTACAACTGCTCTGGAAATCAGTCTGTCGGTTCTTCAGAAAATTGGGCATGACACTTCCTGAGTACCCTGTCATACCACTCCTGGGCATATACCCAGAGGATTCCCCTGCATACAATAAAGACACATGCTCCACTATGTTCATAGCAGCCAGAAGTTGAAAAGAGCCCAGATGTCCCTCAAAGGAGGAATGGATACAGAAAATGTAGTATATTTATACAATGGAATAGTACTCAGCAATTAAAAGTAATGGATTCATGCAATTTGTAGGCAAATGTTTGGATCTGGAAAATATCATCCTAAGTGAGTTAACGCAATCACAAAAGAATACATATGACATGAAATCACTGATAAGTGGATATTAATGAGCCCAGAAGTTCTGAATACTCAAGGCACAATTAGCAAGTCATAAGATTCCCAAGAATAAGGAAGGAGAGGACCCTGGGCCTGAAAAGATTGGATCTAGTTTTGTAGGAGAGTACCAGAACAGAGAAATGGTGGGGGGCGTTGATTGGGGAGTAGGTGGGAGGGAGAGGACTTATGGTACATATAATGAGGGGGGAACTCAGAAAGGGGAAAACCTTTGGAATAAAAACAAAGAATATAGAATAAATAATAATAAGAAGAAGAATAAGAATACTTTGTGAGGTTTTTCTCAGCCATCTGAATTTCTTCAGGTGAAAATATTTGTTTAGCTCTACACCCCATTTTTGATAGGGTTACTTGGTTTTCTGGGGTCTAACTTCTTGAGTTCTTTGTATACATTGGATATTAGCCCTCTGTCAGAAGTAGGGATGGTAAAGATCTTTTCCCAATTTGTCAGTTGCCAATTTGTCCTTTTGACAGTGTCTTTTGCCTTAGAGAAACTTTGTAATTTTATGAGGTCCCATTTGTCTATTCTTGATCTTAGAGCATAAGCTATTGGTGTTCTGTTCAGGAACTTTCCCCCTGAGCCAATGTCCTCAAGGGTCTTCCCCAGTTTCTTTTCTATTAATTTTAGTGTGTCTGCTTTTATATGGAGGTCTTTGATCCACTTTGAGTTGAGCATAGTAGACGGAGATAAGAGTGGATCAATTTGCATTCTTCTGCATGTTGACCTCCAGTTGATCCAGCACCATTTATTGAACAGGCTTTTTTCCACTGGATGTTTACAGCTCCTTTGTCAAAGATCAATTGGCCATATATGTGTGGGTTCAATTCTGGGTCTTCAATCCTATTCCATTGATCCACCTCCCTGTCACTGTACCAATACCATGCAGTTTTTAACACTACTGCTCTGTAATATTGCTTGAGGTCAGGGATACTGATTCCCCCAGAAGTTCTTTTACTGTTGATGATAGTTTTATCTATCCTGGGTTTTTTGTTATTCCAGATGAATTTGAGAATTGCTCTTTCTAACTCTATGAAGAACTGAGTTGGGATTTTGATATGGATTGTTTTGAATCTGCATATTGCTTTTGGCAAGATTGCCATTTTAACTATATTAATCCTACCAACCATTTTCTGAATTCTTCTTCCATTTCCTTCTTCAGAGACCTGAGATTTTGGCATATAAATCTTTCACTTGTTTGGTTAGTCACACCAAGATACTTTATATTGTTTCTGGCAATTTTGAAGGGTGTTATTTCCCTAATTTCTTTCTTAGCTTGCTTATCCTTTGTGTATAGGGAGGCTACTGATTTGCTCGATTGATTTTATAACCAGCCACTTTGCTAAAGTTGTTTATCAGCTGTAGTTCTCTGGTGGAAGACCCCTGAGGTTGGCTCAGGTGGAAAGTTCCTGAACAGAACACCAATAGCTTATGCTCTAAGATCAAGAATAGACATATGGGACCCCATAAAATTGCAAAGTTTTGACACTGTCAAAAGAACAAATTGGTAACCAACAAATTTGGAAAAGATCTTCACCAACCCTACATCCAACAGAGGGCTAATATCCAATGTATACAAAGAACTTAAGAAGTTAGACCCCAGAAAACCAAATAACCCTATCAAAAAAATGGGGTACAGAACGAAACAAAGATTTTTCACCTGAAGAAATTTAGATGGCTGAGAAACACCTTAAAAAATGTTCAACCTCATTAGTCATCAGAGAAATATAAATCAAAACAACCCTGAAATTTCACCTCACACCAGTCAGAATGGCTAAGATTAAAAACTCAGGAAACAGCAGGTGTTGGTGAGGATATGGAGAAAGAGGTACACTCCTCCACTGCTGGTGGGAATGCAAGCTGGTACAACCACTCTGGAAATCAGTCTTGCTGTTCCTCAGAAAACTGGACATAATACTTCTGGAGGACCCAGCCATACGACTCCTGGGCATATACCCAGAAGATTCCCCAGCATGCAATAAGGATACATGCTCCACTATGTTCATAGCAGCCTTATTTATAATAGCCAGAAGCTGGAAAGAACCCAGATGCCCCTCAGCAGAGGAATGGATACAAAAAATGTGGTATATATACACAATGGAGTACTATTCAGCCATTAGAAACAACGAATTCATGAAATTCTTAGAGAGATGGATGGAGCTGGAGAACATCATACTAAGTGAGGTAACCCAGTCTCAAATGAATGCCCATAGTATGCACTCACTGATAAGTAGATATTAACCTAGAATCTTGGGACACCAAAGACATAATCCACACACCAAATGATGTCTGACAAGAAGGAAGGAGTGGACCCTGGTTCTGGAAAGGCTCAAAGAGTCAGTGTAGGGGAATACCAGAACAGAGAAGTGGAAAAGGGTGGATGGGGGAACATGGGGAGGGAAAAGGACATGTGGGACCTTTGGGGGGCAGGGAACCAGAAAAAGGGAAATGAAATGTAAATATAGAATATATCCAATAAAAAAAGAAAGAAAAAAGTATACTTTGTGAGACCAAAACCATATAAAATCTATAAATTGCCTTTGAGCATGGAGCAAATTTGAGGTATAAAATCAGTAATTCTGCTCAGGCTCAGTGAGTTTACACAAATGTCTCATTTTAAACAGTGTCCAAAGAACCTAAAATCAAGAAGAGAACAGCAGGAGAGAAAAAAAAGAGTATGGAAACACAGAAACCTTGTAGTTTGGAGAACTGTTGTAAAAAAAAAAAATTCCCAATCCATTTATTAGCCCGAGTTTCTAATTAGAATCAGATAATAATTTTATAGAAAATTTTGAGAGAATAGTACTTCCAAAGGAGCCAGTGGCCTGTTTTTTAGACATTAAGTTACCTTCTATATCCAGCCATGTTTCAGCAGGAAATGCGCACTGACTATTTCCCTGTACTCAATTAAGATGTGGCAAAAAGTATTTTGAAAAGAAGTATTTTTCCAGAGGTTAGAGCAACAAAGGAGTTCTTTCTAAGGCATAGGGTCAGAGTATAACTAAGGACCATTCCAAAGCTGTAGAGTAGAAAACCTAATAATTCTTTCCCAGTGTAGTTTTAGAAGCCTGTGTCTCATACATAGTCAGCAGGCAATCCCCTTTTCTTCCCCTTTTAGAATGAGACTCTCCACTATTTTTCTTTCTCATCCTTGCATATGATCTGTCTATGTGCAGCTGGTTATACAAGTGGAGCATTTCAGTTTAGTATCAATCTGTATTCTCCAGATAAGGCTAAGACACACTCATACATGAAGATCCAGAGAGCATCAGAAGTCCTGTCTTTTTTTTTTTTTTTGGTTTTTTTTTTTTTGGTTTTTTCGAGACAGGGTTTCTCTGTGTAGTCCTGGCTGTCCTGGAACTCGCTCTGTAGACCAGGCTGGCCTTGAACTCAGAAATCCGCCTGCCTCTGCCTCCCAAGTGCTGGGATTAAAGGCGTGCGCCACCGCTCGGCCAGAAGTCCTGTCTTTTAAGGCCCATCTTTTGTCACTTTGAATTGGTGCTATATTCTCCTGTGGTAAAGGAAGATCAGAATAATTGTTGAGGGCTAGAGAGATGACTCAGGGGTTAAGAGCACTGACTACTCTTCCAAAGGTCTTGAGTTCAATTCCCAGCAACCACATAGTGGCTCATAACCATCTGTAATTAGATCTGATGCCCCCTCCTGGTGTGTCTGAAGAAAGCTACAATGTAGTCAAATACATAAAATAGTTTTTAATTTTTTTTAATAATTGTTGATCAAAAAGGCAAACTCTGGTAGATACAATTAATGTTTTCACCCACTGCTCAACTTCCCCATTTGGAGATATTGTATTTATGTTTGAGCCTAGTACGGGATTTACTCTGGTCAGAAAAAAAAAAATGTGAGCAGAAATGAAATATCACCTAAATATGGAAGCGATTCTGCATGTAATATTACCTTACTACCGTTGAAGCTGAAATTTCCTATTTGGGGGTTCAGGGCTACTCCAGTGTCCAGTCTCAAACTTAGAGATAGATATTATATTAATAAATGAGATATAGGAAGTTTATTGAGTGGAACATAGAAAAACAGGACGATTTCCTATATTGTGGCAGACAAATGACATTTGACATTTTGTCAGAAATAAATCCAATAACTTTATAAATAAAGTAGTCCAGATGATGTATAAAAGAATCAGAGGTAGAAATAAGTTAGTTTCCATGTCCATTCAAAGCACAGGATTTCAAATATTTACTCAAGAAGACAGAGATATGAAGTTAGGAAATCTAGCCATACTTGGTTTCTGAATTTTCCCATTTTACGTGACTGAATTGAGAGATTCCTAATCACTCCTCTCCTGCCACAACCCACTAAGCACATTGCTTATCCAACATGGAACACAATAGGGGGAGGGTCAAGTTATATGAATATGGAGGTACCATTTGGAGTTAGTAGAAACTGTGTGCACCATTTGTTTTGAAAAGGTGAAAACCATGTTGTATATGAAAAATTATGATGAACTTTAGATTCCTAGAACCAGGATTCCATCATAATTTTTGTAATAGCCTTTCTCTTAAACCCTATTTTATTTTTCCCTTTACATATTCTCTTGCTATGCCTTTGAGATGGTAGTTTTCAACTGAAATGCAGAAACATGACATGATATCAGGAAAAAATATTCAGTGACATGATCTTTTAGAGTACTTTACCCCCCAAAAACATATTTTAAGCTATCTGATACACAAGTGTCAGAGCAAACTTCATTTTAGCAGTTGTAAATTAATGTGTGCTATTTTTAGATGGTAGAAATTGCTATGCTTAAATGATATAGAATCTCAGATTACATAAGTACTGTCTGTGCCAATTACTATAGCAAGGGTATTCACCAAATGTTAACAGCAACATTACTAGTTTACTACAAATGACAGCAGCTGCTATACAGACTGCCACCTCATCTCTCAGTTCTCAAGAATACTATTTGCCAATCAACCATTTTCTTATTGAATTCTTAAGACTGCACCATAACTACAATTCCTAATATTTTCAGCTATGAGAACTTAAAGGCTTAATATACTAATTTTCAATAATAATTAGCAAATGCTTGTGTATGCATAGCATCATGTCCAGCATCAACTCAGTGTTAAAGGGACTGAGTATTGATTCTGATAAATATAACTTTAAAAGTATAAATAAAAATTCTACAGCCCTAAAATGTGTCAACCCAAAGTATTCAGGGCAAAGTAGCACTGTCCATGGAGAGCATTTCATTCTCTGAGAAATATGTCTCCAGGGTCAGACCACTCTGAGTTCTTTTTTCCGTGGCTGTGACGAAAGTCAGCTGTGCCACTAATGACCTCCTCTGGGAGCTGGCAAGTGAAAAGGGGATTGCTGTAACTGAATTCCCCATTCCCACCCTTATGTCACTGCCCTTTGTGAAATCGGCCGTCTGGGAAGACAAAAGTGGACAGGCAGAGAGTTCAATATCAAGTTTAAAACACTGCCAAAACCCACTTTATTTAATGTAGACAGTGAGTTTCCACCCACGGCTTCCATCTCCTCTCCAGTGTTGCAGTCCCATTGGCTCATGAATAATCTTTCCTGTGGATAACTGCCAGTTACTTGATTATTATAGTTTTCTTTCTAACTTTGAACTTGAATTATCTTCAGCTGGCTGAACATCTTTCAGAAATACCCCCCAAAAAAGTAAGCTCTGAGGTTTTCATCTTTTAGTCTCTTATGTTAAACTCAAGAATAAAAGCCTGGTTTAACATTAAATTAAACTTGAAAGATCAAATCAAGTCTGTATATTCTTTTGGTACAGGAGATGAATGGTTGCTGAAGGGGACATGACTGAACTTTGATACAGTATGTTTTTCAAACCTCCAACTCTGAGACTTTAAATATTTTTTTTTGATTTTTGTTTTTCAGAAATTTACATTTAGTATCTTCTCATGCTTATTCAATTGCTGTAGAGCCCACTTTTGCCTTCTAGTAGGTTTTCTTAGCATTGGTAATGATAGTTCATCTTCAGAGTAGAAGATATCTCATGTGACTGTAATTTAACATGACTCTAAGTAGACAAAAGAAAATGAAACGTTAATTATTTTTAATCCAATGTTACAAAAACCATGGTAAGAATATGGGAGGGGTGGTATGTGGCTCAAGCACTCAACATAATTACCCATTCAGGTGATACCACACTAACGTTCTTGAATTTCCAACCTCTATGAAAAATTGAAAAAGTACATTAAGGTTTCCTTAACCTAAACCCCTTGAAATTTGCTGCATGATGAATTTCAAGCTTTTTTAAAATTAGATGTATTCCTTATTTATATTTCAAATGATTTCCCCTTTCCTGGTTCCCCCCTCCCCAAAAGTCCCATAAGCCCTCTTCCCTCCACCTGTTTCCAAACCACCTCCCTCCCACTTCCCTGCCCTGGTATTGCCCTAAACTGCTGCTTCAAGCATTTCCAGGACCTCCAGGGACCTCTCCATCCTTCTTCTTTGGCATCATTCGATATGTCAATTGTGTCTTAGATATTCCTAGCTTCTGGGCTATTATCCACTTATCAGTGAGTGCATTCCATGTGTGTTCTTTTACACACATGGAGTTGAGATTGAGTTATCTCACTTAGGATGATACTCCTAGGCATATATCCAGAGGATTCCCCAGCATGTAATAAGGACACATACTCCACTATGTTCATAGCAGTCTATTTATAATAGCCAGAAGCTGGAAAGAACCCAGATGACCCTCAACAGGGGAATGGATAGAGAAAATGTGGTATATTTACACTATGGAATACTACTCAGTTATTATAAATGATGAATTCATGAAATTCTTAGGCAAATGGGTGGAATTGAAATTTCAAGATTTTAAACTCTATTTAATTAAGAAAGTAATTGTTTCCAGGTTCTTCCCCAGTTTCTTTTCTATTAGTTTCAGTGTGTTAGCTTTTATGTGGAGGTCCGTGATCCACTTGGAGTTGATCTTAGTACAAGGAGATAAAAGTGGGTCAATTCCCATTCTTCTGCATGTCGACCTCCAGTTGAGCCAGCACCATTTGTTGAAAAGGCTATCTTTTTTTCCACTGGATGGTTGTAGCTCCTTTATCAAAGATCAAGTGACCATAAGTCTGTGGGTTGATTTCTGGGTCTTTAATTCTATTCCACTGATCTACTTGCCTGTTGCTGTACCAATACCATGCAGTTTTTAACACAATTGTTCTGTAGTACTGCTTGAAGTCAGGGATATTGATTCCCCCAGAAGTCCTTATATTGTTGAGAATAGTTTTAGCTATCCTGGGTTTTTTGTTATTCTAGACATGGGTACAGGGGGACAGTTTCTGAACAGAACACCAATAGCTTATGCTCTAAGATCAAGAATTGACAAATGGGACCTCATAAAATTACAAAGTTTCTGTAAGGCAAAGGACACTGTCAGAAGGATAAAGTGGCAACCAACAAATTGGGAAAAGATCTTCACCAACCCTACATCCGACAGGGGGCTAATATCCAACATATACAAAGAACTCAAGAAGTTAGACCCCAAAGAACCAAATAACCCTATCAAAAAATGGGGTACAGAGCTAAACAAAGAATTTTCACCAGAAGAAATTCAGATGGCCGAGAAACACCTTAAGAGATGTTCAACATCATTAGTCATCAGGGAAATGCAAATCAAAAGAACCCTGAGATTCCACCTCACACCAGTCAGAATGGCTAAGATTAAAAACTCAAGAGACAACAGGTGCTGGCGAGGACGTGGAGAAAGAGGAACATTCCTACACTGTTTGTGGGACTGCAAGATGGTACAACTGCTCTGGAAATCAGTCTGGTGGTTCCTCAGAAAATTGGGCATGACACTTCCAGAGGACCCTGTCATACCACTCCTGGGCATATACCCAGAGGATTCCCCTGCATACAATAAAGACACATGCTCCACTATGTTCATAGCAACTTTATATTTATAATAGTCAGAAGTTGGAAGGAGCCCAAATGTCCCTCAAAGGAAGAATGGATACAGAAAATGTGGTATATTTATACAATGGAATACTACTCAGCAATTAAAAATAATGAATTCATGCAATTTGTAGGCAAATGGTTAGATCTGGAAAATATCATCCTAAGTGAGTTAACCCAATCACAAAAGAATACACATGAATTGCAATCACTGATAAGTAGATATTAATGAGCCCAGAAGCTCTGAATACTCAAGGCACAATTAGCAAGTCAAAAGATTCCTAAGAAGAAGGAAGAAGAGGACCCTGGTCCTGTAAGGACTGGATCCAGTTTTGTAGGAGAGTACCAGAATAGAGCAGAGAGATGGTGGGGTTGTGATTGGGGAATAGGCGGGGTTTGGGGTGGGGTGGAAGAGGACATATGGGACATATGGTGAGGGGGGAACTGGGAAAGGGGAAAGCCTTCGGAATGTAAACAAAGAATATAGACAATAAAAAAAGAAAGTAATTGTTTGCTGTGAATCTCATAATGAGTTCCTAAATTGCTAATTTCCTTACATATCTACATATATATTGATCCAAAGTTGTGAAAATATCCAACCAATAAAGATAAGAATATAAATGTATTATACTCATAACATAAAAATATTCAAATAATCAGTAGTCAACCTTTAAAGATAAAAAAAATCCCCAACACTCTTTGTCATGTTCTTATGACATGCATACTAAATTCAATTCCCATATAACATGACAGGTACCATATAAATTCTCAAGTGGAGTAAGAACTAGATAGTATTACATCCTGACAGCAATAAAGATGATGTCTGGATGAGAAAAGAAAGAAGATAATGTATTTCCATCTAGAATATCAATTTTAAACTACTTTTGATGATGGTTGCAACTTGGTGGAAAGGAGCAGCACAGTTTTCTTTTGATTGATACTTTTCAGTGTTTCAATAACATACACATTCTTCTAAATAAATCTCTCAGTTTTCTTATAGCATTAGAAAAATCTGAAAATTTGAACAACAAGCTTTACTTGGAAAAATCTAAAAGAAAATACTAGCTTTCAATAGACAATAAAGGCATTAAATTAGTAATGTCAGTGTTATGTTTGTCAAGAGAAGCACCCAAAGAAGTTCTTAGCAAACTGAACTTGCTTGAGAAGCCATTTCTTTTTCTTGGACGGTAGCAGGATATTCTATATTTATAGAAACCGAGCACTTTTATTTTATCAAAATTATAAAGCAACAAAAATAGTTGTCTCCTTACTTTTTTAATCAATTGAAAGATTTTGAATAATGTCAAAATTTTTCATTTTGTTTCCTTTTTATGAGCTCATAAACTTCAATGTAAAGAAAGCAGGTTATTTGAACAAATATTTAGAGAATATTATGGTTGTTGCATATAATTGCCTTTCTATAAACTCAGTCATGATATAAAGAAGTTCAATGTCATATTTGCATTGATTTTTAGGTTTTCAGAAAACACAGACAGTATTTTTATTGATGTCAATAGTCTATACCAGTTTTCAATAATTTCTGTAAAAATATGCACTATTATCTTATGATTCCAAAGATCAAAAGTCCCTTCTGAGTCACAGGCTGAAATTCAGATGTCAGAGCTGTGACTCACTTAGGATCATCTTGCATAAGCTGTGACTGTTGTATTTAGCAGTTTGATCTAACCATGTGTTTCTGGGTATCTCAACCACAGTCCTGAGCAGACTCCAGGCCCAGGAGAAGCTTATCAACATAAAGTGGACTTTGTGTTTTATTTGTGGGATCCTTTCTTTCTTTTTCTTTCTTTCTTTCTTTCTTTCTTTCTTTCTTTCTTTCTTTCTTTCCTTCCTTCCTTCCTTCTTTCTTTCTTCCTTCCTTTCTTTCTTTCTTTCTTCCTTCCTTTCTTTCTTTCTTTCTTTCTTTTTAAGTTATTGTCGTATTGATTTTTCACTTTTCATTTCTTTACTTTTGAGAAAATAAACAAATATGAAAAAAACATGAATTTGGCTGCTGAAGGAGGAAGGTAAATCTAGGAGGAGCTAGGGGAGAGGAAATCCATGATTAAATATTTCCTAGGGAAAATGAGAGGAAATAAAAATAAGTCACACAAAGAATTTAAAAGTGCTGTGTAATCTTGCATGTTGTTTATAAAACAGTCAAAACTGTTAAACAATACTATCTAAACAAAACTGTCTAAAATAATAATTTACATGTTTATTCATGTTTATGAGGAATGTTAGGGAATTTTCTTAATTTCTTATGCTTATAATGCTGAAATCATTAGTGAAATAAATAAATCAGTTTAAAAAGATTAAGATAAAGCCATGGGAATACTCATTTCTATAATGCTGCCCAAGGGATAGGAAATCAAATCTTAACTTGCTTGTTACATGCTCATAATTTCTCTTTTCTCTGTTTCTACAATAGCTTTTTTAAACAATAAGAGAAAAACTCTACCAAAATAAGTAATTATTAGTTACAATTACCCATATTATGAAAATGCTTTGGTTTTTGGAAAATAATGAGCAGTTATTTTTTAATTTTATTTAATCTTTGATTTACACTCCAGATTTTATTCCCCTACAGGTCTACCCTCTGTCTGTTCCACATCCAATACCTTCTTTCCAACCCCATGTTGCCATGAAGATGTCCCCACCCCTAACCCCCACCCAATGAGACCTCTAAATTCCCTGGGGCCTCCAGTCTCTTTAGGGTTAGGTGCATCTTCTCTGCCTGAACCCAGACCTGCTAGTCCTCTGCTGTATATGTGTTGGGGGCCTCATAACAGTTGGTAAATGCTACCTGTTTGGTAGGTGGTCCAATGTGTGAGAGATCTTGGGGTCCAGGTTAATTGAGACTGCTCGTCATTCTACAGGGTCACCCTCCTTCTCGACTTCTTCCAGCTTTTCTCTAGTTCAACCACAGGAGTCCACAGCTTTTGTCCACTTGTGGGGTGAAAATATCTGTATCTGTCTCGTTCAGCTGCTTGTTGGGTGTTCCGGAGTATAGTCATGATAGGGTCTTTTTTTGTGAGCCCTCCATCACCTCAGTAATAGTGTCAGGCCCTGAGCTAGATCCCACTTTAGACCTGTCTCTGAACCTCCTTTTCCTCAGCCTCTTCTCCATTTCTGTCCTTGCAATTCTTTCCTACAGGAAAAGATGTTGGTCAGAGTTTTTGACTGTGGGATGTTAACCCCATCCCTCACTAGATGGCCTGTCTTCCTGCTGGAGTTGGACTCTACAAGTTTCCACTCCCCACTGTAGGGCATTTCATCTAAGGTCCCTCCCTTTGAGTCCTGAGAGTCTCTAACTGCCCCTCCAACCCCCGTCTCTGGTACAGGTGGCTCACAGCCACCTGTAATGAGATCCAATACCCTTTCCTGAAGGAAAATTATTTTCTATATCTCTAGCATCTTCTCCCTATATTTGATGTAATTCATCTCAGAGATAAAATTTTTAGTTTACTTGCACTTGCTTATGCCTCAATAGCTTTTAAAGATACAAGTACCACACAGTCATTGAAAATCAATAAAATTGTATTATATCTCCTGAATTCTAGATTGTCATTCTCTCAAAAGGATCTCTACATATCCATGTGACCTCATTTGCATCTACCACATTACCATATGTCATAGAATGAACATACAATGACTAAGCTGAAGCAAAACATATTATAATAAAATTAACTTAGCTATAAATTTAAAATAATCAATTATCTTTATTACAAAAACATAGAGTCTATTCTGAAGGCTACAAAGATGAGATGTTGTACTTACAATTACCAAACTCCCCTTTGTTTCTTAATTTACCACTTATTCCATACACTTAAGGTATGCTAGTCAAATACTGTGAATACCTACTCTGAAAGAAGTGCAAGGTTAAAGTTAAATTGTTGATTTCGCCCATTAAGAGAAATCAGTTTAACTCTGTTTATTTCCTTTTTTTATTTAGGAATCTAAATAGAACATTTCTGACATCACACCCCACACAATAATTGTGGGTGACTTAAACACCCCACTCTCTTCAATGGACAGATCAGGGAAACACAAACTAAATGGAGTCACAGTGAAACTAACAGAAGTTTTGAACCAAATGGACTTAATAGATATCTATAGAACATTTCATCCTAGATCAAAAGAATATAACTACTCAGCACCTCAGGGTACCTTCTCCAAAATTGACCATATAATTGGTCATAAAACAGACCTCAATAGATATAAGACGATCGAACTAATTCCATGCCTCCTATCAGATCACTATGGAATAGGATGGTCTTCAATAGCAACAAAACCAACAAAAAGCCCACATACACATGGAGGCTGAACAATACTCTACTCAATGATACCTTGATTTGATGCAAAAGTAAATTGCAAAACAAAACAGGAAACTTGTTATCAAAGCTCCCCAAATTGCTTGGAAAAATGTCACTTTGTTAGGAACAAAGTGCCAGCGTATATTGGGTTTGAGTTGAATTTTAGCATTGCTGTAACTGAACTTTCAATCTTCATGTTTCAAAAATAGTTAAGTCTTCCATGTGCTACCTATAAAGTGACTGAATGTAAACATAAAGATGAGGTTAGTGGTGTGCATTAAGGAATCCGAAGTAGGAAAGGAATGTCCTTATGTGTGTTTTCTACATTTAAATCTCAAAAGTAGTTCTGTACTCTTATTCTAGTAGTTGCTCTAAATCATACTGTGTTATAATTTGATACATTATGTTCCAGTAGAGTAGGGGCGATGCATTTAAGATTCTAAATTTCCCTCATAATTTGATTGTTAACAAAATAATGGATTCTTAATGATGTTTTAATTTGTTAGTTTTTAAACAAAATTGATTTGTATTTTACTCAAGTACATACTTTCAACTTATAGAACAATCTCCCCTGTGTGCCTGCATGCATGTGTGCACACACGAGTTCTTTTTGCTATCTGTGTCATGATCACTTCTTCTTGGGTCTTCAATACCTTCTAAAAATCCCCTGGAGAGTTAGACTTTTATCCCGGCTAACATATTCAGCTCTATTATTTGTCAAGTATCAGCCCAGATATTGAACAGAGGCCAGCAAAGCATAGCATAGTGATAAACACTTAAAGATTGTAAATAAAGCTTACAACATGTTAATAGATTATATTTTATCCTTTATCATTAACAAAATTATTCATGCCCATCCAGCCGGTGACTGGGAAGCCAGACCCAGCCAGCTTCCCAGGTGCTCAGACCCAGCCTGCAGAACCAGGTACCCGAGATAACCCGAGTTTAAGACCTTCGGGGACTCAGGCCTGGAGCGGGAGCTGTGCACAGAGTAGCGGTTTGGGGCACAGCGGCCGAGCCTGCGCTCTGCGCTCACAGGGTGGACCCCGAACTCACTGCAGACAGCACCATCTTACCAGCTGCTTCCCATCCAGCCTGCGGCGGGGGAGCCAGCCTCAGCCAGCTTCCCAGCAGCTTTGGACCAGCAGGCAGAACCAGATAACTGAGATATCCCAACTTTAAGACATCTGGGGAATCAGGATACCAGACAGCAAATCCTGAGCAGGAGCAGTGCAGAGCAGCTGCCCAACAGGCAGAACCAAGTACCTGGGATATCCTGAGTTTAAGACCTCGGGGGACTCAGGCCACCTGTCAGCAATCTGTGAGCAGGAGCCCTGCAGGGCAGTGGTTCAGGTGTCCCAGTCTCTGGGAAATAGCCTTACGAGCCCACAGGAGGGTTAAGCACCAGATAGTAACTACAGGACCAACTAACACCAGAGTTAACCAGATGGCAAAAGGCAAACGTAAGATCGTTACTAACAGAAATCAAGGCAGTATGGCGGCATCCGAACCCAGTTCCCTGACAGCAATAAATCTTGGATACCCCAAAACAAGACTCAGATCTAAAATCACTGGTCAGGATGCTGATAGAGGAACATTTAGATAAATCTCTTAAAGTAATACATGAGAAAATGGATCAAAACCTAGAAGCCCTTACAAGGCAAACACAATTAAATCTCAGATATCTCAACACACCAGAAAAACAAGACTCAGATCTAAAATCACTGGTAAAGATGCAGATAGAGGATCACTTAGATAAATTTCTTAAAGTAATAGAGGAGAAAATAGATCAAAAGCTAGAAGCCCATACAAGGCAGACACAAAAATCACTTAAAAAAATCCAGGAGAATATAGAGCAAAAAATGAATCCCAATAAGGGGGAGAAACAAAAATCACTTAAAGAAATACAAGAGAACATGGATCAACAAGTAGAAGTCATAAAAGAGGAAACACAAAAATTCCTTAAAGAATTACAGGAAAACACAAACAAGCAATTGAAAGATCTGAGCAAAACCATACAGAATCTAAAAACAGAAGTAGAAACAACTAAGAAATCGCAAAGGGAGACAACGTTGGAGATAGAAACCTTGGGAAGAAATCAGGAGTCATAGATGCAAATATCAACAATAGAATATAAGAGATAGAAGACAGAATCTCAGATGCTGAAGATACCATAGGAACCATGGATTCAACAATTAAAGAAAATGCAAAATGCAAAATGCAAAAAGCTGGTAACCCAAAACATTCAGGAAATCCAGGGCACAATGAGAAGACCAAACCTAAGGATTATAGGGATAGATGAGAATGAAGATCTACAACTTAAAGGGCCAGCAGATATCTTCTACAAAATTGTGGAAGAAAACATCCCCAACCTAAAGAGAGAGATGCCCATGAATATACAAGAAGCCTATAGAACCCCAAATAGACTGGACCAGAACAGAAATACTTCCTGTCACATAATAATCAAAACCCCAAATGTACTAAACAAAGAAAGAATATTAAAGGCAGTAAGAGAAAAAGGACAAGTAACATATAAAGGAAGGCCTATCAGAATTACACCAGACTTCTCACCTGAGACCATGAAAGCTAGAAGATCCTGGGCAGACCTCATGCAGACCCTAAGAGAACACAAACTTCAGCCAAAACTACTAAACCCAGCAAAACTCTCAATTGCCATAATGGGGAAAACAAGGTATTCCACAAGAAAACCAAATTTGCACAATACTTATCTACAAACCCAGCCCTACAAAGGATAATAGGGGAAAAATACCAACACAAGGGGGGAAACTACACCCCACAAGAAACAAGATAGAAATCCCATCTCATCCAACCCAAAAGAAGAGAACCACTCAAATAAAAATAATAATAATAATAATAATAATAATAACGCCCAAAATGTCAGGAAGTAATAATTACTATTTCTTAATATCAATGGACTCAATTCCCCAATAAAAAGACACAGACTAACAGACTCGATATGGAAACAGAACCCCACATTTTGCTGCATACAGGAAACACATCTCAGTGTCAAAGACAAACACCACCTTAGAGTAAATGGCTGGAAGACAGTTTTACAAGCAAATGGTCCCAGGAAACAAGCCGGAGTAGCCATTCTAATATCAGATAAAATTGACTTTCAACCTAAAGTCATCAAAAGAGACTCAGAAGGTCACTTCTTGCTTGTCAAAGGGAAAATCCACCAAGAAGAATTCTCAATACTGAACATCTATGCGCCAAATGTAAGGGCACCCTCATTCATAAAAGAAACTTTACTAAAGCTTAAAGCACACATTGCGCCTAACACAATAATTGTAGGTGACTTCAACACTCCACTCTACTCAATGGACCGATCAGGAAAGCAGAAACTAAACAGGGACACAGTGAAACTAATTGAAGCTTTGGACCAATTGGATTTAACAGATATATAGAGAACATTCCATCCTAAAGCAAAAGAGTATACCTTTTTCTCAGCAACACACGGTACCTTCTCAAAAATTGATCATATAATTGGTCACAAGACAGACCTCAACAAATACAAGAAGACCGAACTAATCCCATGTCTCCTATCAGATCACTATGGAGTAAAAGTGGTCTTCAATAGCAAGAAGAACAACAGAAAGCCCACATACACATGAAAACTGAACGATACTCTACTCAATGACACCTTGGTCAAGGAAGAAATAAAGAAAGAAATTAAAGACTTTTTAGACTTCAATGAAAATGAAGGTACGACCTACCCAAATCTTTGGGACACAATAAAAGCAGTGCTATCAGGAAAACTCATAGCCCCGAGTGCCTCCAAAAAGAAACTGGAGAGAGCATACACTAGCAACTTAATAGCACACCTGAAGGCCCTGGAACAAAAAGAAGCTAACTCACCCAGGAGGAGGAGAAGAGAGGAAATCATCAAACTAAGGGCTGAAATCAATCAAGTAGAAACAAATAAAACCATACAAAGAATCAACAAAACCAAGAGCTGGTTCTTCGAGAAAGTCAACATGATAGATAAACCCTTAGCCAAACAAACCAAAGGGCAGTATCCAAATTAACAAAATTAGAAATGAAAAGGGGGGATATAACAACAGGAACTGAGGAAATTAAAAAGATCATCAGATCCTACTACAAAGGTCTATACTCAAAACAACTGGAGAATCTGGAGAAAATGGACAATTTCCTAGACAGATACCAAATACCAAAATTAAATCAGCATCAAGAAGATCAGCTAAACAGTCCCATAACCCCTAAAGTAATAAAAGGGGTTATAGAAAGCCTCCAAACCAAAAAAAGTACGGGACCAGATGGTTTTAGTGCAGAATTCTACCAGACCTTCAAAGAAGACTTAACACCAATACTCTTCAAACTATTCCACAAAATAGAGACAGAAGGGACACTGCCCAACTCGTTCTTCAAAATCACAATTATGCTGATACCTAACCACAAAAAGATCCAACAAAGAAAGAGAACTACAGGCCAATATTTCTTATGAATATTGATGCAAAAATACTAAATAAAATTCTTGCCAACCGAATCCAAGAGCATATCAAAATGATCATTCACCATGATCAAGTAGGCTTCATTCCAGGAATGCAGGGATGGTTCAATATATGAAAATCCATCAATGTAATCCACTACATAAACAAACTAAAAGAAAAAAACCACATGGTCATCTCATTAGATGCTGAAAAAGCATTCGACAAAATTCAGCATCCTTTCATGCTAAAAGTCTTGGAAAGAGCAGGAATTCAAGGCCCATACCTAAACATAATAAAAGCAATCTACAGCAAACCAGTAGCCAACATCAAAATAAATGGAGAGAAACTTGAAGCAATCCCACTAAAATCAGGGACTAGACAAGGCTGCCCTCTCTCCATATCTTTTCAATATAGTACTTGAAGTTCTAGCGAGAGCAATTAGACAACATAAGGAAGTTACAGGGATACAAATTGGAAAGGAAGAAGTCAAAGTATCATTATTTGCAGACGATATGATAGTCTACTTAAGTGATCCAAAAAACTCCACCAGAGAACTTCTACAGCTGATAAACAACTTCAGCAAAGTGGCTGGTTATAAAATTAACTCAAGCAAATCAGTAGCCTTCTTGTACTCAAAGGACAAGCAGGCTGAGAAAGAAGTTAGGGAAATAACACACTTCACAATAGCCACAAACAACATAAAGTACCTTGGCGTAATTCTAACCAAACAAGCAAAAGATCTGTATGGCAGGAACTTCAAGTCCTTGAAGAAAGAAATCGAAGAAGACCTCAGAAGATGGAAAAATGTTTCTTGCTCCTGGATTGGCAGGATCAATATAGTAAAAATGGCCATCTTGGCAAAAGCAATCTACAGATTCAGTTCAATCCCCATCAAAATCCCAAATCAATTCTTCATAGATCTAGAAAGAGCAATTCTCAAATTCATCTGGAGCAACAAAAAACCCAGGATAGCTAAAACTATTCTCAACAATAAAAGGACTTCTGGGGGAATCAATATCCCTGACCTCAAGCAGTACTACAGAGCAATTGTGTAATAAACTGCATGGTATTGGTACAGCAACAGGCAGGTAGATCAATGGAATAGGATTGAAGACCCAGAAATGAACCCACAGGCTTATGGTCACTTGATCTTTGATAAAGGAGCCACAACCATCCAGTGGAAAAAAGATAGCCTTTTCAACAAATGGTGCTGGTTCAACTGGAGGTCAACATGCAGAAGAATGTGAATTGACCCACTCTTATCTCCTTGAACTAAGATCAATTCCAAGTGGATCAAGGACCTCCACATAAAACCAGACACACTGAAACTATTAGAAAAGAAACTTGGGAAGAACCTGGAGGACATGGGCACAGGGGGAAAGTTCCTGAACCAAGCACCAATAGCTTATGCTTTAAGATCAAGAATTGACAAATGGGACCTCATAAAATTACAAAGTTTCTGTAAGGCAAAGGACACTGTCAGAAGGACAAAACGGCAACCAACAAAGTGGGAAATGATCTTCACCAACCCCACACTGGACAGAGGGCTAATATCCAATATATACAAAGAACTCAAGAAGTTAGACCCCAAAGAACCAAATAACCCTATCAAAAAATGGGGTACAGAGCATAAAAAAGAATTTTCACCAGAAGAAATGTGGATGGCCGAGAGACACCTTAAGAGATGTTCAACATCATTAGTCATCAGGGAAATGCAAATCAAAACAACCCTGAGATTCTACCTCGCACCAGTCAGAATGGCTAAGATTAAAAACTCAAGAGACAACAGGTGCTGGCGAGGATGTGGAGAAAGAGGAACACTCCTCCACTGTTGGTGGGATTGCAAAATGGTAAAACCGCTCTGGAAATCAGTTTGGCAGTTCCTCAGAAAATTGGGCATGTCACCTCCAGAGGACCCTGGAATACCACTCCTGGGCATATACCCAGAGGATTCCTCTGCATACAATAAAGACACATGCTCCACTATATTTATAGCAGCCTTGTTTATAATAGCCAGAAATTGGAAGGAGCCCAGATATCCCTCAAAAGAGGAATGGATACAGAAAATGTGGTATATTTATTCAATGGAGTACTACTCAGCAATTAAAAATAATGAACTCATTGCAATTTGTAGGTAAATGGTTAGATCTGGAAAATATTATCCTAAGTGAGCTAACCCAATCACAAAAGAATACCCATGAAATGCAATCACTGATAAGTGGATATTAATGAGCCCAGAAGCCCTAAATACTCAAGGCACAATTAACAAGTCAAATGACTCCCAAGAAGAAGAAAGAGAGGACCCTGGGCCTGTAAAGATGGGATCCAGTATTGTAGACCCAGAAGAGAGAAATGGTGGTGGGGGGGAATGAGTGGCAAATAGCGGGGGTGGGGGGGAGGAATTATGGGACATATGGTGGGGGGTAACTGGGAAAGGGGAAAGCCTTTGGAATGTAGACATAGAATATAGAAAATAAAAATTAAAATAAATAAATAAATATGTGCATACACACTAAAAAAAATAAAGGCTTAATATATATAATTTATTCAGAAATAACTCTAAAATTATATTGTAGATGGCCACATTTGTGTGTATAGATAGTTATAGTGAAGGCATTGAATCACAAGATTATAAAATTTTACAGATATGACCAAAAGGAGTATAGGGGTTTTCTGTATGACATTTTTGATGTTTCTTTAATATTGAGATTATTTCAAAATAGTCATTGAAAAGAAAAACTGTATGAAATAAATGTGTTACATTTCTTTGTTTTTTTAAAAAAACAAAATTATTCATGATTATTATTATTAATAAACAGCCATGATAATTCCATACCTGAGATGGTTTGTATATGCTCCTCCCAGGGAGTAGCACTATTAGAAGGTGTGGCCTTGTTGGAAGAAGTGTGTCACTATGGGGATGGGCTTAGAGTTCTTCCTCCTAGATACCTGAGCATGTCCAATCTGTTTCTGGTTTCCTTTGAATAAAGACATAGACCCCCTCAGCTCCTCCTGCTCCATGCCTGCCTGGCTGCTGCCATGCCTTCCTTAATGACAATGGACTGAACCTCTGAACCTGTAAGCCAGCCCCAATTAAATGTTGTCTTTAATAAAACTTGCCTGGTCATATTGTCTGTTTAAAGCAGTAAAACCCCAACTAAGACAGAAGTTGGTACCAGGATTCGGGTATTGCTGTGATAGGCCTGACCATGATTTTGTTTGGAAGAATGTGGATTGGCGACTTTGAATTTGGAAAGCAAGGTAGAGCTTAATTGGCCAGTCTAGTAGGAATAAGAAGGACAGTGATGCTGAGGGTCATTTGAACTGTTTAGGCCTGATGACTCAAGAGGTTTCAGTGGAGAAGAACTTTAATATGTAGCCAAGAGATTTTTTGTGATGTTTTGGTGAAGAACATGGCTGCTTTTGCCATTGTCTGGAAAGACTGCCTAGGCTAAGATAAAGAGATTTATATTAATTGCTTTGACAAAGGAAGTCTCAAAAAAGCCCAACAGAAACTTTGTTCTCTGGTTAAGTTTGAAGAAGAGCATTTTGAACAAACAGCAAGCTGCGAAAGGACAAATACAAAATATATTGTTTGAGTAGTATAGGGACAGAAGGAAGTGAAATGGAGTAGAATTCAAGAGTATTAAATTGAATTAAGGAAGTGGTGACCTTGAGGCAAGATTCTACCCAGCTAAATTTGGGCCCAGGTGTGGTTGGTAGTATAAGCCTTTAATCCCAGGAGGCAAAGATAAGCAGATCTCTGAGTTCAAGGCCAGCCTAAAACACAACAAATTCTAGGTGAAGAAAAACTTAAATCTAGGCTTGGTGGATCACACCTTTAATCCCAATGCTTAGGAGACAGGTATGCAGATCTCTGAAGTCAAAGTCAGTTTAGGGAGCAAGATCCAGGACATTCAAGCTTAGGCACAATGAAGGAGTTTGTAAAAAGGAAGCTAGTAATATGATAATGTAATAGAACAAGGGGGACAATGTTCCAGCTCCTGCAAGCAGCAGAACTCAGCAACTTTGGCCATGTGTCTCTGGCTTTATATTCAAGAAGAGAAGGAGACTACTGGGACAATTGAAGCTGGTTAACTGGAGCTAAGACATTAGCTGTGATTAAGAGACCAGCATCACTGAGGTGAAATCTTCTGGGAAGTGTTTGAGAGCACAAAGAAGCTGTGTTCCAGAGATAGCCAAGGTTTTACCTCATGCTGCAGCTGTACTTGGTAATGAATAAGAAGTACCCAGGTGATATTGGTTTTGAAGGCATAAAGGCATCATGAATAACAACTGAGGTTTGGCACTGTGAGAGGCCATGGAAGACCACTGGTGAAAGTGCAGCCTCAGTTGTAGTTGACAGCCTAGGACTAAAGGGGTCATGCAAAGGAGTTGAGGCTTATCACCATGAAGATAGCCTATGAAAGGCTTTGGTGAAGCCTAACTGTGGTGGAAGACCCCAGCATATTGCAGATGCCAGTACCAAGGGATGATCACCAAGAACAGCAACGGCAGCAGAGTGAATTAACCTGAAATATTTGGAGATGCACAGAAGATCATGTGTGGATCTCAGACTGGAACAAGAAGCTCTGAAGCTGAAGTTGACTTGGATACCCCAAAATGATAAAGCTGCCAGAGCCACAGGATGCCTGCCAAGGAAAGCTGCAATCAGGGAGTGGAACCAGCCCAAGAGACAAGAGCTTGTTGCAGTCAACAAAGATGAAAAAGGAGTTGAAGATCTGAAGACTGCATTGCCATCAGTCATGAAGATGCAGAGTTTGGAGTTTGCCCAGCTCCTTTCCTGTCTTGCTTGAGTTATGTAATTGAATTAATCTCAGAAGAGACCTTGAACCTTTGACTTTTTTTGAAAGTTTTATTTATTTGCATTATCCAGAGGTTGTACTGCTAAACGACAGAGGAAGGTGATACAGAAACCTGCAGGGCCTATCTGCATTTAGATGGCACTGAGCTCACCTCTGCCTCCCTTCCACCTACTGGTTTGTTGTTTTTTCTTATATTTTTTATTTTATTAGATATTTGCTTTATTTACATTTCAAATGGTATCACTTTCCTCATTACCCCTCGGAAAATCCCCTATCACACCCCTCCTCCCCCTGCTTACCAATTGTCTCCTTCTCCTTTCCTGGTCTGGCATTCTCCTATACTGGGGCATTGAGCCTTCATAGGACCAATGGCCTCTCCTCTCATTGATGTCTTAGAAGGCCACATAGGCTACATATGAAGCTGGAGCCATGGGTCCCTCCATGTGTACTGTTTGTTTGGTTTAGTCCCTGGGAGCTTTGGAGGTACTGGCTGGTACATATTGTAGTTCCTACTATGAGGTTTCAAATCTCTTCAACTCCTTGGGTCCTTTCTCTAGCTCCTCCATTGGGGACCCTATGCTTAGTCTATTGATTGACTGTGAGCCATGGATATTGGCTAAGATCAAAAACTCAGGGGACAGCACATGCTGGGGAGGATGTGGAGAGAGAGGAACACTCCTCCATTGCTGGTGGGATTGCAAGCTGGTAAAACCACCCTGGAAATCAGTTTAGCAGTTCCTCAGAAAATTGGACATAGTAATACCTGAGGACCCAGCTATACCATTCTTGGGCATGTCCCCAGAAGACGTTACATCATGTAATAAGGACATGTGTTCCACTATGTTCATAGCAGCCTTATTTACAATAGCCAGAAGCTGGAAAGAACCCAGATAACCCTCAACAGAGGAATGGATACAGAAAATGTGGTACATTTACACAATGGAGTACTACTCAGCTATTAAAAACAATGAATTCATAAAATTCTTAGGCAAATGTATGGAACTAGAAACTATCATCCTGAGTGAGGTAACACAATCACCAAAGAACATACATGGCATATACTTGCTGATAAGTGGATATTAGTCCAAAAGATCAGAATACCCAAGGAACAACTCACAGACATCATGAAGCTCAAGAAGAAGGAAGACCAAAGTGTGGGTAATTTATTCCTTCTTAGAAGGTGGAACTTTGGACTTTTAAAACTGTTGAGACTACTATAGACTATGGGAACTCTTGAAGTTGGACTACATGTATTTTTCATTATGCTATGTTTAGGTATGGCCCCATAGACTCATGTTTGAAAAAGCCTACAGGGACCATGGAGCAGAATATGGTGGTTTGTACATGCTCATACCAGGGAGTAGTACTATTAGAAGGCATGACCTTATGGAGGAAGTGTGTCACTGTAGGGATGGGCTTGAAGATATTCTGCCTAGATACCTTGAGCATGCCCAGTCCATTCCCGACTTCCTTTAGATAAAGACATAGAACCCCCCTCAGCTCCTCCTGCCCCATTCCAACCTGGATGCTGCCATGCTTCTGCCTTGAATTGACTGAACCTCTGAACCCGTAAACCAGCCCCAATTAAATGTTGCATTTTATAAAACTTGCATTGGTTATAATGTCTTTTCACAGCCATTAAAACCCTAACTAAGACAATATCACTAATTAAAATAATTTAAAATATGTAGGACTATAATTTATTTATTACCAGAAATCTTAGTAATATCAAGAGTAATCAAATTTCATCATTATATTGCATTTAGACTTCTGTCAGTGATCTGATATTTTATTAATAAAGTCTGGATATAGTTAATTGATTATCTTATATAGGGTCCATGAAATTTTCTTTATTTATTTACATATCAGCACAATGAATAATATGTGACATCAAAATGCAAAATAAAATTTAATTATAATACAAAAATATTCTTTACATTAAAACATAACTTCTCCCTTTTATTAAAATATTTTTCTTATACAATATATCTTGGTTACAGTTTCTTCATCATCTATCTACTCATTCTAACTCCTCCCTACATCCCCTCCCATCTGAATCCCATCTCTTTTTATCTCTCATTAAAGAAGAATAGGTTTCTAAGAGATAGCAACAACACAGCAAAATAAAATACAGTAAGATAAAACAAAACCCCTCACATTAAGATTATACAAGGCAAATCAACAGGAAGCAAAGAGCCCAAGAGAAAGTACAAAAACCAGAGATCTACTCATTTACACACTCAGCACACTCAGGAATCCCATGGAAACACTAAACTGAAAGCTGTAATTTAGTTTTATCACGGAATATTTTGGTTTCTCCACCTATGTTAATTGAGAGTTTTGCTGGGTATAGTACTCTGGCTGTCATTTGTGTTCTCTTAGGGTCTGTATGAGATCTGCCAGGATCTTCTAATTTTCATGGTCTCTGGTGAGAAGTCTCATGTAATTCTGATAGGTCTGCCTTTATATATTTCTTGACATTTTTCCTTTATTGCTTTTAATATTCTTTCTTTGTATTGTGCATTTGGTGTTTTGATTATTACATTACAGGAGAAATTTCTTTTCTGGTCCAATCTATTTGGAGTTCTGTAGTCTTCTTGTAGGCACATGAGCATCTCTTTCTTTGGGTTAGGGAAGTTTCCTTCTACAATTTTGTTGAAGATATTTACTGGCCCTTTAAGCTGAAAATCTTCACCCTTGTCTATACCTATAATCCCATGTTTTGGGTTAAGAGCTTTTTTGCAGGGCAGTCACGGTAGGTCTCCTATTGCTACCAGGACACCACTAGAGAGGCCCAGGTAGATAGATTCAATCTTGGGCCACCATTACGCGGGTGGATCCACCAGGCTCTCGCCACCAGCCAGGGCCAGGGCTGTGGCTCAGCGGGACTTCTCCATGCCCTCTGGCCTTGCACCAAGGCAGCTGGGAGCAGCCTGCCACACAGTCTCTTACAGCAGCAGTCACAGTAGGTCTCCATATTGCTACAAGGACACCACTAGAGAGGCCCAGGTAGACAGATTCAATCCGGGGCTACCACTGCGCAGGTGGATCTGCCAGGCTCTTGCCATGAGCCAGAGCCAGGGCCAGGGCTGTGGCTCTGCAGAACTTCTCCACACCATCCGGCCTTACACCAAGGCAACTGGGAGCAGCCTGCCCAGTGGTCCCTTTCAGTGGTGGTCACAGTTGGTCTCCATATTGCAACCAGGACACCACTAGAGAGGCCCAGGTAGACAGACTCAATGAGGGGCTACCATCACTTGGGAGGATCTGCCAGGCTCTCCACACTAACCAGGGCAAGGGCTATGGCTGGCGGGACATCTCCATGCCCTCCGGCCTTGCACCAACTCGGTTGGGAACTGCCCTCCCTGAGGTCCCCTCAGCACTCACAGAGGCAGTCTCTATCTAGCAGCCTGGTCATCAGTAGAGAAACAACAGGTGGGCCCAGCCTCATGGGAGGTTCAAACACCAGCCAGTAACAACAAGGCCAACTAAAGCCTGAGATAACCAGATGGCAAAAGGAAAATGTATGAACTTTACTAACAGAAATCAAGGCAGCATGACAGCATCTGAACCCAGTTCACCAACAACAGGAAGCCCAGGATACCACAACACCAGAAAAACAAGATTTGGATCTAAAATCATTGGTCAGGATGCTGGTAACAGAACACATAGATAAATCTCTTAAAGAAATACAGGAGAAAATAGATCAAAAGTTAGAAGCCTTTACAAGGCAAACACAAAAATCACTTAAAGAAATTCAGGAGAATATGGATCAAAAAACAGAAGAAAATAAGAAAGAAACACAAAGATCACTTAAAGAAATACATAAGAACGTGGGTCAATAAGTAGAAGCTATGAAAGAGGAAACACAAAAATCTCTTAAAGAATTACATGAAAACACAATCAAGCAAGCAAAAGATATGAGCATATCCATCCAGGTTCTAAAAACAGAAATATAAACAACTAAGAAATTGCAAAGGGAGACAACATTGGAGATAAAAAACCTTGGGAAGAAATCGGGGGCCATAGATGCAAATATCAACAATAGAGTACAAGAAATAGAAGAAAGAATCTCACATGCCGAGGATACCATAGGAACCATTGATTCAACAGTCAAAGAAAACACTAAATGCAAAAAGCTTGTAACCCAAAACATCCAGGAAATCCAGGACACAATGAGAAGACCAAACCTAAGGATTATAGGTATAGATGAGAGTGAAGATTTACAAGTTAAAGGGCTAGCAAATATCTTCCAAAAAATTATGGAAGAAAACTTCCCCAACCTAAAGAGAGAGATGCCCAGGAATATACAAGAAGCCTACAGAAATCTAAACAGACTGGACCAGAGCAGAAATACCTCCCATCACATAATAATCAAAACCCCAAATGTACTAAACAAAGAAAGAATATTAAAGGCAGCAAGAGAAAAAGGCCAAGTAACATATAAAGGAAGACCTATCAGAATTACGCCAGACTTCTCACCTGAGACCATGAAAGCTGGAAGATCCTGGACAGATATCATGCAAACTTTAAGAGAACACAATTTCAGCCAAAACTACTTTACCCAGCAAAACTCTCAATCGCCATAGATGGAGACACCAAGGTATTCCATGATAAAACCAAATTTGCACATTATCTTTCCACAAACCCAGCCCTACAAAGGATAATAGGGGGAAAACACCAACAGAAGGAAGGAAACTATACCCCGGAAGAAGCAAGATAGAAACCTCCTCTTATCAAACTGAAAAGAAGATAACCTCTCAATTATAAAAAAATAATTTCAAAAATGTCGGGAGATAATAATTACTATTCCTTAATATCTCTTAATATCAATGGACTCAATTCCCCAATAAAAAGACATAGATTAACAGACTGGATTCAGAAACAGGACCCTACATTTTGCTGCATACAGTAAACACATCTCAGTGTTAAAGACAAACACTGCCTTAGAGTAAAGGCTGGAAGACAATTTTATAAGCAAATGGTCTCAGGAAGCAAGCTGGAGTAGCCATTCTAATATCAGAAAAAAATGACTTTCAACCTAAAGTCATCAAAAGAGACTCAGAAGGTCACATCTTGCTGGTCAAAGGGAAAATCCACCAAGAAGAACTCTCAATACTGAACATCTATGCTCCAAATTCTAGGGCACCCTCATTCATAAAAGAAACCTTACTAAAGCTTAAAGCACACATTGCACCTAACACACTAATTGTGGGTGATTTCAACACTCCACTCTCCTCAATGGACCGATCAGGAAAGCAGAAACTAAACAGGGACACAGTGAAACTAATTGAAACTTTGGGCCAATTGGATTTAACAGATATATATATATAGAACATTTCATCCTAAAATAAAAGAATATACCTTTTGCTCAGCACAGCATGGTACCTTCTCCAAAATTGATCATATAATTGGTCACAAGACAGATGTCAACAAATACAAGAGGATTGAACTAATCCCATGCCTCCTATCAGATCAACATGGAGTAAGAGTGGTCTTCAATAGCAACAAAAACAACAGAAAGCCCACATACACATGGAAACTGAACAATACTCAATGACATCTTGGTAAAGGAAGAAATAAAAAAAGAAATCGAAGACCTTTTTAAAATTCAATGAAAATGAAGGTACAACCTACCCAAATCTATGGGACACAATGAAAGCAGTGCTAAGAGGAAAACTCATAGCCCTAAGTGCATCCAAAAATAAACTGGAGAGAGCATACACTAGCAGCTTAATGGCACACCTTAAAGCCCTGGAAAAAAAGAAGTTAATTTGCCCAGGAGGAGTAGAAGACAGGAAATCATCAAACTCAGGGCTGAAATCAATCAAGTAGAAACAAATAAAACCATACAAAGAATCAACAAAACCAGGAGCTGGTTCTTTGTGAAAATCAACAAGATAGATAAACCCTTAGCCAGACTAACTAAAGGACACAGAGACAGTATCCAAATTAACAAAATTAGAAATGAAACGGGGACATAACAACAGAAACTGAGGAAATTCAAAAGATCATCAGATCCTACTACAAAAGCCTATACTCAACACAACTGGAGAATCTGGAAGAAATGGACAATTTCCTAGACAGATACCAAATAGCAAAATTAAATCAGGATCAGTTAGATGAGCTAAATAGTCCCATAACCCCTAAAGAAATAGAAGGGGTTATAGAAAGCCTTCCAACCAAATAAAGTACGGGACCAGATGGTTTTAGTGCAGAATTCTACCAGACATTCAAAGAAGACGTAATACCAATACTCTTAAAACTATTCCACAAAATAGAAACAGAAGGGACACTGCACAACTCATTCATCAAAGTCACAATTACACTGATACCAAAACCACAAAAAGATCCAACAAAGAAAGAGAACTGCAGGCCAATTTCTATTATGACCCAAAAAACTCCACCAGAGAACTTCTACAGCTGATAAACAACTTCAGCAAAGTCGCTGGTTATAAAATCAACTCAAGTACAGCCTTCCTGTACTCAAAGGAAAAGCAGGCTGAGAAAGAAGTTAGGGAAATAACACCCTTAACAATAGCCACAAACAACATAAAGTGCGTTGGCATGACTCTAACCAAACAAGTGAAAAATCTGTATGACAGGAACTTCAAGTCCTTAAAGAAAGAAATCGAGGAAGACATCAGAAGATGGAAAAATATTTCTTGCTCTTGGGTTGGCAGGATCAATATAGTAAAAATGACTATCTTGCCAAAAGCAATCTACAGATTCAATGCAATCCCCATCAACATCCCAGCTCAGTTCTTCATAGATCTAGAAAGAGCAATTCTCAAATTCATCTGGAGCAACAAAAAACCCAGAATAGCTAAAACTATTCTCAACAATAAAAGGACTTCTGGCTGAAACAATATCCCTGACCTCAAGCAGTACTACAGAGTAATTGTGTTAAAAACTGCATGGTATTTGTACAGCAACAGGCAAGTAGATCAATGGAATAGGATTGAAGACCCAGAAATGAACCCACAGACTTATGGTCACTTGATCTTTGATAAAGGAGCCACAACCATCCAGTGGAAAAAAGATAGCCTTTTCAACAAATGGTGCTGTTTCAACTGGAGGTCAACATGCAGAAGAATGTGAATCAACCCACTCTTATCTCCTTGAACTAAGATCAATTCCAAGTGGATCAAGGACCTCCACACAAAACCAGACACACTGAAACTACTAGAAAAGAAACTTGGGAAGACCCTGGAGGACATGGGAACAGGGGGAATGTTCCTGAACAGAACACCAATAGCTTATGCTCTAAGATCAAGGATTGACAAATGGAACCTCATAAAATTACAAAGTTTCTGTAAGGCAAAGGACACTCTCATAAGCACAAAACAGCAACCAACAAAAATGGGAAAAGCTCTTCACCAACCCCACATCCGACAGTGGGCTAATATCCAATATATACAAAGAACTCAAGAAGTTAAACCCCAAAGAACCAAATAACCCTATTAAAAATGGGGTACAGAGCTAAACAAAATATTGTCACCAGAAGATATTCGTGTGGCTGAAAAACACCTTAAGAGATGTTCAACATCATTAGTCATCAGGGAAATGCAAATCAAAACAACCCTGAGATTCCACCTCACACCAGTCAGAATGGCTAAGATTAAAAATTCAGGAGACAACAGGTGCTGGCGAGGATGTGGAGAAAGAGGAACACTCCTACCCTGTTGGTGGGATTGCATGATGGTACTACTGCTCTGGAAATCAGTCTGGTGGTTCCTCAGATAATTAGATATGACACTTCCATATATATATATATATATATATATATATATATATATATGTATATATATATATATACATATATATATATGGTGTATATATACACAATGGAATACTACTCAGCAATTAAAAATAGTGAATTCATGCATTTTGTAGGCATATGGTTAGATCTGGAAAATATCATCCTAAGCGAGTTAACCCAATCACAAAAGAATACACATGAAATACCTCCACTGATAAGTGGATATTAATGAGCCCAGAAGCCCTAAATACTCAAGGCACAATTAGCAAGTCAAATGATTCCCAAAAAGAAGAAAGGAGAGGACCCTGGGCCTGAAAAGATTGGATCCAGTTTTGTAGGAGAGTACCAGAACAGAGAAATGGTGGGGGGGAGGGGGATTGGAGAATAGTTGGGGGGGGGAGAGGACTTATGGGGCATATGGTGGTAGGGGAAACTGGGAAAGGGGAAAGCCTTTGGAATGTGAACAAAGAATATAGAATAAAATTTTTTTGAAAAAAAGTTTTTTGCATTTTTTGACTGTTGTGTCAATGTTTTTTTTTCACTCTTTTTTTTATTTTATTTTTTTTTAAATTTTTATTTTCTATATTCTATGTTTACATTCCAAGGGCTTTCCCCTTTCCCAGTTCCCACCCACCATAGTTCCCATAGTTCCTCTCCCCCCAACTATTCCCCAATCATTCCCCCTCCCCCCTCAGTTTCTTTACTAAACTGGATGCAATCTTTACATGCCCAGGGTCCTCTCCTTTCTTCTTCTTGGGAATCATTTGACTTGCTATTCGTGTCTTGAGTATTTAGTGCTTCTGGGCTCATTAATATCCACTTATCAGTGATTGCATTTCATGTGCATTCTTTTGTGATTGGGTTAGCTCACTCAGGATGATATTTTCCAGGTCTAACCATTTACCTACAAATTGCATGAATTCATTATTTTTAATTGCTGAGTAGTATTCCATTGTATAAATATACCACATTTTCTGTATCCATTCCTCCTTTGAGGGATATTTGGGCTCCTTCCAATTCCTGGCTATTATAAACAAGGCTGCTATAAACATAGTGGAGCATGTGTTCTTATTGCCTGCAGGGGAATCCTCTGGGTATATGCCCAGGAGTGGTATGCCAGGGTCCTCTGGAGGTGACATGCCCAATTTTCTGAGGAACCTCCAAACTGATTTCCAGAGCGGTTTTACCATTTTGCAATCCCACCAACAATGGAGGAGTGTTCCTCTTTCTCCACATCCTCGCCAGCACTTGTTGTCTCTTGAGTTTTTAATCTTAGCCATTCTGACTGGTGTGAGGTGGAATCTCAGGGTTGTTTTGATTTGCATTTCCCTGATGACTAATGATGTTGAACATCTTTTAAGGTGTTTCTTGGCCATCGGAATTTCTTCTGGTGAAAATTCTTTGTTTAGCTCTGTGCCCCATTTTTTGATAGGGTTATTTGGTTCTTTGGGGTCTAACTTCTTGAGTTCTTTGTATATATTGGATATTAGCCCTCTGCCGGATGTGGGGTTGGTGAAGATCTTTTCCCACTTTGTTGGTTGCCGTTTTGTCCTTCTGACAGTGTCCTTTGCTTTGCAGAAACTTTGTAATTTTATGAGGTCCCATTTGTAGATCCTTGATCTTAGTGCGTACGCTATTGGTGTTCTGTTCAGGAACTTTTCCCCTGTGCCCAAGTCCTCCAGGGTCTTCCCAAGTTTCTTTTCTAATAGTTTCCGTGTGTCTGGTTTTATGTGGAGGTCCTTGATCCACTTGGAGTTGATCTTAGTGCAAAGAGATAAGAGTGGGTCAATTCGCATTCTTCTGCATGTTGACCTCCAGTTGAACCAGCACCATTTGTTGAAAAGGCTATCTTTATTCCACTGGATGGTTGTGGCTCCTTTATCAAAGATCAAGTGACCATAAGTCTGTGGGTTAATTTCTGGGTCTTCAATCCTGTTCCATTGATCTGCTTGCCTGTTGCTATACAAATACCATGCAGTTTTTAACACAATTGCTCTGTAGTACTGCTTGAGGTCAGGGATATTGATTCCCCCAGAAGTCCTTTTATTGTTGAGAATAGTTTTAGCTATCCTGGGTTTTTTGTTGCTCCAGATGAATTTGAGAATTGCTCTTTCTAGATCTATGAAGAATTGAGTTGGGATTTTGATGGGGATTGCATTGAATCTGTAGATTGCTTTTGGCAAGATGGCCATTTTTACTATATTGATCCTGCCAATCCAGGAGCAAGAAATATTTTTCCATCTTCTGAGGTCTTCTTCGATTTCTTTCTTCAAGGACTTGAAGTTCCTGTTGTACAGATCTTTCGCTTGTTTGGTTAGAGTTACGCCAAGATACTTTATGTTGTTTGTGTCTATTGTGAAGGGTGTTATTTCCCTAATTTCTTTCTCAGCCTGCTTGTCCTTTGAGTACAAGAAGGCCACTGACTTGCTTGAGTTAATTTTATAACCTGCCACTTTGCTGAAGTTGTTTATCAGCTGTAGAAGTTCTCTGGTGGAGTTTTTTGGGTCGCTTAGGTAAACTATCATATTGTCTGCAAATAATGATAGTTTCACTTCTTCCTTTCCAATTTGTATCCCTTTGACTTCCTTATGTTGTCTAATTGCTCTTGCTAGAACTTCAAGTACTATATTGAAAAGATATGGAGAGAGAGGGCAGCCTTGTCTTGTCCCTGATTTTAGTGGGAATGCTTCAAGTTTCTCTCCATTTATTTTGATGTTGGCTACTGGTTTGCTGTAGATTGCTTTTATTATGTTTAGGTATGGGCCTTGAATTCCTGCTCTTTCCAAGACTTTTAGCATGAAAGGATGCTGAATTTTGTCGAATGCTTTTTCAGCATCTAATGAGATGACCATGTGGTTTTTTTCTTTCAGTTTGTTTATGTAGTGGATTACATTGATGGATTTCCGTATATTGAACCATCCCTGCATCCCTGGGATGAAGCCTACTTGATCATGGTGGATGATCGTTTTGATGTGCTCTTGGATTCGGTTAGCAAGAATTTTATTCAGTTCCCGCCCAGCTGGCGGTGGGGAAGCTGGAGGGTCACCCAGCGTCCCAGGTGCTCAGAACCATCCGGCGGCGGCGGCAGAACCAGGTACCCGACACAGCCCGAGCTTAAGACCTTCGGGGACTCAGGCTTGAGTGGGAATTGGGCACAGAATAGCGGGTGCACTCTGCACTCGCGCGCGGGGCGGACCCCGAGCTCCCTGCAGGCAGCTGCCATATTGCCTGCAGCTTCCCGTCCAGCTGGTGGTGAGGAAGCCAGAGTCAGCCAGCGTGCCAGGTACCCAGACCCAGCCGGAGGCCGAACCAGCCTCCCATCCAGCCAGTGGCAGGGAAGCTGGAAACCGGACCCAGCCAGCTTCCCAGCAGCTTGGGACCAGCAGGCGGAACCAGATAACTGAGATATCCCAACTTTAAGACCCCTGGGGAAACAGGATATCAGACAGCGAACCCTGAGCAGGAGCAGTGCAGAGCAGCCGCCCAACAGGCGGAACCAAATACCTGGGATATCCTGAGGTTAAGACCTCGGGGGACTCAGGCCACCTGTCAGCAATCTGTGAGCAAGAGCCCCGCAGGACAGTGATTCAGGTATCCCAGTCACTGGGAAATAGCCTTACAACCCCACAGGAGGGTCAAGCACCAGCTAGTATCTACAGGACCAACTAACACCAGAGTTAACCAGATGGCAAAAGGCAAACGTAAGATCGCTACTAACAAAAATCAAGGCAATATGGCGGCATCCGAACCCAGTTCCCCAACAGCAATAAATATTGGATACCCCGAAACACCAGAAAAACAAGACTCAGATCTAAAATCACTGGTCAGGATGCTGATAGAGGAACACTTAGATAAATCTCTTAAAGTAATACATGAGAAAATAGATCAAAAGCTAGAAGCCATTGCAAGACAAACACAAATAAATCCCAGATATCTCAACACACCAGAAAAACAAGACTCAGATCTAAAATCACTGGTAAAGATGCAGATTGAGGATCACTTAGATAAATTTCTTAAAGTAATAGAGGAGAAAATAGATCAAAAACTAGAAGCCCATACAAGGCAGACACAAAAATCACTTAAAGAAATCCAGGAGAATATAGAGCAAAAAGTGAATCCCAATAAGGGGGAGAAACAAAAATCACCCAAAGAAATACAAGAGAACATGGGTCAACGAGTAGAAGTCATAAAGGAGGAAACACAAAAATCCCTTAAAGAATTACAGGAAAACACAAACAAGCAACTGAAAGATCTGAGCAAAACCATACAAAATCTAAAAACAGAAGTAGAAACAACTAAGCAATCGCAAAGGGAGACAATGTTGGAAATAGAAAACCTTGGGAAGAAATCAGGAGTCATAGATGCAAATATCAACAATAGAATACAAGAGATAGAAGACAGAATCTCAGATGCTGAAGATACCATAGGAACCATGGATTCAACAATTAAAGAAAATGCAAAATGCAAAAAGCTGGTAACCCAAAACATTCAGGAAATCCAGGACACAATGAGAAGACCAAACCTAAGGATTATAGGGATAGATGAGAATGAAGATCTACAACTTAAAGGGCCAGCAAATATCTTCTACAAAATTATGGAAGAAAATTTCCCCAACCTAAAGAGAGAGATGCCCATGAATATACAAGAAGCCTTTAGAACCCCAAATAGACTGGACCAGAACAGAAATACTTCCCGTCACATAATAGTCAAAACCCCAAATGTACTAAACAAAGAAAGAATATTAAAGGCAGTAAGAGAAAAAGGACAAGTAACATATAAAGGAAGACCTATCAGAATTACACCAGACTTCTCACCTGAGACCATGAAAGCTAGAAGATCCTGGGCAGACCTTATGCAGACCCTAAGAGAACACAAACTTCAGCCAAGACTACTATACCCAGCGAAACTCTCAATTGCCATAGATGGGGAAACCAAGATATTCCACGACAAAACCAAATTTGCAAGATACTTATCTACAAACCCAGCCCTACAAAGGATAATAGGGGAAAAATACCAACACAAGGGGGGAAACAACACCCCAGAAGAAACAAGATAGAAACCCCATCTCATCCAACCCAAAAGAAGAGAACCACTCAAATACAAATAATAATAACAATTCCCAAAATGTCAGGAAGTAATAATTACTATTCCTTAATATCTCTTAATATCAATGGACTCAATTCCCCAATCAAAAGACACAGACTAACAGACTGGATACGGAAACAGGACCCTACATTTTGCTGCATACAGGAAACACATCTCAGTGTCAAAGACAAACACCTCCTTAGAGTAAAAGGCTGGAAGACAGTTCTACAAGCAAATGGTCCCAGGAAACAAGCTAGAGTAGCCATTCTAATATCAGATAAAATCGACTTTCAACCTAAAGTCATCAAAAGAGACACAGAAGGTCACTTCCTGCTTGTCAAAGGGAAAATCCACCAAGAAGAATTCTCAATACTGAACATCTATGCACCAAATGCAAGGGCACCCTCATTCGTAAAAGAAACTTTACTAAAGCTTAAAGCACACATCGCACCTAACACAATGATTGTAGGTGACTTCAACACTCCACTCTCCTCAATGGACCGATCAGGAAAGCAGAAACTAAACAGGGACACAGTGAAACTAATTGAAGCTTTGGACCAATTGGATTTAACAGATATATATAGAACATTCCATCCTAAAACAAAAGAGTATACCTTTTTCTCAGCACCGCACGGTACCTTCTCAAAAATTGATCATATAATTGGTCACAAGACAGACCTCAACAAATACAAGAAGACCGAACTAATCCCATGTCTCCTATCGGATCACTATGGAGTAAAAGTGGTCTTCAATAGCAAGAAGAACTACAGAAAGCCCACATACACATGGAAACTGAACAATACTCTACTCAATGACACCCTGGTCAAGGAAGAAATAAAGAAAGAAATCAAAGACTTTTTAGACTTCAATGAAAATGAAGGTACGACCTACCCAAATCTCTGGGATACAATGAAAGCAGTGCTAAGAGGAAAACTCATAGCCCTGAGTGCCTCCAAAAAGAAACTGGAAAGAGCATACACTAGCAACTTAACAGCACACCTGAAGGCGCTGGAACAAAAAGAAGCTAACTCACCCAGGAGGAGTAGAAGAGAGGAAATCATCAAACTAAGGGCTGAAATCAATCAAGCAGAAACAAAGAGAACCATACAAAGAATCAACAAAACCAAGAGCTGGTTCTTCGAGAAAATCAACAAGATAGATAAGCCCTTAGCTAGACTAACCAAAGGGCACAGAGATAGTATCCAAATTAACAAAATTAAAAATGAAAAGGGGGATATAACAACAGAAACAGAGGAAATTCAAAAGATCATCAGATCCTACTACAAAGGCCTATACTCAAAACAACTGGAGAATCTGGAGGAAATGGACAATTTCCTAGACAGATACCAAATACCAAAATTAAATCAGCATCAAGTAGACCAGCTAAACAGTCCCATAACCCTTAAAGAAATAGAAGGGGTTATAGAAAGCCTCCCAACCAAAAAAAGTACGGGACCAGATGGTTTTAGTGCAGAATTCTACCAGACCTTCAAAGAAGACTTAACACCAATACTCTTCAAACTATTCCACAAAATAGAGACAGAAGGGACACTGCCCAACTCATTCTTCGAAACCACAATTACGCTGATACCTAAACCACAAAAAGATCCAACAAAGAAAGAGAACTACAGGCCAATTTCTCTTATGAATATAGATGCAAAAATACTAAATAAAATCCTTGCCAACCGAATCCAAGAGCATATCAAAACGATCATTCACCATGATCAAGTAGGCTTCATTCCAGGAATGCAGGGATGTTTCAATATACGGAAATCCATCAATGTAATCCACTACATAAACAAACTAAAAGAAAAAAACCACATGGTCATCTCATTAGATGCTGAAAAAGCATTTGACAAAATTCAGCATCCTTTCATGCTAAAAGTCTTGGAAAGAGCAGGAATTCAAGGCCCATACCTAAACATAGTAAAAGCAATCTACAGCAAACCAGTAGCCAACATCAAAATAAATGGAGAGAAACTTGAAGCAATTCCACTAAAATCAGGGACTAGACAAGGCTGTCCTCTCTCTCCATATCTTTTCAATATAGTACTTGAAGTTCTAGCGAGAGCAATCAGACAACATAAGGAAGTCAAAGGGATACAAATTGGAAAGGAAGAAGTCAAAGTATCATTATTTGCAGATGATATGATAGTCTACTTAAGCGATCCAAAAAACTCCACCAGAGAATTCTACAGCTGATAAACAACTTCAGCAACGTGGCTGGTTATAAAATTAACTCAAGCAAATCAGTAGCCTTCTTGTACTTAAAGGACAAGCAGGCTGAGAAAGAAGTTAGGGAAATAACACCCTTCACAATAGCCACAAACAACATAAAGTACCTTGGCGTAACTCTAACCAAACAAGTGAAAGATCTGTATGACAGGAACTTCAAGTCCCTGAAGAAAGAAATCGAAGAAGACCTCAGGAGATGGAAAAATATTTCTTGCTCCTGGATTGGCAGGATCAATATAGTAAAAATGGCCATCTTGCCAAAAGCAATCTACAGATTCAATGCAATCCCCATCAAAATCCCAACTCAATTCTTCATAGATCTAGAAAGAGCAATTCTCAAATTCATCTGGAGCAACAAAAAACCCAGGATAGCTAAAACTATTCTCAACAATAAAAGGACTTCTGGGGGAATCAATATCCCTGACCTCAAGCAGTACTACAGAGCAATTGTGTTAAAAACTGCATGGTATTGGTACAGCAACAGGCAGGTAGATCAATGGAATAGGATTGAAGACCCAGAAATTAACCCACAGACTTATGGTCACTTGATCTTTGATAAAGGAGCCACAACCATCCGGTGGAAAAAAGATAGCCTTTTCAACAAATGGTGCTGGTTCAACTGGAGGTCAACATGCAGAAGAATGCGAATTGACCCACTCTTATCTCCTTGTACTAAGATCAACTCCAAGTGGATCAAGGACCTCCACATAAAACCAGACACACTGAAACTATTAGAAAAGAAACTTGGGAAGACCCTGGAGGACTTGGGCACAGGGGAAAAGTTCCTGAACAGAACACCAATAGCTTATGCTCTAAGATCAAGAATCGACAAATGGGACCTCATAAAATTACAAAGTTTCTGCAAAGCAAAGGACACTGTCAGAAGGACAAAACGGCAACCAACAAAGTGGGAAAAGATCTTCACCAACCCCACATCCGACAGAGGGCTAATATCCAATATATACAAAGAACTCAAGAAGTTAGACCGCAAAGAACCAAATAACCCTATCAAAAAATGGGGCACAGAGCTAAACAAAGAATTCTCACCAGAAGAAATTCGGATGGCCGAGAAACACCTTAAAAGATGTTCAACATCATTAGTCATCAGGGAAATGCAAATCAAAACAACCCTGAGATTCCACCTCACACCAGTCAGAATGGCTAAGATTAAAAACTCAAGAGACAACAAGTGCTGGCGAGGATGTGGAGAAAGAGGAACACTCCTCCACTGTTGGTGGGATTGCAAAATGGTAAAACCGCTCTGGAAATCAGTTTGGCGGTTCCTCAGAAAATTGGGCATGTTACTTCCAGAGGACCCTGGCATACCACTCCTGGGCATATACCCAGAGGATTCCCCTGCATGCAATAAGGACACATGCTCCACTATGTTTATAGCAGCCTTGTTTATAATAGCCAGAAATTGGAAGCAGCCCAAATATCCCTCAAAGGAGGAATGGATACAGAAAATGTGGTATATTTATACAATGGAATACTACACAGCAATTAAAAATAATGAATTCATGCAATTTGTAGGTAAATGGTTAGACCTGGAAAATATCATCCTGAGTGAATTAACCCAATCACAAAAGAATGCACCTGAAATGCAATCACTGATAAGTGGATATTAATGAGCCCAGAAGCCCTAAATACTCAAGACACAAATAGCAAGTCAAATGATTCCCAAGAAGAAGAAAGGAGAGGACCCTGGGCTTGTAAAGATTGCTTCCAGTTTAGTAAAGAAACCGAGGGGGGAGGGGGAATTATTGGGGAACAGATGGGGGGGAGAGGAACTATGGGAACTATGGTGGGTGGGAACTGGGAAAGGGGAAAGCCTTTGGAATGTAAACATAGAATATAGAAAATAAAATTAAAAAAAAAAAAAGAAAAAAAAACTTAAAAAAAGAAAAAAAAGAAAAAAAAAAAGAATTTTATTCAGTATTTTTGCATCTATATTCATAAGAGAAATTGGCCTGAAGTTCTCTTTCTTTGTTGGATCTTTTTGTGGTTTAGGTATTAGCGTAATTGTGGCTTCGAAGAATGAGTTGGGCAGTGTCCCTTCTGTCTCTATTTTGTGGAATAGTTTGGAGAGTATTGGTGTTAAGTCTTCTTTGAAGGTCTGGTAGAATTCTGCACTAAAACCATCTGGTCCCGTACTTTTTTTGGTTGGGAGGCTTTCTATAACCCCTTCTATTTCTTTAGGGGTTATGGGACTATTTAGCTGGTCTACTTGATGCTGATTTAATTTTGGTATTTGATATCTGTCTAGGAAATCGTCCATTTCCTCCAGATTCTCCAGTTGTTTTGAGTATAGACCTTTGTAGTAGGATCTGATGATCTTTTGAATTTCCTCAGTTTCTGTTGTTATGTCTCCCTTTTCATTTCTAATTTTGTTAATTTGTATACTGTCTCTGTGTCCTTTGGTTAGTCTGGCTAAGGGTTTATCTATCTTGTTGATTTTCTCAAAGAACCAGCTCCTGGTCTTGTTGATTCTTTGTATGGTTCTCTTTGTTTCTATTTGATTGATTTCAGCCCTGAGTTTGATGATTTCTTGTTTTCTACTCCTCCTGGGTGAGTTAACTTGTTTTTCTTCTAGCACTTTAAGGTGTGCTGTTAAGCTGCTAGTGTATGCTCTCTCCAGTTTCTTTTTGGATGCACTTAGAACTATGAGTTTTCCTTTTAGCACTGCTTTCATTGTGTCCCATAGATTTGGGTAGGTTGTACCTTCATTTTCATTGAATTCTAAAAAGTCTTTGATTTCTTTTTTTATTTCTTCCTTGACCAAGGTGTCATTGAGTAGAGTATTGTTCAGTTTCCATTTGTATGTGGGCTTTCTGTTGTTTTTGTTGCTATTGAAGACCACTCTTACTCCATGGTGATCTGATAGGAGGCATGGGATTAGCTCGATCTTCTTGTATTTGTTGACATCTGTCTTGTGACCGATTATATGGTCTATTTTGGAGAAGGTACCATGCGGTGCTGAGAAAAAGGTATATTCTTTATCTTTAGGATGAAATGTTCTATATATATCTGTTAAATCCAATTGGTCCAGAGTTTCAATTAGTTTCACTGTGTCCCTGTTTAGTTTCTGCTTTCCTGATCGGTCCATTGAGGAGAGTGGGGTGTTGAAGTCACCCACCATTATTGTGTTAGGTGTAATGTGTGCTTTAAGCTTTAGTAAGGTTTCTTTTACAAATGAGGGTGCCCTTGCATTTGGAGCATAGATGTTCAGTATTGAGAGCTCTTCCTGGTGGATTTTCCCTTTGGCCAGCAAGAAGTGACCTTCTGGGTCTCTTTTGATGATTTTAGGTTGAAAGTCAATTTTATCTGATATTAGAATGGCTACTCCAGCTTGTTTCCTGAGACCATTTGCTTGTAAAATTGTCCTCCAGCCTTTTACTCTAAGGCAGTGTTTGTCTTTAACACTGAGATGTGTTTCCTGTATGCAGCAAAATGTAGGGTCCTGTTTCCGTATCCAGTCTGTTAGTCTATGTCTTTTTATTGGGGAATTGAGTCCATTGATGTTAAGAGATATTAAGGAATAGTAATTATTACCTCCAGACATTTTTGAAATCATATTTATTTATCTTATTTATTTTTTATATTCGAGAGGTTATCTTCTTTTGGGTTTGATGAGAGGAGGTTTCTATCTTGCTTCTTCCCGGGTGTAGTTTCCGTCCTTGTCTTGGTGTTTTCCCCCTATTATCCTTTGTAGGGCTGGATTTGTGGAGAGATATCTTGCAAATTTGGTTTTGTCATGGAATACCTTGATGTCTCCATCAATGGCAATTGAGAGTTTTGCTGGGTAAAGTAGTTTTGGCTGAAGTTTGTGTTCTCTTAGAGTTTGCATGATATCTGCCCAGGATCTTCTAGCTTTCATGGTCTCAGGTGAGAAGTCTGGTGTTATTCTGATAGGTTTTCCTTTATATGTTACTTGGCCTTTTTCTCTTGCTGCCTTTAGTATTCTTTCTTTGTTTATTACATTTGGAGTTTTGATTATTATGTGACGGGATATATTTCTGTTCTTGTCCAGTCTGTTTGGGGTTCTATAGGCTTCTTGTATATTCATGGGCATCTCTCTCCTTAGGTTGGGGAAGTTTTCTTCCATAATTTTATAGAAGATATTAGCTGGCCCTTTAACTTGTAAATCTTCACTCTCGTCTATTCCTATAATCCTTAGGTTTGGTCTTCTCATAGTGTCTTGGATTTTCTGGATGTTTTGGGTTACCACCTTTTTGCATTTAGTGTTTTCTTTGACTGTTGAATCAATGGTTCCTATGGTATCTTCGGCTTCTGAGATTCTGTCTTCTATCTCTTGTATTCTATTGTTGATACTTGCGTCTAGGGCCCCTGATTTCTTCCCCAGGTTTTCTATCTCCAATGTTGTCTCCCTCTGTGATTTCTTAGTTGTTTCTACATCTGTTTTTAGTATCTGGATGGATGTGCTCAGATCTTTCGTTTGCTTGATTGTGTTTTCATGTATTTCTTTAATAGATTTTTGTGCTTCCTCTTTCATAGCTTCTACTTGTTGGCCCACGTTCTTCTGTAGTTCTTTAAGTGACTTTTGTCTTTCTTCCTTATTGTCTTCTTCTCTTTGATCCATCTTCTCCTGCATTTCTTGAAGTGATTTTTGTATTTGCCTCGTAAAGGCTTCTAACTTTTGATCCATTTTCTCCTCTATTTCTTTATGAGATTTTTCTATGTGTTCAGCTACCAGCATCCTGACCAGTGATTTTATATCCAAGTCTTGTTTTTCTGGTGTTTTAGGGTATCCAGGGATTCCTGTTGTTGGAGAACTGGGTTCAGATGCTGTCATGTTGCCTTGATTTTTGTTAGTAACGTTCCTTCGTTTTCCTTTTGCCATCTGGTTATTTCTGGTTTTAGTTGGCCTTGTTGTTAGTGGCTGGTGTTTGAATCTCCTGTGAGGCTGGGTTCACCTGTTGTTTCTCTACTGGTAAATATGTGTGACTGCTGCTTTAAGGGATCATAAGCTGGCTGCCACCCATGCGATTGTAGCCCCTGTTGGAGTCTGTCTACCTGGGCTTCTCCAGCTGTGTCCTGGTTGCAAGGAACTCGGCCTGCTTGGTTCCGAGACCCTAGCAGATCCCCCTGTGCGGGTAGCCCTGGAAGGGGTGTTTACCTGGGCCTTTCCAGCTATGTCCTGGTTGCAATATGGAGGCCCGCAGCTACCGCTGGTCCAGGGGCCGGTGAGCTGGTTGCAGAATGCAGCCTAGGTGCTCGCCAGAGGGCGCGGGGATGTCCCACAGAGCCTGGGCCTTTCCAGCTGTGTCCTGGGCCTTTCCAGCTATGTCCTGGTTGCAATATGGAGGCCCTCCGCTTCTGCTGGTCCCGGGGCCGGCGAGCTGGTTGCAGAAAGCAGCCTCGGTGCTCGCCAGAGGGCACGGGGATGTCCCGCAGAGCCTAAGCGGAACTCAGCCTGCTTGGGTCCGAGACCCTAGCAGATCCCCCGTGAGGGCAGCCCTGGAAGGGGTGTTTACCTGGGCCTTTCCAGCTATGTCCTGGTTGCAATATGGAGGCCCGCCGCTTCTGCTGGTCCAGGGGCCGGCGAGCTGGTTGCAGAAAGCAGCCTCGGTGCTCGCCAGAGGGTGCGGGGAAGTCCCACAGAGCCTGGGCCTTTCCAGCTGTGTCCTGGTTGCAATATGGAGGCCCACCGCGCTGGTCCAGGGGCCGGCGAGCTGGTTGCAGAAAGCAGCCTCGGTGCTCGCCAGAGGGCACGGGTGTGTCAATGTTTTTTATGGTATCTTCTGTACCTGAGATTCTCTCTTCTATCTCTTGTATTCTGTTGTTGTTGGCTATGACTCCTGATTTCTTTTCTACATTTTCTATCTTGAGTGTTGTCTCCCTTTGTGATTTCTTTACTATTTTTACTTCCATTTTCTGATCCTGGATGGTTTTATTCAGTTCCTTCACTTGTTTGTGTTTTCCTGTAAATCTTTAAGAGATATTTGTGTTTGCTCTTTAAGGGCTTCTACCGGTGTATCTTTATTCTCCTGTATTTCTTTAAGGGAGTTATTTATGTCCCTCCTGAATCCTCTATCAGCACAGTGAGATGTGATTTAAATAGCAAATCTTGCTTTTCTCATGTATTGTGGTATCCAGGACTTGCTGTTGCGGTCGAGAACTGGGTTCAGATGATGCCATGTTGCCTTGGTTTCTGTTGGTAATGTTCTTGCATTTGTCTTTTATCATCTGGTTATCTCTGATGTTAACTGGTCTTGCTCTCTCTGACTGGCTTATCTGTCCTGCAAGCCTGTATATCAGTACTTCTGGGAGACCAGTTCTCTCTTGGAGGAATTTTGGTATGTAGAGCTGTGGTACATGGTCAGCTCAGGGGTGCAGACAGAAACTAGAAGTATCCTGTCCCCCGCTGATCTTTAGTTCCTATGTCCTGATGGCTCTGAGCAGTTCCCTCTTTGGCCAGGATTTGAAGAGAAATGGTGGTCTTACCTATGCACACAGGTGTGCTGTCACTTCTGGGAGAGCAGCTCTCTGGTGGTGGTATTTGTATATGTAGCTCTGTGGACCAGGATCAGTTCTGGGCTCAGATGAAAACCAGAAGACTCCTGTCCCTGGGTTCTTGTGTCATCAGGGTTCCTCTGTGGAGGGCAGGTTCCTCTGATCAGCAGGGATGATCCTACCTGTGCTTCCAGGCCTGTCCACACTCCTATGAGGCTAGGTACCTCCTGTAGCACCTGGATATGGTGCCTTGTGGCAGAGGATCCATGTATTTTTTCTAAAATACGTTATCTACATTATCAATATTATTAGCACTTAGAGACAGAATACAATTATGTTAATTCTATTTTAATTCACACAAACTGCCAGAATACATAAGACTGCACAGGTTCAAGCCAATAATGTACCAGCACTGAGAGAGAAGAATCAAATGCTCAGTTCTACACCCAATCAAAAAGTTGTTTACAATTGACATCATCAAGCAAAGGGAAAATCAGTTTTCTCCAAAATAGTGTCACTGGGGTATATCCACCACAAAAAAACAAAATAAATAAATAACAAAATTCAAATTAGATACTACCACTAAATGTACATCTAATTGCTTAAAGAGTAATAGCATGTTTCCATCTTGTTCTATAAAGAGTAAATAGAGCAATATGATTTGTTTAAAATATGATATCACTCAGCTGACATGCATAATATTTATGAAAACTAATAGTTGGGGAATGATTGCAAAACAGCATTCTAGAATACAAATAGAAACAAAAGAATATTAGCACTTAGAAAAACCACTATGTTAGACTAGGATACATTTCAATTATGTTTCTTCTCATAAGAAAATGATAAACTTGAGGGGTTTTTGTTTTGTTTTGTTTTGTTTTGTCTGTACTCTGCTTTTCAATTTCTTTGAGTATCCCAGAGCTTTATATGTCCTCAGCTATGGCACCACACAAAGCAAGGTGTGAAAAATTGAAGATATGTTGACTTTTGTTTCCCAACCTTAAGGCTACAGAAACCCAGATTGTCTGTAGTGTGAAAAAAAGTTGGTAAGGTTATGAACACTTGGCAAAATGAGTCCACCACTTATATGATGGTAAATGCTTACTTAGTCTAGGAGACGCAAGTGTTTCTTTTTTTTTCTTTTCTTTTTTTTTTTTTTTACACTCCAGATTTTCTTATCCTACCCCTGTCCACCTCGCAACTGTTCCATATCCCATAACTCTTCCCCACCCTCCTGGCTCCACCTGGATGTTCCCACACCCCACTTGACCTCTAAACTCTCTGGGGACTCCAGTCTCTTGAGGGTTAGGTGCATCATCTCTGAACACAGACCCGGCAATGCTCTGCTGTTTATGTGTTGGGGACTTCATATCAGCTGGTATGCTCCCTGTTTACTGACCCATAATTGTTCCTGTGCGAAAGAACTACAGGGATGGAAAAGGAGAAGAGCCTGAGTAAAAGAAGGTCCAGCGACAGTCCCAAAATGGGATTGAGTTGAAGGGGAATTCCCAAGTCCTGACACTATTAATAAGGCTATGGAGCACTCACCAAAACAGACCTAGCATGACTGCACTCCAGAAGACCCAACAATCAGCTAAAAGAGTCAGATGAAGATATTTGCACTCAACCAATGGACAGAAGCTTCTGACCCCTGTGGTTGAACTAGCAAAAGGCAGAAAGAAGCTGAGCATGAGGGTGACCCTGTAGGAGGACCAGCAGTCTCAATTAATCTGGGTGCTGGAGATCTATCAAGTATTTCTTAATGCACAGTGAAGAAACAATTTTAACTGAACATGTATCTGGTTCTCATTCTTAAGTTCTGGGAATTAATCTCCAAATCACCAGATAAGAATGTCTCTATTTTTCTTTTTACACACACACACACACACACACACACACACAATTTGTTGAGTCAGTTTAGCTGTGGCATGTGCTTTAGCTTCAGCCATTTGAGATTTAAGAGCCTCTATAGAAGTCTGTCCATAGAAGAGACTGGTTCTCCCTACCTTAGCACCATTGGCCTACTATAATTCTTCCTTCAGAGGCAGGACTACATGGTATTTCCCTTATCTTCACTGGAATGTCAAATGGTTCTATCATTTTGCTGCTCTTGCTCAGGCTATCATATTGTCCATGGAAACATTTTCCCTGTCATGTATGGGGGACAAGATCTTTCAACAAACATCCTTAGCCTCTGGCTCTTATAATCTTACAGTCTTTCTTACCTCTGTCTGATGATTTTCCCTGTGTAATAAGTGAAAGGTTCCATTATACATGTATGAATTGCTCTTGGATATCCAAGAATCACTTTTCTCTGTAAATTATTATTGTGTCTCTGTAACCATCTCCATCTGCTGCAGAAAAAAAATCTCCTTTGATGAAAGTGAGAGTTGCTCTTCTCCAGAAAGCATAGCAGTTATCATAGTGCTTGGAAATCTAAGGCAAGAGAATTTGAAGTTTGAGGCCAGTCTGGGCTACATAATAACTTACTGTCAGAAATGGCCTATGGATCTCCTTTCTTGTCTTTATTCTTTCCCAATCAGAAAATCAATTAGTTGCTTTGTAAGTTGTAGATGCTCTAGAATTTTATAAAAGCATATATAAATGAAATTAGAAGTCTAGATCCTTTCTCCCAACATACTCATACTGGTATCCATTAATTGATTAGTGATACTCCAGCTCTTTAACTTTTACACAGAGGTCTTCTGTACACACCAAATACCCAAGTTTGTATGTTAACCACTGGCCTGGCATTATGGACCTTTTAAAATTAATTAAAAATATTGTTATTACTGTCATAAACAAAAACAGGTGCATGTTTTCAATGTAATTGAGTTAAACTGCTACATATAGACATAATGAATATTTAACTCCTTAAAAAATTAGAAAAATCTTCAAAGAAGTTGTCCTTACAATGTAAGAAGATTTCAATGGCTAATCATATTAAACTATTTAAATTTTATATATCATAGTATGTGTTTAATTATTGATTGTGTGAGGCCTTTTTCAGGTATGACACTGATAACAGATTATATAATTGATTCTAAAAATGTTCAGTTTGAATAATCATTGTGTTTCTTGAGTTAACTTGCAGGGTATAAGTGAGGAGTCACAGTAGTGCAGAAGACTTGAAGCAACTGTATCACCAAAAAGCGTACTCCAGTAAAGCTGAATGTTTGGTAAAACACAACACTGTAGTTCTCTTCACAACTTGCCTTCCGTCTGGGGCAAGCAGTCTCTGCTTATGCAATCACGAGGAAAGGAGAGCCATGTGAGTATTTTTTGAAATTTTGGTGACTTCCTGAGACTGTTACTTGTTCCATGTTTGAGTATTGTTATTTGTGTTTCTCCAGTGACTAATGATATTGTTCATTATTTCGTATGACTATGGCTATCACTATGGATCCCTTGACAAATTGTTCCAATGCTTGGATTTTTAAAAATTGAGATGTTAACGATCTTTCTAGCTTTGAGCACTCTTTAGAAGACATGAGGTTTATAAATAGCACCCACCCCAGACTAGATAGATAGTCCAGTGGTAAAGAGCATGGGCTGCTCTTCTAAAGAACCTCAGCTTTGATTTCCAGGATCCACATGCTGACTCACAACCATCTATCTGTAACTCCAGTCCCAGGCGATTTGCCACTCTCTTTGTCATCCTCGGGCTTATATGCACATGGTACACAGATGTGCATGCAGACAAAATACCCAAACACCAAACAAATGGAGCGGGGATCCATAAAGCCAAGTGTCTTTCCTATGTAAGATTTCTTTAACAATTTCTTTAATAATATTATTTAAAGATCCAACATCCTTAACTTTGATGGTTTCTTTTGTTGTTGTTGTTGTTTTTTCAAGACAGGGTTTCTCTGTGTAGCCCTGGCTGTCCTAGAACTCACTCTGTAGACCAGGCTAGCTTCGAACTCAGAAATCCACCTGCCTCTTCCTCCCAAGTGCTGGGATTACAGGCGTGCGCCACCACTGCCCAGCCCTTTCATTCTATTCTTAATGTATTGTGATTCAAGAAGTAGTAGTATATTTAGGAGTCATTTATTCAATAAAACAAGAAGAAAAGTTTCCTCCATATTTTCCTTCAGTTGTTTTATAATTGGAGGGTTACTTTGGGTAAAAAAATTCTTTCTGTGTTCTTTCAGGTCTTTAATTACATTTTCTTAATTGTACTGATTTAGTTTTCAGATACTTAAGGTATTATATACTGTCAATATCAAAGCTATACAAAAGGGCACAAGAAAGTGCCTCTCTCACATATGCTCCTCCCATTGTCCTCGCAAGTTCTGCCACCTAAACTCCTGTCTTCTGAACTGAAAGGAAATTTTGACTCAGTGGTGGCTCTGATCACATGTGAATAAGATTGCTCCTTTGTGTAGTTCAATTATGAAAAGGTGGTACATACTAGTCAGAGACTAAATATATGTATATAGAGGCCCATGTTTATCATCAAAATGAAAATGTAAGCCTAAGAAGTCTGATTGCTGAGAAGCAAAATGCAGATCCATGAATAGAGAACATGTAAACTTTTCCAAAATCTTTCAGAAACCATGGTGCAGTACAACAAAAGAAAAGAAAGAAAAAACAGAGAAGGAAGAGTGGGAAGAGAGAGAAGGAAGGAAGGGAAGAGAGAGAAGAAGGAAGGAAAGAGAGTAAGAAAGGGACACCGGGTACAGATCAGATGGAAGAAGCATTGAGGGATGAGGGATGGAAAGAAGGATGCACATAGAGAAAAAGATGGTACTGCTGCCTTGGTTAGTTTTCATAGAAACTATTACTTACCATTCTGCTACAGGACACTTTTAATGGTCACACAAAGCATTTTAATTTGAAGGAAGAGTAAGAAAGCAAAATGTGCATATGTTCTTTCTAGAAAAGTCTCATTGGTAATATATGGAAGCTCCACATCAGCACATTTGGTGTAAGCATGAATATCAAGTTAATTCTCTAATAATACCAGATGGTCTACTATCCTGATGCATTAGCTCATGGTCTGAGGAGAATTATAACACGTAGCAGGCTCAGAAACAGATGTATTCCAAATCCTTTGCAGAGTTCTGTTAGATGGGAATAATAATTTGACAAAGAAAAATTATGCACATGGTCTTGGCAGCAGTTTCTCCAGCTCAAGCTAGTTCCACCCTTCTTAAACTGAATTCCAACATCATTTCACAAAGATTGCTGCAATTCTGAAATGAGTGGACAAAGAAAAGACATAAATGCCAAAAACATAAAGACCTCTGAGGCTGTAACTGCTTGCCACTGCCCTGTTCCTTGTCTATATCCAATACAGATTAATAATTGAAAATATTTCTCTAACAGTAGACAATAAAAAGTTTAAAGTTATGGGAAATAAGAGGGAAGCTAAGAAGGATTAGTTTAGGAGTTGTTCGGAAACTCTGGAATATTTCAAAAATCAATGATCTCAAAGCTTTATGTAGAAGTTTACAAAAAATTAGAACATTCAAATAAGACAAAACTAGTGACTAGGGTGCTGGATTATCCAAGATCCTGAGCTGCATGCACACTCAGCAACTGCTCCCCTTGCCTGGGAAGATGATAAGTTTACTAAACCTATAATCTGCGTGTTTTCACAAAGATTATATTTTATCTAACTGCAGAAGGAACAGACGCATCTGGTACTTAACAGATACTTTGGTGATATCTGCTCTTGACAGGAAAGTATTTGTTTTACTGCCAGAGTGACATAAAATAACTATTCAAATGTTTTAAGCTGTGCTTGAGATAATCATTTATTTTCAACTGACAATGCAAAGATAAGATAATGTGGGAACCAGGGGCAATATAGGCTTTGTGTTCCCTTACTGAAAAAACAACACCTATGTCTGTAATACTTCAACTATTCATTCTTACCATTCCTGTTATATTTGATAACTATAGCACTGGCTCTCTTTATTGGTAGATTCTATACCAGCATATCAATTTATGGATAAAATTATGTATAAAATTGCATCTATATTAGAGATACATGGAATTTTTTGTCATGTAACTCCTAAACAGTACAGAACAGAAACCATAATATAACATTTATTCTCTCTGAGGTACTTTAGCAATCCAAAATTATGCAAAATATTCAGGATGGAAAGTGGTTAATTAATATATTCTAGATGGCATTGTGGTAATACCAAAAAATCTGATGCATTGTTGGAAAATGTGCTACAAATGGGTTTAGGGATATATCAATGTTTAAAATATTTGCTGCACGAACGTAAGGATCTGGATGCAGATCCCCAGCACCTATATAAATGCCAAACACAGGAACATATGTCTCTCATCACAGCTCTGGGGCAGGAGGATTTAGATAAGTAGATATCAGCAGCTCACTGATTAGCTGGAGTGAGAAGTTCCAAGCACTAAAAGACTGTATCAAAATGTAGTGGAGGACTCACTGAGGAAGGCATCCTAGCATCAACCGCTACATGTGCTAATTGGTTAAGTATGTGCTCATGTGTGCATGAACACACACACACACACACACACACACACAGAAACACACACACATACCACATATACACATGACTAGAAATAATAACATTGGACTATATGAAAGACAAATGGAAAGGTAATTCCTCAATAAAAATGTCTTCTTTATTTGTCTAACCCTATTGTGTGTGTGTGTGTGTGTGTGTGTGTGTGTGTGTCTTAGCTAAATGGATAAAAAGCATCTGCCAGTGAAAGATAAGTAACAATTGCCTTTAAACATGCTCTGTGGAGGCTTTATCAGGCAGCTGATGAAAACAGATGCAGAGACCCAAAGTCAAACCTTAGGCAAAGCATGGAGAATCCTGCAAATTAGAGGAAGGAATGACAGGGGGGACTCGAGGAGTCAGGAACACCAAAGAAACCCCACAGGATCAACTAATCTAGGATCAAAAGGGCTCACAGAGACAAAACCCACAATTTGGGAGCTGGCCTGGGTCTCACCTAGGTCCTCTACATACATGTTATGCTAGTGTACCTTTATCCTCTTGTGAGACACATAACAGTGGGAGTGGATAGTGTCTCTGAACCTCTTGACTGCTTTTGAGATTCTTTTTCTCCTCACACTGGCTTGCCTTGTTCAACCTTAATATGAGGTCTGGTGCTTAGTCTTATTGCAACTTGATATACCATATTTGGTTGATATCTATGGGAGACCTGCCCATTTCAGAAGGAATAAACAGGAGGTGTAGGGGGAGGAACTGGAGGAAATAAAGGAGGAGTAACTGCATTCAGAATGCAAAATATGAGAAAATAAGAAATAAAAATTTAAAAGGAAAGAAAAAAAAACATGTTCTGTGACGTTTTGCCTGCTATTGGGACTCTTTTCCTCCTGCTGGGTTTCTGTATCCTAGTATGAACGTTTTTGCTTCATCTTATTATATTTTGTTTTTGGTTGTTTGTTTTTGTTTTTTTCAAGACAGGGTTTCTCTGTGTAGTCCTGGCTGTCCTGGAACTCACTTTGTAGACCAGGCTGGCCTCGAACTCAGAAATCTGCCTGCCTCTGCCTCCCAAGTGCTGGGATTACAGGCATGTGCCACCACCGCCCGCATCTTATTATATTTTATCGTGTCATGTTTAGTTGTAATCTCAGAAAGATTCCTTAAGTAATGGTATGGGGAATACATTTAAAATGGAGAAAATATTAGTTTCAACACTAGAAACTGAAAGGATGGTCCACAAATATAGGCAAAAGGCAGGATGTAGTGACTATTTCAAAAATAGAGAGTCAGGTTTGCATTAATGGATTCTTCTGTTCAGGCATAGTTGCTTATGAGTTTTCCAAAATGTAAGCGGCAATATATACCTACTGAGAACAATGTGTCTAGGTAGGTAAAGTATCAGAGATTATACAGTAGGGGAAAATTAGGAAGACAGAGGAAGAGAGAGGGAGAGAAAAAAAGTAAATATCTTCTTATCTTAAGTAAATGATAATTATTCTGCTGTCTCCAATTTATCTGTAGTTTTATTGTCTGAAATTTTAATACCTCTTGTTCAACGTTTGAAAGTACCAAATGGGAAATTCAAAACACAGAAAATTCAAGTTTCAAATTGGGCTTTATACTAGAAAGCACAATGAAACAGTGTATTATTTTGCTGTCCTGGAATGATAGTGGTCCTCACATTCATCTACAATTTCCATGCTCTATTTGATACTCGCCCATATTGTCACTTAGCAGTCTTCTCTTCTTGTCAAATCTTCATGCATGTGCTCAACAGTAACTTTTATTTTATCTGCCAGTGCCACAGCAGCACAAGAGTATTGATGCTGCCAGTCTGAATACACCAAGGAGAAGCTTTGAAAAGAGTTTGAGGAAACCTACAGGAAGAATGAATCTTGCATTCATGAATGTAAGAATAATGACTAAATTCATGCTACTTTTGCAGCTGCATTTCAAACGGCAAACATTGCAGCCATGGCTTCTGACTGATTGCTGCATGTGGAAAAAGCATTAAATATGTGGAAAGAAGATGTAAGGAGGAAATATGTTTAAGTTTCTATTAATGTATTATGGAGCATTGTTGCTGCCAGAAAGCTTCAACCAGAGGTTTTCTGAAATAAGTGACACCAAACCAGGTATCTGAAATAAGGTACAATTAAACTAATGAAATAATGGGTTTGGACTAAAAGATGCAAAAAATTACTGGAATTCTTCACATGCTTTGAAGACTTGAAGAACATGATGATACAGAATCCTTCTAAAGAAAACTTTTGATTACTTAGAAGTCACTCTTCAAGAAGATGCCTGGTATATTCTAACTTCAAATGAATCAACTGGAAAAGTTAAAGTATAAGACAAGGAGAAAAGTGTGGGGCTCTGCTACCATGTAACAACCTTACAATACTTGCGATAAAGTTAGACATGGTACAAAGGGAAAAGAGGGTATTTTCAAAAGCAACAACAGAAGTTATATTCTTAGACCTCCTTCTCATAACTTTTTTTCAATGTATTTTAAAATTTTTTTGTATTTGACTAGTAGTGGTTGTTAATCATATAAGCTAAATATATACACATATGTATCAAAAAGTAAACATTATAGATTTCATACTCTTCAAGATTTCTGCCATCCTATTAGGGTCTTCATTGTATCTGTCACAAATCATTACCAGAAGAAAGTTAGAACTCTTTTTCAAATGTGCCACTGTCATCTTTAACATTTTACCTTTACTCAAACATTATTGATGAGATCATAATATGAAGGGTGCTGCTAAGAGACAAGAGCTTTTATAACCTTGTTCCAATTCTGAAAAGGTTAAAGCTGTTGGATTATGAACTAAAGATAGAAAAGCAACAACAAGCCACTGTGCCTTTTCATGTGCTCTCATTTGTCACCTTTTCTACTTTATCCCATAGAAAACTGCCGCATGCCTTACATGAATATAATACTAGTATTATATATAATATATATCTAAAATTTTATATAATACATATTTGTTGGGAGAAATGTATCATGAAGTCCCTGCTTCCCAGAAACTTTCATTAAACAACTGCATATTCATAAGGTGACAATGGATGTTTGAAGAATTTAAGAACAACACTATGTTCAAAGTTTCCAATAGCATAGAGGATAAAGATTAGCAAAACTATTATAGACGTGACAAAGGTCATGCTGTACACTTAATCATATGAATTACTTTGCATGTCACTGATAGAGTATATGAATTGTCACCTTAGACAAAATTTCCTCCAGATGACATATTTCATTTTGACAAAGCTGTCATTTTACACAAGTTCATTACTCCTCTATACTATAGAATTTATCATTCGTATTCAAAACTATTTGTCAGCCCTCCAAATAATTCTGTGGATTATGTTATGGAAATGTATGTCAGTTTAATACCTCTTGCTATTACTGGAATGATCACACATGAAGCTCTCAGCAATCATATTAAGATATGACCAAAGGCAGAAGCCAATAATTGCCAACAGTTACATGTTGGGATAAGCTAAAATCTACCCACTCTTTTCTTTTCATATAACTAATAAGACAGCATATTTTCTTTGCTTTTATCCTGTAGATCAATTTTTCCTACCAATTCTTCACCTTAGATACAACTTTACTATGTTTTTGGTTTATCATCATCTATTAATTTGCTACATATCTCTCTGATGTTTCTTATTCAGTATTCTATAGGAATGATAGTAAAACTTGTTTCTATATCAAATAATTACAAAGAATATCTTTTTAAGGTGAACTTAAAAAGAAAGTACAACAAACTTCCTGAATCCACCATCATCAGCTTTGACATTTCAGAAACTGAGCTCTATTTGGCTCTACTTAGCCCTCAAAATATGAATTTATCTGACTGCATGGCACATATATAAATAGTAACTATTATTTATGCTCTGAAATTTTAGTGAATTCACTCTACACAAATGAGAGCTATATTATTTTCAAGACCTTTCTGGATTACTTAAGTTAAAAAATAATATGCAGGCCACACTTTGGTTCCTTGGTTCAGCTTTGGTGTTTGTCCCCACCAAACCAAATAATATTGGTGCTTGACTTTTAACACTGGGATTTTGAGCTATGCAGGAGACTTTAAGAGCCATAGTTGACGATGAATGAGTTCAGAATTGAATTAGTGATGGTTGTTTCACTGGCCCCACTGTTCTATGGCTGCCACTTTGCTTTTGTGCTTTCTTGCTATGTGTGGAACAGCACATAGTCTTCACAATAGCTGAACACAGATAAAGAGTTTCCAAAACAGTGAGAACACTAAACTTCACTCCTTTACAAATGTCTTGTTTCCAAGTGTTTGTTTAAAGAAACAAAAATTATCAAGACAGGCTCCTTCTATTGAACAGTGTAAGACCCAGATTCTGTGTTTGACAGTGTAGCCAAATGCCATTTTCATAACCTTCATCTTTTGATATGAACTTCTTGACATAAGAAAGATTATAGTGGAGTGCAAAGGAAAGAGCTACACTTCTATCTGACCTTATTCAAGTAATCCATTCCAATGGGGAGAGATTCAAGTCTTCATGAGTGAGAATTGTTTCATTCTGAAGTATCTTACTTAAAATTAAACTTATCAAATACTCAAATTTTCTCAGCCGAAAAAAAATGGTAACAAATAAAAGAATGTAGCCTGGATGTATATAGCCTATTTTGTGGTTAAAAACACATCTATAATACTCAATTCACTCACTTAAAATTACACTTGTACAATGTAGCATTCCTAACTTGAAGCACAGAATATATTGAGTAGCACAACTAAATAACTGATTAAAATTGTTTGAACTATAAGTTAGGTAGTAATGTTTATATAAGATGCATTTACATAAAAATTGGAAATTAATTTTGAGATAATATAAAAGCTGTCCTTGAAAATCCAGATTTATAAAGTCAGAGCATATGGTATATGTTTCAGATGTGTAATGTAAAACATAAACAAATGAAGAAAATTTGGAATTTGATAAGCTGCCTTGATTTATTTTACTGTCAGTAATTGACAGTACCCCATAAGTTCACTTCTTTGAAGTATTGCAGTTGCTTTGGGACACTGAGTAAATATTTCCATGCAAATGCAAGAGTTAGATTTTTCTTTACATGAGCTAATTATTGCGTAAGCGTACTTGTAAAGATATGAAAAAGACAGAAAGTGATAACAAGGATGTTCATATTGAGAAATGTTGAAACATTTAGAGAATCATGATGAAAAAAAAAACCATGATCCCTTGGAAAATACTTGCATAAGGATGTCATTTCGGGACAGCTTCATGCCACATAATATAAGTTTTTCTGGAAAATGTGTTCATTTCTGCACTGTCAGGATGGGATCATTTTATATGGTTTACAGCATGAACAAACCCTCAGGGTAGGGAAAACTTAACTTTTCACTTTCTGATTTAACTTGGCTAAGACAAGCTGCACACTAACTATAATATGTGGATTATAATATGTGGATTGTAATACATGATTGTACATAGACAATCAAAGAAGATTAAGAAATGCAAATTAAGGGAATGAAATTTTATTTAGATTACTGATGTTTGTTGCCTAGTATATATTTACACATTTTGGCCCTAAGTAAAGAGTTATGAGATTCCTAACTCCTATAGTCTACTGCATTATTTTTTTACTTATTTTTATTTTTTTAACTGCTACAGAAACAATGTATCTTTGGCTTAAATCCCTCACATGAGCCTTTCTTCCTGCTACAGGATTTCTCTTAAAATCACTTAAGACATGCAAGAAGACTGGAGTCATCTTTCACACTTTTTCTTTGTAGTTTCACAACATATACATCCCTTTTATTAGTTTTGTTATTTAAAAAAATTAAGCCTACCTACATGTATCACAAGGAAACAACAGAGTAATGTCTCTAATTAAATATATACATGAGAATAAAACTTAGCTAAATATCTGTATAAATATGTTCAAAATTATTTCACTGAAGAGTCATTTAAACATGTGAATTCAAAGCAAGTAAATTTCTTGGAATTGCCTCCTGCTTCAGCTATTTGCTGACCTGTGATCTTGGACAAGTATTACTCATCTGTAAAACAGGTATATAAATTTTGCATGAGCCATAGTGAAAAATCAGTAAAAAGCATGCGTGTGTATGTTATGTCTATTTGTACATTTATATACACATATATGTAAAACATTTGTAGTACCATCCATGTGAGCCATACTTTATATATACATTTACACATACTTACATAAGACTGGCACAAAGAAATTAATGCATGAGAATTTCTATTTCTACCCTACTGTTAAAAGTAGTTTATTGTTTTAATTACATGGAGCTGGAGAGATGGCACAATGTATAAGAATACTTGCTGCTCTTCCAGAGTATCTAAGTTTAGTTCCCAGCACCCACATCAGGTCAGTCACAACACAATCATCTGTAATACCATCTCTAAGAAACCCAATGTGTCTGGCCACATAGGGCACTTCCACTCATGTATACATACCTACATACAGCCACACACACTTACATGTCAATAAGAATATAAAAGTCAACCTTAAATTATGGAAATGCACTTCAGATATATTTTGTTGTAATTGTTTTATTTTTGTTCTTTGAGACAGGGCCTATGCCCTATAATTCTTGGTTTTACCTGACTTTCTATGACAAATGTTTGTTTCATACTAATAAAATCAAAGCATGTAACCTATTTCATAGTTTATTACACTGGCATTCTTAGACTGCCAAAATGGCTCAGTGAGTGAAGGTACTTGTTGCACAAAACAGGTAGCAGGACTCAGTTCCTAGATTTAAAGGTGGAAAGACACAAATCTAAATCCTAAGGGTTGTCATCTTACTGCTACATCCATGTTTTGTCATGCGTGTGCTCACTCACATGCAGATATTACATATACAGACACTCACAAATAGGCAAACTCATAGACTTTGAGAACCGTACATGCCAGGAACCGCATCAGGCCTTAATATGTCAGACTGCGTAATGAGGTGGTTAAAGCTGTAAATGGCATGTCACTACTTAAATTTCAGACTGTAAAACAATTTCTAAGACTATTTTAATTGTGGGAGACTCTCTTCTTCTTCCTCATTTAATCCAACTCTTTGCTTTTATCTATTCGAATTGACATTAACCAGCCAAGTATTTTCTTACAAGTTTTTGAGAAAACAATTTCTCTTGAGCAGTGTTCCAAAATAAACAGTTCAAATAAGATATGCTTTGGGAAAATGTTAATAAACTTGCCTTTGGCAAATGTTTCCTTTTATTTCCTTCACTTGGCAATGACTTTATTTTGTCTTTATATAATGAAGAAAAAAATTGTGACTTTAAAGGTGGATACTATTATTATAGTGACAATTTTCTTATAAAAATCAATATCTAATACTGAAGGTTGGGGACCTTTAACTAAAATTTGTTGTACAAGTTAACCAGGAAAACAGTGAGTTCAAATTTTTAAAAAAATGAACCATGAATATTAACTAGAATCTGAACATGTCACTGGTCCTCAATTCCATCTTTTGCCCCGATAACTATTTGTTAAACAAAAGAGAAAACCGTTACTCCAAAACACTGTCCCCATCGTGTGTGCAACCTTACAAGCAAAATAAAACATTGGTGGTGGGCCACCATGTTACAACTGTCGTAATAAATGAACATAAGTAACCAAAGAAAGACATGTTGAAATGTGGGTGGCCCATATCTTGGCAATGTTCCTCCTGTGTTTGGTCCATATCTTTGAAGTCATCTGTGTTTAAAATATTGAGATTCATTTGCCTTGAACTTTTACTCTAAGTTCTAGGGCATTAGCTAAAAAAAAAGAAAGTGAGAAATGCTATCTCAAATCTTTTCTTACCAAAGAGAAGAAAAGTTAATCACACCAGTGCAGTGCTAGGGATAGTAACAAAGAAACCCAGCACAGTGGTGGGTATATATAGCACTGGAGATTGAATGGCTGTTATTGTTACTGTTGTTCCCTCTGTTTCACATAGCACCTTATTTTCTGAATAACAGCTAGAAGTAGTGTTGCTAACTAGGGTGACTACAGTCATTAATGATTTGATGAGAATCCAAAATCAACAGCCACTAGGAATTTTCCTGGATCCTCTACTTGGAGAACATTGCAAGCAACTTACAGCACACTAAATCAGCAAGGTTGGCCTGGAAAACACTTTATGTAATTGCCCTGCTTTTGTTTTGGAGAATCTTCCAAAAGAAGTGTCTAGAGAATCAGATATAATTTGAGTGGAGTATGCTAACGTGGCTTCAACAATGATCTTACTTTTCTTGTAACTGTATCCTAGCCAGTCATTTTTTCCAGTGGTGTGTCATGCTGTCCCAATTGGCTGTCTGGCTGTACTTTGTTCTAGTATTTTCTGTACCAAAAAAAGTGAAGATATAAAATTACCATCTTAGATTTTGTATAAATTTCAGTGAAATTTCTCCAGTCATATCCCCTCCTACTTCCACTTCTAAATCTATATGGTTCTTTGAAGGGCCCATCAGGGGTTTATCTTATTTTGAGAAATTTGAAAAAAAATAACTTAGTTGATTGTCCTAAAATAAATCTTTAGCTATGAATTTCTTCCCAGTTAGTCATCATAATAAATAATAACAAGCAATCATTTCTTTCTTCCTGCACATCTCACCATAAGTGGATGTAGTACATTATTTAGTCTGAGAAACAGAAGTTAGGAAAATCAGCCCTTCTCAACTAGAGCACAATTTAATCTGACTGCTAACTTTTTACTGTTGACCTACCCTTAACAACCACATTCAAGTTAGTGTTTTACTCCGATTGCATGAGCTGGACTCTTGGCAGTCATAAGGGTGACACAACCCTGATGTAGAATGTAGGTCAATGTGCATGTCCCTTACAGGCTAACCTTCCCCTAATAATCAAAAATGTGAACCGGAGCTCCTACATCCAAGAGCCTTCAGCAGAAAAATGTTACCTGCCTTGCAAACATCCTTGGCATACTCAACGAAATCAGTTGAAGTTTCCACAGTTCTCTAGGACATTTAAGCGAAGAAATCTAGTCACAAAAGAAAGCCTTAAACATTTCTTTTTTTTTATTGGATATATTCTATATTTACAATTCATTTCCCTTTTTTCTGGTTCCCCACCCCCCCAAAGGTTCCACATGCCCTTTTCCCTCCCCCTGCTCCCTCTTCCACCCCTTCCCTCTTCCCTGTTCTTGTATTCCCCTACACTGATGCTTTGATCCTTTCCAGCACCAGTGTCCACTCCTTTCTTCTTGTCAGACATCATTTAGTATGTGAATTGTGTCTTTGGTGTTCCAAGATTCTAGGCTAATATCCACTTATCAGTGACTGCATACCATGGGTATTCTTTTGAGACTGGGTTACCTCACTTAGTATGATGTTCTCCAGGCTTTAAACATTTCTAATTCATGTAAAGTGTCTAAATTTGTGTGATAATAAGGTCATTTTAATACTTTGGTTTGAGAGTTTGTATTTTTGTTGCTCTTGTTTTGTTTTCTTTTCTTTTTCCCTTTTAGAATGTTTTAACCTCAAGGAAATTTGGTTAAGAGTATTTAAAACAGTTTGAACAAAAGGTGTAAAACTTGTATTTAATGCATGATATTGCCATAGTATTCTTTGTATGCCGCATTTAATTTTTAGTCTTAAAATAGGTTTTAACATAGACACATTTTCTGTTTAATGTGTGATTTATTTTGAAATCAACAAAAGTTTGTGTCTTTTAAGTGGTCCTTCATTTGATGCACTTGTGAACACAAGTTTTCTTGCTTTCAATTTGTTTGTGAGCCAGCCCTATTGTTTACTTTTTCCCATGAGCCCAGAAGCCCTAAATACTCAAGGCACAATTAGCAAGTCAAATGATTCCCAAGAAGAAGAAAGGAGAGGACCCTGGGCTGGAAAAGATTGGATCCAGTTTTGTAGACCCAGAACAGAGAAATTGTGGGGGGGGGATGATTGGGGAATACTTGGGGGGAGAGGAATTATGGGACGTATGGTGGGGGGAACTGGGAAAGGGGAAAGCCTTTGGAATGTAAACATAGAATATAGAAAATAAAAATTTAAATATAAATAAATAAATAAATAAATAAATAAATAAATAAATAAATTTATAACATCTGGAAGGTTTTTCTTTTTTATTGAAAAGGGAAGAAAAATACTTTATGATAAAATTAAAGATTTACATGGAAAATATTTCAGATAAAATAGAAGAGATACATAGAAAAACATGTTAAAATTGACAACTTTAGTGGAAAATTAAAGAGTAAAGAGGTAGACATGTAAAACATTGCTAAATTAATTGAAATATGAAATAGAAACATTTTATGATAGAATTGAACATTTACATGGAAAATATTTCTGATAAAGTTGTAGAAAAAGTTTAGGTGTTAAAATTTTGAACATGTTAGAATTGAAGATTATCATGGAAAACTGTATATAGATGTAATAATGGTAGGCATAAAAGTATTCCTAAGTTTATTGAAAGTGGAATTATAAAGATTTTTCTGATAAACTTGAAGATTCACATGGAAAATATTTCTAATAAAATTGAAGAAATATATAGAAAAACATGTTAAAATTAATGGAAGGTTTTTCTTTGATTGATTTTATTTATTTAATTTTACATTAATTTTTATTAGATATTTTATTTACATTTCAAGTGTTAGCCCCTTTCCTAGTTTCCTCTCTAAAAACCCACTATCTGATCTCCACTCACACCCACATCAACACACCCACTCCCTCTTCCCTGTCCTCGCATTCCCCTACACTGGGGCATGGAGCCTTCACAAAAACAAGGGCATCTCCTCTCATTGATGTCTGAGTAGGCCATCCTCTGTTACATATGTGGCTGGAGCCATGGGTCCCTCCATGTGTAGTCTTTGGTTGGTGGTTTATTCCCTTGGAAATCTGGGTGTACTAGTTAGTTCATATTGTTGTTCCTCTAATGAGGCTGTAAACCTCTTCAGCTCTTTAGGACCTTTCTCTAGCTCCTCCATTAGGGGCCGTGTGCTCAGTCAAATGGTTGACTGAGGGCATACCCTTCTGTATTTGTCAGGCACTGGCAGAACCTCTGAGTAGACAGGTATATCAGGCTCTTGTCAGCAAGCACTTGTTGGCATCCAAAATAGTGTCTGGATTTGGTAAGTGTATATGGGCTCGATCCCACAGGTGGGGCAGTCTCTGGATGGCCTTTCCATAAGTCACTTCTCCAACCTTTGTCTCTATCTCCTCCTGTTGGTATTTTGTTCCCCCTCTGAAGAATGATCAAAGTATCCAAACTTTGGTCTTTCTTCTTCTTGAGCTTCATGTAGTCTGTGAATTATATCTTGGGTATTCATAGCTTTTGGGCTAATATCCACATCTCAGTGAGTGCATACCATGAGTGTTCTTTTGTGATTGGGGTACCTCACTCAGAATGATATTTTCTACTTCCATCCATTTGCCTAAGAATTTCATGAATTCAATGTTTTTAATAGCTGAGTAGTACTTCATTGTGTAAATGTACCACATTTTCTGTATCCATTGCTTTATTGAGGGATATCAGGGTTCTTTCCAGATTCTGGCTATTATAAATAAGGATGCTATGAACATAGTGGAACATGTGCCCTTATTACATGTTGGAACATCTTCTGGGTATATGTCCAGGAGTACTGTAGCTGGGTCCTCAGGCAGTACTATGTCCAATTTTCTGAGGAACCACCAAACTGATTTCCTGAGTTGTACCAGTTTGCAATCCCACCAGCAGGGGAGGAGTGTTCCTCTTTCTTCACATCCTTGCCAGCATTTGCTGTCACCCGAGGTTTTGATCTTTGCCATTCTTATTGGTTTGTGAGGGTTGTTTTGATTTGCATCTCCCTGATGACTAGTGATGTTGAACATTTCTTTGGGTGCTTCTTAGCCATTAGATATTCTTCAGTTTAGAATTCTTTGATTAGCTCTGTACCCCATTTTGTAATAGGATTATTTTATTCTCTAGGGTCTATCTCCTTCAGTTCTCTGTACATATTGTATATTAGCCCTCTATGAGATGTAGGGTTGGTAAAGATGTTTTCCCAATCTGTTCATTGCCATTTTGTCCTACTGATAGTGTCCTTTGTCTTACAGAAGCTTTGTAATTTTAAGTCCCATTTGTCAATTCTTGAACTTAGGGCATAAGCTAATGGCTTTCAGTTCAGGACATTTTCCCCTGTGCCCATGTACTCAAGGCTCTTCCTCACTTTCTTCTCTATTAGTTTCAGTGTCTCTGGTTTTATGTGGCGGCCCTGAATCCACTTGGACTTGACCTTTGTACAGGAGATAAGAATGAATCAATTTACATTCTTCTACATGCTAACTGCCAGTTGGACTAGCACCATTTGTTTAAAATACTCTTTTTTCCACTGGATGGTTTTAGCTCCTTTGTCAAAGATCAAGTGACCATATGTGTATGGGTTCATTTCCGGGTCTTCAATTCTATTCCATTGACCTGCCTGCCTGTCACTGTATTAATACCGTATAGTTTTTATCATGATTGCTCTGTAGTGCAGCTTGAGGTCAGGGATAGTTATTCCCCAAGAAGTTCTTTTATTTTTGAGAATATTTTGCTATCCTGGGTTTTTTGTTATTCAAGATGAATTTGCAAATTGTTCTTTATTAATCTATGAAGAATTGATTTGGAATTTTGATGAGGATTGCACTGAATCTGTAGATTGCTTTAGGCAAGATGGTCATTTTTACTATATTAATCCTGCCAATCTATGAGCATGGGAGATCTTTTCATCTTCTGAGATCTTCGATTTCTTTCTTCAAAAACTTGAAGTTCTTGTCATGCAGGTCTTTCACTTGTTCAGTTAGAGTCACACCAAGATATATTATATTATTTGTGACTATTGTGAAGAGTGTTGTTTCCCTAATTTCTTTCTCAGCCATTTTATCCTTTGAGTAGAGGAAGGCCACTAATTTACTTGAGTTAATTTTATATACAGCCACTTTGCTGAAGTTCTTTATTAGGTTGAGGAGTTCCCTGGTGGAATTTTTGGGTCATTTAAGTATACTATTATATCATCTGCAAATAGTTATATTTTTACTTCTTCCTTTCTAATTTGTATCCCTTTGACCACCGTATGTTGTCTAATTGCTCTTATTATATTGAATAGGTACGGAGAGAGTTGGCAGCCTTGTCTAGTCCCTGATTTTAGTGGGACTGCTTCAAGTACCTCTACATTTAGTTTAATGTTGGCTACAGGTTTACTGTATATTGCTTTTACTATGTTTAGGTATTGGCCTTGAATTCCCGATCTTTACAAAACTTTTTTTAAGAAGGCATGTTGGATTTTGTCACATGCTTTCTCAGCATCTAACGAAATGATCATGTGTTTTTTATTCTTTGAGTTTTTTTACATAGTGAATTTTGTTGATGGATTTCTGTATATGTAACCATCCATGCATCCCTAGTATGAAGCCTTCTTGATCATGATGGATGATCATTTGGATGGGTTCTTGGCTTCTTTTCTGGAGAATTTTATTGCATGTGTTTGTATCTATACTTATAAGGTCTGAAGTTCTTCTTTGTTGGGTCTTTGTGTGGTTTAGGTATCAGACTAATTGTGACTTCATAGAAGAAATTGGGTACTGTTCCTTCTGTTTCTATTTTGTTGAATAATTTGAATGGCATGCTATTATGCCTCCTTTGAAGGTCTAATAGCACTCTACACTAAACCCATCTGGTCCTGGCCTTTGTTAATGACTGCTTCTGTTTTATTAGGGGTTATGGGATGGTTCAGTTTGTTTATCTGATCATGATTTAAGTTTGGTACCTGGTATCTCTCTAGAAACTTGTCCATTTCATCCAGATTTTCCAGTTTTGTTGAGTAAGGCTTTTGTATTAGGGTCTGGTGTTTTATTGAACTCCCTCAGTTTCTGTTGTTATATCTCCCTTTTCATTTCTGATTTTGTTAATTTGTATACTGACTCTGTGCTCTCTGGTTAGTCTGACTAAGGGTTTATCTATCTTGTTGATTTTTTCAAAGAACCAGTTCCTGACTTTTTTGATTGTTTGTATAGTTCTTTTTGCTTTTACTTGATTGATTTCAGTCCTAGTTTCATTACTTCCTGCCATCTACTCCTCTTGGGTGTATTTGCTTCTTTTTGTTCTAAAACTTTCAGATGTGCTATCAAGCTGCTAGTGTATGCTCTTTCCAGTTTCTTTTTGGAGGCACTCAGAGCTAGGAGTTTTCCTCTTAGCACTGCTTTCATTGTGTCCCATAAGTGGATATGGTGTGCCTTCATTTTCATTAAATTCCAAAAAGTATTTAATTTCTTTCTTTATTTCTTCCTTGACAAAGTTATCATTGAGTAGTGTTGTTCAGCTTCCACATGTCTGTGGGCTTTCTATTGCTTTATTGTTACTGAAGATCAGTCTTAGTCCATAGTGATTTGATAGGATGTATGGGACTATTCTTCTTGTATCTGTTGAAGTCTGTTTTGTGTCAATTTTGGAAAAGGTACCATGAGATGAAGAAGGTATGTTCTTTTGATTTAGAAGAAAATGTCCTATAGGTATCTGTTAAATCCATTTGCTTTATAACTTCTATTAGTTTCAATGTTTCTCTATTTAGTTTCTGTGTCCATGATGTGTCCATTGATGAGAGTGGGGTGTTGAAGTCTCCCACTATCTTTGTGTGAGGTGCAATGTGTGCCTTTTTTTTTTATGAATGTGGGTACCCTTGCATTTGGAGCATACATGGTCAGAATTGAGAGTTCTTTGAAGATTTTTCCTTTGATAAGTATAAAGTGTCCTTTCTTCTTCTTCTTTTTTTTTTGATAACTTCATGTTGAAAGTTGATTTTATTTGATATTTTCTTGGGACCATTAAGCTTACCACTTTCTCTTCAATAACTGTCCAGAAAGGTACCAGCTACAAGCACACATGGTATAGGAATGGTGGAGCAGCTGGAACAGGATCTGTTAGTCTCCATCTGCATGCAGGAGCTGGGGCTATTCCAGAGCCTGCTGTACACAGGTCCCACCAGAAGAGAGCTGATCTCCCAGGAGTGTTCTCACAGGTTCATAGGCCCACAAGAGGAGCAAGCTCCAGCCAGTGACAGCAAGACCATTTAACAACAGAGATAACCAGATGGCGAAATGCAAGCTCATGAACCTTATCAACAGAAACCAAGATTACTTGGCATCATCAAAACCCAGTTCTCCCACCACAGCAAGTTCTGGATACTCAAACACACTGCAAAAGCAAGATTTGGATTTAAAAATCCCCTCTCATTATGCTGATAGATAACATTAAGAAGGACATAAATAACTCCCTTAAAGAAATACAGGAGAACACAGATAATCCCCTTAAAGAGGATATCTTTTAAAGAATTACAGGAAAACACAACCAAACAGGTGAAGGAATTGAACAAAACCATCCAGGATCTAAAAAATGGAAGTAGAAACAATGAAGAACCCACGAGCATGGAAGATTTTCCCATTTTCTGATGTCTTCTTCAATTTCCCTCTTCAGAGACCTGAAGTTTTTGTCGTATAAATCTTTCACATGTTTGGTTAGCGTCACTCCAAGATACTTTATATCATTTGTGGCTATTGTGAAGGGTGTCATTTCCCTAATTTCTTTCTCGGCCTGCTTATCCTTCGCGTATAGGAAGGCTACTGATTTACTTGAGTTGATTTTATAGCCAGCCACTTTGCTGAAGTTGTTTATCAGTTGCAGGAGTTCTCTGGTGGAGGTTTTTGGGTCACTTAAGTAAACTATCATATCATCTGCAAATAGTGATAGTTTGACTTCTTCCTTTCCTATTTGTATCCCTTTGACTTCCCTCTGTTGTCGAATTGCTCTAGCTAGTACCTCAAGTACTATATTGAAGAGATATGGCGAGAGGGGACAGCCTTGTCTAGTCCCTGATTTTAGAGGGATTGCTTCAAGTTTTTCTCTGTTTACCTTGATGTTGGCTACTGGTCTGCTGTATATTGCTTTTACTATGTTTAGATATGGGCCTTGAATTCCTGTTCTTTCTAGGACCTTTAGCATGAAAGGATGCTGAATTTTGTCAAATGCTTTTTCAGCATCCAATGAGATGACCATGTGGTTTTTTTCTTTGAGTTTGTTTATGTAGTGGATTACGTTGATGGATTTCTGTATATTGAACCATCCCTGCATCCCTGGGATGAAGCCAACTTGATCATGGTGAATGATCGTTTTGATGTGTTCTTGGATTCGGTTGGCAAGTATTTTGTTTAGTATTTTTGCATCGATATTCATAAGAGAAATTGGCCTGTAGTTCTCTTTCTTAGTTGGATCTTTGTGTGGTTTTGGTATCAGGGTAATTGTGGCTTCATAGAATGAGTTGGGTAGTGTTCCTTATGTTTCTATTTTGTGGAATAATTTGAAGAGTATCGGTATCAGGACTTCTTTGAAGGTCTGATAGAATTCTGCACTAAAACCGTCTGGTCCTGTGCTCTTTTTGGTTGGAAGACTGTCTATGACCCCTTCTATTTCTTTGGGGGTTATGGGTCTGTTTAGACGATCTATTTGATCCTGGTTTAATTTTGGTATTTGGTAACTGTCGAGGAAATTGTCCATTTCCTCCAGATTCTCCAGTTGTGTTGAGTATAGGTTTTTGTAGTAGGATCTGATGATCCTTTGAATTTCCTCAGTTTCTGTTGTTATATCTCCCTTTTCATTTCTAATTTTGTTAATTTGAATACTGTCTCTGTGCCCTTTAGTAAGTCTGGCTAGGGGTTTATCTATCTTGTTGATCTTCTCAAAGAATCAGCTCCTGGTTTTGTTGATTCTTTGTATGGTTCTCTTTGTTTCAACTTGATTGATTTCAGCCCTGAGTTTGATGATTTCCAATCTTGCCCAAAGCAATATACAGATTCAATGCAATCCCCATCAAAATCCCAACTCAGTTCTTCATAGAGCTAGAAAGAGCAATTCTCAAATTCATCTGGAATAACAAAAAACCCAGGATAGCTAAAACTATCATCAACAGCAAAAGAACTTCTGGGGGAATCAATATCCTGGACCTCAAGCAATATTACAGAGCAGTGGTATTAAAAACTGCATGGTATTGGTTCAGTGACAGGGAAGCGGATCAATGGAATAGGATCGAAGACCCAGAATTGAACCCACACATCTATGCCCAATTGATCTTCGACAAAGGAGCTGAAAACATCCAGTGGAAAAAAGCCTGTTCAATAAATGGTGCTGGCTCAACTGGAAGTCAACATGCAGAAGAATGAGAATTGATCCACTCTTATCTCCTTGCACTAAGCTCAACTCCAAGTGGATCAAAGACCTCCACATAAAACCAGACACACTAAAACTAATAGAAAAGAAACTGGGGAAGACCCTTGAGGGCATTGGCTCAGGGGAAAAATTCCTGAACAGAACACCAATTGCTTATGCTCTAAGAGCAAGAATAGGCAAATGGGACCTCATAAAACTACAAAGTTTCTGTAAGGCAAAAGACACTGTCAAAAGGATAAATCGGCAACCAACAAATTGGGAAAAAATCTTCACCAACCCCACATCTGACAGAGGGCTAATCTCCAATGTATACAAAGAACTCAAGAGGTTAGACCCCAGAAAACCAAATAACCCTATCCAAAAATGGGGTACAGAGCTAAACAGAGACTTTTCACCTGAAGAAATTTGGATGGCTGAGAAACACCTTAAAAAATGTTCAACATCACTAGTCATTAGGGAAATGCAAATTAAAACAACCCTGAGATTTCACCTCACACCAGTCAGAATGGCTAAGATTAAAAACTCAGAAGACACCAGGTGTTGGCGAGGATGTGGAGAAAGAGGAACACTCCTCCACTGCTGGTGGGAATGCAAGCTGGTACAACCACTCTGGAAATCAGTATGGCGGTTCCTCAGAAAACTGGGCGTGATACTTCCAGAGGACCCAGCCATACCACTCCTGGGAATATACCCAGAAGATTCACCAGCATGCAATAAGGATACATGCTCCACTATGTTCATAGCAGCCTTATATATAATAGCCAGAAACTGGAAAGAACCCAGATGTCCCTCAACAGAGGAATGGATACAAAAAATGTGGTATATATACACAATGGAGTACTATTCAGCCATCAGAAACAATGAATTCATGAAATTCTTAGAGAAATGGATGGAGCTGGAGAATGTCATACTAAGTGAGGTGACCCAGTCTCAAAAGAATACCCATGGTATACAGTCACTGATAAGTGGATATTAGCCTAGAAGCTTGGAACACCAAAGACACAAATCACATATCAAATGATGTCTCACAAGAAGAAAGGAGTGGACACTGGTGCTAGAATGGACCAAAACATCATTGTGGGAGAGTACAAGAACAGTAAAGTGGGAGGGGGTGGATGCGGGAGCAGGGGGAGGGAAAAGGACATGTGGGACCTTTGGGGGTGGGGAACCAGAAAAAGGGAAATGAATTGTAAATATAGAATATATACAATAAAAAAAATCAAAAAAAAGAAACAATGAAGAAATCACAAAGGGAGACAACTCTGGAGATAGAATACCTAGGATAGAGATCAGGAGTCATAGATGCAACATCATCAACAGAATACAAAAGATAGAAGACAGAATCCCAGGTATAGAAGATACCATAGAAAACATTGACACAACAGTCAAAGAAAATGCAAAATGCAAAAAGCTCCTTACCCAAAACCTCCAGGAAATCCAGGAAACAATGAGAAGACCAAACCTAAGGATAATAAATATAGAAGAGAGCAAAGATTTCCAACTTAAAGAGCCAGTAAATATCTTCAACAAAATTATGGAATAAAACTTCCCTAACCTAAAGAAAGAGATGCCCATAAACATACAAAATGCCTACAGAACTCCAAATAGATTGGACCTGAAAAGAAATTCCTCTTGTCACATAATAGTCAAAATACCAAATGCATAAAACAAAGAAGGAATATTAAAAGCAGTAAGAGAAAAAGTTCAAGTAATGTATAAAGGCACATCTATCAGAATTACACCAGACATCTTGCCAGATACTGTAAAAGCCAGAAGATCTAGGGCAGATGTCATACAGATCTTAATAGAAGACAAATGCCAGCCTAGGCTACTATACCCAGCAAAACTCTCAATTACCATAGATAAAGAAACCAAGATATTTCATGACAAAAACAAATTTACACAATATCTTTCCACAAATCCATCCCTTCAAAGGACAATAAATGGAAAACTCCAACACAAGGAGAGAAACTACACCCTAGAAAAAGCAAGAAAATAATCTTCTAACAAACCAAAAAGAAGATAGCCACAGAAACATAATTGCACCTCTAACAACAAAAATAGCAGGAAACAACAATCACTTTTCCCTAATATGTCTTTATATCAATGTACTGAATTCCCCAATTAAAAATACAAAGACTAACAGACTGCATATGTAAATGGTACCCAACATTTTGTTGCAAGCCAGAAACCCACCTCAGTGACAAAGATAGACACTACCTCAAAGTAAAAGGCATCTAGAATTTTTTAGTACATTATAAATCCAAGGACTTCCTATGCTAGAAAGAGTGATCATTCATTTGTAGAGAAATGAAAATCCTGAGAATACTTAACTATTGAGAATTTATAAGCACTCTAAATGAGGGGCATAAGAGGAATACATTAATTTCAAAAGTGTTTTGCTGAATTAATGGCTGCAGCTCATGCCAGTTAGTATTTTTTATAGCAACTGTGTGCAAGGCCATGGACCAAGTACCAAAGGTTATTATATAAAGGATAAAGGCTAACCTTAAATTTCAGTAGCTTTCTGTCTTGGAAAGAAGTCTTTTAAACACGTATTAAGATAAATTAAGAGCTATGAGAAATGCAAGTAAAAGAAGACTCACCTTTCAACAAACAAAATCAGATTTTGTAGACTTCTTATCAGAAAAACAACAATAGCAAAAGCATGGAAATCACTCATTATAGACAATGAATGGTCAAAAGATAGCCCTTAGACTTACTGAAGACACTACTAAATCCAAATAGATTGTATACCAGGTGGCATGTAAAAGAGCATTTAGCATCTTATTGTGGTGGTAATAGGAAATGGAGAGCTTAGCTGGAGATAAGAATATAAAGAATATTAAAGATTAGCACAGTGAATTATCAATATGGCAACTTCTCATTTCCACCATCAGTTCATATGTGCACTCTGATTCTCCTTTCTGTTTATCTTCATATGTTCCACCCCATTGAATGGTTTCTTTGTTCTGAAGTTAATCCAGGTTATATACACATTGGAAGATTTTATAGCTAGAAATCTCATATGAGAGAGAACTTATGACTTTTTTTTCTAATTTGACAAAAGTGAGGGCACTAAATAGGGAGGGGAGAAGATAAATACAGAAAAAAAGTAGGAAGATAAGATAACTGTAGGGACTTCTGAAAAATTCATGAGGAAGCATATTATTTATTATATTGCCTATAATAAATTATAATACAGATAAGCCTGTAAATAAATATACATATATAGTTTATTTTATGTATACACACATATGTGTATGTGTGTTGTGTGTGCTTGTGTATGTGTGTGAAATTTTTCATCAAGGCTGACAATGCCACAATGCCCCTTCAATGAGCTAAAGCAAAGACTACAAAAATTATTTATTAAACAGACTTCAAAGACTTACCTAGACTTTATAGAAAAATATAGTATATATCAAGGTTTTCTCTTGATTACTTATTTATATAGCACCTTAGGTAGTTGGATATAATAAAGCACATTAAGACTATATATCTGTAGTCAGCAGGTAGTAAGTCCCTGAGCTTTCATCACACCAGAAGATGCCATGTAAGCGTCCAAAAGAGGCAAGATACTCATAGTCCTACCAGTTATGACATTGATTAATCATAACAAAAACAATTATACCATGAAAACCTTAGGTGTACAGTGATGGCAATTACACTTTTCTGGTAATCAACAGGTCTCTAATTAGACTTAAGACCCACTCAACAAGATAAAAATTATGGCTGGTACTGGAAACATAACCAAACATTCAGGGCTAGTGAAGTCAGGGATCTTGAAGGAGAACCTACTAATACCACTTTAATAATAATCCCTAACTGCATTCTAAATATCTGGCCTTATATCCACAGATAAATATAGCCCTCACCCATCACCAAGTGTAGTTCTATTTGTGACATTACAGAAAATCACAACTAATCAAAACACAGAGTTGTGGAGCCCAGTCCCACTTGATACATCTACAAAACACTGCTCTACCTAAGGTTCAGGTAATATTGCAGAAGAGAAGTGTATATATTGTAAGAACGAAAAGATTGGAGAATTTGCTGTGAAATAATGTCTTCTAGTAATATGAGAGCTACACTCACTAAGTTTCACCATCACCAACATGACTGCCTAGACATGAGCTAAACAAGGATGAAACCAACAGACATGCCAATGTAGATGGGAGAAAGACTCTGAGACCTCAACCTACACAAAGAATTACAGACAATTGAGGAATGCTGAGAATAGGAAAAATAGTCTTCTCCAGGGAATAGCATGCCAATTAGTTATCCAATAGCAAATGTTCAGCCTTCAAAAACATGTAGACAACATTATATAAACCGAGTAGGTTATATTTATATAATTAGGAATAGATGATAGATAGATAGAGAGAGAGAGATAGATAGACAGACAGATAGAGTAGTAACAATAATCATTATAAAAAGAGGCCATAAATTTGATTGAGAGTTAGGAGTATGTAATATGAAATGCTTCCTACATTTATCATTACCTATACATTTACTAGACTGTATCTTCTCATAACCTTTAAAGCAGATTGGAACAGAAAAATGATAAAATAAATATAAAATAAATATAAAAATAAATATAAGTTAAAGATAAAACTACCACCGTGGCCATTGCCATTTGAAAGTGAGACTCTAGATTAGTGGTTTTCAACCTGTGGGTCATGGTCCCTGTGAGAAATCTGTCTCCAAAAAATGTTTACATTATAATTTATAACAATAGCAAAATTACAAGAAGTAGCAACAAAAATAATTTTATGACATCACGAGGAACTGCATTAAAGGGCTGAAGCATTAGGAAAATTGAAAACCTGCTCTAGGTGGTAACATGAAGATCCTGAGAAGAAAGCCCCACTTGACATGTTTCTAGCACCAAGAATCTGATCTCAACATTAATTCATATAAGAGTAACATATCTAAATTTGCATTTATTTAAACATAATATAACACCAATATATACATATATGTAGATATATATACATAACATTATGTAGACAGTGCAATTTACACACTTACATATATGTATAATTCAAGTATATTAAACTCAGTTCCTACTTCAAGCAAGCTAATTTCAGTTAGTTTTGGGCCTACCTCAAACTTCTATCAGAAGATTGTGTTTTGGCCATGTATTTATCTTCAGACACAATTGGCTGTATTTGAAGAGCTGTTGCAGCTGTGTTGGATACTGGTGAAAATTCCTAAGTATGACTCAGATGACAAATTACATTTGATAGGGAGTCTAGTGGAATTTTTAGCATGGAGCTTCCATTATGAGAATGACTGAGTTAGTCAAAAGCCCAACAGGGAGACCCTGGAATGTTATAGTTGCTTCCCAGCACTTTTTGGTCTGTAACACACATAGTCACACTGCTCAAGGACAAGTTGTTATGTTAAAAAAAGAGATTAATTTAAATTTTCTATGAAATTTCAAACATAATCACATAAATGATGGTAATGGTAAATAATGCCACCACATAAACATGGATGAAGACTTCATTTCAGGTAGCACAATTACAGTGCTTCTGGAATTTCACAATTAGATAAGTAAAAGTCTATAGCTTTCCTATCAGTGATTAAAAGTCAAATAAATAAATGACTGGTGACAGCCACATAAGAAGAAAGTGATATTTTATCCACTTCTATAAAGAGAAAATTAACAGAGAAAAGACGAAATACATCTATTAAGGAAGTTTCTGGAATCTCCCCTTGATTTTCTTCATATTTTAAGACTATATATACATATATATCTAGTTACTGGATAGAGTATAAAACACCCAGGAGAAATTGGGGGACGTAGAAGTGCTGTAGATACAGTACTTATGTACAAAGCTCTCAAAATTATAGAGAAATAAGAACTTACATCAGAACATTATCAATTCTTAATCCTCATAACAAATAGCCATTGTTGGGAATTTTTCTCCTATAAGTCATATAAAATTGATTTATTGAAAATCTTAATGTCAATACAATATACAACACTAACCTAATGGATAGTAATTTAACTTGCCTGATGATGACTAGTAAGGCGTTGGTTCAATTACCGTGTTTTCATAATTATAAATAAAATAGAACAGCAAAAACAGACACATAAAGACATACCTATTCTTTCACATCTTTCAAGCCTGCTTTCTACAGTTAAGTATAAATTACTTGGTGTTTAATTCATTTGAAGTTTACTCAAGAGTTGGTGAGTCCTTAACACATGGAATATAAAGGGACTTGCCACCAAGCCTGATGACCTGAGTTCTAGCCCTGGAACACATGAGATTGGGAGAAAAATGAGTTGTACAGCTTGTCCTCTTACCTGTGTATATAAACTACAGCACCTGCATGCAAGCACACATACGCATGCACACACACACACACACACACACACACACACAACCATAAAAATAAATGTAAAGTAAAATTTACTTAAATGAAATAGAATTATTAACTCAAACATTAATAATAAAAATGGAAATCCAAATAATGATTTATTTTATTTTATTATTTTTATTGAATATTGTCTTCATTTACATTTCCAATGGTAAAACCTTTCCCGATTTCCCCCCTTCCCAAAGACCCCCAACCCCTCTTCCCACCCCCTGCCTCTACATATATGCCTCTCTACCCAACACACTTCTACTCACTCACACTTCTACACTACTCCCCCCTCAGTTTCCCTTTGTTGGGGCCTCTATTGAGCCTTTACCTGACCAAGGACCACTCCTCCCAATGATGCTCAATAAGGCCTTCCTCTGCCACACTTTTGGCTGGGACCATGTGTGTACCCATTGATTGATGGTTCAGTTCCCGGGAGTCTTGGGGCATCTGGGTGGCCAAAATCATTGTTCTTCCCATGGCGCTGTAAGCCCTTTCTGATCACTTACTCTGACCTTATTCCTTTCTTTCCTTCTCTTTTAGTGTCCTCAAAGAGAAACACAAAATTATGTGCCAGATTTGTATTCACACAATTTTTACATTGAAAAAAAAAGAGTAGACTTCCCACAATCAATGACTAATTCATGTGGAAAACATTTTGAAAACCGTGGAAAGTATGTAGTTAATTCCAATTCTAGTTAATAACTTGGAGAGGCACATCACCTATTTGAACTTTCTTTTCAAAATGAAGTAAATTTCATCAAACTAAAAGTTAGATATTTAGAATCATGGGTATAATTTAAATAATAGATCACCATAGAGTTTCTTAGTATTTCCAAACTATTTGACCAGTGTCAAGGCAAAGTAAGATTTGTGCAAAAGAGTCCCAAAGAAGAGACCCTTAACACAGTTTTATAGACACAAAATAAAAGCACAATATTCTGTACCACGGGGAACAACTTAGTTACCAAACTATTGGTTGCCATGTCCAGAATAACTTATTTGCTGTGTTTTGAAACCATTGTTTAATTTTGGAAACTTTATGATCAGGTATATTCAAGTCTTTCAGTTATAATATGGGTTTTTCAAGACTATCTCTGGATTTAATATGGACATATTGTTATTTAAATTCTTTTCAAATTTCCTAAAGATAGTATCACCCATGAACACTGAATAGACAGTTCCATTTCCTTAGGACCAAGAAAAGCTTACAATGCACTCCACAGCTGTGTAGGTAATTAGCAGTTCGTTCTAACCATTCTGCTGAAGATTCTGTATATTTTATGAATGGCATGACAGGTACATTTTAAAGGGACTTATGGTGATGCAAACTGATCATAAAATAAATAAAGTATACAAGGTCATGAAGTTTAAAAGGCGTGACAAGGCACAGGAGGTATTTAGGGGTAGGAGTTTGGAGTAGAAATGATATAAATATAGTATGTATATGATCTACATATATTATGACATTTTGCCTCACAGAGATAATATATGAATAAAATATTTCCTTATTTGCTAGTGTTACAAATAAAACTTTAGACAAAGGATATGGAAGAAAAGGAGGGAACAAAAAGTCATGGGCAGAGGGAAAGAGAAAGAAACAGAGTAGAGAGAAAGTGGAGGGAGACAGGGAAAAGGGGAGAGGAGACACGAGTTTCATGTGTTTTGAAGGATGGAAACAATTGATTTTCTTCTTGCAATCCATTGCTAAGAACACTGCTGACATTCCTTTGCGTGCAAAGTTCATCACAGCTGGGCTTACAGAATCTCCCCGAAGCTCAGCTTTCCACTGAAGATTTGAATTCTTGGTTGATAACCAGCCGCACCCTTGCTTTGAGTCATCTTTCCAGCCACTCTTGCCCAGAGACAATCTTGAGCACTGATTTAGCTGTTGCAGAAAATTATGTTTTTGACATGATTCCAGATGTAAATAATAAACTAACTTTTTAATGCATTTTGTTAATATCAGACAAGTCACAAATATGTAAGAAGAAATTTGTGTAGGACACAACAGTGCTGGATTTGCCTGATATTGTTTTCCAGGACACATGTTTCAGCCATTGTAACAACAGCTCAGATCCACACCCATCTGGACACTGCACCAAGAAACACTTGGAGAGGAGGAGACCAAAGCTCTAGGACATAGAATACAAAGACTTGTGAAGCAGAACTTCCAAACACACTCAAAGTAGAGAAGCATGATAAATCAGATGATCTAGAGGATTAGTTCTCCAGGTTTCTCTCAAAGCCTTAAAATGGAACAAGGCCTTTATCTGCAAACATCAGCCATATGTCAGTAGTGAGTATATCAATCAGTATTTTTTCTAATGCATAAAATGCTACATTAAGAATTTTTAGAAACTGAAAAAATATGATAGTAATTATGTATAATATTTATGAAATAGTGCATACAAAATTTTAGTACAAAAGTAGCATTACTTTTTTTAACTCAGGAAAAATAATTCTATTGACAATTTTCAATACACCTCACTGTTTATATTCTCCATTTAGAGTAAAGAGAGATGTATATATATATATTAATACTTGTTTTTGTGTACTGAAAATATAAGAAAACATGGTTTGAACGGAAAGGAACAATGAGGTAAAGGATGAAGAATCTCAGTTCTCTTCCCTTCCTCTTCCGGCAGCCCTCCTCCAATCTGAAATCAGAAGATGTACAGGGGGTAGATTTTGTCCTGGGTTCTTGCTTCTTGTCACCAAATGACATCACTTTCTTACCTTGAACATCTCACTGTGGGCAGAGACATATGGAGGAAGGCATAACATGATCCATGTTTATAGCATTAATGTCTATAAATCACAAATTAAAAAATAGTATTATACATTAAGAAAAAGAAAATGATAAAAAGAATTCTAAGTGAGATGGTTTTCCTAAAGAGGAAAGTTTTGAGCTGGACCATTAAGAAATAACATTAATGAACTGATATAATGGGGAAAAATTTTAAGTGTGCATGCACAGAAAGGGCATAATTCTATGAAGTTATGTAAATAAAGAATATATTTAATAAAAGAATAAAAGAAAAAGATTAAAGAAATAAATGTATGTGACCTTGATTAGGATCAAAATATAGAGATTTTAAAGATAAATGAAGGAATAAGGGACTGAAGGATAGGGTATCAAGACATAAGTTGATCATCATAATAAGGATAACAGATACATTTTTCTGCAGAGATTTAATCAGAGATGTAGTGTTATTTATTCCTCAGCTAGATCTAGAAATACATAGAAAATGCTTCAGATGGGACTTGGGACATAAACAGAAAAAACTGAATGTAGACATATTTATAGTAATTGTTACATTAGAAATTAGAAATTCTATTTTACACACTGAAATTGCTCTTGCAGTTTCTTACAAGGACAAGACTTGAAAAGTTACATCTTTTTTTCTTTAGTAAAGCCTGTTCTGATTTCTCCACATAACACAAAAACTGGCAATTTTACAAGGAAGCAGCCAGGGTTTCCAAAGAAATTTGTGAGAAATGGAAAGAGGGTAACAGCAACAGATAAGAATCTTGTAAGATCTGTTCAAACATTGCTCAAAGACAGTTTTGTGACTATTGCCTCCAGTCTAACATTCAGAATGCAAGGTCGGTGGTGAGTTCAGGGCCTGCAGAGGATTTTCCTTTATTGGTCTCTTACAGTTTCCTGTTAAAATTGAGTCAGGGTGGACTCTGGCAAAACTCAAGTATAAACGTTCTCTAGAAAGATAAAGTTTACAGAAATGACCACGCCAGAGAATGGGAGTCAAAACACTTTTTCAAATTCAAGCAGTTTTTTACTGTTTCAGAGAGAAATTTAAAAACACACAATTGTTGTAGACTATCACAAAGCACATTCCTATGTGTTCCTGTCATGCAAATATGTATTTAAGACTAATGTATGTTATAAACATATACATAGGCTGAGGTACACACGCTCCAGATGTGCTGTTTCTCTAAGTCTGTGGGTTGTGTCCTCTATACGCAGGGAAAAAAATATTAATCATTGCTTTTACTGCTGAGGGGATGGGTCTGGCTCTCATATTTCAGAAAGGGGCTGGAAGGCGAGGGAAGCCAAACTTTTTCCTATTTAAGGCCAGAGCAGAGGGAAGGCAGTGGCTGAGTTTTATGACGGGCCCGGTGTGGTGCTGAAGGGCAGGGAACAACCGATGGTGCTACTCTGAGCTGCTTCTTCCTTTCTCCTCCTTTGCACAGAGAGTCTCATGTCTGATATTTAGACATGATGAGCTTTGTGCAAAGTGGAACCTGGTTTCTTCTCACCCTTCTCCATCCCACTCTTGTTTTGGCACAGCAGTCCAATATAGGTAAGTAGGTCCTGATTTCAACAGGCTTTCTGGGTTAATTTTGCCTTAACTGCTTATAAAGAGTAAGATAGGGGAAAAAAATCAGTCTCCTAAGAATTTCCTGTCTAGCCTTTCTGACTGTGGAATGTTTTTGCTAGTCTTATTTTTGTTTTCTATATTTATTTTTTTTAAAGTAAATGTACATGTATTATTTCTCTAGTTGGTCAAAGTAAAGAACTGTTCTTAACTTGATTTCATGTATACCTTTTTAAAAAACTGTTTTAAAGTACTTCCCTTCTGCATTGTGAACATCTTGGAATGCTCCCAAGCCATCTGGAATTTATTGGTCTCTTGTAATAATTTCACGTTCTCCTTTGTACACTGCTCTCTTCACAAAGATAGTATATTTAGACTTGTTTTCCAAAGAAAATAATGTACTAGAAATGTCTCTGGTATGAATAGCCCAAAAGAAGATACTAGAAGATAAGTAAAATCCCTTTTGTCTTTCTGTAAAACTGTAACTGTCGTTTATCTATGGACCTTCCAGAAATGAGCCCAGGCTGCTAAAACATGTCATTGTTTCTGTTTTTTATTGCATTCCATGACTGCACATATTCGATGTTTTATGTTCTACATGTTCTGTTTAGCTGGATTTCCACTACTGAAGATAACATGTTTCAACAGGAATATTTTTGCTTTCCTCTAAACAGGGTAAAGATACAAGTTTTGCCCAAAAAGGCTGACTGGAAATAGTGTCGGTAGCCAATTATAGTGATCTTTATTTTCTTGTGCCCCAAATTAAATCAATTGTCTCATTATTTACTTAATTACTTTTAAAAATGCATATGTTGCTCATCATCATGAAAAATTGGGGTGCACCCTTTCCCCAAAATAATTGTGATGACGTCAATCTTATCTGTGGCTAAAGGAAGTTGCTAGCAATTACTTTTATACATTATCATGCATGTTTGTATTTAAACCTTTAGTTTTGGCAAGTGTTTCATGTGTATTCATTTTTCCAATTTATTATTTTCACAAATTATCTATGCAAGAGTAGGTGAGGGGGATACATGACATTTCTGTATGTTCAGTCCTTAGATACACAGAGAAAGAGCTCCCAGATTTCTTGTTTCTTAATTCTCTTCCCCTTAACCCACCCTTCCAACCCTCCTCCATCTTTTCCCTCTCCTTATCTCTCCACCCCCTTTGGCTCCTTAGGAACTCCCCTCCCAGTTTTTCTTCCTCACTCATCACCCCACCCCCCATCCTAGGCTTATCCACCTCCCTTCCCCCACCCCCACCCCCCAGTCCTGACCCCTCCCTGTTCCCAGTGAGTCACCCTCTGCTTCTCATCTTCATTTCATCCTCTCCCCTCCCCAGCTAACCTCACATTTTCTTTTCTTTGGATAGTCAAATCCTTTTCAGCTTTTTGTTTTCACTTTCTCCCTCCATCCTGCCCTCCTGAAAGATGCAACAATCCCAAGCCTTCCCTAGAAATACAAGACATGGTCCAAAGGAATGTTAATCCCTTAGCAGCCCAAACATATATTCTGATTTCTAGGCGACGAATCATAGGATCTTATTTAAAAAAACAAAACAAAACAAGACAAAAAAGCACCTATGTCTTTGGGACATTAATTAAAATATCTGCATAGTATCTGTAGTTTCTTAACAGGTATACGAATATGAGAAATAGTGCAGGCACAGTGAGTGTGTTTCTTCACAATCTAACTCCAGTAAGAGAAGAACGAGTTTGGTTCTCACCATCATCCTAAACTCATTTGCTAAGACCCTTGTGCTATGGTCTTTAAAACTCCAAGGAGGACAAAGGGGATTTAAAATCATATACTTTACATTCCTTGTAGGTTTTTAGTAAAAATCCTGCTGGCTAATTAACTTTGGGAAGACTTCAATAAGAAGCAGATATTCAGCACCCTGGGGACATTCAGAGACTTCTAAAGGGGTTATCACCTATGTTCTCTAGAAATCCTAGAAGTACAGAATTGCTGGACAATAACTTATGGGAGTTTTCTGGAATATGAAACATGTCTCCACAAAGAATTCTTGTCCCTTTACAAATCTGTGCAAGTCTGACTTTATTCATGCCTTTTATTTCAGCCATGGAAAAAACATGGTCTGTTTTATATTTCCTGTGGTTTTAAGCATGCTGGATTTTTAAGTGCTAAACCATGCCACCTAGTGGCTAACAAAGACACCATTTCCATCACCACTGCCAACATGACTCTTGCACCACAGGATCCTCTGTGTGTGTGTGTGTGTGTGTGTGTGTGTGTGTGTGTGTGTGCGTGTGCGTAAAAGAGACAGAGACTGAGAGAGACAGAGAAAGACAGAGACAGAGAAACAGAGAGACAGAGAGAGATAAAGAGAAAGGAGGGAGAGAGAATTTTAAAAATTAAATATTCTTTTTATAAATAAAACAATTAGATAATGAAATGTTTCCAGACATAAGAATACACAAACAAACTAGTAATATATTGTAAGACTTTTGGGAAATGAATGTAAAAATTATAGACACTTCCAGCAAGGCGTGGTGACACAGACCTTCATTCCCAGCTACATGGGAGGCTGAGCGTAGGTGAATACAAGTTGAAAATCTGCCTGAGTTCAATGTGAACCTCTGAATGGGAGTGAAACTCTTTCTTGTCTCAAAATGAAAAGTTTACAGAAGTCTGAGGATGCAGGTCGGGGTGGAGAGTTGTCCAGAACATATGCGACCCTAGTTTCAATCTCCGATACTGCCGAAGAAAAGATATAGGCTTATCTAAATTCATCGTGTCATCTTTTAAATGGATTATTCCTACCCATAAGCAAATTCCATTCTCACTTATTATTTGCAGTTTGCTGACTATAGGTCCATATATAGATGTTAGTAATATTGCTTTCTTAAGACAAGGACAAAAGAACTAAATGTCTTCTTAAAGTTTAAGCTTCTACATTTTGCTATGTTGAAGATTTCACAAAAATTAACTGTGAACCATGGAGTTATTTGTGATTTCAAAACTGTAAATGGACTGAGAGAATGAATTCTTGTTTCATACTTTTGAGTCTATTTCCCATTATGTTTAAAAAGGGAAGTTATAGCTAAGATTATCATTTGAATTTTCTCTGGTTTATATTGTCCCAATTACTAATCACACAGAACCAATGGAATGAAATGTATTATAAAGTCACTGTAGCAACCTTACTTCTAAGAAGAGAAAATGCACAATTATGTACATATCTCAATATCAGCCACGTAATCAACCATGTGTTTGTAAAGCTTAAAAACAGGAAAGGATAGAGTTAATACTGCAACTGAAATTTGATGAAATGTTATATGATCTGAGAACAAAAGCATAGAGCTTAAAAATCTGTACTTTTTTACTTTTGTAAGTATTTTTAAATAAAAGAGAGATTCCAAGTTCCATACCATTCTAGAAAATTTATTTATAAAGCTTTTTTTAAAAAAATGATAGTCCTTTTTTCTATTTAGTATTCAACTTTTAACAGATTAATCTGGTTTATTAAGCAAAGGGCTCAGAAGCTAATGACTTAACCAGAAATTATCATCCTTTCTGTAAAACTGTACATTGTAAGCAAATAAAGTGTTACCAATTCAAGATTTTGTTGTTTCTATTCATGACCCCTTTTATTTCCTCAGCCCTCAACAGTGCTCAGAATGAAGGGTGAAGGGCCTATAACTGACCCTGCATCACATTTAGATCTAGGATGGACCAGTTGACTATTGTAGAAGAGAGCAAATCTTCTGAAACCACGCTGGGAGGGAGAAGTGGAGAGGAAAGGCCCATTAATGGGTGGAGAATCTTTGGTGTCTTGCTTTTGGATTTCTTTTAAAAACGATTTGTCCAGAATTGTAATAGAAGCTAAAAGAGATCAGGGCCTCTTTAGAAAGGCCTGTTTCATACCTACAGGCTCAGGCGAGGACTAGAGTGATAACTCAGAAAAGATTGCCACCTATTGAAGTTCTGTGGTGTCCACTGAGGATGACTGTAGTGCAAGGTTCCTATGCCTACTTTATGACGGACAATAACTGATAGCACCATCTTGAAGCCATTAAAGTGGATTGCTTGCAAGTCAGAGCTGGGAAGATCAAAGATGAGCTTGCCTTTGCTGGACCTGGCAGACACTTAAGCTTTGGTCCACTGTGACTTTCTGGCAATGTGGGTGAGCTAATTCTCATAAAATGTTTCATTCTGTTTCTTAGGGCTAAAAGCTTCGTGTTGTTATTTTCCATGCTTAGAAAAAAAAGCCACATTGTTTTTTTTTTTTTTTTAATCCAAAAGTTTTAAAGGAGGAAACTGCCTGTCAGGAAAGCAGTGGAAACTCTGAGCCAGCACAGCACAGCAGTCATTTGTTAGCTGCACTTTGGAGAGTTACATTAACCACCAGAAGTTCTGTCTGTGCCTAACAAAAACACAGCCCAAGTGGATTCCTTTCCGATTAACTAATCAAAGCCTTGCTTTTTCCATGGCTGAGGTCAATGTAATTTAAAATGCAATCTCGATGAACAAAATGGAAAGTTCAAGCGGGAGAAATGCTAAAATTGCTCCAAAGAAGTAAGATAAAAATGCAATTAATCCAAAACTTATTAATAGTTCAATTAGCTTTGATAATTAGCACCGAGAGACGACTTTTTCAGTTAACACAGTTGTGAGACTTTTTTTCTTGTGTTTGTTATTGTAGAGGCAGGAAAACTACGTTTCTCACAGAACACTTTATGATGTTGCATAGAATTTATAGTGCCCAAGTAACATTCAAAGGAGACTTGTGCTCACATTAGAAGTTATCAAATGTGAATCATGCAGAAACTATAGTTTCTGAATAGTAGTGCCTTAGCCCTCCTAAATACATCTATGGATCTGACACAGAAAGTTTATGTTTGATTTTGTCAGTCTTAGTGCCTGGCTTCCAAATCACACGCTCAGCTTGATGGTGGTCTGGATCCCATCAGGGTGGCCTTGGAAATACAAACCTTTTTCATAAGGTCAAGAGAAATAAACAGTAAGATTCAACTCCAGATGCTATCTTCCCATTTTAAGATTAGAGGAAAAAAGACATTTTGCAGATCACTGTTATTCCTTTAAAAAAAATCTGTCTTCATACTCATGAGGGTACAGAGTTTACAAACCATATGGGACAGGGTATTGAAAACTAGTTTCTTTCATTCTATATTATCCTTGAAGGCAGAAAAAAAATATAATAAAGTTAGGAGTATCAGATTCCAGAAAAGCATTCAAATCTGATTTCTTTAACTATTTTTACCTGGATAATGACTTAGTTTGTACCAGGTTCTTTATGTGCATCGAGAATTGTGATAGCATTCAGCTGAAATGTCCTTCATATGCAGGAATATAATAAAACTGATATAGAGCATCAGGTATAGTGGCGCACACACATTCCCAGTAGTCTAATGCAGTGATACATAACTGCATTTCAAGCAGTTTGATATTAGTGATGCATACCACATTCCTAGCAGGCTGCCTCGGTGATGCATATCTGCACCTATGTTCCCAGCAATCTGAAAACTCAGAGCAAGGATGTCGTTTCAGGGCTAGCCTGGGTTACAGGTGGCAGTCATAATAAAGAATAAAGAAAACAAAAAATTGTCAGCCACTCAAGAGTCGTTCCGAGAACACAGGCTTGAACTAGCATTAGTTTGCCAAACATTGTCAACTACCATGACACATTGAAAGAAATTAAAATATCTTGTAGTGATTGGAAAGATTACATGAAGATCTGCCTTCTCAAAGCATAAAACTAAAGTTGCTATACAATAAATTAAATATATTAAATATTTTCATAATTTGGTAGGTTATATTATAGATGATTTTGATGATTAAACATACTTGAATTTTCCATTTATCCATTTTTTTTATTTTGGCAAAATAAAAATCAAGTCGTAGAAAAATTTTAGAAACATTAAAAGCATGTGCCTATATAGAATAAAACACCTAAAGATCATTCATGAAGTTTTCTTTGTGGGAAGTAGAATGACCAGAATTTACCCATCCATGTAAAACAACACTTAAAAATGAGATTCATTTCTATTTCAAAATATTGACTCTTCAGCCTCTCTGTGCTGATGCTAGAGCTGGGGGAGGGGGGGCGGGGGGTGGAAGAACAGAGCACTTCCTGCTCTTGCAGAGAGCCCAACTTCAGCTTTGAGCATCTTACTCTGTAACTTCGTCCAGAATTGGAAATACAATAGTCTTTTATTTAATAATTTTTACAAAGGTATTCAGCTTCCCTTTTTATCAAAGCTTCTGTGGACACGGGACCCTAATATATGAAAGGGACTTTGTGAGGTAACTTAGTCCTGAATGTCAGGTGTTGTTCTATCTTTAAATGCTGCAAAGCATAGAGCATTCCAGGGAGCGTCCTCTTTCCCTGGTTTCCAATGGCTTCCCAGGTTGGATACTGAAGTCGGGGTCATGAGGTTCGTATATCAGAGGCCCAGCTTCTGGTATCCTATATTGCGAACAGCCGACAGTCACGTATGAGGTGATAAATCCAAAGAAACTGTGCAATACTCACTTTTTCAGCAAAGATGACTAAAGAGAAATAGGAAACGCTAGTTTTCAGAGGCAAGATCTACTTGTAACTTTTCAGAATCTGACATTTCAAGCATGCCATCTTTGTTCCAAGTGGATATGAGGTAAATTTTGGCAACAAATTAGATTTATTAGTTCTTATCTTTTTAGACGTTCCAAGTTTCTTTATTTATGTAGAACAACACAACTTTCTAAAGAAAAAAACATATGCAATATCATTTTAAATGTTTTGAGCAGATTAAAGGAAAGAACTCACCCCCAAAATTGATGTCACATTAGGATAAGAATGGTGGTCTTTAGAGGCAAAGGACAGGACAAGAATTGAGGATTACGCAGAATGGGTACCAATGAAACTGACCATTAGATAACACTAAAAAGTTCTGGTATAGTATTGCACAGTAGGACAACTATTGGCAATAAAAGTGTGTGATGCATTTTAAAAGCTAGGTAGAAGAATTTTAAAAGGTTTTACCATAAATTACAAATTTTTAAGAGCTAAATATGCTTAATCTGGATTAAATATAATATTTGTTTATGTGTCAATATAATACATGAAACCCCATTAAAGTGTAGAATTTTTACAATTTGATATATTAATTTGAGAAAAGTAAAAATATTTTTAAAATATCAGAAGTAAAGATACACTACGATCCACTGGTCATTAGATTAAAGTCTCCGCACTTTAAAAAACACTCAGTATGATTTCTAAGAAAAACTTAGAAACAGGAAGCCAAATAACAGTTTTCATTATATAACTCTAAGTTTAACACATTCATTTAAGCTTTCAATGAGTCAGTATCAGTATTACAAACAAATAATAAACACTGTTTTTCTTCTGATGTGAGAATATCCTCAATGAGGTATGCACTTGGGAGGAAGAATGGAAGAGAGAAAAGTTTTTATAATTCCAAGATCATATAAAATTGTGATGTTTTTAAAATATGAGGATGGCAAATCTTTTTAATTATAATTTACATAAAAATAATTTTAATAATAATAAAATAATTTTAAATTTATTTCAATGTATTTTATTGTATCTTTACTTTAGCATGAGTATCCAATAGTTCCTTTTAATAACCTGCACACTTTATTAAATGTAGAAAGATATTTCTAATGCAAAAATAAATTACTGAAGGAATCGTTAGCACAATCTACTGTTATTTTCAACGAGTTGATATCAGGCAGTTTGATGTCCACATGTTCAAGGAGAATATCCGAAGCTGAAGCTAATCAAATGAGAATGTGTCAATCTAATTCAGAGAATCATACATTTTTGATTCACATTAAGAAAGGGGGGGCTATGCAAAGATTTTAGTGATTTCACTGATAATCTTCCATCTCAGCACTTTAATTTCATTTTTTTTCTAAAATAAAAAATATCAGTTCTAGGTAAATACAAATGGGACTAGGACTTTGCTCTTTCTTTAAACAGCACCCCAGACAGCCCTACATCAATCACTTAGAGGTAACCAGTTTGGTATTTAGCTTTTATAATCTCTGAGAATGAAATTGTGTTCTTTAGAGCCTTAGGAAGATCTGCCCTCTCCTCACTGTCTGCTACAGACACAGGAGGATTTAAGACAATTTTGCTACCTAACACTGCTTTGGTTTGGTTTGGTTTGGTTTGGTTTGGTTTGGTTTGGTTTGGTTTGGTTTGGTTTGGTTTGGTTTGGTTTGGTTTGGTTTGGTTTGGTTTGGTTTGACTTCATAATCTTTGTTCCCTATTGGAAATGTCAGTAGAACTCTCATGTTTTGTCTTTAATTGGCTGTTAAATCAATAAATGGTTAAGATTAAAAATCGAAGACTCAACTCATATGAGAAGCTTGAACTATTTCATAAGATGATTAAAGTAGTATTGGCATACATACATAAATGAGAATTGGAAGCAAATGCATAGTCTGTACAGACTAGATGTTCTGAAATTTCTCTTAATGGTAAAGTTTTAGATTTTTCAAAATATCTAAATATGATAATAGGGAATCAGAAATTTTAAATTACAATTGGGCTTATGAGAAAATAAAAGTTTTACTGTCTGAGAAAATGTAAAGGAACTCAACAAGACATCATTTATGTTCAAAATTATTTGCAGATGTTTGAAAACTTTTTATTTATTCATTCATTATTGGCAAATTCTCATAGTAATTTTCAAGCTGCATTTAACCATACTTCACAGTTAAGAATTCAGACTAGGTTTTATTTTGGCATGACCTAAGTTGATTCACTGTAAATGACTGCTGAAATTTCAATTTCTTATATATAATTAAGAACCAAGTCTAAAATTTTGGTTGAAGTTATTTCTCTTACCATAGTAAGCCACAAGTACACAAGCCATCATTCAGACTTCCCCTATTAATTTTACTTATTCATTGTCAATATTTGTTTTAAAGTATCACTTTATTTGGGGCATTTGGAAAACTCTTCTGTTCTTGTATGATATACAGTACATTATGTGATATAGTGTTGACCCACTAATGACCAACAGAGTAAGCAGTGACATTCAACACACAATCAGGTTTGTTAGTTCTCCCAGGACAATACGGAAGAGGTTTATACTGCCAAGATTAGCTAAATTTTTCCATGGATTTCTGAAGTAGGTTAATAAAATCCAGACGGTCCCAAAATTAGTAACAAAAGGCATCCTTTTAGTTGAATGTTCCCATATGCTATTAGAACACAGACTAGTAATTGGGTAAAAGTGCTTATTTCCAGCTGCATAAGTAAGAAATAAGAGTTTGAATGTTATTTACAGCTGTTATGCTTTTTAATGTAAATAACATTAAAACAATTGATTTTATGAAAAATTATAATATGCCAATTTTATGTTAAAAACTAGTACCTTGGTATATAGACATTATAGAGGAGAAACATAATTTATTCTTAATAAAAGAAGAAAATTGCTTGTCCCAAACTTTCTTCACTTTGATTCTTCTTTGTAAATAGTCATTACTGCATAACCAAAAACAAAAGCACATTTTATCAAAACATGTTTTTAAATGCCATATCTTCTCATTTATCTTTCCACAGATGAATTGGGATGCACTCACCTTGGTCAGGCCTATGAGTCTAGAGATGTCTGGAAGCCAGAACCATGTCAAATATGTGTTTGTGACTCAGGATCTGTCCTTTGCGATGACATAATATGTGATGACGAGCCACTAAACTGCCCCAACCCAGAGATCCCATTTGGAGAATGTTGTGCAATATGCCCACAACCTTCTACACCTGTGAGTTTGTAGAATATATAAACTCTTCAAATACTACATTGTCAATAATCATATTTAAACACATAAATAGCATCTATAACACAGAGGTCTGATAGAAATGCAAGCCATGTCTGTTTCCATGACAAATGAATGTCACTTTTAACAGAAAGCAGGAGATTGGGTATAATCAGAGTTAAGAAATTAAGGTGTAAGTTGTGCTACAGTTTACATATATTGATCTCTATATCCTTTATATGTTACAGGCTCCTCCCCTTCCTGATGGTCATGGACCTCAAGGGCCCAAGGGAGATCCAGTAAGTAATATTTCCCCAAGGACAACAGTTGCTAATGACATTTCTAGAAAAGGTTGGTTTTCCTTGTTCCAACTGAATTTTCATCATTCTGAATTTTCTTCTGTCCTACGTATTTGAAAATGTTTCCAAACTCACACTGAAAGTCTATAACTGATCATGTAAAGATTAAGTTTTCCCAAATTTGTAAGTCTTCAACCCTTTTCAAACTTTTCTAAAAAAGAAAATGTAGGTCAAGGTATAAAGGAAAATAATAAACTTCAGTTATTCCTAAGACTTAATTTGAAAAAATCTTATGCCCAAGGATAGATCATTTTACTGATAATTAGTTTGATAAAGCATAGAAAAAATTCTTAATGATTCCAAACCACTTCATCTTTTCACTGTTTTGTTGTTTTGTTTTCCTTATTTTGTTAGGGCCCTCCTGGCATTCCTGGGAGAAATGGCGACCCTGGCCTTCCAGGACAACCAGGTCTCCCTGGTCCTCCTGGATCCCCTGGAATCTGTGAATCATGTCCAACTGGTGGCCAGGTAAGAAATTACAGAATTAAATTCTTTTCTTTATAAGTGGCTTAGTTTGTCTTTGGCCAATATTTTATCTCATAATGGCAACTTCTGTCCTCTGGTTTTCTATGTTTATCAAACCCTAACTTAGTGCTTCTATATGCTAAGAGCCTTAAAAGTATTCCACTGTCCCCATGTAACAGGATTGCTACTACAGCCTTTTAAAATTTCCCAATTTCTCAACATTTACATGTTACACTCACTATGTTTGATAAACAGACTATTATCTCCTAAAATAGTTAGAATATTTAGAAAGTGCAGTAATTACAGGCTATTCTCTAATCCTATCCTCGCACCAATGACAAAGACTTTTGAGGCTAGGCACTAAACAATTAGCAGCTCCAAAAACTGCCTATTAGATTCATATAAACAGAGTTGCCCATGCTTCTGTTGAGCCTTCAATGCACATCTTTTTTCCCTCTGAGTCAGGGCAACTAATCAGTCTGGAAATAAAATAAATAACCAAGAATACAATTATTGTAAAATTCTGCTGTGTGGGTTTAAGTGAATTTAGAAAACTATGCAAATCAATATGTATGATTTATAAAAGGTATTTTCCAAAACAATTCAGCAGCAAGGAGCAACCTAGAAATCAAATAGAGCCTAGTATGCCCTAGTACTCAAAGCAAGTTCTGAGCCTTTCTAATTTGTCTTATTGTTTACAATGATTCATGACTGTTTGGGGTTTCAGCTTTTATTATATTTTATTACATTAAATCAGATGATATATGCATATATATACATATATATAATATCATTGACTTCCTGAAAAATGATTTTATCACCCATGTTTAGTTGGAGATTAGAAACTTGGATTTTGTGACTTCAAAGTTATTTTGTCCTCAAATATTCCATGATTCTGTGTATAATGCTACAATTGTGTAGAAATAATGGTTTCAGTAATACTATTTGAGGCCGAATTGAAAGGACAGTTTTTATTTAATACAGTTGGTTAAATTCTCCATACATCACATAAGCAAACATTTCTGTAGTGTGTCTAATATTTAAAGTCATAAAAAGACATAATAAGCAAGATATGCATATTACATATATCATGCAGAAATATCAGCAAACAGTACATATTGCATGCACTTACTACAAATGCTTTGGAAAATAACTATAATCCTTATATTAATGTGATTTAATCTATGTACTTAACCCTTTTGCTACAGAATTATTCTCCCCAATTCGATTCATATGATGTCAAGTCTGGAGTAGGAGGAATGGGTGGCTACCCTGGGCCAGCTGTAAGTACAAATGTTTCTGGCCATTTTGAAGTACTACATTGCCTTTGTTTCTTTTAGAAACACAATATTAAATGCAATTCCACAAAAATGTCCATTGACTATCATGACTGGAAGAGAAAACAGCAACCTGTCCATGATTCTTCTGTACTAACTCATTCCCTCCCTGTGGTGTTCTATGTCATTCCAAGTTGCTGCTTCCTGCTCCAGGTTCTTTCCCACGACCATGCTCTGGTCCTTACTTTTCTCGTCTATTGTCTAACTGAATGTAGTTTTGCTAGAGGTTGCTTCTACTTTGCATCTTCTCATCCAAGATGCATCTTCTTTTCATCTTGTTCAGTGACTTTTACATTCTAAATGGCGTTTAAGTCATGAATGTTCAATATCACAGTCCATTTCTCCTTCAAGCTTTAAATCCAGTATTAATATTTTTTTAGAATGCGTTGATGTTTTATGTTCCACTCCATTAAGCAATACGAATCTACCTTGAAAGTAAAGGACTTTCAAAACGGCCTACAATTTTAATAACAGAAAAGAGGAAAAAGACTGAAAGCTGAATTGAAGTCATCTATGTTGGTGACTTTTGCTTTGGAATAGCTCTTAGGAAGTACAAAAATATTGAAGCCTATAATTCACTGCATGTAACAGAAAGATCAGTATTAATAAACACAATATGGCAACATATTTGTGACTCTATAAGTAAAAATAAACTTTTATCAGTAGATCCAAAGTACCTATAAAAAGTATTGTAATTGGCATAAAAGGTATTGAAATATATGTTTATATTTCCTACAATTTTTGATATGATTTTTTAAAACTATTTGAAAATCAAATGGAGATTCAATTATTTTGTGAATATTGGATATTATTACACTCGTGTTATAAATTCCCATCTATAAGATTAACACAACCAAATTCAGAAAGATAACCTAAAAGTAACTTAAAATTTTGTTATCAGAATATAAAAATAATATAAATCTATTTTCTAGTTTAGTGTGAATTTGTGAATAATGTCTAGATCAATGTGTATTAAGTTATGAGTGCTTAAAGCATAATGATCCATATTTAAATCTAAATATTCACATCAACATGACTGTGGTATATCTATATAGCTATGAGGTTTGGAGTTGACTGACATGGTTATTTTAGAAACTTGTATCATATGATCTATAGTATAAAGATATTTTCCCAACATGGTTAGCCAAAAAAATTGTTTATAACCTAGAGATATTATAAATATTATCATCACATTTTATACTGACTGCCACTGAATTCCCTTTCTTAAGTGTTAAGGCTGACATATTTAACATTAATTGGTAATCTAGACTGTCTCTCTAATTTCATCTGAAGTAAAGTTTTTATGCAAAAATCTTTATTGAAAATGTCTCAGAACTAAACATATTCAGGTATATTATCAGATAACAAGATATAAAGTTGTATGTATTCTAATACATATTTGCATTATGTGTGAATAGGCATCACTATGCAATGTGGGTCTTTATCTACTGTGTTTGTTTATCATTCAAATTTACATTCCAGGGTCCACCAGGCCCTCCAGGACCCCCTGGTTCTTCTGGACATCCTGGATCTCCTGTAAGTAATGATCTTCCTGGTGTTTTCTTTTTCATGAATATATGAAGCAAGCTAATATAGTTATGGATGTAACTCAGCCATTTCATGCCTTCATAGACCCAACCAATAAACAATTCACTCCCCAACAATTATTAGCAATTAAAACTTTGGTAAAATTAAAATACATATTATATTTGTATACAACAGGCCTTGGAGTTCATAACCACTCAATTTTAGTGAAATAAAATAAAACTAATTGAATGTACTAACTTTATTCCAATCCTAAAAACCTATTAAAGTGTCATAAAATATAATAAAATTACTGCTTACATTCACTAACGATGACTTCTTATAATAATCCAGATGTAATTTACTCATGTGAAGCTCTTGTTGCTCTAAATATATTTACACTATTGTTCCATTTTAGGGTTCTCCTGGATACCAAGGTCCTCCTGGTGAACCTGGTCAAGCTGGTCCTGCAGTAAGTAACACATATTACTGAGCACATTGAAAATTCATTTCCCACATGAATTCTATCATCAGTTTCTAAGTCATTCATGGGTTCATCTGGAGTGTAGATTGCACATGTACTTGAACTTTTCCATGACAATTTAGCTTTTTTGTGGAGTTTGAGGTAAACTCAAAGATCTTAGAGATTCCTGACTGGTTAGCCAACAAAACTATCCATTTCCCAGACATAACAAAATTTCTTATCTAGAAAATACATGTCAAATGTTATTATAGATTCATTTTATATGTATTCTACCATGGTGCCTACATATATACATACATCTGCATAGAGCAGAAAGATAAGAATATCCCAGAATAATATGCCATATAAGTATCCATAAAGTAAAATAAATGTTATTTTAACACAATATTTTGAAACATTGAGGAATGTTTTTATATTTTTGTATAGTCAATATCTCAAAATATAGAAATACAAATACAAATATACATATTTAATATGACAAAAATACATGATATTTAAATGTTTCACTAAAATTTAATCAACACTAAAACTTAAAAATAATGAAGGTATAATATTAATCCAGAGTAATTTTCATGATGAGGACAGAGGAGTGTTTCAAAGATACATTTGCTTCCAGAATGCCCGTATCATACAACAACAAAATGTACACAAAATATTCATTATTTCTGTTTCTATTTTCTTATTTCAGGGCCCTCCAGGACCTCCTGGTGCTATTGGTCCATCTGGTCCTGCTGGAAAGGATGTAAGTACTTATAAGTTGAATAGAAATATAGCAACATTCACAAACAGCCTTAAATGCATCCACTACAGAAGAATCATAGAAATGCAAACCCTTTTAAAAAATTGTTCCAACAAACATTTTAGCTCATATTATAGCTTGGGAGGATTCCCACAGCATTTTAAACTGGATGTCCTAGCTTCAAGTTACCTTTCTTAAAGGTTGTGTCTAGAACTGATCAGTACTTCTTAGTGCTTCTAGAATAATTTGATGGAGAGTCACATTCTCTTACTGAAATCTTCATTAGAAATCTTGTAAAATGTATTGTATCTCTGAATCACCATGTGATGAGATGGCTGTTTTTCACTTTTCAGGATAATATCATTGCATTTAAGTAGTGACCTCTGTGTTGGTCTCAGAGTTATATATCATTTGATAAGTTCTAAACTAATAGAACCCTCAGATCCACTTTATTTTCATTCCAGGATTTTTTTTCTTTATATTCTGTCACATAGACTCAATATATTAATATCATTTCTCTATAAGCATATATTTGTAAATGTTAAATATTCTCCCTTTTTCCTTACTTAACTTCCAATGGTAAATTCTTTTTACTGATTTGGGAAAAAATCTGAACAATTCAGGAATGTGAGACATTTGTACTATTTCTTCATAGGTTTATGTCAAGGTGGGAAAAGCCTCCCTCAGTCCTTCTATTGAGAAAACTGATGTCACACTGAGCAGGTGACACTCACCTGTAGTGTGAGCACTCTAGAGGTGTGGCTGGAAGGTTCAGAAGTACAGCACTAGCCAGTTTCCTAGGAAGAGTGTGTCTTAAATAAATAATTGAAAAAATAGGATCTCATAACTATATGTTCTGTCCAACAAGATTACTCTCTGTTTGCTCCACATTTCTCCATATTCTTCATTTCTCTGCCTAGGGAGAATCAGGAAGACCCGGACGCCCTGGAGAGCGTGGGCTGCCTGGCCCTCCAGTAAGTCGTCACTAATTAAATGACCTGGAACACTCACAGTATTTTAATCTTAACTCCAAATAATCAAATTGAAATAATCATCAAAATAAATGCATTTCATCACTCAATGTTGATTTGAATGAGAGTTAACATCTTTCCCATTCATTACTTTTAGGGTATCAAAGGACCAGCTGGCATGCCTGGATTCCCTGGTATGAAAGGGCACAGAGTAAGTGACCTTAATCCTAACCCTGTATTCATGAATTTCGGTATAATTTATAGATAGACAAAGCACTTTTAGTTTTAACAAACTTTAGGTAAAGTCAATCCATCCAAAACCTATCAACCTAAGAACAATATCCACTAAACTAGGTTTTATTCTTCTATACTTAAGGCAACTTTTAATCATACTAAACTGAATGTTCTCATTAGTTTTACTTTTTTTTTTTTATAAAACTATGCCAAATGTCTCCAGCAGTTCAAAACACTTTATATAATTTAAATTATCATTACAGGTAGCCAAATATAATAAAAACAGTAATGAAACTTTAATGTAAAATTTAGCAACTATACTGAGTTAACAAATTTTAATAATTTTTCTTTTTTGAAATATTTCTAGGGCTTTGATGGACGCAATGGAGAAAAGGGAGAAACAGGTGCTCCTGGATTGAAGGTAAATTTCAGCACAGTGTGCTCATGTCCACATTCCTTTAGAGTCTGGAACTATGTTAAGGTTTATCTTATGGGACCTAACTGTCCCATAATGTTCTACAGTCTACAACTGTTCTTTTCATATAGCCATTGTTTAGCTATATGTAAATCTTAAATCTTCCATGAAAGCTAATAACAAAGAATCTGGCATAAAAATGTTTGCATATTTCATTGTGTCTAATAAAATGTTTAGCCCTTGTGTATTAAAATAAAAGAACATAAATATCTGGTCATTAAAGTCAAACTCATTCAGCAATTTGATATTACTAAACTACACATTTTTCTTAGTATTTTCAGTGATACAATGTTTGTAATGCCAAGGTGTCTGTTGCACAAAATAGTAACATTTTGCATATTCCTAGGGTGAAAATGGTCTCCCGGGTGACAACGGAGCTCCTGGCCCCATGGTAATTACGTTTCCTCTCATGTGATTATCAATATCAGTATTAACCTTCCAACCCTATTGCCTTTCTCCTTTCTAGCTTCTCTCACACATGCCACATTTACAATAAGATTGTACTTTCACTTTTGATTATAGGGTCCCAGAGGGGCTCCTGGTGAGCGAGGAAGACCAGGCCTTCCTGGAGCCGCAGTGAGTATTGCTATAGTGTGGCCAGATGAAAGTAGGGGTCGTCTTTAATGAGAAACTGTATGAAAGTTTAGTTCAGTCAAACTTTGGGTGTAATGATACAGAAAGGAATGTCTTGCTCTCTCTACTCATAATTTAGATTGCTGTTGGGGTTGTTAGTCTCATATATTCATTAGAGCCACATAGTCATGCTCAATTCTAAAAGCCCAGAATCTAGTCCTGATACATGCCACTAATGTGGTGCCTCTACATTCTAACACTGACTCTGAAAATGTGTGATGAGTAAGTGAATGTATTAAATATATGAAATATATATATTAAAATATATCTGAGGCAAATTCAACTCAACTGAGCATGAACTGTAGTTATAACATTACTTGTAACTAAACTTTCATGATAAAATATTTGAGACAAACTTCACTTTCTATAGCATATTTGAGAAAAATTCAGGTTAATTGATCTTGAATTGTAGTATAATGTTACTCTTAATTAATCTTCAATAAGATTATTTCATAAGAACATATTGAGACAAACTTCTCTTTGTAGGGTGCTCGAGGCAATGATGGTGCTCGGGGCAGCGACGGGCAACCAGTGAGTAACTTTGCATCCAATCTTGCTTTGTTCTATAGTGCTTAGAAATTATGAATTACACATTATATTATACTACATTATATTACATTCTTTTATAGCAAATCCACATGGCTTCTAGATGATTATTTTTAACCTTAAAAATGGGAACAATTTGTAGGTGTCATACTAGAGCGTGTCTATCCAAATGCAATTCGAACTGATACTGACCCTATAAACTACACCCACCTCCAGCCATGCCCATGATTTTCAGTCATTTGTTGTCATGTGTGGGGCACTTGTGTCTAATATCCAATATTGGACATGTCAATTAAGATAAATGAAAAATAGATTTTGATATTATCTCTATGAGGTAAAGAGTACAAAAACTCAGAGGTAAGTATTCTGTAAGTCACAGGATTTATGAAAAAGTAGATAGGAATACTGGTGTTCTAACTTAAGATTTAACTCCTTTCTTCTCTTACACAACTTTCATTATGTGAAAACTGTACATTGTTTTTAGGGTCCCCCTGGTCCTCCTGGAACTGCAGGATTCCCTGGATCCCCTGGTGCTAAGGTAAGCATACGGTTCTTTAGAAGAATGTATAAATATAGACAAAAACTCATTGGATTGCTTCTCAGAGTTGACCAGTAAAAATAATCAAATGTATATTTTCATCTACAGAGAACTTTAAAGCCCCAATCTTGTCTCTATTCTCTTTCTCATACATATGTGTTTGTGTATATGTAGTATATAATATCTATGATGCATAATATGTTCTCATTAGCATTCGACCATCCTGATATATCTTTTGAGGGCTTCAGCTTTTTCCAACGTCTTTTCTGGGGAGCACCTAGAACAATGGGCAGACCCATATTTACTTTTGTCCTTTGTTCTTATGATTAATAATCCTTTGTTTTAATTGCAGTATATAGCTGTAGTAGTATAGCTTTAAGGAGATGAGTTTAAACAGAGCTTATTAAAAGTAGAAAGGAAAACTGACATGTTGGAATTTGTCTCTTTAGGGTGAAGTTGGACCTGCAGGGTCCCCTGGCTCAAATGGATCTCCAGGACAAAGAGGGGAACCTGGACCGCAGGGACATGCTGGTGCTCAAGGGCCTCCTGTAAGTAGCATAGAAGAGAGAAGCCGAGCTGGAAATTCTCTTTTTCTTGTATTTTTAATAATTTAGACCAAGTATCTATCTGACTCAATTCATAATTACTTTTCCTACACGCACATTATACATATATATATATATATACATACATATAGATTAGATATAGATAGATATAGATATATAGATATAGATATAGATATAGATATAGATATAGATATAGATATAGATATCTTCTGTTGGAGAAATAATATATTCTCTGTAATTCAAAATACCTGTCAGTAAATATATTCTTTAAACAGAGAACTCCAAATACATGTGCTCTTGGCATTACTAATAATATGCTCTCTTACCTTGTGTGCCTAGGGACCACCTGGGAATAATGGTAGTCCTGGTGGAAAAGGTGAAATGGTAAGCTACCTCTCCCTCAGATCATCCTCACACAGAAGAATTAAGTATTTAAGCCAGAGAGTAGAAACAAAGGCCTGAGCTTGGCTAATTATAGTGTTTGTGTTGTTTTTAGGGTCCAGCTGGCATTCCTGGAGCCCCTGGACTACTAGGAGCTAGGGGCCCCCCTGGACCAGCAGGAACTAATGGTGTACCCGGACAACGAGGTCCTTCAGTAAGTTTGTCTCTCCTTCAATGCCTGGAAGTTTATGTTTAATTCTTACAACAAAATATTGGCATTCCTTTTACTCCTTCTCAGATTAATTTATAAAACTCTCCTCTAGCTGTATACCATCTCGCTAATTAGGATTTTGTTAGTCAAATCCTTGTTATTTTTACATGGAGATTCTGTTTCATTTTAGGGAGAACCTGGCAAGAACGGTGCAAAGGGAGAGCCAGGAGCTCGCGGTGAACGGGTCAGTACTAAGCCAACAGGACTTAGCTACTCAGAAAACTGCAGAGGGATGAGAACGCAGTGAGTAAGTTTCTCAATGAGATCTAGCCACAATTCTTTATGTCATTAGGGCGAAGCTGGTTCCCCAGGAATTCCAGGACCTAAGGGCGAAGATGGCAAAGATGGGTCACCCGGAGAACCTGGTGCAAACGGACTTCCTGGAGCGGCAGGAGAAAGGGTAGCTTTCATTTTTACCAGCTTCACTATTCAGACAGAGTGACCTTTGATATTTTTTGTTCCTGTGTGTTGAGACAGTGTCTTACTTACAGACTAGGCTGGCTTGGCCTTTACTCTGTAGCCACAGCTATTCTCAAACTCATGGCAATCCTCCTGCCTTAGCTTCCCCTAGTACTTAGATTAGAGGTATGAACCACCACACCCGTCCAAGAGACAACAAAAGCCTTTAATAGTGAATTGTTTGTACACAATGACTCACTACAGGCTGGCCGCAAATTTAGGGATTCTCCTAACTCTGTCTCTCAGTATATTAAAGTTGTTAACAAGGGGTATAAAGAATGAACGGCCCCCTTCTGTCCGTTGTTTTTCTTGGCCTGTCTAGTTTAAACTTAAAATCTGAGTTGAAACAAGATTGGTTGATTGGTTTTCCAGTGATTCAGTTTATTTCGCTGTTTAGAAGTTTTGGGTTTGTCTTTTGTTTTATTTTCTCGGTGCTGGGAACTGATCCCATGAACTGACCTGTCTGGTGGCAATGCTCTACCACTAAATTATTTCCCACCTTCTGTTTAAAGAACTTAGAAACACAAGAATAACTATATTGCAATCTATGAAGTCTGAACGGGTTTTAATCTTTTAAACTGAAATATTTAACTGTGATTGTTTCCAGGGTGCTCCTGGCTTCCGAGGACCTGCAGGGCCAAATGGCATCCCAGGAGAAAAGGTAAATACTTCAGGTCCTAAATGCCATTACTGCAAATAGGTATTTCTTTCATACGTCTTACCATTAATAGGAGTATAAATATCTGAAGGAAATGTATCAAGATAATAAAATACAAATCATCATCTTGTGACTTAGCCCCTACTTTGATACTTCCATAGCTATGTGATGAACTAAAGTCACTTCCTGTACGTCATGTCATGAGTGAGAAGTCACAAACCTCGAGATCACTGCAAGAGTCATAGAAATTATCTGCACATATGGTGGAAACTCCAAAGGAACTTTTAATCATTAAATTTCCTTAATTAAGTGCAAATAATAGTTACGTCCAATTGATAATGTTGCTTGTACGCATGGAATATTCATCATAGTTGCTTCAATTTTTCTTCAAGATGAAAAACAAACTAAAACAGATGATTTGTACAAAGCAGAACTCTGCAACATACAAACTATCCTTGAGAGGCCAAAAACTCCAAAAGTTGCAGATTAAGTATTGCCAATGTCTAAGTCAATCAAAAAGCTTTAAGATTTGTTCTCTCTCAACTTAGGGTCCTGCTGGAGAGCGTGGTGGCCCAGGTCCTGCGGGGCCCAGAGGAGTAGCTGGAGAACCTGGCCGAGATGGAGCCCCTGGAATTCAAGGGTTACGGGTAAGGAGACACTTTCATTTGAATAATGCTGTGATGTGGTAAGCAGAAAGACAATACAAATAATAACAGGTTAAAGGCAACTTCAGCCAAAAGTCTAAAAGAAAACAGTCCAAATTCCTTTAAGAAAACATAGGGAAATCATATGAAATGTAAATTAAGAATATATCGAATAAAAAAATTAAAAAAAAGATGGGTCAAGACAGATCAAGGAAGAGTATAAAATTAAATATTTGACTAGGATGAGTTTTTAAACAGAAAATAGGGAGTACATTTACAAAGATATATACAAACACTAAAATGTTTGTTAAGTATGTTGTACTTTTTACATTTTAAGTCACCTGACTGCTATATTTCTCATTTAGGGTATTCCCGGAAGTCCAGGTGGACCAGGCAATGACGGGAAACCAGGACCTCCTGTATGTACAATTATGATGTCTCTTTTAACTAACCCAGTTTAAAAAAAAAGGAATGCATACATTGGGTAGATTTGAGTGTGTGTATATGTATGTATATTATAATTAGATGATTTGTTCACCAAGTCCTGACTATGGCAATTGTTTTTCGTACTAGGGAAGTCAAGGAGAAAGTGGTCGCCCTGGTCCTCCTGGCCCATCTGGCCCCAGAGGTCAGCCTGGTGTCATGGGTTTCCCTGGTCCTAAAGGAAATGATGTAAGTTCTATAATTACATTCTTCAATAAGTATTTGACAGATGGATGGCCTTTGACCTCTATATGAAAATGCAAAAACACCCAGTACTTAGCCTCTCCTCTAAACATGAAAGAATATGTGATAGTTGAGTAGCATGTACAAATAGAGACAAATATATAATTGGCAATGGGTGTGTGCATGTGTGTGGCTTCGCATGTGTAGCAGGATCAAAAAATGGGGTTTGGACTTTTATAAGTGAATTATTTTTGCGTATGTAAACCCTTGATTTTTTTTTCTTTAGGGTGCACCTGGCAAGAATGGAGAACGGGGTGGCCCTGGAGGACCTGGCCTTCCAGTATGTGCCTTTTTATTTCAGGCTTTCTAATCATTTCAGTCATCTTCAGTCTCAACACCTCTTTGTTATATGTATTCATTCTGTTTCCCTGACTGTCATTTTTGTAGGGTCCTGCTGGAAAGAATGGGGAGACTGGACCTCAGGGTCCCCCAGGACCTACTGTAAGTATTCATGTAATTAAGATAGAGGTAGGGTGGAGATAGAAGAAGGTCAAGAGTTTAGAAAGTATGGAATCTCTATCACTCTGCCATAATAGTTCATGGAGCAGTTACTAGACTTTCATATTTTATTATCAAGCTAAATATTGGCATTAATTATATGTTGTATCAATGTGCTTGAATAGCTTATATAGACCAAGATTTCCCTACTCTTAATATTCTTACCTTTTAAAGTAAGCAATAGGCCTGCTGAGAAGCAGACTGCAGACTAGGAAAGGACAATTTTACAATGGAGTATATAATTGTGCTTCTGAATACAGGGCCCGTCTGGTGACAAAGGAGACTCTGGACCCCCTGGTCCACAAGGATTACAAGTAAGAGCTTATTCTTCAAATGTTATTAACATTGAACATAAAAGTCCATATTTCCTTTATATACCTATTTTTATTGCATAAATATAAGTCAAATTTTTGTGAGCAGTTTACATCTTCATCTGAAACTTAATTTTTAAGTTTTTCTTCCATCCTGAAATAAAACACCAATAGTAGTTTTCTTCTATTGGTATTCTAGAAAGCACACATAAAGTTATTAATACTGAATTGAACTCCTAAAGTTCTATATACACATACTTTTCTATTATAATAAAAACTCATATAGCTAAATTCATCTGTTCTTATCTGTCAGCTCATCTGTGTCTATAGAAAACAAAAAATAGAGATGTGAGCATAGGCTTCTAACGTATAACTATCCTCTATCTGTCACTGGTTTGAATAAGGCAAACATTTGTACCTTAAAATTATGAAAATCATGTCATTAACTACCTGGAAAAATACATTTACATATAAAAGCTTTCACATAGCCATGTTTGAAGGGATCACACACAATGTAATTCTGTTGATTTGTAGGGCATACCCGGTGCCGGTGGTCCTCCAGGAGAAAATGGAAAACCAGGTGAACCAGTAAGTTGAATCTTATTTTTTTTTTAAAAAAAATAGCAACTAAGTGAAAAAATAATAATCCATTTATCTATTATTAACTTTGTATGTTCTAATAGCTGAGGTTTGATTGTGTGGGTCAATTGGTAGAGTGCGTGCTAGCATGCATGAAACACTTGGTAAGACCTCTGGCAGAATATAAACCAAATGTCTGCCTGCCTTTCATTTCCTCTGGGGAGGAACGCAGCATTACCAGAAGGTCAAGGTCATCCCTGGCTAAATGAGTTTGAGTTGAATGAGACCCTGTCTCAGAAATAACAACAAAACCGACATGAGTTACTTATAATGCCACTTACAGAAAGTTTAAATTTCATATAAAGCAACAGAACTAAGATGCATAGCTTCATGATTTAAACAATTGCAGGAGATACAGGCATGACAGACGTCAATGTTTATACCTGTGCAGTGCATACTGACGAATGCTTACCATATATAATGTCGACCTCCTAGGGTCCAAAGGGTGAAGCCGGTGCACCTGGAGCGCCTGGAGGCAAGGTAATTTCTTTCACTTTTTTAACATGTTATGGAGCAACTTGATTAGAGAAACTTTTTAAAGTACATTGAACTAAAGGGTACTTTGCTTAGAAAAATGAGATTGCAAATGTTTAGTTAATCCATGTAAGCAAACTGCAAGCACTTCCAAAGCATTAATTTTTCTCCCTTTTAATATTCTAACATTAATAAGCACCATAGACTGTGCCACTCAAGGGGAAATACAGTTGATGCATGGGTTCCCTGCAAAGAACTGTCCTGGTGGCAGAAGCATAAACTTTACCTCTCTGAATAATAACAGTAATTACTTTAAAGACATTTCTACTTTAAGCAGGACAAATACACATTTCATTTCCCTGTGCTTTCTAAAAGATTCCTGTTCTCAAACAACAAATGAAAGATTTATCCTCATAAAATTTTCCAAACTATTAAAATTTCTAACTTAAATCTAGCAGACATAATTAAAACAACATAATTTTGAGTGCTTTATTTTCTTCCGACAATGTGCTTCTAATATGGACATTATATTTTCAATGATAGGGTGATTCTGGTGCCCCTGGGGAACGTGGTCCTCCTGGAGTCGCAGGAACCCCTGGCATGAGAGGTGGAGCTGGACCCCCTGGCCCTGAGGGAGGAAAGGTAACTGTAGTTTCTAATTCCCCTAAATGTTAGGAGATACACTTCAATTGCTTTCTTGTCATCTATCATGTACTTCTTCATTGCAGGGCCCTGCTGGTCCCCCTGGTCCCCCTGGTACTGCTGGTTCTCCTGGTCTGCAAGGGATGCCAGGGGAGAGAGGAGGTCCTGGGAGTCCTGGCCCAAAGGGTGAAAAGGTGCTTATAGTTTTATCTTGATTCTACAATAAAACAGACCATCTAGACTAAAGGAAAGTCCCATCACTAGAAACTATTTTTTTAAATTTTCAATGCTTTAAATGAATTTTGACTAAGAGTTCTATAACAAATATCAATCAGAATATCAGCTCTAACCTCAGCAAATCCTGAGGATTGCTAAGCTAAGCTGACTTTTCCTGGGGATGTTGTTATCTGATGACACTTGCTTTTGATTGGCAGGGTGAACCAGGAGGTGCAGGCGCTGACGGAGTTCCAGGAAAGGATGGGCCAAGAGTGAGTATTCACACCAGTGAGAAATGAGCCCTGATTATATGCAATACATTGTAGACCCAATAGTGATCACTCCACTGCTTAAATTCTTAGCTTCTATCTATCACTCCCTGATAGTTCTACAATGACCTAAGGATGAAGATAACCCTTACTAATATGATTAAAGCAAGGAATGACTACCATCATGTACCAGTGCAATCCAAAGTAATTAATATTGCAAAGAAATACAGTTTTAAAAAAGATGTTACCAGAAGATATTTTATCACATCCTATTCATCTTCTCTAATTAAGGTTTTTAAAATATAACTAATCAATGAAATCACTTAATTCAATCACCTTCTTCAGTCATACAGAAGAGTGAACTTACTAGACTCTCATATTTATACATAGAAATGAACAAATTATTTGAGCCATGAGAGAAGAAAAATCTATCCACTTTAGTAAATAAATGCCCCCACACTCTGATTCATACAAGAAATAATGTTTATTTTTTCAAAGCTAAAGATACTTCTTCCTGCAGGGTCCTACTGGTCCTATTGGTCCCCCTGGCCCAGCTGGTCAGCCTGGAGATAAGGTACCAACACTGCTGGAAACAAAATTCAATCCTTGCTTTAATAGACATAGAGCAGTAACAATATCATTTGATCTTTTCTCAGGGTGAAGGTGGTGCCCCTGGACTTCCTGGTATAGCTGGACCTCGGGGTGGCCCTGTAAGTATTAAAGGCATTTTCATTATTCTTTCAACCCCACACAGTCCATAGCTTTAGTGACTTTGCACCTGGCATTCTGATCTTCATGCTTAAGGCTCTATGTTTAAAATATATGAGATGCAAGAAAATATTTTAAAATGTTAAAGTCCTCATGAGATTATTTAATATACCTTATTTACTGAAAGACTCTGGGGAAAGTACATAAATTGAAAAATAGTATACATTTCTAAATGAGCATCTCTTAAACTTTACCAAAAGCTTCTTCCAAATAAAAAATCCTTTTCCCCTAAAAGGACTTGGCAATCAAGATAAAGATACAGCAAAGTGTTTGTTTAATCAACATAATAGTAGATATTTTTACCCTTCTGCAAAATTTTAAATACGTTATAATTGGAAGTTATATATTTAAGTGTACTAAATATTTGAACACTGATGATATGTTCCTTTCAAGTTATATCCCAGTTCAGAGGCAGAAGAAATCAACAGTTGTAGTGCTATTCCTTTCTTATGTTGATAAGAAGTAAAAAAGACTTTTAGATACAGACACATAATGCCTGTGGAGAAGACCTTCACTGTGACTAACAATATATCTTCCTTCAGGGTGAGAGAGGCGAACATGGCCCTCCAGGACCTGCTGGCTTCCCGGGTGCTCCTGTAAGTATGGACCTCTAAGCATGAATGTGAAAATGCCAATTTTACCAAATTACTGAAAACTAGCAGATACAAGTTCCTCTGTTTACAGTATTTCTTTAGCCACTTTACCTTTTGAAGTTACTTTATCCCATTTTTAGGCAGCTTAACACCAGTTCTTTATGCAGCATCATGATGCTCATTTTCAAATACCCCTAGGAAGATGTTCTTCCTCATGGCAAAATGTATCTTCTCCTCCTCCTCGTTCTCCTCCTCGTCCTTCTCCTCCTCCTCCTCCTCCTCCTCCTCCTCCTCCTCCTCCTCCTCCTCCTCCTCCTCCTCCTCTTCTTCTTCTTCTTCTTCTTCTTCTTCTTCTTCTTCTTCTTCTTCATTTTGAGTGATTTTGCTTTGGTATATCTTCAGGGAGCCTCTCCCTATTTGATGGCAATGACTTCCCAGTTTTAAAAAATATTCTATGTTTTAAAGAGAAACAATGATAAGTTAAGCACAATGTGAAGGAACTTGACTCACAGATGGTCACTGTTGCTATGTGCAGGGGCAGAATGGTGAACCAGGTGCTAAAGGAGAAAGAGGGGCCCCTGGAGAGAAAGGTGAAGGAGGCCCTCCTGGAGCTGCAGGACCCCCTGGTGGTTCTGGGCCTGCTGTAAGTCTTATTGTTAAACTATTAAGTAAAGACATTTTGAGTTATTACTAAGTTAATATTTCATGTAAGATTTCTCATGTTATCAGAGTAGAATATAATCTTCATAGGAATATAGTCCTTAATTTTAATTTTCATTTCAGTAATCTAGATATGATCATAGAAGAACTAATTTAATCTCTTCAGGGAACATTGCTGGTGTCCCAATGCTTAATGCTTTTCTCAAATTTTTATTTTGTTACTCTACTCAATATTCCTCTCCTCTCATTTGTGTTTAGGGTCCTCCTGGTCCTCCAGGTGTAAAGGGTGAACGCGGTAGCCCTGGTGGTCCTGTGAGTATGGATTCTCTTAGCCATCACTCTATGACTGTTATTGAACATATTTATTGATTCCAATCTGTGTGAAGACCACATAATGACACTAAAGCAACAGAAAGAATATCATAGTTAGGATTTTTGGAATTGTTTTTTTTTTCTTTTGTTTTTTTAGGGTTTTTTTGTTTTTTGTTTTTTGGTTTTTTGTTTTTTGTTTTTTTGTTTTGTTTTGTTTTTTGGTTTGGTTTGGTAGTTGTGTGCAAATTCAAAAAGAGCTGGCAAACCCTAAATGACTTCAAGATAGAAATCAGTTCCTATTTCATTCCTTATCTTCATATTTAAGTGTTTACAGATTTTTGTTCTAGTTTTGTACTAATTATTCCATTGACATTTCACAGGGTGCTGCTGGTTTCCCTGGTGGGCGTGGTCTTCCTGGTCCTCCTGGCAACAATGTAAGCTCTCTCCAGTTTTTTGTTTGGTTTTGTTTTTTGTTTTTTGTCAATGTAACTTACAGAAAGACTTCATGTGTCTAGAATAAGAAAATGATATTTTGATACCTACCAAATTTGGCATCTACCAAATCCCACATAAAATCGAAAATAAGTAAAAGGCAAGGAAAGCAAAATGATCTTTTCCACCAGGTTAAAATTTAAATTATTTGCAGGGTAATCCAGGACCCCCAGGACCCAGTGGTACTCCTGGCAAGGATGGCCCTCCAGGTCCTGCAGGTAACAGTGGTTCTCCTGGCAACCCTGGAGTAGCTGGACCAAAAGGTGATGCTGGACAACCTGGAGAGAAGGGGCCACCTGGAGCTCAGGGTCCTCCGGTGAGTGTTTTGCTGTTTTGTTGGTAGATCGCATATTCTAATAACAAACATAATAAGGGAAATAGAACTCTGCAGCAATAAGCTCAGTCTCCCTTGTCTGTTGCAACAGGGATCCCCAGGTCCACTTGGACTTGCAGGGCTAACTGGAGCACGAGGTCTTGCTGGACCACCAGGCATGCCAGGTCCACGAGGTAGCCCTGGACCTCAGGGTATCAAGGTAAGCCTAATGACCCTGCATCTGATATTTGCCTCTCTTCATAGGTATAGAGATTACTTCACTACATCAGATATAAAAAGGTTTCTGATCAAGCTATAAATTATCAAAGAACTTATCTTCTTGATAGTCTTAGGCTTGCTAAAACTAAACTTTCATTAAAACTTCCTAAAACACACAGGCAAAGGAGGTCATAAACAAGCTTTGAATATATACACAAGCAAGCCAACATCACAGAATAACAACGTTGCTTTCTCTAACATCAGTGTTAGGAAACTTGCGAGCATTCTTCAGTTTGTTCACTATAACTATGAAGGGAGAAACTGTTTCATCTCAGAAATATATGAGACTTTAATTGATGTAAATTACCCCTCTCTTGGGGTCAAATTACCAGAACATGATAGTGCTTAGTATCTGAAATGTACACTCAATAAATAAGTTAACATAATTCCATTTGCACCATATTTCATAGTACAACAACTTATGCACCTTTTTCAAAATATGTCAGAAAATAGTAGCAGGAAATTTAATAGTAATTAACATATCTAGCAAGTTTCTAATAAGTCGTGATTCTAAGGGTCACTAAGATGGTAGTTTATCATTATTTTTCTTGCTGTACTCATAATCTTCTGTTCTTCACGATCAACTGTGCTCTAATTAAGAGAGCATTTTACTATTCTGAATCTCTGAGCAATTAGGAAAATCAAAAGCCCTTGCTCCCTGTTTATCTCTTATGAAGGGCATTGTTTCAAGAAAAGTAAACATCAATAGAAACTGACTAAATCTTATTTTACTCTCCAATCTGGTAAGACCTCATTAGTTAGAATCTCAAAGTAAAATGTGTTTTCTTTGTCCACAGGGTGAAAGTGGAAAACCAGGAGCTAGTGGCCATAATGGGGAGCGTGGTCCTCCTGGACCCCAAGGTCTTCCTGGTCAGCCTGGCACAGCTGGTGAACCTGGGAGGGATGTAAGTAGCGATTCTACAATAATGCTCAACCAGTGAGCAAATAGTCAAATTGTTTGTTATAGTTTTAAAATTATATATATTAAATTGTGTTTGTTAGTGTGTATACATATAAGCACATAGGAACTATGGTGCACCTATGGAGGTCAAAGGACAGCTTTTGAGAGTTTTCCCCTTTTGCCCTATAGCAACAAGGATATTGAACTCAAATCATCAGGTTTAGTTCAAAGAACCTCTAGCCATTGAAACATCTCTCCAGTCTGAAATTCAAGTATTACTTAAATAAAGGTCCACTAAACCTTAATGTATGAGATTAAAAAAAAAATGTGTCCATGTAGCCGAGTTCTCCTTCCCTCTCTGATAATCAGTCTTTTGTAAGTTAGGATAATATAAAGGCCTACAACCAAGAACATTTCCCAATATATTCAGTAATGAAGAGAATGTATCCACAACTTAATTTAGAAAATGAGTTAATAGGCAAAATTACAAGATTCAATTTCACATAAAATGTTCATTATTCACTCATGATTATTCTTAATTTTTCAATTAATATTTTATATCAACAAAATATATTTGAACAGGGTACTATGTGATTTTGACAGATATATTTAGTGTAGAAATATTAAATAAAGTTTAATTTTAGATTTTCATAACAAATTTATATTTCCCCACTTCTCAAAAATTATTTATTAGCCATCTTTAAAAACAATTTTAGGCTTCCTTTTTATTAGTACTCGCCTCATATTCTTCTGTGAAATTTTAGGAAAATAGAAATATCTTCTAAAGAATTATGGCTCTTCAAAGAGTTAAACCACATTGTAATATGTGTGATTTCTTGTCACCAGAACCAACTTTGGCTTCCACTAGGATAGAAGGGCAGCAAGGAATGGGGATGTGCCAGGGAAGAAAATTTTACTAAAATATCCTTTGTTCAAACCTGCCATAATGGTATATAATACTTTGTATCCAAACCATAAATTATCTTTCAAAGGGGTAAAGGCTCTCTTTTAACTCTCTTTTAACCAGGGAAACCCTGGATCGGATGGTCAGCCAGGTCGAGATGGATCTCCTGGTGGCAAGGTATTACAAATTCATGTACAGTAGTCATGTGTACTTAAATCCGATGCTGGTCATGCTTATATAAGATCCATGAATTTGTTCCAGGGTGATCGTGGTGAAAATGGTTCTCCTGGTGCCCCAGGCGCTCCTGGTCATCCAGGCCCTCCTGGTCCTGTTGGTCCATCTGGTAAAAGTGGTGACAGAGGAGAAACAGTGAGTTCTAATACAATGCTTCTCTCGATATATGCCTTCATCCCTCAAAAAGAGGCTGGGGTGGGGCAATAGAATGGTACTCTTGCCATCATGATATATCTGTGCTGATTTCCTTTGGTATTAATTGGGCAGCTTTCTGTTTGCTGTGGGAATGAAGTCAGATTTCATAGAACTCTAGCTTCTAATAACAGTTGTGTACTATGATCTTACTTCATTGAAGTTAGCATTTTAAAAAAAAACTATTTTCATTTTTGAAAAAATTTTAGAAATGTTTATTGTATTTAATTTTTAATTAATTTTATTTTTAATTAATCATTTATACCGTATTTCCCCTTCCCCATTCCTCTCACATCTTCCTGTCCTCCCTACACAATCAACTTTTTAAAATGGAATTGAATCAATGACAAGATTCAGTTCAAAGTTCAGTTGTTCAATTGCTTGTTTGTGTTCTAGGGTCCTGCTGGTCCTGCTGGTGCTCCAGGTCCTGCTGGAGCTCGGGGTGCTCCTGTAAGTATCAGACATCTATCCTGTTGGATTTTAAACCTCATTTTAGAGTATAAGAAATGCCCTATTGCTTTATAAAATTTCTAGAAAGTAGTTAGGATGACAGATATGTAACTATGGAAAAATATAAACTTTCATTTGATGATATAGAAAAATATCAGTGTCTAAAAGTTCTATACAGATAATGATATGAGAATTACAATTACCAATCCAAAATTAAAGTAGAAACAATCTTTGTTATTACATTTGTGGAGTCTCTTTTGATAGGGATTTCTAGCTAAGATAATATAGTACACTTATTACTATAAATCTAATAGAATGCTATATAATATTTATTATATGGATAACAATATTCTATAGATTATAATAGACTTATTATGAGCTTAATCTTAATTTTTCAATATGCTTGTATACTAATTGATCTTAATTTAAAACATTTTTAAAGGGTCCCCAAGGTCCACGAGGTGACAAAGGTGAAACTGGTGAACGTGGCTCTAATGGCATCAAAGGACATCGAGGATTCCCTGGCAATCCGGGTCCCCCAGGTTCTCCTGTAAGTGCATCATCCACTGTTAGGAGTTCTCCTTTACTGCATTATTAATGAGATGGACTGTAGAAATGAGACGTGAACTTAAGGGCATATTTGAAGTAACAGTTTGACATGAAACAATGAATGAAAGAGAAATGTTTGCTTCATCTTGATCATTTAGTTTTGCAGAGATTATGAACAGTCCCTTCCCTAAGCCCTGGAGTTCTTCACTGGTCTTTATCCTTTCTTGCGTTCCAGGGTGCTGCTGGTCACCAGGGTGCAGTTGGTAGTCCAGGACCTGCAGGTCCCAGAGTAAGTGTCATAGAAGTACATTAGAAGGTGAAAATTTCAAAATGTTTTCCCAACAGGAATATATTTTATCATTATAACATCATCATGTTCATTTCTTAAGGGACCAGTGGGACCACATGGGCCTCCTGGAAAAGATGGATCAAGTGGGCATCCAGGTCCCATTGGACCACCAGGGCCTAGAGGCAACAGAGGTGAAAGAGGATCTGAGGTAAAAATGCATGTACATACACAATTTAATTTGCTGTGATACAATGTTTCACCAACATTGCATCCTTTGTAAACTGAAGTAGACAGTATAGTCACTTAATTTAGAAAGTGAAAGCTAATTAAATGCATTTTTGATTGCATTAAGATGGTTTATGCCAGAATAACATGGGTGGAGAGTATATATGCTTTGCTGAGTGACATATCAATAAAAGGACACATACTCTACTAACCAAATAAATTGTGCTCTGTTTCTCACATCAGTGAACTCACAGATATAATTTTATTTCTGTAGAAGTTTTACTGATTAAACTACTTATAAAACTTTTGTATTGCTACTGATAAAATCATGCCTAATGCCTACTGACTATACAGTGTTGGGACAAAAGTAATAACAAACCATTGTATCAACAAATATACATGTAACAAATGCAAAACCAATAAGTCACAAGCATAATTTGAGTCCCAAAGATGAAGTTCCTATTTTATTCCTTCTCATGTCAGTATTGTGCCTTCTGGGCTATTTGTTGACATCTTTATACAGAGAAAATGATGAAGTTTGTGCTCAATACTACTTACTCCTATGTAATAGAATAGCATATTTGTATGTAACAATCATATTTGTTATAAATTGACAATCACGAGACTACAAAACATTCCAAATATTTTTAATTAAACTAATTATCACACCATATACGAATTGATTGTTTATGGTTCATTTTTCCTCACAAATGACATGGTCCTTCAGTGGAGGCCAAAGAAATACATTTCTATGGTCTATATTTTTACTTATCTAGGGCTCACCAGGCCACCCTGGACAGCCAGGACCCCCTGGACCCCCTGGTGCCCCTGGTCCCTGCTGTGGTGGAGGTGCTGCGGCCATTGCTGGAGTTGGAGGTGAAAAGTCTGGTGGCTTTTCACCATATTATGGAGATGAACCAATGGATTTCAAGATCAACACTGAGGAGATCATGTCTTCACTCAAGTCTGTTAATGGACAAATAGAGAGCCTTATCAGCCCTGATGGTTCTCGCAAAAACCCTGCTCGGAACTGCAGAGACCTGAAATTCTGCCACCCTGAACTCAAGAGCGGTATGTCCAAGTCTTTCTCTCTCATGCTGCACACTGACTGAGAAATCCGCTTATATTAGAATTTGGCCAAGAAAATTTTTCTAATGGAAAAAATTTTGAAACTCTTAAACTGTCAGAACATTGTTAATTGAGTTGAAAATGCTTGATAGTGAAGAGGAAAAAAATAATTGAAGGAGCATTTAAGGAATAACATAATTAAATGCAAAATATTTCAAATCTAAAAAACTTTAGAGTAGGTTTTATAGAAATCTTAACACACATATTTCTAAATAACAAACCAAAATGATTTAAGTGGGCAAATAGCAGATAACATCTTATTCCCATGGTTAGGTAAGCAGAATTTTACTATTATTATTATTATATTACATATTTAAATAATTCATTTTAGTGAACTAATGATTATGTTTCAAACTCCTTTTTTAAAAATCACTCTTGTTTTTACCTACTGTGCCATGTTTAATTTTATTTTTCATTACCAAAATATGTTTATCATATGAAGTTAGTCTTTATATTTTCAAATGTTGAAATACTATTTCAAAATTATTTCAAGATTTAAATATATCTTCAGATAGACTATTGCTTTTACTCAGACTATCATCTGGGCATTAGCTAAAATAGGGAATAAGTATGAATTAAGTTAAAATATGTCATAAATCTGGACTGTAGTGTTATCTTTAAAATAAAAGATGGTTATTAGACAAATGAAGCACACCAATCTGTACATGATCAGTCAGTGGTAACATTGTATTTTTCTACTTTACTGTTTTAATGGTGCTTACTAGCTTTTTACTTCAGAGATATCAACCAGTTTTTCTGTACAGTTCAAACAGATCCATTAGTACTCCATACACTGAACCAAGTAACAAACAAATTTTCTGGTTCAGCCTCCACTTCTCAATTTTATAACTAATTCCCATTATCTCTTTGGTGACATTTCAGGAGAATACTGGGTTGATCCTAACCAAGGCTGCAAGATGGATGCTATCAAGGTATTCTGTAACATGGAAACCGGGGAAACATGTGTAAATGCCAGTCCAATGACTGTCCCACGGAAGCACTGGTGGACAGATTCTGGTGCTGAGAAGAAACATGTTTGGTTTGGAGAATCTATGAATGGTGGTTTTCAGGTAAGAAAAGATATAACTTTTAATCTGAGATATGTCTATTAACACTTTTTTCCTTTTACTTGTTTATGGTTATTAAGTAGAACACCCCAAACACTTGTATGGTTAGACAATTATTATTCCTATAAGAGGCTACCAGGTCAGTTGCATGTAAACACCTGTTTTTAATTTGTTAAGACATCTACCTCTGCACACAATAAAATGTCATATAATGTATGTGAACAAGTTATAATAAAAACATCCATGCTAATGCTATATGCATCCCTTACCCGAGGTTTCAGACATGAGCTTAGGTGTACTATTTGTTTTATAGTTCAGCTATGGCACTCCTGATCTCCCTGAAGATGTCCTTGATGTACAGCTGGCATTCCTCAGACTTCTTTCCAGCCGGGCCTCCCAGAACATTACATACCACTGCAAAAACAGTATTGCCTACATGGATCAGGCCAGTGGCAATGTAAAGAAGTCTCTGAAGCTGATGGGATCAAATGAAGGAGAATTCAAGGCTGAAGGAAACAGCAAATTCACTTACACAGTTCTAGAGGATGGCTGTACTGTAAGTAACAATGCCTTTTCAGGTAGCATGGCAAATAAACTCAGAATTTATTGTTTAATCATCCAAGCTATTTAGAGAAGAAATAAAACCAGTAAGTGAGACAAAAGCTGCCTGGAGGCAGAAATTATATAATATCTACTTATTTATTATAGAAAATGTTGAATATCTAAAAAATTGAATAGCCCTTAACTTCTAGATGGGCAACAGTTGAAATGAAAATGATTGAAATTTAAACTCATAAAAACAACTTTGATAACTGGGATATTTACTGTAAATTACACATGTTATTAATTATATAAGGTCTGTCTGATATAACTATGGCTTTAAAAATGTAAAGTCTACCTTAAGATCTATTCTTTTCTCTCATAATTCATTAAAAGGGGAACTTACTTCTAATGCTAGTCACTCCTATTGTGGGTGACTCAACTACTTCTTTGTAAGTCAACTATAATGCAGCAGCAATAACCAGACCCAGGCTTGTGAATGGACTAGCCTGTGGCCATCTCCCTTCTGAGTTAACTTTTGAGTCTTGCCAGACTTTGATTAATAATCTTATTTATCAATTGAGAATATTTAAAACTTTAAATACAGAAGTTTTCATATGTCAAGAAGTTTCCATGTATACTAACTACTTTGTCAGATCAGAAGACAGTTTTCCAATGTGATCAGTTAAGGAAAATATGTGGGTTACAATGATGTTATGACATTTTTTTCTTACACATCTTTTTCTCTTTTGAATAGAAACACACTGGGGAATGGAGCAAGACAGTTTTTGAATATCGAACACGCAAGGCCATGAGACTACCCATCATAGATATCGCACCCTATGACATTGGGGGTCCTGATCAAGAATTTGGTGTGGACATTGGCCCTGTTTGCTTTTTATAAAGCACACTCTTTGAAACCCCAGCAAAACAAAAACCACATCCATGTGTTCCTCTTGTTTTAATCTTGTCAACCAGTGCAAGTGACCAACTAAATTCCAGTTATTTATTTCCAAACTTTTGGAAAAAGCATAATTTGACAAAAAAAGAATACAATTTTTTGCTGTTTCAACCACCCAATACAGTTCAAATGCTTTTGTTTTATTTTTTTACCAATTCCAACATCAAAATGTCTCAATGGTGCTATAATAAATAAACGTCAACACTTTTATGATAACATTGTGTTAAATTCTTTGAACTCTAGCCCATCTGCAGAACAATGGTCATACTCACCAGCATAGAATATCTGTATTTCCCAAATAGGTAAAAACAAAATTAGACATGACCTTCCTATATTAACTACCTCAACTGGTCAGAACAGAGAAATTCTGAGTCCAGAAGACTAAACAATCATGTAAAACTTGACAAAACTTATTTCATTGGTGAACCATATAGAATATTGATCAAAATTAGACTATAGAGCAGGAATTTGAAGGAGTACTTTCAGTTCATAATTGTCTTCATCATGGGTATAAATGCTTTTAAAGGCGCTTCTCTTCTGCCATTGCTGGTGAACATGCAAATATTTGGGAGGGCTTTAAAGACACATGTTAAGGTGCTAATGTATTTTCACATTTAGAACTCCAGATCAAAATCGGGGACCTTCATTCAAGCCATAAATCCACAGTATCTGTATTTGTCTTCTGCCAGAAAGATTGACTGGCATACCACCGGATCCTCTCTTCTTTAATCCTATAAAAATAAACAATAAAATACAAGTTTGGGGTTTTGGGTCACAATAACATAGAGAATGTTTTAAACTTTTTCTTTTGTAAGCTTGTATGTAGTTGCTGATCTTTTTTTCTTTCAGTCACATAATAAAATATCATAATAAACATTCCTGTTTTTGTCGCTTCTCACAGATTTAACAATGACATGTTTACATGCAAGAACATCAGTAATTTTCTAGAAAAAAATCTAATTTTGTATCTCAGTGAAACAAAGATTTAAAAATATGCTATATCATATTTTTAGAATAAATATATGTTCCCTAATTAATTCTGTATATTTTATCATATTTAGTAGAGACCTTGACATTATTTCAAACAAAGCACATGAGATAAGAGGGAACCAATCTCTGGAAAGGATCACAGAAAAAACTTAGTGTCCTTGAAATGAGAATATGAAAGAAGATGCTGGAAAATTATCAGAAAGACTAAGTACCAGCAAAACATAAACACTGGATTCTTTAATCTGAATGTAGAATTTAAAATCTTTGGAAAATAATAGATATAGATTATTAGGAACTATGAGTGGGGCAATATTGTGGTTATTTTTATCAATAGGAATAAAATAAAAAATAATGGGAGTAAAAAATATCTGTTGGTAGCTGTAGTTAATAATAATATACACTTAAAGTTATTTTTCCATTTTGGTGCCCAATCCAAAATGAACTACTAATCCTTAATTTTTTGAATTAAGTTTAATTCCTTAACAAGTCTCTTGAGCTTATTGTGCAACAGTCTGGTGGTTCCTCAGAAAACTGGGCATGACACTTCCAGAGGACTCTGTTATATCACTCCTGGGCATATACCCAGAGGATTCCCCTGCGTGCAACAAGGGCACGTGCTCCACTATGCTCATAGCAGCTTTATTTATAATAGCCAGAAGCTGGAAGGAACCCAGATGTCCCTCACACACACACACAATGGAATACTACTCAGCAATTAAAAACAATGAATTCATGAAATTTTTAGGCAAAAGGTTGGAACTGGAAAATATCATCCTAAGTGAGGTAACCCAATCACAAAAGAATTCACATGAAATGCAATCACTGATAAGTGGATATTAATTAGCCTAGAAGCTCTGAATACTCAAGACACAAGTAGCATATCAAATGATTCCCAAAAAGAAGGAAGGAGAGGGCCCTGGTCCTGAAAAGGCTTGATCCAGTATTGTAGGGGAGTACCAGGACAGAGAAATGGGAGGGGGTGATTGGGGAATGGGCAGAGGGAAGTGAACTTATGGGACATATGGTGAGAGGAGAACTGGGAGAGGGGAAAGCATTTGGAATGTAAACAAAGTATATAGAAAACAACAACAACAAAAAAAACATATGATCCTCTTGCACCAGCCTCCTGGGAAGACTTGTTATAGGCATGGCTATCATGTTCAACAAATGACAGATTTTGTTATGAAACTTCCAGAGTTTAATATATTTTGTTCGTTTCCATTTTCAGTTTGAAATGCTTTGCTTAGTAATATAGAGTGGGTAATATTCAAATTATAAAGCCAAATGTACACATCAATTCTATTGTTTCTTTTGGTAACTAAAACAGTAATAACAATTCACAAATCAGAGTCCAACTGAGCAAGGCAACATGTAGTGCTAAGAGTAGAGTCCAGGGTAATGTTTGCTGAGCAGGCACAAAGCCCCAGGTTCAATCCTAGCTACAAAATACAAAGGAATAGGAAGAAAACCCTGTACATTGGACAATCAATATACTCTTCTAAGAAATATCTAATAATCCTACCAGTCAAAAATTAACCTAGAAACAACCTTGTTGAACTGCCTCTTAGTTTATGTATTCTTAGTTTATGTATTTATGATATTACAATACATTTTGTATATGTTGCTTATATATTATGTATTAATAACAAGTTTGGAAGTAAGGAAAATGAGTGCAAACTGAGAAGATAACTTAAATAAGATTATTAGAATTTTCTTTTAAGTTAGGAAAAGCACATGAAATATAGCACTCTGCCTCCTATATCTGTAACTCAATGTATTACAGCGCTTTAATACATCATGTGCTATATATACTTAATGTTCAGTTTAATACATAAAATCTGTTTATTTAACAGTTACTAAGTACCTAAATTATATCATCCTGCAAGGCATTAACAGTTGAATATAACTTACTTCCTCTTGGAAAACTCGAAGGCATTTGCCTTCCCAGAAATTTCTCATTGAATGGGATGATCTGAATTTGAAAAATCAGATATACATGTCTATAACTGTCTACCTAAATATACCTTCACTAGTTTTAAATTATTACTAAAGCAAATGCATTAGACTTGTGATTTTAAATTTCTGGAGGTCAAGATCTTAAACTGGATTGACTGAGCTAAAGAGCACAATCAAGTCTGTGTTCCTTCTGAAAGACTCTAGGCAAACTATTATTTTCCTTTACCGGGCTTCAGGGGCTACTCTGGTTCCTTTGTCCACGTGTTTCTTTCATTTTTAAAGCCTCACACAGTACTTGGTTGAGTTATTCTTACATTGTAGGCCTCTGATGTTGCCCCTTCTGTTCTCCCTCATGTATAAACGACTTTTGGAGAACTTAGGCCCAGACAGATGATCCAGGACAATGTCTTTTCAAAACATGATAATATTTCTTTTGTTCTTAAATGTCAAAATGGCCACAAGTTCAGTTCTCTTCATATCTCATTCCCACTACTGATTGGAGTGTCCAAAGTTATAACTAGATTCAGGTCTAAGAATGCTTCAGGGGTAAAAAATTAAAATATCAGTCTCAGGAAGCTTACAAACCAAAAGAATGAACAGATTTCATTAATTTATACTGCCTAAAATTTGAAAAATGTGTGTACCAGTTCTGAAACACAAGTTTCATGTGTTTTGAGTGAAAAATTACCAGTACATGAGCATAGCAGCAGGAAGTTCTAAGAGCATTTCTTAACATGGTTATTTAAGTAAGCCCCGATCATAGATATGTTGAAACCAACCAAATTTGAGACATCTGAAACTTTCTGGCAGGCAAATAATATAATTCTCAAACATGAGAAGACAGGAATGATGGCATAGGTAGCATTTGACCCAATCATTTTCTAACAGATGTCATTTTCTCTAATAGTATTTGTCCTGTTACTGTGACAAAATACTAGACAAAAGCAACTTCGAGAAGGATTTGGAGGCTGGAAGTCCCAGGAAATACTAGTCATAATCTCAAGTTGCAGAGAATGTTGAGTGCTTGGGCTCAGCTAGCTGTCTACATTTTATTCTGTTCCAAGGAACCCAGCCCATGGAATAGTGCTGTTCATTTCAGGATGGGTCTTATCATCTCAGTTTATATTATCTAGATAATACTTCACAGGCATTCTCAGAAAGGATAACAATCTGGACAATTTGTCACGGCATGTCAAGAATCTCCTAGGCAATTATTGACCTTGTCAAATTGCAATCAGTTCTCTTGTTTTGATGCTATTATAGAATATCTACTGTTATTGAGCCAAGTGAAGGCTGTGGCCCTGCCTCTCGGGAAGATAAGGAATTTGAATAAAACAGATGCTATTAACAGTTACAGAGTAGTGCTTCGGCTGGTTGTATGGGATGATATAGCATGAAGCAGAGTTTATGATTGAGTCTATTATGATAATCTGGGCCAAGGAAGATGGTGACCTCTACCAACGTGGCCACAGTGAATGGAATAGCTGTATTTTGAATGCATTTTGATACATAAGGCATTTGGTATAACCAAAGATTAGGGTTACAAGAAGACACACATCTTTAATCCCAACAGGCAGCAGGCTCAGGCAGGAGGATGCTATGGAGTTGAAGTTAACATGGGCTATGCAACGAGACCCTGTCTCAAAAATACAATGAACTAATTAATTAAAAAAGAGTTGCCAGAACTAATTAAAGTACAAAATATCAAGGTGTTCAACATTCATAATAAAGTACATTAGGTTTTAGATACCTATCATTGATGCAAGGAAATAATTGACACCATCAATTTATTGAATCTAGAAGAAGAAAATATAGACAATAAGACCTACAAACTATCACATTGATTCAAAAGCAGTAAAGGAAGGTCAACAGTATGGAAGGGACAAATGACAGTGTAGTGGAATAGATGACAAACAATGTTTGCTCTTCACATTTTGGAACTATAATATATCAAAACTTTGAAAATTCATAAGGCCTTAGCCCAAAGTCATATAACCAAAAAGCAAACAATTGACATCCATGGAGCAGCCTGCAAGTTTGGCATAGACTTCTAGCCATGTACCTTTTGTGACTTTTCTTACCTGTGGAAGTGAACAGTTTTGTGATACCATTTCCTTTGAGACACCCATGCACCTGTAATCTTAAATGATATTTTTGTATGTAATTTTATTACAACCATTGGCTCTTGAAGGGGGCTTTCAGTGAAATGTTTCTTTGGTCTGTTTTTTATTGGATATTTTATTTATTTACATTTCAAATGTTATCATTTTCCTTGTTTCCCCTCCAGAACCCCCCTATCCCATCCTCCCTACCCCTGCTTCTAGGAGAGTGCGCATGTATCTATCTACCTACTTTCGACTCCCTGTCCTGAAATTCCCCTGCACTGGGGCATCAAGCCTTCTCAGGACCAAGGGCCTCTCCTCCCATTGATGTCCAACAAGGCCATCCTCTACTACATATGCAGCTGGAGCCATAGGTCCCTCCATGTACTGTATTCCTTGGATGGTAGTTTAGTCCCTGGAAGCTCTTGGGGGGAGGTGGTACTGGTTGGTTCATATTGTTTTTCCTCCTGTGGGGCTGCATGCTCCATCAGCTACTTGGGTCCTTTCTCTAGATCCTCCATTGGGAACCCTGTGCTCCGTCCAATAGTTGGCTGAAAGCACCCATTTCTGTATTTGTCAGGTACTGGCAGAGCCTCTCAGGAGACAGTTATATCAGGCTCCTGTCAGCAAATGCTTGTTGGCATCCACAATGTATCTGTATATGGAACGGATCCGCAGGTAGGGATTCTCTGATGGCCTTTCCTTTAGTCTCTATGCCCCACCTTGTCTCCATTTTTCCTCCTGTGAGTATTTTGTTCCCTATTCAAAAAGAACTGAAGCATCCCCGCTTTAGTCTTCCTTCTTGAGCTTCACATGGTCTATGAAGTGTATCTTGGGTATTTAGAGCTTTTAGACTAATATCCACTTATTCTTAGTACCCCCTCTGAGATGAATAGATATCTGTTCATGCCTCCCCTGAAAAAGCCATATAATACAATCAATTCCCAAAGTGTTTTGACAAACTCAAAAACATGTTAAGTAAGAGCCACTGCATGAATAATATCATGGCCAACTGAGGTTCTTCTACCTGAGGCTAGTAAATGTAAAATGTAAGACTGCATTTTTTGTTCCTGTATTGGTAGTTGTATGCTCCATGTGACAGTAAACAAGACATAAATACAAGGATGATCCTTTGGAAAGTAAATGTCTTCAAGACAACTTTAAGGCCTTTTGTGTGTTTGTTTGTTTGATTGTTTTGTTTATACGATATTGGGTGGCATTTTTTCCTTGATGAATCTGTCAAACAAATACAAGAATGTACCCCAAATGACTTAGGGTGAGTACAATGAAAATAGTCCCTGAAAAGTACTATTGGATTGTATGCAGACCATGAAAGCTGTTGAATGGCCTTGTTTATGGATAATAAGGCAAAAAACTGAGGCTCAGCTGTCTACGTCATAAGAACTTTCCATAAAGGGGAGGAATTACAGTGGAGAAAAGACCTGTGTCCATGTCTGATTTGGCAGAAAAAGGAAAAGTATAGGTGGATGAAATGGAGATGTTGGCTTGTTATTCCTCATAGATGCCAGGGAAAGAGAAGACCTATGAGATATGTACTTCCTCCAATCTAAAAGCTTGAAACCTAGCCCAATAGTGGGAATAGAGGAATGTAGACATCCTATAAGATTCCATCCACTAAATTCTATACTTTAATACAAAAGAAATGAAAACCATAGTTGAAAAGGCACACATAGTCCTAACCGATGCCCCCAGGATAAGAAATATCTGATAATTACAAAAGTAATCAGACTTCATAGTGCCTGACTTTTAAACAAGGAATAACACAAGTCCTCACAGCCTGGCTCTTGGAATGTAAACAAAGAATATAGAAAATGAAAAATAAAAAAAGAAAAATGTAAAGAATAAATCGATTTCAATCTATTTTTACATGCCCACATGGTAAAAAACAGTAAAATGATACTTAGTTTGCATTAAATAATGAGTGCCAGACTCTTAACAGTTTTTTTGAACAACTAATCATGTACTAAAAACATTGTTTCACAGTATACCTTCTCATTCTCTGGGTTTTGAATTCTTCCTTTCTGTGACATTCCCAAATTTTGGAGGGGCTCATAGAGATATTCTATTTATTCAGTAATTGCTAAGTATTCAGCAATTACTTATTCTTAGCAATTTAAGTAGGTTTAGGTCTTTGAGGTTACTTCTGTCCATTTCACATAAAGTTTCTCTGACCAAAACTAGTATTAGCAATAATAAATAGCTATAAATGTTATCATTTACCCTGCTTCATAACCTATGGGTCACAACTTTCAAAGGGATCACATATCAAATATCTTGAATAGCAGGTGTTTACATTATGATTCATAGCACTAACAAAATTATAGTTATGAAGTTGCAGTGAAATAACTTTATGGGTGGGGGATATCACACTATGAGGAGCTGTGTTAAAGGGTCACAGAATTAGAAAGGTTGAGAAACACTGATTTGGAAAAGTAATTTGATCTAACCTCATCTTTTAGTATTACACATTGGGGATTCAGAATGAGTTTCAAATGGAACAAAGCATAAAAGCAGCAATGTTCATAATGTAAGAAAGAAACACAACGAACAATTTACAGAAAAAGTGAGACAAACGTCACAGCACATTTCTTCAAGGACTTACTCTGAGAAAGAGTCAAAAAGTATAGAGACATATGCTGTAAAATAAGGTGAATGAGAAAAGAGTAGACAGCTGAAGTCCTTCTTCAACGGCCATTTGGGAGAGATCTCCTTAAAGAAAACATTACGTGCAAAGTTATTCCACTCTAGGCATTCTCCCAGCCTCCTACGTGGCACTTAGACATGAAAGTGATTCATTTGGAAGGGTGGCTGAACATGATGAAATGTGTGACTGATTAGAGAATAGTAGGTCAGGGGGTGGCTAAGTACATGTGGAAACTATCCTTGTACAGATGGCCGATGAAATCAGATGTCTCCAAAACAATGACCTCAGAGAACAGAACATACAATTTGGGGGCAAGGTACTTAAGAAAGGGAAATATGGACAAAGTTGGATTGAGACTGCAGAGTTTGTTTAACTTAAAAAACTGAAAGATTTAATTTTGAAAGCTGACAAAGACTATAGGGACAAAAAGGAAATGAAATGGGAGGCAGATACCATTGCTGTTGTCATAAAACAAATGAGTCTGATTTTCAAAACTTGTACTGAATTTGCCATCCCTCGAGCCAGCAAAATCTGTCTGCAGGCAAGAAGGCCATAACTGTTCTTCAGAGTCATCCAGGGACAACATCATGCAAAGAAACCTGCATGATGACTCACAGTGCTCAGGACCTCAGAATTCTCTTGACCTTTATAGCCCCAATTCTAAATACAGATGTTTCCAATTCAATTACATTTTTTCACATTAAATTAATAATTGTAGTCATTCTGTATCTCCAACTGCCTCATTATAGGTGAGAAAACTGTTCACATTACCACCCACAGTCCTGTTTTCTTCTACTTGAATCTCCATTTATTTTTTAAATTTTTTATTGGTTTTGTTAAATTTGTTTACATTTCAAATGGTATCACCCTTCCCAATTTCCCCACCACAAGCTCCCATTCTCTCCACCCCTCTTCCCTGACTCTGTAATGTTGCTCCCCCACCTGCTCACCCATTCCTGCTTCAGTGCCTTAGCATTCCCCTATCCTGGGTCATTGAGCCTCCAAAGGACCAAGGGGCCGCCCTCCCAGTGACACCAGCTAAGGCAGTCCTCTGGTACATATCTAGCTAGAGCCATAGAATCTCTAATGTGTACTCTTTGGTTGGTGGTTTAGTCCTTGGGAGCTTTGGGGATTTTGGTTGGTTGATATTGTTGTTCTTCCTACGGGGTTACAAACCCCTTCAACTCCTACAGTTCTTGTTCTAACTTCTCCATTGGGGTCCTGCACTCAGTCTGATGGTTGGCTGCATATATCTGCATCTGTATTGGTCAGGCTCTGGCAGAGTCTCTCTGGGGACAGCTATATCTTGTCAGTAAGCACTTCTTGGCATCAGCAACAGTGTCTGGGTTTAGTGTCTGCAGATGGGATGGATCCCCAAGGTGGGGCCGTCTCTGGATGGCCTTTCCTTCAGGCTCTGCTCCACTCTTTGTCCCTGCATTTCCTTTTGACAGGAGGAATTCTGGATTAATATTTTTGAGGTGGGTAAGTGGCCCCATCCCTCAAACGGGGGCCCTGCCTATCCACTGGATATGGTCTCTAAAAGTTCTCTCTACTTTGTTGGATATTTTGGCTAATGTCCTCCCTGTTGGTTCCTAGGAACCTCTTGGGTCCCTAGAATCTGAGATGTAGTGACTACCCCCAGTTTCCTCTCCCCAGCTGCTACACATCTACTTTCAAATTCCTGGCCCTCTGTATTACTCCTACATCTCCCACATCTGAAATGGGCCCCCCTTTCCCTCCCCCTCCTGTCTCCATCACAGTTCCCTGTCTCTCTCCCTCTGCTTCCTGGAGATTATTTTCTTCCCCCTTCTAAGTAGCATTATAGTATCTACACTTTGGTGTGATCTTTCTTCTTAGGTTTCACATGGTCTGTGAGTTGTATTATGGGTAGTCCAAGCTTCTGTATGGATAATGACATAAAATGTGTGTTCTTTTGTGTCTGGATTCCCTCACTCAGGATGATATTTTCTACTTACATCCAATTGCTTGTGAATTTCATGAAGACATTGTTTTAATAATTGAGTACTATTCCATTGTGTAAATGTTCCACATTTTCTACATCCATTTCTCTGTTGAGGGACATCTGGGTGGTTTCCAGCATGTAGCTATTATAAATATGGCTGCTATGAGCATAGTGAAGCAGGTATCCTTGTCATATGCTGGAGATACTTTGGGGTATATGCCTAGGAATGGTATAGCTGGTTCTTCTGGTAGATCTATTTCCAATGTCCTGAGGAACCTCCAGATTGATTTCTTGAGTGGTTGTCCCAGTTTGCAATCCCACCAGCAATGGAGGAATGTTCCTCTTTCTCCACATCCTCACCAACATGTGCTGTCACCTGAGGGTTTGATCTTAGCCATTCTGACTGGTGTGAGGTGGAATATCTTTGTATATATTGAATATTAGCCCTCTATCTCATATAGGCTTGGTAAAGATCTTTTCCCAGTCTGTCGTTTGCCATTTTGTCCTATTGACAGTGTCCTTTGCCTTACAGAAGCTTTGTAATTTTAGGAGATCCCATTTGTCAATTCTTGATCTTAGGGAATAAGCCATTAATGTTCTGTCCAGGAACTTTCCCCCTGTCATAGACCACATAAAGCTCAAAAAGAAGGAAGACCAAAGTGTGGGTGTTTCAGTCCTTCTTAGCAAGGGGAACAAAATATTCATGGGAACAAATATAGAGACAAACTGCAGAGCAGAGACGGAAAGAAAGGCCATTCAGAGACTTTCCCAGATGGGCATTCATCACAGATACAGTCACTAAACCCCCACACTATTGTGGGCACTAAGAAAGGGCTCCATTGCGGAATGGAGCCTGATATAGCTGTGTACTAGCTGGTTTTGTGTGTCATCTTGACACAAGCTTGAGTTATCACAGTGAAAAGAGCTTCAGGTGAAGAAAGGCCTCCATGAGATCCATCTGTAAGGCATTTTCTCATTTAGTGATCAAGAAGGAGGGCCCCTTGTGGGTGGTATCATCTCTGTGCTGGTAGTCTTAGGTACTATAAGCAAGCAAGCTGAGCAAGCCAGAGGAAGCAACCCAGTAAGAAACTTTCCTTCATGGCCTTTGCTTCAGCTCCTGCTTCTTGACCTGCTTGAGTTCCAGTCCTGACTTCCTTTGGTGATGAACAGCAATGTGAAAGTATAAGGTGAATAAACCCTTTCCTCCCCAACTTGCTTTTGGTCATGATGTTTTGTCCAGAAATAATAACCCTGACTAAGACAAGCTGTCTCCTCAAAGGCCCTACCAGAGCCTTACAAATACAGAGTTGGATGCTCAAAGCCAACCATTGCACTGAGTGCTGGGTCCCCAATAGAGGAGTTAGAAAAAGGACTGAAGGAGCTGATGGAGTTTGCAATGCCATAAGAAAACAACAATATCAACTAACTAGACCACCCAGGCTCCCAGGGACTAAGTCACCAACTAAGGAATACACATGGCTCCAGCTGCATATGTAGCAGAGGATGGTCTTGTCAGTCATTAGTGGGAAGAGAAGTCTTTGATCCTATGAAGGCTTGATAGATGCCCCAGTGTAGGGGAATTGAGGGTAGGGAGTCAGGAGTAGGTGGGTAGAGGAACACCTTCATGGAAGCAGGGGGAGGGGGCATGGGATAGGGGTTTCTGGGAGAGAGGGAAACTGGGTAAGGGGATAGCACTTGAAATGTAAATAAATTTAAATAAGTATTTTTTTAAAAAGAAGTAGAATGGCAAGTTACTATGCTATGCCAAGCACCAGTGGGCCACATGGCTCCAGCAGGGTGTTCTCACCTCAGCAGACTCTCTGGCCCGGATCTCCTTCGATATCTCCACTGAACTAGCTATTTTCCCTTGGTGGGTCGTTGCAACACCAGCTTCATGCAATGAACACACTCCCTGCTGTTATCTGTCACAATTTCCAATAAATCAAAACTCTAGAAGCTCATAATTAATCAGACTAATTTATGTACCAATAAATTCTCAATTTACAAAATGCCCACACATTAATTTCAGAGCCAGTTAATGATACAAGCTGCCACCTAAATTAGACAAGTTATCTCAATTATTCTATCCTTTATGATATTTATAGCTACCTGTGGCTATTTGAAGATAATCTGGATCATCTTCCTCTTGCCCCACCTTTCCTCCTCTCCTTCCTGTCTCTGTCTCCCTCTCTACAACTGTTCACTCCACCTCCTTTTCCCCTGTCCAATCACAGGCTTTTCATATTAATATTTAAATTAATTGGACAGGGAAAATCCTGCTACACTATTTGCCTGGAAAAAATGTTCCAGACTTTTACTTTGAGGCAGTATCTTTGTCACTGAGGTGTGTCTTCTGTATACAGAAAAATGCTGGGTGCTTTTTATGTATCCAGTCTGTCAGTCTGTCTTATAATTGGGGACTTGAATCCACTGATGTTAAAAGATATTAAGGAATAGTGATTGTTGCTTCCTATTATTTTCATTGTTAGAAGTAGAATTATGCTTTTGTGCTTCTCTTCTTTCTGGGTCTGCTGTGAAAAGATTAGTTTCTTGCTTTTTCTTGGCTGTAGTTTTTTTTTTTTCTTCCCATGTGTCAGGGTTTTCCGTCTATTATAGTCTGGAGGGCTGGGATTGGTGGAAGGATATTATTTAAGTTTGATTCTTTTCATGGAATAGTTTGGTTTCTCCATTTATGGTAGTTGAGAATTTTGCTGGGTATAGTAGCCTGTGCTGGCATTTTTGTTCTCTTAGAGTCTGTATGATATCTGCCCAAGATTGTCTGGGTTTTGGAGTCTCTGTTGAAAAGTCTGGTGTAATTCTGATGGCTCTCTCTTTATATGTTACTTTACCTTTTTCCTTTACTGTTTTCAATATTCTTTCTTTGTAATGTGCATTTTGTGTTTTAATTGTTATGTGGTGGGAGGAATTTCTTTTCTGGTCTCATCTGTTTGGTGTTCTGTAGGATTCTTGTACATTTATGGGTATCGCTTTCTTTAGGTTAGGAAAGTTTTCTTTTTTAAATTTTGTTGAAGATCTTTGCTGGCCCTTTGAGTTGGGAATCTTCACTCTCTTCTATACCTATTATTCTTAGGTTCAGTCTTTTCATTGTATCCTGGATTTCTTGAAAGTTTTGAGTTAGTAGCATTTTGCTTTCTGTATTTCAATGTCAATGTCTCCTAGGCTATGTTCTATGCTATGTTCCACCTCCTGCATTCTGTTGGTGATGCTTGCATTTATGACTCCTGATTTTTTTCTAGGTTTTTCATCTTCAGGGTTGTCTCCTTTTGTATTTTATGTCTCCCTTAATTTGTCTATTTCCATTTTTTACATCTTGGACAGTTATGTTCAATTCCTTCAACTATTTGATTGCTTTTTTGTATTTCTTTAAGAGATTTATTTGTTTCCTCTTTAAGGTCTTCTATTTGTTTACCTGTGTTTTCCTGTATTTCTTTAAGTGAGTTATTTATGTGCTTCTTAAACTCCTCTATCATATCCATTAGGTGGGATTTTAGATTTGAATCTTGTTTTTCAGGTGTGTTAAGGTATCTAGGACTTGGTATAGTGGGAGAACTGGGTTCTGATGTTGTCAAGTAGCATTTGTTGTTGTTGTTGCTTATGTTCTATGCTTGCCTCTTGCCATCTGGTTATCTCTAGTGCTAACTGCAGTTGCTGCCTCCAGCGACTGGAGTTTGTCCCTCCTGTGATCTTAGTTGTGTCAGCACTCTTCAGAGTGCAGCTTTCTCTGTGATCTTGTGATTCTGGGATCTTGTAATCCTGAGATCCTGTTGTGTCAGAGCTCATGGGAATCAAGATTTCTCTGAGTGTCGCAGGAGTGGGTGTGAAGCCAGGGTCCTAGGCACAGGTGCAAGCTGGAAGGAACCCATGCCTCTGATTGGGTGAGAGTTCTTGCTTTCCTCATTCCTGTGGGTGGTCCCAGTTACACCAAGTGTTGGGGCAGATGCTGTGACCTCAACTGTTGTCTTGGGTTTGTCAGAGATCCAGTGATCCTGGGTGTTTCAGATCTCCTGGGAATAGGACTTCCTCTGTGACCCTGTGATCCTGGTGTCAGAGCACTTTGGAGTGGAGCTTTTTCTGAGTATTGTAGGATCTCCCCAGGTCTGCTCCAGGCACAGATTCAAACCAAAAGGAACCCATGAATTTGGTTGGGCAGGGGTTCCTGTGTCCCTGGACCCTAAGGGTACAAGTTACACCAGGTATTGGAGCAGATGTTGTGGCCTCACCTATGATCCTGGACATGTCAGAGCATCTGGGAGGTAAACTTTCTTTGGGTGTTGTAGGAGTGGGTATGGAGCCAGCACTCCAGGTCTGTTCTAGGCGTACTTTCAAACTGGAAGGACTTGAATCTCAATTTATATTTCACATGTCTGTTGCCCAATTATTTACAAAATAGATGGCCTTTGACCCAACATTTTTATATTTGTGTGTGCTCAATGTTATTCCTTACCTTTTGGCAAATCATATTCTTACATAAAATTAGATATATTCTTCACTTTTAAAAATGTAAATTAAATAACTTAAGGTTATTTATTTATGGAAGAAAGTTACAAGCAAACATAATATATAATTTTGCTCAACAGACATCATGAATTTTCTAGGCAAATGGATGGAACTAGAAAATATCATCCTGAGTGAGATAACCGAGACACAAAGACATACATGGTATGTACTCACTGATAAGTGGATATTAGCCAAAAATTTCAGAATACCCATGATACAACTCACAGATCAAGCTTAAAAAGAAGGAAGACCCAAGTGTGGATGCTTCTGTCCTACTTAGAAGTGGGAACACAATAATCATGGGAGGTAGAGAGAGGGAGGGATCTGGAAGGGAGAGAGGAGGTAGAGGGAAAAGGGAGAAGGATGGGGTATAGAGGAGACAGGAGAGAAGCCCTGAGGACCAGAAGAATGAATAGAAATATGCAGAAGTATGTGGTGGGGGTGGGTAGGGAGAACCTTTAGAAAGTCCCGGATACTACAGATGACAGGTTCCCAGGACAGGACCCCAAAGGGATTACCTTAGCTGAAATGCCCAACAGTAGGGAGATGGAACCTAAACAGACCACTTCCAGTAGATAGACATGGCAGCCACTTGAGGTGTGGGGACACCCACCCATCTGCAAAATTCTGACCCAGAATTGTTCCTGTCTAATGAAAATGCAGGAACACAAATGGAGCAGAGACTGAAGGAAAGGTCATCGAATGACCAGGCCAACTTGGGATTCATCCCACACAAGGAACCAAATCCCTATACTAATACTGGTGCCATGTTGTACTTGCAAACAGGAGCCTAGCATGTCTGTCCTCTGAGAGGTTCTACCAGCAACGGACTGAGGCAGACTGAGGTCAGACTCCTAAAGAAGATTTACAGGAAGGACAGAAGGAGATTACAACCATATAAGAAGAACAACAGTTTCAACTAACCCATATGCCTCAGAGTTCTCAGAGGCTAAGCCACCAACCAAAGAGCATATATGGGCTGGTCTGTGACCTCTGCTTCAGAGATAATGGAAGACTGCATTGTCTGGCTTCAGTAGGAAAGGATAAGCTTAATCCTGTAGAAACTTGATGCCCTATGGAAGGGGGATGCTAGTAGGGTGAGGTGGGATTGGATGAGTGGATAGGATTCAGTGGGTGGGTGGGGGAGCATTATCTCAAAAGTAAAGGGGAGGGGTAGGGGGACCAGAAAGGGGGCAACATCTGGAGTATAAATAAATAATAAAAAAGAACAATTTTATCTCTATGGCTTCATAAGAACTAAACAATGCTTTACCTGGTTAATCTTCAAATAGAATTTTAAGCTTCCATCATGTTTACTTACATTGGTTTTCATGAATTTAACAGAAAGTGTGGAAATGAGTGGGTAAAAAAGAAAAATACATCATCACAGAATCAGAGGTATGGCCAACTATTCTTCCTTTAAAGATTCTCTTTCCTCCACTTCTGATCTGCACTTCCTTGGGGGCAGGTCAACTTGTCTCCCCCTTTCTCTCAACACCACACAGTCTGGAAGACTCCCAAGAGATCTGCTGCAACCAGTGCAATTGGTAGGATAGCTGTCGAGATAACTACAGCATCTAAGAAACCCCAGGTGCCCAGCAGAGATGGGACTCATCCCCTATTTAAGAAAGCCATCTCCCTTCCAGTCTGCAGTTGTGTGGGGGAAGATCAGCCTGTCTCCCCCTCGCTATCAGCACTGCACAGACTGCAGAGTTCCTAACAAATCTACTGCAGTCAGGGTAATAGTCTGCAAGTCTACCAGGAGATAAGTTGCAGGTAGGGCCATAGATTCCACAGGAAATCTGCAGCAAACCAGGGACCCAGGAGGCAGGCTGCACACAGCGATGCCCAGACCAGCTAACACCAGAGATAATCAGATGGCAAGAGGCACAAGATCATAAGGAACAGAAACCAATATACTCTGATACCATCAGAACCCAGCTCTCCCACCACAGCAAGCCATGAATGAATATGCCAATAGACCTGAAAAGCATGATGGTGGCCTAAAATCACATCTCCTGAAGATAATAGAGACCTTTAAATAACTCACTTAAAGAAATACAGTAAGACACCGTTAAACAGATAGAGGCCAATAAAGCAGAAATAAATAAATCCCTAAAAGAAATACAGGAAAACACAAAGAAATGTTCAACATCCTTAGTCACCAGGGAAATGCAAATAAAAATGGACCTGAGATTCTACCTTACACCAATCAGAATGTTTAAGATCAAAAACTCAGGTGACAGTAAATGCTGGCAAGGATGTGGAGACAAATGAATACTTCTCCATTGCTGGAAGGATTGAAAGCTGGCATATCACTCAGAAAATCAGATTGTCAGGTCCTCAGAAACTTGGAGATAGTTCTACATGACTCAGCTACATCACTCCTGGGAATATACCTAAAATATAATCGAAGAGATAACAAGAATACCTGCTTCACTATCTTCATAACAGCCTTATTTATACTAGCCAGAAGGTAGAAACAACCCAAATGCCCTCAACAGAAGAATGGATACAGAAAATGTGATAATGGCAAAGGGGAGGGGGGAATAGATGACTTCATGAACTTTGCAAGCAAATAGATGGAACTCAAAAATATCATCCTGAGTGAGGTAACCCAGACATAAAAGGACATACATGGTATGTACTCACTGATAAGTAGATAATAGGCAAAAAGCTCAGAATACCCATGATACAACTCATAGACCATGGGGAGCTTAACAAGAAGGAAGGCCCAAATGTGGATTATTATGGGGAAGAAAATAATCACTGGAGGCAGAAGGATGGAGGGTTCTGGGAGGGAAAGGGGACTTGGAGGGGGACAAGTGGACAGTTTCAGGTATGAGAAGAGACAGAAGAGAAGTCCAGAGGGCAGGACAATGAATAGAAATATGCAGCAGTGGGGATGGAGGAGAACTGGGGGAAGCACCAGAAAGTCCCAGATGCCAGGGATATGAGAGGGTCCCATGACCCAATGAGAATGACCTTAACCAAAATATCTGACAAAGGGGAAATAGAACCTGAAGGAACTATCTCCAGAAGATAAGCATGGCCCCAGTTGAGGGAAGGGGCCACTCACCCATCTCAAAATTTTTAACCTGGAATTGTTCCTGTCTAAAGGAAACATGAGGGGAAAATGGAAAAGACTGAAGGAAAGGCCATCCAGAGACTGCACCACCGTAGGATCCATCATATCCACAGACACCAAACCCTGACACTAATACTGATGCCAAGAATGCTTGCAGACAGGAGCCCAGGAGCTGTTCTCTGAGAGGCTGTCCCAGCACTTGACTAAAACAGATGCAGACACAGCCAACCATTGATTGTACTGAGCCCAGGTGCCCCAGTGGAAGAGTCAGGGAAGAACTGAAGGAGCTAAAGGGGATTGCAATCCCATAGGAAGAACAACAATATCAACTAACTGAACACCTCAGAGCTCCCAGGGACTAAACCACTGATCAAAGAATATACATGGGTGGGTCCATGACTCCAGCTACATGTGTAGCAGAGAATTGCCTTATCTGTGGCATCAGTGGGAGGGGAAGCACTTGTTCCTGTGGAGGCTTGTTGCTCCCCTTCAAAGAGGGCTGCTAGAGGGGTAAGGTAGGGGTGGGTGGGTCGGTGGGAGAGTACCCTCTTAGAGGCAAAGAGAAGGGAGAATGCAATGGGGGTTTGATAAGGGGATACAGGGAACAGGGACAACATTAGAAATGTAAATAAAATAATCAATTTTTAAAAACTTTCTCTTTCCTTGAAAAAGTCAAGTTTCAGGATTCTGTAACTAAAAATAACATCATTAGTACATATGTACATATTTTTCTTCCTCCCTCTCCCTCCATTGTCCTCATTTTTTCTCGATTCTAAACCCCTCAAGGGCACCCTTCCTAGTGATCTGTTCCTCTTGGACAACTGCTTACTGGTTAAATCCTTTATCCGTGTTTTGTTCACATCCAGTGCTCCAATAGCTACTTGGTGAGTTCTGCCTATCTTTTTTTTTTCTACATCTCTTTTATTAGAAACAGATTCTGGACTCACAAATTCTTTTCTCACATAATATATCCTGATTATAACTCCCTAACTCCTTACTCCTCCCAGTCCCCTGATGCATTTTGAATCCACTCCCTTTCTGTCTTTCATTAAAAAGCAAACAGGTTTCAACTGGATAATAAAATCATCAAACAAAATAAAACAAAAACTAACGCATTAGAAACAAACCAAACAAACCTAAGAAAAAGAACCCAAGAGAAAGCACAAGAGTCAGGTATTGAATAAAAACACTAAACTGGCACCCTAATATGCAAGCACAGGATCTAGCACAGGCCAGCGCTGGCTCTCTGCACACGTCTTCAGTGTGAGATTTTCCCAGGCAGATTCATAGGGCCTTGCTTTCTTGGTGTCCTTCAGTTCCTCTGGCTCTTATACTATCTGCCTCCTCTTCTACAGGGTTTCCTAAGTCCTGCAAGGAAGAAATTGATGAAGATATCCTGTTGCAAGGCTGAGTGTTGCATGGTCTCTGCATGATGTCTGGTTGTGACTCTCTAAACATAGTCCTGATATAACTCCAGTTGGCCTAAGGGACACAACACACAGCTCTCCTCCTTATTGTCTTATTCACCAAATGTTATCACAATTCTGCCAGCTCCCTAAATCAGAAATGACCTGTCTCCTCACCTCCTCACTTTCAGTAGATTCCTTGATTCTGTTTCTTAAATATCTCTCAGACATAGTTCTCTTTTGCCACCTGAAGTGGCACTGACTTTTCATTTATTGTTTCTGTCTATATTAAAAATTCTTCCCAAGAAATTTTCAGAGGTGGCTTCTCTCACATGCAAATCTGTATGAACTTTACTTCCTTAGAAGCAGCCAGTGTCTTTTTCAGTGCAAGTTCCATTAGTGTTTTTTGCTTGTTCAACTTTTGTTTGTAGAGCATGAAGTGTGTATAATATTTTCAACATGCTTGGTCCATCCACAAAAGCCAAATCCGGGCTCTCAGTTGCTCTGGAAGGCCTCTAGAGACTGTGATTGCACTCTTAACTGAGAAAGAATGAGGTCCTTCAAAACACCTTCCAAATTATTTTCAACATCTTCAGCTTTACAGACACATCATTTAGGATACATTTCCTTATCTCTGTGTTTCTTATCAAACTGTGCATGCAAGCTACAGGCGTGACAACTCAGAAGAGGTTCCCCAAACAGACCAGACCTTCCATTTTTGTCCATGTTGTTCTCATGTTGCAATACTTTCTTCATTATTTGTGGGACCACGAAAGGCAGTCTGTGTTCTGGTTGAGTGAGACTTAACCTCTGGAGACCCAGTAGATATTCTACAAGGGACAGACCTGTTGGCTTCCAGACACTAGGCTTCTGACAACGAGACCCTCAACTCCATAATCCTGTGGCTATCAGTCACATAGGGCAATACCCCAAGACCCTAGGATTCTGTCTGGACTCCACCCCCACAGTCACATGGCAACAGCCAGGTAGGACCAGTCCACTATAAAAGGGTGATAGAAAGGAGTGTTTATTCCTTCCTTTCTCTCTTCTCTCTTCCCTCTTCCCTCTTCCCTCTTCCCTCTTCCCTCTTCCCTCTTCCCTCTTCCCTCCCTCCCTCCCTCCCTCCCCCTCCCTCCCTCCCTCCCTCCCTCCCTCCCTCCCTCCCTCCCTCCCTCCCTCCCTCCCTCTCTCTCTCTCTCTCTCTCTCTCTCTCTCTCTCTCTCTCTCTCCCTTCTCCCCCTTCCTTGTGGTCATGGCCTGCCTCTACTTCTCTACCTTCTCTTCTCTCTCTTTCTCTCTACTTCTCTAAAATAAACTCTCAAAAAACATGGACTGCCTCCTCTCATCTGGACCAGCTGTGCTAGAGCAATAGGATAGGTCTTCCACCCAAAAGCCTCCTCTAATTTCCTCCCAGCATTCCCTGCCATGGCCACTACCAACCCAAACTGTCCACTGACCAAGTCAAGGACACTCTAGCCAAGGTTACTGAGACCCAGCCAGAGCTCTCCCCTGCCCCTTTTCCTTTGGTCCCAGGCCAGAGCCCAGCCTCACAGGCCCACACTCTTGTTCTCAGCTCTTCTGCAACATCCCTCAGTGTCTGCAGTATTCAAGACTGAGAACCTGTAATCCTCTGTGAGGCCCAAGGACCCACAAGCTCTGCCCTGCCAGCTCCCTGGGCGACCCAGCAAGGACTGCCTTTTCCCACCACGGGGCAGGGTGCCGTGGCTTTTCTTTTCTTTCTTTCTTTTTCTTTTTTTTTTTATTAGATATATTCTTTATTTACATTTCAAATGTGCCCTTTCCTGGTCCCCACCCCGGAAAATCCCCTAACACATCTGCCCTCCCCCTGCTCACCAATCCACCCACTCCCACTTCCCTGTCCTGACATTCCCCTATACTGGAGCATGGAGCCTTCTGAGGACCAAGGGCCTTTCTTCCCTTTGATGTTCAATGAGGCCATCCTCTGCTGCATATGCATCTAGAGCCATGGGTCCCTTTATGTGTACGCTTTGGTACATGGTTTAGTCCCTGGGAGCTCTGGGAGTACTAGGTAGTTCATTTTGTTGTTCCTCCTATGGCACTGCAAACCCCTTCAGCTCCTTGGGTCCTTTCTCTAGATCTTCCATTGGGGACCTTGTGCTCAGTTCAATGGTTAGCTGAGAGTGTCCCCCTCTGTATTTGTCATGCACTAGCAGAGCCTCTCAGGAGACAGCTATATCAGGCTCTTGTCGGCAAGCACTTGTTAGTATCCACAGTAGTGTCTGGGTTTGGTAACTATATAGGATGGATCCCTAGGAAGAAAAAAGTATAGATACTCTGGTCCTTCTTGGAAGGGGGAACAAAATACCCACAGGAGATACAGAGAGAAAGTGTGGAGCAGAGACTGAGGAAAAGACCATCCAGAGACTGCTCTGCAGCTTTTCAAAGCCCAACGCCTGCCTGGTGGTTCTGTGGGCATGTTCTCAGTCTGACCACCGGCTTCTGCCTTGCCCAGATGCTGGATGCATGCAGGTTCCCCCCCGCTTTTAACCCACAATTACTTATCACTCTGTATCCTCCAAGATAAAGAGTGTTATCTATCAGGATAACACTCTGTATCCTCCAAGATTCATTTCTTAAAGCAATTTCCTTGTTCTCTTGCCTACACTCCATTTCACAGCCCAGTCTGTTTCAGAGTGATGCCTATAATTCCATGCAGATGATAAACAGTGCCACAAATTTGCACAGTATAGTGATATGTTGTATAGTTTTGCCAATGTCTAGAAAGAATAGAGTCACTTCCGGTAATATGAGATGGTAAATCAGTTTATACTCCAAAGCAAAGCTACCAATATGTTTCGGGAAACACAGATGAAAACCAAGTAGGACCAAATGTTCCTTGGGCTTGTGTATGTCAGTCTGTCATTATTGCTCAGTGATTTTTGTCATGTGAGATCTTAAGTTTCACTGTATTTTATATATGTACTGATATGATAGTCTTTCTCACATCATGAATCAAGATACTTGAAACCAAATAAAATCAATACTCCCAGAGGCTACCCTAATTTATTCTACTTCCTGCCCTATTCATAGCTCACTTTCACCATGAATCTTCTCACATTTTTGTAAATTCTACATAAAATGTCTTGAGAGGATAATTTTATACTGTCTGCAACCAAATGGACAAAAGAGACAGAAAGTATTTCTGAGAATTTTTCTTACTCTGGTATCAAGTACATCAATACTGTCAGACACAAATTGTGAAAATTCTAATAGAATTCAATGTTATTATTTCCACTGATTTTATGTTCTATGAAGTCATTTATCTGCCACAAGTTCAATGGCTCTATTAATCACCCACATAGGACTTTATGTATCCTAAATATCTATTTCTTCTTTTCAAATAAACATTATTCGATCTTTTGTGTCATATTTATTACAGTGTTTTTCCAGTTTGAACATTCTTTAAGGATACTTACTAAATGTCTCATAGTGCAAATAAAAATGTCTTATTGAATATATTATTTATTGGTGTATATCTTTTTTCATTCCCACATCAAAAGCATTAGCCTACTCAATAATTCTTATGCGATATTTTTATAATTTATTTTTGTAATAAACTATCTACTTTGAATCTGTTATATTACAATATTTAAAAAAGAGGTGTGCCCTCAAAGGGTAAATGCCAAGTAAGACACTCAAGCTAGTTTTGCTAAGATAAATTCTAGCCAGTTATATAGATTTATTCTATTTTTCCCATGACAATTTTTATAATTTTTTAATATTTGGTAATGCCAGTTTCTCACATTAATTCACTATTTTCTTCCCTATTTTTTATTACAAGGAGCTTGAGCATGACCTTATCTCATTTCATCTTTTAAAGAGCCCCTAATGACTGGATTTATATATTAATTTAGAAAAATATTATATTTTTCAAGTATTAATTTCCTTGTGGGTAAATGTTATTATTAACATATCATGAATCTATATCATTAGTTTTATTTTCTGTAGCTCAGTCTAACACTTCTGTTTTGTTCAATTAACTCCAAAAAATAATTTGTATAACAGTATCACTAAAGATAAACATAGTTTCTACTATTGTATATTCTGTATGCTAAGATGAATATAATCATTAATGATGATATAGCATAACTTATACATGAATTCTTCATGAAATTCACAGGCAAATAGATGAAACTAGAAAATATCATCCTGAGTGAGGTAACACAGTCACAAAAGAACACACATGGTATGTACTCACTGATACGTGGATATTAGGCAAAAAGCTTGAAATACCCATGATAAAACTCACAGACCATATGAAGCTCAAGAAGAAGAAGAAGAAGGAAGACAAAGTGTGGATGCTTCAGTATTTCTTAGAAGGGGGAACAAAATACTCACAGTAGGTAGAGGATGGGAGGGACTTTGGAGGAAGAGAGAAGGAAGAGGAGAAAGGGGGGAAGGATCAGGTATGGGCGAAGGAGACAGGATGATATACAGAGTCAGGAAATTGAACAGAAGTATGTAGCAATGGGATATAGGAAACTAGGGGTAGCCACCAGAAAGTCTCAGATACAAGGAAAGCAAGAGGCACCCAGGACCCAAAGGGGATGAGATTAGCTGAAATGCCCAACTAAGGGGAGGAAGAACCTGTGGGGACCATATGCAGAGGTCCCAGATTTCATCTCCAACTTTTTAACCCAGAATTGCTCCTGTCTAAAGCAAATATGGGAACAAAGTATGGAATAGAGACTGAAGGAAAAGCTGTCCAAAAGCTGTTCCACCTGGGGATCTATTCTATATACAGACACCAAACCCAGACACTATTGCGGACACCAAGAAGTGCTTACTGACCGGAACCTGATATAGCTGTCTCTGGAGAGGCTCTGCCAGAGTCTGAGAAACACAGATATAGATGCTCGAGGCCAACCACTGAATTGTGCATGGGGACCCCAATGAAGCAGTTATGGAAAGAACTGAAGTAGCTGAAGGTGTTTGCAACCCCATAGGAAGAACAACAGTATCAACCAACCAGACCTCCCAGAGCTCTCAGGAGCTAAACCCACCAAAGCATACTCATGGAGGGACCCATGGCTACAGCTGCATATGTAGCAGAGGATAGACTTATCTGGCATCGATGTGAGGAGAGGGCCTTAGTTCTGTGAAGGCTCAATGCCCCAATGTAGGGGAATACCAGGGCAGTGAGGTGGGAGTAGATGGGTGGGTAAGGGAGGGCCCTTATAGAAGCAGGGCCAGGGGAAATAAGATGGAGGGTTTGCTGAGGGGAAACCAGGAAAGGACATAACATTTGAAATGTAAATAAATAAAATAGTCCATTAAAAATACAATAATTAAGCATGAATATTCCCTGTCTATACTTTGGACATACATAGTATCATATTTTTAACATTCATTTAATGACTATGTGGTGATTTGGCAAAAATATCAAGAAAATTATGTTTATGAGTATGTTATCATACTAGTGAAATAATGCAAAACATCATAGTTTTTCATAAAGGAAAAGTAGAGTGTTAAGAAAATTCACTATATATATAAAACCTTAGTTATGGTGAGGGAAGGAAGTTGGTTAGGAAGAGGGACTGGAAAGCCCTCTGAAACATAAAGGATGCCAGCAGGGCACTTCTCAAGCTCCAAAGACCCACTTAGGTATCTGAAGAGATGGCTCAGCAGTTAAGAGCACTGACTGCTCTTCCAAAGGTCCTGAGTTCAAATCCCAGCAATCACATGGTGGTTCACCACCATCTGTTAACAAGATCTGACTCCCTCTTCTGGAGTGTCTGACAACAGCTACAGTGTACTTACATATAACAAATAAATAATTTTTTAAAAAAATTTAGAAAAACAACATATGTTCAAAGCTGCTACCTAGATGATAGCTAAGGGCATGGGCATGTATAGAATCCGGCGTGAGTACTAGCATTAAGTTAAGAAAATATTGTCCACTGGAGCATAGATGCTCTTAAGCAGCTGGGGCAAAGTCTCACTGACAAAGGAGGATAAAAAGTTCCTTTTGATTGGAGTAGCTATTTTGATTTTTTAAAATAAAGAAAATTACATGACTGGCATGCCCCATGTTTTATAGATTTTGGCTTGGGGCCTGTAATGCCAATGTTGGTCTTTTTCTCCAAAATCAACTTTTAATATTTTTTCTTGATGCCTCTTGAAGCATTTATACTTTCAAAAAGAAAATAAGGTCTTTTGAGATATGGTAGGATGGCATTTCATATGTGTGATAGTTCCAAACATTGCTTCTGTTTTGTTTCTGTTTTTGTTCATTTGGTTTTTTTTGTATTTTCTTATTAAACCTGGGCTAAGTAGTGTTTTCTCAACTTGATTCAAGCTAGAGTCACTGGAAAAGAAAGAATCTTAATTGAGACAATGCCTCCATAGGATAGACCTGTAGACAAATCTCTAGGACATTTTCTTGGTTAATAATTGATGTGGGAGAGAGCCCAGCCTTTGGTAACTGGGCTATCACTGGGCAGGCAGAGCAAGCCATGAGGAACAAGCCAGCCCTCTTCCATGGCCTCTTCATCAGCTATTGCATCCAGGTTCCTGCCCTGCTTCAGTTCTGGCCCTAACTTCCTTTGATAATGGAATGTAATGAGGAAGTGTAAGCAAATTAAACCCTTTCCTCCCAAAGCTGATTTTGGTCATAGTGTTGTATCATACTAATCAAAACACTAACTGAAACAGGCCTATAAGGGGAGAGGATGATGTTTGTAATTTATAAAATTGGAACAAATTGCAATAAACACAGCCAGCATTTATCAAATTACATAATGAACTAGTTATGTCTTATCTTCGCTTTTGCTTTCTTTGCCATCTTGCTTCTTTTTACTGCAGCTAAACTAATTTGCAAGACTATTTATTTCTATTTTTAATAAAGTGTTATTACAGTTCTCCCAGATGTATATTGATTTGGTTTTGATCATCTAGCATCTAAGCTACCTCTAGGTCATACAGGTAAAGAAACCCACTGCAATCCGGAGAGCTGTGTACCTGGAACAAAGGGTAAGATTTGAGGCTTTGTTCTAATATCAAGGATACTAGAAGCATCCCTGGCCTTTAGGTCAGAGCTGGCATGTTTATGAGTAGAAACCATTAGTATTTTCATTTAATGCAAATAAACATATGTTTCTGGACTACCTATATAAACCTGGTCAACCTCTAAAATTTGCATGTAAGAAAATCCAAGAAAATGTACAAATATCCTTAGTTATAGAGTTGAATTCAAGATATGGATCTCAAATTAAAAAAAAATGAAGCTGTGAAAAACACATTGAAAATAAAGCTCTGATACTGTTCAGGCTAATTCATACTTGATACACATTGATGCATGTTTTATTGTTAGTTTATTCAATCATGGATTTTCCATTTACTTTACTTTTTAGCAATCACTAGCCTGAGTTTTCTAAGGCATAGACTGTCTTCATTGATGTCAACATGCCTTTGCAGTCAATTTTACAGATAGGTTTATTTTGTAAGCCAGTGCAGACATAATGGTGGGTACTTACTGTATTTTCTACTAAATTGTGAACAAAAACTACCAGGAGATCTTGGTTTTCACTATTGGAAACTAAAAGTATCTAATAAATTCAAAGGATTCAACAAACTGAGAATGACTGACATGACAGAAGCATGCATTTAATCCAATGCTTTGCAGAGATACATGATCAAAGTTCTGCGTGTGGCTTGTCCTTTGGGATGGCCCGGATTATTTATTTTTAAGTAAGAAACAACAATGGAGCGAACAACTGCAATTAAGAAAAAATATTGAGATACAAGGGGACCTATGTGTCCTGGGTTAAGACACATGCAAGTATTACACAACATTCTAAACACAGTATGAAAGGAACAGTTAAAGACCCTGGAATAATGATCTGTCTCTCAAAAATGGGATGTTTAACAGTTGTGTCTTCACAAATGGCAATGATGAAACAATCTTTACCTTTAAAGAATTTTATAGAAATAATTTTAGCACCATCACTAAAAGAAAAGTAATATTATTTTAGCCCTGCCTATCTCCAGTCTTGGAATAACAACAGAAGCATAGCACCTTTCAATACCTAAATAATAAACAAGAATAGGAAATCTATCCCAGCTTGTAGAGATGAGGTAGCTTATGCTAAGAAATGTTGGGTCATATTGTCTTTCAAAAGTTCTAATTCCAATCCTCACATTTTATTTGATTAATCATTGCAACTCTGGGTTTCTAGTTCTTCTCTTTATGATATGCTTCAGAAAAATGAGACTGTGCCTGTGGGAGAGTCTCAACATTCATTACTGGGCATGTGTGTTAGAAAATTGTGTGGGTGATTGTTCTTTTTTTCATCTAATATCTTCTTATATAAGAAACCACAAATATAGCTTCTATCTTATTGAAAGATTACAACAAAAAGAAAAATGTTGCTCTTAAAATTTGAATGAGGAAAAAACTCTATATCAGTCTTTGCAAAATAAATTGTAAGGTTGAAGCAATTTCATGGATTTTTTTTTCCTCCTAAAAGTCAATGACTATATGTTATTTAAAGATATCATTTAAGACAGTGAAAAGTGTTATATTATATTTACCTTATACTTTTTTCAATAATGTTAGTATAATATTAAGACATGCATGGGTGGGTTCATTTGGCTGATGATCTGGCAATACGAGGACACAGGGGACATTATTCTCTTCTTTTCAGACTGAAGCCAAGCAAAATCAACATGGGCTGAGGTTTTACATACCCCATCATGTAAGCTACCTGCTAGGAAGAAGAATTTTCTCATAAATACTAAGCAACTTATTCATTACAGTGAAATGAGTTGATGAAAACATATTTATTTTTAATCAGTTTACTTTTTGTAAAGTTGGTCATTGTTGTTGATTGTTTTAATCTAAACTGCCATATTGAAAAAAAATTAAGTCAACTAAACTTGAGGATTGTAAGTAAAATAAATATTCTGAAGGATAAGGTGGTCAGGCACTTCAGATCGTATGTACAAAGCTGATGCAGGACCAGCCATTACTTCAAGAGTCTCAGGATGAACTTCAAACAGTCACAGTTCTTGCGGCAGTCATTGGTGGTAGTGCTCATTGTCGATACTTCTGGGCTTCTGTTACATGAAACAAACTGGCCCAATTTCAAGGCCAAATTCCTGGTCTGCATTGCCAATATCCACAGGACCAATATCTATGATGGGCAAGCGGGCCACATTCTGCGTTCTGTATTCAAAGATAGTCTTGCCTACATTTCCATTTCGCTTCTGGAATTCAAGAGGACAATGGATAAATAGTGTATATATCCAAGAAGTTTACACAGGAACACCCCCACCCTAGGCATGTGTGCAAGTAACCTTTTCCTATTGGATATTTTATTTATTAACATTTCAACTGTAATACTCTTTCCCAGTTTCCCCTCCAGAAACCCCCATCCCATCCCCCTCCCCTACTTCTATGAGGGTGCTACCCCACCTAAACTTTTAAAATTCAAAAGCAGTGAATGTATAGCTCTGGTAAGTATGAACCAATGTGTGTGGCAGAACGGAGAAATGCAAATCAATGGGTCTCTATTATAGACTCTTAAAGCTTATGATTGAGAGTGAGTCAGGACCTAACTTTACTGAAGAAAGAGAGGAAGCTACAGAAAGGCACTTACAGAACAGGTATCTTGAAGAACTGTGTATCTGAATCTCATGTTTCCTTCTCCTTTTATTTCTAAATCATTTGACCCTTTAAGAACCACAGCTTTCTTGAGGTTTTTAGCTTGATCATCCATATATCCAACAGTGTTCTTACAGATGTAAGTAAGGTTCTGGGACGCTTCTTTTGATAAAAGGCGCAAAAAGGTCATCTGAGTAATAGCTGTGTTAGGGGACTGGTAATCTCCATATGTGAACTAGAGAAATGAAAGAAACTTATGTAATGTGACATACTAAAGGGGTTCATAATAACCACCCAAAGAGTTGATGCCAGGTAGATCGATAGATCACTAACAGACTATAGTTAAATCACTTTTAAAGAATATTTCTTGGTGTTCATATAATAAACTATTTTATCTATTCAAAGGAAAATATTTTCAAATATCTACCCAAAATTGCAAGAACCTGTGTCCTTATGATATCAAGAGCAGAAAACCCAAATATATGTATATGTATATATATGTGTATATATATACATATATATACACATATATATACACATATATGTGTATATATATAATACTTAATAAATACAACTCAAGTTTATCAGTAATTAGAATAAAATTATAAATTAAGTATGGGTATAAATCTATTTTACTGAATAATTACATACATATCAGAAATACTATTTTCTATAGCACAAGTTATCAAAACTCATTCCCAACTAATTCTTCCCTATTCATTTTCAGCTTTTAGTACTGTTTTCAATAGGCTCATTTTGGTCTCAGACATATTATTTTGGTTAAAGCACATTTCAAGCATTTATATTTAAATTCAGCTATTTATAATATGTTAAATTTTCACTAAACGATAGTAGATTGTAACTTATCATATACAGAATTATAACACTTCCATACTATGTTGACTGGGTCAAGGATAGAGGCAGAGGGGTGTAAGCTGGAATGAAATATTCATATTTTAATAGGACAACCAAGATCTGATGAACCTCTGAACCAACTAAACCATAATGGAAATATTAAGTAGACAGTAATTCAGAAAAAATATCATATATTCACCTAATTAAAATAATGACTTAAATACTTCACAGGTTTTAAAGGATTACATTATTTTTAAAATGTATCTTAATAGGTATATTTATCTTTTCAGACACTACACTAACCATTAATAGTAATGGGGAAGTCAGCTTTTTCACCCTTATGTTAAAGTAGCAAAAAGGTTTCAAAATGTTTAGTAATTTTTTAAGTTCTAATTGTAACCCAGGTCTCCTGGAGTTGAGACAAGACCATTCCCACTGTCCTCCATAGTCAGCAACATGTAATAAGGGAACTAATATTAAAAAGTATTTAATTTTACGAAAACAAATAATTTTAATTATAAGTTTGTATGAGTTACCGCATGGTAAAACTTGTTTAGGCAATGATTTTGCAATGATATCTAATGAGAGCATATCACTTACAAGTAATCATAATATATTTAATACAGTCAAACAATAATCTCATCATTTTAATAAGTATGAAAACATAATAAATAATAAAAATTAAAAATAAAATTCTTAGTAAACATATTAAATCACCTGAGATCCTCTATTCATGTCAAGACCATACCACACAGGCTTATTGTCCGGGGATTTGCTGGCCCACCAGGTTTTACGGGGAACACTGGCTGGGTTTGCTGAAATACATGTCTCTCCTGTTTCCATATTGCAGTAAACTTTGATTGCATCTTCAGCTGATCCCTGGTTAGGATCAATCCAATATTCACCTAATTTCCAATATAGAAATATGTGTTATATGAAGATTATCTCAAATATGATTGTGAGTCTCTAAAATAATCAGCAGAGATTTGGTCCTGTATTCCAAATATGATTAGGAAGGGACTGGGAAGAAGACTCAGCAAGTGCAGTGTTTCCATGTGGATCCCCAAAGTCTATACAAAGGCTAGGTGGGTATCATGGCCCACTCGCAATCCCAGCATGTGAACGATGGAAACAGGATTCCCTAGAGTGAGCCACCTAGCTAGACTAGCTGAAAAGGTGAGCTGTGGACTCAGCTAAAAACCCCCGTCTTACATTTTAAGATGTACAGTAATTAAAGAAGACATCTCAGGTCAACCCTCTCCACATGTGTTCACATGCAGCCACATACATGTGACACACAAATACATGTGTGTAGTGACACACAAATACACATGCATGTATACATAGGAGAAAATGTAATTAAGCCCTGGGGTCCTTCTTCATGCTAACTGCTGTTCAAAAGCACTTTTCCAAATCATGAACTTAAGACTCAAAACATTCAAGTGATTTTTAAACTAAGATAGTGCCTTTTATGTTTGATCTATAATTACATAAATATACAAACAAATGTATTTATTCACATTTGCTTATATAGATCTATAGACATGCAAATACTATTATACACAAACTGCAAAATAAAATTTTACATAAAATGGAAGGGTAGTGGTACCACATAAATAGTACAAAAGTGTATATTCTTTAGATAGAACATTCTTAGTTGTCTCGGTTGATGTCAAAGTTCGAAGTTAACTGAAACCCTGGTATTTCCCAACTCATTCAGATGGTCTTAGAGTCCCCTTTTCTGGGTCTAATTCATTTAAAAATTATTGAAGAAGGAAAACTAAGAAAACTGCCATAGAACTTAGGCAGAAACACTATTTCATTCCAAACTGCCATAAAAGCTCACTACACAGGCCCCTGCCAGGCAGGAGGGTAAAGGATTGATTGGCAGGTCATTAAAGTGCAATACATTGATTCCATATACAAATCAATTAGGGAAACATGTTCTTTACTGGCCTCTCAATGATTTACCTAATTAAAATTCTGAATGATGATGTAGGTAAGAAAGTATCTTTAATTATGCATCAGCAAGAATTATATATATGGATGGAGCCATTTCCTCAAAATTGCTTTTTTGATATGAGGTGGCATTTATTATATATGCTATCATCTTTTCATGTAATTGTCCCAACAACAAAACTATAAGTTCTAGATAAATGCTCAACAATTTATCTTTGTGTCTATCATTAATTATAAAGTTAAAAATACATTTTGGGAAGCAGTTGAGAATAACTCAAGGCAAGCAACATGTTTTACTCCAACATGTCTACTCACCGCTCTGCTTTGTAGGATGGCAAAGCTTTAAATCATCACAAGTGCGGGCTGGGTGTTTCTTGGAACCGTCAGGGCTACGCATGGTTTCAATCTGACTACTGAGAGACTTCAGGGTAATATGGACCACAGGGTCAGTTTTGTTTGTGTCATCTGGAGCTGCCTGGTCTTCCGTAAACTCTGGAAGTGGATCTGGCATGTTCTCATCATAGTGTCCCATGATATCACCAAGAGCAGCAGTAAGATGGCCGGGGGGACCTGGAGGCCCAGGAGGCCCAGGTTCACCAGGAGGGCCCTAATTAAAAAGAAATTGAGAAGACATTTAATAGCATTTTTTTTTTTTTTACTAAATTGCTACTATGCTGTGTGGGGACAGTTACAACTTGGCACAACAATAAGTCAGTACTGAAGACGTGTGATTCATGCTTCTTAAGCAGGCAGGGCTAGCCTGTCAAGTGATAACATTGCAAATTGAGAAGTGATGTGGAACTACTTTTCAAGGAAAGTATCTACCAGTCAGGCTCTGAGATAAACAAAGCTTAAAGCCAAACTCTTTGCTTTGATGTCTTCTTTGAAGATATAATGTATTTCATGTGAGGAGCTTTCAGAGTTACATTCTTTTCAAAACAATTTTGAGCAAGATACAACTGGAATTCTTTAACAGAGCTATGTGCAGGAGGCAGAAAAGGAATGCCAGTGTGTGAGAGAGAGTTCTATATATCTGCACCTAAATACCAGGATAATAACCACAATACCCACATTATAGGACTTGTCGGTTTGTTCAAATCAAGAAAAAACACAGGAAGCTTTTTTGTATGTATTTGAATTATGCTAAATGTAAAAGTTCTCTGTATTGAGCAAAGCCAAGGAAAGGTTTCCATTATCCTTTTTATAGCCTTAAAAGTATGTCCTGCTCTTCTGACTTCGAGGGAGAACTGATGGAATGTGGCCACTCAGATAAACCCGAACCAGTGGCAAAGATTACAAGCTGAGTCCTTGCCATTAATTCCTCTGAATTTTCAGTGGAAGATCTCAAGAGTCTTGAAAGAGCCAAGCAATAACTAGAGAGACACACCGCAGGTAAGGAGCACAGCCCTCGGTGTCAGAGGCTGAGGTGTTAATGCGAGCTCTACCACTCAACCGAGGCTTCAGGGAAGGCCACTCTACCTCCGTGCCAGTGCTTTCTGATTCTCAACAGACTGATGACAAGGAGAAAGACAGATGATGGATAGATGGATGGATAGAGAGATAATTGATTTTCTGGGAGATCATCAGAATTTTACACATCCTACAGTAATCTGAGAGGAAGAGTTCCATCTCTGTAAGACCGCGGGAGCCACAGGAAAGTAAATCAAGCACCACACAAGTCAAACAGAAGTCCTGAAACTGTGACACTTTCTTGGCTATAAGAAGAATGAGCCTCTATAGTCACATAATAAATAATAAATATTCAAGTATTCAATGGCACTGTCACTGGGAAAATAAAGACTAGGACGGTAAGGTCAGATAAATAAGATCAAAGAAGCATCAGACAAGCTCTAAATGTACAGAGTAGGGCCATGTGTCAATAGATGCTGAATGTATGAGGACAAAGACTAACAAACATGGTTTAAGTGTTTGATATTATCTTATACTAAATACAATTAGATTTTTAATTGAAAACTGAAAATTGATATCTTAAATGTCATGTTGAGGAAGAAAACTTTCAAACTCATTTGGAGATTTTGTTTCAAGCTCCTGCTGCTGCCCTGGCATCCCTGCCATGCAGGACTGTATCATGAACTATGATGTAAATAAACCCTTTCTTAACTTGATTTTGTCAGAGTTCTTAACAGCAACAGGAAAGCAAACTACGACTATTGTAACTTCAGGCAATGCAATGTTTGTCAAACTTTGATAAGAATGCAATTATAGATTGATATTTAACCTCAGTCTAATATCAATTCAAGGGCTTGGTATCTTGAACTCTCATTTTATATGCTCCAAATACCATGCATTAAAAGACTTGAAATAATTACTTAAGTAGATAGCCTTGTTGTGGCTTCTAGGTTTATATAAGAGTCTCTGGAAACTCTTCTTGGCAAGGTTCCACCATTGCTATTGGATAGACTCCATTTTGGCAACAGCATCTTCCATGCAAACTCTTTTGACCTTACCTCTGGTCCTGCTTCTCCTACACTGCCCCGCACACCAGGAGGTCCAATTGGTCCAAGAGGTCCAGGGTTTCCTTCTTTTCCTGAAGGACCTACTGGTCCTGGAGGACCCTGTCAGAACACAAACGTGTATTTTAGAAGACTGCATAATGTCTTTCTAATAAAAACAATTATAGAGATGGAGTAATTGCCCTGATTGCTAAGATTCTAGTCTTAATAACTAATAAGCCACCTTTCAGCATTTTGTTATATTTACAATTTCACTGTGTGTGAACTGTCCATCACTAATTCTGGGTAAAGGACCAAAATAAGGTTAAAATGCTAACAGGCTAGTCATCAACTTGCATTGGTAATTGTTTCATCAAATAGTTAATAAACTTGGTTGAAAATTCAATGGATTTAGCAGGAAATGATTGAGTGTTTGCTATGGTTGAAACCAATACTTACTCCACCTAACTGCATCAAGCCATAGCACTTTCCTTAATATTACTTTTGCTTTATGTATATGTACATTGTACTTAAATATAGCAGATTTGTTTTGCTAATTCATCTTTCTAATATTTTTATTTCCTTAAGCATTTGTGTGAATAGTCTTAGGACACCAATGACTTATAAGAAGCAGCACATATATGAATTTAGAATTTCTAAAAGCTCCAAGTATTGGTTCTCTACCAATACTTCAAAATTATTTTTTCATAAGCTTCTAGGGATTTATCATAATTAAAGGAAAAAATATCTATCTTCAAAATCTAATCTGCTTCATAAACAGTTCCAATCATCTCAAAGAATTTACGTTTAGTGAAAATTTAACCACAAATATGAAATAGAATAGAAGCACATATAAAACCTAGGCAATAGATTTTAAGACACAAAATATATTTCAGGATATTTCTATTTCATAATACTTGCCAAGTTTGAACCATAAATTTTCCACCAACCCCGGAGAACATGAATGGATATTGTACTCAAGAAACAGTATGTAATGCACATCTGAAGCTTAATAGTTTCTGTTACTTACTCTTGGGCCAAAAGGACCAGGAATGCCAGCACTACCTTGTTCACCATTTGGACCCTACAGAGAAAGAATAATGAAAGTGTTGCTTAGGCATCTAAATCTGTATTGTGCTGTATTTTATCTTTAAAAGTATGCTGTCACTAATATTAGCTCTACAAAAAAAAAAACTGATTTGTTTAACATCTTACCAATAGCAAGACAGCTATGTAGGTAAAGGGGCATGTAGCATTGTGCATTATTTCTTCCCTACAATGTTTTAGCTTATAAATGGGTAGCTATATTTAGGTAACTATATAATTACCCATAATGATAATTTTAAAGTTAAAATGCTATACAAAACACCAATCTAATCCATAAATGCTTCTGTCAGTATATCAATATATTCTCATGCAGGAAAGGACAGCATTTAAGAAATAACTTACAGGAGGTCCAGGAAGACCCTGAAGGCCAGTGAATCCTCTGTGGCCTTTCTGACCTCGGTCACCTCTGTCTCCATTGTCACCCTTGTCACCTCGAGGTCCTTGTGGTCCCTAGACATAGTTAATCATGGACATTAATTAAGACTACAGTTTGCTGCAATTTTACTCCTTATGGTTGTATTTATTATAATTTTTAAATATTTTCTCTGAAATTAAAATTTAAAATAAGTTTTCCTTTACATGCTTCCTCTAGGAATGCTAAATTTACATATGCAAATAAGCTGATGGGCTAGGACTACTGCATTGAACAGCAAAGTAGGGCTAAATAGGTGTATTTGTATCTCGGGATAAACAATAGCCACCAAGTTGGAAGCAACTGGCTGGGAAAGGATTGGGGGAACCTTTGATTTCCCAGGATCCCATCCTCTCTGGGCCCCCCTAGCTTCTGCTTTTTTCAAGCAAGAAAGCTGCTGTTGCTCTCGAAGACCCTTGGTTTTCCCCATACCAGTTTCAAACTTAATTCTCCTGTGATTTTTAATGCAGCTTTAAACCATACTGTTACCCACATTATTTCTTTGTAATAAAATCTTTCAAAATCTGTCTTTCAACTTTCTGGAATATTCCTCACCACTAGCCACTGCCCTGTCACACTATATTGCTACTACCATATCACAGAGTCTCCGGCTCCTAGGGATCAGCAGTTTTCCAACAGCCCCTCTCCCCCTGCTTAAGTCTATTTTCCCTTTGGGTATGTATTTTACCTAAGAAAAAATATATTTGTTCAGAAAACATATATCTTACAGGCAAACCACGCTTTCCAGCTCGACCAGGTGGTCCTACAGGGCCTCGAGAACCCTAGAAAAAATTTATAAAACTTAGTATCTTAAAGTAAAAAATATACACAGGAATATAAATCTAAAAGCAATATCTCAATATAAACATAGATATAAATATCATGTACACATTGATGTCTGTCAAATTGGTGTTTCTCTATCAGGTAGGAATACACTAACTCTAGTAACACATTACAGTGATCTTTAAGTATTAGCTTGACCAAATGAAGTTCCCCTTAGTTTTCTAGTAAATGATATTGATTCAGATGTATTATAGTTCCTATAAATCACAACCTGTTTAGATAATTAAAGTAACTATATCAGGATCAAATCTGTATCCAAAAGCGAATTAGTTTTAAAACTAAGTATGTATTTTAATGCATAATTGTCTGTCATTATTTAGAGTCCTCAGCTAACAATATAATCAGGATTGAACACATATACACATATTTACAGGATAGTATATCAGTATCATATAACTGTCAATGTGAAGTTGGCATTCTTACTGGTTCTCCTCTTTGTCCTGCATCTCCAGGGGCACCGACAGGGCCAGGAGTCCCAGGGCCACCCTGAGAGCCTGGTAGACCAGCAGGTCCGGGGTCTCCACGGTCACCCTAACAAAATAATATGTTATTTTTCTTTAGATATTTATTCTGTAAGAGCAACAATAATAAATATTGCTCATATTATTTAAAATATTAAAATAGACCTTTTGAAACACTTCTTTACGATTTTACTTAATTCTTTACTTTTGTTCACTGGTGAATAAGTTAAATCCACAAGCATAGAACTGTTCCACTTTGGCTTCAGATCTTATCCACCCTCAATTCCTGTTGTTCCCCAAGTCCAGAATGCTAGAAAACAGGAGTATTCATCTCCAGAACTGAACATTTGCTGGTCTAATTTCCTAGACTAGCAGTCTTCAGAGAAGTATTCACTTTTGTAACACACAATGTCATTTCACAGTGGAAACCACTCATCCATTTTTCAGATCCATACGGAGTCTCTCAGAACACTCGTTCTGAGCATTGTTAAATTAAGTCCCATTTTTAAAGTTCTTCTGCTACCTTATGGAAAAGGGTAGTTACCAGGCTAGCTGCAATCTTCGTATAATATAATTCCCTCAAAAGGCAGTGATGTAGGGGCAAACAACGTTGTCTTCAGACTGCATATCTTACTTGGAATAATTAGGGGAAAAACAGGCCTCCCCTCATTTCACTCAGACAACCCCATGTGGCAGGGCTACAAATAACATCTCAATATGGAAGCACAGGTAAGATTAGAGCGGCAGGAGTATGCATGGAAACAATTAGTAACTAAAACAAAAATAGAGCCAAACGTTATTTTCTGACAGAAATTAACTCTAACTTGGCTCGTTAATTTGGCAGATAGAGAGAACATTGGATTCTAAGTTAAAGAGCACACATACAATAAACTGAAGGAAAGATTTGAAAAATAGGTTGTTTAAAGCACACATGCAATTCTAATTTATAGGTAATTTCCTACATGCAATTGTAATTTATAGGAAATTTCCTGTGTCATAAATATTTAACTTTGTGATTAAATTGAAACAGCAATTTAAAGTCCACATAGAAGTTTTGGTGCAGTAATAATATTTCTGGAAGTGAATATCAAGACCTTTGAATATTTTCTGCATTACGTGAGTATACCAGCAAAGGCAAAGGTCCCAGATGTCAGAAAATTTCTATGGCTGTGTTAGATAAGGAGAGTCTTAGCCCAGGATTTCTCCAAACTTTTCCATCTCCCTATTAATAGTATAATGGCATTCTTGTGTGCTTACCCTGAAGAAAAATTTTAAGCCTATAAATACTTGCACTAAGCATATTTAAGTATTTGGAAACAAATTCAGAAAATTCAGCATCACACAGCTGCTTTGCCATTAGTGGCCAGACCTGTTTCCTTACTAACAGCTGTATAACCACCAAAAGAGACTCAGATGCTGTTATACCTTGGAAAATTATCAGCTCAACACGGGGCCAATTTAAAAATACACATCACATCTACAGTTTAGAGTGTATCATTGCTTATATCCTTGTAAGTTACTTTCTTCAGAGAATAGGTAGAAAAATGTAGATGTCACTGAACTGTGTGAGTGATACAGAAATTTAGAACATCCATTCACATCTTTGTCCAAGGCCTCATGTTACATCAAATATAAAAGCAATTTGATATCTTGCTTTTGAAAACATGTATCATCCTTTATCATGCATTCATATATTATTCAATTTATAAGATTATCCAAGGTTATGACCTTGATAAAATGTGTGCCATCAGAAATTAAAAGTTGTACTGTGGTTATAGGGATAGAGAGTATTTTTATTAAAGTTATTATTACACTAGAATCACAATTATTTCATGCTTATGTGATTCTAATCAGTATTAAACTTACCCGTTCTCCAACAGCACCATCCCGTCCTGGGGTACCATCATTACCAGCCGGACCCTAAAAAGATTAGTGTTAGACACAGCTTCCTGAGGAGACTTTTAAACTCTCAGGCAGTTAACCAGAAGCTGACCAATATGTTTCCTATGAAATAACAGTCAATACTCACTAGAAACCTTGGCAGGAGAGAAATGGTTCCCAACTCTTTTTATTGTCAACTGCTTGAAAAGTTACCATATTCTTATTTACTCCTATTGTTCAACTCTAGTTATCATTAAAGAAAAAAATCCTCAGATGCATAGAAATAGATCACAATTACAGTGTTGTTATCTTGCATTTTCCTGAATTCTCACTTTGTTTACCCAAATAATATTTTTTAAGGTTTTAAAACTATATGACTATGTTCATGTTATATAAGAGTAAGATAATTACACACAATTATCTTTAAAATCATTGATTAATTCTTTTAGGAAAAGGTGATCCTTTGGTAATTCATTCATTAAGCTCTTGAATAGAGGGTATTCTATTCTTTGGCCTCTCAAACTGCCTGTGAGAGCCTTGTTTCCTCTAAAAGGAGACTAAAGGGATGTGACAACCATAATGATACTTTAGAGTGATAAGAAAAGCATCTTCTACTTCCTTTCCCTTCTTCATGAGCTGTAATAGTTTCATTAATCCTATCTCCATAAAACTTGGTAATTTTGATAAATATCCCATTACATTATAAAATAATAACAAGGAAAAGATGAATGGCTGTATCCTTCCACCTTCAAAACAATTTCTAACTGCTAATTTAACCAAAATGCTCACATTAGCTTTTCTAAAAGTCAGTAGAAAGGCACAAATTTTGCTTCTCTACCACTTAGCCAAATCTCTAGGGAAGCACAGAACATCAGACAACATGACAGACATATTTCTTAAGCTCATGTGTGCAATCCATTTCTAAACATCTACATCAATTTGATAATGAAATAACTCATACATATCTAAAATGAAGGCATTTTTGTTAAGGACCATAGCACTCACTTCTGGTCCAGGTTCCCCTACAGGACCATTGGAACCTGGAGGTCCTACAGGTCCAGGGGGACCTTTATCTCCTGTCGCACCAGTTGGTCCTACTTTTCCTGGTGTACCCTGAAATTAAAACACAAGTAGGTAAAACACTGCAGAAGAAATGTAGAAATGCCAGTTTCCATAAGGCCCATTTATTCAGTAGCACTTCAGTCTCTCCTCCAATATAAATAACTGTCCAGTATCCTATAATATCCACCATTGCTTAAAGACATGCCTACTTCTTATCACATTGCTCAAGACATATCAAAGAGATGAAGATCATCCTGCATCTCCTGTTTAGGTATGCATTTTGTGTTTAAAACAGTCAATTCTGGCTATGCTTCTGTTTCCTGTATCACTTCAAAATTATACATACCTTTATCACTCCTGCTTTTTCTGCTCATTTTTTTAAGTGTGTTCAGTACTTTAGACTCATCATTGAAAACTTTACTTTCCAATTCTTGGCTCAATTCTGATATCACGAAGACAAACGTTAACTCCCAATTTGTTCGCATCATATTTCTATGGTCTGCTAGAGTCACGTACTGGGAGTCCACATTCCACATCAAAACACCATTTCCCCCTTAAACATTGTCAACTGGTAAAATCTAGTTGCTTTAGAGTTTTAATAGAGTGAAACTTTCCTCAATACTCCAAATAAAATAAGACACCCTCCCTCCCCAAGCACTCAAAAGAAACAAGGGATTATAGTTCAACCACAGTCACTTCGGATGTGACTTTAGCTCAGCTTTGTCTCCTCTTTGGTTGTTTACTGTGCAGTATGGCTGTTCTGTTAAGGATGTTTATTTTAAAAGATACCACCAAGCCATCAGGAGGTAATCTGACTTCTCTAGCACCAGCTATCAGTGTTATCTTTGAAGAAATACCAGGCATCAGTTTTATTTTTGAAGAATTACTGAGTCACCAAAAATCCAAACATTTATTATCTATGTCTCTTGACCCAAGTTAAGCAGATATGTTTGTCAAGTTAAGCACTTAACATTTAAGACCAGAAGGTTTTTAAAAGCTAAAAATTAATGTCAGCTTAAGACTATTTGAACCAACTTATTAAGCAAAACAAACCAATTCTTTCTGAAAAAAAGAGTATCAGACGGACACTGACCAACACAACTACTCACCGCTGGGCCAGGAAGGCCAGGCATCCCTCGCTCCCCACGTTGTCCAGGCATTCCAACAATTCCTCTTTGCCCAGTTGTACCAGCAGGACCAGGAGGACCATCTGGACCCTAATGGTGATAGACTATAGTTACTACTGTAAAGGATGAATCCATATCTAAGGAAATTATATAGTTAACTCAGGCTTTATAGAATTTGGAGAGGTGTGAGAAAAAAAACAAAAACAGCAACACAAAACCTCTCATTTCATCCAAGCATGAATGTGAACATTTTGAGTTTTAACATAGCCTCTGACATTATTCAACACTTGGAGAGGAACTTGCTAGCTAATAAAAATAAAAAGAGAGAGCCATTCCAAAAACTCAATTTTTTTCCTTTTAAAAGAACAAAAAGAAAACTCAAAGGATAATACTTCTAAACAATGTTAATATTTAGTCGTCACATAGAAAAAGATTCAACAAAGAAGGTTTAGTTTTAGAAAACCATGTTCTTTACCATTTTGTACTTTTATATACACACTTTTATACCAGAGAATTAAAAATTGAAACTTAGTCAGATAAAAACATTTAGGAATATTTCCAGAATAATATTTTGGTAAGTTTTATAGCAGGCATTATTACAAGTTTCTTCTTATAAATGTTTCAGTTGGAGTGAAATAGATGCCAGACTTACAGGTTGTCCATCTTCTCCTGGGTCCCCTTTGTCACCTGGGCTACCAGGGGGGCCAGCTGGTCCTCGATCACCCACTCGCCCATGAGAGCCAGGGTCCCCACGAAGACCAGGAGGTCCTTCCTTCCCAGGCTCTCCTGCGGGTCCTGCAGGTCCAGGAGCTCCCTGGTATCACACAGAAACAAGGAAGAAGGAGGAAAAAGTGGAATCCAAGTAAGAAGAATGCACTCAGAAGGCTCTCGCCCTCAGGCACTGAGAACAGTACCTTACAGGATTGTTTCTTATCTTCTTAGATAAGTGGTCATTGAGGATACTTAAGTAAAGCAAAAGAAACAAAGCATAGCTGAATATTAATACCCTGAGAAAGGCCTAAATTATATTTTCAGATGACCACTTTGATTACTAATTATTTAAAAAGTTCTGAAATTAATTTTCAACCCTATTTAGAGCTCTGTTCTAACTTTAGAGTATAATGTTATTTATTTCATTTGAACTGGTTTGAACTGGTCTTATGAGAGGTTTACTATATAGAAACTTTCAGGGGCTGATGATGGTGAAGCTATTACAAGCTCATATGACTCTTGCAAATGACACGGAATTGATACCTAGTGTCTATGGTATAGCCACAACTGCTTTTAACTCTAGTCCCCGAGAATTTAACAGTTTCTGGTCTCCACATAAATGTACATGGTACATAAACCCACGTAGACACAGTCAGATATACACATATACTTTCTGATCCCTGCTTCCAAAACAGAAATTTCAGAGAGTCTAGAGATGCTCTCTAACTGAGATTTATTATCAGCACATACCAAAGAATGTTTAGTACTCAAATGGAAGAGCAGTCAGATATTGGATTAGAAAGAACTTGCAAATAATCTCCTCCAAGTTAATTGATTTGCAGTATTGAATTTGTGTTGATTAAACTACACTATGATTGCCAGAAGACTTAAAAAAAAGAGAACAAAATCATGAGAGACTAAATCAAATCAAATAATAATTAAAATATCACATATGTGTGGGTGAATATGTAAATATATACAATGGTATAAATCTAAGTTGACTCACAGCAGGACCTGGAGGTCCAACTCTGCCAGCAGAACCAGGAAATCCTGTAGCACCCTGGGAACAACAGATATATTGGTTAGTTCTCTAATTTCCTGAAGCCTACATTTCACATGGGAGGCTGTGGGCCTGCAGATTCCATTCCTTATTTAGACCAAGAAGATTTTTTATTTTCATGTCGCAAATGTTCTAGAGAATCTGGATTAGCTGATAGAGGTACATTCCTTTTCTGTTATGGCTTTTATTTATTTTAAACATATAAAAGTAGAGCTAAAAGTATACAGGTATTTTGTATAATCAACAGCATAAAGTGTTTTTACTTCAATATATAATACTTATGCTCCGTATAAAGAAAGCATTTGGCTTTTCAAGATTAACAAAACTGATTTTTCCCCCAGATCTTTTCCCCTCAGCTCTCCAGTTTAAGCTAAGCACAGTTGGCTCTATAATACAGTTGATATGTATAGTAACATTTTATTACATCATTGCATGACAGCTAACAGTTATATAGCTGGAGCACACTAGATATTTGCATCTGGCTGTTCACAATTCCCAGAATAATAAAGAGACTCACAGGTGGACCCTGTGTTCCTCGGCCGCCTTTAAGTCCAGGAACACCATGTGGACCCTAAATGGAAGAACAAAAGATCACTAGTGTAAGCCAAATGCATGAGCTGTGCACCATAACTACTGTGCTCTGGAATCAAAATGTCTTTTTTAATTTTTTTATTACTCACATGTGGGCCAGGTGATCCTGCTAGCCCTTGGGGTCCAGGAGACCCAGCATCTCCCTTCTGCCCTGGCTCTCCTGGTTCACCCTTGACACCAGGCTGCCCATCTGGACCCTAAATGCAATTGTTCAAATGAGAAGACATACTTAAGATTTATAAACAAATTATTTCATAGTAATTACTATTAACATGATATTTAGTCTTATAGAAGTTTGCTACGGAATTAGTGTATGCATAGTATGAAAACATGCAATAACATCTTGGAAACATTCTCAAACTATGTCAGCAATTTTCAACGTAGAAAATAACTACATAAATTAAAATATTATAAGCATCAACTGTTATTCTACCTATTAAAATATGTGGAATAATACAAAAAATATTTGGTTTTGTTTGTTTGGTTTTTGGATTTGGTCTTTTCGAGACAGGGTTTCTCTATATAGCCCTAGATATCCTAGAACTCACTCTATAGACCAGGCTGGCCTCAAACTCAGAAATCTGCCTGCCTCTGCCTCCCAGAGTGCTGGGATTACAGGCATGCACTACCACCGCCTGGCTACAAAAATATTTTAAACTTGAAAATGTTAATATGAAACAATACAAATTTAAATAATACTTAAACTTATTACTCTACTACAAAGGATTAATTTGTAAGTTAGAAATACTTGAAAATTGTACCTGGGGTCCAGCAAAACCAACAGCTCCAGTTGGACCATTTTCACCACGAGAACCCTAAAAGGAGACAAATACTATTGAAGCTTTCACGCATATAATAAAAATTTTATATAGATAAATGTGGAAATCAACTACATTGCTTGAGGAAGAACATTAAATGAAATAATAAGTCAGAGGTCAAAGAAACTTTTTAATTACTCAGAAAACAAGTTACTTATCTTGATTTGATAGGTTTAAGGCTGACAATTTTTTAAGATTAATAATTTGAAAACCAGAGAGTTATATAAATAACCACAATAAGTGTGAAAATTACATTAGAGGTTAGACAGGCAGTGATTAATGACTGTTAGATAATAGAAGATAGATAATTATAGATGACATAAATAAATGGTAGAAGATAGATAGATAGATAGATAGATAGATAGATAGATAGATAGATAGAGGATAAATCTTTTTAGTAAAAAACAAGAGAGGTTTTCACTTACGGGATTGCCACGGGAGCCAGGAGGACCAACTAAGCCTCTAGGACCAGGTTCACCCTAAAAAGTAGATTTTAGGTAGCTAAGTACCTGATCCACAATACAGTTGGAGACTACTAGTCACATGTGAAGATAGACAGTGTGGTGCAAACTCTACCTCAACCACAGTATTGAGAAACAGCGACAATTTAGGCCTTGTTATTTTGGTGTGCATACTGATATTGTCCAACTTACCTTTTCTCCAGTAGGGCCTGCAGGACCTGGAGGTCCCAAGGGACCTGGAAGACCCTGCAAATTAACAGAACATAGAATCCTGAAGAAAAGTATTTACAGAAATGTTCATGCTTAATTAAATAAGCAAACAAACCAGCTATTTTCTGTATCATGTTTGCTTTTGCAAATCATTATCTACCATAGATGACATCAGCCTACACTTTCAAGACATTTTTTATTCCATATTCTAGCAATGAGATTTTTCTCTACAAAAGATTTTGACCTCTTTCACCTCACTCTGATCAGTATATAAAACTGTCTTCAAATTAGTTCTAAATTAGCAGCATTTTGTTACTATATCCTTGCTTTTATAACCTGTTTAATTTTGTTAATATCTATTTTGAATGTTGGGTATAGGTTGAAAATTGGCTTTTCTTTTGTAATATTTCTGAATTTTAATATGATAACACAGTGTAATTCTTTTATTTGAAATACAATTACACTAAACATGCTTTCAGTGTTCATGAAACAGCCTTGCACAGTCAAGGTCCATTGTTGTTGGTGCTGCTCTCTACACAGGGAGAATAGGTCAGCCACCACCTGCAGCAGGACCTGGAGCTTTACAACACGTAATCACAACATTTAAATGGATTGCTGGGAGTTCTTTATGAACAAGGTCATTGTCAGTTTTATGTTTCTCCTTCATAGGTATCTCAACCTTATTTTGTCATTAAAATTATATATGTATATATACATATGTGTACATTTGAAAGGAGGAAAGTTTTTTCCTCCAAATATATAATAGAAAACATATTTTTCTAATAATTTTTTCTAGAACTGTGTATAATCACTTTGTTGCTTATATGGATAGAAAATGTAAGTTCCCTTAAAATAAAGAAGACATGTTATTCTTTTCCTTATAGAAAATGACTCCTAAAACAATGTATTGCACTTACTAAAAATAGAACAATCATTGTATTTGCCCTGATCTATCATGCATATTTCCCTAAGTGCCATAGATACAGCGAGAGTTCTGTGTGTTTCCTTTCATTCTCTCAGGAAGAACTTAACATTTTCCTATGGATCCAATGTAGGGTAAGTAAAATAATCAACCACTGTCAAACTACATCCAGCCTCAAATTGCATTATTATTGTAGTCTTGAGTATAAGACAACATGAATAACTTTGTTGTTAAAACATATAGCAATCTTACAGGGTAATGAGAAGAAATGTAGGTTTGTAGCCCAGGGTGGAAAACGTCCTTTCCCTTTCTCTTACCCTTGCCCCATCGTTTCCAGCTGTTCCTTCAGCACCTTTCTCTCCTATGCCACCCTGGAAAACAAAATCACAAAGCATCAGTTGTTAATTTACTTGTGCTTCCGGTACTCCAGATGCAGCTTCATGAGGACAAGGTTTTACTTGTCCCCTTCGTAGATTTACCCACTACAGACTACAACAGCTCCTGGCTATGCATAGTCTCAACCGATAGTGAAGATTATAAGAAAGAAATTACTTATAATTCAAGCTGAGAGAAATAAGAAGCTGCTAAGGAAATCATTATCATAGTCTAAAGACATGCACTGGAAAACATAATTAATAAAAAACAGGACTCACTCTGTCACCCTTAGGGCCAGGTGTTCCTGCAATTCCTCTTTCTCCTGGCATGCCCTGAAGACCTGGTGGTCCTGTGTCTCCAACGGTTCCAGTTGGCCCTGGGTTGCCCTAAAATAAATTATAAGACACTATTAGTATGTTAATGTTAAAGCCCGTGAAGCTTCTGTTTGAGTCACTCTAAAACTGTATGTTAGCAATTAGAGGGAGTTTAGATAAATACTCAGATTTTGTATTAGGAAAATTGTGCCTAAGTGAGATTTCTTGAAAACAACCTAGATTTGCAGTTTGATTTTGGTTTATATTTCCAACTTCTCTTTTTTGTTCATCTGCACCTCTCTATTATGTTGGGATTTTTTCCTATACCTGTTACTTAATATACTTTTAACTTTATTTACAATTATCATATAAATCATTAGGATTTACTGTGGAAATTTGAACATAATTTTGTTTTTGATCTTCCTCCTCATGCCCCTGAAAACCCTTTGGCACCTCTCACACTATACCACCTCCAATGGCTTCTTTTCTACTTTTATGTCACATATGCCATCCAGAAATCAACATCCCTTGCCTCCTCGCATGGTCCTCATATGAGTTTCATGATGCATGCCCATTCTCTCTTTATAGAAAATTAAATACTAATTCAAATAAAAAGAAAAATGAATATCTTTGGAAGTATAATTGCTTAAATTGCCCTTGCTTTTCCCTTTGTTGGCCAGGACAGACATATTAATACTGTATTTTGGAAAAAAAAAACAACGAAGCATTTCATTACTTCCTTGTAAAAAAAGATTGTGAGATTAAGCTGGTTTCAAGTTAATTGTGCAATCAATTTGAGATTGACTTTGCTCCATCACTGTGGAACCTTGATAACGTTAAAGGCATCTTAGTCAAATAATCATGCAAAATTTCACTTAGGTTCCTCAGATGACATCTGATTATGCTGTCATCTATCAGTCCTAAAATGGCACATTAAAGTACATAGGCATGTTCTCTATTTTCAGACAGATAGTAACTATAATTCTGCAGCCAAGGCAAAGAACACGGAACACTTTACTGTGGAAATTTGAACATAATTTTGTTTTTGATCTTCCTCCTCATGCCCCTGAAACCCTTTGGCAGTTTGTTGTGTCTGCTAATAGTGTGGCTTTCCATTCCCTGCTCTGTTCATTCATAGTGGTTACCAACAAAATGTACAAGTATCAGAGTGTGGGGGGAGGGGAGTGAACAATAGTTATGTGCCCAGGCTCATTATTCTCACAACAGAAAGATCACTCTATAGTTGCCAGAAAAGTCCCAACATGCACCCATTAAAGATTTTTTTAAGAAATAATTTTCTGTATCAATTAATCTGTTGAAGGACATCTGGGTTCTTTCTAGTTTCCGTATATTATAAATAAGGTTGCTACATTATGGAGCATGTATCCTTATTACATGCTGGAGCATCTTCTGGGTATATGCCCAGGAATGGTAGAGCTGGGTTCTCAGGTAGTACTATGTCCAATTTTCTGAGGAGCCTCCAAACTATTTCCAGAGTGGTTGTACCAACTTGCAATTCCACCAGCAATGGAGGAGTAGTTCCTCTTTCTCCACATCCTCTCCAGCACCTGCTATCACCTGAGTTTTTAATCTTAGCCATTTTGACTGGTATGAGGTGGTTTCTCGGGGTTGTTTTAATCTGATGACTAAGAATGTTGAACATTTCTGTACATACTTCTTGGACATTTGATATTCCTCAGCTGAGAATTGTTTGTTTAGCTCTGTACCCCATTTTTAATAGGGTTATTTGATTTTCTAGAGTAGTGGAATTACAAGCTTGTATGTTAACTCTGGAAATCAGTCTGGTAGTTCCTCAGAAAATTGGACATAATACTATCTAAGGATCCAGCTTCTGGGCATATAACCAAAAGTTGCTCCAACATAGAACAAGGACATTTGCTCTACTATGTTCATAGCAGCCTTGTTTATAATAGCCAGAAACTGGAAAGAACCCAGATTCCTTCAACAGAGGAATGGATATAGAAAATGTGGTATATTTACACAATGGAGTACTACTCAGCTATTAAAAATGATGAATTCATAAAATTCTTAGGCAAGTGGATGGAACTAGAAAAATACCATCTTGAGTGAGGTAACCCAACCACAAAAGAACACACATGATATGCACTCACTGATAAGTAGATATTAGCCCAAAAGCTCTGAATACCACAGATATAATTCACAGACCACATGGAGCTTAAGAAAAAGGAAGACCAATGTGTGGGTGCTTTGGTTCTTCTGAGAAGGGGAAAAATACTAACAGGAGCAAATATGGAGATAAAGTATAGAGAAGAGACTAAAATAAGGCCATCTAAAGACTGTTCCACCTGGGATTCATCTCATATAAAGTCAACAAACTCCAACACAATTGTGGATGCTAAGAAATTCTTGCTGAAAGGAGCCTGATATAGCTGTCTCCTGAGGGGCCCTGCCAGAGCCTTATAAATACAGAGGCCGATGCTTATAGTCAACCATTGGACTGAGCACAGGTCCCCAGTGGAGGAGTTAGAGAAAGGACTGAAGGAGCTGAAGGGGTTTGCAACCCCATAGAAAGAATAAAACCATCAACCAACCAGATCCCCCAGAGCTCCCAGGGACTAAGCCATCAACCAAGGAGTACACGTAGCACCAAATGCATATGTAGCATAGGATTGCCTTGTTAGACATCAATAGGAAAAGAGGTCCTTGGTCCTATGAGGGCTCGATACATGCTCCATTGTAGGGGAATAGACGGCAGGGAGGTAGGAATGAGATGGGTAGAGGGCCACTCTCATAGAAGCAGGGGGAGGGAGGATGGGATGGGGGTTTCCTGGAGGAGGGAAACCCAGAAAGGGGATAGCATGTGAAATGTAAATAAAGGAAATATCCAATAAAAACAAACAAAGAAACAAAAATAAACAATTTAATCAGGTTATGCTGAAAAGTCAAGAGAAGATGAGTCCAGAGCATCTGGGAAGTTCTAGAGCTTTCAAGAGCCCAGGTCAGGACTGTACTCACCTTTGGACCATCAGGGCCATGTCCTCCAGCCATTCCTTTCTCCCCAGGCAGTCCAGTTATCCCTGGCTCTCCTCTTTCTCCAGGATTCCCTCTTTCTCCCTAGTATGACATCAGGATGTGAAATCATCTCAAAATTAATCTAAAAGAAGTTAAAATGTTTCTACAAAATGTTTTCTACTGGTGAAATTTTGGTAGTAGAGCTATTCTAATAGCTCAGGTTACCTAACTTAGTACTACGAAAATAACTGGAATTAAAGATACTCTATGTTCACAGGATAAGGTATTTTTCAAACAGTAGAATAATTTAACACTTAAAATAGAGCGTTCCTTAAAATAAAAGTTTTCATTTCATTCTGTAGCCAGTGGGAAACAAAATGACTAACACAAAAGAAAATACCTACCCGAGGTCCTAATGGGCCAACTGCTCCAGGCTCTCCAGGAACACCCTAACGAGGTTTGAAATAACAGAAAATAAACATTGATCTAGATCTTGTATTATTGTATTATTATTGTATTATTTCAATACTATTCAATACTTCCAAATCAAACATTTCATTTCTGTAGTGTACCCTTAAAATAAACATTAAAGGATTAAAATACAAATACTATTATAATTGAGGGATATCAATGTAAAAATATCATAGTTTTCTGCAATAATTTATATTATGCCTAAATGTTTTATTATACCTAACTGTTTAATTTTAGGGGACAATGAAAATGTGTAGAACATTGTCATGCAGACTTAGAATATTATATTTTTTTTCAGGGATAGTTGAATAGTTATAGTATCTTTTTAAAAATAAATTATCAGAAAGTATTTAAATGGTAAGAGAATAGCATACAAAAGTACATAAGAGTCAGCCATTTCAACTTATCAATTTCAGTTATATTAAATTTAGTAAATAAATTGTGTTTGGGATATAAATGATATATTCCACTAGGAATTGCAAGATCAAAATAGTGGTAATAGTATTTCAAAACCTCTTCTTTTCATAACCTTGGAGAACCCCGTCAGAAGAAGGGGATCAAGGATTGTAGGAATCAGAGGGATCAAGGACTCCAGAAACATGGCTCACAGAGTCAACTAAGCAGGGCTCATAGGAGCTCAAAGAGATTGAAGTGGAAAAAAAGAAGCTTGCACAGGTCTGTGCTCGTCCCTCTGCACACACACTGTGGCTGTAAGCTTGGTGCTCTTGGGGGACTCCTCACAGGGGGAGTGGCAGTGTCTCTGACTCTTTTCCCTGTCTTGGGACAATTTTCCTCCTGCCAGGTTGCCTTGTCCAGCCTTTATATGAGGGTTTGTGCCTAGTCTTGTAGCTTCTTATGCCATGTTCTGTTGATATCACTGGGAGGCCTGCTCTTGTCTTAAATGGAAATGGAGGAGTGGATCTTGGGAGAGGAGACATGGGAAGAAGGACTGGGAGGAGTGGAAGGAGTGGAGAGTGTGGACAAGATGTATTGTGAGAGAAGTTTTAAAATGATAACTTTATCAAGCCTTCTTCCAGATTTTTCTTCAGAAATAAAACATTCTCAGTATAACATGATAGTTCTAAAACCCAGATCTGGAGGCAGCAATCCCTGATTAAATGATTTTGCCAGTTTTTCTCTCCACTAAGAATGAACAAATAAAGCCCAGTTTAGGATTCCCTCCAATATGGTTCCTAATCCACACCTGCAGCCTCATCTGTACCACTTTAGACCATGCTCCACACTTCCAACACTGTATTTTCACAGTGCCTTAAAATGCTCAGCAAGCTTTTGCACTCACCATTGCTATTTTCTGAAGCATTTTTCCAACTTTGGCATCTATATCCTTTAGATCTTATATGCATTATTCCTTTTGGAAGGTCTTCCTATACCATAATTTCTACATATATCGCACCTTCCCTGCTGTAGCATTTGGATTATGCAAGTATTATATTGTTCTCCTATATTCTCTCTGTCTCTTTGTCTCTGTCTCTGACCTCCCCCTCACTCCTATTTTTGGAAATACAGAACCACATAACCCAAGACCAGTTGTCTTGGCTGAGGAGGTCCATTGCATAATAGAGCCAAGCACGTAGAGTGTTCAGCAAATGTTTATGGAATGATAATAAATAAATTAATCCATCAAATATAAAAGGAGCAAAGCTCTGTGCCAGTACAATGTTTATATCAATTCCAGACTGTGAATCATTTAGTAAAACTGTATAACATAAGATACATAGTAAAATTGTGAGTTGTAAACATAGGTGTGTGAGTTGTAAACATAGAAAACATGCGAGTTGTGATCGTAGGAAGCATGCGAGGTATAAACATATGAAGCATGTGAATTATGAACACAGGAACCATGTGAGTTGTGAACATATGAAGCATGCAAGTGAGGAGTAAACATGGGAAATATGTGAGTTGTGAACACAGGAAGCATGTGCGCTAGGTTCAGATGGTATGAGCTGCGTGACTTTGGGGAAGGTGCTTAATATCTGAGTCCCTTAACTTGTTTAACAGAAAAACATATAGCTTCACTATTAAAAGCTGATATTGTAGCCCATCAATTTACATTTCTGATATTATTATTTAAAAACTTACTTGAGCCGGGCGATGGTGGCGCACGCCTTTAATCCCAGCACTTGGGAGGCAGAGACAGGCGGATTTCTGAGTTCGAGGCCAGCCTGGTCTACAGAGTGAGTTCCAGGACAGCCAGGACTACACAGAGAAACCCTGTCTCGAAAAAGCCAAAAAAAAAAAAAAAAAAAAAAAAAAAAAAAAAAAAAACTTACTTGATCACCAGCCTTTCCACCCTCTCCGGGTGGCCCTGGAGGACCAGGAAGTCCCTAAAACAAAAATGACAAATAAAACCAGTGATTTACTCTAAATTTAATCAGCTACCAATACCAAATACTTTACATTTATATTTTATTATTTTTCATGCAAAAGACAATGCATGGACATTTTAAGCAAAAATTATGGAAAGAATTGTCCAAGTGTATTACAAAAGCCACTTATTATAAAGCACAGGAGATTGTCAATTTATAAAACTAGATTCTTATTTATCTATACCACTTAAAAATTGAAATAAGAATATAATGGATTCTTCATGTTCAAAACCTCTGTTATGGCTCTAGCACAATGTTTGAACATGCTAGAATATTACTAGAAAAAGGTCTGAGATTTGCATAAACTAATTTTTATGACTTTAAATAGCATATACTATATGGAAGAATTTGTGATCATTTATTCAACAAGAAATTTTAGTGAATGTACCAGTAAAACCAGATAAGCTTAAGTTTAATAAGCCTTACTGAGATATTAGGAACATTTTATATTATGAATTTCTTTAATTAATTAATGAATGTATATGAGTACACTGTAGCTGTCTTCAGACACACCAGAAGAGGGCATCAGATCCCATTACAAATGGTTGTGAGATCCCATGACAAATGGTTGTGAGCCACCATGTGGTTGCTGGGAATTGAATCAGGACCTCTGGAAGAACAGTCAGTGCTCTTAACCACTGAGCCATCTCTCCAGTCCATATTGTGAATTTCTTACCAGGACATTCCTTATCTTTGAACAATTATGTTTGGTTAAATACAACCATCTATGCTATCTAATAAAGATGTCTGTTTTGAAAATTAAAGAACTTTGCCTCATTCAAACATTCTATCATGTGCATCTACACACACACACACACACACACACACACACACATACACACACAAATACACACACAGGGTCTCACTCTATATTCTAGCCCTGCCTGGGATGTAATATGTAGCACAGGATGGCTGTATACTCATAGCCACCCCCAACCCACAACTCAGTCTCCCAACTGGTAGAAGTGCATGTATGAGCATTGACACCTGGCTACTTCCTACATTATTAAAAAATAACAAAAAAGTAAAGCAATTCATACAATGAATGAAAATTTAAATTAGTACATACCTGAAAGCCAGTAGGGCCTGGAGGTCCCTGCTCTCCTCTTTCCCCTGCTAGGCCCTAAGTAAAAAAAAAAAAAAAAAAAAAAAAAAAAGCATGAATCCCACCAGACTTCTCTGCCTACTTGTCTACTTCCTATTTCCATGAACTAGGAGTACTCATCATTTTGCATTTTTTTTTACAACCACCCACTTTACATATTAGCCAGATAATAAAATAATATTAAAAAAATCACCAAATGCCATTATTTGAAGGTCTTGAAAATGAGAAAATTTCATTTAAAAGGCCAGTGAAGAAATTACAGCATGGTTTGTTGTTGATGTTTTTGTTTTTGTTGTTGTGGGTTGTAGTGGTTTTAGTTCAAACATAGAAGGCCTAGAGCCAACCGTAGATGAAATATTGGAAATGTATTATTTTCTATATCCAATTTAAAATGTTGTATTTCTAGTGATGTTTATTTCTATTCATCATAATCATTCATAATTTCAAAATAGAATGATTAAAGAAAGCAATGTTAACATTTGATAGGCTACTTAACCTGACCCCATGAAAGCTAAATATGTGAAAATATCTTTGATAAACAATGTAAAATATCTTAGAATAAAAATGTAACATCAGAAGATGAACAAATTTTTTTTATCTTTTCAAGACCAGGCAACTTAAATACATTTTTATAAGATAAATTATCAAAATATAAGCATAATTCTGCATTTATACATTTTAAATAAAATATATAATAAATATTTTCAGACATTATTTTTCTTAATTGATGTATTGTTCTTCTTCAGCTATGGTATACAAAGATGACAGGGCAGCCTTTGCCACTTTACAGTTTAAAATTAGATTGGTCTTTTTATATAGAAAGGACAGTGCAGTACTTTAGAGAAATAAAATAAAGACTGAAATTGATCTTCAGTCTCATTTCCTCATTCCATTTCCCTGAAACTTACTTATGAGTAATTTTGGAGAAACAATGAGAAATACAACATTCAAATGAAAAATATCAGCCAAGACAGTCACATACCGAAGGTCCCACGGGGCCTGAAGGACCAACTTCTCCATCTTTGCCAGGAGCCCCCTAGGATCACATGGGCATTTTAGATGAGGCCATCAGATTTTGTATGGTTTTATATCTTTTTTATTCAATACCACAAAATGGATACCTACCCTTTGCCCCGGCACGCCAGCATTCCCAGCCTCTCCTGGTTTTCCAAGGTCACCCTAAAGAATAAATAACAGTGTTCTAAACTCATTTACTTCAAGAAATATACCTTGGCCTCCAACAGTAGATTCAGTGGGCTATTAAACGTTGTTCGTTGTACTCACACTGCTACCTTTGGGGCCCGGAAGGCCCATGCTTCCAGGCTGCCCTCGGATACCAATGGAGCCTGGAGGACCTGGCCGGCCATCTTCCCCAGGAGCACCCTGCAGTGTTGACAGCGGGCAGGTAAGTTGTGTGTGAGCTGTTTCTAAGCACCCCTCTACCCACATTGTTGCCAGTCTTTCCTAACAAAAGAAGTCACTCTAACTAAACACTAATCTCCTTATGTTTATCTCTTACTGAATGAGAAAAGCTGTTATTTTCCTACAAAGCACTGAAGTACTTCAGCATTTGGAACAAAAGTTCTAATTTTGCTCTACTCATGAATCTCATTGTCGTCATCTTCCAGCCCTCTCAAATTAAGAGGCTAGGCCTTTCTTTTTACTGTTTTGTAGTCTTAAGCCTTAAAAATTCCCATTTCACAACTATATTTTTAAACAAGATTCAAATACATTAGCTGACAACATATTTATTTCTAAACATGTAAAAGTGGAATGCAATCAGGGAAAGAGAATACTATTAAACATGTTTTGACAGTATTTAAATACATTGCTTCAACTTTTTCACTGAAGTAATTTCAATTTGAAACATTCAATCAAGAAAATTTAACTTACATCTTTTTCAATTTCAAAATACAGTGATACTAAGAAATTATTACTAGTGGACACTTAAAAATGTAATCATGACTGCCATCCATAGGATAACTAAATATTATTTACGCATCTATAGGAAAATGTTAAAGGTGATAAAATTATTTAAATTTCTTACCAAAGGCCCAAGTTTTCCTTCAGGACCTTGAACACCAGGATTTCCTGTCAGACCCTGACAAAGAAAATCAACTCTTAATCTGTTGCTGAACAACAGTTGAAGTAAAGATGTTACACAGAAAAAGACACTAGTTATTGGAAACAACTAAACAGAAGGGCAATTTCACAGTTCAAATAAAAATTTAAATGGCATTTTGTTAAATTAAACAATAGTTTCTTTACCAAAGGTGAAACAAGTTATTTTTAGTATGAAATTTAAAAGTGTAAAAACTTAAAAATAGATAATGTTCTAATAACAAGTGGCAAAGATATTTGTATATACTTCTTTGAAAAGGGTCTTTTAGAAATTACTGCATTTTACATAGATGTCATAGGAGCATTTTTAAAACAATGCATCCATTCATAACTATTAAATCAATGCTTCATGTAACAAGCTAAATATAAAAATAGAAAATGAAACATTAATAACTGTGGAAGTACTTGGGTGTCACCATAGCATATAACTAACTCTAGGTTCTTACCCGAGCTCCTGGAAGCCCAGGTTCGCCTGGCCGTCCCGGGTCTCCCTGGCCTCCTTTGGGCCCTGAAGAACCTACAGGACCACGCTCTCCCTGAGCACCCTGCTCCAAAGAAGACAGACAGGGCAAAATCGAAACAAAGCAAAATGTGGTTAAGTTCTTATTTGCCAAATACATACCAAAATGCAATTTTCGTTAAAAATATGACGAAGATGTATTTACAAACAATGTCACTGAATATTTTGTTCTAACCTGTATTCCCATATAAAAATTATCTTAGTCGCCATTAAGGAAAGAAAACTGAAATTTCAGCCTAATTCCAATAAGGAAAGAATTTTAGATTGTAAATTTCTCCCAAACTAAAGCATGACACGCTTTTATTCTTAGGAGTTAACTGGAAAAGTCTGGAAGCAATGCCTCATATTATTCAAATTACCATTAACCTCCCAGGACTTCCTAATGCTAAAAAAGGGGAAACATAGAAAAGATAGTTTTGGAATTAGGCCCAAAACCTACTTCTTCATCTCTTATGGACTCAGATGAACCAGGGACACATCCCCAATCTGGAAACGTCAGCTTTGGTGAGATCTTACCTTTGGTCCAGGTAAACCATCAGATCCTGGAAAACCACGATTGCCAGGAGCACCCTACAATGGAACAAAATGAAGTTTTGAGATGTTGTTTACCACTGGGGCATGTGCCCTGTAAAAGGTTTTATTTCTGGTAGTATTAGATTTTCAAAGGTCTGATCAAGTTAAAACAGCAAAAGGTAAACATAAAGAAAATAATCTTACTAGAAAAATAACTTAAAAGTTTGACAACCATGAGTAGTAAACCAAATCTTTTAAAAGAAATCCTCTAAAAATTAATTGTAATTAAGTACATAAAAGTCTAATATAGAGGGACAAGAACAACAGTCACAGCCTACTGTGATCAAAGTGCCAACAACAGCATGTTTTCTTTCATCTTGTAGAAGACTTTGGCTTTCATGAAAACTCCATAAAAACATGAAATCAGCATTGTCCCTTCATGTCCATTTTCTTATACCCCACCGATCCCACCCCTTCCTACTCTTTAAAACTGCCAAACTCTCTCTTGCTGCCCTCTGATGAAAATTGTTCTATCTGCCATGTTTTCCAGTAAGGTTCTCCTCCTCCAGACTCAACCTACCTGCTGTCTTCTCATACATCCTTGTCTTCTACCACCTAATCTAGAACTTATCACTGATCTCCACCCATCGCCACCCTCCACTGTCAGCAATTAGTTAATACTGTATAGGGCACTCACTAAAATGTGTTTCACTGTTTACTGCCCAGTAACATACAACCCGCACGTGGATTAGGACAAGATTTTTGTTCACTGATGTATCCCAAGCACTTAAAGGTCGAGCTGGTTTACACTAAACAGTCAGTCAATATTTGCTGAATCAATAAGTGAAGCTTAAGTAGACCCTTGGCTCTTTTTACATTGAGATAGACATACTATGCCCTGCAAGGCATCTGCGTCATTTCTTTCTTGCTTTATCTTTCCTTTCAACTTACAGTTTTACTCCTGCTACTTCCCATGTACATGTGTTTACATGTAGAGTAGAGGAGACAAACAATAATTTTATTATTCACATTTACCCTTTCTCCCATTGGCCCTGGAGGACCAACTGTGCCTGGGTCACCTCGAGGACCTCTTTTGCCTTCTTCACCAGGTGGACCAATAGGACCCTGAATACCGTGAGGCCCCTATTAAAACAGAAGGACAAGTCGCAGGAAGAGTCATTCAGTAAGTAAAACTCAGGAAACTCATCAAATGAAATCAGTAAACAATTTAAAGAATGATAATTATTTTATCCCAGTGTTGTTTTTAAATACCTGAAAATTTTAAGCAATAACTGTAGACGGTATTTATATTTTTATCATTAAAATAATTAAGGCTTACTGGTTCTCCCTTTGGGCCAGCTTCTCCTTTGAAACCTGGAACTCCTGGATCACCCTAAAATAAAATATCATTAGTCGAAAGAAGCAGGAAATGTAACCAGTTCCTCCTGTTCTAATTAAGTACAGTGAATAGGCTGTTGAGTCTACACTGAATTAGAACTAAAATAAAATGTAATAAATTTTGTGCATGTGTGCATTTTGATTGGGCACCTGTGTGCCTGTCCCCACCTCCCAAGCCCTAGGATTACAAGCATGGTCCTCCGTGCCAAGCATGAACATACATATACATTTATGCAACAATATTAATGGAAAGGGGGGCCATAAATTTGAAAGAGAACAAAAAGGAGTGTACAGGAGGACTTTGGAGGAAGGAAAGGAGAAGGGGAAGTGGTAAAATGATGTGATTTCACCAAAATCTAAGAGTATTTAAGCCATAATTTAACAGATGTTACCAGTTGTCCTCGGATTCCCTGAGGTCCAGTACTGCCCTGAGGACCAGGAGACCCAGGGGGCCCTGCCAAGCCAGGAGGGCCAGAGGTTCCTGCAGAGCCCTAACAATAACAAGGATGACATGATGAGCTGATGACTGTAGACCTCACTAGCAACCTTTTTTTTATTAGATATATTCTTTATATACATTGCAAATGCTGTTCCCTTTCCTAGTTTCCCCCGAAAATCACATAAGCCATCTCCCCTTCCCTGTGTTCCCCAATCAACCCTCTCCCACTTCCCTGTCCTGGAATTCCCCTACACTGCAGCATCAGGCCTTTCCAGGACCAAGGGCCTCTCCTCCCTTTGACGTCCAACAAGGCCACCCTCTGCTGCATATGCATCTGGAGCCATGGGTCCCTCCATGTTACTATCTGGTTGATGATTTTGTCCCTGGGAGCTCTGAGAGTACAGGGTGGCTCATATTGTTGTTCCTCCTATGGCGCTGCAACCCCTTCAGCTCCTTGGGTTCTTTCTCTAACTCCTCCATTGGGGACCCTGTGCTCAGTTTGATGGCTGGCTGAGAGTGTCTTCCTCTGTTCGTCATGTACTAGCAGAGCCTCCCAGGTGACAGCTATATCCAACTCTGGTCAGCAAGCACTTGTGGGCATTGATAACAGTGTCTGGGTTTTGTAACTGCATATGGGATGGATCCCTGGGTGATGCACCTCACTAGCAATCTAAAGCCAAGGACTACATCCCATTGAAAATCACCTGATATATGAGCTGGTACTTACTGTGGGGCCTTTGGCGCCAGGTGAACCATCAGTCCCCATTGCACCCTAAAAAGTACATGAAACATATTTTGAAATATTAAGCTACATTTGACACATCTAGTCTTCAGATCACCTAAGAATAGGCAGGAAAATTGCAAAGATAACATTTTTATTATTATATATTTATGTATATATATACATATATAACTTATATACTATTGCATAATTATAACTACTTTTTGTGAGTAATCTTTCCATAAGATAGAAAAAGCAGGCTGTATTGACATGTAAAGTATTCTTTTCCTGAGTGTTAATAACTCAGAATTGATTATGTTAAATAAGTTACATTTTTCTGATACTGTAATACTTAAGCATCTTTCTGAGCTAGCTCTTAGATATGCCAGGCACTTACAGGAAGACCATGAGAGCCAGCTGGACCAGGTGGCCCAGTTTCACCTCTCTGTCCCTGAGGACCTTCAGGACCTCGGGCCCCAGTAGGACCTGCTTCTCCCTAAAGGGATGGAAAAGAAAATGTTAACTTAGGTAAAACACTGGTATTGTGGTGTAAAGGTGATTGCATATTTGGTGTTTGTCATTTTCAATCTAAGTACCTAAAACATCTAAAGGATTGTTTCTTTTCAGGGTAAACCTGGCCATTTGAAGTCCAACCAGAAACTGCATAATTAAAGCTGGATGGAAACACAGAAGGCAACAGAAGATTTCCAAACATACCCTCAATCTGATACCATTTTGTAGCTAAAGTTTGTTAAAGGTCCTTGAATGGGTTAAACTCACTAGAAAAATACATGCGAAATTTTGTACTATCATTTAGAGACGAGAATTTTTTCCTTTCTACGTAATATATATAATATGTAATTATATAATATATTTAATAAAATATAATATATATATAACTATGTTTCGGAGTACAGGATATGATTTGACTTATTAAAAGTTCACTTATTGTAAACCTTCAAAGAAATGTTTATTCAATAAGATGGAAAACGCATGGTTTTGAAGCGGCTTTAGTGACTTCTGCCAACATGAAAGTGAAAAGTGGATGTGTTAACAAGTAAGTGACACTTTCTCTTCTAGACACTAAAGGGTGTTAGAATGACAGCAGTGATAACGGAGTGGAAGGCCACGGCAACCTTCATTTCAGCCCGAGATGCTTATCCAGAGAGCAAAGCCAAATGCAACACATTCACCTAACTTCCATTCCGATTAACAAAATTAGTATGAGGAATTTTGTGCAATTTTGAGACACATTTGTACCACAAGCATTTCCTGTATTTTTCCGGAATTCAAGTTTAGCTCCTGTGTTTCGTCTTGCATTATATGTATCTACATGTATCTAATCTCAGAAGAACTAAGAAAACTCAAATTGTAAGTTTTGAGAGGCTAGTCTATAGTAACAAAACATATTACATTCCTTCCATCCTTTCGTTCTTCACTGAACTGCAAATGACTGGATGTGAAAGTTGATCCATAGATAGCCAGAAACTATGGGACAATCTTAGAGAAAGTGCTATAACCAAATGCCCAGGGATTTTATGATGAGAGACTGGGGATGTAAAGACAGTGAAGTAAATTCTGAGATATACACAACTCACTACATTAAATTTTATTAGGAAGGACAGCCAAATGCACAGGCGTTTCGCCAGGCAGTATCACAAACAATTAGTTGTGTAAGTCACTGGAGAAATTGAACTAATGTCCAACTACAGGCAGAGTGAAGACAAACCTCTTTCTGATAGTTCATAGACCAAGGCTAAATGAGTATCTTTTCCTTCATTTCCTAGACATCACTCAGTCTGAGCATGAGAAAGCTCAAGAGGAATGAGGTATATTTTAATTAGGGCATGGACAGAGGTGGTGTCAAGATTATATATGTACATGTATCTAATAAATAAAATGTGAACTTCATTGTTGGGGTGTAACACGACTGTCAAACCTGCTTAAATGTGGGTGGTCATAGGATTGAACCCCAGTATCAGAAAAAAAGAAGGGAGAAGGTGGAGGAAGAAGAAGAGCACATGTTATATTAGAGAAACAAGAATAGAAAAAGGAGGATGAGTAGACAGAGGAGGAGAAGGGAAGGGGGAGGGAGGAGGAGGAGGTGGAGGAGGACGAGCAGGACTATGGACTTAGGAGGGATCAGAGACCTAAAGGAACAGAGAGGTTCTCACTGAAAAAAAGGAACGGGTTGCTGAAACGATTTAAGACTTCAGTTTAAAGCTTCCAACCTGGAGAGTTTGACAAAATGATTCTCACGTTTCAAAGAAAACTTAATATGGCAGGTTCTTTCAATTTCTAAATTCAAATTCAATCTGAGTACAGCTACTAACAAGAAGCATGAACCTACAGTATATTGGCTGGGTCCCCCCTTTATATTAAGGATTTACACAGATAATAGCATTTAATACTTTTGTTTCTTTTCTTTTTTATTTGATATTTTCTTTATTTAGATTTCAAATATTATCTCCTTTCCTTGTTCCCCCCCCCAAAAAAAGCCGTATCCCTTTCCCCCTCCCCCTGCTTCTATGAGGATGTTCCCCCACCTACTCACCCACTCCCTCCTCCCTGCCCTCGAATTCCCCTACACTGGGGCATCAAGTCTTCACAGCACCAAGGGCCTCTCCTCCCATTGATTGCCTGACAAGGCCATCCTCTGCTACATATGTGGCTGGAACCATGGATCCTTCCATGTGTACTCCTTGGATGGTGCTTTAGTCCCTTGGAACTCTGGGGGTCTGTTTCCTTGACATTATTATTCTTCCTATGGTGTTGCACACCCTTCAGTTCCTTCAGTCCGTTCTCTAACTCATCCCTTGAGCACCCCATTGGGGACCCAGTCCTCAGTCCAATGGTTGGATGCAAGCATCCACCCCTGTATTTGTAAGGCTCTGGCAGAGCCCCTCAGGAGACAGCTATCTCAGGCTCCTGTCAGCAAGCACTTCTGTCTTAAGGCACAGAGAAACTCCTGGTGGGCCATGGATGCAGTCAAATTGGCAAGCTGAATCTTGTAAGGAAATCTCTTTTTCAAGATGAAGAAAGTTACTGTTGCTAGAGTAAGGGAAAATTAAATCTAGTGGCTCACGACTTAAAAATTGGTGTTTTAGATTTATTTGTGATTTAGTTAGTTTAATCTTAATGTCCTGCAAGTAAAATCTTTGACTCTCTCCCAAAAAACTTGAAAGAACAAATTGTGACAGAATACAATTCCCACAGAATACTTTAATCCATTCCCACATGGAAATCCAAGTGTCCTCCCTGCTTACATCTTTAAGGGCTTGGGCAGGGAGGAGCAGAATAATGGCCAGCAACCCTTTTTGGCAAGATCTGATTTAACTTCCCATTGTTTAAAACAGTCTGCTATTGATTACTTTCCACATCCTATCCAAGAACAGAGTATTCACTCAGTTCAAAGATGGTCTTCCTTACAACCATTGCAAAAGTCTGTCTTTAGAGGCCAATTAAACAGCTTTAAGTAACTTTCCTTTAATGGCACATATAATAGCTTTAATTTTCCTTCCTTTAGTATCTATGCTCTTTCCTTCTTTTTTTTCTTTTTTTTTAACTGTGGCTTTTTATAAATATTATGTTCTTATTTGTCGATTTAGGTTGTTCTAGGGACAGTCTTTTATTATTATTATTATTATTATTATTATTATTATTATTGTTGTTGTTGTTATTGGATATATTCTATATTTACAATTCATTTCCCTTTTTCTGGTTCCCCACCCCCCCAAAGGTCCCAACATGCCCTTTTCCCTCCCCCTGCTCCCTCATTTACCCCCTCCCATTTCCCTGTTCTTGTATTCCCCTACACTGATGCTTTGATCCTTTCCAGCACCAGTGTCTACTCCTTTCTTCTTGTCAGACATCATTTGGTATGTGAATTGTGTCTTTGGTGTTCCAAGATTCTAGGCTAATATCCACTTATCAGTGACTGTATACCATGGGTATTCTTTTGAGACTGGGTTACCTCACTTAGTATGATGTTCTCCAGCTACATCCATTTCTCTAAGAATTTCATGAATTCATTGTTTCTAATGGCTGAATAGTATTCCATTGTGTATATATACCACAGGTGTTGGCGAGGATGTGGAGAAAGAGGAACACTCCTCCACTGCTGGTGGGACTGCAAGCTGGTACAGCCACTCTGGAAGTCAGTCTGGCAGTTCCTCAGAAAACTGGACATGATACTTCCAGAGGACCCAGCCATACCACTCCTGGGAATATACCCAGAAGATTCCCCAGCATGCAATAAGGATACATGCTCCACTATGTTCATAGCAGCCTTATATATAATAGCCAGAAGCTGGAAAGAACCCAGATATCCCTCAACGGAGGAATGGATCCAAAAAATGTGGCTCTTTCCTTCTTAAGAATAACTCCCACACTCTTCAATTACTAAATTGCCTTTCACTTATCAAATACTGCCACTAACTTACCTTCATTCCAGGATTTCCTGGAAAACCAGAAGAGCCAGGTATCCCAAGGGGACCCTAAGTGTGGGAAAAGCATAAAGTAGTCACATTTGTAATCAGTATACAATTATGCCATTTTTCTGTTCTTTGAGGAAAAAAATCTGTATTTCAACAGATAGAAACAATCTGTAGATAATAAAGAACAATGTGATTATATTCCAAACATCATCCTACACTGTCCTAAAGTAGTTCTCAAATCATTTCACAAATAAGAGTTGAGTTACCAAGGCTGAAGAGATGGTGCTGCAGGGAATAAAAAAATCACTCGCTGCTTTTGCAGGTGATCTGAGTTTAGTTCCCAGTACACACATGGCAGCTCACAGCCATCTGGATAAAGCACTAGCATGTATTATTTATGACTTTTAATATTTGGAAAAGCATGGACATATTCTGTAATCAGTGTAAAACAGTATAAAAGGTATGACGTTAGGGATACAGTGCTAATCATGGAATATGTTTGGACTCCATGAGTTGTGATTAATATAATCCTTTCAAAGTATACTCATTTTGTCCTGAGTTTCATTTCATTTTTATAGGAAACAGGGGGAGGAAAAATACTTCGGGCCAAAAGTTTGAATAATAATATAATATAAACAATCTATTTGTCTTTGGGAATATAGAAAGAATCCCAAACTTTAAAATTGGTCCATGTGATTAAAAATCCCCCTCTGTCCTTTCTCCCTTCCTTTAATGAAATTTTAGAATATAAGCACAATTTATCTTGTGCAGCTGCTTGAATTAACTTTTATTCTTTCATAAAAAAATCTCCATAGGCTATTTAATCACAAATCTATTCTATTACATATACTTTATGAATAACCATCTTAACTGTAAATGGAACAGGAAACCTTTTTGAAAACCAAGGTAGCACTATTATAGAACACAAGAACCAATAAAAATTATGCAATTTTATAAAACTATATATAAATCAATTGCTTTACAGATCAGAAAAACTATTATCACTCAGCTATTAGAATTGGTTTTGTTTTGCTTAACGAGGTATAATTTAAGAGTCCTTGGCACATTAGAGATTTGTATCCACTGAAAATTCCCCTTTTCTCATTAACTGCTCACATACTCAAAGACATAAAGGATCTTAAGATACCTGTACTGGCTGGATTTGTGTCAACTTTACACAAGCTAGAGTTATCACAGAGAAAGGAGCTTCAGTTGAGGAAATGCCTCCATGAGATCCAGCTGTAAGGCATTTTCTCAATTAGTAATCAAGGGGGCAAGGCCTCTTGTGGGTGGTGCTATCTCTTGGCTGGTAGTCTTGGGTTTTATAAGAAAGCAAGCTGAGCAAGCCAGGGAAAGCAAACCAGTAAGAAACATCCCTCCATGGTCTTGGCATCAGCTCCTGCTTCCTGACCTACTTGAGTTCCAGTCCTGACTTCCTTTGGTGATGAACAGCAATGTGAAAGTGTAAGCTGAATAAACCCTTTCCTCCCCATCTTGCTTCTTGGTCATGATGTTTTGTGCAAGAGGTGAATGGGCCGGAGGTGGGGGGGTTGGGCGGTGGGGAGAGGACTTATAGGACATATGGTGAGGGGGGAACTGGGAAAGGGGAAAGTCTTTGGAATGTAAACAAAGAATATAGAAAATAAAAAAAAAAAAGAAAACCTAACTAAGACAATACCCACGCAAAAGGGGGGAATGGAAGATAGACATAGAACTACAAATAAGGCAAAAAGTGAATGGCATGTGATAAGTTCATGAAATTAGAGAACTACCTTTATTTGATGAATATAGATTCAAAAATTCTCTACAAAGTGTTTGCAATCTGAGCACAGACATACACTAATTTTAGTTAAATATCATCAAGTACCAAACTCCTTAAACCAGAAAAACAATGAGTAATTGGCCTTCCTTAGCTCACTAACATGTAATGAGACTTCACTGCCAATATAATAGATTAACTTTACAATTTTACAGTCCTTTCTTGAATTAAGTTAATGGTACTCGCACTCTGTCTTGACCATCTTCATACATTTACAATATCAAAACCTGATGCTGTCTGGTCATGCATACCCATGCTTAATGCTACATGCTTAATGGTTTCTCAATATGTGAGTTAGGAAAGAGATTAAGAATTCCTCAACATAGTAGACGTAACTGTGTGACCTAGTACCTACTTGACGAACCAATTTCACCCTCAGTATTTCCTCATATTTTTCTCTTACTCATTCTGTAGATGAAATTACACTCATAACTTTTTAGATATCCATGACTCAAGGTTTTATTGATATTTATTTTTAATTCTTTTATTTACATCCTTCATCTATTACAGGATGAATCACATGCTCCTCTACAATCATATGTTTCAAATTCACTCTACACAACAGCATTAATAGTAGTATTACACGTTTATATTAATTAATACATCCAGTTTTCAAAAATAAGAACTGTGTTTATCATAATTTTAATCCAAGTGTGTAGAACACAGAAGGTGTTCTGTAAATGTCTACACAAAACAAATAAGATAATGGATGAATAATCAAATGAGTAATAAAAATATACAAATGAAAAATAGATTAATTAATTAATTAATTAATATAAAAATTAACAGAACTCACCATTGGCCCAGGTTTTCCAGGCATACCATGGGCACCTCGTTGTCCCTAATTTACAGAAAAAGGGAGAAATTTTTTAAAAGATAGAGAATTGTGTCTTCCATCTTGTTTTTTTCATGATTCATTTGTTTCCCAATTTCCAGTGAAAATATTAAAGAAAATTTTTTATATATATATATTAAATTTTAATTAGATATTTGCTTTATTTACATTTCAAATGTTAAACCTTTTCCGAGTTATTCCACCGAAAACCCCCTATCCCCTATCCCCTCCCCCTCTCCCTCTTTACCCTCCCCCCACACACACTTGCACATTTATACTTTTTTTTTTAATCTATATTCTATGTTTACATTCCAAATGCTTTCCCCTTTCCCAGTTCCCCCCCTCCACTGACTGATAATAAAAGCCACTGACAAGGAAGCCAACGGCAAGGGAGGCATGAGTTTCTAAGAAGTATATAAAGTAGCAATAAATATATTTATCCTTGTATCAGTAAAAACCAAACAAACAATACGCAATTAATAGTCAAGACTTAAAAAAGATCAAAATATACTCTTTACTTAACTCTCTCACCCTTTTTTAGGTAAACTCAGATACAATGACAGTTTGAGTATCTTGGCCTTTTACTGACCAGATTAACTCTGAGGACAAGAGCTCGTTCAAAATAAACAAAATAACACATGAGACACAAACAAGAATTAAGTTCAAATTGATTCTGAGGGGTTCACCCAGATCCCCCTCCAGGTCCGTTGAGTCAGTGGGATAACACCTACTGAAGGCTGCAATTGATGCTCTCCTTGAAAATTGTATCAGTTCTTTCCCTCTTCTGCCCTTTCTATGGTCATGTTTACAGAAGCAGATAATTTGCTGGGTGTTTACAGATGTCTCTATTATAACTAGAATACCATCCAGCTTTTCCTTTCAAAGTCTGCTTCCTTTATTCATTTTTCATTGCTGTACTTTCTAATTGCAACCCCCTTCAGTTTCTCATATACGCATTATAATCTTCAAGAATACTGACCTAAGACCCAGAGTCCACTCATGTCAAATGTGTTATAAGAGAGCAGACTCGGAGCTAGCCAGTTTAATCTGGATTCCTCAGTAGTGTGTTGGCATTAAATGGAGGGGGCATAATCTTTGGCTTGCCGTGGTTGTCTCCATTAGTGAGCTGAGACAGCATACAGAGTATAGGAAGGGGCTAAGCATACAATTGTTATCCCAGGTATTTGGGAAGGCTTAAGTGCAGATCAGACCAAAAGGATAATGGCAGCTGAACCTGAGGGAAAGTATGTTCTATGAATTCTCTTCACAGCTTTCAGAATGTCATGACATGCTGGCTAGTATATTGAACTTGATGTTTATTTCAAAATAAAACTATTCCCACCATGAAGTCATATGCCTTGCTTAACTCTCAGTTAGAAAGCATATCCAGTGAAACATAACTGAAGAAAAGTTAAGCATAATTCTCAATAAATAAGTGATCAAGTATACTTACAGGAGCACCCTGTGGCCCAAGCCTTCCCCTCTCTCCTGGCATTCCTCTTGGTCCCTATATATAAGATGGAAGGAAAAATAGTCTCCTGAGCATTTATATGCTAAGTTCTAGGCTGGGTTTAGTTCATGACCCCATCCAACTTAGACATAACATAAATAAAATATGAGACCTATGAAATAATATAATTACCATGAAAGACAATATTGAAAGTAATGGATTTGGATGTGAACATCTGCTTATCTAAGGAGATCCAAACCCTGATACAAATAGTTTTCACATAACCTGGATTTAAGAACCTAAATAAGAGTCATTCTTGGTTGCTGCACTGGAAGTAAGAGCCTGCAACAGCCAAGAAGACCAGTGACATCCTGGAAGGGCAAACTTTCACATCAAACATCCAACTCACTTTGGTTGCTTTTCTCTCAGAAAAGCTACTTTCCAGAGTAATTTATTAGCTAACACGTGCCTTTTTATTTGATCATTTTCTTTTTGAAACCCAGAAAAGAAAGAAAGAAAGAATGTGATGCTTACCAGAGGACCCATAGCACCCATTGGACCAGTGGGGCCAGCTTCACCCTAAAGCAGAGGTAAGAATGTGTCACGGGGTGAGAAATCTAAATATCATTACCAAACTGCTGGTCCATACATGCACGATTTTGAAGGTACAGTTTCAAAAAGTACAGTTGAAAAATGTGCTTTCAAGGGAAGACTTCAGAATTTGTTTTACTATCTTATTTTATTGGATATATTCTCTATTTACATTTCATTTCCCTTTTTCTGGTTCACTGCCCCCCAAAGGTCCCACATGCCCTCTTTTCTCCCCGTGTTCCCCCATTCACTCTTTCCCACTTCCCTCTTCTGGTATTCCCCTACACTGATGCTTTGAGCCTTTCCAGAACCAGGGTCCCCTCCTTCCTTCTTGTCGGACATCATTTGGTATGTGGATTGTCTATGGTGTCCCTTACTATCTTTTCTTAAGAATTAAATGAAACTTTAATTGCCAAAGAAAGAAGGAAAATCTAAACTGGGAATTTAAAGAAGATTGATATAAATTGTCATCTCTAGTCAGTGGGAACTTACATGTCTAACAAATCCCAAATAAAATTTTACAATGTTAAAAGTAACTAAATTATTTTCTTAAGAATTTGACAAATAAAATCTTAAAGCATTTTCCCATGCATATATCTCATAATTATGCTATCCTTTTAAGAGAGTTCCTTGATACATCTGTGCTATTTTCTCTACCTATATAAAAGATTATTTGAGGGAAAAGGAAGGGCTAGTGGTCTTGGCATAGAATAAAGTGACCAGGAAACTTTTTATTTAATTGGATGTTCATTTATTTGAGTCCCTCTCCTTGTCATACTATTCCTTATTTAAAAAGTGCTCATAGCAACTGAATTGATACCGTAAGTCAAGTTTAGTGTTGGACAAACCTTAGCACCAGGCGCTCCAACTTCACCTTTGGGGCCTTCAAGACCTTTGTGTCCCTGAGAAAAACAATATAAATTCATAAATATGTTTAGCTTTCATCAATTTAAAAAGCATAAAAGAAGAAAGAACCAAAATGCTCATTTACATAAAGTGCCTCATGGAAACAAGTTTCACAAACAAAATCATTGCTTATCATAGTTCTAAAATTTTACAAATAATATTATCAACTTAAAGCATTGATCATCAAAAATATGATGACTTTCTAGAAAATTAATCTATATTGTAAAAAATTATACTGACATTAGACAGATTAAAAATTTAAATAAGTTTTTAATGCATGCTTGGGTAAGGATTATCTTGGAGCAAATCACCAAGAGACATCAAAAAATGTGACTTGATAACTAGTAAAACAATACACATTCTTCTTGGAATTTCAACTACTCAAAAAGTGACTACCCCATTTATTATGACTGTTTGGCCTTTGGTTTAGATATATAATTTGATAGAAGATAAAGAGATAATACCTATATCCAATACAGATACATATATAGCAGACAGCTGATGATAGATTATATTTATGAGCAGTATATATAATAGTTACCCATTCATTATCTTAAGTTTAGAAAACTTCTTTGTTAGACCTTTTAACCTAGTGTCACCATTTTAATTATGTCACTCATTGCACTATACAATGATTATCTCTTTTACTAAACACATCCATGTATTGCCTGGGGTTATCAGTCAGAGACTCTTCCCACTCACCATATCCTTTCATGTCACACAATATAGCTTTATAGAACCATATGAAAATTAAAGGAAGCTTAGGGTAGCATTATGATTCTAGTAATGCAGAAGATCATTGCAATGGCAAGCAGTGAAGGACAACGGGCACTAGGAATTACAAAGGTTTGGATTGAATTATCCCCGTACCCCACTCTGTAAAAACGGAAAATAAGACAACTTACTCTGTGACCCTTCAGGCCAGGGAGACCAGGAGCACCAGGGAAGCCTCGAGCACCCTGAGAGAAAGGTACACAGGCACATTGTGGTCAAATTAAACAAAAATGACTTAATATGCCTTTGCCCCGCAGAAAACTGACATATCATATACACAAGCATAATAATGAAAGGAACATGATTCTGTCTATAAAAATATTGCGAGGGTGATGAAAACTAGAAAGACAAGAACACTGTTGGAAATGGAAGCATGACGCGCAAAGATGTGTGTGTGTGTGTGTGTGTGTGTGTGTGTAGGCATGTCCTTGCCACGGGCTTCACCTGTGGTAGAAGAGAAGAGGTCCTTATGTGTAGCAAGCAAAGGATTTTGATTATTTTTATTGTTGCCTGAACATTGGCAATAGGATGAGTAGTATAATATGGTCCTGACTTTTAAATAGTAAGTGTTCAAGACAAGCTTTGTGGAAGTGATGACTGCTTAAAAGTAAATGAGGAGGAAAGGGTCAGGAAACGAGAGGGTGGTTTTGTGTTCTGACTCAATCATTTCTGTCTCTGCTAATTCCATTTCCTCTACTCAAGCACATTAAAACAATAGAAATACAACCATAAATGAAACCTAGCTGTATAACTACTTTGAAACAATATTTAAGGTTTTTTTTTTTTCATATACGCTTCTTTAACAATAAGACCCCAGAAACTCAAACACACACATATTCTCTTTGCCTGCATGAATTTAGTTTTGCATTGAATTCCCAGGACTACCGCTACTGGCAGGATCTGTACCCAGATAGTGCCCATTGCTGTTAACAAACCACTGCCAAATTTCAACTATACTTTTTAATCATTAATAAGATCCCTAACACACAGCCTTCTGCTGTAAATAAGCATTAGCTTGGCAACCGACTGAAGGAAAGATTTAATGCCTCAGACCCTCGTCGCTTCCACCCATCTTTTCAGAGAAACTTCTCTGGCCTCTTCACTTCCGTGTTTGCAGAGTCCTTCTACTCCACACGTTACGGTCTTTATTCACTATTCACTAAATGAATGAATAAGCCACATAATAAAAACCGTGTGATATGATCAGAGCAATATTTTCTGTGACTTCTTGCAGGGCAAATATTTCTTTAGTGTTTTGAAAGTAGGACATTTAAAGGTATACTAATTGTCTCTCAGAAGAGATGAGATGCCACTAATTCTTCCGTTGACACAACCTTCCTTAAAATGTCTTCCACATAAATAAGTCCTTAAAGTCTTTTTGTTTGCTCTTGTGCCTTGTCTTTTTTTTTACTAGTTCCCTCCCTTTTGCTGTGATATATCTCCCTTCACACTGAGCAAGCAACTCAGTGCACACACATCCAAGTCTAAGTGAGAATAACTGAGTTGTTTATTTCAAGAAAATAACCTCAGCTTTTATGGTGTGGGGGGAATTCTCGTGTGATTACATAATTTAGTATAAGAAGGAAATGAACTGGATGTACTAGCACTCGTAAAGTCTCATTCTCATTCTGCTGACCCAGGGCTGTCATCACAGCATGAATACATGCTGTTGCAATGAGCTTGCATCTGTGCTGTGCTGGCAGAGGACTTTCCTCCCCATGGACATACACGCTCTGAGGCCACGCAGGAGTGCAGAAGGTCACAGGAGTGTCCAGCCTGAATTGGTCCTAGTGGCTAAACCTCATGCCTTTGTCTGCACTAATACCCAGGCTGACAGGGGAGCAAAGGAAAGAACGCAGGAAGATGTGGGGTTGGCTTCATAATGGAAACTAAATAATCCTTAGAGCCCTATAAATCCCAGTTCAAGATCAACATTCCTCTGTTTAAAACAAAATCCCTGCAATGAACCACATCACTTTCCAGAAAGTAAACAGAGGATCATGCAGTACTGGGTGGTTATAATAAGCATAGAAACATTAGGAAATTATGGGAACTAAAGAGGAGAGGGGCTGGACTAAGCTGGGGGCTGTTGGGTAAGAGAAACTACACATGTTTGCAAAATAGACGATTTTTGTTTCCTCTGTCTCTTATTGTCTCTATTCTAATCCAGCACACCCTAAAAGAAACTAAACAAAGCAACATGAGGGTCACACAGGCAGGTTTGAGGAATGTTCAAGGTTCCAGATCTTGAATTCTGGTGGAATCGGTTCAAAGATATGTGTTTCTTGGGTGAATTGAAAGGGAATGAAACAGCTGTGTTAGACATCCTGGCAATAAGTGCATCTCTTCTTAAGATTTTAGGGCCCAGGATACTAATAAAGGATTTCAGGACACATGAGAACTTGGGGATCAGCCAAAGGAGCATCCTGTCCACAGTTCAGTCCCCAGTTGATTAAAAACACACACATGGCAACAATTTCAAGTCATTATTTCAGACAGATGAGCTGCTATACAATAAAAATATTTAGAAATCAACAAAGCTCAGGTGTTTACATTGTAAATAGGTCACATTGATGGCTTCTTAAAATACTTCATAAATGGAAATTTTGAGTTTCGGGAGTACTCATGTGTATTAGAGTCATGATACAATTATTTTGGCTCTAAAGTTTTCATCTGGAGCCAATGCAATTCTGAGAACTGGGATTCATTGCAATGCTGGCGAAATGTCCCTTCACGGTTTGCATTTTGACACAAAGGTCTAATGCATGTGTTACCATGAGCTGGAAGTTTCACTTTCTTTAACCTTTGTGGCATTATACTGATAACCATTACTTACTGGTGATCCTGAGAACCCCACTTCACCTGTATTCCCATTTCTTCCAGGTTCACCCTTAATGGGAAAGAAGGGGGTGAGAGGTATGGAGAGATTAAATATTATTCTCTGAGATTGAATGAAAAATTACAGAAGAAATATCTGTAGCAAGTTTTTGTGTTATGCTGCAAACTGTAAAAACAGAACCCAGGCTCTATCTCTGATAACATTTAATCCTGCTGTTTAAGTTATCAATGAGAACAGATGAGTGCAAAATAATGTGCTCTGATCCGACGCTTTCAGAACATTAGAATTTACATGCAAAGGGCTGGGGTACAGCTCAAGGTAGAGACCCTGTCCATCATGCACAATACCCCGTTTGATCCCAGCACAGTAAAAAGTAAAATAAAATAAACATGTGTTACCCATGTTTAAACATGTGTTTAAAGTAAGTCACCTTCTCAGTCTTCTAAAAGACCAAAAGTTGGGTTTTTGTTTATTGTTTTCAAAGATAAATATTAATAAAAATCTTGGAGAATATAATAGATATAGTATTTGGGTAGTTTAGAACTTTCATAATAAAGAGTCCTTTCTGATTTTGGAAAACCTTAGCCTGTGTTCTCCATTTTAGAGTGGATGTAATAGGAGCAGAAAGAATGAGGAAATGAAATAGGAATCAGACAAGAATACTCTTCTGAACCTTGTAGCTCCCTGTTAGCCTCTTTCATACTCCAAAGCAATGTGCTAAATATAGAAACTTACATCTTCTCCAGGCTTCCCAGGTGGGCCCTCTGGTCCACGGGCACCAATTGGACCCTAAGAAAAAAAAGCAAAAAAAATAAAATGCTAAAAAGAATATTCATCCTTCCAACACTATTAAAACAATGAAAAAATATCAAGTAACATTACTAATGTTCTGAATTTTATCTGTGTGTCTCCAATCTGGTGCACAAGAACAGAACCATTTAATCACTCAAATATAGTATCAATACTTTCTACAGCATTCATACTCTGAAAAATCCACAGAATTTAAGTATAATCCACAGCACAGGGCTTCCAGGATTATCATTTCTTGTTAAGTTATTGAAGCCTAGGAGAACAAATATCTCACAACACATCATAAAGGTAGACCCATGTGTAATGGACTGACATGTTTATTCCACATTTACCATTGGTCCAGGCTCGCCAGGCTCACCAGGAGGTCCTGCAGGTCCCACACCACCCTAAAATTGAGAACAAATGATAAATGAACCAATGGAAAGCAGCGTGCCAATTTCTGAACGTTTGACAAGGTACAATGTCGATATTGGTCCCTGACACTTCCCAGACATACAATTTTAATAAATTATTGACACTGAATATAATGCAAATTCATTATGTGAGAAATTAGACTAAGACTTAGTTCATTGGTTTAAAATAGAACAGTACTAGCACAGAATGGGTGCTCAGACAACAGTATTTACCATCAGAAAAAGTCCATACTTGTCATCTGATCATGACTATGTAATTACCTTGATTGAGGTAAAGATTTTTTTCTTTTGAAGTATTATTAGCTAATACCCATTAAATCATTACAAAGAGTAAAATAGCTGTACATTATAGTTTTACTGACATTTGGTAGATCTTCATGCAAGATTCCAGAAAATAACCACCTTGACTTTAGTTTCCAATAATATTAATTGCAAGTGACCCTTTATTATCTGATTGTAAAGCCAGAGACTTGGAAATAATCAATTATGGAAATTCTATAGGACATTCAATAATGCTCTGTTATTTTAGAGCCAAGGACATATAACATATCTCCTAGTGTTAGAGGTCAGTCACATAAAGAAATCAGATGACGACTATGTGGGACCAGTAAGAAACTATGAGGGCTAGGTGACATTTCAGTGGATTAAGCATTTGCTATGCCATCATGGGGAGGATCACACTGTGGGCCTCTACCACTCATGCAAAAGCTGGGCAGATATGATGGCCACCCTATAATCCCAGTCCTTTGTAAACAGAAATGGGAACAGGGCATCTCTGGAGCAAACCAGTCAGGTGACTGGCCAAATTGATGAGTAATTTAGTTCAGCAAAAAGACCCTGCCTCAAGAAATCAAGCAAAGAACAAAGAAGATACATGACTTCAGTCTCTGGTCTACACAGACACACAGAGAGACACACAGACACAAACACAGACACAAACACAGACACAGGCACACACACACACACACACACACACACACACACACACATTAGTTTAAAAAATAAACTATGAAAAGGAAGGTCACATGTGCTTCTTTATCAGTGAGGATTGATTGGTAGAAGCCTTTCCAAGTGAGAATTCTGTAGTTTAATGTTCTGTCTAAAGTAGCCATGAAACATGAACCTTATTTGTGATCGTTATTTATGTTACAGCATATAAATTAATTGTAAAAACACTTACTTGCTGCCCTTGTAAACCCTGAGGTCCTCTTGGGCCAACAGGACCCTTAAAAATAAGTGGAAAAACATTATGTCACATTTACGTCACATCATACCTATTTTATTTTATAGATTTATTTTATTTTAGGTGTATGAGTATTTTGCTCATATGTTTGCCTGTGTACCACATGTGTGTCATTGTTCTTGGATGCCATATGAGAATATTATATTCTTCGGAACTGGACTTATAGTTTTAAGCCTCCACGAGGGTACTGAGAATCAAACCTGGGATTTCTGAGAGAACAGGTACTCTTACCAGCTGAGCTATCTCTTCATCTCCTCAACTTACATTTTTAAAATGCTGAATGTGTTTAGAATCTGGAAAGTGGTGACTGACTGGAGGCTGTAATGACATGCCCCAATCTTGCTCTTCTGGGAGATTAAATCTGAGTGACAGTTGTGATGATTTCATTGTGAATCTTCTGCTCCATAAGGAGAGATGACTGTGCCTATGCACACCCAATTTCTTTAGGACAAGGGCCTTCACATGTGTAAACGGAAGTTCTAACAAAGTAAACCATCTGAGAAAGGGAGAGTCTTGGCAGGCACATAGTCTTCGCAGACAGTTGTTCTGAAGCTTCAGCTCCAGTGACCTAACTTAAATAACAAGCTAAGTTAACAGTTTATGAAGCCAATAGTCTTTGTTACATTATTTCCAATAGCAGTTTAAATTTGTCTAGGCACTGAGTTCTCTGGAACATTTTTCTCTTTCATAACATAAATTAAAAGTATAAACACTCTTCCTTATCTACACATTAAATGATTCCCTGAAGCACAAGAAACAGGGAGACTTCAGGAAATTTTGATTCTATATGAGGACAAGAAAACTTAATGTCAAACCTTATAAAGTAAAACCAGTTTAACTAAAATCAATTTCAAGCAAGCAAAAGCCTCTAAGTTATTTTTAGTTCATTATGCATGCTAGTTACTGAGGAGAAAAAGGACCATTAAAGAATGGAGGTAGAAGAATGGCTGCTTGGGAAGAGAAAGATTAAGAGGAAAGGACAAACAAGGAAAATTCAAGAAGGAACATTATTAAATTCTGTACATGTAAAAAATACCATTGCTATATATAATTAAAATATGCTAATAAAACATTAATTTTAAGTAAAACAATTTTTAAAAGAAAATAAAATTTTGATAAGATGCAGGTACAAATATATATGTAGTTACAACTATAAATATATAAATCTGGTATCTCAGAAAATTATCACAAACCAACCAGTTGATAGTGCCACTGGTAACATAGAAAATAGACAAATCTTGTTTGAGGTATCCTAAAGCTGGCCTGAAGGATGACGAGAGTGAGAATCTACGAGGTGTGATTTCACTTCTTATGGTTTGAAATTGCATTAACATGGAACAATTTTGAATTATTATGATCAAAAGGCATGGGAGAGTTGATTTGAAGGGTATTAATTTTTCTCATGGAATTCTTCAAATAGCCAACCTAAAAATTAACCTGAGGAGATGGAAAATTCAAGAGGCCAGAGACAGAAGAGGACTGGCCAGGAAGCAGAGTTGTTGGAATAAAGCAGCCAAAGCATGTTAGGTCAATAGGAACTCATAAAAATGGAAATCTATTTGAAAATTCTGCCAAATCAGTGTTTCTAATCAGCACAATAAAATATGATAAATACACTTTTAGATTATAAAGGAACAGTCTTTGTTTGATGGTGGTAGTTATGTCTTGTACTTCCTCAAGTACTAAATGAAATATGTAGACAGAGTTTACTGATGTTCACAAATGCTTAGCATGGTTATGAATGGAACATTACTGGGCTTTAAAAATACACACAAGAGAACTTGCTAAATAACGGTATTAATAACTGTGTTTTGAAACACTTTAATTTTCTTTGTATTTATAATATTTGTGTGTATGTCTGTTTGTATATTTGTGTGTGCATGTGTATATGTGTGAGAGCTTGCATGTATGTATATTGAGTGTGTATGTGTCTTTAAGTGTGTGTTTGTGTGTGATTGTGTATGTATTCATATATACATATACATGTCTCTCTGCATGTATACACAAGTGCACATCTGGGTGCTTGTAAGTGTGTGTGTTTCTGTGTGTGTGTGAGTGTGGGTGTATGCATACCATGTTACACGTATGAAAATCAGAAGTGTCTGTACTCTTCTATCATATGTTTCTTGGGGGTTGATCTCAGATCAACAGGCTTTTGCGTCATCTCATTTGCCTTTAATAGGCTAACTTAAGCTTCTTTCAACAAATACTTTATCCGTAATTTTTATGCTTACCACAGAGCCAGGCATGAGTCCTACTTGACTTCCAAGTCCAGATTTTTCATCCAACCCAGCCATCTGAGCTGAAAAAGGCTGTAAAAGAAAGTGTTGACAATGTTTCCACTGTAAAGGATGTGAATCAACATACTATTTTTTTTAATCAAAACCTTTACTTTTTTTAAAAAATGTTACATTTTACTATATTTGAACTTGTTCCTTGTTTATTAGGTATTTGCTTTATTTACATTTCAAATGTTATCTCCTTTCCTCCTTTCTTCGTTTTCCCTCTGAAGACCACCTAACCCTTCCCCCTTCCCTCTGCTCACCAACCCACCCACTCCCAGTTTCCTGACATGGCATTCTCCTACACTGGGGCATTGAGCCTTCACAGGACCAATGGCCTCTCCTTTCACTGATGTGTGAAAAGGCCATCCTTTGCTACATATGCGGCTGGAGTCATGGGTCCCTCCATGTGTAACATTCTTTGGTTGGTTGTTTAGTTCCTGGGAGCTCTGGGGGTACTGGTTGCTTCATCTTGCTCTTCCTCCTATAGGGCTGCAAAGCACCTTGGGTCCTTTCTCTAGCTCCTCTATTGGAGACTCTGCTCAGTCAATTGGTTGGCTGTGAACATACACTTCTGTGTTTGTCAGGCACTGGCAGAGCCTCACAGGAGACAACTATATCAGGCTCCTGTCAGCTAGCACTTGTTGGCATATGCAATAATATCTGGGTTTGGTGACTGTATATGGGATGGATCTCCAGGCAGGGCAGTCTTTAAATGGCCTTTGCTTCAGTCTCTGCTCCACATTTTGTCTCTGAATCTCCTCCCATGGGTATTTTGATCCCCGTTCTGAGAAGGGCCAAAGGACCCACATTTTGGTCTTCCTTCTTCGTGTGCTTCATGTGATCTCTGAATTGTATCTTGTGTATTCCAAGCTTTTGCGCTAATATCCACTGATCAGTGAGTGCATACCATGTTTGTGCTTGGGTTACCTCACTCAGGATGATATTTTCTAGTCCCATCCATCTTCCCAAGAATTTCATGAATCCATTGTTTTTAATAGCTGAGTATTACTCCATTGTGTAAATGTACCACATTCCTCTCTGCCATGCTCAAACAAGACACTTCTAACAGCTATTTTAAACATTTGTATTTAGTACATAAGAAAAAAATTAGATGTTTTTCATTGTGTGCAGTTTTGATGGACCATTCTCTCCCAGAGCATTTTGTTAAGTATACTGGTTTAGAAAAGAATGGTATGCAATGGGGTATATGTCTGGTACCAGACAAAAGCAAGAGTTGCCTGACAAGAATATAGTCACCAGCTATGGATTCTGAGATCTTCATCTGGCTTCCTCCCATCCCTGGAATGCGCTAATAACAGAACAAAGCTTAAAGAATGTATTTTTTAAAATGTAGCCTAAAGATGCCAGATTCTAGTTTAAGTAAATGGTGTTCTTTATTCACTCATGGAAAGTAACCTAAAAAAGACTTAATGTAAGTTGACAAAAATTTCATGATCATTTCAATCAATTTCTACATGTTCCAAGAATTGGAAACAGGTTTCCCTATCCTCTATGACCTTTAAAATACTCTGGCAAATTAACTGAACAAAATTTTTCATCTATATTTCAGCAGTTTTATTAATTTTCAGATTATAGTTGGGGAAATATCTGTATTGATCAAAAAATAATTTGACAATTCATTCTTCAATTAGAAGCAAATGCATGAACAGTTTATAAAACACTAATAATCTTCAGACCCCATAAGTTCACTTGTACTGTGTAATATACTCCTAAGTAGCATGCATGTGCAGCCACCAAGAGTTCAACTGAATAGCCAGAACAAAGCATTTTCTTTGATTAAAGTAAGATATTAACATTTAAGGAATATTTGTGATCTGGTTATGGTTTGGCTTTGGCTCCACAACATACCCAAACGAGGTGTGTTAAAATCTTGGTCCCCTCACTTGCTCAACTATGTTCCTAGAAGCTTTATTCAAAATAACCAGAAAATGAAAACAACTTAGTTGTCCCTCATTTGGAGAATGGAAAAAGAAAATGTGGTACATCTACACAATGGAATACTATTCAGCTGTTAAAAACAAAGACATCATGAATTTTGTAGGCAAATTGGTGGAACTTGAGAATACCATCCTGAGTGAGGTATCCCAGACTCAAATGGACATGTATGGTATATACTCACTTATGAGTGGATATTAGCGGAAAAAATATAGGTTACCCACATTCCGCTCCACAGACCCAAAGAAGCTAAACAAGAAAGAAGGCACAAGTGAGGAAGCTTGACTCTCACTTAGAAGGCATTAAAAAAATCATAGGAGGCAGATGGAGGAAGGAGACTGGGTAGGAAAGAGGATGGGAAAGGGAATGGGGGTGGTTTCAAGATCAGGTGTGGACAGGAAAGAAGGTCAGATGGCGATAAGAATGAATGGAAATCTGCAACTAGCAGGGGTAGGGGGCATCTCAAAAATAAATAAATATAAAACAATAAAATTTTGGTTCCCGGAGTAATGTTCACAAGTGGACTGTTGGGAAGGAACTTGTCCATGGAACTGCCTGATCAATGAATCCATCCACTGGTGGGAGACGAAGAAACACTCACAAAGTGTGAGGTCTAGTTGAATAAAATTAGTCACTGGGGGCATGTTCTTTGGACCTTTTCCCAGCCCATTTCCTTTATTTGTCTTCTTGCTGGCTATGGAGAAGGTAAATATTTGCTCTCCCCACATTAGGCCATAATGCTCTGCCCTAGCACAGACATAGAAAAGATGGAGCCAGCAACCATGGATGGAAACTTCTCACACTGTGAACTAAAATAAATCCTTTCTTGTTTAACTGTTTCTTGTCAGCATTTGTCATGGTGATAAAAGGTCTACACCAAGAATATGTACAACTTCCTGCTCTTTCCATCATCATAGACATGCATCCTCTCCCAGGAGGATATAGGCTTGATTTTTGTCAGTGTTTTTGTACTCCGGGAAACAGCAGGACCGAAATGTATGTTCTTTAGTTATTTGCGTGGATAGTGTCTTGGTCAACCAGATAAAACAAACAAACGAAAAAAAAACAACAAAAAAAAAAACCAAAGGTTTGGAGTAAAGACAAACAATTTGATACAAGCCTTCAGAAAATAATATTTTGTGTTTTTTTTCAACAATCTGTCACGGATTTGACAGTTTCACTGTGTTCATAGGAGGTCTGCATTTACTATACAGGTTTTGGATTGAGCCATCAACCTCTGAATTGATACAGTCTAACACCATAAGAATGGATTAATTATTTGCGTGTAATCTAATTGTTACACTAACCAGAACACACAACTCACCCTGCTCATGCCATCAGGTCCTGGGTGAGAGGGGTGCCCAGGAGGACCTGGAGCACCTGGTTGACCGGGAACACCTGGCTCTCCATCAATTCCCTGAGGACCACGAGGACCCTAGGAAAGAAAACCAGTTGTCATTAGATTCATCCTTAAATGTGTCAGTAGAAAGCTAAATGCACACAATTTTAAATGGCAGTAATGAAACGTACAACAATCTCAACACTGGCCAGAGCTTCTGCTAGGGAGATGTAGTCATGGTAAGAATTTTACTTAAAGTATGAAATAATTAGGAATCTATCATTTCACCTTAGCAACATTTAGAATGAGCATTCTTTGGTGACATTTTGATGCTCATGTCAATTTTAATAACAGGTTCTAAATTCACTCATCTGTCTTGCTATAATTTGTTACAGTTAAGTATAAAACAGCCTGCTTAACCTGAGTCCACCCTATCTTATGCAACCTCCGTTGAGTTTGAGGGTCTATTTCATCTTCCAAAATGCACAAGACTTGCACAACATCTGGTGCATGGTTGCCCTCCAATATTGTGGATAACATTTGCACATTTCACTCTTTTATACTTTAAATCTGGCACATTTTATTTTCCTTCTCACCCAAGTGGTCAACCAGACCAATGAGAATTCAGAGGCAAGGCACTGTGATCCAGCAGAGGCTAGTTCTCAGAGGATGAGGAATAAGCCTTGCGGCCAGGCCCCACCCCTCTCCTAACCCACATTCTGAGGACAGCTTGGGGAATAGCCACATACATCTCCCAGCTTCATCATTCCCATCAGGCGTGGGAGTGTGTGTGTGTGTGTGTGTGTGTGTGTGTGTGTTAATCTTAAAAGTCTTAATAAGCTCTGATAGGGAAGAGAAGAACACAGAAGTCACTAGATAATTTCACTTTTATCACTAAACATGGAGGTTAAGTAAAGCAGTATGATGTTGTTTAAAAGTAACGGAAGCTTCTAATTCTTAGTCAAGAAGGTAGCTCTTCTTGGCCCACAATCAGGACCAATAGTGCAAATAAGAAGGCTGGGACAAGCTGAAGAAGATGGCTAATCATACTTTGCCATATTCAAGCATCCATGTCTTTCAGTAGTGGGCCAAAAAACAACATTTGTGTCTTTGTATTAAAGTAGAAAAGTTAGTCAAGAAAATTCAAAACACAATTTCTTGAAAAAATTCTTATATTTTAAAAATCAACCTCCTTCTTGCCCCTAAACCACTGGCAGTTCACTAAGCTCTTTCTGTATGCATGAGCAAGCTGATTCCAGCTACTGACTTGAGCTCCAGGATCATACAGTGTGAGGACAGCTTTTACTTCTACACTAGAACAATGGAGAGTACTTGAACTTACTCATAGTTCTCCTGCTCCCAATTAAACTGCTAAATGATAACTGTTATTATATACAAAAAATGTAACAGAAATAAAATGTTAACTCCAAAAACATTTCCAAAATAAACAGAAAAAATATTGATTTTTTATGTGAACAGAAAGAGATCTGGTTAGTTTAGTTCTCTAAACTGCTAACGGATTTGTCAGTTAGATGGATCAGATCCCAAGCTGGGTCTGGTTTGGTCTCGCCTATAGTCTTCTGGAATTGCCTTTAAATAAATAGTCATTGTGTATTAGTCTAACACAATTTGAAATTTAAATTAATAAACATTTATGAAATTTTTCTAAAACAAAATGAAAGTAAACAATTTAATGAGAATAAGAAAAACATTATGTAGACATTTAACTCATAAAAATAAAAAATGAACTATAATTGGGAATGCATTAAAATACACTTTATATTTCCAATGAAACTGAATTCTATAAATTTTGTGTTAAGCTAAGCAAATGTTCTGTGTATCATGATTTTTCTTCCATCCCCCAGAATGCTCTCAGCCAGCACTCTGCATAAAAATACTTGTGGATAGCCACTAGGTGGCAAACTTTAAACGTTCACATGAAGAAAAGTTACATACTCCACAAGAACTTTTTACCTGCCATGGGTTAGCAGTTTGATTGCACAAAGACATGCACATGTAACCATGAACATGGGTACATTGTGGAATGTTACAACTGTGATTACTGGTGCCTGTTTCACTGCACAGATGATTCCTCAGGTGTCTCATGCAATTTCTACTTAACATACCATTGAATGTTCATTTCCAGATAAGTGACTAGTTTGTCAACATGAAGTAACCTGGTTAATAATGTACTCTAACCCAAAGACCTTTGAGTATTAATCAAATTGAATGATATAATCTAAGCTAGGGACTTTTGATAAGAGAATCACAGCATTCACTGACTTCATGAGTTTCTATATAATTAGTACTTCTCAATCCAGTACAATTTTGCCTAGATTTGGCAGCATCAAGTCATTTTTATTTGCAAGAATTAGAAAAGAAGTAAGGGTTGCTACTGCCATCTGGTAGGTAGAACTGACAACAATCCCACAACATAGAAGGAGTTATCTGGTTAAGGACTTAGTGTTAAGGTTGAGAAACCACACTGAATGATATAAATGATATGTATCGATTGATAGTACTAGAAACTGGAATGATTTTTTACAGCACTCCTTATTGTGACAGTAAAGACCTCAGTCCAGCAAAAATCTCCAAGTATTTGTCATGAATAAAAATATCTATTGATATTCTGTGATAAACTTGTAGCTTGAAATTAGTGATGATATTTATACCTAGGCAATCATCAAAAGCTACAAATCAGAAAAAAATTAGTTAAGGAATGCAAATTATTAACCTGCCATTGCATATCCCACTAGCAGTCCTAGTCTGCTAGGACTATCAGAGGAATGTATTCATACAAGAAAGGGGTAGGAAGGATTGTAGGAGCCAGAGGAATATCATTGACACCAGTAGAACAGAGTCTACAGAATCAACTAAACAGGGCTCACAAAGGGCTCAAAGAATCTAAAGATTTTATTTATTTGTCTTATATTTATGATGAGTACACTGTAGCTGTCTTCAGACATACCAGAAGAGGGGATCAAATCCCATTATAGACAGTTGTGAGTCAGCATGTGGTTGCTGGGAATTGAACTCAGAACCTCTGGAAAAGCAATCAGTGCTCTTAACTGCTGAGCCATCTCTTCAGCCCAGGCTCAAAGAATCTAAAAGCAGCAACCACAGGCCTTAATGGGACGTTTGCATACATGCTGTGGTTGTTTAACTGGGGGTTTTCTGTTGTTGTTGGACTCCTACCAGTGAGAGTGAACGCATCTGACTCTTTTGCCTGATTGTGGGACATTTTTCATCCTACCAGGTTATGTTATCTAGCCATGTTATGAGGGGTTATGCGTAGACTTTTTTTGTTATGCTGTGTTTAGATGATATCACTGGGAGGCCTGCTCTTTTCTAAACAGAACAGAGGAGTGGATTTGGGGAAAGGGGGAGAGTTGGAAGGAAGAGGAGGAGAGGAGGAGGAAGAGGAAAAGGAAAAGGAGGGAAGGAGGATGAGGAAAAGGAAGAGATGAAGAGGAGAAAGAGGAGGAGGAGGAAGGGGAGGAGGACGAAAAAAAGAAGAAGAAAAGAAGAAGAAGAAGAAGAAGAAGAAGAAGAAGAAGAAGAAGAAGAAGAAGAAGAAGAAGAAGAAGAAGTCACCTGCAGTGTAGCTGCTCTATGCTCTTCTAAATAGCTACTCTCCGCTATTTTTATGCCCAAACGCAGAATTATACCTGATCAGCCTTCTCTAGTATGGGGCTAAGATAGGAAACAACTATCTTGCTATGAAATAATAAGGGGGGAGAGAGGCTAAGGATTAAATTCATTGTTTTCTAACCAGAAATTCTGAATCAGCAATCATTATTTCCATAGGAACTTCCATATATACATTGGACAGTGTCATCAAATACATATAATGTACAAGTACATTGGTAAAATAAGTTTTCTGTGTAACCACCCAGATTCCACCCTATAGAATTCACCTTCTGCCTGTCATTTTCATTCTCTAGTGACACCCAAAGAGATAAAAGCTTTTAAATTACTCTGAAGTAGCTTAGTGGGATAGCAATGGAAAGTGTGCAGCAGAATGAGAGAATATAATTTCTTCCTCCACAAATGGTCCCAACTTTTCTGGGGGCACTGTCATTCACGTGTAGGCCTGTAAATTCCATCCTTAATGACAGCTCCATTGCAAGTGTTCTATTCTTGGTGAAATGTGTAGATGCCTTTTAAGGACACTAGAAGCAAGTGTTCATAGCATTGTGACCTAAAACATATTCTACTCGGGTAAGACATGCATTGCCCCAATGCTTCTGTATTTCTTCCACTTATGTATTGACAAAAACATATTTGAACAGCTAAATTTCCATTGAGAATTAAATTTTAGTAGGTACATTTATAAATAAAAATTAAATGATGCAAAATTTTTCTAATCTAAATATGGGACAATAATAGCCATTATTAAAATTAATTAAAATTTTAATCTGGTCATTAAAATATGAAATACCTTTGATTTTAGAGGGAAGCATAAGAAAAATATAATAATAAGAAGAAAATAATATAGCTTGTATGCAAGTAGATAAGGAGTCTATACAGTGACTGGATGATGTCATGCCTTAGATCTCTATACCAACTATACCTAGGAAAGAAAATAATTCTTCCTAGGAAATAAATTTTCTGTATAACCACAGGAAAGTAAATTTGTCTCATTAACAATGGCTTTTTCTGTATCCATTTGTGTATTTCCACAGCTAACTAAAAGTCAGAGAGTTCAGGTGTTTTACCTTGACTACAGATTCTTCTCATTATTTATCAATGAATAAAATTACAAAGTTTCTGTAAGGCAAAGGACACTGTCAAAAGAACAAAACAGCAACCAACAAATTGGGAAAAGATCTTTACCAACCCTACATCTGACAGAGGGCTTATATCCAAGATATACAAAGAATTAAAGAAGGTAGACTCCAGAGAGCCAAATAACCCTATTAAAAATGGGATACAGAGCTAAACAAAGAATTTTCACCTGAAGAATATTGAATGGCAGAGAACACCTAAAGAAATGTTCAACAACCTTAGTCATCAGGGAAATGTAAATCAAAACAACCCTGAGATTCCACCTCACACCAGTCAGAATGAATAAGATCAAAAACGCAGGAGAAAACAGGTGCTGGCGAGGATGTGGAGAAAGAGGAACACTCCTCCACTGCTGGTGGGTTTGCAAACTGGTACAACCACTCTGGAAATCAGTCTGGCAGTTCCTCAGAAAACTGGGCATGATATTACTGAAGGAAGCCACTATACCACTCCTGGGCGTATACCCAGAGGATTCCCCAGCACGTAATAAGGATACATGCTCCACTATGTTCATAGCAGCCCTATTTATAATAGCCAGAAGCTGGAAAGAACCCAGATGTCCCTCAATGGAGGAATGGATACAGAAAATGTGGTATATTTACACTATGGAATACTACTACTCAGCTATTAAAAACAATGAACTTATGAATGATAATTTCTGATCTCACCACAATACATTAACCCTGTTTCTTTAGTCAAATTGATTTTAATTTGACCATATTAAGAATAAGTGATTGTAGTTATCCTATCTCTCTAGTAAATAGTGAGCAATAATTTTCATGCAATAACTTTTTCTGAATTTCGACAGCTGTAAGATTGGTTCATGATTATAATTTTGTGTGGAAATTATTGTAACAGTGCCTCAAGGTAGAAGGTTCAAATCAGCTCATTTGATGCATTTTGGGAGTTGGGGGAGTACAGCTGCCAACTTACAGGTCTTCCTTTGGGGCCTCGATCACCTCTTGGTCCTTGTGATCCTGGGGGTCCCTAGAGCATAAATTAGGATTATGCACATAAACATTTATGAATGATTTTTTAAAGGATTCAATTGATATAAGAGCATTGACGCAGAAACATCACATTTCAATTTAGGGCAGTGGAAGACTGGACACCAATGTCTGTGCATGTGAATGTTTTATACACAAAAAGGCAGAGTGCTCTAAGAGTGAGGTTTGAAGATCTGTAAAGAATTAGATGACACATAAAGAGAGATGCTGTGTAGCCAAACATATTAGCGTAACTAGTAATTGTGATTTTTTTTCTTTTTTTTCTGTTTTTAATTTTATTTTCTATATTCTTTGTTTATATTCCAAAGACTTTCCCCTTTCCCAGTTCCCCCCCTCACCATGTGTCCCATAAGTCCTCCCCAAGCACCATTTTTACAGACTTCTCACAATGTAAATCCTTGCCCTTTAAGATCTAGACACAGAAAAGGAGTTCAGGTGTGGAGACTCATATAAAAGTGTGGACCCTAAATTATCAATTATCTGCTAAAATATGTGCATTCAAACAGACGCACTAAGCTCCAGGTCAGTCATCATTGGTCTCCTGCTGCTGTCAGTTTTCTGTCACTTCATGTATTCACTAGATGACTTAATGTATTATTTTTACTGTATATATATAAACATACACACAAATATAATCTACTTATAATGTCTCAAATTATAATTGCCACAGTTTCTGTTCTACTTACAAATATTTTATGTCAAAATTATTATTTGTTTCAACAAACAGCACTGTTCTTGTTCTTTCATTTGATTTTGTATTAAGTTGTTTTACAGACCAGCCCGAAACTGCTTGGCTTTAAGAATCCTCTTGCCTCAGCCTCCTGAAAAGTCTCGATGCCATGTCCTGCTCAACAACACTGTGTAAATGCAGAAACTTACAATGGCCTAAAATGAGTCTGTTAGAGTTATGCTAGTATTTTACTTCAAAAGATCTGATGGGTTTTTGAGTTTTAAATCTTGTGTATATGTACTAGTCATTAGTTACCTTAAAATGCTGTTGATAGCCCAAGTTCAAGATAATTAGTCTTCATGCAAAGCCAGAAATCTCTCATGCTAGTATATAATTTCTCAAATTCTATTGTAATGTATTACTTAAGTAAATAAATCTCTTTTAACCATTCAGCATACAAATATGCTCTCATTCAAAGAACAAAGTCAATATAAAGTTAACCATGTAAACATAGCTTGCATAAGGAAAAATAAAATTTATCAGGATGAAACTGGTCCTTGTATATACCATGTATTGCTTCAAAATACAAAGTCTAAATCTGAAGATAGTTTGAAGTAAAATATTTTGGGAAGTCAAGCACTCTTCTGTGCCCTGCCGTTTCCTGTGTATGCCTTGTCAACAATGATGCTCAGTACGCACAACAAATACTGGAGAAAGATACTTACTGCAGGTCCTGGACGACCGCGTATGCCCGTTACCTAAACACCAAACAAGGATATTTGTAAAGGCAAAGTGTTACACAAAGACTTGAAAATTCAGTAGTCTGATGAATAAAAACAAAAACACAGCGGAATCTTTTTAAGAATGTAGATATTCTTAGCCAACTGTACTCCCTCTGCCTTATGAGTTAAAACGTCACCTAGTTTGAGCTCTAACATAGGAAGGTAATGTTTGCAATGGAGACCAATACACCCATACTGAAGACAAGGGCACTACACCCAGAGTTTCACCTGCAGGACAACTGTGTGACTTTGAACTAATTGTATATTCTCTGTGTACTAAACTTCTCCAAGTGACAATTTCCATGAAGGCTCAAATGCAAATGCTGTGTATGAAATAATCTCATAGAATTATGTGGCTTAATAAATGTCAGATATTTGGAATCTAAGATACATCAAACATGAAAAGGGGAAACTGTAAGAAGTGTTTACTTTTCAAGAAAATTGTATAAAAAATGGAATTTAAAGGTAAAGTAAAAATGTGTATAATACCAAATAATTAACTGTGTGCTCTTTTCCCTTAACATATTGATAAAAACTGCCATAAAATCTGTGAGTTGAAATGATAGCAATTCCATAATACCATGGTGAAAATTATGTTTACCTACAAGAATAAATATACCCTAAGGAGGTTTTATTAATGTGGAATTTCAATCAGGATCAAAGTATAACACACTTCTAAGATTGTGGAACATTAAACCAAGAAAACTAATATTAACTGACAGTATATATACATGTGATACATTAAATAGTATAAAATCATGATTTTGTATTGTCAATCATATGACTATAAAATTTAATGTGGTAGAATATTGTATCAAATAATATTATATTTTATCTTATTCATGTTATATTAAAATTTTTCATTATAGAATAATATTTTTTGAGAGAAAGCAATAATATACAACTTCTATAGTCATGTTTGTGATATATATATATATATATATATATATGTGTGTGTGTGTGTGTGTGTGTGTGTGTGTAATGTAACATACAAATAAGACATATACTTACAACAGGCACTAATCCTGGTTCTCCTTTTTGTCCCTAGGAAAATATTTTTTAAAAAAAGAAAAGATGTCAATTAGAAAATATAAAGCATTTAGAGAAATAACATGTCACAATAGGCTATGGTAAACACTGGGAATTTCTAAAAACTGTTAACCCTGAGAACAAAAAGTTAATGTTCAATAATCAAGGCATTCAGCCAGACATTATTTGTGGGTAAAATTTCTACTCATCTAATGGACATAAAAACAAATCTAGCATATGAAAAGAGCAAAGTTTTGTTTTACTTCATTTTTCATTACATCAATAGCAAAGAATTGACTAAAATCTTTTAAAGGTCAGGGGAAAAGATATAAAGATAGACCATAACTGAAACATCTCCCTAAAGATTCAAATCACAAGAGAAACCCAGAGGAGAGTACTTGCATTTCACACACATCCTAAGTGACAGGGTTTTCAGGAATATCAAATACAACTCTTGCCACCTGTTTCCTTGTGATAGAATTCATAGCAAACGTCAAGAGTAACTGAAGGTAAATATACTTGTCTTATCTAAACAAATGGTGCAGTTGTTCTAGTTGGGTACTTCCCCAGTCTCTGAGGGGAGAAAGTGAACTGCATAGGAAGAGACTGCCGGGCTGTTCTACACGCCTCAGTGCGGGCACAGCAAGTAAAGTAGGCATCAGTGGCTTGCTGTTCAAATAGTAGAACTACAGATTCTTGAAGTGTATATACTGGTTTTGTGATTGTGTGGTCTGAGGTGTATTTCCTCATATACTACTTAGTGTTATCTGCCTCAGTATTTGTCTTCCTATTATTTTAATCTCCTTAATGCCATCATTGTGTCAACCTATTTTGCTTCCTTGACTATCTTCTTGAACCTATCATTATTAATGCATTAATATCAATTAACACATTAGAAAATGTTATATTCCATTAAGCAACTGGGAAAATGAAGTATGCATTCAGCACATATATTCTAAGAGCAAGAACTGGGGAAGAAATGCATATATTATTATATATACATGATTATTATTTCACCTAATTATAAAGTCAAATCTGTGAGCAATAGGGAATTTTGGAAGCAAAGGAAATACTCCGAAGACCTTATCTCACTCAACAATCTGGATATAGCCAGAGTTAACTTTCTGACACGTCCCATCATTTTTATGCACTCTCGTTTGTCTAATCAAAGCCACACTGCTGTATTCCTAAACTGTCCCATTATAAAAAAAGAACTACAGTGAATATGCTTGATTATCAATGAGTGGGTGGCATCTATGATTGACATTTAAGTTATATTTCCATACATTTCAGAGCACAGTTCTATGCAGATAGTCTCAGAAAGATTTTTGCCTATGAAAAAGGAACCATGCTAAATCAAAACTCACCTTTCTTCCTCTACCTACAAAAATTAAAAAAAAAGTCATTAATATTGAGAAACATCTATGAAAAAAAACATCCTGCATATATGCTTTCAATTGTATATTTCCTATGGATGTAGATTTCAACACAAACATGTTACCTCCCCAGCATGGCAGAGCTCAAAAGCTATCCAGAATCAATTCCAACAAAAGAAATAATTCATACAATTCATTCAATTGGATTAGTCTCACATAATCGTAATTTTTTTCACAGCATTCATAGAGATTCTAGTATTAGCAAAACTATAACACTAGGCATTTTATCATGAATTATTTCCATGAATTCCCCCTGTTATTTGTAATATTTTTAATGCGTTGAGTAATTTAGCTCAAATGCAAAATGTATCGCGCCCAATGCTGCAAGGACATCTTCTTCATATGCTGTCCTCTGTTCCCTGTTCCCGATCCCTGCCACTATTATTTGTTTCATGTATATTATTATGTTCTTTTTCATAAATACGTAAATAATGACAGGCACCTTATAATTTTTCCATATTATTTTTTTCTTGTCTGCATACAGTTATAGATATTTTAATCAAACAAATTGCTGCATGGAAGTACTTTTCCTATTTTCAAACCAGAAACCCATTTCATGAATCACAGCACAGTCCATTTAGCACCATTACATTCCCTACAATGAGTTATTTGGTTTGTTTCTGGTTTGTTTCTTATTACTAAAGACAGCTTATTGCCCCGCTGCAGAGCCCAACTTGGTCCTGGTGTGGACAGAGTTACATGGTTCCTGCACCTGGGATAGGGCCTAGGTGAGAGCTTCCAGGAGATGCTGAGCCCATTGTTTTATCCTCTGTGTTTGACAAAAACATACAGATCCCTAAATTCTAAATGTATGCTTGCCTTTTCTTAAGAATCAAAGAGATGATGATTCATAAGATAATCAAAAGGGAACCTGGAATAAATAACAAAATTGATATGTAAATAGAGCCTGGGCTTTGATCTGCATAAGGTGAGCTAGCAGAAAGCCATAGCAGGTCTTTAGAATTTCCTCTAGTGAGAGCTGAGCTGCCTGAAGATCTCTGAAGAGCAAACCAACTCTTCAAGAGTTTTTTCTTAACAAGATTTCTGACTTGGGTGGAAGATCAGCAGCTTTTCTGACTGGTCAGGTCAGAAAGCCATGAGCTGTGCAGATAGCATTTAAAATTTTACCTTCAGAGAGAGCTGTCTCAACCAGAGGGCTTTTAGAATAGCAAGAAAAAGCTACCTAGAGCAGAGCAGAACACACACACACACACACACACACACACACACACACAGAGAGAGAGAGAGAGAGACAGAGACAGAGACAGAGACAGAGACAGAGACAGACAGAGAGACAGAGAGAGACAGAGACAGAGAGACACAGAGACAGAGACAGAGACAGAGACAGAGACAGAGACAGAGAAGTTCAGTGTGGAAAGCCATCTCAGTGCAACCTAGGCTGTCAACCTGGAGCCAAGAGTTGACTTTATTTTGGATGCCCGGAAGTGCTTGCTGATGGAAGCTTGTCCTGAGAGGCTTTGCCAGAGCATGGCAAGATAGAGGCAGAAACTCGCAGTCAACCATCAGACTGAACTCGGGGTCCCCCATAGAGAAAGGACTGAAGAGAGCTGAAGGGGTTTGCAACCCCATAAGAAGAACAACAATATCAACCAACCAGACATCCCAGAGCTCCCAGGGACTAAACCACCAACCAAAGAGTGCCATGGAGGGACCCATGGCTGGCCTTGTCAGACATCAGTGAGAGGAGAGGCCTTGGACCTGAAGCTGTTGGATGCCCCAGTATAGGGGAATGCCAGTGCTGGAGGACAGGAGTGGGGGGGGGAGCACCCTCACAGAGGCAGGGGGAGGGGGGATGGAATAGGGCATTTCCAAAGGGGAGACCTGGAAAGGGGAAAATATTTAAAATGTACGTAAAGAAAATATCCAATCAAAAATAAATAAGATAGGATTTTGAGTTTTTTCTTTTTGCTGCTCCCAGACACCCCTTCTCGCAGAAGCCCTCTTCACGCTGAGGCTGGTCCTTGGCATCCTACCAGGATATTTTGAAGAAGGGAAGTGGGAGCTATATAGAAGTTGGTATAGTTTGGAGTTTTGATGGATTAGCTAGAAATTGCCTTATAATAAATAATGCTATAATGAATAGTAATTATATATATGACCATCTGTAAGCATATTTGTAAGATAAATTTCATAAAATTTGTGCCAATTGATAGAGACAAAATATAAATTTGACATATTAGCACTATACCACTTCCTGAGACTGTGACATATTTACTACTGCAGCCAGTGAACAAGCCTCCCAATACAAGAGCCAGTGACTCGATGTGCTTGTAATCTCTACAGTGTTGTTCAATCTGCAAGGCAAAGCAGTGTGACTTAAGATTTAATTTGATTTTGAGGAACTTTAACAGGTATCAGACTGAATTTCCTTTAAAACTTATGTCGTTTCCTTTCCTATGTTTGTTACTGCTGTTATTGATGTGTTTATAAAAAGATAAAGAGAGAAGGGATATGTTCTATGGAGGGGGTGGCGAGGTGTGGGGGAAGGCGATGTCTCAGTGGGCCCATGCCAAGGCATCCCTTCCCCTTGAGCGACCAGCCACACAATGATATAGTATAGAACAGAGTTTATTTGGGGCACGGGGAGGGGAGTTAAGAGGGTAGTAGAGGCATAGAAAGGGAGAGACAGAAGAGGGGAGAGGGAGAGGGAGATGAAGAGGGAGAGGGAGAGAGGAGAAGAAGGAGGAGGAGGAAGGAAGAGGAGGAAGGGGAGGGAAGGGGAGGGGAGGAGAAGGAAGGAAGAGGAGGGAGGGGAGAGGAGGGGAGGGGAGGAGAAGGAAGGAAGAAGAGGGAAGGAAGAGGAGGGAAGGGGACGGGAGGGGAGGGGAGGGGAGGGGAGGGGAGGGGAGGGGAGAGGAGAGGAGAGGAGAGGAGAGGAGAGGAGAGGAGAGGAGAGGAGAGGAGAGGAGAGGAGAGGAGAGGAGAGGAGAGGAGAGGAGAGGAGAGGAGAGGAGAGGAGTAGAGGCCAGCCATGAATATGTGGAGAGAGGGAGGAAAAGAATAGCAAGGGAGCAAGAGCCCAAGAGAAGGAGGAGCGGGCAGGCAGCCGGGTTTATAGTGGGTCAGGCCTACCTGACTGTTGCCAGGTAACTGTGGGCGAGTTTAGACAGAATGCTAACAGTTATAATTATTTGTAGCTGAGATTTCTCTCATTTGTATATTGAGCTGCAAATTTGTTTTAATTTTTGCCTGGCATTGTTTTTTATTTTGTTTTCTTTCTTTGTTTGCATACTGGAAAATGAACCTAAGGCCTCACTCACAGAAGATAAATACTGTACCACTGACTGGACCACAACCTGAGAAAAAGCCATACTTCTTCAGGACTATGAGAGTTCTGTTATCTTTGACAAGAATAGAATTCCCTTTTATCTCATATCGACTATTTGGGTTTTTCTTTGCTGTAGGATATATGACTATTGTCAATCTAAGATGTTTCTAAGACTCATCCATTCTAAAGGATTTTACAGTGTTTAATATTTATCACAAGAATATAATAGGACATTGACATTTTTAAACTTTTGCTTACCTATTATAATTTTATCACATATTTCTTGTGTGTTTTGTCATCTGTAAACATCTGCCTTGCGGTACATGGTGTCTGTCTTATTCTCATTATTTATATTATAATATTTTTTAGTTTTTAAATATTTATTCTTCTCACATATATTACACCCAGACTGCAGTTTCCCCACCCTTCTCTCCTCCCAGTCTCCTCCCTCCCACCTCCCCTCACCCCTAGATCCACTCCTCCTTAGTTTCCCTTCAGAAAACGACATGCCTTCCAGGGATATCAACCAAACATGACATATCAAGTTGCAATAAAACTAGGCATGTGCTCTCATATTCAGACTGTTATTGCTTCTCCTCTGTTTGTTATTGCTATTATTGATGTTTATAAAAAAATAAAGAGAGACAGGATATGTTCTATGGAGGGGGTTCCCAGCAAGAGAAAAAGGATCCCAAAGGTGGGCAAATATTTTTACACAGCAAACCTACACATTTTCTGCAAGGTAATTTTATACTACACTACTTTATAGTAATGTTACACTTAATTTCCTTAGGTTTATAAATGCACAATGTAGGTTTTTATAAATGGAAAATTTTAGCCTTTTTATTGGTTGGTTGTTTTTTTTGTTTGTTTTACGTTGTTTTTGTTGGTGGTGGTAGTGATAGTAATGGTGGAGTTTTTTGCTATTGTTGCTGTTGTTGCTTTATTTGTTTGTTTGGATTTGGTTTTGGAACCTACAGTGTTTTGTTTTTTTTTTTTTTTTGCCTTAAGCGAACTTGTCCAGAGTGACTACCTACTATAAGCTACCAGTCATAAAAAAAAAGCACAGAAACCTAAATTATAATTTCCAAATTTCTGCTCCATTTTCCCAACTGACAAAATTGTTTGCCCAATCATTTTCAGTGCTAAGACGGTTTTCTTGAATAGTTTGTTCTTCTCCATTACAGTAGTGTCTTCCTTGGAGACTTTTCAAGAATATATATACCTTCTGCCTATACTGTGTTTTTAATGTGTTTAATTCTTCTTGATTTTAATTTATTATTTTTCTCTTCCCATTGATGTCATCTACTTCTGTAAGTTGGGCACTATCACCTCATTGTTCAACTTCCTATTTCTTCTTACACAGACTTGCTTTTCCTCCTATTCACTGCATGTTGTTCCTGCTAAAAAGCCTTCTTTCTTAGACACACCTATGACTTTACTAAGTTTTGATCTGAAGGGACTTAGTAGCATGTATGTAGAAAGCGCCCAGCACTTAGAAAATTCAAGGCCAGCATAGTATACATGAGAACTTGTTTCAAAAGAAAGGAAGAAGAAAGGAAGAAAGAAAGAAAGAGAGAGAGAGAGAGAGAGAGAGAGAGAGAAGGAAGGAAGGAAGGAAGGAAGGGAGGGAGGGAGGGAGGGAGGGAGGGAGGAAGGAAGAAAGTAAGGAGGGGAAAGAAGGAAGGAAGGAGGGAAGGAAAGGAAGGGAAGAAGGAAGATAGGGAGGGAAGGAGGGAGGGAAGAAGGAAGGAAGGAAGGAAGAAAAGAAGGAAGGAAGGAAGGAAGGAAGGAAGGAAGGAAGAAATAAAAGAAAAAAGTTGTATAATTTGTTAAATATTTTGTTAGTTCAGTTTGGTATGGGTTAATTTTGTTGGATTTTAATGTCTAGTATTTAGCTCCTGCTAGCTTATTCAGCTAGTATTCAGCTCAATATGTAGGTCAGGCTGACTTTGAACTTGTGATCCTCTTACTTCACCTGCCAAGTCTTGGAATTAAATACATGTGCCACTATAATCAGCCCCAGTAATTTTGCCTAATCTGTGGCCACACATATGCTAATGTGTACTTTGTCTCAAAAACTTAATAATGGAATTCAATCACCCTTCTCTGTTGATCTCTTTTATAAATCTATTGCTGCCCATTGTCACTACTCCCCTTGAATGAGTTTTACTCCCATACACTGAATACTAGCAGGAAGTTGTATATTTTGCTTTCTGACACTTGCTGACTATCTCACTTGCTATTTGTTTATCCCCACAGGATTAATTGTACTTATACCTGGGATTCTATAAAATTATTGCTTCCAGTAGCCTTTGAGTGTTATTTTTATACTACTGTGACCCAATTTTAATCACATATTACAAACCTAAGTTTAAATAACTATTTTACATGAAGCTTCTGCTAAATAGTACCAAGATGAAAAGACACAAGTTGGTGTCTAATATTTCTATGTGTGTGCTTTTGAATATTTTTATTATATTTATTGCTATTTTCAATGGAACTTGAAAAAAATGAAGCTTTGATAATGTCTTGACATTTATTAGCACAAGGACTGAAGCAAACAACCTAAATGCTTAATGTTGGTCTTACCTAACTTATTAAAATATATAAACAATAATGTATGCCTATATCTTTGATGCATAATCCAAAATATAATATCAATTATATGCAGATATTTTTCTTGAAAATATATTTTCAACCCAATAACTTGCACCATTCTTTTCTTCAAGAAACTGATTCCATCTCCTTCTATTATGTTGTTTGTATTCCACACCCCCTAGACTGTTGAGACAATGTAAGAGAAGTTGCTAGAGCATTAAATAATATTAAGAATAATTACTACATCCTCTAGAGTGAATCTTATACTAGAGACAATAAATATGTTTTCTGTATTTCTTGGACATTAAGAAATATAATAGAAAGTCAACTAAATATCATGGAGGCACCTTTCATAAATGCAGTAACAGCAGCCACTTATAAGGCACAAATCATTCCCTAATTAGATATAACCACTCAAAATAACATCTTCTGACAATTAAGAATACAAAAAATTTACTGTCTATTTCCATGTTAATAGCCTAAGTAAGGAATAAAAGGTTCCCTACTTACTCCAGGAAGCTCACCACTCATTAAAATTATGTATATATACACTTTTCAAAATTATTCCAAAATCATTAATCCCTGAGGTCACTGAGTTAGTTGTTATGATTACTTACTTGACTTATTAAACTTTAAACGTTTAACAACTATAAACTGTAAACTTAAACTCTTAACTATAAAATCACTGGAAAATAAAGACAAATTGTTAGCTCTCCTCTGAAAACAGATTTGAGCATTCTTACCAAAACTAGTCTCTCCACCTCCTGATGTTTGTGGGCACACTTTACAGCACTCCCCAGCAGGTGCAATAGGATTGGCACAGTTGAGCACTTCTGGGCACTCTATCATGTCACAAAGAATGGCACCATTGTCACAGACACAGATCTGACATGGAGAAGGTTTCCAAATGTCTCTATTTAAATATATCTGGCCATTTTGAGTACAGGCAATTTCTTCATCATATTCATCTGAAATAAAACAAAAAGAGGTTGATAATCTGAAATTTTATAATTTGGTAAATGTTTAAGATAATAAAGTATCTTTCTGGTTTTAAAATGTTCTAAGAAGTAAGGCTGGGATCTGGCTCAGTTGGTAAAGTTCCTATTGTAAAAGTATGACAAGCTGAGAATGGAGCCTTGGCACCCATATAAATGGCTAAGCAAGTGTAATCACATATACTTGCAGCCAAGAGCAGTCAGGTTGACAGTTTAGTGAGAGATTCTATTCCAGAAGACAGGTAGAAAACAATTGTGGTAGATATCCAACATCAGCCTTTGTCTTTAACAAACACACTCAGAAGGAGTCAGGGAGAAGAAGGAAGAAGAGGAGGAGGAGGAAGAGAGGAGAAGAGAAATGGCTAACCTTCTTAAGAGAGATGAAAGGCAGATGAACTTATTACATTTAGTATGTACATAAAATAGTGAATAGTTCATGAATTAATGAAATAAATACACATTTCCCTAATATAGAAAGAAGCAAAAAGAAAATAAAAGAATGCTTCTCATAGATTTTATACTTGATATTATGAGTAATAGAACATAATAAGGTCTGACAAAGAGCAAATAAGAATTTCCAAATGGAACATGTAAACTCAGTACATATTAACCCTACATAGCTAAGCTTACTAGATAATTTATATAAGTAAATCCCATGTGAAGAGTTCAAGTGGACTCATGTACTGGGAGAAATTTTCAGAGTACCATATGGGTGTTAAAACATGAAGTAAAAATGAAATAACCATTTTGTGTCTCTTGGATTAGGTTTCCATTATCCATACCAAACAAATATGTAGGCTACTATAACTATATAGTTTCTGTTAAACTTAAAAGAAACACAAAACTCATAAAGATAATAGGGGGATTACCTTTACATTGAAATGAATTAAGGGCAATTATAGCAAAACAATATAGTGTTATGTAACTTAACTAATTACCATTATATATTTAGAAAGTCATTTTAATATTTATAAATATGTCTGCATATAAATTAAATGAAATGAAAAATAAAATGGGGAAGTTAAGAAGATATACAAAATGGTGTGTAAATTTTCAACAAATGATTTAATCCTATTTCAGAAGCTACCTCCAGAGAGGTTCCCAAAAGACTTTCTGAACCAGCTCACTATCCCATTTGTGTTGGTCAGAGTACTTTTTTCTTCATTAATAAAATATTTCTATTCTATTCCTAACTTAAAACAGCATGTCTTGTTCCACATAATATCATAATGATTGCTGGGATATTCCATTAATTTGCAGTGTTTCTTTTTTCTAGATGCCAAATAAACTTGTTCTTGGGCCTTAAGAAAAAAGAAGTGGGAGTGTTGGGGAAAAAAGAATCACACTTTCAGTATTCTATTAACACAAATAAGAGCAATTTAAGTCTATGTGACCTAAATTTTTGATGTTAGCCATTCTCATTGGAATGAGGTAGAATCTCAGGGTTGTTTGGATTTGCATTTCCCTGATAACTAAGGATGTTGAATATCTCTTAAGGTGCTTCTCAGCCATTCGAATTTCTTCAGGTGAAAATTCTTTGTTTAGCTCTGTACCCCATTTATAATAGAGTTATTTGGTTCTTTGGGGTCTAACTTCTTGAGTTCTTTGTATATATTGGATATTAGCCCTCTGTCAGATTAGGAATTGCAAGATCTTTTCCTAATCTGATGGTTGCCATTTTGTCCTATTGACCATGTCCTTTGTCTTAAAGAAGCTTTGCAATTTTATGAGGTTCCATTTGTTGATTCTTGATCTTAGAGCACAGGCCATTGGTGTTCTATTCAGGAACTTTTCCCCTGTGCCCATGTGTTCGAGACTCTTCACCACTGTCTCCTTTATAAGTTTCAGGGTATCTGGTTTTATGTGGAGGTACTTGATTCACGGGCTTGAGCTTTGAACAAGGAGATAAGAATGGTCCTCTGGAAGTGTCATGCCCAGTTTTCTGAGTAACCACCAGACTGATTTCCAGAGTGGTTGTACCATCTTGCAATCCCATCCTGGGCATATACCCAGAGGATTCCCTGGCATGCAATAAGGACACATGTTCCACTATGTTCATAGCAGCATTATTTATAATAGCCAGAAGCTGGAAAAGACCCAGATATCCCTCAATGGAGGAATGGATACAAAAAGTGTGGTATATTTACACAATGGAACACTACTCAGCAATTAAAAAACCATGAATTCATGAAATTCTTAGGCAAATGGTTGGAACTGAAAAATATCATCCTAAGTGAGGTAACTCATTGACAAAAGAACACACATGGAATGCAGTCACTGAAAAGTGGATATTAGCCCAGAAGCTCTGAATAGCCAAGACACAACACACATATCTAATCATTCCAAAGAAGAAGGAAGGAGAAGGCTCTGGTCCTGGAAAGGCTTGATGCAGAGTTGTAGGGGACTGCCAGGACAGAGAAGTGGAAGGGGTTGATTGGGGAACAGGCTGAGTGAAGAGGACTTATGGGACTTATGGGGAGAGGGGAACCGGGAAGAGAAAATCATTTGGAATATAAACAAAGAATATAGAAAATTAAAAAAAAACTAACAAAAAACAAAATGAATCAAAAAAAGATAACATATTCTCAATTGTGGTAAAAAAAAAATGAAGTATTTGTATGATCAAAAAAGAAAATAAGAAAAAAGAAAGAAAAGATAAAAAGAATGGATTGATTTGCATTTATCTACATGCTTACCACTGGTTGAACCAGCATCATTTGTTGAAAATGCTGTCTTTTTCCACTGGATGGTTTTATCTCCTTCATAACTGATCAAATGACCCTAAGTGTATGGGTTCATTTCTGGGTCTTCAATTCTATTCCACTGATCTACCTTCCTGTCTCTGTACCAATACCAGACAGTTGTATCACTATTGCTCTGTAATACAGCTTTTGATATCAGGAATGATGATTCAGCCAGAAGTTCTTTTATTGTTGAGAAGAGTTTTTGCTATTCTGGGTTTTTGTTATTCCAAATGAATTTGAAAATTGTTCTTTCTAACTCTATGAAGACTTGACTTGAAATTTTGATGGGGACTGCACTGAATCTGTAGATTGCTTTTGGCAAGATGGCCATTTTTATTATATTAATCCTGCCAATCCATGAGCAAGGGAGGTCTTTCCATCTTCTGAGATCTTCTTCCATTTCATTCTTCAGAGACTTGAAGTTCTTGTCATACAGATCTTTCACTTGCTTGGTTAGAGTCACAACAAGGTATGCATTTGTGACTATTACAAAAGGTGTTGATTCACTAATTTCTTTTGCAGCCTGCTTATCCTTTGAGTATAGGAAGGCTACTGATTTGTTTGGGTTAATTTTATATCCAGCCACTTTGCTGAAGATGTTTATCACCTTTAGTAGTTCTCTGGTGAAAATTTTGGGGTCACTTAAGTATACAATCATATCATGTGCACATAGTGATATTTTGACTTCTTCCTTTCCAATTTGTATCCCTTTACCTCCTTTTGTTGTCTAACTTCTCTTGCTAGAACTTCAAGAACTATATTGAATAGATAGGCAGAGAGTGGGCAGCTTTATCTAGTTCCTGATTTTAGTGGGATTGAAAAACAAATGGTGCTGGTTCAACTGGAGGTCAACATGCAGAAGAATGCGAATTCATCCACTCTTAACTCCTTGCACTAAGATCAACTCCAAGTGGATCAAGGACCTCCACATAAAACCAGACACAATGAAACTAATAGAAAAGAAACTGGGGAAGACCCTGGAGGACATGGGAACAGGGGGAAAGTTCCTGAACAGAACACCAATAGCTTATGCTCTAAGATCAAGAATTGACAAATGGGACCTCTTAAAATTACAAAGTTTCTGTAAGGCAAAAGGCACTGTCAGAAGGACAAAACAACAGCCAACAAATTGGAAAAAGATCTTCACCAACCCCATATCCAACGGAAGGCTAATAATATCCAATATATACAAAGAACACAAGAAGTTAGACCCCAAAGAAACAAATAACCATATTAAAAAATGGGGTACAGAGCTAAACAAGGAATTTTCACCAGAAGAAATTTGGATGGCTGAGAAGCACCTTAAGAGATGTTCAACATCATTAGTCATCAGGAAAATGCAAATCAAAACAACCCTGAGATTTCACCTCACACCAGTCAGAATGGCTAAGATTAACAACTCAAGAGACAACAGGTGCTGGCGAGGATGTGGAGAAAGAAGATCACTCCTCCATTGTTGGTGGGATTGGAAGATGGTACAACTGCTCTGGAAATCAGTCTGGCGGTTCCTCAGAAAATTGGGCATGCCACTTCCAGAGTACACTGTCATGCCACTCCTGGGCAAATACCCAGAGGATTCCCCTGCATGCAATAAAGACACATGCTCCACTATGTTCATAGCAGCCTTATTTATAATAGCCGGAAGATGGAAAGAATCCAGATGTCCCTCATCGGAGCAATGGATACAGAAAATTTGGTATATTTATACAATGGAATACTACTCAGCAATTAAAAATAATGAATTCATGCAATTTGTAGGCAAATGGTTGTATCTGGAAAATATCATCCTAAGTGAGTCAACCCAATCACAAAGGAATTCACATGAATTGCAATCACTGATTAGTGGATATTAATGAGCCCAGAAGCTCTGAATACTCAAGACACAATTAGCTAAGCAAAAGATTCCCAAGAAAAGGGATGGAGAGGACCCTGGTCCGGAAAAGACTAAATACAGTTTTGTAGGAGAGTACCAGAACAGAGAAATGGTGGGGAGGGGGGTGATTGGGGAATGGGGGGGAAGAGGACTTATGGGACATATGGTGAGGTGGGAACTGGAAAGGGGAAAGCCTTTGGAATGTAAACAAAGAATATAGAAAATTATATATATATACATATATATGTATATATATGTATGTATATATATATACATATATATATATATATATATATATATATATATATGAAAAACTCAGCTGCTAGCAAATGCTGGTAAGGATGTGGAAAAAAAGAACACTCCTCCATTGCTGGTGGGATTGTAAGCTGGTACAACCACTTTGGAAATCAGTTTGGCAGCTCCTCAGAAAATTGGGCATAGTACTATCTAAGGACCCAGCTATACCACTCTTGGACATATACCCAGAAGATTCTCTAACATGTAGTAAGGACACATGCTCTACTATGTTCATAGTAGACTTATTTATAATAGCCAGAAGCTGGAAAGAACCCAGATGTCCTTCAATAAAGGAATGGATACAGAAAATGTGCTGTATTTACACAATGAAGTACTACGTAGCTATTAAAAGTAATGAGTTCATGAAATTCTTAGGCAAATGGATGGAACTAGAAAAATATCATCCTGAGTGAGGTAACCCAATCACAAAAGAACACACATGGTATGCACCAACTGATAAGTGGATATTAGCCCCAAAGCTCAGTATACCAAAGATACAATTCACAGACCACAAGAAGCTCAAGAAGAAAGAAGAGCAAAGCGTAGGAGCTTTGGTTCTTCTGAGAAGGGGAACAAAGTACTCACAGGAGTAAAATGGGAGATAAAGTGTAGAGCAGAGACTGAAGGAAAGGTCATCCGGAGACTGTTCCACCTGGGGATTCATCTCATATACAGTCACCAAACCCCAACAGTATTGTGGATGCCAAGAAATGCTTGCTGAAAAGATCTGATATGGTTGTCTCTTGAGAGGCCCTTCCAGAGCCTTGCAGGTACAGAGGCAGATTTTTGCAGCCAACCATTGGACTGAGCATGGAGTTTCCAATGGAGGAGTTAGAGAAAGGACTGAAGGAGCTTAAGGGGTTTGCAACTTCATAGGAAGAGCAAAAATATCAACCAATCAGACCCTCCAGAACTCCCAGGGACTAAGCCATCAACCAAGGAGTACACATGGCTCCAGATGCATATTTCCTTGTCTGAAATCAATGGGAGGATAGGTCCTTGGTCTTATGAAGACTTGATAGATGCCCCATAGTAGGGGAATTGAGGGCAGGGAGGTGGGGGGGGATGAGTGGAGGAACGCCCTCATAGAAGCAGGGGAGGGTGGATGAGATAGGGGGCTTCCCGGAGAGGGCGATTCTGAGAAAGGGGATAACATTTGAAACGTAAATGTAGAAAACATCCAATAAAAAAAAAGACTATGTGACCTAAATAAACTCAAGGAGCAGAAAAGTAGGTCACTGTATTGCTCTTTCTTTAAATGGCAACACTAAAAACTGGTTTTAGCTTTTACACCCAGATTCATTACTGGTATTTTTCTCCTGAGAATTTATAATTAAATTTAGATGATATGGATGTGTACTTGGAATGCTTTTAAATGGCAAGGAGATGAAAAACCACATTCACGACAAAACCTTCCTTCTCCTTGCCCACACAAGAATTTGTTGCCATCACAGAAGGCTCAGTGAAGGCTCACTGTTCATGTGTGAATGAAAGACGTGTGGCAAGAGAGGAAGGCTACAAAACAGCACCTTGCACTCTTTCTTCTGCAGTCTGACGTGGCAGCTGTACATGGTGTGACTACTGTCCCTTCTGTTTGTACATGGCATTTACTCAAATGAAAAGCAGAAAAGGAAACAAAATAGTGATCAGTTTGTTGAAAAGAATTACAAAAATGTCATCACCTTATTATTGTGTCAGTGCAAAAGAAGTATGAATTTTCAAATGACATTTTGAGAAATCCAATAGTGCCCTCAAGACTCTGCTAATCAATTCAGCATTCAGAGTCTAAATTTAAGTGCTATAAGACACACAGAGACACAGACACACAGTCAACATCCTACAAAAATCTGTAATTTTGTACTACTTACACTTGTTACTTCTAATTTATTGACGTCCCTAAAATCTAGAAGTTGAGATATGATAGTATTTTTTTTCTAATTTCTGTGATATAATTTCCCAGATTTTCACTTCCAAGCTACAGGATTGTTTTCCTTCTACTATATACCCGAGCAGACTGACTCTATATGAAATTACCAGCATAGTTCTGACATGAGTTTCTAGACAGAGAGATGTATTTGACCATATTTTACTTGAAATAAACACAATTGCCCTATGCTTTAAAAAATTTTTCACAGATATGTTTTCATATAAATCTATGTGCTTTCAAACTTATTTGTCTAAATACAGTTCTTAATCACTAGATGGCAGAGCAAACCCACCTTCTTATAACAATAAATAATCAGAAACTTATGTGTTTTAAAATGTGGCTTGCCAACAATGGGCCACACCCTACATTTCCATTTCTTCAGACATAGTATGTATGCAAAACAAATGACTAGATGAGCAATCTCAAAGGGTTATAAGCACTTGCTATTCTTGCAGTGGACTTAAGTTCAGTTGCCAGTCCACAAAGCTGTGACTACAGCTTCAGGGAATCAAATAATATCTTCTGGTCTCCAAAGATATCTCCATACACATGGTACACACACACACACACACACACACACACACACACACACACAGAGAGAGAGAGAGAGAGAGAGAGAGAGAGAGAGAGAGAGAGAGAGAGAGAGGCAGAGAGACAGAGAGACAGGGAGAATAAAATAAATCTTTAGAAGTGAAAGCTGAATCCATATTGAAATCTTTGTGACCCAGAAATGCATTCCTAATTATTTAACTAATGTTCTTCTTCACTGAACCTAAAGATAATAATTTTAAATCCATGTTTATGCTACTATGTCTTACAACTAAAAATTGCAAACCTAAGAGCCTTTAACTATGGTTCACTGAAGTTCTCGGTAGAAATTATGCAATATTCTTATGCTGTAATAATTTCTCCTCTCTTGTTCAGCCAACTGGTTGTTCTGATCCATTTCCTCTACTGAGCAGTAAATTCCTTGGGATTCAAAATAGTGTCCATCTCAGGAATGTTTGCTTGATGTCATAGATAGTGTAGATGATGGCACAAGTCAAAGGATGATACCTAGCTTGTAGTCATATGTATTGAAAACTATCACTTTCATCCATTTCCTCATACTTAAAGTCCCAGAGAACATGCTGAGCTAATTTTTTCTCACTGAGAACAATTTTAGTTTATATTCCTAAGCAACAATGAAAAAATTTGAAGATGTTATAGATATCTGAGAAAATACAAAGGGAGAAAATTCATACACACTTCCAGAGTAGCCCACAATTAAAAGCTAAATGGTGGCACAGATAATTTCTTTAATACTGCCATTAAAAGTTTTTAATGGTAAAAAAAAAAGATTTTCAGTTAACTAGCAAAACTGCTGTGTTCACCTTATTTTAGATGGAAAAGCAGTGTCTCTTAGTTGGTATTACCTAGGTTTCTTTCCATGTGTCATTTAGAAATATCAACTATTGTGACCAAGTTATGCAACTAAAATTACACATACTTATGCACAATGCTCATCCTTAATGCTGTGTACAAGAATGACTCTCAGACTGTTGTGGATCTGTTGTTACTGTTTGTCTTTGATAGGGTTTCCATCACTGTGCAGGGACACTATGACCACAGCAACTCTTATAAAGGACAGCATTTAATTCAGGGTAGCTTTCAGTTTCAGAGGTTTAGTCTATTATCATCCTGATGGGAAGCATGGCATTGTACAGAGAGCCCTGGTGCTGAAGGAGCCCAGAATTCTACATCTTGATCCAAGCATAGGCTTCAGTTTTGCTATTTTGTAACTAAAAAAATTAAGGCAATCTCAGTAAATGAAAAAGGCAAAGATCAGTTTTACTATAAACTCTATAAATCTCGCTTCCAAGTCACTGCCAGAACAGGCATTAGATTCTAAGTAAGACTGGAATCATAACTCAAGAGTCTATGTCCATTTCTTAGTCTTTACTCCCAGTTTATCCTTTATACTATGCATTAACAAATATATAGAAGTCAACTTACTATATGGTTAAAGTCAAGATATGCTGTGTTTTCAATCTCAGAACCAGCTGAACAGCAAAGTGGAATCTAGAGATTCATATAAATAATTTTCTAGATACACATAAGAGCTGTTCGCTGGACATTTTTCTGCTTCAGGACAAAGAAAGTACAGGACAAGAAAATGGAGGAGGATGGAGGGTAGACAGGGAAGAGAGATGAAGTCAGGGAAGAATGGCAGAAGTCTAACAAAGCCAGCGTCTCTCTTGTACCTCCACTAACTGAGGGGTATTCCATGTTCCTTTAACACACAACAAAAATGAATTCAAGACATGAAATAATGTCTGATTTCATTATATATATGAAATACCCCTACCCCCCACTCTTGCCTTAGCGTCCTAGCATTCCCCTACTACACTGGAGCATTTTATATATATGTATATACATATATATATATAAAGAAATAATATGATATATAATGAAATAATATGATATATATAAAGAAATAATATGATATATATAATGAAATAATATGATATGTAATGAAATAATATGATATATAATGAAATAATATGATATATATAATGAAATAATAATGAAAATAATGAAATCCCAAAGTTGTATTTGTAAACAGATTTCATTTTGAGGAGCATTTGATATTTTTCTAACAAGTAAATAAATGCAAATCAAATTAAATCTTTTGCAGATGCAAAGTGGATATGCATAAGTTTTCATATAACTTTAAAGTTCTAGAGAATAAATAAATGTTATTCCTTTTAGCTATTTTAATTATTATTTTAATCATTATGACAAATTTCTTGAAGTAGTATGACTTTGAAAGAATATATAGAGGAAAGGCACATCCCCAGGATTTTCTTCAAATATGCATGAAATTTCAAATTTTAAAATTGTTTCAATAAGTAGTTGTAGAAGAATATATAAAAATTTATTTAAATTTGTAAGATAAAAAACTGGTACTAAAAGATTAACTAGGTTGTTTACTAGTTAATTACTTATCATTAAATTAATAAAGTAAAAGTATGCTTCAATTTCTGTACTCATTAATGTATAAAAGAGGTAAAACATGAATATTGAACTTGGCAAAGAAATAGATCAAGTGTATTATAAATAAATTTCCCTTGGAATCTGAATTGATCCCAGCAAATTCATCAATCTGAAACAGAAGGAACAATTAAACTATTTACTCAATATTTACTAATCCATAAAAACTTTACTGAATATTACATACCATGAGAGCAAACACTAGGTCATTGAAAGAGAAAATTAGGGTACAGCTACCTATCTACACATAATCAAAATATACAAAAGCTACAGAATATTATTATATTCTCCTTAAAGAAGCATATTTGTTTGTTTTTTATTACTATTGTAGCAAATTTTTTGCTTTTAAAAAATTTATTAGTTATTTTATTTATTTACATTTCAAATGTTATCCCCTTTCATGGTTCCCCCCAGAAACCCCCATCCCATACCCCTTCCCCTGCCTCTATGAGGATGCTCCTCCTCAACCCCCTACTCCGGCCTTAGCATCCTAGCATTCCCCTACACTGGAGCATCAATTCTTTACAGGACCAAGAGTCTCTCTTCTCTTTGATGCCAGATAAGGCCATCATCTGCTATATAAGCAGCTAGAGCCATGAGAACCTCCACATGTGTTCTTTGGTTGGTGGTTTAGTCCCTGGGAGCTCGGGAGGGGGGGTAGTTGGTTAATATTGTTGTTCTTCCTATGGGTTTGCAAACCCCTTCAGTCCTTCCCCTTACTCCACTACTGGTATCTTCATGCTCTGTCCAACGGTTGGCTGCAAAAATCCACCTCTGTATTTGCAAGGCTCTGGCGGAGCCTCTCAGGCTCCTGTCAGCAAGCACTTGATCCTTTACTTTTCTCAACTGTGGAGTGCTGAATGGCTGAGAAGCACCTAAAGAAATGTTCAAGTCATCAGGGAAATGCAAATCAAAACAACCTTGAAATTCTGCATCACAGCAGTCAGAACAGCTAAGATCAAAAACTCAGGTGACAGCAGATGCTGGCAAGGATGTGGGTAAAGAGGAACACTCCTCCATTGCTGTGGAATTGCAAGCTGAGTGGGTTGGTGAACAGGGGGAAGAGGGATCAGGGATTAAATAGGGTGTGTTCAGAGGGGAAACCATAAAAGGGGATAACATTTGAAATTTAAATAAAGAAAATATCTAATTAGAAAATAAAGAAGTATGTAGAGATTTACACATCTCCCATATATATGTAATTAATTTTGTACATACATAGTGTTAGTTACTCTTATATTTTTATGACAAAACACTATGACTAAGGCAGCTTATGAAAGAAAGCCTTTAATTTAAAGGCTCATGGATCTAGAGGGTTAAAGTCCATTGTCATTGTGGTGGGGAACATTGCAGCAGGCAGGCAGTCACTGACAGCTTACATCTAGCCCATAAGCACAAGGCAGAGAATGGACTAACTGAAATGTGTAGGTCTTTGAAACCCCACAGATCCCTAACCCCAGTGAGAACCACACCTACTCATACAAGGGTATACCTCCTAATCTGTCCCAAATAGCTCTACCAACTGGGGACCAATCATTCAAATATAAGAGCTTCTGGGGGCTATTCTCGTTCAAATCACCATACTGACAGTCATAAACTCAATTCTGTTTTGCCACAAACCTATGTGATCTTGGGGCCTTTTAAAAATAGTATCCAGTGGGTGGGTAGGTGAGGGCACACCCTTATAGAAGCAAGAGGAGAGGGAATGGGATAGGGAATTTCTGGGGAGGAAATCGGAAAACGGGATAACATTTGAAATGTAAATAAATAAAACACCCAATAAAAAAATGACTAAGCATAAAAAAAAGTATCCAGGATCATCCACTGCTTTGGCAAGAGTTTACTTAATTATGTACATTTTTTTCTTTACTACGATTAAATCTTGACAACATTAATATGAGACTTTCCTAGAATGTAAAACAATAGCAACCATCAATCATTTTTAAAGGAGATAAGGATGCCTTTATAAGAACAGACATCAGGTAAGCTAGGAGTGGAAGGAATAGAAAACTTTAAATTGAGTTAGTTATCTTAAAAGGAAATGGCATAACCAGCCATCCGCAAGGTCTTACTTGGTAATGGAACAATCCAAGCCTTCGACTTAGAGCATCAGGACATGTGGCAGAAGGAGAGTGAAAATCTAATACTGCACATCAAAGTAGGAGTCCTTGGGTGTAGTAACTCAAGATTCCCTGAGTGGGCTCAATCTTTTCTTAAATGTTTTAGGTGTTTACTACCTTTGACAATAAAAAACGTTTTCAAAATATAAAACAGACAATTTATCCCTGTCACAAACAGCAAGATAATATAATGGATGTCTGTTGATAATGGTATTCACTCAACAAAAATCTATCATCTATTATTTATGCCAAATGCTGGAAGTATAAGTTAAGCAATGTAGTCTTTCCTGCCTATATAGTCTAAAGTAGGAACCTATATTCACAGGACATTCTTTAAACATAAAACTGGGGCAAACTTGGATGTTATAATGCTTAGGAAAAACCTAGGCGGAAGGGCAGAGACATCAAAAATCTTCAGTGATCCAGAGTGGTTCCTTCCAAAACCCCATTTCCAAGCTGTGTAATAAGTAGTGTTACTCCTGGCTCGTGCTAGTAATTGGCAACAGACTCATTTTGTTTGCCAACTGCCTGGGATACATCTGAAGAAGCATGGTGGGTTCCCAGATCCTTTGATTTCTTTACCATCTTTCCTCTTATTCCTTTTCTAAGGGTGAAACAATGACACGCTTGTTTCTGAATCAGTCTGGATCCACAATAGGTGCCTTGGGAGAAGACTGTAGCTCGCCGCTCTACAGAACTCCCCAGAAGCCAGGACAGACGTGCACAGTAAAACAGGGAGGGGAATTCTGTTGCCAGTGACTACTTTGGCAACAGTGGGATATTCCATAAACGTGTTTCTCCAAGTCCAATTCCATAGCCATTTTTCAAATTTAGATTCAGAATTCTGGATTATAGCCCTATGACATTTTCCATTTCAAAAAAGATGTATTATTCAATGTCTATTTTGCAAAAGAGCTGAATTTCCTGCACAGGTTCTAATTTAGAATTTAGTGAACACTGAAAATCTAGAGGGCTACAAAACATTCATACTAAGATCTTACTTTTAGTTTATTCATAGAAAATCCGCTTATACCCATTTTTCATAGATTACTTGATTTTTTTTTAGTCATATGCTTGACTATATCCATGCAAGAAGATACAAGAGTTATACATACTAATCCAGAGAAGTTTTTAGGTAAGTAAAAGGAAAAGCTTATAAAATCATATTTTCAAGGATCATTTTTGCTAAGAACTTTTTAAATTAAGCATGTTCTGGTCAGTTGCTCCATAAATTATTTCAAATAATCATGGTTTTTTTAAAATAAAATACTATTCTATCACCTACTCTAAGATCTGAATGTTAGAATATGTGGAAAGTGGGGCAGAAAATACATAACAGAGAGATGATAGGGGAAAGGCTGCAAAAAAAGCCATCTTTTGAATTCAATACAACCATTTCATCCATTAATTGCCAACTGTACTTATCTGCACTGGACACATACTAAACAACACTTGCTTGATGTCAATCAAGGAAGCAGGAATGAGTTAAAGCTCACTAGGCTCCTCATCTTTACTGCTGAACTAATGACCCTTGATAGGAGTCTGAGAAAAGAGGAATCGATGTCTTTAGTTCTGTACCTATTGCTGAGCTCCTGGCCCACCAGGCTCCAATGGATAGATCCAAAAGTGTGGTCACAGACAGCCTTAGTTTATCTTACTGGGTCACAAGACGAAGCAAATATATCCAACCATGAGAAGATTTACATAGAGGGGGAAGCATGGATAAGTATGGTGGGGGATGATAGCGGTCCGTATTACTTTTTAAAAGTAAGAAAAACAGATTCAAGCAATTCCACATGGTGCAATGAGTAATACTGCCTGGAATGGGGGAGGGAATTCCATGAAAGAGGCATTTAAAGGAGGAAAAATATATAGGTAGGGCCAGAAGGTCATTTCAATTACATAAAAGAGGTGTTGGGAATGTTTGGGTAAAAATAATAACTTTTTCAAGCTCCATGATAACCTACTTAGTTGTAGAACTAATGTTAGGATGTCTATGTCCTTGTCATTCTTACACTTTATTAGAAAACCAGACTTCTACTTTAGAAAGAAGACAATTTTCATGAAGAAAAATTTGAAGTCTATAATCTTATGTGGAATTTGGTTAACTGAAAGCAGTAAAATGGACAACAGATTTGTGTGAAGGAAAGAAGACCAAAAGCATGCATTAACTTGAAAGAAAGCAACATAAAGTAGATAAACTTTAGACAGTTTGAAAGGAGAGGGTAAAACGATGGGTATTTAAAATGAAGATTGGTATTACAGGGCAGAAAGTGACTCTGCTTTCTCCTCACTTCTAAGCCCTTAGTGGCCAGGATTCCATCCCCAAGCACATGGTCTAAGCAGCCATCAAAAGTTCCCAACCTAATATCCGGTGATATTTTCCTCAGCTTTCCTGAGATCCAGTAGGATATTGACAAAAAAAAAAAATCAAGTCCATGTCTTGAATAAGTCATTAGATCTGCATAAATATGGTTAGCAAGTAACTGCATATCAACTACATTCCATTTTAGAATAGCTTATCGGGCAAAGGAAATGAATTTCCCCCACAATGCTCAGCTTTCACTATGCAAAAATGACTTGTTCATAACAAACATTAACATCGAACTCTGTTATCTTTAAACTAACCAGATAATGTTTTTTTTGTTTATTCAAATTAGGGGAAATATTCAATATTGAAAAGTACAACTTAAAATAAGCTATCAACTATCTACATTTTAAATTATGTAATATTTGAGTCTTTATTTCCTTTTCCTTTTTTTAAAAGTCTGAACTAGTCTTAAAATTTCTCAACTATGTTTTGGTGTTTTCTAATAGCTTTGCAAAGGAATTTGAAAACAAGCATCCTCGAACAACACAGCCCAAGTACAATTGTCTTTTTCCTTGTGCTTGTTAAGTTGAATGCAATAGTTTAGCTGGTTTTCAGGACTGGAAAAAAAGTAAAATATAGGAAAAATATTATTATGGATGTTCTTTTATAGAATGACATATCCTCTATAAAATCTAAATGTGATGTTTGGATATTTGAATAATAGAAAGTGACAGGGTAAATTCTGGAAGCTCTGGTGGCAGTAATGAAATAGCAATGGCTAAGAGGTCATCCTCAATTATGAGATTTTTTCATGATCACACACATACTTAATATGACCAGACTTTATTATCAAATGAGATAAAAAATGTGCCAGATGTAAAGATAAAGAGAAGGCTTATCTCTAACAGTATATGTGTCTGATGTCATAGGGGTTAGCTTTGGGAGAGGAATGTATCAGTAGCATCTGGATTGGTAAACAGAGCAGTTGATTGAAAGGCCATATTAAGCCCATCTGCATGTATCTAGATTTTCCTGGCAGTTAGGAACTCTGAGGAATAGACAAAATCATTCTCTGTATCCGTATCAAACTGCAAGTGTACCAGTGCCTGTGTTCAATATTATTCTACTGCAGAGTGTGAGCAACCATGCCCTGCTCATCATTGTTCTACTTCATATCATACAGCAAAATAAGTTTGTCTATACCCATGAGTCCTGGCTTTTGTGAGCCTTGAAAAGTACATCAAGTAAAGAGTTTAATCAGAATATAAAGGAATATGCAATATGTGGTAAATATACTCTTCAAGCCATGGCCTTATGCAATGAACTATATATAAACTCTAGTATTTGAAATTTCCTAAAAATCAGAAAATTAAAGACTGATTCTTTTATAAAAACTAAATTTATTGGGTCTATTTGATATTAAACTTATTGGAAGTTAATTTAATTTAATATCATTGGACTTAAGAGTTCATTAGACATGTTAGTTTAACAAAAGGTTATGAAGTGATGAAAAAATAGCCAAGGAAATGTTATTTAACTGTGAGGAAATGTGGATTTACACAATGGTAATACTGTGTGTAATGGAAAGTTTTAATTTCAAATTAAATCAAATTCCTATTAAAATATTGTTAGTAACTTACTTTATTAAAACTCCTTCATCTAGTATCTAGAAAATGGCTCAGAGGGTAAAATGTAGTTACACAAGCATGAACCTGAGTTCAGATCCCCCGCATTCATATAAAAGTTAGAGCAACACACATCTATTATCCTAGTGCTGCGGGGGTAACAAGTAGACCCTTGGGGTTTGCTAGCCATTCAATTTAACTGAGCTCATGAATTCCAGGTTCAGTGAAAGACCCCATTGCTTATGAGAAGAGAGAGCCTAAATTGGAGGTCTCCATTGGATCACTCACCTTGGAGCTAGAGGGAACCCTGTGGAAAAGAGGGAAGAAAGATTGTAGGAGTCAAGGGATATAGGACAGGAGGGGAACCTGATGAATGAACTAAGCAGGACTCATATGTCTAGACAGAAACTAAACTGGCAAGCAGGTGGCCTGCACGGTCTATATGAGGCATTTAGGTTAGGATTGTTAGCTTGCTGTTTTGTGAGACTTCTGATGGTGGAAGCAGGTGTGTTTCTGACTCTTTTGTCTGCTCTTGGGTCTTGTTTCCTATTGCGTTGACTTGTGCAGCCTCAATACGCCTTGCCATACTATATATTGTTTTGTCCCGTTTGGTTGTTATCTCTTGGAGGCCTGTTCTTTTCTGAAGGGAAACAGAGGGGAAATGAATTTGGGGGAAAGGGACGGTAAAGAGAGCTGAATAGAACTGGAGGAGTGGACGAAGGGGAAATGGTTGCCAGGATGTATTGTATGAAAGAAGAGAAGAAACTGTTTCCATTAAAAAAGAAAAAGGAAAAGGAAAAAAGAAAGACCCGACTTACCTAATAAGGTAGAGAGCAATGAGAGATGTAACCAGTCGACTTCTGACTTTCATATTACATGTGCAAACGCACATGGATGCCCCCACACACATGTTTACACAAGGAAATACTTAAATAGCACACAGCATGCACATCACACACAACACACACACAAAAAACTATTCATCATCTTTAAATTAAAGATGTAAAGTTTCATCATTTCCCACATTGCAAAACAAGGGTACATTTCCAGAAAATGAACCAGCCCTTGAAGGATAGCATAGAATCCTGTACAAATAAATCAACAAAGGAAATCAGTGCATTGGCTCCTAAAACTCAAGAGGAACAAGTTATTTCCTCTTACTTTACACACACACACACACACACACACACACACACACACACAGAGAGAGAGAGACACACACACACACATACACACACATACACAAATGCACACATCATATATACATAAATATATCATGTACATACACATGTATTTAATAAAGCATCTAAGTGAAATAATGAATGTCAAATCTATTAACTCTTTCAGAGGTAGCATTCAAATAAACTCTTTTCCAAACCTAGAAGTTAATGGTACCTATAAAACTTCCATAATTTGGGAGCAAGAGAAAGGGAAATATTGGAAATATTCTTCATATATGAAACTGTACATTTAAGAGAGTATTTCCAGCATGGCATAGTTGTGTATGCTATTGGAAAGGCCATGGCTGACTACGGAAGATTAGGCTTCTCAAGAATTATCTATAGGAACACTACAAAGAATGCTGAAACAATCTGTGCATAGAGAATAAATGGCTTTTATTATTCAGCAAATGTTGATGACTGACTATTACAGTTTTCAATTAGGCTCTAGATTCTACAGTCTAGAAAACATGTCGGTATAATTCAAACCAAATACAGTGTCATGAAGAAGATGTCCAAGCAAGCAATTGTAGAACATAATGACACGAGTCCTGGTAGGATTAACACAGGCTTGTCTCAGACTTCAGCTTATTTACCACACTTTGTGGGAGGATCAGATTGATATTTTTGGCAGACTTGCTGCACCAACCAAGAATTGAAAAGAAAGAGTGTTTATTGAGAAACCATGCATAATTTACTAGGTTAGAAGTAAGGTAGAGGAACAGAGACTGAGACTGAGCAGAATGGTACACACCTTCAATCCCTGAACTCAAGTGGCTGATGCAGGAGGATCTCTGTGAGTTCAAGGCTAGCCTGGCCTACATAGTAATTTCTAGGACAACATGGAATGCGTCATGAGACAGAAAGATCCTGTGAAGAGAGAGGAGCAGGCGGGAAGAAGCAGCATTTGGGGGAATTCACGTGTGGTATGTTGAAGACAGTGATTTCTGATACCCCTTATCTGGATGCCTCTTCAAAGAGAGTAGGAAGACAGAACAAGAGAATGAAGAATGGAGAGAGGGCAGATTTACAACTCTAACTGATCAGATTTCAATATCATTCTGACTGAATAATTAGGGAAACCTAAATTTTTCATGTTCCATTGTTTTCGCTCTGGCCTGGAAAAAGTACATATTGTGCAGCCTTTGGCAATAATAATAATAATAATAATAATAATAATATGTTGGCCCTCAGCTTACTAATCCCTTAAAGTTGTACTATACCTTGAACTGTTATAAAATAAAAATGGTCTGGAAAAGTTCACTCATGTTCATCAATTATTATTTAACACAAAATTTCCAAGACCCTTCTCTCACTCAACCATCTTGTGTTAAGTAAAGTTGTGTCACTGTTTTTTTTTTCTATATTCTTTTTTTACATTCCAAATGCTTTCCCCTTTCCCAGTCCTCCCCACCATATGTCCCATAAGTCCTCTTCCCTCCACCTAATCCCCAATCACCCCTCCATTTCTTTGTTCTAATACTCCCCTACCATACTTGATCAAGTCTTTTCAGGACCAGGACCCTCTCCTTCCTTCTTCTTGGGAATCATATGATTTGCTAATTGGTGTCACTGTTTTTTAAGAGGGGGTCTATCAGAATGTACACTAGCACAAAAAGAGACAAGGTCACATGACAGTGTATGGGCAGAAACCCATTCACACAGGGCTGGGTTAACAGTGTCCTGGGTGAATCTTGCTTCTTTTACAAAACACTCAGGGATCAACTCAAAGCTAAGCAATACTACAAACTTGAGACATTCCTATTTCATGTGCATAAGTGATAAGAGTGTGGTATAAGAGGACTATGTTTCTCCAACACAAGAAGAATGTTTTTGGGTTAATAAATGATGGTGATCAAGCTGCCCTAGCAAGGAACTAGGGCCGTTAATGTCACAATACCTGAGCAACTTGCCCAGAGCAATACACCTGTGATTAACAGCATCACAGATGGAAACTTCTGAAGCTAATTACAGGGCATCTTAACAAGAGGCTTTTAAGCTATGAAAAGTCTTCTGTGATTTCTGCCAACATAACCCATATTTTGCCAATTATAATTTTAAAAGTAGGTGCTTCTGCATGTGGGATGGGGAGGCAGATCCCTCTGTTTGTTATCTTTCCAAGTCATGTAAGGATTCGGGTTATGTTTAAGACCATGTATTTATAATCTTACTTCCTTAATTCAAACATTTGATTGAAAATCAGTCCCATAAAAATTATATGTATTTTGTGATTTTAAATACTGTGTATCTCTAAAATTGAAGGTTTTTAATTTCATTTAAATTTAGCCTTGATTTTAACTTGGTGCTTCTCAAACCCAAGTCTCAATCAGAAACACACAGAGTCATTTTAATACTAATTCCTACCTTTTACTCTTACCGGTTCTACTTTTGCTTTGAGTCTGGAAAGCTCTGTTTATTAGACACTTCTCTCAAACTTTGGGTGCAGATGTGGGAATAGTGACAGTTGTCCTCACAGTGATTTCTTTTTCATTAAATGGAGGAACAAGGAAATCGCCATACCTAAGTATGACTATCATCCCTAAGTGCTTTTCCTGGCTGTTCCTTGTGACAATAGACATAAACTCTAAATGGTATTTTCCATAGGAAAGTCTGTGGCTAATAGCTACCACATAATATTCTAATATTAATCTAAACTGGAAACAAACTTTAAAATTAAAAAGTGCCCTTTAGAAATTGGGAAAAAGGGAGGTGTTTGAAAATACCCCTTTTCCTGACACTAGTCGATTCAGTCAAGGAGAGAATGAAGTTACCTCTAAGCTGTGAACATGGCCACCTCTCCCTTCTTCCTTGTCTTGCTTCTATGTAGATTTAGGGTTTGTGGATGCATATCACTTATTATAATACAATTATAGGTGAGATAAAATACCTATATTATCAGTATTTAAAAATCACCTCATGCTAGTTAATGATGGATGTTCTGTCTAAGATGATTTTTCTCTCCAGCTTAAATAGTATAAGAGTGCATAGTCTGCCTTTTTGCTGCTCTGATCTCACTCATCCAGCCAACTCTTTGCTGGTTCTAGACTTAGCTTTGGGGTTCTATGCACAATGAGCAAATGGTGTTTTCTTTGATGCTCTCCTACCTCCATGATTTATGCCTTGCAATAGGCCCAGAATCAACAGAGCTGAGGACCATAGACCAAGAGTTCTGAAACCAGCAACCGAAATAAGTCTGTTTCCCATAGGCTGATTTTCTAAAGGATTTGGTCATAGGCATAAGAAAATAACTAACATACTTAGGACTTTTTAATTTTCCTAGTGATCCAGTCTGGCCCCTTAGCTATAAACATCATAGATAGGATGAGAAATCCTAGTTCAAAATTCTGGTCACAATTCTAACTTGCCACATCTGCTTGCCTACACAATATTTCAACTTTCAAAAATCTAAGAGTCACCTTGAATTCCACTTCAGCTGACCTTTGACATTACCCCTTTAACCTTTCACCCATCTAGGACCTCTCATTTTTGGATTTGACCCCATTGTTTCATTTTACTTAAATCTCTGGCTGACCTTGCCTCAAGAATGTATTCCTCCCAAATTTCTTTAATAAATTCCAGATACATATTCCAAAAAAAGTGCCCTTTAATCACTAGTACCACTCAGGATGTCAGTCAAAAGTATCCCTGAAAAGGATCTGGTTCTGACCGGATCAATGAGCTTCTGGTGTGAATGCAGGTACAAAGGTCCTCCCAGAATGCTCAGGTATTTCTACGATCACCTAGTGAGTTTTATCACAGGACATAATTCACAAACCAAAAAGAGAAATGTCAAGAAAAGAATTTCACATAGAGAATTTAAAAAGTAAAAGCAACTGCCTTATAGAAAACACCTGGCTTGAGTGGCCAGCACTAAAAGGCTGTCAGCTAGCCCAGTCTGTGTTTTCAGATTCTTATTCCATTATGGTTGCTGGACTTTCAAACTTAGGAAATTATTTTCAAAATTTGAAATTAAAGAAGATATGTTAACTGTGTAGTTTGTTTAAATCTTATTCTAATATCTATGGAAGAGGATGAGGTTATGGCTCAGTTGGTAGTGTTTGCCTAGCAAGCATGGAGCCCCGAGTTTAATCATTACCCCACAAAGTCATCATGGAGGTATTTGCCTGTAATACCCAGTACTGGGAAGGTAGAAACTTGAGGATTAGAAGTCAAGATCATTATTTGATACACGATAATTTTGAGACCACCCTAAACTACATAAAACCATCTTTCTCAAAAAAAATGATTAAAATATTTGAGGAAAGAACTTAGAACATTTATTTGTCAAAGAATCATATTACCAGTAGAAATATCATCTTTAAATAAATCATTGAGATATAGGAATGACTGAAAGCTGAGTGCTTCCTACATGAAATGGGTCAAGAAAACTCTCAGAGGGAAAACACAATATTTTGTGTGTGAAATTGGGCTTCAGAAAAAAACATACAGATAATGCCACTCACTGAAATTCATTGTTGGTTATTATATATTAACATGTCTATTTTAGCAAAAAATGCTAGAAGAACAAACACATGATCAAGCAATCTCATGGTCCCCAAGAAGCCATAGTATCTACATTTCACATCTATTTTAATGATACATAATCATGACCTAGTTTCTAGAGACATAAGTAGATGTTTCCTACCACATCAACATTCCAGAAAATCAGTGTCATTTGGTACAGAAAAGTTCATAACATCCAAGAAAGAATGAAACTATGAAACTATTCTGGTAAGGATTATGCTGTAATTATACACTTTAAAAATTGTATTAATTAGAGATAATGAATTTTATACCCTTAAAGGAGATGAAAAACACATTTTTATCTTTACCTTTCAATATTAAGTAAAACCCGTCTTAGTTTTCTAACAGTATAACTGCATTTAATTTTAACTGCATTTAATTTTAACTACATATAATTAACATTCTTTGAAAATAATAAAAGAATTAAAAAACAATGACTAGAAGTAAAATAACCAAATATAATATGAATAAAAATGCATTTTATATTAATCTAACTTTCCAGTTAATTAATTGCAGAAACAATAAAGCAATGTGGACTGTGTCCAACTATCACTGTCAATGAACTTTAGGGATAACAACTCTGGAAATACCCAAGTAATTAATCAGAGACAAAGAAATCCAGGGTGAAATGTGTTTGGATGTTAGGATAGAGACTACTTTGGTAGAAAGTAGACAAAATGCCAGAGAGCACTGACTGCCTCCAAACATTGGCACAGAGAACATTAGCTATTACTGTAGGTTGGAATCTCATGGTTGCTGGTGTGATTCCATGAATGTCTTTACTTCAGGAATCAGCAAAATGACAAGTGGCAAGACTGAACCCCCAGATATACTAGGTAAAAGATAAACTTTAACAGAAAGGTGGTTAAGAATCCACAGCAAATCTGCAAGGTAGCCCCCTATGAGCTATGAACGAAAGAGAGGTAAAAGGATAGCAAATGGAAAGACACATCACTTACCACCTAAGTGTCTGTGTCAGAAATAGAAGTTCAGAAATTGTATATCATATAAGAACACACCCTGACTAGGTCTGCCCTGATGAATGCATGTATTATTACTCTTTTCGTATTGTATGAAAGTGGAAGGATAGGGAGTGGACTGGGCTTTCTGAACCAAGAACTAGAGAGAAGTACATGGACTCAGCTCCTCCATCTCAGTATATTGAGGATATGGCCAGATAGAATCGCCTCAAGCTTCCAAAAATATCAAGAAAAATATGTTGAAGCTACATACATACTAACAATCATAGTTTGTTTTTTGTTTGTTTTTTTTGTTTTGTTTTGTTTTGTTTTGTTTTGTTTTGTTTTGTTTTGTTTTGTTTTTGATGTGGCAAAATACTAACCAAAAGCAACTTGGGGATGAAAGTGTTTATTTCACCTTAAGTTTTTCAATGACTGCCCATCATCCAAGGAAGTCAAAGCAGTCATTCAAGGCAGGAGCCTGACAACATGAACTGAACCAAAGACTATAGGTATAGCTGCTTACTAGCTTGCTTTCGTATGTAACACTGGACCTCCTACCCATGTGTGGCACCACTCACAGTGACCTGCGCCCTCCCACATTAAACATTAATCAAGAAAATGAGCCACAGATATGCCCAATGGACCAGTCTGATAAAGGATTTTACTTGCATTTTCACTCTTGATGGCTCAGATTTTTATTGCTTCATACTATTTGATAAAGCAGAAGTCAAATGTTAAATAAAACAGCTCACATCTTTAAAATATCAGAAATATTTATTTTGTAATTAGTACTTTTTCCTTAATTTGTATTGTTTTTCAATATAGCTAAACTGGTCCATCCTTGGGTTGGTGGCTTTGTTGGTTTGTTTTGCAGTGTTGAGTACTGACCCTAGGGCCTGATGCATGCACCATGAGTACCCTGCCAGTTTCTATCCTTAGACTTAGGACTAATCATGCTGTCTCTACAAACAAAACCTCAAACCTGGGCCTTTAAATGTAGTGAAGGTGTGTGAGTTATAAACTCACATCTATCCTCAGCCTTTTACAGCATGCAGTATAGTTCAACATGTAAGAAATTTATGAAAGAAAATAAAATACTATTTTTCTATAAGAAATATCTCCTAGCACTTTAAAATATAGATCATATACTAACAACATATGTATTTAACTACATCAAATTCCAAATTTTAAAGATTTATTTTTAATTCCATGGAGGTGCATATGCCCGTACATAGATAGATATGAGCACATGACTGCAGACGCCCTTCGAGACCAGCGGCACTGGATCCTGTTGAGCTTGTGTTATATGGCGTTGTGAGCTGCGTGACAAGATTCTGTGAACTGAATTCAGATCCTTTGCAAGAACAGCAGCCTCTAAGCCACCTCTCCATCTCTCCAAACCTAATTTTTATAATGGTTTATATTACTTAGTTTATTTTGAAACAGAGTTAGGAAGGCAGATTTATGATTGTCATTTGAGAATCAGGATTTGAGTAGAATGAAAAAGAAAAGAAAGTCACATTCCAAAGGAGAAACATTCTACAAAATACTTCATTCAATCACCTCAATGTATTTCAAAGTCATGAAAACAAAGAATGGTTAATAAATGGTCCAAGCCAAAGGGCTCCTGGAGAAATGTATTCATCAAGGGCATTGTGGTGTTGCATGGAATACTGAGACAGGAAAATGTCATGAGATAAAAGCCAAAGAAATGTAAATAAACTTATTTATTTATAATGGACTATCAACATCAGTTCATTATGTCTCAATACAATCTCTGGAAGAGGGAAAATTGGGTCTGGAAACTTTTACTATGAGCTAAACCAATCTTTATGCAGGAATATGTCAGCCTAAAGACTTCATGTTAAGGTATCAAATTTAGGGTATATTTTCAAGAAATGTATTTTTTAATGAACAGCTATTAGGGTATATTTAAAGTTTAATTGGCTAACATTCAAAATTGTCCATGTATTTAAAAACACAGAAATAAAGATAAATTTCAACATTTCAAAAATAATACTAAAACAATATTACTTTAATATTCATGAATACATCATAAAATCCACATAGAACAGAAAATTATTTTGGTTCTTTAAGATACAGCAGTCATGGCAAAGGCCCCAAGGGTGAGCTGATTTCTATAATTCTCACTCTAGCACCCTCCCCTGGAGGGTATATTCCCTTGTGTCCTTTACTCTATCTTAGATCAAGGAAATATGCTACATATTAATATACTGGAAGACTGAAGCTGCATCTAACACAACAATGATTAAATGTATTGAACTAAACTAGCCATAAGGATCCTGAAATTTTATGTAGATGTGTATTCAGGTATACACACAGTGCAGAAGAGAATGTGATTTTTAAATTAGTAAAGTATGTCACACTATAGTACAAAAGTTAAATTTCATTACTTTGCTTATGCTTTTCGGTTGCCTCCTTTTTCCCCTCCTTTCTTGGTTTCTAAGAGAACTCTGTTCAGGCATTCAAAGACACAGCTCATGATTTTCAATATAATTAGAATTACCATCAGGGAGACCTGAACAAAGTCATGTGTCTAAGGACTGGTCCTTCCAATAAAAATAGTCAGTTTAACAATTGCATTAAAGGTAATGAAATAAGCTGCATGAGAAAAAGGTTTTCAGCTACTAACTATTACACAAATACTCCTTTATGGTTGATCCACATTTATGTTCTATTGGAGGGTGATACATTGAACCTGGAAGGAAGACAAAGGAAGATTTTTCTATCAGTGAACAGCCTAGGTTATACAGTAATTTCCCATCTCAAAAACAAACCAATCTACCTGAAATGAACCAAAAATTACACTTTGATGTTTGGGATTTTAAAGTATTCTAGTGATAATCAGTATTACATTATTTAAAGTAAATTATTAAAGTAGCTCTATGTATTTATTTTAGGACACATTTACTTTGAGCTTTTTGGGAAAGTAAAAACTGTATCAGGCACAGTGGGGAGATGAGTAACATAAACCATGATTCCAAACAACTTGGTATGAAGTCACTGTTGGAAATGTCTGAGCCACACGTGAAGAAAATTAATGGTGTACTACAGTCGTTCTCAGTCCGCAGTGTTAATAATGATAGGGTCTTGTTGCACGGTGCACTTTTCATAACTTATCTGATGCACACTTGAAATAGAAATTAGTTTTCTATTTTACAGAGAAGGAGATGAGAGCTCTTGAAGTGACATGTTTTTACCAACTCAATGAAGAGTCCATTTTCAAAGCGTTTTTATGCGACTCAAAAGAGCCCATTCTTCTGAGACCTTAGCCAGACTGCTAGTAATACGAAGTGGAGGAAAAACTTTATTGGAATGATTCATTTGTGTTTCTGGATGTCTCACTCACTAAAAAATGTACTCAAAAGAATTATATGGTCAAAGAAAAGATAAGATTATATGTTACTAGTCTTTTTTAAAACAATTTTGAACAAAAAATTTTATTTAAATAGCAATGTACTTTCTGTCTGAAAACATACTCCTCACATGAGACATATCCAAACATGTATAATCCTCCCATGAAATTCTAGTCATCTTATTTTTATGTTAAATGCTTAAACTTTATGATAAACACACACTGTGAAAATTAGTTGTCCCATGTTTCACAGTATTTTACCATAACTACAATTTTATGTGCATCCATATATGTGTATATATGTATATATGTGTGAGTGAATGTATATAAAGCACCACTATATTTTGTATTTTTAATTTTTATTGAAGATATGCTTTTTATTTTATTTTTCAAGACATATTTACTGTGTAGCCCTGGCTGTCCTGGCTCTGCTTCTGGAGATCAAATTGACCTAGAACTCAGAAATCTGCTTGACTCTGCCTCTGCCTCCTGAGTGCTAGGATTAATTTGTGTCACCATACGTGGCTCATTAAGATATACTTTAAGTTGACTTCCATTTAATACATAATTTGGAATAATCTCAAATGTGATCATTTATATATTTTTTCTACAATATGTACAAACATAATGTAGAAACCTAAAATAATACCTGATTTTTTTAAACTTATCTCAGTGGCTGACTAAAATAGCCCAATGCTGACCATGAGATTTAAGAATGTGGGTAATTCTGAAGTTAGCTTGTGCCATAAAAATATAGTTTGTAAACTGAGTTCATCAACTTATTGTATTAAAATAACACTTAAAATCTATATTAAGATATTGCTAATGTTATAATAGTCCTTGCTTTATTTATAAGAATGTACTGAATATAAGTATAATAACTCAGTCTACTCATTAGAATCTTAAGAAATGGTGATCTTGAAATGACAAGTATTATTAATAAATATCCATGAAATATAATAGCTATCATTACTTATTCCATCTCTTTAATTTCCTAAGCACTCTTGCCCAGAGTTCTTGGAAGCATACATGAAGTCAACCATATGTTGCATGAATTTTGCTTTAATTGTTCCTCCATTTTTTCAGTGATAAATACCACTGATATACAGATACAATTTTACTATAACTATCTTGAAATCTGTTATTAAATGTAGCCATTAAAATTGTCTCTTGTGCCGGGCGTGGTGGCACACGCCTATAATCCCAGCACTTGGGAGGCAGAGGCAGGCGGATTTCTGAGTTCGAGGCCAGCCTGGTCTACAGAGTGAGTTCCAGGACAGCCAAGGCTATACAGAGAAACCCTGTCTTGAAAAACCAAAAAAAAAAAAAATTTGTCTCTTGAGTCTCCCTGGTTTCTGTCTCTATTTGGGGGCCATCCTCTGCCACAGAGCTCCATATCCAGGTGGCATAGGAAGCTAGCTAACCTCCCAGGTGTGCAGAGAGGCCTGAGAGTAAAAGTAGGACCAACCCTGCTGCTCAGAGGAACCTGCCTGAAACCTTGAGGACACAAGAACCCAGGGGCAGCCTGAGACAAGAATATTCCGATTTCCATCTGTGCCCAGAGCTGATCCTGGTCCATAGAGCTACATGCACAAATATCATCACAAGAGAGTTGGTCTCCCAGGAGGGCCTACACACCTGAGTTCACAAGTAAGACCAACAGTTCTCTTCAAATTTATGGTCCCTAAGAGGGACCTGCCCAAAGTCATCAGGACACAGCAGCAACCAAGGATGAGCTGAGGACAGGATGCTCCTGGTTTCTGTCTGCACACCTGGGCTGATCCTGTACCACAGCTCTCCATACCTAAATTCTTCCCAGAGAGAACTGGTCTCCCAGGAGTACTAACATGCAGGCTTGCAAGACAGATAAGCCACAGTCATAGACAGTAAGAACAGCTAAAACCAGAGATAACAAGATGGCGAAAGGCAAGTGGAAGAACATTACATTATCAACAGAAACCAAGGTGACATGGAATCATCTGAATCCAATTCTCCCACAACAGTGAGCCCTGGCTATACCAACACACCAGAAAAGCAAGATTTGGATTTAAAATCACATCTCATGATGCTGATAGAGGACTTCAAGGAGGACATAAATAACTCCCTTAAAGAATTACAAGAGAACATGGGACACCCACATACACACACACACACATACACACACACACACACACACACACACACACATACACACACACACACACACACACACACACACAAGTAAAGGGACTGAAGAAAGCCATCCAGGATCTAAAAATGGAAGTAGAAGCAATAAAGAATTCAAAAAGGAAGACAACTCTGGAGATTAAAAAAAAAAACCTAGGAAAGAAATCAGGAGTCATAGATGAAAGCATCAAAAACAGAATACAAGAGACAGAAGAGAGAATATCAGGTGGTGAAGATACCAGAGCAAACATTGAAATAACAGTCAATGAAAATGCAAAATACAGAAAGCTTATAACCCAGGAAATCCAGGATACAATGAGAAGACCAAACCTAAGGATTATAGGAATAGAAGAGAACAAAGATTTATGACTTAAAGGGCCAGGAAATATCTTCAACTAAATTATAGAAAAAAAATCCCTAACCTAAAGAAAGAGATACCCATGAACATATAAGAAGCCTACAGAACTCCAAACAGACTAGACCAGAACAGAAATTTCTCCCATCACATAATAATCAAAACACCAAATGCACTAAACAAAGAACAAATATTAAAGCAGTAAGGGAAAAAGGTCAAGTATCATATAAAGGCAGATCTATCAGAATTACACCAGATTCATCACCAGAGACCGTGAAAGCTAGAAGATCCTGGACAAATCTCATACAGACCTTGAAAGAATACAAATTCCAGCCCAGACTACTATACCCAACAAAACTCTCAATTATCATAGATGGAGAAACCAAGATATTCCATAATAAAACAAAATTTACACAATATCTTTCCACAAATACAGCTCTACAAAGGATAAGAGATGGAAAACGCCAACACAAGGAGGGAAACTACACCCTAGAAAAAGCAAGAAAGTAATATTCTTTTAACAAACCCAAAAGAAGAAAACTACACAAACATAAAAATAACGTCAAAAATAACAGGAAGCAACAACCACTGTTCCTTAATATGTCTTAACATCAATTTACTCAATTCCCCAATAAAAAGATATAGACTAACAAACTGGATACATAAATAGGACCCAGCATTTTGCTGCATACAGGAAACACAGCTCAGGCACAAAGACATGCAATACCTCAGAGTAAAAGGCTGGAAAACAATTTTCAAGCAAATGGTCCCAGGAAACAAGCTGGAGTAGTCATTCTAATATTGGATAAAATTGACTTTCAACCAAAAGTCATCATAAAAGATGAGGAAGGATACTTCACGCTCATCAAAGGAAAAATCTACCAAGAAGAACTATTAATTCTGAACATCTATGCTCCAAATGCAAGGGCAACCACATTCATAAAAGAAACTTTACTAAAGCTCAAAGCACACATTGCACCTCACACAATAATTGTGAAGGACTTCAACACCCCACTCTCATCAATGGATAAATAAGGGAAACACAAACTAAATAGAGACAGTGAAACTTAAAAAGTTATGAACCAAATGGATTTAACAGATATCTATAGAATATTTCATCCTAAATCAAAAGAATATACCCTCTTCTCAGCACCTCATGGTACCTTTTCCAAAATTGACCATGTAATCGGTCACAAAAGACCCTCAATGGATATAAGAAGATTGAAATAATCCCATTATGCCCATCAGATCACTATGGATTAAGGCTGATCTTCAATAGAAAAAAAAAACAGATACACATGGAAGCTGAACAATGCTGTACTCAATGATGCCTTGGTCAAGGAAATAAATCAAAGACTTTTTAGAATTCAATGAAAATGAAGCCACAACATACCCAAACTAATGGGACAAAATGAAAGCAGTGTTAAGAAGAAAGCTCATAGCTCTGAGTGCCTCCAAAAAGAAACCAGAGAGAGCATACACTAGCAGCTTAACAGCACACCTGAAAAGCTCTAGAACCAAAAAGGAGTAGATGGCAGGAAATAATCAAACTCAGGGATGAAATCAAGCAGGTAGAAACAAAAGGAGCTATACAGAAACTCAATAAAATGAAGAGCTGGTTCTTTGAGAAAATCAACAAGATAGATAAATCCTTAGCCAGACTAACCAGAGGACATAGAGACAGTATCCAAATTAACAAAATCAGAAATTAAAAGGGAGATATAGCAACAGAAACTGAGGAAATTCAAAAAAATCCTCAGATACTACTACCAAAGCCTATACTCAACACAACTGGAAAATCTGGATGAAATGGACAATTTCCTAGAAAGATACCAAATACCAAAGATAAATCAGGATCAGGTAGACCATGTAAACAGTCCCATAACCCATAAAGAAATAGAAGCAGTCATTGAAAGTCTCCCAACCAAAAAATAGCATAGGACCAGATGGTTTTAGTGAAGAATTCTATCAGACCTTCAAAGAAGACCTGATACCAATACTCTTCAAACTATTCCACAAAAAGGAACAAAAGGAACACTACCCAATTTGTTCTACAAAGCCCAAATTACCCTGATACCTAAACCCCACAAAGACCCAACAAAGAAAGAACTTTAGAACAATTTCCCTTATGAATATTGATGAAAAACTACTCAATAAAATTCTTGCCAACTGAATCCAAGAACACATCAAAATTATTATTCACCCTGATCAAGTAGGCTTCACCCCACGGATGCAGGGATGTTTAAATATATGGAAATCCATCAATGTAATTCACTACATAAACAAACTCAAAGAAAAAACCACATGGCCATTTCATTAGATTCTGAAAAGGCATTTGACAAAATTCAGCATCCCTTCATGTTTAAAGTCTTGGAAAGATCAGGAATTCAAGGCCCATATCTAAATGTGATAAAAGAAACATACAACAAATCAATAGTCAACATCAAACTAAGTGGAGAGAAACTTGAAGCAATCCCACTAAAATCAGGGACTAGATTAGGCTGCCCTCTCTCTCCATACCTATTCAATATAGTACTTGAAGTTCTAGCAAGAACAATTAGACTACAAAAAGAGGTCAAAGAAATACAAATTGAAAAGGAAGAAATCAAAAATATCACTATCTGCAGATGATATGACAGTGTACTTAAATGACTTCAAAAACTCCACCAGAGAACTTCATAAACAACTTCAGCAAAGTGGCCGGATATAAATTAACACAAACAAATCAGTAGCTTTCCTAAATCAAAGTATAAAAAGGCTGAGAAAGAAATTAGGGAAACAACAACCTTCACAATTGTCACAAACAATATAAAGTATCTTGGTGTGACTCTAACCAAACAAGTGAAAGACCCATATGTTAAGAACTTCAAGTCTCTGAAGAAAGAAATCAAAGAAAACCTCAGAAGATGGAAAGAACACCCATGCTCATGGATTGGAAAGATTAATATAGGAAAAATGGCCATCTTGCCAAAAGTAATCTACAGATTCAATGCAATCTGCATTAAAATTCCAACTCAATTCTTCATAGAGTTAGAAAAAGCAATTCTCAAATTCATCTGGAATAACAAGAAACCCAGAATAGCTAAAACTATTCTCAACAATAAAAGAATTTCTGTGGAAATCAGTATCCCAGACCTCAAGCAGTGTTGCAGAGCAACAGTGTTAAACACTGCATGGTATTGGTACAGTGAAAGGCTGGTGGATCAATGGAATAGAATTGAAGACCCTGAAATGAACCCATATACCTATGGTCACTTGATCTTTGACAAAAGAACTAAAACCGTGCAGTGGATAAAAGATAACATTTTCAACAAATGGTGTTGGGTCAACTGGTGGTTAGCATGCAGAAGAATGTAAATTGATCCATTCTTACCTCCTTGTACAAAGCTCAACTCCAAGTGGATCTAGGACCTCCACATAAAACCAGACACACTGAAACTAATAGAAAAGAAAGTGGGAAAGAGCTTCAAGTGCACTGACACAGGGGGAAAATTCCTGAACAGAAACCAATAACTTATGCTCTAAGACCAAGAATTGACACATGGGGCCTCATAAAATTACAAAGTTTCTGTAAGGCAAAGGACACTGTCAATAGGAAAAAAATGGCAACCAACAAATTGCGAAAAGATCTTTACCAATCCTACATCTATAGATGGCTAATATCCAATATATGTAAAGAACTCAAGATGTTAGACTCCAGAGAACCAAATAGCCCTATTAAAAAATGGTGTTCAGAACTAAATAAAGAATTCTCAACTGAGGAATACTGAATAGAAATGTTCAACATTCTTAAACATCAGGGAAATGCAAATCAAAACAACCCTGATATTCCACCTCACACCAGTCAGAATGGCTAGACTCAAAAACTCTGGTGACAGCAGGTGCTAGCAAGGATGTGAAGAAAGAGGAACACTCCTCCACTGGAATTGCAAGCGGGTACAATCACTCTGAAAATCAGTTTGGTGGTTCCTCAGGAAATTGGACTTAGTACTACCAGAGGAGCCAGCTATACTACTGCAGGGCATTTACCCAGAGGATTCCCCAACATGTAATAAGGATACATGCACCCTATAATCATATTAGCTCAATTTATAATAGCCAGAAGCTGGAAAGAACTCAGATGTACCTCAACAGAGAAATGGATACAGAAACTGTGGTACATTTACACAATGGAATACTACTCAGCTATTAAAAACAATGAATTCTTAAGCAAATGTATGGAACTAGAAAATATCATCCTGAGTGAGGTAACCCAATCACAAAAGAACACACACAGTATGCACTCACTGATAAGTGGATATTAGCTCAGAAGCTTGGAATACCCAAATCACAATGACCAAAAAAAGCTCAAGAAGAAGGAAGACAAAAGTATAGATACTTTGGTACTTCTTAGAAGGGGGAAATACATGGATAAAGTGTGGAGTAAAGCCTGAAAGAAAAGCAATCCAGATACTGCCCCATCGGGGGATCCACCCCATAGACTGTCACCAAACCCAGACACTATTGTGGATGCCAACAAGCGTTTGCTGACAGGAGCCTGATAGAGCTGTCTTCTGAGAGGTTCTGCCAGTACCCCACAAATACAGAGGTGAGTGCTCCCAGCCAACCATTGGACTGAGCAGAATGTCCCCAGTGGATGAGTAGAGAAAGGACCCAAGGAGCTGTTAGCTCCATAGGAGCAACAACATTACGAACCAACCAGTACTCCCAGAGCTCCCAGGGACTAAACTACCAACCAAAGAATACATATGGAGGGACCCATGGCTCTAGCTGCATATGTAGCAGAGGTTAGCCTTGTTGACATCAAAGAGAGGAGAGGCCCTTGGCCCTGAGAAGACTGGATACATCAGTATAGAGGAATATCAGGACAGGGAAGCAGGAGTATATAGGTGGGTTGGTGAGCAGGTTGGTGAGCAGGGAATGGGATAGGTTGTTTACAGAGGAAAAACCAGAAAGGAGATAACAGGTGAAATGCAAATAAAGAAAATATCTAATTTTATGAGGTCCCATTTGTCTATTCTTGATCTTAGAGCATAAGCGATTGGTGTTCTGTTCAGGAATTTTCCCCCTGAGCCAATGTCCTCAAGGGTCTTCCCCAGTTTCTTTTCTATTAGTTTTAGTGTGTCTGGTTTTATGTGGAGGTCCTTGATCCACTTGGAGTTGAGCTTAGTGCAAGGAGATAAGTGTAGATCAATTCTCATTCTTCTGCATGTTGACCTCCAGTTGAGCCAGCACCATTTGTTGAAAAGGTTATCTTTTTTCTACTGGATGTTTTCAGTTCCTTTGTCGACTATCAATTGGCCATATATGTGTGGGTTCAATTCTGGGTCTTCAATCCTATTCCATTGATCCACTTCCCTGTCACTGTACCAATACCATGCAGTTTTTAACACTACTGCTCTGTAGTATTGTTTGAGGTCTGGGATATTGATTCCCCCAGAAGTTCGTTTACTGTTGATGATAGTTTTAGCTATCCTGGGTTTTTGTTATTCCAGATGAATTTGAAAATTGCTCTTTCTCTAAGATCAAGAATAGACAAATGGGACCTCATAAAGTTACAAAGTTTCTGTAAGGCAAAAGACACTGTCAAAAGGACAAATAGGCAACCAGCAAATTGGGAAAAGATCTTCACCAACCCCACATCCGACAGAGGGCTAATATCCAATGTAGACAAAGAACTCAAGAAGTTAGACCACAGAAAACCAAATAACCCTATCCAAAAATGGGGTACAGAGCTAAACAAAGACTTTTCACCTGAAGAAATTCGGATGGCTGAGAAACACCTTAAAAAATGTTCAACATCATTAGTCATTAGAGAAATGCAAATCAAAACAACCCTGAGATTTCACCTCATACCTGTCAGAATGGCTAGGATTAAAAACTCAGAAGACATCAGGTGTTGGCGAGGATGTGGAGAAAGAGGAACACTCCTCCACTGCTGGTGGGACTGCAAGATGGTACAACCACTCTGGAAATCAGTCTGGCGGTTCCTCAGAAAACTGGACATGATACTTCCGGAGGATCCAGCCATACTACTCCTGGGAATATACCCAGAAGACTCCCCAGCACACAATAAGGATACATGCTCCACTATGTTCATAGCAGCCTTATTTATAAAAGCCAGAAGTTGGAAAGAACCCAGATGTCCCTCAATGGAGGAATGGATACAAAAAAATGTGGTATATATACACAATGGAATACTATTCAGCCATTAGAAACAATGAATTCATGAAATTCTTAGAGAAATGGATGAAGCTGGAAAACATCATACTAAGTGAGGTAACCCAGTCTCAAAAGAATACCCATGGTATGCAGTCACTGATAAGTGGATATTAGCCTAGAATCTTGGGACATCAAAGACACAATTCACATACCAAATGATGTCTGACAAGAAGAAAGGAATGGATTCTAGTGCTGGAAAGGATCAAAGTATCAGGGTAGGGGAATACCAGAACCGGGAAGTGGGAAGGGGTGGATGAGGGAGCAGGGGGAAGGAAAAGGGCATGTGGGACCTTAGGGGGTTGGGGAAACAAAAAAAGGGAAATGAAATGTAAATATAGAATATATCCAATAAAAAAATTAACAAAGAAAAATCTAAAAAAAAAAGAAAATATCTAATAATAAAAATTGTCTTCTCAAATGTCATGTAAGCCATTTCACCTTCTCCAAGCCTCGGTAAATGTTCTAAAACACATTCTGTCTTAATAACAAATTCATTCTCACCTTGAGATTTATGTCATTTCCTTGTCTCTGAATATTCACACCTTACAGGCTCCATCTGCTACTCTCCTGACTTCATTATCCCCTACTCTCTGGATTAGCCATTTCCATTAAGATTATTTGTTTGTGTCAATTCAAAAACCTATATCCACATCATCAAGAACTACTCACATCTTTCTCCCAGTGTGACACCTAAAACTCTCAGATGTCTGGCCTCTAGCTTCGTAATACACAAGGTCTGAGATATTTCCTACCTCACAATCCATTGGGCCCTCAATTTGCTCCTACCACAGTGGGAGACTGAGAATTGTATGGAAGTTTGTAAACGCACAGAGGTTCACAAGGGCTACTGAGGGCTGACATCTGATCCAGACTTTCTTTCCTATCTTGTACTGTGAGGCCTAGCTTGAAACTGTGCCCACTGGTGGATACAGTTCTGGTCTTCTTACTGTTTGTGTGTAGGTTTTTGGTGTTCCTGCCTGCCCAATTGTCTAGGATAAGAGAACATGATGCTACTTCCAAAGTTTCTGACTGCAGATTTTTTAAAAGCTTAAAGGCACCCATGTTCTCTATTAAAATTAGGCCTCTTAAATGGCATTGACTTAGTATCAATTCAGCAGGCAGGCTCTGAATGCCCATTGTGTCCCTTGTATTAGGACAGCACAACAAAATAAAAAGGATCCTGATATCAAGCGAATCACAGTTTGGTTAGAGAAGCAAGCACAAAGACAAGGCATTCAGGCCAATGTAAATGTTGATGTGGTATAAATCCAGTGATCTAGGTAATGAACAAAATCCAGAAGACCCTTCACAGTAGAGCAGCCTTTAAACTTAATTTGGAAAAGGAGTGAGATATAACCAGGGTATAGCAGAAGACCCTTCACAGCAGAGCAGCCTTTAAACTTAATTTGGAAAAGGAGTGAGATATAACCAGGCTATAGCAAAGAATGGCGACATTACAGCAGCAAGAGAATTTTCTGGAGAAGATAATTGATAAGTGGGATGTATATTCTTGAAATAAAGAAAGAGCTCCTTTATTCCTAAAAAACTTGGTGCAGTTGTGAAGATTCATTTGCTAAGGATTACTGGGGTATAATTTTGATTCCAATCTGTTTTTCAGATCTTGAAGGGAAAAAAAATAAATGCTTGTATGAATCATCTGCAAAGCAGATGGTTGTACAACAGGGCGTGGACAATCAGAAGCATTCTTCCCATGCAGAACCCCCACTGCTGTGACACAAACATTAGCCTCTAAAAAGAGAGAGTATACAAGCTCTTGAGCATTTTCTTAGCCATACAAATGTCAAAACACAGATAAAAAGGAAAAAATAAACTCCCTGTACTGAGAACCATGGTTTATTAAACAAATGGGTGGTAAATTGATTAATTTTACCTAGTTAGGAAAGCAAATGGATTTTTAAAGGAAAAGGAAGACAAATAAGACTTTTTTGTTCTAAATTTTGAGTTAGAAAACTGGACTTGTTAATGCTGGTATCATTTACCTTCATAAAGAACCAGTAGCTGCAATATGTTCTTTGTAGCCATATTATACTCAGAATAAAGTCAAATAAAAATGTATGTGCATATGTAATATATGTGCATATATGTTATGTGTATATGCTATATGATACTGCAGAGTTATTTCAAATAACATGAGATATAAGAGGCACTGACTAGTCCGTGTAGTTAGTAACTGTCCTGAGCCTCATGCAGAGTGTGAGCACTAAGCAGCATGACTAAAGCAGATGAAGCATTCTCTATTTGGTTCTGAGTAGGAACAGATGCCTCACATCCTTTAGAGAGGAAATTGAATTCTACAGAAGAGGACCTCAGTCCTGTCAAATTAATAAGATAAGGGATTTTACCAGCTCCTGTGATGCATTAGCGCACAATTCTCTATTATAACAATAATCCATGCTGAACTGGTGCTTCTTTGAGTTTGGAACCTCATGGAAACCTGAGTTTCCCTACCCTATGACCAGAATCCTCTTCCAAGATCACAAGCTACTTTCTCAATCTCTACAGCTGTGGAAAGGTGAAAGTGATGAGTGCTCCCATGCTTATATACAAACTTCGTAAATAGGCTCTAGATAAATGAAATGAGATAGGAAAATATTTGCATTCATACAAATCAATTCAAATCAATTCAAGAGGTAAGTAAAATAGGTAAGAAATTACATAGATCAGAAGGAAAAAGAAGTAATAATAATTTATCCCTTATACACCTTTCTTCTCTGTTTTTTTTTACATGTTTTCAACACAGTGTTAAATATAGAAATATAGGTATAGTACAGTTCAGTGTAGTAATGAAACTAAAATGACCGAATATTCAGTCACATAACCCCCCAAATATTTGTTAAATATCTACCACAGTTTAACAACCAATATGTAGATGTTATGTTTAACTCCACACACACAAAATGAAAGCATTCAAGCATATGTAAATTGGTAAAGAGAACTTACAAACGACAATTTAAAATAATTCATGATTATGTGTAAGAATAAAGGCAACTATGAAAAATATTAAAAGTGTTTATTCTATCTGCCCATAGAAGGGTAAACAATAAAAATCCACATTGTTACTACTACATAATTGGAGTTTCAAATCAAATAAGGTAATTACATATTATTTTGATCACAAACTGAATCAGAGACCTCATGAATCCAAGCAACCTAAAACCTTATCTGTTACTGATTTCATTTTTTAAATTTTCACTGACATTTTTTATTTCTTTTCATTTCCCGTTCAAAATCACTCCCCGCCCCGCCCCGCCCCCACCCGTCTCCCAGACTTCTCATCACGTCTTGTGCTATCTTGCTGAATGTGCTAAGATTTTTTTTGTACTTTTTAAAATTCATTGATGTTTCGAATCATTATTTTGAGTTCTTGTCTATTTCATCCCCCTCAGCATAAGGAGAATCATAAACGTTTGGAGAAGCCACATTGCCTTGCTTTTTTAATGTCTTCTGCATTTTTTTTTAATTTACATTTTCTATATTCTATGTTTACATTCCAAAGGCTTTCCCCTTTCCCAGTTCCCCCCCACCATACGTCCCATAATTCCTCTCCCCCCCAACCATTCCCCAATCATCCCCCCCCACACGATTTCTCTTTTCTGGGTCTAAATATTGGATCCTGTTTTGTTACTGATTTCTAATAAAAATCTGTATCTATTGTGTTGCCTAGATCAGCACAGAAAGTTTAACAATTAGCAGTAGTAGTAGTAGTAGTAGTAGTAGTAGTAGTAGTAGTAGTAAGTAGTGAGTAGAAATATTTATTCAGTAGGATTTCTACTGTATAAATTTATTATTTGAATGGAAAGTATATACTTTGCACAGATCCTTAGACCATACAAGAAAACGACGACATGAAGGTGAGAGGAGATTGTGGATGTGACTGAGAGGAGAAAAGGTCCTTTTTACCGCACAGATGCAAAAGTAAATAAAACTAACTTCAGATCAAATGTTTGTCAGAAAAACTAATTATGAAGAGAAATAAGAATGAAACTGGAAGCTTGCAAATGAAGGAGGAAGAAAGGTATCCAAAACGTGACAAGTCAGACACAAGGAGAAATTAGGTAGGCCGGAAAACTGTTCGTGAAACTCTGTCACAACACATTGCAAAGTCAACAAGAAGATCCTTTAACATGTCAAACAAAGGAAAGCGATCCAACCAAAGGATCCACAGGCATCTGAAGATGCACCTAACCCACAAGAGACTGGAGGTCCCAGGGAGTTTAGGCAATTTGGAGGTCTGATGGGAGGGGGCATCCTCGTGGAGACAGGGGTGGAGAGGAGAGGGAGGAGGTATGGGATGTGGAACAGTTGGGAATAAAATCTGGAGTGTAAAATAAATAAATAACTACATAAATACATACATATATACATAAATACATAAATACATACATACATAAATGATTAAATTAAAAATAAATAAAAAATGTTAGGAGAATATTCAAAAGATCAGTAGTTGTTTTTCCTATCTTAATTTATTTATTTGACAATTTGAGTACTTAAAATGTAGTTTTAGTAGACATTTAAGAAATACTAAATAAACTATCAAAACTACATCATTTATTCATTATAAAACTTGATACGGACAAATACTTAAGAAACTATAGTTCATACACAAAATTATTAGTGAATATAAGGATGAGATATTGAACAATGAGCCAGTCATGTAACCTCTCAAAAACAAAATAATCAAAATAAAAAATTACATGAATTGTCAACATTATTCCCATTTGTAAACAGAATCATTTGGATGTTCTGAGAGTCTAAAATTAAAGTGCATCCATACAATTGGATGGGATCTGCTACATAGAAGATATACATACATCGTATTTACTTAATATAACAAACCCCTCAAAGGGAATTAGAGGCCTGGGAAGGAAAATAGTGTATAATTAATCTTTTAGAATTATTAAGCTAAATAGATATTTAAAAACACAAGACTTGATAGATGTATTTTATTTGTATTTTCAAAGAGTATATACCATTAGGATAGGGCCAAAGCTGCTTAAATATTCACTCACTGCAGGATTTAGAAGATGTTTTGCCATTAATAGGAAGCTGGCTTAAGTCAAGACAGAAATTAATCTCCACAAAAGATGTTTTCAGGCAGAGAAGTCTAAATATGGAGATTTACAAGATTTTGAATACTATAACTATTCTAGACACAACACTACCCAGATAATCATAGACAATATCAAAGTGATATTATGTCAAAATACAGTTAAATTCCTTTCTTAGTTCTCTGGGATATCTTAGTAAAATTTTGTAGATACAATTAAGAATAAAAGGACAGAAAGGGACAGGGTCAAAAAAACAGAATTATCCCCTGTCTACACTCTTTGCACATCTATCAGATGAGCTGGTCATGAGGGATTTGGCCACGCAGTCCTAAAATTCCTCTGGAAAATAAAAATAAAGTTAGAAGTGACTATTATCATAGATGATCCTCGATAGGTAGAAGGACTAATGAACTTCCTTATAGACAATTTATTTTCACTCAGAGAGAATATACTTCTGTAAGTAGGAGAAATTTTCATATATTTAACAAGCTTGTTATGATTGGAAAGACCCAGAGAAATAATCTCAGAATTTTGTAGTCATTCTTGAAGATAGTCAAGGAAGATGCTAATTTTAATACTAATGTTATAGTGAAAATTACACATGTAGAAACACATATACATAGATATATAGTAATATATAGAACATAGGAACATAGGGAAATGGAGAATGCAGGTTAGCTTTGTACATTTAAATAAAGATACAAATAAATAGATAAGATTTTACCAAAAAACAAACACAAACCTAAAAGAGTGTGGGCTCTGGGTGAGTCTATACATAAAATATCAGAGTTTGAGCCTGAGAAGTTAAAGAACTTAATAAGAATGTACTCTAACAAGCCATAAAAGTTACATCTCTAGACAAATAATGAAAATAATAGGAGGGGGGAAAGGGGGCAGTTCAGATATAGGAGGAAATGGGAAGAAGTTCAGAGGGTCAGGAATTTGAAAGTAGGTGGGTAGCAATAAAAGAGGGGGGACTAGGACTAGCCAGTAGAAGGTCTCAGATGTCAGGGACCCAGAAACCAGAGTTTCCCAGGACTCAATAGGGAGGACTTTAGCCAAAATGCCCAACAAATGGAAGATAGAATCTGTAAAGGCCATATCCAGTGGATAGGCATGGCCCCCAGTTGAGGGATGGGGCCACCCACCTACCTCAAAAATATTAATCCAGAATTCCTCCTTTCAAAAGGAAATGCAGAGACAACGAATGAAGCAGAAACTGAAGGAAAGGCCATCCAGAGACTGCCCTACCTAGGGATCCATCCCATCTGCTGACACTGTTGCTGATGCCAAGAAGTGCTTACAGAGAAGAGCCTGATATAGGTGTCCACTGAGAGGTTCTGCTAGAGCCAGACCAATACCGATGGGGACAGAACTGAGAGTGGGGACCCCAATGGGGGAAATTAGGGTAAGGACTGTAGGAGCTGAAGGGGTTTGCAACCTCATAGGAAGAACAACAATATCAACCAACCAGACCCCCCAAAGCTCCCAGGGACTAAACCACCAACCAAAGAGTACACAGTGGAGACTCATGGCTCCAGCTAGATATGTAGCAGAGGATTGTCTGGATATGAATCTGGCATCACTGAAAGGGGACCCCCATGGTCCCCTTATTGTTGATGATGACTCAAGCTAGGGGAACTCTAGACCACTGAGGCAGGAGTAGGTGGGCAGGTGGGGGAGCACCCTCATAGAGGCAGGGGGGAGAGGGAATAGGGAGGCTGTGGAGGGGAAACTGGGAATGGGAATAACATTTGAAATGTAAATAAATAAAATAACCAATAAAAATGAAAAAAAAACATAAAGCTGGTACAGGAAAAAAAATCCTAATGATGTCTAATGTGCTGTCAAAATTTTAAAGTGCTGCCACAAGAAAAACATATCTAGTTAGGAATCATAGGGTATACCTGAGTTAAGAAGTATGTTTAAAAGCCTTTGTCTTAAGTGTTTTACTACTGTGATAAAACACTATGACCAAAGGCAAATAGGGGGAAAGGGGGTTTATTTCATCTTATATTTGTAGGTAAGAGTCCATTGCTGGGAGGAATCGGGGAAGGAAGTAAATCAGAAGCCATGGGAGACTGCTGCTTACTGACTGGTTCCTCATGCCCTGCTCATGCTACTTTTCTTTACACCCAAGACCATCTGCCCAGGGGTGGCCCAACCCACAATGGCCTGGGTTTTTTTATGAATCAATCATTAATGGAAGAGTTGGGGGAAGGATTGAGGGCCCTGAAGGAGATAGGAACCCCAGAGACTGAACCACCAATCAAAGTGCATACCCAGGCTGGACCTAGCCACCCCCTCCCCTCTTCCCCAGCCCCCAAATTGGCAGATGTGCAGCTCTGTGTCCTTCAACAACTGGAGCTGGGACTGTCCCTAAAGCTGTTGCCGTGCTGTGGAATCCTTTCCCCTGACTGGGCTGCCTTGTCTGGCCTCAGTAGGAGAGGATGCACTGAGCCCTGCAGACTTGATGTGCCAGTATGTGGGGAGGGAGTCGGGGAGGAAACCCAGGGGGCTTCCACTCTCTTAGAGGAGAAGAAGAAGGGGAAGGATGGAGGGAGTGTGGGATGGGGACCACCAAGAAGACAGAGGACGAGGACAGGCAGCAATCACAATGTAAAGTGAATAAAGAAACTAATGGAAAAAGTGCCCCACACACTTGCCTATGAGACAATCCTTTTTTCTTTTATAATCTCCTCTTTCTATGTATGTCTAATCCACCATAATCCACACAGACTCCAGGCTCAGCCAAAAGCAAAATTTCCTAAACTATAGGAGGAATTGCTGAGTTTGTTTTAATTCTGATATCATCACTAAGAACAATGATAATAAAAAAATTGGAAAATGGGATACTATTTCTACAGCGAAAGCCATGCCAAATTTCATCTTATCAAGAAAGAAAACAGACAGTTTGTACCTGACCTGGGTCAGGCAGAAGCTACTCTCAGAAGCCTTAATCAGAGACGCCACTTCTTGCAATAAATAGATGTAAATGCAAAGATCCACGACTGTACAGACGTTAAAAATAAAGAACAACTGAGGGAATCATGCTAAGCAAGACATTTATAACACCCAGAGAATATTGTGGAAGAGGGGATGGGGAAAATGTACAAGCTAGAGGGTGTGACGAACATCTGAGCAGCACCTTCTTCTAAGCGTGACATAGACATGGCAACCACAGACTTACATCTGTCTGTCCTGGGGCTTGTGCCATGGAAGTTAGTTCCTCCTAACAGACAGCTGTAGAGGGAGAATGGACTTATGAGACTGATCTATTGTTAATAGGTATTGATATTGATAATGGATGCTGGGAGAGAGGGAGTCATAGTACACAGCTGCATACACACGCTTGAGCCTGTCAAGCGCTAATGGCTAGTTCCAAACTCAGGATTCACAGGGACAGTCCTAATTAAACTCTGTGGCACTCTAAAGGAAACCAAAGTCAGTAAACTCTGGAGAGAAATTTGGAGGCATGAAGGAGATATGTTTGAGGTAAGAACATAGAAGAAGGCACATGGGAAAGTGACCACAATACATAACATACACAAACAAAGTTGGAAAAGAGCAGAAGTTGCAGAAAAAGAAAAAGAAACAGGCTTGGGTGAGGGCTTCTCCTTCATTAATCCTGTATGTTTACTCCAGAAACTTGCTGGAAAGATGACTAACTGTAAACTTCAAACAAAATTATTTTAGAGATAAAAGGAATGTAACAATACTTACTGAATAATAATCCCAGAACATTAATATTCGAAAGATAACTAAATCACACTGCATCTCCACAAACACAAAGGAAGTTCTGGTCAATAAATTTAATGAGGGATATAAATTGCATCAAATTCTAAGCATGAATAATTCTTAAAGAAGCATACAATGTAGTGTTACTTGTAGTCATGCTATCATTACACTAAGAAAAAGCAAAGACTTCCCACATCATTAACCCCTCAAATCACATATTACAAAGACAACCCAGTTAAACTGAAAATATGTTACAAATGAGACATGGAGACTCCCTTCAAATCATTACATTACAAAGGCAACACAGTTAAAATGTAAGGATCGTGGCTCCCCTCAAATCACATATAACAGAGACAACCAGTTAAACTGCAACTGACCATTATAAACACCATAAAAGATGGCTTCTTTTTTCATTGGGTTGAATCTAAATTTGACAACCTAATTAAATTGTAACTGAAGTTATAAATGGTATAAAAGATCACACACACACACACACACACACACACACACACACACATACACACACATACTCACACGTGTGCTTTTGCTTCATTGAGTTGAAACTAAATTCTCCATTTTTGTTTCTCTCTCTCTCTCTCTCTCTCTCTCTCTCTCTCTCTCTCTCTCTGTGCTTTTAAGGCAACTTGGAATTCTAGTTTGAGAATTGTTTAACAAGTAATTAGGTTTCAGGATAAATAAATAAATAAATAAATAAATAAGCAAACAGAGAGAGAGAGAGAGAGAGAGAGAATTTTATGGTTATATATTGGCATTTCTCTTAATTAATAGCCATTTTTCCTTTTTTAATTGGTTATTTTATTATTTACATTTCAAATGTTGTTCCTCTTCACAGTTTCCCCTCCACAAGTTCCCTATACCCTCCTCCCTCCTCCTGCCTCTATGAGGGTGCTCCCCCACCCACTCACCCACTCCTGCCTCAGCGGCCTAGCTTTTCCCTATCCTGGATCATCAAGCCTCCCCAGGACTGAAGGGCTCCACTTCCAGTGGTGCCAAATAAAGCAACCCTCTGCTACATATCCAGCTGTATGGGCTGCCTCCCTGTTGGGTCCTGGGAAACTCTTGGGTCCCTGGCATCTGACTTTCTAGTGGCTACCTCAGTTCCCCCTCCACCACTGCTACACACTGGTGTTCAAATTCATGACCCTCTGTACTTCTCCCCCATCTCCTCCTATATCTGTACTGCTCACCATTTCCCTCTCCCTTCTCTCTCCCTTCCAGATCCCTCTCCTCCTCTACTTCCCAGAGATTATTCTCTTTTCCCTACTGAATAGTGCTGCAGCATCCACACTTTGGTGTGATCTTCTTTCTTCTTGTGTTTCATATGGTCTCTGAGTTGTATTGGTATTCTGAGCTTCTTTTTGGCTAATAGCCACTTATCGGTGAGTATGTAACATGTGTGTTCTTTTGGGACTGTTTTACCTCACTCAGGATGATATTTTCAAGTTCCATCCATTTGCCTGTGAATTTCATGAAGTCATTGTTTTTAATAGCTGAGTAGTACTCCATTGTACCACATTTTTCTGTATTCATTCCTCTGTTGAGGGACATCTGGGTTGTTTCCAGCTTCTGGCTATTATAAATAAGGCTGCTATGAACATACATTTATTTTGTTTAATATATGTGAATTTGTGTGTGTGTGTGTGTGTGTCTGTGTGTCCATAGGTGCACATATGTGGAAGTCAGAGGATAGCTTGTGGATGTTGGTTTTATGTAGGTCTCAGGAATGGCATTTATTTTCTAAACTCCAAAAACTCACTAGATCATATGACAGTAGGAAGCATAGGTAGGACAATGTTTCCAATGATATGTTCATTGATGAACACACAAACTGTCTTCTGTGGGGCTGCATAGTTATGCTCTCTAACGTGCCATGTGGCATTCTCCCATAGGTCCCAAGAATGTAATTCGGTTCAGTAGTCAGGCTTGTCAGCAAACACTTTTACCCAATAAGCCATCTCACTAGCCAGATGTTTCAAAAGGAAAACTCCACAGTAACATTTACTAAAAGAGGGCCTTTTATTTACTGTTCTTAGAAAGGGCTTAAACACATATTTGCAAAAAATGATGTATGTGCTATATGACATGTAATTTCCAACTTAGTACAATGCAAAGGTTGTAAAATTTTATGTATACCCTCAGTTGTTATGGTTTACTTTAACATATGTAATTATGTATGAGGTCAACATGTAAAATTATCCATTACTCATAGCCGATAAAGTTTTCTAAACAATGTGTATGTCTTCAGGAATTAAACTAAGGAACTCACCACCCACAGAGCCAAAAGAAAGCTGACAACAGTCCAGCCACTAAACAGCAGCAAGTGTTTCCTTCCCCACACTACAATTGCACTATGGAGATGGTTAATCAGGTTATAAATTGTATCAGAATATGCTGTGGTAACAAGTGACTGGGCATAGGAGGCAAATGGATCTCTTGCTAATCGTCCTGTATCAGTCCATGAACACACCATAGTTCTACGAATCCTCATGACATTGTGAGTTATAAAAAGTTTCTATATTGAATTTACTCTTAAGTTAATATTCTTTCTCAAAAAAAATATTTTTAATATATAAATGTTACAGACTTCTTAAAGTTTCAAAGATTGAAAAGTTACCTTAAAATACCAGGGACCCCATGGGCAGTGGTTAGTATTTAACATACAAGATAATTTCAATCAGGTTTTGATTTCTTCACTCCTGTTTTTAAAAATGATCTTTGAAAAAAAGATTTTCTTTTTTTATTAGATATTTTCTTTATTTACATTTCAAATGCTATCCCCTTTTCTGGTATCCCCTCCAAAAAAAACCCCTAATCCATCCCCTCCCCCTGCTCATCAACCCACCCACTCCCCTACACTGGGACATTGAGCCTTCTCAGGACAAAGGGCCTCTCCTCCCTTTGATGTGCAGCAAGGCCATCCTCTGCTTCATACACAGCTAGAGCCATGTGTCCCTCCATATGTACTCGTTGGTTGGTTGATTAGTCCCTGAGAGCTCTGGGGATACTGATTGGTTCATATTGTTGTTCCTCCTATGAGGCTGCAAATCCCTTCAGCTCCTTGGGTCCTTTCTCTAGCTCCTCAATTGGGGACCCTGTGCTCAGTTTGCTCCCCTATTCTTTTTGTTGAAAGATCTATTCTACTTAGGCTTCTCTCCCAAAATGAAATAAGGGATTTTGTCAGTAGTTACTAGGCCACCTTAATTCAAATACACAAGACTTCAGAGGAGAATAAGAAGCTACTTAATCTAATTTCTTAAAATTTCCTTTTATAGCATCCATAGTGATAAACTAACCAGCAGGTTATTTTTAAAAAAATCAATATAATATCCTAGAGGTATTCTGCTCTATGTTGTCAGGTTAAAGTACTAAAAGTATCTTTCATAGAGAATGCCACATTGGACATTAAAGAATATAAATATGGTGCTTCACATAACATAGTTTATATGGTGCACACTGAATTTATCATTGAAAGCATTGACTTGCCCATTCTTTATAAACCACATGGTGCTAATAAGTTACTGGAGTTTAGAGAAAAGCACCACTTGTTCCTTACTTTATTCATCCATACTTCCACAGAAAGAACCTTTTTCAAACATTTTAAGATAAACTAATAACCACTCCCACTTTATTTTTATCTTTGGTGACATGAACAAATAAATTCACCATTTTTGTTACAATGGATTTCCAAAAATTCTTTTCTATATATACCTTGAAAATGCACCTTCTTTTAACTAAAATAATCTTCCTTTGATGAAGCGTGTGAAGGTAGGTTACAAATAGCTTGGTACTTTTAATGCCAAGGGAAGGGTTCTTTATTGCGAAGACACAATTTGACCTATATTACAGATTTTTCTGACCTATATTACAGATTTCACCAAAAAAAGCTAATGGTGAAATTGTTGAGCTTTGGTTGAAGTCTTTTTTTTTTTAATTCATGGCTGGAAATACAAAGCGCTTATGGAGAGGTTAAAATGAAGATCATCTGCAGACTGGATGGGTATCTGGCCCCTTTGTGAGATTCCATATGTTAGTCACCTCCCAAAATGAAGGACCGAATATGCTTGCATTAACAAGTACACGAGAGGGGCAGAAGCTGTGCCTCAGTGATGCACACGTACATAGCACACCTACAGCTCTTTGTTCATCCTCAAACTGCCAGGGGAGGCAAAGAACAGAACCACATACATTATTCCATAATTCTTCTCTTCATGTTTTAACTACAAACACCTCTAGTTTTAGTCTCCATAGTTATTTAAAAATTAACTTTAACTGAGATTCTTCCATTAATTACACATTTTTATAGTACTAGAAGCCTCTTTACTTACCCCCTCCCCCAAATTTTATGCAATCATAGAGTTCAGGTCAAACTTCATTTCTGTGTCTAAGAGTCTACAAGTGACATCACACAGGGAAGTGTAGCACTCTTTTTCTTGCTTAAGAGCTTTAAAATAAAAATAACTAATTTCTATTCCAGAATCAGAAAGAAAAAATCAAATAGTTACAGAATTTTCACACTCAGTGTATAATTAAGAAGGGTTACGATTTTAGTTCCTCTGACACATACAGTTCTGGCAAACAACAACATAATCCAAGACAGAATTATTACTATTTACATTTTGTTTTGTGACCTATGACCTGAGATTTATGTTGGTTGAAATATTATACTGGGAGAGAGAGAGAGAGAGAGAGAGAGAGAGAGAGAGAGAGAGAGAGAGAGAGAGAGAGAGAGAGCTAATGCTTGATGGAGCTAGAATTTAAGCTGGAGTTTCTAACTGGAAGCATGAGATAGGAAAGGTCAACATTCTGTGATTTCTAGACAACAAATCAAGATTCCAAAATCTGCTGTCTTATACTTCTGATGTTTCTTCTTCAGAGGAATTAAAAGGTCAAAGAATATGAACACCTAAGGTAGTAAATTGAAGTTACAGAAAAGTTGATATAAAATGAATAAGTTTACAACATGAACACTTGAAAAGCGGCTAAGAAAATGCACAGTAGAGCTCACTCACTCCTCCAGCGATAGATTGAACTAGCTTTCTATAGGGATCCTGGTCCTATTGCTCAACTCTTGCGAAAATAGTACAGGAACTGATATTTTATGTTTCAACTTCTTTAGGGTCTGACACTTTGGAAGACCCTGGCCTTTTCTGGCCCAGGACCAGAGTTATCACAAAGATTGCCCAAAAGTCTTTATTTTATGGAAGAATTAAAGTGGAGAACATTGTGGAAAGGAAAGGGATAATTAATACAATTTAGCAATAAAGGAAAAAGGATTACAAAAGCATAGAGTTAGATAAGTTTTCATTTATCTAGAGCAGTTTGGCACAGGTTGACTACTTTGGAATAGCAATTTCTTGTCTCCATTTGAAAATTCACATCCACATTCAAAATGTTGGAAGAAAAGAAGCGCTGTAGACAACATAAAGATTTCACCAAAGATGGATTCTTATTTTAGCATCTCACCTTTTAGAAAATAATCACAAAATAAAAGCCAACGGAGTACTTAGTTTTCTGTGGGACTCTTCTAAAATCTCAAGGAAAGCCAGTCTGACTAAAAATGAAACATTTGACTCAGCTAACATTATTTTCCATTTTCAGATGTCTTTAGAAAATGTGTTTTCTTTTACTACTTGACTAAAATATGATGCATTCTAGAGGTTGAATAAAAAAGAACCAGATCAAGGATGAGACTCATTTGTGAAAACACTACTCTTTCTCATTCCTCCTTATAGCCCTTCAATAGTGGTACCACCACTAGACACCAAGAACAAACAACTATAAAGAGAAAGTTATTTAATCAAGTCTACTTAGGTAGTGAATAATGGATAAAGAGCTTTAAAACAATCCACTTTGTGTTTCTACTACCAAGTATATTTCACTGCCTTTTAACTTATAGTTGACAAGATATTAGGCAGGCATAGTTTATCTGGTTACCATAGTAACAGCAATGGTTATGGGAAAGATAATGAGACTGCATAGAAAAGTAAGCTGAGTCCATACCAGTAATGGGCTTGGGTGCATGCTAACCTAGATGTCTACCTGCTTTTACTCCAAGTAATTACTGCAGCTCTGATTGCTACTCTCTTCACTCAAAAGCATCTCCTGCATCTCCCTCTTCTGGATTCTGCATGTCTTCCTTTGTGTATGCCCAATTCCTCTTAGATATTTACCTCACATCATTTGTTCTGGCAACATCTTTCAGTTTTCTGTATCAGTTGCCAAAACAAGCAATGAACATCTGGAAATCATTCTCCATCACTTTCACCAGTAAAATGCATTTGCCTTAAAACGTAGTTCCCATATAGGTCCCCTGAGATTCCACAGTACCTTTGAGTAACAACTTTCCAATATTCTCTGGCTATGAGAAGTTGCTATTCGCTGCACTCTCTGACACTTTCTATGAAATTAATAATAACATTTTATAAGTGAATTTTAATTACAATCAAGTCATATTTTAAAAGAAAAACTAAGGCAAATGATGAAGGGAACAAAACAGCTCACACGCGCGCGCGTGTGCACACACACATACATACACACACACACATACCACAGACCTTCAACCTTCCTTAAGGAAGAAAACTACATCCAAATGCTATTCTTTATACTCTCTAATATTAATAGATAAATGTTATTATCATTAACTGCAAATTTCAATAAGAATGAAAGTAGCAGGAACAATACACTCTCAAGACCAAGTCTCCATTAAGACAGTCCGAAGAACCTATAGTTTAATGGCATCCTGCTTATTTTCCAGGGCAGCTGAGAACTCCCACTTGACCTGCTTTGACTGATACCCTATGCAGTTTCTGGAACTGAACATGGCCATGAAATGACTAGAGAGAAATCTTTGGGGTTCCCCAAGTGGCAGACTCCCATCACAGAAGAAATTTTCCAGTTTTCTTCTCTCATTCTACCAAAAAGCATATAAAATTGTACCTCATCTCTCTCTCTCTCTCTCTCTCTCTCTCTCTCTCTCTCTCTCTCTCTCTCTCTCTCTCTCCCTCTCTAATCAATGGCCTCTAAAACCATTAAAAACAACTATTATTTTTAGAAAAGAACAATTGTACCTAACTGTGAGTGTCATGAACATCTACTTTTGTGTACGTATTTACCAGAAAAAAAACAATCTCATTACACAAAACATGCTTGTCAGTATGTGCTTGGTTAATGAAAGAATGAGGAGTTGCCACTATGTGTAACAAAATGGTAATCATACTACTAGAATACTCTGAGGAGTTTAGGGTATGCTTTGTCACATGTCTCTCTTTTAAAAAATACTTTCTTTAACTTTATTTTATGTGTATTGGTGTGATGGTATCGGATTCCTTGAAACTGGAGTTATAGACTGTTGTGACATGCCATGTGGGTGCTGGAAATTGAGTCCTGGTCCTTTAGAAGAGCAGACAGTGCTCTTAACCCCTGAGCCATCTCTCTGGGCTTGTCACCTGTCTCTTTTAACTATTTTATAACTCCACATTTTTCTCCTGTACCTTGAATGCCTTCTCAGCTTTTCTCATGCCTGATGCCTTCTTCATGCTGTCCTGTTAAATAGATCCACCTTATGTAAAACTGTGCCACATTCAAAATAACACTGGTCAAGATCATTTTTGTCATTATTGTCATGATATGACTCTCTAGTTATGCTATAAGTGAGGTTGTAATTACTTTAAATAAAATTTAAATGACATCATCCTGTCAGTAGATTATATTAGACATCGTGATTCTAGGCATGAGGTTTTTAATCCTTTATGATAATTGTTAAGCGAAAACATTCTTTAAAATTAATGTACATGTACATTTTTTATTTACTATCTATATGTCTATAGCTATCTCTGATGGTTGCAACAATAATAATAAGCTAAACAAGTCAGTTTGCAGAGTCAGAAATTCCAAATAGGTATCACTTGCAAATCAAGAAGTTGTCATTACTTCAGAAAGGATGAGGAAACCATTCTTTTTCTTGACTTTTCCAGCATCTAGAAACTTCAAATATATTCTCTGATTGATGGTTCCTTCCCACCGTGAAGGACTACAAGTCAGGCAGTTTCACCTTGAATGGCCATCCTCTGATTTACTTCCATTTTGATACCATTGCATTACATTCCTGTCACTGTGGTAAATATTTTCCACTCGCTGAATGATGTGAAACCTATAAATGTATTACTTACATTTAGATGTTTAGAAGTCTGAAATGGACTTCACCAGACTAACCTCAAAGTGTTGACAGGCCTGCCCCTCTGGAGACTCTAGAATATACTACATATCTCTGTCTTTTCCAGTTTCATAGAAGCAGCTTGAATTCCTCCACTTACGGCCAAAAGTCAGAGAACTAACACCTTCAAATGTCACTCTAGTGCCGAGGTTCGCTTTTCTTTCCTGCCTTCCTCTGGATGGCATCTCTTCTGCCTCCTTTTTCCATCAACTTCATGGTAACATGGTGCCTAGCCCATTAATGCAGGCTAACCTAGAGGCCAGCTGCTGGCCACCATGACTTCATCAACGAACTTTGCCCTCCTTTTCTACAGGAGGCAATATAAACATGGGTTACAGAGATTAGAGAGATTAGCTGCAATGGCAAAAGGATTGGAATAAGCCCCAGGTTCACAGAGAGACTCTGCCTCGACAGCATCTAAATTCATGTCTATCTACTACTAGCGATAATAGATATCCAATGAATATTAGAATTAGAACATAAATTTTTCTCTAGTATAGAATTCAGGTCTGTATGCTCATGGACTGCCTCACTACTGTATGCTAAGAGACATGGTTGTGTCTGCCACATATACTCAATAAATGAGTATTTACTAAATAAATTAATCTTCAAATTCTTTTTTCCTAGGTATACTGAAGCTTACCAACAATCCACTCGGGAAGATTAAATGTTTGGTAATATGACTTCATTTCTAACCGTCTGCATTTTGCCCATTACAATGGACAGAATGCATGCTATGTTGAAAATAGTAGCTACCCTAAAAAATATTTTAAACTATTTTCTACATATTTTTTCCTCAATGTTTCTGGTATATATGATACACCAAATAAATTCCATACTAAAATTATACTATATTAAATTATTTTCTTTCTTTTTCTTCTTTACTATTGTTCATGTGGTGATTGTTACAATCAGTTGCTTTTTAAGATGGTATCTTATTATATATTTCTACTAAAGTCAGCCTAAAAGCCAGCAAACCTCATAAATGTTTTCTTTCTACTTCCCCTGCTGAGCTTGGGCTTTAGGCATGTGCATGGTATGTGGCTTTCACATGGGTACTGCTGTCTGGCCTCGAAACTGATCAAACAGAAAATGACCTTAGCCACTGAGCCATCTTTTTAAGCCCCTAAATATTTTGTTACTGGTACATGCTTTAATGTGCTCAAAAGATACATTGTTTTTCCAAAAGGAGAATTTAAAGATGGGTTCCTGCTCCTAGGATTTGGAGAACTATAATAATAAAAGGATTTTGAGGTTGAGGGAAACAAGGCCCAGATTCTCAGAGAAACTCTGTCTCAGAACAAAAAAAAATATAGCCAGAGAGTGATAAAGTTATCCTGACACTCCCCCATCCTCTCATACATACATATGTATATATATGTAAATTAGCCTGTAAAATACATCCATAAGTTTAACTGCAAGGAAAAGCAAAAGCCCAAACAGTTATATAGAAAAAAAACCTAAAATATTCACTAAAAGACTTTTAAAGAACATTTAAATAAAACACATAAAAAATATAAGAATACTTTTAATATTATGTCTTCAGTAATAAGCACATAACTGTGACCCTGCTATCTGTTTAAAGAAGTAAGTGATAGCTGGATGGACTGAACACAGTCTACCGAATGGAATTCTAATCTAAACTATTGTCTACCTCAAAGTGTCTGTCATACATACCAGTAAAAAAGAGGCTGGAATGCAATATGCTTTGGATGAAAGCTAAAAATGTGGGCTAGTTTTTCAGGGGAGTTAAATATTTTTGTGGTACTCGTATCTGAAGTAATCTTTGCCAAGTGTTTGTGCAAGAAATCCCATTTCCTTTGTCATGTCCTAGTTTGAAGACATCATTTTTAGCATCAATGAAATCTCTAGAATTACAAACTAGTTAGAATATGGCATATTCATACATTATACTTTCTGGCTTAAATAAAGTGGTAGGCATTTAATTTTTTAAAAATTTCTATTCTATACCTTTATTTCTCTTTCTCTTCATAGGCAATAAGTTCATGATGTACGTGCTATAGCATCTCCATAACCTAGAATAGCATCCAAACATACTAAATATCCAATGACTATTTGCTGAATTTTAATTGCAAATGTTATAAACAGTGGCTTATAATGATTTGATGCAGTCCTAAGATGCATCACAGTAGTGCCTGAAGATGAGGGAAATGACTGGCACTATATTAATGAATTATTTGTGGAAAATTATACTATATCTATGATAGTAGGAAGTATTATCATGTATAGATTAAATAGTTTTAAGCCATGATTTCATTAACTCCTAATGAAATCATAGTCCTTTGCTTTACATATTATTTTGATATGACTTTAAACACTTCTTAGTATAAAAATATTGATGCAAAGATACAGTGCAAAACCTAATAGATTATATTTCATTAATATCTAAGAGGCTCTTATGTTGAAAAAGTAGCATGCAAATAAAAGAAATTATTTGAGTTGAAATTCAGTCAAATAAAATTCAATGGCTATTACATGAAGTAATTTAGAAATAAATATATTGGAGTATATCAAAACATCCTAATATTTAATTTAGTCCACAGCTTTGTTGGTCTTTTATTTTCTGCTTAGGATGTCTGAGAGTGAAAATTCCAGCAGAACTTGGGAACATGAATGTTCCAGGAATTCATTCATTGTTCATAAATACAGAAATGAGAGAGAAAGACACAGAAATGAAAAAGGGCAAAACAAAAACATGGTCTAAAGTGTTCTGGTCTCAGAAAATAACAATACGATGAATCAGAGCTAAATATTCATACTGAACATTTTCACATCTTCCAATTAACATTATTTTGAAGAAGAATAAGAAATTAAAAATAATGGAAACAAATTTGGCAACTCCATGGCCCCACAGCCAGTTAAAATATGGCTTCCTTCCTTCTCCCACATCCTTGTTTTTCTCTGTTCTTTATCCCTTTTCACTCTCCACCTTCAATTTTTAGTTCTGAATGGGTTTTGCTGCCACATTACAGATAAACTCTTTAATATATATTATTTGCTGTGGAAAAATAGCAGCTATAACTCATAGCTACATTCTCATAGAAATAATCAGAAACCTGGATCAAAACATTAAATACTATTTTTAAAGGGCATAAATACATTATCCTCGGAAAATATGCATCATATTTCCAATTATCAAACTATGTACAAGATATACTCTGTTGTATTATACCATTAGTGTGACCTATGTGAAGAAAATTTACATTAATATTCTGTCATTGTAGGCTCTCATAGTTTTACAATATTACACCACATGTATCGAAGGAAGCTTCTGAGGCCAAGAGAATTCTAGTCACTTCCACAAAGTCACCAAGTGAACTCAGGACAGAGCTGCAATTAGAATGCAGAATTCCTGTGTCCTGGTCCAGTTTTAAGTTAGAAGCTTCTCATTAAAATTATTTCAACAATTCATTCATGAAAGAAAGTTATAGCATGTTTAGTTGAAGCTCTCATCTCGTTAACCACATGTTTCTCTCTGTACCAGCAGAGTCTTAAAATACACCAGAAGACAGACAGTCCTGAGAAATGATGGAGTCTTTATATAAACACTCAGCTGACTTCTGGGGCTTTTTGTCAGCTTCTTGCTCCAAGTCACTTTGAACCCACAGTAAAAGAGAGGTCAAGCTCCAAACAGGACCTCAGAGCTAATTGGTTTTGAGGCAATCTTCCTGATAAGGCAAATATAAAGAAGAGGTAATAGTTATAGTGAATTTAAGCTTTATCATAAAGCTACATTTTGTTCACACACAGAGAGAGGTGGGAGGGATAGAGTCTGCATATAAAATAGAAAAATGTATCACGAAACAGTACATTTTTTTGTCTTTCGACTCACTAATCTCAACTGTAGATTTGAATTAATTGCTTGCACTCTCAAAGATCCCTTCTTTACTTATTGCTCTCCAAACCCTCTCCCTGATTTTCCCACACTGCTGACAGCACAGAAGCAAAGATTCTGTTCAAATGTATATTAAGATGTTGAAATTCCTTAGAAAGAAAAGACAAATCAAAACTATTTAATCACCTACAGCAGGAAAAGGAAGGCACTACAGGCACATCATAAAGAAAAGAGACTGGAGGCTCCTTTGGAAATCATTGCAGAATTTGTTGATTAGGAAGCAAATCCCAATTCCATTGTCCAGTAACCTAAGGCATGTCTGATATAGCAAATTTAGGGCTATAACCAGAAGAACTTTGAATTTTCAGTTTTTATTAAAATAGAATTGAGGTGGTTGTAATATTCTGATTGGAAATCTTCTGTGGACAAGTATAGGACATCTATGACAAATGAAGTTCATCTTCTAGAGGTGAACTCCAGAGTCCAGTCATGACAATAAATCTTGGCTTTTTGATTTTTGTTTGCTTGTTTGTTTGTTTTTGTTTTTGTTGTTACCATAGCACATTCTAATAGCCAGAGAATGTTGGGGGAAATGTCCCAAAGACAAATTGCCATATAAAAAGGTCACATTACACAAAAATGATTACTCTGCACAGTAGAACAAAAACTAGGAGAGCATGCGGAATGTAATAGTTCCCTGAAGAGAAGAATATAAGTAAATACCGCCACAGGCAATTCTGATAGGAGGTTAGGCTATAATAGAGAATCTCAAATTTGATGTAAAATTTCAAAAGGTTTAGAAGATGGCACCCAAACGTGGAATCAGTGGTACATGCCTTTAATCCTAACCCTTGGGAAACATAAGAGATCTCTGTGAATTTGAGGCCTGCCTGTTCTACATAGTGAATTCCAGTACAGCCAGGGTTATATAGAGAGACCCTCCCAAAAATCAAAAAACAAAATCAGGAAAGAAAGAAACTGACATCCACAGAAAGCTGCAGCATAAGAACCTGCAGAGGTAAATGTGATTATGGCATCAAAACTCTGGAAGTTCTTGATTCAGAGGAAATTAACAACATGATAGCAAAATTGATTTTTTTAAAACTAAGAATTGACCCTGCTCTTCTTTCTAAGCACAATGATTCTCAACCTGTGGATTGTGACCAAGGGGGTTGAACAACTTTTTCACAGGGGTTGCCTAAGACCATTGAAAAACACAGATGTTTACATTATAAATCACAACAGCAACAAAATCACAGTTATAATGTAGCAATAAAATTAATGTTATGACTGGGGGCCACTGAAACATAAAGACTTATAGTGAAGGGTCATAGCATTAGGAAGGCTGACAAGCACAGCTCTTGCACAATCTACCAAAGGAACAGATATATGGTGGGTGCGTGAGGCAGCCCAAGGGAACTGCGTATTTACCAAATGTATGACCCATGCTAACTGCATGAAAAAATCAAATGTTGTACTAATTTTGTTTCATTTTGTCATCCTCCAAGTATCCAAACACAAATATCCACAATAAAACTTGAGTGTCTTCATTGATTCATCTTAAATGGATTCTATTTCAATTTGCCTTGATTGTATATAAAAGAGTTGAGATGATTCTAATCATTTCCTTCTTTAATAAACTTCACATTCTAAGTATAATGAAATCATCCTCAGCTGTAAGATTTTGAAAGCCGGAGGCTGTGGATGACTGAGGAAATCTCTCTTTCAGACATGACAGGATGCTGTACTCAGGGACTCACAGTTTCCTACACAATGGAGCCAGTCAACATTCTAGCACGGAAGAAGGAGGGGCCTAGGAGCCCATATCAAAGGAGCTAACAACAGTTAATGGCTGCTGTGGAACAAAATCCAGTTTTCTTTAGAGCTGTGGATGACTGCACATTTATGCATATATTGAAACAATCTTTAGACTCAGTGAGCTATATTTTTTAGAATGGCAAAAGCATAAATTTAGAGGGGGAGTATGGAGCAGGTAAGCGAAGGAAAGACTGAGATGGGTATGACTGAAATGTATGCACGTATAGCATTGTCAAAGAATAAATAAAATAGAATATTAAAAAAATAAGAAAATATTAATGCATATGAAAACATTTTTAGAAGCACCTAAAAAAACAATGTGTCATTTTCAACTTGATACAAAACTAGACACATCTGGAAAGAGGGAATAATAATTGGGGAAATACCCCATAAGAGTACCTTTTGTCAAGTTTGTACATTTTCTTGACTGATAAGGAAAAGCCTATAATATGGTGGGTGATACGATCCCTGGGAAAGTGGTCCTGGGTTGTATAAGGAAGCAAACTGAACAAACTATCAGGAAAGTATCAGGAAAGCCGGTAACCAGTGTTCCTTTGTTTCTTTGCTTCCATCAATGATGGATTGGGACCTATAAACCAAATAAACCATTTCTTCCTAAGTTGTACTTTATGATAGTGTCTTAACAGAGCAATGGAAAGAACTAAGACAAGAGCTTTGAGGCTTGATAAAAGCTCATTGGCAGAATTTTCCATTGCTCCTTTTTCATTGATGTCATATATTTTTTCCACTTTTTATTTGTTTGTTTGTTTTTGTTGTTGTTTGTTTGTTTCTTCAGTACAAATTCTTCCAAAGGAAGATTACTACATTTGGATATTTCAAATTTCCTTGAAATAGCTATTCTAGGCTTTTCTGATCACAGTCCAGAGAGATTTCATGTTTCTAGTGTCTCTAACCAAGACGAGAAAACATTTTATTTTCTTATGATAGTCAATCAATCTCACCATCCACCAAATATTTCATCATAAATTTCAACTAAAACTTTTAGTATTTGCAGAAAAAATGTAATTATCTGAATTAAATTGAAAACTTGTTACTTATTTCCAGATAAAACCCTGGAAATTTGAGAAAGAAGAAGCTTTACAAATACTTTAAAATTAATATGAATAAATTTGATAGATTCTTTCACTGCAGGATCAAATCAACATATAACAGGTAATGAAAGTAAGGAAAATATTAAATCCTAAAACTAAAGTATATTTTCTCTGCATATAAAGTATATATGTTTAGAATTTCATAATAAGATACTTTATATCTGATGTCCAGAGAACAACCATGTGAGATATCACAGATTGAATTAAGGAATTTCATTGTAACAAGTCATTGAGTGAAATTTATGTGCATCTCTCCTCCTGAATTAGAATCATCATTCTGTTCCCATCCTGTTACTGATGTTGATGTTTCCTTTACATTTGTAAAACCAAGAAGCAAGAAAAGTACTGCAATATCAGAAGAGTGCCGAATCATCCAGGGGTTTTGTTGTTGTTGTTGTTGTTGTTTTGTTTTGTTTTGTTTTGTTTTGTTTTGTTTTCACTTGGGGTTTTTTTTGGAGGGTTGGATTTGGGGGGGAAGGTGTGTTTTAAGTCAACCACAGTAATCCTCCAGTGGTGAAGGAATTGAAGTACATTAGCAGCCTTTGGAGAAAGAAAAGGTGCTGCAGCTTGGAAAGATGCTCCGTTCACTACTGTATGCAGGTAGTGCTGGAGCTGTAAATCCCCAAGTCTCTAAGCTGTTCCTCTCCTTCCAAATGTAAACACTGAGCAAGACAGAGTGGAAAGTCAGCTTCCATTTCAATAAAGGTTTTTATGACTCACATATTTTCAGAAAACCAACTCTGCAGTAGACAGTTGGTACAGGCTCAGAGTACCACTGGGACATGGGTGGAGCATGCTTGGCGGAGAGGGAGAATGCAAAACAGGAGGGCACTCAGCTTCCTGGCACAAGCTCACTGAGCAGCCTCCTGAGCAAGAGGCTTTCCTTTCCTTGCTTGTCTCAGCACTAAAAAGGTGACAAATAAAGATGGGAACCACAAGTAATTTTTAAACCTAAATTCGTCTACAAAAAGTCTAAGAGAGCTTATTGACAATATTTGCATTAATGATATTATTTTTAGATAGAACTTGTGCCTTGAGTTTTATACTTGATTTTCATCTCTTGGAGTGAAAATAACTGTTCATTTGTTCTGGATCAACACATATTTGCCATTAATAGGAAATAACCTATAATCAGGTGACATGTATTCCTGATAGTCATCCTACTAATTACTTGGAGTGAATTATATTACTGTCATTTTATGTATAAAGAAACCAAGAATCAAGGATGGTAAATTTCCCAAGACTATGCATATATAATTTAAAAACCATGATTCCAAATTCGGTTTACTCACAACTGAATAAATAGTAATGGTATTTATCAAATCTTTACAATATTCAGTTAATATATATGCACAAAATAACAGTCATCTACCTGTTGGTTCTACTGAAAAGTGTCAATCATGTAGCAAGAAGTTCCCCAAGAAGATGGAGAGTAGGCCAAAGAAATTAGGACATTCTTAGAAAGACTGAGCACAAAACAAGTCAAAGTTTTTTTTAATTGTTGCTTCCATATATTTTTTATTAGATATTTTCTTTATTTACATTTCAAATGTTATCCCCTTTCCTGGTTTCCCTCCCAAAATCCCCCTATTCCATGCCCCCTCCTCCCCCTCTACCCCCACCACCCCACCCACTCCTGCCTCCCTGTCCTGGCATTCCCCTATGCTGGGACATCGAGCCTCTCATTCCTTTGATGTCCAACTAGGATATAAGGGGAAAAGAAGTGAAATGAATCCATGGTATGGTATGGCCTCTAATTCTTAAAAGGCAGTTAATTAACAACAATATACTTGACCACTCAGAGAACATTTAGAGAAATGAAAGAGGTTAATCACTATAGACTAATCAATTAAAACGTTGTATTGGCATGAGAAAGGATGCCACATAGTATTAAGCATCAATACAAATAATCATAGCTGTTTACATAGAGGAAATGAGATCAATAGCCTTGAAAGTTAGAGGAATAATTCCAACATTCTTTCATTTAAAAAGAATATAGTAATCAGTGGATTATATCAATCATTGAATAGTAGGCAAGTCAGAATAAGTTGACAAATTGGAAGATTGTGAGGTAAACAAAAAAAGTAGAAGACTGGAATCAACTGCAGCTGGACTTTGGCTACTTTGTGGTTTCTTTTTTCTTCTACTCTTCTCTACTTTTTTTCTACCCTTACAACCCTCCTAAGAGAAAAAGGGATAGAGGGGAAAAGGAACAACATTATCATTGGTCTACTTCCTACTCATTAGGGGCATTGAGTTCCTTGGTGCAAGTCTAATCTTGGCTGCCAGGATATTTAATCTCTCTGTACTACTAAACATGTAGCAAACAACAGCAACTAATAACCAACAACAGCAAACTACCATCCAACAGCCTACCCCACATTTATATACCTTCTGAAAAGTCCCCAGCATTCCAAATGTCACACGATTGCAGAAACAATCTGCATCTGGAAAAATCATGCCCCTGATAGAGCACAACGCAAATCATAGTCAGCTGCTGTCTGAAGTGACCCCATATCCACACCTGGGATTAAACCAATAACATATTCCCATAATATTCACATGTTTTTCAAAGAAAGGAAAACTTCAAATTTTTCACTATAATCAACTACAGAGAAAATTGAAACTCTGACTGCTCTCTGAAGAGTAATGGTTTGGAAAAAGAAAAAATGGGTGTGTGTGTCTACGTGTGTGTGTGTGTGTGTGTGTGTGTGTGTGTATGTGCACATGTGTGCATGCTTACACTGGAGATGAAAACTACAAGTGACTTTTTATGGCGAGGTTAAAAATGACAAGCAATGTGACTAATGTCGTAGAAGTTGGTCACATTGTAAATGTGTGCAAGCTAACAAACATTACCATTTCCTGAAACTAATAGTTTCCATGGAAGAATTAGAGGGTAAAAACAGGCTTACATTTAGTGTTGAATTATACTGGAAAAAAAAGGTTATACATTTATGTGCTGATAGAAAATAGCCACAAGAGAGATAAGAAGAATTTAACTCACATTGCAGTAACCCAGAGATGAGTGATGGGGACATAAACTTAGGAACTTATAATAAGGGTGAATAAGAATTATATATGAGAACTATTTAGCAAATAAAATGGCAAAATTAGTGACATGGAAATTTACTAACAGAAAGACACAATAATGTTGCCATTAACAGACAGAAATACTAGGCAGAAAAATGGCCAATTCTTGTACGGTGGTTTATAGAGGAATTTTAATCCATCAACATGGCTGTTCTGGAAAGGGATCATATCCAAAGACCTTAAAGGTCTATATTATTCTTCTAGAATTCAAACATGCCCTGGATTATAGTATGATCTGTCTGGAATATGGATATGCCCTTAGTACGCACCTTTAATCCCAAATAATGAGGATACAGACATAAAAGGAAGCAGACATGTTTGAAAGTAACATCTAATTGAGGGGTAGACAAAGTGATGAATTAGAGAACAATTTGATATAATTAGTCAAAGATAGAATATACAATGTAAAAGAGCAGCACAGAGAGACAGAAAGAAGGCAGGTTTGCTGGAATAATTTTACAGAGACAGGTTTTCAGATGAAGATAGAACAAGCCGGAGAATGAGAAGGAGCCAGAAGATTAGAAGAGATTGTCAGAATTAGTTTGAGGCCAAGCAGAGCAATTCAGTAGCAAGCCAAGGAAGCCAGTTTAAATCAGTCAGCTTGGAGAGAAGTTCAGGCCAGAACTGAGTTGAATCTGCCAGAGAGAGTTCAGAAAGAGCTAGAAAGGGTGAGTTTATTTAGTAGCAAGCCTCCAAGACACCTATTATACTAGTGAACTGCACATTGAATACACTGAACTCAAAATAGTTCTCAGTAGCTAGACATATTCTCTAGAGTTCATGGGAAAGATCAGAATTAGCATAGGAGTTATGAATTAGCAATTAGACACAAAGTAAATTCTTGAAAATATGGAAGCTTCCTGGATGACCTAGAAAGGCAATATCCTAACAGAACCAATAGGGAAGGAAAACCATGAGAGTGGCAAAAACATGAGAGATAGGAGGAACCTATAGATGAACAAGAATAGAAAGTCAAGAAGGTAAAGAAAAACGTTCAGAGAACTACATTTTGAAAATTTATAGTGGTCAGTGGTATGAATATAGGGGAAAGGCCTTTTTAACTGATGAGATAAAGGCCATTGAGTTAGCACGTATGCTATTTCCCTTACTGTAGTAATTTAAATGGACTCTACAATCAGAGTGTAATAGTGAAAAAGGATGAGACAGAAAACTTGAACACTGTTCCCTGAGGGAAGCTGGGCTCAGAAATAAAGGACGAGTTCTGAGAGATGTTTGAGCTTGTTCATAGGCTAGGAAGAAGGAGCCACTAACAAAGAATAAAGAGCCAATAACTAGGAATAGTTGAAGAGGCGATGATTAATAAAAGCTCCTTAAGATGAAAAACAAGCAAAATACAGATAAACGAATTCATGGGCTACTTCAAAAAAAAAATTCAAAGATTTGGTTAAGGAAAAGAAATGCTACCAGGGTGTGTGTTTGTCATGACTGAAATACATGTTCATATCACATTCTATGTGCAGTTAAGAGCTCCAAAATCAGATCGCAAGGCTGTGACTTATTCCCTAGCATTCTTGATAACAATGGAAAGAACTTGGATAGTTGCAAGACTGCAGCAACATCAGGAACACAGTTGGCACACATGGTGAAGGGACCAGCAAGAAGGTGCTGACTCTTAAAAAGAGACATGAATGACAGCCATGGCTACAACCAATTGCATGCTTGCTCGCATCTAAAAACTGAAGCCAGTTCTGATTGAGGAAAATAAAAGACAACGGAAAAAAAAAAACTGTGGCACTCTCCTCTCCTAGAGCTTAGCTTTAAAAAAATAAACATTTCAGTTTCAATATTTTATTAAAATGTTGAAAGGATAAAGTTACATGAATGTTTTTTACTAATTTATTGATATGATTTAATCCCTAGAAGGCAAGGTATAGTTAAGAAAGTATTGATTCACTGTATTTTTCTTTATTGAATAAATTTAGAAGATGAATTCACATTAATTTCTTGTGAAGCACAGTTTATTTATAAAAAAATTAAAACAAGATTTAAAATAACTACACAGTTGTATCTTAAAGACAAAGCTGGAAGGACTGCTTCTCATGTGGATGAGACATGGGAAGGACAGCTCTTCAGTCTTATATAATACTGACATAGAAAGACATTTAAAAGTAAAAATCCTCAGTATCTTTCTGATTAATATTACTTTTAGTGCAATATTTTTAGTTATAAGAATCATCAGGTAATATGGAAATGGTTCAGTTAGTATTGTGTTCACTATCCAAACATGAGAGCTTGAATTAGAATAAACAGTACATACATATAAAGTTGCATTGCAATCCTAGCATAAGAAAATCAGCCACAAGATGCATACTGGCCCTCATTCTAGACAACCAGAGGACTATCCTGCCTTGAGCACAACGCTGAGGGGACTGGAGACTGGAGAGAGGGCTCAGAAGTTGAAAGACCTTGCACTCCTCCCGAGGACCCAGATTTGGTTCTCAGCATCCCTGTGGCAGCTCACAAACACCTGTAACTCCACTTTCAAATCTGATGGCCTGGCTTCTGAGAGCACCAGATACACACACACAGGAAGGCAAAATACTCAGATACGCAAAATAAAAATAAATGGGTAATCTTTAAAAACTAAAAAAAAATCAAAGGCCAAGAACTTGTTTAGTAAATCTTATCTATCTGAAAGTGATCCCCTGAATCTACATCAAAGACGGAAGGAGAGAAATGACCACACAAAATTGTTCTCTAACCATGATGTGTACATGTGACATAGACATACATCATATGAACACATACACTAACATACATGCATGTACACACACTAAGAATAAATGTTAAGGTAACATTGAGAAGCAATTGAAGAAGATACCTAATGTCAATTTATGACCTCCACACACATGTGTACCCACACCCGTGCACACTCATGGGAAAAAGCCCCCAAAATTCAAATTTTCACTAAATTAAAAGTATCTCATCTCATATCTAGGTCTGAAGAAATAAATCTCAAAGAATAGTAAATAAAAGAATGATAATCAACTCTAAGATAAATTTGGTTTTTAAAAACCTTGTAAAATCTACCCAAATTAATAACTATTATAATCTTTTCCTTTTATCATTACTGTATCTCTCATATGTAAACATATACTTCTCAGTGTTATGATCTCAGAATCGAGAAACATTAGATTAAAATATCTCCCAATCCAACCCTTACATAAGTTCCATAAGGCCAATGACATGTGATTTACCCTTCAACATGAAACAAACTGTATGATTAAAATTATTTCATACTGCCACCCCAGATTAGCAGATTCTAGCCCTTTCCTCACACTTTCTCAACACAAAGCCTACTCCTTTTATTTTATCTTGCACCAACAAAGTAAAAATGTTTGGGATGATCACAGTAATCCACTCAGGCTTGAGGTGATAGTGCTAAGTATGTGAAGAACAGGAAGAGGAGTGAGAGATGAACTCACATTTGCCTGAATATACAGTTGAATTACATGTCTCCTCTGTAGGGCAGATTTATTCACCTAACACCATGAGAAGATTTGGCTTCGGATTATCTTTTCCTCAAGTGTCAAAACTGTAGTGGTTTAGTTACAAACTTCAGTCTGCTGGATAAGTAAAATGAGTCACTATGAAACCAAAGTCCTAGCATTCACCTTTTAGTGCATAGAAAACATGTGATGTGCATCAATATTAAAATAGGGGTAGTCAAAAGCTTCACCAGTGGGAACAAAGGTCACCTACAAAGGTCTGACTCTCAGGCCACATCCAAGTTTACTAAATATATTTAAAAGGATAAAACCTGAAACAAGATCTGCAGATGGCCTTTTATGGAATCCCAAAGCAAGGAAGCACATATTGCACTGATCAATATATTGAATTCCCTAGCCTCTCATGGAGTAGGCGGTGGGGAAAGAGAGAGAGAGAGAGAGAGAGAGAGAGAGAGAGAGAGAGAGAGAGAGAGAGAGAGAGTTTTCAGAGTGATGTTAAAATATGGTTTAGTATATATTTTTGACATATTCTTGGCTTTGCATTCTGCTCAGAAATGAACAGTATCCAGTGTGTCACTCAAGCATTTGGTCCACTGAAGCAATTCTATCTTGTGTCTTCCATAGTTGAGCATCTTACCATATGGTCCACTTAAAATTCTACATTTTCCTACTAATTCTTGCATCTTAAGTTTAAATGTTTTGAAGACATAAAAGATTCCATTTAAGGAATGCAGAATCACAGCTTTTTCATTCATTATCCAGATGCCTAAGAAATTACATGCAATAGTTGGATCACCCAGCAGCCATCAAAGTCCATACACTAGGAGTAAAAGAATGAAAAGTTTGTGTCCCCAACTATTTTCAATATACCAGCTCTTCACTCTACTTGAGAGCCTCTTTTGAGTAAGAAAACAAAGTTCTTCTGTTATACTCTTCTTTGTTGAAACTGTGTTCTAATATGTGAAGCCCTCTAAAATAAAACCATTTCAATAGAAGTAAGTATAGAACAATCTATGAATGTAAATAGCTTAAGTGATATATATTCATCCTCTGTTTCTCTGTACCTCCTTTGAAATGATGCTAAGTACTAAGTATCTAATGCTGTTATCTAAGTACTTCTGAGTGTCATAAATGATTCCTATTTAAAGTCTTATAAGATAAATCACAAATATAGCATAATAAAATGTAAGATACCACATTATTAAAAGTCCTATGTGTACTTTTTCTCTTCCTAGTTAGTAGCTGGCTTGGGACCAAATATCAGTGTAGGGGAGCAGCATGGGTATTGACAATTTATAGTCCATGCATCAGATTTGGCACTTAGATGTAATTAATTTGGCTTATGCAATACTTTTTGAAAATGCTAATTTGGAAAGTTTACAGTGGGCATGTATATGTCTTCCGTTTTTCTACTAGTCCCATCAAACTCTGCTGATACACAAAACTGTTGTATCACTGCTTGTGTGACATGCCTGGCTCTGAAAGCACTGAAGGTCACTGTATAGGTCTCCTTCTAAACCTTCTCTCTCCATCACTCATGTGCTATTGAATAAAATGATTCTTAATAAAGATCATTGCCAACGATCAAGTATGCTTAGTGCTAATAACAAAAATGTACATAGCTCCCTAGATGTTACAGTTTGATTTAGAAATACATTTTTACTGTAAATAGTCTAACTTTTTTTTTCTTTTACAAGAAACAAATGTGGGACATTCCAAAGCCTCCCTACACAATATACACCACAGTGGAACAGAGGTCTTGAAAAGCTCTTTTTATCATCTTGGCTCCAAGTCTTCCTACATTATACCTTGAACTAAAGTTAGCCTAACTCATAAACTCTTTTTAGTTACTAATAATCTTTTAAAATCCAAATCAATCGATAAACTTTAGTAAAAGGTCATTGTATTCTGTCCAGAGGTGTCTAAATCTTTACTTACTCCATCTCAGCATCCACAAGGCCAACCTGTGCTTGTTTCATATTCCACAGTCAAAAAGAAAAGTATATCCTATACTAACAGAAGGGAAGGGCTAAACTTATACATATGTACTTACACACAGTGCCATATTTCTGCAATGCATATTAAATGCAATACAAAGGAAATACCACAACCCATGCTGCGAATAGCAGTGATTTGAAAATCGTATATTCTTGACATGTAAGCCTTAGACTTTTCTTTAATATAGAACATTTCCCAAACTGACTCTTCCTCAAGTTCAAAATTACACAGAATGACTATATTATAACAGGGCAAATAAAGTATAAGTCTCCACACAGTATCAGGGCGCACCCAGGCATGCATGGGAGGTGTAAGTTAGGTGGCTGGGAATACACTAGATTACTGAGTCATCAGTATTTTTCTAATTCAGACACACAGGTTTCTGCTATTAATTTTCATTATATCCATTTGAATTAATATTTTTACTGTGTGAGAGAATTCACTGTCTTGGTAAAAATCTTTGGTTTGGGGTTTGAGTTTCGCTGCTATTTAATGACACTAAGAAAAAAGAAAGCCAGGGCTTTCTGAACCAAACCTCCTATTCTTAATGCATGAAAATAAATATTAGAGAACAGTAAACCCCTCATTTTTTTCAGTAAGATCTACAGAATAAATGCAATGACATAGAAGAGAATTTTAGCACATGGCCTACTCTAAGACTTTTGAACATCTTACATATTTTATTTACACACGTATTCGATTACTTTTGTACTTTACAAAAATTAAGCACATCATTTTAATATAAATTGAGAATAAAATCTGTATAGACAGTTTAGAGTTGGTGTCCTGGTAGGGGAGGGGAGGGGGCAGTTTCATTGATACACGTTTTCCTTCTATCATAATGCTTGCTGTCTGCTCTCCTCTTTCCTAACTTCTTTGTTCTCACGTTTGCAAACAACACAGACTTTTCATGACATTATGAGGAATCGCAGGTTTTACCCTTCACAAATTCCCTCATTTTTTGAAGCATAGAAACTGATTTTAAATGTTTTAAGATTTTAGTAAAGTGCCCCCTCTATGGGACTACTGACAGACTTGAATTTTAGCTCCAGAACCTTACAGGATTTCTAGAAGTTACAACTGCTAAACGTGGTTTCTAAATATTTTTAGAGTAAAAAAAAAAATTAGAAAGGCAGAAAACACATTTATACAGATGACTGGATATACACATGAGAAAAACAGTAACAAACATGATTAACAAATTCCTGAGTCTTGCTTGAGTGTGATGCTAACAGTGACTCAGATCTATGCTGGCCTCTTACAAAGAGAATGTGTCTATTTCTGACACTTCAACCTTCAAAAGTTAAGGTTAATGTCAATGAAGCCAATTTTATTTTATTTTTTTGTTTTATTCTATAGAAGCCATGTCATTTTGCTTAACAATATGACCCAACACTAACATATATAAATCACACAGAGGAAGCAAAACAGTAACCAGGCAAGCTATTCCTTAAAAGAAAGGAAAATAGAAGAAACAGGGGGGAAGGGAAGAAGAAGAAAGGAAGGAAGGATCTAAGGGGAAAGCCCTTCTCAATAGTCTATTCCAAGTGAGTTATATATAAGGCATGCTGATTTCCTGCCCTCAGCCATCCACCCAGGAACCACACTGTCCCCGATAATCAAGTCAGTAGGGTGGGAAAGCACAGAAGTTTAAGAAATCTGTTTTTTATCAGAGTCTGTCACGGAGAAATAAACTTGACTCCCTCTCTGTAAGCAAACACGATTTTAAGATCGGAGATAAAACTTTAGGAGGGGAGGATAAGGCTTTGGGAAGAAAGGAATGAAGAGCAAAGACAAAGGAAATTCCGAACTCTAAGAGTTGCCGCAGAAGTTTTTCTAAACAAAGACTTTCTTGGAGCTGCTGAAGTTCACACAGGAAAGACTCCACCCTGCCCTGCTTCTGCAGCAGCGGCTTTCCCGGCTTGGAAAGCACCAGCCCACAGGACGAGCCTCTAAAAGTGCCTCGGGCTCCGTTTTAAGCACTCTTCTTTTCTTTTAAACGTCCCACTCTTACATTCCGGCAAAAAGACTGATCGGATCCTGGCTCTTACAGGAGGTCAGAAGCCCACTTTTTGCCAGGGCACGCACAAAAGCTCCGGATTTGCAGATGTGCCTAGTCTCCAGGGCCAAGCTTCAAATCCTACAGCCCCCTTCTCAAACTTCAAACCCAGAGTCTTCTCCTCAAGCTCTTCCTGAAGCTTAACTTTCCATCTAGTTCCCAAACCAAGCCATAAACACCGTAAGCAAAGCAAAAGGCAAACTCACCATTCTCTTGTTCCTGGGCTTTTATTGAGACGCAGTACCCTAATAAAACAGAAAGAATGAGGAAAGGTCTTGCTCCCACCCAGTTTGCCATCACGTCTAAATATGAGACATGTGGGTCCTCCTGGGATCAAAGAGTAGATACTGAGGTCACTGTAGCACCATGAATTTCGCTGGGGGCTCTTTTTCAGCACCAGTCCCCAGGCTGCCTCGGTCTGTTTCAGCACCAGCTCCTGCACAGTCTGCGGAAACTTTTTTCAAGCGGTTCAGCTTTAAATAGGAAGAATGCTGCCTCCACTTCTTTTCCTGCCCCTTTCAGCTTGTTCAGGCTCATAACCATCCAGTGTCTGCCAAGCAACCGTCTGATTGATGGTAAACAACCAAATCAGAGCGCGCGCCTCTGCGACTGGAGTTTTCAGTTCTTCTTGTAGATTTTAAGCACAGAGGTGGCTTCTCAACAGAGACAAACTTTTATTTCTCCTTCTAGTTGAGTGAGTGTGTGGTTTTTTTTTCTTTTCTTTCTTTTTTTTTAAAGAAAGCCTATTAGAAGGAGTCTGATCCTCCCTCCCTAACCCTTTCCCCAGACACACACCCACTGACTTTTCCAGAGACACTAAAACCTTTAGGGAGGATTACAGCCTTTTAGTGGATTTTTTTCTTCCAAATTTAAATAATTCAGAATTCTCTTTGCTACTTAAGCCTTTAAAAACGTCACCACTTTTTTAACCCTTTCTTTTGACAACGGAGAAAGGATTCTTATCCCAATTTTCATTCTTCTCCCTTTCCCATGCTCTGAGAGGATTCCGGAAGAAAGGAGGCAGAACACGGCCAATACAAAAATGAACTTGAGATACTCTGCATTGAGCTATTTCCACATCTCTTTAGGAGGCATATCTATACATTCTCCTTGTCACAGAGCATTTTATTGTGTCAAAAAATTAATAAATTCACTAAGCTTGTGGACTGAGGAAAACGCACTGATTTAGGTCTCAGAAAGGGTAGGTTCCAACATCATATCTGCCACTCACCAATTTTGTGAATTTATACATAGTCCTTCCTTTTTTTTTTTTTTTTTTTTGTGGAAAAGGAGCTTTGGCCTGACCAGTGTGCAGGATCTGGTGACACTAAACTGCTATAGTAATGTGCTATTAACTGGATTCCAAATTGCAAGGAGCTACATAAAAGTAGACGGTGCTGCCGTTAACCCCATACCAACTTTCCAGGGAACACAGCAGTCCCCGCTGTGCATTTCTGTGAAGTCATTAACTTTGTGCCCTACTCAGACTTAACTAGATTTAAATGCCCTCAGAGTTTTGATACAGTCTAATACATTAAATATTGTGAGTTCTTGAGGATTAGGATTAAGTCCCACACAACAGGTATAACTCAACTGTTCATAGTTACTCAGCACTGAACAGGTACTCTGAGACACGTTGAATATTGGAAGGAGTATGGCACACTAGAAACAAAGGCAGCAGCCATCACCTTTAAGGAACATACATATGCAAATGCTGAAAAAAATACATCTACATGAAACAAAAAAAAATACAAAAAAGATATACAGCTATGTGTGGAATGAATTAAACGCAAAATAAATACAAAGAAAGAGAATAGTCTAAACTTAGAATAGGTATATGAGGCTTCGTTTACTATTTAGTATCCTTAATAAAAGATATACAAGAGGCTTTAACTTGAGAGGTGTAACTAAACTCTGGAGAAGTTCCGAGAACAACTTTCTAGCCTGGTACCATTGAGAATAACTTGTCACCAAGGCCTGCCTTTGTCTAGTGAGTTCTTTCACCAACATACTGCTGTCCCCCCACGGCTGTACTGCACATACTTGATGAACGGGCTAAATGAGGGACAACAATCAAATGTCTTCTAACTCTTTGAGCAATAGCTGAAAAGGCCCATGACGTTAAAGCTCCTGTTAATCCCTCATCAAGGGAACTTTGTTTCGCAACAGATGCAAATCACTTCAGAAAAAGCATAATCAATTAAAATGCAGAATGGTGCAGCCCAGTCTCAATGGGTACATTTATCAAACTACTCTTGAACCTTAGGTTCAGAGAGCATTGAGGAAGAGGAGATAGAAAGTCTGTAAGAGCAAAGGAATCATGACAATGTCAGAATTTTATACATATGTGCATAAAAGCTTACCACCGTGTCTGCCTCGCCATGAGCTGAACAAGGGCAGCAGCAATAGACATGTCAAACTGGTTAGAGGAAGGACCGGGAGGGTTCAACCCTACACAGAGAAGTACAGGCAACCAAGGAGTGCTGAGCACAGGAGAAACAGTCTTCCCCAGAGAGGAGTACACCACCGGTTACTCAGTACCAAATGGCCAGCCCTGAAAACATACATGCAGGTAACATTATATAGACAGAGCAGGTTGCATCCATACACCTCGAACTAGATATATGTATATATGTGTATACGTGTATATATGTACCAACAATGGAAAAATAGACCATGAATTTGTAGAAATATGATATGAAAGGAAGATGGAAAATTTTTTCATAAAATACTTTCATTAAGTACTTCATTAACAGGGGAAAGCCTTCGGAATGTAAACAAAGAATATAGAAAATTTAAAAAAAAAAAGTACTTCATTAACTACTCAATGAGAGTGACAGAAAAATAAATACAGAAAACACATAGTACTCTCTCTGAGATTACCAGTTTTCTTCTACTATGAGATCATTTTAGATACCAATATCACCTGGCACAAAAAGTGGGCCAACTTTTTATGTATCTTGTAATCTTCACTGAAGTGTTGAGATAACAGATGTTTATAGAGAATCTACGACACGTGGAAATTATTTCCAGGCTGAAGGTTCAAAACTGGTGAGCTAAGATTATAAGATCTGCCCAAAGTGAGCACATCTAATCCCTATGGCCTGCTCCTATCCACTTCCATTTCCTGTTATAACAGTTTCTATATGCTTATCAATATAGGTGATTTAAGTTCAACTATAAAAACAACTCTCACAGGAAAAATTCAAAACATAATGAAAACTTCTCTCAGTCTCCCAGAGTTTCTACCATTTCTGTGTTACAGCAGAAGTCTGTAACATAAGACCAAGGAAATATTTTCCTGGGAGCTGAGATAATTCATTATCTATATTGTAATTCTCCATGAGCTTTTGCCATCTGTTGCTATCAAGCCATAAACAGTAAATTTTTTTCAGATAGAGCTTTTGTTTCATGTTTATCATTAGGATCCTATACAGAAATGTGGAAAATTCTAGAGTATACACAGGTGACACCAGATGTATCAGTTAAAAGGATGTAGTTGAATTTCTGGGAAAGCGCCATTGTTTCTTAGTCTTAAGAGAAGCTGAGAATGAGCAAAAGCCATCACTGTTGGAGTAGGGGCACCAGAAATCAGGCTCAGTTCCCATGAAGCACCCCAGCAATTCACATGCTACAAGTACTTGAATGAATCTGCAGCAGTTCTTAAAACAATCTTAAAAACTTATTAGTGGTTTTTCAATATATATATATATATATATATATATACATACATGTATGTATATATATACATGTATATGTACTTTTACTAGTACTTGACTAGTACTTTTCAGCTTCTACTTGTGTGATGATTAACTTCAAAGTAAGTGTTATTGTTGGTTTTTGGCTCTTTCTAGACCTACCTAACATCATGTTCTAATCTTAGGGTAAAAATATATATTAGCACTCTTTCAGAGTTGATCTCTCCCTCATTATTCATTTTATCCTTTCAATTTATCTTGAAACATTATGTTCTTTCTCTCCTTTGTTAATCCCATAGCTAATCTTAAATGTCATCTTAACTACATCTAGAGCCAACTAAAATCCAAACAGTTTGGACATGCCTGTAAAAAAATTTCTTGTTTGTATTATTTAATGTGGGAAAACTCACTCTAAATATCAGCCACACCTTCTGCTGTCAGCCTATACAAAAGGACTTGGAAGAAGAATGCTTGAGTTTTCTGCCTACTGCCCTCACGGTCGCTGGCAATTTTATCTATCTTATTGTCAAAGTGTCTCTTTGCTGTTGTTTGGACCATTTTCTTTGGGATTCCAACAGAACCTGAAGAGCAGCAGCTCTCCAGGACTTCTCTGAAACTCCAGACCCAGAATAGGCCTGGTGAGACCTCCAGTCTTGGGAGAAGCTGAGAACCCAGTTGCTGCTCAGACCATGAGGGTAGATCAGCAATCCCAATATCACTGAAAGCCAAGAGTCCACATTACAATGCTGAAGAAGCTGGTTCTGATATCAATGACGGATGGAGACATTCACAACAGCAATAGAGAAGATGCACTCAGCAGCAGAGAAAGGCTAGCAGGTTTCCCCTCCCAGATCCCATTTATCTCTGGCCACTGTCAAAAGGTACTGCACATTTAATCAATTAATCCTTTTAGAAAATATCCTCACACACTGGTCCAGATATCTCTTAGGTGATCCTAGATCTAAACGAGTTGGAAATCCACAATTATCTATAAAATTTTCCTTTGTGCTACTATACTCATGACACACCACAGTGATGATTTAGGTTCATGGTTTCAGTTAATCCTGCTAGGAAAACATGCTGGAGAACATCAGTTTACTGAAGTAGCAGAAGGTAGTAGAAATGTCACAGGAAATACAGAATAACACAGGCAATGACACCTCCAAGGACCTAATCCCAATGCCCTTCTTCCTCCAGGGAGCCCCCACCTCCCAACGATTATGGAGCCATCCAGATTAGGTCCACAGGCTGGGAAATGAGCATTCAAAAGATAAACATACAGAGAGCCTTTCAAATTCAAACCATAATACATTCTTATAGTATTTGATATTTTGAAACTTCTCTCTTTCTGTCTTTGTTTCCTTAATCAAACCTCTTTTGGCATCCTCTAATCAGAAAGTGGTGAACGTTTTCCACGATCATGTCTGTCCTACTATCATTTTCCTCTACTTGCTTGGGCTAGAGTACCTATCAGCTCCCCTTGGGTTTAGTCCCATTTATGTGCTAATGAGTTCAGCCAAGACTCCCCTTCTGAACATGCTAGAATTACAGATATACACCAACACATCTGGGCAAACAGTTCATATTAACTTATTTAGGAGCTGGAGAGATGGCTCTTAAGTTAAAATCCTTTGCTGTTCTTGTAGAGGACTAGATTTGGCTCCTAGAATGTTATTGGGAAACTATGTTATTGGGAAACTCATGGCCACCTGTAACTCCAGCTCCATGGCAGCCAGTAGATTTTTGTCTAGATTCCATAGGCACCCACACTCACAAGCAAGTACTCATACATAGACACAGGCACATACAAATAAATAAAAATAAAAGTAAATAATATTTGTGTTTATCCTGAAAAATAATGGTTTTCTTTAGTGCACTTACACACACACACACACACACACACACACACACACACATACACACACACTTTCCTTATATATCTTATTGTATTTTGCTTGGTTTTGCTCCATTCATGTCCCATGAACCCCTATCCTCCCACTGGTCACTTTTACCTCTAAATAGTCCCCCTTCTGCTTTCATTTCACATATATACATATAACTCTAGGTTCTATATATGAGAGAAATTGTGATATTTTTCTTCTTGTTCTCTCTCCTGTTATTCTGTCTTATAGCCTTATCCCATCTTCTAGACCCACCGTCTCACCTCACATATTCTACATTCATATACATTTGTGTATTTAAGTCTAGAGTTTATATATGAAAAAACCATAAAATACTTGTCATTGTAAGTCAGGCTAGTTTTGCTTCACATGACTATTTTCAGTTCTATCAATTTTCCTTCAAATGACATTATTTCACTTTCTTTACAGTTGAGTAAATTCCATAGTACATATACATATGTGTGTTGTGTGCATGTGTGTGTGCATGTAAGAGAGAGAGAGAGACTTTAGCCATTTCTCTCAAAGGATTTGGAAACTAATTGACTTTATAGACAGCTGAGTGGCATGGGAGAAATGTATTATTACAAGGCAAAGACAGAGGCAGGGACTAGCATTAAGTAGCACTGTATTTAAATAAGAGATGGTAATACTTTGACTAAGAAAGTAAATGAAAAGCAGGGGAAACCCTATGACACATTACAGAACTTAAGACTGCTCATCCACTAGTAATGGCAGATGTGGATTCCATGAGGACACACTTTTGCCACCTGTATCGATAATGTAACAGCAAGCCTTAATCACTGCCTCCTCCTGGAACAGCCATGCTTCCCTCTCTTGATACAGACCGACGTTTGTAGATATTTGTATTTATCTGTATCTTAAACCACACTGAAAGCTCCTGGAAGCCGGGCAGTGGTGATGCATACCTTTAATCCCAGCACTTGAGAGGCACAGGCAGGCAGATTTCTGAGTTTGAGGCCAGTTTGGTCTACAGAGTGAGTTCCAGGGCAGTCAGAGCTACACAGAAAAACCCTGTCTCGAAAAACCAAAACAACAACAACAACAACAACAACAACAACAAAACCTCCTGGATGACAAGGATTTCTGTTGCCTATTTATGCCAAGTAGTTGTTTGTTGAATACATATTGTTTAATAAAGAATCAGAAAGGTGTCTTAGAACAAAGAGAGAAAATACAGTCAATATAAATAAAGAAGAACACAATCAATTCCAGATTCCTAGAAAAATGCTAGAAATATCTCCACCATATGAATATGTAACTGACCAGAAAAAGAACACAACATGAATTACAAATGCCTATACATATGAATTCTTTAAAAGAGCATGTGAGTTTGAAGAAAGAAACACTATTTTATTAATATATTCTCAGTGGAAGCCACTGTGAAAACAATAAGCACAGTAATAATATGGTTAGTATTATTAAATACCATGTAAATACTACATATATATTAACTAAGTTTATCTTCAAGTTAAACTTACTGAGGAAGAACTATAATTTTCTTTTTCAATAATGAAAAAATTTGAGGTTCACAGAATTTTAACTTGGATAAATTAACGTATAGGGTAAGTACTAGATACAGGGTTGAAGCCTAGGCTGCAATCTTTCAGCAGAGGTTGAAATTCAAAGTGATCTTGCAATGTTTATTTCATTACCTTAAATTGTGCCACTAATTTTCCAAAACATGTGGCAATAGTGTAAAATTCAGATTATCTGGCTAATATCTTTAAGTCTTTTATTTTGTGTGTGTGTGTATACACACACACACACACACACACATATATATGCATGTGTGGATGTATGAGGTTATTCTAATGCTGTGACCATCATGTGAACTTCAGAGCATAGGAATTAGATTGTGATAGTCCATTGTCAGTTTGAGGTACACTTAGAGTATTTCAGAGTTACAGAGAAGCAGGGTGAGCTCAGCCCTGATGATGGGTACTGCCTGCCTGAGAGCTCTCTACTAAATAGTGGATCATATAAGCAGAAGAGGGTGTACTTTCAGAACCTAAATGATTCATTAGATAAAGCATGGTCTCATAAACCAATGAGGTAATAAATTTGAGAAGAGGACAAGTCCTAACCTAGAAAGAAGAGGAAAGGAATGTCCTGTAGAGGGGGACTCTAAAAACCAATGTTTTTCACCAAATCAGTATACCAGCCATTTCTGCACCTTCTCTATGCTCACGTCCTTTATGAGGAATTGTATATTTAAAACTGCTTCATTTTCTATAATCTCTTGACATTGCTATTATCCTTTTGTCAGCAAAAAGCAGCTAGCAAAAGTCAGTGCTCTCCTTCCAAGTATGGATGTTGGGGATCAAAGTGAGGTTGAATGCATCCTTACCTGCTGAGCCAGCCACTCACATGGCATACAATCTTTTCAAGTAAATAAATGCATGTGTTAATCAATTTATTATAAATGTTAGCTATATATGATCTTTATATATGATCTTCATAATCTGTTACTTCTGTCTAAATGCCCATGTTAAAAATGAGTTTACTGATTTGAATAATCGGAGATCTTTTTATATTATAAGACTATAAATTCTTTCTACATAAATTTTGTATTTAATATGAATTCTACTTTAGCTGAGTAATACTTTAAGAAAATCTTCATATTTTATAGTTAAAAATATTGGATTATCTTCTAAGGCAACAACTGCTCATATTTAGTATTTATGGAGAGTTCTCCAAGTCAAAGTTATAAATAAAACTTAATAAACAGTTTTGAAAGTTACAACATTCTACTCTACAAGCACTATTCAAGTTCAAACATCTCAGTCAACTCACAATAATAAAGATGTGGGTGATCATTGTTTTGTTACTGAGAGTCAGAGCAATTAAGAGCTATGCAGATATTTTCTCTAAATTGAAATAGTTCTTCCTGGACAGAGGCCTTGTAAGTAATGGAAAAGAATAGGATTCATGAAGCAAACAAAACTTACAGACATAGGAAGTGCCTGAAACTTACAAGATTCATAAGGCTCATTCCAAAGTCACATAAACAGTAAGGTTTACTGGAAAGACGGAACTTTCCAAGGAGCCAAGTTTCCTGAAAATTAGCTTTTGGGAGTCATTACCCATGCTGACAGGTTTTTCAGTGACTTAGCTGCCACAGGTTTTTTAACTACGTTCAGTAAACTTACTGGTTCACCAAGCCAGATGGGTGAAATTTTTGTTGGTCTGTTATCAGTAGCTCTGACTGGAAAGATTAGATGTTTGCTTATATCTCCATAGGAAAAGCCAACATTAATTAATTTCCTTTCCGGAAATCTCTACATTCTTTAGTTCCTCCTTAAGTGAAGAATGATCCTCAAGTATAACTTTATATGGCTTGGCATTCCTTGCACTGTCTTTAATAATGTAAAAGTTACTCAAATTTTATTAATTAAAAAAAAGATTTAAGAATTCCATGAAATGCAGCATAGCATAGCCATTAAGCCAGCCAGACAGCTCAAATGATCCTCCTGATATATACCAGATCCTAAGAAATCATGTCTTCTCTTTAACTTGGTCTCTTCATTGAAAAGTGGAGTTAATAATATCATCCACCACACAGAGATGTAATGAGAATACAATGAGTTAAGAGTTATAAAGATTTTAGGGCATTTGGGTTCTTTCCAGCTTCTGAATATTATAAATAAGGCTGCTATGAACATAGTGGAGCATGTGTCCTTGTTATATGTTGGAGCATCTTTTGGATATATGTCCAGGTGTGGTTTAGCTGGGTTCTCATGTACTACTATGTCCAATTTTCTGAAGAACTGCCAGACTGACTTACAGAGTGGTTATACCAGCTCGCAATCCCACCAGCAATGGAGGTTTATTCTTCTTTCTCTAAATCCTCGGCAGCATCTGTTGTCGCTTGAGTTTTTAATCTTAGCCATTCTGACTGGTGTAAGGTGGAATCCCAGATGTCCTTCAACAGAGGAATGCATACAGAAAATGTGGTACATTTACACAGTGGAGTACTACTCAGCTATTAAAAACAATGACTTCATGAAATTCTTAGGTAAATGGATGGAAGTAGAAAATATCATTCTGAGTGAGTTAACCCATTCACAAAACAACACACATGGTATGTACTCACTGATAAGTGAATATTAGCCCAAAAGCTCAGAATACCCAAAATACAATTCATAGATCACATGAAACTCAAGAAGAAGGAAGTCCAAAGTGTGGATGCTTCAGTCCTTCTTAGAAGAGGGAACAAAATATTCTTGGGAGGAAATATGGAGACAAAGTGTGGAGAAGAGACTGAAGGAAAGGTCATCCGGAGACTGCCCCACTTGGGGATCCATCCCATATGAGACACCAAATCCTGACACTATTGTAGATGCCAAGATGTACTTGCTGACAAGAGCTTGATATAGCTGTCTCCTGAGGGGCTCTGCTAGAGCCTGACAAGTACAGAGGCAGATGCTTGAAGCCAACCATTGGACTGAGCACAGGGTCCCCAGTAGAGGAATTGGAGAAAGGACTGAAGGAGCTGAAGGGGTTCGCAATCCCATAGGAAGAACAACAATATCAACCAAACAGACTTCCCAGAGCTCCCAAGGACTAACCCACCAACCAAAAAGTACACATGGAGGGACCCATGGTCTCATCTGCATATGTAGCAGAGGATGGCCTTGTTGGGCATTAGTGGGAGGAGAGGTCCTTGGTGTTCTGAAGGCTAGATGCCCTAGTGTAGAGGAATGCCAGGGCAGGGAGGCAGAAGTGGGTGGGTGGATGGAGGAACACCCTATAGAAGCAGGGGAAGGGGGATGAGATAGGGGGTTTATGGGGGGTGACTCGGAGAGAGGATAACATTTGAAATGTAAATAAAGACAATATCCAATAAAAAATAAAAATAAAGATTTTAGGAAATCTCTAGCATAAAAATGGTGTATTAGTGCTTACCTAATAAGCAAGCTTATTTGTGCTTCTCAAGTTTGTCCTTGGAATATTAAGTTCACTGAAAATTTTAAAAAACAGGGTTACTAGAAAATTTAACGACAATATATGCTCCACTTGACCCTTCTTTTGGTACTGTGTTTATTAGATATCATTTATACTTAATGAAAGGCACATTTTAAGGTATTCAATTCTTTGGATCATGCCAAATGTGCAAGAACATTATCATGATAACAATCTATAGGGTTGTTATCATAATCTTTACCTCCCCAAATTCTTCATTTTCAAGTCAGTGTTTTCTGCTATCTAAGCCCTGACAGCCTGACCTGATTTCCTTTTTCTATGGCTTGTTCTAGACTGTTAAATTCATTCTATGCTGTTTTCTGTGTCTGGTTCTAATGTTCAACCATGTTAGCCTATGTCTTCTCTATATGTAGTTTGTTTTAACTTTTTGTATTCATAGTTTAAACTTTTATTCCTTTTAAAATCACTAAGCCATTATTTACTTTTAAGTCTAATAAGTTTGAAACATGGATGATTATTTGTATTGGAATAGACAATTCTAAGTAGCTAAAATAGGAACCATGAGTCAGGGCTTCCCCGAGGGAAACATTTTAAATGGCAAGGCTAGGTACCGACTACAAAGGACAAATTGTCTAGAAACTCACTGACACCAAAAGCCATTTATAGCAAATGAACATGCCACCACATGTGTCTGCTTAGAAGAAGTTCAAGCACTAAAAATTTTCTGGTAGTCACTACAGAAGACACCCTTCAGCTCATCAAGGTCTGGCATTCATTGTTCAATTAGCCATTATATGGTGCCCAGGGGCCTGGGCCTGTGTCTTTCCTTGATATAGAGAAGGCAGTAGAAAGCAGGGCAAAAATATGATACATTTTATCCTGTTTTATAAGGCTATTTGTATTTTGTTAAATATTTCAATATTTCTGGGATTGGAGCTACTTTCTTATAGTTTCAGTAAATTCTGTTTTGAAGTTCATGGATTCTACCTTTGGAGGAGGGGCAGGAAGCTGTTGTAACCTAACTTAGACAGGATAGACAGATAGACAAACCTGCTGTTGTGTTTTATAGATTATAATTTTCTTTGATATTTGATGAAAGTAAACAGCCCACCTATTAATGTGTCAGAAGCATGAAATGCTAAACTTTTGGAAAATATGCCTTGAAAAATTTTTGAGTAATAAAAAATATCATCTTCTCTCTCTCTCTCTCTCTCTCTCTCTCTCTCTCTCTCTCTTAAGTAGAATATGTGGCATGGGAAATGAACAGTAGGACTCAGGCTTGATTAATGCAGAACAGTAGAAACTTCTGCTCAGAAATTCTATGAATACAATTTTTTACATACATGCTTAAACAATTGGTTAAAAGCTAAGCCTACATTCCTGATTTTAAATATATATTTAAATTGCAATTTTTCTTTAAATATCTTCACATAATCAGTGAGTTCAAAAAATGTACATTGAAGTAAGCTTCATCATAATTGAGCTTTGAAATATGAATTAAAATGTAGTTACTATATATCCAGGTTTTCCCAATATTCTAAATATGACCAGGCTGCTCACTCATTGATTTTGACATCAGAAGCACTCTGTATATCTACCATAATTTTTATAGAATTAATACATATGAATGTTTATAGTAAATAAATACTCATACACAAGCATTGTTAAAAAGCAGTTTGTGAATTTGATTTTAAATATATTCTCAATTACTATATCCTCATAAACTTGAATCCTCTTTGGCAGCCAAAATAAAAGCCAAAGTCCAATGTGATCATGTCCAACAAGAAGATATGTACTATTCTTAGTACATAGTACATTCTGACACAGGTTGTACTCACCAGTAGTACAAATACTGCTTTAGTTTTGGTGTATAAGTTACATATTCTCATAAGATTTGAAAGAACATGTAAGTTTCACTATTATTTTACTGCAACTTTTGTTTTCTCTGGAACAAATATAATCTGAAAGTGTTATTGGATGAGTGGAGTTTGGCTTTTTTTCAGCCTTATGCTTACCTCCCTCCATCAAAGGATCTTGAAAAGTGTTGACAGAATGTCTGAACTATCTTCCTGTGTATAAAGCTATGAGATCCCTTGCTACTTGTGGCTTCCCCAGGCCATATGGTTCTGCTCCATCTTTCTTCCACGTCCTCTTCCTCTGTCCTTTCCCTTCCCTTCTTCCACTCTCTAAGACCTCCAGCCTCACTTTCCCCTCCACTGTCCAATCACAGGCTCTAGACTTTATTTGACCAGTTATAATGAGGAGAAGGTTCACATGAAATCACCTAAGTATGTGATCCACTCACCTCAGGGCATGCCTTGAGGAAGCAGAATTAACATCAGAATACAAACAGCACCAGGGCAACTTACAACACAAGACACAGAGGACCACATGTCCTGAGAACTTCATACTGTTGTGGAGTTCTGCTCTGCTTGCTGCCCTCACATCCCTCTTAACCTAAGAACAGTATAAATATTTTAAGGGGGCTTCCAGTCCCTCACTGGACAATATCTCTGGCACTCACAATAATAATGACTGATTTCTTTCAGCCATTGCTGCTGGAGCAGATTAATGATTAAATCACCACCCTAGAAAAGAACTTAGAGATGTAGATTATCATTAATGACCACCCTTAGAAAACATTTAGAAAATTAGAATTTTTAGTGAACCTGTGTTGAAATGGTTTTACTACTGGTTCTTACGTAGAAAAATCTTAGGAACAATTTGAATTTCAGAAAAGCATACTCATAATATTTAAGCTAGGGATCAGTTTTGGTCATGAAACAAGAACAATGGCAGCACTGGCTAATATGGCTCTCACTGAGGCTGGACTGGTGATAATCGATTTCTTATACCCATTTTTTGTCCTCAGCTTCCTGATATTATTTATTAAGGGTTGCTGATGAGTAGGTATGCATTCTGAGAACTTAAGGTAGAGACGACAGATTTTTATACCTAAAGTCATCAAAAGAGAAAGTGAAGGTCACTACTTGCTGGTCAAAGGGAAAATCCACCAAGAAGAACTCACAATACTGAACATCTATGCTCCAAATGCGAGGGCACCCTCATTCATGAAAGAAACTTTACTAAAGCTTAAAGCACATATTGCACCTAACACAATAATTGTGGGTGACTTCAACATCCACTATCCTCAATGGACCAATCAGGAAACCAGAAATTAAACAGGGACACAGTGAAACTAATTGAAGCTTTGGACCAATTGGATTTAACAGATATATATATAGAACATTTCATCCTAAAGCAAAAGAGTATACCTTTTTCTCAGCACCACATGGTACCTTCTCCAAAATCAATCATATAATTGGTCACAAGACAGATGTCAACAAATACAAGAAGATCGAACTAATCCCTTGCCTCATATCAGATCACTATGGGGTAAAAGTAGTCTTCAACAGCAAGAAAGACAAGAGAAAGCCCACATACACATGGAAACTGAACAATACTCTACTCAATGACACCTTGGTCAAGGAAGAAATAAAGAAAGAAATCAAAGACTTTAGAATTCAATGAAAATGAAGGTACAACCTACCCAAATCTTTGGGATACAATCTTTGGGAAAGCAGTGCAAAGAAGAAAACTCATAGCCCTGAGTGCCTTCAAAAAGAAACAGGAGAGAGCATACACTAGCAGATTAAGGACACACCTGAAAGCCCTGGAATAAAAAGAAGCTAATTCACCCAGGAGGAGTAGAAGACAGGAAATCATCAAACTAAGAGCTGAAAACAATCAAATAGAAACAAAGAAGACCATACAAAAAAAATCAACCAAACCAGGAGCTGGTTCTTTGAGAAAATCAACAAGATAGATAAACCCTTAGCCAGACTAACCAAAGGGCACAGAGACAGTATTCAAATTAATAAAATTAGAAATGAAAAGGGGGATATAACAACAGAGACTGAGGAAATTCAAAAGACCATCAGATCCTACTACAAAAGTCTATACTCAACACAACTGAAGAATCTGGAGGAAATGGACAATTTCCTAGACAGATACCAAGTACCAAATTAAATCAGGATCAATTAGATCAGCTAAACAGTCCCATAAACCCTAGGGAAATAGAAGGCGGTATAGAAAGCCTCCCAACCAAAAAAAAAGTACGGGACCAGATGGTATTAGTACAGAATTCTATCAGGCCTTCAAAGAAGACTTAATACCAATACTCTTCAAACTATTCCACAAAATAGAAACAGAAGGGACACTGCCCAACTCATTCTATGAAGCCACAATTACGCTGGTACCAAAACCACACAAAGATCCAACAAAGAAAGAGAACTACAGACCAATTTCCCTTATGAATATCGATGCAAAAATACTAAATAAAATTCTTGCCAACTGAATCCAAGAGCACATTAAAACGATCATTCACCATGATCAAGTAGGCTTCATCCCAGGGATACAGGAATGGTTCAATATACGGAAATCCATCAATGTAATACACTACATAAAAAACTAAAAGAAAAAAACCACATGGTCATCTCATTAGATGGTGAAAAAGCATTTGACAAAATTCAGCATACTTTCATGTTAAAAGTCCTGGAAAGAGCAGGAATTCAAGGCCCATACCTAAACATAGTAAAAGCAATCTACAGCAAACCAGTAGCCAACATCAAAATAAATGGAGAGAAACTTGAAGCTATCCCACTAAAATCAGGGACTAGACAAGGCTGCCCTCTCTCCCCATATCTTTTCAATATAGTATTTGAAGTTCTAGTGAGAGCAATTAGACAACATAAGGAAGTCAAGGGGTACAAATTGGAAAGGAAGAAGTCAAACTATCATTATTTGCAGATGATATGATAGTCTACTTAAGCGATCCAAAAAACTCCACCAGAGAACTTCTACAGCTGATAAACAACTTCAGCAAAGTGGCTGGTTATAAAACCAACTTAAGCAAATCAGTAGCCTTCATGTACTCAAAGGACAAGCAGGCTGAGAAAGAAGTTAGGGAAATAACACCCTTCACAATAGTCACAAACAATATAAAGTATCTTGGCATGACTCTTACCAAACAAGTGAAAGATCTGTATGACAGGAATTTCAAGTCCTTGATGAAAGAAATCGAAGAAGACCTCAGGAAATGGAAAAATATTTCATGCTCTTGGATTGGCAGGATCAATATAGTAAAAATGGCCATCTTGCCAAAAGCAATCTACAGATTCAATGCAATCCTCATCAAAATCCTAAATCAAAAAATCCAAAATCCTTCATAGATCGAGAAAGAGCAATTCTCAAATTCATTTGGAGTAACAAAAAACCCAGGATAGCTAAAACTATTCTCAACAATAAAAGGACTTCTGGGGGAATCAATATCCCCAACCTCAAGCAGTACTACAGAGCAATTGTGTTAAAAACTGCATGGTATTGGTACAGCGATAGGGAAGTAGATCAATGGAATAGAATTGAAGATCCAGAAATGAACCCACAGAGTTATGGTTACTTGATCTTTGATAAAGGAGCTACAACCATCCAGTGGAAAAAAGATAGCCTTTTCAACAAATAGTGTTGGTTCAACATGCAGAAGAATGCAAATTGATCCACTCTTATCTCCTTGCACTAAGATCAACTCCAAGTGGATCAAGGACCTCCACATAAAACCAGATACACTGAAACTAATAGAAAAGAAACTGGGGAAGACCCTGGAGGACATGGGAACAGGGGGAAAGTTCCTGAACAGAACACCAATAGCTTATGCTCTAAGATCAAGAATTGACAAATGGGACCTCTTAAAATTACAAAGTTTCTGTAACGCAAAAGACACTGTCAGAAAGACAAAACAACAACCAACAATTTGGGAAAAGATCTTCACCAACCCCACATCCGACAAAGGGCTAATACCCAACATATACAAAGAACTCAAGAAGTTAGACCCCAAAGAACCAAATAACCCTATTTAAAAAATGGGGTACAGTGCTAAACAAGGAATTTTCACCGCCATACTGATTTCCAGAGAGGTTGTACCATTTTGCAATCCCACCAACAATGGAGGAGTGATCCTCTTTCTCCACATCCTAGCCAGCACCTGTTGTCTCTTAAGTTTTTAATCTTAGCCACTCTGACTGGTGTGAGGTGGAATCTCAGGGTTGTTTTGATTTGCATTTCCCTGATGACTAATGATGTTGAACATCTCTTAAGGTGCTTCTCAGCCATCCTAATTTCTTCTGGTGAAAATTAGGTATGACACTTCCAGAGGACCCTGTCATACCACTCCTGGGCATATACCCAGAGGATTCCCCTGCATGCAATAAAGACACATGCTCCACTATGTTCATAGCAGCCTTATTTATAATAGCCAGAAGCTGGAAAGAACCCAGATGTCCCTCAACGGAGGAATGAATACAGAAAATGAGGTATATTTATACAATGGAATACTACTCAGCAATTAAAAATAATGAATTCATGCAATTTGTAGGCAAATGGTTGGATCTGGAAAATATCATCCTAAGTGAGTTAACCCAATCACAAAAGAATATACATGAATTGCAGTCACTGATAAGCAGATATTAGTGAGCCCAGAAGCCCTAAATACTCAAGACACAATTAGCTAAGCAAAAGATTCCCAAGAAAAGGGATGGAGAGGACTCTGGCCCGGAAAAGACTAAATCCAGTTTTGTAGGAGAGTACCAGAACAGAGAAATGGTGTGTGTTTGTGTGTGGGAGGGTGATTGGAGAATAGGGAGGTGGGAAGAGGACTTATGGGATATATGGTGATGGGGGAAACTGGAAAGGGGAAAGCCTTTGGAATGTAAACAAAGAATATAGAAAATAATTTTTTAAAAAGGGAAAAAAAGAAAATACCGTAAAAAAGTTTATATCTATGATTCTTTTAAGGTTTTTACAAGATTACTTTAAAGATAAATAATAAAATAATTACTTCTTTCTCTGTATCAGCGAATTGCTGCCAGCCAGTAGGAGAAACTGGCTGAGAAAACAGCCTTGCTTGCTTCCACTTTGTTAATCTGTATAATAGGTTGCTTAGTTACAAATGTACATGGGTTCTTATGAATAATTTGCTTTACTTGCTTATATATTACATAATATTATTTCCTGTAAAAGTATTAGAGAATACATTGCTTTTTCATAATCATTAACTAGAAGAAAACCAAAACATGATCACATTGCAATTATATATTGCTTGAAAGACTTTACTGGGATATATTGTAAGGGTCTGTGATTTGCAAAATAATACCCCAGACTCAAATAGTATGCACTAGCAAAGAGTGTTTATCCTACAAAGAACCTTCTTGCAAGGGTCTACCATACTTCGGGGTAGAAGACAGACATGTAGACTTGGCAGGGCAATTTTCAGCCTATTAAGGTAGGAGTGGGTGACTTTTACCTTTCTTTCCTCGATCTGTTGGCTCTATATACAGGGTTATAGGTGCCTTTGTGATTGGTTAAGGCTCTGGGATATTTGGGGAACTTTTACTGATACTTGGCTCAATCTAAGTGGTGAGGCAGCTTCTAGAGCTCCTAATTGGCTGCCTGTGAGGGGGAGCAGCTGCTTAGGTGCCCCTGAGGTTGGCTCAGGCTAGGTGGGAGACAGCTTTCTATTTAGTTGCACATGGGGGGGTGGCTTTTCCTGGAGTGACTTGTTTTGGACTTTTACAGTTCTGGGAAATAGAAACTTAGGCCTACTTTCCCAAACTACAATTTTGCAGCCTGTCATGAAGTCAGCCTGGCTCTGGCTAACTCTGTCCTCATTCCTTCATGTCCCTCAGCAATTATGTTAAGTGAGAAATGCCCAAGGGAACTGTTGTTCAGAGAATCTTAACATTGGCATAAGGTTCATGGGAAATTTAAAGTCTGGCCTCTTTACATAAGGAAGGCATTAGAGTTTCATAGATCCAATGCCTTCTTTGTAAAAATGGGATGGTAAAACCATTTTCTTTTTCTACTATTCCTATAAAAAACATAAATGAATATATTTTGTAACTTCTAAAAGTTGAAATACACATTGTTATTATTTACCAATATATAATATAAAGAGATCAAGATAGAACTTATTCAATTATTGCTTATAATACAAGATTTTGACATTATTTTTATCCAAGTAAGGTATGACTTTTCCTGATGAGGAAGAGTGCTAAACTGATTTGGCAGTTTTGTTGCAATGCTTGTTGACTTGGCACTTTCTTTCAAACTGCCTAACATGGGTTGAGCAGAGTGTCTCATAGGTTATGGAATAAAGTAGACTTTATAATTTCTTAAATATCATGCACAGAATGAGTATATTATTATTTTCCCATTTATAGCCATAAGCATTCCAGATATTTTAATCATGAAAAGAACTTTTTGACTGTGCAATTTAAAAAGGTCTGTTCCATCCTCTTTGTTTTGATGCCAAAGACCATGTCCCATTGATTTTCCTTAACCACATAGTGAATTATAGACTCATTTTACAGATACTTAGCACTTGGCTAAGTATATAAAATCACCTGCAAAAATTATACAAGTGAGACACTCAAAAGTCAGTCTCAGATATACTTGTTTCTTCTTCATCCCAAATAGATTAAATACATCTGGGCGCTCCCAAATTTTCTATGAGAGGAAGCAATGAGAGTCTGGGAGATTTTTTCTTTTTTTTTTAATTTTTATTTTCTATATTCTATGTTTACATTCCAAAGGCTTTCCCCTTTCCCAGTTTCCCCCCACCATACGTCCCATAGTTACTCTCCCCCCCCAACTATTCCCCAATCATTCCCCCCCCACACGGTTTCTTTACAAAACTGGATCCAATCTTTACAGGCCCAAGGTCCTCTCCTTTCTTCTTTTTGATTTCCAAGAAGAAGAAAGGAGAGAGATTTTATTTTTCTTTTTTAATTTTTTTCTTTTTACTGAAAATATATTTTCACATAATATATTCTGATTACAGTTTCCTCTCCCTCTAATCTGCTCAGTCCTTGTTGCCTCTCTTACAATCCAGACTCCACTCTCTAACTCTCATCAGAAAACAAAGAGGTCTGTATGGGATAATAATATAATAAAACATAATAAGGTAAATCAAAAATTAACGTATTAAAATAGGACAAAACTAACAGAAATAAAAGAGCCCAAGACAAAGTACATGAAACAGAGATCTATTGATTCACACATTCAGGAGTGCCATTAAAACATATAACTGAAAGCCATAATATATATGCAAGAAAACTTTGGAGATAGATAGATAGATAGATAGATAGATAGATATCCTCTCCATCTCTATTTATGTCAAGATATGGTATGATATGATATGGTATGATATGGTATGATATGAAATATGATACAGATTTTAGATGAAATTTTTCAAAAGAACAAAAAGCTATGACTGGACATTATGAGAAAATGAACCTTCAAAGATGCTGTTGAGTTTTATCTTGGCCATCTACTTCTGGGCATGCAGCCTACCCTTCCAAATAATTTGTTTCCCACTGTCCTGTCCTTTCTGGTGGAGCAGGCTCTTGGCTAGCCTGCTCCAGTGAAGACACCATCTCCTAATCCATCCTAGAGAACTTGCTGCACTCACAGCAGTTGAGAACCCACTGCACTCAGAACAACTGAGAACCCACAGAACTCAGAGCACTTGAGGACCCAATAAACTCAGAGCAGTTGAAGAACTACTGCACTCAGAACAATTGTGGCCCCATTTCATTCAGAGCAGTTGAGGATCTACTGCATTCATAGTAGTTGAGGATCAGCTGCACTCAGCAGTTGGACAACATCAGGACTGCTTCACTGAAGGGCCAACAGTCTGAAGACCTCCCAGAAGATCTACTGCAGCCAGGGCAACAGATCAGCAGCTTCTCTGTCTCTGTGAAGAGCCCCCAGTTGGAAAGCCCCACAGGTGGTCTGCTACAGTCAGGGCTGAAGGCCTATCAGGAGACCTGAAGCAACCCAGGGACAAAAGAGGCAGACACCACGAACACACACCAGGGATATCCAGATGGCAAAAGGCAAGCACAAGACCATAAGTAACAGAAGCCAATATATGAGGCAACATCAGAACTTAGTTCCCCAACCACAGAAAGCCCTGTGGTTGAAGATACACACCTACAAATCAGGAAGTCATAATAAGATATTCAACAATACACTTGCAAATAAGGAAGCTGACCTAAAATGCTATCTCATGAAAATAATAGATTCCTTTAAGGAGGATATCAAAAACTCACTGAAATAAATTAAAAAAAAAACACAGATAAACAGGTGAAGAAATTGAACAAAGTTATCTAAGACATAAAAGTGGAAGTAGATGAATAAAGGAAACACAAATGGGGGCAAATCTGGAAATGGAAAACCTAGGAAAGAGGCCAGGAATTACAGATATAAGTATCACTAACACAATACAAGAGATAGAAGAGAGAATCTCAGGTATAGAATATACTGTAGAAGAGATTGACACAACTGTCAAAGAAAATTCAGAACATAAAAATCTCCTAACACAAAACACCCAAGAAATTCAGGACACAAAAGAACAAATCTAAAAATAATCAGAATAGAGTGGAATGAAGATTCCCAGCTCAAAGGACCTGAAAAGGTCTTCAACAAAATCATAGAACCAGATATACTGAATCTATTAGAATAGAAAGTAGGAAAGAGCTTTGAACTCATTGGCACAAGGGGAAATTTCCTAAACAGAACTCCAGTGGCTTAAGCTCTAAGATCAAGAATTGATAAATTCTCATAAAACTGGAAAGCTTCTGTAAGGCAAAGGACATAGTCAATAAGACAAATTGGCAACCTACAGAGAGTGAAAAAAATCTTCCTTAATCCCACATCTGATGGATGGGCTAATATCCATGTGTATAAAGTACTCAAGCAATCACCAAAAAAACAAACAACCCAATCAAAAAATAGGGTATAGAACTAAACCAAGATTTCACAACTGAGGAATCTGGAATGGCTGAGAAACAACCTAAAGAAATGTTCAAACTCCTTAGTAATCAGAGAAATGCAAATCAAAATGACCCTGAGATTCCACCTTACACTAACAAGAATGGCTAAAATCAAAACCTCAGGTTACAACACACATTGGAGAGGATGTGGAAAAAGAGGAAAACTCCTCCATTGCTGGTGGGATTGCAAACTCATACAACCACTCTGGAAATCAGTCTGGAGATTCGTCAGAAAACTGGAAATAGATCTACCTGAAGACCCAGCTATACCACTCTTAGGAATATACCCAAAAGATGTCCCACCATGGCACAGAGGCACATGCCCCACTATGTTCATAGTGTCCTTATTTGTGATATCCAGAAGATGAAAACTGCCCAGATGTCCCACAACAGAAGAATGGATACAGAAAATGTGGTTCATTTACACAATGGAATACTATTCAACTATTAAGAATGAGGATATCCTGAATTTTGCAGGCAAATGGATGGAACTACCTGAGTAAGGTAACTCAGACCCAAAAGGACATGCATGGTATGTAATCACTAATAAGTGGATGTTAATAAATAAATAAATAAATAAATAAATAAATAAATGGCACAAAGTATCCATCATACAGTCCTGAGAACTCAAAAGGTCAACAAGCTGAGGTGCTGAAGTGGGACACTTTCCTTGGGAAGGAAAACAAAGTAATCACAAGTGGGCAGTGGGGAGGAACTGGGGAGGGAAATGGATGTGGGGAGAGGAAGTGGAGGAGAGAGGGGAACCTGATCTGGTATTTTGTGAAAGAAAAGAACTCAAGCCATGAGGGCCAGAAGAAAGAATGGAAGTAGGCAACCTTGGGAGGTTGGAAGTTAGAGGGACACTCCAGAATGCACCAGAGACCTGGGAGGTAAGAGACACTCAGGACTCAAAAGGAGGGACCTTAGTTGAAATGCCTGGCAATAGGGAGAAGGAACTTATAGAGCCCACCTCCAGCAGGAATACAGGGCATCAAATGAGGGAGAGGGGGGCCATCCCACAGTCACAACTCTGGCCCATAATTGCTCATGTCTGAAAGAATTACAGGGATGGAAATGGAGAGGAGCCTGAGGAAAAGAAGATCCAGAGAGAGAGCCCCAAAGTGGGATCCAGCTCAAAGGGAAGTCCCAAGGCCTGACACTATTACTGTGGGTATGGAGCACTCACAAAAAGGGACCTAGCATGACGGCACTTTGGAAGACCCTTCCAGCAGATGAAAGAGTCAGAGGCAGATATTTGTACCCAACCAATAGTCAGAGGTAGCTGACCTCTGTTGTTGAATTAGAGAAAGCTGAAAGAAGTTGGGGACAAGGGCAATTCTGTAGGAGAACTCATTTAACCTGGATCCCCAAGATCTCTCAAACACTGGAACACCAAACAGACAGCATACATTAGCTGATATGAGGCCCCCAGCACACATACAGCAGAGGACTGCCGGGTCTGTGTTTATTCAGAGAAGATGCACCAGTCAAGAGACTGGAGGCCCCAAGGAGTTTAGAGGTCAGGTGGGGTGGGGAATCAGGACATACACATGGAGACAAGGGGTATGCAGGGAGTATATGATGTTGAATAGTTGGAAGGTGGATGGAGGTGGGTGTTAATAAAATGTGGAGTATAAACAAACAAACAAACAAACAAACAAATGGAAATAAAACTAAATAGTGCTTTTCCCATTTGAAATCCATGTATGTATCTTCAGCCTGTTAAGCACACACAACAGCTGTGAAGAGCCTCACTCCTCATAAACTTTTGAGTCTCATTTTGATTCACATACTTTAGAAAACTAACTATCTAGAGTCACCAAACAGGGATTCTCTTTCCAAATTAAGTTGCTTAATTATAAACTTCCCATTGCTAAGGGATGTCAAGGTCAGCATTGACATCCATGGTTTCAAACAGATCGTGGACAAATCTGCTGGTGGACATTTGCCAATAAATGCAGTGTTTGCAAACTGCTTGGATAGATTCCTATAAAGGAGCAAGCTCCACCCAATCCCTTTACTCTACATTTCCTGCCTGTCTTGCTCCAGAGAAACAAGTATTTGGACATATTTAAACCATCAACAGAAGTTTATACTAATCTGAGAAAATGCATTATGAAGAACAGATGATATTACAATATTGTTCATTTCACTTCACTGAACAAGACCTTCAACTTCATCTTTTGAAAACAGAGATTTGCCTCTCTTCCAGACTCATGTCCATTTGTCCTTAAAAGTTGAAGCCCTGATGTCGGTGTGATTTCGTGCACAATTCCTTGAGTAGCCTTTCACTGTGAACTGCAGTTGTTAGTACCCACATTGCTGAAGGTCTGGCCAATCAGCTCACTATATTTGGAATTTTTGGTGTTCTCCCTTCAATGGCTTCCTCTGTCTGTTTTTTTTTTTCTCAACAAATGTAAAATATTTTAATCAAGTGAAAACAGATGAAACACATGACTCATTTTGCTCCACCAGTGATGGGTTTGATGATGTCATTTCTGTCACTGTGGCCAAATAGTACTAAGGAGAATAATCAATCTAGCAGACTTGACGTTTCAGTTAGAAACCAAAGCATTGCTCTAAGTTCTCTTCATCTCGTCTTTCTTGCTCCCTCTGTTTCATCCTCTCTCCACAACAAGGGAAGAAATAAAGGTGAATGTAAACCTCTGAAATAGTTGCATTTTTTCCTTGTGTGTCACACCATGACACACATTTCTCTCCACCCGTTCTGTCTCATTCCACTGATGAGTACATTTTTTTCTGGACTGTTGCTCTTTATGAACAGAAAAAGAATGACACAGATTTATATCTAAGAGTTTGAAAACTTTGTTCACTCCAGCCTTGCTCTAAGTGCAGGCATTGCTGTCTGCTTTCATGGCTTCATCTGAGGGCTCTAAAACCATTATCTTCATGTAAGCCTGTACTTTATGTCAGTATCAGACTCAAATCCAGCTTTCAGCTCACATCATGACTTAGATGTTTTCTAAGTTTAATTCAAAATAGTCAAAGCTGAGTTAGGGATTAGTATAAGACATCCAAACCTCATGTATTATTATTATTTTCTACTGTCATGAAAAGCATCACCAGTCACCAGGCATCAAAATTGAATTTTTAAGGTGATTTTGACTTCTCTTTCCTGTTGATTCTTTTTGATGAACTGTTAGCCACACTTTTGTTTCTTCTAGATGAAAAGACCCCACTGCTGGCACACATACCCATATATTCCTTGTGTGTGTGTGTGTGTGTGTGTGTGTGTGTGTGTGTGTGTGTGTGTTTGGTGTTGAAGATTGAATCCAGGACCATATGCATGCCAGGCAAGCGCCTTTCTATTGAGTTACAAACCTGGCTGCAACCTTGTTTGAATTTAAAACCAGAAAACTCAAATTTGAACCCCTGAATTCCACTTTTGGTCTGTATGACCTGAATGAGTGAAACCTGTTACTTCCAGAGGGTGAGTCTCCTTTGAAATGGAAGTGAGTGTAGTTGTTCATTTCCCTTCACTGAACAAGATTTTCAACTTCATCCTTTGAAAATAGAGGATCGCCTCTTTTCCACACTCATATCCATTTGTCCTTAAAAGTGTAAGTACCAGGCTGGAGAGATGGCTCAGGGGTTAAGAGCACGACTGCTCTTCCAAAGGTCCTGAGTTCAAATCCCAGCAACCACATGGTGGCTCACAACCATTTGTAATGAGATTTGACTTCCTCTTCTGGAGTGTCTGAAGACAGCTACAGGGTACTTACATATAATAAATAAATAAAAATTTTAAAAAAGTTTAAGTACCAACACCCATGTGATTTAGTGCACCATTCCTTGAGGAGCCGTTTACTTTGAACTGTAGTTGTTAGAGTCACATATTGGAAGAATCTGTGGATGTTAGTTGTCATGTTTTCTTTTATCATCGCTGTAATCACTGGCATGGCCACTGGCTTACTTTTTGCCTAGGATATTGAGTTGTTTGACCAGCCTCTCTCTGTGTCTCTATCCTTTCCATTTCAAATCCACAGCAGAATTTATGCCAGTCCAGGACCCAGTCAGAGCAATATAAATCACAGCAGGCATTTCAATATACAAATTGGAGATGGATTGATTAGCTGTCATTTATAAGAACACAGGACATGAGCGGAAGAAGGAACCCAACAGATAATTGTAGAAGCTTCTTTTACTTCTAAAGCAGAGGTAACAAAGTCATGAATCTGGGCTGTTCAGGGTCCATGAAGCAGGACTCGAACTTAGAGCAGCGGTCATGGCTTGAATGCACCTGGTACTACCCACCAGGGGAACAGACAAGGAGGGCCAGATGAAGTTCCTAATGCCAAAGTGGGGTGACTTTGACAAAAGCATGTAGCAAACAAAAGGAAGGCGCTGTTCTCCATTTTCTCCTTATAGTCACAATTGTCAGATTCTAACAGAATCAATTAATAGCTAATGACTGGCAGTACCACCTAGACAGAGTGGAAGAAGATGACTGGATTCCACATAAGCAACACAGTGTTGTCTAAAGCACACAACCTCTCTTTTGCTTGACTTGGAAACATCAACTGCCTGTTCAGTGCTTGTGTGGTAAAACTGAAAAGTTTCAAACTTTGAACAAAATCTACTTTTCCAGTTCTTTCTCCAAATCATGTTTTCTCACCACTACCCCTAACTCTGAGGCCTTTGGCTTTGTACGTTTTGATTCATTCTCCTGAAACATTTATTTCATGCAATGTATTGTTTCTGCTGTGTCTTTTGTTTCCTTTATATAATTTTTAAAACTTTTTATCAGTTCTTTGTGAATTTTGCATCATGTACTATAGTCCTACTCATCTCCTTGTCTACTTGTATCAGTTCTTGCAACATTCCCCCCCAAATAAAAACAGTGCGCATGCGCTCGCGCGTACACACACACACACACACACACACACACACACAAAACAAAGCATAGAAAACATGTCACCATGGAAGCTCCAGTACATCAGTGTATCCCACAATATAGCCCTCTGTCCACACATCTTCATTTGCAAATGGTCATTGCAATGAGTCATCGAGGTCTCTGGCTTCTGTGATGCTATCAATATTGGCTCTTCACTGGGACTCCTTCCCGTTACCTTGTTGTTGTCTTATGTCATGGAGGTCCTGCAGCTTTGGATCTGAAGGAGTGGCTCTTTCATGTGTCCCAACAGTTTACAGGTGATGTAGATTTGGGGGATGGGCCAACTCAAAGACCTAGATCTGGGCCTGCGTAGTAGCTGAGCTGGTCAATGCTTCTGCTCTTTCTTACCCACACCATCAGAGGTGGTGCAAGCTCTCCAGCACTGCTCTGGCTAAACCACCCAAAGCTCCCATCAGCAGGAGGCAGGGTCAGCTCTTTCACTTTCATGCCCTCAGGACCAGCTCACCCACGCTCTTGCCTCCAGAGTCAGCTATATTCTACATTGTGCTGCGCAGTCAAGGTGAGTGGCCCACTCTCCTAAGTCTGCAGCCTACCAGGGGCTGGGACAACTCTCCTGCTCTTATACCCTCAGAACTGGCTCACCTGTGGCATTGCCATTAGAGCCAGTTCCACTGTATGACCCAGGCGAGGTTGTATTCCTGACTGGTTAAGGGTCTGTATTCCTGCCAGTGAAAGGCAGGGACAACGGTCCTGTTCTTATGACCTTGGGCCTCGCTCTCAACTTTTGCAGGTGAAAAGGGACTGGGTATATAGAGAGGAAGGCATCACTCTCCCACTCCAGACAGCAGAAGAGTGTTGGAGCCAGCTCTTTTAGCACTCACACCTTGGAGCCAGTTTGCCTGCACCCCTGCCACTAAGGCCAGCTCTTCTATGTTGCCAAGGTGACTTGCAGAGCCTGCTTTCCCCAGTGCTGCATCTAGCAAGGTGCGGGGCCAGCTATCCTGCTCTCGTGACCTAGCATCTAGCTCTCCTGACTGACTGCTGCAGGTGGCAAGGAGTTGCCATGGTAGGACATCACCTGAGTGCCTGTGCCACCTCACACCTGAGGAATGACAGGGCCTGTGCCAGGGCCAGTTCTCCTGGTTGTCCAAGTTAGGTACAAGGCCTATTCTATTGAGTACTGCAGCTGGTGAGGGTCAGGGCCAGATAATTTGTTCTCTCTGACCCTAACTGCAGTCCAAACTGCCTGAGGTAGTGAGAGTCAGCAGAAAGGAGCATTACCTCAAGGCAGATGAGTGACAGGGTCAACTTTTCTATATTCACATCCTTGGGGCCAACTTACCTGAGCCTTTACCACAAGGGCCAGCCCCATTGTGCTGCCCTGGTGAGGCTTAGGGCCTACTCTCCCAAGTGCTGCAAATGGTAAGAAGTGGGGGCCCTGTCTCCAGAGCACTGAAGGCATCTGCATGGTCCCATCTACAGACCAGGGATGTCCCCATGGTTTCTAGTGATAATATGAGCCATGGAGTTGATGCCAGTCCTTACTGTTGCATAGCTATGGACTCACTGTGGCTCAAATGGCAGGGATAGCTGCTCACAACAAGCTATTCCTCTCCTCCCTTGTATCTCCAGTTCCATCTCCTTTTACAATACTCAAGCTGCTCTGCTTCTTTTTCCCTCCCGTATGTCTACCACACACTTGCACAATGTGGTGGCTCCCACTGTAGGCAGTTGGGTGGCTGTTAGGCCTGTGGGTGACCTCCTCTGCAAACACTGCATGGTATGTATGGCCACAGGCATGCCTCTGTATGTCTATGGCCCTCCTGAACTATGTGTCCACAGGCAAGTCTCTGGGTGTCTTTTCCTGCCAGTGTACTGTGACATGGTAGTGGGTAGGTCTCTGGTTGATTTCTTTCTCCCCAGCATTGAGTTAGGACAGCAGGCAGGGCTGTGTGTGTCTATATCTCATGTATATCTCATGTATATGTCATGTAAGGGCAGATCTGTGGTCATCTTTCCCACCCTTACCAGGAGGCATGGAGGTTGTGTGTTGTGGATGGGCCTGGTGCTGTTCTTGTGAATCCTAAAGAAAAAGGAAGCCAATCACAGGGCGAGTAGGCGAGACTTCCATGTTGGATGGAGGAAGAGAGGAAGCAGGAGAGAGTGACTTCCTTTTGAAACAGGGATAGCAGAGGGGTAAGATGTAGCTGCTAGAGTTTCCCTGGTATCATGGCAGATACACGGGATTTTCCACCAAAGGAATCAGATTTTAATAAGGTTTACAAGATTAAGTTTTAGTTGTTGCGCTCAGAGATTGAGTTACGATTTTTTCTGAACTAAGTTTGTGTTGCGTTTTCCTTCACACAGCTGTTCATCTGGGTCAAGGAGAAAGGTATGGCAGCAAAGTATGGGTTTGCCAGATGTCCACCACAAAGGCCATGGGGGATTTGAAGCATGGGGTTGGCATGTAGTGACCTAGTGTAGTGACCCAACACTAGGAACTTAGCGATCTGGGTGGAGACATTTTGGGAGCTCCAGGCCAGTGAATCTCCATGAATCTCCAGTGCATGGCCAGCTAGGCCACCAGGGCAAAGAGTTAGCAGCACAAGCGTGGAAACATGCTGGTTCTAATTTTTCATGCAACTGTTGTGAGGTCTCTGGATGTCTCCTGATTTAATTTTAACCTTCACAGTCATCAGCATAGCACTGAGATACTGTGACAACCACCTTGTCACTTGTCACTGTGATGACTTAGCACAGCAACCCAAGGTCTCAGGCCAAGGCGAATCAGGTTCCTTTATATTTTAATGAAATCCTCATTATTCAATATTTATTTCCACTATTTAATTAAAATTTCTAGGCAAAATTAATAAACTACTATTATAGGTACTTTTTACTTTCTTGGATGAGACTCTGTGACCAAGAAGGGGAACATGATTGCAAAAGGGAAGCATCGTGCACGATTAGTGACTGAAGAACTTCTATCATGAGACACAACCATGATGCAGAGGGAGGGAGAGGGAGAGAGAGAGAGAGAGAGAGAGAGAGAGAGAGAGAGAGAGACAGAGACAGAGACAGAGACAGAGAGACAGAGACAGAGACACAGAGACAGAGACACAGAGACAGAGACAGAGACAGAGGGAGACAGTGGGGGGGGGAAGAGAACCAACCTGGACTGTCTTGAGCTTTTGAAACTGCCCTCAGTGATGCAACAAGATCATACCACCTAATCTTTCCCCAAACCATTCTACCAACAGAGAATCAATTATTCAAACATCTGAGCCTGGGCTGATTCTCATTCAAACACTCATCAGACAACCACAGCTATTTCTCTCTGAGTCCTTGACCCATTTTTTTTTCATTCCAATAAAGTGTGTAATGATCTCTTATTGTGTTGGAGACATTGTGTCAGTGCTGCTCACCACAAGCACAGCATTTTCTGTCTGTTATGTGGACCACCCAGCAGAACTGACCCGGGAACTGGAATTGGAGGTAACTAACGGTAACTAGGAAAGGGAAGGTGAGAGCTGTAATAGCTTTGATTTTAGACAACTTGACTATTTCCCATCCCTGACCTACCCTCAGATACCTAAGAAGGGAACTGAGAAAGCTGTGGTGGAAATGAGCTTAAAGCCAAAAGTAAAGGCTGACTAGAGACAGGCCTCAGAGCTGGGGTGTACACTCTACTGTAAGTATTCAGGAAAGAATAAAGAGGAGGCCTATGACTGATAATTAACACATGAATCTGTGAAGGGGCATACCTGTGAGAAATGTTTACGGAGGAACAGAGCCAGGGGGGAAAAATATCTTGAAATGTAGAGAGATCACAGCACGGGGCACTCCTGAAGTTATTAAGGTGGGCACATAGGAGCTGTCACTGAATTGGCAATCTTCCTAAAACACACAGAGATCCTTTACAGTAGAGTAAATGTCCTTTTACAGGTAGCAGAACAAAAAAGAGTGAAAATGGATATGGATGTTATAAAGATATTTCTTTCAGAAATTTTGCAGGAAGAAGTGATACAGGATATTTTATTCTGTCTGTATGTCTCTGTTTCTCTGTCTTTTGTCTCGCTCTTCTTTGTGTATGTGTGTTCATAGATGTGTGTCTGTACTTTTCTGCCTCTGTCTGTCTGTCTTTCTATGTATGTCTGTATGTCTCTCTGCTTCTCCTTGTCTTCATCTCTCTTGCCATGTCTCTGTCTATTTCTATTTGTTCCTTTCTGTCTGTCTGTTTGTCTCTCTTTGCCTGTCTCTGCCCCCCCTATATGTGTATCAAATGCTACGAGATGAAATGGGACAGAGGAAATCTTGCAATAGTTTATTTTCTTTCTACCATATGGATCCTAGGTTTTGAACATAGATTATCAGGTTTAGTTGCTAGAGCTATTACTCACTACAGCATCTCATTAGCTCCATAGTTCTTATTTTACTGTATTATACTTGCTTACTCCAAGTATATTCTTTAAACAGTTATCACATGACCTTCTTTTACGCAGTTGGCAAGATTTGCAAGCTTATCATTTGCACCTGAAACTGCCTTAGTGGCTATGATAAAGGAATTGTGTTACTGATGAAAGTTATTTTAAAAGATGAATTTAAAACATAAAATAATAGCAAGATCCTCATGACTCAGTTTTGTTGTTATTTTTCTAAAAGAAGATGTAAATTGTTAATCGGGACAGGGACCAATAACCTTAGAGGCCATTATAGATAGACCCTTCGCTCATGATAGGCCTTGGCAGAACTTCCCACTTTTCTGGTAATAGTGGAAAGGAAGAAATCACAACTGCCCTTCTACAGGATTCCTGGTCAAAAGAGTAGAATACCCCTGGCTCTGTATGAAAATATGGCATTTGGATCTATTTCAAAGATTATAGTATTGCATATTATATCTTTGCCGAAAGGAGTTAATACAGGAGGTCATGTCAACTACCTAGTTAGAAGGCTACCTCAGAGGAATTCTGATTGACCTCAACACATAGTAAGGAGATGGGAGGAAAAATTACCCCTTAATTCCATAATATGATTTCCCCAAAGCACATCCATTAATGCTCACATACATACTTCCCTCAAGTCAGCACTGTTAATCTTGCCACTTTTTTGGCATTTTAAGCTTAAACAGCATGATTTTTCCTTACTTTTTCCAATCTGTACTTTATAAAAGTCTAAACCTGCTTTCTTTACCTATGTAAGCATGCCTCTCCTTACATTCTGGGCATTCTCACTGAACAGAGTTATCTAAAGCTTCACCCCATGATTGTGTAAAGAAACTGCTTGCTGCCCTCCAGTACTGAGCATGTCTGCTTCCAAACAGCATGACCCCTCTTTCTCCACCTCTCTTCTCCTGGGAGCTCCCAAGATTTGTTGCATGACTGTCCCATCTTTCTCTGAAGCACCAATAAAATTGTCCTTGAATTTTCTTCTAAATTTATTTCAAAATTCTTTTGTTACTAAGACTAAGAACCTGAATGGGAACCCAGTTTTTCCAATGAGAAGATTTACTAATTCCTTTTCTAAGTCTAAGGATGTGTTTCAAGAAAAAAATATATTCTATACTAAAATCTGGAAAAAGCAGTTAGAGGAATAAATGAAAAATAAAACTGAGTTTTGAAAATCAAAACTCACAATACTGTAAATCCCAAACACAAATTTATAACTCAAAAGTTTGAAAATTAAAATGTGTACTCTAGTTTAATATACATATATTGGGAAAACTAAGGTTTGCTCATATTTTTGCTATTTGTTATACAAAAAAATGTATCTTATAATCATATAACATTTAAATTAAGTTATGTGGAATTTAGGAGATTTTTACAAAATATCTTTTCTGATCAAAAGCATACTTTTAAATGATTTCTTAGTATTTTCTGTGATGTTGTAAGACAAAAGACTAAGATAGATTTTAATCTATATTAGTGTTTAGTAGTATTTTCTGTTCTAATTTAATAACTGTTTACAGTGCTTTTGAAAACAAGTTGCCAAAGGCCTGTGCATATAGTGCCACAGCAGACAAGTCTGTGTTGCTGTTTTCTAGTCAATTACAATTCTTTCAAAAAATACAAATACAATTGTTTTTATAGGAATCAGAAGTCAGAATATAAATGTGGATAATCAACAGTTGTTACCTACTATTGCCTAGATATATTGCATAGAATTGTTTTATAAATTCTCATAATTATTTCCCCATTTACAGGATATTAGCTTCAAATACAAAAGTGGCTCACAGGGAATTGTCCATCAAGAATTAAGAATAACCAGGAATAAGGTGCAGACTCTGCTGCTTCTGAACATGAACATTTAGTTCAATCACTGTTCTAGTTTGCTTTTCTGTTGTGATAAAATACTGACCAGAAGCACTGTGGTGAGAAAAGAGTTTATTTGGCCCACAGGTGACAGTCCATCATCAATGGAAGTCAAGGCATGAACTCAAGGCAGGAACCTGGAAGAACTGATGTAGAGTGTATGAAAGAACACTGTCTACTGCTGGCTTCCTGCTTCTTCTCAGGTAGCATCCTTACACTATCCAAAACATGCTTAGTGATGGCACTTCCCAGAGTGGGTTAAGTTCTACTCCATCAATTAGCAACCAGCTAGTGTAACTCAGACAATTCCCAGTTGAGGGTCTTCCTGGGTGTGTCAAGTTGACAGCAATGAAGAATAGACAAGTCCCTGCTTTGTCAACAAAGTTTGGAAAAAGTTACCAGGTTTCTTGAAAACTAGACTTAGAGATGTTTGTGAGCTGCTATGTCAGTGATGAATCCTGGTCCTCTTTTAGAACAGTCAGTGCTTTTAACTGCTGAGCCGTCTCTCCAGCCCCAGTTTAACTGTTTTATTAACAAATGTCACTCCATTTAGACATCACATCATACTATTTGTAAGAACTAGATTCCATGGGTTCCCAGACCCTTTATTTTATTGCTTTTCACCTTCTCTGGAACCTTGACCATATTTTTTTTCTAATATTCATAAGACTTAATGTCTATGTGAGCTAACATAAACCTTGCAAAACTTAGAGCAAGGTATGTCTGGTATGTAGCAAACACAAAATCATTGTTCTGTTAATTTAAATATTTTGTCTTAAAATATAGCTTTTTTATCTTTTAGGTACCAAAGCAGAGAACAATAAAGTATGTTGGGGAGGTAGGGGTCTCATATCCCTATAAGGAGGAAGTTACTGCAGCGTGAAGGCGAGGGGCAGAAGCAGCCATCAGTAAAACCCTGATGTAAAGTGAGGAAGGAGTGTCACTTTAGTCAGGACAACAGTGTAGCTCTTCTCTTTCCACTCTAAACACATCAAAAATAATACGACATAGAGAATGCCGAAGAAGGACATCTAGTTGGTTCACCTTAGAGTTCTATGATTTGAAATATTAAGATCTACGAGGTAACTCCTGGAGCCAGAATTAAGGGTAAATGGCAGATCGCTCTGTGTGCTAGCATTCTATGCCCACGGCACATGTAATTAATTCAACACACCACCAAAACTTTTAAAACTAGTATTGAGATTAAAACTTGAAAGAAATGAGGTCAAGGAAAGATACTCTGTTGTGCTAAATTAAATCTGAAAATGCAATAGATTTAATTTTTTGAAAATAATTCTGTCAAGCTAACTAATACTGAAGCACAAGTAGGTCTACCATTGAATCAGTAGTGTTGGACACAAAAGCTCAATTTAGAACCAGTGTTCTGTGGCAGGGTGTGATTAGTCAGCCCAAAGGAAGTCTGAAAAGTCTGCGATGGAGCAGGAAGGCACTCACTGAGTCCTCACTCTTCTAACAAGTGGCTTGGGAGGAGCCTGGTTTGAAGGGTGAAATGCTCCTGATCTCTCTGTTCAAGTTTTAAGGACCTAACTCTCTTCAAGAAGCAGCATATTTAACTAAGTTGAGGGAATTGAACGACCCTATGGGAAAACTCCCTATTCTCAGTTCTCAAACTGGGTTCTTCACTTTCCAGCATGAGTTTTCTGATGTCAAGTATGAGACATTCCACTGGTATTGAAATCCCTACTCACATGGCTTAGACTGCAGGATCACCGGTCTTTAATTTTGTGACACAGAAAGCATGAAAAATCTAAAGTTAGAAAAGAACTTGAGTGGTGTGACAAAGATGGAGCCATACAACAGATTATAAATGACAAAATCATAAACTGTCTAATGTAGACTGTTTATTCTACACAATTTATAAAAAATGACAAAATAGTACTTTGTTCTCTAAACTTTCTGATACATTGTAAGTAGGGTATTCCTTTATGTCTAATTCAGCAGTTTCAGAAAGACTGAAACTTTCTACGTACAACTGTGCTCCTGCTTTCACAGACTCAACATCTGCCAAAGCAAATATTGGTCTCTCCCTGTAATTCTACCACTCCACAGAATTTCTGCTGTATTTATGGGATGGGCGTGTTGATTATAAGCTAGACTTCTGGTGTTTGGTTCTTGACTACATTGTATTTAAGTTCATTCTATGTGTTTTTGGTTAGAACATGAAAGCAATGCCACTTTTAGATTTGGGAGGGTGCAAAGAAATCCAGCCAGACAATTACATTATACTCATGACATAGCCCCATTATATGTCTTTGGACCATGTGTATGTTTGAAATGTTCACTGTTTCTCTTATTTCTAAAATAGAGATTTTAAAACTTTATTACAGATTTATATTTTTCCATAGCAGTTAAGAATACAAAAACTGAATATTTACCATTTTAAGGTATTTTTGTGCTACAGAAAAATATACATTGGTGAAAAGGTTTTAAAAGGCATCAGTCACTACATTATTCTGGGAAGCTGATTTGTTAAACTTAACTCCTTTTAAGAATAAAGAGTTACTCTTAATATTGGCCAGTTTAACAGGGAGTAAAATGTTAATGATCTAGAACAAGGTAGATGAACTTATGGTTCTGATCTACACTCTTTTCAATGCATGCTCATGATTTAGTCATTGGATAATTTCATCATGGCTTTTATTTTAAATAATTACATTATACTACTACTTTTCTAGAGTTTTCAAATTGTAATATGCATCTATATTAGAAGAGTAAATAAAATTAGTTTTCACAGATTTAATCTTATTTAATATAGTAGGCACTTTATTCAATATTTGCACATGTATTACAAATTTGGATCAGAGATGTATCAGTGAAACTAGATATTCTTTGGAATGCCACACTGTATTCAAAAATGGTTATACATAAAGCATTTTAAATTTTAAATTATTTCTTTTTTAAAGCTTGTAATATAATTTCATCATTTCCCCCCTCCTTTTGTTCTTAAAACCTCCACACACCATACCTTAATTTTTTTTCAAATCCATGTCCTTTTTTCATTAATTGTTGCCTATGTATATGTACATGTGTACATATACACATTCTTACATAAGTGCAACTTACTCAATCCATATAATGTTACTTGTATGTATGTCTGCAGGAACCATCATCTGGTATTAGTTAACAAAGTGGTGCTATCTTTCCTGGGAAGATTATTTCTCCAAGTCTCAGCATTCCTTAGTTGCCTGTAGTTCTTTATTTAAAGCTCTCTGGCCTCTTCTCCATTTTGGCATGCCTATTGTGGTCCTCGTTCAGCTCATGTTTAGCAGTTGTGATTAGATTTTATATGTGAAGTTTCTGAAACTAAGGAGACACAGTCTCAATAGCAAGCTTTCAGGTCCTCCAGTTCTTACAGTTCCCTCTTCTGCAATGATTTCTTAGCTTCAGGAACAGGAATTGTTTTGTAGATATGTCTACTGGGATTTTGCTCTACAACTCTACATTCTGACTCATTGTAGTTTTTTATAACGGTCTCTGTCTGTTGCAAAGAGAAGTTTCCTTGAAGAGGATGAAGACTACACCTATGGTTATAGGTCAAATACTGAGAATGTATTTAGAGATTATGCTGGTTTAGTAAAATGGTGGTTGTTAATTCTCATTCAAGATCTATGACTTCACTGACCCTGGGTAGTTTTCCTAGGTTTCCAGTAGTGAGCATGGCTTTATTTGTTTTCAAACAAATTTTATGTGCAATTAGAGAACTGTTGGTTACTACCAAAATATGCATGCTACTACTGTACCCTTAGGATTTCCATTCTATATGGATCATTGTTATGGTTCAAAGGCATCACATCTGGATAGGCTTATTGATTGCTTCCCTCATGTGAATGCTTGCATGATATTTGTATGCAAAAATGTATGCAAAGCTTCTTAAACCATTCACCTAGTGAATGTGTAGCAGTGTCTATATGTCCCTTCCATAAGTACTGGATGCTTATTCAGTTTCTCCAGGAACTGTTTACACCTTTTATTATATTATTATAAACTGAGAAACAGTTTAAGAATGATACAAGATATCACATGATTCCCAAGAAGAAGGAAGGAAAGGCCCTAGGCCTGGAAAGGCTTGATCCAGCATTGTAAGGGAGTACCAGGACAGAGAAATGGGAAGGGGTGACTGGGAAATGGGTGGAGGGAAGAGGGTTTATGGGACATATGTGGAGGGGGGAACCGGGAAAGGGGAAAGCATTTGGGAAAAAATGGTACAAGAATGTTTGGATTAGTTATGGTTTATCAGCAGCAATTTAAAAAATGTGTGTTGTGAATTAACTAGATAAAAGTAGTATATCGCCCAAGATGATATGTTTCCTTTAACAATACAGATGTGCTCCTTCCCTATGTCCTGTATCCTTGACTAAATTGGATTGTCAATTCTTCACATTCTGAGATGGTAAAGGACCTTGAAAAGAGATTGGTGTTACAAATGTGAACAAAATGCTGATAATACAAGGGTTGAATATGAAATTACTTTCTTTATTACTCTGTGCTTTTTCTTCTTTGATTGAAATAAAAAGAAGTAGAGCAATATTTGTCAAACAGTCATAGGGATACTTTTGGTTTAGATCCAGGAATTCTCCAATATATTATAATTATTAAGGCTCCTAAATAAATTTATGAAATTATATCAACTTACACTAACCATTTTATGGGCTTATTCTTAGTTATTAATTAATTTAAAATAATAATAGTACTATAAGTATTACATAATGACATAAATAATACTTTTTATGAAAGTAAAGTTTAATGAGAAGAGTATTGCTTTACATTTTTTAAAAAATCCTTTTAATATCTGATTTAATACAGTAGAATTTTTATATTTGCATCTGATTTTAATCTATTACCATATGTTACCTAAAAAATCCTTTTAATATCTGATTTAATAAAATACAGTAGAATTTTTATATTTGCATCTGATTTCAATCTATTACCTCCCAACACCCTCTGTCTCCACATGGATGTCCCCAGCCACCACCATACCTGACCTCTAACCTCCCTGGGACCTCCAGTCTCTTGAGGGTTAGGTGCATCATCTCTGAATGAACATAGAACTGGCAGTCCTCTACTGTATGTGTGGTGGGGGCCTCATATCAGCTGATGTATGCTGTCTGTTTGGTGGCCCAGTGTTTGTGAGGTCTCTGGGGTCCAAATTAATTGAGACTGCTAGTCCTCCTACACGATTGCCCTTCTCCCCAACTTCTTTCAGCTTTCTCGAATTCAACAACAGAGGTCAGCTACCTCTGACTATTGGTTGGGTACAAATATCTGCATCTGACACTTTCATCTGTTGGAAGGGTCTTCCAAAGTGCCATCATTCTAGGTCCCTTTTTGTGAGTGCTCCATACCCACAGTAATAGTGTCAGGCCTTGGGACCTCACTTTGAGCTGGATCCCACTTTGGGACTGTCTCTGGACCTTCTTTTCCTCAGGCTCCTCTCCATTTCCATCCCTGTAATTCTTTCAGACAGGAACAATTATGGGTCAGAGTTGTGACTGTGGAATGGCCCCCTTTCCCTCATTTGATGCCCTGTCTTCCTGCTGGAGGTAGGCTCTAAAAGTTCCCTCTCCCTAATGCCAGGATTTTTGACTAAGGTCCCTCCTTTTGAGTCCTGAGTCTCTTACCTTCCAGGTCTCTGATATATTCTGGAGTATCCCCCAACCTCCTACCTCCCAAGGTTGCTTACTTCCATTCTTTCTGCTGGCCCTCATGGCTTGAGGCCTTTTCTCTCAGCCAATATCATATCAGGTTCCCCTCTCCCCTTCACTCCCTCCCTCCCATTCATATTTGCTTCCAGGTCCCTCCTTCCTCCCCACCTGTGATTGCTTTGTTCTCCCTCCCAAATGGGCCTGAGGTATCCTCACTTCAGCACTTCAGCTTGTTGACCTTTTGAGTTCTCTGGACTGTATCTTGGATACTCTGCATTTTTTTTTAGGCTAACATCCACTTGTTAGTGAGTACATACCATGTATGTCCTTTTTGGTCTGAGTTACCTCACTCAGGATTATATTTTTTAGTTCTATCCATTTGCCTGCAAAATTCAGGATATCTTCATTCTTAATAGCTGAATAGTATTCCATTATGTAAATGAACCACATTTTCTGTATCCATTCTTCGGTCATGGGACATATGGGTTGTTTCCAGCTTCTGGCTATCACAAATAAGGCTGCTCTGAACATAGTGGGACACGTGCCCCTGTGGCATGGTGAGACATCTTTTGGGTATATTCCCAAGAGTGGTATAGCTGGGTCGTTGGGTAGATCTATTTCCAATTTTCTGAGGAACCTCCAGACTGATTTCCAGAGTGGTTGTATGAGTTTACATTCCTACCAGCAATGTTGGAGTGTTCCTCTTTCTCCATATCCTCTCCAACAAGTGTGGTCACCTGAGGTTTTGATTTTAGTCATTCTGATTTGTGTAAGGTAGAATCTCCAGGTCATTTTGATTTGCATTTCTCTGATCACTAAGGACTTTGAACATTTTTAGGTGCTTCTCAGCCATTCAAGATTCCTCAGTTGTAAAATCTCGGTTTAGTTCTATATCCCATTTTTTGATTGGGTTGTTTGGTTTTTTTTGGTGATAAGTTTCTTGAGTACTTTATATATTTTGGATATTAGCCCTCTATCAGATGTGGGGTTAGTGAAGAATTTCTTCCCAATCTGTAGGTTGCCAATTTTTCTTATTGAATATGTCCTTCACCTTACAGAAGGTTTCTAATTGCATGAGGTTTATCAATTCTTGATCTTAGAGCATGTGCCATTTGAGTTCTGTTTTAGAAATTTCCTGGTGAATTCAAGGCTCTTTCGCACTTTCTCTTCTATCAGCTTCAGTGTATCTGGTTTTATATTGAGGTCCTTGATCCACTTGGACTTAAGCTTTGTGTAAGGTGACAAATATGGGTCTTTATTCATTTTTCTGCATATAGACAACCAGTTAGACCAGCACAATTTATTGAAGATGCTTTCTTTTTTCCATTTTATATTTTTGGCTTCTTTGTCAAGGATCAAATGTCCATAAGTGTGTGGTTTTATTCCTTTGTCTTCAATTCTATTCCATTGATCAACGTCTGTCTCTGTACCAATACAATGAAGTTTTGATCACTCTTGCTCTGTGATAAGTCAGTAATGGTGATTCCCCCTGAAGTTCTTTTATTGTTAACAATTGTTTTCACTATTCTAGATGTTTTATCTTTCCTGATGAATTTGAGATTTGCTCTTTCCATGTCTTTGAAGAATTGTGTTGGGCTCTTGGTGGGGATTGCACTGAATCTATAGATTGCCTTTAGTAGGATAGCCATTTTTACTATGTTAATTCTGCCAATCCACGACCATGGGAGATTTCTCCATTTTCTGAGATCTTCCTCAATTTCTTTCTTGAGAGACTTGAAGTTATTGTCATACAGGTCTTTCACTTGTTTGGTTAGAGTTACCCCAAGATATTTTGTATTTTTTGTGGGTATTGTGAAGGGAGTTGTTTCCCTAATTTCATTCTCAGCCTGTTTATCATTTGTATAAAGAAGGTGACTGATTTATTGATGGTGATAACAGAGGTAATGCCAAAGGACAGGAGCCTCCCAGACCCGGGAAAAGTAGTGGTGGGGACCAGTGGTGGGTGATGATGGCTTTGAAGTCTGAGGGTCTCGGGGCTTTCTAACTATACTGAAATGCTGATAATAACTTCTAAAATGTCCTAGAAGCTTTCTTGCTCTTTCTGAGGGTGAAAGACTGCTGGCTTAGGTGATTAACACCTGTAGCTTAACAGCAGAGGACTAAGCAATGTGGTCTTTGTTCTATCTCAGCAGGAACTGCTGGGCTCTAATTTTCAGGCTGCTAGTCAGAAGTCACAGGGAGAAAAATGGGACACTTAAAGAAGTGGTTAATGAGTTTATTACTAAGTTGTAAAGAATTTCCTATGAAAGCTATCTAAGAGGAAAAAGCAGAAAGATCCTAAGTGGAGAAAGGAAAAAAATCTTCTAAGTGGGGAAAGGTAAAAAGTGAGGGAGAGCAGGAGAGGAGGAAAAGAGTGCTTGCGAGAGAAAAGAGAGAAAGTGTGAAAAGGAGAGGAGAGAAAGTAGTGCCCTTTCTCTTTTGTCTTCAGTACTTATACATCTTTCAGAATACATGATCACATGTTACAAAGTTCATCACAAGTTCACACAAAAATCAAATCATAATCTGAAATAGAAGTTTACAACAGAGAATGTTTATTTGCATACCCATTATGAGTAATTATCTAGATAGTAACATCTATCACTTGTCTTCTCTACAGGTTCGTAGAAAGTTTAAATCCATAACTAAATTATAAGTGAAGTTTTGTATAGATAAACCCAGTCAATATTTTACCTTCTGTCCTAGCACCTATAATAAATCATTAGTTCCCTTTTTATGACCTTTGGTTAATTGTTTTACAACCTCTTGGAATGTGCTCTGAGTAGGAGAAAGTCTGGTTGCCATCTAAGAGCAATTAACTTGTGACACTTGGAAGACTGACAGAGTTCTCATTGCAGTTTTAACTCTCAGAAAAGGACCTAGTAGCAGTCCCATTATATAAGAGCTTAATAATCACAAATATAATTTTAGGAATTCTAATAGGATCTCATTAAAACTTAAGTCATCTATTTGTCTACATAGCATCACTATAAGATAGTACATCTTCATGGATCTGCAGAGATATGCTCCAAAGGGATGTGCTATTACTTATTGATTATTACATATGTATAACCATACCAGGAAAGCATATTAATAGCAGAAATCTTTCCTAAAATTAGTCGTCCACAGACTTGCTGAATGGGGTCTCACCTGTAGCAGATTATATAATAATCCGAAGCAGGCATTTCAGGATGATCGTCTGCTAGTATATTAGTTTGTCCCATTATGGCTCCTGACAAGGTAATTTTATATCTGGCTACTTTGCTGAAGCTGTTTATCAGCTGGAGAACTTCTCTAGTAGAATTTTTTGGGATTGCTTATATATATTATCATATCAACTGCAAATAGTGATACCTTTATTTCTTCTTTGCCATTTTGTATCCCCTTGGTCTCTTTTTGTTTTCTTATTGTTCTTAGCTAGTACTTTGAGTACTATATTGAATAGATATGGGGTGAATGGGCATCCTTGTCTTGTCCCCAATTTCAGTGAAGTTGCTTCAAGTATGACTCCATTTAATTTGGTATTGGCTTTTGGTTTGCTCTATATTGCTTTTATTATGTTTAGATGTGGGCCTTGAATTCCTGATCTCTCCAATACTTTTAACTTGAAGGGGTGTTTTATTTCATCAAATGCTCTTTCTTCATCTAAGGAGATGATCATGTAATTTTTTTTCTCTGAGTTTGTTTACCTAGTGAATCATGTTAATGGATTTTCATATATTAGACCAACCTTGTATCCCTGGGTTGAAGCCTACTTAATTGTGTGAATGATCATTTTGATGTGTTCTTGGATTCTGTTTGCAGGATTTTGTTGAATATTTTTGTATCATTATTCATAAGAGACATAGTTCTGAAGTTCTCCTTTTTGGTTGGGTCCTTGTGTGCCGTAGGTATCAAAGTAATTGTAGCTTCATAGAACAAGTTAGGTAGTGTCCCTTCTCTTTCTATTTTATACAATAGTTTGAGAAAATTGATATGAGGTCTCCTTTTGAAGGTGGGATAAAATTCTGCACTAAATCTGTCTGGCCCTGGGCATTGCTTTGGTTGGGAGGTTTTTTAATGACTTCTATTTCCTTCTGCAATGTGGGCCTGTTTATATAGTTTACCTGGTCTTGATTTATCTTTTGTATGTGGTATCTGTCTAGAAAACTATACCTTTCATCTAAATTTTCCAGTTTTGTGGAAATACCATAGGCATTTATAGTAGGATCCAGTGAATTTTTGAATTTTCTCTGTTTCTGTTGTTATGGCTCCCTTTTCATTTCTGATTTTGTTAATTTGGATACTGTTTCTCTACCCTTTAGTTAGGTTGACTAGGGGCTTATCTATCTTGTTGATTTTCGCAAAGAAGAAGCTTCTGGTTTTGTTGATTGTTTTTATTATTTTCTTTGTTTCTTTTTGGTTGATTTTGGATCCTGAGTTTGACTATTTCTTGCCTTCTACTCCTCTTGGGTGACTTTCCTTCTTTTTATTCTAGACCTCTCAAGTGTGCTGTTGTCTTAGTTAGGGTTTTACAGCTGTGAACAGAAACAATGACCAATGCAAGTTTTATGAAAAACAACATTTAATTGGGGCTGGCTTACAGGTTCAGAATTTCAGCCCATTGTCATCCAGGCAGAAGCATGCAGCATCCAGGCAGCCATGGGGCAGGAGGAGCTGAGGGTTCTACATCTTTATCCAAAGGAAGCCAGGAAGAGACAGGGCATGCTCAGGCATCTAGGAGGAAGATCTCCAAGCCCATCCTCACAGTGACACACTTCCTCCAACAAGGCCAAACCTTCTAATAATGCCACTCCCTGGGAAGAACATATATAAACCATCATAGCTGTTGTTAGTGTAAGATCTCTCCAGTTTCCTTACTTGGGCACTAAGTGCTATGACCTCTCCTCTTAGCACTGCTTTTATTGTGTCCCATAAGCTTGGATATAATGAATCAATATTTTCATTAAATCTCAATAAATTTCTTTATTTCTTTCCTGACCAAGTTATCATTGAGTATAGAGTTGTTCTGTTTCCAAGTGTATCTGGGCTTTGTGTAGTTTTTGCTGTTATTGAAGACCAGCCTTAGGCCATGGTGATCAGATAGGATGCATGTTATTGTTTCAATCATCTTGTATTGATTGAGGGTTGTTTTGTGACCATTCATATGGTCAGTTTTGGAGAAGGTAACATGAGGTGCTGAGAAGGTGCATTCTTTTGTTTTAGGGTAAAATGTTCTGTAGATGTATGTTAAATCCATTTGGCTCATAACCTCTTAGTTTCAATCTGTCCTGTTTAGTTGCTGTTTGGATGACATGTCCATTGGTGAGAGTGGGGTGTTGAAGTCTCCCACTATTATTGTGTGGGGTTCAATGTGTGTTTTGAGCTTTAGTAAAGTTTCTTTTTTGAATGTGAATGCTCTTGCATTTGGAGCAAAGATGTTCAAAATTGAGACTTTCACTTGGTGGATTTTTCCCCTTGATGAATATTATGTGTCCTTCTTCATCATACTTAATAACTTTTAGTTGAAAGTCTACTTTATTAGAAATTAGGATGGATGGCAATCCCTGCCTGTTTACTGTGGCCATTTGCTTAAAAGACATTTTTTCCATCCTTTTACTCTGAAATAGTGTCTCTCTTTGTTATTGAGGGGTATTTCTTGTATGCAGCAAAATGCTGGATTCTGTTTGCATATCCAGTCTGTTAGTTTATGTCTTTTTGTAGGTGAGTTGAGTCCATTAATATTCAGAGATATTAAAGAGAGATTACTGTTGGTTCCTGATATGTTCACTTTTGTAGGTGGCTTTATGTGTGTGTAGTTCTCTCCTTTTAGCTTTGTTGTAAGATGCTTAATATCTCATCCTTTCTTTGGTGCAGCTACCATCCTTGTGTTAGAGTTTTCCTTCTAGGAGCCTCTGTAGGGCTGGATTGGTAGATAGATACTGTTTGAATCTGGTTTTGTCCTGAAATATTTTGGTTTCTCCATCTATGTTGCTTGAGAGTTTTGCAGGTTATATTAGCCTGGGTTCTCTCAAGAGTCTACATGACCACTGACCAGGCTCTTCTGGCTTTCATAATCTCTGTTGCGAGGTCTGGTATAATTCTGATAGGTCTATCTTTGTACATTACTTGGTCCTTTTCCCTTGCAGCTTTTAATATTTTTACTTTGTTCTGTGGGTCTAGTGTTTGACAATAGGATTTTCTTTTCTGCTCTCATTAATTTGGTGTTCAATAGGCTTCTTGTACCTTTATGGCCATATCTTTCTTTAGGTTGGGTAAGTTTTCTTCTATGGTTTTATTGAAGACATTTTCAGGTCCTTTGAGATGAGAATCTTCATTCTTTTTTATTCCAATTATTTTTAGATTTGATCTTTTCATTGTGTCCTGAATTTCTTGGATTCTTTGGGTAAGGAGTTTTTCATGTTTTGAATTTTCTTTCACAGTAATGTCAATCTCTTCTGCAGTATCTTCTACACCTGAGACTCTCTCTTCTATCTCTTGTATTCTCTTGGAGATACGTACACCTGTAATTCTTGACCTCTTTCCTAGGTTTTCCATTTCCAGGTTTGCCACCATTTATGTTTTCTTTATTGTTTCTATTTCCACTTTTAGGTCTTAAATCGCTTTATCCAATTCCTTTACCTGTTTACCTGTGTTTTCCTATATTTCTTTGAGTAAATTTTTGATATCCTCCTTAAAGGACTCTATTATTTTCATGAGATAGGATATTAGGTAGCTTCCTGATTTTCAGGTGTGTTGTATTCAGGGCTTGCTGTGGTTGGAAAACTCGGTTCTGATGATGCCCACATATATTGGTTTCTGTTGCTTATGGTCTTGTGCTTGCCTTTCACCATCTGGATATCCTTGGTGTTTGTTGGTGTAAAGTCTGCCTCTTTTGTCCCTGGGTTGTATCAAGTCTCCTGGTAGACCTACAGCCCTGTAGCAGGCCACCTGTGGGGCCTTCCAACTGGGGCCTCTTCACAGGAGCATAGAAGCTGCTGATCTGTTGCCCTGGCTGAAATAGATCTCCTGGGATTCCTTTAGACTGTTGGGTCTTCAGTGAAGCAATACTGATGTTGTCCAACTGCTCTAAGTGCAGCTGATTCTCAACTACTCTGAGTGCAGTCTGTCCTCAACTGCTTTGAGTTTAGTGGCTTCTCAGCTGCTCTGAATGCAGTGGGTTCTCAACTGCTCTGAGTGAGATGGTATCTTCACTGAAGCAGACCAGCCAAGTGTCTGCCCCAGTAGAAAGTACCTGATGGTTGGAACAGGCCGAAGGGATGGGAAGGGAGTGGTATTCATGAGGGTGGGGGGTTTGATGGGTGATGGGCCCTCACCAGCAGCTCTGGGACTCTAGAGGGAGGAGGGAGTTATTACCAATTGCTCTGATTGCAGTGGGTTCTCTAGAATGGATCAGAAGATGGTGTCTTCACTGGAGCAGACCATCCAAGAGCCTGCCCCAGCAGAAAGGACTGGGCAGCAGAAGGGGCAGAAGCTAGTTCTTATTTCTAAGAAAGCATGTGGTTGCCATGATTTCATTGCTTATTATTTCATAAACATTAACTAAAGATTAACAAGAAAGCCTACTAAATTCTTCAGCAAAAATAAAAGAAGGACACAAAAAAAGATAGATTCATTTACTGAAATTCATTAAAGATAGGTTTTTAGTGTGTGGGGGGGGCTGGGGGAGTGTTGTGTATGTATGTGGGGAGGAGTGTTTGTGGGTATGTGCACACCTGTTTGTGAGTGTACTCAGAGGCTGGAAGAGACAATCAGATCCTCTGGAACTGGAGTTACAGATGTAACCAAATATGGTGCTGAAAACTAAACTCAAGTCCTCTATAAGAATCGTATATGCTCTTAGCTTCTGAGTTATCTACCCATTCCCCTTATTTACTAAAGTTTTTAAATACTTGAAATTATTTTAGTGGAGGATGACACATTGTTAAAAACAATTCTCTTTGCTATTATTTTAATTTATTGTTTTCATACATGAATATATTACAGGTTTTTATTTGCTCATGTGAAATAAAGAAAAAAATTTTGTAACATTGAAAATATAATAAATCAAACATCCATTAATATTCAAACTATTGAACATATTATAACCTAGGCTTTTATAAACAGCTGTGGATATTGTATTAATACATTGTGTTTTGATCAGCTCCATCTCTACTCCCTGCTCTGCAACCCTTCCTATATCCACCCACATATACTTTTTGCTGACAAATTCAAGGCTTGTTTTTAAAGTCACTAGAGTTCACTCAGTGCTGCCAGTCTTTCATGAATGTACCATTGGAACATTGGTAGCTTAACGGAGCAAAGAAAACTCTCCACAGACACCATTTGCCATAGCTCCTCAGCTATGGATGAGTCTTCCTGAAGCCCTTCCCAATTCATTTTATAGCTTTGGCAGACTTCATTTTGTGTGAATCTTGTTGATGTTAGATTATGTGTGCAGTGTCCCTGTCACATCCTGCAAATATTGTGTGGGTGGCTATTCTCCAATGTTCCTGCCTTCTTGAATCTTTCTCCAGCTTCTTTCATGTTAATATTGCTATTATTATTATAAGTGTAGACAAAAATTATAATTTTTAGATTTAAACAAATAATGGATGGTTCTTATATAACACTAAAAGCTATATATATGTATACATATACATACATATATATATATACATATACATATATATATATATATATGCATACATATGTAAAGCTTACTCAACACTCAACTCATTTTCTCCTTATTTTGGGACCAAAATCCATGAAAAGTTAGTGCCCACATTCTGAGCATATCTTCCCATCTCAACTAACCCAATTAAGAAAATCCCTCACTATAATACCTTCAACACAGCAACCTAATCTAAACAATTCCTCATTAAGAGTGCCTTAAACCCAAATGATTCTCAGCTGTTCAAAATAAACAGTTAAAACTAGTCATCACCAACTGCCTAGGTACAGGCCAAATCAGTCAGAAGTATAGGTAAATGAGACTCTGCCAATTCCCTACTCCCTAGACTTAATTCCCCAAGACCCATTCTACCACATACCGCACCCACACCTCCCCAATGTCCCTATTACTGGGCACCTTCCTCCAATGCCAACAGACTCCAGTTACTCAGGTGCAGGCAATACCCCTCAGAAGAGCAGAGATATTCTGCTGCACCGAAGGCTAAGCACTTTGTCAGAAATCAAGCCTACAACCTGGTAAGAGATTCCCTAGTAGTTCAGATATCAAGCAGCCTATCAGAAATCCAGACCACAATGCCCAGAAGACCAAAGAGGAAACATAAACACCCATCTAACAATGACAAACTCAGTAATCAGTACCTAAATACCTCAGATGTCTAAATGCCAGTGTGAAGATACAATCAACAGCAGCCAGGGCAATACTGCATCACCAAAGCTCAGCTGCCCTGTGGCAGTAAGATCTGAAAATGCCAATGCAGCTGAAGCACAAGAAAACAACTTCAAAATCAACCTTATAAAGATCATAGAGGTCCTTAAAGAGGACAATTTGAGAATTCCTTTAAGAAATCAAAGAAAAGAAATTGGAAGAAATCAATAAACACCTTAAAGAATGCTTTTTTAAAAAAGCCAAGGAATAGGGAGAAAATGGGTGGAAAAAAACTGTTTAAGACCTGAAAATTGAGATACAAGCAATAAAGAAAACACAAACTGAGAGAATTCTGGAAATAGAAACATAAGGTAAATAACAAGAACTACAAAGGTAATCATCACCGACAGAATCCAAATGGTGAAAGAGATTTAAGGTAAGATAAAAGAAATAGATTCATAGTGTTAGGGTTCTGTCTAAGCTCCACCCCATAGTTACCTGGCCACAGCCTGGTAGGCCTGGCCTAATATAAAGAGGACTGCTCAGCCCCTCTTCTCACTCTTACCTCTCTCACTCTCAGCCCCTCCCTTGGCCCCTCTTGGGCTCTCCTCCTCTCCTCCCTCTCTCCACATGGTCATGGATGGCCTCTGTGTCTCTACTCTCTCCCTCTCTCTGCCTTTCTCTGCCTCTACTACCTCCCCCTTAACTCCCATCCCATGCCCTGAATAATCTCTATTCTATACTAGGTTGGTGTGTGTCTAGTCCCTCAGGGGGAAGGGATGCCTCATCATGGGCCCACTGAGACACCCCTTTCCCCCACACTGCCACAAAACATATTCTCTAACCTCTTTCTCTTTTTATGATCACAACATTGGTGCCTTGTGACTCGGATCCAGAAACTCTGCAGGTTTGCAGCCCATTTCAGCCACAACCATGCTCGCTAGCCCTGGAAGCTCCCCACTGGTCAGAGTGACCATCTGCATGGTTCTAGGTATTTCTTGAGCTTGGAGCTATCCCTGTGTTGTCCTTGAGGATGGGAGATGTTCAGTTTTTCACTGACCCTCGTTTCTTTCTCACAGCTGACAATTCCAAGCTGGGCCTGGTTACCCTCACGTGTCTCCACTTGGGTCAGTCTGTTATTTTTCCCTCTTTCCCTCTCTCATTTGTGGCCTGCTGTTTTGGCTGGTTTGCCTGAAATGGAGATCTGGCTCCTGGATCTGCAATGCCCGGGACTCTGCCTCCCTCCTCCCCCTCCCCGCCCTTGTTCTCAGGACAGGCAGTTTGTGCTCCCTCAGCTTGTGTCAGTCTTGGTGGGGTGGTTCTTCACAGACACAAGCTACTTTAGGTCTTTCCTTTTCCCTGCCCACCATGGGCTGCAACTTCTGCTGCCAGCAGGAAGTTCCATCCTACACCTGTACAGACCTGAAACAAACTACTTTAGGTCCTTTCCCCCTGCCCACTGCTGGCTGTGACTTCTGCTGCTGGCAGAAATTTCTGTCCTACAGTCACACCAACCTGTCCTGTGGGTGCACTGCTTCTGTCAGACAACTTTGCATTTTCTGCTACTGGACTACAAATTCCTGCAAACACACAGCAGCTAAATTAATTGGAAAGGAGTTTCTCCTGTTGACCAGAGGGACCCTTAGGCCCAGATAAGACCTGGCCAGCCTCTTTTGGGCTAAGGGTTGGCTTTCAATGCCCAGTCCATATGACTGACCTCCTGGCTGACATTCGTGTTAGGACATTGGGCCCTCGGATGACTCACTCTCTCAGAAGCAATCTAAACTTCCTTTTTAGCTCTCACAGCTGCTGAAAATCCTGGGCCAGGTTGGGTGATTTCTTGACATTTCCAGGAAATGTCACAGGGCCACTAGGTTTTCTCATGACAATCTGAGTTTCTAGCTAATAGTCTTCCAGGACTCTGGTACGGGTTATTCAGTAACTTTCTTCCCACTTTCCTCTCACCCTACGGGCACTAAATTGTCTTCGACCATATATTTTAAGGTATCTTCACACATTTATCACACAACAATCTGATAAAATAAAAAGGCCCAAGCACTTACCTATCTGTGTTCCCACACCCCTGGCTTGTTCCCATAATCTGCATGCTCAGTTGGTGTCATAGGCCTAAATCTGCCTGGACAAACTTATTTTCTGTCACTATGATTTTATGCCACTGCTGCCAGCTTTCTTATTCTTTATGAATGGCAAACCTCTTTGCTAATAAAATAGTGTACTTTCCTCTACCTACACAATCTGTCAAAGCTACTTAAGATTCTCATTTCTATCCTATCTTGACTCCTGTTATTCTGTCTCTCGCTCAATCTTGTCAGAAGTTTGTTAATTATTAAATTTATGACAGACAAAATTCCCAAAGGCCTTTAACAGTTTCTCCAGCAAGGTCTCAGAAGAAAGATGTGGGCACTGCTACAGTACACTGCCTAGATTGTGTGTGATATGATGATCACTGAAGAATGCAGTGGACAAGATCAGATACCTTGAGTCAAATGACTTAGCTAAACAAAAGTAAATCATTTCTCATGTTATGCATATCCATTCCACAGAGAAAAGGCCCTGTGTCTCTTGCACTTGAAAGCCAGATTGACAGCCCAAATCACCATAGAGACCAGAGACCACAGAGAACTCCTGGCTACTGTAATCTGTCATTTTTTTAAATATATAACTACAAAATTATTGTTTATTCCTCAGACTTCTGACTACATTGACCGCTAGACAGTTATCTCCTTACCTATACTCTGTTTCCATTAAATGCTTCATATTTCCTCTTTTTGCTATGTCACTGCCCAACATTATCTGAGTTCCTATAAATTTGTCTAACTCTAATAATAAATATTCTATTATATGATCCAACTTTTTAATCTTGTTCTTTCTGCTCCACAAAAGACTCATCTTAAAGACTGTTCATGTGGTTAACTCATGTTGTTATCTCTTTAGTAAACTTGCTGGCTACAGGAAACCTACCCAGATCTACTGCTCATAGACAAAATTAGTCTCCATCCAGATAAGTACATCTGCCCAAAGTTTCCACTTACTACCTATTCTAAAGGGTGAGATTCCTCTGGGTTTCAATTGTACATCTTAAGACTTAATCTTATTCCCTACTATACTAATGTGTCTCAACATCTTGTCAAGTGCAGGCCCTTGCTATATCCAGGACAGCTCCAGAGAAGCAATCTTCAGATGTTCCAATGTCCTCTCAGACACAACTTCTACTGGCCCTGTTCTGAACTAGACCCTGGAGAGCAAGGAAACAGCAAACTGTTGTAAGATCAGACAAACACCCCCATACCCATTTCTCTAGGTTTCCCAGAGACTCATCACCCCCAATGTCAGCATGAAGCACCCAGATAGCACAACGACCCTATTCCTGCTACTTCATCACCTCTTTTTAATTTTTTTCTTTTTTAATTAAACCCAAACTGGGGAATGTTAGGGTTCTGTCTAAGCTCCACGCAGTTACCTGACAACAGCCAGGTATGCCTCTCCCTACAATTACCTGGCCACAACCAGATAGGCCTGGCCTGAAATAAAGAGGGCTCCTCAGCCCCTCCTCTCTCTCTTGGTTCTCTCACTCTCAGCCTTTTCCTTGCCCCCTCTTGGGTTCTCTTCCCCTACTCCCTCTCTCCACATGGTCATGGCTAGCTTGTGCTTCTCTACTCCCTCGTTTATTCTGCCTTTCTCTGCCTCCCTTAACTTCCATACTATTCCCTGAATAAACTTTATTCTATACTATGCCAGAGTATGTCTGGTTCCTCAGGGGGAAGGGATGCCTTAGCATGGACCCACTGAGGCACCCCGTTCCCCCACACTGCCACAGAACATATTCTCTTAACCTCTTTCTTTTTCTATGATCGCAACACATAGGTTTAAAAAAATGTTAAATCCAAATAGTTCCTGACACAAAACATCAAGGAAATCTGTGACACTATTTAAAACAAAACAAAACAAAACAAAACAAAACAAAACAAAACAAAACCCTAAAAATGATAAGAATAGAAGAAGGTTCCCAACTCAAAGGCCCAAAATATACTTTCAACAAAGTTAGAAAAGAAAAATTTCCTAACCTAACAAAAGAGATGCCTGTAAAGATACAAGAAGCATAGAGAACACCAAATAGATGCAAAATAGAAGAAAATTCCCGTCACATAATAATCAAAACACTAATGTACAGAACAAAGAAAGAATATTAAAAGAAGTCAGTGAAAAACTACAAATAATACTTAACGTCAGATCTATTAGAATTATACCACTGAGAATGGGAAACAGATTAGACATTATAGGAAGATGTGGAGGGGGGGACTGGATTGGAGTAGAAGTACAGATGGGAACAGGGAGAAAGTAGTGGTATAGACAACTGGAATCAAGGGGCATATGTCCAACAAGCTAGAAACCAAAGGCAATGGAAACTCCCAGGAATCTATGAGGGTAACCCTAGCTAACATTCCTACCAATGGAAGATATGAAGCCTGAACAGGCCATCTCCTGTTACCAGGCAGAACTTTTAATGGAGGTATCAGGATACCAACCCAGTCACAAAACCTTTGACCAAACAATTTATTCTACCTACAAGATGTGATGGAATAAAGGTGACTTGAAAATTATGGGAGTGGCCAACCAATGAGTGGTTCAGCCCATGCTATGAGAAGGAGCTTAGCCCTGACTCTACCTAAGGGACCAGGAGCCAGAAGTTGAAAAGTCCAGAGACCCAGGATAGAATAAATAGCAATAATAAATAAATAAAAAGTGAATTAAATGATTCCAGGATTGCTAGTGATATTCTGCTACACTCATAGATTAGCATCTAGTCCTATTGTCATCAGAGAGGCTTCACCAGGCAATTAATAAAAATAAATGCAAAAACCCACAGCCAGACATTAAGTAGAGCTCTGGGAGTCCTGTAGAGGAGTGGGAGGAAGGATTGTTGGAGCCAGAGAGGTAAAGAGTGCAAGAAAATCCACAGAGTCAACTAACCTGGGGCCATAGTAGCCCATAGAGTTTGAATTGCCAACCAAGAGCATGCATGGGTGTGACCTAGGCCCTGCACACATATATTACAGTTTTGGAGCCTGGTTTTCATATGGGACTCCTAACAATGGAAGCAGGAGCTGTTTCTGATTCTGTTGCCTGCTTTTGGATTCTTTCCCTCTACTAAGTTGCCTTGTCTAGAAGAGGAAGTGTCTAGTCTTACTGCAATTTGATATGCCTTGACTAGTTAATATCCATTCAGGTCACCCCCTTTCTGAAGAGAAATGGAGGAGGGGTATGGAGGTAGGTATGAAGGGGAGGGCAAGACTGAGAGGAGATGAGGGAAGGAAAACTTCAGTGTTGTAGCTGCTTGTATTCTAATGCTAATTTGTGTCCCCCCACCTCCCAAAATTAGTTTACATGAGAAGATCTACACATCTTTGAGAAGCTGCCTCCAGTTAATTTTGATTGGTAAATAAAGATGCCAAATGCCAATAGCTGGAGAGGAGAGACTGGCAGGTTTTATGGGAGAGAAATCTGCCATGCTTTAGGAGAGGTGGGGGAGAGGAGTGATACAAAGACAACCATTGGGTAGAGAAGCAAGGAGAGCGCCCTGGGCTCTGGGACAAGAAAGTTCTTTCCAGAAAGCTGTTCAGTTGGGTCAGGAGTAGCCAAGATAGAACATAGAAATTAGAAGTAATCCCAGCTGGATTTATTTATTAAAAAAGTAATGCTACAATATGTAAAATAAATAAACTAATCATCACACCCTTATTAACTTTCTATAGAGACAAAATGATGCTATACAGCACCATCTTAGCTACTTCCCTGTTGCTATGATACAAAGCTCTGATAAAAATAACCTAAGGAAGAAGAGGTCTGATTAGCTCATAACTGAAGTTGCAGTCCATGGTGGAGGTAAATCAAAGTGAAAATAGCTTTGAAGTAACTGGTCACATTCCATCCAAAGTCAGAAAACAGAAAAAGATCAGATCACTGTCTCTTTTAGAGTCCAGAATCTCCTATCCAAGGAGGTACACCCCCTCCCACAAATATATGGCTATTCCCACATCATTTAATGTAATTGAGATAATTTCATACAGGTATGTCTGGAGACCCATCAACCAAGTGAGTCTAGACTCTGTCAAGGTGACAGTTTACCATTACAACCACAATGACCTCAGGAGGTCATTTCACTATTTCAATTTAGACTAGGAGGGATTTTTATCAAGCACAATAGTGAATGAATAGGAAGATCCTATGAAGTAGGCTGAGACTGTCTATCTCCTAGAAATTCCTAAAGCTGATCACTTGCTCTTTTACAGTCTAAAAGTGCTCTGGCATTGTTGGCAGTGACCAAAAATTTGTTATCCAGGTACAACAGAATCAAGGTCTGTGTAAAGGGGTCTGTGTAAATGAGAAAGAGAAAAAGCAGATCATGAACAAAAGAAGCTGCTATCCTTTTCTAACACTCATTTAAAAAAATTTTAAAGTGGTTAAAAATACTACAAAATAAGGAACGTTATCTGAGCTTTTTTCTAAGGCTTCAGATAAACTAAATTTAAAATGACCAACAGGAAATTACCAAGATTAAATTTTATACAGATTTATTATAAGAAAATGAAAATACAGAAGAGAACAATGCCTTTCTAAATACTAAACTGTGTCCAAAATGCAAATTCAGAATAAAGTAAAATTTTAATGCACCATTTTGCTTTGCAAAACCTAAAATGTAGTCAAATTATGTAAGATATGATAAACAATGACTAACTCAGCAATAAGCATGCCTGGACGTCTAGGCTGTAGCACTGAGCTCCTGTTTATTATTAAAAGAAACCAGCATTCTTTTAATCCCAGCACCTTGAAGGCACACACAGGCAGATCTCTTAGTTCAAGGCCAACCTCGTTGTTGGTTTTTCCATGCAGTTCGGTGACCTGCAGCCCACGCGAGTCACCTGTATGCACGCCACATGGGCCGTGGGGCGCAGCAGAGAAGCGGCGGAGATGTGGGCCGCAATGATGGACCAGACCACACCAGACAGTTCCATGTGGCTTTATTTAAGATGGGGTAAAGGTGCAGCTGGCAGGAAGGAGGCAGGAAAGGAAGAAAAGAGAAAAAGGAGCGAGAAGAAGAAACGCTACCCATTATATATGAGTGGTAATGTAAATTACAGGTAAAAAGGTAGGCCCATTGAATTCTGGGTATATGGCGGCTGTTGCCTTGGTAACAGGCCTATGCTTTCAATACTAGCTGTCGCCTATATGACATCATAGGTCTTGGTACTAACACTTGTCTATACAGTGAATTCCAGGAAAGCTAGGGCTACACAGAGAAAGTTTGCCTGGAAAAAAACAAAACACAAAGAAAATCCCCCCAAAAAAACAAATAACAAAAAAAGAAACCAGTAGTTCTCAGAGTACTGCTTGATTTCAGGTCTCAAAGTGGAAAATGTAAACTGTGTAACTGGATAATCTTGACAAACTATGAATATATTGCCACAGACCACTAATTTTAGGGTCAAAATCTTTCACATGTCAAAGACACCATTTGCACATTCGTAGAAATAAAGGTTCCAATGTTTCAAGACAAACATGCTTAAATGTACTATTTCATACTGACATTAAACAGAATTGGTCACCTTGAAAGTTGAATGAGAGAACATTTGCATGAGTAAACTGTATGTCTGGGTACTTCTACTCTATCCACATTTTATTTTACAATAAAAATGATTTTGCAAAATTGTATGTAGTGTAAAAATAGATATAAAAAAGGAAACATATTTACTTTACATCTTTGTGGTAATTTGAATATATATGTGCATGTTATATATACATGTGTATATATATGTGTGTATACACACACACACACACACACACACACACATATATATATATATATATATATATATATATACACATATCCCTATGTTAATGTATTCAGTAAGTCTAGGAATTCATCCTTTAAGAAAGGATGACTATACAAAGAAATATGTTCTTCACAATTTGTATTTTATGTTCAAAAATTAGAAATGACAGGCGTGGCTTGGTTGAAGAAATTATGGAACACACATAAAATTAATTGAGATAGCCATCCTATATTTACAGATGGATATATTTAAACAATGGAGAGGTAGCCATACTATACTTATAGATGGATATATTTAAATAATGACAAAAAGTATCATATTAAGCAAGGCATCATATCAACTGCTATTGAAACATATATGATAGATACAAGAGATAGTACAGGAAAAGTTGAAATTTTTCAAAGTTTATTTCTGAGAGTTTTCATTAAAGGTTGATTCTTTAAAATGCATCAAGCTCTCTTTTTTCCATAGTTATAAAGTAGTCATTGTTTCCCAATTAAGTGAACAAAACAGATGAAATTATCCTTCCCTTTTCGATTAAGAAACAGTAGAGAAACTCCGAGCAAAGCAAGGTAAGTAAATGTAGTGACCTCAGAGCCCAACTGGCAGTGTGGCTGAGTCTCCAATGTGAACTCCAAGTGCACCAGCTGGTTTGGTGTTTGGGGCAACACACTCTTGCTATCACATGCACAATTTACAGTGCTTATTTTTTAACATATCCTGCTTGAAAGCTGTATCTAACTGTTGCTCATCACTAGCTACTTTCAGAATCAGGCTTGGATCTATTTTCCTAGATGAATTTATTAAATCTTTAAGAATTCCCACAAGTTACATTTTGTCTTTGCTATAGCACTTAACAAATTGAGAAGCAAGCAACTGAAGGAATTTCTAACTGACACAAAGTCAACAGCAGACCTGAGACTGTACCTGAGTTTTCCGACTCAGCTGAGTGTTTCAAGGACTCCTTTCAAATTCTCCTTCCTCCCAACTTGCAGCAGGTGTGAAATACAGATCCCTCTTCTCAATAGCTGGCATAATGTGGCATGCTGAGATTAGAATGTTTTTTTTCCTTCCATCCTACTTCCCTTTCCTTACTACATGGCACAACTATTGAGTTTGCCTGTTAGAGGAGCAATGAATTGAACATGTCTTACTTCCTCCACAAAATAGAAAGCACTGTTTTAAATGGTATACACAACCTTGTAATAGGCAGTTCTCTGACCTCGATTTTAGTAAATGACAAGGCAAGGTGCATGAATTGTAAGAGCTTCAGTACAGTCTCTTACATGAAAAAATGGGAGTATTTAGGTATAGAGTCGCATGGGATGACTTAAGTAACTGCAGTGATGTGAGGGTTCTATCCATCTCTAAATAACTCCCATTTTACCTGGAATGAATTCACGGTTTCAGGTCAAGTCACTTATCTCTACCTCTACTGTTATATTTAATTAACTCATTGATTCAGTGGGGATGTAGGGGGCTTGTTTGTTTGTTTGTCTGTTTGTTTTAGTAACTGTACTGGCTAGTTTGGTGTGTCAACTTGACACAGGCTGGAGTTATCATAGGAAAAGGCGCTTCAGTTGGGGAAGTGCCTCTATGAGATCCAGCTGTGGGGCATTTTCTCAATTAGTGATCAAGTGAAGGAGGGCCCCTTGTGGGTGGTGCCATCTCTGGGCTGGTATTCTTGGGTTCTATAAGAGAGCAGGTTGAGCAAGCCAGGGGAAGCAAGCCAGTAAGGAACATCCCTCCATGGCCTCTCCATCAGCTCCTGCTTCTGACCTGCTTGAGTTCCAGTCCTGAGTTCCTTTGGTGATGAACAGCTGTGTTGAAGTGTAAGCTCAATAAACCCTTTCTTCCCCAACTTGCTTCTTGGTCATGATGTTTGTGCAGGAATAGAAACCCTAAGACAGTAACTAAAAACTTGAGAATTCAAAGATGGAAAAAAAATCTAGATTTCTGCTACCTTGTGATATTATCTAGTATGTAAATTAAAATATTATAATGTGATTAATATCTCAGTAGAGGTCCATTAGGGTAAACAGAGCTTACTAAGTAGTACCTTCAAAGGTGGTAAAATTCTTAAAGAAAATGAAACTTAATGGTTAAGATCACATTCTTTTAAAAAAAAACCTAAAATACAAACACAAAATAAGAAAACAAAACAAAAACAAAAAGCACCAACCATAAAAATAAGATCTTTAAGAAATCATTTTAAAATGGAATTTATAAAAAGACAAAAAAAATCACATATTCTTAACTAAAATCTAAATTCTAATTGTGAATGTTGTCATTTCTTTGCAGCATAAATCCAAGTAAAGTATTTCACCTTTCCAGTCTCCATGTCTTTTTTTTTCCTACATTCTTTGTTTACATTCCAAATGATTTCCCCTTTCCCAGTTCCCCCCTCCCACTTCCCCGGTTCCCATAAGTCCCATAAGTCCTCTTCCCTCTGCCCATTCCCCTATCAACCCCCTCCCACATCTCTGTCCTGGTAATCCCCTACATGGCTGCATCAAGCCTTTCCAAGACCAGGACCCTCTCCTTCCTTCCTCTTGGGAATCATTTGGTATGTTAATTGTGTCTTGGGTATTCAGAGCTTCTGGGCTAATATCTACTTATCAGTGACTGCATTCCTTGTGTGTTCTTTTGTGAGTCGGTTACCTCACTTAGGATGATATTTTCCAGTTCCAACCATTTGCCTAAGAATTTCATGAATTCATTGTTTTTAGTTGCTGAGTAGTATGCCATTGTGTAAATATACCACATTTTCTATATCCATTCCTCCATTGAGGGACATAATTAGGCACAATAATAATCTATAACATCCGAGTGCCACCAATGATTAATTGGTTAATACCAACACATTGCCTACACTCAAAAATATACATTTTATCATCATTGAAATCCTGAAACTTCACACAGAGATTGCAAAATTAACCCCTGAAAGAAGACAAAACAAAAGGGAAATGACAGTAAACATGGACTTATTTACATGCTTTCCAGCTCCCTAATTTGATAATAATAATCTTCCAAAAGAAGCAAAGAAAAAAGAAAAGCAAGAAAGCAACAGAATCTATCCCATACTCATAGCAATAAGCCCTCCAAATTGTATTTTTAAAAATGACAGAAAAGAGTGCTTTGTTAGTGAGTGCTATTTGCAATGATTAAACATTTTTACATTCAGAACTTTTGTTGATGAGTATAGAAAAGTTATTCTATTTTTTCTTTTAAATGTAAAAGAAAAAATTTAAGATGGGCATGAACCAAACTCTGACATTATTAATGATATTCTGCTATGTTTGCAAACAGGACCTAGGATAACTGTCCTCTGAGAGGATCCACCCAGCAGTTGACCAAAACATATGTGGAGACCCACAACCAAACATTAGATGGAGCTTAGGAAGTGTTGTGGAAGAGTTGGGGGAAGAATTAAGGAACCTAGAGGGGATAGGAACTCCAGAGGAAGTGTCTACAAATGTGGACCCTTAGGGCCACCCAGAGACTGAACTACCAACCAAGAAGCACACATGTGCTGGGCCCAGGCCTCCCACACATATAGCAGAAATGCAGCTTGGTCTTCTTGTGGGTCCCCCAGCAACTGGATAGGGGACTGTTCTAGCTCCACTGCCTGACTCTGGATCCTGTTCCCCTAACTGAGCTGCCTTGTCTGGCCTCAGTGGGAGAGGATATGCCTAGTTCTGCAGTGACTTGATGTGCCAGGGTGGGTTGGTACCCAGGGGTGCCTCACAAATTCTCAGAGAAGAAGGGGAGGGAGAGAGGAAAGCCTGTATGAAGGAGTTACTGAAAAGAGAGGGAGCTGAATGGGATATAAAGTGATTCAATGGACGAACAAACAAACAAATAAATAAATAAATGGAAAAAAAAGAATAGTATCAAAGACCTGGGGAATTTTGCTACCTGAGATATGATTAATATGCTGTTATTCAGTGAGACATAGGAACTTATACCCTTTAGGGGAGACAGTATGATGCTGGAAAGAAAGTATAAAAAGAAAAGACAATTATCACACTAACACTTAAACCATGTGTTCAAGCCTTACAATATCCTCACTGAATGGTAAAAAGACATGAAATGTAATTCAGCTAAACTTATATTTGTGGGTCACATGGAGTTCAAACAGGACCTGTTGTTCACTCTTGCCAAAAGATATCTCCAATTGTTACTACATACCTAAGAACAGCCCTTTTACTCCTTCATATTTATCACACCTAACCTGCACATTTCTAGCAGCGAGGATACAAAATTATGTATGTCAGCAATATCAAAGTGGCCCTAAAATTTGACAAACTACTGATGCCTGAACTCCATCACTACTTTGTCTCTGAAGCTAAGAGCATTTATATTATAATTCACATCAGTCATTTAACATTTTACCGCTGTATTTTCTTCTCAAATGAATGTTAACAATTCAACTCGCCAGTACATGATTCTAGGGATTAGACCATATGAACATAAATGTTAGTTGACTCCAGAATCATTTGAGATAACTGAAAGAAGTGACAATTTTCAGGCGTCTTCAGCAGATATTCAGCTTCAACAGAACTGGATGTGGGATCCACATACTGGGAAATCCTAGAGTAAATGCCCATGTTTCAAGCTTTCTAGTATTATAAATGGCATTGAAATATTATGCACATAAGAAATATTTAATGAATAATGTACTATCAGGCATGACTTTATAGCAGAGTTTCCAACTTTTTATAGGACTATGAAATTTATTTTCTGCTTCATAATAGATATAGCATCATATCCGTGGAAATGGTCAGTTCAGACCCATTCTCCTACAGACCTGAAAGAAACAGCTGTGTAATAATAGAAGCCAGACCAGAAATAATTGGCTAATTTCCTTTTTAGGCTATTTTGACTGATCCTCAAAGAAACTAGTTTAGGCACTTGAAAAAGCACTTAAGGGCTTGACTCTGGGCCATGGTGTTTTGGCCAAGGCAAACCTTCCTGCTTTCCTCCTCAGAAGGAGCATCTTTGTTCATAGTTTAGAAAAGGAAATCACTTGCATCCAGGATTCCCAGAATTCCAGCTGTACAATTCCACAGCAAGCTGAATGAATAGTTGTCACTGAGCATATGAAAAATAGAGCTTAGGGCGAAAATAAGTCAGACTTAGTCCTGTGAGCTGTTCTCACATGAATTCAGCCTAGACTGCGATGTTGAAAATATCTCACTTACCCATTATAGTATTCCCAGGAGGTGTGTCAGAATAATTCATAGATAACAACAAAGTACATAAATAAATTCTAAGTTTCAATGAAAAGGGTCAAATATGCAGTGTTGTTGAAGCCAGTTAAGCTAAAAAAAAATACATATTAAAAGAATCTTTATATCAAAATATCTTAATGTCTCATTTCATTATAATAAATTTCTTCAAATTATCCACTAAAATAATTATGGAGTAATGTTATGTTGGCAAAGGCATTTTTAAATTCTAAATGTGTTTCCTCTTCCAGTTTACCTCATGTACAAGAGTTAGCCACAAAACCATGTGTCCAAGCAATGTTTTATGAAGAATTATGCCTGATAGATGGACTCTTTACTAGTACATCATTTATTGCAATTCTAAATGCATATCATTTGTTTTGTTCACAGAGTCCCCATGCACATTATATTAAGCTAGCCTATGAAAGACCAAAAATAAGCCAGAGAATTTAGACAAAGCTAATTTGGTTGTCAGGAATATGTCTGTTTGCTCACAAAAAGTCAAGAGCAAGAATATTCACTCCAGAACTATTCCTAAAAGGGAAAAAATGGGCAATTAGCCTCACGCGTATCAACAGCATGATTGTTAAATTTGTGATTATAATCACAGTTCAAGAGTAATAAATGATCTATAATTAAACTTAATGAGGCAAAAACATCTCAAGTATGTGTGTTGAATAAAAGGAACCAGAATTAGGTTGTTTTATACCAAATATTTCAAATTATATAAGGTAAAAACATATTCTATCATGGTATAAATCTGAAATATGCTTAACATAGGTGGTGCTGATTGAAGGTGAGTACAGGAGCAATTCCTGAGTTGTCCAGAGACTCAGTGTAATTCCTGGGTCCTAGTGGCATGGATTTGTTTACTGTAAGAGATAATGAAATTTAAGTGTGTATGTCTGTGTGTGTATGTGTGTGTGTGTACATGCATGTGCACATGCATGCATGCAAGTAGTTGAAGGTTCACAGGCAATATACACCTTTTATATGCATTGCACAGCAGTGAAAAGATCGTGTTCAGGGATGTTATGATATTGTGATATTCCTGAGGGAAAAAATGTATTGGCAGAAAGATGAGATAGAAAAAAGAAAAGAAATGCTAGAGAAAACCAATAGAGAAGAGTAATGGGTGAGAGGGACTTCTTAGGAAATGAGTACTGTTGTTCTCCTTGTAGAAATAAAAAGAAACTCTGTTGAACAATATATAAACTAAATTGAGAATAATGAAGACAACAATTGTTAAACATATAAATATCAATCAATCCAATTCACACAATGAACAAAACCAAGAAGAAAAATCATGGAATCATTGTAATAGATACATAAAAAGATTTTGACAAAATTAATCACCTGTAAACAAAAAAAGGCACTTTAAAAACCAGGAACACCATTTTGCAATCCCACCAACAGTGGAGGAGTGTTCCTCTTTCTCCACATCCTTGCCAGCACTTGTTGTCTCTTGAGTTTTTAATCTCAGCCATTCTAACTGGTGTGAGGTGGAATCTCAGGGTTGTTTTGATTTGCATTTCCCTGATGACTAATGATGTTGAACATCTCTTAAGGTGTTTCTCGGCCATCCGAATTTCTTCTGGTGAAAATTCTTTGTTTAGCTCTGTACCCCATTTTTTGATAGGGTTATTTGGTTCTTTGGGGTCTAACTTCTTGAGTTCTTTGTATATATTGGGTATTAGCCCTCTGTCGGATGTGGGGTTGGTGAAGATCATTTCCCACTTTGTTGGCTGCCGTTTTGTCCTTCTGATGGTGTCCTTTGCCTTACAGAAACTTTGTAATTTTATGAGGTCCCATTTGTCAATTCTTGATCTTAGAGCATAAGCTATTGGTGTTCTGTTCAGGAACTTTCCCCCTGTGCCCATGTCCTCCAGGGTCTTCCCAAGTTTCTTTTCTAATAGTTTCAGTGTGTCTGGTTTTATGTGGAGGTCCTTGATCCACTTGGAGTTGATCTTAGTACAAGGAGATAACAGTGGGTCAATTCGCATTCTCCTCCACTGTTGGTGGGATTGCAAAATCATAAAACCGCTCTGGAAATCAGTGTGGCGGTTCCTCAGAAAATTGTGCATGTCACTTCCAGAGGACCCTGGCATACTACTCCTGGGCATATACCCAGAGGATTCCTCTGCATACAATAAAGACACATGCTCCACTATGTTTATAGCAGCCTTGTTTATAATAGCCAGAAATTGGAAGGAGCCCAGATATCCCTCAAAAGAGGAATGGATACAGAAAATGTGGTATATTTATACAATGGAGTACTACTCAGCAATTAAAAATAATGAACTCATGCAATTTGTAGGTAAATGGTTAGATCTGGAAAATATCATCCTAAGTGAGCTAACCCAATCACAACAGAATACACATGAAATGCAATCACTGATAAGTGGATATTAATGAGCCCAGAAGCCCTAAATACTCAAGGCACAATTAGCAAGTCAAATGACTCCCAAGAAGAAGAAAGGAGAGGTCCCTGGGCCTGTAAAGATTGGATCCAGTATTGTAGACCCAGAACAGAGAAATCGTGGGGGGCGGGGAATGATTGGGGAATAGCTGGGGGGAAGAGGAATTATGGGACATATGGTGGGGAGAACTGGGAAAGGGGAAAGCCTTTGGAATGTAAACATAGAATATAGAAAATAAAAATTAAATTAAAAAAAAACCAGGAATACAAGGAAATTATCCAAGTAGCACCATACCCTATAGGTGACTCTAGGCTGCATAAGAAAGCAAGTCAGACAACAAAGTTCTTCCAGTATTTTTATTTCAAGTTACTACTTGAATTCCCACCCTGACTTTCTTTAATGATAGACCATGAGCTAGAAGTTATAAGCCAAATAAATTCTTCCCTGAGCTTCTTTTAAAAGACCATAATGTTTGTTTATATAGCAACAGAATGAAACTAGAATAGAAGAATTTTTTGAAAATCAGTAAAGTTTCAGGATATAAGAATCATAAAAATCACCAATGTTTCTATCACTACCAGTAAACAATTCTAAAAAAACACCCAGGGAAATAATACCATTTATATCTGCATGCAAGAGAAGAAAAATCTTAAGAATAAACTTAACCAAGCAATTTTTTCATTCCAAAAACTGTGAGATATGAATGAAAAAAATTTAAGTAAGCAGAAATATATAGGAAGAAATTCTGTTTGTGGGTTTAAAGAACTAATACCTCTATACTAATACAGCATAAATCAATGTACAGTTTAATTAAATTTTCATCAAAAACTCAGTGACAAAAAGTCCTAAAATTTATACAAAACCACAAAGGACAACAAACAACTTAATATTCCTATGGGTGTCCCTGGGGGTGTTTGTGTGTGCTTATATGTGTGTAGGGGTGGAAGTTTTTCTATGGATGGTTTGTAGCTGTGGGTGTTGATATGTATACATATATGTGCATCTCTGTGTGGAGGCCAGAGGTCAATCTTCAGTATAATCCAGCAACCTTAATTTTTGAAACAAGAGCTCTTGCTTGCTTAGAGGTTGCTGTTCAAGCAAAATTGGTTAGCCAGCAAGGGATCCACCTGGCTCTGTCATCCCAACCCTGGGATGAAAAGTGCTCACCAGCAAGCCTGACATTTTTATGTGGGTTCTAAGACTGAACTCACCATCATGTGTGTGGAGGAAGCAGTTTCTTGACTAGATCCCAAGCCCAAGAAGGAAATTCTTACCACTCATAACTATGTCATCTGAAATATTTTTATTACAGTAGCCTGAATTAACCAAGATAGTTTGCTTAAAATTTAAATTTAACCATATTCTCTATGTCTTGTCTGGTACCACCAACTGGAGTCCCATAAAAACAAGCTGGTCTGTGATGAAGGAGAAAGATGAAGGGACTAACTTGTGGTTTAAGTATATTGTTATTATCTGAAGGAAAGGGCAGGTCTAAGTATCATTGTGCAGATCCAAAAATGTCCTCACAGACCCCTAACATGAATATTGAAGGGCAAGGGTTATGATTAAAGAGTGGGTAAACACTGAGTAAATCCAAGCTGAGTTGGTATGTATAGTGACACTGAAGTGTCATTCTAGGACATGGAAAATATAATCACTGATCACAACAGCTTCAGCAGTAACCACCAGGAAATGTCACTGACCAGGTGACAGCAAGAAAACAGAAAGGATGGCTGATGATCCCAGCCATCAACATGAGGCATCAGCAGTTGTCCACACACACTGAGCTACATGCAGGAGCGAAGTCCACAATGGAACTGAACCAAAGAAAAAGAACTGCATGCTTCTTACACAGGAGCCCACAGCAAAGTCTGAAGCGAACATGCCTGAAAAGTGGTTTCCTATTTGGAAGACAGGAAACACTGCCACTCTCATAAAGAGAAACAAACCAAAGAAGAGCTGACATGTACCAACTGATTGTTGGATTTACATGTAAAGGAAAATGGAAGCAGTGGGTGAAACTAATTTTATTTGTTACTTACATGCTGTTGGCTACTAATACTGATACATCAATAACATTTGGCAGAATTAACAAATTTATAGTATCCTGGGTTTTATTTTCAAAATTTTGCCAAAATATAGCAAGACACTTTCAATTAGAAGGAAGCCTGCAGTACTACAGCCACAGCTGCAGCCATGCACGTGCTCATTGCACCAAGTGTACAAATCTCCTGTTAGCATCTTCACCTCTGCTCTCACTGTTTTCCCTGTGTTTCTGGGTTGACTGGGATCCAGGATATATAAGCAATATTTTAAATAATTCCATTAAATACTATCTTATAGATAATATGTATGCAGCCATAAGTCAAGATAACTGAAAATAGCACATTAATATTTGTGGTTTATGGCTATTTGTCAGCAGAAATAGACATTTAACAACCACCCAAGCTTTAGAGCCTATGGAGTCTGAAGAGGTCTCCCTTGACTAGCATACATAGTCGGATGCCTAAGAAACAGTAAGAGCAACTTGGTTAGGAATTTGGTATCTAGAAACTAATCAAGAAACAAGTGTGTCTATTCATATCTTCACTATTAGTGACACCAAGTAAATTGTACTATGAACCACATACACAGTCTAAATTTTGGGTCATCATATCAAAAGACTAAATAATATGTTGCAAATGTGTCCAAAAGTGCATGTTATCTCTACAAAACTAACAGCAAGGCCCCATTGCTGCAGACAACATCAAGATGGTACCTTCATAGAACTTTCACATCTACCTATAGGCTAGTATCTCTGGAGAGAGAGAGAGAGAGAGAGAGAGAGAGAGAGAGAGAGAGAGAGAGAGAGAGAGAGAGAGAGAGAGAGAGAGAGAGAGAGAGAGAAGAGAGGAGAGAGGAAGAGAGAGAGAGCAACCCACCCACAAACTCTTGGATCTGTAGTAGTGTCCTGCATGAAAGGTATTACTAGTGTCTTGGTGGAACAATGCTTGTAGAAGTAACCAACCAATATCTTATTTGGCTTAAAGCTCATGACAGGGAACCCATATAAAACATCGTTTAGGTAGGTGACTAAGAATGAGAGGCTAGATAGCCCAGGAACCTAGGAAAAAACAAATACTACTGTTCTAAAAATATATATAGTAGCAAATAAAACAACTTCTAATGACATTCTGCTTTACTCATAGATTAGTACCTTGCTCAGCTATCAGAAAGGCTACTTCCAGCAGCAGACAGGAACAAATATAGAGACCCACAGCCAGACATTATACAGAGAGTGAGAGGCCTTGGAACACTCTGCCCTGGGCAAATGTTATCATCAGATTTCTCCCCTTGGGGCTCAGTGAACCCCATAGTAGAGAGGCAGAAAGAGTATAAGAGCCAGAGGGGATAGAAAATATTAAGGAAACAAGACTCTCTAAATCAGCAGGATCAAAGCTCATATTAACTCACAGGGACTGAGTCAGCATGCACAGGGTCTGCAGCATCTATTGCTGTGAATCTCCAACCCAAAAAGGCCTGGGAAAAGAAATCACAACTCAGTTAATAGGAATATTAAGCTATATGCCTATAGGAATATTAATAATATATATTATATTAATAATATCTAAGCTACAAGCCTAGATCTACCACTGCACTACTATCTTCCCCATCTCTGAGATCCCTTATATCTTTCAGTTTCTCTAAGATACACTCTTCCTCTCCGTTGCCCTTCCTCCTCCTCCTCTGTTGTCTTGTCTCCTGTCTCTCCCTTCTCCCCTAAACTTTTCAGCTCTACCTACCCTTCTACTGCTCAATCACCAGGTCTAGCCCTTATTTTATAAGTTGACGCTGGGAGAAAGTTCACAAGAGTCACATGTATAACAGATTCACTCCTTAATTGCAGCACCTCCCAGGAAAGTGGAATTAGCATTATAATACAAGCAACACCAGAACTATCCACAACACTTCCCCCTTTCTGTCCAATTAAAAAACTCTTTTGTCTCAGATATAAATTGAGCACAACTATTACCATTTTGTAATTTATAAAGTACAAGATAGACCTAACATCCAGTTCATTGTTTTTGTCAATTAAATTGAACCTCTGTCATCTATCCTAAAAGACTTAAAATTCTACACCTCAGTCATGTACTGGCTTTAGATTGTGTGTCATCTGAAAACCATCCTCTCAAATCTATATCATCTTTCTCAATGCTAAACAGCTTGGGATAGCTATGAAACTACCACTCTTCAACCCCATCAGAAATCTAAGAATAACTAATATTACCTGAAAATATGAGAAGCACAAAATATAGCTTCCAAAACTTAGCCAATTTATAGAGACTGCTGATCACCTGGACAGCAAAACTTTGGAGCATTGATCTTAAGTCTTCTGGCCCAGGATCATCTGACAGACCTTTGTAATGAAGATTTAATGAAGATTGAATGGCTGATTACCCTCTCTTGCCAGAGATTATCTATTCTGCATAGTGTATCCTTTTTCTGGATAGTATATTGTATGTAGATGAAATGGGGTAGTTCTTGCCTAGTGGCTGTCCCGCCACAACTGGAGCACTCCACTGATGCTCAATTTCTTCTTTGAACCCAAGAAAGGGACACTGTCAGGAACAGACAGGTCTCTGGTCAAATTATCTTTAATAAAGAAATTCCATAAACATCATATTTTGTGGACTTCTGATGCTTTTGAAGACTATTTATCTACCCAAAGCATCTCTGAACTGTTAAGCCTTGACTACTCTAGGCTATTTCTAATTGAAATATCTCAGAAACACAGAAACACCCTTTTAATTAACTCAGGACCATGAGTTTGCTATCTGGTCATTAACTGGTATTGCTTAATCATCTAAAAACAGTTTATTATAGCAGTTATAGAAGGACTAGGTCTAAGCCTTCTATTCTTAAATGTGTTATATAGGCACAATGGCTATATGAAAGTAACAATATTAATCCCAATTTTATATCAATAAGAAATTTATGCCAATGAAAACTTTAAATTTGTATCAAATAAATTCTGTACCAATGTAAGAGATTTTAACTTCAACTTTGTATCAACTATAAAGATTAATACCAATGTAAGATGTAGCTATGTAATGAATTGCTTAAGAGTAAATTTGCTAACTTATCCCTATTTGTTTATTTCTATAATTTCTATGATATTACTATATCCCCCTTTCTTTTCCATCCCCTTTCCTTTTTACCTAAGAAGGAAAAATAGAGAAAAGGAAAGGAAAGGTAGAAATCCCTGAGTTTAAGTTCTCTAGTTCCCTCCCTGTCTAAAGCTACATTTGTAAAGTATCCCGTAAATGATAACATATCTATAATTCCTTAAAAAAAAAAAAAAAAAGAACCATCCACCCCAACATAAGGAATTGGGACAATGATCTTCTTTTGTCTGCTTCCAGCTGAATTAGGGCAAAGAATTCCCATCTGAGGGCCCAAAGGGAAATAGGAAAATTGGCTTTGTCAAAGGAGAGCTAGCTGGCTTCATTTGCTGAGAAAGTTCATTGCTTATCTGACATCTTGACCATGACAGTCTGAAAGGATGGCTAGGCAAGCTAGCTGTTATGGAATAGTTCTGGAAGCAAGTCTTTAAAGGAAGTAGCTTCGATGTAGTTGACTTAGAGTCAAGTGTGAAGCTGGAATGAAAGGTCCCAGAATCTCAGCATCCCGGAGTGTGAATCTTTTCAGGGCTGTCTTTCTCTTTTTTTTCATCCTTCAGGATACAAAAGTTAAAATCAACATGTAGTTATCAAAAGACATTCAGATGGGGCATGCAGAGTGCACAGATTGGTCATGAAGATCAATAAAGAAAGATGACTGCCTTTCTTCAGGTTAGTTTGATCCATATAGTCAAACTGCAATATAACTTTGTATATATGCCCTCATAAAGGATGGTATGTAATAACCAGTCATTAGAAATTTGCACCCAATAAGTGTTATTGGCTGTGTATAGACATTTTAGTCTCAGCTGGTTCAAGAGCTATCTCCATATAGAGACATAGCTACATCACCTATTTTGTTGATTGTGTTAGTCTCCCTTTTCTTCTCTTTCACCAAAGTCTTCAGGAGGTCTCCCTTTGTCATGTCTGATTTTTATCAACTTAGAAGGAACCCACAGCATTTTTTTCCCTGTGGAAACATAGGCATAAGAACTCCCTAAGCATAGCACATTTTCCATTTTCCATTTTGATGTCAGAACATCCTTAATATAAACAGGCTGGTTTAGTTAAATAGTTTTTTTTCCACAATCCAATGTCTTTCAGTAGCTGTGGTGTTTTGCTCATTAGCATTTAAAAAATCCAGGTTAATAAAACATTATGTAATCTATCTTTGGGGGTTCTTGTTGATCCCTTTGCCTATTAAACATCTCCTTTAGAGTTCGATTAGATATCTCCACATTCGTTTGTCCTGTAGAATTGTGTGATATGCCTGTAACGTGTTTTATATTATAAAATGCAAAAAAACTATTTCATCTTATTAGAGATATATGTCAGACCACTGTCCATTTTTGTAACTGCTCAAAGTTACATTGAACAGGTTACCTGGAAGGCAAGCTGGAGATGTATGGGAAGGCGGCAAAAAGAGAGGGAGACCAAGATAACACCTGCTATTCAAGGTCTAAAAGTTTAATGAAGAACTCCCAATATATATTCAGAGAAAAACCCTTCCCCAAAGGCTGGAAGCTTCTCAGCTGAATCAGTTTAGTTAGCAGGTGGCTAGTGTTTCTCAGGAAACTGCAGGTCCTTGAAGAACAATAGGCTTCCCCTTGGTCTGAGCACTCCACCCTAGGTGGAGGGGATTATGGCTAATACAGGAGTTCCCACTCAAAGGCTGGGAGAGGAACTTCACATTACTCAATGTCAAGTTCCTGCCAGGTGGCATGGTACCTCAATAAGGCTCTCTACACATTTTAATTTGTATGGGTAATCCCATAATGGTTATAACTTCTAACAAATGTGTAATTACAGAATCAGCCTTTTCTGAGGTTGCCCATTGAAATCCTGAGCATGTGTCTATAGTATGGTGCACATATTTCAGTATACCAAACTCTGTAAAATGGAAGACATCCTTTTGCCAAATATCATTTCTTTGGGTACCCTTAGGGTTAGTTCCTATAGGCAATGGAGTTTGGTTACATAATGAGGAGGTAGGACATTGCCTCACAATTTCCTTGGCTTGTTGCCAAGTGATAGAGAATTCTTTCTTTAAATCTTTGCTGTTAACAAAGATTTTTTTATGGACTTCTGAAGTCTATAGTAAACTTCATATAAATAGCTAGTCAATTTTGTTATCTTATGCCAGAGGGCCTGGCAAACCTGTATGGGATGTTATGTGTGTTATATATAGTGGATAACACCTACTTCTGATCATTTGTTATAGCTGAATAAAAAATGAAGTCAATTCAGAATCATCCTGAATAAGTTCCATAGTCTCTATGAGTAAAACAGCTCATTCTGTATATTGAGAATCAGTTACTATATTAAGAAACTCTTGAAAATCTGACATCATGATGATTGCATATAATTCAGATTTTTGAACTGACTTTTAGGAACTCTCAGTCACTTTACTTACATCTTCTGATTTATATCACGACTTTCCTGATTTAGTGGCATCAGTGTAAAATGTAGGGGCTCCAAATATTGGAGTTCCCTTTATTATATGAGGGAGAATCCAATTAGTTCTTTTTATGAACTGAAGCTGTTTGCTTTTAGGGTATCTGTTGGTAATCTCTCCCAAGAAGTTATTGCATGCTCTTTGCCAATGTTCATCTTGTGCCCATAACGAGGCAATTTCTGCATTAGTAAAAGGTACCACAATTTCACCCCGATCCATTCTAATTGTTGAAGTCTCATTTTTCCTTTTAGTATCAATTCAGAGACTTTCTCAATGTAGGTTTTTCATTTCCTACTCTGTTTATATGCTAAAAATTATTCATTCTGAGAAATAATCTTCACTTTGCATAAGAATTCCTGTAGGAGAATGAGTACCATTCAGTAGGTACTGAAAACCATTAAGGGTCCTTAATTGGATTATTCTGATTTGCACCTTTTATGACCTAACCCATTGCAGACATATTTTATACCCTAGATAATTAATAGAATCCTGTCTTTGTACTTTTTGAGGGGCTATTTGCAATCCCCAGCAAGGCAAGTTTTTTGTTTTTGGGGTTTTTTGTTTGTTTGTTTGTTTGTTTGTTTGTTTTACTTCATCAAACATTCAATGATATTTATATCTGGATTAGCCAATAAGAAGTCATCCATATAATGATAAATAATGCATTGGGGAAATTGTTCTTGAATAATTCCCAATGGCTGTTGTACAAAATGTTGACACAAGGTAGGGCTATTTAACATTCCTCATGGCAGGAATTTCCATTGACATCTTTTTATTGGGCAACATCTATTGAAAGTAGGTAATGAGAAAGCAACCATTTCTTTATAGTATGCATGTAGAGGAATTGTGAAAAAACAATCTTTCAGATCAATCACTATGATAGGTTATTCCATAGGTAACAAAGAAGGCAATGTGATCCCAGGCTGCAAGGAACCAATTGGCTGAATAATATTAATCACTTTGAGATCTGTCAACATTCTCCATTTGCCAGATTTTTTTAAAATGACAAATACTGGAGAATTCCAAGGGCTGGTGGATTCCTCTGTATGCTGAGCCTCCGGCTGCTCCAGGACTAGCTGTTCTAATGCCTGTAATTTTTCATTTATCATAGACCATTGATCAATACAAATGAGTTGGTTAGGGTAAGGTTGTTGGTGTCTTGTCAGCAGTGGCTCCTTGGGGTAGAGCTCAATTGTCAGCCTCTGATGTATATTGTTTATGGACAGTTTGGACAATCTATAACTGCCTTTGATAATGTTCCCTAACTAATTTAAAATTTGTATTAGGAGCCTGGCAGGTTTCATGGCTAGACACTGAAACTGAGGAGATATTAATTTGTGTTTCCACTGCTGTAATAGATCTCTTCCCCATTTGTTAATGGCTATATCAGTCACATATCGCCTCAATTTTCTTACCTGACCTTCTGGTCCTATACATTTAAGTTATATGGTACTTTGTTTTATTTGGTATAAGGTCCCAACACCTTAAAATTGGATGTCTACTGCTTGAAGTGGCAAACTTGCAGGCCAAGATTTTAGAGAGATAATGGTGACATCTGCTACAGTGTCAACCATTTCTTCAATCTCAAAATTATTTACTAGTATTTTTATTTTTGGCCTTTGATCCTCTATAGACGTTTGCCAAAATATTCATTTTTGGCACCCTTTGAGGCTTTTTGAATTGTCTATAGAACTTGCCTTAGCCTTGTTAGGTCTCATAACATCAGTTTTTGAAGCAGTGACATGTAATAGTCCTGAAGAAGAGAACTCTCCCTGCCTGGCTTTGAGCCGAAATCTCTTCAGGTAGTCCCAGTCTCCTGGTTGAAACTTGTACGGTTCCAGAACAGGGCCTGCTTCATAGAGGGCACTCAGTTTAGGCAAAACATAATCATGAGCACACCTGGTTGCACTGGCTTTTGTTATCAATTCATCATCTTCTAATTCTGCAATAGCAGCTAAGTGATGGTTAGGTACAATGGGGGCAGGGACACCATGCATAATCTCAAAGGGAGTTAATCCCATCTAGGAAAGGGAGTTCCTCGCCTAATATATGGCAAGGGCAAGGACCATCACCCAGTCTCCATGGACAATTTTGTTAAGGTCTCTTTTAATGTTCTGTTCATCCTTTCTATCTGTCCTGAACTTTGAAGTCAGTATGCACAAAATAATATCCAGTCCGCCCCAATAAATCTTGCAACATCCTGGTTTACCTTGGACACAAATTGGGATTATGTGGAGATCCTTGAACCAATTGGATTTGAGTTTTGTACAAGGAGATAAGAATAGGTCAATTTGCATTTTTCTGCATGCTGACCTCCAGTTGATCCAGCATCATTTGTTTAAAATGCTATCTTTTTTTAACTGGATGGTTTTAACTCCTTTGTCGAATGTCAAGTGACAAGGGGTGTGTAGGTTCATTTCTGGGTCTTCAATGCTACTCCATTGATCATCCTGCTTGTCTCTGTACCAATGCCATACAGTTTTTAATCACTATTGCTCTGTAGTATAGCTTGAGGTCAGGCATGGTAATTCCCCCAGAAGTTCTTCTGTTGTTGAGAATAATTTTTGCTATCCTGGGGGTTTTGTTATTTCAAGTGAATTTGCAAATTGCTTTTTCTAGCTCTATGAAGAATTGATTTGGAATTTTGATGGCAATTGCATTAAATGAGTAGATTGCTTTCGGCAAGATTGCCATTTTTACTATATTAATCCTGTGAATCCAAGAGCATGGGAGAGCTTTCCATTTTCTGGGACCCTCAGTTTCTTTCTTTAGAGGCTTGAAGTTCTTATCATACAGATCTTTGACTTGCTTGGTTAAAGTCATACCAAGATATGTAATATTATTTGTGACTATTGTGAAGGGTGTCATTTCCCTAATTTCTTTTTCATCTTGTTTATACTTTAAGTAGAGAAAGCTTTGTTTGAGTTAATTTTATATCCAGCCACTTTGCTGAAGTTGTTTATCAGCTTTCGGAGGTCTCTGGTGGAATTTTGGGGGTCATTTAAGTATATGATCATATCACCTGCCAACAGTGATATTTTGACTTCCTCCTTTCCAATTTGTATCCCTTTGACCTCCTTTTGTTTTCTAATTGCTCTAGCTAGAACTTCAAGTACAATATTGAATAGAGAGGGAGAGAGTGGGCAGCCTTGTCTGGTTCCTGATTTTAGTGGGATTGCTTCAAATTTCTCTCCATTTAGTTTAATGTTGGCTACTGGTTTGCAGTATATTGCTTTTACTATGTTTAGGTATGGACCAGGAATTCCTGATCTTTCCAAGACTTTTAACATGAAGGGATGCTGAATTTTGTCAAATGCTTTTCCAGCATCTAATGAAATAACCATGTGTTGTTTTTTTTTTCCGTGAGTGTGTTTATGTAGTGGATTACATTGATGGATTTCTGTATATTTATTGAACCATCCCTGAATCCCTGGGATGAAGCCTACTAGATTGTGATGAATAATCGTTTTGATGTATTTTGGGCTTTGGGCTTTTTGTTTGTTTGTTTGCTTGTTTGTTTGTTTTTGCTTTTGATTTTTATTTTTTATTTTTTTTGGTGTTTGTTTGTTTTGTTTTTTGTTTCGTGTGTGTGTGTGTGTGTGTTGTGTGTGTGTGTGTGTGTGTGTGTGTGTGTGTGTGTTTTCAAGACAGGTTTCTCTGTGTAGCCCTGGCTGTCATGGAACTCACTCTGTAGACCAGGCTGGCCTCAAACTCAGAATTCCACCTGCATCTGCCTCCCAAGTACTGGGATTAAAGTTGTGTACCAATACTGCCTGGCTAGAATTTTATTGAGTATTTTTGCATAGATGTTCATAAGGAAAATTGATCTGAAGTTCTCTTTCCTTGCTTGGCCTTTGTTTGGTTTAGGTATAAGTGTAATTGTGGCTTCATAGACTGAATTGGGTAGTGTTTCTTGTATTTCTATTTTGTGGAATAGTTTGAAGAACATTGGTATTAGGTCTTCTTTGAAGATCTGATAGAATTCTCCACTAAACCCATCTGTTTCTTGGCTTTTTTGAATGGGAGACTGTTATTGACCACTTGTATTTCTTTAGGGGATATGGGACCGTTTAGATGGTCTATCTGATCCTGAATTAATTTTGGTATTTGGTATCTGCCTAGGAAATTGTCCATTTCATGTACATTTACCAGTTGTGTTGCATATAAGCTTTTGTAGTAGGATCTGATGATTTTTTTTTAATTTCCTCAGTTTCTTTTGTTATTTCTCCCTTTTCATTTCTGATTTTGTTAATTTGGATACTGTCTCTGAGCAATCTGGTTAGTCTGGCTAAGGGTTTATCTATCTTGTTGATTTTCTCAAAGAACCAGCCCCTGGTTTTGTTGATTCTTTGTATATAGTTCTTTTTGTTTCTATTTGGGTTATTTCAGCCCTGGGTTTGATTATTTCCTGCTGTCTCCTCATCTTGGGTATATTTGCTTCTTGTTGTTCTAGAGCTTTTAGGTATGCTGTCAAGCTGCTAGTGTAAGCTCTCCTTAGTTTATTTTTGGAGGCACTTAGAGCTATGAGTTTTCCTCTTAGCACTGCTTTCATTGTGTCCCATAAGTTTTGGTATGATGTGTCTTCCTTTTCATTAAATTCTAAAAAGTTTTTAATTTCTTTCTCTATTTCTTCCTTGATCAAGTTATCTTTGAGTAGAGCATTGTTCAGCTTTCATGTGTATGTGAACTTTCCATGGTTTTTGTTGGAATGTAAGACCAGCCTTAGGCTATGGTTATCTGATAGGGTGAATGGAGTTATTTCAATATTCCTGTATCTGTTAAGGCCTCTTTTATGACCAATTATATGGTCAGTTTTGGAGAGGGTACCATGAGGTGCTGAGAAGAAGGTTTTTGTTGTTGTTGTTTTGTTTTTTGTTTTTTGTTTTGCTATAGGATGAAATGTTCTATAAATATCTTTTAGATCCATTTGGTTCATAACTTCTGTTAATTTCACTGTATCTCTGTTTAGCTTCTGTTTCCATTATTCATCCATTGCTGAGAGTATGGTGTTGAAATCTCCCACTATTATTGTGTGGGGTACAATGTGTGCTTTGAGCTTTAGTAAAGTTTCTTTTATGAATTGCCCTTGCATTTGGAGCATAGTTGTTCAGAGCTGAGAGTTCATCTTGGTAGATTTTTCTTTTGACCACTATGAAGTGGCCTTCCTTATCTTTTTTGACAACTTTTAGTTGAAAGTCAATTTTATTCTATATAAGAATGGCCACTCCAGCTTGTTTCTTGGGCCCATTTGCTTGGAAATTTGTTTTCCAACCTTTGATTCTTAAATAGTGACTGTCTTCGTCACTGAGGTGGGTTTCTTGTATACAGCAAAATATTGGGTCCTGTTTATATATCCAGTCTGTTAGTCTATTTCTTTTTATTGGGGAATTGAGTCCATTGATGTTAAGACATTTGAGGAAAAGTGATTTTTACTTCCTTATATCTTTGTTGTTAAAGGTGGAATTGTGTTTGTGTGGCTATATTCTTTTGGGTTTGTGGAATCATTACCTTCATGCTTTCTCTAGGGCATATTTTCCCTCCTTGTGTTGGGATTTTTCACTCATTACCTTTGTACAGCTGGGTTTATGAAAAGATATTGTGTAAATTTGGTTTTATCATAGAATATCTTATTTCCTCCTTCTATGGTAATCGGGAGTTTTGATGTGTGTTTTGTGTCAGAAGCTTTTTGCATTTAGCATCTTCTTTGACTGTTGTGTCCATCTCTTCTATGGTATCTTCTACACCTGATATTCTCTCTTCTATCTCTTGTATTCTGTTGGCAATATTTACATGTGTAATTCCTGACCTCTTTCCTAGGTTTTCTATTTCCAGGTTTACCTCCATTTGTGTTTTCTTTATTGATTCTACTTCCACTCTTGAATCACTTTATTTAATTCCTTTACCTGCTTACCTGTGTTTTCTTTCTGTGTATTTCTTTCAGTGAGTTATTGATATCCTCCTTAAAGGACTCTATAATCTTCATGAGATATGAAGTACACATTGTACCCCAAACAATAATAGTGAGAGACTTCAACACCCCACTGTCAAAAATGGATAAATCATGGAATCAGAAACTAAACAAAGATACAGTGAAACTAACTGAAGTTAGGGACCAAATGGATCTAACATATATTTATACAACATTCCAACCTAAAGCAAAAGAATATACCTTCTTCTCAGCACCTCATGGTACCTTCTTCAAAATTGAACATATAATTGGTCACAAAATGAACCTTAACAGGTACAGAAATATTGAAATAATTCCATGTATCTTATCAGTTCACCACAGCCTAAGGCTGGTCTTAAGCTCAAACAAAAGCAATGGAAAACACACATACACACGAACTTTGAACAATGCTCTTCTCAATGATAGTTTGATCAAGGAAGAAACAAAGAAAGATATTAAATACTCTTTAGAATTTAATGAAAATGAAGACACATCATACCAAAATTTATGGGACACAATGAAAGCAGTGCTAAGAGGAAAACTCATAGCTCTGAGTGCCTCCAAAAATAGAATGGAGAGAGCTTACACTAACAACTTGACAGTACACTTGAAAGCTCTAGAACAAAAGGAAGCAAATAACCCCAAGAGGAGTACACAGCAGGAAATAATCAAACTTAGAGCTGAAATCAACCAAACAGAAACAAAAATAACTATACAAAGAATCAACAAAACAAGGAGCTGGATCTTTGAAAAAATCAACAAGATAGATAAATCCTTAGCCAGACTAAGCAGAGGGCACAGAGACAGTATCCAAATTAATAAAATCAGAAATGAAAAGGGAGACATAACAACAAAAATTGGAAATTCAAAAAATCATCAGATCCTACTACAAGAATTTAGACTCAACAAAGTTTGAAAACCTGGATGAAATGGACAACTTTCTAGATACATACAAGGTGAGAACATTAAAACAGGATCAGATAAACCTTCTAAATAGTCCCATAAGCCCTGAAGAAATAGAAACAGTCATTAATAGTCTCCCTTCAAAAAAAAGCCCAGGACCAGATGGGTTTAGATGAGAATTATATGAGATCTTCAGAGAAGAGTTAAAACTGATACTCTTCAAACTTGTCCATGAAATAGAAACTCAAGGAACACTACCCAAGAAGGTAGGGAAATAACATCCTTCACAATAGCCACAAACAATATAAAGTATCTTGGCGTGACTCTAACCAAACAAGTGAAAGATCTATATGACAGAAACTTCAAGTCCTTGAAGAAAGAAATCAAAGAAGACCTCAGAAGATGGAAAAATATTTAATGCTTTTGGATTGGCAGGATCAATATAGTAAAAATGGCCATCTTGCCAAAAACAATCTACAGATTCAATGCAATCCCCATCAAAATCCCAAATCAATTCTTCATAGATCTAGAAAGAGCAATTCTCAAATTCATCTGGAGTAACAAAAAACCCAGGATAGCTAAAATTATTCTCAACAATAAAAGGACTTCTGGGGGAATCAATATCCCTGACCTCAAGCAGTACTACAGAGCAATTCTGCTAAAAACTGCATGGTATTGGTACAACGACAGGGAAGTAGATCAATGGAATAGACTTGAAGACCCAGAAATGAACCCACAGAGTTATAGTCACTTAAACTTTGAAAAAGGAGCTACAACCATCCAGTGGAAAAAAAGATAGCCTTTTCAACAAATGGTGCTGATTCAGCTGGAGTCAACATGCAGAAGAATGCGAATTGACCCACTCTTATCTCCTTGCACTAAGATCAACTCCAAGTGGATCAAGGACCTCCACATAAAACCAGACACACTGAAACTAATAGAAAAGAAACTGGGGAAGACCCTGGACGACATGGGCACAGGGGGAAAGTTCTTGAACAGAACACCAATAGCTTATGCTCTAAGATCAAGAATTGACAAATGGGACCTCATAAAATTACACAGTTTCTGTAAGGCAAAAGACACTGTCAGAAGGACAAAATGGCAACCAACAAATTGGGAAAATTTGTTTTCCCACATCCGACACAAGTCTAATATCCAATATATGCAAAGAACTCAAGAAGTTAGACCCCAAAGAACCAAATAACCCTATTAACAATGGGGTACAGAGCTAAACAAAGAATTTTCACCTGAAGAAATTCGGATGGCTGAGAAGCACTTTAAGAGATGTTCAGCATCATTAGTCATCAGGGAAATGCAAATCAAAACAAGCCTGAGATTCCACCTCATACCAATCAGAATGGCTAAGATTAAAAACTCAAGAGACAACAGGTGCTGGCGAGGATGTGGAGAAAGAGGAACACTCCTACACTGTTGGTGGGATTGCAAGATGGCACAACCTCTCTGGAAATCAGTCTGGAGGTTCCTCAGAAAGTTGGGCATGACACTTCCAGAGGACCCTGTCATACCACTCCTGGGCATATACCCAGAGGATTCCCCTGCATGCAATAAAGACACATGCTCCACTATGTTCATAGCAGCCTTATTTATAATAGCCAGAAGTTGGAAGGAGCCAAGACATCCCTCAAAGAAGGAATGGATACAGAAAATGTGGTATATTTATACAATGGGATACTACTCAGCAATTAAAAATAAGGAATTCATGCAATTTGTAGGCAAATGGTTGGATGTGGAAAATATCATCCTAAATGAGTTAACCCAATCACAAAAGAATACACATGAAATGCAATCACTGATAAGTGGATATTAATGAGCCCAGAAGCTCTGAATACTCAAGGCACAATTAGAAAATCAAAAGATTCCCAAGAAGAAGGAAGGAGAGGACCCTGGTCCTGAAAAGACTGGATCAGTTTTGTAGGAGAGTACCAGACAAATGGGTGTGATTGGGGAATGGGTGGGGGGAAGAGGACTTATGGGACATTTGGTCAGGGGGGAACTGGGAATGGGGAAAGCCTTTGGAATGTAAACAAAGAATATAGAAATTTTTTTAAAAAAAGGAACACTACCCAACTCATTCTATGAAGCCACAATAACGCTGTACCTAAACCAAACAAAGACCAAGCAAGGAAGGAGAACTTAAGACCAATCTCCCTCATGAACATTGATGCAAAATACTAAACAAAATCCTGGTCAACCGAATCCAAGAATGCATCAAAACTATAATTCACCACGTTCAGGTAGGCTTCATCCAGGGATGCAGGGATGGTTCAATATATGGAAATCTGTCAATGTTATCCACTACATAAACAAATTAAAGAAAAAGAACCACATGGCCATTTCATTAGATGCTGAAAAGGCTTTTGACAAAATTCAGCATCCCTTCATGATAAAAGTCTTGGAGAGATGGGGAATCCAAGAACTATACCTAAACATAGTGAAAGCAATATACTGCAAACTGGTAGCCAACATCAAACTAATTGGAGCAAAACTTGAAGCAATCCTACTAAAATCGGGGACCAGACAAGGCTGTCCACACTCTCCCTACCTATTCAATATAGTACTTGAAGTCTGAGCCAGAGCAATCAGGCAGCAAAAAGAGGTCAAAGGTATTCAAATTGGAAAAGAAGAAGTCAAACTATCACTATTTGCAGATGATATGATAGTATACTTAAGCAACACAAGACTTCCACCAGAGAACTCCTAAAGTTGATAAACAACTTCAGCAAAGTGGCTGGATATAAAATTAACTCAAGCAAATCCGTAGCCTTCCTCTACTCAAAAGATAAACAAGATGAGAAAGAAATTAGGGAGATGACACCCTTCAAAATAGTCACAAATAATATTTCATACCGAGGTGTGACCCTAATGAAGCATGTGAAAGATCTATATGACAAGAACTTTAAACCTCTGAAGAAAGAAATTGAAGAGAGTCTCAGAAGATGGAAAGATTTCCCATGATCATGGATTGGCAGGATCAATATAGTAAAAATGGCCATCTTGACGAAAGCAATCTATAGATTCAATGCAATCCCCATCAAAATCCCAAATTTTCATAGATCTAGAAAGGGCAATTCTCAAATTCATCTGGAATAACAAAAAAACCCAGGATAACAAAAAACTGTTCTCCACAACAAAAGACCTGGGGGAATCACCATCCCTGACCTGAAGCTCTACTACAGACCGATAGTGAGATAGTGATAAAAACTGTTTGGTATTGGTATGCAGATAGGCAGGAAGGTCAATGGAATAGAATTGAAGGCCAAGAAATGAGCCCACACATGTAAGGTCACTTGATATTTTACAAAGGAGCTAAAAAAAAACATCCAATTGAAAATAGATAGCATTTTTCACAAATGGTGCTGGATTAACTGGAGGTCTACATGCAGAAAAATGCAAATCAACCCTTTCTTATCTCCTTGTACAAAGCTCAATACCAAGTGGATTAAGGATCTACACATAAAACCAGACACAACAAAGCTTATAGAGGAGAAAGTGGTGGCAAACCTTGAACATATCTGCATAGGGGGAAAGTTCCTGAACAGAACACCAATGGCTTATGCGCTAAGAACAAGAATCGACAAATGGGACCTCATAAAGCTGTAAAACTTCTGTAAAGCAAAGGACACAGTCAATAGGACAAGACAGCAACCAACATATTGGGAAAAGATCTTTACTAACCCTATATCCAATAAAGGCTATTATCCAATGTATATAAAGAACTCAAGAAGTTAGTCTCCAGAGAATCAAATAACCCTATTAAAAGATGGGGTACAAAGCTAAACAGGGAATTCTCAACTGAGGAAACTTGAATGTCTCTAAAGCACCTAAAGAAATGTTCAGCATCCTTAGTTATCAGGGTAATGCAAATCAAAACAACACTGAGATCCCACCTTATAAGAGTCAGAATGGCTAAGATGAAAAACTCAGGGGATGGCAGATGCTAAAGAGGATGTGGGGAAAGAGGAACACTTCTCCATTGTTAGTGGGATTGCAAGCTGGTAAAACCACTCTGGAAATCAGTTTGGCAACTCCTCAGAAAATTAGACATAGTACTTCCTGTGGACCCAGCTATACCACTCCTGGGCATATACCCAGAAAGTGTTCCTACATGTAATAAGGACACATGCTCCACTATGTTTATAGCCCCATGGGAAGAACAATGACTTCGGCCACCCAGATGCCCCAAGACTCCCAGGGACTGAATCATCAACCAAGGGGTACACATGGTTCCAGCCAAAAATGTGGCAGAGGAAGGCCTTGTTGGGCATCAGTGGAAAGAGTAGTCCTTGGTCAGGTAAAGGCTCAATAGTGGTCCCAACAAAGGGAAACTGAGGGGGAGGTGGGAGTTTGTTGGGTGAAGGGGCATATAAGTAGAGGCAGGGGGTGGGAGGAGGGGTTAGGGGCCTTTGGGGAGGGGGGAAATCGGGAAAGGTTTAACTATTTGCAATGTAAATGAAGAAGATATTCAATAAAAAAAGAAAAAATAATATATAATAATGGATATAGATATTTTTATGTATCTTGCCACAAATTTTCTATTTGCTATGGGAACACTGAAAAGGCAAAATATTTTTCAAAATTTTTAAAAACTAGTTATATCTCTATATTACTTGTAAATGCAATAGTAACAATAAAATATTAAAAGAAATCCTTGGGTTCAATAAGATAGCCTCTAAAATGAAAGTGAGTTGTAACTCCACAATTAATAGACATTGGATTTCCTGGAAGTTAAGTCTCTCACACTCCAGTTTTTAATGCAGTGAATCCAACACTTTACTCAAAGTTATAGAAAAACAACTCTGAAGGTCTCATTGTCCTACATGAAAAGAACTAGTCTTGATCAAACTTTTTCTAAAACAAAATACATCTATGATTACTAGAGAGCCCAAAATAAAAACTGCTTCATTAGTAACTTATTATTGTTGCCATTTGTAATCTATGTACATGCATCAAATAAGACTTCATTCATTTTCTGAAGTACTTCTAAGCATATTTTTTCTGTTATGTTACAGAAATTTCTAATATTCCAATAAATTAGGTCCTTTTACCTTCTCTGTCATGAATGTAATTATGTCAGATTTTTCCTTTTCTCTTGACATTTCAAAATGAACATGAAACATTCATTAAGCATGGAGAGATCTTGCTACATATCTGCACACCATACTGATGAATTAAATAATACCTTTTCAATAAAAAATAAAAATTAGAATTTAAAATGACTCACAGGTGATAACTTCAAAATTGAATGAATTTTATTAAATCAAATCTTCTAAAACTTAGTAACTACCCACTCGAATTTCAAACAAGCACACACATGCATGCACTCACACATAAACAGGCACATTCACACACATACACAAACACACACAAATATACACAAGCATGAGCACATGCACACCAGCAAAGTAATAGAGGAATGTGTTTCCATCACATAAGAGATTGCCAAATATCTAAAACTATCTTAAAGCATCATAGATGTCAATTAAACTGCAGAATTCTGAGAAGAGGAAGTCTGGTTATCTTCAGAGTAAACAAGGGCCCTGAGCATGTCCCCCTTTCCTTCATGAAAGTGTCACTATGGCAGTATTAGAGATGCTCCAGGAGGTATGAAAACGAAGACCGCAGAGATGAACATTTCAAACAGAGACAAGTTACAAAGCTTTCAGTGCCAAATGCGTTCAGTTAGAACCCCTGGCTTGCACCCTGCACATGGTCCAGCAAATTCCATTCCTTCCCCTCTCTCCAATCCCACCCACTCTGAAAGCCTTCCAACAGAAATCCAAAAGAAAAAAAATACCTCAGTCACACATTTCTAACATTCCTGACAGATATCCCAACCCTCTCACCTGAAGCCACAGTTACTCAAGCCCACCCTGCACCACAAGCCCAGTGTGTGGCATACAGTCTGTAAAAATCTTCTAAGCTGTGCTCAGCCTGCACCTCATTCCAGTCTCATTCTTGAGATTGGTGAATTCAGTCCTGCCTCTTTACTCTTATTTGGCCAAATTGGCTTTTTTTTTCCTTTGTAGAGAAAACCTATCAGAATGAATCCACTTTTAGGAAGTTCCAGAGCCAAATGAAAGGGAAATTAGCTAAAAGAGAAATTACCATTTGAAACACTAAGACACTTTCTACAACAAGGTACTCAAATATTCACAAGCTGTTGTGTTGTATAGATAGAGTGAGGATATGTTTGTAGAGCCAGGTAAAGTAATATGGGAGGGACGCCTCAACAGGCTCCTGATGCAGCATCCCTTCTCCCTGAGGTAACAACCATACAACAGATATAGTATTGAATATAGTTTATTTAGGTCATGAGAAGGAGAGTTAAGAAGTAGAGACAGATAAAGGGAGAGAGGGGAAGGAGGAGGAACAGGAGGAGGAGGAAGATGAGGAGGAAGACGAAGAGGAGAAGGTGGAGGAAGAGGAGGAGGAGGAGGAGGAGGAGGAGGAGGAGGAGGAGGAGGAGGAGGAGGAGGAGGAGAGGCCTGTATGGAACACATGGAAAGAAAAGCAAGAGGGAGAGAGGAGTCAGGGAGAGAAGGAAAGAGAGAGGAGTCAGAGAGAGAGTAAGAAAGTGAGGAGAGGCCAAACAACACTTTTTATATCAAGCCAAGCCTACCCGACAATAGCCAGGTAACTGTTGGGCAGAGGTTAGAAGGAATGCCAACATTTCTCCATTTTAGTTTAATTTTAAAAAGGAGAAACTAGAAAGAGCCAATGTTAAAGCATGAATCAGGTAATTGTGATCATTAGCTACTTCCTGCTGACTTTGGGATGATGTGTCTCTGGGAAACCTAAGAAAATGGGGATGAGGATGTTGGTCCAGTTTTAGTAGAATTGGCTGTTTTCTTTTTGTCCAGAATCTGTGGAAACATCTGTAAGTAGGAGGGAGCCAGTCCAGTAGAAGTGTCTGTGAGAGCAGGTTGGAGCATCTGTGGGTTGCTCCTATGGAGCTGTCCTGGATGTAGATTTTGAGTAAATACCTGGACTTGGCAAAATGCTTACACACATACACACACACACACACACACACACACACACGCACGCACGCACGCATGCACGCACGCACGCACGCACGCACACACACGCGTGCATGTGTGCGCGTGAGCGTGTGTGTGTGTGTGTGTGTGTGCGCGCACGCGTGCGTGCGTGCGTGCGTGCGTGCGTGCGTGCGTGCGTGCGTGCGTGTGTGTGTGTGTGTGTGTGTGTGTGTGTTTGAGGTATAGAATAAAATTTCATAGGTTTGAGAAAGAAAAATTTTCTTGGGTGTACATTTGAAACCTTTAGGTCTTGGTGGATGAGGTGAGAAGAGTCCCAATGCCAGGGAACAGGAAAGGATTTTCAACATCTGGAATAGGTAACAGGTAGAAACTTAAGCTATTGATTGGCAAGTGGCTTTATCCAGCTGGAATCTGTTTGGTCCATGAGAGGTAGATCTGAGTGTGTTTCCTGGAGTGTGCAAGTTTGAAAAAGAGATAAATTTGTTAACAGCATGGACAGTCTTTAAGAGGAGCTCAAGGAAGACATAAACCTTCTGAGGAGGAAAAGGAGCAAGAAGAGCTTTTTTTTTTCCTTTGTTAGGAGTTTGAATTTATATATATATAATTGATAAATTGATAAATATATATATATATATATAAATTCAGCATAATGAGAAACATTTTAAAGTTTATATTTAAAGGACAATTAAAGGAAACTCAAAACCCTGACCTTGTAAATATAGTTGATCACATAGATTTAGCATGAGAAACACCTTAAGTGTTTCTTTAATTAAAGGAAACATATTTGTAAATATGATAGCTGATAATATATATTTAGGATGAGAAACACTTTAAGTTTATAGTTAAAAGACAACCAAAGGAAACTTAAAATTTGAACTTGTGATTATAAAAGTTGGACCAGAGCCAGGCGTGGTGGTGCATGCCTGTAATCCCAGAACTTGGGAGGCAGAGGCAGGCAGATTTCTGAGTTTGAGGTCAGCCTGGTCTAAAGAGTGAGTTCCAGGACAGCCAGGGCTACACAGAGAAACCCTGTCTCGAAAAACCAAAAAAAATAAATAAATAAAAAATAAAAGTTAGACCACATACTGGAACGTTTTATTAGAGTTAGGCTAATTTATAAGAACTCTATTGACAAAAATTAGAATTTTTAAACTGCTGAAGTCTCAGTGGCAATACAAGGTGTGGAAATCTGAAGCATTTAGTCATTGGAAACTGAGTTTAGATAAGAAAGTAGCAGAAGGTTACATCTGTGAAAGGTAACATCTGCACTTGTGTATTATTTACTTTGAAGCCTGTGAGTAAGGCAAACCTGTCTGTCTTTGATGAAAGGTCTGGCAGTCTTAGCTAGTTAATAAATTAACTAATGAGCTAATAAGGTGTTGGATTACCTTGGGGTAAGGTTTAGAGGTCTGTTTTCTAGCTGCAGTTAACTTAGCTGTCAATGTATTCAGAAATCTAGGAAGAATAAATGTCATGTATTAATTAAAATGACAGAGGTTGGTCTATATAGTCCACTACCTAAACAGTTCTCCAAGGTCCTGTGGTATACATCACAACTAGGGCATAATCAGGTCATCAGGCCCAGAAGGCAAGAAGGTTTTTTCCGTGGAGTAGGAACATGAAAGAAATGATTCACCTTGTCTTAGGCAATATGAGACAACTCTCTGGGTGTCTTCTGTTTGTCCACAGTCTAGGCTAAGCCCTGGTAGCAGGCAAGGCAATGGAGCCATGTTTCTCAGTAGTTATCATATCACAGTCCAGGCAGTGCTGTCACTGCAGCCATGTCTTCTCAGAGACCTTGGGGGTTGGGGGGTTGGGGCGGAGCAGCATCACTGTTAGGCTTTGGGAGTCTGTCATAATAAGCATAAACATTTAACATGATAAGTAGTATATTTTTGATAAGATTGAGAGCCAGTATCTATTAAGCATATCTGAGTTAGACGATCTGTTTTTGTTTAATTATTTGTCTTAAAATGTATCTAGCAAATAAAGAGCTTTTGTAACTTATTGGCAGTAGAAAAATCAAGGCTGAACATTTTTAAGGCAGTAATCCTTAACTTTTTTACTGTTTTAAATCTTTAAATTAATATTAAAATTATTACTTACCAAGACAGGATAGAAATCATATGACAACTTCATCTTAATGTGTCTTTGGAGACCTCAAGTCAGGCTGTTTTTAGGTGAGGAGGCAGGAAGGTGGGAACCGCCAGTAACAAAGATGACAGATGGTCATGACACTGCCCTTAAACAAGATGTCGCTGAAGCTACAGCCAACCATGTGACCACCCTTAGCTAAGGTGGCACAGAAGCAATTGCATAGGAAACTTTGATCTGCCCACGTGAAGATGGCAGACTATTGCAGTAAATCTCCAGCCCCATTAAGTCCATGAAAAGAACACACAATCAGTTATAATATTTATAAGCTGCACACCTAGGTTGGACAGATAAGCCACTACACTACTCTATTCCCCAGCTATGAGATCCTTTGCTACTAGCAGCTTCTCCAGGACACATAGTTCTCTTCCATCTTCCTTCTACCTACATCTTCCTCTGTCTCCTCCGTCTCCTCATCTCCCTCTCCTCCTTCCTCTCTCCATCTCTAAAACCTCCAACCCCACCTTTCCCGTCCACTGCCCGATCACAAGCTCTAGGCTTTATTTGACCAGTTAAAATGGGGAGAAGGTTCACCTAAGTACATGATCCGCTCCTCATCTGGGCAGCCCCTCTTGAGGAATCAGAATTAGCATCAAAATACAAACAGCACCCAGGGCAATCCACAACAGCAGACAGTCACAAGACTGTTCCTAATCAAGTTGGCACTGAAGCTAAGGCTTCACCTGGAGGAAAGTCAGGTCAGTGGGCAGTTGAGTGAGTAAGCAGCCAAGGCAGAGTCGGGGCAGGGGTGGCAAGGAACCAGGAGCAGAGAGCAAGGGGAGAACATAGAAAGAGAACTAGGAGGAAGGAAAAAGTCTACATAGAAATCTTTCCATTTTTCAGATCACTGGCAAGAATGGGGAAAGGTTTTATGTTGTTGTTGTTGTTGTTGTTGTTGTTGTTGTTATTGTTTTAAGTGCCACAAAGCAGCTATTTAGAGTTATTGCTTTGTAGATCTTGGAGCCAAATTTAGTCTTTAGACTGGGAGGTCTCCCAATAGGGAGCCTGGGAGTGACAGCGAAGATATACCCTTCTAGGTGAAGATAGGAGTTATTAATCTCATCACTTACAGTCCTGAGGATAAATTAATAACTAGAAGAAAGGAGTTATTAATTGTACCACAACATCTTCTGGGTAAATTAATAACTAGAATGAAGCGATCAGCAAGACTAGATTTACTAGGTCATCTGTCATGCAGTAATCTAGTGGCCAAGCTATGAGACTAGCACCCAAACTGTGGGGCTCAGAGCTCAAGGGAGAACGATTTACCTAGACCTGATCTAGGTTTTATTCAGTAGCTCACAAGAGAGAAGCCAAGAGAGAAGCCAAGAGAGAAAAATCATCTTGAAGCAAGATAGAGAAAGCTCACCCCCGGGTAGAGGTCCTAAAATGAGACTGTGAATATGGAAAGCTTACCAATTTGCAAGTGTTTGGATGGAAACATTTAGTGATCTAATGGCTGGAAAGTCTATGTGATGGCAGGGAAATATGAACTTGTGTAACCTGCAAGTTTCTAAATCCGAGTCTCACAGCATTGATGTTGCATTTTATAAAAAGAGAGATTGCAGAGCCAGGTATGGTGAAGTGGGAGGGGTGCCTCAGTAGGCCAGTGATGAGGCATCCCTTCCCTGGAGGTACCAACCATTCACCAGGTATAGTATAGAATAGAGTTTATTTAGGGCATGAGAAAGGGAGTTGAGAAGATAGCCGAAACAGAGAAAGGTGTACACATGCAGATATGCAAGCACGCACATTTGCACGTGTGTGTACACACACACACACACACACACACACACAGAGAGAGAGAGAGAGAGAGAGAGAGAGAGAGAGAGAGAGAGAGAGAGAGAGAGGAGAGAGGGAGGGAGAGGGAGAGAGAGAGAGAGAGAGAGAGAGAGAGAGAGAGAGAGTCAACACAAGGTTAGTGACAGAGGAGGGGGAGAGTGGAAAAAGAGGGGTCAGGGAATATGAGGGTTTACATATGCTTGGCCCAGGGAGTGGCACTATTAGGAGGTTTGGCCTTGCTGAAGTAGGTGTGTCACTGTGGGCATGGGTTTAAGACCCTTACCCTAGCTGCCTGGAAGTCAGTCTTCCACTAGCAGCCTTCAGATGAAGATGTAGAACTCTCAGCTCTGCCTGCATCATGCCTGCCTAGATGTTGCCATGCTCCCACCTTAATGATGATGGACTGAACCTCTGAACCTGTGAGTCCCAAATATATATTGTCCATTGTAAGACTTGCCTTGGTTATGGTGTCTATTCACCATAACAGAGCAGTAAAACTCTAAGACAGGGGAAAAAATGTCAGAGAGAAAAGGTGCAGAGAGAGTAAGAGAGTAAGGAGGGGCCAAACATCCCCTATCAAGCCAGGCCTACCTGGTGACAGCCAGATAACTGATGGGCAGAGCTTAGAAGAAATGCCAACATAAGCCAGTCTTAACATATGTGTATTAACATACATGTAGATCAAGTACTCTACCCACTCCCCCTAGAAAGAGGCCTGTGATTAAACAGAATCCTAAAGCATTCTCCCCTCACCTCCTTTCAAGATTCACAATACACAGGAAAGGCAGAAAATGGCCTCTCCCAACACTCAACTTAAAACTTTTTTATTGTCCCTCTGTGAACAGATTACAGAGAAGGCCAGTTTAGAAAGATTGGCTCTAGCATGGCTTAAGTTTATAAGCCATCACATTGTCGCAAATGACTCAGCATGCTGAAATGTAATGGGTTTTAAAGAAATATAAATGGAGGTTCTAATTTATATAAGAACAAATTTAATTATAATTACTTTAGAAATATTTTATTCTCTAAATACAAGTCCACTTTGTATTTGTTTGCTTTGTATTTTATTACTTATTTTTAACAAATAAGTGAAAACACAAAAATCATGCATCCTAATTGGATCCATAGAAAGTGTTTATATATTATATAATATTTTAAAGCAGGTTAAGCATATGTATGTCCTCTAACACCATTTCTCTAAACTCCCTTTCTCTAGGTTACTGAAATGCACTATACATTATCTACCAGCACCATGTTGTACCTAACTGTAACAGCACCCACCAATAAGCTTGTCCTACTCTCTTTCCTAGTCCTCACTGCAGCCTCCTGAGGCTTACTATTATTGTACTCTCAGCTTACATACAAATCAACATTTTCAGATTCCATACACATGAGAGGTTTCTGGCTTTCTTAACTACATCATAATCTGTAATCTGTAGTGCATAATAATCTACAGTGCTGCAAATGTCACACCTTCTGTTCATTTGTGGCTGAATTGAGGGCTCCATCATTTATAAGTACTGCATTTTCCCTTATTCATTCATTATTGATGGAAACTTAGAGTTTCTTCCTCTTTTGTGGCTATTATGAATAATGTTACAATGAGCATGTGTAAGAAATAGTCAATATGAGTCTTTTCTATCAAATATTATTAACTTGTGCTTAGGAGGAGAAATTTACAGCTTTTTATCTTTCCCATCTTTTAAGACTTCCATGGAAGTGTTTTAATCTCTTTGCCCAGAAAAACATTTGTTTACACAGATACTCTTAACTATATTCTCAAAATAAAGTGACTCGCCCTTTCCCCCTTCATTTCTTGTGTGACAATTCTTCTAAGGGGAGTCAATTGAAGAAGACTGTGAGGATAAACTCCAGTCAACAAGAGAAAGATCCAGTCATGCCCTGACTCAGGATAAAACCAAGTGTATTTCTTGTTTCAGTGTATTCCCTCTTTCTAGCACACTCTCTTAAATTGTTTTATCTTTCCCTCACTGCTAGTGCTTGTCAAATACAGAGGGTGATCCTCTCAGCCAGCCATTGAACTGAGTACAGGGTCCCCAATGGAGGAGCTAGAGAAAGGACCCAAGGAGCTAAAGGGTTTGCAGTCCCATAGGAGGAACAACAATATGAGCCACCCAGTACTCCCAGAGCACCCAGGGACAAAAACATCAACCAAAGAGTACACATGGAGTTACCCATGGCTCCAGACACATAGGCAGCAGAGGATGGCCTTGTTAGACATCAAAGTGAGGAGAGGCCCTTGGTTCTGGAAAGGCTTGGTGCTTCAGTGTAGAGGAATACCAGGACAGGGAAGCAGGAGAGGGTTGATTGGGGAACAGGGGGAGGGGAGATGGCTTATGGGATTTTAGGGGGCGGGGGAGACAGGAAAGGGGGCCACATTTGAAGTGTAAATAAAGAATATATCTAATATTAAAAAAGTTTTATCTTGTCCAAACAATTCAGCTGGGATAGTGGTATCCTGCTTTGCAACCCCAAACTTACTTTTAATGTATAGGAATATAGAATCTCTTCAACAAACTGACTTCATTTTTGGATATCTATCTGTAGTAGGTTTGATAGATAAAACAATAGTCTAGTGATAATTTTGTATACTATTTTCTATTAACATCTGCACTAATTCACAGGACCACCAGTAGTGTGCAAGGTTCCATTTTCTCCACTTTCAGCATGCATTGTTAGTTTTTCTGTTAGCCATTCCTGCTCCGGCAAGATAATACCTCATGGATCTTACATTTCCTTAATGGCCTGTGATGTTGATTTTTTTCATGTGTCTGTTGGCCTATGGAATGTTTTCTTTTGAGAAATGTCTGCTTAATTCTAAGGTTCATTTTTTAAACTAGTTACATTTGTTCGTTTAGTACTAAATTTTGGAGCTTCTTAAGCTATACTTTTGGAAAACATTTATTCTTATCACTGTCTCTAATGTGCTAGAAGCAGATAATGTGTGTATTTAATCTTTAGAAAGTCATAGTTCCTTTTAAATAACGAGTTTTCTTTTCAGTGTTACAAATTAGTAGTGTACCTTCCCAAAACATAGCTGTATATATTATAAGTTATATTTATACAGTACAGTCTGACATTTCCAAGCACTTTCCCTTATCTTCAACTATTTCCATGTTTTGAAAAATTACAGAAAAAAAACACATGGTGAATGATAGAAACAGTTTTAACTACTGCAGAAATACTTGGCAGCAACTACAGGAGTATCAGTAGAAAAAGAGCTTTATAGAAATGTAGGATCTATTTACATGTACTTTTTTGTAGGAAATAATTTAAAATGAGATACAGAATAAATAATTGAATGTGTACTACATAAACATAAGTTGATATGAGGGGCAGCTTCTAGTGACCATTGTATGTCATCATGATTCTGATCCTCAAAATTCTGCATCAGACATTGAAAATATCTCAAGTTCACCCTGCCTTTTACAATCTGCTGCATTCTAAACTAATCCTGATAGCTTTATCCTTTTTCCACCTTTTATGTAAATTATATCTTTTCAACTATTTCATATTTTAAATATGAAACAGTTTGTGACCAATAATCTTCAAAGGTAATGGCTGAATTTTTCTTATAAATTGAGGAATAATTCAAGCATCTGGATTTGCTTTGTCATTTTATATTATACTTTCATTTTATTCCAGTTTCTATCATTTATTAAAAGAGTATTAGATCCCATCCAGCCGGTAGCAGGGAAGCCAGACCTAGCCAGCTTGCCAGGTGCTCAGACCCTGCCGGCGGAACAAGGTACCCAAGACAGCCCGAGTTTAAGACCTCCGGGGACTCAGGTCTGGAGCAGGAACTGCACACAGAGTAGCGGTTTGGAGTACAGCAGCCATGCCTGTGCTCTGCGCTCGCAGGCCAGACCCCGAACCCCCTGCAGGCAGCGCCATCTTGCCTGCAGCATCCCATCCAGCGGGTGACAGGGAAGACAGACCCAACCAGCTTGCCAGGGGCTCAGACCCAGCTGGCTGAACCAGATAACTGAGATATCCCAACCTTAAGACCCCTGGGGAAACAGGATAACAAACAGCAATCCTGAGCAGGAGCAGTGCAGAGCAGCTGCCCAACAGGCAGAACCAAATACCTGGGATATTCTGAGTTTAAGACCTCGGGAGACTCAAGCCACCTGTCAGCAATCTGTGAGCAGGAGCCCTGCAGGGCAGTGGTTCAGGTGTCCCAGTCGCGGGGAAATAGCCTTACGAGCCCACAGGAGGGTCAAGCACCAGCTAGTAACTACAGGACCAACTAACACCAGAGTTAACCAGATGGCAAAAGGCAAACGTAAGATCGTTACTAACAGAAATCAAAGCAGTATGGCAGCATCCGAACCTAGTTCCCCGACAGCAATAAATCTTAGATACCCAGAAACACCAGAAAAACAAGACTCAGATCTAAAATCACTGGTCAGGTTGCTGATAGAGGAACACTTAGATAAATCTCTTAAAGTAATACATGAGAAAATAGATCAAAAGCTAGAAGCCCTTACAAGGCAAACACAATTAAACCTCGGATATCTCAACGCACCAGAAAAACAAGACTCAGATCTAAAATCACTGGTAAAGATGCAGATTGAGGATCACTTAGATAAATTTCTTAAAGTAATAGAGGAGAAAATAGATCAAAAACTAGAAGCCCATACAAGGCAGACACAAAAATCACTTAAAGAAATCCAGGAGAATATAGAGCAAAAAATGAATCCCAATAAGGGGGAGAAACAAAAATCACTTAAAGAAATACAAGAGAACATGGGTCATCAAGCAGAAATCATAAAAGAGGAAACACAAAAATCCCTTAAAGAATTACAGGAAAACACAAACAAGCAACTGAAAGATCTGACCAAAACCATGCAGAATCTAAAAGCAGAAGTGGAAACAACTAAGAAATCGCAAAGGGAGACAACGTTGGAGATAGAAAACCTGGGGAAGAAATCAGGAGTCATAGATGCAAATATCAACAATAGAATACAAGAGATAGAAGACAGAATCTCAGATGCTGAAGATACCATAGGAACCATGGATTCAACAATTAAAGAAAATGCAAAGTGCAAAAAGCTGGTAACCCAAAACATTCAGGAAATCCAGGACACAATGAGAAGACCAAACCTAAGGATTATAGGGATAGATGAGAATGAAGATCTACAACTTAAAGGGCCAGCAAATATCTTCTACAAAATTATGGAAGAAAACTTCCCCAACCTAAAGAAAGAGATACCCATGAATATACAAGAAGCATATAGAACCCCAAATAGACTGGACCAGAACAGAAATACTTCCCGTCACATAATAATCAAAACCCCAAATGTACTAAACAAAGAAAGAATATTAAAGGCAGCAAGAGAAAAAGGCCAAGTAACATATAAAGGAAGACCTATCAGAATTACAGCAGACTTCTCCCCTGAGACCATGAAAGCTAGAAGATCCTGGGCAGACCTCATGCAGACCCTAAGAGAACACAAACTTCAGCCAAAACTACTATACCCAGCAAAACTCTCAATCACCATAGATGGGGAAACCAAGGTATTCCACGACAAAACCAAATTTGCATGATACTTATCTACAAACCCAGCCCTACAAAGGATAATAAGGGAAAAATACCAACTCAAGGGGGGAAACAACACCCCAGAAGAAACAAGATAGAAACCCCATCTCATCCAATCCAAAAGAAGAAAACCACTCAAATACAAACAAACAAACAAACAAAAATAACGCCCAAAATGTCAGGAAGTAATAATTACTATTCCTTAATATCTCTTAATATCAATGGACTCAATTCCTCAATAAAAAGACACAGACTAACAGACTGGATACGGAAACAGGACCCTACATTTTGCTGCATACAGGAAACACATCTCAGTGTCAATGACAAACACCACCTTAGAGTAAAAGGCTGGAAGACAGTTTTACAAGCAAATGGTCCCAGGAAACAAGCCGGAGTAGCCATTCTAATATCAGATAAAATTGACTTTCAACCTAAAGTCATCAAAAGAGACACAGAAGGTCACTTCCTGCTTGTCAAAGGGAAAATCCACCAAGAAAAATTCTCAATACTGAACATCTATGCGCCAAATGTAAGGGCACCCTCATTTGTAAAAGAAACCTTACTAAAGCTTAAAGTACACATCGCACCTAACATAATAATTGTAGGTGACTTCAACACTCCACTCTCCTCAATGGACCGATCAGGAAAGCAGAAACTAAACAGGGACACAGTGAAACTAATTGAAGCTTTGGACCAATTGGATTTAACAGATATATATAGAACATTCCATCCTAAAGCAAAAGAATATACCTTTTTCTCAGCACCACACGGTACCTTCTCAAAAATTGATCATATAATTGGTCACAAGACAGACCTCAACAAATACAAGAAGATCGAACTAATCCCATGTCTCCTATCGGATCACTATGGAATAAAAGTGGTCTTCAATAGCAAGAAGAACAACAGAAAGCCCACATACACATGGAAACTGAACAATACTCTACTCAATGACACCTTGGTCAAGGAAGAAATAAAGAAAGAAATCAAAGACTTTTTAGACTTCAATGAAAATGAAGGTACGACCTACCCAAATCTTTGGGACACAATGAAAGCAGTGCTAAGAGGAAAACTCATAGCCCTGAGTGCCTCCAAAAAGAAACTGGAGAGAGCATACACTAGCAACTTAACAGCACACCTGAAGGCCCTGGAACAAAAAGAAGCTAACTCACCCAGGAGGAGTAGGAGAGAGGAAATCATCAAACTAAGGGCTGAAATCAATCAAGTAGAAACAAAGAGAACCATACAAAGAATCAACAAAACCAAGAGCTGGTTCTTCGAGAAAATCAACAAGATAGATAAACCCTTAGCTAGACTAACCAAAGAGCACAGAGACAGTATTCAAATTAACAAAATTAGAAATGAAAAGGGGGATATAACAACAGAAACTGAGGAAATTCAAAAGATCATCAGATCCTACTACAAAAGCCTATACTCAAAACAACTGGAGAATCTGGAGGAAATGGACAATTTCCTAGACAGATACCAAATACCAAAATTAAATCAGCATCAAGTAGATCAGCTAAACAGTCCCATAACCCCCAAAGAAATAGAAGGGGTTATAGAAAGCCTCCCAACCAAAAAAAGTACGGGACCAGATGGTTTTAGTGCAGAATTCTACCAGACCTTCAAAGAACACTTAACACCAATACTCTTCAAACTATTCCACAAAAGAGAGACAGAAGGGACACTGCCCAACTCGTTCTTCGAAACCACAATCACGCTGCTACCTAAACCACAAAAAGATCCAACAAAGAAAGAGAACTACAGGCCAATTTCTCTTATGAATATTGACGCAAAAATACTAAATAAAATTCTTGCCAACCGAATCCAAGAACATATCAAAACGATCATTCACCATGATCAAGTAGGCTTCATTCCAGGGATGCAGGGATGGTTCAATATACGGAAATCCATCAATGTAATACACTACATAAACAAACTAAAAGAAAAAAACCACATGGACATCTCATTAGATGCTGAAAAAGCATTCGACAAAATTCAGCATCCTTTCATGCTAAAAGTCTTGGAAAGAGCAGGAATTCAAGGCCCATACCTAAACATAGTAAAAGCAATCTACAGCAAACCAGTAGCCAACATCAAAATAAATGGAGAGAAACTTGAAGCAATCCCACTAAAATCAGGGACTAGACAAGGCTGCCCTCTCTCTCCATATCTTTTCAATATAGTACTTCAAGTTCTAGCGAGAGCAATTAGACAACATAAGGAAGTCAAAGGGATACAAATTGGAAAGGAAGAAGTCAAACTATCACTATTTGCAGACGATATGATAGTCTACTTAAGTGATCCAAAAAACTCCACCAGAGAACTTCTACAGCTGATAAACAACTTCAGCAAAGTGGCCAGTTATAAAATTAACTCAAGCAAATCAGTAGCCTTCTTGTACTCAAAGGACAAGCAGGCTGAGAAAGAAGTTAGGGAAATAACACCCTTCACAATAGCCACAAACAACATAAAGTACCTTGGCGTAACTCTAACCAAACAAGCAAAAGATCTGTATGACAGGAACTTCAAGTCCTTGAAGAAAGAAATCGAAGAAGACCTCAGAAGATGGAAAAATATTTCTTGCTCCTGGATTGGCAGGATCAATATAGTAAAAATGGCCATCTTGCCAAAAGCAATCTACACATTCAATGCGATCCCCATCAAAATCCCAAATCAATTCTTCATAGATCTAGAAAGAGCAATTCTCAAATTCATCTGGAGCAACAAAAAACCCAGGATAGCTAAAACTATTCTCAACAATAAAAGGACTTCTGGGGGAATCAATATCCCTGACCTCAAACAGTACTACAGAGCAATTGTGTTAAAAACTGCATGGTATTGGTACAGCAACAGGCAGGTAGATCAATGGAATAGGATTGAAGACCCAGAAATGAACCCACAGACTTATGGTCACTTGATCTTTGATAAAGGAGCCACAACCATCCAGTGGAAAAAAGATAGCCTTTTCAACAAATGGTGCTGGTTCAACTGGAAGTCAACATGCAGAAGAATGCGAATTGACCCACTCTTATCTCCTTGTACTAAGATCAACTCCAAGTGGATTAAGGACCTCCACATAAAACCAGACACACTGAAACTATTAGAAAAGAAACTTGGGAGGACCCTGGAGGACATGGGCACAGGGGGAAAGTTCCTGAACAGAACACCAATAACATGCTCTAAGATCAAGAATTGACAAATGGGACCTCATAAAATTACAAAGTTTCTGTAAGGCAAAGGACACTGTCAGAAGGACAAATCGGCAACCAACAAAGTGGGAAATGATCTTCACCAACCCCACATCCGACAGAGGGCTAATATCCAATATATACAAAGAACTCAAGAAGTTAGACCCCAAAGAACCAAATAACCCTATCAAAAAATGGGATACAGAGCTAAACAAAGAATTTTCACCAGAAGAAATTCGGATGGCCGAGAAACACCTTAAGAGATGTTCAACATCATTAGTCATCAGGGAAATGCAAATCAAAACAACCCTGAGATTCCACCTCACACCAGTCAGAATGGCTAAGATTAAAAACTCAAGAGACAACAGGTGCTGGCAAGGATGTGGAGAAAGAGGAACACTCCTCCACTGTTGGTGGGATTGTAAAATGGTAAAACCGCTCTGGAGATCAGTGTGGTGGTTCCTCTAAAATTGGGCATGTCACTTCCAGAGGACCCTGGTATACCACTCCTGGGCATATACCCAGAGGATTCCTCTGCATACAATAAAGACACATGCTCCACTATGTTTATAGCAGCCTTGTTTATAATAGCCAGAAATTAGAAGGAGCCCAGATATCCCTCAAAAGAGGAATGGATACAGAAAATGTGGTATATTTATACAATGGAGTACTACTCAGCAATTAAAAATAATGAACTCATGCAATTTGTAGGTAAATGGTTAGATCTGGAAAATATCATCCTAAGTGAGCTAACCCAATCACAAAAGAATACACATGAAATGCAATCACTCATAAGTGGATATTAATGAGCTCAGAAGCCCTAAATACTCAAGACACAATTAGCAAGTCAAATGACTTCCAAGAAGAAGAATGGAGAGGACCCTGGGCCTGTAAAGATTGAATCCAGTATTATAGACCCAGAACAGAGAAATCATGTGTGTGTGGGGGGGGTAATAACAGGGGGGGGAGAGAGGAATTATGGGACATATGGTGGGTGGGTAATTGGGAAATGGGAAAACCTTTGGAATGTAAACATAGAATATAGTAAATAAAAAAATAACTAAAAAAATAGTATTAAACAATTCTTAAGGTTATTTTGGTAAGATGATTAAAAGATGATGATAATAACATTAAGGAAATTTTTTTTACAGGATTTCAAAGTGTTTAGAAAAAATAGTGAGTTGACCTCAAGCTAAGTATCCCAAGCTTATACTATATCTGTTTTATCATTTATCATAAAAACAACCCATTTGTAGTTTTCATTTGGCAAGCCCCCAAAATTAAATTGTATTAAGACAAACTTTTAGATGAAGACAGTGGAAAAAAGCATGTACATATGCTATTTATAACAGAGAACATTGGCTTTCTCTTTGGTGGTGACTCAGGATCAAAGGTTATTTGCTCAAAAATAATCAAGGACTCATTACAAGATTTAAATATAACTGAAATATTTTAAATTATTTTTATCATTTTATTCTAGAGGACTTAAGTAAAGTTTTTGAAGTTGTTATTTTTTCTGATTTCCCTTGGTTAATAAATCTTGTTCATTTGGTCAAAATTAAAATAACTCAAATATAAGTGGTACTCAATTATGAGCTTCCAAATAGATAAGATGAGCATATTTATTATGTGTTATTCTGTGTTCTGGAAATGGATGTAAAGGAAAAAGAAAAAATCATAGTTTACTACTTTTGCAGACCTAAGCCATATCTTCCTGTGAACATCTGTACTGAATTTCATGAATAGCATGAAATGCTCCAGATATGTATGATGAGAAGCACTTGGACTTCATTGCAGCAGCAAACCCAGTTGTATAAGTCTTTCTGTATACACTTCTTGAAACACAATAATTTGTACCACAATCCTTATGAGGTTCTTCTTTACCACCCCATTAATTGAAGTAGGGTGTAGCATTAAGAGGTTAGGTTACTTGTCAAGATCATGGGTTGATTAAAGAAGCAGCTGGGATTAACATCCAGACAAATTGACTTTATAACCCTTGCAAGTCACCAAGCAGTGAAGTTTAACCAAGTTCTTTTTCATCTGTAGCAGGAATTGCTGCTAGATGATACCACAGAAAGCATTGAATCAACAGTCAAAGAAAATGCAAAAGGCAAAAATTTCCTAACCCAAAGTATCCAGGAAATTCAGGACACAATGAGAAGACCAAACATTAGGATAATAGGTATAGAAGAGAGCTAAGGGCCAGTAAACATCTTAAACAAAATTATAGAAGAAAACTTCCCTAACCTAAAGAAATATTTAAATATAAATATAAATATAAATATAAATATAAATATAAATATAAATATAAATATAAGTATAAGTATAAATATAAATATAAATATAAATATAAGTATAAGTATAAGTATAAGTATAAATATAAATATAAATATAAGTATAAATATAAATATAAATATAAATATAAATATAAATATAAATATAAATATACAAGAAGCCTAAAGAATTCTGAAGAAGACTGAACCAGAACAGAAATCCCTCTCATCACAAAATAGTCAAAACAACAAGTGCACTCAACAAGGAAAGAATATTAAAAGCAGTAAGGGAAAGAAGGTCAAGTAATATGTAAAGGGAGACCGAAGAGAATTACACCAGACTTCTCACCAGAAACTATGAAAGCTAGAAGATCCTGGGCAGGTGTCTTACAGACCCCAACAGAATATAAATGCCAGTCCAGGCTACTATACCTAGCAAAACTCAATTACCATAGTCTGAGAAAACAAAATATTCCATGACAAAACCAAATTTACACAATATCTTTCCATAAATCCAGCTCTACAAAGGATATTAGATGGAAAACACCAACACAAGGAAGGAAACTATACCCTAGTAAAGGCAAGAAGGTAATCTTTCAACAAACCCAAAAGAAGATAGCCACACAAACATAATTCCAACTTGAACAACAACAAAAAAAAAGCAGGAAGTAACAATCATGTTTCCTTAATATCTCTTAACATAAATGGATTCAATTCTCCAATAAAAAGACATAGACTAACAGACTGGATAGGTAAACAGGTGCCCCCCCAAAAAAAACAGGCCATGAGACCAGATGGATTTAGTGGAGAACTCTACCAGACCTTTCAAAGAAAACCTAATACCAATACTCTTCAAACTATTCCACAAAATAGAAATACAAGGAACACTTCGTTCTATGATGCCATAATTACGCTTATACCTAAACCACACAAAGACCAAAGAGAACCTATAACACCACAATTTCGCTTATACCTAAACCACACAAAGACCAAAGAAAGAGAACTTCAGACCAATTTCCTTTATGAACATTGATGAAAAAATATTTCAATAAATTTTTTTCCAATTATGACACTTCCAGAGGATCCTGCTATACCACTCCTGGGCATATATCCAGAGGATTCCCTGGCATGCAATAAGGACATATGTTCCACTATGTCCATAGCAGCCTTATGTATAACAGCCAAAAGCTGGAAAGAGCCCAGATGTCCCTCAATGGAGGAATGGATACAGAAAATGTGGTATATTTACACAATGGATTACTACTCAGCAATTAAAAACAATGAATTCATGAAATTTTTAGGCAAATGGTTGGAATTGGAAAATATCCTACTAAGTGAGGTAACTCATTCACAAAAGAACACACATGGAATGCAGTCACTGATAAGTGGATATTAGCCCAGAAGCACAGAATACCCAAAACACAACCCACATATCAAATCATTACCAAGAAGAAGGAAGGAGAGGGCCTGGGCCCTAGAAAGGCTTGATGCAGCATTGTAGGGGATAACCAGGACAGAGGAGTTGGTGGGGGTTGATCAGGGAACTGGCGGCGGAAAGAGGACTTATGGGACTTAAAGGGAGGGGGGAACTGAGAAAGGGAAAATCATTTGGAATATAAACAAAGAATATAGAAAAATAAATAAATAAATAAATAAATAAATAAATAAATAAATAAAATAATTTGCCAATTGAATCAAAGAACACATCAAAATGATCATTTACCATAATAAAGTAGGCTTCATCCACTTCTTAGACAAATTAATGGAGCTGGAGAACATCATCCTAAGTGAGGTAACCCAATCTCAAAAGAACACTCATGGTATGCACTCACTGAGAAGCGGATATTAGCCCAGAAGACTGGAATATCTAAGACACAATCCACATATCAAATGATGTCCAAGAAGAAGGAAGGAAGGGCCCCTGACTCTGGAAAGGCTTAATGTAGCAGTGTAGGGAAATACCAGAACAGGGAAGAGGGAAGGGGGGAAGGGGGGAACAGGGGAAGGGAAGAGGACTTATGCGACTTGTGAGGAGGGAGAAGCCTGGAAAGGGGGAAATCATATGAAATGTAAATTAATATATCAAATAAAAAAAAAGGAGGCTCACCCAAGGGATGCAGAGATGGTTCAATATATGGAAATCTATCAACGTAATATACTACATAAACAAACTCAAAGAAAAAATATATGATCATTTCTTTAGATGCTGAAAAAGCATTTGAAAATATTCATCATCCCTTCATGTTAAAAGTCTCAGAAACAACAGGAATTCGAGGCTCACACCTAAATATAATAATCTATATACAACAAAACAACAGCCAACATCAAAATAAAGAGAGAAACTTGAAGCAAACCCACCAAAATCAGGGACTATACAAGGATGCCCACTTTCTCCCTATATTTATTCAATATAGTACTCAAAATTCTAGCCAGAACAATTAGATAATAAAAAGAGGTCAAAGCAAAACAAATTGGAAAGAAAGAAGTCAAGATATCAATACTTGTAGATGATACGATGGTATACTTAAGTGACTCCAGAAAATGGGTTCAATACAATCCCCATTAAAATTCCAACTCAATTCTTCACAGAGATAAAAAGTGTAATTCTCAAATTTATCTATAACAACAGCAACAACAAAAACAGGATATTGAAAAGTATTCTCAACAATAAAAGAACCACTAGGGGAATTACCATCCATGATATCAAGCTGTATTACAGAGCAATAGTGATTTAAAAAAAACTGTATGATATTGGTACAGAGAGAGGCAAGAAGATCAATGGAATAGAACTGAAGATCGAGAAATGAACCCATACACATGGTCACTTGAACTTCAATAAAGGAGCTAAAACCATCCAGTGGAAAACAGACAGCATTTTTAACAAATGGTGTTCCTTCAACTAGAGGTCAGCATGTAGAAAAATGCAAACTGACCCATTCTTATCTCCTTGTATAAAACACAAGTCCAAGTGGACCAAGGACCTCTATATAAAACCAAATACACTGAAGCTTATAGAGGAGAAAGAGGGGAAGAGCCTCAAACACATGAGCACAGGGAAAATTTTCCCGAACTGAACACCAATAGTCTATGCTTTAAGATCAAGAGTCAACAAATGGAACCTCATAAAATTGCAAAGCTTCTGTAAGGCAAAGGACACTGTCAATAGGACAAAACAGCAACCATCAGATTGGTAAAAGATCTTTACCAATCCTAAGTCAGATAGAGTGATAATATCCAATAGATACAAAGGATTCAAGAAGTTAGACTCCAGATAATTGAATAACCCTATTAAAATTGGGGTACAGAGCTAAACAAAGAATTTTCAACTGAGAAATATCAAATGACAAAGAAACACCTAAAGAAATGTTCGACATTCTTAGTTATCAGGGAAATGTAAATCAAAATAACCCTGAGATTCCACCTCACCCCAGTCAGAATGAATAAGATGAAAAAAACTCAGGTGACAGAAGATTCTGGTGAGGATGTGGAGAATGAGGAACACTCCTCCATTGCTGGTGGGATTGCAAGCTTGTACAACCACTCTGGAAATCAATTTGCTGGACCCTCAGAAAATTGGACACTGTACTACCTGAGGATCCAGATATACCACTCGAGCATATACCCAGAAAATGTTCCAACATGTAATAAGGACACATGCTCCTCTATATTCATATCAGCCTTATTTATAATAGACAGAAGCTGGAAAGAACCCAGATGTACTTCAACAGAGGAATGGATACAGAATATGTGATATATTTACACAATGGAATGCTACTCAGCTATTAAAAGTGATTAATTCATGAAATTCTTAGACAAATGGACAAAACTAGAAAATATAATCCTGAGTAAGGTAACCCAATCACAAAAGAACACACATGGTATGCACTCAGTGATAAGTGGATATTAACCCAGGAGCTCAGAATACCCAAGATACAGTTCACAGACCACATGAAGCTCAAGAAAAAGAAAGACCAAAGTGTGGGTGCTTTGGTTATTTCAAGAAGGGAAACAAAGTATTCACAAGAGTAAATAGGGAGATAAAGTGTAGCGCAGAGAGAAGAGGAAAAGTTATCCAGAGACTCTCCCACCTGGGGATTTATCCCACATACAGTCACCAAACCCCAACACTATTGTGGATGCCAAGAAATGCTTGCTGAAAGGAGCCTGATATGACTGTCTCCTGAGAGGCCCTGCCAGAGCCTTACAAGTATACAGAGGCGGATTCTTCCAGCCAACCATTGGATTGAGTGTGGGGCTCCCAATGGAGGAGTTAGAGAAAGGACTGAAGGAGCTGAAGGGGTTTGAAACCTCTTAGGGAGAACAACAATATCAACCAACCAGACCCCCCCAGAGCTCCCAGGGACTAAACCATCAACCAAGGAGTACACATGACTCCAGCTGCATATGTAGTAGAGGATTGCTTTATCAGGCATCAATGAGAGGAGAGGTCCTTGGTCCTACAAAAGCTTGATAGATGCCCCCAGAGTAGGGGAATTGAGGGCAGGGAGGTGGGAGTAAGGTGAGGGGAGGAACCCCCTCATAGTTACAGGGGAAGGAAAGATGGGATGGGGCTTTCCGGCAGGTGGACAACCAGGAAAGGGGATATCATTTGAAAAGTAAATAAAGAAAATATTCAATAAAAAAGTTTGTGTTACTGGAATGTAAATGTTCTTGCTAGGTACTACAGGCTAATAAAAATATCAGTGCCAGGAGTGTGGTGCCTCTTTTGGAGTGTATGCTCAATTAATTCCCACAGACCCCTAAATATTACACTACTGCCAGAACTATTGGCTACCCTCCAGAGTTTGATGATAAGGGCCTGTTGCTGAAGATAGTTACATATTTGAGTCATAGAACAGTAAATCAAGCTGGTGCCGCCCTGAAGCTTCATCTCTACTAACTATCTTCCATAGTACTGGAAAAAACTATGTGCACTTCTGGCAGAAAAAAGCAATCATCATTCAGAGCCAGGTATGAATGTTATGAGTTACAGTGACTGTTCTGGCCATGAATACCTAGTAGATGCAATAGTAGCATGACCATCATGAGATTAACTCTTCCAATCATATCTAAAGCCTACACCACAAGATAAAAACCAGGAACCTGTGGTAGATCGGTCATGGGCCCTCTGAGAGAACCTACTACTATTATTCTTCTAAATGAACATAGTACTGAACTGACTACTATTGATTTATTACAATACTTGTTATGCAGCTCTCAACCTACATCAAAAAAGCTTCTATTTTCACTAGAAGTCTATTAATAAGGGCCCAAGGCACAAAGAGTAAGACAAATGTTCAGCTTAAAATGGGATACCTACATTACTTCCCCTCCTATAATATTAAAAAATCACAATGAAAAATGGATAGAAAGACTGTAAAGTCAGAAGTGGAAAAAAGTACAAGGGCACAGTGTTTTCTGGGGCAGCACAGCAGGTCCACTCATGAACTCATAGTGTTGGTGACAGCATGCACAACACCTGGGCAAGCTCATACCAGATGAAATCCCAGCAAAGAGAGAGGAGATAAAGACAAGTCTCCTGGCTTACTGAGGAGCAGTTGACAGTTGCCTGGAGAGTCAGTTTAAGAGAGCCCTGGACAATATATAGCACAGTGAAAAGTGTAGCACCTGGACAGTATATAGCACAGTGAATTCAGGTGTTAGGCCTTAAAGACAATCCAACACTGTTTTAACAAAGAACTGATATGACCCTGTCTATATTTCAAAAAGGAATGGATATATGGTGAATTTGAGTATGGTAAATATATGGTTTGAGGCAGATAAAGGAATTATTGCCATTTGATGAGAGATGATCATAGATAAATGACAAATGCAGAGGACTTGATGGAGTGAGGTGTCTCACTGATAAGAAACATCTCAATGATCATCTCCATGGACAGGGAAGACTTGGCACCATGATATAATGGTTAGTTGACTCGAGTCAGACTCCCCTTGTTCCAAATCTGTTCTTCCTACTTGCTAATAAACCTGTGATTTTGGTCAGTTTTGCATGAATCCCTCAGATGTATTTTTCTCATCTGTAAAAACAATCTACAGTCTATCTCCACAGCAGCTGTGAAGATTAAAGTCAACAATCTCCACCAAATATTGATACTAAAAGTGATTCATGACGTGCTCTGTGAATATCAGTTAACTGTTCCCTAAAAATGTGGTCATTGAGGCCTCAGATTACACCCTCCAATTCCATGCCCTCCCGATACACACATCCTGCATGTCTGCCTCTTCCAGATTATTATTCAACTCACATCTTTCACTCCATTTTCCACATGTCAAAACCCAACACACACTTAGAGCTAATCACCACTGTATTTTCAGCATGGTCTACAAGAGTAATTAAAATAGTCTGAAAAGTCCACCAAATAGGATTTTTCTGGGGCTGGAGAGATGACTCAGTGGTTAAGAGCACTGACTGCTCTTCCAGAGGTCATGAGTTCAAATCCCAGCAACCACATGGTGTCTCACAACCATCTGTAATGAGATCAGATGCCCTCTTCCAGTGTGTCTGAAGACAGTTACAGTGTACTTATTTATAATAAATAAATTAAGTCTTAAAAAAAAACAGTGTTTAGAATTTTTTGTTTTCAGATGTGTGCAGCACTTGTTATTATTATTCATTCTTTCTAAGAGTATTGAACTTGAATATTTGATTATGGAAAGGACCTTCACTTATTTCTCCAAAAGTCACTTCTCTTATCAAAATTCTTGTGGTGCTTTACACATGATAAAACTGACACATCAGAAGAGTAAATTTGATACCTTTGATGATTCACTTTCTTGGTGTTAACTTGAAGGCAAGTTACCCATTAAGTTAAAAATCTGTTGTAATAAGACACCAATACGTACTTCTAATGCTCTATTCCTAGAATGTGTTGCTCAGGAAGCATTCTGAAGGGTGCTCACTAGTTAGGTTTAAGTTCATATCCCTGGACTGGCTGTTAATTGTTGTTCAGTGTTTCTATTTTTCATAAAATAGTTCCAAAAAAAGTTGAATTTCTACAATTAAGATGAACCTTAAATTTCAAGCACAAGCAAAGTTGTAACTTAACAGACAAGGGCAGGCATCATAAATAGTAATTTAAAGGTTGACTGGCTTAGCTTAGTATAAAATTCAAAGACAACTTGGTCAAACCAGCATCACTGTGCCAGTGACAGAACTGAGGCAGGACATTGAAATGTCCCCAGTAGGTAGCCAGCCAAATGTGTACACAACCCAGCTGTCCAAGTCTGGGTTGTGAAAGCTGAAATTTACTTGAGTGTGCTCAGGTTGACTGAAGACCTGTGGCCACTTTACCTGTACTCATTCTGGGAAGGAACTTCTGCCTCTGCCACTGACAGTTCACCTGTCCCAACTGTGCCTTTCCATGCCTTAAAGCCAGAGCATTTCCTCTGACATGACACCAGGTCCAGAAATGAAAGGCTGCCCATAACCAGGAGTCAAGAAACAGGCTTCCATTTTTAAGGGATGCCAGGAAAATGGAACCTGGGGCCAATTTGTGAAGTATATCACCTCCCAGATTCTTGCTCAACCTGGGAACAAAATTTCTGTCCCAGGAAAGCATGAGCACACATCCTTTCATCTCAAGCATGCAATGATCATGGTCCTCATAAGAGCTATTCATGCTGCACCCAGCTGACTGTTCAAAGGAACTCAGCAAACACACTGCAAATATCATTCCATGCTATCTCCAAGATCATGACTGACCAGCATAGTATACAAGTCTATTCTCCACCAAACAATATGAAAACAACTAGAAAGTTCTTTCCCACACTTTGGAAACATGTGTCTCTGATCCAGAGACTTTTGGTTGATGATTCTCAGACTCCAAACATAAATTCCAAAAGTTAATCAATACAATATGTGATTCAGTTAACTTTAAAAATAAATAGTTAAGACACAAACAAGTTAAAAGGCTCCGTCACATATAAATTTTAAAAAAAAACTACATACCCTAATTAATCATTAAAACATTAAAGTATGTATAGCCACTCAACAGTCTTTCCTAGTAATAAAAACTCATAGTGTAATTTAAATAACAACTGTACCTTTGCTTTTCTCCAATCAAATAGAATCTTTCCTTCTCTAGTCTCAACAACCAAGATTTCTTTGATGTTTGATTTTTTTTTCCTCTCAAACCCACTGGTATTAGAACAAGTGCTTTCTTTGTAGAGAAACCGTGGGGGGAGGGGGAATGATTGGGGAATAGTTGGGGGGGAGAGGAATTATGGGACATAGGGAGGGGGGAACTGGGAAAGGGGAAAGCCTTTGGAATGTAAACATAGAATATAGAAAATAAAAATTAAAAAAAAAGAACTGAATTGGTGGGAACAGAAAAACTTGTACTCTTGTGCTTTAATGTGGACCTTAAAATACATGTAGCTTCTTCCAATATAATTTCAAAATTATTTAAAAAAAATACTCTCATAAAATGAAAGGATTGTTCATTGTTGGTACTGGGACCTGTTGCCAAGACAAAGGCCACCATATTCCTAGAATCCACTGGGCTCACCTTTACCTGTGACAAAGTCACCATCCGTATATATAAGCGGAACGCCCTCCCTTCCCCTCTTCTCTTTCCACCTCCACCTTTGCCCTTTCCCCTCTCAATAAACCTCACATGGAACTGTTTGGCCTGTCTTTCTGGAGCTGCCACTGCCCACCGATCCCAACATCATAATAAAATATTTCCATCATCTATTCAGTTTGACCAATAGGTATTAATTCTTACCTTATGTTGGCTCTAATACTAGACTATCTACAATTAAAATAAGCCCCATGTGGAGCTTATAAAAAAGGGTAAAACAGATGTGAGATGTCTTTCATGTTACACAGAATGATGTAAAAATTAAATTGAATGAAAAACATGCTGCAAAAATAAAGTGGAAGATAATCCATTGAGATGAATGTCTTCAGGACTATTTCATTAAGGACTTTTCAGGAAAGCACTTGAAAGGTGAGTAATCTAATGGTAGAAAAGAGTGAGGCACAATCTGGAGCTGCATAGCATAAAGATACAAGGAAAGTGGGAGGCCCTGCTACAGGGCCTGAAACTCTGAAAGCAATTACAAAAAACCTCTCAAGATACAGGCACATGCAAGATCTCCTCCAGCCCAGGAAATAATGGCAAGAATTAAAAAATGAAATTAAGATATTTCTACACAACAAAGGATACATTTGAGTGATGAAACAGCTTCCAGACTAGAAAAACATACTTGTATCTACCTATCTGAGGGAGGATTAATATTTAAAACATACAAATAATTCAAAAAAGTAAACACCCAAACTTCAAAAACATTAAAGTAGGCAAAGAACTAAAAATGACCAATGATTATTGAAGAACCTCAATCAACAGGGAAATGCAAATGAAAACGGTGTGAGATGCAGATTCATCAAGGACAGAATGGCAACCATCAAGAAAACAAATGATACTTGGTTCTAACTATTCTGGTAATGGCCACCGCCCTCCCCCCCACCAGTGGGAGTTTAGACTAGTGCCTCCATATGTTAGGTACTTACTATAAGGTCAGTCATAGTTAGCATGCAGCCTGAAGACACTGTCTAAATTCTTACTATAAAGTGATGATTGTTTAAATAATGTATATGATTATGAAGTATTAAAATCATATAAGGAATCCGAAGAGATGTTTCAGTAGTTAAGAATAGTTGCTGCGATGGGAACAAATACAGAAATCCATAATCAGAAATAATGCAGAGAGGGAAACACCTTGGAACATGCAGCTCTAGATGTGACATCTCCATCAAATCCCTTCGCTTGGGGTTCAGGGAACCTGCAGAAGAAAAGATGGAAAGTCTGTTCTTTGTGTGTATGTATTATGGCTTCCAATTTAGTGATTTTATGGGATTCTTTAGTATAAGAATGAGTGAGTCTCTGCATCCATACATGTTTCTTGTGCCTTTTCCTGGGCACTTTTCATTCTGTTCTTTTGTTTTATCCTATTCTGATGTGTTAGTTTTTGTTTTACCATATTATATAATATAATATAATATAATATAATATAATATAATATAATATAATGTAATGTAATGTAATGTAATGTAATTAATATAATATAATATAATATAATATAATATAATTAATATAATATAATATAATTAATATAATATAATATATAATATATTCCCTTAGAAACCTATTTGTGTTTTAATGAGAGGCAGAAAGGAAATGAATCTAAATGGGAGGGAAAGCGGGGAGGGACTAGGAGTAGAGGGAGAGAAAACTGTTATCAAAATATATTATGTGAGAACAAAAGCTATTTTCATTAAAAAGGGGGGGAAAGATGTTTTCTGCTCTTGCAAGAGAACTAGAGTTCTGATCTCAACAATCTTATTAGGAACCTTCCAACTTCTTAAAATTCCAGCTCTTGGGGATCTGATACCCCAGTTTTAAACAATTTTTATTTTTTTTAAATCGCATAAACCTCAAAGTATATCAATTCATTCAAATATGTGTTTTATCAAGAAAGATATCTATTTAAATATAAATAAAAACTTCTCAAAGTCTCAATATAGTCAAATGTAAGCGTAGTACATGGCTGTAAAGCAGATTTTGTGTTCTTCAGTTAGAATTTGAAATCTTTGTTACAACAGATTTAATCACATCATCATTGTGATATGAAGAGAAATAGACCAGATTCTAGAGATCAGAAAATACAAACAAAAGGAAAAAACAAAAAATAAAAACAAAAACGAATAGGTATCCTGCCCCTTCATACATTAATAGCTCCTACAGCATATATTTGTCAGAGAAAATTTATAATTGTAATAAAAGACTAAAAAGATATGTGCATATATATATGTGTGTACATATATATATGAAAACATGTTACCTAGTGAAAAACTTCTTTATCTATCTTTTATTGATATGCACATTTAATACTTATTCACTGAATCTTATTCTATGGTACAAGTGAATTTAAATTTACTGTGAAAAATGTTTTCTATTATGGTAATTTATGTGATTTTCATTGTGAAATCAGTTTCTGTTGGGCAAAAAAATAAGTTTCCAGATGATAAGGCAAACCACTGGGGGAGTGATCACCAATTTCATATGTTTCAGATGATAAGGCTAAACACTTTGGGAGAGTGATCACCAATTTCATACTTTTTCCACAAGTCCATAAAAACTTGATTATTTGTGATAACATTTAAGTTACTCCATAATATCTAATTTGTATGTATAATAATTCATTTATAACATATTCTTTGAAGAAAACATTCTCTTCAAAATAGATATCTTAGCTAGCTAAAGATCCTAGATTAGATTATTTAGAACAAGAGATAGCTAGTTCTCAATATATGTTCTTTATATATAATATATTAAATATATGTTAAAATACATATTAAATATATTTATATTATTTATTATATATGAGATATAATATATAATGTTATATTATAATATATTACATATCACAATTATATATGTTTACTTTTACTTTAATTTTACTTTTTATATATACATGTATAATTACTATATATTAATTAAATATATAATTGTATGTTATAATATATTATATATGTAGAAATAATTTACTTATAGTCATAATTCTGAACCTATGATTACTGAGAACTGAAATCTGCAACTTTATAACTAAAACTTGCTTTTTAAATTATGAGGAAAAGTAGTATGTATCTGTACCCGTGTTCACTAAGGAAGTTTTATAATGTAATATTCTTTTGGAGATTGGTTGTTGATTATACTTGAGATTTTATTCCTCCTTTGCCAGGAAGATAGGAAGTCGAAGCTGCCCACAAAATACTCAAGTGTCAGGGAGGAGTGTGGTGAGAAAGGGTGAACATGCACCAGTGTCTAAGAGAGCTGGGTGCCAACTTCAGCTGTGAGAGCCAAATAATGAGGGCCAACCCCTAGCCAAACTTTGGCCTATTCCTGTAGCTGTAGTGCTTAATCAGTCTCCAAGATTACTTCAAGGGACAACCCCTTCTACACCATTTATTTCCAGCATCCCAATGTAACAGTTTGGTGCATCAAAGAGTTGAATTTATTTTTAATTAAATAGGACTGACATCCACTTACTACTTATACATACTACATACTAGCCAATTCATTTGTAAAGAGTCCCTTGTCCTCAATGACAAAGCAGTTACTACTGAAAAAGGGAAAAGGCACAAAAAAGAAAAAATACAAAAAAAATGTAGCTTCCATCTGTAAGTGTGACTGGGTGCTGTGTGCCATTTGACACATCAGAAAGGAGGGAACCTCAACCAAGCGATTGCTCTTATCTCAATGGACTGTGGACGTATTTGTGAGGCATTTTCTTGATTGCTAATTGATGTAGGAAGACCTGTCTCACTGTGGACAGTGCCACTCCTGGGAAGGACTTAGGCTGCATAAGAGAGATAGCTGAAAGAAACTGAGAACAAACCATTAAGCAGCATTCTTCCATGGTTTCTACTTCAAGTTCCTTCCCTGCTGGGAAAAATGTCTCCCCTGACTACCCTCAGATAGAGGGATGGAGTGTTACCTGGAGATGTATGACAAAAACAGCCATTTGTCTCCTAGTTGCTCTTGCCAGTGGTGCTTACCAAAGCACCATAAAGCAAAATAGAATGATCCCATCCTAAAAGCTTTGAGTTACAAAATCATGTAGAAAAGTTCACACATGATTTAATTCTCCTTGGTTTTTAACCTTACATGCTAACAATATGAATATTTTCATTCCTTTTATTTAGAGACAGGGTTTCTCTGTGTAGTCCTGGCTGATGAATATTTTAATTTGTACAGTAATGATATCCATGGCTTTTCTACAGAAGCCTCAACTCTTAATGGATTTGACCACAATTTACACCAAGTTTCAGACTTTATCCTTTGTCAAAGTTTAAAAATAGTGCACCGGGCGGTGGTAGTGCACACATTTAATCCCAGCACTTGGGAGGCAGAGGCAGGCAGATTTCTGAGTTCTAGGCCAGCCTGGTCTACAGAGTGAGTTCCAGGACACCCAGGGTTATACAGAGAAACCCTGTCTCGAAAAACAAAACAAAAAAGAGAGAAAGAAATAGTGTTTCCAATATTTGTCATTATTCCTTGTCTTTGTTTTTCTTATCTAATTATAATATCAAAATGAAATGAAAAAAGATGAAGAAACCCAGATTTTTACACCCCTGTATTTGGCAAATGATCTCATAATTTGTCACAGTGACAAAAGGACCACACAGAGTTTAAGATCATGACAAAGAAACCCAGACTTTCTCAACTGCTAACAGCATTTCCTAGAAAGAGTATTAAGATCTTTATTAGGTAAAAACATCAATCAATTTTCAAGCAAGTGAATTGTCTTCTGGGCAGAATACATAAGGGTCTTAAGAGCTTGATAACTTAGCTAAAGCCCTAGTTGCTCCAGGAGAATCCACACTGGAGACAGAAGAGGGCACAAAAGATTATCAGATGTAACCCACATAAAACACAAAAATATATAGAGGAACAAAAGTTTCTATTTCTTTAATTCTATTGTAATTTTATCATAAACATTATGAGACCACTAGTTCACAAAATATTATCATGTTTTAAAACTGTACTCTAGGCAATTCTAAAAAACTATAAAGTCTCCAAAACAATGCACATACATACCATTTAATAGTTACTTTCATGAGAATCATACTTCCTCATCCAACTGCCCATAAACATCTATTTAAAACCTATGGCAAGTGAAGACAGTAGCTGCGAGATATCCTAGGAGGACAGTGGCCAGAAAAGTCGTAGTCTGGTTGGTCACTCAGCCTGTGGATAGCCCAGTGACTTCAGTCTCTGAAACAAAGGATCTCTTAGGCTGTATCAAAAGCAGTTAGTAATGTTTATTAGTACCTTCCTACTCTCTAAAGTAGCTCAGAACTTAAAATCATGGTGATTTTAAATAAAAATCACTGAGTCAAAGATTGGGAGCTAAATGTAGAGAGAAACAAAAGATTTATTCAATGAGGCTGAGGTAAACAAAGAAGCCACTGCTGTGCACTTTCCCTACAACAGACAAAAAAAAAGTGGGACTTTTTAAGATCAGACTTGGGTGGTAAAGGTCAGAAGAAATGATTCTGCCAACAGCATTTGGCCAAGATAAAACAGCAAGATGGAGAGCATATGGTCTCTCTTTAGAATCTAAAAGGGAAATTACATTACAGAAGTAGGAATTCAGGTTACCTAAGAGGAAAATCATGAGGCCTAAGTCATTTATAAACATTGAAATTCTTCTATGAAGCCTTCAACAATATAGCAGACATCTTTGTGTCTGTGATAACTAGAATACAAGATTGAAGAAACAAGAATTCAGGTCAAACATAAATTAGACATTAATATATTGGTATGAAAAGCACATATACTTTACTTAGTTATAATGAATTTTGCAATTATTTATCAGACTGAGTTCCTGAAATCTGACACTTCACCCCAACTTTTCTCAAAAAAGATACTGAGAATAAAACACATTAATATAAATCACATGGAATTCATTCAGCATATTTAGAATGCTTAATCTCTACTTAAGTGTGTGCGTATGTATGTATTAATAATAATCAGAGGTGAAAACACTAAGAGATCACCATCAAATTACATATGTTCAATTGAAATTATATTTCGTGCAAAATGTCATTAATCACTACACAAATGCATGGCAATAATGTCTTAGGTAAAGAACATTCCTGAAAACCATAAAGAAAATAAGAGAAAAGTGACCACAAAAATGTCTGGAAAGACTTTTAGAAAAGTAATGAGCTTTACAGATTGATCGAAAACATCAAGAAATCCTCCAAAGGATATTTGACATTTGGTCAGTCAGTCAGTCAGAAGAGATTTGGCAATTCGTCAAGAGAAATATGAACAAAAGTTCCTCTCCTCCATCACACAGTACACTCTAATCAGACGACAGCCAGCTAGGTCTTGGTTTCATTTCTTAGAGTCAGTAACATAAATATTTGGCTTTATGAACTGTCTTAGATTTCATTTTCTTTCAGCTTGGAAAACGCGCAGCTCCCACTCACTCAGGATTTGGGGAAGACTGTAATGATCATCCCAGTCACAGACACTGGTCTTTGGCCAGGGGCTGGGGCAAAGCTGTCATGTCTATCACTCATTGCAGAGGTCTGAGCTTCCAGCCAAGTGCTAGAAAGCACCCTCTGCTATAGCAACAGACTAAACAGAGGAAAAGGTAGAGCGAGAAGAGGTAAGTGCTTCCAAAGTCAAGGAATATGGCAGACACTTTCAAAGCACCGTCACAGAAAATGAGAACCAAGATCATACACATCCTAGTCAGTGGCTCAGCGGAAGTATAAATACTTAATGTCTACTAGTGTTTTATCAGTATTTCTAAGTGGATTTGCAAATTGCTCTTTCTAACTCTATGAAAAAATTGATTTGGAATTTAAATGGAGATTGCATTTGAATCTGTAGATTGTTTTTGGCAAGGTGGCCATTTTTACTATATTAATCCTGCCAATCCTGCCAATCCATGAGCATGGAGATCTTTTCATCTTCTGAGATCGATTTCTTTCTTCACAGACTTGAAGTTATTGTCATACAGATTTTTCATTGCTTGGTTAGAGTCACACCAAGGTATTTTATATTATTTGTGACTATTGTGAAGGGTGTCATTTCCCTAATTTCTTTCTCAGCCTGTTTATCCCTTCATTAGAGAAAGGCTACTGATTTGTTTGAGTTAATTTTATATCCAGCCAATTTGCTGAAGTTGTTTTTCAGGTTTAGGCATTCTTAGGTAGAATTTTGGGGGTCACTTAGGTATACTATCATATAATATGCAAATAGTAACATGTTGACTTCTTCCTTTCTATTTTGTATCCTTTTGACCTCCTTTTTTGTCTAATTGCTCTGACTAGGACTTCAAGTACTATATTGAATAGGTAGGTAGGGAGTAGGCAGCTTTGTCCAGTCCCTGATTTTAGTGGGATTGCTTCAAGTTTCTCTCCATTTAGTTTGATGTTGGCTACTCATTTGCTATTATTGCCTTTACTGTGTTTAGGTATGGGCCTTAAATTCCTGATTTTTCTAAGAGATTTAACGTGAAGAAATGTTGAATTTTGCCTAATGCTTTTTCAGCATTTAATGAGATCATGATGCTTTTTCCTCATTAAGTTTGTTTATATAGTGGATCAAGCTCATGGATTTTCCTACACTGAACCATCTCTGCATTCCTGGGATAAAGTCTACTTGATGATGGTGGATGATTGTTTTGATGTGACCTTGGATTCGGTTTGCAAGAATTTTATTGAGTAGTTTGCATTGATATTCATAAGGGAAATTGGTCTGAAGTTCTCTTTGTTGGATCTTTGTGTGGTTTAGGTATCAGCATAACTGGTTTCATAGAATGAATTTGGCAATGTTCCTTCTGTTTCTATTTTGTGGAATAGTTTGAAGAGTATTAGCATTAAGTCTTCTTTGAAGGTCTCATAGAATTATGCACTAAACCCAACTTATAATGGACTTTGTTTGGTTGGGATACTTTTAATGACTTCTATTTATTTAGGGGATATGGTACTGTTTAGATAGTTTCTCTGATCCTGATTTAACTTTGGCACCTGGTTTCTGTCTAGAAAAATGTCCATTTCACCCAGATTTTCCAGTTTTCTTGAATATTGGCTTTTGTACTAGGATCTGATGTTTTTTTAATTTCCTTGGTTTCTGTGGTTATGTCTCCCTTTTCATTTCTTATTTTGTTAAGTTGGATACTGTCTCTGTGCCCTCTGGTTAGTCTGGCTAAGGGTATATCTATCTTGTTGATTTTCTCAAAGAACCAGCTCGTTGTTTTATTGATTCTTTGTATAGTTCTCTTTCTTTCTACTTGGTTGATTTCAGCCCTGAGTTTTATTATTTCCTGCCATCTACTCTTCTTGGGTGTACTTGTTTTTTGTTTGTTTGTTTGATTTTGTTTCTTTTTTGTTCTAGAGCTTTCAGGTGTGCTTCCAAGCTGCTAGTGTATGGTCTTTCCATTTTCTTTTTGGAGACACTTAGAGCTATGAGTTTTCCTCTTAGCACTGTTTTCATTGTGTCCCCTATGTTTTAGTATTTTGTGCCTTCATTTTCCTTAAATTCCAAGATGTCTTTAATTTCTTTATTTCTTCCTTAACCAAGTTATTACTCAGTAGAGCATTCAGCTTCCATGTGTATGGGGGCTTTTTGTTGTTTTTATTGTTATTGAAGACCAGCCTTTGTGTGTTGTGATCTGGTAGGATACATGGGATTATTTCAATCTTTGTCTATCTGTTGAAGCTGGTTTTGTGGCAGAGAACATGGTCAATTTTGGAGAAGGTACAGTGACATGCTGAGAAGAAGTTATATTCTTTTCTTTTAGGATGAAATATTCTATAAATATCTGTTAGATCTATTTGGTTCGTAATATCTGGTAGTTTCACCGTGTCTCTGTTTAGTTTCTGTTTCCATATTCTGTCCATTGCTTAGAGTGGAGTGTTGAAGTCTCTCACTATTATTGTGTGAGGTGCAATGTTTGCTTTGAGGTTTAGTTAACTATCTTTTATAAATGGAGGTTCTTTTTCATTTGGAGCATAGATGTTCAAAATTTAGAGTTCATCCTGGTCCATTTTTTTCTTTGGATGGGCATGAAGTGTCCTTCCTTATCTTTTTTGATAACTTGGTTGAAAGCCCATTTTATTCAATATTGGGATGGTTAATCCAGCATTTTTCTTGGGATGAATCTGCATGAAAAAATTTTTCCAGCCTTTTACACTGTGGTAGTGTCTGTCTTTGTCACTGAGGAGCATTTCCTGTATGCAGCAAAATGCTGTGTCCTATTTATCTTTCCAGTCTCTTGATCTATGTCTTTTTATTACAGAATAGAATCCATTGATGTTAAGATATATTAAGGAAAAGTTTTTGTTTCTTCCTGTTATTTTTGTTGTTATAGGAATTATGTTTGTGTGATTATCTTCTTTTGGGTTTGTTGAAAGAAGATCACTTTCTTGCTTTTTCTCTAGGGTGTAGTTTCCATCCTTGTGTAGTTGTTTTCCATCTATTATCCTTTGTGGAGATGGTTTTGTAGAGAGCTATTGTGTAAATTTGGTTTTATCATGGAATATCTATAGCAATTGAGAGTTTTGCTGAGTATAGTAGCCTAGGCTGGCATTTGTCTTCTCTTGGGGTCTGTATGACATCTGCCCAGGATCTTCTGTCTTTTAGAGTCTCTGGTAAGAAGTCTGGTGTAATTCTGATTGGTCTGCCATTATATGTTACTTGACCTTTTTTTTCCCTTACTACTTTTAATATTCTTTCTTTGTTTTATGCATTTAGTGTTTTATTATGTGACAGGAAGAATTTCTTTTCTGGTACAATCTCTTTGGAATTCTGTAGGCTTCTTGTAGGTTCATGAGCACCTCTTTCTTTAGGTTAGGGAAGTTTTCTTTTATAATTTTGTCGAAGATGTTTTCTGGTTCTTTGAATTGGGAATCTTCACTCTCTTCTCTACCTATTAATCTCAGGTTGGGTCTTCTCATTGTGTTCTAGATTTCCTGTATACTTTGGGTTAGGAGCATTTTCTTTGACTATAGTGTCAATGTTTTCTCTGGTATCTTCTGTACCTGAGATTCTCTCTTCTGTCTCTTTTATTCTGTTGGTGATGCTTACATCTATGGCTCCTGATCTCTTTCCTAGGTTTTCTACCTCTAGGGTTGTCTCCCTTTGTGATTTCTTTATTGTTTCTATTTCCATTGTTAGATCCTGGATGGTTTTGCTCAATTCCTTCACCTATTTGGTTGTTTTTTCCTGTAATTATTTAAGGAATTTTTGTGTTTCCTCTTTAAGGGCTTCTAGTTGTTTACTTGTATTCTCCTGTATTTCTTTAAGGGAGTGCTTTATATCCTTCTTAAAGTCCTTTATCATCATCATCATGAGATGTGATTTTTAAATCTGAATCTTTCTTTTCCAGTGAGATGGGGTATCCGGGACTTGCTGTATTGGGAGAACTGGATTCTGATGATGCCAATTATCCTTGGTTTCTGTTGCTTATGTTATTGTGCTTGCCTCTTGCTGCCATCTGGTTGTCTCTAGTGCTACCTGCCCTTGCTGTCTCTAAAGCTGGTCTATTCTGTGTTCTTGGGTATATCAGAACTCCTAAGAATACAGCTGTCTCTGTGATCCTGTGATTCTGGGATCCTGAGATCCTGGATATGTCAGAGCTCCTGGGAGTCAAGCTACCTCTGGGTATTGCATGTGTGGGTGGGAAGCCAGAGCCCTGGGTTTGCTCCATGCACAGGTAGAAGGAACTTGTGCCTCTGGTTGGGTGGGAGTTTGTGTTTCCATGGTTCCTGTGGGGTCCCAGTCATAATGGTTGTTGGGAAAGATATTGTGGCCTCCTCTGTGATCTTGAGTGTGTTAGAGCTCCAGTGCTCCTGGGTTTGTCCAATGTCCTGAGAGTTGAGCATCCTCTGTGATCCTGTGATCCTGTAATCCTGTGATCCTGGGCATTTCATAGCACCTGGGAATCAGGCTCCCTCTGGATGTTTTAGGAGTGGGTGCAGAGCCAGCACTGCAGGTCTCCTCAGGGCACAGGCTCAGACCAGATGGATTTTTTATTTTATTTTTAAACTAAAGTATAATTAAAAATTTTCTTTCCCTTTCTTCTTATAACCCTCTTCATACACCCTAAATGTATAACTACCTGCTCATTCTGTATAATGTTACTTGTATGTATATAATTTCAGGACTAACAACTGGCTTTTGCACCTTGAATCAAGGAAATATCTCCTTGCAGTAAATTAAGACAAAACAACCCACAACTAATCAAACTGCAGAGGGACCATGACAGTGTGATGCTTGGCCCCATCTACATTTGCATACCTGGACCTAAAGATGAGAGAATCAGAGCAGAAGAGGGGGCAGAAAGATCAGCAGAGTGGAAGTACGCTGTAAGATTTTTGTCTCCTATAAGTGTCACAGAATCTACACCAGAAAATCTCAACAATGTGGCTGCCTGAACAAGACCTGATCAAGAATGGCACCAACATATTAACATGTAAGGGGAAACCTTACAAGGACTCGACCTCAGACAAAGAACTAAAGACCACTTAGGAATGCTGAGAGCTAGAAAATTATTTCTCCATATCTCAAATAAAATTTAATAAATTTTTAAAGATTTATTTTTATTTTTGTGTGCATAAATATTTTGCCTACTTGAATGTATATAATGCTCTTGGAAATCAAAGAGGGAACCAAATTTCCTGGAATTGAGTAATGGACTTTTGTCAAACAGTATTCTTAAAATCTGAGCTCTTTCTAGCTCATAAATAAAATAATCATACCACAAAGCTGTGGGTCCAGGATATTAACTGAATAGAATGATGGAAGTTTTGTTCTCTTTTGTTTATGTGTCTGGAAACATAATTCACAGGGCATCTCTATTTAAGGGACTAGGAATAAAATAGCATGTCTTGTTATGTTTGCCCAAATGCTTCTTTGGAATGAATATTTTACTGAAAGTCATCTGATCCATCAAGAAAATGACTTTATCCAATCAAGTTGGCTAGCTGAAGCAGCACCACAGCATTATTACCATTATAGACAGCCTTGGTGGTTTTGTAACCCAATGGTTTTAATCTATTCTATTCATTTATAAAAATATATCTGCACCTAAGTTTCTTTCTAAGTGTTTTGTTGTTGTTAGCAATTTAGGCAGAGGTATCTATCTAATACTGGGACTTTCTGTGTCTCAAAACTGACATCAAAATATGTTATTCTGTATTTATTCATCAGTAGCAATCAAATTCCAGTTCTATTTTTTCTACACTCTCCTGACACAGGGTTGCTTTATTTTTTTTAATAAAGTTTTAAAGAAAACACATCACTGCTATGACATTCTGTTTTAATCAGAATTATGATTAGTAAACTAGGAATTCTTTTTAAAAGAATTATTATTATGGCCACAAAATAGTTATATTTTATGTATAAGACAAATCATTCTCTTCTCTTGCAGTAAAACTTGTCATTTCTCTAGCCTCCTGATTCTGTGGCAGAAGTTTAAATCGTTTCCAGACTTTGTGCTATTTTTATATTAGTGCTCTGTCCAAATTTTATTCAGCATACTCCCTACATAGAAATAATTTTTCAGGCAAAATATCCTATCTCAAAGAGAAGTTCAGGAAATTGATTTGGGGAGGCTATGTAAGTTTGTTATAAATGAATTATATAAAGAAAATGAAACTTAGCTGTAAGCGGACCTAGAGAAGACAGTGTGCTCTGCCAGGGGAAGCTCTGAAAAGTACACAAGACACTTTACCTGTCAGCCAAAACTGAGCCGCCTACTTTTCAGAAACAGTATTTGGAGAGGAGATACTACTAGTAATGGCTGTTCTGAATGAATTTAATTCTCCATTGAAATGTATAAATAGTAGAGAAGACTGAGAAAGTGCACAGTGCTTGGTTCAAGAAGGCACTTTTGTATAAAGCAGATACATGTGTTAAGCTGAGCTTTGCTGTTCATGAGTCACTTAAACTCTTAATGTCTTCGCAATAAGGACATTGAATGTGATGGACATGTATGTCCCTAAAAACTTACGGTACTTGGAAGCCAAACTCTAACTTTATCTTAATGGAATGTAAGGGGAATGCCATAGATTTGGATGACTAACAACACTAATACCCAAACTTTTCCACAGTAAGGAAATTCTTTTTGGCTCCCTTAAGCATGAAAGCCTTCCAATAATTCTTTCTATACTGTGGTTGGAAAACAGATGATACTTTTACTAAAAATAATTAATTCCATACTTAAGTAAAGTTAATAAATCATACCTCATTTTTTTCCTCTTGGAATTGGATAGTCACAGACTTTCCTTTTAAAAACTTCAATTTTCCACAATATACCATATAATAGCTTTGTGGTGATCCTCTAAATTTTCTGAACTTTTAAATGTTACATCTCAGAAACAGATGAAAAATACATGAAGCATGTATAAAAGGCTGAGTTCTCTCTACCAGTTTGAACATATGAACAGCTATGATAGTTATTTTGGGAACTAAGAAAATCTTTGTTCTGTGTATATTATGACCACCAACTTGTGAAATGATTATAACAGGGTTCTTGCCCAGAATACCATTGTAAATGACTGGGTGGTTCTCTCCTGCTATCCACAAACCACAGTAGACACAAATAGTTCTTTTTTTTATAGTATCCTAAGGAAAGATAGATTTCAAGTTATAATGAAGACAATATAGATCATTTTAAGATCTTTTACAATAGTTGTGTAGCTTAATGTTATTCTTTTGTACATGAGGCAATACAGAATATTAAATGGATATGATGAAACGTTATGGTGGAAAGTGTAGGATATTTAGAATGTAAAGATTATTAGATTCTTATTCTTTAGTATCACTTGAAAGTATTTATGGTTTGGCCCAGGACTTATTACTTAATTTCTTTGGACATTATTTTTGCCAATAGCAATTGTAAACAAAGAGTCATTGCCTCACATCTATAAGAAATTATATTATCAAAGAGGAAAAATAACATGTATTCAAAGAGATGAAAATATAGATAATCTCCTCATAAAAAAAGAAATCAGTGTGAAGAAGCACCAGCATCCTCATGATTACTGCAGTATTCATTACCAAACTGGAAAAAAAACCTAAATGTCTATCAACTAATAGCTTGATAAAGGAAATGTAGTAGATATATACAGAAGGGAATTCTGAAATTTGTAATAATGTAGTTAGATGTTTTGCTAAGTAAAACGTGTCTGGCACAAGAATTTTAGTGTCACATGATTTGAGAGAGTAGATAGAGAGATAGGTGATAGATAGATAGATAGATAGATAGATAGATAGATATGATATGATATGATATAAGTGATGAATAGATGATTTCACAGATGATAGAGATAAATAAATGAGAGAGATATGATAAATTGATGAAGACTGATAATAGATATTGAAAGATAGATAAAGAGATGGTAGCTATATGATATAAAGACAGAAAAATAAAGGAGAAAGAAGAGAGACAGAGAGAGGGAGAGAGAGAAAAGATAGATAGATATGGAGAGGTGGCAGATAATAAATGATAGATAAGGTTATAAATATTAGATATTGTATATCATATATATTACACATACATAAGATCTTAAAAATCAATAAAAATAGGAAACAAAATGGTGATTGCCTTGGAAAAGTAAAAAATAAAGAGATAATTTAATCAAAATATTTTAAAATTTTGTTCATAGAAATAAATTCAGGATATTTATTATATGCATGAGACCTTGACTAATAACAGTTCATTGTCTATCTATATAATTCCCAGAAGAATAGATCTTAAGTGTTATTACCTCAAAGAAGTATGTAATTAATCTATGTTAGTTTGACTTAAAAGTTCTATTAGGCAAACATTTCAAAATTATGTTATACATGACAAATGCACATTTAATTTGTCAATAAGATTGCTGTGTGACAACTAAAAAATAATGAAGACATCCTAATGTGATAAAATCTCTGACCAATTCTAGTTAGTTCTGGGACAACACTAATGCAAAATCAGAAATCCTCTCAAAGTGTTCACAGACATTTCCAGAGTACAAATTATAGTGTGAGGGTATTGTGTCAGACAGCACATAGTATTTTCCTTATGAGATCCTGTAATCTTTCCTGTACTTTGCCCACAAGCTCTACCTTCTCATTTTAGTCTTACTCATCACTCACAACTTGCATTCACCTTTGTCACAACCTTATTGCATTGTCCTTTGAAATATAACCAGTTTGCTCTAGGTTCTACTTTTTAAAAATCAACTTTTTCTTAGGAAATCTGCCAATAAGATATATAATGTAAATGCAGAAACGAAGAGCTTTGTTAAGATGAAATCTCCACAGAGGCTGTGAAACCCTTAGGGGACATGACAGACAAGCATCTGTTAGGTCACGATGGGCTTTGAAGGCTGCTCCCGTCATTTGGCTTCTCCATCACACTCTGCTTCTTGTCTGCTGTCATAAAAAAATCTCTGCCATATGCTCATTATGTTGCAAGCTGAGCTTCTCAGTTTCGCCTTCCTCACCATAATGAATGGAAAGAACATTCTTGAGTTTTCTGTTGAGTGTTTTATCACAGTATTGCAAAACTGGCTGATATAGAAAAAAGCAATGTTATAGTTGAGACTAAACTTGACCAAGCAGTTCTCAGTTTTAAACAGAAATCTGGAAATGGTTAATGTTGTGGCAGGCTACAGCCATAAGCTGCTGTAAACAGAACTTATGGGCCATTCTGGTCGGTGTTCTGAATGATGGAGTCCTCACAGAAATATAAGTGGCAAAGACCACTCCACAGAATTAAGATAGGAGCAAGAATTGTATTAGGAATTATACTAGAAAGCGTTTGTTTGTGTTACATTCTGATACAGAATGTGTGTATCACTTGCTTGTGTCCTGAAAATTTAAGTGAGGATGAACTCAAAAGCAATGGATTAATTAAATTTGTTGGAATAAATGTTGAAATATCAAAGCGTGCAGAGTGCTGCACTTTCTGCTGTTGTTTCATTAATTTTAGTTTTAAAATTATAATTACATTTTCCCTTCCCTTTCCTCCCTTTACTCCTCCCCATTCTGCTTCTTACCAGTTATCACATATACCTTAGCTAAGGCAGTATTTTCTCCATAAAACTCACTCAGCAAGAGAAAACCATTCCCGATACTGAAAATCTAGCTAACTACTCAGTGCTTGTGAAGTTATGGTTAATGTAGGAGAATCTACAACCACTAGTTTACTAAACTAGGATAATCACTAACAACAATTTATAAATTTTTGCCCTTATATACCCAGAAATAAGCATAGCTCCATCTCCATCAAGAAATTTTCACTTTGCAACAGGAAGATAACCTTACAGAAAACCACTACAGCGCCTGGTCTCAATGAACACTTTTATAATACACTTCCCATATACAAGGCCTGGGCATATTGTGGAAGAAAGGCAAAAAGATTGCTAGAGTTGGAGGATCAGGAACTTTGCTGTGGCATTATGTTCCTAGTAATTTCAGAAGCTGCACCCATAAAGTCTCACTAATGTGACTCACACATAAGCTGAACAAGAAGGACACCAATGGACACAACAAAAATGACAAGGAAAGTCCCAGAAGGTCTCAAGCCTACACAAAGAAAAATAAGCAACTGAGGAAATCCGTGAGTGGGAGAAGTAGTCTTCTCCAGGGAAGAGAGCACCAATTACTATCCCAGTGCCCATTGGTCAGTGCTGAAAATATACATACAAGTAACATTGTATGGATTGAAAGGTTTATTTATAAGTATATAGGTATATATACATATATGCATATAATAACAATTCATATAAAGTATGTCATGAATTTAAAGGAGAGTGGAGAGGATTATATGGGGTTTGGAAGATGGAAAGAGCAAGGGAAGAGAGAGATGCTATAATTTTACTATAACCTCAAAAACAAAAAAAAAATGGAAAAAACCTATGAGCAACTAATTAATTTCCTGAAATTCCCACAAAATTGAGAAAACATTGTTATTTCAAAATAAGTCCCTTTTTCTTTAATCATTTATAAACAGCTAATATTATCAAGCAATTGACTTTGCCTGTGTTAGGATGAGCTTTTTTTGTTTTTGTTTTGTTGTTGTTGTTGTTGTTGTTTGTTTGTTTTTGGTTTTTCAAGACAGGGTTTCTCTGTGTAGTCCTGGCTGTCCTGGAACTCACTCTGTAGACCAGGCTGGCCTCGAACTCAGAAATCTGCCTGCCTCTACCTCCCAAGTGCTGGGATTACAGGCGTGCACCACCACGCCCAGCTAGGATGAGCTTTTTTAGCAGAAAGTTTTACTTAATTCAAACTAATAAGCGTTTTTTCGTCCAAAAGGAGAGATATTAATATATATTTATTCTTGTAAGTTACTCAAGAAAGCTGCTAAGAAACTGTGATGCTTTGACCTTGCTTAAAGTTGCAAATATTTATCTAAATTCAAGTCAACTTTTAAGTGTTTTTTAGCCAAGTTAGGTAGTTTGTGTTGGGAGAGCAGAGCTGGGGAGCCCTTGCAGTGGGGTTTTGACTTAACATGTGGAGTGACCACAGCATGCTGGTCACGTCACACATCGGGTAAGTTGTCCTAAGCCATCTGCTTGCTTAAAGAAAACTGTCTCCCATGTGGTTTTGGAAATAAAGAAATTTGAGGGTTTTTTTCTTTCTGATTTAGTGAATGACATCAGCTTTCAAACCATGACTAGGACTTCAAACCATGGGCTAGATTCCTAAACTGTGTATCTGCTACATTGCATGGAGTTGTCTGATTGCCACATTTAGAATTTCCTTAAGAACTACTCACATCATATTATAAAATATGACCTACTTAAATCCCTAACAGTTTAAAAGACTACTTAAAATACATATCTGAGTAGAAGTTGGTATATTTTGATATTGTTTCCAAAAAACAGAATGAAAATTGTAATATATCTTCTAAATATATATTGTTCTGGAGGGAGTACTAATCATTATTCAGAATAGTCATGGTCAGAGTTTTCATGATCTGTTCTCTTGTCTGTAGTATATACTACTTGGGGAAATATCTTTACCAACCCTATATCTGACAGAGGGCTAATATCCAAAATATATAAAGAATTCAAAAAGTTAAGACTCCAAAGAACCAAATAAGCCTATTGAAAGTGGGGTACATGGGCTGGAGAGAGGGATCAGCAGTTAAGAGCACTGACTGCTCTTCCAGAGGTCCTGAGTTCAATTACCCACAACCACATGGTGGCTCACGATCTGATACTCTTTTCTAGAGTGTCTGAAAACAGCTACAGTGCACTGAGCATTTATATAAGACAAATAAATAAAATCTTTTTTAAAAAAAAGTGGAGTACAGAGCTAAGCAAAGAGTTCACAACCAAGGAATATGGAATAGCTAAGAACCACCTAAAGATATGTTCAACATCCTTAGTCATCAGGGAAATGTAAAACAAAACAACACTGAGATTCCATCTCACACCAATCAGAATAGCTAAGATCAAAAATACAGGTGACAGCAGATGCTGGCAAGAATGTGGTACAACTACTTTAGAAATCAATCTTGTGATTCCTTAGACAATAAGAAATAGATCTACCTTAAAGCCCAGCTATACCACTCCAGAGCATATACCCAAAAGATGCTCTAACATATTACAAGTATATATGTTCTATGTTTATAGCAGCCTTATTTATAATAGCCAGAAGCTGGAAACAACCCTCAATGGAAGAATGGATACAGAAAAAGTAGTACATTTACACAATGGAGTACTACTTAGCTATTTCAAACAACGACCTCATGAAATTTGCAGGCAAATGACTGGAACTAGAAAATATCATCCTGAGTTAGGTAACCCAGACAAAAAAGAACACACATGTTAGGTATTCACTGATAAATGGATGTTAGTCCAAAAGCTCAGAATAACCACAATACAACTTACAGATCATATGAAGCTCAAGAAGGAAGACCAAAGTGTGTATGCTTCCATCCTACTTAGAAGAAGGAACAAAATAATCACAGGAGGTACAGGGAGAGAGGGACCAAGGAGGGAGTGAGAGAAAGTGGGGAAGGGATGGTCAGCATTAGGTATAGGAAGAGACAGGAGAGACTACAGAGGGTCAGGAAATTGAACAGAAATATGTAGCAGTGGGGGGATGGGGAACTAGGGGCAGCCACTAGAAAGTCCCAGATGCCAGGAAAGCAAGAGGTCCCCGGTAACCAAGGAGGATGACATTAGCCAAAATATCCAACAAAGAAGAGATAGAACCTGTAGAAACCACCTCCAGTAGATAGGCATGGACCCTGTTGAAAGATGGAGCCACCCACCCATCTCAAAATTTTTAACCCAGAATTGTTCCTGTCTAAAGGAAATGCAAAAACAAAAAGAGAGCAGAGCAGAGACTGAAGGAAAGGCCATCCAGAGACCATCTCACCTAGGGATTCATCCCATCTGCAGACACCAAACCAGTATTGCTGATGTCAAGAAGCATTTGCTGACAGAAGCCTGATATATCTGTACCCTGAGAGGCTTTGCCAACACCTGACCAATTCAGATACAGATACTCACAGCCAACCATTGAACTGAGCCTGGGGACCCCAATGGAAGAGTTAGTGGAAGGACTGAAGGAGCTCAAGGGGATTGCAACCCCATAGGAAGAACAGCATTATAAACTAACTAGACCACCCAGAGCTCCCAGGGACTAAACTACCAATCAAAGAGTATACATGGAGGGACCCATGGCTCCAGCTACATATGTAGCAGAGGATTGCCTTCCCACAGGAAGGGAGGCTCTTGGTCCTGTGGAGGTTTGATGCCAAAGGATAGAAGGATATGAGAGCAGTGAGTCAGGACTGGTTGTGTGGGTGGGGGAGCACCCTCACAGAGGCAAACAGGAAGGTGGATGGGATGAGGGGCTTGCTGAGGGGAAACAGGGAAGGGGGACATTTGAAATGTAAACAAATAAAATAATCAGTAAAAATTAATTTAATACATCTTTTAAATGTATATTTTTGTTATGGTGGGAGTATTAACCATTATTCAGACTAATCATCAGAGTTTTCATGTTGTCTTCTATGCTCTGTGGTATCTACTACTTGAATGTCTTTTATACTGATATATACAAATATACTTTACAATATGTTGCAAAAATTGCCTAAAATTGTATTCTTAACTTATTGATAATTTTTTCTTAAATGTCTATTGTACAAAACTCACACTTCATGAATTACCCTGACTTTTGTGTAAAAACAGATTTATGTTTGAGTTCCACCTTTGCCATGTACTATGAAATTATAAACTATGAAACTCCCTAACATCAAATAATTCATGTATCTAATTAAAATATTCTAAAAGAAGAACCAGTGACACCTATAAGCCTTGGCCTAATATATGGAACAGAACAGTGCTCTGTCAGTTATAGTGGTGGTATTTGAATAAGAATTTGGCAGTCAGGTCCTGTTTTCTGAGGAAACGCCAGACTGATTTCCAGAGTGGTTGTACCAGCTTGCATTCCCACCAGCGTGGAGGAATGTTCCTCTTTCTCCACATCCTCGCCAACACCTGATGTCTTCTGAGTTTTTAATCTTAGCCATTCTGACTGGTGTGAGGTGAAATCTCAGGGTTGTTTTGATTTGCATTTCCCTAATGACTAATGATGTTGAACATTTTTTAAGGTGTTTCTCAGCCATCCGAATTTCTTCAGGTGAAAAGTCTCTGTTTAGCTCTGTACCCCATTTTTGGATAGGGTTATTTGGTTTTCTAGGGTCTAACCTCTTGAGTACTTTGTATACATTGGATATTAGCCCTCTGTCGGATGTGGGGTTGGTGAAGATCTTTTCCCAATTTGTTGGTTGCCGATTTATCCTTTTGACAGTGTCTTTTGCCTTACAGAAACTTTGTAATTTTATGAGGTCCCATTTGTCTATTCTTGCTCTTAGAGCATAAGCAATTGGTGTTCTGTTCAGGAATTTTTCCCCTGAGCCAATGTCCTCAAGGGTCTTCCCCAGTTTCTTTTCTATTAGTTTTAGTGTGTCTGGTTTTATGTGGAGGTCCTTGATCCACTTGGAGTTGAGCTTAGTGCAAGGAGATAAGAGTGGATCAATTCTCATTCTTCTGCATGTTGACCTCCAGTTGAGCCAGCACCATCTGTTGAAAAGGCTATTTTTTTTCCACTGGATGTTTTCAGCTCCTTTGTCGAAGATCAATTGCCCATAGATGTGTGGGTTCAATTCTGGGTCTTCGATCTTATTCCATTGATCCACCTTCCTGTCACTGAACCAATACCATGCAGTTTTAACACTACTGCTCTGTAGTATTGCTTGAGGTCCGGGATATTGATTCCCCCAGAAGTTCTTTTGCTGTTGATGATAGTTTTAGCTATCCTGTGTTTTTTGTTATTCCAGATGAATTTGAGAATTGTTCTTTCTAACTCTATGAAGAACTGAGTTGGGATTTTGATGGGGATTGCGTTGAATCTGTATATTGCTTTTGGCAAGATTGCCATTTTAACTATATTAATCCTGCCAACCCACGAGCATTTTCCCATTTTCTGATGTCTTCTTCAATTTCCCTCTTCAGAGACCTGAAGTTTTTGTCATATAAATCTTTCACATGTTTGGTTAGCGTCACTCCAAGATACTTTATATCATTTGTGGCTATTGTGAAGGATGACATTTCCCTAATTTCTTTCTCGGCCTGCTTATCCTTCGCATATAGGAAGGCTACTGATTTGCTTGAGTTGATTTTATAGCTAGCCACTTTGCTGAAGTTGTTTATCAGTTGCAGGACCCAGCCATACCAACTCCTGGGAATATACCCAGAAGATTCCCCAGCATGCAATAAGGATACATGCTCCACTATGTTCATAGCAGCCTTATATATAATAGCCAGAAGCTGGAAAGAACCCAGATGTCCCTCAACGGAGAAATGGATACAAAAAATGTGGAGTATATACACAATGGAGTACTATTCAGCCATTAGAAACAATGAATTCATGAAATTCTTAGAGAAATGGATGGAGCTGGAGAACATCATACTAAGTGAGGTGACCCAGTCTCAAAAGAATACCCATGGTATGCAGTCACTGATAAGTGGATATTAGCCTAGAATCTTGGAACACCAAAGACACAAATCACATACCAAGTGATGTCTGACAAGAAGAAAGGAGTGGACACTGGTGCTAGAATGGACCAAAGCATCATTGTGGGAGAGTACAAGAGCAGGGAGGTGGGAGGGGGTGGATGAGGGAGCAGGGGGAGGGAAAAGGGCATGTGGGACCTTTGGGGGTGGGGAACCAGAAAAAGGGAAATGAATTGTAAATATAGAATATATCCAATAATAAATAAATAAATAAATAATAAATAAATAAATAAATAAATAAACAAACAAACAAACAAACACATGCTGAGTGTTTAACTGGAATTGCATGTGTTCATGTCCTAAGCATTCTGATATTTAGCACTGCATAGACAGTTTGGGGTTGGGGAAGAATACAAGGATTTGTGTGTTGGAAGTCATGTTCCAGGAGACAGAAAAATAAACGGTCTTTCAGTTACAGCATTTTATTTTAAGTCCTAGGAATCCTATTTCACAAGAAACCAATGCTATACCTCATTAATCTTTTGCTCTTTGTTTCCTCAATGACATGAAAGTGTACAAAGCTGACCCATACTCCCTGTTTGGACGTTCATCTCCTTAAATATAAAGCAACTCTCACATATAATAAGCCTTAGGAATATAACAGATGTTCTGTGTCGCTCTTGGATATTGGTTAAAGTACTTCAGTTCTTTTGTTTACTCTTAAAGTATTCTTTAAGATGGCACTCACAGGAGATTTAACAATAGCTAAGTCTGGGTGGGGGAGGGGAGAAAAACCACTACAAACCTGGGAAGAATTTCCAAATACTCTGAGCACTTGCTTTAGAAAAAAAACTGTATGTAAAGCCGTGCAAATTTATTTAGTGATTTGAAAAGAAGGATGCTCCAGGGTTCTTTCCTAGTGGAGAAAAGATCTATTTAGTAATATAAAGATGACTGAGAAAGGTCAGAAGATGGTTAGTAAAGTGCCCATGAGGGTTGCAGGGCTCCTGAAAGAGAATGCAACTGGGAGATAGAAGATTGGCTTGCCCAAGTCCAAAGCTGAAAGTGCAAAGAGCCTTGAATGTGGGTCCTGCTGTGACCAACTCCCAACCCTACTAATCCCATTTTTATAGGATGTCTTAGTCAGGGTTTCTATTCCTGCACAAACATCATGACCAAGAAGCAAGTTGGGGAGGAAAGGGTTTATTGAGCTTACACTTCCACATTGCTGTTCATCACCAAAGGAAGTCAGGACTGGAACTCAAGCAGGTCAGAAGCAGGAGCTGATGCAGAGGCCATGGAGGGATGTTACTTACTGGCTTGCTTCCCCTGGCTTGCTCAGCCTGCTCTCTTATAGAACCCAAGAATACCAGCCCAGAGATGGCACCACCCACAAGGGGCCCTCCTTCACTTGATCACTAATTGAGAAAATGCCCCACAGCTGGATCTCATAGAGGCATTTCCCCAAGTGAAGCTCCTTTTCCTATGATTACTCCAGCCTGTGTCAAGTTGACACACCAAACTAGCCAGTACATAGGATATAGAAACCATGTTCCCTATCTTTACCTCAGAGAGACACATGACGAATGAGAAGAGCAAAGTCTTTGTCATTTCCCACAGTGCTTCCAACCTGGGGGGCATGAGCAAGAGGGCTTGGACCAGGCTCCACTTTAGAAGATGAACAATGGCAGACAGCAACAGAAACTCTGGAGAAAGGAGGACCAGCTGGGTCTATGAAGTACAAAGTTACTAAATGAGGCTCTCTGAAACAATGCTGGGATGGAGCTTACCCAGATGACCATACCTGTGTAGCTAACTAAGCACAACTTATAGCTAGCAGTGTGCCTTATTCTACTACAAAGTCCAAGACTATCACCAAATGTGATCTTGCCTACACGTACATCCCAAAGTACTGTGAAAACATTCAACATACAAATTGTACCCCCCAAATAAAGCAAGAATAAAAAAAAAGAATTTGGCAGTCAGGAACTCTTTTCCTTTTAGGAAAAAATATGAATCTGTTTAGGTTTACAAAAGAAGAACAGCACCAGAAACAGTACTAAAATTAGAGAATTTTCTCTGAGAAAATAGAAAACCTTACTCCCAACAGTCTAACAGTAGACACCTGAAAGAAGGTCAGACAAGAATTACAACAGGCAATCATTGAAATGATAGAGATTCAATGTGGTATGAGCAGTGTAGCTGGAGATGAACTATTTTATCACAGAAACCATAAAATTAGGAGGAGAATATTAAAAACCTATAGGTATGCCTTTAACAGACTTGTGATAGGGCATGCAGAACACAGCACTAATCTAAACACCAGGCTCCCCACCCAAATGGAGAGGCAACTTCTTACTGATTTGCTAAGTCCAGTAAGGTTGGAAATTTTATAGTTGCCTTGGCATAGTTTTGAAGATTTATCTTTCTTCTTTTTGTGAAAATATCCTGGCTATGTTATTAGAAGGTTAATCAACAGCTGCTTAGCCTGGGAACTACTGAGGTTCTTTTGTAAATGCATCCTGTGCAGTCTGCCCTATCATCCATCTGGACCTAGTGATAAGGCTGATGGTATTGGTATGCCAGCTACTGATGTTGCTGAAAGAGCACAGGGGGAGAAAATGAGAAAACACAGCCCATGCTTTTCAGTGGACAATCAAAATATTCCCATGCAGAGATGAGTTAGATTTCTGACCTAGGAATTCTGGCAACAAAGGGGCAGAGCATATTGTAGAGACAGAAATGCCAAGGCTTTTATCCTTTCTTGCCACCCACAATGCCTGAAAACCCAAATGAAGACTCAACAAAAGTGGCCTTCAGATTCCTGTCTCAGTTAGGGTGACTATTGTGGTGATGAAATCCATGACCAAAAACAACTTAGTGAGAGAAGGGCTTATTTGGCTTACATATCCTGAATCAGAGTCCATTGAGAGAAGCCAAAGAAGGAATTGAAACAGGACAGGAACTTGGAGGCAAGAGCTGACGCAGAGGCCACTGAAAAGCACTTCTTACTGGCTTGCCTCCTACAGCTTTCTTACTGAACCTAGGACAACCAGTCCAGCAGTGACACTACCCACAATGAGTGAGCCTTCCTCCATCAATCACCAATCAATAAAATGTCCTACAGAATTGCCTACATTCCAATCCTCTGGAGGTATTTTTCTCAATGATGTTGTTGTTGTTGTTGTTGTTCATCAACTCAGAATAGACAGTTTGTGGCTAGTTGAAAGGTAAAGGTACACTGGTCAGAGTAGCTCTGGAAACTAGGCAGCATATCCATGGTGACAACATGTAAATAGACTATATGAAAGATGGGGTAACTAACTGTGATCATGTTTTTAAAAAGTAGCTCCTGGAGGCATCAGAAATAAAGTTGTCAATCTTAGTGATTGTATCAAAGAAAATGTAATGCTGAGCAGGAATTACAAGAACACAGTTAACCAGCTGGCTACACAGTGTGCCACCTGCAATCCAAAGATATGCTTGACTCAATATACATTGCTTACATGTAAGAGGTCCACAGCCAACTGATCAGTCCTGGACTGAAATTTTTAGAGGGAGTGAAGTGACTGTAGAGCGATGGTGCTCAACCTTTCTTTTTTTTAATTTTTATTTTCTATATTCTTTGTTTACATTCTAAAGGCTTTCCCCTTTCCCAGTTCCCACCCCCCACCATACGTCCCATAATTCCTCTCCCCCCCCCAACTATTCCCCAATCATCCCCTCCCCACGATTTCTCTGTTCTGGTTCTACAAAACTGGATCCAATCTTTTCAGGCCCAGGGTCCTCTCCTTTCTTCTTCATGGGAATCATTTGACTTGTTAATTGTGCCTTGAGTATTTAGGGCTTCTGGGCTCATTAATATCCACTTATCGATGATTGCATTTCATGTGTATTCTTTTGTGATTGGGTTAACTCACTTAGGATGATATTTTCCAGATCTAACCATTTACCTACAAATTGCATGAATTCATTATTTTTAATTGCTGAGTAGTATTCCATTGTATAAATATACCACATTTTCTGTATCCATTCCTCCTTTGAGGGATATCTGGGCTCGTGGTGATCCCCAAAAAATATTAAATTTTTTAATTCCTACTTCATAATTGTACTTTTGCTATTGTTATAAATCATAACATAAATATGTCATATGCAGGATATCTGAAATGTAACCTCTGTAAAAGGGTGGTTCAACTCCCAAAGAAGTTGCAACTCCACAGGATATGAATCTAGAGTAAATGATGACCAGAAGGAAATTCTAATATCAAAGAAAAAAGATTTCAGAAAAAATAATCTGTCACAATTCAAATTGGCATGATAATTTTTAGTGTAGTCCCCTTCCATGGAAAGTTATGTAGATACTCTACATCTTTTAAAATAATGGAATAAATAGTGATAACTGGATATAGGAAAAGTTTAAATATCTCTTGTAGAATCAAGTTCTTTTTTTCAATTTCTGGAAAATTATTAATGAGGTAATTTTTCAGTGACATAGACTTTCTCACATGATTTGTTCACTGGAATACATGTCATATAAAAACAAATGGTCAGCTTCTTCTATTAGTACAGAATATAAAAGATTTTAGTTTGTTCACATTAGATGACAACCTTGACCAATTTTAGAACATTTTCATGACTCAAAAAATGAACTTTGGACTTCAGAGATCATTTAGCTTATAAAGAGCACATCTTACAAAACCAAGGACCTGAGTTCAGTTCTCAGAACCTTACACACACACATACACACACACACACACACACACACACACACACACACACACAAAGCTGAGTTTAGTGGTATATACTTTTAATACCAGTCTGAGGAAAGCAGAAATGGAAAAACCTCTGAGGCTTACCTTAATGGGTGAGTCACAGGTCCCCGTGAGACACCTTTTTTTTCATAACACAAAGTAAAAAGTATAGAAGTAAATAGTTAACCTGTTCTGTGCTCCTGGTCAAGAATTCAAGGATGAAATGAATGGATTCTTGAATGAAGACATGCATAAGCAACCTTTGTATTTAATATCCTTAACTAGTTCAATGGTTGGGTACTTCCAAACCTCTCCACAGCTAGCACATGCTCCCTTCTGGTATTTCTGAGTTAGCATTTTCTAAATCTATATTTTATCTTCGCTGTTCTGTTTTCTTCTGAGCATCCTTCCCATAGGGCTGCTTTCCCTTTGCATCTACATTTTGGCCTTTCGCCCTCTCTCCTCCAAGGCGAGGCCTGTCCTATGCCCCTCTCATGTCAGAAGCCCTTCTTCTATCTGTGTTTCTTGCCCAGAAATCCTGAAAGTCACACCTCTGTCCCCCTGCCCAGCCATTGGCTGATGACTCTTTATTGAGCAATCAAAAACTAATTGTGGACAGGGACCCTCAGTGTCTGGACATGCAGATTCCCTTGCGATTTTGGGAGCCAAATTAAGAAAACACATTAGAACAGAAAAGGCATAACAAGTGAGTCTTGAGAATACCTTCTAACCTGCACATGGACTTGCACATATGTGTGTATGTGCAAACATGCAGTCTTCCTCACAAAAACTTCATAATCATAACTAGTATTCTCTCATTGTTTTCACCCTTCCCATCAACTCAATGTAATTATGCATCTACAAGTTATCTCTTCATATTTTTATAACTATTTAAATATATGAGCATTTCTCTATCCTTCCTGTCTAACTATAATTATGTCAACATCTACCTATCTGCTTCATGCTGCAAAACACCCAAGGCTATGCTACTCCAACCTCTCCCTCTGAATTCAGTTTTCTCTGATTTTATATAACATTTTTCTTCTTATGAAATGTGGAATCATGAAGTTGTAATCTTTCTCTGGACTATTTCATTTAATATTATGTTCTCTGTATATATGAGAAGATACATATATGTGAGTGATTATCTTTAAGCTCAGGGTCCTATCTTCATTCTTAAGGTCTATTTTAATTTCACACTAAAACATCCAAATTTAAAAAAAAAAAGAAAGAATATTTTATAACTTCTCATTAATCGCTATTGTGGCATGAGTCTGAAATATCCCAAACAGGATCATGTTTTATATTGTCTACTATTTTGTGAGGCTTTGGAACTTTTAGGAGGTGAGCTATAAATGTAGATCACTGAGGTGAGCCTTTGAAGGTTTTGGGCTGTCCTGAGTCCAGTGCATTCCTGCTTCCTTGGCCACATGACATGAACTGTCACTTGCTGCATTCAGTTCCTGGTACTATGAACAACTGTTCTACTCTGACTTTCCCACTGTTGGACAAATACTCTCTAAAATTATGAGTGAAATAAAAATTTCCCCTTAAATGGTTTCTACCAGACATTTTGTCATACTAACAAAAATGAAACTAATGTAGCCACTAATTCTAGATCTAAAGAAAAATTGGTTTTTCTTCTGAAATACTTAAAAAGGAATGTAAAACAGCATATATTTATATATTTTCTAATAAATTCCCATTACTTAGAATGCATTTGAATAATTTTCTTTTAATATTTATAGAAGCCATATGAGATTATAAGGCTGCTTATGATTTTATCATTATTATTATTATTATTATTATTATTATTATATTTTACAAAGGGAAACCTGAAGGGCAGCTATTAATGTACCACTACAATTTGACCAGAAGTGGTAGAATGGGGTCAGAAATTGACTGAATACCATAAACCATAAACAGTTGAAATCAAGAGTTTAGAATTTATGCATCAAATCACTGACCAAAAATTCTCCATGGTTATGAATAAATAGGAAATAATGACAACCATGTGATCTGCCTGGTATGAAATTTCAATGAATTGAATTTCTTATTTGAAGGGGAAAATCCTTTTTTAAAATGAATATTTGATAGACAGTGTCTAAATCATCAGACATCAGAACGTGACTAAAGAAGAGTAAAACAGACAGTTGTCATTAATTATCTTTATGGTTGCTTCATGAGGCAAGGAATAATCTCAGTACCATTTAAATTTTAATTGACCATTATATATTTTAATCAAAATAGCTACCAATAATATTACCTGCCAAGGACCAGCCTCAGCTTGTAGAGAGGTTCCTGAGGAATTGGAGTTTGGGAGTGGAGAAAGAAGGACTCAAAGTCAATTATGGGCACAAGCTGACAGCTCTGTGTTCTGCTCAAGCTGGCTTGCTAGAAATCTGTATAAATAATTGAGATCTTACATACCAAAGTCCAGACTTTTATTAATTCAATCATTATCAATTCAATCATTATCCTAGGATCCCTTTTGATTATCCCATGAATCAGTATTTTATGATATTAGCCCCTTGATTCTTAGAAAGAGATAGCAAGTATGTTTTTGACATAGCAAATGAACTCAGAGATCTATCTGTCTTTGTAAACATAAACAATTACCATTTCCAACATACCTGGACCTAAACTCCCTCTGTGTGAGGCTGACCTTGAACCTAGGAATCTGCCTGCCTTTATAAGCACAAACAGTAAACTTAACTGGGTGGAATCTTGACCTAAAATCACCATTCCCTAAATAGCTTATCTCTTTACTTAATATCTTTTGGCAACCTGGCTCACTAAAGCAGCTGTCTCTGCCCTTTTAGGTCCCTGAAGCCCCTCATAAAATTGATACTGTATTCTTACATTTTACATAGTGGAGAAATTATGTACTCTTGAACTCATGTTTTCAGAGTTCTTTCCCACAGCCTTAAGGGCTGTCCTGAAGGCAATAGTATTTACCATTTTGCTGAGGAACAAGTTCTCACCTCCCAGTGTCATACTGTTTCTAATTATCCTGTAGTCAATAATCTTAACAGGGATTCTCAAAAGATGAACATGCAAATATGTGCATTATTATACAAATAAGCCTATACTTAGGAAACATCAGCACTTGTAGAGGTCCATTGCCTGCTGGCTCTGCTCCAGGGTAGACAGGAACTATGTTACACCATCCCTTCTGCAGCCATGCAAGACTTAGCAATTGCCACTAAAAGAATTAAGTTTTAAAACCACTAAGTCTATAAAAGTTCATTCACTCAACAAATATTTATTAAGTGCAGTAAATACAGGATTATTGTAAAGATGTATAGCAATGTACATAATAAAAATCTATGATCTTTTGAGACATTTCCTGTTCTAACAGTATCAACAATGAAAAAATAACAATGATGAAATTGTCATTACAAATGGACTGGGGCAGAGGGGAGGTGGGAGAGCTGGTAGGAGTGGAGGGAGGGGAGGCTGTGATCAGGATATAGTATATGAGGGAATAATCTATTTTCAACAAAAAGAAGTCAAAGGGGGTAGGCAGAAGATCTCTCTGGTAAAGGAACTTATTTGAGAAGCCTCCATATTCCACTGTTTACCAGGAGCTAAGCTGCTTCACTGTCACCTCTCAGCCATGATTGTGTGAAATGTAAAATAAATCTTTCTGTCCTAAAGAGAAAAACACCTGACAGATGAGATATTAGTAAAGTAAAAGTATAAGCAGAATATCTAAACATGACTGCAAAAGGCTTGAGACAGGATTATGCTTGTCATGTAAAAAATAAAAATCTTCCTCTCATCAGGCTGTTGCTGGAACAGGACAAGGCTGACTGGATAGAAGAAAGAAATGAAATAGAGGTTAGGGAGGTGGCTCTGTTAGTAAAGTGCTTGACAAGCAACCATGAGGAATGACTTTGATCTCCAAAACCCACATGAAAGTACTGTGTTTGTGGCATGAGGTTTGAATCCCAGCACTGGGGGAGTGAAGACAGATCCCTGAAGCATGCTGGCTACCCAGCCTACCCCCCAATCTACCCCAACTAGATACCTCATATTAGCAAATAAATCCATCAGTATCAGGAGTAGATTGCCTCTTTTTGTATTGTTGATCAGTGGAATCATATAGAATCTCAAACATTACCGGCTATTGCTGCTGTTCTTGGCTACCCTTAGAATTTAATACTAGGGATTCTACTACTAAAGACATCACATACTTGAGCCCTTGGAGATATCAAGCTGACACTCACCTAGAAGGTGCAGTCTTAGTGGATAGCTTTCATGGTGCTGGACAGTGCTACCTAGAAGGAGAAAAAGAGCCCTCAATCTCACCCAGATTTGAACAAAATAATAGTGTCATTAAAATTATGGGAGTAACCAACTACTTTCTGATTGGACTTAAGACACACTGCAGGAGATGGAGTCTATATCTGACATCACTAAAGAGGCATATATATGTATATAGCAAAATAGGTCATTAGCTCTATAGGCCAACTCAATACTATTTTTCTGATAAGCTGACATAGTCTTAAACTGACTCCTAATGATTTATTGTTATAGCCATAGCTCAAAGCATCTCCCAACCTTCAGAAACACAGCTTCTTATTGCCATAGATAACACTCAGAAATGCATCTTATTGTTCAATATGCAGAGAATAAGAAATTGTGGAATGTTCAGCCTTAAATAGGACATATATCACACACACACACACACACACACACACACACACACAAAGAGAGAGAGAGAGAGAGAGAGAGAGAGAGAGAGAGAGAGACAGCTCAAGAATCTTTGATAAAGAGGAATCAGAAAGACTATAATGTAAGAGGTGGTGGATAAAATCAGGGAAATGGTATTTTCCAGACTCAGAAGTTACAGATTTGAACTCCCAGCAATTATGACAGCATTTACAAGATGTGCACAAGCTCCATCTAGACAAAAATAGTACCATAGAAGGGATAGGGGAGCATAAAATCCAATGCTTAGCTGTGCAACTGGAAGAAAAAGTCAGCTTATTTTAATGATATAACCCTTTATAAGTAACCACATATTTGGACAAATTCCATTTCTAAGACAAACTACACAACAAAAAGTAGACTTGATAGGGAAATAATTTTTTAAAAAAAGAAAAAATAAGTAAAGTTCAGTGGGAAAGGATAAGAGCGCGGAGAGATGCTGGGGGATAGTAAGAGTGAATATGTTGAAAACATATATTATAAACTTTTCAAAGAACTATAAAAATATTGTTTCAAAAAAAAAGCATTTTAACAATAAGGTAAGTATTCAACCAAGTGCAGTAACAACTTATAGAATGATGGAATACACCACAAACTAAATATATAGTTAGTTTTTTAATTACGGAATACAATTGGCAGAAAAAAAAAATAGTTCTAGTAGAAAATGGGCACTCAAACAAAATATTTCTTGAAAGATATAGAAATAACCAAGTTTTTAAAACTCAGATGAAAACATACAGAAACTGAGGAATGACACCTAATGTCCTCTGATCTCAGCATATGCCCATGCATGATACGCGCGCGCACACACACACACACACACACACACAAACTATATATATAAACATAAGCACACACATGTATACACTCTGAATATACATATACATACACACAATGTATATACATACACACACAAACACACAAATGTACACATACAATATAAAAGTTAACTGAAGGATCATGTGTGGTAAGGATTCCTAAGCTCTAACAGGAACAACTGGAATAATCTCCAATATGTACATTGTTAAAGCAGGTTACAGAAAAGCCCTAACCACTATAACAAAGCCTTCGCACTTCATCATTAGCCTTTTAATACTCTCATTTCATTCACACAGTAGTCAAAACTCAGGAAACTCCAGAGGCAGACTTCCCCTACCATCTCCACCATCACTAATCAAAAACTCCCTATACTAAAAATTATGTTTAAATATATATATCAAGATCCAGTTATTGTGACTTATTCCAACAGAAGTGCATTTTCCCACTTCTAGGTTTAGAGGTTAGCAATCTTGTGCTGGCACAGCAATGATATAATTTTACCAACATTTTCCACCACTTAATGGTCACATGGCTGTTCCACATCAATCTGCCACTGTCAAGAGACACTTAAAATCCAATGGCAGGGGAAAATAAAAGACCCAGGGTGAAATTTAATTCTATTGGTTAGCTAAATTGACACAGTATCTACATATACATGTTCATAGACAATTATTTCTCTCAGCCTTAATGAGAAAAGCCTCTTTCCAGTGAGCTAGGAGGAATTCAGAATTTATGGATTCACCAGAATAAGTGAAATTTTATGTTCATCCTTAAATAAGGCATTTGTATCATCCTCTCCAAGGCCTAGGGGACATTACTGAAAAAAGGAGGTGGAAATATTTTAAGAGCTGAAAGATAGAAGGAGATGGCTAGACACTCTGTCAGTGTCGGTCCTTGAGTAGAATCAGTGAGTAGGACACTGATGTTGGACTGCAGTGAATAGTGATTACAGTGTAAGTCTTTAATATAAGGCTTGAGATGGGTCAGTAGCTAATAATGTTTATCCTGAAAGCACAAGGCTGGAGTTCAAATCTCCAGAGCCCATGTAAAAAGCCAGTTATGTCTATATATATCTAGAACTCCAGCTTTGGGGAGGTGGAAACAGTGGATCCCAAGAGCTCACAGTAGCTGCAATGATGTGCTTCACTTTCGATGACAAAACCTGTTTCAAGGCACTCAATGCAAGAAATAATAGAAGACACCCAACATTCTGCTCTAGCATCTATATTTACTCATAGATGCATACCCCACACTTAAATCTATATTCAATTAAAAAATAGACTTAAAATATTTTTTATTTAAAAAAAAAGAAACTATTTTAATTCCTATGCCACTGAAGTGGGAAAAGTATAATCTACTCAAGAGTACCTAATGTTCTTGGTTTTCAAATTAAAAGCAAAGCTCTAATTTTTCACTTCTGGTTTGCTGTGGTACAGCAAGGATCACAGGGAACAAAACACAGTTGTGGCAGAGCAGCTGGGAAAGGTCCTTCCGGCTCCATCTGCACCCAGGTGTTGGGCTGCTCCACAGCCATATGTGCACAGGTCCTGCCAAGAGAGAACTGGTCTAGAGGGAATGCTTTGACTCCCAGGTTTGGAGGTGAGACTGCCATTTTCTCTCCAATGACTGTGCAAGGGGGGAACAGCCAGGAGCGCAAGGAGTACAGGAGTGGCAGAGGAGCTGGGACAGGGTTCTTCCAAGCTCCATCTGCACCAATGCCCTCTGAGCCAGGGAAAAATTGGTCTCCCAGGGGTCCTGAGACAGGCTTTCAGGCCACAGGAGGGACAAGCTCCAGCCAGAGACAGCAGGACCAACTTATACCAGAGATAACCAAATGACAAAAGACAAACGCAAAAACATAACCATCAGAAACCAAGGCAACATGGTACAATCCCCACCCAGTTCTCCCATGACCCCAAGTCCTGGATACCCCAACACACCAGAAAAGCAAGATTTGGACTTAAAAATCACAGCTTATGATGCTGATAGAGGACTTCAAGTAGAATATATGTGTGTGTGTGTGTGTGTGTGTGTGTGTGTGTGTGTGTGTATAATCACCCTTAAAGAAATACAGGAAAACACAACCAAACAGGGGGAGAAATTGCAAAAAACCATCCAGGATCTAAAAATGGAAGTAGAAACAATAAAGAAATCACAAAGGGAAACAACTCTGGAGATAGAAAACCTAGGAAAGAAGTCAGGAGTCATAGATACAAGTATTATCAACAGAATACAAGAGATAGAAGAGAGAATTTCAGATGCAGAAGATACCATAGAAAACATTGACACAAGAGTTAAAAAAGATGCAAAATGCTTATAACCCAAAACATCCATAAAATCCAGGACACAATGAGAAGACCAAACCTAAGGATAATAGGTAGAGAAGGGAGCAAAGATTTCCAGTTTAAAAAGCAAGTAAATGTCTTCAACAAAATTGTAGAAGAAAATTTCCCTAACTTAAAGAAAGAGATGCCCATAAATATACAAGAAGCCTACAGAACTCCAAATAGATTAGACCAGAAAAGAAATTCCTCCTGTCACATAATAATCAAAACACCAAATACATTAACAAAGAAAGAATATTAAAAAGCAGTAAGGAGAAAATGTCAAGTAACATATAAAGGAAGACCCATCAGAATTACACCAGACTTCGTGCCAGATACTGTGAAAGCCTGAAGATCCTGAGATGTCATACAGACCATAAAGGAACACAAATGCCAGCCTAGCTACTATACCCAGCAAAATTCTCAATTACCATATATGAACAAAACAAGGTATTCTATGACAAAAACAAATTTATACAATATCTTTCCAGAAATCCAGGCCTTCAAAGGATAATGAATGGAAAACACCAACAAAAGGAGGGAAAACTGAAGCCTAGAAAAAGCAAGAAAATAATCCTCTTTTAACAAAATAAAAAGAAGAGAACCAAACAAATATAACTCCACCTCTAGTAACAAAAGTAACAGGAAGCAACCATTACTCAATTCTCCAATAAAAAGACAAGCTAACAGACTGGACACATAAATAGGACCCAACATTTTGCTGCATACAGGAAACAAGCCTAAGGCACAAAGACAAACACTGCCTCAGAGTAAAAGGCTGGAAAGAAATATTCCAAGCAAATGGTCCCAAGAAACAAGCTGGTGTAGCCATTCTAATAGCAAATAAAATTGACTTTCAACCTAAAGTAATCAAAAAAGATAAGGAAGGACACTTCATATTCATCAAAGGAAAAATCTACCAAGATAAACTTTCAATTCTGAACATCTATGCTCCAAATACAAGGGCACCCACATTCATAAAAGAAACTTTACTAAAGCTCAAAGCACACATTGCACCTCACACAATAACAGCGAGAGACTTCAACACCCCACTCCCATAAATGGACAGATCGTGGGAACAAACTAAACAGAGACACAGTAAAACTAACAGAAGTAATAAACCAAATGGATTTAACAGATATCTATAGAACATTTTATCTTAAAAACAAAACAATATACCTTCTTCTTAACATCTCATGGTAACTTCTCCAAAATTGACCATATACTCAGTGACAAAACTGACCTCAACAGATATAAGAAGATTGAAATAATCCTATGTACTTTATCACATCACCACAGACTAAGGCTGTTCTTCAATAACAACAAAAACAACAGAAAGCCCACATACATATAGAAACTGAACAACATTCTACTCAATGACAACTTGGTCAAGAAAGAAATTAAAGACTTTCTAGAATTTAATGAAAATGAAGGCACAACATACCCAAACTTATGGGACACAATGAAAGCAGTGCTAAGAGGAAAACACTTAGCTCTGAGTGTCTCCAAAAAGAAACTGGAAAGAGCATACACTAGTAGCTTGACAATACACCTCAAAGCTCTAGAACAGAAAGAAGCAAATACACCCAAGAGGAGTAGTTGGCAGGAAATAATCAAACTCAGGACTGAAATCAACCAAGTAGAAACAAAAAGAACTATACAAAGAATTGACCAAAACAGGAGCTGGTTCTTTGAAAACACCAATAAGATAGATAAATCCTTAGCCAAAGTAACCAGAAGGCACAGAGAAAGTATCCAAATCCACAAAATCAGAAGTGATAAAGGAAACATAACAACAGATACTGAGGAAATCCAAAAATCATCAGATCCTAATGGGGAAAAAAGCCTATACTCAACAAAAACTAGAAAATTTAGAGGAAATGGACAATTTTCTAGACAGACACAAGGTACCAAAGTTAAATCATGATCAGAAAAATGATCTAAACAATCACATAACCCCTAAAGAAATAAAATCAGTCACTAATAGTCTCCCAACAAAAAAGGCCAGAACCAAATGGGTTTGATGCAGAGTTCTATCAGACCTTCAAAGAAGACCTAATACCAATACTCTTCAAACTATTCCCTAAAATAGAAACAGAAAGAATACTACCCAATTCTTTCTATGAAACCACAATTACCCTGATACCTAAACCACACAAAGACCAAACAAAGAAAGAGAACTTCAGGCCAATTTCCCTTATGAATATTGATGCAAAAATACTCGATAAAATTCTTACCAACAGAATTCAAGAACACATCAAAATGATCATCCACTATGGTCAGGTAGGCTTCATCCCAGGGATGCAAGGATGGTTCAATATACAGAAATCTTTCAATGTAATCCACTATATAAGCAAACTCAAAGAAAAAAAACATAGGATCATCTCATTAGATGTTGAGAAAGCATTTGACAAAATCCAACACCACTTTATGATAAAACTCCTGGAAAGATCTGGAATTCAAGACTCATATCTAAGCATAGAAAAAGCAATATACAGCAAACCAGTAGCCAAAATCAAACTAAATGAAGAGAAACTTGAAGCAATCCCACTGAAATCAGGGACTAGACAAGACTATCAACTCCATCCCTAACTGTTCAATATATTACTCGAAGTCCTAGCCAGAGCAATTATACAACAAAAGGAGGCCATAGAGATACAAATTAGAAAGGAAGAAGTCAAATTATCACTATTTACAGATGATATGATCATATATTTAAGTGACCCCAAAAATTTCACCAGAGAATTCCTAAACCTGATAAACAACTTCAGCAAAATGGCTGGATATAAATTTAACTCAAACAAATCAGTAGCCTTCCTATACTCAAAGGATAAAGAGGCTAAGAAAGAAATTAGAGAAATGACACCTTTCACAGTAGTCACAAATAATATTACATACCTTGGTGTGACTCTAACCAAGCAAGTGAAAGATCTATATGACAAGAGCGTCAAGTCTCTGAAGAAAGAAATTGAAGAAGATATCAGAAGATGGAAGGATCTCCCATGATCATGGATTGTCAGGGTTAGTATAGTAAAAATGGCCATCTTTCCTAAAACAATCTGCAGATTCAATGCAATCCCCATCAAAATTCCAAGTCAATTCTTCATAGAGTTAGAACAATTTCCAAATTTATCTGGAATAACAAAAAAAACAGGATAGCAAAAACTATTCTCAACAATATAAAAACCTCTGGCAGAATGACCATCCCCGACCTAAAGCTATACTACAAAGCAAAAGTGATTTAAAACTTCATGGTATTGGTACAATGACAGACAGGTAGATCAATGGAATAGAATTAAAGACCCAGAAATGAACCCACTCACCTATGGTCACTTGGTCTTTAACAAAGGAGCTAAAACCAACCAGTGGGCAAAAGACAGCCTTTTCAACAAATGGTGCTGGTTCAACTGTCAGTCAACATATGGAAGGATGCAAATTGATCCCTTCTTATTTCCCTATACAAAGCTCAGGTCCAAGTGGATCAAGGACCTCCACATAAAACCAGATACACTGAATCTAATAGAAGAGAAAGTGAGGAAGAATCTGGAGAACATAACACAGGGGGAAATTTCCTGAACAGAATACCAATAGCTTATGCTCTAAGATCAAGAATTGACAAATGGGACCTCATAAAATCACAAAGCTTCTGTAAGGCAAAGGACGCTGTCAATAGGACAAAACAGCAACCAACAAATTGTGAAATGATCTTTACCAATCCTACATCCAATAGGGAGCTAATATCCAACATATACAAAGAACTCAAGAAGTTAGACTCCAGAGAACCAAATAACCCTATTAAAAGTGGGGTATAGATATAAACAAAGAATTCTCAACTGAGGAATACTGGATGACTGAAAAACCCCTAAAGAAATGATCAACATCCTTAATCATCAGGAAAATACAAATCAAAACAACCTTGAGATTCTACCTCACACCAGTCAGAATGACCAAGATCAAAAACTCAGGGGACAACAGATGCTGGAGAGGATGTGGAAAAAGAGGAACACTCCTCCATTACTGATGGGATTACCAGCTGGTAAATCTATTCTGGAAATCAGTTTCGTGGTTTCTCAGAAAATTAGACATAGTAATACAGAGGACCCAGCTGATATACATACCACTCCTGGGCATATACCCAGAAGGTGCTCCAACATGTAAGAAGGACACATGCACCACTATGTTCATAGCAGCCTTATTTTGAATAGTCAGAAGCTGGGAAGAACACAGATGTCCCTCAACAGAGGAATGAATACAGGAAATGTGGTACATTTATACAGTGGCGTACTACTCAGCTATTAAAAACAATGAATTCAGAAAATTCTTAGGCAAATGGATAGAGCTAGACAATATCATCCTGAGTGAGGTAACCCAATCACAAAAGAACACACATGGTGTGTACTTGCTGATAAGTGAATATTAGCCCAAAAGCTCAGAATACCGAAGATACAACTCAAAGACCTCATGAAGTTCAAGAAGGAGGAAGACCAAAATGTGAATACATTGATCCTTCTTGGGTGGATCAAAATACCCATGGCTCACAGCCAACCAATAGACTGAGCATAGGGTCCCCAATACGGCAGCTAGAGAAAGGGCCCAAGGAGCTAAAGAGGTTTGCAGCCCTGAAGGAGGAACAATAATATGTACCAACCAGTACCCCCAAAGCTCCCAGGGACTAAACCACCAACCAAAGAATACACATGGAGGGACCCATGGCTTCAGCTACATATGTAGCAGAGGATGGTCTTTTCAGACATCAATGAGAAGAGAGGCAATTGGTCCTGTGAAGACTCTATGCCCCGCTATAGGGCAATGCCAGGTCAGGAAATTGGGAGGGGATGTTGCTAAGCAGGGGGAGGGGGCATGGGGCAGGGAGTTTTTGGAATGGTAACAAGGAAAGGGAATATCATTTGAAATATAATTAATGCAAATATCTAATAAAAAAAGAGCAAAGCTCTGATACCATATAATTCAAATGAATATGCCAGTTGAGGTAATTTTATTAATAGAATATCTAAACAAAAAAAATCCTCTTAAGAATGCTCAGCACATGTATAAGAAATAGTGAGAAAATACCTGCTACAGTTAAAATATCAACATTATTCTAATACTACAAAAGATATTTTTACTTAACAATATTTTCCATGCTACTAATTTTCTCTACCCAAATATCTTATTAAATATAAATTGATAGGTATAGTTTTTTCACAGCATAGTTAAGTTCTCAGTTGTTGGACAATTAAAGCCTTTCAATTCTCTTTGTTTAATATGGAGAATTCCTCACCAATGGACAGTCTTTTGTTCATAAGGTAACAAATGATAGTCAGCTCTTACAAATCTAAAGAACGAGGTAAGTTATGTTTGGATAACACAAACTTCCTATGGTCTTATTTACGAAAGAATGCATTTTTCTGCCAATCATTGTTCATAATTGTCTGTCTTCTTAGACAGACTGCATAATGTGCACATGTCCTATTCCCCAAAGCCTGAAAAACAAACAAAAAGTTAGCTCTACTTTCCCTAACAAAGTCCCTAAAATCCGTATTCAGCTTGTAATTTCAGAGCCTATACCTCAATAGAAAGCTAAGACAAATGGTACTATCTATAGGACGTTCCCCTACTTCCACACTCTCTCATTTGATGCTCAAAACAAAAAATATCATGATATAGGCAAGTCAGAAAACACATATTTTTTAGAGAGAAAAAACTTGAAGTTGAACTGAAATAACTGAGTTTCAGGAGGTCACATACCACAACAACTGCCACAGCGGAACTACCAAGATCCTGAGTCATTTACTCCATGTCTCCCCACAAAGCACTCTGCCTCTGTTCAGGAATGTGTCTGAGACATAGCTTCTGGGTTTCGGGGAGAGTAGAATGCTAAAAAGTTAAGGGAGCAGAGATTTTTAAAGATATGTGTCAACAAGGATATGACTTTTATCAGTTCTTTTTTTTTTTAACTTCTCAGTATTCTATAGCATTTCACACATGTTTCTCATGTGAACTTGAGAATCTCCACGAACCAAATGAATGATCAGTTAACTAGCATATACTCCACCTCCTTGGTTATCTCAGGGAATACACTTGAAGCCTCAATAATAATGTTCTATTTGTCCTGTACTTCTGACACTACCCTATCTGATAGGGTACTCGGTTTGGATGAAGTACCTAGATGATTTGGGTGCCTAAAGGTGCTTGCTTACACAAAAACAAATAGTAACAAACAAAGGAAAGGATACAAAAGAGAACAGTATAGGCTTGCCTTCACATTAGACAACTTGTAGCTGAGTAACTTTTACTTGTATTCTAACTGTCCATTTTTCTGAATGTACTTCTGCCAGATGCTATATCACCAGGGCTTCATTTTAAAAGTTCAACAACACATTCAAATTTAAAACTATAGGTCTCCTTTATTTCTAGTTCTTCAGCTGGCAAATATGAAAGGCACTCAAGTAGTAAAAGATGAAGAAATAACTTACAGTGGATGGAAAATGTTAGGAAAGCACGGGCTAGACAATTCTATGAGTCACTTCTGAGATAGCTAATGGAATAGGGATTCCAGTCCACTCATTAAAGTGTGGGTTGAAACGTTGCTTTATTTTTCAAGAATTTCCATGGGAGGTACTTGGAGAGAAAAACAGGAGGTAGTCATACTAAATTGTAGCCAGGAAAGGACCTTTGAGAGCAGTGAGATACTGGCACAAACAAGATACTCCACAGCACAGATAGAGTTCCAGGATTCAGTGATTTTAGAAGGCTTTATGGCACTATTTCAACAGTAAAATGCAGTCTGCAAAAACTTACTTTAAGTGAATAAATGTTGCTTATAAGTTACTTTTAATTTTCTTCCAAGTTCATAAATAAAACAGACTGTCTAAAATTTTAAATTGTAAAAATGTCATTTCTTGCAAAGAAGAAAATTATTCTTAAAAAAGAAATAGTTTTAGACTCACAATTTTCTTTGTAAGAATTATTAGCTATTATGTCAACAAATGATCACAGACAAAATAAACATTAAAAAGAACATTTGCCTATCATATATTAAGTTAGGATAATACCAAGATACCTATATTTGCTTCATGGGAAAGCATGCCTTACACTCTCTAAGCAATCTTCCCCCATTAGACAAGTGTCAACACCATCTGGTGAGAACACATGGTACAAGAAGACAGCACAAATCCTGGTACTTTCACACACTAAAGTCACAAACCCTCTAGAAAGACAAGAAAAATATAACATCTGATGCTGGAGAATATGTGATATATATACACACATACAAGCAATCCACGTTAAAGTATTGTCATACATGTGCAGAACCAGCTACAGAAAGCATTCTGTTAGTCCTTCATAGATGTCAAATTGACATCTTTTACTCATCTCACTGAAAACCATTTGAAATTGTGGGATTGTCAGGTCACTTTACTTCAGATAAATATTTTCCTTCAGCTTTGTAAATTAACAACAAATTCACTAACTTCAGTTTTGCTATTTGCATTTTAAACTTATCATTCATCTAATAATTTATCAAATATTTTGAGGATTGTGAACAGAGAGTTATATTTCACCCTTTATTAACCCAAACTATTTAATAATTTTTAAATTTGGGTGTCACATGCCCTAAGAGACAGAGAGAGAACACTAGGGACTTCAACAAAGCCCAAGGACTTATTTGTGGAGAGAAATATCAGAAAGGAAATGTTGCCCCCTGCTGTTTATGAAGTGACAAAGGCCCAGCATGACTTGAACTAGATGCATGAGTCATGAACATACAGAAAGAGGCTGAATGCTTTCCTCCAGTGCTTTCCTAACAGCATGTGGTAATATACTTATGACCAGAAGTAAGTGACCAAATTACTACAGATAATTCCAGATTTTGTTTTTCTCTGCACATAACAAAGAGTGAACTTGCCTGTCTTGCATTTGAACTTTAAAATGTCTGAAGGTAAAGAGTGATGTGTGCTCATAAATACAATTGTGTAATAAAGAGTATCATATACCTTATTTGTTTATCAGTGATGACTGCCTAGAGACAGAGCAAGAAGAACCATTTGAAGAAGTTCCTCAGTACTTCTGCCTTTTGCTCCAAAGAGAAATCAGTGAAAATGACACTCAACTTTGTGAGAAGACCAGAATGTAGAGCTTGTAAATGACCTAATATTGGTTTCATATAACTCGGAAGAGTTCATATAACTCAACAAATAATTTACAATAATTGGTAAGCAACTTCTATGCACTCTTATTGATTCAGGATACAGATATGATTAAGGCTCTGGACTTAGACTACCTACTTCAAATCTCACCAGGATGAGTAGCTGCTATATGTCCTTGGACTATTTGCTGAGTTTTTATGCCTGCTCTTCCTTATCCACAAAATTTGATTATCATTTGCAGCTACCTCATTAGGCTGAATAGAATTCAGCATAGAGATAATGACATTTAGTACAAGAGATTTAAATATAAATATTACACATTATTTTATTTCTTTAGAACTCATTGCAATGATTTTTTTGCAGAACAAAATTTTCATAATAAGATAATTAAAATACTCAGTAATAATTAAGAGATAAAGATCTGGGGCTGGAGAGTTGACTTTGAGATTAAGAGCACTTGTTGCTCTCCCAGTGGACAGTGGATCTATTTCCAGGTCCACATGACAGTGCAGAACCATCTGTAACTCCAGTTCCATTGTATCTCTGTATCCTCTTCTGGCCTTGATGGTAACTATGCACATGTGGTACACAGACATACATCCAGGTAAAGCACTCATACATAGAAATTAAAAATGAGACACTCCGGGCGGTGGTGGCACATGCCTTTAATCCCAGCACTTGGGAGGTAGAGGCAGGCAGATTTCTGAGTTCGAGGCCAGCCTGGTCTACAAAGTGAGTTCCAGGACAGCCAGGGCTACACAGAGAAACCCTGCCTCGAAGAAAAAAAATGAGACACTCTTCTCATATTAGAAAAAAATATCTAAATATCTCTGTGTAGAAAGCAGCATTTTCTCTTCATAATGACTGCATGGCTACTTTAATCAGAAAAAACTCTTTGTGAGATATAGTTGTAGAAATAACATCTCATGTAGACTTATGTCTAATGTGTAGAGTGCAATCCCTTGTACTGTTAGCAATCCTCTTAGTCATTGGTTAGACATTTCTGAAGAGTGTTTAAGACTATAGTGGCCAAGATAAATTTTTCTTTTTTTGTACAGTAAAGGATAGATTCTCAGGGGTCATTTGGCCTTGAGAGGAACCTCAGGCTTCTCTAGCCTCCCTTTTACTAGTTGTCCATTAAAATGAGAATGGTCAAAGGCCTTGATTAACCTCTCTGTTTCTTCTCTTTAAAGTGTGGAACTCTTCCATCTGCATTGGCTTTCCACTATTAGAGAAGATTTTGAGAGATAAGACAGTCTCCTGGGACCTTATTGACCTTGAAGGGCGAGAGAAAAAATATTTTTCAGTCTATCTGACAACATTAGAATAATCTCCAAATGTGATTATTAAATACCTAGAAGATAAGTCATACTTTTAACTATTCTTTTAACTGGTTCTTTTAACTATTGCCTAATATTTCAATAACCAGACATTTCTAAGTCAGCTTTGATTAAACATACATTTTGGCCAATCCTTTCAATTGTTATCTTTGTCCTTATGAACCATATCTATCATCCTTAAGTCTCATCCCCCATGTACCTTGCGCAACTTCCTCAGATCTTCATAACTTTCAAAAGCTTTCTAGTCTTTTCTATTCTGAAAATATCCAACCTTCTTAATCTTCACCTATCCAAGTACTTCTTTACTAAAGCATTTGAATTTTTACATCCTTCTAACATTTTCTTTTACTTACTAGTTTCATTTCTTAATACCATAATAACATTAACAAATAAATCTATCAACTGTTAGGAATATTTTCTTCCTGATGGAAGGTAATGTAGCAACCACTGTTTCTGTCTCATAAGGTCTTAATAACACACCAAAGTTCAGTTTCACCAAAGTTTGCCCTGGGGGACCAAAGAGCATAGTAGATTGATTTGCTGAGTATGAGTGAAGTGTTACTGATAGGGATGGAGATATCCGCAAATCAGCCAAAATGGAAAGTCTCCACACAATATATACAATGGCTTTCCCATAGCTTTATAAGCAGAACCCCCTCGCCCTAGTCCTTCTTAGCCTATATACTTTATCTCTCCTGCCAAATCACGAGACCACATCAATTAGGGGCAAATTGTATAGAAGTGGCTAGGAGAGAAGCTGGATACTCACAGTTAGGATCCCATGATCCTTCTTGCCTCTGCTTCTAAGAACACTAACAATCAACAAACCCAATACTGATCATCTTTTGTAAGCGGGCATAGCTGATCTTAGTAAGATGGAAATTGTTAGCCTTCAAATAGTGAAGGATAACAACACATTAATCAAAAAAATGACTAGAAATTACATATATGTTAACCTAATAAGTTAATATATCCTTATTATGTACTATTAAGAAAAAAAGAAACACAAGGCAGTTTTTATATAGTACATGAAGTTACTACCCATAAACATGCATATGGTTTTGAATAAGTGTATGTAGAAGATACAAAGAAGCAGAAAATATATAGAAAAACATCATAAAGTAATGTTTACAGCATCCAGTAAAATGAAGCTAAGAAGTCCGTGGTAAAATTATGATGCTAGAGTTACTATAGAGAGATCTTTAGATAGAAGGTCTTCTCTAACCTCTCCAGAGACGAGCATCCCATTAGCAGTTTTTACAAGAGACATATTTATATCATGAGATAAGTATCTGTATACTCAAGAGACACTGTTCCTTTATAAAGCTGCACCCATAGGTTTACATTCACAAGAGACTTGCTACTTAATTCAGTGACAACTAGCTGGACCAAAGTACCAGTCTTCCATATTTCCTTATAACCTTTATAGATTTGTTCACATGACTCATCATCCATTGGCTTCTGTACTGGGAACAAGGATTAACTGACCAAACATATGAGTCACCTTCAGATGTTGTCATCGTAGGTAAGTGGCAGTCAGTACCCATGTTCAAAGAGGATCAAGCCAACAGAAGTATCTGTCTTCACAAATATACTGAGATCCTCCCTTCCTAGACCTGGGGTGAGCAATACCCACAATCAATTTAAGCACATCTGCAAATAGAGGCAGACAATCTGAAAACTTTAGTAAACAAAGAGATCCAGTTGTAGAACAATAACAATACTGTTAATTTTTCTATAGAGACTACTCTTTATACTATAGTTTATAATCAGGCCAAGGCTGTGTGTAGAAAACCATTAGATATTCCATTCTCAAGTTGAATGGGAGAGATCTCAATGAGTAAGACCACAGTGATGGGAGTCTTTGCCAACATTGAAACATCTTCACAATTTTGTCTCCCTTCCTAGCATATCTTGGAGTTGCTAGCACTAATTCTTGTTCTCATGAGTAAGCATGAACAATGGAGACATCTGTGTAATTAGGCACCTGTATTTACATTTCAGATGATTTCCCCTTTCCTGGATCCCCCCCTCCACGAAAGTCCCATAGGCCCTCTTCCCTCCCACTGTTTCCCAATCCACCCCTTCCCACTTCCCTGTTCTGGTATTCCCCTACACTGCTGCACTGAGCTTTTCCAGAATCAGGGGCCACTCACGAAGGAAACACTTAAAGAAATGTTCAACATCCTGACTCATCAGGGAAATACAAATCAAAATGACTCTGAGATTCCACCCATCAAAATAGCAAAGATCAAAAACTGA